>CM028132.1:1056325000-1058825000 GCA_016271365.2 Neoceratodus forsteri | reverse complement strand
GGGTGGGACATGGGAGAAGAAATAACTACTTCACAGACACTACATTGCATGTCTGGCATAAAATAATACAATCCAAGATACTAGACCAATGGAGCCCCCTCCTCAGCTCGCTCCCCCACCTAGAGGAATTCAAGCCAGCATTAATGGACCCAGTCTTTTGTTGTTGAGAAAAGCTGGGACTCCATATGATATTTCAGTTTATAGCGGGAGGAACAGTCCTCAGTCTTACTGAATTAGTTACCCAGTGTAGGATACCCTACAGGGATAGATTCAGGTACTTTCAGGCTAGAGATTTTATTAAATCCCTGTCCAAGAACTCCTGGTCTGAGACCCCCCCCCCCATAGAAATCATGAAGAGAGCCTTGGTGAATGGAGCCCCCCTAGAACACATGATCTCATATTTATATGAATCAATCAGCACATTAGAAGGGGATTCCACAGATCACATTAGGAAAGCCTGGGCCACAGACCTTAACCTACCCATTTCAGCTGAACTCTAGGACAAATATCTACGCAATATATATATAAAGGGATTTCAGCTACTTCATGGAGGGAATTTGCATGGAAGAACTTGATTCGTTTTTTCAAGACACCAGCAGTGACTGCTAAATATGTTAAAAAAAGTTCAGGTCAATGTTGAATAGGATGCGGTACCTCACCAGCCACCCACAGACCTATCTTTTGGAGCTGTCCTATACTCCACCCCTTTCTGAACAGTTTACAGCTGGCCCTAGCACACATTTTCTCCCCTGATTTGGAACTCTCCCCCTTCTTATTTTCATATCTGACCACCCATCCGGATATAGAGACTCCAATTTGGCTAAATTATTAGCTATCCTAATACTGGCAGCAAGAAGTGGCTTCTCAGGGAACCCCTCTCCATAACTCAGTGGCAGGATATTTTAATAGAAATCTACAGGATGGACAGATTAGCAGCAGTGTTAAATAAAACTCAAGAACAGTTTGAGATACTGTGGAGGAGATGGGTGTTATACCTGGCCTCCCTCCACCCAGATTGTGTTCCATAATCCTATTAGATGAAGGTAACCAAGTCTTTGGAATAATAATGATGAAGTGAGTCACAGGAGAGATTGCTCATCTTTAACCCATTGATTCCTCTAACTGTATAAGTCCAATAAACACCTCATATGAATGGAATGTAGATTTTGTCTCTCCTTGTAGTTCTCTCTCTTATTCACTTACTAAATGAAATGCCTAGAGGTTTTTTTTAACACCAAGCCTGATTGTTATATATTTACTGTTTGTATCTTGTATTTGATATGTATTGTATGTCCTCTGAAAAACTTGAAAACTTTGAAATAAAGAGTTAAAAAAAAAATTAAACTTCATCTAGCCTACAAGTTGAAACCCTATCTTATGACCAATGTCTGTTTAGCTTTTACCATGGAAGTCATAGTTCTCTCCCTCAAATATGGTCTTATTTCATTTACTAATGCCTCCAAGCCTCTGCACTCCAAATGGGAGGCTACCTAAAATAATATTTGCAGATCTGCTTTCTCTTTAAACCTGGCAACCCATCACTGTAACTTCTATAGTCACCTAGGCCAGCTATCTACCTCAAATAGCTGCTTACTTCCAGTAGGATCCTTCACTGATAACACAATTAAGACTGGTACCCCTACTTACATTGTGGCTCTGCTAAAATTCTCCCACCTATCCTGTACCATAAGGTCTAATGATAAATCCCTTCTTGTTGTCCCCAAGACATCCTCTTAACCATTTACATGGAGACCAGACTTTTAGCATTACTGAAACCAAACTGTGGAGCTCTCTGCTGCTTTCAGATTGTATGTCCTCCTCTCACTTTCAGTTTGGACTTTTCCTGTGGTCTCACCTGAAGGCCAGTTCAAAAAAATGTGGCTATCCATGATCTCCTGTGGCAACATTTTCAGAGCCCCTGTCAGTCCTGCAACTGCAGAAAAAAACTTCACAAATGGGTCACTGCTTTTGGAGCCACAGTTTTTACCACAGCTCTGATATTTTCAAAGGTAGAGCCAGTTTATGACTGGCTCCATAATTTTCGGCAACTTGTGGCTGTTTTTGCGGCGCAGCTGTGGGAAAATGTTATACCTGGTGGGACCAGGTGTAACATCCCCCATAGCTGTGCCAGCTGAAAATGCAAAGCTCCCCAGGTGCAGAGATTTTGGCTCACAGTGGTGGGTGTGGCGTGAGATTTAGTTCTCGGATGGGCTGAAAATTCAGCCCCTGGTGTTTAGTTTTGTTACTTGGCATCAATCTGTTAGTTGTTGTTACTAGCACTAATTACACTGGATCAGCTGATATTTGTTTTAATTTTGGTTCCATCAGGTTTACCTTTTTGTACTTCTGCCTGCTGTTTTAGTGTTTTGCTTCTTCTATGTGTTGGCATGTTTTCACTAACTCTGCATTTTATATTGTTTTGTTGTTGCTGTTCCATAATCATGTATCATTTATTTGCTTGTCTTTATTATACTGCTTGTCTTGTAACCTCTTGGCTCATACTTGAAAAGAGGCACACTTGTTTTCTAGTGTACTTACCTGGTCAATAAAAGCTAATAATAATTATAATGAAGTGTTTTGATTCTGGAATTTTATTCTCAACAGTCAGTGCAACCCACCAAGGCATGAGATCCTTCTTAAAAGAAGAAGAAAATCTTGGTCATTACACCATCAGAGTCAGGAGTAGTATTTTCTTCATCCTAGATATAGAATTTTCAATTTTAGTTATTGTGAACTGTTCCTCTTCAATACGTAATTTTGGTGGATAACTCATTTCCAAATACTGTTAAAAATCAAATATTGCCAGTTTCAGGTCTATTGTACATTGCCTTTTAATGCTTCACAAACTTCTTTGCAATTTCAAAATCTGTGTGGATGCAGGTATCATATATTTTAAGCAATGAAGTTGCTGTCTTATCGATTTCTCTTTGTTTCTTTAGTGTGTATGCAAGAATGTTACCTATTTATCTGCATAGTAATACATTTTGCTTTTAATTTTGGGTGCATGTTTTACCATTTCTTTAATCAGATCGTCATCATTCCTTTTATTTTATCCTTCAACTTTTCTTTAAGCAAATCATTATTTTTTTCTGTAAACCTTTAATTTCATTGTTTTAAATATATTTGCTCTAATTGACTCTTATTATTTACAGTACATTAGAAGGCATGATGTGTTGCCTCAGAAAAGCTTTACAAACCTCCCATTTTATTGTCATTGAAATGGGCTCATTGTTATAAATATGCCAATACTCCTCTGCTTTTTTTTAATTTTGTTAATACATTCTGAATTATACAATAGGGATGTACAATCGCTAGATGGAACCACTATCAATGATATTAACACTTTTAAGTACCCTGGGGGCTGGCTCAATCGACACCTCAACATTTCTTGGCATGTGGATGCAGTCCACAAAAAAACTACAACACTAGGTACCTTATACCATTGCAGAAGGACTGGAAGGAAAAGTATGTCTCTTTGCAGATGACACTAAGATCTGCAACAGAGTTGATTCACAGGGTGGGGTGGAAAGGATGAGAAGGGACTTGGCAAGGTTAGAGGAATGGTCAAATGTATGGCAGCTTAGATTCAATGCTAAGAAGTGCAAGGTAATGCACCTGGGAAACAAAAACCCAGGGGAAGAGTACACAATGGGGGGGTGAGATACTAACAACAACAAAAATGGAAAGGGACCTGGGGGTAGTCATATCAGATGACCTAAAGGTGGGCAAGCAATGTGAGAAGGCAGCAAGGAGGGCTGGGGGATACTGGGATGCATAGGAGAGGCATCACCAGTAGAAAACAGGAAGTTATTATCCCTCTGTACAGACAGCTGGTGAGACCCCATCTGGAGTACTGTGTGCAGTTCTGGAGTCCCAATCTCTGCAAAGACATAGACAGTATGGAAGCTGTCAGAGGAGGGCAACTAAAATGGTGCAGGGTCTGCACGGAGGACATATGAAGAGACTTAAGGAGCTGAATATGTATAGCCTCGAGAGGAAAGGAGGAGAGGGGGACATGATAGAAACTTTCAAGTACCTCAAGGAATCAACAAAGTCAAAGAGGTAGCATCTTTCAAAAGAGGTGTGCAAGAACAAGAGGGCACAATTTGAAGATAGAGGCGGCTCCAAGGTAATTTAAGAAAGTATTTTTCACAGAGAGGGTTGTGGATGCATGGAATGGCCTTCGGAGGAGGTTGTGGAGTCAAAATCAGTGGTGGAATTCAAGCATGCATGGGATAGTCATAAGGCAATTCTGGGGGGTGGGGGTAGGAAGAAGTAGGCTGCTGGTTAACTAGGATCTGCAGCTTATCCAGTAGGTAGGGAAATGGGCAGACTGGGTGGGCCAAGCGGTCCTTATCTGCCGTCAAATTCTATGTTTCTATGTTTCTATACAGGAACCATGGTTGCATCCCCCTGCCGGCTCGCAGAGCCCTTCTCCAACAAATGATTCTTCCCATTTTTGACTATGGTGACACTGTCTATGGCACTGCTCCTAGCCCACCCTGAGCAGTCTTACTTATTTTTTTATTTAAAATATTGGTAACCAGGAAAAGCACGCTGAGCTAAGGCTCATTTTCAGGAGCAATGTGGGACAGGTGAGGAAAATACAAAAAGGAGATACATATAGTCAAATACAAGTGCCAAGAGCTGTATAAAACAGGTTATAGTCAGTTTCATTGAGCAAAATAGAGTAACACGTTTTACAGACAGAGTGCTAGATATTAATGGAAAACAAAATGTCAGGCAGAGTGTTAGATGTTGATGGAATACAAGATTAGACTTGATTTACATTTGATAATGCTTACTGCATTAAGGGGTACTAGGGAGGCCAAGGTGGTTAGATGCAGCAGGAGCAAATGGGGTAGGGAAGTAGTCTTAGTTTGGTAGAAGAACATGAGGAATAGTTGATTGGTTGAGGGGGTTTTCAGTTCCATATAGAAGGGAGTCTGTAGGAGAAAGTGGATTTGCCAGCTGATGAAAGAACAGATGTCCCTGGTGCGAAGTGAGTAGGATGAAGGGCTAGCTGGGGATAGCATATCTAAGAAGTAAGAGGAAAGTTGGCTGAATCAGAATTAGGATACTAGAGAGACTGAGTGAATGTACCAGTGGTGGGATCGGGATGAGATGCCGAGGGAGGTGTAAAGAGAACAGTGGTGCATTCTGAAGGGTGAGTTTGTAGTAAAATGTCAGAAGGCATCTCGGAGGATGTTGAGTCTGAATAGGGAAGAGGAAGTGACAATGCAGTATACTACATCTGCATAGGCTATGATAGGTATGATCATTTTCATTACTATTTCACTTCTGACTGGGAGAGGGAGGGACTCTCTGTTTCAGAATAGCATACCAAGCTTGGGATGGAGTTTCAAGGTGATGGTGTCTATGTGGGTAGATAAATTTCAATGGGGATCGAACCACACGCCTAGGTATTTGTAGGATGACACATTTTCCAGTGGAGTCCCATCCATGTAGGTGACAGTTGGGGGAGGGACGATCTAGCCAGTTCTTGTGTAGTTCCAATGATCTTTGAAACTGTTTTGGTGGTATTGATTTTAAGCTGGTTTGCTTTGAACCAGGACTGCATCTTATGGAAGTCACACTGGAGAAGAGTGTGGACATCAGTTAGGACAGGTCCTGAGGCAAAGAGGATGCCGGCGTCTGCATACATGTTTGTGCAGGAGCTGGAGCATGCAGAGAGGAGGTCATTTATGAATATAGTGAACAATATAGGGCCAAGGATTGATCCTTGTGGTACTCCTGCAAGTATGGAGAGTGGAGGGGAGGAGGAGTTGGCTACCCAGACAGACTGGAGTTTGTTGCTAAGGTACTAGTCAAACCATTGAACCATGAGGGGGGCTAAGTCAGTTGCTTTGAGCTTAGTGAAAAGATGGGGGTGGGAGACTGAATCAAAGGCCTTTGCAAGGTCTACAGAAACTGCTATGGTTAGGTGGCCTTTGACCATGGCAGACTGAATGTGTTCAGTGACTCGTAAGAGGGAGGAGATTGTAGAATGGTGCTTCCAGAGGCCAGACTGGAAAGGGGAGAGGAAACCTAATGCAGTAAAGAATTCTATTAGTCTGGATTGGACTAGGGACTCCTGTACTTTGGCAAGGGCTGGGAGGAGGGAAATTGGATGTTAGTTTCCAGGTATTGTGGGGTCACCACCTTTATGAAGGGGGATTACACTAGCGTTTTCCCAGGCTTGACGTACAGAACCAAAGTAGAATGAGAGGTTTAGTAGATGGTTTAGCAGTGCTGCGATTTCAGGGGTGGATATGTGGAGTAGTCTTGGGTGGATCCCATCAGGGCTGGATTTTGTTGCATTGAGGGAGCAGAGAGCTTCCAGAACATCCTCTGAGGTGACAGGTGTGAAAAGGAGTATATTGTGTATGGGGTTCAGGGGGATGTTTTGGGGGGGCATGAAGGATAATCTGGAAGGGACACATAGTGAAGAACTTATTTAGGTTGTCTGCTATAATGACAGGGTCAATGATAGGTTGCCCATTTTGTTTTAGGACAGGTATACTGGTTTGAGTGGGGTATCAATCAAACAGTGTGCCACTTTCCAGAAAGAGGAGGGCTGAGCGTTTTGAAAGTGTGATTTGAAGTAGTCAGCCTTTTTTTGATGGATGGCCTTGGTGCAAGTATTCTGGAGTGTTTTGTATTCCTGCCTAGTTTGAGGGGTCAGTGTTGATTTATTGTGTGGCCAGACCTTGTCTCTGACTTTACATTGAGCAATAAGAGAAGCAGAGATCAAGGGATGGTGCCATTTTTTGACCATGACTTTGATCAGAGGGGCATGAGAATCCCACATTTTGGTGAAAATAGATAGGAATTGGGCTAGGGCAGAGTTTGCGTCCTATGCTGAGTAGACCGGAAGCCAGTCAGCATGTCTCAAGTCATGCAGGAGGGTGTCGGTGTCTAGATAGCTTAATGGTCAGATTTTTATGTATTTAGGAGGCGATTTATGGAGTTCAGTTTTTCTGGACTGGAATCCTTCCTCCACTCCTTCTGTTCTTTTGCTTTGGACTGCCCGCCCCATACCCACCATTGCTCCCTTTATACCTCCTTCTCCCTTCTCTTCCTTGAAGTCAGGCACCTCACCCATTGTAACTCTTTTATTGCTAAATTCCAGCTTGGCTGTCTCCCATCTTACCTCACCTCTCTCCTCTTCCCCCTTCTTCCCACTATACCCTTTGTAACTCTGGTTTCTGCTCCCTACCACTTCCTACTAGGTCATCCTGAGCTGGCCTGGCTGCCTTCCCCTACTGCTTCCCCAACCTATAGAATTCTCTCCCCCTCTCTGTCTGCTCTGCTTCTTCCCTGCACTCTCTCTTCCCCCTCTTCTCCTCAATTTCTCTTCTCATTCCTGCAACTGCACCTGACCACCTTCTGGACCTCTTTTCCCCTTCTTCCACTCCCTCCGCCTCTCCCACCCCTCGTTTCCTTCCCCCTCTAACACTAACTCCTCTCCATAGCTCCTGCTCCTAACCCCTGCCCCCTTCTAATGGACTCTTCTTGAATATATACTGGTTTGCTTTGCTACCACCTCCCTGCATTATCTACACTTTGCACTTTATTTGCATCCTTTTGTTGTCCTCAGGATGAGTCATGCTATATCCATGTCAATGTACATATTTTGCTTAAATGCATTTCGATGTTACTTGTTATATGATACCTAGTTATGTTTTTTTACCTGCTACAGTATGTAAATACTTCTCTAATTGTTATTCATGACCCTCCTCTACCCCTTCCCCACAGGACGCATCTGGATACAATCTGTTACCAGTCCATTTAGTCTTGACTGGTGAAACTTTTGAAATAAATACATAAATAAATAATACATAGGTAGTTCTCAAATTTCCAACTGTACATCCACAACTTTGCAACTGTAGATCCATATTGTACTATATTGTGGAATAATATTGCATGAGACCATCACATAATCAGATAGATACAGTGTATATCATGAATATGTGTATCTTTAACATTTTTCAACAGGGATTTATTTATTAATATGCACTCCAATCATGAGAAACTATTAACGTGCTAAGCTCTGTAATTTCTTTTTATATACAATGTAACAGCTTCTCCATATCCCAGTAAGGCTGTGCTCCTGTAAGCACTGCCAGAAATATTTGGCAGTATTGAAATCCACTAGGACTCAATTTAGATGATTTTTCAATTCAAGATGCAAACACACCATTAAAATCACCACCTCAGGTGATTTGTTGAATATTACAAGCAGTGAGCATCTGTCTAAATTTTCTTAAAAAATATGTTGTATGTGACAAGCAGACCATATATTGAACCTACCTGGTGGTCATGAGGGCCCTATCGCAAGCTGCTCTCCCCCGAACCCACAGAGATCCAAGCAAGCTACCTGGTAGTTGTGAGAGCCCCATCACAAGCTGCCCTCCCCCAGAACCACAGAGATCCAAGCAAGCTACCTATCGCAAGCTGCCCTCCCCCAAACCCACAGAGATCCAAGTAAGCTATCTATCACAAGCTGCCCTCCCCATAACCCACAGAGAACCAAGCAAGCTTCCTATCGCAAGCTTTCCTCTCCCAAACCCACAGAGATCTAAACAAGATACCTGGTGGTCATGAGGGCCCCATCGCAAGCTGCCCTCCCCTGAACCCACAGAGATCCAAACAAGCTACCTATCGCAAGTTGCCCTGCCCCAAACCCACAGAGATCCAAGCAAGGTACGACGTTCCTGACCATGAACGTTTGTTTGTTTTGGCTCCTTTTTCAAATTTGAAACCAGGACTACTGTTACTTTTTCACGGCAGCATAGAAATGCAGATAGTTTATTTCAGCATTTATTGTAAATTAAATTACCACTGCTCTGTCTATTCTACGCGGTGGCTTTAAAAGATTTTAGCTTTATTTCAGCAGTCATTATAAATTACATTACCCCTGCTCTGTCTATTCTCTGTGGTGACTTTAAAAGATTTTAGCTGGAGTTATTGCTGTTAGGATAGGCTGCCTTAAGCTGAAACCAGCCACTAGCTGCTAGGTGTAATAAATGAGCCACAAAATTGTCTGCTAGCAACAGCACAGGCTAGGTTAAAGTGCCACTTACAAAATCAAATTCTTTAGCTGCAGAAATACGTTTTATTAGGCTTGTGCTAAATGCTTTCTAAATTAATTCTGTAGCTGCTGAAATACATATTTTTATATGTGGGTCAAACGTTTTCAAATTAATTTTCTGTAATTAATATTATAAAAATGAAAAAGACAAGACTCTGCATATCACAGCACAGGTTTTATTTCACTAGGGCTAGGTTCTTGTTACTGCAAGCTTCCCCTGTTAGCAGGGACCAGCACACTGTGCACAGTCCCCTCCCCTGTTATAGCCAGCCCCCTGTGCCTGTTTTAAATACTCACCTCCAGTTTCTACTTCTTTCTCCTTCTACAGCTACTTGAGGTCCTGAGGGCCCCATCGCAAGCTGCCCTCCCCTGAACTCACAGAGATCCAAGCAAGGTACAGCGTTCCTGACCATGAATGTTTGTTTTGGACCCACTGACTCTCTACATCAGCTACCCCATCCCCCCCACCACTACCCTTGGTGATCCATTCTCTTTATAGAGGTGGGTCACATGCTGGTATAACCTATCAGCTGACTTTACTATTTGCAGCCTACCTTATTACACCACTACTGGCCGCTATAACTTAACACTGTGCTAGCAGCCTATCCAGATTTGACAGAACCATGCTACCTCTCTACCTTGGTCTATTTACTTCGCTATTGCCCTTAGAGTCAATCCCTCCCTCCACCTATCCCTAGGAGCTGGGAAGAAACTTTACAATTTGCACCCTTTTAACCCTACCAATTTTTGCTACCTCCTCAACTGGGTTTCCCCCTGCACCCGAACTGCTCAAATGGTCAGTTGGCCCCTCAGTCCTACCTCCCAATTTCCATGCAGGACTCATAACCCTAAATTCATCTGTCAATCCCCCCCCCGGTAGCTGTAAAAACACAGATCACCACACACAAGCTGTAGTGCTCCAAGCCTGTCACCAAATTCTTGGTAACACTACTACTCCTACTTTCGGGGGACATTGTGCCAAACCCTGGGCCAAACATCCACCCTCAGCTACCACCCCAGGCCTAAAATTAATGCACCATAATATCTGCATCCTACTGCATAAACTAGCCATGCTGCAGCCAACTATATTATCCTTAAGGCCTGACATCTTGATTATTTCTGAAACTTGGCTGAAGCCACACAACAATGAAGCAGAATTCACTATCCCTGGTTACACCATTATCTGCCATGACTGCCCAGGCAATAAAAGAGGTGGTGGCATATCTATGTTTATCTTATCTACCCTCCAGTTTGCCTCTGTCAATCTGCCCTTGCCCATGCAGTCCACTGATGCCTTGTTGATCAAATTCTCCCTACCCAACACCATCCCCCTATTTATAGCTGGCTCTTACTGCTCCCCTGACACCCCTTGGCCCTCCATCTTGGACCATCTAGGCACCTTGAAAAGTAGTGCCACAGGGGGTCAGCTCCATATCCTGGGGGATTTCAACTTAAATTAGCTCTCCAATTCACATCCATGTTCCGCAACCAGGTGGCTGCCCTAAACCTGACATAGCTGATTACAGAACTCACACGTCTAAACCCAAAATTGCAGAACCAGTCTCTTCTGGACTGGTCCTTTACCTCTCTCCAACACAGAATTATTGCCTCAGGTCCCATAGTTGACTCCTTAAGTGATCACCGCATGATATACTCGATTCAGAAAATATTCAGACCTAAGGCACCCCCTTTCAGAACCATTCTTACCAGGTCATACAATTCCCTGGATCTTGGATCACTCCCAGGTGACCTGGTAGCGAAAGACTGGTCCTTCATCCCCAGGTCAACCTCTATTGACTCTGCTCTGGAGTACTTCAAGGCCAAGTTCCTCACCATCTTGGATTACTATGCCTCACTCAGACAGACTCGAGTGAGGGGTGCTCACCTGCCTTGAATCATAGCTGACATTATCTCCCACATCAGAGCCAGAGACCAGGCATGGAAGGCACTCAAAGCATCTGGCTCCCATGCTGACCACTCAAAATATCACTCTTTGCACAACGCCTGTACTAGACTCATCCAACAGGCTAAAGTTAACTATTTCAAAGCCTCCTTTTAATCGAATTTAAATCACCTGGCTAAATTCTGGAAGGTGGTCAAATCCTTCTTCTCCTCACCCTCCCAATCCCCCCACCCCTGTGCTAACCATAGGTGGTACCACCATAATGGACCCTCCTGTGGTAGCTTCAGAATTTAACTCCTTTTTTACAAGCTGCACCTCGGCACTGCTATCCACTCTCCCCCGGCACCAGCAAAGTAACACCCCCCCCGTCCCCCTGCACAGGCCCCTTCTACTGCCCCTTCTTTCTTCTTCTTCCGGCCAGTCACCCTGTCAGACATTTACAATGCCTTGATTTTCTTAATTCTGACCAAGGATAAATGCCTCCTTGAGCAGGACTGCAAGATGCTCTACCTGGCTGCTCCTGCCATCGGTCCACCCCTTGACTGTGCTTTTCAACCTTTCTTTCTCCCTAGCTTCAATCCCTACAGAATGGAAGCATGCAAATGTTTTCCCACTTCCAAAGGGTAGTGACCCCTCCATCCCCAGTGACTAACGCCCAGTTTCCCTCCTTCCAATACTAGCTAAACTCCAGGAGCACCTTTTCCTCTCCCAACTCTCTCCCCTTTCTCAACTCCTCCTCTTTCTTCTCTTCCTAACAGTCTGGCTTCAGAAAGGCCCATTCCACCACCACTTCTCTACTATAGTTCACAGACTTTGTTCTTGATTGTATAGAGAAAGATCACATCACCTCAGCAATTTTCATCGACCTGGCAAAGACATTCAGCACTGTCTCCCACGTTCTCCTCCTGGACAAGCTCTGTCTTGTAGGGCTCTCTACCATGGCCACCAGCTGGTTCCACTCCTACCTGGTAGTCAGGTTGCAATCTGTTAGACTCAGAGTCTCCACCTCCACCTCCACCTCCCTTCCAGTCACCACAGGAGTCCTCCAAGGCTTGGTCCTCAGCCAGCTCTTATTCTCTATCTTCCTAAATGACCTACCCACCACCTGTCCACACACATCCATACACATGTATGAGGATGACACAGTACTGTATACAGTACATCATGCCCCTCAACTGCTGAAGTGGTGACCAGGTTACAGCAGGACTTCAGTGATGTTCAGCTCTGGTTTTGTGCAAACCAGGTTTTTCTTAAAACCAAGAAGACAGTCTCAATGACCTTCAGCATGAGGCAGAGACTCTCTTGGCTCCCTACCACCCCTTCTTTCAACACCCTGGATGGGACCACTCTGGAGGCTTGCTCCTCCTTGAGATACCTCGGGGTCTGACTCGACCAGCACCTCGACTTTTCTGTACATGTTGATGCCATTCACAAAAAGCTCCACCCCAAGCTGGGTGCCCTATATTGCAACCGTGGTTGCATTCCACTGCCAGCCCACTGCACACCAGTACAGAAAATGATTCTCCCTATTTTTGACTACAGGGACATAGTCTACATTGCTGCTCCCAAGTCCACCATAGCTAGACTGAACCCCCTTTTCCACTCATTCTGCTGTTTCACCCTGGATTGCCTCCCTTCCCCTCCACTCAGCACTGTGCTCTCTACTGGTCTCTCAACTTCCCCTTGCTCTAGGATCATAGACAATTCAATTGTGCAAGGCTTGTGGTAAAGTTCTGGTCCCATTGAGGCGCTGGACGCCACACCTCGCGCCACACCGGCGACCCGGGTTCGGGAACGAACTCGGGTGGCCAGGGGTTGGCAGGGGGAGAGAGGATCAAGAATCCCAATGGATGCTCTCCTCTCTCAGGGGTGGGAACCAAGAACGCATCTGCGTTCTACATCCCCCTTCATAGCCGGTGGGAGCACCGACAACTGAAGGGGATGGAGGCGGCTCCGCTCGTCAGAGTCGGGGAGGGGGGGCATCGGCGGTGCATGAGAGGTCTGGCGTGCATCAGCACGCCTTCTCTCGGGACATACGTCCTAGCACTGGACATCCCAGGGGTAGGGGATTAAGGGGGAGAAAAATGGAAAAAGGACACCTCTCTGGTAGCCCTAGATGAAATCCGCTCTGGATCCATCCAAGGCCACCAAGAAAAGGACAGACCCCACTGTGCAGGAGGTAAAAAGGGAAGCAGGCACTCTAGGGGCAGATCCAAGGGAGGCAGAGTGAGGTGGGAAGGAGTAGGATGGAAGGAGTGGGCTCCAGAGAGAGAAGGGAGGAAAAACAGAAAGTAAAAAAAAAAAAGTTCTGTTCCCAATCCTTGCCAACATATCTTGCTTCCATCCTAACAGTGCATTCTTCTCCTGTGTACTCACTCAGGAAGTTTGACACCCACCTCCTGATTGTGCTGCACATGTCCTCCTTGGCTGGCCAGTCAGCCTTCGGACATCGCTTGCCCAAATTGTGAAAATCCATCCCCATGGACATTCAGGACATGCCCTCTACTCAGCACCTCAACTCCCTCATAAATGCACACTTCTCCACCACCTGTGCCTGTGGCTAAGATGAGCCTCTCCATGCATGTTGGCAGGTCACTATCCTTGTCCTGTTTTAGTGACCATGGCTGTCTATGCTTCATGATCCACGCTTACCCTTGCTACTGTTCTAGATGTTTTGTTACATACTTTCAGTTGTGTCTCTCATTCTTAACTGCCAACCATTGCTATAATCATTATTAGGACTAATTGTACTATTTTATAAATGTCGTCCTATGTTAGCACTAATTGTATTCTGTATATATGCCATATCTATTCTCCACAGTCCCCCTCACCCAGGATGCACCTGGAATAGAGCAGTATTCTGCTCAGTGTGTCTTCCTGCTAAAACTTTTAAATAAACAAATAAATTCCATTTAACAAACCCTTAACACAGATTGTTCTTCCCTCTTTTTAACTCTTTCCTTACTAATGTATCTGAAATATGTACTGTTAGACACCAGAATAGTTTACACCTTTAGAATTACTTCCTCAGAAAAAAAATATGCTTGACTTATTAATGATTTTCTGATTGTGTTAATAGACTGTTGTGTTAAATCTGTTTCTTGTGAAAGCATAATGTTGTTTAAGATATAGAGGAATTGTATCCCTATTTTATGGGTTAATGTTAAGCATGGGCGGATAGTAAAATACCCTACCCTAAACATTACCCATGGGTACTTCCAGTCTACCCTAAATTATTCAAAAAATACACCAATGCAAAACTGGTAGTTGGTTAGGGGTGGATAATTACTACACTACCCATTCGACTACCATATTACTCTACCCTTACCATAACAAAAATGTGAAAGACTGCTGTATTACACTGTTTGTTAGGTTTCTAAAAATTAAACCCATGGCGGGCATTGTTGAGACTGGTAGAAGAGGCACAGCTACTGTGAGTGAGCCTGCTGCTGTTTCCAAAAATTATACCCATGGTGGGCATTGCTGAGGCAGGTACTAGAGGTGCAGCTGCAGTGAGTGAGCCTCTGCTGTTTCCAAACATTATACCCATGGCGGGCATCGCTGAGATAGGTATGAGAGGCACAGCTGCTCTGATTGAGCCTGTTGCTGTTTCCAAAAATTATATCGATGGCAGGCATTGATGAGGCAGATGTGAGATGAGCAGATGCTCTGAATGAGCCTGCTGTTGTTTTCAAAAGTTATACCCATGGTGGACATTGATGAAACAGATGTGAGATGTGAGATGCTCTGAATGAGCCTGCTGTTGTTTCCAAAAGTTATACCCATGGTGGACATTGATGAAGCAGATGTGAGATGTGAGATGTGAGATGCTCTGAATGAGCCTGCTGTTGTTTCCAAAAGTTATACCCATGGTGGGCATTGGTGAGGCAGGTACAAGAGGTGCAGCTGCATTGCATGAGGATGCTGCTCTTTCCAAACATTATACCCATGGCAGGCATTGCTGATGCAGGTATGAGAAGTGCAGCTAATGTGGGTGAGCCTGCTGCTGTTTCCAAATATTATAACCATGGAGGGCATGCTGAGGTAGGTACAAAAGGCATGGCTGCTCTGACTGAACCTGCTGCTGTTTCCAAAATGTACACCCATGGAGGGCATTCTGAAGTAGGTATAAGAGGTGCAGCTGCTCTGATAGAGCCTTCTGCTGTTTCCAAACATTATACCCATGGTGGGCATTGCTGAGGCAGGTATGAGAAACGTAGCTGCTGTGAGTGAGCCTGCTGCTTTTTCCAAAAATTATACCCATGGAGGGCATGCTGAGGTAGGTACTAGAGGTGCAGCTGCTCTGATTCAGCCTGCTGCTGTTTCCAAAAATTATACCCATGGTGGGCGTTGATGAGGCAGATGTGAGAGGTGCTGCTGCTCTGAGTGAGGCTGCTGCTATTTCCAAAAAGCATACCCATGGCATGTAGCAAACATAATAAAATGATGATTGATAAAACTAAGAGTACTAAGAGTAGTGTAGCACATGTGGCTGGCATGGTGGCAATGGTGATGGCATATTTTGTCAGTAGTTTGTGTCTAAGGAGAATGACAGTATAACTGAGAGAAAGTAATGTCAATGGAAGCAACTGCAGTAACAACTATTATATAAGACCTGTAAGTTATTAGCAATAGTCTTTCCAGAATTTGTGTAGTGCTCATAGAGAGCAGCCTACAGACTGTAAAAGTACACACAGGGACGGTGGTGCTCTCAGTTAAATACAAATACTGAAAACTTAAAAAACAGGCACTCACCAACCAAAAATGTGGACACCACAGCTTAAAAAACATAAATAGTTTATTGGAATCCCAAGGACTAAGCCATATCTGAAATGTGTCAGGCATGTACAGACTCTGCTCTGTGTCCCATAATGGGGTTCTAATGAATTATTTATGATTTTTATGCTGTGGTGTCCACATTATTTGGTTGGTGAGTGCCCAGTTTTTAAGTTTTCAGAACTCATATAGAGCAGGACTGGAATAGTATGTGACATGCGGAACATGTTTGACAAGAAAATGTAAAAATTAAAAAAAATAGTGAATTTAAATTTAAATAATGGTGCCAACATTGTCAGAAAATGGCAAACATGATTGTTTGTCCATGAGCTGTCTGTGACTATGGCAAGATTTATTTCAGTGGGACAGCTGCAACTGCTCAGAGAGAGAAAGAGAGAGAGAAAGCGCACGCGAGAGAGATGTGTTAGCAATGTTAAGTTAGCAAGGTTGGCACTACGTCACTCCACACAGGATTTTCTATTAGTTACATACATAGCATAGTTATCATATTCAGTATCACTCGTTGTAGGCTGTTGTTCATGTTCAGTGTCAGAATTGCATAATTCAGTATTTGAGCCAATTGGGGAATTGTCAGCATTCAGTTTTAGAAATGTAAGCTATTCAACATTTACAGGACTTAACAGTGTTCTTTGGTCAGTGACTACTGGTCCAGCTGCACTAAGTATGCATCGTGAATATACGCTTGAAGGTTGACAACTGAGATACATTATTGCAAGATTTGCTAGATCTGATCATATTGTTCTCCTTTGCTTCCAACAGAGTAGTGGATCTTCCTTGAGATATATCACATTATGGTCTGCAAAATACATCTGGATCATTGTGCTGTGTGAGACAGTTACCAGTCTGGCAGACAAATCAGCTGCAATTTCTTTACAGGATACTAGTCCACTTTATTGCAGGTGACTCAGAATTGATTTGCCTTTCTGACCATCACCATAGGATGCCGGAGAAGTAGCTGTAGATGACTTTCCCTCACTGATGACACTGGTGATTCTGAAAAAATTATAGATGTGCTAGTGTCTGCCCTGGAGGCACACTTTGATGGTTTGGCAAAGTATGACTGCTGTACATCAGTTAATGGGGTCGGCGGGGCAATGTCTCATTTGGTTAGCAGAAGATCTCTCTAATACTCAATGTCTTCCCCTGCAGAAAGGATAGCTACAATGTTCCCCTTAAAGTGGGGATCTAGCAACATTGCTAACACACAGGTGTCATTCTTAATCATGGCATTTATTCTCTGATCAGCCAACAGTCTGAGACTCAAGTAATCTGCCAGCATAACAGCAGTGGTGTCTTCTTTTGCCTGAAGATCTTTCTTTATATTGCAAGGAAAATGTGAGAAAATCGTATTTGAGGAAGAACTGAACTCGGAGTTGCATTGTCCAGACAGACATTACATGTAGCAGCCTTAAATGGCTCCACTAAGGTGACCAAAGATTTAAGTAAACTCCAACTGCTGGAAATGAGCATGTTTTCTGCTTTGCCTATTTGATTCTGCATGGTGTAGTCATAGAAACATAGAAACATAGAATTTGACGGCAGATAAGGCCCGCTTGGCCCACCTAGTCTGCCCATTTTCCTACCTAACTGCTAAGCTGCAGATCCTAATTAACCAACAGCTTACTTCCTCCTACCCCCCCACTAGGACTGCCTTATGTCTGTCCCATGCATTCTTGAATTCCCCCACTGTTATTGACTCCACAACCTCCTCAGGGAGGCCATTCCATGCATCCACAACCCTCTCTGTGAAATAATACTTCCTCGCATTACCTCTGAGCCGTCCCCCCTCTATCTTCAAATTGGGCCCCCTTGTTCTTGCACATCTCTTTTTCTGAAAGATGCCACCCTCTTCTACTTTGTTGATTCCCTTGAGGTACTTGAAAGTTTCTATCATGTCCCCTCTCTCCCTCCTTTCCTCAAGGGTATACATATTAAGCTCCTTTAATCTTTCTTCGTATGTCTTCTGGTGCAGACCCTGCACCATTTTGGTTGCCCTCCTCTGGACAACCTCCACTCTGTCTATGTCTTTGTGGAGATGGGGTCTCCAGAACTGCACACAGTACTCCAGATGGGGTATCACCAACTGTCTGTACAGAGGGATAACAACTTCTTGTTTTCTACTATTGATGCCTCTCCCTATGCATCCCAATATCCCCCCAGCCTTCCTTACTGACTTCTCACATTGCTTGCCCACCTTTAGGTCATCTGATATAATTACCCCCAGGTCCCTTTCCATTTTTACTGTTGTCAGTATCTCACCCCCCATTGTGCACTCTTGCCCTGGGTTTTTGTTTCCCAGGTGCATTACCTTCACACTTCTTTGCATTGAATCTGAGCTGCCATACATTTGACCATTCCTCCAACATTGCCAAGTCCCTTCTCATCCTTTCCACTCCATCTGGTGTATCAACCCTGTTGCAGATCTTTGTGTCATCTCAAAGAGACATACTTTTCCTTCCAGTTCCTCTGCAATGTCACTTATAAAGACATTAAAAAGGACCGGTCCCAGTACTGAACCTTGCGGTACCCGACTAGTAACCCTCCTTTCTTCACTGTGGACTCCATTTACTACTACCCTTTGCGTCCTGTTGTCTAGCCAATTTTTTTATCCAGGCTACCACCTTGGGACCCACTCAAGGCTGGCTAACTGTGTATTAATCTTTTGTGTGGGACTGTATCAAATGTCTTGCTAAAATCTAGGTAAGCCATGTCCACAGCCCCTCCCTGTTCTACTACTTTGGTCACCCAGTCAAAAAATCTATGATTACGTCTGACATGACCTTCCCATCATGAATCCATGCTGCCTTGGGTCCTGTGTCCCACTGGCCTCTAGGTACTCAACAATTCTTTCCTTCAGAAGTGATTCCATCATTTTACCTACCACTGAGGTCAAACTAACTGGTCTGCAGTTTCCTGCCCCTGTCCTGCTCCCACTTTTGTGAATAGGAATCACATCCACCCTCCTCCAGTCCTCAGGTACCACCCCATCCTCCCATGATTTGTTAAAGAGAGTAGTCAGCGGTGTCATTAGTTCTACCCTTAATTCTTTTAGAATTCTTGGGTGAATCCCATCAGACCCCATTGCTTTGTCCACCTTCAATTTTATTAGTTCTTTCAGAATCCTTTCTTCTGTAAATGGACTGGTATCGACCCTCATCTTCAGAGTGTTTCTCTTATTTGGTTTAGGTACCTCCCCCCTCCTCTTCCTTTGTGAATACTGAGCAGAAATATTCATTCAGTATCCCTGCTTTTTCATTGTCACCCTCTACCCACATTCCCTCCCCTTTATTAAGCCTCAGTATCCCTCCTTTAGTCTTTCTTCACTCCCTAATGTACCTATAAAAGGTCTTATCCCCCCTTCTTAACAGAGTTGGCTATCCTTTCCTCGGTTGGGCTTTTGCTATTCTGACTGCCTTCCCAGCCTCTTTCTGCTTTAACTTATAAAGTTCTCTGCCCTTCTCCTTCTGTGTTTCCTTATATTTCCTGAATGCTATCCTTTTCTCCTTAACCTTCCCTGCCACCTCTTTTGAGAACCATAGCGGTTTTTTCCTTCATTGTGTTTTCTTGATTTGCTTTACACAAAGGCTTGTTGTCTCTGTGATGGCTGTTTTGATTACTCTCCATTGTTCCTCCACCCCTCCTTCTTGCCTGTTTGCTAGTGCTTTTCTGAGGCACTCTCTCATTTTCCCAAAGTCAGCCCTCCTAAAGTCCAATACTCTTGCTTTTGTGTGGCTTGATTGTATGGCTGTGTTTATCGTGAACCACACTGTTTGGTGGTCACTTGTTCCCAGATGGCCACCCACTTCTAAATCTGAGATTCTTTCTCTGTCCCCATTTGAGAGTACAGGTCTAAGATTGCTCCCTCCCGGGTGGATTCCAGTACTAGATGTCTGAGGCATGCCCCCCTGTAAGGCATCAAGAATGACCCTGCTCCTGGTTGTGCCTGCAGCAAAGGTGCTCCAGTTAACATCTGGCATATTCAGGTTCCCCATCAACAATATCTCCCCTTTTTCTGCCATTCTAAGGAAGCCTTCTGTCATTTCCTTGTCCATTCCCTCCCCCTGAGATGGGGGGTCTGTATACAACCCCCCATGCGGATTGTGGTGCCATTTTCTGTCTCCAGGGTGACCCACAGTGTCTCATCTGCTCCCTGTTTACTCTTTAATTCAGTTGCTTTGATCCCTTCCTTTACAAAAAGAGCTACTCCTCCTCCTCTTTTACCCTCCCTGTCCCTCCTGTAGATTGTGTATCCTGGTATGTTGTCATCCCAGTCATGGTTCTCTGTCTACCATGTTTCTGTGACTGCCACAATATCCAGGCAACCCTCTTCCATCAAGGCCACTAGTTCAGGGAGCTTGTTACACAGACTACGGGTATTGGTACTCATCACCCTCCACTTTTTGATGACCTTACCCCTTTTGCCCCATTCCTGTCCTTACTGCCTTTGCCTTTTTTACATTTACTTCTGGCCTGCTGCTAAAGACTTCTCTGCCTTAGTGTTTACCTCCAATAATTACTGTTGTTTTGTTTCAGTGCCTCCCCTTAGCTGGTTTAAATGCTTGCCAATGAAGCATTTAAACCTCTCACCTAGGATCTGGTTCCCCCCTGGACAGATGCAGACCATCGGCCAGTATAGGTCTGCATCCCCAGGTGTTCCCAGTCCCCAATGAAGCCAAAACCCTGAGCTCCACCAGTTTTCAACCATTCATTGAATTCCCTGGTGAGGAGTACCTAACATCACCCTTGCCATGAACAGGCAGCACCTCAGAGAAGGTTACTGTATGTCTTCTTGTCTAAGGCCCTCCCCAACTCTACAAACTCCTCTTGCACTGCTCTGATCCTATTCCTAGCCAGGTCATTTGTCCCTAGGTGAACAATAACATCCAGCTCCCTCCCTCGTGCAGCTGCTCCCAAGATCCTGGGGATTTGCTTCCTGTCCCTCCAAGCCGTGGCGCCAGGCAGGCATCTTACCTCCCTTTCCCCTTCCTCCCCATTTTACCCCCTAATGATTGAGTCCCCCACTGGAGTTGTTTCATTCCCCTATGGGGTCTCATGCCACCCTCCTGTGGGTCTCCTTTGTGAATTCCCAGCATCCTCCTTGGTCTCCACTGCAGGTGCCTCCGTGAGGAACCACTATTCACCAGATGGCGAATGGTGTGAGAGGTACAGCTGGAGGGATGCAACTCTGTTCTACCACCCTCTCCTCCTGAGCCCACCTGGTCCAGCCTCTCCTCTTTCTTGGCAACCTCTGAGGTAGTGGCATTGGCCCTGGTGGTCCCTGGGTGGGGAAGAGGTTTCACAGATCCTAGCCAAGACAGCCTGGAGGCAGGCAACCTCCTCCCTCAGACCAGAGGGTGCCTGCAAATAGGGCAGCATTGCAGCCTCCAGAATGTCTCCCAGAACACTGCTGCCCCACAGCCATTGCACTGCACCACTTCTATCATGTCTTATTGTGTTCCCTCTCCTGTTTCTCTGTATGCTTCTCTCTCCTCCTTACAACTCTCACCCTTCCTGTTCTGGGACAGTAACTTCCTATATTCTTCAGTAGCCTCCTTCTTCCTTGCTCAGTGTCAGACCACCAGCAGCTAGGGGGAGAGAGTGAGCTACTTTTTTCCTTTAGGGTTGACAAAACCAATGTTTCTCTATGATCCTTCCCTTCCTACTGCCAAACAGGAAGTTCCTGTTGACAGTCAAATCCAGTGGCCATAAAAGTAGAACTGGCTTAGGGTGGGTGGGATGGAGGGTAATTAGTAAGAAAAAAAGGCTAGCAACAAGAAGTTGTAATTTGAGTCACCTGCTTTTATAATGTCTAAGCCACACCCCCAATTAAGCTCTCTCTCCTCCTACTGATTTAGCAAAGTGAACTGATACAGAACCCTTCCCAGCACAGAACACACACTGACTTTCTTTCTTTTCTTTCTTTTTTTTTAAACCCTAAATAAGGCCCCTTCTACTTCTAATAAAGTATTTGTTTGCTTAAACTTAACAGACACTGACTCCTGCTAAGATATAAGTGTTAAATTAATAAGAAAATGTAGCTTCTTTTAGTTAGCTGCTTTCTGCTCTACAAGCAAGGCTAGCAACAGGAAGTTGTAATTTGAGTCACCTGCTTTTATAGTATCTAAGCCTCACCCCCAATTAAGCTCTCTCTCCTCCTACTGGTTTAGCAAAGCAAACTGATACAGAGCCCTTCCCACCACAGAACACACACTGACTTTCTTTCTTTTCTTTCTTTTTTATTTTTTTAAACCTAAATAAGGCCCGTTCTACTTCTAATAAAGTATCTGTTTGCTTAAACTCAACAGACACTGGCTCCTGCTAAGATATAAGTGTTAAATTAATAAGAAAATGTAGCTTCTTTTAGTTAGCTGCTTTCTGCTCTACAAGCAAGGCTGGCAACAGCCTTGTACATGTCCAGCTTTCTCTGTTCAGTAAGCCTTTCCAACATATAAAACATTGAATTCCAGTGGGTTGGAACTTCCTGCTTTAATTTATGAAGTGGTAAGTTGTTTGACCTTTGCAGCCCCTTCAGGATTTTTTGTGCTTTCACAGAGTGGATGGAATGCCCACATATTTTCCTAGCAAGACCCAACAGATTTTCAACATTTCGGATTCCATTTAAGAAATTATGGATGAGAAGATTTAAACAATGTGCAAAACAAGGTATGTGCTGGTAGTTGCTATCCCTAATAGCTTTGACTATGTTGGCACCATTATCTGACACTATGGACCCTGGAAATACGGAATACAGAGTGAGCCATTTCTGGAACTGTTTTTGCAGCTCCTGCAAAATATTCACAGTAGTGTGGTTTTCCTCATAAGTGGTGACACATAATATAGCCTGCTTCCTACTGTCCACAGTACAGCAGGAATTATTACTTTCTGGCTGAAAACTTTCCCAATGAGCAGTAACAGTCATGAAGTCAATTGTTTGGTTGCTGGTCCATGTAACTGTAGTTATGTGAACCTGCTTCACCTCAGAGAGTTTCAACTGCTTAATGACTTCAGTATACATCAAGTCATGTATCTGTGGAGCAGCCTTTTGTGAGAAATATGTTTAACAGGGAATAGTGTACCATGGTTCAGTCCAGTTCATGGGACTTGAGGAAACCTTTTTGGGTAACAAAAGCAAAAGGGAGTTGACAATCGACCAACAGAAATGCAATAGCTCTGTTTAACAGCTGGCATGCTTGCTTGATACTGGAGGGTAAATGTTGATCTCCTCACAACACTTTCTTTTAATGTTATTTGATGAGATACTTTTAATTTTAGCAAGAATGTATTTTTCATGCCTTTTTCATGCAGAGTGCTACTTAAAAAATTTCCAGAACTTGATGGTGTCAGAAAACAATCTACATTTGTCTGGGAAGAGTGCAAGGACACCATTTGACTCAGTGTCACTTCCTGCTTTCAGTTCTTTGTAACTATGGTCACCACCACCACCACCACCACTACTGCCCATACCAACCACACTGCCCTTTGCACTGCCCAAATCAATTGTGTGTTTTGCCTTTGCTTGTCACATCATTACTGATGTTCCAAAATTTGCTGCTTTGCCACCATGATTGAAGCTCTTCTTGCACAGGCTGCATACAGCTCAAGAGTTGTCTGCAGGGTCAATATAAAATAAAATCACACTAAAGATTTACCTTTTGGGGTTTCTGCCATGGTGCCTGGCACTATTCCTTGTACAATCAAGGGACTGGAGGAAACATTACATGCCATTTCCTTGTTGAGATTAATTGTTCTCATTCATACTCATCTTACATAGATACATAGACAGTGTCAGCAGATAAGGGCCTATGGCCCACCTAGTCTGCCCATTTGAGTTTGTAACTTCAGTTTATGTTTTCCTAGAACTCTGTTGCCCCTTACCCCTGACCTCCAGAATTCCTTTATGTCTATCCCATGCATTCTTAAATCATGGGATTGTTTCAGCCCCCACCACTTCCTCAGGCAGAGATTGTTCAACTTGTCCACCACCAGTTCAGTGAAGAAATTCTTCCTCACATTTCCTCTGAATCGTCCTCCCTCCAACTTCAACCCATGCCCTCTAGTCCTGGAATATCTTTTTTGCTTAAAAATAGTGTATTCTTGCACCCTGTTCCTCCCTGTAAGATAATTGTATGTCTCTACAATGTCCCCTCTCTCCCTCCTCTCCTCCAGGGAGTATATATTCAATTCCTTCAACCTGTCCTCATAGGACTTGTGATGCAATCCATGTACCATCTTTGCTGCCCTCCTCTGAACTTTCTCTACCCTGTCTATGTCCTTACATAGGTAAGGTCTCCAGAACTGTACACTGTACTCCAGGTGGAGCCTCACTAGTGTCTTGTATGGTGGAATCATGACCTCCCTTTTCCTGCTGGTGATGCCTGCCTATGCATCAGCATCCTTGCTTTTCCTGCTGCCTTGTCACTGTTTCCCTACCTCGAGGTCATCAGAGATGATAACCCCAAGATCCTTTCCTGCTTGGTGCATGCTATATCCTCCACCCCCAACTGATATATTGTGCCAGGGTCTTTGTACCCCATATGCATTATCTTGCACTTCTTTGCATTGAATTTCAACTGCCAAACCCCTGGCCATTCTTCAAGTTTCTGCAGGTCCCTTCTCATTCTTTCTACACCCTCTGGTGTGTCTACTCTGTTACAGAGCTTTGTGTCATCAGTGAACAGTGAAATTCTGCCTGCTAGGTCCTGCACAATGTCACTGATGAAGATGTTGAATAGGACTGGTCCAGCACTGATCCTGTGGTGCCCCACTGGTCACTCTTCCCTCTGTGGAGTGACGGCGTTTACCACCACCCTCTGTGTCCTGCCGCCCAATGATTACTTACCCACCACACTACTGTCCTGCCCACCCATATTCCCTAGTTTGTGTAATAGTCTTCTATGTGGCACAGTGTCAAGGCCTTGCTGAAGTCCAGATAGGCCATGTCCACTGCCCTCCCTGATCCACCTCCCTAGTCATCCAGTCAAAAAATTCAACAAGGTTGGTCTGACATGACCTCCCCCTGGTGAAACCATGCTGCCTTGGATCCTGCAGTCCATTGACAACTAGATGTTCCACCAATCTCTCCTCCAGTAGTGCTTCCAGGATCTTCCCCACTACTGAAGTGATGCTGACTGGTCTGTAATTCCCCGCTTCCTCTTTGTTCCCACTTTTGTATAAGGGGACTACATCTGCTGTCTTTCAGTCTTTGGGTACCGTCCCTGTTTCCAGTGATCGGCTAAACAGGATAGCCAGAGGTTCAGCCACCACCTCTCTGAGTTCTTTAAGGACCCTGGGGTGCACCCCATCTGGCCTCATTGCTTTATCAACTCTTATTACTTCCAGTTCCTTCAGGACCCTTTCCCGTGTAAAGGGACTTGTGCCCATTTCTGCAACATTCTCACCCCTTGTGCTCCCTTCAGACCCATTACCCTCCTCTTCCTCAGTAAAGACTGAGCAGAAATACCTGTTCAGTATGTCAGCTTTACAGTTGTCATCCTCCACTCGGCTCCCATCCTCCCCCTTCAGTCTCATTATCCCTCCGTTTGCCTTTCTTTTTTCACTTATGTACCTGTAAAAGGTGTTGTCTCCTCTACCCACTGATTTTGCAATGTGCTTTTCTGTCTGATCTTCTTATTCTTCAGTTTATCACATGATTTTTTTAGTACTTGCCTCTCCTGCTTTACAGTGGCATCATCTCCTGCCCCCTCATCAAAACGACTGACCTCATTGCCACAAGATTCAGAAGAACTGGAAGTGCTATCACTATTTTTTGGGACATAGCCTGACCTATCCCGTTCCCAGTCCCCACTATCATTACCATCTCTATCAGCATTCACTGCTTCAGCATCTGAGCTTATATTTGAAGAGGATGCCTCCATGCATGCTGCTTCAGCAGCTGGCAGTATCCTGGCACATGTGACAAAATGTTCTGTACCTCTACAAGTAACTCCAGTCAGTTCTTTCTGAAACTATAATTTCATTGCTAGCATGCTTTTTTGTTCAGAGTATTTAGTGCTAGTCCTAATTATGTTATTATTATCACTATGTTCTTGATTAGTGGTGTGATTCACATTGTCCATATCATTAACAGTTGCACGTGCAGCAGCACTGTGTTTCATTTTAGCAGATTTAGACTGGGAAATATGAGACACAGCAGACACAGCCATTAAAGAATATTATTTCACTAACTGCTGCAGAGACAGCTGAAGCTGACTATATCACAGTAATAAATTATAGAGCTCAGGGGCACCTAACAAACAGTATAATAAAGTTTCAAGTTTTTTAAATTTTTAATTTCAAACCAGTCGCCTTCTGTGTTTTTGTCTATCTTTCCCCACCTTGCTGCTGTTCTCTCCCCATATAACCTACTTGACTGAGGCTAACCCCCCTCACTCGAGATCATTTCACTCCTCTTCTGGAGAGTGTTTCAGTCCACCACTATTTTTCCCTTAATTATTTTCCTGTCTGATTCCTAGTTATGTAGTATATTTTTTCCAACTGTTGATTCAAAGAATCAAAACACAAGTCTTACTGCCAAGAGTGCCCATAGTGGTACTTCCAGACAGCTCTATCTGTGCCACACAGGCTCACAGCAGACAGATCACAACCCTTTAGACACCGCTGACCAATCTGGTGTCAGCCTGGTGTCATGTATTCCAATTCTTCTGAGAGCTCTGTGAAGGACCCTACAGGTTGACCATTTAATGCCTGTTTGTAGTCTGGAGGTCCTTTACCCATTACCAGTCTCATACTACCTACCCAAGAATTACACTGCTTTGTCAGGTAGGGTAGTAAATTACCTGAACTACTCTACCCAGCCAAGAATAGGCGTTACTAGTGTTGCAGCAA
Organism: Neoceratodus forsteri; assembly: GCA_016271365.2. NCBI lineage: Eukaryota > Metazoa > Chordata > Ceratodontiformes > Ceratodontidae > Neoceratodus > Neoceratodus forsteri. Next base: position 1,058,798,361 of record CM028132.1, on the reverse strand, counting down.
ATTTAAATTTCACTGGCAAAATTAAGGTGAAATCATGAATTTTGCTGCTTGAAACATTTCAAGAAATTTAAGTATTTCACCCGTGAATTTTGTGGGTGCAAAATGTTAAATTTTGCAGGCAACTTAGTACAAAATTTGTCTTTACTTGCAGTCTGTTTCTGGCTGGACATACACTATGCATGCTGTGAGTGCACCCATCCATGTGTGGTTAGTATGGAGAATATCTCTATGGTACTCCCCTGCATGTATAGGTAACAGGTCTGCTCTCCACCCCATGGCAGTTGTTTTGGAGCTGTGGATCAGTATATGCACCTGATGCATGTGCATGTTGTTCAACATACCCGGGACTTGTGCTTCTTATCCCCATTGTGCAGAGGCCTCTGTGGTTTTCTGTGCACACTGTGTGAGGTTCACTGTGGCTCTGTTTGCTACACATATATCCATTTTGAGCACAGCACCCTGAGTGCCTGCACTATGTGGTTGTATACAGTACACTATCCATACCTTTCCCAATGTTCCAAACATTAAATTATATACATCGTTTTAAAAGGCAATGGACCCTAACTGTTGTTTGGATTCATTACTTTTACAAAATGTGTCCTTATCTTGCAGTATTTTTGTTTATCTTGCTGTGTCTTAACTCTGTAACGCTCGTCTGCACTGTTCAGCTGCCCTGCAGCTTGCTCCTGCTGATGTCACCATATGCGCATGGATGATTCACAGTTACGGTTACTGTAGGAGCTGCATTTTTGTTGTGCTAAATGTCAAGCTTTCCCAGTATGTTAACCTCTGTTTTCACCTATGCAAGGCACCCTGTCACTAATAAAATCCTTAGTGGCTGAATACTCTGTTCTGTGTGTGCGTGCATGTGTCTGTGTGTCTGTGTGTCTGTGTATGCATTTTTGTAGCTCGTGACACAGTACTTCTATTATTCATGACAGGGTGCCTTGCATAGGTGAAAAAACAGAAGTTAACATACTGGAAAGCTTGGCATTTAGCACAACACAAAACTATGCAGACAATTGCAGCAGAGTTAAGATGCAGCAAGATAAGAAACAAAAATACTGCAAGTAAGGACACATTTTATATTAAGTTGCACAAGATCCAATCTCTTCCTACATTTAATCACACATGAACTCATTAATAAATAACCAGCAGTGAACAGTAATGGAAAGTTGTACCTTACTAAAAAGCTTACCTGCCATTTGCCGTTACAGGTGAGAGGTATTCCGAATTCTGCAAGCTGAAGGGATCGAACTCCCACGATACATTTTAATATTTAATTTACTTAGTATAAGATTTATTTTTTCTGATTTACTCAGCGTTACATAGGAGAGTGACAGTGTCCTATATAACGCTGAGTAACTCATGGAAAACAAAAAAACAAAAACAACAACAACCTAAAACTAAGTAAATTAAATATTAAAACTAAAACCTGACACTGTGAGTAGAGTTGGAGGCAGTGTGGGAGGCTGAGTGTGGATGGCAGGAAGTAGGTGAGAGTGGCTGAGATGCTAACAGATGGGTAAAATCTCCCTTGCTCAGCCTTACACTATCTTCTCATCTCCTTATGTCCTCACACGCAGTACAGGATTTTCTACTGCTACAGCTGCTGCTGATTCTTTCCTACCCCAACCTCAATACCTGGCTCACCTCAGTTCACATCACTGCGAACTGCTGATCTGTGCTTGTTCTCCTCACACAGGTCACTTGCCCTCTGACTAGGTCCACTTTGCACTCTTGACCATGGAATGAGGAGGGTGGGCTGCTCTGTCGGTCGCCTTCTATTCTGATGATGGATTCTTCTATGTGGCTGACTGGTGGTGTGGCGCAGGGGGTGGGGGGTTGCTATTGAAGTTAATAAGTGAAGAAGAATATAAAAGACAAGTCAGCAAAAGGCCATGGGGTGGCTACCCATTTTTACTGCATTTAGAAATCAGAATTCATGACTTGATTTTGTGTATGCTGCTGGGGGTGGTGCATCTGGGTGCTACCTGAGGGGTGGGGGGAAGTGGGCTACTATATATTGACATGAGTATGTTTGATCTATCTAAATTGATGAATAATGGACAATTGAAATGTGTGATTTCGCCAGCAGAATTTCGAATTTCATAGATATAAAATATTTCGTGAAATGTGCAAATTTCGCAAAATATTTAGTGAAACAAAATTCACCATTTCGCACATTTCTAGGCGATACCTGCACTTCCCGATCCAACAACCCATCGGGTAGCCCATGCCTAATTAATATCCCATTTATATGCAGTGTGGCAATGTTCATAAATACAGCACCTTTATTTTGTGCCATTTGTTTATATGGAAACAGAATCACTGTAGGTTCACCCCACAGCACCGTTATGAAGAAAGAGTGAGGTTGATCTATAGACCATCAGGAAATGGAGAAGAGACAGCGATTGGGAGCTCAGGGAATAGCTGGCAAGAGGAGTGAAGAAGGGGGTAGTGATGGTGATGGGTTATCTGAACCTGTCAAAAATCTTCTGAGACATTCCAGCTTCCAGGTAAACCAGAAGTCAGGCCCTGTTGGATACATTGCAGGACTGCTCACTGGTGCAGCTGGTTAAGAAACTGACTGGACAGGTGGCCATTCTTGAATTAGTGCTCACCAACTTGGAGATGGTGAGTGGAGTGAGGGCAGGGGAGTCACTGATCCAGTGACCACAACTTCTTTTGGTTCATACTGGTCCTCAGGACCAGGATGACACTATAAAAAACTGAAGTCCAAGATTTCAGAAGAGTTGACTTCAACTGGATCAGGGAGATGGTCTTAGACAAATTGATCAGGGTGGACAGTACTGGAGGTGTAGAGAAAAGAAGGCTCAGCAATCAAGGGGACCATTCTCATGGCAACATGAAATGAGCCGAGAAAGAAATACTGATGAAATTATGGTGAGATGTGTTTGATTATTAGGTAGATTGATGAGAGGAATCAACTGCTTGATAAGGCAATTCTTTTCCTATTTGGCAGCAGGATGTTAGCTTCACCAAAATGGAGAGGCAGGAGGCACAACTCACAAAAAGGAGCAGTTTATTGAGCAACTGACCACAGAAATTGGAACAGGAGAAAAGGGTGCAACAACATTCAATTTCATTTACAATCTCTACTAGAACTTTAAAAGACCTGAATGGATCTATGTATAATGACATCAATATAATATCCACTCAGAAGTACTTTCGGATTCGATGGATGCCATGAATAGCAGAGGGATGCACAACAAGGAAACCTCTGTGCACGTGCTTCCATTGGCTGGCTTGTAGGGCAGGTGATGTAAACACTAGGCAACTGGGCATAGACAGACTTAGCAATAAGAACAAAACTCACCTGTATTTCAAAGAGGTGCTGAAAACTGAAGACTTCCAGGCTGTCTTCACTAACCCAGGAAAAGGCTTGTAATTGAAATCTGGACTGACTGGGGAATTGTAGAACAAGAACACCTCTGGGCCATCACCACTGACTGAGGAAACTGGAATGACTGGCATGAAGAATGAAGAACTGAAGATCTGAAGAATAAGAACAACTCTGGGCCAGCACCACTGACCCAGGAAAGTGGAAGAACTGATGTGAAGACTTGACGGACTGAAGACTTGTAGAACAAGAACAACTCCAGGCTGTTACCACTGACTCAGAAAACTGGAAGAACTGACATGAAGACTTGACAGACTGAAGATCTGTAGCAGAAGAACACCTCCAGGCTGTCACTACTGACTCAGGAAACTGGAAAAACTGAAGAACTAAAATGCTTTTGCTGGAGAATTTCTGGAAGGCTGGATACCTGCAACAAAATCCCCAACCCACTAGGCAACAGATCACTATCTGTAAACCGGTGCCGTTTCCTGTGCTACCTAGTACACTGTTAGGAAGGGGTTGGCCTGAAGATCTAGAAGAAGAAACAAGTGACAGGGCACTATCTACACTATTCCTATGCTGGTGACTGGCCCCAACTTGTCCAAAAGAGAATTGCTATCACTGTCTCAGGGTGAGCATGATTAGTGACAGTCTTTAGTTGAGCAATAATCAGGTGAGAAGATAGGTATTAGGCAGAGAAATTTGTGAATATACAGGCAGTTCGGTGGCATGCACAGCAGTTCTTAGCAAGCAGGACAAGTTCTGGGTTAATCCATCAGTCTTTGGGAATACATGAGGCAAATTCAAGCAGAAAGGGCAACTGAGTGCATGCATTGCAAGTTCTGGATTAATCCAATAGTCTTTTGGAATAACCATGGCAAACTTTGGCAACAAGTAAAAATTACACCAACCACCGCAGATGGATCAGACATCCCCTGCCTCAGCAGCCCCCGGACCGGACCTGAGTCAACCAGAGCCCGGAGTGGGCATTTTTCAGCATGGCAACCTATCTAATGGCTGCTGACCGTGCTTAACAGACATCGCCTCGGGAGCAGATACTCCCCTTTCTCTGCAGCTACCTGACCCGAACCTAGACCCATGGAGCCCGTAGCAGGTGCTTTTGCAGCACGGCGACCTATCTAACAGCTGCTGCCCACTCACACCAGTCACTGCAGATGGATTGGACACCCCCTGCCTCAGCAGCCCCTTGACCGGAGTCGACCAGAGCCCAGAGTGGGCATTTTGCGGTGCGGCGACCTATCCAATGGCCACTGACCATGCTCAACAGACAACTCCTCAGGAGCAGATAGCCCCCCTGCCTCAGCAGCTACCAGAACTGAACCTAGGTAAATGGATGCTGTATTCCCCAGCAAACTGACTTTGCTTTTTTTCAAGTTTGGACATTTTGGCGCCTCATCAGTCATCGGATACAAACTCCCAACCCTAGCTATTGGAGCACTATCTCTTCTCTCTAACCCCTGATTGGCTCACACTGAATTTGTCCCTAGCTGCTATACTCCTGTATACTGCCCTGAGCTATGCTAAATTAATCTGGGGTTTTGTTGCATGTTGGACCGTTGATGAGTCTGACTATTACCCATTAGAACAGCCTAGCGTATCCGGTCTAGCACTACTTTTCTGTTGTTATTTTCTTTAACTTAGCCTGCCTTGCAATACCTAATCTTGTTTAATTTAACTGCATTTCTAGCCAGTTTTAAATATATAGTGTAGCCCCCCTAGCACTGTTTCATTTGTAATTCTGCTTTTATTAACTTAATTAGCCTGCCTAACATAACCCCTTTGTTTAACTGCATTTCTAGACTGTTAGAAACTCCTAGTGTAACCCACCTTGCACTGTTTAACAAGTCATTTCTCCATTACTGCTGCTATTACTTAATTAGATTGCCAAGCAAAACCCTGTCTCATATAGCTACACTCTCGAGCCTGGCTGTGCTTCTTCTCTTGGCTCCTGACTAATTCTAACCTTGTGGTGGCACTGCCTGAGGCCCATTTCATTCTCCCTGCCCCCTATCATTTCTGTATTTTCCTCCTAACTGCTCTTACTTAAACCCTCTATTTTTGCTGCCTGACCTGTCCCCGTCCCCCTCTGGCTGGCTGCCACCAGCCCCCTAGCATCGGCTCCCCACCTTCCCGCCCACCCACTTTGGGCATTTTCTTATACAGTGTTTTGCTGTTATATGATAACCAAGTGTTTATTTTCCCACTGGATGGGTATAGTAACTAACAACTAGAGGGCTATCGCACTCCATATGCATAAGAGCCCTTGTCAGTCCCTTTCTCTATACATACATAATTTCTGCTTAGCCAAAGCATTTTGGCAAATCCCTGCCTAGCTGTGACCCTTGGTGGCCTCTATCATGGATTACATGGCCCTGGCACTCAAGCTAGTACTGGTGGTGGTTGTAACCTGCCCTGGTGTTCTTAATGTCACCACACACAACAACCTCCTTACCAGTACACACTACTTACTTACATGCACTACTATCCTGACTACAATACAGTGAACCACAGCACCCTGGCCTGGCTGTTAGTCTACTTTCTAAGGATGCGATCTCCCAGCCCTATTGCAAGCTACCCCTCCCCTGGCAATAACACTCTGCCTCACTGTGTGACCACACAAATGTAGCATTAAAACACAAAGATGACTAACAAGCAAACTATTCTACAAAATGCTCAAAGCATATGTCCTGGGGCTTCTGCTAATGCTTTTATTGCTGCCTGGTAATGTCCACCCTAACCCCGGACCAGTTGGACCAGCCTCACTGCTCAGGCGTGTGAAGTCTGGGTCCCTAACTTTTTGGCATTGATCAATGTCTGGAGCCTCCTCAGCAAACTAGATAACCTCCAAACCTGGGTACAGCAGTATAATCCTTACTTCCTCTGTGTCGTTGAAATGTGGCTAAACCCAAATATACCTAACACTGCAATCACTATCCTGAAATATACTATTTTCAGGCAAGACAGGACTTCAAAAAGAAGTGGTGGCTGCACCATCTATCTCAGGAACACTTACATGGGCCATGCCATACCCATGCCTAACCCTGGATCCCCGTCACAGGCCCTTGCAAACAAAGTTCTCCTTAGGGCTCATAACTAGGGCCTTACAATAGCATCTGTGTGCTTACCCCAAAGGATCAGGCTGCTGGCTTCAATAACATAATGAAATATCTAAGTAGCCTGCCCCATAATTCAGAAACAATAATTATGGGTGATTTTAACATAAACTGGCTTTTGCCTGATGCTTGTACCTACAAGGATGCTATCACAGCATAGCACTTTACTCAGCTCGTCTCCATCTCCACCAGATATAATTATAACACAGGTACAACTATCTTGCTTGACTGAATACTGTCTAACCAGCCAGAGTGTATCTCTAAGGTGTCTCTGCTCCCTGACACCATAAGTGACCTCTCAACTGTTATCTGTGTTTGGTCAACTATGTGCAACAAGCCTCCTTCTAAATTAATGTTTAGCAGGGTGCTAAGACAGGGGCACATTGAGTCATTCAAATCACATCTTTGTAGACTGGACTGGGCACCACTTCAAACAATCAATGATGTAACCATAGCTCTGGACCTTTCCATCAAACAATTTACGGTGGTCTGCGATATATATGCACCTGTGAGAAAAAAGAAAGTTAAACGGAACTCCAACCCATGGATAATGCTTAAGCTTATTACTCGTCTGAAACTAAGGGACCACTTTGGGAACTGTACAAGAGCCACCCATGAACAAGTGGATGTACAAAAATACAAAACTGCCAGAAATTAATGCACATGAGCAATTCGAAAAGCAAAAAAATAAATATTTCAGGAAAATACTCTATAACTTCTGGGGTGATGAGAAAAAAATTTGGAGCAACATAAAAGACCTCACTGGTAAAGACCCTAAGCTGCCATCCACTGTGATCAGCATAAATGGAACACTGACACTTGACCTTGACAGTGTAACTAGTACTTTAACAATGCATTTTCAGACCTGGGCTGTGTCCTTCCACCTGATTTCTTTGACACTCCCACCACCAGTGCTTTCCTGCACACAGCATCCTCGAACCACCCAATCCAGCAGTTCTACTTTAAAGAGGTTCCACTGCATCTGGCCAGAACCTACATTCACAAGGTCCTAGGTAGATCTGACCTAGGTTGGTTGCTCTTGTTCTAGAAGAAATCCTTGTACCAATTACAAAGATCTTGAACCTTTTACTAAGATTGACACAATTCTCCCTACTATGGAAACTGGCGCTTATAACACTTGTTCACAAAAGTGGAGTTAGAGCACTGCACATAAACTACAGGCCTATCTCCATCCTCTCTCCTTTGTCCAAAGCATTGCAGCGCATAGTGTCGGACCAGCTAGCAGACAATCTGGAAAAATACAAAATCCAATGCTCACAACAGCATGTATTTAGAAAAGGGCACAGCACCACCACTGCCTTCCTGGAATTCATGGTTTTTAACCACAATTCACTAGATCAGGGAAACTATGTGGGTGCAGCTTTCATTGACCTAACGAAAGCCTTCGATATTGTTAACCACCCACTCCTACTTAAACAGATGTCCTCCATTGGGTTTTCCAAAGATGTACTACTCTGGTTCAAAAGTTATCTGGAGGACCGGAATCAGCAAGTTAGGATAGCCAATGTCATCTTGGAATGAAAACCAGTCCTCTCTGGCATACCTCAGGGCTCCATCTCGGGACCCTACTTTTTAGTCTTTTCTTAAACAACCTCTCTAGCACCTGCCACCAGAAAATACTACTCTATGCAGATGATGCTGCCATTTACACCATTCACCATGACACTAAACTCCTTGAGCATCGCCTACAGCTTGACTTTGAGTGAGCTGAAGAGTGGTTCAACTCTCACAAGCTGGTCTTGAACTACAGCAAAACTAAGGTTATGTTATTCTACAGCACACACAGCAAGCACAAATCCCAGTCCCTCATCATCAGGAATTGCTCTGGTATCCCACTTGAACAGGTCACGCCATTTAAATATATTGGCATCATGATGGACAGCTTCCTTTCCTATGCACAGCACACTGACAATGTTGCAAAGGCTGTTAATATTAGAATTGGCTTACTACACAGATATAAGCACAGCATGACTCCGTATGCCCTTAGACTGGCAATTCACAGCTCTTTAACCTCTATCATCGACTATGGACTGGTCATTTATTTAGGATATCTGTGACCCTCAACAAAGCAGGTAGACTCCTCACTGGCACTGCCCATCCAACTCACACCTGTGACCTGTATGTGAAGCCTGGGTGGATTCAACTTCTTAGCAGAATTCAATATCAGACTTGCCTGTTAACCAAAAAGGTGCTCCTTGGTCTCACACCACCTGGTGTTGAAAAGACCAACACCCACTGTAGTTCCCAGCATACCTGAAATTCTCTCTATCAAACCTTCCAGGTCCCCAGATGTTGGACCTCCATGGGACAGAGGTCATTTGGCTAATGGGTGCCTCAGCAGTACAATGTTCTAAACAGAGAAATCCTGTTAACTCCCAAACTTGGCCTTTTCAAATAGTTGCTCCAGCAGCACCTCACAACTAACAGTAACTGTGACTGCTTCTCCTAAGGGGGCCTCCTCTCAATGTACTCCTGCTGCTTTGCAATGCTCTTCTGCACCTAACTAATTGCGACTGCAGTCTCTCCTTGTTTTCCCATTTCCAGCCCCTCCTCTGCTCATCTCACTGCTCCCCTAACACCCCTATCACTCCTACCCCCACCCCTAAACTGGCACTACCCTGACCCCTGTCCACATTCTGCTACCAACCTAAGCACTTCTTTGTACTTCTTTCCACAACGACAATGGCCTTCAGCCTGCCTACTCTTCCTGGGTCTACCCCTTTCTATTCTCATACTACCTGTGTTCTTTCTAATACCATACCTCACAACTCTGCATAGATCTCAGCCTTATTAGTCTATCCTCATGAATTACTGTTATAGTAATATTTTTGCCTTCTCAGTGTTATTGGATACCTTGTAACGGTAGTGACCTTTGTATGTTTGTTACCCTCCCTAATGACATGGAACCTTTGTAAATGAGCTGTTCCTGCTCAAAGGTATTGTAATCCTAGAATTCAATAAAATAAAATAAATAAAAACATTTCAGGTGCAGTCTCTTTAAATGGAATTTGAATGTCAGTAAAAGTTTTGCCTTTTTCACAATTTGCACACAGTTCAGTGTTTCACTTTTAAAATGTTCCACAGAAATGTTTTCCCACAGATATTTGGGTCTGAAGGGGCCTATCAGATAATAGATGAGGGTAATATAGCTAGCTGGCATGCTAGGGGTCCCACGCTAACTGTTCGTCCCTGACCTGGGGTCTACAGGGCAGTTATTCAGGTTACTAGCCCTTAGCTAGGGTCATGGCTACTAAGCTGCTGGGATGGTTAATTGGTTGGCCCACTCCCTTTCTTTGCTCCTTGTTGAAGCTACAACAAAAGAGAACTTTAAAATGGAAGAATTTTCCACATTTCAAACATTTGCCCTTACTTGGCCACTGGTGTCCACTTGGCTAGTAGACACCTCTGTCACTCTGTGGCACTCTCCTTTGCAATCTGAGGCTTGCTAGCCCTAGCTGACCCACCTGGACCTGAATTAACTGAATAATGTAATAAAACCACCTCTTGGGCTACCTAGCCCCTAATTCAGTAGCCCACCTAGCTAGCTTGGCTATCACTTAAACTGGGCATTCCTTGCCCCCTGAATGGCATTATTATTTTTTATCTTAAACACAGATTAGGCTTTTGAGCTAACTAGCCTTTAATAATCTCCACTATCACCCTACAGTGTATACTGGCACTTTGCCTGTCTCTGCCCCTGGTTGCAGCCCTTTTGTTACTTTTCAATGAGGGCCTATTCTGCCATCTGCTCTGCCTCCTGGAGCTTAATTTACATAAAACCTGCCCCTGTGCAACTGTTCCCTCACTGGGGCAATTTAAATAAATTAATAAATTTGAATAGGGCTGCCCTCACCCTGTGCCTCCCTGCTGAAGGATGATTATAATAAATTTGAATAGATCTGCCCTTGGGTGGTGCTTTTTCATGGGGCCTTGTTCTGCCCCAATAGGGGCCATCCCTCAATCCCCCCTCTGGCACCAAATCAAACATTTATTTATTTTAAATGCTGGTGGACAGCACATGTCCAGTATTGCTGCCACTGAGTCACCGCCCCGGCCCGGGGGAAGTAACTGGAGGGAAGAGACAGGAGGACATGTGCTGGCTGGCTTGCACTGGCTGCAGGCAATGGGTGGTCTTCCCTGGGGCCTTGACATGGCTGACGCTCCTGCCCGATGTTGGTTCTTTGAGAATGTGGCCCCGCTTGTGGGCACCACTGACAAGGAACCAAAAACCTTATTTTTTTAAATAAAACAACAAAAGGCGCTGAACTGAGGCCACACCATGGCAGACACCAAATGCAGCACTCAGGACCCGCTGACACTGAGAGTCACCGCAACTATGGACTGGCCAAAAATACACTACAGGGATGAGAGGAGGACTTCAGGTACAATTACCCTTTTTACCTTTACCTCTCTGCATCCCCTCTCTCCCAGCTGGCTACAAAACTTGACTTTTCTGTACTTTTCTTCAACAGGGCACCTGAAAGCACTCCCCCAACCACTCGGCTTGCTTGCCAAACTGAAATCCCACAATGGTCATTACTGGCCACACTGGAACCTTCCCTGATGTACTGGACCATGAGTACCTAGCAACCTGGGAGGCAAGCAGCTGCCCAGTGTGATCTGGACTTTGGATGGCACAAGCTCATGCATAGCCAGGCAGGCTGTGGAAAGAAATAGGAAGAAATTTTTTTTTTAAACTTTAGGTTGCAGTTTAATTTGTAGGGGTTCCAGCACTACATTTGGCCCCAACCCTTGCCACCTATACTACTGGAGCATCTGGGCATCTACTGGAGCAGTTTGCTGGGGATTCTGGGGACTGCTGGGGGTCCCCAACTTTGTGATATTGCAAGCAAAGTCATGCACAAAAATTGTTACAAAACAAGTGCAAGAGACAAATATGGTTGTTGGAAAGGGTCTTAGAAGCAGTGAAGGCCAAGAAAAATGCTTTCACCATGTACAAGGAAAAATAGAGGCAAGAGGAATAGGCTGAATGAAAACTAAGGAAGCAAATAGGATGGTCAGGGATGCAAAGAAGACACAGAGTTGCACATCACAGAGCGGGACAAGGGTAGGGAAAATAATTCTTCAGCTATATTAAGAAAAAAAGGAAGCAGGGGAGATATAATTAGGCGATGGGGAGAGAGTTTTTAGAGGAAAATTAAAAAGAAGGTTTTCTTTTTGATTTGCTCCCTCCCTGCACCTGCCAGTCTCTCTTTCAGGTCTCCCAGGGACTTTACTCAGTCCTGGGCTACTCCCATTCACTCACCACCCCAAATTGCAGCCTGTCCCCAGGGTAACCAGATGTATCCCTTGCATCAGGTGCGTCTCCTCCCTGTGGAGGGAATGCACCTTACTGGCCTGCTTCATTGGCCCTGGGTGATGCTGGGGCAGTCATCCATGGTCCAGGAGCTCCCATGATGAGGGTCTGAGAGGTTGTCATCAAACTGGCCACTGCATCATTTTTCCTCCTTTTTCTCCCACAGTAGCATGACGATCCAGATCTCAGGGCATATGCCGATGTCCTTCATGCTTCCTAGGTACCATGACCCAATGCATTGCTGTTCTCCCAGCCTCCAGCAGGAGTCAGCAAGTGCTGGGTCTCACCCATTCCCTCCTCCTGAGAGAGGCGAGCAGTCAGTGGATGCTCAAGCCTTCACTCTCTGGCCAGTCCTCCAACCGTTTCCAAACCTGGGTCACAGGCATTGCAGCAGTGAATCTTTCCACTGTGCCAGTGGGACTGCCCTTTAATGATCTCTTCTGCTCTGTCTTCACAAAGGAAGACAGGGAGCACATACCTGAATGTGGCATCAAGGTGACTGTCATGAGCATTTCTGAAATTAGAAAACTTGTATTTACCAGGGAAAGAGTCCAGAAGGGACTTGAAGCCCTAAAGGTAGACAAAGCCCCAGGACCAGATGAAGTGCATCCAAGTGTGCACAATTCATTAGCTGTGGAATTGGCTGAACCTCTAGTAAGGCTGTTCATTAGCTCACACCTGACAGGGGTAGTTCTGAAAGACTGAAGGGTATCAGACATAGTCTCACTACACAAGTGGGGGGGCCAAGGAGCAACCATAGAATTATAGACTTGTCAGCCTTACCTCTGTAGTGAGTAAACTGATGTGGTCACATATCAAAGAGGATCTTGTGGACTGCCTAGAGCCATGATCTGCAGGAATGTAAACAGCAATGGTTTGTGGCAGGGTGGTCTCTTCAGACCAACCTGATAGTTTTATTTGATTGAGTAACAAAGGTAGTAGATAAGGGACACACTGTGGATTTACTCTGCTTCAGTTTCAGCAAAGCTTTCAACTCAGTGCCACAGAGAAAATTGCTGAAGAAGATAGAGAACCAGTTCATGGCTGGGGTGGTGGTAAATGTGGTAAAACTGGACAATAGGCAGGTCATGCGTGGGGTGCCTAAGTTCTGGGTCCTACCCTCTTCAATATGTTCATTAGTGACATTGGAGAGGGCACTCAAAGCAAGATGTTTCTCTCTGTGGTAGGATAAATAGCACTGAATGGGATTGGGGATCTACAAAGGTTATAAAGATGTTCTATGGTTTGGCAGTTAAAACTCAGTCCAAAATGTCTGCTGTGCACCATCAAACCAGTAGACAGAATTTCCAAAAAAATTCTACCTTTTATATAAGACATCCCAAACATTTTTGCCTATGCCCTAGGCTTTTTCAACAGAAAGTGGTTCTAGTGTGCAAATAAATATATTTTAATGTTAGTAATACATTTTCACACTAGAAGTTATTCATATCATTCATTTTAGCACCAAAAAAACAAATGCAGCAGAATCTTACCAGACTGAAACAGTGACATCAGTGTTCTCACAAACACCTCAGATAGTGCATTGCTGTTCACCCCAGCCCAGCCAGTGCAGAGCTGAGAAGGGGGTTGAACACTGTAGCTTATGTACCACTGCCTGAGTGACACTGCAGGACACTCCCCATTCCTGCCCATAACACAGACACTCTCGAACAATCAAGTAGCTTATTGAAAATAAGACTTTAACCTCCCAAGAGAGGATTGACAGTGTTCAAAAGTCCATCACTATTTGCTATCTTAAAAAATATAATTTGCAAGACTAAACAACATGCAATCAATGTTGTCTTAGATTAGTGCTTAAACAACTTTTAAATTACAAAAAACTAACTAAACTAACAATGCGCTTCCTGGGAGGTCAGATACAGCAGCTCAAGGTCACCATCAACAAATCTAAAGAATGAAAACTCCAAAATGCATGCTGTTGTATATTACTTCATGATTCCCCAGACCTATTACCACAACTATACATTCCTACATGTTAGAAGTAGAAAAAGAGATTGATGATTTTCTGAAAAGAATATAAGATCAGGATGAGAAATTTGACAAAAAAACAAAGGGAAGCACTCATTTTCTTAAGTACTGATAGTACAATAGGGAGCTTGACCATCATATGCTCATGTTCATAATGAAATTAAAAAAATAAATAAAAGCAGGAAAATAAATAAAGAGAAAACTTATAACCTGATTACATGGAATGTTGCAGGGATACAAGATAAACTGGCAGATTCTTCTCTTCTGAAATATTTAAAGGAATTTAATCTGATTTGCTTTCAGTAAACATGGATAAAGGACAAAAGTAATACTGATGGGTACAAGACTTTTTGCAAAGAGGCAAAAAAAGTTAGCAAATATGGTAGATTAGTTGGGGTACTCCTAATATGGAATAAAATTTCACAAGACCAACAGACAGAAGAAATTCCAGTTGACTCTAATTGGATCCTGGCAGTCAAGGTGAAAGGCGAAATTAAATCCTTTATTATTATAAATATATATCACCTCCTGTAAACTTAAGAGTTCCAGTATATGAAGAGCTAGAAAAATGTGTCAGATTTATACAGACATGTTTGGAGGAAAACCCAAATATAGATATTGTATTGGTTGGGGATTTCAATTCTAAATTAGGCAACCATCTTGGCCTATCACAGGAATTGGCTAATTTATATACTACTAAGGTTAATGAACTCTATACTTTACTACAAAAATTGAATGACAAAAAAATGATGGACAGAGGAAATAAGTTGTATAACTTATTAACAGATAGATATTTTGCATTAATGAATGGAAGAGCAAAAGGGGATCCAGAAGGTGAATTCACCTTTCTTAAATTATTAAGGAGTGTCAATAATAGAACTCTGCTGGATTAACTTTAACATGACTAACTACTATAAAGATATGCAGATAGGGCAGAGGGCAGATAGTGAACATGCACCCTTGGAAATAGCCCTGGATCTCGGGTCTGAAAGGAAAAAAACTAAACAAATTAATATAATCAGAACAAAAAAAGGGATCAAATGGCAAATGATAGACAATTATCAATCTATTTAGATCTTAAATGAATGTGGGGCAGAGGATGAGATCAGGGACATAGCTAATAAAAAAAGAATCAGAAGATAGTTTAAGACAATTAGAAAAAATGATAGAATATCTGCAAAATTGATTGATGTGGCAGTTATTAGAACTAATAAAGGGAGCAAATAGTTCAATCATGAATGTAAACAGGCAAAAATGGAATTAAACAAAATACAAGACATGAAAAATGATCCATCTAGAAGAAACAAAATAGCCCTAAATAAGCTAAGGAAAGAATACAAAAACTTATTAGGGAAAAATAAATTTACAGAATCAAATTTGGGAAAGAGTTTGAGAAGACAGTTTGGCGTAAGGATAATAAGACGTTTTGGCAGTTGGTGGCCAATGGGTGGGATAACCATTTGAGTGATTTAGGAAACTATATTGACCCCACTGTCTGGGGAAAAAAAACATTTTAAAAGCATCTTTCAAACTGTAGAGGAGACAGAATTAAATATGACAAGCAAGGAATGGAAAATACTTCAACCTAAAATTCTAGAACAGGAAATAAGGGGTGCATTATCAGTAGCTAAAAGACATAAAGCAGCAGGACCAGATGGGCTACCTGTAGACATCATGTTAAGTGACCCAGAACTATGGATCCCAAGCATTTATGAAATATATAATTACATCATAAAATTTGGGCAATAAAATAAAGACGTGGACAGATAACATTATAATACCCATATTTAAAAAAGGGGATACAGAAAATCCCAGCCATTTTAGACCAATCAGCTTATTGGATAACACACAGAAGATCTTTACAAAGGATTTTACACAAAATAATTATGGACTAGATATTTGTTAATATGATTATGGATGAGACCCAAGCAGGTTTTATGCCAGGAAACTCAACAATAAGATCAATGCTTTACATTGTCCCATTTAATAAATATGTACATAATGGTTAAGAAACAGAAACTTTATTGCATTTTTGGAGATTTATGGGCAGCTTTTGATAGGATAAGAAGGAGTTAACTTTGGCATGTTTTAGAAGAATATGGCATGGATGTTGCTTTAATAAATATAATAGTTGCTATATATACAAATAATCAGATGTCCATAAGATACAATAAGGAAGAAGACATCACAAAACAACACAAAACAAATACATGTCGGAGACAAGGCTGCATCTTGTCTCCAATCCTATTTAATCTATTTTTGAATAGAATATTAATAAGACTTTACAATAAGGATTACCATCTACCTAGAATAGGGCAAAGGAATTGCCCTTATTTGGCATATGCGGATGACGTGGTTTTAATATCCACTAGTTATATTGGCATACAGAGAATCGTACACAAATTTGAACAAGAATATGATGAAAACAGATTGGAAATAAACTATGAAAAAACTAAATATATGATTTGTAATGAAAATCTGACTAAACAAGGTAAGGACATCAGACTAACTCTTTTAGGACATGAAATTGAAAGGGTTAATACCGATTCTTATTTAGGTATAACATTTTCATACAACCTGAAATGGAACAAACACAACAAAGTAACAAAACAGAAAATAATTTGATTCCTGCCAGTAGCTATAGATTCTTGTATAAATATGGAGGCAAGTCAGTCATAGGATGTATTAAGGCTCTAAATGAAAACAATCAGTAGCCAAATCTTATATGGGGTGGAGATGTGGGGTTATGAGAGCCTGGGGATCCTAGAGTCTACTATGAATATGTTTTATAAAGAATTATTGGGTCTTCCCTTGGGTGCTCAAATTTAGTTAGAATAGAGCTGGGACAACTACTACAGTAAGCTGCAAAGCAGAACAAAGACAAGCATTTTTTGTTAAAAATCTACAATGGGTCCGTTGCTAAGCTATCCATGGCTTGCATGGCAGAAGCTATAGAATACATTACCAGTGGGTTCTCCTTTCCATGTATAAAGATTTTTAATATAATAATTAAACCTTATGGGTTACTAAATTGCATAACTGAGAGCATAATAAGACCCAAAGAGGAATTTCAAATTAAAGTTAAAAATAGATAAAAGAAATACATATACATAATGAACTAAATTTAGCAAAAAACAACAAAATAAGTAGTTGGCTGTCAAATAACAAACACAATTTTGCTTTGGCTCCTTACTTGATCAAACAAACAAATAAATCCAAAAGGAGAATTTTAACAAAAAGCAGATTTGGATATTACACCAGCCATAGATTAAGGGGATATTATGATATAACTACAACTCAGATATGTAAATGTAAACAAGGAAAGGATGACTAACTACATCTGCTGATACTTTGCCCACTATATAATAAAGAAAGAAAAGTGCTCCTGAGGACTATCCTGGGAACATTAACTATGGATCCTAACTACCAGCTGAGTACCCTTCTAGGCTCAGGTAATCCATATATCATGGAAAAAGTGATCTAATTCTGTAAAATAATTGAACAAAAAAAGGCACTTAGTTTAAGTGAAAGGAATAACAGGGGAATGTGTAATATAATTAAAATTAGGTAATTGAGAACTGTGTTATGCAATATGTAATCATAAGAAGAGAAATTGTGCAATAACACTGTTAATAAGAAAGAGAATAGGCAATGCAATGTATAGAACAGCTTAGGGATTGTGCTAACAAACTGTATAATATAAAATGTGACACATTTTGTAACTTATGTTTTCTCATCTGTTTCTGTATATGCTATTTTTAAGTGTACTGTGATACATTTGTAACAATAATTTTAACTTGCTCCTCAAATAAAAAAAACAATTGAATAGTACAATAGCAATCAGATAAAGGTGGTGGATCTGTGATTCAGGGAAAGGCAGAATATAAAACGGAATGCCTTAGGCAGTTACGAAAAATTCAGAATTGCGAGGTCTTACCACATGACCCACAATTAGTGATGACAAAGTGGCCCCAATTCACTCTGCGAAGTAATTCGTGGAGTGAAGGCGAATTCGCAGAGTGCTCCGCACTGTGAAGTGGAGTACTTCGCGTTATAATGGGTAACATGAAGTCCATTGAAAACAATGACTTTGTGTTACTCCACCTTCTCAAACCACTGCTCCACCAATTCTTAAGACGAAGTACATTGAAAACAATGTACTTCACCTCACTTCACCTTGTTTTTAAGCTCCAAAGGCAAATTTTGCAGTGATTCATGGGATATCAGGTCACATGGGCTCTACATTGTTCTGCACAGCCTCAGTTTTTATTTATTTATTTATTGGGAATATTCAGAAAACCTTTGAGTTGAAGACTCATTTAGAAAGGTTCCACATCATACATTTAGGTACAGAGCGAAATTTGTTACAGAGGTGTCGGAACAGTAGTGTGTGTAGAAAGCTGTAGGAGACAATCTGTTCTGAGAGCTCTCTGTGATTCATACCTTCTAAAAGCTGTTAAAAAAGCCTTTTTGAGTCATTTTTTTGCTGAAACTTTAGTTCATCGATTATAGGAAGCCCTCTTGTGCTCATATCATCGAGCGTTTATTGTTTGTGTATGGATTTTAAATGTTAATGTACAACATTCAGTCTGTCTACTGATAGAGAGTGGAAGTGTGCTTTGGAGGAGGGGCGTATCTGTGGTGTAGGTAGATTAATTTGGAGAAAAAGACAGTGCTTTCTGTTTTGGTGATTTTTTTCTTCTATAACTGTGTTAATGTACACACAGTAATATTTTCAATATTTCTTGCCATTTTGTTGCTGATTGTTGTGGTGGTGCAGCAGTGCATAATTTTAGTTTGCTTAAAATATGTGGTTATATTACTGAAGTTTTCAATTTGCTATGCATTACTTATTGTGTGTGTGTGAGTATGTGTGTGGCGCGTGTCGTCAAATCAGACATCTTTTATTGTGCCACATAATAATTTCAGCAATGTGAACCTGCTAGCCACTGCTGCTGTGTGATTTTTGTACTTCTTTGTGGTATCTTTACTGGTACTAGTACTAGTGACTGTTGCTGCAAGCAGTGCAGTCACTGCCCCCATGACACTGTTGCATGAAGTATTCTTTTCAGATTTGAATTTCTGATGGTGAGCACTGGTTAAGTGTTGTGCCTTTGTGTCTGCATCTCTTCAGTGCACAACAGTCTTAATCTGTCTGTGCATTTGCATCTCTTTAGGGCCCAATCTCCATCTGTAACTTAAGTCACAGTTGTTTCTTTGGCTTCCCTTCAGAGTACTGGACAGGTGTGGTGCATAATGAACATTGTACTCATTAATATATATTATTAAGTCAGGACCATCATCATGAGTCACTCGTGATACAAATCACATTCTTCATCATCACAGTCACAAATGCACTCACAAATCATAATTCACGATCATGTTACGAATCACAACATTAATTTTTTTTCTAGTTACTTGGATGTGTTGTAAGTCTGTTTTGTAGTATCTCTCTAAGCTTCACCACCCCACCATTGTACTCACTGATACATGTTTTTAAGTCTGGAAGTTTTAAGCTACAGCTCATCGGGGAAGTACAGCCATAGGCATTCGCGTTCCCAATACAGTTTCATACTGGTTATCTCACACCATCGACACCGAATCATGTTCTTCATTATCACGTCACAAATGCAGTCACAAATCACAATTCACTATCATGTCACGAATCACAACATTAATTTTTTTTCTAGTTACTTGGATGTATTGTAAGCCTGTTTTGTAGTATCTCTCCAGGCTTCACCACCCCACCATTCTAATCATTGTTACATGTTTTTAAATCTGGGAGTCTTAAGCTACAGCTCATCGGAGAAGTACAGCCATAGGCATTCACATTCCCAATACAGTTTCATACTGGTTAACTCACACCATCTTCACTTAATCACATTCTTCATTATCACAGTCACAAATGTAGTCACAAATCACGATTCTCAATCATGTCATGAATCACAACATTCATTTTTTTACTAGTTACTTTGATGTATTGTAAGCCTGTTTTTTAGTATCTCTCCAGGCTTCACCACCCCACCATCGTACTCATTAATACGTGTTTTTAAGTTGGGGAGTTTTTGTGCTGCAGCTCATCAGGGAAGTACAGCCATAGGCATTCGCATTCCTTCCTATACAGCATGTGAGTTACAGTACTATGGAGTAACGCAGAACCCGTGGAGTACTTCAGAATGTGAAGCAGAGTACTTCACTTCATAATGAGGAACGCAAAGTCCATTGAAACCATTGACTTTGCGTTATTCTGCCTTCCCCCCAACGACTTCTCCACCAATTCTAGGGTGAAGTACATTGAAATCAATGTAATTTGCCTCACTTCACCTTGTAATTTAGCTCCAAATGAAATTCTGCAGTCATTAATGGAATTGCAGCTCACACTGGCTCTAGATTGTTCTGCACAGCCTTAGTTCTGGCCTGGGTAGTGTGTGTGTGTGTGTGTGTGTAGTGGTAGCTGGAGACAGTTTGCTCTCAGGGCTTTGCCATTCAAAACCTCTAAAAGCTGTTTAAAATGCCTTTTGGAGTCATTTTCTTTGCTCAAAATTTACTACATAGTTTGTAGGAAACCCTTCTGTGCTCATATCATTGAGTGATTATTGTTGTGTGTGGATTTTGAATGTTAATTTAGAACAGTCAGTCTGTATACTGTGAAATGTGCTTTGAGGGAGGGGCGTATTTGTGGCATAGGTACATTAACTGGGAGAAAAAGGCAGTTTTTTTGTTTTGGTTATATTTTTCTTGTATAACTTTGTTAATGTACACACAGTAATATTTTTGTAATTCTTGACATTTTTTTGCTGATTGTTGTGGTGCAGCAGCGTATAATTTGTTAAAAACTTTTGGTTATATTACTAAAGGTTTTCAATTTGCTCTGCATTACTTATAGTGTGTGTATGAGTATGTGTGCAATGCATGCCTTTAAATCAGACAGCTTTTATTGTGCCATAGAGTAACTGCAGTAGTGTGAACCTGCTATCCACAACACCTGCATGAATTTTTTATACTACTTTGTGGTATCTTTACTGGCAGTGGATTGTTACTGCCGTGCACTGATCCCCCAACTGGCAAAATGTATTCCTTTCCAGATTTGGATTTGTGAAATGTGTGCACTAGTTAGGTGTTCCTGTGCCTTTTCATATGCATCCCTTGAGTGTGCAGCGCAGTCTTAATCTGTCTGTGCATTTGCAGTGCACCATTAATTCTGGGAGACTACATTTCTTGTTACGCTCTCATTTCACTTCATAAGCATTTAGGAATTTTCTGGACACAAGATAGTAGCATTTCATCAGCACTGGGGAATTTTCTGAACACAAGACAATAGCATTTTGAGGATGCACATTAATTCTGGTGACTGTGTGTGACCACTGCGCACATGATTGAATGCGCCATTAATTCTGGGAGACTTTGCATTTCTTGTTATGCTCTCATTTCACTTCATCAGCATTGGGGAGTTCTCTGGACACAAGACAGTAGCACTTTGGGGATGCACATTTATTCTGGTGACTGTGTGGGTGGGGTGTTGCCAGTACTGTTGTCACTCCACCTTACTTTGCTTTTAAAGTAGAATGACAATGTGAAGTAATTATAACAAGGTGAAGTGAGCCTTTCCTAGAGGGCACTCTGCATAGTGAAGTGCCAACGTGAAGTGGCCACTTCATGTTCACTTCACAGATGGATTTTAAATTTGCTGCATCTCTACCCACAATCAGTTTTTGAAAGGGAAATAAGAGAAGTGATCATTAGAACAGGGGAGTAATGTAGACATTGCAGACTGGGTGAGTGAAGCACTTTTAACTATTAGCTAACTATTGTAACCTTGGGGTTAAAGCAAGAAATATTTTGAAAGTGGCATATCGTAAGTGTTATATAGATAGAAAAAACAACAGAGTTTTGATGGGAAAGAACTCACAGCTGTGATACAAATAAGATGACTTCTCAAATGCATACCACTTCAATTCAGCACTGAAACTCAGATGATCAGCTTTTCATAAGAACAGAATGATAGACTTTTCAGCTAATTCATCTGAGCAGAAACCAGAAATTGTGTTAGTAAAAACCCTGGACAGCAAACAATTAACTCTACAGACTGCTCTAATTAGGAAGACAACATCTTTTTAGTCAAGTTGGGACTTGCACTGCTGAAGCAGTAGCTTACTCCAATATGATGTCATCATTCTCCAAGGCTCAGTCAAAGGGACAGAAACAGCCTGACTGTTTCCAGTTAGTGTAGAACAAGTTAACAAATGCTGATTTAAAGAAAACCACAAAACCAAATAGCATGATATTTTCAGGAAACACTACACATGACACAGGGAATTGAATTCAGATTTTATAACAATGTGTAAAATGGTTGCCTTCTATCATTAAGCACTAATCTAAGAAAACATTGATTACATGTTGTTGGGACTTGCTAATTATATTTTGAAGATAGCAAATAGACAAGGACTTTTAAACACTCTCAGTGCTCTCTTGGGAGGTTGTAGTCTTATTTTCAATAAGATATCTGCTTGATTAGTACAAAGGGGAGTGCCTATGATGTGGGAAGGAATGGGGAATGTCCTGCAATGTCACTCAGGCAGTGATACATTAGCTCCTTGTTTCAACCCACTTCTCAGATCTGCACCTGCTGGACTGGGGTGAACAACATTGCACCATCTGAGGTGTTTGTGAGAACACTAATGTGACTGTTTCAATCTGGAGGAGGGCAGATGTGATTCCCCTTCACAAAAGTGGGAGCAAGGCAGAAGCAGGAAACTACAGACCTGTTAGTTTGACCTCAGTGGTGGGGAAAATGATGGAATCACTTCTGAAAGAAAGAAAGAATTGTTCAGTACCTAGAGGCCAGTGGGGCAAAGGACCCAAAGCTGCATGGATTCACAGCAGGAAGGTCATGTCAGATGAATCTAATCGATTTCTTTGACTGGGTGACCAAAGTAATAAACCAGGGAGGGGCTTTGGATATGGCCTACCTAGACTTTAGCAAGGCATTTGACACAGTCCCGCACAAAAGATTAATAATCAAGTTAGCCAGCCTGGGAGTGGGTCCCAGGGTGGTAGCCTGGGTAGCAAACTGGCTGCACAACAGGACACAGAAGGTAATAGTGAATGGAACACATTCTGAAGAAAGGGGGGGTTACTAGTGGAGTACCTCAGGGCTCAGTACTGGGTCCAGTCCTCTTTAACGTTTTTATAGGTGGCATTGCAGAGGGTCTGGAAGGAAAGGTATGCCTCTTTGTAGATGACACAAAGATCTGTATCAGAGTTGATACACAAGGGGGAGTAGAAAGGATAAGAAGGGACTTGGCAAGGTTGGAAGAATGGTCAGACATATGGCAACTTAGATTCAATGCAAAGAAGTGCAAAGTAATGCACCTGAGAAATAAAAATCCAGGAGAAAGAGTACACAATAGCAGGGAGGTACACTAACTACAACAATAATGGAAAGGGATCTGGGTGTAGTCATATCAGATGACCTAAAGGTAGGTAAGCAATGTGAAGTCAGTAAGGAGAGCCAGGGGATACTGGGATGCATGGGAGGTGCATCACAAGTAGAAAAAGAGTGGTTATCCTCTCTGTACAGACAGTTGGTGAGACCCCATCTGGAGTACTGCGTGCAGTTTGGAGACCTCATCTATGCAAGAACATAGACAGGATGGAAGCAGTCCAGAGGAGGGCAACTAAAATGGTGCAGGGTCTACATAAGAAACCATACGAAGAGAGACTGAGAGAGCTTAATATGTATACCCCTGATGAAAGGAGGGTCGGGGGACATGATAGAAACTTTTAAGTACCTCAAGGAATCAACAACCAGGAGGGTAGCATCTTTCAGAAAAAGAGATGTGTAAGAACAAGGGGGCACAATTTATAGTTAGAGGGGGGGATGGCTCTGGGGTAATGTGAGGAAATTATTTTTCACGGAGAGAGTGGTGTACACATGGAACCGCCTTCCTGGAGAGGTTGTGGGGTCTAAAACAGTGGTGGAATTCAAACATGCATGGGACAGACATAAGGCAATTATAGTGGGGGGCTGCAGGAAGTAGGCTGTTGGTTAACTAGAATCGGTAGCTTATCCAATAGGTAGGGAAATGGGCAGACTGGGTGGGCCAAGTGGTCCTTATCTGCCATCAAAGTCTATGTTTCTATGTTTCTATTTTCTACATTAGATTTTTCGGTGCTAAAAGGATTCATATGAATAACCTTGAGTGAGAAAATGTATTACTATTATGAACCTACAGTATGTTTGTACTGTACACTAGAACCACTTTCCTTTGAAAAAGCCTAGGGGCATTTGCAAAAACATTTGGGATGTTCTATAAGTGACCAATGCAAATTGCTGATATTGAATAAAAGCATAATTTTTTTTAATGAAAATTCTGTCTTCTAGTTTGATGGTACAAAATAAACTTTTTGGAAAGCATAAGGTGTCCTCTGTACACATCTCAGAGGACTTCTAACTACAAGGGTTGCTCACCAGGGACACTCACTTCACTTTTTGGGAGTTTAAATTCAATGCCAATAAATTCAAGGTTACGCACCTAGAGAAAAATAACCCTTGGACAGAGTACTGTATTTGAGGGGTTGACTGAGCACTATTGCAGAGGAAAGGGACCTAGGTGTCATCATTAGTGACTCGCTCAAACAATCAAGCCAGTGTAACAAGACCTATAGTAAAGCTAATATGATGCTGGGATCTATTTTAAGGCTATTGACAGCAGGAAACAGGAGGGACTACTATCTCTATATAGGTCACTTGTGAGGCCGCACCTGGAATGCTGTGCTAAGTTCTGGACAGGCTGGAGATGGTGCAGTGCAAGGTGACCAAGATGATTCAGGCCAACAGGACAAATCTTTATGAAAATCATCTCAAGACATTGGACAAGTACTCACTGGAGACCAAGTGAGAGAGGGGGATGTGATAGAGACCTTCAAGTTCCTGAAGGCAATCAACAAGGTTAACTGCAGGGAACTATTTAGCAGGAGTAACAAGTCAAGAACCTGAGGTCATGAGTAGAAACTTCAGGCGTGAAGATTCAAGATAAGTAGGATGTGAGGAAGTTCCTTTTTACTGAAAGGGTGGTGGAGCCATGGAACAGTCTGCCAGTGAAGGTGTTTGGCACCAAGACCAAAATGGTTTCAAGCATGGCTGGAACAGAATGAAGAGTCTGGTGGTTTGTCTGGTCAGCAGCAGTAGTAGGAAGGAGGGAGCAGGAAAGTGCACCAGGAGGGTTAAAACCCTGAATGGACAATAGATCCTGAGGCAGACAGGGAACTCCATGTAGATTAGATGGGTATTTGTCTATTTCTACAGTCATTGTCTAGGTTCTTTTCGTGTAAGAAAACTGTGATATGGGTATCTGTCAATCGGATTAACTTTGTTAAACCCTGAACTCTGTTGTCATTTATTTTCACATTCCCTATATTTAATATTATTTTATTTCTCCTTTTATTAACATAAATTAATCTGTTATCCTTACTCATACAACAGTGCAAGGAAGAAAGAAGAAATACTACAACCTTAATGTATATATCCTTGAGCGCACAATATGCTCGCCTTCAGATACCATGAATGGTCAATTTTTTTTGGTGTGGGCATATTACAGTCATCCCCCAATGCATTCAAATTCTTATTAACATCTTTAGGACTGGTTTTATAAAGCAAGCTATATTTCTATTTCATAGATGTTCAAGAGTTGGGGAAAAACACAATCAAAGCCCTGCACTTTTGATTTGCACCTATTACACAATATGTCACTATCATACATGGTGAATTTAATTCTCATAAACCATCTATCTAGTTATTCAAATATGGCCAGTAACATGATAAGCATTTCTTTTTCTGCTTTTTTTACTGATAGAAAAAAAGTATCATTTCCCAGTGATATAAATTCAAAATTCTGCTGGTGTCAGTAAGGAAGTCTTATCCAATACAGCCAAAGTAACTTTCTAGGTGTATCAAATTTCTTCCTCGTTATAACAGTCTCAAATGGAAAGCCTTAACAAATGGCAATATCTATGTCTCTTACTGTAAATCCTTTCTTTTACTACACAGGGCTTTTCTCTTCCAACCTAAGACATTTGACCTCAATGACTGGAGGGTAGTTCATCTTCAGGCCTACTTCTCAGTGTTCTATGGACTCTATCTAGTTCAATTTTCTCATCTGCATTTTTTCCCAGTTGAGACCCAACATATTTACATCATTATTTCAAAGAATGGGTGTTCTCTCACATCTCGGGGACAACGATTCACCAAATGTTTTTGTGTTGTGGTCTCAGTTCAAAAACTGAAAGTTTAGTTTGAATCTCTTGCAGAATCTTCTCCTGACACAATGCTTCTCTTTCTCAGCCCACTATTCTATCTTTCTGCTTAGCCTCTGTCTTCAACCACACTGGTTCTTTTAGTAAGCTGTTTCACAGTGTTAGCCATTTGCACCAAGTTCCCTTAATTTGCTTTATATCATGCACCAACAGATCAACATCACCCACTTTTTTTTAAATAAAGTATATAACAGCAATTAAAATGACAGCCCAGGGAGGGGTATCACTATCTGATTTATTTATCAAAGGCTGCTTTGATAAGAAACAGTCTCATGGAGAAAACTATCCATTTTCTCCTCAGTTTTCTTACTGCTATTTAATAAACCTTGGTAGGCACTCTTTTGTGGTCCATGCTTGCCAATGACTTTTTATTTATTTATTTAGTTTTTGTTGACCGGGTAAGTGCACTAGACAAATCCTGCCTATTTTCAGGCACGACCCGGGGGAGGGGGGATACAGATGAATGCCAACTAACTTTGAACCAGATTAAGCTGTTGGTGGTATTTTTTTTAGTGAATGAGGGAAATTTGGCCAGGACACCGGGGAAATTCCCCTACTCTTTTCGATAAGTGCCATGGGATCTTTAACATCCACCTGAACTACCACCAATCCAGGCAGATGGGACCTCGGTTTAACGTCTCATCTGAAAGACGGCACCTCAGAAGTGCAGCACCCCTCTCATGCTGCACTACAGTGTCAGTACTGGGATATTAACCCAAGTGCCAGATGTGGGAACTGAACCCACAGCCCTCTGATCTCCTGGCCTCAGAGGCGAGTGTGCTACCTACTGAGCCACTGACACTGACACTAACAAACTCCTTGAATCCCTAGTGTGACTTTCCAAAATGGCACAATTTAAAAAATCCCTAAAAGAAAAACTCACTTTAAAATCAGCCTGCTGCTGCTTTTAATTGATTCCCGACCAGTATATCATGTTTTATCTTGTGCTTATACATTTCTGACACTTGCAAACTTTGTCCCATGGGACTGCTATGCTACAGTGTGTAAATTTCCCTGTCTGATAATTTACTGCTGCTTGTACCTGACCAGCCTATTCTTGAGCTGGTGACTATATGTTCTGTTCTTCATTCATTGTACTTACTGTATCAGACATGGAACCTTTGCAAAAGAGCACTTGTGCTTAAAGATGTTTTCTGAATTATAAATCAATAAAAATAAATGTATAGATTTTGTTGCCCCAAATGATTTTGAGTGTTTGTTCAACATTATGTTATAATGTATGGTAAGTGCCTATTATCCACCATAATCAGCAGTTACACAGCTTTGTTATGTACTGTTTAGAATTTTAAAAGTTGTTAACCACACTTCAGAACTTACAAACAGTGGCATAACAAAAAATAATTTAGCAGAGTTCCATAATTCTCACATAGAATGCAAACAGTGTTTTTTGACCATACACTATAAAAGATGATGGCTGGGTACAGACATCACGCCTGAAATCACTCTGTGGTTGCTAGGCTAGAGTAAACCTCTCGAGCTGCGCTCTCGAGGTTTACCATGTTGCCCTAGCAACTACTTGAAGTGATTACAGCGTGGTAATTACCTGATCTCCAGCCATTATCCTCTATGTTATTCTCAGCATGGACAATTTTATGCTTACACTCTGTCAGGCTCATAGAGGGAGCAGTCATTTATTGCAGGTCATGTTTCTCTGAGGTGATAGGGTAACCTGATTTCAGAACAGGACACTTAGTAGTCTCAGTCAAATCTGGGAGAGGAAAGTCCTTGGGTCTTGTTGCCCACTTTTGCACTGTATTTAGGCTGTCTTCAGCCTTTTCATTTCCAGTTTCTTTTCTTCCTTGATATTTAGCTGACCGTTTTAATAAAACCATTCTGAAACTGACAGGCTCTGGTTCTCAAATGTTTTTTCTAAGTTTACATGGCTTTTTTGTGAACCTTTTTTATTAGACAAAGCACTACTCAAAGTTTGAGGTAACAGTGGGGATAAAAAGGGACTTAGTGTTACAAATTTTGGGTGAGGAGGCGATAAGAAAACATGGATCATTGTGTTCTCTTTATGATCTTTCATGTTTTTTTTTTTGTAATTGGTTCTCGTGACTCAGAATCTGTTTT
This sequence comes from Neoceratodus forsteri, assembly GCA_016271365.2. Classification (NCBI taxonomy): domain Eukaryota; kingdom Metazoa; phylum Chordata; order Ceratodontiformes; family Ceratodontidae; genus Neoceratodus; species Neoceratodus forsteri. Next base: position 1,058,770,127 of record CM028132.1, on the reverse strand, counting down.
CCACATACTTCACTTTTGTTTCAAGTGTTTTGATTGGCTTTCTTTTCTCTTTTATCCAGTTTACCTTCAGTGGCATCTGATGCATTTGATGCAGTGTTTGTTTTGGGTCATGCTTACCCCGAGTCAACATAGAACAAAGGATATATTCGGCACAGAAAATATATTCACTATTTTAAGCACCGAGCATCTCTGCTACTGCTGGCCGTGCACAACTTCAAATGCTGACCGTATCTGTTACTGCTGGCTTCAAACAAAATCCTTTCTATCAAACAATACAGGTGAGCACCACAGTCATGGCTGATTGTTCACTATTATAAAATAGTTAGGGAAATGTATGTGTCTTGATTGGTTAACAGCTGCTTTACTGTCACTTAAAAAGTCAACTATGTCCGAAAAATGGAACCCCCGTTAAAGTATATGTATAAAAAATAATAATTAAATGTTCAAATAACATGAAGTCTTGCTGTATTCTGACATATGCAGTTAGGTCCTGCCTTTCAACTGCCCTGGAGAACAAAGAGTTAAACTTTCCATGACCAGCATGGAATGTTCACCATGAGCTCAGTTGAAGCTCCTGTCTGCTGTTGTTTAAACTGCAACTGTCAGATTCTTTACTCCATCTCACTGAACAGTCGCTCCGGAGATTTCTCCTGCTGCTCGGTTCAAAAAGTCAGTTGAAGTGTCGGTTTTCGGTTGGTTTCTACTGAATTGCCGTTACCATTTAGTCAGTTCAAGTCTCTGTCTATGGTACCGTGAGTACTAGATAAGTTTTTTGTTCTGTTCATGTATGGAACTTGTAAATTGTGGATCGGTTCAGCTGAACTGATCAGTTTGAGGTAAAAAAGCTTGTGCTTACTTTAGAGTGTGGTAACCGGTCCGTATTGGTTCTAAAAAAACAGATTTAATTACATTTTTTTACAAGACCCGTGACACGGTCAGGAACCAATAGGAGAGTCTGGTCTGGCAGACTGCTGAAAAAAGGGTAAGTTTTTGGTTAGGATTGGCCATGTCTGAGAAACCCAAGAAAAAAAACGGGCCCACTGGGTTCCAACACTGCAGTGTGTGTGGGGAAGTCTTTGCCAAGGCTAATCCCCACACCACCTCTGTTTATTGTCTGGGGTTTGACCACCTCGATTCAGACTGCCAAATTTGCAAGAATTTTCCCAGATCTACCCTGGAAAAGAGATTAGGTAGACTGAGGGAAAGGGAGGCTGAGAAGTCCACTGACCCGGATGGCCAACCCGGTTTGGTTCCGACCGAACCAGAAGGAGTGCCTTCTGACCAGGGCGATACTTCTTCAGGCAAAAGGAGAGCCGATTCTGAGGAATCTGTCCCGGTAAAAGGAAAAAGAAAAGACAAATCGACCAGTTCAGAACCTGAAATTCATACTCTGACCGTGATGAAATAGCCAAGGAGATAAGGATTGTGCAATCGCTTAGTTCGGTTCCGACCAAACCGGCACCATCTGGCAGGGGCTCGGTTCGGTCGGTTCCCCCGGTTCCGGATTATACTTGGGAAGAATTTTACGAACCGGAGGAGGAGGGAGAGTATGAGGATGATTATGGTGATAGTGAAAGTCTGGATGTGCCTATTGACCCAGACATCTTCCCAGACAGACCTTCAGGTGTTTCTCCTCCTAGGTTTTCTGAGTCCCCTTCACACTATATGTTTTACAAAAAAGTGGCTGAGACCCTCCAGTTTCCTGTGGAGAAAGCAGTAGAGGATCAAGAAGAGCCTGATTATGTTGAGATGATGGACATCCCAGAGTCCAGGAGACTGTCTATTCCTCTCCACAAATCCTTTGGGAAACAGATACATACAATTCTTAAGTCTCCCAATTCTATACCTCCTGTGGACAGACGAATGGACAAAAGATACACTCTCTCAGGCTCAGACACGGAGTTGCTTTTTCCGCAATGCAGCCATGTTGGGGTTGTGCAGGCTGCTGCCTGTGATAAGGCAAATATTCCCTTGGCATCACACCACCCAGACAAGGACTCCAGGAAGATTGATGCCATGGCAAAGAAACAATACATGGCAGCATCTTTGGGACTCAGGCAGGCTAACTATATGGCCTATACAGCCAGATACATGAAGTCCAGGTGGGACACTGTGTTGGCTCTGGCTAAACAGGCCCCCGACCAGCTTGCCATGGAGCTGGAGGAGGTGGCTGCAGATGGGATTGAGGCATCAAAAGTACAGTTTCATGCTGCTGTAGACTCCAATGATGTATCATCAAGAGTCATGGCTACATCTGTGGCTCTTCAGAGGATGGCTTGGATCAGATGTACTAGCCTTTCACAGGATACCCAGGCTAAGGCCATGGATTTTCCTGTAATTGGTAATTCTCTGTTTGGGGAGCAGACAGAGAATTATATGAAGAAGATGGATGAGTACAGGACCACTTACAGGAGTGCTCAGGCCAAAGAAAGGCAAGCAACTCCTCAAAGACAGCAGTCCAGGGGCAGGGGCAGGCCTTTCCAAAGGCCTTTTTACCAAGCTCAGGCCTCCTCTTCCTTTTCACAGAGGGGGTTCTTTAGAGGGAGAGGCAGAAGGGGGATGAGCAGGCCTGCATCCACCCCTCAGCCTAAAGCCCCTGCCAAGCAGACACCCTGATGGGTCTGCCCTGGCCGATTCTCCCATACCAGTAGGGGGCAGGCTGGCTTACTTTGTCCAGGACTGGAAGTCTCTTACATCAGACAAGTGGATCCTGGAAGTAGTAAGCCAGGGACTGGTTCTCAGCTTCAAAAAATTTCCCAAGATGAGAACCAGATCTTTTCCACCTGAAAATCTCTCAGAGACCCTTGCCCTACAGGCAGAGGTTTCTTCTCTCCTAGCTCTCAGAGCTATAGAGAGGGTTCCCACCCTACACAGGGGCAAAGGATTGTACTCCAGGTACTTCCTAACCCCCAAAAAGACAGGAGAATGGCGGCCCATCCTGGACCTAAGATATCTGAACAAACATCTTTTGAAGCCAAAGTTCAAAATGGTAACTCTGGGAATTATCCTTCCCACTCTAAGGCCAGGGGACTGGCTAGCCTCCCTAGACCTCAAAGATGCCTACTTTCACATTCCCATCAGGTGCTCCCACAGAAAGTACCTCAGGTTCGAGTTGCCCTCAGGCCACTATCAATTCAGAGCAATGCCCTTTGGCCTAACATCAGCCCCAAGGGTTTTCACAAAGTGCCTGGCAGTAGTAGTTGCTTTCCTAAGAAGACAAAAGATCTCCATCTTCCCATACTTGGACAACTGGCTCATAGTAGGTCAGTCTCCAGACCAAGTCAAGTCACATCTGCAAGTGACCCAGCAAGTGCTCACTTCCTTAGGATTCCTTCTCAACCTTCCAAAGTCAGTTCTTGAACCAGTACAGCTCCTCACCTTCATAGGTGCAGAACTGGATACAGTAAAGGCAAGAGCCTTCCTTCCCCTGGAAAGGGCAAGGACCCTTATGGAACTGGCCTCTTCATTCACCCTTCTGGTGTCTCGACCAGCAAGACATTTCCTTCAGCTACTGGGCCACATGGCAGCTTCCACAGCAGTGGTCCAGGGAGCAAGATTCCAAATGAGGGACATTCAGTTCCATTTAAGAGCCTTTTGGTCCCAAAGAAAGGATTCCCTTACCAAACTAATCCCAATGACTCAAACCCTGATCCAAGCCTTGCAATGGTGGCAGGATCAGGACAATTTGAGACAAGGGGTTCCATTTGTCACTCAGTCTCATTCGGTGATACTCACCACTGATACTTCCCTACTGGGCTGGGGAGCCCATTTGGGGGATCTTACCACCCAAAGATTGCGGTCACCTCAGGAATCTCTGCTTCACATCAATCTCTTGGAACTCAGAGCAGTGTTTCTGGCACTGCAAGCTTTTTTGAAATCTGTACAGAACAAGGTGGTTCAGGTCAGAACAGACAACACCACCACCATGTGGTACATCAACAAGCAAGGAGGCACTTGGTCTATGGCCTTGTGCACAGAAGCAATGAAGTTGTGGTCCCTGGCCTATTCCCTGCAAACCTCTCTGATAGCAGTTCACCTCCCAGGGAAGGACAATGTCCTAGTAGATGCACTGAGCAGAATATCCCAGGGCCATCATGAATGGGCCCTAGATCCTCGAGTTTTGAAAGGGATTTTCTCGAGATGGGGCACACCAGAGATAGCTATTTTTGCAGCCCCAGACAATCACCAACTTCCTCTCTTTTGTTGCAGACCGCCAGTATTGGGTTCAGTCCCCCGGATGCTCTGATTCTGAACTGGAAAGGGAAATTTCTGTATGCTTTTCCCCCTTCCTCTCCTGTTCAAAGTGTTAGTCAAGATAAGGTCACAACCATGCAAAGTGATTCTGATTGTTCCAGACTGAGCCAGACAGCCATGGTATCCCTTGTTGCTGTCCCTAACAGTTCACCTTCCCCTGTCTCTTCCCAGGAATTACAACCTGTTAACATCCTCTCAGGGGAGGATTTGGTACCTCAGTCTTCAGTCTCTCAATCTCAAGGCTTGGCTCTTGAAGAGTTAGAGTTTGCAGATCTGCATCTTTCCCAAGTGGTTCTGGATATCCTTAAGGCTTCTCGAAAGCCTTCCACCGGGAAGACTTACAACTCCAAATGGAAAAGATCCAGCATTTAGTGTTCTAAGAAGAATATTTCTCCAGACTCTGCTGAATTGCCTACGGTTCTGGATTATATGGTCCATCTTAATTTCCTAGGCCTCAGACCAGCTACCCTTAAAGTACACTTGGCAGCTGTTTCTGCTTTCTTGTCAGTAGGCAAGTCTTCCTCTCTATCATCCCATTCTGTATTTTGTAAGTTTTTTCAAGGGATTGCTTCACACCAATCCCCTCTTTAGGGATCCTGCTCCTGCTTGGGACCTTAATGTTTGCATTGCTCAACTTATGCAACCTCCCTTTGAGCCTTTGTCCTCAGCAGAGCTTAAGTACTTGACTTGGAAAACTGTGTTTTTGGTAGCCATTACTTCTGCCAGATGTATCAGTGAATTGCAAGCCCTTTCAGTGGAATCTGATTTCATCTCTTTTCACAGAGATAAAGTGGTCCTTAGAACTAACAGGAAGTTCTTACCTAAAGTGGTTTCAGATTTCCACCTCAACCAGTCTATATCTCTCCCTGTTTTCTTCACTGACCATTCATCCTTGGGAGAGAGGAGGCTACACAGCTTAGTCATTAAAAGAGCCCTTAGCTACTACATAGAGCGTACCAAGGGTCACAGGTTTGAATCCCCTCCAGTTGTTCCTTACTTATGGAGAAGTTGGTAAGGGCAAACCTGTCACTAAGAGATCTATTGCCAGGTGGATTGTTTCTTGTATACAATTCTGCTATGAAAAACTGGGTAAAACTCCACCCTCAGGCCTGAGGGCTCATTCCACTAGAGGTACAGCTGCTGCCAGGGATATTCCTCTCTTAGGAATTTGTCAAGCAGCCACCTAGAAAACAGTCCATACTTTCACCAAGCATTACTCTCTGGATATCCAGGCTAGGAGTGATGCTCAGTTTACTGTGATACTTCCCCAGAGCCTGTTTCAAAGTAGGTTCTGTCCCTCCTCCATGGAGGTACTGGCAGTAGTCTGCATATGTCAGAATACAGCAAGACTTCATGTTGTTTGAAGAAAAAATTACTCACCTTAGTAATGTTGTTTCTTCTAATGGAGTCTTGCTGTATTCTGATCTCCCCCCTGCCTCCCCTCTCAGAATCTAGATTTTGGGATGTGGATGGGCAGGAGCAGTGTTGGCATTCTAGGGGTGTCCTTTTTACACCCTCTTTTTGGTTTGGGTGAGAGGTTGTGTTTTGGATGTGTTTTGTTTTTGGTTTTCCTGACTTGAGTCTTCCTTTGAAACCAAAAAACTTTATATATATATACATATATACATATATGTTTGCCAGTTGGCTACTAAGAATTTTACAGTTTCCACACAGAACATCTAGTGAGTCTTTGCTAGTAAAGATCTGACGGTTGCAGTTTAAACAACAGCAGACAGGGGCTTCAACCGAGCTCGTGGTGAACATTCCATGCTGGTCTTGGAAAGTTTAACTCCCTGTTCTCCGGGGCAGTTGAAAGGCAGGACCTAACTTCATATGTCAGAATACAGCAAGACTCCATTAGAAGAAACAACATTACTAAGGTGAGTAATTTTTTCTTCTTTCTCTTTATAATCCCTTTTTTATGCACTTACACCAATATAAAAAAAATGCAGTGCCACTCATAGCTATACCTCTTTGAACTTCTTTCCTGACCATCAAAAATATCCTTGTTATCCTTACCTTCCTAAAAGGGAGATCTTTGCTGCTTATTCCTGCCCAGATAAGATATAATCCCTGGCTTTACTGAGGCCTTCTGTTGTATGTATTTGTGTGGGGACAGGTGAACATTATGTCAGAAGACCTCTGCAGAAGTCTGAATTCCTGAAATCTATGATAAATATTCCAGCTAGTGAATGTGTGGAAAGACAGATGATAGACAGCTATCCCCAACTGCCCACTAATAGCCCTATAAAACCCTTCCTTACACTCACCCCCTTCTATCAGAAAGTCCCACCACCAACCCCCCAGGTGGTCAAAGAAATGCTTACATACTTACACATCACTTAGTTGCCCTCTTGCTGTTCCTGACAGGGAACATCGAACTTAATCCTAAATCTACCTCCCCACATCCCTCCCAGCTACCCCCCAGGCTTAAAAGTTATCTACCTCAACATCAGGAGCCTCCTGCCCAAAATTGACCAACTTCAACCCCTAGTCCTCTTTCCAGCCGGACGTCCTTATTCTGTCTAAATCCTGGCTCAACACCAAAATCCCAGATGAATGGATCACTGTCACTGGTTTCTCCCTCATCCATCAGAATCAAGCCAGGAAGGAAGGTGGTGTAACCATGTACATCAAGTCCTCCATTCAATTCACTATGGTCCTGGAGTCCTCAACCCCATCTATATATGAGCAGATGTTAGTCTAAATGCTCCCCACTCCCAATTTTTATTGCAGGTGTTTACTGCTGTCCTACACTACCCCCTACTTCCCTAACAGACCTTCTGGCATCCCTTTCATCCCACACCATGTCAGATGAACTGTCGATTCTGGGAGAGTTTAATCTAAATTGGATCACCCCAGTTCACTTAACCACCAGAGCTGCCATCACCACACTAAATCTGTCACAAGTTATTACTGAGCCTACACAATTAAACACCAAAACTCACAATCATTCCCTCATCAACAGGGTCCTTGCTTCCCACCCTCATCATGTTATCAATGCTGGTGTCCTGCCAGATGCTCTGAGCAACCATCGTATCACATACTGTGTACGAAAAATTTGGCTTCCTTGATCCCCACCCAAATTCCTTTTTCTCTGCTCTTTCAAATCATTAAACCTCACACTGCTGCATCTAGATCTATTCAGCACTAACTGGGCCCCTAATGACACTGCTTCCATGCATGATTCAGTGCTCAATTACTTTAAAACAACCTTCCTTTGAATATGGGATCTCTCATGCCTCTTTCTGGCACATGTGGGTCCACAGCTCCCACCTCCTTTGGATTATATCAGAACTCCTGCATTGCTTAAGGAAATGGGACCAAGCGTGGACAGACCACAAGCACTCACCCACCAGTGCAGCATATCAAAAATATTGTCACCTCCACAACATCTGTACAAGGCTGGTTAGGCAAGCCAGATCTCAATACTTTTCAGACACTTTCCATGCAAACATTAACCAGCCTTCCAAGTTCTGGAAGGTTGTCAATGCATTATTCTCCCCCCAGACAGTCCCCCGGCCACTATCCTCAGGGCAGCCGGCACCACCCTGGCTGCCCCCTTGTAGCTTCAGAGTTCAACACCTTCTTCACTTCCTGCACCTCCTCCCTCGCTTCCACCCTACCTCCCACCATCAACAGCTCCAGCCCCCTCTGACACGCCCTTCTATTTCTCTGCTATCTCTCCCTCTACTGCGCTCAAGGCATTACTCACTTTAAACCCATCAAAAGGTAAGAGCCCTGATGATCTTGATGCTAAACTGCTCTACCTGTCTGCCCCTGCCATAGCTTACCCTGCTGCAGCCTTGTTAAATCTTTCTTTCAAACTAGCATCTGTCCTGGATGCCTAGAAACATGCCACTGTAATCCCACTTCATAAAGGTGGTGACCCAACCTCACCAGGCAATTATCGCCCCATCTCCCTCCTGCCTATCCTTGCCAAATTACAGAAACACTTGGATATAGCCCAACTTGACTCCTACTCCTTCTTCACCCCTTTCCAGTCTGGATTCTGAAAAAAACACTCCACTTCCACTTCTCTCCTCCAATTCACTGACACAATCCTAACAAGTATGGACCAGGTGCTGATCACATCTGCTGTCTTTGTCAACCTAGCTAAAGCATTCAACACTGTCTCCCACATCCTCCTTCTGGACAAACCCTCTGCCATTGGGACGTCCACTTTTGCCACTGACTGGTTCAAATCCTACCTAATGGGCAGATCACAATCAGTCAGAATCGGGGACACTCTCTCCCCACCCATCCACATCCATAGTGGAGTCCCACAAGGCTCAGTCCTTGTCCCAATTCTCGTTTCCATTTTCCTAAAAGATCTCCATTTGGCCTATACATCTGCATCCATTTACATATATGTGGATGACACCATCCTATACTTCTCCGGTCCTTCCGCTCTCGTGGTGGAGTCCACCTTGCAGCAGGACTTCAATAATGTCCATCATTGGATATGAACCAACCATTTCTAGATGCCAAGAAGACTGTCTGCATGACCTTTGGCACTAGGCAGAGACTCTAAGCTCCCCTCCACCCACTCTTTCCACACTCTAGATGGGTCTATGTTGGAAGACTCTACCTCCTTTAGGTACCTCGGGGTTTGGATTGACAAACACCTTAACTTCTCTGGTCACATAGATGCTGTTCACGTAAAATTGCTCGCCAAACTAGGTGCTTTGTACCAGAACGATGAATGCATCCCCTTGCTAGCCTTTAGAGACATTCTACTGAAAATGATACTTCTAACCTTAGACTACGGCAACAGAGTCTACAGTTCTGCCCCTAAAAAGACCTTTTTCAGACTGGACACTCTTTCCAACTCCTTCTTTCACTTTGCCCTAAACTGCTTACCCCAAATTCACCACTGATCCCTATATCAATAGCTTGCTCTCCCCTCTCTCTCTCTGACCGACGTTTGTTACACTATACCAATTTCACCAGCAAGTTCTGGATCAGTGTGCTACCTTCCTACATCCTGTCCATACTCTCTTCTCACCCCAATCTCCTGCTCCCTCAGGAGTAGCGATGCATGGACACTCGTACTGCACAAGTCCACTTCAGCTGGTCAGACTTCCTTCTCCTACCGCTTCCCCAAACTCTGGAATTCACTCCCTGCTAATATTCATAATGCACCGATGTTCTACTCCCTGTCCTCACTCATGTACTCTGTCAGTCCTCCTGTATGCAGCTGTCCCTAACCCCCTGACTCCAAGCTGCACTTGTGATCCAATGCCACCCCATCTCCCAATTGCCAGTAGGGAGTATGATCATGTTAATTTGACAATGTGCTGTGAATTGAAGCTCAGTGTGTCTTTCTAATTGTTGTATAACTGCTTTTTGTCCCCATGTATTTCTCCTCTGTAACTGTTCCTATTTTTTTGTACATCTAATCCCTTGTAACCAATGTTATTATCTGCACAGCACTTTTACACTCTATAACACTGTGTATTGCTGCAGTTGGTCCTATGTACCCTTCCCCCAGGACATATCTAGAAATGAGCAAATTGCTCAGCATGTCTTCCTGGTGAAACTTTTAAATAAATAAAATAAAATAGACAGGTGGGATGGTTTACGTTTTACTAGTCACGCTTAACAAAAGATAATACTTGATTTTAAATTTAAAAAGCTGGATTTTTTGTTGTTAAGATTTCTGAGTTTTCTCATTTTTAAGCACAATAAGACATGCCCGAGTGTGGGGAGTTATGTGATAACCCTCACTTTCAGGAGCATCTAGGCATGCATTTATCACATACATATCTGCACAATGTTGTGTCTTATGCTTACTCAAAGAATTGAAATGTCGTAGCTCCTTCAGTTCCCATAAAAGTCAGCTCAGACATTATAAGCAGTTGACAAAAAAGTTTATTTTAGGCTTAATCTGAGAATGCTGGTAAGTTTGTATAGGCATGTTAAGTAAGTGGAGTGGCTCTCCAATACAGTCAGGTATTTTTCACCAGTGAGTTTTGTTTCATTTAAATTTACAATACCGCCCTTCCACTTGAAACTGGATAGTGCGCAAAATCAGACTTTTGTTGTTCCGGTAGTTTAAACCTGGCATGCTGGCACTCTTAACAATTTTTATTATTTGATAAGACACACACATGTCACATAATGATATGTCAATGCCAGGCCAGACCGCAACAATTGGAGAGGCCAGGGTAACATAGATAGACAAAACCTTACAATACATTACACACAGATATCTATTGGTATTGACCATAGGAATACATAACAGGACATCACGGTCACTGGATAAGACATACTTAATGAAGGATCAGCCTGAATCCTCTGTGCCTCTAGAGCTTACAGTACTTGATACATTTAGTAAAAGCATAGTCAGGGTAAGGTAAGTAATCCTGCCAGATCAAATCCATAGCAAATATTGATCATGTGTGTGCCTGAGTAGGATCATGCGACCATATCAACTATATACAGATAGGCAATCTTCACTAGATAAAGGGCAATGTAAGGGGACAGCCTGGGGTCAAGAGAGGAAGGGGGCACCACCTCCAAAGAAAGTTAGCTACCTAAACCAGGAGTACTAGCAAGCTATGGGGTTGTTCGAGTGGGGACGTTATGACAAAATTTAGACTGCAGGAAGGGTTGCCAGCATTTCTCAAATTGGGCTATAGAGTCAGCCGCTAAGCTGGAGATCCTTGCAAATATAGCCCCCTTGGCTAATGCCAGTAAAAAGTCTTGAAAGGATGGTGTCGCTGAGGATTTCCATTTTAATAAGATGAGCCGTTTGGCCACCGCCCCATGTGCAGTGATCCATTGGACCCCAGGGTTGCCTTTGGGTACATTCGGCTGTGCACATCCAAGAAGCAAAAGGGGTGGATCTGGATTAATGTCTGGGAAAATTTGCCGGCACATGCTCTTAACTGATGTCTAAAAGGAATGTAGATTAGGGCAGTCCCAAAGAACATGGAACAAATGTGCCCCATCCTTACCACATCTCCAACATATATCCTTTGACAGGAGACCCATCCTCTGGAATTTAGTTGGATCCCTATAATATCTGTGACTGGTCTTATTCATAATAAGATGGGTGCGCCCGTCCCGACAGGCCTTATGTGCTCTGATTCAGCTGTGCTGCCACTGCCGGTCAGAGAATGAGACCTGGAGGTCCCTTTCCCATTGTGCTTTTGCCCACTGAGTAGGGTCTACAGTGGCATCCCTAAGAGCCGAGTAGATCATACTGGCCCTTCCCTTACTTTTCTTCCCTCAGACAGCTAACGGGTGAGGTAGGTGCTGCCCCCCTCCATCTCGTGGAGCATTAGGCAAATGTAGTATAGCATCCCTAATCTGCAGACATCTCCAGAAGTGAGACTGGGGGAGGTCAAATCTTTCTTTCAATGATTCAAAAGTATCTAATGTGACAGTATTGGGGAGCAACAGGTCATGGATCTTAAAAATGCCTTTGGCCTCCCAGTATTTCCAGTGTATTGGGGACCTCCCTATCTGTAGAGCTGGATTGTTCCACAGGGGCATATGTCTCCACGGGGTTGGGTCCTGTCCTAAAACTGAGAGGGCTTGTTTCCAATACAGGATAGAGACCTGCATGGGAGTGGAGAGAGCAAGGGATAGCTTCTTCTTACTATAGAGCACCACTGCCGGTGAAGGAGTCTGAGCCAATGATGCCTCTAAGGGGAGCCAAGTTGGAGAGGTCAGACCAATCCTAGCAAACCATCTGATAGTTTGAGAGGTAATGAAGGCCATATGGTATCTCTGAAACCAGGGAAGGCTCCACCCTCCTTTACTCCAGTGTTGGTGGAGTTTGAGTTTACTGAACGGGGCAGGGCCCCCTCCCATAGGAAGTTACCCACTAGTGCATCTAGTTTCTGAAACCATCTTTGGGGGATAGCCACTGGTAGGTGAGCTAATAAATTTAATATCCTGGGGGCAGCCATCATTTTGATGGAGTCAATCTTACCAGCCAGTGACAGCCTTAAAGCCTTCCACCTACCCATGTCTTGTGAATGTCATGGGAATCCAGTAAAGATGCAAAATTAGCAGAGAGCATTTTCCCTATATTGGGATGAAGAATAATACCCAGATATTTTATGCCATAGGGGACCAATGAAGGCCTCTGTTTATAAAGTCATTCACAGGGGTCTTAGAATTCAGTGGGAGCACCTCGGTTTTGGAGTGATTGATCTTAAGCCCTGATACCTCGACAAAGGTAGCCAAAATCTCAAGGATACTGTCAAACACCTCAGAAGAGGACTCTGTGGTGATAAGCAAGTCATCCGCATATAAAAATGTTTTGAAGGTGTTATTACCCATTCTTAGACTGGGGATATTAGATGATTCTCTAAGAGCAATGGCCAGTGGCTCGATGGCCAGGACAAAAAGAAGAGGGGAAAGGGGGGCACCCCTGCCTGGTTCCTTTTTGTAAGGGGAAGGACGGAGACATAACACCATTTGTTAAGACAGAGGCCATAGGGGAAGAATATAACAGTTTAACCCAGACAATAAAACCAGGCCCGAAATGCATTTTAGAGAGAGTGAGGAACAAAAAAGAGCCACTGAACAGAACCAAATGCCTTTTCAAAATCAATTGCTAAGGCTACGGATGGCTTGCTAGATAGTGTGGTATGGTACAAAAGTGACAGCAGCGTTCTATGATGGTCCGACCCTAGTCGCCCTTGAATAAAGCCCGCTTGGGCAGGGTGGGTCAGATCTATCATGAGGCGTTCTAGCCTACTAGCAAGAAGCCTGGCCAGAATTTTAGCATCCGCATTAATGAGGGAAATGGGACGGTAGCTACCTGGCAGGAGAGGGTCCTTCCCCTTTTTTGGAAGCATTGTAATAGTAACCTCCCTCAGGGATGGGGGAGAAGACCAACCTGTAGTGAATGCTGGAACATCCTAATCAAGTATGGGGCCAGATTAGTTCCCTTAATTTTGTAAAAATCAATGGGGAGGCTATCCTTTCCTGGGGCTTTTCGAGAATTTAGGGATGTAATGGCCTTATCCACTTCCGCCACAGTGATAGGCACCTCCAACAGTTTTGCATCAGAAACTGTTAGACTGGGAATAGGAAGTTTCACCCAAAATTTTTGAATAGTCACGGGGTCGGGAGGGTGAGGAGCTGAGTACAATGCCTCATAGAACTGGGCCATGATCTCATTAATCCCTTTATGAGAGTGAGTTGAGACCCCGTGCTTATCCTTCAACGCATGGATGGTACGGGATGCCTGTTGTTGCTTAAGTCGATAAGCCAGAAGTTTACTGGCTTTTCCCCCCATCCCAGTAAGAATGACACAGTCGTCTGAGATTTAATTCCGCTTGTCGGGTCAGGTGGGCATTTAAAGAAATCCTGGTACTCGTCAACTGAGCTAATAAGGACTGAGATGGGACTGAAGACTTATACTGGTCTTCCAAGGAGGCTAACTGCTTTTCTAGAGCCCTTTGGTCAGCTTGGCGCCGCCTACATCTAGCAGAAGCATAAGCAATAATTTTACTACGAATGGTGGCCTTAAAGGCCTCCCAAAGCGTTGAATCATTCACTTCCCCATTGTCATTGATTTCCCAGTATTCTTGCACCACAGGCCCCAGCCAGTGAGAAAACTCAGCATCCTCAAGTAGCAGGGGATCCAACCGCCATGTGGGAGTCGGGGTGGAATCGGAGCCCAGTTTGATCCCTAGCTCTATAGGAGCATGGTCCGAGACATAAATGGAGTGCATATCAGTGCTGGTTACCTTCTCATAAAGACTAGATGAGAGAAGCCAAAAGTCAATTCTGCTAGATGAGCCATGAGCCTGAGAATAACAGGAGTAATCATAGACACCTGGGTGCATAGTTCTCCAGGCATCCAGCAAAGTATGCTCTGACATTAATGTCTGGACCGCTTTGAGTGCTTGTCTATGAGGTTCAGGGTTTTTTTTGCTTCTAACCATAGAGAAATCTAAAACTAAGTTAAAGTCTCCACCCACAACTACCAGAGCATTGGCTTCATTAAAATCAGTAAGGGTCTGGTTGAAAGTGAAGAAGAACTGAGGGCAATCCTGATTAGGGGTGTAAAGATTAGCTAGAATCAAGGAACCCTCTGGGGTCTCTATCTCAGACAAGATCCATCTTCCCTCCTTGTCCTGTTTGTGTCTCTTCATTTTCCACACCAAGTTCTTGTGAAGTAAAATAGAAACTCCTCTTTTATGGGCCTTTGCTGCACTGTGCAGCTCCGTGGCAACCCATTCCCGCTTGAGCTTCTTGGCCTCACATGGGGACAGCTTTGTCTCCTGGAGAAACACCACCATAGGTTGCAGTTTCTTTAGGTGGAGCAATACTTTTTTATGCTTAATTGGTGAGTTGAGCCCCCTCACGTTCCATGAGACAAGTCTAGTCCCCATATGACCAGTGAGTTAACATGGCTGAAAGGAGATATATGAGGAAGCCCCACCCAGGTGTACTGTGCCCAATAAACCTAGACTCCCTATCTAATCTCATAATATCATGCATGACTCTAGATTTCAGATTGCCATAATAGAACACAGAACAACATTGTACAACAGTATATCCAAGGGCAAAAACTGCCCCTAGCGAGCAGAAATATAAACTACTTCTAAGTACCCAAAGAACAACCATACCCTGAGCCCACCTCCACCCATTACCCAAACCCAAAAACAGTTCCATTCCAGACCAGCAACCGCTGAGCGCACCGACCAACCAGAGGCCCAGATACCAGCGGAGGTTGCTGGGGGTAGTGTAGCCACAGACCACGCTAGGTAAGGAGGACTCTCCAACTCCGATATCACCCACTCCCAACCCCCCATCATCAAGTGAGTCCTTCTACCCAAATTGTCACTGCAGGAGAAAGAAAAAAAAATAAAAATACAAATGACCCCCGCATCCCACACATGGGGCTAGGCAGCAAGGTAGTCAGTATTAGCACCCTTTAGTCCACACATAAATCCGTATAATCCAGATATGGAGGAGTGTGCACAAGCGGTCCTAGGGAAACCTCTCGAGTCCTTGATCTGAAGTGACCGATGTTATAACAGTTACTGAGTATATTCCCCCTTTGTCCAATCTCGGTTAGCCCCCACCGGGGGAGGGGGATAAGGGGAAACGCCTTGATAATGACCCTTATACAGAAGGGGGCATCGCGGGGAGCATATACCAGCTCGAATAGAGGGCAGCAGCAAAGTATACTGGGGGGACATCAGCCCACGGCCACCTTGACTGGGGCCGAATCCTCCGTCGGTTTTAACTCATGCGGGTTACTTAAATAGTTTGAGGCATCCCAAGAAGGGTCTTGAACCTCTGACCTTGTAGCATTTCTAGCACCTTTAGACCCAGTATCCTTAGAGGGAGGAGATCGAGGGGGAAAAGGGGGGATAGTCAGGTAGCCTTCAGTTGGCAAGTCCGTCAAAGCCTGGTATTTATTGTTGCTCATATCTGGCTGGAAAGAGTCCTGTGATGCAGATGAATCTGAGCTTCCACTGCGGCTCCTTGACCGGAGACAGGGGGTTTTATCGACATGTAGCCCCTCAAGCCTTTGTCGTCTCCTATTTCATCATTTACTGTTGCCACCCGAGGGTTTTGGTGGGGATGGGCGGTTAGGAGTGCTCTGGATCACAGGGGGGCTCTGAATATTGTGGTCAGTTCCCTGAGGTGATACCTCCATCGGCGTAGACCTGCTATGGAAAGCCTGCAGGCCAGAAGGCTCCCGTAGACAGCCCCAGGACAGTTTAGGGGCTTGCTCCGAAAGTAAATTCTCCACAGCGGTGGGGTTATCAAAAATTCTGGGGGCCCCATTATAAATAATCCTGAGTGATGCTGGGTATCTCAAGGAATACTCTAATCCCAGTTCTGCACAGACTCTACAGGCAGCTGTGAAGGCATGACGCCTGTTAGTGACCTCTTGAGAATAGTCTGCAAAAATCTGTATTTTGTGCCCTTTCCATTGCAAGTCCTTTTTAGTACGTGCCAGCCTAGTAATCATCTCCCGGTCTTGGAATCAGAGGAAACATGCCAGAATTGTGCATGGGTGAGCCCCAGCTTCAGGGCAAGGCGCTAGAGTTCGATGGGCCCGGTTGATTTCAATTGGGGCCTTACCTGGCCAGTCCAGCAAGCCGGGCAGTTCTTTTTGCAAAAAGCTGATTGTGTCAGTGCCCTCACACCCCTCTGGAAAGCCAAATAGCCTCAAATTGTTCCGGCGGCTCCGATTCTCCAGGTCCTCCACCCTGTCCCATAAAACATGGATGAGGAGCTCTTGTTCTTGGAGCCAGGTGCTTGTTTTGTGCCATCCATCCTCCGCTTCAGCCAATCTATGTTTGGTAATGCACGCCCGTTGGGCCAGATCAATAATGTCTGCAGAATTTTGTTTAGCTGCCACATCTAGTTTGTCCATAAGCTGTAAAATCTCTGAAAACATTTGCCGAATTTCAGGCATGTCACCTTGCTGGTGGTTGGGATCCAAGACCGACTTCATCTTGATGAATGGTTAGGCCCTACTACACCGTCACAGCACTATGAAGGGTAACCACAAGCAAATCGGGTGAGGGCTAAAAACACCAGTTCTCACCATGCGTAGGCTACCCGGGCATAACATATAAGTTATTCGTGCCATTTTAGGTAGAAGAACTGTGGATAACAGGCAGATTTTTTTTGGGTTAGGCAGGAGCTCAGAGCTCAAGCGTCCATTCGGCTCTGGTGGTAGCCATGCCCCCCCTGGCATGCTGGTACTCTTGATCTCAAAACAGATTAGGGTCAAACTTTCAATATCAGGGTTTCATTTCCCTGCCACAAATGCATTTTTATGTTTCTTGCACGCATGTGCAAGAAACATAGTGCCATCATCCGAGTTTTTGGAGGTGTGGCAGCCCTCTTCCAATTCAGTCAGTGTGTTTGCAGGTGTGGCCCCAGTTCTTCAATCAACGCTGCAGCTGTCTATGACAGCAGTTGAAAATGAAGTGCAGTACAGTTGAAAGGGAGAGATGTGCTTCAGTGAGCAGCGATAAGATCCCGTGCTCATGCGCGCCCCCCCCACACACACACGCAAGCATACTGCGTGCTCGTGCTTTGAAAGAAATGTTGGCAATTGGATGATCATTGTAATGACTGGTGGTGGACTGTAAAAACATGGGTGTTGTGCATACCGATAAAACCATACTACACATGTTTCTTTATAAATGTCTGACACTTATGTTTTGGTTATGATGAGCTAGCAAAAATCTTTGCTGGGTGACGGCACCTGGCCATTAATTTCAAAGAGAATATCTTCAAGCAAGGACAACATTTCTGGACACTTACGGTAACCACAGCAACAACAAATGGGATGGGCTGTGATGAAGAAGAACAAGGGAGAACAACCCCTAAATATTCTTACAATTTCAGAATGCCATATTAAAAATAACTGCCACCACATAGTAGAGAACGTGATGGATAACAACAAAAATGTTGTTGTGAAAAATGACCATGGGAAACAGTTGTTGGGGGGGGGATGATGATCTGGCGGAGTGACTTGGTTCGTATTTTAAGTAATGTAAGCAGCTGACTTTACGAGAGGGTGGATAATGCCAAGAAAGCAGCTGCTCAGTTGCAGGTAGATAAGAAAGTGCCATGACGTGCGGGCTTGTGCTTTTTTTTTTGCCGTCTTCCCTGAGTCCGTTAATTGGGGAGCTTGTGCCCTGGTCGGTAAAGTAGTGCACTGGTGAAGAGGGGCATGGCACATGCAGCGACTTCAGCTGATAATTGAAGGGGAGAGCTGGGATTGTGGAGCTGCTCACCAGGCTGTACCCTAAACACTGGCACGAGCAAGATAAATTAAAATAAACCAACCAACAGGCCTTGCTCAGCAAAGGTCTGGTTTGGTCCAGTCAAGTCAGGACCCAGTAGCTGGGTCATGAGGGCAAATTCCTGTAGTTGGGCAGAAAGTGTAAACGGCAAAGCCAGAGGGGGAAGAGAGCCATATATTGAAGTGAGTTCCTTTCTGTTTTCGTAATGCAAGCAGTGAAGAAAGGTGACAGGGGCCATATCCAGTGACACTTTTAACGTTAATACATAATGGGCTGGATATTCAAACTGCGCTATTTTGTGGCGTAAGCCCTTGCGCTGCACAAAATAGTTGCGCAGGGGTGTGGCCGGATCGATATTCTCCTTTGAATATCATCCCCTGGCCACAGCCACTGTGCATGGTGCAGTGGAACTTGCGCCACCGCAAGTGGTCAGAGTGGAGCATTCAACTTGCGGTGGCGCAAGTACCATTGTGCCATGCGCAAATTTACAATATTCAAAAGGTGACATGCAAATGGGGCCATAATTCATACAAGGCATGGGGGGGCCATCTGCATCTGTTTAAGGCCCCATTTGCATGCCATTAGCATGCAGGTGAGCCAATCCCCGAGGACTTGCGCCTGGCACCCTGCCAGGCAGCAGCCATGGGACCGACGCCCCCTGCAGCCCGATTGTGGGCAAAAGAGTAAAAAATCCCCCCACACCCCCCACTGGCCCGATCGCGGGCAAAAGCATTAAACTCCCCCTTCCCCCCAACTGGCCTGATCATGGGCAAAGCTGACATAACCCCACCGGCCAATCGCGGGCAGCAAAGTGTCCCCGAACATATCCCTGGTGGTCCAGTGGACCCGATAAGCCCGATTGCGGGCTGGAAATGTTTAACACCCCCCCAACATATCCCTGGTGGTCCAGTGGAAGCCACGTTGCGGGGCTGAAGATGTAAAACCCCCACCGAACGTATCCCTGGTGGTCCAGTGGACCGATAAGCCCGATCGCGGGCTGCATAATGTCAAACCCCCGCCCCAAGACCATATCCCTGGTGACCTAGTGTCCCCTCACCTCACCCACCCACGAAGCCCCACCACCCGCTCCCCTGTCAGCGGCGGGTGGCAACAGATTCATTCACATATCTGGACTGCCTTGTGCGGTATGGGCTGCACGCCAGTGGCTCTTGCTCTGCACCAATGGGCATGCAGCCCTACAAAACAGTCAGTCGGCAACGGCGGGGCAGCAGGTGGGGCAGCAGGCGGGTGAGATGCTGCCACCCGCTGGCTCGCGGGAGGCGGGGTGGTGGGCTTCGTGGGTGAAGTGGGGTAGGGGACACTAGATCACCAGGGATATGGTCTTGCAGGGGCAGGGGTTTTGACACATTATGCAGCCCGCAATCGGGCTTATCGGTCCACTGGACCACCAGGGATACGTTCAGGGGGTGAGGTTTACAATTCTTCAGCCCACGATCAGGCTTCCACTGGACCACCAGGGATACGTTTGGGGGGGGTTTACAATCCTTCACCCCACGATTGGGCTTCCACTGGACCACCAGGGATACGTTCGGGGGGGAGGTTTATAATCCTTCAGCCAGCGATCGAGCTTAGCGGTCCACTGAACCACCAGGGATATGTTTCGGAGGGGGGGCACTTTGCTGCCCGCAATTGGGCTGGTGGGGAGGTGATGTAAGCTTATGCCCGCGATCGGGCCAGTCGGGGGAGGGGGGCTTTCTGACACATTTGCCCGCATTGGGCCAGTTGGGGGGGATGTTTACACTTTTGCCCTCGATCGGGCTACAGGGGGTACAGGGAGTAGGTTGAGGGCCAGCCACAGGTGGCAGCTGCTGTGTTGTGCCCTGCAATGTGGCAGCTCACCTGTGGGTGGCCCTCGACTTACTCCTTTTTTTTTTAGCTCAAAGTTGTGCAGGCACAGGTTGGCAGTTGTGCCTGCACAACTCTGCACAGTCCAGCTAATTATCGGGCTGTGCAGTTTATGCATGGTTCCTCCCCCTCCAGTTCAGCATGCATTCATTTGTATTGCGCTGTTGCTCAGCATGTTTTCAGTGGCGCATCTGCCTCCTGCTGAATATCGCAGAATGGCGCAATTTCGGACTTGCGCAGGTGCAACCCTATTGCGCATGGTGCAACCCTTTTGAATATCCAGCCCAATGTATAAATAAATATGGATGTGCGAACTCAAAGTAAAGGAGAGATGCCCGATAACTGGACTTAGAACTCCGAATTCCGGCTAAAGGGTGTTTCACATTACTGATTGTGGGATGTTTGGTTTAGAACACAAAAGGACCCAAGACCAGCTTATAGGCTTGGGGGTAAAGCACGTAAACAGTAAATACAGAAGTGCTTATAGGAGTCCAGGTGGGGGAAGGGGAATTATGGCCGACGAGGGTGCCCAATCCCCGTTGGCTCCACTGCCCCAACCCCCAAACAGCCTTCCAGCTGCCACGCTGGGAGCCCACCCCAGTGTGGCACAAGTCCAGAGTTGTTTAAGTAAAATTAAAAAAAAAACACCTCAAAGAAGAAAACCTTCCCTCGCAGACTTTCCTGACCCCTTCCCCCCACCTGTGCCCACCCTCTGTGCATCTACCTCCCCACACCCCCACCTCACCCCATACTTACCTCCGGAGTCCAGCACGTTGATCTTCGGTGGACTGGGAACACGTCTGCGCTCTTCAAAGCCGACCATGAACTGAGGAAATGCCGGTAAGCTGTATAATGGAATAAATAGGGTTTTCCAACTTTATGCATATCTTGGGCATTTGAAATTTATTCACCAAATTTTCAACATGGGGTTTTGGGACCCCACCTCATGAATTCTGTCACTGTCATGGCATTAATCAGCCCGAAGGTGATTTCGTGGTCACTGCATGGAACCACCTTTCAGGACCAATTTACAAAATGACAGTGTCACAGTTCATGAGGTAGGCCCCAAAACCTAAGTTGAAATTTGGTGGCATCCCAAAATGATTTTTTATAAGCGTGCGTTAGCTGTTCCTATACGCGCTCGTAAGTTCACAAATTTTCAATATGTTCACTCCAGATTTTCAACATTGCCATTTTACCACACCTCCTTATGCGCAGTACAGCTGTCATTTCTCACATCTTACCCAAAATGTGTTTCCACGCATGTAGCGCACAATGGCGCAATCGGTGTACAAACTCAGTGTATGGGACACATTAAGAAAATCACAGTGACACTGTTCATGAGCAGAGGTCTTAAAATGGCTATGTTGAAAATTTGGTGAAAAAAATTCCTGAAAATGACTATCGAGCGTGCGTTGCGCAGTTCCTATGCACGCTCGTAATTTCATGAATTTTTAATATTTGCACTCCAGATTTTCAACATTGCCATTTTACCACACCTCCTTATGAGCAGTACAGCTGTCATTTTCACATGTCACCCAAAATGTGTTTCTGTGCATGTAGCGCACAATGGCGCAGTCGGTGTGTGCAATCAATGGTTGGGACAGATTAAGAAAATCACAGTGACACTGCTCACGAGCACAGTTCTTAAAATGGCTATGTTGAAAATTTGGTGAAAAAATTCACTTCAGCTGTTCTGCAATGTTACTAATGAAGACATTGAACAGGACTGGCTCCAGGACCGATCCCTGCAGCACCCCTCTGGTCACCCCCTCTCCCTGGACTGCACCCCATTTACCACCACTCTTTGCCTCCTGTCTGTTAGCCAGTTTCTAACCCAGTTTACCACCCTTTCCCCATGTCCAGCCTACACCAGCTAGTTTATCAGCCTCCCTATGTGGGATGGTGTCAAAGGCTTTGCTGAAATCAAGGTAGCGTTGTCCACTGCCCCACCCTGATTCACTTCCTTTGTCACCCAGTCAAAGAAATCAACCAGATTTGTCTGACATGATGTCCCCACTGTGAATCCATGTTGTCTGATGGTCCTGGCTCGATGGCTTCTAGATGCCCCACTATCCTTTCTTTAAGCAATGTCTCCATGATCTTCCCCACTACTGAGGTGAGGCTGAATGGCCTATTGTTCCCCACCTCTCCCCTGCTGCCGGACTTGTGTAGAGGGACCACATGCGCCCTCCTCCAATTCACTCATGTTGAATGACTCAGTGAACATGGCTGCCAGAGGTACTGCTATCTCCCTTCGCAGTTCTCTTAATATCCTTGGGTGTATGCCATCTGGTTCCATCACTTTGTCTACCTTGAAAGACAGTGCATGTCTTGGGAGGAAGGCATGGAACTATCACTTCCAAATACCTAAACAGCACATACAAGCAAGCAACATTCAGCATTCACAAATGCTTGTTTCTTCCACTACAGGGAGGTAAGTGGGAGAGCTCCCTGTATGCTCACTCTCTCCTCCTGACCCACACCATCTCCAATACAGAGAGTTAAATGTGGGAGTTTTTTTTAACTCTAAACTGGATGCTGATTTTAGCATCAAAGGAAGAGCACTGCAAAGTAAATGAGCTGCAAATTAGAAAGCGTTGTCCCCTTATGACTTTAGACTACACACTAGGACCATTAAGAGGCTGTCCCAAAGGATCAAATATCACAAGAGGTTGCACACATGGTTAGGAGATTAAGGACATTCAGTCAAGAACAACAGCATGTTGAATTCTGCCATGACCTGTCATATCAGGACCTCATCAACACCATGACACAGCTGCCTGGGCCCCCAGCAGATGAAGAACTGTCACCACACCAGGGGCTATATCCTTTCATTATCTTTAACTGTTTCATCTGCTTTTCACCTTATCAGCAGGATCTGGTATTTTTAATTGATTCAATCTACTGTATGTTCACTTTGAGAACTAGTTGCAGACATGTAGCATGGGCATGCACTTGCTTATAGTCTTTTGGTAGGGAATGTCTATCATGCTGGATTGGTAGTGGGAGCGCATTCATGTAGTATGCTGTATAGTGGAATGATGTATGTGCTTTATGAGTTGCAATGGAATATGGGGGCTAGGTGACATAGAAACATAGACATTCTTGACAGAAAAACAACATTATTATTCCATCCGCTCAGCCCTATTTTGTTACGTTACCATACTCTGTGACCTATTATGAATAACAAATCACAAGATAAACCGCAAGTGATTCAGCTATTGTAATATATTAAATTTGTACTTATACTAACATACTAACATACTAGATGCCAACAGAGTAGGCCTCTTGGTCTATCAAGTCTACTTGTGCTTCAGCGCCCTGAATGGGTACTGTAGCTATCTACCTGGCTCCTGCCATTGTTGCACAATCCCCAAGCCTCCCCCCCCAGGTAGCGATCCTCTTCTTTACCTCTTGTCTATACCTATCCCACCCTCTCTTGAATCCTTCCACCATGGCTGCCTGTACCAGCTCCCCGAGAAGAACATTCCACAGATCCACCACTCTCTCTGTGAAGTACCTCCTCCTCCTTTCTCCCTTAATCCTCCCACCCTCAATCTTCCAACTGTGTCCCCTGGTAATTACCCCCCCCCTTCCGTTGAAAGATCCCTTCTCGGCTTACCTTATTTACTCCATTCAGGTACTCCTATACCTCAATCATGTCCCCCTGATCCCTCCTCTCCTCCAGCGAGAAAAGGTTGAGCTGCCTTAGTTGCTCCTCACATGTCATACCCTCATGCCCTGGATCCTTTAGGTTGCTCTCCTCTGGAACGTCTCCAGGAGTTGGACCTTCCTCTTTAGGTGCGGCCTCCAGAACTGCACATGGTACTCCAGGTGTGGTCTAACCAGGCTGTTGTACAGCGGCAAAATCACCTCCCTGGTCCTAGAGGTAATCCCCCTAGCAATGCAGCCCAGAATCCTATCTGCCCTTACTGCAGCCCTCCTGCTCTGCTCTGAATTATTCATGTTAACATCCACCAGGACTCCCAGGTCTCTTTCCCCTTTTGCAGCCTGCAACTCTCCCCCTCCCGGGTGTACGCATAGTTGGGGTTTCCCCACCCTAGATGTAGCACCTTGCACTTGCAGGAATTGAAATTCAATTTCCAGATGCAGGACCACCTGTCCAGAGTATCCAGATACTGTTGCAGTGCCAATCTTCCCTTTTCCCCTTCCACCACTGCCCCAGCTTAGAGTCATCTGCAAAGAGACTCATTTCACTCCTGATACCTTCTCTGATACCGTAGATGTAGGCATTGAACAGGATGGGACCCAGAACTGATCCCTGAGGGACCCCACTTATGACCTCTCTAGGAGCTAAGACCTTTCCCCCAACTACTACTCTTTGAGTGCACCCAGACAGCCAATTTCCAATCCACCTAACCCTCAGTGGGCCTACCCCCATCCTCCCCAGCTTCCCCAGCAGGCCATTGCGAGGGACCGAATCAAACGCTTTGCTGAAGTCCAGGAACAGGACATCCATGGGTTTCCCCCCATCGAGAGCTGATGTCACCCACTCATAGAATTCAACAAGGCTGGTTTGACGCGATCTACCTGGCAAAAATCCATGCTGTCTGTTATCTAGGTACCCCCTGCCCTCCAAGAAACCCTCCATCCTTTCCTTAACTATGCTGTCCATTATCTTTCCCACCACTGACGTCAAACTGATGGGCCTATAGTTTCCTGGTTCTTCTCTTGATCCCCCTTTATGGATGGGGACAACATGTGCCTGCCTCCAATCCCTTGGTACCTTCCCCATCTGCAGCGACATGTTAAAGAGAACCACCAGTGGTGCAGCCAAAACATCCGCCAACTCCCACAGCACCCTGGGATGAATAGCATCAGGCTCAGGGGATTTGTCCTTTTAAGGGACTTGAGCGCTTCCCTCACCCAGCTGATAGTGATATCAGCATCTGTCTCTCCACCTCCTACATCCGAACCAGCCTGACGTTACTCATTTCTACTACCACCCACAGCAGAATGCTCTTCAGTAGGTGCCCCAACGTGCAGGTCTGCTGCTTCTTCCATGTCCTGTCCCCCCTTATTTGGGAATTCCCCTGCCTCCTCCCTAGTGAACACTGAGGCAAAGTACTCATTCAGTATCTCCGCCTGCTCTCCAGCCTCTTCGGCCCACCCCCAGCTGACCTCAACCTACCAAGCTGGAGCTTGACCTTCCTCCTCTCCCCAATATACCTAAAGAAGCCTTTTTCTCCGCCCCTCATCCTCTTCACCAGCCTCTGCTCCTTCCTGGCCTTTGCTCCTCTAACCACTTTGATGACCTGCCTAGCTGAAAGTGATAGTTTTTCCTTTCCTTTTCCCTTTCTCCTCTTGTGTTTTTAATACCTACTGTAGGCAGCCTTCTTCTCCCTTACTGCCTCCTGGACCTCCTTATTCCACCAGCATGGCTTGCGAGACCTACCTCCCTTGCGTCAGAGCCTTGCACAGGTCCTGGTGGCCTCCTGTATCCCCTGCTTAATGATCTCCCACCTGCCTTCTACATCCAGCCCAGGGCTAAGCTCCCTCATATGCCCCTTGAGAATATCCCCCATGTCCCTAGAATCAGCCCCCAAAAAACAACTATCATCATCCTTGAATGGTCTCCCCCCCACATTAAGCCGAAACCAGACTGTGTCATGGTCGATCCCAGCCAGGGGTTCTTCCATGACCAGATCCCACACAAGATCCCCATCCGCTAAAACCACATCCAGGGTACATCCCTTCTTCATAGAGTCCATCACCAGCTGATTGAGGAACACGTTCAGAAAGCCATCCAGCAGCTTCTGCTCCCTGGTCACCATGGATGTCATAGTTCCCCAATCAGTAGCCGGCATAATAAGGTCCCCCATCAACACCACTCCTTCCCCCTTCTGTCCACACTGACCCCTAATGTTAACCAGCAGGCACTCTTTTTGTTCCTTTCACAGCCCTGGGGGCCTATACACCACCCCTAACTTAATACTCCCTCGCACAGGGGTTCTCAAAGTGACACACAAGGCCTCAACGCTGCTCTCTGCTTCCTCTACTCTAATAACTTCAATGTTATCCCTAATATACAGTGCAATTCCTCCTCCTCTGCTCTCCTTTCTATCCTTCCTAAGCACAAGTTACCCCCCCCCCAGATTAAGATCCCAGTCATGTTCAGGGGTGGCCCAAGTTTCAGTGACTGCTGCTACATCCACCCCACCCTCCACCAGCATGGCCTGGAACTCCATCATCTTATTTCCCAGGCTACTGGCACTTATTAAAACCACTCTCCAACCCTTGACCGTATCTTCCCTTGATCCTACATATGTCCCCCCTCCTCCCCCTCTCCTAGGGTACCGTCCGCCTCCCCTTTTTTGGGGTTGAGGGCCAGTCTTACCTGCAATATGGATGGCCGGATCAGACCTGCTATTTAACCCTCCCCTTCACAAGTTTAAACCCCATTTAGCCTGAATGAAATCCGCCTGCCCCCGCTTGAGAATTTTCGTCCCCACGAGATTTAGGTGAAGCCTGTCCGGGCATACAGTCCCTTGTCATCCCAAGCCCCCGTCCCCAACACCCCATTCCACTTTTTCACCCCACTGCCTGAGGCAGTCATTTATCTCTCTGATCTTCTGTTTGTTCTCCACTGTGGCTCTTGGCATTGGCATAATTTCTAAGAAGGAGACTGTGCACCCATTATCATGACAGATCCTAGCCAGTTTGCAGAACCTTGCCTGGATTTCCAGTATGCTATTTCCCTCAATATCATTTGTCCCCAGATGCATCAGGAAGTCTGGTGACCCCCACAGTCCCTCTACAGCTCATACGCCATGAATTTTACCCTATGCACTGTCAGGCCGGAAATAGCCACTACCTTAACTTGACTAGGTGTCCCCTCACTCAGCCTTTCACAACGAATACCCTTGATCATGGAGTCACCCAGCAGGAGTACCTTAGTGTCCCCCTTGGTGTTAGTATCACTGCTCTTTGGACCAATTCTTTTTGGACCCTTCCTCCAGCCACTACCTCTACCCCCTCCCTGAGACCACCTCCCACTGCATTCCCTCCAGACCCTCCACAATAAAGCCCCATGCCGCCCTACCCCTCTTACCACAATTTTTATAACCGGTGCCTTGTCTCCCCTCAGCTTAACCTCTGCCCCACTCTTTACCCCAATCTGGCCATCTTCTACGACCACCCCCCACCTTCCATCCCCTACCTCACCATCTCCTCCCCCCAACACCGCACTTCCAATACCATCACTCCCCCCTACCTCATCCCCTAGCCTCCTTTCCCCCTCCATGCCATCCCGGGCCCTGTTAACTAAGGGCCCTTCACTGATATTATCTCGCCCCTCGAAGGACACCACTTCCTTGACTCCGTGCCACCTCCTTTCTTGTTGTGTGAGCCCTCACCCCCAACCCTTTCCTCTGCTTGTCTTCCCCCTCTCCTTCTGTGACATTTAGGCTGCCCTTCCCCCTGCTAACACGCTTACTTGGGTTACTGTATCCATTCCCCCTTCTACTGTAGCACAGATGTTTGATTTTTTGGAGCCCACCCTCATCTGAATTCCCGCATCCCTCCCACTCCCATCCTTCCTTTCCTCCTCATCACCACTCTCCCTTTCCTCCTGAGCAACACTCTCCACATCTTCTCCCCCCAACTTGCTCAATGGCTCAAATTTATTATAGCACTGAATTGCAACCTCTTTCCTTAGACCAGATTAATCACTCCTCCCCCCTAGCAGCGCCCCTGTCTCTTTCACCCCTCCTATATCCCCCCAACCTCACTTGATTTAGACTGTTTACTGTACTGACTTCCTCACAGGAAGGTACACCTTTACCTATCAGGCCACCATGGGCTCCCCTGCCCCAATTCTCCCCCAACATCTCCAGTCTCCTTAACACCCATTCAACCTCCTCTCTGATCTGCAAAAGCTGCCTACAGACTGGGTAGCCCCCGGCCCAATTTAGAACTATGGCTGCCCCAAAGCCAGTGCACCCAACAACCCTCCCAGAGATGCCTGGCCTGGCAGTTGGAGGCCATCCCCAGAGACCCCCCCAAACATTTTTGGACACACCCTCTTGACCAGGCCCACACCCCCAGGTAAACCTACCCACAATCCTCTAGAGACAGCCATACGGGGAGATGTAGCAATAAGAGTTCAGACCTAGGCCAATCTACAAGGCAGAACAAAAGAGAATGTAATACTGAGTTCCAATGAAATTTAAAAATAGCGCAGACCTTTAACCAATCTACAAGCATGAACACAGAGGTACACCCCAAACAGATTTCAAGAGGGTGAACAGAGTTCCACTCCTAATAGCCCAAGAAATAGTTCAAGATATAGTCAGAGTCCCTGCTGGAGGGAGGACACCACCAAGTTTCTTGCTCTCACAGTTCCCCTAACCCCAGTATAGACACCCAGACAATCAATGCCCTACCACTACATGGCCTGTCCTCCTCTGAGCACTGTAAGGTGGAGACTGGTTTCCCCATTTGTTTTCAGTTTGAATTTTCTGTGTTTCAGCCACCAAAGTTCTATGTTTTCCAATTTCAACATGTATCAAAGGTCACAACACCTGTATACTGAAGGGTTCAGTCATGTTTCACTACAGTACAGTTAAAAGTACAGTATTCTGATTATTCTGATTAAGTACCGGAACTACAGTATGTGAAATATTATGAAATAATATGAAAAAAGTATATTATGTAATATTATGGCAGAAATATTATGAATAATACTAGAATATGGCAGAAGGAAGAATATCAGGAGGGAGGGGACTGGAGTGGAAGCACCCAGTGTGGAGCCAGTGTGGAATAGATTCCTCCCACTTACTTGGGAAGGGGATGAGAGATACAAAGGTATGGAGAGGGATATGATTCTGTACAGGGGATCTTATGGGTTAGATGAGTGGAGGGAACTGGAGGAGTGTATGACTGTAGTGGAAGAAGGAGTAGAACAATTAGAGAAAGAAGTGCAGGAGGAGG
The DNA here is from genome assembly GCA_016271365.2 of Neoceratodus forsteri. Classification (NCBI taxonomy): domain Eukaryota; kingdom Metazoa; phylum Chordata; order Ceratodontiformes; family Ceratodontidae; genus Neoceratodus; species Neoceratodus forsteri. The sequence goes on along the minus strand of CM028132.1, from coordinate 1,058,741,298 downwards.
TAATGGTGAGATGGGAAGAAGGATAGGGAGGGGAGGGGATGATATGTGAAGGGAGAACAGGGTGTACAAAAAGGTAGGACAGAAACATGGGATGGAACATAGGTGGGGTGGCTGTGGAGGGTAGTAGGGTGAAAGGTCAGGCTGGAGAGGAGTGGCAGGTGGGCTGTTTGGAGGGCAAGGCTGAGGATGATCAGACAGACAGGCGGCAATCTTGAGACTTGGGTAATGTGCTGGCAGAGAAAAAGAAGAAAGATGGGGAAGCAGAGCTGTAGCACTGAGGGACTAAATAGTGAAGGGAATATGTTGAGGATGGAAGGAGAGTGCACACAAAGATGGAAAAGTGGTGTGCATGCCAGGAATAATAGCAGAGTGGGTGTGCCCAATGATTAATCAGAATGTATAGTGGGTTTAATGAACCTCATGTAATAATCCATCTAGGAGCAAACACTCTAGGTGGAGAAGAGGTGGAGGTAGTGAAGGAGAGGTTTGGGGTAGTAGAGAGGAGCTGTAGTGGAGTGCCCAGATCGGTAGCCTTCTCTGAAGTGCTAGCAGTTCATAGAACCTGCTCAGCTGGGAAGAGGAGGAGGATAGAGGATTTCAATAGCTGGCTACAAGAATGGTATGGAAGGAGGGTTATTTAAGCAATAAGGCATGACCAAGGGTTATGTTAATGGTCTGTTAATCACCTTCTAGGGGTGTACTGTGGCACGGAGGTGTAGCCGAGTGCCACATGCCCCTAAAGGGTGATTAACTGACCATTAACATAATCCCTGGGAGTGCCTTATTGCTATTATAATAAAAAATGTTTTTAAAGAGTGCTAAACCTTGTTCAGCATATGGCTAAGCTCTACATATATGTTAATAAAAGATTAACATAAGGCTGTTAGAATGTTTGCAGCCAATCAGAAAACTCCATTTCCCAGACCCTTTTTTATAATGTTTAATATGTCGATAGGAGTGAATCTGGAGTAAACAAAACTCTGTATGCAGTAGATAGGCTGCATATCAGCTGGGGGGGGTCTAAGATCCTTAGGGACAGGCTAGGGGAGTACATTAACAGGGGTCTTAATGTAAACTGATGATGGCAGACTGATTCTTTCTTTCTTTCCAGAGTCTCAAGAGGAAGAGGTCATCAGCCCACCCAATCAGATGAGGTTGAATTGGGAGTAAGGTTTAGGACAAAGAGAGGCAGTAACTTATAGGTGAAAGAGGGGGAGCGGTCTACACGGGACAGAGGCTAGTTACAAGATATGGAAGTGCAAAGGGGAAAATATATTATGGAAATTATGGGAAATAAGGGGTGCACAAATGACAGGGGAAGGAGCAGGTAGCAGACAGGAAGAAGGAGGACAACCTCACTGGGGGAGAGGTAAACAGTCATGGTGGAGGGTGGTGTCCCTAAATGCATGAAGCCTTGGTAGCATGATGGATGACCTCCTTGCAATGTTGCAAGAAAATAGGGTGACCATTGTGGCAGTCATAGAAACTTGGGGTACACCAAACCACGACTGAGACCTCTCGATCTCCAGGTATAAGTTGTACAGAATGGACAGGGTAGTAGAGTCAGTGGGTAGCGGTATATGTAAGGGAAGGGAGAACCTGCAAGAGGGAGGATGAAAAAGAGGGGAAGGCAGAGGTGCTGTGGATGCAGCTGCAATCCACTAGGGGAAAGAACCTAAGGCTGGGGATGCTTTACAGACCATCTAACCAGGAGGAGGAGGAAAGGGACAGGGATTTGTGGTCCTTAATAAGGACAGTTACAAGAAAAGGTAAGCTGGTAATTGTGAGGAACAATAACCTGGATTGGAAGATCTGCACCAGAACTTGCATCAGGAGTCAGGTAATCCTGGATGAATTTCAGAGTGGTTGCCTGACCCAAGGTGTTGCAATACTCACTATGGAAGGAACAATCCTTGATCTGGTGCTGATGAGTGAGGACCATATTCAAGCAGAGATGCCCTTGAAAGGGAGTAACCACTGTATGGTGTGGTTCAGGTTGGACATGGGAAGGGAAGAGGTAAACACAAAGACCACGGTACTAGACTTCAAAATGGTGGATTTCAGAAAGATGGGAGAGGTGCTAAAGGGTCACGTGACTGGCTTCAGTAATGGGAAAGGGATGGAGTAAAAATGGTCCATCATCAAGTAAGGAACAGCCACAGCCACAGCCGCAAATGAATATGTCATGCTAAAGGGAAAAAACATGAGGGCCAAAGCACTCATCTAGTTTAACTGAGAGGTAGCCCAGGCAGTCAGGGACAAGACAACTGCCTACAAGAAGTTCAAGAGGACCCAGAGGGATAAGAACAGGGAGGATTATCACAGTAAAGCCAAAGAGGGGTCCCATTGACCAAAACCGAGGACTAGAAAGACCTGGGGGTAATTATCACTAGTGACCTAAAGCACTTCTCATGCTGCAGAAAGGCAGCAGGAAAAGTCAACAGAATGCTGGGCTACATTGCCAGGAAGTTCAGTAGCAAGCGGGAGAAAGTCACACTGACACTACACATACCACTGGTGTGACCGCACCCATAGTACACAGTGTAGTACTGGTGTCCTGACCTAAAGAAGGATATCGTTAATCTGCTGGAGTAGGTACTGAGTAGGGTGACTAAGATGCTTAAATGTCACCAGGGCAGAACATAGAAGGAGAGGTTAGAGGACCTGAACATGTACTCTCTGGAGGAGAGGATGGAGGATGGACATGACTGAGACCTTTAAAAATATGAAGGGCATTATAAGGACAGCAAAGAGAGCCTCTTCAGTCTCAGAGGCAATAAAACTGTGAGGGTACATTGCCTTAAACTGGAGGGGGGAATGTTCAAGATAGAGTTCAGGAGGCATTTCAACACAGAGAGCATGTTTGAAAGGTGGAATGATCTCCCTGAGCAGGTGGTCACACAGGAGACAGGGGAGAGATTCAAGACAAGGTTGGTCAGAGTAAAGGGTAAGGTTAGGGTTGAAACGGATGTGAGCTGATGGGGGAAGGGTACCAGTTTTGAGGCAGAATCCTTAGCTGATGCTTGGGACTCCTCTGTATAAGAAGACTTGATTGACTACAAGGTCTTCTTCTGCTGACACTTTTCTTATGTTTGTATGTTCATATGAATTTTGTGTCAGTAATAGAACCACAGACAGTACAGTACAATATATGCACTGCAAAATATAGCACAACAAAGAACAACAAAGACACAGCAAAGCAGTTTTAAAAAAAATATTTATTAAATATTTAAATGTGGTGAGGCAAGTCATACAGTATCTCTTCAGGATGAGGGTGAGGTGCAAGGCCTCGGATGCTCCTCAGTGTCAACACTTCTTTGACATTGTTGTTATCTATAAGGCAAATCAGGATCAGATCAAATAGATTGGGATGGTTCCATGTGATAATGGTGATCACGGAAATGTGATCACCGTTAAAGCGAGTGTACATCGCTGAAAATCAATTTCGGCGATGTACACTACTGGCGCACAGCAAAAGGGCACTGGAGACTTAGATTTTTTTTATTTATGTAGGGGGCTGTGCACCCCACACCCCTCCCATGGGGCGCTTTGCCTCCTGCACCCTCTACTAAAGGATTCTCAACTTCAGGGGGGTGCATGTGGGGGGTGCAAAACAAATGAAAAAAACTCATGGACTGGCGCAAAAAGAACACACCCAGAACCGAACCTGACACCCTCCCAACCCTAGCCTGCCACCAACCCACCATGCTATATGGCCAGCTCGGCAGTCCACTGCCACACTATACCCCACAAACCCTCCCTCCCACTCCACCCATTGTACGGCATGGTCCCCCCCCATGCTTGTATATATAGTGACATCCTGTTACTATATTCACCAACCGCCCCCCTCATCTGGTCGCCCTCCCTGCCCAGTAGCCCTGTGCACAGGCACAGTGATTGAGTTGCCTTTTTTGAAAGTGCTCAGTTGCAGTCGCCTTGATCACAGGCTACCAATTGGGATGGGGTGGTGGATGTGGCCTACTTAGATTTCAGTAAGGCTTTCAACATTGCTTCTCATGGAAGACTCATGATGTGACCGGGCAGCTTAAGGGTGGATCCTTAGGTGTGTAAGTGGGTAAGAAATTAGTTAAGAGATAGGTAAGAGAGGGTGGTGGTAAATGGAGATCACTCTATCAAGCATGCATGGGACAGTCTTAAGGCAATTCTAGGGGGTGGGGTAGAAAGAAGTGGGCTGCTGGTTAACTAGGATCTGCAGCTTATCCATTAGGTAGGGAAATGGGCAGACTGGGTGGTCCTTATCTGCCGTCATATTCTATGTTTCTGTGTTACTCCAGGGAAGGGTGGGTGACCAGTGGTGTGTCTCAGGGCTCAGTAATGGGACCAGTCCTGTTAATAGCTGGGGATCCCAATCACCTGCCAGCTCACCTTCTGAAAGAGGGTCATGCCACCCTCAGAGCTGCTGGGGATCCCAATCACCTGCCAACTCACCTTCTGAAAGAGGTGCATTCTACCATCGGAGCTGCTGGGGATCCCAATCACCTGCCAGCTCACCTTCTGAAAGAGGGGCATTCTGCCCTCGGAGCTGCTGGGGATCCCAATCACCTACCAGGCACAGACACTGCTGACGGAATTCTAGCCAGGTTGCTGCATGAATTCAAAACTTGGCACCTTTTTCTGAATGCCGTCTTCTACCTACATTGCAGCTGTTTTATCAGCTGCTGTGAGAAGGGCTTTGTAAGCCTCGGGTACCCTTAGGCAATTGCTGCCGAAGAAATCCAGCTGAAGGCTCTCTGTACTATTTTTATTTGTTTTTTAAAGTTTGCTTCGGGGCAAATCTGGAGAAGTACTACTCTGGGCTAGCTGAATTTAAATGCGAAACGGAGCACAGATAGGAATTCTACTGCAGGCTTTCCTTGATGGAATTTTGTAATTAGTTTTGACCGGGGGCAAATTGGCAAAGCTGTACTCGGGGCTAACTGCAATTAAAAACAGAACGGTGCACAGCTGAGCAGCCAGGGCTGCTCTGGATCCACTTTGGTGCCTGCCTGTTTAGACCTTTCACTAAACTGCTGGCTAATCAAGCTGTTAAACCTGTATGTACTGGCCAAGTGTATTTTCAAGTTATTTAACTGCTCACTGTGAACTATGCACTCCTCTACTGCCTGAAATAACTTCTTCTCCCTACCTGTTCTAATCTCTCTCTCTCTCTCTCTCTCTCCCTTCCTCCCCCCAACTGCAATCTGAGCTTCGATCTTGATCCCTCCAGTCACTCACCTACTGTTGCATATTTAATTTAGAACCCCCTCCCACCAACTTATTTATTCTCTCCTCAGCTCACCTTCTGAAAAAGGGTCATTCCGCCCTCAGAGCTGCTGGGGATCCCAATCACCTGCCAGGTATGGACACTGCCGACGGAATTCTCGCCAGGTTGCTGCATGAATTAAAAACTTGGCACCTTTTTCTGAATGCTGTCTTCTACCTATGTTGCAGCTGTTTTGTACAGTCAGCTGCAGTGAGAAGGGCTTTACAAGCCTCGGGTACCTTTGGCAATTGCTGTCAAAGAAATCCAGCTGCAGGCTCTCTGTGCTATTTTTATTTGTTTTTTAAAGTTTGCTTCAGGGCAAATCTGGAAAAGTACTACTCTGGGCTAGCTGAATTTAAATGCGTAACGGAGCACAGCTAAAAATTCTACTGCAGGCTCTCCTTGGTGGAATTTAGTAATTAGTTTTGACCGGGGGCAAATTGACAAAGCTGTACTCGGAGCTAACTGTAATTAAAAACAGAACAGATCCACTACGGTGCCTGCCCCGCAGGCGTTACGGGCCTGCTCCCCACCCGACCCCAAATACCTTCCCACTCTTAGCTGTGCTTACTTATATAGGCACTGGCTTTCACGTGTTATACGCGGGTTCTATCTTTTTTTGTGTATATGTCTTCTTTCCCATCTGCAAGTTATATTACTTCACCAATAGGTGTCACCTCAGACCTTTTACTCCAGAAACATCTCCCTTTTTGGCTCTAGCTACAGATTCCTCGTACTACTGTTCTAACTTATCATCAGCTTTTCTGCACCCTCTGATTAGTCCAGCTGACCATATTTTACCTCAGCTGTTTTATCACCACCCCGTCGATTCTGCCCCAGTCTGTACTCCCCTTTGATGTATAGCAGCTGCTTCTCTATCTCCAAGAGTCCTTCCTTTCGAGCACCCCTCCAAGTTCTGTCCTGTTGCATTTCTACATCCTTCCTGCCACAATGTCTCAGGCTGTTCTGAGTTGCCTAACCTCGACTATTGTGGTTTTACTCACCCTTAATTCCTAATCCCTCTTCATAGGTTCCTCCACTCCTTCACCTGTGACGTCCATCTGGGACTTCACCTACTCTAATTACTAACATACTAAAATGCCAGCAGAATAGGCCTAACGGTCTTTCATGTCTGCTCGTTTGGTCAGCCCCCACCCTGGGTGCTGACCTTGCTGTCCCCCTCGCCTTCTCTGGCTTCTCCCTTCCCAGATCCGGAGATTCTTGCTGCATTGGATTTTGCTTCCAGAACCCTTCCCCTGTACCTGTCCCACCCCCTCTTGAACCCCTCCACTGTCTCTTCCTCCACCAGCCCCTAGGTAGTGCATTCCATGGCTCCACCACCCTCTCAGTGAGTAGCACCTCCTCCTTCTCCCTGAATCTTCCCCTCCAGCTTCCACCCATGCCCTCTAGTGGCCCTTCCTCCTTCCTTGAAGCACCCTGACTGTTCCTCCCTATTTACCCTCTTCATGTACCTGAAGACCTCTATCATGTCTCCCGGTCCCTTCTCTCTCCAATGTGTACATATTTAGCTCTTGAGCCTCTCTTCATAGGTCCTGTCCCCCAAGCCCCAAATCATTTTGGTTGCCCTCCTCTGAACCCTCTCCAGGAGGTTAATGTCCCTCTTTAAGTGTGGCCTCCAAAACTGCACGCAGCACTCCAGGTGCGGCCTCACCAAGCAGTTATACAGAGGGAGTATCACCTCCCTCCCTCTGGAGGCGATCGCCCTAGCGATGCATCCCAGCATCCTGTTGGCCTTGGCTGCTGCCCTCCTACAAGTCTCAGAGTTGTTCATCTTGACATCCACCACCACCCCAGGTCCTCTCAGCCATTGAGACTTGTAGTATTTCCCAGGGTGGTACACTTGGCCTGGGTTTCTGGCCCCAGGTGGAGTACCTGCATTTCCCTGCATTGAACCTCAGCTTCCACTTTCTAGACCATCTTCCAGAGCCTCCAGGTCCCCTGCAGGCCACCCTCCCTCCTCCCCATCCACCACTGCCCCCAGTTTTGAGTCATCTGCAAAAGACTCATCTCACTCCTGATTCCTATCCTTATGTCAGATACATGGGCGTTGAACAGAAGGGCCCAAGGACTGATCCCTGTGGGACCCCACTAATGACCCTCCTTGGGGATGAGACTATCCCACCAACTACGACCCTCTGGGTCCAGTCCTGGAGCCAATTGCCTATCCATCGATCATCTGGTTTCCCACCCCATTTCTCCTAGCTTATCCAACAGGCCCACGTGAGGAACAGAGTCAAATGCCTTGCTGAAGTCCAGAAAGAGGACATCCACTGGTCTACCCAGGTCCAAGGCACTTGACCCAGTCATAGAACTCCACCAGGTTTGTCTGACACGATTTCCCCAGGATGAATCCATGCTGTCTATCGTCCAGGCACCCTGACTTATCCAGGTCCCCCCCTAGCCTCTCCTTGACAATGCCCTCCATCATCTTGCCCACCACCGATGTCAGGCTGACAGGCCTGTAGTTCCCTGCCACCTCCCTTGATCCCCCCTTGTGGATAGGCACTACATGCAACACCTTCCAGTCTTGGGGCACCCACCCTGTCCTCAGAGAGATGGTGAAAAGCTCTGCCAGGGGTTTCGCCAGGACATCTGCAAGTTCCTTCAGCACTCTAGGATGTACTTTATCTGGCCCTGGTGCTTTCTCCGTCTTAAGGGAGCTGAGGGCTTCCCTCACTCTCTCTGCTGTGATTTCCACTTCTGATACCTCTTCTCCCTGCTTAGCCCTCCCCCCACCTGCCAGTGATGCCTCCCCCTCTCTCCAGACCTGCCGATCGGTAAGGGTCCCCCCCTCCTCATTATCTCTGTCTCCTCCCATGTATGATGCAGCACCCCATTTTCCCTGAGTGAAAACTGAGGTGAAGTACTCATTTAGTACCTCAGCCTGCTCCCCCGGGTCTTGTGCCCATCTCTCCCCTGATTTAATCCTGCTAATCTGCCCCTTCACCCTTCGTCTTTCCCCAATGTATCTAAAGAACCCCTTTCTCCCTCTTCTAATTTCCCTGGCCAGGTTCTGCTCCTTCCTTGCCTTAGCCACCCTCACCACTCTAGTGGCCCTTCTAGCCATTAGCTCGTACTCCCCTCGATCCCTTTCACTCCTTGAGCACTTGAATTTCTTATAGGCTGCTTTCTTTCCCCGCACCACCTCCTGGACCTCCCTGGTCCACCAACAGGGTTTTTGGGCCCTACCGCATTTTTATCTTACTCTTGCACAAGTGCTGGTAGCATCCTGCACCCCTCTCCTGATGATTTCCCACCTACTATCAGCGTCCATGTCTGACCCAATCCCATCCAAATGCTCCTTAAGGATCCTTCCCATTTCCTTAAAATCTGCCCTCCTGAAGTCGGTTACTTCCGTCTTTGTGCAGCCTTCTACCCCTCCTGAGGTCAGGCAGAACCAGACCGTGGCATGGTCACTCCCGCCCAATGGGTCCCCTTACCTCCAGGCCCCCAATCTGGTCACTGTCTGCCAGGACCACATCCAGTACCCATGCCTCCCTGGTCAGTTCCCTCACCTGCTGAGTTAGGGCAGCGTCTTGAAAAGACATCCAACAACCTCTGTTCCCTGGTCACAGAGGATGTCATAGTCTCCCAGTCTGTTCCTGGCATGTTTAGTCCCCTAACACCACCACCATTCCTCTGCCCAGTCTGCAGTGTCTCCTAACATCTGCCACCAGACTGTCCTCCAGCTCTCCATAGGAGCAGGGGTCTATACACCACTCCTATTTTTACTCTCTTGCCCCCCTGTTATCAAGGTGACCCAAATCGCCTCCACGGTTCCCTCCGCCTCCTTTACTCCCTATGCCAATGCAGTTTTTGACTATCATTGCTACCCTCCTCCCTTCCCTCCTGTCCTTCCTGAACATGAGTGTAACCCTCCAGGTTCAGGTCCCAGTCATGTCTTGCAGTGGCCAAAGTCTCAGTGACTGCTGCCACATCCACTGCTCCCTCAGTTAAATACGCCTGGAGCTCAGGCATTTTATTGCCCAAGCTCCTGGCATTTATGAGGACTACCTTCACCCTTTCCTATAGTTCCATTTCCCCTGCTCGTGTTCCCATGGGGATTCTGTTTCTCCTGGTCTGCACTTTGCCAGTTGGCCTTTTCCTGCAATCCTCCTGGTCCCCAGGGGTAGAGACAGAGTCCCTCCTTTATCAGCACCCCTTGACAGCCTTTTCTCCCATCCCACCCCTCTCAAAGTTTAAACCCCACTTTTCACCAATGAACTCCTCTATTTTCAACTTAAGATTCCCTCCTCAAATTGAGATGTAGTCTATCTCAGCATACAGCTCCTTATCCTCCCAGGTCTCCCCAATCCCCCATCAACCCATACCCTCTGGCCTCACACACTCCCTGAGCCACTGGTTTATCTCCCTAATTTTCCTTTTGTGTTCCCCACTAGCCCTTGGCACTGGCAGGATTTCTGAGAAGGAAACTGTGCATCCTATGTCATGACAGACCCTGGCAAGCTCCCTTAATCTTGCCTGTATCTCTAGCTCGCTATTTCCCTCAATATCATTAGTGGCTGCTCATGTCCCCACCCCTACTCCCCCAGTGTATCTCAGTCCTTAACCTCTAGGGTCTCTATTGAGATTTATTGTCTACAAGAAGATGACCTCCTCAGGCTCAGTAGCCTGTGCCATTGCTCTAGCTATGATTTGGACTACCACGTTATCCCTTGCTGTAGTCTGGGATATTGAAACCAATCCTGGACCTCAGGTTATTCTTCCCCAAACCCACATTGGGGCCACTCATCTCCTGCCACAGGGTTCAGGAGTGACCTTTGCCCACCTTAATAGCCACAGTCTCATGGCCAACCTCTCCGACCTGGAGGCTTGGGTCCAGGTGAATAATCCGGATATCCTTGTGCTATCAGAAACCTGGTTGAAACCAACTATCTTGGTTCAAAGCTGTGAACTACCAGGCTATTCCATGCACTGGGCAGACTGACCACACCCCAAAAGAGGGGGTGGACTTGCCCTGTACTACAAGGCCCACCTGGATGTCACCCTCTATCCTACCCCCCTCTCCACAATGGTGAGACCATTCACATGATACTACTCCTTGGCAGCACCAGAAGCTTCACGATGACAGGACGTATTTACCTCCACACGCGTACTATAGCTTGGGCTGGAGGAGCTCATTGATTATATTCCTGCCTTGACCAAAAAAATGAGGTAATCTGCCTGTGCGATTTTAACCTTAACTGGCTTGGACCAACTGCTTCTTCCCTCACTTCTACCATCAGTAAGGCCAACCTGTCCCAACTCATCTCCTCCCCAACTCGGAAGTCATCAAGCAGCTCCAGCTCTACTATGATCGATTGGATTCTCACTAACTGTATGGATTGCTACTCCTCCTCTGGGGTTTTACCTGATTTGATCAGTGACTACTGCCCTGTCTTCTGCGTCTGTGACTCCTCCCCATCCTCTATACCCCATAAAGTCCTATCCTTTGCTAACTTCTCCCTACTTGACCTGGCCAAGCTACTTCTTGATCTCAAACTCACAGACTGGTCTCCCTTATTCACTACCAAGGACATCAACCAGGCCACCAACTACTTCAATACAACCATTCTTGCCTTACAGCACAAGCATATCCCACACAGTAGGTGCAGGGTCAGAGGAAAGGTGACCACATGGCTGAACTGCCCTCTCCTGAAACTGCTTAAGCAGTGTGATAAACTATGGCTAAAATGGAAATCATCCTTTAGTCAGTCTGACTTTGTCGAGTACCGCACCTTGCGTAATACCTGCAAGAAGTCTATTCAGGGTGCCAAGAGCAACTACTACCATGGTCTCCTTCAGTCTTTGGCTGACGACCCCAAGAAATACTGGACCCAGATTAACAAAATGTTGGGTAATTCTAAACCGCTGTCTCCCAAAGACATGTTAATTACTGATTTTATCTGCAACAATGCCTGCACGATTGCCAACTCCTTCAACTTGCTCTTCATGGAGGTTCCTAATATCACCCCTCCAGGACCTAGTGGCTCCCAGCCTTCTCCTACAGCCCCATCACATACGTCACATACATAAGTATTTTTTCACAGAGAGGGTTGTGGATGCATGGAACAGCCTTCCTGAGGAGGTTGTGGAGTCAAGAACAGTGGAGGAATTCAAGAATGCATGGGACAGACATAAGGCAGTCTAGTGGAGGGTAGGAGGAAGTAAGCTATTGATTAACTAGGATCTGCAGCTTATCTGTTAGGTAGGAAAATGGGCAGACTAGGTTGGCCAAGCAGTCCTTATCTGCTGTCAATTTCTATGTTTCTATGTTTCTGTGTTTCCCCCTACACTGACGCTTTCTCCTATCTCTTACCTTGACGTTCTTAGGTTAATACAGTCCATTCCCCTCCATGGCAGTACAGAACCTGACGGCATTAAACCTAGAATACTCAGAAATGGTGCCTCACTCCTAGCCACTCCAATCACTCAGCTTTTAACTTGTCCATTAGCACCTCCATAGTGCCTTTAGCCTGGAAATCTGCCAAAATCATACCAGTTTTCAAAAAAGGTGACCCGAAAGTTCTGTCCAACTATCACTCCATTGCACTTCTACCAACACTCAGCAAGATGTTGGAAAAACGCTTTCAACATCAGATCTCGTCCCACTTACAGAACTTCAATCTTCAATCGCCTGTTCAACATGGGTTCCAGGCAGGTCATAGCACTACCTCAGCTCTTACCCTGTTCATTAGTGAGGTTAAATCTAATATGGACTCTGGCCTACTTACCAGGGCTGTGTTCGTTGACCTAACAAAAGCTTTTGACCTGGTTAATCACCCCTGTTCATACACAAATTGCAATCTCTTGGGGCCTCTGCTTCCACCTTATCCTGGATCACTAGCTACTTCTCCAACCATTACCAATCTGTCTCCTTTAAAAAAGTTCTTTCCTCTCTGGCTGTAATCTCCCATGGCATCCCTCAAGGTTCCATTCTTTGACCACTGCTTTTCTCAATTTTTGTCAATGATTGTCCCTCTTCCATCACCAACTGCAATTACATCATGTACGCTGATGATTTGATGCTCTACTCAGCTGCTCGTTCCATAGCCGACCTTAATGTTTGCCTGTCATCTGCGTTCCAAATACTCTAATCCTGGCTCCAATCCAACTCCCTGTTCCTCAATCAACCTAAGACACAGGCCATTCTCTTTGGATCTGCCAGAAAAATCCATGCTGCAACCCCTAAGCTCTGCTTGTGCTGCTGTGATGGGTCTGCAATCCTGACCACAGACTCTTTCAAATACCTAGGAGTGACCCTAGAGCCTGCTCTTGATTTCTCTTCACATTTATTGGAGGTGTGTAGATCCGTCAACATTAAAATTGGAGCAGCTTACAGGGTGCATCACTCGCTAACCCCTGCGGCAAGGAGCTCAGTGACCAGAGTGGTTTTGCTTCCTAGGGTTCTGTATGCCCTCCCCATCATCACACTGGTATTCTTCTTAAATGGGACACCTCCTATAACAACATGTGCAGATTTGCCCCGTCAGCCCCTCGCCTTACTCACCACTGCCTTCTGTACTCCACCCTAAACTGGCTTTCCCTCTAAAAACCTGTGCTTATATACTCTGAGCTGTTTCACTGACTCAATGACTAGACCCCCCTCACCCTGACAGCATTGGAGCTATGATCTCCCCAGTGGCACGCTCCCGACTACTGAGATCCTCTAATTCCACTTCACTTTCCATCCCTCACTGTTCAACAAAATTGGGGGAACAAGCCTTCTCTCACTTTGCTCCCAAATTCTGGTACTCTCTACCTCCTAATCTTAAATGCTCTCCATCTCACTCCTCCTTCAAGATCGCTCTTTTCTCCTACCTACTTGCACTTGATTCCTGTGTCTGTACATAATCCCTTCCTTTCTCTTGCTTTCCTTAAAGCAACAGTGCAACAAAAATGGGTAAACATTTGACCCCACCTCTTTTTCTTCCTAACAGATGCCAGATGTTTTCCAGTTTATTTTAGCAGTGAAATTTGTGGTTTTCATTATCATTTAAGAATTTTATGAATGTTTTAAAGTAATTCTTTCTCAAGAAAAAAGATGGCCACCTCATTTTTGCATATAAATAATACTGAGGACCCGAGGATAATAAGAGTCCAGACAAAGATGCAAATGTACAGTACACAGCATACGAAGCTGCCAGAAAACCCAAACCAACAGTTCTGCTGATATTTTTTATAACTATAGCAGAAAATTAGCTTTTTGGAATAACTTTTTTCATTGCACTGCTGTTTTAAACTAGCTTACCGTTGTCTGTGCAATTATTAACTACTTTGCCTTCTCTCCCTTGCCTGCTTCCTCCAATCCCTGCGTGGATGGTCACTGTCACATATATGTTTTGTTTCCACAACTATCCCTGTGAGGATATCTACTGGTTCTGTATTATTTGCTGCTTGTTCTTTGAAAAACTGTGGGCCTGTTTCCTTCCATCTCTGTGTGGTTGGCCACTGTTACATGTATGTTTTGCTTCCACAACTAGCCCTGCGAGGATATCTACTGGTTCAGTACTATTTACTGCTTGTTTTTTGTAAAACCATACATGTTGTACTCTCCGGGTTGTGCTTCAAAATAGGCAGGGTTTTTGCCTAATGCACCTACCTGGTCAACAAAACCTAATAAATAAATAAATAAATATCTTTATTAGTAACACTGCAGATAAGCTGGAAAGGAAGGTATGCCTCTTTGCACATAGCATCAAAATCTGCAATGGGATGGGCACTCCAGAGGGGGTGGAAAGAATGTGCACAGACTGGAGAACAGTTCAAGTGTGGTCAAAGGAATTGCAGCTGGTTTTCAATGAAAAAAGTGCAAAATCATGCACTTAGGCACAGAAACCCAGAGACAGAGTACAAAATGGGAAAAGAGGTATTGAAGTTCAACAAACAGGAAAGGGACCTGAGGGTAACCATATCTGATGATTATGACTTCAAGGCAGAAATACAGTGCAACTAGGAAGTTGGTAGCGTCAGTGGGATGTTGGGGTGCATAGGGCAGAGTATCACCAGCAGAAGGAAGGAGGTGGTGTTACTATTTTATAGATCACTGGTGAGACCCCACATGGACTACTGTGTCAAGTTCTGGAGACTGCATCTCAGAAAGGACATAGATAGAGAGGAGGCTGTCCAGAGGAGGGCAACTAAAATGGTACAGTGTCTGCATCAAAAGCCCTATGAGGAAAGACTGAAGGACTTCAATATGTACTCCTGGAGAAGAGAGACAGTGTACATGATAGAGACCTATAAATACCTCACAGGGGTAAATAAAGTACCAGAGGGGTGTATTTATTTAGAGGAAAAGATGCATAAGAACAAGGGGATATGCAGTGAAGCTGGAAGGGGGTAAATTTAAGAAAGACATGAGGAAGTACTTCTTCAATGAATGAGTGGTGGACACCTGGTACAGTCTTCCAGCAGAGGTGGTGAGGGAAAAAACTGTGATGGGATTCAAACATGCACGGGATAGGTACAAGTCAATTTTTAACAGGATGTAAGGGGGAATGAGCTGGAGATCATGTAGGGGCTGCAGTAACGATATAGACAGGAAGAAAAATGGACTGACTGGGTGAGCCACACAGTCTTCATCTGCCATCAAATTCTGTTTCTGTGATTCTAAGATGCAAGTGTACAAGGCACATTATGAACTGCTAGTTGCATTTATAGTACTATTAAGTATTGTATGTAATTTTACAGTTATACATTTAGAACTCCAAAGAAAAAACCTCACATGTCAACCTATTCTTAAGGTGCTGCCATCTCAGCTGATACCTGATCATAACTTAGACAGCAAATAACAGAAATAGTGCACACACCACTTCAGCTGTTAATCTCAATTTAATTTCATTGAGCTTACAAAACACCCCTACATAACACCTTACCCAGAAGGTTTCATCAGGGGGCCACTGCTACGTAGTGGTGTTTGGCTGTGGTGTGTTTTGTAAGCTCAATGAAATAAATTCAACATTAATAGCTAAAACAGTGTGGGCACCATTTTTTTATTTTCTGTCTAATATACACATTGAACTCACCTGGTACCCAAGCAACAAACAAGCAATGCTGCTACTCTGCCATCTACACCAGACAGGGTGGTAGTGTGGTGCCATCACTCTTGAAAAGGTGATGACCCTTTCATCCCATAGTCAGCCTCACAGCCATGACCCTGGCAAAACTGGATCATTATCCTGGCATACTGCAGTGTTATAAGCAATGGGTGTTTTAGGCTTGGCAATGTATCAAGCCTTTTCTGCTTAGTGTTACTGTCGTAAGTACTGGCAATAACATTGTAATTTCTACTTCCTAAAGAGTACTCCCATAGCTCTCAACTGTCCCTAATTTTCAGGAATATCCTTGATTTTGCCTCAGAATTCTCATGCGTCCCTCGTAAAATTTGTGTTTTTGTGACTCAACAGTGGGGACTGTAAGCACAAATGTCAAACTTTAAAGTTACAGACTTGTTCTGCTTCAGAAAATGCATCTTAAAATCATACTCTTATTCTGTTAACTTTCTGAGTGAGCAGTACACATTTTTGAGATGTGTTCCTGATTTTGAATCTTTGTCGTTGATTTAAGGGGGAAGTGTTTGAGAGGTATGGGTACATCAGTTATCACTTACATTGGGTGGTGAGTTAAACATCCACTCCTGGGACTCCATAAACATCATAGTGAGCTCTGATGAAGTTCTGAGTGCAGGATGAAGCACAAGCAAGTAGCAGGCAGTGCTTCTGCACTGCTCATTTGACTGTTCGATGTTCATAAGCTGGTGAATAAAACTGATGGAATTGTATCAAAAAGTTTGGACCTTGCTTTCTTTGTTGAATGCTGAGTGCACTCATCTTTCCAGTGCATAGTCACATTGAAGTGATTCATGGGCAGTGTAGCACCTCCTACAAACTTTTTCAGTAATGTTGTAAAACATTGCATGGCCATTTTATTCTTGTTACTGGCATGAAAGGTCACTGATGCCAAATGACAGGGGCCTGCAGATTACACTTTACTGCAATCGATTTGTACTGAAGTGCCATGGTCTATGCAGGTTGGCTGCATGTGTTTATTAAGCACTGATGCACTGATGCATGCCTAAGGGATTTGATTTAATGGCAAGCTTTACTAAGGTAAATTTGGACACCCTATGCAATCTGAGAAAGCTAAAAATAGTTTTGTGCCTTGAGAAGTAATGATTTGCATATTCATTAAGCATCTTTTCTGGCAGCACTGTCTGTCTTTCACACATCATTTAAAGTCAGCTAGAAAACAGTGTTCCAATCATTACAAAAAACACAGATAGACAGAAGGTGATGACAGATGAAGACCCACTGGCACATCTAGTCTGCCCATCCTTTGACTAAATGGGGCTGCCAAGTACATCAATAGGTGTATGTAACAGCTTAGTGAGGAGTTATGCTTGTTTATTTATTTAGTTTTATTTATTTAATTATTTTTGAAAATCAGATTTATAACCTTTGAATCAAGGACTCATTTACAAAGGCACCTCTTCACAGGGAGGGTAGACATGGTTACAGTGTGAAATACAACAGTGGTAACATACAGGTACAATACAGATAACAAAAGAACACAATATAACAGTGGTTTAAGAAATAAAGTTACATGCAGTAAACAGCAATTGTATAAAGTAAAACAATAGTAGAAGTCACAACCCTGGTCATACTGGGGGAAATATTGTGGAAATACTTGTGCAACTTAGTTGATATGCTTGTGAACTTAGTTGATAATTTGAAGGTATTTGAATGAATGTGTTGTTGACTGTCATATGTGGATAATTTGGTCATTTGCACTCTCTGTCCCATGGGAAATTATCACTCTGTTGGGGTACCATGAAGGCAAAGGAACTCTTGAGGAGAGTTCTACCCCTAGAAGTGCCACAGGAACATAATTCCTTTAAGCTAAAGGTACATTTAGAAAGACCCCCAAGGAGAGAGGTGCTCTGCTGGAGGAGGAGTGAAGGATGGTGGAGTAAAGAAACAATGCTTCTCAGTGAGGCTAGAGGAAGCTGGCTTAAATAGCTCAGGAAAGGGGCATGGCTGGTTGCTCTTGCAAAAGGCTAAAGGTACATTTGGAAAGAGCCCCAAGGAGAGAGGCGCTCTGCTGGAGGAGGAGGGAAAGATGGTGGAGCAAAGAAACAGTGCTTCTCAGTGAGGCTAGAGGGAAGCTGGCTTAACTCATTATACCCTGGGTGGCCATTTTGTATCAGGGGACTCAATGGAGGGTTTGGACTTCATATGGAGCTATTGGGTACAATTAAATAGCTCAGGCAAGGGGCATGGCTGGTTGCTCTTGCCCTGTGAACTGCAGGGATAGCCTGTGAAATAAGCTGCTAGGTGTGACAGGGAGAGTTTAAGCCAACTTCATGTTCTCACTTCAGATGTAATTCAGATCCTGTTGGGGGCCTGGGCTGTGGGGTGGGGGTGGGGGTGCGGGTTGGGAGAATGCTAATCTAGTTGTTTCCTTCACTGGGCCTGAATGGCATTTCCCATAATTCATCACTGCTATATACATGTGCATCTTGCTAGTACAGATGGGAGCAGGGAAAGATGTCTGTCAGTTGTTTTTTAATTTTTTTTGTGTGTGTGTGGTGGAGCGGGGAGAGTTTGGTTGGTGTACAACATGCCACAAATTTGGGGTGTTAGTATTGTAAACTTCTTTATACCTTTTAAGTAACTTGCGTTGGGTGGTATTTTAGAGGAATGCTGTTATATACACCTAGTAATCAACGTGCACTTGTAAGGCCTTGTTATTTGGGTTGAGTAGGAGTAACTAGTATTGGAGAGCAATATTTTATTGTGGTGTTGCAATGTTATTGTATATAAAATACAGTACACAAAATAATACACATTTTTAAATAATACCACATTACTGTAAATCTACACAAAAAATATAGTGCCAGTTAAAGTGCTGAGTATATGTTGCAGTGAATAGATGGGTGTGTGATCAAAAGTCTTAGGAAAAAGATGGGTGTGTTATGAAATTGTGTTGACGATGAAACCTTGTGGTGTTACAGTATTGTGTGTCTAGTTTATGCTACAGACAAAGCATTTTTATTTCATATCTTCCTATCCTGGGGAAATTGGATTAGTTACCTATTCAGTAAACATTTCACCTGCCTAGTAATTCAACACCTGTCTCCTCTTTTATCACAGGTCACTCAGAGCTCACTTGTAGAACAACAAACCAAGCTTGGCTGGATTTTCAATTAGTTATCTGTGAGTACTTCATCAGGAGAGGCAAAGCCTTTGCTACACTCTGTGAGCTCTTTCTGCATTTCAGATTCTATGCTGCCTTTTGGGATGGTGTAGTTGAGATAAGACTGTGCTCCCCGTGATTCTGATCCTCCCATTTTGTGCATGTATGGTTTTAAAGTATATACTTGATCCTGTGGAAAAAAGTAACATGTTTACATATTTCTGCTTTCTGCTTCCCATTTTGGTATCTGGTAGTGTCTGGGGTACAGGCTATATTGAAATCTATACAGAGCTTCTCCTTTCTAAAGGAAGTGTCTACACTTGATTCAGTATGAAGTGTGATGTTTACAACATGGACGGGAGAGAGATGGCCATGGTGGAAATCTCTTGGAAACCAAGGCTCAGGATCTACCCATTCCTGTCAGAAGTACTATCTTTATTTTGCATTATGTGATACATATGTTATTTTACTTGTGCATGATGTCTGCCAGTTCTGCATTTTCAAGATATGCTGGTCAACTGCATACACTTGTGTGGCCATACTATTGATGAGCTGTGGGGGTAATGTTATTAATATACTTCATAGAATTTTCATCATTCATTAACACCTGTATATATTAAACATATTACAATGATAGAATTGCACACATATATTACAGTAATGTACAGAAACTGTTATTAAACTAATCTCATACCAGCTGCATGCCTTTCTTTAACAACCACAGCTGGCAACAGCTTTTCTAAATGTCCAATTTATCTGCAGCAAGTTGTCATTTTAATGTCTTTCCTGAATCTTTTAGTCCAGTGATGATTTTTCGCTTTGTTCTTGGCTTTGCCTTTCAGTGGCTGTGGGTTTTCATGGCATGACACAACAGCTATGTTAGATTTATGTCTGGAAACATGCAATAGGTGCCTATGTAAATCAGTTCTGCCAAAAATTGTTATCCAACATTGCAGGGACATTCTTGTATCATATATTATAGTCATTATGGATAAGATTACTTGTTTGCAGATGATACAAAACAGTGCAACAGGGTAGGCACAGAGGAGAGGATACAAAAACTGAAAAGAGATCTACCAAAACTGGAACAATGGTCCGAGATCTGGTAGCCCAACTTCAGAGTGAAGAAATACACAGTTATGTAGTTTGGGAATAAGAGCCCCAAACAGAGTATTGGATAGGGGGTGCCAGTGTAAACTGGGCTATAGAAGAACAGTACCTTGGGGTCATCTTTAGTGACAGCCTCAAGTCATCAGTACAGTGCAGCAGGGCATGTGCAGCTAACCAGATACTGTGCTGTATTAGTGGAGGAACCACCAGAAGGAGGCAGGAGGTGGTCCTGCTTCTGTAAGAAATCCCTGCTTAAGCAACACTTGCAGTGTTCTGCACAGTTGTGGAGCCCCCACCTAAAAAAAGACCTTAACAGCTAGGAAACACTGCAAAAAAATGACCATCAAAATGGTGCTGGTTATACAGGGAAAGTCGTATGAGGAGCAGCTAAGTATCCTAAACATATATTTTACTTAGGCAAGAAGAAAGAGTAGGGATATGATAGAAAGTTACAGTACAAATATCTCCATGAGGTCAATAAGGAGGCAGTATAGCACAGTGTTCTAAGGCTCTGAGCTGCAGATCTGGTGACATCCAGCAGACCAGACCTGGGTTTGAATCCCACAGCTTCCACTTGCATACTGTGTGATCCTGAGTAAGTCACTTAACCTCCTTGTGCTCCCAGGTTGCTCCTGTAAAAAAGCTTTCAGCTTAGTGTGCTATACCTGGTTAAACAACTAAATAAAAAAAATAAAAAATATAGAGTGTACTGGTCAGCAATGTTCAGGTGAAGTGAGGGTTCATTCTCCAGGGTTCATCAGTACAAACTGGAAGTGGGTAAATTTACTGGGAATGTAAGAAACTATTTCTTCATGAAGAGGGTGGTGGATAACTGGGATACATTCCCAAGAAAATTATTAAGATCATAAGCATAAGAAAACATAAAAGTCCCACATTCACCACCACCAAAATATAACACTGCTCACTGTTGTACATATAAAGTGCTGAAGTTTATCAGTTGAAGTTGCCAGTACTCATGTATGTCTTGACATGTTTTGGACCTGAGTCCTTTATCAAAAGACATGTGGGCCGATTCCAAGATAAATGTCGCAACTCGCAGATGTATGCGAGTTGCAATATTTGCCACTATGCCGGGACCCTGTGCCATATTCTAAGAGTGGCAGGGTCCCAGCACCTATGACCTGCTACTGGCAGCTGGTGTAGGCTAATGCCACGGGCTTGGCATAATAGCCCTGCTTGCTGCAAGTCACAGCCCACTGCAAACTGCCCTACCACCCTAAAACACCACGGCAAGCACCAGGGGGCATGGGGGGGAGCTGGACAGGTGGCACAGGTGTCCAGAAGGGCACTATCATAAAAAGACCCCAGGGGTCCCCAACATTTGGGGGTGGGGGGCATGGACATGTTTGGGGGGCACAGGGAGCACAGTGGGACCTTTGTCACAGTGCTGCGAAGTGGGCATCCATCGATTTTTACAGACAGATGCCACTTGCACCACCTCCATATGGTGTAACTGCACTGTGTCAATGCGGCTCTTGTAACTACATAAGTGGGTTACAGCAGCCACACTTCTGGAACAGGATGCAATTGCTGCCGCAACCCACCCTTGGGCCATGGCATTGATGGTTGCGGCGTAGTGGGTGGCATAACCCACATTGGTGTAACCTGCATTGGGCATGGTGCAAGGCACCTTTTGGAATACCAAACTGTGTAACGCATGATGCAACTGCATGTTACATCATGGGGTGTGGTGTAATTCAGCTTGTTCCATTCACAAGCCATCTTGGAATTGGTCCCATGTTGTCTGTTGATAAAGGAGTCAGGATTCGGGTCTGAAACATGTCAAGACATGCCTAAGCACCGGCACTCAAATAAACTTCAGCACCTTATAAGTACAACATTGAGCTGTGTTACATTTTGTGGTGGTGAGCACAGGACTTTATGTTTTCTTATGGCTTTGGATAAGACTGAGCATCCCAGCTTAGTGCACTATTCTTTTCAAAGTTGAATAAGATCATTTTTTTTTTTTGTATTTAGCTTTTGTTGACCGGGTAAGTGCACTAGACAAATCCTGCCTATTTTCAGGCACAACCCAGGGGAGAGGGATACAGATGAATGCCAACTGACCTTGAACCAGATTAAGCTGTTGGTGGTATTTTTACTGAATGAGGGAAATTTAGCCAGGATGCCAGGGAAATTCCACTGCTCTTTTAGATAAGTGCCATGGGATCTTTAACATTCACCTGAACTACCACCAATCCAGGCAGATGGGACCTCGGTTTAACATCTCATCTGAAAGACGGCACCTCAGAGAAGTGCGGCATCCCTCTCATGCTGCACTACAGTGTCAGTACTGGGATATTAACCCAAATGCCAGATGTGGGAACTGAACCCACAGCCCTCTGATCTCCCAGCCTCAGAAGCGAGTGTGCTACCTACTGAGCCACTGACACTGCTAGGCACTCCATTGGTTTAAAGTGGGATAGGATAGGTACAGAGGATTGGTAGCTGTTGGAACTGGGGGGAGGCAACATTACCTGGTTGACAGAGCTCACATCAGATAGCTCAGTCTAAGATTGCACAGTGATAGGCTAAAGTGGATATTTGATGAATAGTGCAGACTCTATGGATTCTCAGTCTTTTTCTGCCTGAAAACAAAAACTTCTATGTGTCTATATTTCTAAAGTTTTTATATAAAACTATACACAGAAAATTAAATGCCTCTTTACTCTGGTGCTGTTTTGATGTACTTAATCCCGTGTTCATCAACCATTAGTGTTAAATCAGTATATTTTTGGGTCAGTTCGTGACAGAAGCACTGACCATCATGAAACATTTTATGTATAAACATCTAACAGTATTCCTTATGCTATGCAATTTAAAGAAGTGCCCATTCATAACTCCAGCAGTAGATGAATTACAGTTGATATGATCAAGTACACAAATGACAGTACGTGAACATCACAACACTGTACTGTGCCAAAGTAAACTCAGCCTCAAACATACAGGCCAGGAAAACACCCTACCTGGAAATTGTGTCCCAGGCATTTATATTTAGAGTATGCTTTGGCTTGGGTTTCATGGAGTCAGGGCCAAATAGGTTCTCTTATTTACTGAAACTGTACCACCATGAGCCTTACTTTGCTTTGTTATTTGTTGTCCCTCAACTACCACCATGTATTGCCAAATGTAACAACTGTAACCTTTCACTATGTATTACCTGCTCTTGTTATGTTCTTGTTATTCTGATGTTTCTACTCTGTGCCACCTTACATAGCCCAGGTCATGCCTGAAAATGGTCTCTGGGATCAGTGCACCTACCCAGTTAACAAAGTCATAAATAAATAAATCAATAAAAATAAATAAATAAATACATAAATATAAAAAATGCCCCAATTTCCGAAATACCATGAAGTAAAATTATTTCTATGAAACTGTCAGCTCACGTGCAAAAATTATGTTATGTAAAATCTTCCTTGAATCCATTCACTTCCTGTTGAGAATGGAACACCTAAACAGAGACACTAAGGAGTAGTTACCTAGCATTTGCTTTAATGCTTGCCTATATTTGTAAATTTTGTCAAATTAGCCCTTGTACAAAATGATGAACACAATGGGTGATTTGATACTTTTTATTGGACCAACAAGAGATTCACAGAATATGTTTTTTGATAACTTTTATTGGACCAATAATAGATTCATGAACACGTTTTAAGCTTTGGAACAACAAAAAGTTTGTCTTCAGAAAATCATAAAATAGTTATGGACCTCCAATTAATATTCAGTAAGAATAATATCTTAAAATGTATCTTGCAAGAACTGTGCTTACTGCTTTTCAAACAGGCACTTAATTTATCCAGTCTAATTGTCAGAAGCAAACTTATACCTAACCGAAACAACAGAACACTAGGCAGCACTAATTCTTGCAACAGTCCCAAATGTAAGGCATGTGAGAAACATTTCCACTTTAGACTTCATCAACACACCCCAAAGCAAACAAATCAGGATACAGGGGGATTATACATTTGCAGCTCAGAATGTTGTTTACTACATCCAATACAAGAAATGTCAAGATACAGGCTCTGCGGGGAAACCGAAAAACATGAATGAACTCAAACAGGCACAGCATTAAGTTGAGAAATATTGTGAAACCAGTAGGACGACATTTCTCTCAATCCACTCCATCTCTGATCTCTCTGTCCTGATTCTCAAAGACACTTCAGAAAGTCACAAGAATGGTGGGCGTATAAGGTCAGACTTATTTTTTTTTCTCAATGCTTATAACAATGGAAGGAATGTTGTCCTTAGTTTCACGATCCATTACATAATTTAAACTGCAACTGCATTTTTCTTGTCTCAGGTACAACACATGGACATGTCATCTATCTATCTATCTATCTATCTATCTATCTATCTATCTATCTATCTATCTCATCTCTCTCTCTCTTCTAGCTATCTATGTATTGCAAAAAAACTTTGTTAATACTCTAATTAAGGTTAAAGAGACAAAAGTAGGGAAATATGGCATTAGGGTTTTCAACCCTAACACCACACTCCCACCCTGCACACAGCAACAGACATTGGTGGTGTGCCTTGGGGTCATCAACTCTAAAGCTTACCCCATTCCATAAGTAAATAAGCTGAGATGGGTACAGTATAGGAGAATGGGGTGAGTGTTATGACTAACAACTCCAAGGCACACACTCCATACATGTCTGTGTGTGTAGGGTGGGGATGGGGTATTAGGGTTGGAAACCCTAATGCCACATTTCCCTAATTTTGTCACTTTAACCCTAATTAGAGCATTAACAAAAATTTTTTTGTAATTTATTTACTTACTTTTTGAGATACTATAATTGTATCTTTGTTTACCTGTGGGAGCGATTGGCCCTCCAGGCAATGCACTGCCATCCCTCCATAGATGTGTATACATATATATAGATATATATATCTATATATCTATATATATAGAATAATATATATATATATATATATATATATATATATATATATATATAGCTGTGGAAACACAGGGCCCTCTGGGTCCTGTGCTTCTATTAGTATGACAACAGAGACCAAATTATCAGCACAGCCTTCTTATTACCCCACCTCATGTACCCAGTACAGCCAATTTTTGAATCCCAACAAAACCTAATTCTACGCAACTGCAATGCCATTCTACACCACAAGTGCAAACAAAAAAAGCATTTTGGTAAGGATTTGAAAAATGACAGCTGTGGCATATGTGAGTAGGGTAATAAGAAGGCTGTGTTGAAAATCTGGAGTCAAAATATTAAAAATTTCCAAAAATACAAGCATGCAT
Organism: Neoceratodus forsteri; assembly: GCA_016271365.2. Taxonomy (NCBI): domain Eukaryota; kingdom Metazoa; phylum Chordata; order Ceratodontiformes; family Ceratodontidae; genus Neoceratodus; species Neoceratodus forsteri. The sequence continues at coordinate 1,058,716,423 of CM028132.1, read as the reverse complement.
ATCAAAATTACAATGAGGTAACTTTGTCATTTTTACATATTTTGACCCCAAATTTTCAACATAGCCTTCTTATGACCCCACCTCATGAACAAGAGCAGGAAACATTTTCAAATCCTGCCTGAAAGGTGAATTCACCAAGTGACTGTGAAAGCATCTTTCAGGTGGGAGCTGTCTAATGACAGGCATATTGTTCATGAGGTGAAGTCCCAAAAAGGCCATGTTGAAAATTCTGGGGTCAAAATGTGAAAAAATGTCTAAGTTAGGCATAAAAGTTGAAACCCTTATTGAAAAACATTAAGCCACCTTTACTTTAGTTTCTCATATTGTAGTCACTGGTTCCAGCAGCAAAACATATCTTCAATCAGAGAGTGGGTCTTGAACATGGGACCTGCTCAGCTGAGTGAGGCAGTGGGGGGGTGTACTGGAGGTATGGGTTGGTGGGTGCTGAGTGGGAGGTGGGGGGGCTGATGAGCAAGGGATATTTTTTTACAGGTTTGGGGAAAAAAACATTGAGAGACCGTTTTCTTCATTTCAGGTTGTGCCTCAAATGTGAGGGGGGGTACCCCTAGACACCAAAGAATATATACTTTGATAATAGGGACAGTGTTGTTGGGTGAGGGGGTGCCACTAGACAATAGGGAAATTGGGAAAGATGATCGGCTCATGGGGGGTGTCACTAGACACCAGGGAATATATTTATTTCTTTACATGGAAGGCAATCGGTGGGCAGGGGTGCCACTGGACACCAGGGAAACTTTATATTATTCAGGGAACAGTGGTTATAAGGGGGGGTGCCACTAGACACCAGGGCAATATCAGACATTGCCAGGGATGGCAATGGGGTGTGGGGGAGGGCACCACCAAACACCAGAGAAACGGCGGCTGACAGCTCACACTACACTAAGCAGCACGAGTTCAGCTGCAGCTGCAGAAGTCAAGAAATTCCTACTGTTCTCATACAGATAATGCAGAGGAAGTGCTCTTCTCACTAAGCTGAGCACCTGGGATTTTGGGTGCCCAGAAAATGTATTTGTGGCCATTACTTTAAGAAACAAACAACAAAATCTAGCAAAACAGGTCTCATTTAGCTAGGTTTTAATGTTTTTTTTTTAAATCCCAGCATTTTTATGTGTTTTCCACATTTGTTAGTTCATGGAAAAAATCAGCAAGATGGTGGTTGGCATGGCACAAACAAACATCTCATGGACAAGGATATAGACAGGATGGAGGCTGTCCAGAGAAGGGCAAATAAAATGGTACAGGGTCTGCACAAGAAGCCATATGGAGAGAGACTAAAGGAGCTTATTATGTATACCCTTAAGGAAAGGGGGGGGGGACATGATAGAAACTTTTAAATACCTCAAGGGAATCAACAAAGTTCAAGAGGGTAGCATCTTTCAGAAAAAGAGGTGTGTAAGAACAAGGGGGCACAATTTTAAGATGGGGTGGACTGCTCAGAGGTAATGTAAGGACGTATTTTTTCATGGAGAAGGTTGTGGATGCATGGAACAGCATTCTTAAGGAGGTCATGGAGTCAAAAACATTGGGAGCATTCAAGAATGTATGGGACAGACATAAGGCAATTCTAGTGGGGGGAGTAGGAGGTAGTAGGTTGTTGGTTAACTAGGATCTATAGCTTATCCGTTAGGTAAGGAAATGGGAAGACTAGGTGGGCCAAGCAGTCCTTATCTACCATCAAATTCTATATTTCTATATTTCTAATGTTTGGTGCTATGTCAAGAAAGTGGCACAAAATTAATAATGCACATTTCCGGCATCAAACATTTACTTTTGCTGAAGAATATTATCTCAAAAACCCTACTGTGCATGCACAGGTCAAAACCACAAAATTGTAAAGCCTTATAACTCTGAGACCCTTTAATATATTTTCACCAGACCTGTTAAAGGCACTATCTTAGGACATGACACATGTCCCCTGTAGATTTTATATACACATTCCATTCCATGTAGGTTGTAGAGGAAAGACAAAAAAAACATATTAAGTATGGAAAAAAAATTAGACATTTACAAAAAATGACACATGCGGATCTCAGAAACCACACAAGCTGCAACACAAACATTTCCACAGATCAAGATATTGCCTCCTAGACAACACATGCAAACTTTCAGCTCATTTCATCAAACGGTGGCAAAGATATTAATGTTCAACATTAAGAGTTTAACACTGAACACTCTACTCAACAGTAACTGTAGTGGCACTACCACAGCACTATTAGAGATGCAGTGAATTGTTAATCCGCTGATGAAGTGAACACGAAGTGGGCACTTCGCATTGGTGGAGCACAACGCGAAGTGGGCACTGTAAAGTGCTCGCTTCGCATTATCATTATTACCTCACATTACCATTATGCCTTAACGCAAAGTAAGGCAAAGTGACAAGTAAATAGGCAGCCCCCAACACATCACATGGCTTATAGTACTGTAAGTCACATGCTTTAGCCAGGCAGGAAGGAAGTGAGTCAGAGAAGCAGTTTTACTTTCTCCTTTGCATTCATAGAGGGAGAAGGCTTTGTGAGAGAGCAGTGTAGGAGTCAGTGATAAAGTGCTTTATTGCCTTTCTGTGAAGAAAACAACAGCTTTTTTAAAAGCTATCTTTATTTAGTTTTTGTATCGTGTTTGTGATTTTCTTTTGGTAGTTAATGTTTTTTTAATAGCTTTGTTTTGTTTTGTGTGTGTGTGACTGTGTGTGAGTGTGTGTGTGTGCCTGGGACTTCTGTGGGAGGGATGGACATGGACCCTGGAGAAGGCGAGTCACTGGCCTGTGGCGCAGTCGGAGGAGGGGAGTGCAGACATGTGGGGGCAGTCGTGTGATGCTGGACCGCTCCCACCTCCTGGGTGTTGCTTCCCCCCCATTGGAAGCAACAGCAGCAGCAGCACCAGTGCCACCAGTGGCTGCTGTACATCCCCCTTCTCTGCCACTACCACCACCACCGGTAGCAGCTGTAGGGGCTCCAGCAGCACCACCTCCACCACCTCCACAGCCACCGGAGGTGCCCCTGGAAAGCATAAGTGGTGCGAGGACTGTGTATGGTCCCCCCCCACAGCTCCTCAGTGTGGGAGTTTTTTAACTCTGTGGGGGGAGACAGCACAGTTGTGGTGTGTCATCTATGTGGTGTGCTGGTGGACCATGGCCCCCGAGGGACACATTTGGGGACTGGTGGCCAGCACGCACCCATGTTAAACCACCACAAGGCGGAGTGGCAGGCTACCACGGAAGGGGTCAGGCATCCACCTGCTGGCCCATCTGTGGGAGTGGCCGAGGGTGCTGCTCGGGTTAAAATTGTGCTTCGTCACAGCAGGAGGAGGGACAGTACAGTAGCTGCACCACCACCACCACCGCCACCACAGCCACCAGCACCACCCTCCCCACCACCACCACTACCTGGATTTCCACCTGCAGTGGACACTGCCACAGTCCCTGCAATAGAGACTGCCATCACCCTGGTGTGTTCGGCCCTGGAGAAGAGTAGTCAGAGGGTTGGTGCTTTGCAGCAGCAGGTCCACACAATACAAGAACAGCAGCAGCAAATACTGACAATGCTGCACCTGCTGCTGGACCACCATGTCATCCCACGGCCACATTAAGGGATTGTTTTCTGCCTCCCCACTACTGTGTTGTACTGTTTTTGTGTGTTTTTTCTTTGTTGTTGTTTAATAATACACATTTTCCCTTCCAGGGGACTCTTTCTTGCTCCACATAGTGCAATACATTTCTGTGAAAACCACCTGTAATTTCATTACAGTGTGTCACGTGATGGAGGAATTCCTGTTCTGAAAAGCCTCCCACATTCTGCCCACCTTCTCAGCAATGTTAGGACATGATGCCAGGGAGAGCGTGGGTGCGTGCTCCATTACAGTGAATGCCTGATTGTCAGGCAGCTTTCCAAATGTTTCTTTCTGTTATAATGGTCAGTTTGTGGTGAAACGTGTGGGCACGTTTCCAGTAAGAAGAGCCTCGTTAGTGGAAATGTTCCCACATTTCACCACAAAGTAAACCTTATAACATAATGAAACATTGGGATAGCTGCTGGACATTCACTATAGTGGAGCATGCACCTGCACTCCCCCGGCATCATGTCCTAACGTTGCTGAGAAAGGGGGGGAGAATGTGCTTGGCTTTTCTGAACGGAGAATTCCTCTGTCATGTGACACACTGCAATGAAATTATGGGTGGTTTTCTCAGAAATATATTGCACTCTGTGGAGCAAGAAATATTCCACTGGAAGTAAGGCCCCCACATATTAGGTTATGTGCATCACCATAACTATGTAACATGGTGAATCTCTGTAAAGCAGCAGTGCAACAATCTGTTGAGAACTCTGACCTATATTTTTTAATGCTATGTTACAACTTCCTTTACTTACATCCTGACTGGAATGATGTGAGAATTTCCAGTAGTTGAGTCTGCTGTACTACCTTTTTTCATGTGTGAAATAATGAAAGGAACATTCCTTTTAAATTGGTGCTGATCAGGTCTTTGTCATTGTTTTCCTCTGCTTTTCTCCATCACATCAGTTAGTTGTTATATATCACTTCTATTGTAAATTAACAGTTATGCAGCAGGCAGTATTTTATGACACCACGGAATGATATTTATTGAAAAGTAGCTGAAAATTAATACAAACCTGGTCAGAACAATATTGGAAGGCATGCTCATTTTTTTCATACATGAAAAAAGTAGTCAATTAAGTAAAGCAGACATAAACTGTGAAAAGAAGTGTATCATTTAAGTCACGACTCGGAGGTAACTAGTGGCTGTGACAATGTAAAGTAGTATAAAAAAGTACAGTTCAAAATTGTCATGACATTCTTGCAATGCTGCTTTAATTGTAATGTCAGTATGACATCATGAGCTCACAACAATCACACAACACACAAATGTGGCACAGAGTCCCAGATTTTTTTATGCAGTCCCAAAATGCATCCTACTTGTGTGCAGAAAATTGACAAGTGGTAACACAGTGAAATGGGAGTGTTTCTGCACATACAAAGTCCCCCAGTATAAAATGATGACCGTGAGCATCCTGTTGCTGGTCCAATGTGTTCTGTGAGGCGATTCAAGCAAATGCAATATGATCATCTCAAGTGGATGGAAGGGTGCTCTTTGGCTGTACATTGATAGTGGGCTTGGTGAGTAGATATATATATATATATATATATATATATATATATAGAGAGAGAGAGAGAGAGAGAGATATGGTTGTGTATTTTGTAGGTGGGGGTTGACATGGACATGTACTCATGGTATTGTTCTGTATCACTGGTCACAGAAACTGCTGGTGTTCACATTCTAGTGCTCAATGAGAATTTTTTGCATTGAAATTGGAAATGGATAACTCTCAAGCACATGAAGGTAAGTATTTTTTTGGGGGGGAGGTGGGGGGGAATCATATTTGCAGTTTTGTCTGTAAATGGTTTCTTACTTTGTTACTTCTTCACAGATTTCATCTGTATCCTTTTAAAGTCCAGTTGTTAATGATGGTCATGGTCATTTAATGAAATGACTTATGCATGTTGCATATGTGCCTGATGATGTTGAAGAACTTTTTTGGTTGAGGCCACTTTGACAGAACAACAAGGCATCTTGAAGTTTCCTAAAATAAGAAATGAATGACTTCTTACAACTTAATTGTTATTTATCCCTCCCTGGTTCTCAGTCTCAAGTCAAGTTACATTTCAAACCCACATCTTGTCAACTAACGCAACCTCTGTGCAATATTTGCTGCAGTCTTTCCAAAACAATGAAACAGATGAAATAAAATCTTCATACTTACCAGAATGGATTTCACATGGATATTCCATATGTTCCTCTCTGTATGGTACACCTGCAGTACCATTCCAACCGAGTTTTAGCGATGGAGACTTTTTTTGTTAACCTGTAAAAAAAAAAAAAAAGTGTGACGTATGTGTTTTACCACTGCGGCTCTGAAAAGTTACAGAAAACAAAACATACAACTAAAGGAAGTGAAACAGCACAACAAACATGAGTACACATACTCACTTTATGGTTTAAATATTAAGAAGCTTTGTGTCTGTAACTGATAGATGTGGTGGTCTGGACACTCATGCTTAGTGGCGGCAGTGGCTAACATCAGTCCCGGTGGTGGTGGAGGTGGTCCGGGGGTCAGACAGACTCATGCTCAGTGATGGCAGTGGCTAACATCAGTCCCAGTGGTGGTGGAGGTGGTCCGGGGGTCAGACAGACTCATGCTCAGTGGTGGCAGTGGTTAACATCAGTCCCGGTGGTGGTAGTCTGGAGGTCAGATAGACTCATGCTCAGTGGTGGCAGTGGTTAACATCAGTCCCAGTGGTGGTAGTCTGGAGGTCAGACAGACTCATGCTCAGTGGTGGTAGTGGCTAACATCAGTCCTGGTGGTGGTGGTCTTGGGGGGGGCAGATAGACTCATGCTCAGTGGTGGCAGTGGCTAATATCAGTCCCAGTGGTGGTGGTCCGGGGGTCAGACAGACTCATGCTCAATGGTGGCATTGGCTAACATCAGTCCCGGTGGTGGTGTTCCGGGGGTCAGACAAGACTCATACTCAGTGGTGGCAGTGGCTAACATCAGTCCCGGTGATGGTGTTCTGGGGGTCAGACAGACTCATACTCAGTGGTGGCAGTGGCTAACATCTGTCCCGGTGGTGGTGGAGGTGGTCTGGGGGACGGACAGACTCATGCTCAGTGGTGACAGTGGCTAACATCAGCCCTGGCGGTGGTGGACGTGGTCTGGGGGACAGACAGACTCATGCTCAGTGGTGACAGTGACTAACATCATTCCTGATGGTGGTGGTCTGGGGGTCAGACAGACTCATGCTCAGTGGTGGCAGTGGCTAACATCAGTCATGGTGGTGGTGTTCTGGGGGGTCAGACAGACTCATGCTCAGTGGTGTCAGTGGCTAACATCAGTCCCGGTGGTAGTGTTGGTGGTCCAGGGTGGCACACTGCCTTTTAATAACTTCAGTTAAAACAAGCCAACATTAACCACATCATCATCCTCATAAAGAAAGCTTCCCTCACAGTCATCTATGTCTGAAGTCTGACCACTGGGAAATTCTTTCTCCATTGTTTCATCATCTGTGTCAGTGGTGGGCTGTTTCAGGCAGCCACTGCCAATGCCACCAGGGTGGTCCATTTCCACATCACCAAAACCACCATGCCTAGACTGGGGTACGAATACCGAGGTTGCAGTCTGTGCTGGTATGCGCCTCTAATTCATTTTAATGAATGTTAGCAAACTAACAATTGCAGGAAACAGGTTTGTCTGACAATCCCTAACTATTGCACCTGCTGAGCTGAATACCCTCTCAACACTTACACTGGAGGGTGGGCATGTGAGGTACTTCAGTGCCACTGCAGTCAACTCTGGCCATTCCCTGACCTTTTCATGCCAGTACAAAAGAGGATCTTCAGTTATTGTTAGATGTCTGTTCTCAGACTAATATGACTCAACCATTCTTTGAGCCACACTAAGTCCAATTGTTGATGCATCATCCTGTTCTCCCGAAACATTTATTTCACAAATACCCACTTGGGACAAAGCCTCCCAAAGTGGGTTGACATCAGCCACTTTGGATGACAGACCACCTGGAACTACTGTCCCCTTCCCCTTGCAGGATATGCTTGATAGTCCTACAGGTACACTTTCAGCTGGATTATGCTGCCGAGGTTTGCTGACCTTGGTACTTGACTTCTGTGCCCCATGAACCAAGTGCACCAGTTGACCACTGATATTTTTTACCTGTTCAGTCCCCTCCCTCCAGTACTGATGCAATTTCATGTTTGTATTGTGGGTCCAGCATTGTTGCTATGGCAAAGTTGTCACTATGCTGAATGCTCACAACGTGATGATTCTGGTCAAACACTGTCAGCGTGTGTTGCAGCAACATACTGCTACCACCATCTCTGGCAACATCAAGGCCATGCTGTACATTCACCAATGTCTGCCTCAGCACCCGCAGCAGTGGAATTGATTGGCTAATGGAGGCAAACTTGCCACTCACTGCCTGTGTGGCATGTTCAAAAGGCCACAAAATTGTTATTACAGAGTTCATGAGGCACCACTGTTCAGTCATCATAGACATGGAGGTCCTGGAACTGTCACGGCTAGTGTGTATCACAAGATATTCTGAGATGTATTTGTATTGTTCATACAACCTCTCTGCCATGTATAAAGTGGAGTTCCATTGGGTGACAACTTCCAGCTTCAAGCGGTGCTGAGGCAGGCTGTTTTGTATCTGTAACTGCTGCAGTTAGTCACTGGCCTTTCCAGATCTTGAAAAGTGAGAACAGATGTGTCATGCAATAGTCAGCATTTCCTTTACATTAGGGTGCTACAGAAACTCCTGCACCACAAGATTTAAACAGTGGGCCATGCATGGAACTCCAAAAAAAAACACGATTCATGATGCATTTCACCACATTTGACTCATTGTCATTTGCTATGAACCCAGCTCTCAGGGACAGAGGGTTTAGCCATTTCTCATTTTCAGTCAGTACCATGGCCAGCATGTTCTCACCAGTGTGTGAACAGGTCACATTGCGCATAGCAATCGTTGCATGCTGTTGAATTCCTGGAAGATTGCTACCGTGACAATACACCTTACTGCACTGATTATTCACACTACCAACATCACAAACAACCCCCGGCACCTGCGCCCAGTGTGCAGTTATACATAAATATGAACTCCCCGCTGTTTCGCCACTTGTCCACATATCCATACTAAAATGGATAAATGGAGAGGGGGAATGTTGAAGGGCATGTCTTACTGAGTCGGACACAGTGCGGAACAACTCAGGGGACAACACGGGTGAAAAGTATGTCCTGGATGGGACTTTCTATTTTGGACACGCGTGCAGCAGACTGCTGGAACCAGAATTCTTCAAAAGGAGAAGGGCAAAGATCAGTTGCCAGCATTTCAATCTGGCAGCATTAAGTTCACATGACACTGTATGATTCGGGGATACTTCAGCTTATGTGCAAAAACACTCTGTAACGTGGGCTGACAAACGTTTTACATGGGGTGTGATCACAAATGGTTGTGCTCTGTGATGAATGGCATTGGAAGGGGGTGGAGTGTGGACGTTTGATGAAGACGGTTGCACAGGTGATGATGACAAACCCAGAAATGCAGTTATTTTGCCAGATTTGACAACCGGGGTTGATGTACCACTTGCACTAGACATACTGCATTCATCACCACCACCATCACCACAAAAACTGCTACTCTTACCAGCACTGGACAATATTCCAAAGTCATTATGGTCCTCCACCTCATCATGCCTGTAGTAATCCTCTGCTCATATTACCTCAGTACTGCACATGTTTAATTTACTACTGGACTTAACAGTCCCGGAAGGGGATAACATGCTCGCCATGGTTGCCGGTGATGAGGGTGAATTCCCCAATGTGGTATTAGCTGCCAGCTTGTGCTGGGTCCACAGTGCAAAGTGCCTATTCTTAAGATGTGTATGCTGTCCTCCTGTGCCCAGATGGCTCCCCTTTTAGCTTGACTCACACGCACATGGCAAACCTGGCAGATTGCAACTGACTCATCATTTGCATCTTGAACAAAAAAATCCCAATCAAGGGATTGTGATGCTCTGCTTTTAACATGTCCATGAGGTGGTTTATTTAAGTCCATTATTCTAAGTACTGAAGTGGGGTGGGCACATGATGAATCGGGCACTGCACACCTGGACTGCAACTGGCCACCACTATTACCTATCATAATTATTACTGGGTCATCATCATCAACTAAAACCAGTAAATCACAAGTTTTTACGGGAGGGGGATTCCTGCAAACAGACTCAGACACAGCCACTTTGAATTTCTTTTTCTCTGGTTCCCAACTGGAGTCAATTACATCATCATCATATTCATTAACATCACACACATCCACATCTTCTGCTTGAATGCTAGCATGTGGACTGCATGTTGCAACAACAGCAACATCATCGTCATCATCACATTCATCATCAACATCTACACCATCATCACCTGGTATTTTTTCACCACACTGTGAATTACTGCATGAAAAAAGTGTGACATTAACTGCCATGGTGGACGGAATACCACATTGTATGCTATTGTTGACATGATTATCAGAATCCACAGGTTCAGTTACTGGGATGTTACTGGGAAGTATGACATCATCTATGCTGCCACTCACTTGCACTGCTTCACACTCAATATTTTTGGATATGGTACACTGGTCAGAATTTGAACTTGACACAGCAATACTAATACTACCACCACTAACACCAGTAACACTAACACCACTGGCTGGGAAAACATCATCTCCTTCAACTATGAGTGAAGCTATTGATTGGGCTGTAAAAAACATTGCAGGAGAAATACTTTCCTCACATCAACAACGCATATTATGCATCTGCGTACTACCTCACCCACAGACTATCTTCCTGCCAGCTTTACCATGGTGAGAAACAGCTTTGCTTGCACGTCTCTTTGTGGGCATTTTGGGGGATCAACCACAATATTATAACCAAATTTAGATTTTGATACGTTCACTCTCTGATTGGGGGGATGCTGGATGTGAAGCCAAAAAAACAACTGTAGCTTCAGCAACAGGTAAGAGACTAGTCTGTCATGCAATGAAAACAACTTCAGTAACCAGTAGTGCTGATGAGGTCATTAAAACAATCCAATCTGGTAAGAAATTCCTTTTGCCGGTGGGGGTGGGGGGGCACTGACTGCAGATTTTTACGGCAGTACAAGCAGCAAAACAAAAAACTCATAACACGATTGCAGTACAAAATCAGGCAGCTGCAGTGGATAGCAGGTTCACACTGCTGCGCCTGCAGTTACACTAGTCTGTGGCACAATAAAAGGTGTATTATTTGATGTCACGCAACACCACACACATACTCACACACAAAACAGTTTGTCTACAATGCTGAATGAGTAATGCATAGCAAATTGAAAAGTTCAGTAATATACAACATGTTGTTATGTAAACAACCTAAAATTATGAACTGCTGCACCAGATCCACACAACACACAATCAGCAAGACAATTTCAACAATTACTGATAATATTACTGTGTGTACATTAACACAGTCAATTATATAACAAAAATATAACCAAAAAACAAAGAAATCACTATTTTTCTGACTTAAATCTACCTACACCACAGATACGCCCCTCCCCAAAGCACACTTTCACTGTCTTTCACTACACGCTCAATGTTGTACATTAACATTCAAAATCCACACAAAAACCAAAAAAACAATGATATGAGCACAGGAGGGTTTTCTACAATCGATGAACTAAAGTTTGAGCCCCCCAAAAAAACACAACAATGCTTTTCTAACAGGTTTTAGAAGGTTTCAATCACAGACAGCTCTCAGATCACACTGTCTCCCACATTCCTTCCTATACATACTACGCTGAACTGAGGCTGTGCAGATCAATATAGAGCCCATGTGACCTGAAATCCCATGAATTACTACAAAATTTGCCTTCAGAGCTCAAAAACAAGGCAAAGTGAGGTGAATTGCATTGTTCTGAATGCACTTCACCTTAATATTTGGTGGAGTTGTGGTCTGGGAAGGTGGAGTAATGCAAAGTCATTATTTTCAATGGACTTTGTGTCACCCATTATAATGCGAAGTACTCCGCTTCGCATTGCAGATCACTCCGCGAATCCTCCTTTGCTCCGCGAATCACTTCGCAGAGTGGATTGAGCCCACTTCGCCCACCACAATAATATATATTCTTTGCAAACAACTGTGTTGATGCAACATTTAGGGTTCAGGCTGAAGTGACCAAAATAGGAAAATGTGGCTTTAGGGTTTCCAACCCTAAAACTCCAATGCCTCCCCTAAAGCAAATCAGGAGAGAAGGCTTCCTTGGGGATGTGAATCCTAAAGCTAATCCTATTAGGTGTGTATGTTACTGGAGTGTATAGAATTGGTTGAGCTTTAGGGTTGACAATTGCTAGGAAGACTGCCTCTGATTTGCTTTAGGATCACAATAATACACTTTGGGCAAGATCTGAAAAATGACAGCTGTCACATTCATGCAGTGGTGTAAAGAAATGGTTATGTTGATAATTTGGGTTAAAATACTGAAAATTAAGAAAGCTATGAGCATGCTTAGCAAAATGTCAACAGACGTGCACAAAGTTGCCATTTTAGCATATTTTGACCCTAAATTTTCAACATACTCTTCTTATGACCTTATCTTATGAACAGGTATGGTGAAAATTTTAAAATCCCATCTGGAAGGTGAGTTCACCAACCGGCCATAAAATTGCCTTTCGGGCAGAATTTGTGAAAAGTCACCAAAATTTATTTGAGGCTGGGTATCAAAAATGGTATTTTTTTGTAAATGTGTTGTCAGATCTTGAAAAATGACAAAGTTATGCACTAAAGTTGAAAACACCACTGAAATACATTGATTCCCCTTAGAAAGAAAAATACCTTGTTTTGTGAGTTTTCATGTGAAACAAGAATCTTGTTTCGTATCATGAGTCATGAAACAAGATTTATAATATTAAAAAAAAACAACATTTTAAGGGAATTTCTACAAAAGTTAAATGCAGAATCCAGCTAAGAGGGTCCCAATAAGCAAGCTACATGCATTGGTCAAGCTCAGAAATGTCATTTTTGTGGGTTTTCAAATGTGAATTTTCATGGAAAAAGGGAAAACATTCACCCCATTCCATTACTAAATAAATGTAGACATGTACACTGATTGAAAATGGGGTGAGCGTAAGGTTTGACATTCCCATGGCATGCCTGATTTACTGCCTCTGGGGTGGGGGTGGGGTGTTAGGGTTGAAAATCATAATGTCATATTTCTCTACTTTTTGCACTTTATCCTGTACCCTAACTGATGCAGTAACACATTTTTTTGCAATGAATTTTCTTACTTTTTGAGATAGTCTAATCATATCCTTTGAAACAGTAATCCTATCCTTATTTGCCTGTGGGAGCACAGGGCCATCTGGGCCCTGCGCTACCATCTCTTCATAGATGTGTATATGTATGTTGTCGTGGAAGCACAGGATCCTCTAGGCCAAGCAACACTGTCATTTCGGAGTCCATATGTCATATGATTAGTGATAGCAGGAGCCCAATACTGTCCATCTCCAGCATAAGTAACACACACTTGCATATTATCAGTCCATAGATCAGTTTGCAATTGTCAGTCTTTAGTTTTATCAAAGATGCCACAAGGACAGTGGCTTCCCAGTGAAATATCACATGTGTACAGGTATACATTTGACAATTTTATACAACAGAAGAGGTAAGATTCTATTCATCCATCATGCACCTGTGTGATGAAGAATGGAGCAGGCACAAGCTGTACATAATACACAGTACATTATGTACTCCACCTTACCGAGGTTAACAGACTTTGTCAGACTTAAAACAGGTATCTGACATGGTATAATAGGTATTTGTAATACCATAGGAACCACGGTGGAACTGTGATAAAATACACATCCATGTCCAGCAAAGTACTCTCTAGTCAGTTTTCTGAGAAGGCACTCGGTAGCACTAGTATGATTAACATTGTGTAAAAACATTTGCACCATAGTGATATTTATAAAAGCAGGAAGTTTACCTGTCTCAATATCTATGAAGGTACTGTATCTTGTAATCTGTTCAGAACAGATGCACCATATGCACTACACACCTTATTTTTCCTTTTTTTATACATTTCTTCAGTCTCTATATTACTAACTAATTGCATCCACTTGTGTAGGAGAAGGAAATCATGCGTTATTTCTTTCATGTTAACAATGGTTTTATAATGTTCATTTAAAAGTCCTTGTCTAATGTGTACTTCTTTGTCTAACACCCCCTGTTTCAGCATGTTTTCAAGATTTATTTGATGCTCCTCTACTGTTTCTAAGTCCATAGCATTCCAAACTCCCATACTTGAACCTGGAGTGCCTGCAATGTCTCCCCTTAATCTTTTCTTCCCCCTTTTAAGACCTTTACCCAGCTGTGGCTGAAGTTGTGGGGGATCAAACCTTATATTTCTATTTCTAAAATGTATACACATATCAGTAATAAAAACTTGATAGAACTGCTTTGAATGTTGAGGGCATATGTTAGCAGGCCATGGTATAGCAGTAAGGTACAGTAATACAGATACAGTAATATATTGTACATTATTATGAACACAGGTTTTTTAGGTTCTGATAAATGTACCCATTCTCTGGTACTGGTGTTACAGCGTTCTCAGAAAGACAATCTTTTACTTTATCTTGTCCAGCAGAACTAGTCTTAACAGAAGAACTCTGACTTATGTTTGTAACTTTATTGGGGTTCAAGGTGATTTTAACCCTGATACCTTTCTTTACTAAAAACCCTTTGTATAATTAAGCTGCTGTGGATAGAAAAAGCACAGGTAATTGCCTGTAATAACTGGCCCCTCGTTAGGTTTGTTGACAATTTGGATTATTTCAGAATATGTCACATTTTCTTGCGCTGACTAGCACTTCAAAATGTTCATATCATATATTCCCATTTTATAGCATTATCAGTACCCGGTCTGTCATACATTATGAGGTCATCATAATGCCAATTGGTGGGGGGGGGGGGAGTTAAATGTAACCATATTTCATTTTCTCTTTGTCCCATTTGCAGGACCAGATATTTCAAGTATCTCAAGGGAATTAACAAAGTACAAGAGGGTAGCATCTTTCAGAAGAAGAGATGTGCAAGAACAAGGGGGCACAATCTGAAGATGGGGGACGGCTCAGAGGTAATGTTAGGAAGTATTTTTCACCGAGAGGTTGTGGATGCATGGAACAGCCTTCCTGAGGAGGTTGTGGAGTCAGAAACAGTGGGAGAATTCAAGAATGCATGGGACAGGCATAAAGGCAATTCTAGTGGGGGTAGGGGAGGTAGCTGTTGATTAACTGGAATCTGCAGCTTATCCATCAGGTAAGAGAAATGGGCAGACTAGGTGGGCCAAGCGGTCCTTATCTGCTGTCAAATTCTATGTTTCTATGTTTACAAAACCACAAAGGAGCTCGCATAAGGATGGGGTGCCATGGAAAACTCAGAATCAAAAACACAAATCCAGGCACTCACCACCACAAAAGAACTTAGCCCAGAAGGGAAACATTTTAAAAAAGGTTTATTAAATCACCTGACGCGTTTCTGGTCCCACTGGACCTTTTATCAAAGGCTAAATGAGGCAGGAAAAACACATATATATATATATATATATAAAACCCTAGAACAGAACACATGACTAATTACATCCATTAAAAAATACCAATAAAATGTGTATAACGTGTATATGTGTATAATGAGGACAGATTAACGGAGCTCAATATGTATACCCTTGAGCAAAGGAGGGAGAGAGGTGATATGATCGAGACATTTAAACACCTTAAGGGCATAAACAAGGTGATAGAGTCTAACATGTTTAAATATAAGAAAAATAGCAGGACAAGAGGACACAGCATGAGATTAGAGGGAGGCCGATTAAGGGGGAATGTGAGAAAATTCTTTTTCACAGAAAGGGTGGTAGATGCATGGAATGGCTTACCACAAGAAGTGGTGGCTATGAATACAGTGCAGGGCTTCAAACAGGCATGGGATAAGGCATAAGGGAGCAATACAAATGACTATGAATAGATAGGTCACTGACAGAGCAAAGGCCGATGGCACATTTATAAGGTAGAAAAAGAAATGGGCAGACTGGATGGGCCTTGCGGTCCTTATCTGCCGTCAACTTCTATGTTTCTATGTTATGTTTCTATGTTTCTATAACAATGAAACAGTACTACATTCCTCCATGAAATTCAATATATCTAACAGGCAGAACACTAATAACTTCAAAAATTCAATGAATAAAAATGAACAGCAGTACTAATTTAACAATTATACATCAATAGAAAACACATCAAATCAAACATATTTAATAATAATATCACTAGTACCTAAAATCCACAGGCAAAGGAAAGGAACATAGGAATGGGAGGGTTACAAAAAAGGAAATCCAGCTTCATTACTAATGATAATTTGTGACCTTTCTTCCATCTCCATGCACAAATAAACTCCCTGTCCTATTCCCATGCTCTGCGGTGAAAGCCCACAAAGCCATTACTGGGTGCATTGCGTCTTCTATGTGTTTCTTTAGTATCACCATGCAACCCTGCCCTCTTTGAGCCATCTTTGACCTTTTAATAATGATATGTATCTCCTTCATCCCCCAGCTTATATCTTCCCATTCCAATCCACCTTCTTTTTCTTTACTGTTATGCCCCACCACCTCACTCACTCTCATGGCCCCAGCAAACATTGCCACGTAAATCGTATGAAATAGCTTGGCCTCTGCTTTTGAACTGCAGATTGACAGCAATACGTCAGTTAGCTTTGCCAGCCACTTCTCACCTGTTGGTCTTCTACTATCCACAGCCCCCTGTTTTAACCTATTCCACCCTTGCATCATTCTTTTAATGAACATTGATTTAATTGGGTCCTTCCACCCTTTCAGGCTGCAAATTACACGATTCCCTGCCAGATAGACCCCCATTGTGGTGTGGGTTGTTCCTCTTTGCTATCGCTCTATGGTAAACTTCCCTAGTTGTTCCTCCTTGAGTGGCCTACTTACCTCCATGTGGTGTTTTGCCCTGAATGTTTGAAACACTTGCCAGGCCCCATCCTAGGCCCTCAGAGTCCGTTGTGCCCATGAACTGTGAAACAACAGTTCTGTTCCTTCCTGCCAACGTCCCAGATGTTCATTGGTATGGGCGTTTTTTGCTCCTCTGCTGTTGGTGACAGCCTCCGGAAGCATTCCAGCTGCAGACGGAAAAGACTGTCAGCCAGGATATTGTGTAACCCTCCTATGTGTTTTGCTCTGAATGACATGTTCAATTGTAAGGCCCTTTGCAAGACCTGACTGACCGTGTCTGACCTGGCTCCCCTGTTGTTTAATACCTCTACCACTGCCTTGTTGTCACACCAGAATGTCACTTTCTGATTCCGTAATTCTTCCCCCCAAACTAGGATGCAGGCCCAAATAGACATGATCTCTAACAATGTTATATCTTTCACCTTACCATCCCTCACCCAGTCTGTAGGCCATGGCTCTGCAAACCATCTGCCCCTCAAATAGCCCCCCATGCCTAGACCCCCGGCTGTATCCACGTACAGATCAAGGTCTGTGTTGTAAACCCATTCCACCTGCCAGAAGGTGCAGCCATTATAGGCCCTGCAGAATTCCTCCCATACCTTAAAATCCTCTTTGATTCCTTTTGTCATGTCTACCCAGTGGTGTGGTCTAGTTACTCCGGCTGTAGCCCTAGCTAACCTTTTAGTGAAAGCCCTCCCCTGGTCCAATAGCCCTGCAAGCGAAGTTCAGGTGCCCCAATACCTTTTGTACCTGTTTTAGTTGTACTTTTCTCCTACTGGTATGTATTTGAATCAACTCTTTCAGTTTTTCCACTTTTTTGTTCGGCAGCCTAAATATTTCCCCTGGAGCATCTATCGCAATACCCAGAAATTCTAGCACCCTACTGGGTCCTTCTGTTTTTTCCGGTGCCAGTGGAACCCCTAATTCCTTGCACAACACTTAAAATTGACCAACATTTTTTGTGTCTCCTTTTTCCCACTACCTATAAAAAGGAAATCATCCAAATAGTGGATAACTGTTTTATAACCAGTTCTTTCTTGAAATATCCACTGCAAACAGGTGCTGAATGCTTCAAATGTCTCACATGCTACAGAACATCCCTTGGGCATGGCTTTGTCAAAATAGCATTGCCCCCCAATTTTAAAACCCAAAAGGTCCCAGTCTTCTCTCCTAACCAGAAGTAATCTGAAAGTGGATTCTATATCCGTTTTTGCCATCCATGCATCAGCAGTTGCCCGGATTATCCGGACTGCGTCTTCTAATGTTGCATATGTCACTTTACTATATTCCTCTCCAATAAAACCATTCATCGAATCCCCTTCAGGAAAGGATAGGTAGTAAATTACCCTGTATTCTCCCTCCTGTTTTTTGGGAACCAAACCCAATTTTAGAGTTCCTCATATTCTGCAGTGGGGGGGGGGGGTATCAAATGGTCCTTCTACTCTCCCTGCTGCCTTTTCTTTCTCTATATTTTGTCTTAACATTTCTTCTCTCCCTTTTACCAAAACCAGGTTGTTCGCCTCTTTCACTTGTCTTGGGCCTTCACACTGCAATAAAAAAACCTATGCAAAAACCTATTTTAATCATCTCTGCCATTTGTCTATTCGGGTATGTGTCCAACCAATCTTTCCATGCCACTAGCCTGATGCGGGTTCTGGCTTCTCTAAATTGCTCCCTTGCTTTCTTCCCTTCTCCCACCCCAAATTCTCCCCTTTTGCTCAGTGCCTGGCCTCGCTGGTCAGTGATTCTGACTCCCTCTACTCGCATGCCACCTACCCCTCCCCCCTCTGTTCCATGCCTGTCCCTGAAACCCCTGGCCCTCACAAAAAAACTGTTGACCTGAACCTTAACCCCCAGAACCTTGGGCTCCCTGGATCAATGTAGTCCTGCATTTGCTTGCCGGATGTGTTCCCCCGCATTTCGAACATGCGTGCTGAAAGTGGCATTGTGGCCAGGAACAAAAGGCCCTATTGTAAGCCCAGAAACACCTCTGGGGCATGGCTCCATTCTTCCCCAAATCCCCCTCATGTGTGGACTGATCAGTTACATAATCTGTCCATAAGTCTAGTTGCTTTGTGTCTCATCTTACATCCCCATATGTCGCCATTCTCTGCCGAAAGAATTCGTCATATTATATCCACCCAACCCCTCCTTTTGCCTTTGCCCGCCTTATTATCAGGGAGTATGTGATGAGTGGGATGCCCAACTCTGGCTTCTTCTCCAATACTATGGCTGAGATGTGGCAAAACCTACAAACCACCCATTCCAAGTCTTCCCTTTTGTAAATTTGTCCTCCCCTTTCTTTCCTAACAAAACTACCACTGCTGCCATTTCACTCTTTCCTATATTCTCTGCTTCTTCATATTTTGCTGCCACTTCCCGGCTTACTAAGGCAAAGATATCCACATACTCTCCCTTCCATATTTTCTCTTTTGTGGCCAGTGGGATGTGTTCGCCTACCCTCATCCCAGGGGCACCTATATCCCTTGTTCCTTTTCCTTCTTTCTCTGTTCCTTCTACATTTTCCTTCAGCAGCTCTTTTTCTGACCTAATCTCTGCCAGGGCTGACTCCATCTGCCCTAAACCCCCTGTCCCAAGTGCCGACACAATTTGGCTTATATACTCTTTGATGCTGTCACCCACTGAGCCGGATGTGTTACCTCTGGTCTTGTCCATTCCTTGTTGTCTGTTGTCTTCCTGGTGCCCCATTATGGTCCCCTGTGGTTGAAGGGGTGGTTGCACCAATGGCGGCTGTGGAGGAACCACTGTACCCTGGGGATCTGGTCTGGGTTCCCTTGGGGGGACCCCGACCTGGTCCTGGAGAGATACTGGCAGTACCGGGTCAACAGGCTGCAGAGGTACTGGATCAGCCACCTTGGTGGGTCCCACTATCAGTGGTTGTACCCGGGTTGGGCTGTGTGGCCTCTCAGCCGGCCACTTCCCTCTGCCCCCTTTACCCTTCCCCACTTTCCTTTTCTCCCTTGATCTCCCTGGTTCCTCCCCTTCCACCAGTTCACACATTCTGTTTGCTTTTTCCGCCAGTTCCACTATAGCTCTGTAAGCATCTTCCTTTGAAGGCCTGCTCTTCTTTGGTGCCATGTCCCTTGTTCCTTTCAAACTGTAAAGACAACTGAAGAGAAGAAAACCAAAAATTTCCATTATTAAAATTCTGCCTACAGCAGTCCTTCTTATGGCCTCTTTCCCAAAAACAGTAGCCTAATGGTAACAAAACCGTGCCCCCCTTTTTTTTTGAATGCTTGCTATGCCTTCTCATTCCCGTGCTTGTATAACTGCTGAAAAATATGAAAAAACGTTTCTCCCTGCCTCATGATCAAACCTCTGCATGGGCCTTCCTCCATCGTAAGTGGTCAAAACAGACCCTTTTTGGTTGATCTTACCATTCTTCCGGTCTCCCCTGTCTTCTATCCCCCTCTTCCCATCTCCCACCCTCCAGGCCCCACATCTCTTCCCGTGCTCACCCCTGCGGGCCTCAGGCTGTTCATAGCCTTCAAGCACCTCGGGTGCCACCTCTTGTGGCCTTCTAGGCTTAAACCTCTCTCCCCTTGCATGCTCCCACATGCCTCTGGCTGTTGCCCCTCTGGGCCTGTTCATTCCCCTTCCCCTTTGTCCCTATTCTGTTGGCTGTGCCATGTGGCCTCGCAGCATAATTCTCATCCACTCTCCTTGAGAGCCCATCATTTCCAGGCCTACTCCCTCTCATGGCTACTGCCGCCATGCTTTTTGGCCTGTCGGGTTCCTGTCTCTTTGTGTCCCCTGGCCAGTTTCAGATCGCTTACAACTGCACTGCTACCTTTTTCTGGCATATTGTGGCCTCTTGGGGCCTATGCCTCCCCCACCCTGCTAGCCATCGCAAGCCTATGGCTGCATTCCCCTTTCCTTCTGCAACCCTGCCAGCTTGGGCTGCCCCCCCAAAGCGCATTGTGCCCCTGTCCGTCGTTGTTAAGCCTGTTATCAGCTTGCAAGAACCTTTTGGCTGGACCACGTGGTCCTTTGGGCATATGACCTCATGCCATACATTTCTATGGTGCTAGCCCGTGTGACCAGGCCTCAATTCAGTTGCCTCATCCTCCTGTTTGCAGTCCCCCAGGTCCATCCCTCCCCCCATAGCTCCTTATTTGGCCCTACCTTCCCTTTAGGCCCCACTCACCTCGCGGCCTCCGCGTGGCATGTGATGTCATGCCACGTGGCCGCCTGCGTCCGTCCCATGCTGTCTTTCTGTGCTAGGCCTCTTTCAATTGGACCTACCAATGTGCTGCCATTTCTCCGGCCCACTATTTCAATCACCAGCTCAGTTCTGCTGCAGTACCATACCAGGCCCACTACAGGCCACATGCTACCTCTTTCCCAGGCTAAAACTCCTTTGGCAATGCTGTGATCCTCCCCAACGTCTTGTTCCCCTGGCTCTTCTTGCTAAGCCCACATCGGGCAAACACAGCTGAATTCAACGCACTCCTCCCTTTTACTGGCGTTCCTCCGGTCTCCTTGTTCTGCACAATTCCCTATCTGCTGCCCCTTTCAGTGCTTCGCCCTTGTTCTACCAAAAGCCTTGTTAATGCTGTATTTCTGCATTCAGCGCCATAAAAAAAAAAAAACCTGGGCTGGTGATACACCATTCAAGCTCAGTTTCCCTACTGCAGCTCTTCACCTGTGTTCCACAAAACACTTTTTTGCTGCAATATGCAAACCTCAATAGACTATGCATATACAATCTAAACTCAGTTTTCATACTGCAGAGCTTCACCTCTGCTCCACAAACCGCTTTGTTATCGCTGCAATATGCAAACCACAATAGACTATGCATATACAATTTAAACTCAGTTTCCCTACTGCAGCGCTTCACCTCTGCTCCACAAACCGCTTTATCGCTGCAATATGTGAACCACCTTAAACTATGCATTTCTTTCTCTCTTTATTTGACTTCTCAGCATCTTACAATTTACTAGCTTCCTGATTCTCTTTCTATTCTTTAATTATTTATATATATATATATATATATATATATATATATATATATATATATATATATATTTTATAATGACCTCAGACCTCCACATCTATGTTAGTTGTTTGCTTCTTAATTCTTTATCTTGGTACACAAACCTTCCAAATTAATCTGACAATCCGACGTGCTGCAGCTTCGAGTAGATCAAATCAAAACTCCAGCAAAATTGGCTGAATAACTCCTGTGCTGCCCTTTATGTACCACCTCTTACCCCTCCCCTTCCTGTTGCTTGGCTATTGTTCTGACTCCTGACCCTCCCCTTCCTTCCCCCCTCCCCTTCTGAGCTCACCATCTTGATGAAAAAGGGAAAGGGAAAGGGTGCACCAGGACAACCTGGTCTGCCCCTTAAAGGGCAAACTCCATTATAAGCTGTATTTTAGTTCCCTATTGGAAAAGAATGCTCACCTTGAAAGCCTTCATTGAGATCAATTTCAAATTTTACTTGCTTATCACTTTTGTTGCACCTCCATGAACACCATCAGGTTTTCTTTTCCAGAGCGCCAGACCATCTCCATGCCCTTGAACCACTTCATGCAAGGGAGCACTAGCTCCATAAGGACATTCCCTGTTGTTACTAGCAAGCATCCCACAAACGCTCAAGTGAATCACTGGCAGAAACTGCTGCTGCTCTGATCTGTTTCACTGGTTTGTTATGTCAGTGTGCCTCTTTTTATTCCTGCAAGTCAATGTTTTTTTGGAAGCTCCTATCTGAAACTTATTAATAGACCGTATAGATTAAATATTCCCATTTCTTTCTTCATATCTTAGTATGTTCATTTAATTGTTTGTCAAATTCCTGTCAGTTCACTGCTCAGATTGATATGTTTACCCGTAGTCATCATTTAAGTAATGCTTATTTCATTATTAGCATTCAGTACTAATATACTGTACTGCATATTTTATCAAAACTGTTTTTTTAACAGATAACAAGAGAAAAATCTGAAGCAGCAGTCACTTGTTTTGAGTTGTGTTGCTTTCTGCCCAGTCATGACTCACTGGCTAGTAACAAGCTGGTTAGAAGTCTTCGATCCTTCATTTTTCTTGTCAGCCTGTTCGTAACCTTTTATCATTGCCTCTGTTAGTAAGAGTTTATAATACAGTATGTAGAGCTACTAGTTTTTAATTATTTACAGGCAAATGAAGACAGATTCATGCTGAGTAGGAGTTTAGTTTGAGGGAGTGGATGAGATTGCAATGGGGGAGGGGGCAGGGTGTAGTCTGCTACTCAGCAGCATGTCTTTTCCCCATATAAAATAGTTGAAATTACATTCATGATAGCGTGTATTATCTCTGTTTTATTATTACTAACTAAATATATAAATCTTACACTACTGTCTTCACCAGTATAATTGCAGCAGTTATTCTTTACTGTGTTCAAGTCAGTCTGTTTGCAATATTTTGGCACTGCATCTTAGTGGCAGAGCTTATAATATTCTATGTAGCTGACATAATGTAGCTGTATTGATTTAGAATTATTTACAGTGCAAAATGTTCTCTGCTTTGCTGCTGCACATCCTTATCTCTGATGTGTTTGGTTGGGTATGGGATCCATCAGGCAGAGTGCAGGACATTATTTATAATTGTTCCTTGACAGTTCACATCTGGCACTATGAATCTGTCAGATAGCTGAGGGAAGCATCTTTTTTCTTTTCTTTTTTTTCATGGACATGCAAGATTGCATACTAGATCCATACTGGTAGTTTTTGGAAAGAACATATTTTTAACACTAATTTGATGTGCTGGGTATCATACCAGTCAGGTAGTTGTATGGGGTAGGTAGGAGATGATGAATATGTAACCCCCCTACAAATGAGGGTTCCTAAAGGCCTTCCCGGAGCTTGCCTAAATGCTCCATGCATAACTGGTGTTCGACGTGAGGCCGCTAAATGCGGGAGCTGTGAATGCTTCTAAATCCTCCGGTACTATCTCTTTAAGAGCTGCCTGCTCGCCGGTTTTGGTGGTTTGAATGGGGGGACTAGGGCTTCTCTGTTCAAATCTCACCCTGGGCTGCTGTCTGATTGCTCCATTTCTTCAGTCACTAAGAGCGCAGAGGGAGCCCATCTGAAAGGTGTAATTGTTTCTCTGAAAACATTTAGAGCATGGATGAGATTGCAGTTTTGCCTAACCTGCCTTTATTGCAGCTGGAACTTTGTGCCGTGCCCCTCCATTTTGGACCAGGACTGTTCTGAAGGGTCCAATAGTAGCCAGGGGTCATTTAAAATGGTGTAAATAGTGACCAACCAGAATAAGGACTCAACTGGAGCCGGCTAACCAATGGGGATACAGCTAGTGATTCTGAGAAGTGGAGTTCTGGACCATGACACCTTTTTGCACCAATGAGGGCAGAATTAAGTGATTGGCATCTGCAGCCTTTCAATGGGATTGGGGGCTGCCCGAATGAGGATTCCCTGCCTGAACTGCCAAAGGGGGAGAGTCATTGTGGCTGTGAGCAAGGAAGGAGCTCTGGGCTCCTGCGCTGTTGAGTTTTCACGCGGGAAGCGCGTGGAAGGCCAGAGTCGGGTGCTTTGAATTGCCAGCAAGTTCGGACTAAATCTGCTGGGCAGTGGTCAGAGGAGGCTGTGCAGGAGCATGGCTACCTACCAGGCTCACCCTGTAGAAGACTGGAGAATCTGCTTGAATTGCGCTCTGTCTGTCAGGAATAGTGAAGCTGCGTCGGTTTGGCCCGGTGTATGCAGTGCAAGGGAGCGGGAAGCACAGCAGCTGCTTGGTATGGTACCCCTCTGCCTTTCATATAAAAGTGTGGAGAAGTGTTTGAATTCCAGGCTCGATCCTGCGAGTGGTGTGAGAGCGCTCTTTCTACTGGAGTCGTGAGTACTAAATCAGGGTAGCTCCCTGTCAAATACTCCTAGTGAGGGCAAGCTCTTCTGGTTTCTTTACTGGCTACACTAATTGAGCCTGCTGGCTCTATCTGATTTTCGTAGGAATCAAATGCTCATTTCTGTGTCAGGGCCCCAACCAGCTGCATCGAGGGACTACCCTTTATTGCCTGGGTACCCAGAGACAGTGACTTATAGGGTAGACCTGTGCACAGTGCCCTAGATAGCTACTTATATATTAGAGCGTAAGCTAATTAACCTCATCACCCCCTATTCCTTGTTATTTTCCCCCTAAATAAATCAGATTGATCGTTTTGCAAAGGTATACTGGCTAGCTTGTGTGTTTATGGTGAATTACTGTACAGTGATTATTGTGTAACAGCAACTTACTTTTCAGGGGGTCCCCGGAGCAAGCTGATTGGTTCCAGCTGGGTGGTAAGTGTACATTGCAAGGGTACTGTGATTGATTTGTGTGGGCCACTAGTGGGAAGAAAGGGGGGTTGCAGTGACCCAGAGGGCTGTGACCAAGTCATATCAGACTGTCTTAACCCCAACCTCTGGGTGGAGGCACCAGCCATCGGATCCAGGCCCCTCAACCTGTTAGTGGCAAATCAGGCAAGGGTAGTAGCCTTTGGGATAGCACCCCCTAGGGGTTACATTTTGGAGGCACCACTGGGATTAGTGTCCCCTAGTGGCTGAGTGGATGAAGTACCTAAATATGGATAAATTAAAGGAAAAGCTGGAAGGGGACATCATGGGTAAGATTAAGCTGGACCCTATTAAGACGACGGTACATAAACTGATGGGGTGGGGTGAAGCAGAAGAGTTGGACTCTCAGAAAATTGTGTTACTACTAGATGTACCCCTGGGGACAACGAACACTGACCTTATTTCTGCAGTGGAGCGTGTTAAATGTTTAGGCAAGGTAGAGGTGAAGGGGCGTATGGCTGATCTACTCGATCAGACTTTGCAGGTGTTACTCTTATGTAGTATAGCCATTGACCCTGAGAAGGTACCCCCAGTGATCTACCTGGAAGGTGCCCAACAGGGGTGGAGGGTCATTCACGTCCAGAGTGTGTCAGTCAACCCCGGGGGGTCTCCACAGACTAATAGCTTCAAAGATAAACTGCTTAAATTGTTAGCTGTGGAGGGGAGGACTACCCAAGAGTTACTGCAGACATTAGATCTTTCCAGTGAACCCACCCCCCAGGCTTCCCCCGGTACCTCTCTTGGGACCTCCAAGAGTTCTATTTTGGCCCCACCACCCCTAGTGGTCCCCTCTATACAGCTAGATTCTTACCGTAGGCTAAAACCTTTTTCCAGCACAGTGCCAGTGCCTTCAGGGGAGGATGATTTGGAGGCGTGGATGGACTATGCCACCCCCCTAGTCCAGGAGAGGCAATGCTCTGAGGGGGGGAAATGAAAGAGACTGATGGAGAGCCTGCTGGGCCCAGCTTTGGAAGTCATTCGGTTCTTGTGGGCTACTAGCCTGGAAGCTACTGCAGCAGAGTATCTTTCTGCTTTAGAGGGAGCGTTTGGAAGTACAGAAACTTGGGAAGACTTATTATGGAAATTCAAGTCTGTCAGGCAATGGAGGAATGAGAAGTTGTCCGCCTTTGTTACTAGGGTGGAAAGGGCCTTGCAGAAGGCCTGTCAAATAGGGGGGATCACAGCCACAGCCTTGAACCAGGTCAGGTTGGAGCATGTTTTGAAATCTGCTAGATTTTCCAATATGATATTGTTAAAACTTAAGTTACATGATCGACGGGCTGCCCTGCCCAAGTACTGTAAATTGATGAGGGAGATTTGAGAAGTAGAGACTGATGAGGAAGGATGGGAACCCTATATGGGGGCTGTGAATCTGTGCCAAACCCCTGAGTCTAGCAAACCAGATGAGACCCACCTTTCGGCGGGGCCTGATGTTTCCCCTGTATCCCCAGAGTCACAAGGAGGGGTGGGGGTGCATGCCATTTCCTCAGATCCCCAAGTAGAAAGTGAGTTGAGGGCCGAGATTAGAAATTTACGAGAACTGGTGAGAGACTTGAAGCAAACTGCTACCCACCCTGTTAGGTTTGGGGGACCAGAGTTATCCAGAAATAAACGTCCTAGCCAAGGGGAGCCCCCTCACCCCCAGGATGGCCCCCAGCAGACGAGGTGTTCCCCTCCCAATAAAGACCCCCAGGACCCCAAGTTCTGTTACCATTGTGGGGAGGATGGACACTTTCAGACTGAGTGCCAGTTTCCGGAGAATTTATGGAAGGTCAACAGCAGGCTGATCACCTGGCACCGCAGGGCCTACACCCGAGCCCCTAGGAAGAGTTTTGTGACCCGAGCCAATGCCCAAGCAACTGCCAACACTGTGCCCCCCGAATGGTCTAATGTGGTGGGGTCTTCGATGGAGGCCCCGGTGCGAGTGAATGGGATACCCACCCAGGCTGTGTTGGACAGTGGCTCCCAGGTGACCATTATGTTCCAGGACTGGTATTAGACACACCTGCCTGAGGTGCCACTACAACCCTTGGATGGTCTACATGTATGGGGGCTGAGTGATAAGGCCTACCCATATTTGGGGTATATCCGGATCTGGTTGTCTTTTCCTACTTCTGTTGCTGGGGTGGACAAACAAGTGGAGACCCTGGCCTTAGTATGCCCCCCCACTGGACTGTATGATGGGGTACCCTTGTTGATTGGGACCAATGCTCACATGTTTGGTCGATTAGCACAATTGTGTTCTGAAAAGCAGGTGTCCAGGACTGGGCGAGCTCTTAGAATACCCGCCTTGATCCAGAAGACCTATGAGACTCAGAGGAAGGCTAGCCAGGAGGAACCTGAAGGCCCGGTGGGTGTCGTCTGGAAGAAGGATCCGGAGCCGTTGCTATTAGCCCCAAATGCCCAGTGTGTTTTGCAAGGGGAAGTCCAGATTAAAAAAGATGTTAAGAATAAGCTATCGATGCTGGATGCACCTGGGGAGGGAAAGGTGCCTGGGGGTTGCTGGTTAAACCCAGTATCTTGCCTGCTAGAGCCCATGCTTATGCCAGAAGGGTGATGGTTCAAGTTCATAATGTGTCTGACAAAGAGATTTGAGTAAATAGAGGTTGCACCCTGGCTAGTGTGCATTGTGCAGACACTGCAGTGCTATCCAATATCAAGGGTTTGGTGAAGGATGACAGAGTGACGCCCGACTTGTTTGATTTCGGTGACTCCCCATCACCTGCTGAATGGAATGTGAGAATTAGTGAGAAGCTTGCCCAAAGAGACCAGGTATTTTCCTTAAAAGAATGGGATGTGGGGTGTGTGCAAGAAGCTGAGCACCACATTCGGCTGCGTGATGAAGGGCCCTTTCGAGAGAGGTCTCGGCGCCTGGCCCCCGCTGACATAGATGATGTGAGGCGGCATCTGCAAGAGATGCTTGCTTCTGGTGTAATACAAGAATCCAGAAGCCCCTATACTTCCCCCATTGTAGTAGTGAGGAAAAAGGATAGGCCATTCAGATGTGTGTGGATTACCGTACCTTAAATCGGCAGACCATCCCAGACCAGTATACTGTGCCACGCATACAGGGCGCCTTGGACTGTCTAAACAGCAGTAAGTGGTTCTCTGTGTTAGACCTCCGCAGTGGGTACTATCAGATCCCGATGGCTCCGGAGGATCGAGAGAAGACTGTGTTCATTTGCCCCCTAGGCTTCTATGAGTTTATATGGATGCTTCAAGGAATTTCAGGTGCCCCAGCTACTTTTCAGTGCCTGATGGAACGTGCTGTGGGGGACATGAATTTTCTCAAATGTTTGGTTTATTTAGATGATGTTATAGTGTTTGGCAGCTCCTTGGAAGAACATGAAAGTTGATTGTTCAAGGTCCTGGATCGGCTGGAAGACTTTGGTCTTAAATTATCTATAGACAAGTGCCAATTCTTTCAAACCCCTGTAAAATGTGTGGGCCACATAGTATCCACTGAAGGCATAGAGACTGAGCCCAGCAGAGTAGAAGCTTTAACCTCTTGGCCCAAAAAATTTGAAGGAGCTACAGCGGTTCCTGGAGTTCAGTGGGTATTACAGACGACTTATTAAAGACTACTCTCGGGTGATCCATCCTCTGCTTAACCTTATGCAAGGGTACACCCCGACCCATAAAAAGTATAAGAAGACTGTACAATCTGGGACTGAAAAAAATTATTTCCACCCAAATGATGTGTTTGGCATCCGCTGGACTGCCGATTGTGTGGAAGCTTTCTATGACATTATATATCAACTTACTCATGCCCCAGTGCTGGCCTATGCCGACCCTGCCAAACCATATGTTCTTCATACTGATGCCAGCCTGCAAGGATTGGGGGCCGTACTGTATCAGGAGCACCTGAACAGTCTGAGACCTGTAGCTTTTGCCAGCTGCAGCTTGACCCCTTCTGAAAAGAACTACCCAGTGTACAAACTAGAGTTCCTAGCTTTGAAGTGGGCCATTGTTGATCAATTCCATGACTATTTGTATGGGGCTAAGATTCTGGTGAAAACTGATAATAATCCTTTGACATATGTTCAGACCTCAGCCAAGCTAGATGCCACTGGTCATAGGTGGCTCTCTGCGTTATCCACCTACAACTACGCTGTTGAATACAGAGCAGGCCTAAACCGTATAGATGCTGATGCTCTCTCCCAGAGGCCTGTGTCCCGAGCCGATTGGGTCAGGTTGTCAGAACCTGACATTAGAGCCCTTTGCCAGAAATTTGACAAGGAAGAACAGGTTCTCCTGATACTGTGGACTGCATGGTGGATTGCTTGGGCCCATCTGAGAACTGTATACCTGCTGCTTACTGCCATTTTTCTGCATTAGACACTAGTACGCTGCCTCCGTTCAATAATGATAGTCTCCAGCTGGCTCAGTCCCGAGATCCTCTGATACAAACTGCCTTAGAGGTGCTGCAAGTAGAGGGAGATGTGTCACAACTGCGTTCCACTGACCTGAGAACTGGCCTGTTATACAAAGAAGGTCCAAAGTTGAAGCTGATCAATAAACTGTTATACCGGGAGACCGTAGACAAAGACGGGTGAGTGGACAAACAACAACTGGTGCTTCCCACTGCTTTTAGAGAACTGGTGTTGAGGTCCTGCATGACCACATGGGACATCTTGGCATAGACTGAACTTTTGACTTAGTGCGGACCCGATTTTACTGGCCAAAATGAGTGCTGACGTAGAGCAGTATGTTAAGACCAGCGGCCGCTGTTTACAAAGAAAAGTCCTGCCTCAGAGAGCTGCCCCCCTGGTCAGTGTCACTACCAGTGCCCCTATGGAACTGGTTTGCATTGATTTCCTGAGTTTAGAACCTGATCTGAAGAATATCAGCAACATATTGGTAGTCACTTATCATTTCACCCGATATGCCCAGGCTTTCCCCATCAAAGATCAGAAAGCAACCACGGTGGCTAAAGTCCTTGTTGAGAATTTCTTTGTTCACTATGGGGGCCCCTCAGTGAATCCATTCCGATCAGGGGAGAGATTTCAAAAGCCGTCTGATTAAAGAGATGCTATCCTTGTGGGGGGTGTGGAAATCAAGAACCACCCCGTACCATGCACAGGGTGATCCCCAACCTGAGAGATTCAATCGCACCTTGCTCGATATGTTGGGCACCTTGCACCCTAAAGACAAATCTAGATGGAGCCAGCAGATCAGTGCCTTAGTCCATGCCTACAGCTGTACCAAGAGTGATACTACGGGGTTTTCCCCCATATCGACTGATGTTTGGAAGGGAAGCCAGGTTGCCAGTAGATGTTTGTTTTGGGGTTTCTCCCGATGGGGTTCAAGCAGCTAATCATCTACAGTATGTGCAGAAGATAAAGGCCCAACTCAATTATGCCTACCAACTAGCCCAGACCATGGCTGCTAAGCGGAATTTGGCCAATAAAGAAAGATATGATAAGAAAGTGAAAGCAGTGGAATTGAAAGACGGAGATACAGTGCTATTGAGGAACCTGGGATTACGCAGAAAACATAAGATTGCTGACAGATGGCGTCGCCTCCTTCATATTGTTGTGGGAAAATTGAAAGATTTGCATATGTATAAAGTGCAGCCTGAAAACAATTCAAAAGATGTGAAAACTTTACACCGGAATCAGCTGCTGCCAATTTTACAAATTTTGATAGAGGCTGAACCTTCCAATGCCCCCCGGACCTATAACTAGAGCTGCTGCCAAGAAGAAATCCAGGTGGGTCGACTCCTCAGAACTCAAACTCGAGAGGCCTTCTCCCTTCCCCTCTGATGAAGTTGATCCTCAGTCTGTGTCTGAAGACAGTGAACTTGATGTTGAGTATTACCCCTCTTATGAACTGAGTCAACTCTTTAGGGGCAGTCCCCTAGCTAACTCTGGGGACGAAGTTGGGTTTCCTGGACTGTCTGAGCCCCTAGCTTTGTCCCTGGAGTCCATGCTCCCAGAGGACGAAATGGGTAGCACCAAGGGTGAAGAAGTGGGATCTTTGAGCCTGGCTGAATTATCTGGTCTGGCTGAGCTGTCTGACTTTTCTGAAGAAGGAAGTGATGTGGGAGAACCTGTTAGGGATATGCCTGAGCAAGAAGAATACTTAGAATGCCCTGATAGCATCCCGGTAGTGCCAGAAATGTCCTTGGCTGAACCAAGTAGTGTGGGTCCTGATATAGAGGGTCCTGTCTCTGAAAGTACTATGGGCCCTGGGTCCCCTTCTCCTATGGAGGTCCCCCCTACTAATCTAAGTGAGGCTGAAGTGAAATCAGGGCATGTAGCAGATTTTAATGAGACTCCTAGACGCACTGGCTGAGAAATACGGACTATAGTAAGGCTGAGTTATGAGTCCCTGGGTCAGCCTGTGGATCTGCCATTAAATGTAGTCCATAAAGGGGTGTATGTGTCCCCGAGTTCCTTGCCCAAGTTAGTGTTGGGAAACGATGCCCAACTGTTAATGTTACCCTCCGAGTATGGGACTACTGCCCCCGTTAGCTCTCAGATAGCTGATAGGGAAGGGCTACCCCTCTCCAGGTGTCTGGGCAAAGAGGTAATGACCTGAGTTATAAAAGAAAACAAGGTTGGCTGTGTGTGTAATATTGTATAAAAAATCGTGAACCTGTGTATTACAGTATTTAATGTATGTAACCAAAGGTCTGACGATCTGTCAAGGTGAACAGCCTGCCTTAAAGTAATTTAAGGGTAACTACTTGACGCGGATGCCAAGTTCTTTCCAGGCCAGGAAGAGTGTAACCCCCCTACAAATGAGGGTTCCTAAAGGCCTTCCCAGAGCTTGCCTAAATGCTCCATGCATAACTGGTGTTCGGCGTGAGGCCGCTAAATGCAGGAGTTGTGAGTGCTTTTAAAGCCTCCAGTACTATCTCTTTAAGAGTTGCCTGCTCGCCAGTTTTGGTGGTTTGAATGGGGGGACTAGGGCTTCTCTGTTCAAATCCCGCCCTGGGCTGCTGTCTGATCACTCCATTTCTGCAGTCACTAGGAGCGCAGAGGGAGCCCATCTGAAAGATGTAATTGTTTCCCTGAAAACATTTAGAGCATGGATGAGATTGCAGTTTTGTCTAACCTGCCTTTATTGCAGCTGGAACTTTGTGCTGTGCCCCTCCATTTTGAACCAGGACTGTTCTGAAGGGTCCAATAGTAGCCAGGGGGCATTTAAAATGGCATAAATAGTGACCAACCAGAATCATGACTCAACTGGAGCCGGCTAACCAATGGGGATACAGTTAGTGATTCTGGGAAGTGGAGTTCTGGACCATGGCACCTTTTTGCACCAATGAGGGCAGAATTAAGTGATTGGCATCTGCAGCTCTTCAATGGGATTGGGGGCACCCAAATGAGGATTCCCTGCCTGAACTGCCAAAGGGGGAGAGTCATTGTGGCTGTGAGCGAGGAAGGAGCTCTGGGCTCCTGCGCCATTGAGTTTTCGCATGGGAAGCACGTGTAAGGCCAGAGTCGGGTGCTTTGAATTGCCAGCAAGTTCGGACTAAATCCACTGGGCAGTGGTCAGAGGAGGCTGTGCAGGAGCATGGCTACCTACCAGGCTCACCCTGTAGAAGACTGGAGAATCTGCTTGAATTGCGCTTGGTCTATCAGGATTAGAGAAGCTGCGTTGGTTTGGCCTGGTGTATGCAGTGCAAGCGATCGGGAAGTACAGCAGCTGCCTGGTATGGTACCCCTCTGCCTTTCATATAAATGTGTGGAGAAGTGTTTGAATTCCAGGCTCGATCCTGCGAGTGGTGTGAGAGCGCCCTTTCTACTGGAGTCATGAGTACTAGATCATGGTGGCTCCCTGTCAAATACTCCTAGTGAGGGCAAGATCTTCTGGTTTCTTTACTGGCTACACTAATTAAGCCTGCTGGCTGTATCTGATTTTTGTAGGAATCAAATGCTCATTTCTGTGTCAGGGCCCCAACCAGCTCCATCGGATCCAGGCCCCTCAACCTATTAGTGGCAAATCAGGCAGGGGTAGTAGCCTTTGGGATAGTGCCCCCTAGGGGTTACAAATACATTATGTGTTCCATGATTAGTCATCTTAGACAATTGGATCTATAAGGTTGCTGAGGCAAGGGGACAGATTTTTGTTTCTTTTCTGGTGGGTTGATTTTGGTGCTAGAGCCATCAGGGCCCTAAGAGTCCAGGTTGGTAACCAGGAATGCTATCATTTTCTTCAGTTCCTGTGCTACCAGCATAGAACTCCAGTACCCTGTAAGGCAGTTTGGGGTACACATTGCTTATAAACAGTGGCTCAGCAGGTAGCACACTTGCCTCTGAGGCTGGGAGATCAGTAGGCTGTGGGTTATATCCCCACACACCAGGCACTTGGGTTAATATCCCAATACTGACACTGTAGTGCAGCATGAGGGGGGTGCTGCACTCCTGAGGTGTCATCTTTCAGGTGACAGATTAAACCAAGGTCCCATCTGCCTGTTCTGGTGGTAGTTCAGGTGGATGTTAATGATCCCATGGCACTGCTCGAAAAGAGCAGGGGAATTTCTCTGGTGCAATGGCCAAATTTTCTCCATTCACGAAAAATACCACCAACAGCTTACTCTGGTTCAAGGTCAGTTGGCATTCATCTGTATCCCCCTCCCCAGGGTTGTGTCTGAAAATAGGCAGGATTTGTCTAGTGCACTTACCCAGTCAACAAAAACTAAATAAATAAACCTACAAAAATGGTTACACACTTCAACAAGAAGCATGGTGACACCATTTTTTTTCTTTTGATATATTTATAAACATTGCTTAATACACCTAATATGACAGTTTGAAGAAACTGATATGGATTTACAACAGACTATTTGTAAAAATACTGAAAAAAAACCATACTTTTTTGGTAATTTTTTTTTACACAAACAGGATGTTTCCTGGTGTTTCAAATTCCCAGTTTTTGGACATAGCTGAAAACCTTTTCAAGGCTGTTAACTGGCACAAGTACATTCTTAAATATAGGGAAGTATTATTAAAATAAAGATTCATCCTATTATGGCATGTCTAGCTACAAATATGTGTGGGATGGCAGCAAAGAAATTTGCTCCTAAAATTGCAGCTGGTGGCATCATTCATGGCAATTTGCAAAAATGTATTTCTCTCCTTGGTTATTCTATTTCATTTATATTATAATTCTTGTCATTCTGCATATACTTTTTGAATTGTTTGACTAGATTTCTGATAAGTTTTATTTTTTTACTGAGATTTGTAATTATTGTCGTCCTAAGCTGACCAGCTCTGAAACTGCAACTTCAAAACCAGATATAGCCAAAAGCAGCACGGTGACCCCTATATTTTTTCTTTTGCCATATTCACAACCACATTCTACTTCTGTCAAAAAAGTTTTATGAAAATAACATGGATTTTGATGGTTTTATGTATAAAAACATACAAATATTTTCCACGTTTGGCATTTTTAGTTCAAGAGCATGTCATCTTATTGGTAATTTACTACTTAGTTTCTAATTTTGTGGAAAAAATGAAGCAAACATCATGACAAATAATGTATTCTTGTTTCACTTTTTTTTTACACTCCTTGTTGGCACCTAAAACAATGATGCTATAACTATATGAAACAATATAATGCCTTATGGATTTTTCCCATAAAGAGGGATTACGTCTCACCATGTAAGTCAAAAATAAGCATGGCAACCTGTATTTTTTATTATTTATTTTAAATGTTTGGATGACCACCGGGTACTGGCCGAAAAAGTATTAATTTGGCACAGGATAGAAATCAAGGGCCCCGCACTCTACTAGTAGAGATAGTTGAGCCAATATTATTGCTATTTAAAACTTCTGCAAAGTACGCGTAACAGCTGCGAAACAGTCCTTGCTGTGGTGACAGTCCCCGTAAGTTGCGGGGAGAGGGAGAGGGTCATACAGGTAGAGACTCTGAGATGTGCACCCTTGTCAACATGAGTTCTCTCCATCTGTCTCCCTGGGTTGTGTCACCGGGCCCCCAACATTGACACTCATCAGTACTGTTTCTGTGACACTTGTTTTTATTTATTTATTTATTTAGCTTTTGTTGACCGGGTAAGTGCACTAGACAAATCCTGCCTATTTTCAGGCACGACCCGGGGAAGGGGGATACAGATGAATGCCAACTGACCTTGAACCAGATTAAGCTGTTGGTGGTATTTTTTAGTGAATGAGGGAAATTTGGCCAGGACACCAGGGAAATTCCCCTACTCTTTTCGATAAGTGCCATGGGATCTTTAGCATCCACCTGAACTACCACCAATCCAGGCAGATGGGACCTCGGTTTAACGTCTCATCCGAAAGACGGCACCTCAGAAATGCAGCACCCCTCTCATGCTGCATTACAGTGTCAGTACTGGGATATTAACCCAAGTGCCAGATGTGGGAACTGAACCCACAGCCCTCTGATCTCCCGACCTCAGAGGCGAGTGTGCTACCTACTGAGCCACTGACACTGACAATTAAAGGACAATTAATTGTTATTAAAGGAACAACACATGAGAATTTTCTATAAGAATAGGAGTATGCTGTGCAGACCTGAACCATCTGATTTTTTTTAATGCAATATCAGGCCACTGGCTATCTTGACTATTAACATAATGACCCTAGCAGACTGTATTTGTTTATGCACACCGTTAGTGCATATTAATTCAAAAAAAATATGTTGGAAACACAACTTCTATAGGGAACATTGACTACACTGGAAACACACATTCTAATGGGAAAAATTACAATCTGGGTCAGTGCGGTTATAATTTTAGCAATAGAGCTATTTTGTACTAGTTTTAATATTAATATTAGTGTATTAGGTTATTACAATTGTACAGCTAATATCTCTTACCAAAGTCTTAATGTGCTCTGAATACTTTGGAAAGCCTGTCTGTTTGCTGCCTAGTCAGTGTCAGTGTCTAAGCAAGGCACACATTTGCCTCTAGGGCTGAAATATAGAAGTCTGTGGATTTCAGCCACACACTGGGAACGTGTGGTGAATCCCAGTACTACTACTGACACTGTAATGCAGTATGAGGGGGTGCTGCGCTTCAGAGGTGCCCTCTTTCAGATAAGACATTAAACCAAGGTCTTGTCTGCCTGTTCTGGTGGTTGTTCCTGTGGACATTAAAGATTTCATGGCACTTCTCATTCAGCTGAAGAAGGGACCTCTGAGGCCCCAAAAGCTTGTGTATAATTCCATCTTTGTACAAGACACGTGCTGGTCCAGTAAAAGGTATCAAACCTTCCATCATCTCATGCACTTCTCCAAAAGAGTTGGGCAACTATTTTTTTTAAAAGGAATAAGGAAATAAAAACTAAAAGACAAATTTACAAAACGTCATCACATAAAAAGAATTTAGAAAAACTGAAAATTAGAAATTTTATATCAGGCATGCAAAAAAAAAAAATAAATACAGTCCAGTATAACCATTGTATTCTAGTACATGCTCAGTATCAGGGAGGCACCCAAAATATATTTTTCCATAACTATGATAGTACCACCAGGGACACTCTGAAGCAGTCATGTAGGCATTGGCCAGAATTTGTTGTTTCAAGTCATAAAAGCTGAATAGTGGAAAAGAATGAAACCTTTCCTCACTTGATTAAGGGACTGGATGGTCCCAGGTACAAAGCAAAATATGGCAATACCAATTAAACCAAAGTATTAAATAGCACTGATCATTGTTGAGCTTCAAGGCGAAACATAACTTTATTTACCGAATACTCTGGGACTCTCAGTTGACTTAGCTGCTGTATCTTGTAGCAACATAGTTGAGATAATGTTTCTCAAAGTAACATGTAACTTCCCTTCCCTCTCAGAGAAGAAAACGTTTAAAATGCTTACCACAGACTTGTAAGAATCCAAAAGATAACATAAGGTATTTTTAACACAGTATGCCACAACATTCAATAGAAATTGCAGTTTAGTTTCTCACAGAGAACTGCCTTTGTTTTTAACAATTGTTACTTTGTGTGACGTTTGTACAGAGAGAGAGAGAGAGAGTCAGTAAAAGATTTCTTCTTTTTGGCTGACCAAGCCATATTGAAGATAAAATACGAAATGCAAGTGGAGAATGCTGAGCAGCAAATGCAGATTAGAAAGAATAAAAGTTATGTGGCATGCCTTCAGATGTGAGCATGTCTGATTACACCTAACCTTTGTCAAGTACATCTTGTACATAATACGTAAGTGCTTCAGTTTGTTTTTGCAGCCTGCATATCTGTCTATTGCTTTCAGAATTATAAACCTCAGAGCCAGTTTTCATTTCACACAAGCACGCACACAGCCTCTGAGACAATTCTGCCTGCTCACATTTTAATGTCTCATTTGCTTCAGACAATAAGCCAGTCACACATATACATATTCTTTCAAAACCAGAGATGTGCTCGTGCAATGCCAGCACTGCACAATACAAACCCTGGACTATATTTCTTGATTGTTTATGACCCAGGACTTTCTTGTTTTGCAAGACATAAGTTTCTAGTCTTTTTTTAACATAATGCCATGGCTCTGCATGCCCCATGACATCAGGTGCAGACACTGGGTCCCATGCATGAATGTAGAGAGTGGGTATGCACCCTGCATCCATGGCGCGTAGCCACTCTGCACCCATTGCAAGCAACGCACCTGGGGAGGGCAGGGGGCATGTCCACAGTACGTGCCATGCACTATGGTGTAGGGTGCTGTGCACCAGGTGGCGTAGGAGGGTGCCAGCTATGACAGGTGGAACCCTGACATTACGCACTGCAGGCCCACATGGACTACCCATCCGGTCACAGCGGCAGTGGGACCTGACAATCCAAGCCACCAAAGCCCACTAAGCTGATGAGGAGGGCAGGGCAGTGGAACAGGAGAGCCCCCACACATGGCCATGTGTCCCACCCCGTGCCATCCACCCTGTCCCAACAGATGGCCACCCTGCCCAGTGACTGCCATGCATCCTCCCACACACATGGCAGCCCTGATCCGGTGATGCCATAGACAACCCGCCCACACACACACAGGTGCCCTGATGCAGCCTTTCAGACCCCCATACCCTGTACCCCCACTGAAGCATTGGTGGCTTGTGGCCAGTGGTCTCCTCACCCTCCCATAGCACCGATACCAAGGCAAATATGTGACAAAAACATGCCCTG
Source organism: Neoceratodus forsteri (assembly GCA_016271365.2). Lineage (NCBI taxonomy): Eukaryota > Metazoa > Chordata > Ceratodontiformes > Ceratodontidae > Neoceratodus > Neoceratodus forsteri. The sequence goes on along the minus strand of CM028132.1, from coordinate 1,058,678,331 downwards.
CCAGCTGAATAGTCCCTGACCCCAGATGTTATCCTAGTGAACCTCATTGGTAGTCAGTGGCATCCCCAACCATGTGGCACTGACACCCCCCCTATACCTGTGCAGTCAGTGCTGTGGCTGGATGGCCAGTGGCATAGCCCTCCACACACCTTCTCAGCCACCAGCCATCCAAGTGATGCTGGGAATGCACAGCCTGTTAATAGGGGTGTGTTCCCAGCATCACTTGGACAGCTGGCAGCCAAGGAAGTGTGTAGAGGGCTGTGCCACTGGCCATCTGGCTGTAGCACCGAATGTGCAGGTACAGGGGAAGTGTTGACACCATGGGGTGGGGGGAGCCACTGACTATTGTTGAGGTTGAGGGAGACAAGATTGGGTGTGTGAGACTGGGTCACCTGAGCACTGGAGGGCTTGTGAGACACCGGGGATGGAGCAGCTGTAGGTGGAGGAGAAGTGTCACACACCAGGATCAGGGGTGGCCATGTGTGGGTTGTGGGGGTCTGCTTCTGCTACCACAGAGATGGGGTGGCACATGAGGAGGCCTTGCTGCATGGGTACCAGACTGCCGTGTATTGGGGGAGCTGTTGCAGGTGGACCCCATGCACCAGAGGGTCTGCCATAGGGTCCGCCACCAGCTGGGACATAGCCACATGGGTCCGGGTGTCCACTGCTGCAATTCATGCATGTGGACTTGCACCTGCACATGTTAGGGATCCACTGTGGGACCCATGCCGGGCATCCCATTGGATGCCGAACTGGGTCCATGACTCTGCCCGCAGCCACTCTATGAAGTATTGCGTGCTGGGAGGCAGAGCTGCAGACAGGTTGCTGAAAATGGTGACTGCTGACTGGGCACACCTGTCCACAGGTGTGGAGCTATGTGGGTGGGATACACGCCTCCATCACATATTTCCCTCCTGTTCGTGAACAGGGCCCAACATTCCACCATTAAGCATTTTAGTGTATTCTTCAGCATAATCCCTAACTGTCTTTCATTACATTTCTATTATAGGAAACCGGAGTTGCCTATGGACAAAACCCCCTTAGTGCTAATGTATTTCAGGTTGCAACCCTAAGTATACAGAGGTCTGATGTACTTAAATTTGTGACTGCCAACCTCTCTTTGTTTGGGTGGCAACTATTGGATCTCAAACTTATAACATTAGAATTATTTTAGAGTTACCAATGAGAATCTTACAACCTGTATAAGGTATAACAAAAATCCAATTTTATTTCAAAGGATCAGACCAGACAGGACACGGATGTTAAATATATATTTTTAAACTTTATTTTCCTCCCCCACTGGCTCGGTTAGACCTCTCTGCAGTGGGATGTGGGGGATGCCCATTTCTTGCCCCACCTGATGTCCTCCTGTACCAGTGCACTGCTCCTGAGAGCTCTTCTCCAGCTCCACCACCCACCATGCCCCCCGGCTCTGATCCCCCCCACGGGGCGGGACCACCATTTATTTCTCTGGCACTAAAATCCAGAAGGGTGTCTGGGGAATGGAGGAGAGACACAGAGACTGGCCAGGACTGACCCTGCAGTGGGTGTGGTAGGCATTCTTGGCCCCACCTTCACCTGTCTGGGTGCCAGGGCTTTTTTGCTTACCATTGCCCTGGGGGTGCAAACATGTAATGACACCCTGTACATGATGGTCCGCTCCAGCACCCGGGGGCAAAAGGCATCTGCCGTCACCCCAAACCCCGGAAGAGCATGCCACAAGTAGAGCCGCCCAGGCCACCACCAGGAGTCACTGGTACTACTGCAAGCATACCCACCCACCCCAGGAGAGGAGAGCAGTCCTCTGCATGCTCAATCCTCTCCTGTCCCTGCTGACCCCTGGTGGCCCTAGTTCACTCCCGAACCCAGGTCACTGGTGTGGCATGAGGTGTGGTATCCAGCGCCTCAACTCTCAGCACCACCAGGCTGGCACAGATGTTCAATATAACATTTCTACTTTCATAGACCATTATATTGCAAGCACACAAACACAGAGTACAAAATACATTTTCTATTTGTATCATAAAGGTACCCTGTCACCTTGGCTAGCTGTTGATTGGTATATTAAAATGAGTTATTCTGACATCATCAGGGTTTCATAGATGGAAGTTTAAAATGTCATTGTGTCAGTCTGTGTAACAACAATTGATAAAAGTCTGCTTATTTATATATTTTTTGGGTACCAGGTATTACCCAACATCTGCAGACTCCAAATACTGTATATATAAGATAAAATACTATGTTTTTGGCTACAGTTGGTATGACTTCATACTGGTTCTCATGTAGAAGTTACTTTCAGCCCCATCACCAAGCTGTACAAAAACATTCATTATATAAGGCACCTTGTCCTTATCTTCAAGGTTTTGCTATGCTCCTAAAACTCAGTTTGTCAGCAGAAGTTATAACATAACCAAAATGAAATATGGGGACAGATAGAAATGTTATTGTTAAGAATCTGAGTGTCCATAACAAGATAAGCCAGAGCCTACCAAGGTTTAAGCAATTAAGAGTATTTTCCTTGTCTCTAACTATTCTGTATTAACCCCTTAGTGCTGTTATATGCCTAACTTGCAGCTATAGTATAAAGCAATGTTTGTTCACATAATATGCATGCTCATAACTAATAGAATAACATACAATATACAGTATGTATATATTTTGTGAGGCTAATGATATAGTAATATACTATGCATTAATACAATGCATATAATAATATGCTCATCCCAACAGGTGTTAGGGTTGAAAACCCTAATGTCATATTTCTCTACTTTTTTGAGCTTTACCCTGAACCCCAGGTGATGCATTAACACATTTTTTGCAACAAATTTCCTTACTTTTTGAGATTGTCTAATCATATTCTTAGATACAGTAATCATATCCTTATTTGCCTGTGGGAGCACAAGGACCTCCGGGCCCTGCACTACCACCCCTCCACAGATGTGTATATAAAAGATCCAGAAAAAAAAGAGATGATTTGATAGCTTTTATGTTTTCTTTAAACAGATGTGTATATGTATGAATGTATATGTATGTTGTCATGGAAGCACAACAGCAACCAAATTGTCAGCATCACCTTCTTATTACCCCACCTCATGTACTTGGTGCTGAACATTTTCAAATCACCACCAAAACATGACTCCTCAGCACTGCAACAGAATTCCATGCCACTGGTGTGAAAACACATTTTGACTTGGATTTTAAAAAGGAGAACTGTCACATTCAAGAGGTGGGGTAATAAGAAGGCTATGTTCTCAGAGAGTCAGAATTAATGATATCTTGTCTGATTCGGTAGTGTGACAAGTGATGTACCACAGGGGTCGGTCTGGGGACCAACATTGTTTAACCTCTTTATCAGTGATTTACAAACAGGGCCAAATAACTTCATAGTTAAATTTGCAGAAAATACTAAATTGGGGGACAAGGTTAATAAACAAGAAAATATTTCTGCATTAAAGAAGGATTTGGAAAAATTAACACTTTGGGCAAATGAAAATCATATGCAGTTTAATCAAGACAAATGTTTAGTAGTACATTTTGGTGTAAATAATCCAAAAACGATATATAATATAAACGGACTACCACTTCACTCATCAAATTGAGAAAAAGATCTAGGGATATATGTTAATAATAAACTTACATCAGATGATCACTGTGTGAGAACTACTTGCATGACCAACAGACTTTTGAGGCAAATAAAACGCACTTTGGTTAATCGCACTGAACAATGCCTTGTTCCATTGTACAGGTCATACATTAGACCATATCTAGATTATGGCTCCCCTTTCTGGAATCCAAGCCAAAAAAAAGACATGGCAATTCCTGAACAGGTTCAAAGGAGAGTAACTAGAATGATTCCAAGATTAACAAACTTGGATTATCAGAACAGATTAAAAGCTACTGGTCTCTTCTCTCTTCAAACTAGAAGATTAAGAGGTGATATGCTTATGGTTTTTAATTTAATAAATTCACCAGCTCTAATGGAAAAATGTAGTCTAACACTCTCCAAAAGGAGACATGTTCTGAGACTGCATAATGAACAGCTTGAAGTAAAAACTTATAAAAACCAGCAAAAGGGGAAACTTTTTTCCAATAAGAGTTTCCATTGTATGGAACACCTTGCCACAAGAATTGGTAGAGGCAACTAGTGCCACTGTCTTTAAAAACAAATTAGATGTTTGGTTGATAAATAATGTCCCACATAGTGTGGGGAACAGTCTCGATGGGCTCTGGTCTTCTTCTGTTCTTTCATACCAAGTAATACCAAGTAATGTTGAAAATTTGGTGTAAAAATATGTAAAATTGTCAAAGTTACCAGCATGTGTAGCAAAATTGCAATGAATGGGCATAATTCTGCCATTTTTACACATTTTGACCACAGATTTTTAAAATTGCCTTCTTATGATCCCACCTCATGAACAAGGGCAGGAAATATTTTCAAATCCCACCCAAAAGGTGAATTCACCAAGAGACCATGAAATCACATTTCAGGCAGGAGTTGTCTAAATACAGTCCTATTGTTTTTGAGGATTGGTCCCCAAAAGGCCATGTTGGGAAATTTGGTATAAAAATGTAAAAAAATGGCTGTCATGCATACATGATGACCACCCCCCCACCCCCCACTGAAATACATTATATTGCATTTACCTTAGTTTCTCATGTTGCAGTTGCCGGGTCCAGCATCAAAACATGCCTTTGATCGGAGAGTGGATCTTAAACCCTGGACCTATTCTGGTGAGTGAGGGTGTGTGGAGGTGTACTGGGGTGGTGGGTGCTGAGTGGGAGGTGGGGGTAGGGAGGTAGTCAGATTGGCAAGGGAGCTTTTTTTTATTTTGCAGCTTTAAAAAAAAACATTGAGGACCATTTTCATTTTTTCAGGTGTGACAGATCAGGGATGGTGGGTGCCACTAGACACCATGGAAAGAAAGAAGATGACAGGGACAGGGATCGGGGGGTGCCAGTAGACACCAAGGCAACATCACTTATTGCAAGGGATGGCAATGGAGTGTAAGGGAGTGCCACAAATTACCAGGGAAATGGTGGCTCACAGCTCACACTGCAGCCAGTTGCATGAGTTCAGCTGCAGTTGCAGAAATCAAGAATTTCCTGCTGTTCTCATATAGATAATGTGGAGAAAGCGCTCCTCTCACTAAGCAAGGCACCCGGGATATTGGATACCCAGAAAATGTATTTGTGGCCATCTAACTAGGTTTTACTGTTTGTTTTTAAAATCCCAGCATTTTTATGTATTTTACACATTTGTTAGTTTGTGGAAAAAAATAAACAAGATGGTGGTTGGTACAGAACAAAAAATGTTTAGTGCCCTGCCTAGAAAGTGGCACAAAAACAAAAATGCACTTTTTGAGCATCAAATTTTTACTTTAGCTGCAGAACTGTATTTCAGAAATTCAATTGCCCATGTGCAGGTTGGAAACCATTACATTTTAAAGGCGTATGACTCTGGAACCTTTTAATATTTTTTCACCAGACCTGTCAAAGGCACTACCTTAGTACATGACACATGTCCCCTGCAAGTTTGGGATAAAAATTCCATTCTGAGTAGGCTGTTTGGGGAAAGCAAAAAAAACAAAAACATGTTAAGAATAGGAAAAAAGTTAGGCATTTACAAAACAATGACATGTGGATCTCAAAAATCACACAAGCTGCCAACACAACAATTTCCAAAGATCAAGACCTTGTCTCCTAGACAAAACATATACATTTTCAACTCATTTTATCAAACGGAGCCAAAGATATTAATGTTCAAAATTAAGGATTTAACATTGAATACCCTACTCAACCATAACTATAGTGGCGCTACTGCTCCACTATAATATATATTCTTTGCAAAAAACTGCATTAATGCAACATTTAGGGTTCAGACTAAAGTGACAAAAGTAGGGAAATGTGGCTTTAGGGTTTCCAACACTAAAACCCAATGCCATCCCTTAAGCAAATGGGGGAAGAAGTCTTCCTAGGGGTTGTCAACCCTAAAGCTCACCCCATTAAGTGTGTATGTTTCTGGCATGTATAGAATGGGGTGAGCTTTAGGGTTGACAATCCCTAGGAAAACTCTGCCCCTGATTTGCTTTTGGGGTGGCATTGGGTTTTTAGGGTTGGATACCCTAAAGCCATATTTCCCTACTTTTGTCACTTTAGCCTGAACCCTAAATGTTACATTCTTATGTTCCTATTAATGCACAGAGCCCAGAGAGCTCTTCACTCCTATGCATCTTTACTTTTTGAGATAGTGTAATCATATCCTTATTTGTCTGATGGAGCAAAAGGCCCCCAGGGCCCTGCACTCCCATCCCTCCATAGATGCATATATGCATGTTTATGGGTTAACACAGGGCCCTCTGGGCCTTATACTTCATTTTGTAGGACAACAGTAGCCAAATTGTTGGGCTGACCCAGTGGTGCTGAGGCTTGCAGCACTGGACACCATACCTCGTGCTAGGCTGGTGGCCCAGGTCATCGGTGGTCCACTGGGGGAGGGAGGAGCAGGATTGAGCAGCTGCTGGCAAGCTCTCCTTTCTTGGGGATGGTTTTGTGGCTCCCAGTGCATCAGCAGCACCCTGAGGTGACCTTGAGCCTCTGCAGCAGGGACCACTCGAGAAGGGTACAGGAGGAGACAGAGGCATACAGGAGTCACGTGGGAGCACGTGACTTGGTGTGCTAGCATCATTGCATGCCCTCCTTCTCTGGGTACCACAAAAAACAGGCAGAAAAACCCCAGTGGCCAGGAGGATGATGGTGGTCCCCGAGGGAATGGCACACATGCCCACCAGCGATCACAACCTGACCAGCTCTCCTGGATCCTCTCCTCTGTCTAGAGCCATTGTGGGAGAGGATTCTGTCCCCAATTTCCTGGTCAGGAGGGACTTAGTCAGGGCAGTACAAGTCACTCCAGGGGGGGATCTCACCTGAGGGAGTTCTTGGCAGCCAGCGACCGAAGCAAAAAAGAGTTGAAAAAAAAAAAACAGTAGCCAAATTGTCAACATTGATTTCCTATTACCCCACCTCATCAACCTAGTAGTAAAAATTGTCAAATCGCTATAATAACATAATTCAATGCCACCGCAGTGTAATTCTGTGGAATGGGCATAAAAATACATTTTGGTCAATATTTGAAAAATGATAGCTATCACATTCATGAGGTGATATAAAGAAATGGCTATGTTGATAATTTGGGGTTAACATATTGAAAACTAAGAAAGCTATGAGCGTGCCTGGCAAAATGTCAACAGATGTGCACAGTTTTGCCATTTTAGCATATTTTGACATCAAGGGCTAGATAGTCAAAGGAGTTGTGCCTAGCACAACTGAATTGTACTGGCACAACTCCAGAAATGCACCCTGGGGCTATAGTCAAAAGGGAGAAATGTGCTGCGCAATTCCAGATGTGCAGCAGCACAAAGATAATGTTTGTGGCACATCTAGAGGGGGCATGTCCACGAATGTGCTGCGCATCCCCCATATTCAGCCCAAACAAGCAGCACAACTGTGGAGCAACTCACAAGATGCGCCGCTCAAAGTTGAACATAAAAGGTGGAGGATCAACTTCACTCCCCCCACCACAGGCAGACAGCAGAATAGGCAGGAACAAATGGATGCCACTGCATTTCTGATGGAGCAGGTAAGGAGGGGGGGTGAGGAGAAGGGAAGAACAGCAATGTGGCTGTGAAAGGGCCAGTTGGCGGTATGCCCAACAGAGACAGTACCATGCCCAACTCACCTTCGAGAACTACAGTGACACTGAGATAATGGGCAGGTACCATCACAACAGGGCAATTCTGAGGCAGCTCTGTGAGCTGTGCCATGATGAAGTGCCAGCACCCACCCGAAGGAGCCATGCCATGTCGGTGGAGAGCAAAGTGACAGTGGTTATGTGCTCGCTAGCCACGAGCACCTTTCAGAAACCAGTGGGTGCCACCACTGGGATCACCCAGTCAGCCATGTCCCACCTTCTCATCCAGGTCCTCAATGCTCTGATGCCACATACTTCTGAGTGCATTAAATTCCCAAGCACATAGGCAGAGCATACAGTAAACATGCAGGACTTCCGCAGGGTTGCCTTCATGCCAGGCATGATAGCAGCCATTAACTGCATCCATGTGGCCATACATGCACCACCTGACCCAAAAGGCACAGCATACATGAACAGGAAGGGATAGTACTCCATCAACTGCCAGGTGGTGTGCAATGCCACAGGGAGCATCATCAATGTGTGCGCCACGCACCCTGGGAGTAAACATGAAGCATTTATCTGGCACCAATCAGTTCTGTGCCAGAGATTTGAGAGTGGGTCAATCCCCACAGAGCATCTAGTGTGAGTCGGGATGGGGTAGAGGACCACAACTGCAGTAGCGTGGACCATCACACAGCAGCCAGAAGGGGGTTGGGGAACATGGAAAGTGCTAGATGACAAAGAAAGATAGGACATTAAGCCAGATGACATGCCAGAAAAGTATGGATACAAGGGCCCATGTGCACTGCAGTGCATTAAAACATCAAGGTCACGCGGTACCACAGGTGGACATGTGTCCAATGGGCAGTATGGCATATCAGAACAGTAACACAATGCATGCAGCAGGGAAATGGGCCCACAGGCCTGTGGAGGAGCAGTAACAGATGGGTAGGAGACAGATGTGGGGTCAACAATGGTGGCACATGAACTGTGCGTGTGGGTGGTGGCAGGGGCACACTGGGGGGCAGGTAGTGGCAGTGTGGACTGGCAAGGAGGGAAGCAGGCCATGCCCAGACAGGGTTTCTACTAACACATGTGCTTTCCCCACAGGTAACAATGCGTATCCCTTCCAACCCTGACTGCTCACCCCATACGGTAACCCAGCAATGGGGCCGAGAAGAGGTATAATGAGGCACACACTGCTACATGCAACATCATAGAGCAGGTCTTTGGCATGCTCAAAATGTGTTTTCATTGCCTAGACTGGTTAGGTGGTGCATTACAATATAGCCCTGAGAAAGCCTGTGGCATATTCCTGGCCCGTTGTATACTACACAACATGACCAATGACCATGGAATACATGTCCAGGTGGATAAGGGTGACAGTACAGATGAGGAGGAGGAACAACAGGATGGCTGTGGGCAGCCACCTATGGAAAGGAGGTACTACAGACTGGTGGCACATGCCAGGAGGCACTGGGATACCATTCATGAGGAGCATTTCAGGAACCGCAGGTGAGTGCCACACAGGGAATAGGGCATGCACAACACCACACACACACACAGGCATGGACATACAGAGATGCAAGCACAAAGGAACACAAGGACACACACCAGACACACAGGAGACACATAGGCATACACACACACAAACCCACAAGGAACAAAAAAGACATACCGGTACAGTCCGCTGCTGTAGGGGGTATGCCCATGACCATATATGCATGCAGGCACACACAGCATAACAGCCACAGGGTGCACCACAGGGCACACTGCACCAGGCAGCACAAAGCAAAGCAAACTTAATTTATATAGCACCTTTCTTGAAACCAAAGCACTTTACAAGTTAAGCCATAAAACATGTAAATTGATAAAATTACAGATATATAAATTAAAATCATCTGGGAAGGCCATCTCAAAAAGATAAGTCTTAAATTCTGACTTGAAACTCTCGATGATCAGGCATTCTCTCAACCAATGAGGTGGAGAATTCCACAGGGTAGGGGCACAGAAGAAAAAGCACAAGCACCAGATGTCTTCAAACTTACCCTGGGAATCTCTAGCAATCCCTCTTTGGCAGATTGGGGAGAGCAGAGGAGGTGGTAGGGAGTCAAGAGATCTTGCAGCTAACTGGGTCTAAGTTTGTGTAGGGCTTTAAATGTCAGAAGATTGACCTTAAAAGTGATCCACCACTGAACAAGCAGCCAGTGCAGTCTGTGCAGCACAAGCATAATATGGCTGGTCCTAGATGTCCCAGAGGCACACACAACACTGCTACCAGTGACACGGACAGACACAGCAGTAGTGCAGGGAGTGGCATGTATCAGATGGTATGCACTGTCACATAGGCAATGCCAACACTGTGCTGCACTCATCATGCCCATGTCACATGGTTCGGTACCACTGCCACCACATGTGGCAGCTGTGGCTCAAGTCATGCGCATGCAATAGCATGAGAACCAGGCCACTACCAGCCTTGTGCAAGGCTGGCAACAGCAGCAGGGGACTGGACTGGGCAGCACACCCAGCAGGCCTACTGTATGGCTCCGCAACTGCCATAGCCACAGTGGCAGCCACATCCTGACTGTGTGGCAGCCACAGGCAGCTTAACAGCCACAGAGGGTGTCAATAACACACTCACAGGGGTAGATGCCTGAGAATGCGACTGGGTCCTCACGGATGTGTCCAACCGAATAAACAGACCATTGTCAGGTGTGTCAGAGATGGTGATAGCAGCAGGCAGCATCAGCCTCATTGGGGTCACCTGACGCTGAGCCCTGGGAGTGCTCGTGTTGCTATAGGGAGTCTTGTGCACCCTGCTGTGACCGCTGGATGCCAGTGTTGCAATGCCTGCTGCAGTGGTCTCTGCAATGTGACCCAGGAAGTGATCATGGCCTCCTGCAGTTGGTGGATCTCAGCAATCAGCTGAGAAAATCCCATGGCCCCACACTCAGACAGTTGACGCGCCTCCACCCGCAATGTATGGTACTTCACCCTGAGCACAGTCTGGCTCTTCATGGAGTCCTGTAGAAACTTGGTGTCCTTGTCTAGCCTGTCAGCTTTTGAGTATCATGGGCTTGATGCCCACAGGCAGGGGGGGTGGCGGCCTGCTTGCCATATCCCTCATCTGGGAACTTTGCACAGGACTCCACTGTGTGGATGGGAACTGGTCATGGGCGGGCACTTCAGCCCCTAGGGAGTGCTGCAAAATGTCCCTTGCAGGCCATTGCAGCACAGCAGCACCCTGCTGGACCTGGCCAGTGGACCCAGCACCCATACCTGTGCCCCATCCCCATCCAACACCAGAAGCAATGTCTGCTGGTGCAGGGGGGGTCAACCAGGGGTGTGTATGCATGGTGACTGACCCACTGGCACTGCCTGCCACCACCTGAGGGACTACTGGACCAGGGAGAGGGATGTTGACACCTGTGCAACCCAATAAAAGAGTGATGTCATTCTCACTGTCATAATCATCCTTGTCCTGAGTGGCCAGTACTAGAACAGAGAGGTCATCCTGCAGGAGGATATCAGCCAAAGGGTCCTCAGCAGCCAATCCCAGTAGGTCCACCAACTTACCCAGTGGACGTCACCCCTGCAATGGCCATACCATCAGCATTGTCCTGTGCCAAGGGGCCATGACTAGTCTGCACAGTGCCCCTGAGGTGTGAAGGAGCTGAAAGACAAAATGGATACTAAAGCATTGCAGGCAGGGCCCCTACTTTTCTGTGGCACAGTGGGACCAAGTTCTGCCTCAAGACTACCATTTGCCGCAGAACTTCTGTGGCGGTGGTTTGTAATTTCTGCGGAAGTTCTGCGGCACTAACAAACTACCACATCACAGTGTCAGCTTGTTATCCTGACTTCACTTTCATGGCAGTGGTTATAGCAATCAGGATGATGGAAAGCACAGTATCACTAGTTCAAAAAATAACAGACTTACAGTACAAAAATAATGTTATGCCTAAAAATGCACAACAGATGTCTCTCCCTTAAGGTCCTAGCCTGTTGGATAAATGACATATGCTGAGGGGACCTTGTGTGATAAATAAGGTATTTCTATTCGCATGCTATCTATCCCACTAATGAGGTCTCTACTGTCTATCACTTATATATTTGTATGTGCTTTCTACACCACTCATGAGGTTCCCACTGTGTATCACGTATATATTGATATGCAATCTGTAACATACATACCAATATATGTGTGTGTAAGTGTGTGTGTGTGTGTGTGGTGAGACAGACAGATATACTGTATATGTGTGTGTGTGTGTGTATGTATGTGTGTATATATATATATATATATATATATATATATATATATATATATTATTTCCATGAACTTGCATCCTCATTCATACAGGTCCCATTGGAAATGGAACAGAGGAGTTACTGCAAACTCAGTTTTCATGACAACCTGCTTTCCCTGACACACTGCGTAACACCATCAGGACATGACATGCATGTGAACCGATTGTGAGATAGAGCTCTCCAGCCCATCACAATGTGTCCACCATGTGACAGAACACTGCACCATACCTTCCCAGGCTCTGAGCAGTGATGTGTTCCACTAATCCTTGTGCTGCCCAGCCAGCTCCCAGAGCTAATGAATAGCTTGGCAGAAGACACCAGGAGAAAGGACTGCTGTGTGACTGAACTTCTCTGCTGGGACTAAAGTAGAAGAACTTTTGTATTGACCTTTAATTTAGGGTAAAAAACTAACATACAAAAAAAAGTGTGTGTTTGGGTTAACTGAACTGAATGGGTGTCTGAAGAGTTATCTAGGTGTAAATCTCAGGTGACTGAAAGGACTTAACTGCTGTGAGGTTTAAATTACTTGTAGAAAGATCTGGTAAGTAGGGGGTGAGCTTAGCTAGAAGGAAGCTACATTTAAAGACTGCTTAGAAAGTTTCTGCTAATAGCTTGGCAGAAGACACCAGGAGAAAGGACTGCTGTGTGATTGAACTTCTCTGCTGGGACTATATTGCCCTTCCTCTCTCCACCCAAAGCTAGTTCTATTTTTATAGGCACAGAATTTGACTGACAACAGGAACTTCCTATTTAGGGGCAGGAAGTGAGTGATCACATAACCACCAAGGACCCACCATCCTAGAAGGGCAAGAATAGCTCTCCGGCCCCCTCTAGCTGCTGGAGGTCTGCCTCTGAGCAAGTAAGTGGTCTACTGCGAAATATAGGATATTCTTGTCTCAGAACAGGACAATCAGGAGCTTAAAGGGCACACAGGCAGAAAGTAAGGAGAGAGAGAGAAAGAGAAAAAAAAACAGAGGAAAGAGTAAGGATTGCAAACAGTTAAGGGGCCAGAAATAAGACATGATTGGAGTGGTGCAGTGCAGTGGCTGTGGAGCAGCAGTCTTCTGGGAGATGTTCTGGAGGATGCGGTGTTGTCCCATCTGCAGGCACCTCTCTGGGTTGAGGGGAAGAGGTTGCTCATCTCCAGGCTGAGTTGGCCAGGATTTGTGGGACCTACTCTTCCATCCAGGGACTACCAGTGCCACTGCTGTTGCCTCAGAGGTTGCCAAGAAAGAGGAGCAGTTGGACCACAGTGGGCTCAGGGAGGGTGAGGGTGGTGGAACAGAGGCACATCCCTCTAGTTGTACCTCTCCACAATTCCTATGCCATTCTGGCAAAGTGTGGTTCCTCTATGGAGGCACCCACAGTGGAGACCAAGGAAGATGCTGGGAACCTCCACAAAGGAGACCCACAGGAGGGTGGCAGGGGAAGGAAACAACTCCTGGTGGGGGACTCCATTGTTAGGAAGGTAGAACTGGGGGAGGAAGGGGAGAGGGAGGTAAGGTGCCTGTCTGGCACCATGGCTTGCAGGGACAGGAAGCAAATCCTCAGGATTGCCGGAGCAGCTGCACAGGGGAGGGAGCTGGATGTCATTGTCCACCTAGAGACAAATGACCTGGCTAAGAAAGGGATTAGAGAAGTGCTGGAAGAGTTTGTGGAATTGGGGAGGGGCCTTAGTCAAGTAGCACGCACGGTAACCTTCTTGGAGGTGCTACCCATCTATGGCATAGGAAAGGCTAAGGTGTTCCGCACCATGGGATTTAATCAGTGGTTGAAAAACTGGTGTGGAGCTCAGGGATTTGGCTTCATTGGGGACTGGGGGTCGACCTGGAGTGATGCAAGTCTATACTGGCATGATGGGCTGCATCTGTCCGGAAGGGGAACCAGGATCCTAGGTGATAGGTTTAAATGCTTCATTGGCAAGCTTTTAAACTAGCCAAGGGGGGAGGCACTGGAAAGGAGCAGGAAAATCCTAGCCCCCCCCAAATAATCACGGTAGTAAGTGCAGCAAATACCAACATAGAGCGTGTCGGCGGCCCGGTGGCGCTGAAGGTTGAGGTGCTGGACGCCACCTCGCTCACGGCGGCCGGGTTCGGGAGGCGGACTCGGTAGTCGTGGGTGGTCGCCAGGGGAGACAGGCTTGAGCGTCCGACGCACAGCTCACCTGTTCGGGAGGAGGGATCGGTCGATGCCCGGTATCTTGCATGACCCGGCGGAGGCTCAGGAACTGCAAGCCCCACTAGGGGATGGCTGGCCGTTGAGCAGCACGGACATCGACGTGCGCGTCATGACATCAGGGGAGGTTTTCAGCTGCTCAGGGAGGGAGAAAAGAGGAAAAAGGAGCCTGCCTCATCCAGGAAGAGGCGAGGACCTCGGACGTGCCCATGATGTGCCCGTGCCCGCCCAACAGACCACGAGACCGACGAAAATGTAAAGTTACGGGGTTAGAACCCCTCCACCTCATCCCCGCCCGGGGGGTAAACCGCGGCTCCATGGGGATCCGTGGTCTGTGGGGGCAGGGATCCAGGCAGTGGGATGTCCGGAGGTCATCGCTGAAGGGTCGGAGGAGGCAGGCTGTGAGGAGGATAAAAGAGAAATTTCAAAAAACATAGACGTGTCGATAGGGAGAAGGGCAGGGGTAAATGGAAAAAGTGACAAAGGCAAGAAGGACAGGGATGGGGCAAAAAGAAGTAAGGCCATCAGGAAATGGAGGGTAATGAGTACCAATGCGTAGTCTGGGCAACAAGCTCCCTGAGCTGATGGCCTTAATGGAAGAGGGATGCCTGGATATCGTGAGAGTCACAGAAACATGGTACACAGAGAACCATGACTGGGATGTTAACATACCAGGGTACATAACCTACAGGAGAGGCAGGCAGGGAGAAGAGGGAGGAGTAGCTCTCTATGTAAAGGAAGGGATAAAAGCAACTGACAAAAGAGTAAACAGGGAGGAGAGGAGGCACTGTGGGTCACCTTGGAGACTGGAAAGGGCACCACAATCCGCACAGGGGTTGTGTACAGACCCCCATGTCAGGGGAAGGAATGGACAAGGATATGATAGAAGGCATTCTTAGAATGACAGAGAAAGGGGAGATACTGTTGATGGGAGACCTGAATATGCCAGATGTTAACTGGAGCACATTTGCTGCAGCCACATCCAAGAGCAGGGCCATTCTTGATGCCCTACAGGTGGCAGGCATTAGACAGCTAGTTTCGGAACCCACTCGTGAGGGAGCAATCTTAGACCTCGACCAAACGGGGGCAGTGAGAGGATCTCAGATCTAGAAGTGGGTTGCCATCTGGAGGACAAGTGACCATCAAACAGTGTGGTTCACGCAAACTCAGCTACAGAGTCAAGCCATGCAAAAGTGAGGGTACTGGACTTTAGGAGGGCTGACTTTGGCAAGATGGAGAGTGCCTCAGAAAAGCACTAGCAAACAGGCTAGAAGGAGGTGTGGAGCAACAATGGGAATTATCAAAACTGCCATCACAGAGCAACAAGCCTTTGTGTGAAGCAAATGAACAAATCAAAACGAAAGAAAAAAGCCACTATGGTTCTCAAAAGAGGTGGCTGTGAAAGTCAGGAAGAAAAGATAGCATTCCGGAGTATAAGGAAACAGAAGGAGCAGGACAGACAGCTGTACCAGTTAAGGCAGAAGGAAGCAGGGAGGGAAGTCAGAATAGCAAAGGCCCAAACTGAGGAAAAGATAGCCAACTCAGTTAAGAAGGGGGATAAAACCTTTTATAGGTACATCAGCGACGTGAAAGACAAAGGAAGGGATAGTGAGGCTGAATAGAATGAACAGTGGGTGGGCAGAGGGGACAGTGAAAAAGCAGGAATACTGAACGAATATTTCTGCTCAGTATTCCAAAAGAGATGGGAAATGCCTAATCCAATTAACAGAAGCACTCTTGATAGGAGGTCAATCCCAGTCCTTTCACAGAAGAAAGGGTTCTGCAAGAACTCCAAAACTGAAGGTGGACAAAGCAATGGGTCCTGAAGGAATTCACCCAGAATTCTAAAGGAATTAAGGGAGGAACTAGTGAAACCACTGGCTACTCTTTTAATAAATCATGGGAGGATGGTGTGGTACCCGAGGACTGGAGGAAGGCAGATGTGATTCCCCTTCACAAAAGTGGGTCCAAGACAGAGGCAGGAAACTACAGACCTGTCAGTCTGACCTCTGTGGTAGTGAAAGTGATGGAGTCACTTCTGAAGGAAAGAATAGTTGAGTACCTAGAGGTCAGTGGAGCACAGGACCCAAGGCAGCATAGGTTCACAGCGGGAAGGTCATGTCCGACGAATCTAATAGATTTCTTTGACTGGGTGACCAAAGTAGTAGACCAGGGAGGGGCTGTGGACATGGTCTACCTAGACTTTAGCAAGGCATTTGACACAGTCCCACAGAAAAGATTAATAGTCAAATTAACCAGCCTGGGAGTGGGACCCAGGGTGGTAGCCTGGGTAAAACATTGGCTGGACAACAGGACACAGAAGGTAATTGTAAATGGAGTCCATTCTGAAGAAAGGGGGGTTACTAGTGGGGCACCGCAGGGTTCAGTATTGGGTCCAGTCCTTTTTAATGTCTTCATCAGTGACATTGCAGAGGGACTGGAAGGAAAAGTATGCCTTTTTGCAGATGACACAAAAATCTGCAACAGGGTTGATACACAAGGAGGCGTGGAAAGGATGAAAAGGGACAGAAGTATGGCAGCTAGCATTCAATGAAAAGAAGTGCAAAATAATGCACCTGGGAAACAAGAACCCAGGGGAAGAATACACAATGGGTGGGGAGGTAGTAACAACAACAAAAAAGGAAAGGGACCTGGGGGTAATCATATCAGATGACCTTAAGGTTAGCAAGCAATGTGAGAAGGCAGTAGGGAGGGCTGGGGGTATACTGGGATGTATAGGGAGAGGCATCAGCAGCAGAAAACAGGAAGTTGTTATCCCTCTGTACAGACAGTTGGTGAGACCCCATCTGGAGTACTGTGTCCAGTTCTGGAGACCTCATCTCCGCAAGGACATAGACAGGAAAGAGGCAGTCCAGAGGAGGGCAACCAAAATGGTTCAGGGTCTGCAAGAGAAGCCGTATGAGGAGAGACTAAAGGAGCTTAATATGTATACCTTTGAGGAAAGAAGGGAGAGGGAACATGATAGAAACTTTTAAGTACCTCAGTGGAATCAACAAAGTCCAAGAGGGTAGCATTTTTCAGAAAAAGAGACTTGCAAGAACAAGGGGACACAATTTAAAGATAGAAGGAGGGCGGTTCAGGGGCAATGTGAGGAAGTATTATTTCACAGAGAGGGTAGTGGATGCATGGAACAGCCTTCCTGAGGAGGTTGTGGGGTCTAAAACTGTGGGAGAATTCAAGAATGCATGGGACAGACATAAGGCAATTCTTGTGGGGGGTAGGAAGAAATAGGCTGTTGGTTAACTAGGATCTGCGGCCTATCCTGTAGGTAGGGAAATGGGCAGACTAGATGGGCCTAGCGGTCCTTATCTGCCGTCAAAGTCTATGTTTCTATGTTTCTATGTTTCTAATTTCTGAACCTGAGTTGCCGGCACAGAAACACAGCATGCTACCCTCTGGCCCGCAGCTGTCTTTGCACACAACATTTCTCCATAACTTTTAGGTGATTCTGTCAACCAATGGCAATATGTAAACAATAACCCTGGCAAAAATGCATACAGGGCAATTATTTTTTTAACAGGTCTATTCTTTCAACAGGTCTACACATTATTATATTCCCCTTTTCGGGGCATAATTACTTCATTTTTCTTAAAAATGACAGTTAAATTAATTTTACCAGTTATTCATTTCAGATGGCATCTCTATACCTTAAATGCACAAATAGGTTTGTACAAAGTGAGGTATGGGCTTAACAGGTTTGTGCTGTTGACAAGGTTTTGTTGAAGTTGGCCCTAGTGCAATAATGTAAGACTAAAAATTGTATTAGGCTGTAGTGCAGGTTGAGCAACTATCGCCATGCATGATGTGCTGTGCCACCGTCTCTGGCAGTGGGAGCTGTGGTAGATAAGTGACTGTTCATTTCTGTTGCAGAATGCAGTCATTTCATTAGCTAATGTATGATGTTATAGCAATGATAACATCACATGCTGAGCATATAGGGGGGTTTGGATATAAAAAGAGGTGACGGGAATCAGATTCGATGGATAAACAGAAATATTAATAAAAAATCACCAAGAAGAGTGAATTCTGCGGCACCGCAGAAGTTCTGCGGTTGATTGCAAGTTCTGCGCAAAATTCTGCGGCTGCAGAATTCTAGGAGCCTTGATTGCAGGTAAACAGTTATACAGTGGTATGTCCACATATGGGACACAGGTGTGCCTGCACAGTCATACATGTCTTGTGCCAGCACCACTGCCCATGCCCGGCAGGACACAGGCATTAATCAGGACAATGGTCTGCATATGTGCACACACAAGGCAGTGTGTGGCATTGGACCACACATGATAGGCTGTGCCAGCACAGAACCCCTCCAAAATGGCATGCAACCTAACTGGGGATACCCTGTCTAGTGCAATGGTCCACTGAGTATGGCCACATGCAAGCACAGCCTGCAGCGGTCACTCAGGGGACATGCATGACCCCACTGATGTGTTTTTCTGGCCCAGGCAATCCCCTAACCATGACCGTTGGCCTGCAGCTGCCACACATCACACAAGGAACCATGTGGGACCTCATTGTGGCTGTGCAGGCAATGCACCACTCCATGGCATAATGTGAACACACTACTGGCTCCCCTGTGATGTACCAGGCACACCTATGGCCTGCACACACTGCCCCCCACCAGGTGTCCCACAGGTATACTCACAGTGCTGTGATGTGCTACCACTAGTCTGGAGCCCCCCCTCAGGACACCCACAATGGGTGCCCAGGTGAAAGTAGCTGCCAGCATCTCCTCCTCTGCAGTGAGGACAGGTGCTGTAGGGGGTCCACCACCAGTTTGGTTCAGTGTTGCCCTAATGGTAGTGATTTTCTCCTTTGTCCAGCACTTGTCTGTGTTCATTTTCTTTTTGTTCTCCTCAGGAGTGCAGTTGTAGCCCCTATGAACATTTACATATGTGGCCACCTCCTCCTAGCCATTAGCCCACTGCTGTGGGGTTCCTGTGACCCCTCTCAGCAGTTCCTCCCTGGCAATATATGCCTTCCCAGGGCATGCTTTTCATCCTTTGTGAAGTTAGGCCTGTGTTTTTTGACCTGCTTCTGCTCCTCCTCGCTCTCAGATTCTGACATACTGTACTGCCACCTGCGAACAGGAATGGTGCACCGATGAACAGTATGGTAGCATCTCCTGTTACAGTGCAATATAGAACATGTAGCAGTACAACAGAGTCATTAGCTATTGGAATGCAAACAAATCTACCTTCCAGGCTGCAATTCCTGTCAGTGACCTGTTGTGCGTGGTGGCACTTTTATGGCTCAACTCATGCAAATGAGCTGTGGAGCAACCAGTAATGAGTTGCTAATGTGCTGACTTGGGCCTGGATTGGCGAATGATGCAATCTGCATATCCTGGATGACTATTGCAGAATTGCTCCAGGCGCAACTGACAATGTGCTGCCCAACTGAGATGCGCCGGAGCATTCTGTTGGCACATTTTCAGCACATGCACAACATGCTGTTCCTCATGTGGCATGAGCGCAGCCTGCTGAGCAACGTTCATGTCTGTGTATCTTGCATCCGTCATTGCTGTGCATGTGGGCACTATCATGCATGTGGGGAGTTGTGCATGATTGCCATGACCACAGCTTGTTCAATGTCCCTGTGTCATGTATGCATAGTGGCTGCGCCTTTGGCCGTCACCACATAGGTGTGGAATTTGCACCATCGGTGTGCTGAAGTGTGGCAGTGCCTGACCTTCACAAGATGGTGCTAGTACACAGATGTGTGACCCTGGGTCACAGTCATGACCCCAGTCTCCCACCTTGACTTTCCAGTATTGCGCATGTGCAGTACTGCACAATTGGCCCCACTGGCACATGCCTATCATGCATGTGAGTGTTGATCGGCGGTTTGCTGTGCTTTCCTATCATGCAATCAGAAGTGCAACACAGTTCTCAGTACACCAGCAGACAGCACAGTGGGCCTGATAGAATGTGCTGGAAGCATGGCATGTGCTGCAACAGGCTGCCCTTGGACCCTTAACTGAAGTGAGGTGGAGATGGCCAACCTCATGGCACTGTTGCCCCACTGGAGGACCAGTGATTGGAGGTGTGGCACAGCAGGAGGCACGGTCCCAGGTTTTGACCTGTGTTGCAGAGTGCCTGGATGGGCACACAGGGATTCCCAGGACAGGAGTGCAGTGCTGTCACCAGTATGGTGACCTGCACTACTGCAATCAAGCATGGCTACAGAGACTGCAGGGCCATTCCGACAGGGGTGTGGTCCCACGACCAGGTACGTGTGTCTGTGTTTTGTGCATGCCTGTTCTGCATGCATGTGAGAGCACTGGGGTGTGCAGCAGGTGCATGTGCACCTGTACACAAGGCTGACATGCCTTGTTTGGGTGTGTCAGTACTGTTGTCAGACCTTGCTGTGCACTGTCTGGCATCATGTTGTATTGTGCCTTTGGCTTGGCACACTGTGCCCATCTTGTGGGGTGTGGACTCAGTTACCAGCATTGTGCGCTGCACCTTGCTGCATCCTGTTGGGCTTGTTTGGGCTTGGGGAGTTTGTTTGGTGCTAGCCTTCTACTCATTGTTCCCTTTCCTTCTGTTTCCTTGGCAGGACAGGTGGAGCGCAGGTGGGCCCAGGAAGAGGTAGATAGTTGTGGCCGCGAGGCGGGTGATGGAGCAGCAGCTGGAGTTGAAGGCCAAGTGGCAGGTAAGTGCATGACATGTGCAGCAATCATCTGTACCTGGCGTAGGGTGTTGGGGGAGGCCCTTACCCACTGCAGGCCATAGCATGCATACTGTGGTTGTCCATGTGTTGGTTTTCCATCACACTTGGCAGTGTTTGTCAGCAGCGTGTGGTTGTCCCATCATGTACGTGGCCCCTGTGTGCTGTTCCTCAGTTGCTGTCACTGGTGGTAGCTGTGTATACCCAACGGTGCACACATGGGGATGCTGCTGGGCCTGCATGGGTGGTGCACATGTGGGCCTCAGTCCCATGCTGTGGGGGGCATGTACAAATGTCCCTTTGTGGCATACACCCTGTGTCACATTCCCTTCATTGAGTGGTGCTGTTTCCCAGCCTGTTGTCAGTTTCCGCTGTGTGTAGTGTGTTGGCAGCCTTGTCCAAGGGGCTGCACAGCATCAGTCATATACACACAGACCATTAGGGTTGGGGGCTTGTTCTTATGTGGGCCCTAACATTTATTTCTTGTTCTGTGTTTCCCCTGCTGAGGTCATCCAGGGACAGGAAGAAGTCTGTGCAGTGTGGGCGTACTGGGAGGAGGCATCATATACCTGCAGTGTATGGCCTTTGGGGTATACCAGTGGCAGGCAGTTCACATCCGTCTGTCGCGGAGACTGCTGGCAGCTACGCGGATACTCATTGATGAGGTGTGCCACCTGAGAGAGGACCTCCATTGGCAGAGGCGTTAGGCTGACATGGACTGTTTGTACATACCCCCAGTACTCCTGTCCCCACATCCCCATTGCCTGTGGATATAGTTCTTTTCCTCCCATTGCTGTCCCTTCTCACACCCATCCCTATTGCCCATTGTTGTAAATAGTTAATTCAGCTGCCTTTTTACAATTCATGGTTTGTGTTGTGATCATCTTCAGTTGTTTTTTGCCTTTTGCCATGTTGTTTGCCTTTCATTGCATATTTCTTATGCTTTTGTTCCACTGTGTTTCTCCAGTTTTGATATTAAAGTATGGTTTCCTATATGCATGTGTGTTTGTGTGTCTCCCTCGCATGCCTGTTGCTTCAGTATGCTATTGTTTTCCATGGCTGGACTCTGGCCCAGGCATGTCATGGCCCATGGTGTTTCTGCAGTATGACACTATTGAGCACTCACATCCTTGCTTTTCATATCCCTGTTTGACACAGGGTACAATGGGTTGCCTGGGGGGGTCTGGCTCTGTGCTTGCCACAGTGTCATGTGCCCATGGCCACATGTCCAGAATTGTGCATACCTCTGTTGTGTTCCTCTTTCCCGTGCTGCTGTGCTGCACTCTTCTCCAACCTGTGTCCTTGTGTGCCTGTATGGTGTGTGCTGCATACCACTGTGTGCCTGTCTGCCTGTGGACCACTGTGCCTATGCTGTAGCACCCAGTGCACTCATGCATGGTGCTTTCACATGGTGGCAACATTGCTTTGCTATTCCTTGTTGTCTGTTGGGCTTCTGGTCCTTGGGGTGCTCATTCTCTGCAACCCTCTGTGCCACACCCATTGTGCACCCTGTCCCATTGGTTGCCCAAGTCTGTGAGGTGCTCTGCACCATGTCCAGGAGATATGGGTCTGTGTTCACTCTGCACTGTATCTGTGCCATCCACCTGTCCTTTGCCTTCGTGGTTCTGCTCTGCCTACTGTGCCATGGTCCGGTGCCTTTACACTGCCCTGACTGTTTTTCCTGTCACCTGGGGCAACTTGCTCCATTTGCTATATTCAGCCTGCACCATTGATCTGGTGCATTTCAGATTACTCCAGCACAAGTCTGTTTGTGCCATAGTGCGTCTTTGAAATATTCAACTTTGGTTGCACTGGCGCATTTCTACAGCGCATCTTCTGAATATTGCATTTTTGTGCTATGGAGCATCTGGGTTGCATGGTGTATCCACTTGCTCATGTTCAGGGTGCACTTTTTAATATCTAGTCCCAAATGTTCAACACACCCTTTTTATGACCTTACCTTGTGAACAAGTACAGTAAAAATTTTGAAATCCCACCCGAAACGTGATTTCACCAACCGACCATGAAATTGCTTTTCAGGCAGGATTTGTGAAATGACAACAACATTGTTCAAGTGGTGGAGTATCAAAAAGGGTAGCTTCTATTTAAATTCTGTGTCAGATCTTAAAAAATGACAAAGTTATGCACCAAAGTTGAAAACCCAATTGAAATACATTGATTCCCCATATGAAAAAAGATACTGTTTTGTGAGTCATCATACAAAATAAGAATCCTGTTTCATATGACGAGTTACGAAATAAGATTTATAATCTTTAAAACAAAAACATTTTAAGGTCCTTTCTGCATCAGTTAAGTTGCAGATTCCAGATAAGGGGGTCTGAATAAGCAATCTACATGTGTTGGTTGATTTCAGAATATCATTTTTGTGGGTTTT
This sequence comes from Neoceratodus forsteri, assembly GCA_016271365.2. NCBI lineage: Eukaryota > Metazoa > Chordata > Ceratodontiformes > Ceratodontidae > Neoceratodus > Neoceratodus forsteri. The sequence continues at coordinate 1,058,655,073 of CM028132.1, read as the reverse complement.
CAAATGTTCATTTTTATGGAAAAAGGGAAACAAGATGGGGCAAATTAAACAAAGATTTTCTCCTCATGAAAAAAGATTGGTCTCACATGAAAAAAAGATTCTTCTTTCATTTCATACTGGTAATTTGAAGTGCTTACTGAGCATGCTCAGAGACAATTTTTAAAAATGTCAAAACTAAATAAATTTGGAATGGATTATTATTTTTTCTCTAAACAAGCAAAAGGCACATCTGTGGACCAGCCACTTTCTACCCTGAAAATGTCAGACCAGAATGATAAACCATCTGAGCAGTAGGCAAATTCAAAGAAATCCCATTCAAACCAATGGTGAAAAACTACAAAAAGTTAACTTTTTTCCCTATCCAAATCTCAGAAACCACACATCCCACTGGAACAAAACTTACCACTTCCAGAGATCTGCCACACAAGATTACAAAGGCAAATTTCATGAAAATCCATTCAACAACTGCAAAGATATAAAAGGGCAACATTTCAGATTTAACATAGAACCCCAGTTCAACCCTTGCTATAGTGGCAGTACTGCACCACTATAATATATGTTTATTGCAAAAAGTTGCATTAATGCATCTGCTAGGGATCAGGATAAAGTACAAAATTAGGGAAATATGACATTATGGTTTTCAACCATAGAACCCCACCCCCACCCTGGAGGCAGCAAATCAAGCATGCCATAGGGTTACAAACCTAATGCTCACCCTGTTCCATTACTAAACAAGCATAGATGTGTACACTGAATGAAATGGGGTGAACATAAGGTTTGACAGCCTCAAAGCATGCCTGATTTGTTGCCTCCAGAGTGGGGGTGGGGTGCTAGGGTTGAAAACCCTAACATCATATTTGACTACCCTTTATGATGAACCATAACTGATGCATTAACACATTTTTTGCACTGATGCATTAACACATTTGTTTGCACTGAATTTCCTTACATTTTGAGATAGTCTAATCATATCCTTAGATACAGTAATCATATTCTTATTTGCCTGTGGGAGCACAGGACCCTCTAGGCCCTGCGCTACCATCCCTCCATTGATGTATATGTATGTTGTCATGGAGGGCCCTGTACTTCCATTTGTAGCACCACAGCAACCAAATTGTCAGCATAACCTTCTTATTACCCCACCTCATGTACCCGGTGCTGAACATTTTCAAATCATCACCAAAACATGATTCTGCACCACTGCAATGCAGTTCCATGCCACAGGTGCAAAAACACAGTTTGACCAGGATTTGGAAAATGAGAGCTGTGACATTCAAGAGGTAGGAGAATATGAAGACAATGTTGAAGATTTGGTGTCAAAATATGCAACATTTCCAAAGTTACAAGCATGCATAGGACAATTGCAATGAATGGGCATAACTCTGCCATTTTTATACATTTTGACACCAGATTTTCAACATCACCCTCTTATGGTCACACCTCATGAGCAAGGGCAGGACACATTTTCAAATCCCGCACAAAAGGTGAATTCACCAAGTGACTGCAAAATCATCTTTCAGGCAGGAGTTGTCTAATGACAGTCCTATTGTTCATGAGGTGGGGTCCCCAAAAGGCCATGTTGAAAATTTGGTGAAAAACTGGCTGAGTTATGCATAAAACTTGAAACCCCCATTGAAATACATGGAAACACATTTATCTTAGTTTCTCATATTGCAGTCACCGGTTCCAGTAGAAAGACGTGCCTTCGATCAGAGAATGGATCTCAAACCTGGGAACCGTTCAGGTGAGTGATGGTCTGTGGGGTATACTGCATAGTGTGAGATGGTGGTTGCTGAGTGGGAGGTGGGGCTGGGGGGTCAGATTGGCAAGGGTTTGTTTTGTTTTGTAGTTTTCCCCCCAAAAAAACATTGAGAACCATTTTCTTTTTTTCAGGTGTGATAGATTGGGGATGGGGGGAGTCCCACTAGACACCAGGAAAAGAAAGAAGATGACAGGGATAGGGATCAGGAAGGGGGTGACACTAGACACCAGGGAAACAAATAAAGACTATAGGGACAGTGGCCAGGGAAGGGGGTGCCACTAGACATCAGGGAAAGAAAGAAGATGATGGAGACAGAGAAGGGGGTGCCACTAGACCCATGGAAAGAAAGCATATTATGGGGACAGGGATCAGGGAGAGGGGGTGTCACTAGACACCAAAGAAACAAATAAGACTATGGGGACAGAGATGGGGGGGTTGTTTCTGTATTTTATTTTGCATCTACTTCTCCTGCAATGTATTGAGCAAATGTATGCTTTTTTCTGGGCAGAATCATTGAATGTGTTTTTGAACTTTACTTTTCAAAGTCTTTTCAGATCAAACAGTAAATGTTCAAATGGTTATTTACCATTCAAACTATCCTTACATTGGCGAGTGACAGGCAAAATGATTCTCCTCACAAAAACAAGCATTTTCTCTGTACATTTCAACATAATAAGAAAAAGCTGAACAAAGTATGTAAGCGGACCTAAATACAAGTCTTGTTCATTAATTGTCAAGCAGTACTTATGTAGAAAAGTAGTTTTAAAACTGAGAAAATAATCAAGATGGCTGGCAACGCAAACAATATTTCTATGAGCAAATCCTTCAGTGCTAACAGGTCGGTTTTCATTTACCTGCTGTTTTGCCGCTATCACAAAAAACATTAAAATTTAAAAATCATGAGATATCTTTTCACTAAACAATCCAAAGGCACTGCCTTGGCATAGACCCCATCATCCCTGAAAAGTTCAGGAAAAATTTAATTTTGGCTGGGCTGTAAATGGGAACAAAAAATCCCATTTTATGTATAGGAAAAAAGTGGCAACTTTTCACTTTTTTGCCACTCTATGTCTCACAAACCACACAATATTCTCTAACAATTTTTTTACATTTTGAGACACTGGCAGAATGACCATGCATATAAACACAAAACACTTTTTTCCCATTGGTTAACATGGGATTTATTGTCATCATCTACAGATCAGATGGAATGACATTTTTCTCTGAATTTGTCAGGGATGATGGTGTCTGTGCCAAAGTTTGGTGAAAAAATGTTTAACCTTTTTTGAACTATAATGATTTTTGTGATAGCTGAAAGACCAGCAGGTAAATAAAAACAGTTTAAACTGTAAATTTACAGTTTGTACAATAAATTTACAGCCATTTGCTTTTGTAACACTTTGCAAAATACTGTTGTACACAACTACTGCATGGTAAGGGCAGCACAACACCTTTATTTAGGTCTCTGTGATATGCTTAGTTTGATTTTTGTCTTAAAATTAGTATAGCTACATGGTAAATATGTGTTTTTTCACTGAAAATCAAGCCCCCTGTCACTTGCTAAGTAATTACTGTTTGGTTTATTTACTATTTGAACTTTACAGTTTGAGTGGTAAATAACCATTTACACTTATTAATAGTTTGAACTTTACTATTCGAATGGCAAATTCTTTTTTGGAGTTCTGGTACTCAAATTTAAAATTGTGGGTTTTTTTCTTCACAGCAACATTCACTCTTATGCTAGAGTACCTTCTGTGCCAATCTGTTATAGGGCAGCCAGTTATAGCATTCAAATCAACATCCTCCTTGGACTTATCAAAATATCAAAGGTTGATATTTAAAGGATAGTCAGCTCAGTGAAAAAAAGTGCTGTCTTAGCTGCAATTGTCAACATCACTAGACATCCAGGTACTAGTTGCTACATTTCTGCACGACCTGACCAGCAAGCCTGTTGCACTACAGGAGGGCAGAAAGATGTTGTACAAACTCTTCCATAGTGAGTCTGGCTACTGGAACACTTGAGACATAGGAACACTTGAGACATAGTGAATACAAGTCGGGCTTTATTTTAATTTTTACCAAGCACATTAGTTACCCCCCAAGCACACACAAATGCACACCCTAGCAGTTAGCGAGTGAGCATTGTGCAGCCAACATGGATAGTAATCAGCAGTGATCGAGTGCATGGGGGAAGCAATGAAGTCCAGGGGCAGACACAAAAAATGTGGAAGTGAACTGTGGGGGAGACCATAAAAACAGCTGCAACTAGGGACAGACATGAAGCAGAATTCTGCAGTGACTGATTGAAAGGGGGACTGGGAAAATAAAAGCTGAGCCACAGATGAAGCAGTGAATGAAAAAGTCCACATTGTGGCAGCCAACAAATAGATCACTTAAAAGGTTACAAAATGTTCAATTGTCATCAAAACAAGCTATTCCTGGACTTGTTGGGATCTCCTGCAGCATATGTAATGTTGCAATGCAACATCATAATTTGCCCAAGTCTATGTGTACATGTACCAAATGCAAGAGTGTTGAAGGTCTTACATACAACTTCGTCGCTTTGTAAAATCATGGATCTTCATTGTAGCATTTATCTGAGACAGACTGCAAAGGGGATACAACCACAGACGGGATGTTTTTGATACCTTTTATAGATGAACTTAAGCAAAGGTTTTGCTAAGAATCCTGACTATCTTTCTTGAGCTGTACTCAACTAAAACTGCTTTCAAAAGATCCACAGAATCACAAACACATTAATTAAATTTAGAAGACTTGTTTTACAGCCTCAGAAGTATGTTTCACATGAATCACAATTAACTTGCGCATCGACCATCCAGAAATAAGTTTATTTCTGATGACAAGGACAATCTTGGTGACCCTTACAACATTGCTGCCATGACTACTGACTTACCTGCACTCTGCTCTTACAGCCTAGACACCGGATGGGTTTGGAGTTTCCATCCCTGAAGTCTCAATTCTGTTCTAGATCCAATAAAACTCTAAGATCCATGTGCTTCCTCTTCATTGCCTCAGCCTTGCTTCTTCCTCAAAGGGGGAGTGTGATCAAACTTGGAAACTACCAGCCATTACACACCAGGACCTGCTGCACCTCAATCACAAATGGGGGTCAATTAAAATGCACAATTTCTTCTTATTTCAAAATTCTTCTCTTTTTGGTTAAAAAAAAACCCAAAGACCAGCTCTCCTAGGAGGAAGGATGAATCTCCCAACTGAGTAGTTCCTTGAAGAAGCAGCTGCTCACACTTGCTGAAACAAAGCTCCTTTGGGTGTCCAAAGTCAAGATGAAGGGCTAGCAATCATCAGTTCAAGGATCATAGGCTGCAGCAGTAGCATGAGCAGGTGCAGTCCTGGCACACAGCATGGTGGATCTGGTTGGCTGGATGATGGCCGGGTATCTAAGCTTGGGGCCAGTGTCTCTGTCTGGCCCTCCATGCACCCCACTTAATTGTGTACTGGCACTGACAATAACATCCACTTTCCTAACAGAACTAAGGAGCCCACAGCTTCTGAGCATATACGGGCTGACCACTCTACAAACTTCCAAACAATCAGAGCATGCACACCGCAGTCTAGCTGCAAACTTTGGATCAGTCAGAAAGCATACCCTACAGCCCAGCTGCTGCAACTTTTAACTCTTCAGTGCCTTCTTCTCCCTGACCAGCAACTGCATCTTTAGCATAAACATCCATTCGTGGACAGTCTGTGCCATCTGTCCTCATAGATTGAAAATCATCTAGTCTGCATTTGTAGGCTCAAGGACAGTGAATTTTGGCCCCGCAAGGCTTTCAGATGGTGAGTGGCTTGCACGGAGATTTGAGAGTTCAAATCCCTGGAGCACTTGCTCTTTGTAAGTAAACTGCATCTGAAACAAATACAGGAATACCATTATCCCAGGGTTACCAGGCTGGTCATGTTAACCCATTGTTAATGTTACTGTTAGATTTCCTTACTGGACAATATTGTCTGGATATGCACTGTGGCAAGTTAGACACAATTGTTTTATAACTGACATTATTAGACCCACAGTTTGTGTCTCCATTCTCCACGTCCCACAAATCTCTGCATGGAACATTAAAATCAAGTTACAGTTTTAAACGTACAGTTATTAAAAATGTGAAAATTGAGCCAGAATCTGAGCAACTTTTTTTCTTGCCTTATGTTCCATATTACTTAAAAAAAAAGAATGAGCAACAAACATTTATCATCTTCATTTGCACACTTCCATGCTTATAAATGTCTGCCAGAAAACATTAATAGGTTATTTGGCTTTGCAGAAAATGATAATTTCAACAGAAAGATAAAGTCACATTTCAACAGAAATTGAGCCTTATTTACAAAACACCTATTGTTTTGTTTACAATAAAATATTCCTATACTGAACGAGAAAAATCAAAAAACATATCACAGTATGTCACAGAACTAGAAGTCATCACATTCTTATTATTAAGTTAATATACTGTACTGTACAAATCCGAATCCGTCAACAAGTGCACATTAATACATCTTCAGGGAATTGCTACATCTATCTCTATTTAATAAATAGATCATGATTTTAATATTATACTAAAGCATACATTTCTTTTACGGTAATACTATCACTCTCGGAGTAATAATATCACACTTTGACAGTGATAATACTATCGTTCAGGTCCCTTAATAGTATCGTTCGGGACCTGAATGATAGTTTTATCAGGGAAAATGAACAGCACAAGCTCAGAAGGGCCAAAATCATTCACTGTGCCAAACGTCAATCAAACATTCTCCATCACAACATATGTATTCATTGGCCATTTTCTATCTGCAGGTGGCCAAACCACCTTCAGAAACATGGCGGCGGTCTCTCGCTTAGCGAGAGCGTACACTACTCGTGAGACTTCACATTTTTTTTTGTTTAAAACAATATCGCAAAAGAATATGTGGCAGATCTTCACCTTCTCCAAGAAGGCAAAAGGTACATCTAAAAGAAAATGGTCCGTTTGTGCCTGAGAGTGGCAGGGACAGGTGGGAGAAAGATGCACAGACTGACAGAAACTGCGACGGTCGGCTAGCACTCACACAGTTATTTGCTAAACAGCTGAACCCCCATAACAAAAATACATGGAAAAAAAATCTCACATCCATATATTAAAAAAACTAAAGAATAGCTCATTGGATATTACTGGTGAGTACTGCCATCTCGAGGTTCTGGACACTGTAACCTCTCGAGCTTCACTCTTGAGGTTCCTTCGCATCCAGAACCTCTCAATGGTATTATTCACCAGTAATACCCAGTGAGCTATCCATTATTCTCTATTTTATATTCAGTTACATGAACTATAACTATTACCCTAAGAATTTTGTTCAAGGAGAAATCTGTATCTTCCTTTTTCCCACTCCAGGACTAGGAAACTTAGGGTTGAATTCAAGCTTCTTAAAATAATAATCTCCAAGAGTTTCTCTGCATAAAATGCTCTGTCTAGCCTTTACTAATGTTAACAGTTCTTTTACAACATAACAAATACCAGGCAGTGAGCAGAGTCTAAGAGTACAATAACTGCAGAACTAAACTCAAACATGACCTTGGATTTTAACTTTTAAGGTTCATGTACTACTGAGTAGTACACAGTGATTTTCTTTTCAGCATCTGTTATCTATATTTTACTTTATAAACATAGAAGATGCATATTAAAATACAGATGTTAGAAATATTGGTAAAATTGAATGAGCATGTCCCTTGTGCTTCTTGAAGTTGTAAAAAGTCAGTTGTATACATAAAGGAAAAAGTATGGGTCGAGGTGTGTAAACTTCGAGTTTACACACCCTGACCCATATTTTGTTTTATATATTTGCTGGGTTGCTTTTTTCCACCTCAGCATTTATATAAAATAAAAAAGGTTGCTGTGTGGCCGTGGTCCGATTATGTTAGAGCGCATCATAGAAACATAGAAACATAGAAGTTGATGGCAGATAAGGACCACAAGGCCCATCCAGTCTGCTCATTTCTTTTTCTACCTTATAAATGTGCCATTGGCCTTTGCTCTGTCAATGGCCTATGTATTCATACTCATCTGTATTGCTCCCTTATGCCTATCCCCATGCCTGTTTGAAGCCCTGCACTGTATTCATATCCACCACTTCCTGAGGTAGGCCGTTCCATACATACACCACCTTGTCTGTGAAAAAGAACTTCCTCACATTACCCCTTAATCGGCCTCCCTCTAATCTCATGCTGTGTCCTTTTGTCCTGCAATTTTTCTTATATTGAAACATGTTAAACTCTTTCACCTTGTTAATACCCTTAAGGTATTTGAATGTTTCGATCATATCACCTCTCTCCTTCCTTCTCTAGGGTATACATATTGAGCTCCGTTAATCTGTCCTCATATGTTTTTTGATACAGTCCCTGCACCATTTTGGTTGCCCTTCTCTGGACTGCCTCAATTTGATTAATGTCCTTGTGAAGGTGTGGCCTCCAGTACTGCATGCAGTACTCCAGATGGGGTCTAACCTGTGTCTTCTAAAGAGGGAGTATTACCTCCCACTTCCGGATTGTGATACTACTAATACACCCGAACATCCCCCTAGCCTTACATACTGCTTTAGTGGTCTGCTTGGATGATTTCAGGTCATCGGTGATGATGATGCCTGAGTCTCTTTCTTCCCTTGTGACTGCCAGCAAATCCCCTCCCAGCCTATAGGTGGCTTCAGGGTTTCTCTTCCCTATGTGCATGGTCTTGCACTTCTTTGCATTAAACTCCAGTTACCACTCTTCCGATCATTTTGCTAGTTTATCCCAATCTCTTCTCATTCTGCCCACCTCATCTGGATCATCTACTGTGTTGCAGATCTTGGTGTCATCTGCAAACAGACAAACCTTACCCTCCAGTCCATCTGCAATGTCACTGATGAAGATATTGAAGAGTACTGGCCCCAGGACTGATCCTTGAGGTACCCCACTTGTGACTTGCATCTCTTCTGACTGTATACCGTTTACCACCACTCTCTGTTTTCTGCCTGTCAACCAGTTTGCCACCCAGCTTATTAATCAATCTTCTATGTGGAACAGTATCAAAAGCTTTACTGAAGTCAAGGTAGGCAACATCAACTGTTCCCCCTTGGTACACCACTCTGGTTACCCAGTCAAAGAACTCTATGAGATTAGTTTGACAGGACCATCCTGTTGTAAACCCATGCTGTCTTGGATCCTGTGTTCCTAAGGATTCCAGGTGCTGCACTATCCTTTCCTTAAGGAATGCTTCCATAATCTTGCCCACCACTGAGGTAAGACTGACTGATCTGTAGTTTCCTGCGTCGTCCATGGTCGGTGTTTAGTTTCATTTAAAAGTCCCCCCCCCCATTTTTATGTGGATAGCCGATCTGGTAATCATTTAGGTACTTACTTACCACCAAGTCTCCATGGCAGTTTTGTGTCCATGTTGGTTTGCGGTCATGAAGGGGACAGCCATCGGGAAGAAAGGAGCTTGAGTGGACACATGCGCAGAGCAAGGGAAATTGTGAGCATGTTTGCCGTAATAAACACTCCTTTATTACAGCAAATAACATCACTGTTTTCCAATGGGTAATACAGCAAGCTATTAATTATAAAAAATATTATACTTATGAGGGTAAAGTTTTTCTATTATCATTATTATATACTGTATAGGAAAGCATGATGTTTTCTGGTAAAACAAAACTCTCCTAATTTTCCAGTAATTCATTTCCATTTCAAAGCCATTATACTAACCCACCTACACATCAAGTGAATTTTCTAACCTGTCTACAGTATCCTGAAATGTTTCTCTAACCTGCTTACTTCAGGTCATGAGTAATTACACTGACCTGCCAATGTCATCACCAAAGTGATTACACTAACCTGCAGCAAGGACAGTTACCACTGGACAAACAATGTCGCTCTGTCTGTCTGTCGCTCTGTGGTCTTTGTTTGCGTGATAAACTGAAACTCAGACCTATATGTTATTAAAAACGATGCATAATAAACTGTGTATTATGGATGGGATGTATTTTGTATCTTGGAGTTCTAATAAGGTTGCCAAAACAGAACCCCCCCATACAAAATATAGCCCCATAATACAGAGTCCACTATGCATTATCCTATAACTATTTTACCTGGGAAAATAACTCACTGAGGTTAAAGAACAAAAGTGCCATGAGATGGCAGCAGTATTGTAGACATTATACAGACAAAAAATGTATGAGGGATAGACCATACCAACTGTACATATTACTATATTATGATCATCAATGGACCATTTTCTTTCTTACAGGTGTAAAAAAAAAACATTGACGGATAGTTTTCTCTATTGTACAACATGGCAGAGATTAGAGGGGGTGCCAATAGACACCAGGGAAAGAAAAAAATATGGGAACGGAGATCAGAGGGTAGGGGTGCAACAAGACACCGAGGAAAAAAATATTACAGGGACTACAATTGGAGGGGGTGTGCCACTAGACACCAAGGAAACGGAGACAGCCTTCCTGAGGAGCAGGAGTGTTCTTAGGAGTTCCAGCTGGATCAAATGTAGGTGGAGTTTATGTGTTGTTTTAGCTTTCTTTGGTAAGCCAAGTATGATGCCGACCATGACCAGTAGTTGGAATGCAATTTCAGAAGCTTAGGACATTCCTTTAACTGATTCAAGGAGGTGCTATAAAGTATCCAAGCTAGAGAGCAGCCCCCATCTTGCTGTCAGTCCACCAATCTTATTGTTGTTTACCGTGCCAAACCTAGCTCTGTCAGCACTGTACTGTGTCTAGAAAAGATGTAAATTATTAAGAAAAATAAGCAGCAGTAAAATTTCAAGCCTCAAACTTATGGCACTAGAACTTCAGTTCTAATAGAAGGGATCCAACACAGAGGCTGAGCACAGATAAATAGAACTTAACTATCCATCCTTCCATCTACTAAGATGAGGTAGCTTCCAGACTGGCAGGAACTGCAGTCTGCATCAGATGGATGTTGTGACTTTGTCTTTCAAGGCTGTCACCCCTGGCCCTGCAAAGGGTGATTACCTCTCCTTTCAAGGGGGCACATTTCTTAACCTGCAGGGTGAGGATTGAGTTAGCAGGGTGTCTTCCAGCTACCAGAAATCAGGAGTCTCCATCTTGCCCTGATGAGTCTTGGGCCTCACCAGGCCCATAAGGGGCCCCCACTTCTCTGTGTTCTCACTCAAAGAAGGCAGATGGAAACTTCTGCCCTTAGGGAGGTGCCAGCGTCACATACGTGATGCTTGGTACTCACCTACCAGTAACGAATGATGAAGACTGATCTAGAGAAGATATGAAAATTATGTACTTACCATAATTTGAGATCTTCCTAGATATCTTCAACATTATTGCTGCTTCCCTCTCACCATCGCCTCATGGAAAGACCATCCCATTGGAGCATACAGCTTTAAGTTTTTCTCAGGAGGAGGGGCCGGCATCAGAGATGGTGCCATCCTCAAGGCCAATGTACTATGTGGCACTCATGGGTTGGCCAGTAATGAACACCAGCCCCCAACCTCCTCAGTTCTGCTCAACAGAGAGGAAAGTAAGATTGAGAGAAAAAGAGGGAGGGTGGGGCAAGGGAGCCCAACGGTAGAAAAAGGAAAGGACATAAAACTAAAACTTTAAGGCTGACAACAGAAAGAAAGGTAAGGGCTCTAGGGTGTTTCTAGACAGGGGAGACCCCAACCTCTGGGCAGGCCTAATGGGAGAGAAAGAAGAGGAAGAGAAAGAGAGAGGGAAAGGGAAGAGAGAAGAAGAGAGAGAGAGAGAGAGAGAGACAGAGGGAGGGAGGGAGAGAGAGGAACTAAGTCTGAACCCCAAGAATATGGAGAACATCCCTATTAGGGTGGTAGAGAGGGTTTACTGTGGACCATAGTGAAAAGGACATGTTCCACTTCAGGAGTAGAAGCAGACCTATGCCCAGCAGGGTTGACCATTAAGATAGCGACTCCTGAATGGTGAGGAGTGAAAATGGTACTGAAACACAGTGTGTGCTGTATTTGTGACTGATGGTTCCACCCTCCCAGAGTTGGTATATTAAGTAAGGGGGTGCGGTGTGGTGAAGCCCCCGACAAACAGAGTTCACTGTATGTTGCTGCACTGTGTTTTGGTGCCATTTTCACTTCTCACATTTCAGGATATGCTATCTTGATGTGGAACTGTCCAGCAGAGCAGAGGAAGGACCTTAAGGAGTGGCAGAGGATAAAGTCCCAGTAGCCCCTAGAGAGAGTAGTAAGGGAGTTAGGAGAGTGATGGGCACATGCGGTGCCAGCGGAACAAGCAAAGGGTGGTGGTGGTGCACACAGTGGGGGTGCACAGGAACTGCGAGGGAGACAACTGCCCCATGGCATGACCCTACAGCACACATTCATCCAAATCAGTGCTGCACTGATTAACAGAGAGCAGATGACAATTCTGGGTCTTAGGAGTGAAAGGTTAGTGTAGCAATTTTTTAGTACAGTCCAGACAATTACTGTTACTAGGACATATTAAGTTTTTTACATGCAATGCCTTGTAAGCCATTACCAATACTGTACTATTGGTATGGGCTGCCTTTAGAATAGATACGAAGGACCAAACTATGAAAAGAAAACACATATGAGTCTGGTGTATGTTTATGGCAAACCTAGTTGCAGCATATATTTCCCCTTAAACACTATTTGCAATGCATTTGGAGCTCACACTTTAAAATCACACACTGCTATGGTTGTGGGACTGCAAACAAAGCTGCAGTGGTGTTTTGTAACTATCAGCTTGCTGACAACAGCATTAGTGATTATCCAGCATTTCTATGAATCATTCAACAAGAGCCAGGTACCAGACCAGAGCAAACATCAACCAAACAAATCATTTTACGTAGTAAACTGTAACACTGTAGCAAACAAGATGTGACCTGACCAAGTGTTATTAGACAAGATTACACAGCAATAATCGTGTTGTCCTGCATTGCTTTTCACCTCTGTCATCACACATTTAAATCTCAAGGAGCATCAGAAACTGGATGACATTGGTGCTTCCCTTACAGCAATCCTGACTGTCATAAAACCAAATGATAAAATAATATGTCCCTGTTGGCACCTGCTGTTGGGCATGGTGGGTGTCAGTGTCTGCTCTGCCTTTGCCAGCACCCTTCCAGCTCTTGGTGGGTTACAGCTGGTGTCTGGCTCCTGCATATGTATGGACTGTCCATTGCGGTAGCACCTATGGTCCTGGCTGCTGTGGCTGTTCTCCATTGCAGTGTGCCCACCATCGATTGCCGACTCCAGCCCAGTGCCTTTCCACTGCCCGGTCCAGGTGCCGTAACCTCCTGGTACTCTACTTGCCAGTGCTGCTCTCTGTCTCTGGGCACTGGGTTCTCTGTTCTACTGGTGCTCTGCTGGCAGGTGTGCTCTTTTGGTCCATGCCCCCCACCCCGGTGCTGTGACTGCGGCGCCCTAAAGCCAATGCCCTGACTTCCAGGAACAGAAGAGTGCCTCTGTCATTTTGTTCACTTGTCCCAAAAGGTGATTTTGCAGAGTGACCATGCCATTCTGTGCCACAGATGTGAAAACACATTTTGGGCAGGATGTGAAAAATGACAGCTGTACTGTTAAAAAGGAGATGTGCAAAAATGGCAATGTTGAAAATCTGGAGTGAAAATATTAAAAATTGGTGATGTTTGGAGCATGTGTAGAAACTGCGCAATGCACACTCATAATGAAGTCATGTTTTGGAATTTTTTACCAAATTTGTAACTTGGGCTTTTTGGGACCCCACCTCATCAACAGTGGCACTGTTGTTTCGTTAATTGGTCCCAAAAGGTGATCCCCATGCAGCGACCATGAAATTACCTTTCAGAACCTAGTAATGAGATAACAGAGACACTGTTCACAGGTGGGGTCCCAAGAATCCCATGTTGATAATTTGGAGCCAAAATTCCAAAAAATGGCTAATCTATCAATTTATGTTGAAAACCCTACTTAATGCCGTTATAGCATGCTTACCTTTGATTCTTCAGTTTGCGGTTCAGCTTTGATGAGTTCAGACGTATCCTAGTCCAGAGAAGATAACAGCGCTGACATCCAGAGGTAAGTATGGTGTAAGGGGGGCAGGGAGGTGGGTGCTCAGTGGGAGGGTGTGGATGGAGGAGGGGAGCTGGGGCAACGATGAGGGAGCATTTTCTTTTTCGCAGGTTAAAAAAAAACACAACAGGGAAAGGTTTTCTTTATTTACAGAAATTAAAAGAAAACATTCACGCATTTTCTACCTCCTTAGTCTACTCAATATATGGCTCCCCCGTCTTAGTTCAAAAAGATACATAGCTTATTTATTAAATTTATACGGTCCAAAAGAACGCTTTGATTAGCCTTTCACAAACTAGCTGTCCCCAAATGGCGAGGTGGATTATGCCTTCCCCATATAGGCCTATATTTTTGGGTGAGTCACGCTAGCAAATATCTCAGATGGCTTCTACCAGAACCTCCTTATTATTTTCCAATATGGTTGAAAATTGAATTAGCTCAGATTCTCTCCTCTGGTCTTTCCTGGGCCGCACTTCTACATATAAGGGAAAAGGCTCTTCCTATCAAATTGAGAAATTCCCCAACAGCTATTTCACTTGAGGTTCACACCCAACCTTGTAATTTTCTTAAATATAAACACACTATTGATCTATCACAACATATAGGGCAATCCTAACTTTAAGATAGACAATACGGTTTAATTTTTCCATTAGTTACCTCATCTAGGGAAGGGCCTCTTAATCAGTTTGGTCAAGGAAGGGGGCTCATGGCTTTCCACGGAGGAAATTCTACATAAATTTAATATCCCAAACACACAGATCTTTAAAGTTTTTCAACTTAAACATCTCCTTATAACAAAGTTGGGAACAACTCCGTGTACACAACTGTGTCCCCCTTCCATGGCGAAATGACTCCACTAGTCAGCCTTCCACAGGCGATTTCCAAGAGTTATGAAATTCTTTTTAATTGGCTCTACTCAGACTTTTTTGGCCCCATGACTTATTGGACTACTTTTTTTCCATATAGCGAGATTGACTGGTCTATCCTATGGCAGAATTGTCATAGGTTTATAACCCAGGATAGACTTAGGCTAATGCAAATGCATATACCTCACAATTTATATTACTCCCCATAAAAACTAGCTAAAATCTGCTTAGTATTCTCTTCACTGTGTAACCACTGTCATCTAGAAGAGGGTACTCAATACCATATTTTATAGTCCTGTAATAAAGTGACCTCTTTATGGGTGATGATCAAACAAAGATTCCACCCTCTCCTGGGTCTCGAGGAGTTGTTTACTTCTAGAATCTACCCATTGGGGGACTTTTCAAGCATCACAGTCCTTAGACGTAAATATTACTTAGCCCATGTCAGTTAAAAAACTGGTATTGAGGCAATGGATAGACCAGGAGGAAATCTCTTATGGAGAGTGCTTACTGAACTTTTAGCTAACCTTAAAACAGAGAAAATGGTAGCAAGTCTGACTAATAGATTAGATAAGTTTAAAAAAATATGGGACCCCTTTTATACTCAATACACTTTATAAACAATATATATTAAGCTCCTTGGAGACAGATAAACCATTCCCACTGTATTGGTTGTATTTGCTGTGCGGGGTGGCTTGGGGGGTGGAGGTATAGAGATGGGAGGGAGGGAGGGTAGTCAGAATGGGGAAGGGGAGGACAGTACTATTGTGATTCACTGTATTCATTTATGTATTTACTCTGTAACTGATATCTGTGTGGAAAAAACTTTCAATAAATATTGAATTAAAACAAAGAAATTAAAAGAAAACATACATTTGGGCACACTGGGGTGGGCTCCCAGTGTGCCTCATGAATTGGTGGGGTGGGTACATGATGCCAACATGGGAATTGGGCACCCCGATGTCAGAAGGGAGGAAAGAAAAAAACAAACATTTGGGCACACTGGGGTGGGCTCCCAGTATGCCACATGAATTGGGGGGGATCCATATACTGCATATGAGTTGGGCACATAATGCTGACATGGGGATTGGGCACCCTGATGTCAGAAGGGGCTATATGTATATAAATACAGTTGGGCACACTGGAATGGGCTCCCAGTGTGCCACATGAGTTGGGGGGAGCAACATAATTGAATGGCATTTTTATGCCATTCACAACATGGCAGCACCAATGGAACTACGCATGCATGCAAGACATGCATGTATAGTTCTGGCCCCGGAATGTGGAAGTAACAGTTGAAATAGTGCAGCTGTTATTCTGTAGCGTCTGATTGTGGTGGAGTGTCTCAAGCTCCATAGGTCTTTTGGAAGGACACTTCCAAAAGTCCAATGGAAGGTTCCATTATTGTCAGTTTTTACAGCTATAATCAATCCCAAAATGGCTGTAGGCTCTGTCCACAGCCCTTAGAAGAGAGCTTTGGCTTTATAGAGGTTGTTTTTTTTTTTTTTTTTGTCAATTCTAATTTTTCTCTGGTGGCACCAGAGCATCTCTCTGGAGAACCCATGCAACCTCTGCCTCTACTCCCAGCGTGAAACCTCCCTCCAAATGGTCTTCCACCCAGTCCCATGGACTCATCCAGCCCCCCCCCCCAATCACACCCCGGGAGAAGACCCACCTTTCCCACCTGGCAGACTATCTGAAATTAGAGGGACAGTCCCTGGGCTGGGGAGCTGGGAGATCAGGTGAAGGGTTGGTCCAGCAGCAGAATGTGGGCATGGGTCTCCTTCGTCTCCTGTGGTCCATTGAGGTTTTTTCCTTAGTGTTACACCCTCAGATTATGGATGTGAAATGATGTCCAAGCACCTATGTGCAGACGTCTACCCCCGCTCTGCCCCCAATATCAGCAATGATCATGCAGGGCTCCTGATCTCCATCAGGGGCTGCTGGTGAGCAGTGTGAGCCCCTGTACCCACCCAGGAAGAGGGAGCATCCTCTGGACACTCAATCTACTCCCTCCATCCCTCCCTCCCCTGCTGACCTCCGACAACCCGAGTCTTTTCCCAAACCCGGGTTGCTAGCATGGCTTGAGGTGTGGCGTTGAGTGCCTCAACCCTCAACACCACAGGGCTAGCTCTTACAGAGGTTGTTAATGGGAACCAAAAGTTTAATGCTGTTTTGAGCCAAACTTTTAATGAAAGTGTCAGTGAATCTTTTGCTGAAAAGTTTATAGAGCTATATTAAAAACAACTAATAAAGTAAGCTATTGTTTATGAGAGAGACTATTTGCCAGTCTCCTCTTGCTGCAGAAAGTTATATTGTAGAAAATCAACCTCAGAAGGCAAGAAGAAAAAATGGCAGCAGTAAAACTTTTTTTTTTTGTTAGTACTTGTAAATGCCATCATTAAGACAAGAAAATCTACCCTATTTTCAAGGTGGGCCTGTTTTGCCACAAAAGGATGAGTTCCAGAGTATTTTCTTTGCATAGAAGTACATGGTGGCATATCAAATATAATACATATATAATACAAGGTTGGGTTACAGAGTTGTAGTATAGAAGTACATAGTGGAATAGCAAACTCAATATATAGCATAAAGTGTCAGAGGACTTGTAAAGCTGTTATGGAAAGCAAAGTTTATATTCATTTCTCAAGGGGTATCAAAAAAATGTATATAGTCATCTTACATGTGCATATGTGTAACCCTATCCCTGATTAGGGGGCTAAGAATGAACCCCCAAAGGTCCCAGAATGAAATACTAAATACGTGTTTCAAACATTCATTAGACTTTGCCAATGCATTAAATGCATGCTTTTCATTACTGAAGCTTTTTATACACTGGAAGTTTAAAGCTGTCAAGACATCAGTCAGAATCCAGTAACCTTAATCTGTAAAATAGATTTTAAATATTGAAGTTTTGTTCTTGAAGTTCCTGCAATAAAGTACAAAGAAAACAGAGAGGTGTGTGTGTGTGCGTGTGTTTGTGTTTGTGTGTGTGTGAGGTGGGGGGGCGGGGGCATAGCACTTGAATTTTATCAACAAAGTCCATTCTCTGTTTACCATAAAGAGACAGTTAAGGGTTGTTGAGTCTAAATCCTTCAGGTTACCAGCAGGAAAATGAAGGACATGTGGGTAATATTGGGCACAAAACTAAATCCTGAATAATATCTGAAACAATTTTCTTTGAACTGATTAACAACCCTTTTTTTTTCAGAGTATGTGGTATTTCTGTCTGTGTATTTTTGTCATTTACATGTGCATTTTATCAAATTAAAACTATCCACATAATCAAGGAAACCTGCTCAGCTACACCTAATAGCAGCTTAAAGAATCTGTATTGATTTCACTGGAAAAGTCTCAGTCAAAAAGTTTTAAGGTAAGTACAGCAAACATTGGACGCTGTTTTAAAGCAGATTTTATTTCTTGCATGCAGTTCTTGACAAATTATACATGTTAACTCATAAAAGAAGGGATGCAAAAAAATACCAAACAACCAAGATAACATTTAAAATAGAAAAAATGGTATTTAAAAGCACTCAGAATGCTGAAACGATGTAAGTAAATGTTTCACTTTTTATAGTCTGTCAAATGACCCCAAGATTTTTCCTGAGAATGAATTGACAATGGTTAGAGACCCCCACCCCGGCAGGTAGAGCCCCTCCACCCTGTCCAAATGTTATCATCAATCTGGCAACCAGCATAGCCCACCTCTGTCTACCACAGCCAATCAATAGCAGAGCTGTTAAGGAGCGCATACTGTAGAATCAGCTGTTACAGTATGCTCTTTGACAACTCATTCAGCAGCTGTCCATGGTGGAGAGTGAAGAGCTCTGGCAGGCTCCAGCTCAGTGATGGGATGGTGGAGGGAAAGGGGTGGTGAGACATTACCTGCCAGGGTGTTTGGGGGGGGGACTGGACACCAAGAAATGACATATATTTGTTGAAACTCGATTTCAAGCAGATACATAAAGACTATTAAATCGAGCTTGAAATAAAAAAGTCTGCATTCTGGGTTAATTCAGAAATACAGTGAATTAGAGTAGCAAAATGCAATTCTTTAATATTTAGATTGGCAAATTAAAACCATGAGGAAACGTTTTTTTGAAACACTTGTCTTTCGGACCACCCTCCGTTTTTTAAAGACACAGAGTTTACATTCTCAGAATGGGTACTGAATTCGGACAAAATAGGTGAATAGATTATTGCAGTGTTAAATATATCACCTAAAATCAGTTTAGGTTTAACAAGTGGTAAATATTGTAGTCTTAATTGAATATATGAATTGCATGTGTGCACATTTTTGTAACTACCAAATAAGAAATTAGTAAACATATATCTCACTACAAGTCTTGATGTATTTTATGTTGCTGATTTAATACCCTACACCTCAGAAAAGATGTTTAAAAACCCTCCCGCAATTATCAAATGAAGAATATATGCAATACAAATAAAGCATGGTTTTCCACTCTTCAGTTATAGACCAGGTACCAAACGTGGTCTTTTTGTTAATGAATAGAATAAATCCCTTTGTCAGCTGTTTTTAAATTCTACAAGATTGCAGAAGACATATTTAGTTACAGATTTTTAGAATTACACATATTATCCTGCCAGGGCAAAGATGGTGCCTTCATACCTCAACAAAAGTCTATACTGCACAGCAGATTGATATATATATATATACCTGTCAAGATCTTCTGTATTTCAGGAAAGTAGTGGGAAATATCTGCTCATTTTGTGTGACTTTCGGGTTAAAAATTCTCTTATAAATGCTGACCTTGCTCCAGCAGATATAAAAAGAGAGCTCTGGCCTCATAGAGATTGTTAATGTGAACTGAGAGTTTAATACTTTCATGCCAGACTTTTAATGAAAGTGTCAGTGGACCTTGTGCTGAACATTTTATACAGCTATATTAATACCAACTAATAAAGTTAGCTATTTTTTTTACGAGCATGACTATTTCCCAGTCTTCTCTTGCTGCAAAATGTTATATGATAGGAAATCAGCATCAGAAGGCAAAAAGAAGAAGAAATGGCAATAGTAAAAGTTTTCCTTTTGTTTTTGGTTTTTGTGATACAGGTACCTGCCATCATTTGCACAAGAAGACTTACCCTATTTCCAGGGTGGGCCTGTTTTGCCACAAAATATTGCGTTACAGAGTCTTTTCTTAGCATAGAAGCACATGGTGGTATAATAACTATAATACATATATAAAACATGGTTGGATTACAAAGTTGTAATATAGAAATACATAGTGAAATAGCAAATAAAATACATAGCATAAAGTGCCAGACTAGATTTTAATCAGAAGAGTTTTAAGGCTAATATGGAAAGCAAAGTGTATATTCATTTCTCCAAGGGTATAAAAAAACTCAGAAGTGTGCATGAGTGTGACCTTATCGCTGATTAGGGGCTAAGAATGAATCTCCAAATGGTCCCTGAATGAAATACTAAAAACATATTTCAAACATACATTAGACTTTGCCAGTACATAAATGAACACTGCTGTAGTTTGACTTCTAAGATTTTTTATACACTGGAAGTTTGAAACTGTCAATAAGTCAGACATAATCCAGTAATCTTACTCTGTAACATAGATTTTGAATATTGAAGTTTTGTTCCTGAAGTGCCTGCAATAAAGTACAAAGAAAACAGAACTTTGTGTGTGTGGGGGTGGGGGCATAGCAAATTAATTTTACCTTCAAAGTTCATTCTCTTTACCATATAGAGACAGTTAAGGGTTGTTGAGTCTGATCCTTCTGGTTACCATCAGGAAAATGAAGGACATGTGGGTAATACTTGGTACAAACTAAACCTGGAATAATATCTGAAACAATTTTTTGGGGGACTGACAAACAACCCTAATAAATGTGATTATATTTTTTCAGAGTATGTGGTATTTCTGTGTATTTTTATGATTTGCATGTGCAGTTTAGAAAATTAAAACTATCCACATAACCAAGGGAACCTGATCAGCTACGCTTAATAGCAGCTTTTATTTATTTATTTGCTTCTGATAACTGGGTAAGTACATAAGGCAATAATCCTGCTTATTTTCAGGAATGACCTGGGAGAGTTTGAATGCAATCATCAAAAGTCTGGTAACATAAAATCAGACACAAGACAGCAATAAACAGTTTCCACACAGGAAAAGCTGAAAGATTATACATATGGACAAAACATGCAGTGGTCATTATACAGACACGCAACCCAATACTCTCTGGGATGAGGAGTTGATTGAGGGCAGCATAATTGATAATCCTGGAGTATGGAGATAAAAAGAAGTGCAGTAAGGAAGAGCAGGAGAAGAGAATCAGGCAGGTATAGTACAGTCACAAGTATTTAAAAAATCTGTATTGATTTCATGGGAAAAGCCCCAGCCAAATTGATTTTAAGGTAAGTATAGTGAAAATTGGCAGCTGTTTTAAAGCAGATGTTGTTTCTTGCATAAAGTTCTTGACAATTAATGCCTGTTAACTCATAAAAGCACGGATGCAAAAAAATACCCAACAGCTAAGGTAACATTTAAAATTGAAAGAATGGTATTTAAAAGCCCTTAGAATGTTGAAATTATGTAAGTCAATGTTCACTTTATATAATCTGTCAAATGACTCCAACATTCTTTCTGAGAATGAACTGACAGTGGTTAGAGACCACCACCTCAGTAGGTAGAGCCCCACCACCCTGCCCCTCATCTTATCATCGAGCTGGCCACCAGCACAGCCCACCTCTCTCCATTGCAGCTGGCCATTGGCAGAGCTGTTAAGGAGCGCATACTGTAGAAACAGCTGTTACAGTATGCTCTTTGACAGCTCATTCTGCAGCTGTCCATGGTGGAGATGGGAGGGCTCCAACAGTCTCTGACTCAGTGAGGGAATGGGGATAGGAAAGGGATGGTGAGGCACTACCTGCCAAGGTGGGGGAGACCACTGGACACCAGGGAATGACATATATTTGTTGAATCTCGATTTCAAGTAAATACATAAAGAATAGCAAATCTAGCTTGAACTAAAAAAAGCCTGCATTCTGGATTAATTTAGAAATATAATGAATTTGAGTAGCAAAATGCAATTCTTTAATATTTAGATTAGCAAATTAAAACCATGAAGAAACATGTTTTTTTTTAAACACTTGCCTTTGGGACAGCCCTCAGTCTTTTAAAGACACAGATTTTATGGTTCTGGCCAGTAACATCATGGAACAAAATAAAGTGGCAAAAACAGTGTCACTATCAATATTGGCAGCACAAAATTTAGCATGCCAGAACAAAGCAGGCCACATGACACACAGATAGCAAACAACGTCCACTGGATGGAGACACTGCACTAGAACCACAGGGGCCAGGAGCACTAGCTAGCATGCTATCTCCCCTGTCCTGTGTGTTGTGTGTGTTGCTGGGGCCATGCTGGCTTGTGCTCCTGGCCCCTTGCATTATACATGGCCATCCACACAGTGGCCATGGTCCTCCTGTCCTCCAGTGGTTACTCTAGTGCATGTTCTCCATCACTCAGCATTCTGGGTGGGGGGTACCCCACCATGTGGGTGCTTGTGCCATTAGAGTACCATGGTAGGTGTCCAGTGGCCTGCTTCCCCCAGTGGTGGTTGCACCCTGCCCTGTTCCATCTCCCTGCACCCCTATGCTGTTCCTGTGCATGGGTGCCTGCAGCTGTGTGTTCCAGTGCAGTGCCTCCACGTGGTGGATGTTGTTTGTTACCTGCACATAGCGTGGCCAGCATTGTTTTGGTACACTACATTTTATGCTGCAAATATTGATGGTGACACTGTTTTTGCCATTTTATTTTTGTCCACTTAATTTTGTTCTGCGATGTTACTGACCAGAACTGATTTTACATTCTCAGAATGGGTACTGAATTCAGATAAAATAGGTAAATAGATTATTGCAGTGTTAAATATATGTCACCTAAAATCAGTTTAAGTTTAACAAGTGGTAAATACTGTAGTCTTAACTGAATATATGTATTGCATGTGTGCACATTTTTGTTATCACCAAAATAGGAACAAGTAAGCATATATCTCACTACAAGCCTCTGTGCATTTTATGATACTGATTTAATACCTTACACCACAAAAAAGATGTTTAAAAAATCCTCCTGCAATTAGCAAATGAAGAATATATGCAATACAAATAAAGCATGGTTTCCCACACTCCAATTTTAGACCAGGTATCAAACGTGGACTTCTTGTTAATGAATAGAACAAATCCTTTTGTCAGCTGTGTTTAAATTCTATAAGAATGCAGAAGACATATTTAGTTACAGATTTTTGGAATTACATATATTTTCCTCCCAGGGCAAACATGGTGCCTTCATACCTCAACAAAAGGATGTATTGCACAGCAGACTGGTATATATAGACTGTCAGGATCTTCTATATTTCAAGAAAGCAGTGGGAAACATCTGTTCATTTTGTGGTTTTGGGGGGGGTTAAAATTGTCTTATAAATGCTGACCTTGCTCCAGCTGATATAAAAAAGAGAGCTCTGGCCTTACAGAGATTGTTAATGTGAACCAAGAGTTTAACGCTGTTTCATGCCAGACTTTAATAAAAGTGTCAGTGGACCTTGTGCTGAACATTTTATACAGCTATATTAATACTGACTAATAAAGTTAGCTATTTTTTATGATAGTGACTATTTCCCAGTCTCCTCTTACTGCAAAATGTTATACGATAGGAAATCAACATCAGAAGGCAAAACGAAGAAGAAATGGCAGTAGTGAAGTTTTTTTTTTGTTGTTTTTTTGTTTTTTGATACAGGTACCTGCAATTATTTGGACAATTGGGCTTGCCATTAGAAGGCAAGCCAGGTTGTCTAATGACCCCCGCCAGGAAAGAGCTTGACGGGGACGGGTGCGATGGAGCGTGGGGGGGGAGGGAAGAAGCAAGTAGAAGGGGAGGGGCTAGTGATATCACTAAGCCAGGGGAATGGTAATATGACAGAGCTCCAGGGATTGGCTGGGGGGGGGGCAGAGCCTTGGGGGTCCTGAGCAGGGGTCCTGTGGGCACTATATCAGGCCAGGACACTTGCAGTATGAACTCTTTTGCTGGAATTTTTTTCAGACTGAGAACTCAGTACATTGTTGGCAAGCAGCAGATAAGGCACAAAGGAGCAACTAGGCCTTGCAGGCCATGTGGCCAGGTGGTTAACTCATGGGAGGGCCTTTTGTTTGTTTGTTTTCATTGCATTCACATCTGGAGAAAAGCATGGAAAATAACATATATATATATATATATATATATATATATATATATATATAATGTAACCCGTTTATCGAACATTCAGGGGACATCAGAAATGTTCAGATAAGCTTCCCTCCCAATAGGCTCCTGCTGCCACCTGTATTTTGCTTTCCTATCCATAGTACTATACATCTCACCATGTTATCCTTCATTAATACATTACATAACCCTCCTGGTATCCCCGTCTGCCATTAGTTGGTGGTTCCCTTATGCCATCTTCATGGCTGGTCCCTGTGATTGTCCTTGGTAAATGGACTATCTGCTGTTTCTCTACAGTGAACATGGAATATATGCAGTTGTATTTATGTAATTAAGGTTTCAATGGTGGACCTGACCCCTTTGTAATTGGATCCTCCTCTGTTATGGTTCTTCCTTGTCTCCCTTTTTTTATCATTTGAATCTCCTAATACTGCACCAATGTGAACGTGTTTATATACTTATATACATGTATGTATATGCTTTTATGTTGGATGATACCCTGACCTTGTCTAACCAGGTCTATCTTGTAAAAGAGCTCTGCTCAATGATGTTCACCTGGATAAATAAAGATTTTGATTGATTGATTGAAGCGGGGTTTCAGATAAGCGGAAATCGAGCAGATCAGTAGTACTGTAACTCATTGCCACATCAGACTGCTGTAGTGAAACAGGCATATCATTTTATTCTGACAGGTAAACTACTTTAAAAAAAATCCTGTATAACATTTCTGTAGGGAAATAATGGTTATACTTTACATGTACATGCCCTTAGAGTCCTTAACTGCAGATCTCGTCGGCATTGCACAGTTGTTCATCTGCTATCCCCTCATTAGCCATCATATCTTTCAGCTTTTTTCTGAATGGCTCTACCGATTCTGTACAGGATGACATGATCTCACCTGCTACAGCCAATTGCCTAATGCCGTATCTGTTCTTAAAATGATTTAGCCATCCCTCACTAGCAGAAAAGGTGTAGTCAGCATTCATCATGCAGTGGAACTGTAATGCCTTCTCTTTCAGGATTATTCTTGATATTGGAGTGCCTTTAGTTCAGTTCTGAATGAACCACATCAAGACAGAGTCTCATCATTTTCCTGTTCTCATGACTGATGCTGCAATCTTTTGTGCTGCAGATTCCCGGTTTGTCTTTTGATTTGCAGATATCACAGACAGTGGCGTTTCCTACACCAAAGCAGCGGGCCACCTCCACAACTTTATCTCCACTCTCAAAGCATTCTATTATCCATAGTTTTGCTGCAATGTCAAGCACAGACCTTTTGGTTTTTGCCATATCACACTGAGCACAACACAGCAACAGCAACAGGGGTGCCATACGGCTGAAACTTACTTAGCAGTCTAGTTATACAGTGTTAATTAGCTCATTAACACATTATTGAAGCCTGGCAGGTGAGACTGGGTAGTGGAACACTCAAACTAAGAAAAGTTAGTTTTGAATGCAGAGCTCAGTGGGCCTTTTTTGTGCTAGCTCTCCTAGCATTTAGTGAGGAGAATAGACTGGGCAGAGCCAGGATTCACCTGAGATGGGCATTTGATCTAAAATGGTGGTTTGATTGTTGCTCAGGGCATGGGAGCCTGGAGCTAGCGTGTGCAGCAAGCAGGAGTGAGTGACTGCCCAGCATGGTGTGCATTGGTGGTGGCTGAATTGCTGTAGGGGCTGAACACAGGAGGTAATGTGGTTCTAGGGCTTTGTTTGTTCACTTTGTTTCAGAGGTTATGGGCCAGAAAGTGTGAGTGGCAAGCAGGTTCAAAGGAGACAGAAGGCAGTTGTTGCACGGTCGTCCATTTCCATTGGCAGAGAGCCATGGGGGATTTGGTTTGTTGCACATTGAAAGTGAGAGAAAAAGAACTTTCATGCTTTATAGGCAGAAGAGCCTGTGCAACATGCAGGGTCAGGGTGGAGGGGTGGTCATCCATGTAATAGCAGAGAGCCAAGGGGTTTGTGAGAGCCTTGGGAGGGGATCTGTTTTGTACTCGGGAGTGAAAACAGACTCAGTGTGGAGAAAATGGGGACGCGCTTAGCTGGGGTGTGCATTGGTGGCATTTTTATTGGGGCTTTTAAAAAAAAAAAAAAAAAGAAATTGTTGGTACCTGGATGCAGGGCCAAGGTGGCTCACATGGGGGGTGGCTGAGCCTTTGTGCCACATGGCCTGGTGACGTGGGGCAGCATGCTGGTTTTCTTTGGTGCAGGGAGATCTGGATGGGGGTTGGTAGCAGGAATCCCAACATTTGTTTTCAAAGGTTTTTTTTGCTGCAGAATGCCTGGGGGGCTTCTTTGTGCTCAAATGTTGCAGTGCATATTTGGGCCTGAAGGCAAGGATTTGTGGTCACCAGGTAGGAAGAAATTTAGGATGATGGCCCAGTGGGTGATTTTAAAGTGTTTTCAGGGGTGAAGGCAGTGAACCGCGTTGCATGGGGGGGAGGCCCTTCCTGGTCTGGCTTTTGGATACTAGGCCCTTACTGCCACGTGGTCTGGTGCAGCCCAGGGGGCGATGACTGCTATAGTTGCACAGTGCAGTTGGCTTCGGGGACAAGGGAGGGAATTTTTCACACAATCGTGGGGTTTAAGACAATAAAATAAAAATATGGAAGGCTTTAAAATGGGGAGTGCTGATTGCTCCTTGTCCAGGGCTGGGCCTTCATTGGATAAGACCAGGATGGGCACCGAGAAGCACTGGTGGTGCTGCATTGTTTGTGGGCTCTGGCAACCATGACAATGAAGATGGACCAGCAGGCCAGGAGCGTGGCCGCTGAGCTTGGGGGGAGCAACAAGCGGTGGTTCGGACCGGGGCAGTGCATGGTATAAAAAAAGAAAAAGAAGAATAAGGAAGAAACACTCAGGGAGAGGTAGCAGGTAAATTAGACACTTGCCTAGGTGACCAAGTGAAACAATTTGTTAAAAATTGGGGGTTATATACCCCATGGCAGGAGCTTAAGGGGAAAAAGCCAGTGTTTTAGCACAGCAATGCTGGCACTTCCAACTATCATGGGGGGAAGAGTTGGAGGTGTTTTTTTGCATGATGCACAAGGCTGGAGGCCCTGTGGGGGGCAGAGGGCAGCACATGGGGGTCACCGGATAGGCCCAGATCCTCAGGTGGGCCTAGATGTGGTGAGAGGCTGACCCGCACATGGGATGTTGGAGTAGAGAGGACATTAGGGGGCCTCATATGGGAGGCTGGGGCTGCAGTATGCCAATGGTTTGTGGGCCAAATGGCTAGGAAAGGGGGGCTGAAGTGGTCATGGGGAAAGACCAAAGCAGCATGCAAGAGGACAGAAGGATAAGAGGAGGACAATTCCCTATGCCTGAATGGTTAGAGCTGTGGCTTTTAGCACAAGTGGTCACAAGTTGTGATGCATATCAAGGTTGGGAGGTGCATCTGCCTCGGCATAGTGGCACAAGCATATTGTTGGGTTGCTCCTGTAACAGGAGACTATTGGGACATGGGCAGTGTGAGGGAACCCCTCCCCCAGCAGGAGGCAACAGCAGAGCATTGTTCCAGCACCATGGATTGGGGGGGGTGAGCATGGTGGAGAAGGCGAAAAGGGGCCTTCCAAGGAGCTGCATATTTCGCACTTGGGATCATGAGGCTGTTGAGCCGTGGGGGTCCACAAAAAAGGGAGAAGAAAATGGAGATCGGAGTATGGCGGTCTCAGCCACTTCGGGTATGGGGGTGTGTGTACACAGATCTGAGCATTTGTTTCTTGCCCATCTACATGCAGTGATGAATAGCAACAATGGCACCCAAATGAATCCCCGATGTCCAGCAAAAGAATGATACAGGAAGCAGCAAAATTGATGGGGCAGATGTTGGAGCTAGTGGCAGCGGCAAAGCAGAGAGAGGAGGAGGAAGAGGCACAGAAGAAGCATAAAGAGAAAGAGAAATGTCCAGGCAGGGGAAGAGGGGGCAAGAGACCCAGATGGGAAGTGCCACACCCCACATCTATCCCTGTGCTGCTGCCCACATAGCAACTAGATGAGGAGAGCCCAGATGGGGGTAAGAATGACATGGATCTCACTGATGAAAATGGTTTGCGGGAGTATTTGAAGGGGCTGTTGAGTGGCATGGGGGATGCAGGGATCGAAAGGATGGAGAGGGCCATGCAGGCCTTAAAAGGTAAAGGGGCTGGGGCAGAAATGGGGGGGGGCCAAGCTGACGGGCAAGAAACTATAAGAAGGCCCTTGAGGCTGCTCAGTTGGGAACCATGTCCAGGCCTCAATCAAAGAGAAAATTTGGAAGGGGAAGTACATCAACATCTTCGGACTTGTGGACGAAGATGCGGCCAAAAAGTACGAACAGAAGGAGTCAGTGGGGAGGTCAGAGATGGCAATGGCTTTGGCGGTGGTAGTACACAAGACCGAGGAGGTAAAATACAAGGGGAAGACCATCGCTAATTGTCAAGAGGGTTTCATCACCTACAGTGTGTTGGTCCTGGAGAAGCAACCGGAGCTAGCCATCCACCTTGCTGATGTACATGTCCATCATCAGAGACACATACAAGGTGAAAGTGGGGTACAGGTGGCTCAAATATGATGAGGCGTTCTGGAAACAAATGGTGGCAAAAGGTGATCTGAAGTGGTATTGTACCCACTCAGAGCTGTGGGTGAGGACCTTCTGGGGAGATGTGAACAGAAGTGGGGGTGAGCACACAAGGAAGAACCCTCCGGCCCCAGGGTCCATGACCTGCTGGGGTTTCAACAAGGCAGCCTGCTCCTGGAATGGATGTAAGTTCAGGCATGCCTGCTCAAAATGTGTGGGGGGGGTCTCACCCGGTCTCCAACTGTTGACAGGGTGGCAAAAGAGAGGAAGTGAACGGGGGGCAATTCTATGAGCAGTCCTTTTGGGGCACTTGGGGGGGTTAAGGCCGAGGATGAGGGGGCAGCCACAGGGGACAGCAATATGCCTCCAATGGCTGGCATCAGTGAAGAGCCAGGGAAGGGCATTGGGGGTACACACTGGCACTATCGGTGGTAGAGGAGTGGACCGCAAACTACCTGAGCAAGGGAGCTGCAGAACTGCTCAGGGAAGGTTTCTGAGCAGGTTTCCCACTGGGCTTTCAGGGGCAATGGGGAAAGATGTGGGCAAAGAATCTGGGGTTGGTGAAGGGGAAAGAGGGGATAGTAAGGGCAAAGATTGACAAGGAGATCAGGGTGGGCCGGGTAGAAGGGCCACTTGGGGCCCCCCTGTGCATGCAGTTTCGAGTGTTCCCTTTGGGCATCATACCCAAGAAGGTGGAAGAGGAATTCTGCCTGATCCACCACTTATCCTACCCAGAGGGCTTGTCAGTGAATGAAGGCATACCAGACTACCTTAGGGCAGGGTCGTATGCCTGGCTAGAGCAGGTCATAACACTCATCAGGGCAATCGAGGGGGCAAGGCTAGTGAAGACAGACATTAAGTTGGCATTTCAACTCTTGCCCGTCAGGCCGGAGGATTGGGTCCTTTTGGGTTTCCAATTTCAGGGGAACATATGTTTGGCACAATACATACCAATGGGGTGCTCAGTGGCTTGTTCCATCTTTGAAGCCTTCAGCACCTGGGTGTAGCGGATATTCGGGGTCAGGTATGGGCACCAGAGGATAGTGCATTATCTGGTTGATTTCCTCCTCATCGGGGAGTTGAGGGAGGGAGGAAGCACGGTGGATGTTATGGGATTTCAAAGGGATGTGCCAGCCAATTGGGATACCGCTGGCACAGGTCAAGATGGAGGGCCCCGCCCAGAGATTAGAATTCTTGGGCATAGAGGTGGACATGAGGGGGAGTTGTTTCAGGCTGCCTGAGGAAAAAATCATGTGCCTTATGGGTCTGCTGGCCCAGGTGATGGGGAGGAGGAGGGTGCCTGCTGGCCCAGGTGATGGGGAGGAGGAGGGTGCCACTGGTACAAATGCAGCAACTGCTGGGGCACCTTAATTTCACCTGCAAGGCCATTAGCCCATGCAGAGCATTCACAAGGAGTCTAGGAAGGGCCACAGGGAAGGCTAAGCTGCCGCACCACTGGGTAGATGTGTTGAAAAGGGTGTGGGAGGACTTCCATGTATGGGGGGAGTTCCTTGACAGCTATAATGGGGTGACGTTCTGCCAGGATGAGTGAGAATGGAATACAGACTTGGAGTTATTCACGGACACCTCGGGTGCCTTGGGGATGGGGGTATACTTTCAAGGGGAATGGATGTTGGAAGCATGGCCAGTGCAGTGGAAGGAGTTGGGGTTATTGAAGGACATCACATTTTTGGAAATATTCCCAGTATGGGTGGCCCTGGAATGTGGGGCACTCATATGAAAGGGAAGCACATCCTGTTTAGATGCGACAACAAAGGGGTGGTAGAGATTATTAATAGGCAAGGGGCCAGACAGAGACAGTAGGCAGGCTGCTCAGGCACATGTTTTTGTTGGGGTTGCAGCTGAACTTGTCTTTTAAAGCACAACATATTGAGGGGCTGAAGAACGAGGTGGCTGACTGCTTGGAAGGTTTCGGGAGCTGAGGCTGCAGGCAGCAATGTGCAGGACCAGGATCTCGGACCGGTTATGGGAGGCTGGCAGGACATAGCCAGGGCATTGTATCGGGGTTCCTGTTAAGCCAACACTCTGAGGGCCTATGAGGCAGGGTGGGAAAGATTTCAGGAATTCAGAAGGAAGCACACGTGGGGGCAGGGACGAACCAGTCCGGGATGAGCAGGTAAGGAGGTTTATTATAGAAAAGTGGGAGGAAGGGCTGGCCCACACCACAGTTGTGGTACAAATGGCTGGCATCAGTTGGATGTGCCAGGACAAGTGTTGGCCTGACTTAGAGGCCAGCAGGGCAGTAAAATGGATGGTGGTAAGCTGGCAGAGGGGACAGATTGCAAGGGCAGATGGGAGGTGACCCATAAGAGGGCAGCTGCTGTCAAAGGTTCTGGGAGCAACACAACATGTGTGTACCTCATCCCAGGAGGTGTCCCTGTTCAGGGCAATTTTTGCGGTCATGGCGGCAGGGGCATTCCGGGTGAAAGAAGTGGTGGCCTCATGAAAAACATCTACTGTCCAGGCGTTGCAGCACAAGGACATATGATGGGGTCAAGACAGAGTAGTCATTAACCTGGCCAGGTCCAAAACTGACCAAAAGGGGAAAGGGGCCAAGGTCTCATTAATGAGACAACCACAGTCCCCCAGCTGCATGGTGGATGTACGGGAAGCATATGTGAGCACCTGGGGAAGGGCTGGGGGCCTTTTTTATGCCATGGGGATGGCTCTCTGGTCACCAGTGTTCAGCTGAGAGCAGTGCTCAAGAGGACCCTGGCTTTTCTGGGGGGGAGTATCCCAGGGAATTTGTCCCACATTCCTTTTGAATTGGGGCAGCCATGGAGGCAACAGAAAAAGGGTCTGCAGTGGAAGACATGAAGAAGGTTGGGGGCTGGAAGTCTAGGCTGGAACAAGAGATATGTCAGGTGTATCTAACAGTGTCTCACACTGTTTTATCTTGTTTTCATGGCAGGTTCCAAGAGGAAAGTCTGGATAGTTGGGCACTCCTTCATCTATTGAGCAGAAAGGTTTGCAGTCGCCACTTTCAGAGGAGCAAAATTATGTTACAATTCTGAGCACACCAGGGTGCTGTGGAAGAGCATTGGGGCATGAGATGGGTGCAGCTTTGCCATTATTGGATGAGTTAAGGGTCCAATGGGGCACACCAGGCTGCATTATTAAACACTTGGGGGGCAATGACTTGGGGAACCTGCCATGGGGGGAGCTGGGGCAGAACATCAGGGGGAATTTAGAGAAGGTTAAAGGGTGATGACCAAGGGTGACAATCCTCTGGTCCGACATCACCTCCAGATGTGTTTGGGGGGGGTCAGACATGTAAGACTGATTGAGAAGGTCAGGAAGTGATTGAATAGGAGGGTGGCAAGGGCAGTAATTGAAATGAGGGGACATGCACCTGCAACACAAGGACATTTCCTTCAGTCAGGCTGAAGTGTACAGGTCTGACAGGGTGCACTTGTTGGAATTTGGCATGTACCTATTCCTGAGACCAATTGGGGAGCTAGCGGTGGAAATAGCCAAAAAAGGCTCAAGGTACTAGCCCACAAGGGTGGAGTCCCTCCGTCCACTGCAAGCTGGAGGAGGGGCAGTGGAAAAGGAAAGGAGGAGTGGGGGGAAGGAAAAAGGGGGGAGGGGGTAGGGTACACAGGCTGGGGACAAAGAACCCAGGCATAGGGTTAAAAGTGGGGAAAAAGACAGGTCCAGGTGCCGTATTCAGAAGTATCCAGGCCTGGAGGGCGAAGGCCCAGCTAGATGGAATCAGCTTGGTTCTGGTGTGGAGGAGGGGGCTGGATTCACAGTGTCTGGACCCTGAAAAGCCAAGATGGATGAACAACTAGAGGAAGCAAGAGGCCAGAACCAAGAAAGTTTTCAAGTGAATTGATATGTATGGAAATTGAAATATTAACATGGATTGATGTAAATATTCTTTGTGCCAAAAATAAATATTGCCAAAGAGCAACCAAAAATTTAATAAGTTGTGGTGTCCATCGTTTCCTTGGGGGGGCTCAGGGGACAACAAGACTTATACTATTTTCAAGGTGGGCCTGTTTTGCCACAAAAGGTTGAGTTACAGAGTCTTTTCTTAGCATAGAAGTACATGGTGGTATAACAAATATAATACATATACTTTTTTTTAGTTGTTAAAGTGATTTTCCACAGTCTGCTTTTGGGGAATTTCTTTTGCTGGTATACTTCAGGAAGTGTCTGTGTTTGTAACAGATTCCAGGTCACTTCTGTGTTTTGTAACAGGCTTATGTAATTCTGTTTATATAGCTGTGTGCTCTTTCCACTACCTTTAGTTGTTAAAGTGATTTTCCACAGTCTGCTTCTGGGGATTTCTTTTGCTGCTACACTTCAGGAAGTGTCTGTGTTTGGTAACAGATTCCAGGTAACTTCTGTGTTTTGTAACAGGTTTTATGTAATTGTTCTGTAGTTTACAGAAGCATGTCTTTTTTTACCTCATTGTTTTTTATAGCACCGAGTACAATGGAACAAATCGGGGGTGGGGGAAACAGGCAAGGGAGAGAGAACAAGAACAGAGGGAGGGCAGGGCATAAAACATGGAAGGTCATGCTCACAAACATCCGCAGTCTGGGAAATAAGGTTCTAGACCTGGAAGCCTTGATGACGGATGCAGACCTTGGCATAGCAGCAATAACAGAGACATGGTTCTCTGCTAATCACAGCTGGGACATCAATGTACTGGGCAATAGACTGTTCAGAAGGGACAGGGAAGATAAAAAGGGAGGGGGGTGGCCCTGTACATCAGAGAAGGTATAAAGGCTACAGAAGTACAGGAAAGACAGGGGGAGGCTGATGCAATGTGGGTCACCCTTGAACCAGGGAATGGCACAGCAATACGTACTGAGGTGATCTATAGACCTCCAGCACAGAGGGATGAAATGGACAGGGTACTTTTTGAAGAAATTCATGACATGGCAGCTAAAGGTGAAATCCTGCTGATGGGATACTTCAATATTCTGGATGTAGATTGGACCACCCGAGCAGCTGTTTCAGCCAGAAGATGGCCATCCTGGAATCCCTACAGGGGGTTGGACTCAGACAGCTGGTGCAAGAGCCAACCAGAGACAAATCAATTCTGGACCTGGTATGGACCAATTGAAACAGAGTCAGAGGAGTTCAAGTGGAAGGACAGCTGTGATCCAGTGACCACCACATGGTGTGGTTTGGCATGGGGACAGGGACTCAATTAAGCCACACAAGGGCAAAAGATTTCATGAGGGTGGATTTCAGTGAAATGGGTAGATGGTTAACAGCCACCCTGGAGATGGGATAGGTAATGAGGGAGTGGAGGAACAGTAGGGGAATCTAAAAGAAGCCATAGTGGAATTAACTAACCAATGAATTAGGATAGCGACCAAAGGGAAAAGAAGAAGGAAACCACTATGGTTCTCTAAAGAGATAGCAGACAAAGTAAGCGCTAAAAGAGTAAGTTTCAGGAAGTATAAGGGAATCCAGAGGGAGGAGGACAGAGAGGTGAACATTGAATGTCTAAGGGAAGCAGGGAAAGCTGTTAGGAGAGTGAAGGCACAGACAGAGGAGGATTTAGCACAGACTATGAAAACAAGAGGAAAAGTCATTCTATAGGTACATCAGCGATTGAAGAAAGCTGGGGGGGGGGCTGTGAGCCTCGAAGTGGAGGAGGGAGAGTGTAAGGGAGGGGGATCTAGACAAAGCAGAAATACTGAACAAATGCTTCTGTTCAGTATTCACTAAGGAGGGAGAGGGTCAAGGTGCACAGCTGGGGAGAAGAGGCAATGGGGAGAGAGAAGTGGATACCAGTCCATTCACAGTGGATAGAGTTCTGGAGAAACTCACAAAGCAGAAGGCGGATAAACCCATGGGGCCAGACCACATACACCTGAGTATATTAAGGGAGCTGAGAAGGGAACTAGCAGCACCTCTGATCACCCTGTTCACAGAGTCACTGAACACAGGTGTGGTTCCTGAGGACTGGAGGAGGGCACAAGCAGTCACACTGCACAAATGTGGCAGTAGGGTGGAAGCAGGGAACTACAGGCCAGTCATCCTTACCTCAGTGATGGAGAAAATCATGGAGACACTGCTGAAAAAAAGGATAGTGGCACACCTTGAATCCATTGGTGGCCAGGATCTTAGATAAAACAGATTAACAGCAGGAAGGTCTTGTCAAACAAATCTGATAGATTTTTTGACTGGGTGACTAGGGAAGTGAATCAGAGAGAGTCAGTAGACATCACCTACCTAGATTTCAGCAAAGTCTTTGATAGCATCCTACACAGAAGGCTGGTTAACAAGATGAGTAGTCTGGGCATGTGGCATAAGGTGATACATTGGGCTGGAAACTGGCTGATGGACAGAAGACAAAGGGTGGTGGTAAATGGGATCCAATCCAGGGAGAGAGGTGACCAGTGGAGTACCACAGGGATCAGTACTGGGACCAGTCCTGTTCAATGTCTTCATTAGTGACACTGCAGAGGGACTGGAAGGAAAGGTCTGCCTATTTGCAGATGACACTAATATCTGTAACAGAGTGGATACTCCAGAAGGGGTGCAGAAAATGAAGAAGGACCTGGAGAAGCTTGAAAGATGATTGGAGGTGTGGCAACTGATGTTCAATCCAAACAAGTGCACAACAATGCACCTGGGTAGGAGGAACCCTGGGGAGAGCTACAGAATGGGGGGAGAGGTGCTGACTGTCACCAAAGAGGAAGGAAACCTAGGGGTTATCATATCTGATGATGTTAAAGTATCAAAGCAGTGCACAAAGGCTGCAGGGAGGGCCAGTGGCATGATGAGGTGCATAGGCAGAGGCATTACTAGCAGGAGACAGGAGGTGTTGATGCCATTGTATAAAACACTGGTAAGGCTTCACCTGGAGTACTGCATGCAGTACTGGAGACCACACATGTGTAAGGACATAGACAAGGTGGAGGCTATCCAGAGAAGGGTGACAAAGACAGTGCATGGCTTGCATCACAAAACATATGAGGAGAGACTAATAGTCCTCAATATGTACTCACTGGAGGAGAGGAGAGAAAGGGGGGACATGATAGAAACTTTCAAGTACCTCAAGGGCATATACAATGTGCAGGTGGAGGATCTTTTCCAATGTAGAAAATCTATCAGAAAGAGGGGACACAATATGAAATAAAAGGGGGGTAGATTAAGAGGTAACGTGAAGACATTTTTCTTCACAGAGAGGGTGGTTAATGCTTGGAACAGTCTGCTACAAGAGGCGGCCGGGGCAAGCACAGTGGAGGTGTTTAAACATGCCTGGGACAGGCACAAGGGAACATTGGTTGGAGAGGAAGTGATGAAAAGCCATTGATCACTTAGGGTCAGTGACTGCATACAAGTTTAGGGCTTATGGGCAGACTAGATGAGCCTAGAGTTTCTTATCTGCCAACAATTTCTATGTACGGTATATATAATACAACATTATAGTATAGAAATACATAGTGGAATTGCAAATAAAATACATAGCATAAAGTGCAATATCTAGATTTTAATCAGAGGATTTTTAAAGTTGTTATGGAAAGCAAAGTTTATATTAATTTCTCCAGGGGTATCAAAAAATAACACTAAAACTAATAAGTGTGCACGAGTGTGACCCTATCACTGATTGCAGGCTAAGAATGAATCCCCAAATGGTCCTCGAATGAAATACTAAAAACATATTTCAAACATCAGACCTTGCAAGTACATAAATGCACTCTACTGTAGTTTCATTGCTGAGACTTTTTATACACTGGATGTTTGAAACTGTCAAAAAGTCAGACATAATCCAGTAATCTTACTCTGTTAGGTGGATTTTTAATATTGAAGTTTTGTTATTGAAGTCCCTGCAATAAAGTACAAAGAAAACAAGGAACTGTGTGTGTGGGGGAAGGAGGGCATAGCACTTGAATTTAACCATCTAAGTCCATCCTCCATCTACCATAAAGAGAAAGTTTAAGGCTGCTGAGTCTTATTCTTCTGTTCCCAGTAGGAAAACAAAGGACATGTGGGTAATATCGGGTAACAAACTAAACCCAGAATAATATCTGAAGCAATTTGTTTTAGGACTAACAAATATTTCAATCTGTGCATTTTTCTCATTAGCATGTGCAATTTAGAAAATGAAAGTCAGTGTAACCAAGGGAACCTGATCAGCTACACTTCATAGATTTCGTAGGTTATCTTTGAGCATAGATAGGCAACTTACCTTTTACTGCTCATTTACCTCAGTTGTTATGGCCTCGCTCATCAATATCCAGTCAATATTTATCCAGTTTAGTCTTGAACTCCTCAATATTACCATTTCCTACAGTTTCCAGAGGAAGGCCATTCCAAACTCTCACCACTGTCTGTGAGAACCACATTCCCCTCCTTTTTGTGTTGTTGCTTTCACTATGCAGTCTTATGCTATGAGATCAGATACAAACTCCCCATCCTTGCTCTCCAAGCCAATGCAGTCCCATGGGGCACCATTTTCAAATGCTCTATACATCAAACATAAGCCTCCCCTCATCCTCCTATATTCCAATGAGTGCAGTCCCCAATTACTCATTCTGGCCTCATAGCTCAATACCTTAAGCAAGCAATAATACCTGACAGGGTAGGGTGGTATTGGGCAATACTGGACTGCCCAGAGGTGTAATGAGGCCCGATGCCACAGGCAAAGGGACTTATAGCCCCTGGAAGGTCCAGTATTGCCCATACTGTCCACCCTGGAGGGTATTATTACGCTTAGAAAATGGGCTATGTGTGAAATCTTTTATAAAATAATTTAAAAGTGGCACAAAATATACTTAAAAAACCAGTATAAGTTAATAAAAATTGTTTTGTTGCAAAGAAGTCCCTGTAGTGGTATAATGGTGTAGCTGGCAGCAGAGGGCACTTTTGTTTTGCATACTGTTATTTTCTGTGCCTTTATACCTGCTTGAGAGGTTGTTGCCTTGTGTCCCCTTTGTTTTTGGAATCGATTCTACAGTCTCCTGTCATTCTGTGGCTATTTTTTTTTTGTAAGAAAGACTGAGGTGGGGTGAGACTGTCATTGGTAGCATGGTTGGAAGAAAGCATTTTGAGCCAAGATTGTATTTAGAAGTTGCTGCTTGTCCTGCTACATCAGGCAGGAAGCACGAGTGAAAAGACTTTGGGAGGAGAGATGGAGATGCCAGCGGGCACCATTTACTGTCAGGAATGATGAATGTAAGATTTTTAAAACATGTAAAGCATTCTGGCCAGACTGCTTGAGTCAGGTAGTCAGAGCATTTTACTGGCTGGGTTTATTTATGAATGACGATGGACGATGGGCGATGGGGGGTGGGCGGGGCTCCGCTAAAGTGAGTAAAGGAGTTCAACTGTGTGACACTATTAAACAGTTGGGAGTTAAAAAAATAGTGTTTTGTGGACTAAAATGTTTCAGAAATTGTCTTGGGGAGAGAGTATTAGATCACGAATTTGGGGGATAGCAACACTCGCTAAGCGTGGAAAAAATGGCGTTGATTTCAAATTTGGCAAGGATCTTTTGCCCAATGAGTAAGCAGAGTGGGCAAAGGGATATGTTAGGTGGTGATGGGATCAGGTGAGTGGCACTTTTTATTTGCTGGGTGTCTATGAAAAGTTAATGTACCCACCTGGCAGGGGTACTAGCCAATCAGAGCCCATCAAATTAAAAGCCCATTTTCTAATTCCTGATATTCTCCTTGTAGCTCTTCTCTGTACCCACTTTAACCCTCCTATCCTCTCCTTTGTATATGATGTCCAAAATTTGACTGCAGTACTCCAAATGTGCTCTCACCAATGATCTATGCAATGGCATCACTACCTTCCTATCCCTGCTATGTATGTGTCTTGGAATGCATCACAGTAAGTTATAACATTTCTTTGATATTTCACTGCACTGACTTTTAAAGGAGAAATCATCTGTGATTACTATGCCTAAATCCCTTTCTTCACTTGTTTCTGCAAGCTCCTTACCATTTTATAATATTTTGCTTTAATATTGGTTCTACCCAAGTGCATAACCTTGCACTTTTCTGTGTTGAATTCCAACCCATGCTTCTCTGCCCACTTCCTCCAATCTATGTAATTCCTTCCTTAAGTTTTCTAGCTCATCCTCATTTCTGACTTCTGACCCCAATTTACAGTCATCAGCGAATTTAGTTAGCCATAATGTGCCATCACAGCTCATTGAAGATACATACATCTTGAACAAACATGGACCCAGCACTGCTCTGATCACTGCAGCACACCACTTGTCTTCATGTCTGTCCAGCAAGATAGCTCGCCCATTATTGAGATCCTTTGTACTCTTTCAGTCAGCCATGAGTCAATCCACTTAACCAGTCATCTATGTACTCCCATGTTCTTCAATTAATTTACCAATTCAGAGTGCTCAACCATATCAAAGGCCTTTCTGCAATCCAAGAAAACCACACCCACTGGAATTCACCTATACAGTGCTCTACTGACTTTATCATAAAAGCTCAGTAGATTTGTTAAACATGACCCTCCCCTCGTGAAACGATACTTGTTACATCGTGCAGTGAGTTTGTACCCACAAAGTCCTCCAATTCCTCTTTCACTATCTTCTCCAACTCCTTGCCCAGGACAGAAGTCAGGCTCACTGGTCTATAATTACTACTCTGTCCTTTGCTCTTAATAGCAGCTTAAAGAATTTGTACTGATTTTGTGGGAAAAGTCCCAGTCAAATAGATTTTAAGGTAAGTATAGCAACCATTGGCAGCTGATTTAAAGCAGATGTTATTTCATGCATAAAGTTTTTGACAAATTATACCTTTTAGCTTATAAAAGGGTGGATGCAAAAAATATCCCTCTGTTCTTCATAAAAGGAATGATTTAAGCTCCACTGACTGAGTAAAGTAATGCACACATGATCAAAAAGTTATTTCTTCACAGGGAGTGGAGAGTGCTTGGTAAAATCTACTGCACAGTACAGTGCTGCACATTTGTTATACTGTCAAAATATGTTGTTTAGTTATTGTACCTCATTGCTTACTTTCCTTAAAGCTATGTCTTCAGATCACCCCCCACCACCAAACCCACACATACATGCATGCATATACACTCAGTTGGCGCTTGTTTTTCTAAGACCACTGGCCACACATCATACCCTGAATGCATTACATCTGCAACAGAACAAGGGGCTGAACAGTATTACAAATGAGTTTAAAATAGAAAAAGAGAAAGGGGCAACATCTAGACCTCATCAGTGGAGTCAGTTAGGTGTCAGGTGATGGAGCCATCAATATTGGAGTTAGAGTCCATTTAGTAGATGTGTGATTTGGAAGCCCACATGAATAGGGTGCACATAGGCCAGATGAGAGCAAAAAAATAAGCATTTGTCAATGCTGAATGTTTGCTTGCTGGCATTGGCATTGGTAGTGTAGGAGTTAGAGAGCTGCATAATATGAATGGCAGTGATGTATTGAACTGAAGCAAACCCCAACACTACCCTGCAGAGACTGACAGGCATTGGGGTGTGCCTTTGGGTCATCAGGCATAACGGCCATGCCATTTCACCACACTCTACCCTGCTGACACTGACAAGTGTCACGGTGTGCCTTGGGGTCTTTGGCCCTTATGCTCACCCCATTCCATCAGGAAATACAGTGAGATGGGTCCTGTATAGGAGAGTGGGGTGAACTTTGGGGCCGAAGAGTCTAAGGCACACCTCGATGCCTCTCACTGACTGCTGGGTGTGCAATGGTATGAGCATTACAGGCGAGAATCCGAAGTCACACCCCTGATGCCTCTCAATCTCTACAGGCTGGGACATTATGGTCAGAAACCCTAACGCCTCAGGTGTTAGTTGGCATTTTCACACCAAATTTTCTAAAAATTTTTTTTGTGACCCCCCCCCACCTTATGAACAGTGGCAATATCAGTTTGTTAGCCAAAAGCTGATTTCGCACAGTGACTACGCCATTTGGCACCACAGGCGCGAAAACACATTTCGAACAGGATGTGAAAAATTACAGCTGTACTGTTCATGATGAGGTGCAAAAAATGGCAATGTTGAAATTCTGCAGTGAAAATATAAAAAAAAATGGTGAAGTCAGAAGCGTGCATAGAAAATGCGCAACGCACACCCATAATGCAATTAGTTTGGAGATTTTTTTACAGCATATTGTCAACACAGGGATTTTGTAACCCCGGCTCATAAACAGTGTCACTGTGATTTTCTTAATCTGTCCTGAACAGTGATTTCCCACAGTGACCATGCATTTCTGTGCTGGAAGTGCGAAAACACATTTCGACCATGGTGAGAAAAATGACAGCTGTACAGTTCATAAGGAAGTGTGGAAAAATACCAGTGGTGAAAATCTGGACCGAAAATATTAGAAATACATGAAGTTACGAGGGTGCGTGGAAACTGCACGATGGTCACTTGTAACACAGTTATTTTATGGACGAATTTCACCAAATTTTTAACATAGGCATTTTATCACCTCTGCTCATGAACTGTGTCACTGTGATTTTCTTAATCTGTCCTGAACATTGATTTCGCACACCAACTGTGCCATTCTACGCTGCATGGTCGGAAACATGTTTTGGCTGAGATGTGAAAAATGACAGCTGTACTGCTCATAAGGAGGTGTTGTAAAATGGCAATGTTGAAAATCTGGAGTGAAAATATTAAAAATTTGCGAACTTACGAGCGTGCACAGGAACAGCGCAACGCATGCTTGTAAAACAGTAATTTTTGGGAATTATTTCACCAAATTTTTAACTTAGTCATTTTAACACCTCTGCTCATGAACAGTATCACTGTGATTTTCTTAATCTGTCCCAAACATTGATTTCGCACACCGACTGCACCATTGTGCGCTATATGCGTGGAAACACATTTTGGGTCAGATGTGAGAAATGACAGCTATACTGCTCATAAGGAGGTACAGTAAAATGACAATGTTGAAAATCTGGAGTGAACATATTGAAAATTCGCAAACTTACAAGCGTGCGTAGGAACAGCGCAACGCATGGTCGTAAAACAGTCATTTTTGGGAATTTTTTCACCAAATTTTCAACATAGGGTTTTTGGGGGCCTATCTCATGAACTGTGACACTGTCATTTCATAAATTGGTCCCAAAAGGTGGTTCCACGCAGTGACTGCGAAATCACCTTTTAGGGCGGATCTGTCATGACAGTTACAGAATTCATGGAGGCGGGTCCCAAAAATCCCATGTTGAAAATTTGGTGAAATTCCCTGAAATGCCGAGATATGCACTAAAGTTGTAAAACCCTATTTATTACATTATACAGTTTGCCGGCATTTCCTCAGTTTGCGGTCTGCTTTGAAGAGTGCAGACGTGTTCCTGGTCCACCGAAGATCGTTGCGTCGAGCTCTGGAGGTAAGTATGGGGTGAGAAGGGGGTGTGGGGAGGCAGGGTGCGCAGAGGATGGGCACGGGTGGGGGGAGATTGGGTCAGGACATTCAGTGAGGGAAGGTTTTTTTCTTTCAGGTTTCTTTTTAACTTAGACTACGCAGGACTTGTGCCACACTGGGGTGGGATCCCAGTGTGGCAGCTAGAAGGCTGTTTGGGAGGGGACGTGGAGCCAATGGGGGACTGGGCACCCCCATCGGCCATATGATCTGTTGCCATGCTGGGGTGGGCTCCCACTGTGGCACCCTGTAGTCTCTTGGGGGGGCAGTGGAGCCAACGGGGGATTGGGCACCCCCGTCGGCCATATGCTCTGTTGCCATGCTGGGGTGGGCTCCTAGCATGGCATCTGGAACTCTGTTGGGGGGGAATGCAGCACAACCGACAGGGGATTGGGCACCCCCGTCTGCTATACGTGCGTGGGGGGGAGCACAAGCACGCAGTATGAGTGCTTGTGTGTGTGGGGGGAGGGTGCATGAGCACACGATATCTTATCACTGCTCACTGAAGCGTAGCTCTCCCTTTCAACTGTACAACCACTGCATTTTCAACTGCTGTCATAGACAGCTGCAGCATTCATTGGAGAACTGCAGCCACACCTGCAAACACACTGAATTGGAAGACGGTTGCCACACCTCCAAAAACTCGGATGATGGCACTATGTTTCTTGCACATGCATGCAAGCAAACATAAAAATGGCAAAAAGGAAAAAAACATACATATGTTAAAATGCTTCTAAGTCTTAGGGGTTGTATTCATATACAGCCAGCTGGTATGGAACTATGCTTTTTACAGATACAATAGCAGATCTTAGGATTTATAGTAATATGTAATAAGGGTGTTCATATTAGAATTGAGCCTAAAGATTTGGAAAATGGCAGAAAAATGCATCTGCCACAGAGGAGATTATGTCTGCTTTGTTTTTTTTTTTCCCCATTTACACCCCAAAAAACACCACATCACCTACCTCAACCCGATACCAACCTACATCCCAAGCGGGTCACAGGAAAACAAAATATTTAAGAAAACCATTGTTTGTCTACCTATCAGCAAAGAATGTAAGTACAAATTGTGAAGCCAAGCATATGAGAACAGATACAAATAACTCCTGTATCATTGAGACACCGATGCACACATTAACAATGAACTGCTCAATTAAACTGCACGCTCCCTATTACAATAATATTTACACCCCTTTTAATTTACTTATTCAATGTCAAAACATCCTTTCCTCAGTCTGACATGCAACATAGATTGTCCTCTGATCCCCTCCCAGAAATAATTACATGCCACAACTGCTAGATTTGGTTGCTTGTTGGCAAATATTTATTTTGTCACACACATAATATTATATCCCACATTCCATATTTCAATCACGATAACAGTACAGTAAACAACATCATCACATTTCTTCACTCTGACCTTTTCTTCTTTCTTGGTGCTTTTCCTTTGTGCAGTGCTTCAGGGTCTGGACACTGATCGGGCCCTCTCCTCCATCACTAGAACCAGGTCTGTCCAACACTTACCTGTGCCTCAACCCTCCAGGTCCAGACACTGCAATCCGGCCCCTAGGCCTATCCCCCCCTCCATTAATACCATGCCTGGGTTCCTTTGTCCCCAGCCCGTGCTGCCCAACCCTCTTCCCCCTTCCCACCCCCATTCTCCCCATCCCTCCCCTTCCTTCTCTCCCATTCCCTCTTTCTCTCCCTTCTCACTGGGCACTGCTGCCCCAATCAAAGCTCTTCCAACCCCGGAAACATCCACTGCCCTTCTGCTGCACCAAACTGCCCTCCTGACTGGGGCCTGCAGGTACCCTTTTGCCCTGCCCTACCATCTATGCTAAACCATTATTGCCCCAAACCTTTCTTACAAGGGTGGGTGGGTGGGTGGTGAATATCTCAGCAAAGAGGCAAACAAGGTGACCAACCTAATATACCCCAAGGACCCCAACTCAGGACCCCTGCAGCTCCTCCCCAGGCCAATGGGCATGAGCCCTAGTCCCCTAGTCATACTACCCTTCCTGACCTCATTTACTGATGTTACTGTTCCCTCCTCCTTCCAACCCCACCCCTCCCCTCACTCTCTTTGCCTCTTTCTGTCAGGGACCATGAGACAACCTTCCCTGCCTTTTAGTGGCAAGCCTAATTGTCCCCTGATCCCCTCTGAGAAATAACTACATACTACAACTTCTAGATTTGGCTGCTCGTTGGCAAATATTTATTTTAGCACACAGATAGTATTATATCCCACACTCCATATTTCAGTCACCATAACAGTACAGTAAACAACATCATCACATTTCTTCACTCTGACCTTTTCTTCTTTCTTGGTGCTTTTCCTTTGTGCTGTGCTTCAGGATCCGGACCCTCTGATCCTGCCCCCTCCTCCATCACCAGAACCAGGTTGGTCCAATACTTACCCGGGCCTCAACCCTCCAGGTCTGGACACTGCGAACTGGCCCCTAGATCTATCCCCCCTCCTTTAATACCATGCCTGTGTTCCTTTGCCCCCAGCCAGTGCTGCCTACCTCCCTTTGCTGCACCCATTTCCCCCCTTCCACACCCCCCTTCCTTCTTCCACAAAGCCATCTCCAGCTTGCGAAGCACGATGGGGCTCCCCCTTGCATGCTAGTATCTCAGACCCCTCTTAGCAATTTCCCCAACTAGCTCACCAATAGGTCTTATAAAAAGGCACATGCTGAATTCCGACAAATGCTCCCCATTGGACCTATAGACGCCCGCCTGATCGAAGGAAATGTCCTTATGCTGGATGTGCACCCGCCCTATCTCGATCAATACTCTTGCCACCCTCCTATTCAGGCGCTTCCTCCCTTTCTCTACTACCCTGATGTCCTTGGCTCCCCTCCATACCCGTCGGGATGTGATATCGGACCAGTCGATGATCACCCCCAGCCATGAGCCCTTCACCCTCTCTAGGTTGGCTGCTATGGCCTACATCAGTACTCCCCATGGCAGGTCCCCCAAATTGTTGCCTCCCAAATGAATAATTAAGCAATCTGGCCTACCCCACTGCACCCTTAGTTCCTCCAGCAGAGGCAACAGCTGAGCCCACGTCATGCTTCTAATGCCCTTCTACTGCACCCTCGTGTGCTCCGTATTGGTGTGCAA
Organism: Neoceratodus forsteri; assembly: GCA_016271365.2. NCBI lineage: Eukaryota > Metazoa > Chordata > Ceratodontiformes > Ceratodontidae > Neoceratodus > Neoceratodus forsteri. The sequence continues at coordinate 1,058,610,092 of CM028132.1, read as the reverse complement.
CTGCATTCCTCTGTCAGTGGTGGCCACAAACTTCTCTGCCCAATAGATGAAGGAATGCCCCACGATCCACACTTTTCACTTGGAACCTGCCACAGGGAACAAAAATAACGTGAGTTACTGAGTATCAGCACCTGACATACCTCCTATAACAGCTGGACCTCCAACGCCCCACCCTCTTCATCTCTTCCTCCAATACCCCTTTCTCTGCCTCCTCTGATGTTGCCCAGATCCCGAAAAAGTGTGTGGGGGGGGGACTCCTCTGGATCCTCCCCAATCAATGCTAAGGCTTTCTTGAGGATCACCCCACCTGAAAACCCATGACTGGGGAGTCGTCCCCGTGGTGGAACCATGCCCCCCCCCAGCCACTCCCAGAGTGCTCTCATATTTTTCCAAGGCAGCAACCATGCAGCTTATGGCCTGCTGCTGCTGAAACAGCATCACAGAAACCCCATTTCCTCTTTGGTCCATCTTGGACCTGGACAGATTAATGACCACCCTGTCCCTACCCCAAACCATGCTCTCATACTGTAGTACCTGTTTGGCCACCGCCTTCCACAGGGCCATGACCTCCCCCACTCAGAAGGCTCCTCCTGCCATGATAGCGAAAACTGCCCTGAACAAACAGGCCTCCTTCACTGAGGTGCACACACACTGCACCACCCTCAATACCCTCTCCAGCAGCTGTCCCCTAATGGAATGTCTCCTGTCCTTCCTCTCCCCCGGCCCCTTTGCCACCTTGTGACCATCTGCTTGACCCCCCTCCCAGCGGTGGCATCTGGCCACCTCTTGTCCTGGCAAACTCAGCCTATGCCTGCCAATTGTACCACCATTGTGGTGTAGGACATCCCTTCTTCCTACCTCTCTACTATGAACTGCATCACCTGCTCATTCTGGACCGGCTCCTCCATATCCCATCTGTGTCTGCTCCTTAACTCTTGGAAACGCTCCCACCCACCTTCGTAGGCCCTCAGGGTGTTGGTTGACCAGGATCCCCGATACAATGCCCTGGCTGTATCCCTGCAATCTTCCATAGCTGGTCCAGGACCCTGGTCCTGTGTATTGCCGCATGTGGCACCAGCTTCCGAAACCTTCTGAGCTGTAAATGGGAAAAACTGTCAGCTACTTCATTCTTAAGCCTTTCAATGTGCTGCTCTATGAAAGACGAATTCAACTGCAGCCCTTGCAGCACCATGCACCGCAGAATCCTGCCCACTGACTCTGTACTCCACCTTGCCTGTTCACTACCTCCACCACCCCTTTGTTATCGCACCAGAAGAGGATGCGCTTCCCCCTCATCCTGTCTCCCCATACCTCCAAAGCCACCCAAATCAGAAATATTTCCAGGAAAGTGATGTCTTTCAACACCCCACCTGGTCTCCAATGTGCCAGCCATGTCTCCTACATCCAGTTACCTTTGAAATATGCTCCCATCCCCAAGGCGCCAGAGGTGTTGGTGTACAGCTCCAGATCTGTATTGTACTCCCAGTCCTCCTGCCAGAATCTTTCCCCATTGTAATTCTCCAAAAACTCCTCTCAAACCTTAAAGTCCTCCTGGACCCTTCCCCTAATTTCCACCCAATAGTGTGGTTGTTTTTCCTTCCCTATCCCTCTTCCCAACTTCCTAGTAAACACCCTGCCCTGGCTTATGGCCTTACAGGCAAAATTAAGGTGCCCCAGTAGTTGCTGTACCTGTACCTGCAGCACTCTGCTCCTCATGGCCACTTGCGTCAGCAGCCCCTGGTGCCGGAAGACCTTATCTTCAGGCAGGCGGAAGCATCCCTGATCCATGTCCACCTCTACTCCCAGAAACTCCAACCTGCATGCTGGGCCCTCCATTTTTCCCTCTGCAAGAGGGATTCCTGTATGCCAACATGCACCTTTGAAATCCTCCAACATTGCCTGTGTCTCCGCCCAGCTGACTCCTATGAGGAGGAAGTCATCCAAATACCCTCTTGTGGCCATATCTTGTCCCGAATACCCACTGTACCCATGAGCTGAATGCTTTGAAGGTCGAGTAGGCCACTGAACAACCCATCAACATATCCTTATCAAAATAAAGGCTGCCATCAAACTGGAAACCCAACAGGTCCCAATCTTCTGACCTGACCAGCAACAACTGAAATGCTGACTCAGTGTCTATCTCTGCTTCTCTGGAACCAAAGAGCTGTATATAATAAAACCCACTTGCCAAGTATCAATGCTCTTCCCTTTGTACATTGCCTCTTCTACGTTATGACCCACTACCACCAGTGCCACTGCCATCTCTGTCTTCCCTACCGATTCCTTTTGTTCGTACTTCCTGGCCATGTCCTCGTCCACTAGGCTGAAAATGTCCACATATTCCCCCTTCCGTATATTTTCCTTGAGTGAGGTTGGCACATAATTCCCCAATGTAAAACTCAGTGGCCCATCATACAACTTCTAAGCCCCTGGCTTGCCCCCACTCCTTCCTTCCCTCCCTTTTCCTTTTATGGCCTGTAAGGCACGCTCCATCTTTTCCACTCCCTTGTCTCCCATGTCACCCAACAGGCCCTCCAAGTATTCTTTTAGGTCCCCTTCATTGAAGACATCTACTCCATCCTTACCCCCATCCATTTTTTCTGGCACTGGCTTGGACACTTGGGCAGGGGCAGGTGAGGGGCTGGGACCAACTCATCTGGGCCTCTTCCCGGTCTTACCCCTCCCTGGGTGCTCATCCCTCTCCTTCCTTTTCTTCAGTGCCTCCTCATCTGCTTCCCCCCTCTTGGCCACCTCCACTAGTTCGGTCATCTAGCTCATCAACTTAGTTGCCTCTTCCATCATCTTCGTGCTGAAAACTGGGGTCCTCTTGGGTGCCATCCTCATGCGCTGTGATACTGAGGGCGGAAAAGCAACAGCATGAGTACATTTCTGCCTCACCGCAGAGTTCCCCTTGCTTTGGTCCACCATACTGGGCATGACTGCTTATCCTGCGCCACTCCCTACCCACCTCCAAATGCCCTCCAAAAAGAGTGCTCCTGTTCTGAGCTCCGCATGGTGAGTCCACCTCCCTCAATTCAAGACATCAGATGGCTGGATCCAGCCACCTGGACTTCGCCTCCTCCAGAGGGGTGGTATCCCGAGGCACACTACATAATATGCCTGGCACACACCATGTGCACCCAGGCCCACCTGTACACCCCCCCCTCTAAAGTTCAGCCCACCCCGGAGGCCCCCACATGTCTCCCTCTTGCATGCCAAGCCTCTAGCCCAGACTTCACTCCTTGACCCAGTACCAAACCACCAATCTTCAGTCCCTCATCCCAGTGTTATGGCCGTCCAAGGCTGCGCTTGCTGCCAACCTACCTCTGTGCCCATCCTGCATGAAAATATACATCATTCCACATGCAGTCTTGGATGCTGGCCACCTGCACCACTTACCCCATGAAAACCACCAGACTTCTGTCCCCTGCTCCTTTATATAATGTGCTATGCCCCGCCCCAGCCGGGAGCAGGCACCCGTGTTGTCACAGGAACTCCCCATCATGGGCCCACTCCCCCCCCCACTGGCCTTACAGTTTCGATGCCATGTGCCCTTCTTTGGGCCCTCACCATGTCCCCCTCTCTCAGTCCCTCCACTTAGAGAGAAATCCCCATCCTGGTTCTACTGGCAGTATCACCAACACTCCCAGCTGGTGGATGCATGCCGCTGCCTTTGCGACCAAAACACCCCTTCCAAAAACAGCAAGACAAGGCCCCCATCTCTAACTACTGGTGCACCCCCAACTGACCACACACAAACCTCCCTGAATGTCCTTGGGCCCTACTAGGCCCGAGCATGTCCCCACCCTTGCCAGGCCATGCTTCCTCAAATAGACCGCTAGACCACCAGGGCCTGGTGCTGTTCCAATTGTTCACAACCTGCTTAACATCCACTATCTCCAATCCTCCCCCTGGACCCAGCTTCAAAACTGCCTGCTGGTGCCCTGCTTTCATACCCAGGCCCACACACATGCTCAGTCTCTGTGGTGCAGTGTCACCCTAGGTCCGCGGTGTACCGATACTCGCCCTTCCACTCCTGGAAATTTTTTTTTCTGATTTGGCTGACAAAAAGGCTCCAATTACTTTCAACCTTGCATGCCCTGGACCCTGGCTTGTGCCTTTTCCACCCTTAGTCTGACCCGCGAGACCTTTCTGGGCTGCCTGACCCCTTCGCTCACCCACTGCTGCCTCTCCCCCGCATGGCACCGCTGTAAGCAGGTGGCAGTTCAAATGGCTCTAGCCAGGAAACATTTTTCTCCAACCCCTAAATCCAGCCTTTTCTTTGGAGCCCCCCCATGTTATCCACCTCAGGGCCCTCATGGCCAAAGCTCCCCAGCCATAAGCTGCTTGCACCCTGGTATCTCATGCCACATGGCCCACCTGCAGCCTACCTGGGCAGTTCAGTCAGCTGGAAAATAAGGGAGTGGGCTCTGCCACCCCACAAATGGCTAATGGAATCGCCTGGCATCCCCGGTCTTCAATTCCTCGCCGGGACATCACCTAGTCCTCTGCACCTTAAAAGGCTTACAAACCCCTGACAGCCAGTATTCTTGGGCCGCACATGGCTGGTGCTTCCACTGATCACTCACCTCTGATTTCACTGTTTGCCACACCCTAGAGCCTGGCCAATGAGCCATCTAAACCCTCTAGCATCGCAACCAAAGGGCTCTCTCTCCCCTCGGTCGCATCCTGCATTCGAACCACGATGCAGCCAAACAACCACAAATCACTACGCCTCGTTCCCAATCCAGCCTACTAACATAACACAGAGCCCACATTTTGCTCCTTACAAATGGAGGGTTGAAATGTACTGCTGCGTACCTCATTCAGGAAAGATTGCAGTCCTGAGCACTACCTTCACCAAAGCTCTAACAGTCTCATTGCACACTATGCACCCACCTTCTTTTTTTTTGTTAAACTCTACTAGGAAACAATACTAAATATATGCCTTAAAACCAGCTACCCCTCTAGTAGCCTACACAACCATTAATTGATTCTTCTATTCTGCTAAACCAACAGTCTACAACAATAAAAAACCCACAGAGCCACCAGGCCAAGCAGCCCCTGGGTAGTGCCTTACCTGTGATTAGTCAATGATGTGTTGAGCTAATAGTAGTCTCCTGGCCTGCCTTTTAGTGGTAAGCCTAATTGTCTGGTATCAGCACCGAGTTTGATTACTTTGTAATTAGAAGGAACAGCAATTTGCTTTGCTTTCTCCAGTTATTGAAAATTACAGCTGCAACACTGTTATATTGCTGGCATTGGGGTAACGGTGATTGTTCCATTGTCATGCATTTCTTATTTTGCAAGGTCAAACATAGTAAATGCTGTTTAAAAATGTGCAGATTTCAGTTTCTTGAAGTATGCAAATCATACCACTGATCTGAAATAAAAATGTACTAAACTACCTTTTGGGTATTTCCATCTTCCTGCAGTATTTTCATTTATGTAAGATTGCTTACTAATTTATATAGGAGAGCCATATTTATTTTCATTTTATCTTAATGCTTATCCTTACATGGGAGCAGGTCAAGCGTCACAGAGTGACACTTGGGGGTAGGACATATGGGCAGACTGGATGGGCCAAGTGGTCCTCATCTGCTGTCAGAGTCTATGTATCTATGTTATCAGTAGTTTACACTTTGAATTGTGTCCTGTGTAGCTGTTACCTAGATGTCACTGTCACTTTCACAGTGCTACATATTCACTAACCTATTTGCCAGATCCATTGTCACCACTTTCAGAAGTAGTGGTGGTGGTGGTGGTGTGTGTGTGTGTGTGTGTGTGTGTGTGTGTGTGAATGTCAGCATATTAGGGGGAGTCAAAAGATTCTATTCTGTTATAAATTGTTTTCTTTTCCTGTATAAGAATTTAAGTGAATATTACTGCACCCCTTTTTTTATTGATTGTTGTAATATTGCCAAACACAAGAAACATTTCTTAGAGAATAGTAATAAAGAATGTGTGTACAGAGTAGTTACTGTGCTAATTGAGAAAATGTGGTCTTTTCTACTTAGCATTTCAGAGAGTCACTATTATGTTATAATTACTTGTGACTCCCTTTAATAACTGGAATTCAGGCACAGTAAAAACACTGTAACAACCCGAAATCGAGTTATTACGGTGTTCACTAAACTTTTTTTCACTGCTAGCATCCATTGTCTGTCACTCTAGTGTATTGAGCTGCTTCATTGGCTCGTGCTCTGCTTGTGGGCGGGCTGAGCAGTATTTTAAAAAATTGCGTCTCGGTTTTCCGTTTACTGAGGAGCTGCTTTTGTTTAATTCCCTATGCACTTCTCCATTAATTTGTTTATTTTTATCTGGTTGATCCTGCCTTTCAAACACAAAATGAATATCTGGTTGATCCCACTGTGCCCCCGAATTAGTAGACACGTCGACTCCTACTGAAATCCACGACAGACCCTACATAACACAAGCCATGGATGACACCTAAAAGAAAAAAATAAGTAAGTCAAAACAGAGTGGGAGAAAGGGAAAGAGTGTGTGTGTGTGTGTGTGTGTGTGTGTGTGTGTGTGTAAGACAGTGTGTCTAATGCACAGCTAAAACTAGAAACCCCATTTGGAATACACAGGCGCATTTTATAAGTGCAATAAGCCACTCTGGGGATGTGCATTAGACAGCTCTAATGCACGGCTAGGGGACTGGATGCACTCAGCCTATGTCCTCATGCCTCACTACTCCACCCTAGCCATGCATTAGATCTGTCTAATGCATACCCCATCGTGTCTTATTGCTTATATAGTGTCTGGTGGAATGCTGCTATACATGCAATTCCATGCCTGGAATATGCTTGTTCTACTGCAGTAGAGACATCATTATGTTGTTCTGGTGTACTAGTGATGTCACTTCTACAGCAGGACAAAGTGGAATGTTGCCTTCCTCAGCCAGTTAAGCTGGAAGTTGTTTTTTCTTTTAAACTTGAACTTGCAGAAACATCTGCAGCACACTGTGTCAGTTAAAAACATGTTACATTTTATATTATCTGTTGTCTTCACTGGCTGGTTTTGTGTGATTTTCTATGCTGTGACTGCTCATACACTATAAAAGATTGCGTATGAGCAGTCATACACAAACAAGGATATTCTTGTATCTCGAGGTTCCCTTGGTAACAGAGCACCTCTCGAGCTGTGTCTCAAGGTCATCTGTTAACAAGGAAACTTCTAGATACAAGAATATCCGTGTTGTGTATGACTGCTCATACACAATCCTCTGTTTTTGCAATTACTTAGAGCTCTTTGAATCTACCTTTCTTTAAATCATGATGGCAGTTAACATTATTTTCTTAAATGAGTGGGAAAATAGGCAGGTTTACCTTTGGATAAACATATATGTTCAGTGTTGTAGATGGTAGACTGATTCATCACCTGGAAAAATTTGATCTGAGCCTTCATTTATTACCATATTTGCAGGTACAGTTGGGATATACTGAGAAGGTAGTTTGAAGAACAGACAGTTTACCCTTAAATGTTGCAGTGATGGACTGGGAGCTTTGATAGCTACTGAGATTGCAGTAATGTGTACATACACACAGAAATTCTATCCTGCTTATTCTTCAGTGCAGAAATGTCTCTGAACTCCTGTGATTAAAGTTATGTAGTGTGACTCTGATTTGTGTGTGCTTTCAGATAAACACCTCTTTGACACCTTGAAACCTCATAAAAAATTAAACACTTAAAGTGGACAAATACAGGTGAATTATAGAGTCACTAAGCATTTGTGTATTTTTTTGGAAACTTCTAATGCCATTTTATTTATTGTAATTATATAACAAGGTTGTAGGTAGAGAGGTTTAATGTTTAAAAGTTACTAGTAGAATATTAAGTCCTCTTCCCAGTGACTGTCTATTGAATAAAAACTCATCTCTTTAAAATATGTCACATACAATGTTGCCCATGTAATACTACTGCATTTGTGTAATCTGCAAATAGTTATATGTTGTTTATCATACCTGATGATGGCTGTCTGTGGTTGCTTGTGTGGTTCTGTCCTTTTGTTGCTTGGAGGCATCGGAAGTTAGGGTTGGAAAACCCAATGCCACATTTCCCTTCTTTTGTGGCCTTAGGTTGAACACTAACTGATGAATTTTATTTATATATTTATTTTGCAAAGAATATTTTAGGTAGATGCCTATTTTCAAAGGATCAAGGGCCATAAACGACATTAATGCTTAGAGTCACAGAGATACATTACATTAGCATTGATATACATTTAACATACATTTCAAGTAACAGCATATACAGTACAATGATAAAGTATAATGGAGTAAATCAAAATAAAGGGTGCAGTAAATGAAGTTTATAATGTCAGATTACAAGGCAGATCATTTGCATTTAGCAGAGCAGTCAATAAGAAAGGGTTCATTAAACAAAGCATACATATTGGGATTACAAGGCCATTCATTTGAAATACTTACAGGTACCATTTTCAGATACAGAGGTATACAGCCAGGATTTGAACAGAAAAACAGAGTCACAATCTCTAATGGTGCTAGTCAAATCATTCCAGTGCTTAGCAAACTAGTAAGAGAAGGAGTTTTGACCCAATATAGTTCTGTGCCTTGGAAGCAGCAACGTGTGGCTTCCTATACCTCTAGTAGCATAACTATTGTCTATATAAGAGAAAAGGGACAGCAGGCCTTGAGAGAGTTGTCCATGCAGTTTTTGTTGGCCATAACAAGGGTGTGGTAGAGAAACCTCTGGCTGAGGTTTAGCAGTTTGAGCAGGTTGCGTTGTTGCATATCAAGTTGAGCATCAAGTGCAGAGTGGCAGTCCCTGTTAAGTAGCCCCCTCACATGGTTTATCACCCTATTATTAGCAGATCCATATACCACAGTACCATAGGCAATGATACTAATGATAAAGCTTTGGACAAGCAGTTTGTTTACCTCAGGTAGTCGATTGTTCCTTGTCTATAAAGGAATCTGATTCTCATTTTAACTGACTATACTAAGTGACCTACATGATCAGAGAATGACAGGGCACAGTCCATAATTAGTCCAAGGTATTTGTAGGTTTGTACTTGTTCAATGAGTGCACCTGTGTTGGTTGAGATAGTGAGACCAGAGGATAGGCCTGCCTTGTTGTGGTTGCCAAACAACATGCATTTTGTTTTTTTCACATTCAAGACTGGCAGGTTGCTTCAAAACCAGACTTAGATTGAATTAAAGTCATCCTGCAGCCTCTGGTTTGGTGGCTAAGGTTCTTGTCATGTGAGAAGATTACTGCATCATCTTCATATAGGCTTATGTGGGAGGAACTGCAGACAAAGGGTAGCTCATTAATGAATAGGCTGAATAACAGAGGCCCAGGAACAGATTCCTTTGGAATGCCGATATTAACTGGTCTGAAATCAGCTATTGTAGCTCTACAGTCAACTGACTGTGTTCTGCTGGCCAGATAGTACATGAACCAACCAACCATGTTTGATGAGAGGCCTTGGGATGACACCCTACGGCAAAGGATATTATGGCTGACAAGATCAAAAGCCTTTGTTAGATCAATGAAGACAGAGCCAGACAGTTCACCCCAGTCAAGGGTGTTATGTACTGACTCAGTGAATTCCAGCAGAACAGTCATAATGCTGAAGTTCCTCCTGAATCCATGCTGTTCAATGTCTAGGAGGTTGTATTGACTGAGGAACTCTACCAGTTGGTCATTAACAATTCTCTCAAGTGCTTTGGACAATGGCGAACGGAGGGAGATAAGGTGATAATTGGCAGGGAGGTTGGGATCACCACTCTTAAACACTGGTATCGCATGTGAATTTTTCCAAATGTCCAGAACTTTACTGGTAGCCAATGATGGGTTGAAAATTTGCTGAAGGGGTATATGACTTCCATAAGACCAAGTTTCAGAAGTTTCATGTCAATGCTGTCTGGAACCACTCTTGTCTTAACTTTCAACCTAGTCAGGTAGTGATATACCTGCAACCAAGTAAAGCATTTGAAGTAAAAGTGTGGCCAGTTATGCTCATCAGGTAATATATTTTGTGCAGCAGAGTGTGTGTGAGTGTTAGGAACATAGACTGACAAGTCACCAAAAGCACCACTAAATGCATTAGCTATGGCTTTGTCAGTAAATATGGTTGAATCACCATATATGATAGATTAGGGAGGAATTTTTTGGTGTTCCTCAAGAGATCATTGACGCTACCCCAAAGCCTTTTAGATTGCCTAGGTAGATTTGGGTCCATGTAATTTTAGTGAAAAAATAATAGCAAGGGCAAAAACAGTGACTACAAGCTAGTGAACACATGAACAGCATTGTCAGTTCACAGTGCCTATAAAAACAATGAACCAGATGCTGGACAGTAAAATGGCATCTTATGTTTGCCAATTTATTTTGTAGGGGGACTTCCCCCCCACACACACACACCCCTCATGGGGGGTTTTGCCCCACACTCCCCAAAAATATATAACTGACTCCTGGTGGTGGAACTCAGAGATGGGGAGAAGAACAGATGTGGTGGATGACTACTTTGGCTGCAACACTGGGAATAAATAAAGACACCAAAAGAAAAGTCACTCCGGAATCAGAACACTGTTGGAAAAAAAAAATAGTATTCACACCTGGAAAAAGTCACCCAGGAATCGAACCATGTTCTCTTTACTCCCACAGCTGCTTATCTAGACCACTGTACTATGAGGCCAGCTCACCTCAGAACTACACCAAAGTGCCTCTTCAAATCCTAAATAGTGCTCCCCCACTGGTGAATCACTGTATGCCAGCACACCTCGGAACCACATTTGTTCACATTACAGGTGCAGTGAAAACACAGTCACCCACATTCCATTCACTTTTTTGATTCACCCAAATTGTTTTGCCCAAATCATGGGATACGAGTAGATTTAGTTGTTGGGATTTATGGTAGTTTGACTAAGTTAGCCTGATGTGAGGTTTTACCAGGTTACATAGTTCCCAATATTTCTGGAGGAGTTTACCCTTTTCATGTTCCCTGTACAAATTTCACACTCTGTCACGTTCATAAGAAAGAGACTTAATGGCCAGTGTGTACCATGCTTTTTTTGTTTCAAATTGAGTATGCTTTATTTGTAGGAAGAGTTAACAAGTCATATGTTCCAGACATTAGACAAGGAAGTATGCATGTTACATTAACATATACAAATGTTGTAGGTTAAAGGTCTTTTACAATATTAAATGCTTAGAAACTACAAGAAAGTTTCTAGTAGAGCTGTAGTCATAATCATAATTACTTGCTGCAATCCCTTTGGCCTACAATAACATGCCCATATTCCTCCTCCTACTCCTCCCCTCCAATTCTACCCAGCACCCTCCCCCCTTTTCCCCTACCCTGTCAGGTATGCAGTAACACTAGCCTATACTTTCATTAGCCCTGGTGCAATAGTCAGAAAGGGCCAAGATTAATGTTACAATGTCACAGATAATAGTATTCGCAAGATAAAAGGAAAAAGAAAAAGGCAGAGGAGAAAGGGAACAAGATTATTTCTGTTTTCTTTCTTTTCCTTCTTCCCTTCCCTCCCCTTCCCCTTCTCCCTTCTCCCTCTTTATTATATTATTCAGTGCCCCATTGGCCATTAAATGGTCAATAAAGTATGTAAAGGTGCCCATACTTTCTGGTAATATTACGTCCTCTTTGTCATATGAGCGATCATGTTTTCAGCTTGTAAAGCGAAAGCGTCTCTTTTAACCACTCTGTTTACGTTGGGATGTTCTGGTCTAACTAGTGGCGCATAATAACTTTTTTGGCGCCTAGGGATATTAATGTCATATGTTTTCATTGAGTACCACTCAGAGTTTCCCCATAGTCTCCTATTATGCAAATTTCCGGACTTAAAGCTTCAGATAATCCTAATAGGGGATCCAAATTAGACTTAATGATGTCCCAAAAAGGTGTTATGTTATTGCATTCCCATAGTATGTGCAGTAATGTGCCAGGACTCTGTTTACAGCGGGAGCATAAATTTGAGGAAAGTTTCCCCATTTGATGAAATCTGTCTGGAGTGTAATATAGATCATGTATTACATAGAACTGCAGAATGAAGTATCTGATCCATTTCACATCTTGATACAGTCATGACCAAATTTTAGACCATGGTCGTGGTGTTAAGGTATTTGAAGATAGCACCTGGTCCCAGATATAATGTGGCGCCCCTCGCAGTTCCTCTATTCCATCCCTTAGGAGGCGGTAAAAATAAGAAATAAAATGAGAGGAGGTTAAGTTGGAAATAGCCGGAAGAAAAGGACCAGCTAAGTGCTGTGTCCAGTACTCTGATACGAAGTGTAGTAGGAGCATATGCTGTAATTAGATGTACTTAAAACAAAAAGAGTTAGGGAGATTGAACAGTGTACTGGCCGTTTGAAAGGGTATCAGTTTGTATTCTTGTAATAAATCTATGACTCTGAGCTGAGTATTTCCTGGCCAGAAATTATGTGAGAGGGGCACTCCCCCAATTTTGAAATTAAGGTTCGCACATATAAGCTGGGAGATGTCCTTCAACAGGGATATCTGAAAAGTATTGCATAATTGAGCGTGTACTCAAAGTGTTGTTCCAATGGGCAAGGTCCTGAGACTTTTAATTAAGTGTTTGGAGGGGGAAAAATGAGACTATTAAGAGATATATTTTACGGGGAAAGTAGAGTCTGCTCTATTTGGTACCATAAGGGGAGGTATTGGATCTGCCCATTATATGCCACATCTTTCATCCAGTATGTAAGGACTGAACATGTAATGGAAAAGTGATAAAGAAGTAAATCTGGGAGTTGTAAGCCGCCATTAATCTTGCTCCTTTGCAGTTTAAAGAGAGCCTGCCGGGGTGTCTTGCCACCCCATAAAAAGTTGGACATGAGTTTGTTAAATTGAGTAAACCAAATTTTAGGTAGAAAAAAATTTGTCATCTGTAGGGGATACAGGATTCGAGGAAGAACATTCATTTTCAGTACATTTACCCATCCCCGAAGAGTAAGTGGGAGCATAGCCCAGCGAGAAAGATCCATTTTAATCTGAGTGAGAATTTTGTCAAGATTGCATTGCTTCATTTTGACTTCTGAACAGGAGAGATATATTCCCAAATATTTTAGTTTGTCCCTGGTCCAATGAAACCCAAAATGAGCGACCTCTGCTTGAAATGTATGGACATTTAAGGACATAATTTCTGTCTTTGTAATGTTAGGCTTATAATTAGAAAATTTACCAAATGCTTTAATAAGCTCAAGTGCAGCAGAGATTGATTTTAGAGGATATGTTAAGTGAAGTAGGATATCATTGGCATACACTGAAATTTTATACTGATTAGGCCCAAAAAAGATACCAGAGATGTTAGGGGAGTAATTAATGCATCTAATAAGCGGTTCCAAATATAAGTCAAACAAAAAGGAGGAGAGTGGGCATCCCTGTCTAGTTCCTTGCTGTAAATAAAAGGATTGAGATAGGTGCCCATTACATAGTATACGTGTGGAAGGGTAAGTATATAGGATCTTGATCCATTTAATATACTGTGCTGGTATATTATAGAGCTGCAACAAGTAGAATAGGTATTCCCATGAGACCCTGTCAAATGCTTTCTCTGCATCTAGGGAGACCAAAGCAGCTGGGATTTGGGACTCCCTGGATGCAGAGATCAAATAGGCCAATTTACGCATACGATCAGAAGAGACCCTGCCAGCAACAAAGCCAACTTGCTCACTGCATATGAGACTTTGCCAGACATTAGACAACTGAATGGCCAGGATTTTTGCTAATATCTTCATGTCCATATTAATTAAAGAAATTGGGCGGTAGTTTGTGATTTGAGAAGGATCTCTGTCAGGCTTGGGGAGGACCACAACTGTAGCCTCGAATAGAGAGGGGTCTGAAATACCTTGCTCAAACATATAATTATAAGTGTCTAAAAGAACTGGTACTAATTGCCCTTTGAAAAGTTTGTAGAATTCTACAGTAAATCCATCTGGACCTGGGGATTTGTCTGTGGCAAGAGAATCAATAGCCAGGTTTATCTCTTCTTGAGAAATTGGGGCTTTGAGTAAATTTGCTTGACACGTGTTGAGTTGCGGGAGTTGTAGTGGTTGTAATAACTGGTCTAGCATTTCTGGGCTAAAGGAAGAAGAAGAATGGGAGTACAAATTTTTATAATACTCTTGGAAACAGTTAACTATTTCTCTCGAGGAAGTGACAATTTGTCCTCCAGGTGTTTGAATGCTTGGAACAATTCTATCAGAGGCTTGTGCCTTGAGTCATAAGGCCAGGAGCTTTCCAGCCTTATCCCCCTGATCAAAATACTTAATCTTGGAACTTACGAGGAGATACTCTGCATGTTCAGTCAAGATTGAGTTATATCGATCTCTTAGAATTACTAAGGCCTTGATCTGATCTGTGGTAGAGTCCGTAGAGAGTGCCAATTCCAAGGTCCTACTATCTCGTAGTAGAGCAGAGGTTACCTTAGAAGTCGTCTTTTTTTTTAACTGTTGCCATGCGGATTATTTCTCCTCTCACTGAGCATTTTAAAGCCCCCCATAGAATATCTAACTTGGGCATTGAAGGGGTATTTAGATTTAGAAAGTTAGTAATAAAATCAGACAATTGGGCTTTCAGGTATTCTGATTGAAAAAGTTGACTGTTAAATCTCCATACCTTCTCTCTGGAAAGGGCCGGGCCAGGGCTCCAACATAGTAGGGTGGGGTGGTGGTCGGAGATCACCTTAGGAAAGTAATTACAGGATGATACATGTCCCATATCTAAAATAAAGTAGTCTAAATGAGAGAATGAGCTGTATGGAATAGAGTGAAATGAGTATTCCCTCTGATGTGGAAAGAGATCTCTCCAGGGGTCTATTAAGCGGATAGAGTCCATCATTTCTCTAATGGCAACCTGTGCAGGGGAAAGAGACAAAGGGCGACTAGTAGAATGGTCCAGGATATTACAATAGACGAGATTCCAGTCTCCTCCCAGCACAGTGGGAAAGAAGGATCATGGGATCAAGTCATTCATAAGGGAAACGAAACGGGAAGGGTCTTCTATATTGGGGCCGTATATGGAACCAAGCACTACCTCTGATTGACCTAACAAAGCCTTGATCAAAATGTATCTATGCTGGGAATCTACTATAGTATCAATAAGTCAAAAAGGTACTCTCCTTGCTATAAGGATAGCTACCCCCCCCCTTTACGTGTGTCCGGTCCACTCCCTAGGGCCTGACCTACCCAAGATCTTCTTAGCTGTAAAACCTGGGGGGGGGGGCAAGTGGGCTTCCTGAAGAAACGCTATATCAATATCAAGTTTAAGGAGATGCAACAGTACTTTGGCCCATTTAACCGGGGACTGGGACCCCTTCACATTCCATGAACACACTTTATAAGAAGTCATCTTATTAATACTTTTTACTACATTTGAACCATAAGCCGAAAGTAATATAACTTTCCAGGTTAGTGAATGAACAATGTTTATTGAGGCTTTGTTGTACTGCATACCTGAACCCTCCCCCCTCCACTTGCCCTTAACTACCCACCTACCCTTCTCACCCCCGTTACCTTGTAGCCACGTCCTCCTACACACAGCTGCTTGATAGAGGTTACTTTGGGACTGTCCTCTGGTTTGGCTATCTTGTAGATTCTCCAGTGGAACAACTGTCAAGCCAAAGGACAGTTCAGGGAGTAACATACTGAGGAGATGTGGGTGCCCCCCTCCCCTCATTCTGGTTCGTAACAGCCTTCTTGAATTGCAGTGTTCAGATTACCCATTCCCACCCCAACTCTAATGATAACATTGTAGCGTATTAGACTATAGCTCTTTTGTATTAAAGCAGTAGTGTTGCACTCGCCATTTCAATTGGTTAGCTTTAAAGGATGCTTACCCAGAAACATTATACAAAAATAAGATTCCTCTGTATCTCTGTGTACAAAATAGGTTTCCAGAACCTCAGGACACTTGCTCTCTACTATATTTCAGCAGGAGGGAGAAAAGCAAGAATCCAATGAGGAGGGGAAAAGGCAAAAAAAAAAATCTATGAACACATGTACAAAATTTTGACTACCTGTTATAAAGATGAGTCACCATTTTCTTCTGTACCCACAATTATATTTCTCATCAGGCTCCATACTGTGAAACTGTAAAATGTACCCCTATATACTAAAAATCTCACTTATAGACTATTAGCAATGTACCAATATAAAGTGACTGTTTCCCCCCTGGTGAGTCTTATAACATCGGTCTCCTAAAACCAGAGGCTTTTTGTCTCATCTTGCCATCTCAATAAAAGGAGGAAAACAAGAAAACATATGTATTACTCTAAAATCGCACTGACAAATCAGCTCCTTGCCTCTCCCCACCCCTTCCACCCCATCCCCTCTCCTCCCCTCTTTTATGTATATATACCATCTTATAGTAGTACAGCAAATAGGCACACCTTAACTATGGCAATATGGTAGCAGTATGGTACTTAGTCAGCTTGAACCATTATTTTTCCCACCTTGGTTTTGGGAGGGGAAGGGGGAAGGAGAAACGAGAGGAAGGACTGGAAAAAAAAGGAGGGGGGCAAAGTATAAAGATCCGGGGGGGTCTCCCAATTATTCAGGTCCTCATTAAGAATTTTGGGGTTTCCTGTGCCTTGTTACCCCAGTGTGGCGGTTAGCGCTATAGGAACATGCACATTTAGACTTATTATGCCACAATAGGAGGCTTTCCCAGCCACAAGGCAGAGTGATTGCATCTCCCACTACACAGTCGTGTGGAACGATTCCTCGAAACAAAAGGAATTAAGCATTCCCTACTTAAGCTCAAAAGGGAAGTACTCACACATTTATATCGCAGCTTTACTTGTTGACCCTTGTAAAATATAGGAAAGCTGGTACTAAAAGGAATAAAATGGAGTACAAAGATTAACTGGGTCAACTAACTCATACATGGAGCTTGAACACCCTCTTGTGGAGATACTCTTAAATAGCATTGATTTAACACTAACTGTAACAGTGTGAAGCACTAAAGGCAAACTAGAAAAGAAAATGAGTCCTCCCGCAGGAGATATTTCACATAGGACTGTTCCACATCGTTCCTTTGTTGTGTTCTTCTCATCTTCAGGAGAAGGTGGAAAAAACAAAAAAGAAAGGAAAAAATCAAGGAGGTTCACTTTTGAATCACTCTCGCCAAACAAGGCCACCCCATCCACTGCCTCTGTAAGTCTATACCCTGTGCATCCACCTCTGAATTCACCAGCTTTATCGATTTAGAAGTGGAGCGATGGACTGCACAGCATATGGTTTCAATTGTTAGCGACCTCTGATTAAAGTCATAAATACAGTGGGCTTCTTCTCATGATCTATTAACTTTCCACAGAGACTGACGAGCAGCTCTAGAGCTCAATGTGGCTTAAACAGGTCTGGCATCAGTGACTTTAGTTCAGATTAAGCTTGCTCTGCAGGGTCGAAACTTTTCCAGGTGCTCTGATGGTAAACAGATAATTTGGATGGGTACTGGACTTTGTACTTTATACTGGCAGCAATTAATTTGGTGACAATGGGGTGATTTTCGGCTCTTCATTGTCGTATAGTGGCAGAAAATCTTGCGCAAACCGCAACTGCTGACCCTCCCATAAGATTTCTTGAAGACTCCTGACCTGCCCTAATATGTGCAATTTGTCCAGTTAGTTTAAAAATTGTAGTATTAAAGGCCTTGGTGGTTGCCCTGCAGCCAGCTTAGATCGAACTGAATGATGGGCCCTCTCAATTACATAGGTGGTATTGTTAGGAGAGGGTCCGGTAAATTTAGTTAGCAGCCGCTGCAGAAAGGTAATCGGCACCGCTTCTTCTGAGTCTTCTGGAAGGCCGAAGATAAGGATATTGTTGCGGTGACTTGGGCCACCCCGGTCCTCGAGTTTAGCCTTCATCCGGTTGAGTTTTTGGCGTAGTGCAGGGAGTTCCGAGTCTATTGATGTCTTCCATCCCTCTAGCGAGGTCGTCCTGGCCGCCACATCTTTGATCACTCTATTGGTATCAGTGAGCTCCATACGTATGGCCTTTAGCTCTGAGGTGAGTTCCTGGAGCGCTGTGCGGAAAGGATTTAGCTCCTCCATAAATTTCTGTTCTGTTAGAGGAGCAGCTAGTGATGCAGGTGTCGAGACTGTGCCTGTTTTGGAGGTAGTACCTGGCTGCCCCCTAGAGCATTTTGAGTTTTTCTCTGGCGTCTGCGATGGTTTATGCGGGGGAGGTGCCTGGCACATCTCTGCCTCCTTACCCAGACTAGGCCACTACTTTCGATCTGTCCGATCCTCCGGAAAGACACTACCACACAATTTGCTTGCTTCTCCACTGGTACAGGGAGCCATTGAGAAGTATGTGGTAAGTGCTCTTTTGTGTTTAGTGTTGTAGAGCTAGAGGATTTAGCTGTTAACGTAAGAGCTGGGGCAGAGATGGGTTCTCCGAGCTGCTATCCCTTCTGTGGCATCGCATGATGCCTCCAGTGTGTACCATGCTTGAGAGCTCACCCTAACAACCATACTCTTGACCGGCGCAACAGCATTATAGACTCTGCTGAACTGGTAGATGAAGTGTTCCAGGGCTGCATTGACATCTTCGTCCTAGTTAAGAAGGACCAGTTGTGGTATTGCAGAAGGGCATGGAGGTGTGGGGTCTTGTGTTTCCATAGCACTCTAGCAGAGGAGGTGGGAGGGCTCTTGTTTGAAAACCTTAGCAGACCATTTGCATGTAACAGGGGAACTGTCGCTCAGAAAGTCAGGTAGCACATTATTTTGTCCACATGGCTACCCAGTATTCAGTTCAGGAGGGTTGCAATCCCTATTCTGTAATCAACTGTGGTAGTTTTTTTATTACCTGGGTGAGGTAATTATTTGTCAATTTGTCTTTGAATTCTTTATTAGTGCTAGCCAGTCAGATACAATTAGAGGGAAAATAGGTGACAGGAAGGTTGAGTTTTTTTTCACCCTTGAGCCCCAGCTTGATGTTTACAGCTAGCATCTCACACCCCAATGGATGAGGGCTAAGAGGAAGGCTATAGGCATTTAAGTAGGATTTAATATACACAAGGCAGCCCCCTCCCATCCTAGTTGTGCTGTCTGATGTATATGTGTCTATTTTGATTTCTCTGTCCAAGATTCAGTTGGTAAGATATGTTTCTGTGACAGCAACAGTAACAATTTGATTAATTATAACCCAGGTTTGAAACTCATCGAACTTGGACATATGTTTTTTGCAGTGTGTGAGTGTATATATATATATATATATATATATATATATATATATATATATATATATATGTAAGACATATTCAGTGAGATAAAACAAGTTATTTTCACTGCAGTTAAAATAAATCCTGATGACATCAGTGGAGTTAAAATAAATGCCGTTTATTACACCCCTGCAAACCCGCACTAAACATTTTGCAACAATGAGGCCCCCATTGTATAAATAGGATACATAATGTGCACCCATATGATATGGGAAATATGTTCAGTTCGCCACTCGTGAGAATTCAGAGGTCACTCTAGAGGAGTGAAAATATTTTCCATATCACACTCGTGCCCATTATGTATCCCCTATACACTTTTAATGTGCCTTTATATACTATGGTCCTATTTAATATATGTAACTATATTCATGTTTGATTATAATTGGTGTTTGCTAGTTTCATACTTTTTGGATTCATACAAACAGAAGTGCTGCTGTTCACTACTGAGCTCACACACACACACACACACACACGCACATGCACACAGTCTGCTGTCTATTTTCAGGAAGCAACAATTAGCAATTGACAATTTATAGGCCTTCTACTGCTACATCACATTCCATCCTGGGAGAAATAGGTTTACCCCCATCTAGTTTCCAAAGACTGTTCTCTTATGTCTGTTTTCTGTCTAATTACTCTCCTTATGTATAAACAGAACAGTCACACCCATGTTTAAAAGTTTTTTTTAAGCAATTCTTCTCTATGTATTTAAAGTGATTTATTTGTATAGCTGCCATTTTACTGATGGAAACCTCTGTGTAGTTCAAAATTGTGTAACATTCTGTGAACCTCTTGTTGGTCCAATAAAAGATTACCAAATCACCCATTTTGTTCATCTGACTGTATCTGTGTAAGGTATGCCACAGCTGCCATAAAAGTATATGATATTTATACTGACCTGAAGGAGGAACATTTTTCTGTCCCTGATCCTGACCTATTTTTTTTGTTGTCTTTTAACGTTCTTATAAATTTTAACTTGTGGCGACAAAGTGATGTGCTAGGGATGATGGAATAGATCTTGATTCTAGCTACAGTTTTCCCATGATTGTAAAGGAGAAGAAAAGCATGGAAGAGAGAAGTAATTGTTGGAGCTTGAAGAATATGCAGATAGTAATCCTGGACCTGGTAGACTCGTCAGTAAAGAGGAACAAAGGTGATAAGAAAACTATTGGAAATGAATGAAAACTAAGAAAAGTAAAATAATTAATTAAATAGTGTTGGGCAGCTATTTTATTGAACTGGTATGACTTGGGTGTGTTGTGGAGTAATTGAAATAAAACTGCATGAGTTCAACTGTCCGCAGTTGTCTTTATTTAGTCTGAGACAGTGTTGCCAGTTTTGAAATCAGACCCAAAACTTTTCTGAGCTGTGTAGCATGTGTACAGGCATCTCCAGATAGGATGTGATGATGTGGGAGAAATCTGAACTGGCCTTGTCTTTTGAGTTGCTGACAGGATAATTATGTCAAATACAGAACTGTTAGTTGATGAACATCAATCCCATTCTGTAATTCTTTCACATTTTATTAGTTGATGACAGTTAATTGAATTCAGCCAAATAATCTTTTTCCTTACTAATTTTGTTTCATGCAGTGTAAACAGCAATGTCTGTGACCTCCATGAAACATAGAAACATAGAATTTGATGGCAGATAAGGACCACTTGGCCCACCTAGTCTGCCCATTTTTCTACCTAACAGATAAGCTGCAGATCCTAGTTAACCAACAGCTTACTTCCTCCTACCCCCCACTAGGATTGCCTTATGTCTGTCCCATGCATTCTTGAATTCCCCCACTGTTCTTGTCTCCACGACCTTCTCCGGCAGGCTGTTCCATGCATCCACAACCCTTTCCATGAAAAAAGACTTCCTCACATTACCTCTGAGCCGTCCCCCCTCTATCTTTAAATTGTGCTCCCTTGTTCTTGCACATCTATTTTTCTGAAGATACTACCCTCTTGGACTTTGTTGATTCCCTTGAGGTACATGAAAGTGTCTATCATGTCCCCTCTCTCCCTTCTTTCCTCAAGGGTACACATATTAATCTCCTTTAATCTTTCTTCGTATGTCTTCTGTTGCAGACCCTGCACCATTTTCATTGCCCTCCTCTGGACAGCCTCCACTCTGTCTATGTCTTTGCAGAGATGGGGTCTCCAGAACTGCACACAGTACATATAATACATGGAAGCTCCTGTGACTGAATCTAGATTTGACAGTCTGTGTGACAGTTCAAGCATTCGGTGTTTGATTGCAGTATCTGGAAAAGAAATCACTGCATTATGCTAATTCCTTGTTTATCATGCTAGTTGAAAACAAAGACAGTATGTTTCAATTGAAATGTCTGTGCTTCTCATGTATAATAGCCCCCACCATCAGAACTGTAATGTTTTGTGAAAATATCTCCAATTGCATTGCATGTATTATGTGGTCATAATGTGAATGACCACAAATGTGTATTTTACAACTGTTTATTCATCTTTTTTTATTTCATTTCAATCCAATTTTGGATGTACTACTGTTCTGTTGAACCAACAAGCACCACAAACGTGGCTCTGTCAAAAGGTAGGATGGCACGTGTGGGAAATGACAGCTAGTCATCAAAATGAGTTGTGGGCCATCCTCTGATTAGCTCTTTTCAAGTCCACATCCTATAACAATAAAACAGACAGAACCTACTTATGTATTTGATGCTGTTTTTAGTAGTTTACTCTTGATGCAAAGATAGTCACACTGAAAGGCATTTTCATTTTGTGTAAACATACAATTCAAATGTAAACTGTAGGAGTAGTATACATCCAAATTGCAAATTCTTTCCTAAAAATGACATTCATTTTTGATAACCACTCCATATCCACTTACAATCATAATCATTAGTAAATGAAAAACAGTACTGCTACTGTTACTATTCATATCATGGCCATGATCTGATTATGAGAAGTTTGGTGTTTTATGTCATTATTTCCTTATTACCTCCATTTACATGCAAGGTATCACCACTCTGCAATGTGATTGTGATTTGTGATCTGGTTTCTAGATGTATCATTTGAAAGAGTATGATTTACGGAATAATTGGTAGGATCATGTACCCTGATTTAAGTTGTGTCTAGCTGGTTTGTAATGTTGCAGTGCTGTACTGTGTTGTGCTATGGGTTTGTCATATGGTGTACTATGACAGCGGGATTTAGCTGCCTCTGCTTAGATTTGCTTATGCTGAGTATTTATATAAACTGGACCAAACACAGGAGAAACGTATCTTTTTATGTAATCACCTAAAAGTCACATTGTAATTTGAAATGTGTGCATTGCTTGTGAAGAACTGTCAATACCTTGGTTTGATACATACCTGTAGAAACATAGAAACATAGAATTTGCCCGCAGATAAGGAGTACTTGAGCCACTATAGTCTGCCCCTTTTTCCCTGCCTAGAGTATCACTGCAGATCCTACTTGATCTCTAGCCCATGCACCCACCCCTTCCTTTTCCCTGATATTCCCTTATGCCTATTCCATGCATTCTTCAACCTCACCACTGTTTTTACCCCCACCACCTCTGCTGGAAGACTGTTCCAAGAGTCCATCACTCTTTCTGTGCAGAAGTATTTCCTCACATCTCTCCAGAATCTACCCCCTCCTGCTTCTTATCATGCCCCCTTGTCCTTGAGTACCTTTTTTCTGAAAAATACTTCTCTCTTGAACCTTGTTTACCCCTGTGAGGTATTTAAAGGTCTCTATCATATTCCCTTTCTCTCTCTCTCTTCTCTTCTGGGGTGTACATATTTAGGTCCTTCAATCTCTCCTCATAGGGCTTCTGATGCAGACCCTGCCAAACCAAGACAGATTCAAAAAAGTATGGTACCATCTTTTGATCTTTTCTCAATATTCATAAATTTCCATCTTTTTAGTTATCAAGATTGTGTTTATTATTGTGCAAGAATCCCTTCTGCTACTAATTGGTTTAAGGCTTACCTTACTGGTAGAACCCAATCAGTTAAGATCACAGATGCCATCTCATCACCCCTCTTGATCTGCACTGGCATCCCTCAGGGCTCCGTGCTTGGTCCCCTACAATTCTCCATCTTCCTTAATGACCTGCCATCTGTCTGCTCCCCCTTCTCCACTATACACATGTACAATGATGATACTGTCCTGAATGAATCTGGCTCATGCTCAGCTGAGGTTACATCCAGCTTGCAGCACGGTTTCAACAAGGTCCAACTCTGGTTTGCAAATTATCAATTATTCCTCAACACCAAGAAGACAGTCTCCATGACCTTTGGCACAAGGCAGAGACTCTCTAGGCTTCCTTCCCTACCCACTTTCTGCACTCTTGATGGGACTTTACTTGAAGATACCTCATCCTTCAGATACCTTGGGGTTTGGTTAGACCAACACCTCAACTTCTATGGACACATTGATGCCATCCAGAAAGCACTGTGCCCCAAACTTGGTGCCTTGTTCAAGAACCGAAGCTGCATCCCTCCTACGGCTAGGCATGAGCTTGTCCAGAAGATGATCCTCCCCAATTTTTAACTACTGTGACATAGTCTATGGTGCTGCTCCCAAGTCCTCCCTGACCAGATTGGACACTCTCTCTTCAACTCCTTCTGTCGCTTTGCCCTTGATGCTCCTTCTGGCACCCACCATTGTGACCTCTATTGAGCCCTTTCCTTCCTCTCCCTTACAAATAGACACCTCTCACACTGAGCTAAATTCACTGCTAAACACTAGCTGAGTGAATTCCCTTCCTAGCTCTCCCCCTTATTTATAACACCCCCTCCTCCTTCTCACTCCCTCAGATCTATCGACACGCTCATGCTAACTGTCCCCCAATGCTACACCCTCTCTGGCCAGTCTAGATACTTCACCATGTCCCTAAAATATGGAACTCTCTACCTCCTCAAATCTGACACTCCTCCTCCTCCCTCTAGTCCATCAACACTGCCCTCTCCAACTATCTTGCTCCTAACTGTTCCTGTCATGACCCACCTCAATTTCCTTTGTCTTGCTCCTTATGGTTTGTCCCTCTTCAGAATTTACCTAATGCCTCTATCGACTCTATTGCCTCTTTTGAGCATAGCCCTTCCTAGGTACTAGTTCTCATACCTTTTTCCCTTTCCCTACTCTCTCCCTCCTTTTCCCTAGCCTTCATACTCTTCTTGCAGGGTTCTCAGCATTCTGAAGGCGTCCTCTAGTGCCTAGACTTGCTATCTTTTCTTCCCCCATCTACCTTGGCCTTCCTGGTCCCCTTGTTATAGTCCCCAGCATCTTGGAGGATTCCTTGGATCAGGTCTCATCCACTCCCAAGTGTTATTTCATTCCCTCCATCTCACTAGCCCTCTATAATTACAATGCCTAACTGCAGGAGGGTTTACAATCACCTGAACTTCCCTGCCCACATGCAGGGCTCATCACATCCTGAAGGGTTCTCTTTTTGTGCCAGGCCTTATTTCCCCTCTTAGGTGTTAATCACACTTACTCCCTCTCCCTCCCTCTCTCTCTCTCTCTCTCTCCCTCTCTAATCCCTACTTCAGTCCCCTGTCCCCCTTGCAGGGTTCCCCGTATCCTGAAGGGCTCTCTCCAGGACATGACTCTGCACTATCTGTTCATCTCATCTTCTCTCTCCTTCACCCCTTATTTCATGATAGCATATGTTCACTTATTACCATTGCACTTATTAATTGTTCTCACAAATGACATATGTATGCAACACTGTTTGTAACAGCTGCCTTAATTAATTTTATGCTATGCTGATCTTTGTAACTTGAATGTAAAATGCCTCATCCCTATTGTACCTTTTCCCCCCAGGTCATACCGGGAGATGAGCAACCTGTTGCCCAGTTTGCTTCCTGGTGAAACATTTCAATAAATAAATAAACAAATAAATAAGAAGAAGCAGGACAGAGAACTGTATCAGTTAAAGCAGATGGAAGCAGGGAAGGCAGTCAGAATAGTGAAAAGCCCAAACCAAGGAAAAGATAGCAAACTCAGTTAAGAAGGGGGATAAAACCTTTTATAGGTACATCAGGGAGTGATGGAAGACCAAGGGAAGTATAGTGAGGCTTAATAAATGGGAGGGGAGGTGGGCAGAGGGTGACAGTGAAAAGGCAGAGATACTAAATGAATGCTTTTGCTCAGTATTCCCAAAAGAAGATGAGGGAGAGGAACTTTGAAAACTTAAGGTGAACAAAGCAATGGGCCTGATGGGATTCACCCCAGAATTCTCAAAGAACTAAGGGGAGACCTAGTGACTCCACTGACTACCCTTTTTAACAAATCATGGGAGGATGGAGTGGTACCTAAGGACTAGAGGAGGGCAGATGTGATTCCCCTTCACAAAAGTGGGAGCAAGGCAGAAGCAGGAAACTACAGGAAACTAGTCTATATCTGTATTAGTTTGACCTCAGTGGTAGGGAAAATGATGACATCATTTCTGAAAGAAAGATCTGTTGAGTACCTAGAGGCCAGCGGGGCACAGAACCCAAGGCAACATGGATTCACAGTGGGAAGGTCATGTCAGACAAATCTAATAGATTTCTTTGACTGGGTGACCAAAGTAGTAGACCAGGGAGGGGCTATGGATATGGCCTACCTAGATTTTAGCAAGGCATTTGACACAGTCCCACACAAAAGATTAATAAACAAGTTAGCCAGCCCAGGAGTGGGTCCCAGGGTCTTAGCCTGGGTAACAAATTGACTGGAAAACAGGACACAGAGGGTAATAGTAAACGGAGTACACACAGAAGAAAAGGTGGTTACTAGTGCGGTACCACAGGGTTCAGTTCTGGGACCAATCCTCTTTAATGGCGTTATTGGAGACATTGTGAAGGAAAAGTATGCAGCTTTGCAGAAAACACAAAGATCTGCAGCAGGGTTGATATGCAAGGGGGGGGGGTTGGAAAGGAT
The DNA here is from genome assembly GCA_016271365.2 of Neoceratodus forsteri. Classification (NCBI taxonomy): domain Eukaryota; kingdom Metazoa; phylum Chordata; order Ceratodontiformes; family Ceratodontidae; genus Neoceratodus; species Neoceratodus forsteri. Next base: position 1,058,583,959 of record CM028132.1, on the reverse strand, counting down.
GAGAAGAGACTTGGCAAGGTTGAAGGAACGGTCAAAAATTTGGCAGCTTAGATTCAATGCTAAGAAGTGCAAAATAATGCACCTGGGAAACAAACACACAAGGGAAGAGTACACATTGGGGCGGTACTAACAACAAAAATGGAAAGGGACCTGGGGTAGTCATATCAGATGACCGTAAGGTAGGCATGCAATGTGAGAAGGCAGTAAGGATCACTGGGGGGATACTGGGACACATAAGGAGAGGCATCACCAGTAGAAAACAGGAAGTTGTTATCCCTCTGTACAGACAGTTGGTGAGACCCCATCTGGAGTACTGCGTGCAGTTCTGGAGACCCCATCTCTGCAAGGATGTAGACAGGATGGAGGCAGTCCAGAGGAGGGCTACTAAAATGGTGCAGAGTCTGCAAGAAAAGCCATACAAAGAGAGACTAAAAGAGCTTAATATGTATACCCCTGAGGAAAGGAGGGAGAGGAGGACATGATAGAAACTTTCAAATACCTCAAGGGAATCAACAAAGTCTAAGAGGGGAGCATCTTTGAGAAAAAGAGATATGCAAGAACAAGTGGGCACAATTTGAAGATATGGGGGGATGGCTTAGGAGCAACTTGAGGAAGTGTTTTTTCATGGAGAGGGTAGTGGACACATGGAACTAACTTCCTGAGGAGGATGTAGGGTCAAAAACAGTGGGGGAATTCAAGAATGCATGGGACAGACATAAGGCAATTATGGTGGTGGGTAGGAGGAAGTAGGCTATTGGTTAACTAGAATCTGCAGCTTATCCAATAGATAGGAAAATGGGCAGACTAGATGGGCCAAGCAGTCCTCACTGCCATCAAAGTCTATGTTTCTATGTTCCTATGTAATCTCCTTATGAAATTACAGCCTCCGTAATTGTCCACAGTACTCTAGGTGATGCCTCACTAGTGTTTTATACAATGGAATCACTACCTCTCTCCTTCTGCTAGTGATACCTCTGTCTATGCACCCCAGCATGCCACTGACACTCCCTGCAGCCTTTGTACACTGCTTAGAACCTTTATGTTGTCTGAAATAATAACCACCATACCCCTTTCTTACTTGATGATGGTCAGCAACCCCCCCTTCCTGTAGGTCTCTCCAGGGTTCCCTCATCCAAGGTGCATTATTTTACACTTTGAATTGAACCTCAGCTGCCTCCCCTTAGACCATGCTTCAAGCTTCCCCAGGTCCCTCATTTTCTCCACCCCATCTGGAGTATCAACCCTGTTGTAGATCTTTGTGTGATCTGCAAACAGGCAGATCTTTCCCTCCAGCCCTTCTGCTATGTCACTAATGTAGACATTAAACAGGACTGGCCCAAGGATTGATCCCTAAGGCACCCCACTAATCACCCCTCCCCAGACTGGATCCCATTTACCACTACCCTCTGCCTCCAATCCATTAACCAGTTTCTAACCCAGTTTACCACCTTGTGACCCATGCCCAGACTACCCATCTTGTTAACCAGCCTTGAATGTAGGACGGTGTCGAAGGCCTTGCTGAAACTGAGGTAGGCGATGTCCACCACTCCACACTGATTTACCTCCTTTGCAACTCAGTCAAAAATATCGATCAGATTCATTTGACATGACCTTCCTTCTGTGAATCCATGTTGCCTTGTATCTTGGGCACCACTGGATTCTAAGTGTCCCACTATTCTTTTTTAAGGAGTGCCTCCATAATCTTACCAACTACTGAGGTGAGGCTGACTGGCCAATAGTTCCCTGCCTCCTCCCTGCTACCACTTTTGTGAAGAGCGATTACATGTGCCCTCCTCCAGTCCTCTGGGACCACTCCTGTGTTGAGTGACTCGGTGAATATGGCTGCCAGAGACGCTGCCAACTCCCTCCACATCTACCTTAATATTTTAAGGTGTATGCCATCTAGCTCCATTGCTTTGTCCACCTTCAGTTTTGTGAGCTCCTCCAGGACTCTCTCCACAGTAAAAGGACTGGTGTTCACCTCTACCCCACCTTTGTATCGGTTGCCCAACAGTGGGTCCTGACCCTCCTCCTCTTCAGTGAAGTATTTATTTATTTAGTATTTCTGCCTTTTCCAGGTCTTCTTCCTTACAGTCACTTTCATCCTCTCTGAGCCTTACAACCCCCCGGCTTTCCTTCTTTTGCTGATGTACCTATAGAATGTCTTGTCACCTTTCTTCACCATCTGTGCTACTCTTTTCTCAGTCTGCACCTTTGTGATCTTAACAGCCTTCCTTGCTTCCCCTTAGACACTTTAGGTACACCTCTCTGTCTTCCTCTTTTTGAGTCTCCTTATATTTCCTGAAATCTGCCCTTTTTGCCCTTACTTTGTCTGTCATATCTTTTGAGAACCATAGTGGTTTTACACTTTCAATTTCCTTTGTTTACCAAAATGATGCGTTGGTTCGTCACCTCCTCTGTGGCTCCTTTTAGGTATTCCCACTCCTCCTCAACTCCCCCTCCTACCTCCCTCTTAATCAGGGCTTCTTTGATACATCTCCCCATCTTAGCAAAGTTCACTCTTCTGAAATCTAAGACCTTTGCCTTTGTGTGACTTGACTGTGTCCCTGCCTCAATGTTAAGCCACACTATGTGGTGGTTGCTGGACCCCAGTTGACCTTCTACCCTGATTTCTATGATTCTATTACCATTGGCAGCACTAGGTCCAGAATTGCCTTGTCTCTGGTGGGATCAAGCACTAGCTGCCTGAGACCTGACCCCTGTAGGTAATCTAGGATGTCTTGGCTCCTGGTTGAAGAAGCTGCCAGGGTGGTTCAATCCATGTCTGGCATATTGAAATCACCCTGCAGCAGAACTCCCCTTTTTTTGTCATCTCATGTATTTCATCCACTAGCTCCCTGTCCACCTCCTTTCCCATGCTGAAGGTCTGTAGATCAGCCCTGAGCAGATTGCTGTATCATTACTAGGCTCAAGGGTGATTCACAGTGCTTCGGCCTCCCCCTGTCTACCCTGTACCTCTATTGCCTTTATACCTTCTCTGACATACAGGGCCAATCCCCCCTCTGTTTTTTATTCCACCTATCCCTCCTGAACAGAGCATTACCCAGTATAGTTATGTCCCATCCATGATTAGACCTGTCCCTGGTGGGATCAAGCACTAGCTGCCTGAGGCCTGCCCCTGTAGGGAATCTAGGATGCCTTGGCTCCTGGTTGAATCAGCTACCATGGTGGTCCAATCCACATCTGGCATATTGAAGTTACCCTGCAGCAGAACTACCTCTTATTTTGCCATCTCATGTATTTCATGCAGTATCTCCTTATTCACCTCCTCCCCTGTGCTGAAGGCCTGTAGATTACCCCATGTAGATTGCGGTTCCATTACCAGGCTCCAGGGTGACCTACAGTGCTTTGGCCTCCCCCTGTGTACCCTGTACCTCCATTGCCTTTATACCTTCTCTGACATAGAGAACCACCACCACCCTTTTTTTACTCCACCTATCCCTCCTGAACAGAGCATTACCTAGTATATTTTTTCCCATCCATGATTAGTGGTGTACCAAGTCTCTGTTATTATTGCTATGTCCAGGTCTGCCTCTACTAGCAAGGCCTCCAGATCTGAGATTTTATTTCCCAGGCAGCGGGCATTTGTAACCATGGCCTTCCATGTTCTGAGGCCTATCCAATTCAATTTTTATTTAACCAGGTAATACGTCATTAAGCAAGCTGATTTGCAAGATGATTCTGGGACAGCAGAGACATTTTACAGTACAACAGTGTTGAATAAGACTCACAGTCCTGCAGTTATACATGTAGTAGAAAATACATGTCAAGGTAACACACAATAGTGGCACAATAGGAATGCACAGTTGAATATTTAACAAAGGTTGTGGGTATACCCATAAAAACTCATAGTGAATAAATTTTACATTGTAACCTAACCTAGCTACGGTTGTATGTTATAACATAAGTATAGTACAGTAATTCCCCTAAAATGAAAAGAAAGGTACAGTAAGAGGTACAGTATGTCTATCAACTAATGATTACCTACATCCCAACACAGACTATATTAGAAGAAGGGGTGGTGGAAGGGGAAGTGCAATAGTTGGGGTGACTGGCTGAAGCATGTTTGTTACCATCTGTGGCTTTCGAACAGTTAGCGGTAGCAGAAACAAGTTTCCTTCAAAGCATGGTTAAGCAAGGGCTTAAATGTGGATATCCTCAGTGTATGAGTAAGCTTAAAAGTCTTCTGAAGTGAGTTCCATAGAGACAGGAGAGCAAAATTAATGGCTGAAGTGCTGTAGCATGTTCTAACTTTAGGGACATTGAACATAACAAGAGAGTAATACCTCAGACAAATAACCTGGTTATGTAGAAAGAGCTTGGTAATGTACAGGAGGAGTTTGTTTTTGATTGCTCTGTAAAGACAAAGTCTAGTGTTCCTCATCCTCCTGACAGTGAGGGAGCACCAGGCTATCATTTCATAAAGTAAGCAGTGATGAGTGTTAAAAGGAGCACTGGCAACAAATCTCAGTAGCTGGTGGTACAAGGTGTCAAGCTTAGAAAGAGCTGTGTTTGGACAGTGGCTATAAAGGATATCAGCAATAATCTCCTAATGGAAGAAAAGTAGTTTGTACTAGTTTTACTTTTGCCTCGTACTTGATGAGGTGCCTGATGTGGTAGAAACTGCTCAGTCACTGCCGCAGTTTTTTTGGCAACTCATCAATGTGAAATAAGAAGGTAAGCTTACTGTTGATCCAAAAACCTAAATATTTAAACTTATCCACAATTTCTAGTGGTTCCCCTAGAAGGGTCTGGATCCTAAGTAATAGTACATTGGATGTTGATGAGTGAGTCTGGGGGGAGATAAATATAGCTTTCATCTTCTTTGCATTAAGAAGCAACTTTAGCTGTATGAGGTTCGGTTGCTGTGTATCAAAATCATGTTGCAGCTCAGCACAGGCAAGCTCAGGGGTAGGACTGGCCGCATACAGTACCGTGTCATCTGCAAACAGATGCACGTTTGCCAAGCTGATTTTAGAATCTATGTTGTTTATATAAATTGCAAAGAGAAGGGTTCCCAGGATAGACCCTTGTGGCACTCCTCTTGGAAGGATTTTGAGTTGTGAAAGGTCTCCCTATGCCTTAACTTGCTGCATGCTATACTTAAAGTACCACTTGAACCACTTCAGTGTGATGACATTAAGACTAAGGTGGCACAATGCAGACAAAATCAGGCCAAGGTCAATGATATCAAACACTTTGCTTAGGTTTAGAAAGGAGTGCACATATGTGCTTCTTCTGGTCAAGTGTGTTTTGCCAGTCGATCACTTTGGCTAAGGCAGATACTGTGCTATGCATTGGTCTGAAACCTAACCGTATAGGGTTTAATAAATGTTCAGACTCCAAGTATTCCCTCAGCTGGCAGTTAACAAACTTTTCTAACATTTTAGGTAGGATGGGTAGCAGGGAAATAGGCCTGTAGCTGTTGAGGTTGCATGTATCTCAGGATTTGAAAAGGTGGGAAGAAGTGCACAATTTTTCAGATTGCTGGCAGGTCACCTAGTGCTAAGGATAGGTTAAAAAGATGAGTAGTGGGAATGCTCAAGTGATAATAACCTATTTTCAGGAAAAGGGGCTGTAGGAGATTGTCACCAGCAATTTTCTTGATGTCCAGGAAAGTTAGCAGGTCCTCGACTTGTTTAAATATTACTGGGCTGAAGCTAAAAGAGGAAGATAGCTAGCTATTCGTACTGTCAGGCAGAGGACAACCTTGCTGTCAGACTGGGTCATAATCTTACTAGCTGGTGAGGCATCAAATAATAGGCCTCCCACGGCAAAGTGGTTGTTAAGTTAAAAAAAAATAGGGAGTTTGTAATAATCAGAAGATAGGCCCTTTTGTTACTTCTTATTCGATAAGCTCAACTGAAATACAGGACATGATAAATAAGAACTGGGGCATTTTCAAAGTAGAACCAAACCTAAATCATATTACCAAATAAGGACCCAATATCAGACCCAATATTGTCTTTAGAAGACCTAAAAATATTAGGGATACTGTTGCTCCAAATTTAGTTACATCTCCTGAAACCCAGTGAAAAAATTGATTACCCCTGCCCCCACAGGGCACCTTTAAATGATGTAATTGTAGATTTTGCCCTTATGTTAAACAGTGTAAAAGCTTCAGACACCCTGTAAGTGGTACAGAATTTAAAATCTCTGATTTTATCACATGCAGCACTGAGGCGGTAGTATACTGATTGCAGTGCAGCTGTTAACATTTGCATATTGGGCGCACTACTTGGATCTTCAAAAGTAGAACTGGAGATCATCTCTGTGCTATTGCTAATGACAACATTAGTTATGCCATTGTAAAATGTATTAATAACAGTATGGGGGGCACACACAAAATTCATTTTTATTTTGCATTGAGAAAGTAGATTTAGGTGCCCGAGGCAGAAATTTGGTAAAAAGAATCGGACAGCATGAAAGCGTTTGGATTTACAGACTAGGTGCATGCAATGACATTGGACTGAATGATACAATTGATTTGTCTGTTTTTCTAAAGAAGCTTTGAGAGTTGTATGATCCACATATTATGTGTTTTCAGTAACCAGCAGCTTATATGTTAAAGGCAGTGGGTTTTTCTGTAGCGACAATCATAGCATTTTGCTATTGTTAGTTTTGCACAGTTAATGAAATGCATTCTTTGAGACTGGCAGCTGGCTGATATTGCATATTTAGTTACTAATTAGTTTATGTTAAATAAAAAACTAATACAATCACATGCAATATAAAATGGCAAAGGCCGTGGTTTTCAATGATATTGCAGCTATATTGAAATCTTAATATTAGTTGTTATGAACACAGATTACGCATTGAATAAAGTGCAATGACTGTTTAGGCATTTTTCCATACTATGTGGTTTGCACAAAGTTATCTGGTGATGCATCATTGGTTTAAGACATTTAGAGGCATGCATGCAATAAGTATTGCATATTTTGCACTAAATACATTAATATGATTTTAACTTTATGATGTATTAGTAAAAAGTTCATCTATTAAAATCAAATACATGAAATATTTAAGTGGATAAATTCTCTATTAATTGATGTACTGATTCAATGTTTTAGCACTTACAGTTATCAGCAATTGTATTATCATTCATGTGCAATATTTATTTGCTTTTTGGAATCAACTGCTTAAATATGCAATTACAGCTTTTGAGAATCTTTTAGTACATTGTGAATTGCTTCATCCATTAAACACCATTTTATACACATGCTCATTTTCTTTTTGATGTTAAAACTCAAATGTTATTAAATTAAAGAACAATTGCACTTCTTAAAGTATAAAATTTAGTGACTCGCTATATAAATCATGTATTGTTTAATACACAAGCTCTTTTTTGTTTTGATGTCAGAATGTAAATGTTGATGAACTACTGAATACTAGCATCTCTTAGAAATTGAAATGTAGGGGGTTCTAGTATTCACTGCAGTATTTTTTTAAGTGCAATATTTGTTTTTTTTGACATCAGTTGCTTAAACATGCAATTACAGCATTTGAGAACTCTGGAGTATATTATGAATTTCTTCATTATTCACACACTATTTAATATATATATTATTTTCCCTTTTGATGTTAAATTGTAATGTTGCTAACTTTCAGTATTAAAGGATAAAATGTAATGAATTGTTTTATTAATTAAGCACTGTTTATTGTACATGCCTATCTCCCTTTTGATGCCATAATTTAAATGTTGCTTGATTTTAGAATGCTTGCATTTCCTAAAAGAGGAAATGTAATGGTTCCTAGTATTTAATTATATAGTTAATCACATAATGGTTTGTGTCTGTACCCTGTGAAATTTATTGAGGTTGGATATTTGTGTTCCAGTTTAACTGATAAGATTTGTGGGTTAATTTAGTACTCATGTGTAATAACCCATTAACCCTTAATCGAAGGTTATTTTAACTTAAAGTTAAGTACCTGGCCATATGTTTTGAAAATATGGACATGCTGCAAACTTACCTTTTTCAGGTGCACATTTTAACTGAATTAATTGTATGATGAACATATAAAAAGGTGAAGGTAAATGTTTAAATCACTCTGATGTAGCAAGGGGGTGTCCTTGCAAAATGTTAGCCTGTTTTGTGCTCCTGTTGTTGTTGGGCTTCTGCTGCAGTATTTATTAAACAGATGGTAACTAAATTTTTATCCATCTCATGTGATTGCTTTATAGCAGGTTCTTAACTTTTTTCTCTAAATTCTTGTGTATATATCAGTTAAGCACCACTTGTGTTTCCTGGTGCTAGTACCTTTCTTTTCCCCCCTGATTTTAACTAAGCACAGGTTTCCCTTTCATGGGAGCAAAAAAGCATTCACATGTAAGGCTTGTTTTTGTGGTGCTACATGAGCCGCTGTGATTAGCACAGTCATTGATTTAAACATATATTTTTGTGTGCTTTATATTTTACACTATATGATTGGGCGTCTGTCATTCCCCCTGTAATAATTGGCATAATGAGCGACACTGGAACAGCTCATGGGGGTCCGAGTAATGACCTGAGCATTCACAGGAGCTTTGCAGATACACACTGTAAGCCAAGGGATGGTGTGAACCTTATTTTGGCTTCAACATGAACTGCAAACACTCATAAGACATATGACATAAGAATTTAAGATATCCACTGGGGAGACCTATTATTTTGGGGAAAGGGTGGCTCACTGAGCCCTTTTCCATGTTTGTAGATTTTTTTTTTTTTTTGCAGCCTTTCATTATTAGCACTCGCTTCTGTATTAGAGATTCCATGCAAGTCATTAATTAAGTGGAGAATTTGGACATGAGGGAGGAATGGTATTTTGTCACATTAGATATAAATTCTTTATATATGGTAATACCCCATGATGAGGGGTTCAGTGCCTTGGAATTTTTCCTAGAATTCAGTTCTGAGGAAGAATGAGTTGCCACCCCCACTTGGTACTTTTTAGAATTGGCTAAATTAGTCTTAATTAAAAACATGTTCTTTTGTTTCAAAACAAGTGTTTTAAACAACTTTGTGGTACTGCCATGGGGGCAACCATGGTCCCTAGCTATGCTGGGCTTTTTATGGCTCATTGGGAATGGATTTCTTTTGATGCCACCACAAATCCATTTTTGCAGTATCTGGATCTGTGGTGGCATTATATTGCTGATGTGGTTATTGTATGGAAGGGAAGCATGTCACTGTTTAATGAATTTGTAACATGGCTTGAATGCACTAGCAGTTTGAGATGTAAAAGAAACATCAACCAACAGGGAATTGTGTTCTTGGATTTAAAGTTTTATAGAAACAAAGATGGAAATATATCTGCCACATTGCTCCAAAAAGAAACAGATTGCAATGCTCTTCTGATGTTCAATAGTTGCCATCCATGTCATGCTACATTTAATATACCTAATGGTCAACTTATATGCATTGAGTGCAATTGCACTGAAGCACACGAGTTCACAGATAAGCAGTGGTTGCAGGTCTCTAGATTTAACAGAGAGGATACAGCTACAGGTCAATTGCTAATGCTATTACCTCCATGCAGAACTTGACAGAGAGAGAGCACTTTAGTGCCAAAAATAGGGAGGGTTGTAATAATCAGAAGATATGCCCTTTTGTTATTTCTTATTCAGTAAGATCAACTGAAATACAGGACATGATCAATAAGAACTGGGACATTTTAAAACTAGAACCAAAAGTAAATCATATTATCAAAGAAGGACCCGATATTGTCTTTAGAAGATCTAACACTATTAGGGATATTGTTGCTCCAAGTTTAGTTCCTTCTCCTGAAACCTGAGAAGAACTTGATCACTCCTGCCCCAACAGAGCACCTTTAAATGTGGTAATTGTAGCTTTTGCCCTTATGTTAAACAGTGTAAAAGCTTCAGTAAATAGTACAGAATTTAAAATCACGGATTTTGTGACATGCAGCATTGAGATTGTAGTATATTTATTGCAGTGCAGCTGTAAACATTTTATATTGGGTGCACTACTAGGATGTTCAAAAATAGAACTGGAGAACATCTCCGTGCTATTGCTAATGACAATGTTAGTTCTGCCAGTGTAAAACATACTAAAAACCATATGGGGGCACACATAATATTCAGTTTATTGGCATTGAGAAAATAGATTTAGGTGCCCGAGGGAGAGATTTGGAAAAAAGAAATGGACAATGTGAAAGCTTTTGGATTTACAGACTAGGTGCACTTAATGACATTGGACTGAATGACACAACTGATGTGCCTGCTTTTCTAAAGAAGCTTTGAGAGCTGCATGCTCTACTCATTACGTTTTTTCTGTAACCAACAGCTTATGCGCTAAAAGCAATGGCTGGATTTACAAAGCTTTCAGAAGGTGCAAAACCTTCCCTAAGTCCCCAAAACTGCCGTAGCTATGAAAAAAAGGGGATAGTGCTCTAAATGCTACTTACAAAAACCTCTGCAGCTGCAGAAAAAAACCACTACAGACTATGGAAAAAAATGCAGCTGCGAAAGTCCCTGAGGACAAAAAGGTGTGAGATAAGTAATTCACAACCCCTGAAAGACTATTCTCATCCAGATTTTTTCCGCAGTTGAGGAAAAAATGTTATTCACAGTGGAATGAGGTGTAACTCTCTCTCAGTAAACTCAGTAGTGCCCCAACAATTGGAATCAATTAAGGTGGAGGTGAGGCACAGGTAATAGCATCCCATATAGTATAGCAGTGGCTGATGTTATAGCAGCAAAAGCACACATTGCCATGCTATGGCAACATGCAACAACCATCAAACCCAGTGCAGCCTATGACAGAACCCCACAGGCAGTAGAGCCTGACCAGTCTGCAGTGAGTGCTACCACTGCAGGCAACAGGAACGTCCCAGGAAGGGATGACCAGTGGTGACAGTCAGCCACTGTGGTTCCATGGTATTGCTGGTACCTGTGATGCTGCAGTGGTCCCAGTTGAGGGACTGATTGCTGGTATCTTTGTGGGTGCTGTCAGCCTCATACTATGGCAATAATGCTAATGTCTGCTGTTTCAGCTACTTGTACTATTGCTGTGCCTCCTGAGCCATTTCCACAGCTTCAGACCTGCGGCTGTGGATTTCCAGCACTTGCGGAATACCCGCAGCTGCTGGGATTCCGCAGCTGCAGGACTTTTTGTGGAATTCCCCTCAGCTGCAGGAATTTCTTCAAGAGTATCACACAACTGCATTTCTAGAGTGCTGCAAGCCTTTTTCCCACAGCTGTGGGATTTTTGCTATTCTTTGAGAATCCTGCCCATTGGAGTTTTTTTTATTGACAATAGTAGCATTTTGCGATTGTTGGTTTTGCACAGTTAATGAAACGCATTCTTTGAGACTGGCAGCTAGCTGATATTGCATATTTTGTTACTAATTAGTTAATATTAAATAAAAACTAATAAAATCACATGAAATATAAATGTGCAAAGGCAGTGATTTTTAATGCTATTTCAGCTGTATTGAAATCTTAATATTAGTTGTTTTGAACTCAGGTTATGAATTGAATAAAGTGCAATGACTGTTTAGGCATTTTTCTATATTATGTGGTTTGTACAAAGTTATCTGGTGATTCATCTTTGATTTAAAAAATTTAGAGGCATGCATGTAGCAAATATTGCATGTTTTGCACAAAATACATTATTATGATTTTTACTTTATGATTTGTTGGTAAAAATTTCATCTATTAAAACAAAACATTAAATATTTAAGTGGGTGAGTGCTCTATTAATTTATGCACTGATTCAATGTTTTAGTACTTACAGTTACCAGCAATTGTATTGTCATTTATGTTCAATATGTATTTGTTTTTTGGAATCAACAGCTTAAATATGCAATGACAGCTTTTGAGAACCTTTTAGCACATTGTGAATTGTTTCATCTGTTAAGCACTGTTTTATGCACATTCGCTCATACCCCAATAATGCAAAACATCATGGGTAACACATGTAAAACCTCATGAGAGAATTTGGACTGGCTCAACTTTAAGCAGAACTGCATGCTGCCAGAAGGCCTCACAGAGCAATCAGCAAAGACTAAGAACAGCAGACACATACACATGTTTCATCCTGATTTGGACTATCAGTGTGCCATATCTGTGTCTTAGCCCAGGGAGAGGGATCCAGCCCCCCCTTAACGGGGATGTTATTTGTTTGGGTCATGGGTAGCCAAAAAAATATTTTTGGGCTCCCCATTACCCAAGCAAATAACATCCCCCTTAAGGGGTGGTTTGGCTCCCTCTTCCTGGGCTAAGACTAAGATATGGCACACTGATGAGTCCAAATGAGGATGAAATACATGTATGTGTCTGCTGTTCTTAGCCTTTGCGGATTGCACTGTGAGGCCTTCTGGCACCATGCAATTCTGTTTAAAGTTGAGCCAGTCCAAATTCTCTCTTGGAGATATGCATATGTTTCCCATGATGCTTTGCATTTTTGGAGTATATGCGATTGTGTTCTCTTTAAAATTCCAGTAGTAATGTATAAAATGTAGTGAATTGTTTTATCAGTTAAGCACTGTTTATAATACATGCCTATCTCCCTTTTGATGCCAGCATTTAAATGTTGTTGGATTTTAGAATGCTTGCAATTCCTAAAAGTGGAAATGTAGTTGTTCCTAGTATTTAATTATATAGTTAATCACATAATGGTTTGCATCTACACCCTGCAAAATTTATTGAGGCTGGGTATTTGTGTTCCAGTTTAATTGATAAGATTTATGGGTTAATTTTGTACTTATGTGGGATTGGTACTATTGTCATTACTATTATCTCACTTTTGTATTAATGTCTGTAATTTCTACTTCTGATTTATTGTCACCCTGAATGTAATCATTATTCCTAATGGTTGATGTTATTGCACAATACTGTTGTCATTGCTGTATTATCAAGTTTGTACTCTCCCGGGTCATGCCTGAAAATAGGCAGGTTTGTTGCCTAGTGCACTTACCTGGTTACCAAAAGCTAATAAATAAATAAATAACCCATTAAGCCTTGATTGAAGGTTATTTTAACTTAAAGTTAAGTACCTGGCCATATGTTTTGGTAATATGGCCATGTTGCAAACTTACCTTTTTTATGAGCACATTTTAATTGATGTAATTGTATGAGGAACATATAAAAAGGTGAAGGTACATGTTTAAATCACTCTGATGAAGCAAAGGGGTGCCCTTGCAAAATATTAGTCTGTTTTTTTGCTCCTGTTGTTGTTGGATTTGTGCTATAGTATTTATTAAAAAGATGGTAACTCTATTTTTATCCATCTCATGTGTTTACGTTATAGTGGCTACTTAATTTCTTTTCTCTAAATGGTTGTTAAGTTGGTCCAGGACATCGGCCTTATCTGTGTATGTGGTGTTTCCAACTATAAGCTTAGTTGGCAGTGGAGAAGAATGCATGTGACCTATCTCCTCCCTAAGGATGTTCCAGAACTTGGTGGACTTGTTTTTGAATGCTTCGAGGGAAGTTTGAAAATATTTAGCTTTCTCAGCTTTTATGAGTTTGGTACAGGAGTTCCTGGCCACTCGGAAAACCATCCAGTCTGTATCTGTTTTTGTTTTAAGGGCCCTTTTCCACAACCTGTCCTTGTCCTTTAAGGCTGATTTTAAAACAGGCGTAAACCAAGGGGAGGATTTTTTTTTAATTCTTGGTTCGTACAAGGAGGGTATGCTTGTCAACCACTCCCAAGACAAGGTTGTGGAAGATTCTGTATGCCTCAGAAAGTGATAGAGCTAAGCAGAAATCCTACTATGTAATGGTGCTAAGGTCTGCTAATAATGCAGATTGGCTGAAGTTTTTGAGGCATCTTTTTTGTCTGAAAGTGGAGGTCGAGAAAATCTTAGGAGAGCATCTTACACACGCTATTTCTCTGTGGTCACTAATGTTGTTATGGAATACACCTGAATGTGAAATATTTTGTGGTTTGTTAACAAAAATTAGGCCCAAGAGAGAGCTATGACCAGAGTTTTTGCTGTTCGGATGGATAATGTCAGGGGTCATTTGTGATAAGCCATGCTTATCACAAAACTCTTTCAGACTATTAGAGCAGTCATTTCTCAAATCAAGATTAAAGTTCCCATAATACTGCATTCCAAGTTTAACTTCTCCAGTAGTTTATGGAGATGGGATAAAATTCTGAGGCCCCCTGACGGTGGCCTGTAGCAGTCAGTTATTGATATTGCCTCCTTGGAGGAAAGGGTCATCCTTAGGTTAAACCTCTCAAATTCCTTTGGAGAAGAGGATGGGTTCATGACTATGCCACACCTGCTTAACTGAATTTATCCAAACGGGCTATTTATTACCACATGTGAAGTCATTACATTGGCATTATTTACCACATTGAAAAATACATTTGCCTACTCTTCCCACTTCCTTTACTATCCCTATTCCTGTTTTTGCTCACCTGCTTCTTCCCTTCCCCGATTTTCTGTCTTATGCTGCTTCGATTCCTGTGCTTTTTCCTTTGTGCCTGGTTCAGGTGTTCCTGTCATCCACTCATCTTCCTGCTCCTCAGTTCTGATTTCTTTGCCTTGTGAGCTGCTCGAGTTGTCCTTGTACCATATTAAAAGTGGATTGCTGCTACAGTCACTTCAGGCCTGCGGAATACTGTACTCACAGGTGTTAACTAGTTTACTGATGCATCTGCCCTGAATCCTTGCTAACATATAAAGGAAGGGGGAAGATTAGGCAAATGTCTTTTTATAACGTGGTAAATAATACCAATGCAACAACTTTGCATGTGGTAATAAACAGCCCCTGTTTGCAGAACTTCAGTTAAGCAGGTGTGGCCACAGCTCCCTTCTCCTCTACTCACTTACAATGCTACAGTAATGTAGAACACCACACTGCACACCCATCTCTGCTGGTTAGATGACATGGCAATGTGCTCCCCCCTCACCTGTGATGCTGACAGGCAGAAGATCGTGCATCTCCATGCTCCAACTGTCAGTTGCCTAGCATGCTGCCTTCCAAAATACTTTTAATATCACCACCCCAGAGTCAATCAATGCTGCCTGAGGTGGTCCCTCCTCCACCACCAAAAGCACAAAGGGACACGAGTAGGAGGCATCACCCCAGCACTCCACACAGGATGGGATGTGGGGGTGGGGGTGACATGGCTTATGTAACTGAGAACCCAGGCAGCTACAGCAGACCTATTCTCCTGGTAGCCGACTCCCTCTATACATTGTTCCACACACCCAGAAAATAGACAGTAGTCAGGGTAACCCACTGCAGGAACAGAACTAATCATGGGAAGGGGAGCCAACTCACCAGGTATAAGAAGGTGGATCTCAACCCTTCAGCATTGCAAACACTGGGGCCTGTACTACTCACCAGGGATAAGGAGACTCTCCCTCCTTACATTATCACAGTTTCTAAATAATTAATCATAAACGCTCTTGCAGGTGCATCCACATCTATAGGGTAGGCAGCATCAGTTGCTGACATCTAAAGGGAGGGGTTCAGATAGATGACCTTTGAGTTATCTGAAAACTTCTCCATCAGGTACTAGTGTGGCAAAGCTTGGAAAGTTATTCCATACTTCCTTTTTTCTCTCACACTAAATGCTTTAGCATAATCACATTAGTGAATTTCATAATGGTTACTGTTGACCAAGAGTTTATATTCCAGTTTCTCAGTTGTTGTTTATTTGGCTAAATTTGCTGGAAGGTGGATGCAGTTAAAAAGGAAACACAAGAATGCTGAGTGGTGGCCCTCTTCTCTTTCCGGGGAAGGGGGTAGTAGTAACCAGCCTATATGCCCCTAATTGCAATTATGTTGACTTATAGGGGTAGGCAAAAGTTGCTAATTCCACTTTCACCGAACCTCCACAAAATTGCGGAAATTTTCAAACTTTAGCCACTGGAGAAATTTCGATCTTCCATGAATTTTCACCCAGTTCTGCAGACTTTTTTGCTGAATTGTGGAATAATACATCTAATCTGCAGAATGTATTCCATCCACAGTTTAGTGTATTATTTCACAATACAGCACCCCCCTCCCCCACTGCCAGACCTCTGTCCCAGAAAACATCCTCTCCTGGTGACCCTTCACCACACGATTGTGAGACCAAAGTTAAAAAAAACAATCCCTGGTGGCTAGTGACCACACCCCCACCTGCCGATCGTGGTTCCCATCAGATTAAACAAAAAAGATAATCTGATCCCTGGTGGCTTGTGGTCCCACCCCCACCCACCAATAGTGGTTCAATCAGTTTAAATAAAAAAGATAATCTGATTCCTGGTGGCTAGTTGCCCCACCCCCACACACTGTCCCATCATCTTTATTAAAAGAAAAGAAAATCCACACCCTGGTGGCTAGTTGTCCCCCCATCTACTGATCGTGTCCTCCCCACAAAGTTATATTCCCTTGTGTCTAGTGGACCCCCTCCCTATCAATGATCCCTCCCTTTAATTAAAAAAAAACACAGTCCTGTTCATTTCCTCCTTCATATTTATTCCTAGTGTCTGGGTGATACCCTCCCATTCCTGATCCTCCCTGGTTAAAAAAAAAAAAAGTAATCCCTATTCCCTTGTGTCTGGTGGACCCCACCCACCCTCCCTCCCTGAAAGTTAGCCAGCCACCTCCCCACTCCCCACTCCCCACCACAACCTTGATCTCAAGCAGGCCACCGGCACAGCCCTCATCTCTCCTTCATGCTCAACAGTCCACTGAGATGTCATTGAATGAGCGCATGCTTTACAAGCATGCACTCATTCATTGATAGCTCAGTGGGCCACCGGCCATGGAGGAGAGAGGAGGGCTGTGCTGGTGGCCCATTTGGGATTGGGATTGTGGAGGGTTTCAGGAAGGTGGCAGACCAACTTTTGGGGTGGGGGTGGGGATCCAGTAGACACCAGAGAATAGGGATTACTTTTTTTTTACTGGGGAGGATTAGGGATTGGGAGGGGGTCCACTAGACACCAGGGAATATATCTGAAGGAGGTAATGGACAGGACTGCCTTTTTTTTAATTAAAGGGAGGGATCATGATTAGGGAGGGAGGTCTGCTAGACACCATGGAATATAACTTTGTGGGTAGAACATGATCAGTGGATGGGGGGACCACTGGTCACCAGGGCATGGATTTTCTTTTTTTAATAAAGATGATGGGACCTGCATCGGTGGATGGGTGTGGGGTGACTAGCCACCAGGGATGTTTGTTTTTTTAACTTTTGTCCCATAATTGGCACATGGGGGGGGGGCACTAGACACCATCAAGAAAGCATATTTTTTTTTTTAATTACATGACCCACGATCAGCGAATGGGGGTACTTTTAATGTATTAAACTGGCATTGGAAAAAAAGTTGCAAAACTGACTACTGAAAGTGATCAGTTCTGTGGAATTTTTTACCACAGTTTAACATATTAACCTGCACGTTTTAAGGTGGAATTTTCACAAAAGTTGGTAAAATGATTTCCAAACTTTCGCAGAAGTGAAAGTCTGAATTTCAGAGAAATTTCAGTGGCAGAATTATTTTTTCGCACACCCCTACTGACTTCTTCCCACAGATCATCCAAGCCATCACCAACATCGGGGGGAGGAGAACAAGTGACACCCATGCTAATTGGAGGGGATTTTAACTTAGTGCCAGAAATGTTCCCCAACAAATTGCAGATAACACCAGACACTCACCCCAAGGCCCAAGCAGACCTAACTGCTATGCTAGAAAACTGGGGCCTGACCGAAGCGTGGAGAGAGGAGAACCCAGATGGTAGGGACTACTCCTTTTTTCTCCCAGGTTCATGGTACTCACAGTAGTCATATTGATTACTGGCTGGTGAATGGTGAGGCATCTGAGGGTACATACACACCTACGATTAATCTATATGCATCTCAGATCATGCCCCAATAGGACTCATGTGCAAGCCCTCTGGGGATCAGTACAAATCACTGTGCTGAAGGTGCAAACCCCTCTTACTTAAGGATCCTAAGCTGCAAGCCTAAGCCATAGCCACAAGGAGCAAATCGGTGGTTGAAGCTGCAGTAAAGTGAGTTGGCGGCTGTAGCCACAGAAACAGAAGTCAGCAGCTGTAGCCACAAAAGTGAAATGCTTGGCAGCCATTCCCACAGTTTTTGTTGGCTCTCCTAGGAGGAGGGAGCCAATCAGGGTGCAGGATAGGAAGAGCACCATAATTCAAACATGTGGCTGGGCTATAAAAAGTAAAGCTCAGTTGCTACTCTTCAAGACTGACTTGTTGGTGGGTAAGAAAAATCCCCCCCCCCACGCTTCCAATGTCGCCATTAATTAAATAGGCTCCCTGGGCTCCTCTCAGAGGAGACTACCAAATTAGAGGAGGAGGAGTGGAGTTTCCCATAGACGGGGAGAACTTAGAAGGGACTTAAAATACTGTTAGTCCACATAAACTTTTAACTACAGGAAGGGTGAAGCAAAGAAAAAGTGACTTTTCATATTCCTATCTGACATTTTATAATTCTAAGTGACTTTTTAGTGTCTACTCTAGGTGACGTTTTATATTTCTCTGTATATTGTTCCATTGCATTATCTTAGAGCAAACTAAATTGGTTTGAGTGCTAGCAACATTGCAGGGTGGAATGTATTATTTAGAGTCTAGGTGACTTTTTATATTTCTCTGTTTATATTTCTGTTGTGTTATCTTATAACACACTAAATTGGTTTAAGTGGTATTAATATTGCAGGGTAGAATGTATTATGTGATCTGAAAGAGATAAAGAAGTGGTACATATTCTAAAGGGAAAGGATTTTCATAGGGCTGCAGTAAGGGAAACTGAAGGGTACAATACTAGCTGTCTATACGTCTCTGTTATTATAGGGAGTAGTCTTTCATTATTTTTATAGAGTAAGGTGATCAAATAGACAGGCAGTGAGGTTGAAGAGGTAGCCTGAAAAGGGATCTGGCAGGTCATCAGTATGGTCTCTGGGCTACTAGGGCATGGGGAATTTTTAAGAGGGTGGTAGGGTGCAGTGGGTGTGGGACACCCATGTTGTTGGATATAGCATGGAGGCTGGGGACTGCATGGTGTGCAGACAACTTACACAGATAAGAGAGGAGGTGGTATAGATAAAGTGGGCACTAAGCAGATCAGGGGAAATGGGGGGATTGGAGGAGGACCAAAGAGAACACCAGCTTGGTGGGAGGTGAAGGAGAAAACACAGGTGGGCTGCAAGGGTATTCAGAATAGGTGTAGAGGAGAACGTGAGAAAAAGGTGAGAGGACTGGAGAAGGTCCAGAGGATGAATCAGAGGGGCAAGGAGTGCAAGGAGGCCACAGGTGACTTAGGTACAGGAGCAGTAGAGGACGAGAGGGGTCAGGGAAGTGGCAGTTGTAGGTTTAAAAAAAAATCACAGAAAGCACCAACAGGGCAGGAGCAAGATGTAGGAGGTGGCTCATCAGACAGCATTCTGTGGAATAAGGGTGCAGAGCAAGAAAACAGATTCACACCCCTGGGGGCACTGGAGTAGGATGAAAACAAGGAGGGCAGCTGTGAGGAATTCATAGTAGATGGAGGAGGGGCTAAGGTGATAGAATGTTTGGGTATGGGAGATGCAACTGTGGGAGGGAACCTGAAGGGAAGTAGCCAAAAAGGGCAAGTAGATGGGGGAAACAAATCTCAGGGGGGACACAATACACAGAAGAGACAGGAAGGGGGCCTACATTAAGCTTAGCACATTAGAGGATCAAAGGTGGAAGGAAGGGGGATGGTACCTGTACACAGAGGGAGTAGGGTAGGAGAGAGGAAGGAAAAGAGAAAGGGGAGGGGTCAGATCCCGAGAAAAGGGAGGGTAGGATGAGGGGGACAGGTGGGGACACCAGAGGGGGGGAATTGACTGATGTAGTCCAGGGGGAGAGCAAAACTCAATGGAAGGGGATGGATAAGGAGGAAAATAGGAACAGGGAGGAAACTGGGATACCAGGAAAGGGTGCAGGTGAGAAAATCAAAAGAACAAACAAAGGGAAGCGAGTAGCAGGGTCATGCTCATAGGGGACTCAATACTAAATGGAATCAGAGGGGGGAGAAAGGGAGGAAGGAACAGTGCCATTTGGGTTGAGTGTATGCCAGGTATAACAGCACTGGAGTTGAGGCATGATACACCCTCATGGTGCAAGCAACAGGATGAGAGGTCACACTTGGTGTTCCACCTAGGCACCAATGACCTGGAGGGAAACAGTCTAAAGGAGATGCATGCAAGGTTCAGAGAGCAGGATAGGTTCTGCAATAGGACAGGGTTTCATTCCATTGCTTTCTTGGAGGAACTGCCTGTGCCAAGAGCAAGCATAGCAAGGAAACAGAGGATTGAGGAATTTAATCAATGGCTGAAGGGTTGGTTCAGGCAGATGGGGTTTGGGTTTGCGGGAGACTGGGGATCGACATGAGAAGACGAGAGCCTATTTAACCCAGACAGACTGCACCTGAGCAAGAAGGAATCAGCAGTACTAATCAGAAAGCTAGGGGACTTTATTGACAGGAAGCATAATTTAAACTGATTTGGGGGAGTTAAGAATGGGGCCACTGAAGGAGGCAGGAGAGATAGGAGGCTATCAGCCTCCCCCCAGGAAGGAGATAGAGTAATGGAACTAAGCAAGAACAAGAAAAGGTTAGTTCGGGAGTGCAGTGGGGGTGGGGGGGCTCACATTGGAATGGATTATCAGCCAGTGACGGGAGTTTGGGGAATAAAATGGCAGACTTGGAGGCCATCATGGTGGATGAGAGACTGGACATAGTAGTGGTAGGTGAGACATGGTGGACAGAGCATTATGCCTGGGATACAGTTATTACATGCTACAGACTCTTTAGGAAGGACAGGGAGGGAAAGTGGAAGGGGTAGCATTATACATCAGTGATGACACTAGGACAACAGAAGAGCAGGAGGAGGAACGGGAGACAAAGCTCAAGTGGGTCACCCTCGACAAACAGACTGGTGAATCTATGAGGATAGGGGTGGGTTTTAGACCTCCGATGCAAGGGAAGGAAGGGGATAGCCAGCTGATACAGGCAATTACAAGATGGATCTCAAGTGGGAGCTTCTGGAAGTGGGGACCTAAACCTCCTCGATGTAGACTGGGAGATTCCGACTGTGGTATCAGCTAGGAGCAGGAAGATCCTAGAGGTGCTACAGGGGATATTCATGCAGCAGCTGGTCAGGGAATCCACTAGGGATGATAACCTGCTGGACATGTTCCTCACAAATGGGAAAAGTGTGGAAGAGGAGGAGATGGGTGATAGGCTAGGTACAAGTGATCACAGGAGTGTGAGGTTCAGTGTATAAATGGGGAGGGAGACAAATCAGACTAGAATGAGGGTGATAGACTTCAGAAAATTGGACTTTAACAAAATGAGGAGAATATTTGCTGAAGAAATGGCAGGGAAGGGGAATATAGAGGATGTGGAGGAACTATGGAGAACTATCAATGGAGGGGTATTGAAAGCTACTGAAATTTGCATTAAAAAGGTGAGAAAGAACAACAAAAGAAGGAGACCACTTTGGTTTACAGGGGAGGTGGTAGGGGTGGTGAAGGAAAGGAAAATGGCATTCAGGAGATATAAGAAGACACAAAATGGAGATGACAGGGAGACTTATAGGGAAAAGAGGAGGGTTTCAGGCAGAAGATAAGGACTAAAGCGGATACTAAGGAGAAAATAACTAAGTGGGCCAAAAGGGGAGATAACATTTTTTTTTAGGTATGTGGGGGAAAGAAGGAAGGCGAGGCAGAGGATAGTAAGGTTGTGGAGGAGGGAGGTATACAGCTGGAAGAGGACTTTGAGAAAGCAGAGGTGCTAAATAACTACTTCTGCTCAGTCTTCATGGAGGAGGAGGGGAGGGGAGGGGACCCGGACTGGGGGAGAGGGATAAGGAAGGCAAAATGGTGGATACTAGCATGTTCATCATAGACAGGGTAAGGAAAGAACTGGGCAGGTTAAAGGTGGATTAGGCAATGGAGCCAGATGGGAACTGAGGGAGGAGCTAGCAGCCTCACTAACAAGATTGTTTAACTTGTCCCTAGATACCGGTTGTGTGCCGAAGGACTGGTGGAGGGCAGATGTGGTGCCACTAAACAAAGGGGGCAATAAGGAGGTGGCGGAGAATTATCGCCCAGTCAGCCTCCCCTCAGTGGTGGGCAAGATGATGGAAGCACTAATGAAAGATATGGTGGTAGACTACCTGGTGGACTGTGGATTGCAGAATGAAAAGCAGCATGGCTTCATGAATGGAAGGTCGTGCCAGACAAACCTGATAGAGTTCTTCAATTGGGTGACTCAGGTGATTGACCAGGGAGGGGTGGTGGACATAGCCTATCTGAACTTCAGTAAAGCCTTCAACACCATCTCTCACAGAAGGCTAGTAAATAAGCTGGAAAGCTTATGGGTGGAACAGAAAATAACTAGGTGGTTGGAAAACTGGTTGGCAGGCAGATGTCAGAAAGTGATGGTAAATGGGGTGCATTCCGAGGTGAGGGGGGTAATGAGTGGGGTGCCTCAGGGGTCAGTACTGGGACCCCTCCTTTTTATGTTGGTTTGCACTTGTGCACCAGCCAACATATTGCCTTAGGAGCAGATCTGGAGGTACGGTCACTGTGGGCGAATGCAGGGCATGCATCAGTAGGTGCTTCCCTCATTCCCCAGTAAGACAGCATGCAGGCGCCACACCAGCAAGATGTAATATGGTGACCACATCTAAGAAAATGTTCGGTGCAATCAGAAGCAAGCTTCTGATTGCAGCGGCACAGCCTCCCCACGTAAACATGGTGACAGGGGTGCCCCATCCTCCTGTTGCATTCCCTGACCCACTTCATTTGCCGATGGGGGAGCCCACCACCAGTTGACAAAATGACCCCCCAAGTGTGTGCCTAGGGGGTGCCCAATCCCCCTCAGCATCATGCAATCCCCTCCCAAAAGTCTTCCTTTGCTGATGGGGGCCCAATCCCCATTGGCTACAGTCCCCCCATCCCTGTTTATTTAGCTGACAGGGAGCCCACTCCTGTTGGCATAATGTCTCCCCATCTGTTGTGTGCCGAGGGAGTGCCCAATCCCTCTGGCTCTTGCCCCCCACATGCTGCAGGGGTGCGCAATCTCCCGTCAGCTACAGCCCCCCAAAAAAACAATCAGGTGACATGCTGGGAGACCACCCCAGCATGTCAAATGTGCCTGAAAAAACAAAAACTGTCCCATGAAGTTCCCTTTTTTCTTTTTTACCCTGTAAAAATTAAAATGGTCCCTCATAGTCTCCCTGCCCCCTCCCACAACACATGCCCACCCACTGCGCTCCCTGCCTCCCCACACCCTGCTCACCCCATACTTACCTCCGGAGTCTGTTGCGACGCTCTTCGGTGGACCAGGAACACGTCTGCACTCTTCAAAGTTGACCCCGAACGAAAAAATAATGGTAAGCTGTATAATGGCATAATGGTTTTTTCAACTTTGGTGCATATCTTGGGCATTTTGGGGAATTTTGACATCAAATTTTCAACATGGGGTTATTGGCACCCTTCCTCATGAATTCAGTCATTGTCATAGCATTATTCAGTTCTGAAAGGTGTTTTCATGATCACTGCGCGGAATCACCTTTTGGGACCAATTAACAAAATGACAAAGCCACCCTTCATGAGGGGGGCTCTCAAAAAGCCTATGTTCCAAATTTGGTGGGAAAAATCAAAGAAATGGCTGTTTTATGAGCGTGTGTTGCGCAGTTTCCATGCATGCTTGTAACTTCGTGAATTTGTAATATTTTCACTCCAGATTTTCAAAATTGGCATTTTTCCACAACTCCTCATGAGCAATAAAGCTGTCATTTTACATATCCTGGCAGAAATGTGTTTTCACACGTTCGGTGCAGAATAGTGCAGTCGCTGTGCAAAATCAGTTTTTGGGACAGTTTGAGGAAATGATAGTGACACTGTTCATGAGCAGAGGTGCTGAAATGCCTATATTGAAAATCTGGTGATGAAAGTCCATAAAATTACTGTGTTACAAGAGTGCATTGCACAGTTTCCACACACCCTTGTAACTTCACGAATTTGCAATATTTTCATGTCACATTTCCAACACTGGCATTTTTTCACACCTCCTTATGAACAGTTCAGCTGTAATTTTTCACATCCTGCCCAAAATGTGTTTTCGTACCTGTGGCGCATAATGGCATGGTCGCTGTAGGAAATCAACTTTTGGTGCAATTAACAAAATCACAATGCCACTGTTAATGAGGGGAGGTCCCAAAATGCCTATGTTGAAAATGTGGTTAAAAATATCCCCCAAATAATTGGTTTTCGGACATGTGTTGCACAGTTTCTATGTATGCTCATGACTGCACCAATTTTTCATATTTTCACTCCAGATTTTCAATGTTGCCATTTGTTTACACCTCATCATGAACAACACAGTTCGCATTTTTTACATCCTGCCCAAAATGTGTTTTCAGACCTGTGTCGCCAAATGGCATAGCCGCTGTGCAAAACCACCTTTCAGCTAACAGACTGATAGTGCTGCTGTTCATGAGGTGGGGTCTCAAAAAGCCCATGTTGAAAATTTGGAGTGAAAATACCAACACATGCCTATGGTGTTAGGGTTTCCAACTGTAACACCCCACCCTGTGCAGAATGACAGACGTCAGGGGTGTGACTTAGGATCACTGGCTGTATTGCTCACTATTCCACCCCCACCCTGCAGCCAGTGACAGGCATCGTGATGTGCCTTGCAGTGTTTGGTCACAAAGTTCACCTCATTCTCCTATACTTCACCCACCTCAGCATATTTCCTTATGGAATGGGGTAAGTATAACACCCAAAGACCCCAAAGCACACCACAACACTTGCAAGTGTCTACAGGGTCAGGTGAGGTAAAATGACATGAGCGTTATAGACAACGACCCAAAGGCACACCCCAATGCCTGTTGGTCTCTGCAGGGTGAGGGTGGGGTTGGCGTCACTTCAGTACTTCACTGCCATTCCTATTATGCGTCTCTAACTCCGGCACTACCAATGCCAATGCCAGCGAGTCAACATGCAACATTAACAAATGCATGTTAATACATACATCAGTGAAATAGCAGAAGGGGTTGAGGAAAGAGTGTGCCTATTCAAGGATGATATGAAAATCTGCAATAGGGTGGCTCCCCTGAGGGAGGGCCATGAAGCATGACTTGAAGACTCTGAAAGGGTGGTCAGAAACTTGGCAACTAAAATTCAATGACAAAAAGTGTTCTGTGGTGCAACTGGGCACAAAATCATGTGTGCAGCTCATACTCTGAATGGGGGGGGGGGATCGAAAAAACAGAGCAAGAGAGGGATCTGGGGATTATAATGTCAAGCAACCTTAAGGTGGATAGCCAGTGCAGCAAAGCAGTGAGGAAGACAAATGGAATGTTGGCATGCATTGGGAAGGGGCATAAATAGCAGAAGGAAGGAGGTGCTTACACCTCTCTACTGGGCCATAGTGAGGCCACACCTAGAGTATGGGGTTCAGTTCTGGAGGCCACACCTATGCAAGGACATAGATGGGATGGAAAGGGACTAGAGAAAAGCAACCAAGATGGTGCATGGTTTGAGGGGGAAACCACACAAACAGAGGTGGGGGGAACTGGATCTGTACCCATTGAAGGAAGAAGGGGGTTAAAACTAGAGGGCATAGCCTAAGACTGGAAGGAGGAAGATTTAGAGACAATGTGAGGGGGCGATTCTTCACAGATATAGTGGTGGAGGCCTGAAATAAACTATCAGAAGAGGTGGTGAGGGCTGAAACAGTTGAGGGATTCAAGAGGGCATAGGACTGACATATTGGATTGGGATGTGGGGGGAAGGAGAGGGCCCATAGCAGTGGAGATGAGTAGGGGGGAGGAGAAAAAGGGCAGACTCGATGGGCCAATGAGGTCCTTTTCTGCCATCAAATTTCTGTGATTCTGTGATTCTGTGACCCTGATTTTCAAACTGTAATCAACTACAAGTCCAAGTCATTTATTTAAATTAATGACACAGGTAAGGTTTTTGTTGGGAACAGTGTGGGAGGCCATTAAAGCTTTTCTTAGAGGATGTATCATTTCACATATAACGGCACAAAATAAAAAGACAAATATTGAACTCTGTAAGCTAAACTCAGACCTTCAAGATAAGGAAGTACAATTTAAAGGCCTCTGGCATACTCCCTTGGAATTACTTTCTATCAGTGTGGGCATAATATAAGACAAATATTATTCTGCATCACAAGGCTGAGTGGCAAATGTTGCATGTAAAGCATAACTATTTGGAATCTGGAGACAAGAATGGTAAACTACTAGATTACTGGCTCTGGAAGCATAAAGCAGATTCTTAAATCCCAGCTCAATGGAATCAGAAAGGGGAAATAGTAACTACCTAAAGGGACATAAATGAGGTAATGAGATAATACTACCAACAGCTCAACTCATCTCAGGCAGAGGAGAACATGGGACAATCACCAATATGCACCTTTTTGTGGGACACTAGCTACCTCAGCTAGATCCTGCAACCCACCACGAAATCGACAACCCCCTCATGACTTAAGAACTCCAGACAGCACTAAAACAATTATCTCAAGGGAAAACTCCAGATGCTGAGGGAATAATAATCAAACTATACCAACACTTATCCCGAGTCATAATTCCCCTATCCTGGTGACCTTACAGGAAGCTAAAGGGCAAGGCACCCTAACACCCACAATGAAAGAAGCAGTGATAATGCTACTACCTAAAAAAATCATCTGACCCTCTATACTACATTAATTTTAGGCTGGTCCCCCTGAGTTAAGCAGATACCAAGATAGTGGCCAAGGTACTAGCCAATGACTGGTTATTACAAACTATAATTCACCCAACGCAGGTGGGGTTCGCAAGGGCAGAACAGGTGTAGACAATATACTTACGGTACTACAGTTAAAATGGTATGTATCCCAATCGAACACCCCCATGGCTACAGTAGCTGTGGACTTTCATAAAGTGTTTGATTCTGTAGAATGGAATTACTTACACTCAACCTTGCAGGCATATGGCTTTGGCCCATACATTTGTAGCTGGATCCACACCCTATATCATAACCCCACTGCATCCATTCTAATGAACCATAATGTCTCCTGACCATTTAACCTGAATAGGGGAGCTAGGCATGGTTGCCCAATCCCATTTACTTTTTTGATGGCACTCGACCCCCTCAACAGAAAACTGCTTGCATCTCAGGAGGTGAAAGGCAGTGTGGTTTGAGGCAAAAGCTATCTGGTAAATATGTATACAAATTATTTACTTCTTACCCATGCTGACCTGACACAATCCATACAACCCATTATGTGTTTACTAGATAGCTGTGCAAATGCCTCAGGTCTAGTAGTAAATTGGAGTAAGACTTCTATTTCCCCTCTAAATGTGTATTGCCATAAAGTAGTTCAAGTAAAGTTTATTTGATTGACCATAAGTTTATAATCATCTTAGCCATTACAAAGTACTAAATAAAAAAAACAGATTACCTAATACAATATTATAAAATAACACAGACAATAATTATACATAGATTTCCAAAGGGTTATGGAAAGCAATAATAATTTAGGCATATCACACTACTGAATGTAGGCTAGATAAATTGATATAATTTCAGATGTCAGCAACATCTTCAATTTTCCTTTACAAAAATAACCTATATCAAGGCCAACATTTATGTTTTTTGTTTTTCATTTTGTTTTGTAATTCACCTTTTCCTTTTTAATTTTGACTACAGAAGAGAAAAAAATTGCAACCATTTCAGCATCTTCTCTGGTAAATGGATGAAGCAAAATAAACATTATGCCATATTCAAAATTAGCATATCGAGTCAAGGTGTTTTTTTAAATACTTGTTCCTTGGATCAGAGTATAGCAGACATTGCACAGTAATATGGTAGCTTATTTTAATGACTCCTCTATTACATGGGCACTGGCTATCTGTAGGTGTTGTCTCAAGCAGAGGAACTTTATTGAGGAAAAATGATTTTGGGCAGGATTCACAAAGCAGATGCGCTGGGAGCAAATGAGATGTGCTGATGCATATGAGATGTGCCATCCACAGACAATGCGATTCACAGAAGGATGCACCTTAAGATGCACTGAGCGCATCCCACTGTGAATCATACAGATGTGGCACAGTGCAACCTGAGATGCCTCAGGGCAACAGGGATGAGCAAAAGCACCAGGGTATACAGTAACAACAGTGAATATGGAGCAAGTAAGTAAGGGACAAAGGACCAACAGGGGGAAACAGCAGTGGCACAAAGGATGCAGGGAAACACAATAGCAGGGACTGACCATAGTGCCAAAGGTCATGAGAGTGGCCACAGCAGAAGAGGTGCACAGACAGAGCACACAAGGAAACACCTGGAAGCACTAGACACCTGCAAACAGGAGACCAACAGGCTCAGATGTCATGGCTAGGGGTGCCTGGTGAGGTATGCCACAGCTGCAGAGGGGAACCTTGCAGCATGGCAGAGGTTGTGGTACACTGTCTAATGCACATGAACCCAGTGGTGTGAACAATGGAGATGCCATACAGGTGCACACAGGTGGACAGGAACACTTGCGGACAGGCTGAAGATCCACCACTCACTGGTTCAACATGCCCACAAGCAATGTGGACTGCAAACAGAGCAGCACCACAACAGGGCACCAGTGCAACAGATGCAGCCCACATGCACCACATACAGAACAGGGGCACTGAGAAAGGCATCATACTCCAATGGCCACCCACACACCACAGGCAACAAGGAGAGTGCACAGTGAGGCCGCCATGACAGGGGGACAGGATGCATGTGTGCGAGGTACTTCAGGTGCATACGTGTGGATGGGAACAATGGGACAGTGGACAGCAGCAAGCAAAACAGAGCACATGCACAAGATACACAGAATGACCACAGACACCAGTTGCAGTAGAAAAAGGTTTAGTAAAAAGCAATGTATCAACAATAATTATATACAAGAACAACAGGCTGTAGGAACAGGGAAGGTGAGGTGTGGGAAACTGAACAGGATGAACAACAAAGGTGAACAGGAGGGTGCTGGTATGAGTGTGGGAGAACAGGGGATGGCAACAAACATTGTGGATGGGCTAGGAATGCAGGGCAGACCAACTAGGGGCTATGTACAAATGTCCATGTCCTCAATGTGCAGGATGGGCCACGGCATGGTGGCCACCCCATGACCCCTGGCACTCAGCACCCTGACCAGCATGGCCAGTGCCTCCAGGAGCTGTCCCTGGCACCTGTAGAGCAGATGTAATGTCCTTCTTATTGGCCCCTGGAACTGCATCCATGCAAGTCGCAGAACACCCTGATGCCTCAATTGACTGTGCACTGCTGTCCGTACCACCCATGGACCTACAGTGTGGGACACAGACAACAGGTAGTAAGTGCCATGTTCCACACTGGACTCCCCCCTGCCCACCACACAGCTGTGCAGGAGGCATCCACTATGGCAATGACCGCTAGCCCTCCAGGCATACCTTAAGCCAGCAATGGGCTGGCACACAGTGCAACACTTTGACCATGTAATGGTACCCAGACAGCACATGGCCCACATGTGCATGTAGAGGTAAGTACAGGGGGCACACAGCCATGTCCCACACAGCATGTGCAGATGCCAGCAGGCTGCACAGGCATGCAGGCCCTGTCTGAACACCACTGGAGCACCACAATGTGCCCACAGTCAGCATGAGATGTGCACAAGATGGATGGATACACAGGGGCCAGGTGCACTGTGGCCAAAGCACATGCCGCCATATCCACACCCCATGTATGCACACATGCAGCAGCACACGGACATGCACAAGATCCCAGCAATGGCCTGCAGAGGGCACTGCCCCCCCAAACACACAGAGGATTCACAAGACAGACACTCACCTGCACCAGCATGCCCCTGTCCATGGGCTCCAATACTGGCCTTATTGCACCTGGCCTCCACTGCAGCCACAGCCTTCCACCTGTCTGCTGGCCTTGTAAGAGGAACAAAAGCAGACAGCACCATGAGGAGATTGGAGGTGGATCAATCCCCCCTGGCCACCAGCAACAACACCAGTGCCAGCATGCAGTGATGGTAACACCCCCACAGCACAGTGCCCCAGTGAAGGCTACCCTGACAGCATGCAACAACACACAGCTCCTCAGCCCATGCCCACCATGTGTGTGTGCAGCTGGATGTGTTCCAATGGTTGTACCACTCTGCGCATGCCACAGTGGCCATGCACCCCCCACTCATGCACCATGCTACACACGGCCACCCCCGGTGGTCATACCAGCACAGCACATGCTGAGTGTGCCCTGCAGTCCACACGTGTGTGTGTTTGTAGGTGTGTCTGTAGTGGTGTGCAGTGTGTCAGCCCTCACCCATGGACACATACCACAGCCTGCCTGTCTATCTGCAGTGTACTGTTACTTACCTGGGCATGGTACTGCACCCCTGCGTGCACATTCCTGGAGGCTCCTAAACTTGTCTGGGTCCCTGAGCTGTGGATCATCATAATGGTGCCTACATTGCTCACCAGTGCTGGCAACCCTTGTCAAGCGCACCATCTGCTCAGCTATCCTGGCCCACACAGTTGAGTGGGACTCTGTGAGCTCATCTGACCCAAACAGCTGTCCATTCACTTGCAGCACCAGTGCCACAAGTTTGAGGAGCTCAACTTCCCCCCAGTTCATGACCCTTGGCTCTGTTCTCTGTTCACATGGCATGTTCCCTTTCATTGTCCCCTGGTCAGGTGTGCACAGATCAGGCTGCTGGTGTGCAATGGCATATTCGTGCCACATTCCTGATTGGCAGTCTTGCACTGCACAATGCAACACAGTACTGTGGCATGTCAATGTGCATTTGCCGCCAATAGTGCATTATGGTGCATGTGCACAGTGCCACGCACAGGTGGTAACACAGGGTCATGGGTCACGACCGGGTCTTGCATGTGTGTTCCATGCAGATCCTCCATATTGTGAGTGGAAGCCAATGCCACGCAGAGTGCAGTGTCACCGCGCACACTGCCGGTGTTGGGCCATGAGCTACAGGTGTGCATTGAAACAATGTCATGCCACAGCACAATACACGCACGCTACGAGACAGGCAGCACAGTGGTCATTGCGCAAGTGGACGTGGATGCACCCCCGCAGGTGATCAGGCAGTCAGGAACACCTGACCAGTTGTACTATGCCTGTCATACCACTAACCCACCATCACGAATGCATGGAAATGCACTGTGACATTTGTGCTGTTTTCAAGAAACGTCCCATGTTTGAAGTGCATGCACGGGAAATGCACCCGTAGGGGAATGCGTTCAACACAGCAGTTGTGCTTTGCTGATTGGGATGAGCTGGGGTAATTATGAAATTCACAGACATTGCTCCAAAATCAGTTTATTTCCAGATTCAGGGGCATCTCACCTGTTTAGCATCTCATTACAGAGGCTCCCAATCTCATTTGCATGCCCTGAGCTATAAATGCTTCTGAATGAGCCTCCACAGAGCTCAGGTGACCGAGAGGAATTGCATCCTTGAAGGTAAATCTTTTTACATTCTTCCAAAGTCAGCGTGGCAGCACAAAATGACAATGTGAGGATTAGGGCATACAGCCATAACCTTCACCTGTTCCTGATCAACAGGCATGTCCTTGAGAGTGTACCACAGTGTCCCACTGTTCTAACTAGGTTTGGCGTGGGTAGGGGCCTGTTGCTGGTGTGTCGGGTAGCATGGTACAACTGAATGAAGGCATTTGTGTTGCAGGCTGGACCACCATCTGATGGTACATAGCAAGCAATGCCAGAAATGTGTGCAGGACATGTTAGCTATGTGTACCAGTGCTACAAATCTGAACCTGATATTGGTCAGCTGTCCATGACCATCCTATGTCCTGTTCCAGATACGCCCAGCAGGTGGGTGAGGGGTATGCAGACAGGGTGCTATGACCCTGCAGCAGCCAGTCACCATGCCTACACACATACATAGTTGCCTATCATGTGCTAATGCCTGCATATTCTCACCCACAGAAACCACTATGTCCAGAAAGGACACAGCTGTGGGACACAGACATCCCAATTTCACCGCTGATGAAGACAGGGCACTGACTGAGGCCTACCTCATCCATAAGGACATCCTTGCTGGCAGGGGTGGCAGTCACCAGCTGCAGGATGAGGGCTGGGAGGCTGTAGCAAGGCATGTCAATGCCCTTGGGAAGTTCAGCAGGACACCCTAGGAGTGCAGAAAGCACCAGAATCATGAAATGAGGCTAGCCAAAGAGAAGGTGGTGCACATGGAGACCTCACTGAGTGGGATGGGGGTGGGCTGCAGACAGGTGTGCATCTCACACCCATGGAGGAGTTTTTGTTGGCCAGTATGGGCCAGGCGGCTGCATAGGGTGTTCCAGGAAGGAGCTTCAAGACAGGCAGCAGTCCATTGCAGCACTGTGAGCATACAAGCCCAGGAAATGTGCCTGTCCCTGTATGTGTGTGTCATGGGTGCCCTGACAGCCCCAATGTGTGTCACTATCTGACCATGTACCTGTTGCACCAACCATGGTTCTGTATGCTCCATTCGTGTACAGTGTTGTGCATTCGCATGTCAGGCCAACCATGTGCTGTGGGGAGGACACCTATGGTATGTGAGTCTGCTGCACACCATTGATGTCATCCCTGTGGGTGGTGGCCAGGGTGTTGTGTCAGTCACACACATGTCCATCAGGCA
Organism: Neoceratodus forsteri; assembly: GCA_016271365.2. Lineage (NCBI taxonomy): Eukaryota > Metazoa > Chordata > Ceratodontiformes > Ceratodontidae > Neoceratodus > Neoceratodus forsteri. The sequence continues at coordinate 1,058,551,309 of CM028132.1, read as the reverse complement.
TGTACAGGCACTGGTGCAGTCCTGCTGTAGCCGGTGCCTGGCTGCATCAGTGGAGCTGTTGTCAACTGTCACCTGCATGGCATGTCAGGCACACCACTAGCACACATGCATGACCACCTGTACATATCTGTAACCATGTATCCCTTCTTTCTGTTACAGCTCCATTACACCTCATGGGTGCTGCCATGGCTGGCTCACCACAGGATGGCCTTGCAGGGATGTGGCCAGGCCATCACTCTGGGCTGCAGCCGGGGCTGTGAACAATGCTGTGCTGGGCCCTTCAAATGCCACAGCAGCCCAGGATGCAGCCCCAGTGATAGTAGGACCATCCAATACCTCAGCAACTGGTGCTTTTGCTGGTGACTGAGACTGCACATGGCAGGACAGCTTCCTGGGTACGGCTGATGATGACCCAGGGGACATGGTGGACATCTCAGATGCCCTGCTGCTGCTGGCATCTGGTATGCAGGGGGCATACAGCGATGTTGATGATGATCCAGATGCCACTCAACTTTGGAGGGACAAGGCCAACAGTGGAGCAAATGACACCCAGGTGTATATACAGGTGGCACCATCAGGTGTTGGTGGTCCTGCAGCCCCTGGTACACCCACAGGGCCTGCACAGCCACTCACAGTGGCAGTTGCTGTGGGCTGTGTGCTGGTGCTGCTGTGGGGCCAGGGAGTGCTGGAAAGGGTCAGCACGGTGCTGTGGTGCTGCCCCAGGTGGCTGAAGCCTGTGATGCAGCCATCCCTGAATACACAGCTGTTGCCCAAGCCCAATCCCCACCCATTCAGCATTCTGATGTAGTGCATCCACCTACAGTGGATGCACAGCAGTAGGCCAGCACCTCACCTGCCCGTCGACGCTGTTCCCATGAGCCATCACCTTCCAACGTGGTTGAGGGCAACACACACCTCTTGTGGGCCACTGTGGATGGGCAGGAATCACTATGGGCAGAGCTCAGAGGCATTCGGACACAGCTGGACATAGAACATGAGTCAACAGCTGTGTCATGCACCCAGATGTTTGCAGAGGCTCGCCTACTGTGGGTGGGCATGACCACAGCTCTGGAGCAGATTGCACATGCTGCCAAGGTGGCATGTGCAAACAGTGCACCACATGGCCAGCAGGTCCCAGCCAAACCCCCAGGATTGCCTCATGCATGCCCAGGTCATGGCGCCATGTGGACCCATTGCTTCTAATGCCTTCATTACACCTCTCCAGCCCTATCAACCCTGTATCCAACATGGATCATGGGGATGACACACTAGTGAGCACCCGTTCATGGTCTCATTGCTGTATCCCTCCAGGGGTGTTGCCCCCCCCGTGGTCAGTGGCATTGGATCAGTAATCACTGTGCATGGGCATGGCTACCCTTGTGTCCCTGGCAGCTGTGGTGCCTCACACTGATGCCTGAGTGACAGCTCACATGGTCCCTGTTACCTGCACCCATTGCAGCCCACACACCAGGCTACCTGTGCATTGGTTGGTGTGGGTGGCATGTGCCTGCAGCTGCTATCCTGTGGTCAGCCTGCTGGGGGCTTACACTTAAGTCTACTTCTTTTACACTTATCTCCCAAAGGTTCATTTGGTACTTGTACTGTGAATGCTCCATATTTGCACATTCGTTTTGCTCTGTGAATGGCTGTGCGCTGTATATGCAGTTGTTGGCCCCCTTCAGATGCACCACATAGCATTAATATTTGTCTCTGGCACATCTTGTGTGGAGCAGCACATCCTTATTGCACTGGGGCATCTGTGCTCTCTGTGAATGGCACCATGGTGCGTTTCCCTGTTGTGCCGGCACATCTAATTTGCACCCAGCACATCTGCTTTGTGAATCCTGCTCCTAGAATTTAATACTTCTAGTCTTGCCCAAGCAATCATTTTTCTCTGATGAGGAGAGAGAGGTAGCAATAAATAATATTCAAGTTATGTGCCATTTTGTTTACTTTAAACCAGGCTGAACATTTTTGTTGTCTGTTTTCCATATCTGTCTATTGCGGTGCTTCATAAAGTTTCTTTTTAAATATCATTCTATACTATAAGGATATGTTAATCTTTATCTGATAATCTATCCATAAGTGTTGCAAGTTTATGCTTTTTAGTGTAGATATTAATGAGATAAGCCAATGCGATTTTAAATTATTATTGGTCCACTTAATCCTTTCCTGCATACAATTAACAAGGAGTTGGTTTTGGGTAGTATTTATTATTTTTAGCCAATAGGTGACCATTTTGAGGTATGTAAGTACTTTAATTGAAATTCTTCCCAATTCTGCTCTCACACTGGCAGTTGAAGTGGACAATGGAACTTTTAAAAGAGCTTTGTAAAAATATAACAATGGAGTTTCTAGATTAGACAAGTATTTAGGGCCCCATATTTCTGCACTGTACAATAGAATTGGGTTTATCTTCATTTTTTTCTGCCCTGAGAGTAACACCTAATGTGTTCCCTCCATAGGTGTTATTATAGTTTATAAATGCCTTAGGAGCTTGTTTAGCTTTTATGGCTTGTTTAAAATGTTGAGTCCATTTTGTATTGGAAATTACCTTTATTCCCAGATATGTATATTCTTTTATTTTGTCTTTTTCTAGGGAAAAAAGGATGTTACACTGGTTGGATCCAAAACCCATTATTATTTTTTCATTTATCTTTAGCTCCCATTTGTCACAATCTTTTTTTAACTTGTTTATCTTTTACTGTAAGCCCTTTCTCAAAAGGGAGAATAAAACAATATCATCTGCATACACAAGCAGATGACAAAGCATGTCTTTTTTTTGGGGGGGACAAATTGTACATTGTTGTCAAACCATAACAAATCATTTATATACATATTAAATAATATAGGAGCCAAAGAACATCCTGCTTGACTCCACAATTAGTTGGGAAAGAGTCCATAAGATTACCATTAGCATCAAACCTATCTTTTGTGTTACTTCCTGAATATAGTTGATATATAGGGATGAGCAAAGAAAGATCTATTCCTTTTTGAAGTAGGATCTCCCACAAAATTTCCATTAATGGAATCAAAGGAGGTAAAGAAATCTACAAAGAGTGCATACAATTTCATTTTTGTTATATGAACATATTTTTCCAGAATGTGAGAGAGAAAAAAATATTGTCTGTAGTGGAGAATCCTGTCCTAAAAACTGCCTGGAAGGGAGACAGAAGGTAATTTTATTTACCCAATCCGTTACTCCGTTTATCAGTATTTTAGTGAATTGCTTGGATGATATATATAATAGGCTAATAGGGTGATAATTCCAAGGATCATCTACTGAATCTTTCTTATATATCGGAACAATTATATTTGTTTTCCTTGATTTCGGGATGTGTTTCTGTTTTAAACAAGCATTATAATAATTTGTCAATAATGGTACCCAGAAATTCATGTTTTCTTTGTAGATTTCACCAGGAATTGCATCTGGTCCTGAATATTTATTGTTGGGTAATTTATGAGTAACTTTCTCTACTTCAGAAAATGTGGATATTAAGGGTGCAAGGAGAGATATTGTTAGCCAAACAGGGATTTTTTTATTTTTCTCTAAGGAATCCTGATAACTGAAAATTGTTACAAAATGAGAGACCCAAATTTCTTTTGAGATGTAGACAGATAGTACCAACTGAAATATATTTATACCTTTTGGTACCATGGTCCAAAAACTTTTCTGCTCTTTTTTTAATGATTTGATACATATCTGCCCATAGCTTACCCTGAAATTCCTGACTTTTCATTCTTAGATAAGCCCTGTATTGTTTTCTAGATTTGTTTAAATTATTACAATTTGTTCTATTAGGGTATCTCTTAGAACATTTAACTGTAAACACAGGTGTCTTTTTGGCCCAAATGTAAGATTCATTGAACCAATGACAATTTTTATTTTTTTTGGTAATGTTTAGTGTGTACATTTTTGCTCATATTAGTGTAAACTTTGGGTGTCATTTTCAAAGCAGATGCACTCAGCACATCTGAGATGCACTGATGCAATTTGGAACTGTGCTCAATTGCAATATTCAAAGGGAAGAAATGGGACGGCACATCTTGATTGTGCTGAGTGCATCCCAGATGAGCCAAAGTCACCGATAATGACATTCAGCCCATCTGGACGGGGTGTGCCCATGAATACGGGACCCAGCTATATTTTCAAAAGAAAAAGTTGCCACATCTTCAGAGCATCTCCGGAGAAGGGCTGACAAAAGTTTGGTCTAAATGAAGTAGACCTATGAGGGTTGGCCACCCACAGGCAGGCTGCAGTATTGCTTACAAGAGCATGGCAGCCTTCCCGCCCCAGCAGTCCAGTGGTTCTCCCCCATTCTGAACCCCATTGTACACTATGAAAATGGGGGTTGGGAAGTATTATTACAACAATGAGGATCAGAATGGGGGGGTCCCTGCACTACAGAAACAGGGGTGGGGAATGCTTTTATTCACAGGGTGGTATGGAACAGGGAGCCACCCAGCATATCCTGCCATAAGCATTACAGCCAGAGTCATACAAATGGGGTCATAATGGCATGCAAATGCCCCCTTTGGGCCTTGCATGCCTAACGTTGCAATTTGCATGCCTTCTTTTGAAAATACCACTGATGGGCTCAGCACATCTGGGAATACACTGAACCCATCCCTGTTCCAGGAATCCAGCCTGGTAAGGGGTTGCATTGGGCTCATGTCAGGTTGGGCCAGGCGCATCTTCGGTATTTTCAGACAGAGGTGCTCCCAGGGCATCTTGGGTGCATCTGTCTGAAAATACCAAGTTTTGTGCTCATGCATCTCAGATGGGCTTGGGCTTCTGAGATGCACTGAGCCCATCTTTTTTGTAAATGTCGCCCAAAGATTCCAAGTTGGTATCTATAATTTAGACTGGTGTTGCTACATCAATTTTTTTTTCTGTAAGGGGTTTTACCTGGTAACTATATAAAATATCATTGACCATATTCTTCACAGAACCTGAGATGCATACTTTTTGTCTTCCAACTAAAGAAACTGATGGCAATGGGTTCATATTATTATTAGTAGAGACATTAATTTCCTGTGTGAATATTTTTAAAGCAATGGGAGAATGATCACTTTCTGATCTCATATTAATCATTAACCTTTCATACACATTATAACTATCAGGGTTACAAATGATGTCATCAAAAGTACTTTGTCCATTTGGTCCGAAGTAAGCGGTGTTTCCTTTTTCATCCCCAGTTAGTTTGCCATTTAAAATCAGCAGTGCTTTTGTCATTAATACATTTCAGTAACTTTTTACCAGTATCATTTGCGTGTTTATCTTTGCTTTTACATTTTTCAGTATCCCCCACTTCCATATATGTTTTCAGTAATTCACCATTATCAAATTCAGCTGTTCTGGCATTAAAATCATCAGCAATCAAAAGAAATATGTTCAGAAATGTGTGTGAGGCAGCATCTACAGCAGATCCATTTCAAGGCTGGTCCAGAAACCATTTAACTCCATTGTACTGTATTTAGGACCGGCAAAATATTTGTGAATATAAGTATATATTCATCCCATTTTAAAACAGCTATATATTTTTTAATTTAATTATATTCAATAATTTTCAGCCCCTTATTGATTTTAATATACATGGCAATAATAATAATTCTTTATTTATAATGCGCCTTTCATAACCAAGGCTCATAACAATAAAACCAATTTAAAACATATAAAACAAAACAAAACAAAATATCAGCACCGTTAAAAATACATACTTGTCAGCCAACACCATCATTAAAATCTTTATCCCACAGAAACTTTTTTAAAGCCTGCTTGAAACCCCCCCCCCCAATCATGCACTCCCTAATCCGACGGGGTAGAGAATTCCAAAGGGTCAGGGCCATGAACATAAATGTCCAGGCTCCTGCAGATTTTAAAATCACCCTCAGAATCTCTAGCAACCCCTCATAGGCAGAGCGGAGTGGTCACTCAGGGAGATAAGGAATCAGAAGCTCTTTCAGGTAGTCAGGACCCAGGTAGTCAGATCTTTTCCAATTTATTTTTTTTTATTTGACTGCTGGTGATTTTATTACCCAAAACCATTAATGTGTATTGCATCCATTGCCCAGGTTTCTTGAAAAGCCATTACAGTAAACACTGTAATATAGGAATATCATTCTTTATCTGGTAATTTACCAGTAAGTCCTGCCTCATGCCAAGGCTAAAAATTAGCCTCTGCAGCCTTCATTTTCCTACTCTCATTGGTTATCACAGTGCCCTCTTGTTCAACTGATAGTTAAGTGAAAGTAAGAGGGTTGTCTGATTCAACATTCATGTTGTTCAAACAACAATATTAGAGGGTGTTCAAGATTATTTGCTTTTTCTATTATTTGCTGTGCTATTTTCAACAATTTAGCGTGTATATCAACCTGGCCCCCAATTCCCCTTTTCATGAACTCTCCTGGTGTAGGAAAGTCATTTTTACTTTATTGATGTCTAGAATTCCAGACAGGAGTGAGGCGACAAATGTGACTAAAGCAGCATTGTTTTCTCTATACAGCCTTTCAATAGCAAAGAAGGACAGCATTTTGTAGTTATACTTTTTTTACTCTTGGGCTGAGGAAGCAGAGGCAGTGAAATTACAGATATTAAAGTGGCAAGACTAGACTGGAAAATAACTCTTTAAAAAATGGTCCTGAGTTGTCTTGTGCCAGATTTTAACATGTCTATTATTCTCCAAGTTACTGGTGCAGCTATTTCCAGGCGCAGAGAGCCAAACATTCTCTGTTTGAACCATATTGTTTGACAAAACCCATACTTGAAACCATTATGTATACAGGAAGAGAGGTACTGTATTATTCCTGTTTCTGAAGACTGAGAATGTTTTCTGCAGCTTTATTTATCTCTAACTCAGCTTGTATTAGATGAGTAATTATTTCCTTCAATGTGGGAGTAGTTTCATCCTGTTTTAAGTAAATACCCATTATTCTTATTATAGTTTTGTCTCCTGTTAGGATGATATCAGAATTTTAACCTATATCTGAACTAAGTTGTACAGGAGTTTCTTGTGCTTTGTTATTTTCTGAATTTATTGAAGGCTTGCCTTTTTCTTGGTAAAATCGAGTGTTCAATGAGGGTTTTCCCTTGTTTTTGGAATTTGAATGTGTGTAGCACTTATAACATCTTCTTGACTGTCTAACTGATTGTTTGTAAATATTGTTTGTTTATCAACCTTTTTTTCCTGTTTACCATTACTTTTTACAATTCCAGTACAGAATTATTATCCCTTGATTTTATTTTCTGTGGCTGTTTGGTCTGATTCTTTTGTTTCCTTTTCTTTTTATCTTTTCTACCTTTTTCCAATCTAAGTTTTGTTTTTCTTTCATTATTCTTTGGGGGTTCTGGTATTATTAATGGGGAAAAGGGAATATTTGACTAGTTACTGGTAGTTCAAGTTTGTTGAATAGAAGATTAATTTGTTCCTGAATTTTAGTTGTAAAGTTAGCAATTGTGCCTTTTATATCATTAAGAGTTCCCAGCTTCCCAGCATGTTTGCCATGACTGGGTTTGCAAGAGTCTTTATCAATCAGTCAATCAATCAGTCTTTATTTCACCAGGTGGAACACCCTTGAGCAAGCTTCTTTTCAAGATGGACCTGGGAGGATATACAAATCAGAACAATAATATAACTGGAACACTTTGTCGGTACAGCAGTAAAAAGAACAACATGTAAAATGAGGAACACAATGGGGTGGACAACAACACAGAACACAATAGTTATATAGAATTATACAATGGCAAGAACATTTGCTGGGCTATGATTAGTCAGTGCCCACCTTCACCAGTGAGGTTATCTCAACACAACCTCACTGTAAGAAGGTCAGACACATACAGGACCACATCTCACAACCCTCCTGAAAAAGCACTCCTCGCAGTGACAGTATCCTTCTAACTTCCCCACTCCTCAGCTGCCCACAAACACTGTTGCTTACTGCCTTGTCAGCAGTTTCACTTTAAGTCTCCCGATACAAACAGTAGTCAGACAACTGAATTGGGAAAACAGAATACAGGCATTTTTAAATGAAGCCTACCAGTTTTACAGTTCCCTGCTTCAAAACCATAACCTAATATGGCATTTCCTCTTCCCTTCAGCTGCAGCATGAGCCTTTTCAAACAGCCACGTTGCTGCCCATGTCACAGACCGCTCACTTTCTCAAGCAGCTGCACACTAATTACAATCACCTTGAGAAAGAATAAATCAATAAAACTAAACACAAACTGTGTCACTGTAGAAAATTAACTATGACAGTACCTGCCATTGGCTTCCAAGTAATGGCCGAAATCCCAGTAGTGACGATGAAGTTCCTGAACACCTCATCGGTTCCTTCAAGTGTACAGACATTCCCCCCCCCAAAAAAAAATAACAAAAACTAACAACTGCTTATAATACCCATAGAAGGAGTCACAGTCCAGATGATAAGATATCACAGTTGCTGAAGTACATAAGAGGAAACACAGTTAAGCCAGCACCACCAAACCCAAAAAACACTCAGTACCACCTGCTGGAGAAATAGAATAGGGACTATTTTATATATACATATGCTTCCACAGTCAAAAATAAAAGAGAAAAAAAAATATTTTTAAAGTATTTTTTTATCTTATTTTTATTATATTTACAGACGAGCCATTGTATAAGATAGAAAAATAGAAACATAGAAGTTGACAGCAGATAAGGACCGTGAGACCCATCCAGTCTGCCCATTGCTTTTTCTACCTTATGAATGGGCCATTGGCCTTTGCTCTGTCAATGGCCTATCTATTCATACTCATCTGTATTGCTCCCTTATGCCTATCCCATGCCTGTTTGAAGCCCTGCACTGTATTCATATCCATCACTTCCAGAGGTAGGCCACTCCATGCATCCACCACCCTTTCTGTAAAAAAGAACTTCCTCACATTACCCCTTAATTGGCCTCCCTCTAATCTCATGTGGTGTCCTCTTGTTCTGCTATTTTTCTTATATTGAAACATGTTAGTCTCTTTCACCTTGTTAATGCCCTTAAGGTGCTTGAATGTTTCAATCATATCACCTCTCTCCCTCCTTTGCTCTAGGGTATACATATTGAGTTCAGTTAATCTGTCCTCATATGTTTTCTGATGCAGTCCCTGCACCATTTTGGTTGCTCTTCTCTGGACTGCCTCAATTTGGTTAATGTCCTTGTGAAGGTGTGGCCTCCAGTACTGCACACAGTACTCCAGATGGAGCCTAACCAGTGTCTTGTAAAGAGGGATTATTATCTCCCTCTTCCAACTTGTGAAACCCCTACTAATACACCCCAACATCTCCCTAGCCTTACCTACTGCTTTAGTGGTCTGCTTGGATGATTTCAGGTCATCGGTGATGATGACGCCCAAGTCTCTTTCTTCCCTTGTGACTGCCAGCAACTCCCCTCCCAGCCTATAGGTGGTTTCAGGGTTTCTATTCCCAATGTGCATGATCTTGCACTCCTTTCCCTTAAACCCCAGTTGCTACTCTTCCCACCATTTTGCTAGTTTATCCAGATCTCTTCTCATTCTGCTCACCCCATCTGGATCATCTACTCTTTTGCAGATCTTGGTGTCATCTGCAAACAGACAAACCTTACCCTCCAGTCCATCTGCAATGTCACTGATAAAGATATTAAAGAGGACTGGCCTCAGGACTGATCCCTGAGGTACCCCACTTGTGACTTGCATCTCTTCTGACTGTATACTGTTTACCACCACTCTCTGTTTTCTGCCCGTCAACCAGTTTGCCACCCAGTTGACCAACGTCTGTCCCACGCCGAGTCTATCCAGCTTATTAATCAATCTTCTATGTGGAACAGTATCGAAAGCTTTGCTGAAGTTAAGGTAGGCAACATCAACTGCTCCCCCTTGGTCCACCACTCTGATTACCCAGTCAAAGAAATCTATGAGATTAGTTTGACAGGACCTTCCTTTTATAAACCCATGCTCTCTTGGATCCTGTGCTCCTATGGATTCCAGGTGTTGCACTATCCTTTCCTTAAGGAGTGTCTCCATGATCTTGTCCACTACTGAAGTAAGACTGACTGGTCTGTAGTTCCCTGCCTTCTCCCTGTTCCCTGTGGAGCGGGATCACATGAGCCTTTCTCCAGTCTTCTGGGACCTCTCTTGTGCTCAGAGACTCATTAAGCAGTTCTGATAATGGCTCTGCTAGTTCCACCCTTAGCTCTTTTAGTACCCTGGTATGTATGCCATCAGGTCCCATTGCCTTGTCCACCCTGAGCTTATCGAGCTCTTGTAGGACCCTTTCTTTTGTGAAGGGACCAGTGCACACCTCCCTCCCCCCGTGTCCATGGTGCTGAGCTGTGGGCCCTGTCCTACCTTCTCTTCAGTAAATACTGAGCAGAAGTATCTATTTAGGATAAATGCTTTTACATGGTCCTCATCCTCACATGGCCTCTTATTCCCTTTGATCTTAGCAATACCCCCTCTGGACTTTCTTCTTTCACTAATTTATCTATAGAAAGTCTTGTCACCTTCTTTTGCTGTTATAATAGCAATAATGCACTCCAGGATGTGGGTTGTGCTGGGATAACCTCACTTCTGGGATGCTGGATGCACTTGGCCTGCAGCCTTATGCTCAACCACCCAGGCGTGAGGTTATCCCAGCACAACCCACACCCTGTCATGCATTATTGCTTAATTATATAATAGCCTACCATATGATACAACAATTTACAGCATTTATACAAAATAATAACCTATATTAAATGGAAGCAATTAGCAGCATTTGTGTAATGGTAGCAAATATTATGAGAGAGACCTACTGGGATAGGAACAGAAAAGTACAGAGAAGCATAGAAGAAGGAAAGGGAGGAGGGTCAACAGAGAGTGGGAGCACCCTAAGTTCCATCTTGTATATGAAGCGGATCTGGATGACATCATGCAACAAATTAAGTAAAGCACTTACAGGGCTCTGGGAAGGACCTTGCATAGAGTGTTTTGAATTCAGACAGCTTAACTGGACTAGCCAGTTTTAGAGTTTTTTGGAGCATATTCCATAACTGGGGTAGTACAAAACTGATAGAAGATCTTTAAAGTATAGTCTGTAAGATTTTCTGGCCATTGATCAAGTATTTCTGGTTCTATCTGTATTTTGTTCTACTTCTTTGTCTAATTGTGCAAAAAACATATTTGGAGAGCCTGATAGATTATGTGGCTCTACAGGTTCTGCCACTCGCATCAGCGGGGTCCTAATTAATGAGTCACAGGGGTTAATTGTTAAGTCTAAGGGGCTGAATAGTTCCAATTTAGTTTCATACATTCCTTAGGTTACTTGGGAAGTAATATTTATGATTTCTGTATCCAGTCTATCTTGACTAAGTAAATCAGTTCTTCCTCCTTTTTAGGGCTGCAACAGGTGGAGCACTGCACACCTCTTGCTTTCAGAAAAGGACTCTGCATCCTTTGCATTGTTTGTGAGCAAGCAACACAATGGAGTTCCACCACAGTCTCCTCTGCCTCTGTGGAGCACTCCACCTGCACTGCACTATTTTATACATGAAAAAAATTGGCAGTCATAATTGTGACATTGGGGGACTGGGCACCCCCAGTGTCACTCTTAAGCTTCTGGGGGTGGAGTGGTGGGAGATGAAAGAAAGGGTGGGTGGGATGATATCTCTAATTTAAAAAAAAAAACTGTGTTCATGGCAGAATACTGCACACTCCACCATGTCTAAGATGGCCACCACATTCTTCTGTTCATGCACTACCATTAGTGCATGTACTGAGTAGTGTGACAGCCATCTCGGTCATGGCAGAGAGTGCTGTATTCCACCATGACTGCCAATTTCTTTTTTAACAAAAATTATGCATATCCCCCTCACCCAACCCTCTCTCTCAGCACCCCCCCAGCCCCCGAAACATAATAACATGGGGGGTACCATATCCCCCAGTGTCGATCATGCTCCATGCCCCCTATTTTTTGAAATAGATATTTTTTATCCCACCACCTGACCCTCCCTCTCAGCACCCATCCACCCTACCCCTCCAGAAACATAACTGAGACACTGAGGGTGCTCAGTTCCCCAGTGTCATGATGGCAATTCCTCTGTCCTTTTTTTATGTTTTACCTTGTAAACCAAAAACATCCACCAATGTTTTTTGCGGTCAAGACTCCCCCCACCTGATCCACCCACTTAGCAACCACCCCCCCACCCCCCAAGTCCTTACTTACCCACTGGGGGTCCAACGCTGTAATCCTCCCTGGACCACAGATGCATCTTCAAAGGCAGACTGCAAACTGAAGGAACAGGTATATGGTTAAATCTATTTCAATGGTGTTTTGAACTTAGTGGCATAACTTTGGCATTTTTGCATATTTTTGGCCCAAATTTTCAACTTGCTTTCTTTGGGACCCTATCTCATGAACAATGGCACTGTTATTAGGCAGATTTGACCTAAAAGGTGACCTTTTGGGCAGAAGTTGAACATTTTCACTGTCCTTGTTCATGAAGTGGGCTTATAAGAAGGCTATGTTTAAAATTATGTTTTAAAATATTAAAAAACAACAACGTTATAAGCATAGATTGAATTTTACAAACACAGGCTCATAACTCTGGTAATTTTCAATATTTTTACACCAAATTTACAACACAGTCATATCTTTACAGCACTTCATGAATGTGATAGCTATGATTTTTCAAATCCTGGCCAAAATGTTTTTTTTTTGCATCCTGAAAGCTCATTTCCTGGTACCTATGCAAAATCACCTTTTGAGCAGGAGCAGAAAATTTTCTCTGCCATTGTTCATGAGGTGGGGTCATAAGAAGGCTATGTTCTCAATTTGGTGTATAAATATCAAGATTAGAAGTTATGAGGCTATGCTGAGTTTTGCAAATGCAGGCTCATAGGTTTGGAAATATTCAATATTTTTACCCAAATTTTCAACATAGCATTTTCTTTACAGCACCTCATGAATGTGACAGCTGCCATTTTTCAACTCCTGCCCAAAATGTGCTTTTGCTTCACAAACCTTGATTTTGCAGTTCCTATGAGAAATAGCCTTTCAAGTAGGATTTGAACATTTGCTCTGCTCTTCTTCGTGAGGCAGGGTCATAACATGGCTGTGTTGAAAATTTGGTGTAATAAAATTGCAAAAACAATAAATTATGAGTCTACGTTACATTTTGCTAACGTAGGCTGGTACTGTAACTTTGGTATTTTTCAATATTTTTACCCAAAGTTCCTCAACTGCAGCCCTAGTGGCTCTGACCAGAATGTGTTACTATTAGGCACTTCTCTACCCAACTTATTAACTGAAATAGGTGAAAAGAAATCTGTGCTCATTTCTTTCTGATTAGATTCTGGTTCAATTTGTTTTTTCCTTTTTCTATTTTTTTTAATTTGGTTTAAATTTAGTCCAACTTTTTCTTGTGTGCCATCTGTATATCTGTTCTTCTAGTTTGAAACTTCCCACAAATATGAATTAATTTTACTTTTAGGGTTGTCCGGTTCCTTGTACAAAGTCTTCATGGGTGGGGGTGGGGGTTAATCTCCAAATCATCAAACCTGTCATTACTAATATTCATTTTACTGTCTCTGCGCAGCAAGGTTTTTTGTATAGTTTTCAACAGGAGTAGATGTAGCCAGCTAGACTAAGATCTCCCAGAAAGATACAGCAATTACTGTTCGTATTTGTGTTTTTGTTTAACACTTTCCCACGTCTAGTGTTTATATGAATATTATATATATATATATATATATATTATACACACATACTTACATACATGTATATATATACACACACATATATAAATACAGTCAGCACTTGTTTATCTGACTCTCATTTATCTGTTTCTCTAATGTATCCATCTTTGACTGCATGGTTTTTTATTTCCCATTTTGTTTACACTCGTTTATCCATCCCTTGCGTTTTCCATTTCCGTCACCCATACTGCCTGTTGTCTCCTATGTGGATCTCAATGTTTACTCTCAGATAACTGACCCTTTTCATCCCCAGTAGAGTACTATACAGGAAAACACAGACTAAAGCAGACAAGGCAGTCACAAATCAAAGCAGCCACAGACTTAAGCAGCCACAGCAGCTACAGATCAAACTGTAGACCGAAACATCCAGTTTCCACTTAACCGTTTCTCTCAGATATTCGTCACCTGACCTGAGAATGGAAGGCAATGGATATCTGAATGCTGACTGTATATGTGTGTGTGTGTGTGTGTGTGTGTGTGTGTATACATATATATATATATATATATATATATATATATATGTATAGTCGATTCCACTTGTCTGCCATTCGGATGTGTGCACATACCGTTTGTGTGAACACATTTGTCTGGTCCCGAATCAATTATCGGTAACACAGTGATAAATATTTCGGTTATGTGCACAATGAAGTTTGGTTGTGTGCATTGTTTTTTGCCCGTACTTAGCAGTTTCAAGGTGCTTCTGAGAGGTGTTAATTACCTCGCTTAGCCAGTGTCTTTGTTCAGTGCTAGGTTCCTGGTTCTTGCTAAGCAGTGATTAACACCTAATCAATTTCAGCTGTGGGCTACTGCATTAGAAATTGGCTAGTTTAACTATCCTAGCTAGATTTCTCTGTTGTCTGCCCTTGAATGCCAGCATGGAGAAGCTGAAGTAAAATATTTTAAAACTTGAGCATAAGGTCCAGCTTCTGGATCGAGCACAGGTACCTGGCATAACACAAAAGGAGTTGGCTTTGACTTTGGCATTGATGTGTCTTGTGTTGGCAGAATTTTGAAAAATAAAGAGGACATTCTTCAAGAGTGGAGCACTGGAGCCAGCAAACACCAAGAGCGAAAAAGAGATGGGAAAGATAGCTGAGTTGAAGATGCTCTTTTACACTGGTTCACAGCTACCAGAGAACAGGGGGTGCCACTGTCTGGACAGATTTTACTACAGAAGGCTAAGAGTCTCTCTGTTAGCATGGGCATTGCATTTGAACTGATTGCTGGCTGGTTGTCATGCTGGAAAGCCCATAACTCAATCAGCTACAAGCGTGTTCACGAGGAACAAGCAGAGAGAGATTTTGAGACCTTGGAGCGGTGGGTTACAGAGGTGCTGCCCACAATCACAAACTCTTTTTCCCCATGAGACATCTTTAATGCCAATGAGACGGCACTGTTCTTCAAAGCCATGCCTGATGGCACACTATCTTTTAAGAAGGACTATGTTTCAGGTCACAAAAAGGCAAAAGAGCGAGTTTCAGTGCTTGTCTGTACTAACAGCATTGGGACAGAGAAAATGCCACTATTGATTTTAGGGAGATCTAAGAAACCGAGGTGTTTTAAAGGTGTTGAGGAATTCCCTGTCCAATACTCAGCCAACACAAATGCCAGGATGACATCTGTGTTGTTCCACGAGTGGCTGCACGGCATAGATAAAAAAAATGAGACAGCAACGCCGTAAGATTGCCATTCTGGTAGACAACTGCCCTGCTTACAAGCCTGTGACTCTGCGTAATGTTAAAGTTATTTTTTTTACCCCCAATTGCACTGCATTAATACAGCCGATCGACCAGGGCATCATAAACAATTTAAAACAGCACTACCGCAAAAAGGTAGTGAATAAGATCTTGTTCGGCATGGACTCACAAGGTGAAACCCAGGGTAATTTTAACTTTAATACTGTAGCAAAATCAATCTTGATATTGGACGCTATACACTTGTTGCATGCCACATGGAGAGAGGTATCCACAGACCCAATAAAGAATTGTTTTCACAAGGCCGGAATCACCGATCAGATAGAAGACCAGGACATGACCTGCCTATAGAAAATGTTCAACCTTTGCACGGAATGACAGCAGCTACTTTTGCTGAGTTTGTTACAGTGGACAATGAGGAACCGGCAAGTGGAGAGCTCACCAAAGATGAGATTTGTGCCACTGTGATAGAATCTGGTGGAGAGGTGGACGACCTTGAGAATGATGATCCTGACGTAGTACCCCCTTCAACTATAGAAGTGTGGACAATGATGGAATGCATCCAAAGTTACATGGACACTAGTGAAACCACCAATTTCAGCTGATTTTATGCTTTTGAAAGAAGACTAGAATATTTAAGTAAGAGGACAGGACTGCAAGTGCACGTTACTGATTTCTATGGCATGCCAGGACTCTAAGTCAAGCGGTAATGTACTGTATTGTACACCATATAATGCTTCATTTAATAAGTTATTTAAACCTGAACATAAATTCAGTTTTATCCAGTAATGGATCATGATTTTAACGTGTATAATATTTGCTTCTACAACTGTTAAACCAACGATTGTTAAAAAAAAAAAAAACACTTCTGTCTCTGTTTTAAAGATCCATTTTCGGTTTAGTGTATTTTCGGTTGTGTGCACAACTTTGGGAGGTCCAGAGGTTGTGCTCCCAAGTGGAATTTACTATATATATATATATATATATATATATATATATATATATTACACTGACACATACACAAACACACCAGTATAGTTAGGGTTGAGTAAGCGGTTTAATGTAAAACCCCAAATTTTGCTCATTAAAAACTTTGCATCGCTCCACAAATTCGCATGCAATTTGGAATGTATAACTTGCATGGTAGCTCTCTTAATTTTCCAGGTTGCATTTTGGTAAGACTTGTGTTTTTCATGCAGCAAAGCACTGAAAAACAAGTTTTTTTGCTTTTTTTTGCACTTTTGGGGTGGTTTTGCCCATTGCACTGTGGCCACACCATTTGGTATTTTGATCTGGAAATTTTCAGGGTAGAAAGAGGTTTGATCAATGAACAATCCAACATTGGTTTGGTGAAAACATATTAATCCATCCCAAAGTAATTTAATTTTGAATTTCTGGGTTCTGAGCATGCTCAGTTCACTCCAAGATTTATATGTATGTTTTGAGAAAGGGGATTGGGCTCACGATCAAGGATTTTATCACCTCAGGAATGGGAATTTATTGAATGCCTGTTTATGTGGAAATATTCCTCATTTGTGAGCCGCCATATTGTTTTCATTATTTCCCTCCAAACAAAATGTTGTAGCTTGTTCCACGAGTAACTTGTTTTACAAATAAGGCATGAGTTTTGTTCAGGGTGATGTCTTCTACAAACCCATGCCTTTGGTTTTCTTCATTTTGGCCTCAAAATGGCTGTTTTAAAGTTTCAAATTCTTTGTTTGTAACTTGCTTCTGATCCTCATTCGTGAGGTGACAAAATCCCCGTTTGTAAGCCAATCCCCTTTCTTGAGGTAACAAAATCCTTGATCGTGACTTAGGGACCAGATGGCCCTATCTTGTGAACAAGGATCGGCTTGCAAATGAGGATTATGTCAGCTTGTGAAAGAGGATTGGGTTTTTGAGTCCCTTTTCATGAGCTGACAAAATCTCCATTTGTGAGGTGTCAAAATCCCCTTTCGTGAGCCGATCCCCTTTTATGAACTGACAAAATCCTTGACTGTCATCTCACAACCAGATGGCCTTTCTCATGAATGAGGATTGGCTCGCAAATGGGGATTTTGACACCTCATGAAAGGAGATCGACTCATGAAAGGGGGATGCTGTCAGCTTGCAAAAGGAGATTGTTTTTTAAAGTCCTCTTTCATGAGCTGACAATGTTCCTGTTCATGGGCTGTAAGAATCCCCTTTCATGAGCCAGTCCCCTTTCACGAGTTGACAAAATCCTTGATCATGACTTCTAGACCAGATGGTCAAAATCTGACAATCAAGGATGTCTTGCAAATGGTGATTTTGACAGCTTGTGAATGGCAATTGACCTCATGAATGGGGATTTTGCCAGCTCACGAAATAGGAATTTAAAAATGTTGGCAGCGCACTGTGAATAAACAATTCAGTCTTTTGGCTTGAAATTTGCAGGGTATAAAAGGGGTGTCCCAGAGATGTAAATTATGCTGTTTAGGTGTAAAAAAGGTATTCAGTACCATAGATATGCCATCACAAAGTTGAGATTTTTCCCATAGCATAACATTGCGGTGCCCACAATGACTTTTGTTACCTGTATCTCAGAAATGATGCGGGGTATGGATTTTTTGCTACATGCAGCTTAGTGACTAAGCATGCAAGGAGGTTTCAAGGTCATGATTACAACTGTAGTGGAATTGTTTTTCATAGCTGCTATGATTCCTGAAATATTGTCAAATTAATGTTACAAGGGTTCCTTTTCAGCCCTATAGAGCTGCTGTATGGCTCCATAGTTATGTGTAAGTGGGAGTGCAGGGGCTCAGAGGGCATTTTCTCCCACAGATGCATATCATTATGCAAAAATGGGCTGCTTGAAGGGACCGTGGGGCCCAGAGGGCCCATGCTCCCACCAACATATAGCAGTTACCAGTTACATTGCACTTTCTCAAAAAGTAGGGCAATTCATTGCAAAAAACTTCATTAATGCATTAGTTAGAGTTGAAGTGACAAAAGTAGGGAAATGAGACATTGGGGTTGAGCCCCTAACCACCCCACCCTACCATCCCATCCCCCATCCTCCATACCAACAGGCATCGGGGTGTGCCATGGGGTTGTTAGGCCTAACTCTCACCCCACTCTCCTATGCTGTACCATGTCAGCCTGTTTACACATGGAATGGGGTGAGAGTTGGGCCTAACAACCCCATACTACACCCCAATGCCTGTTGGTGTGTGGAGGATGGGGTGGGTGATAGGGTGTGGGTGTTAAGGGCTCAACCCTAACATCCCATTTCCCTACCTTTATCACTTCGACCCTAACTGATGCATTAATTAAGTTTTTTTGCAATGAATATCTAATATATATATATATATATATATATATATATATATATATATATATATATATATATATATATATACACACACACATAGCTAATTTGGTTCTAAAACCTTAATCCTTGGTCTTAAAATAATCTTATACAATATTGCCTAACAACAGTAATACATACACACAATATACAATACAATATAATTAAACAACTTAGTCTTAAAAATAGGTTGGTTGTCAAAGTGCAGCCCAAAAGTTAAACAGGCAGAGTTAAAAAAACTGAAATTCTTTAGTTTTAGCTTATTTAAGAAGTCTTAAATGTAACAAATTATATATGGGCTCTTCAAAGACCTTTGTTCCACCATGCAATTTAGTCAGGTATATGGCCTTCAAGCATACGTGGAACCAATTCAGGATGCCTTAACATTATTAGAGAATTTGTAGGACAGCTATTACAACCAGTTTGATAAAAAAAAATGTAGGTGTCGAAAAAATTGCAGCCTGGAAAAAATGTTCGATGCTGTTGCCCACAGGGATCTCTAGAGAGGGCTATGATACTGTTAGTTGTAGTTTCACTATATTTTAAGAGTTCTTTACTATTTTGTAGCTCAAGAGATGTCAAGTAAAAGTTTTTCTTACTTATCAAAAACTGACATTTTTAATGTGCTGGGTGATTTCTTAGCCATATGAAGCGTAACTTAATTGAGGAGCTTTTGGGTTCTTTTTATTATTTTTATGCTTTCTTTGCACTGGTAAATCAAAAATGACTGCAGAATATTATCTGCTCCTGATGTTGAAATAAAGATTGCCTTTCTGCTGAGAAGCACGATTGTAACTGGAGGATTCTGCTATTTTGTTTGCTTTGTGCAGTAGAAAGACACAGCATCTGGTTGCTGTTTGTCAGACCAAATGCAAGTGTGGGTATTCGCCTTGAATAAAGAAAGAAAAAAGTGTAAAAGTAACTATAAAATGACAGATTTTATAAATGAGTTAGCCCTTGATAACATATAAATATAATCTCCCTAAATAAAAAAAATAGGTCTGAACAGGCCCTTACTACAAGTTGCTTAGCTAAAGGGGGATGGGGCAACATGATCTCAAGGATGCATCAATTCTTAGCTTTCTGCTATCAATTCCTAATGATCGCACAGTGGAAAAGAGAAATGCAAAATTAAGTATCAAGCTACGTATTCAGTAAAACTTGAACCAGCACTTACTCTTGCATGCCTTGGACCAAAAAAGAAGTGTTGACAGGAGGATTGTGCTCTGTGATCCTAAGATTGGGTTCCACACAACAGATTAACCTCTCACGTTACAAGCTTAAAAACACCCCAGTTTTCAAATTCAGTGTTTGTTTAAACATTTAGAATGCCTGGGAGTTGGGCAGCTTTCCTTCCACAACCGTTACCAACTGGAAACATTGCAGGTAGCTTCTCTTCCTGAGAATGCCTCGCATATGTCTTATAGTTGCAGGCATGTCACCTGACCAGTGTGGCTCAACTTTTAAAATGTTATTTTTATTTTTATTTTGAAACTTGAATTAAATTAATAATCCCAACATAAAAGTAATTATATGGTGTGTGATGAGATTCTTCTTAGGGAAGGGGAGGTAGGCAAATGGTGACAGTGAAAAGGCAGGGATACTGAATGAATACTTTTGCTCAGTATTCCCAAAAGAAGAAGAGAGGAAAGTACCTAAACCAAACAATAGAAGCACAAAAACATAAAATTGTGGTATGTACAAAGGAGATTCACTTCTCAAAAAGTCTGAAGAATCAGACTTCAGATCAGAGTCACAAGGAAGTGCAATAATTATGAATTTTTGCTCCCTTTGCCTCTTATTTCTTTTATCTTTTAGCCTTTTGTTCGGAGGTTACCAAGTACTAGTCGACTCTAAAGCCAGCTTGATTGTAAAAAGAGCCAGTCTGCAGTTATTCCCAGATGGTTTTCTGAGAAGTCTGTAGTGTTTTATTTTATTTTTATTTATTAGAATTTTGGAAACAACCTTTGAGTAAGACCTCTTTTAAAAAGGGTCCACAACCATTAAACAGTACAAATACAGACACAATTCAATTCACAGTACAAATACAGACATAGTTGAAATATCAGTACATAATTGAATTCACAGTACAAATACAGACATAGTTGAATTATCAGTACAGGAAGAGGCAAAAACAGAAAACAGTAAAGAGTTTCTTACGAGTTTTATTAGGGGTTTAATACTAAGTGCTGTATGGTACAAGGAAGTATATGATGAGCAATGTCTATCAGTTGTTTGAGAATTATGTTCTCTCACTGTACTGTCCTTCTGCAGGGCTTGTTGCCTTCGCTTGCTTTTGGTGCGGGCTCTTGCTACTGACAGGACTCCAGCGACCTAAGGCAGGAAGACAAAATTAAAAGAACACCCCATTCTTCGTTACGGCAGCACAAGGTAGTCTGGAAAGAGACTGATAGAAGTATCCTTTAGCAAAATGGCAATGGTGACATACCTTTCAGAAGAATCAAAGTGCCTTATTAGTCTCCTGCTCAATGTTCTTCTCCCCAGCAGGTCAGCATGCAGCTGCTACACCTCATCCTATTGCCATAAAGAATGTATCAATGGCAAAAGACAGGTCTGGGCGCTGAAGGGGTTCTTGTACCTGGGTGTTCAAATTACATCCAACTGGACAGGAATAGTGGAAGCTAATTTTCTTCCACTTGTCAAAGCCCTGCATCCTGAAATTCAGAGATGGCATAAGCTCTGAGTTTCTGTTAAAGTGAAGGTGGAAACCATCCACATGCTTGTGCTCCCCAAGTTCTCCAACCTATTCCATAATCTACACTTTCCCATTCTGGAAAAACATTTTCAGAATATAGACAAACTTATAGCTCTCCTAGTTTGAGAAGAGAAATCACCCACAATCAGTAGAGTGAAACTCAAGGTGCACTTGACAGAAGGGTGCCTATGGAACTACAGAATAGAGCAGGCAACCAAGTGGTTCCTTCTGCTTAATGCAAACACACCCAACAGGGTTACCCTTGAGGCAGATATAGCCGAGGTCCTCTGGCTAGACTTGCTGTTAGGAAGCAAACATAACTGAGGAATTCCAAACCCAATCACCCTGGAAACTCAAAAAGCATGGAAAAGATGTATGAAATTGCCCCATTGCCCATCCTCACTGCAAACGTGCCTAATATGGTACACACACATTTGGAATAACCTGAAGGTAAAAATTGGATGGGAGAAGGCTGGCCTTCAGGCACAGTGGATAGATTCCCCACTGTGATACAGGCAATCTAGGATCAGGAATGGACTCTGGATGCCCGAGGGCTGGCCAAAGATGGCAGTGGATTGAGTGGCCACAGCACTCTCTCCACCTCTGGGTGGGTGGAGTGACTCTGGTCCAGTGCTCCTAGGAGACCATGGGACACATCGTGACAGGAGAACCTGGAAGCATTGCTCCTCGGAGGTGTGTTGGACACATGACATGGTCATGTCATGGTGTCCATCCTGACACACCCAACCACAAAAAGAGAAAAAGTGCCTCTGGCACACCTAGTGACACCTCCCACCCTGTAGCCAACCTTGGGTCCTGTGGCCTATCTGTTACCGAGCACAGACGGAGCCACACTGAGGAGGCTCTGAAGGCTCCACCCTGGGGGGGAAATCCATGGGGCACTACATCTGGAGGATGCCAGGTCCATCAGCAGAGGCAGGGTGACTGAGGAGGGAATGCTGCCAGGAAGATAAAGCATAGTAAGTTTAAAAACAAGCATTTGTCAATGCCGAATGTTGTTGCGCTGGCATTGGCTTTAGTAGTGCAGTGTGGAAACACATTTTTGGTAGGATGTGAAAAATGACTGCTGTACTGTTCATAAGGAGGTGTAAAAAAATGGCAGTGGTGAAAATGTGGCACGTAAATATTGCAAATTTGCAAAGTTACAAGGGTGCATGGGAAATGCACAACACACACTTGTAACACAGTCATTTTATGGAGTTTCGGCACCAAATGTTCAACGTAGGCATTTTAGCACCTCTGCCCATGTACAGTGTCACTGTCATTTCCTCAAACTGTCCCAAAAAGTGATTTCGCACAGTGACCACGCTATTTTGCACTGGTTGTGTGAAAACACATTTCAGACAGGATAAGTGAAATGACAGCTGTACTGTTCATCAAGAGGTGTGGAAAAATGGCAATGGTGAAAATCCAGAGTGAAAATATTACAAATGCACAACGTTACGAGCATGTGTGCAAACTGCACAACACACGCTTGTAACACAGTCATTTTATGGAGTATCGTCACCAAATTTTCAACATAGGCATTTTAGGACCACTGCTCATGAACAGTGTCACTCTCATTTTTGTAATCTGCCCCGAACACTGATTTCCTACAGCGACCGAGGTATCATGTGCCGGAAGTGCGGAAACACATTTCAGCCAGGATGTGAAAAATGACAGCTGTACTGTTCACAAGAAGGTGTAGAAAAATTACAATGTTGAAAATCTGGCATGAAAATATTGTGAATTTGCAAAGTTGCGAGCGTGCATAGCAATTGCGCAATGCACACGCCTAAAACAACCATTTTTGGGATTTTTTCCACCAAATTTGCAACATAGGTTTTTTGAGATCCCACTTCATGAACACTGCCACTGTCCTTGTATTAATCAGTCCCAAAAGGTGATTCAGTTCAGTGACTGCGAAATCACCTTTCGGGACTGATTAACATCACAACACTGACAGAATTCATGAGGAGGGGTCCCAAAAACCCCATGTTGAAAATTTGGTACAAAAAGTCCAAAAAATGCCCGAGATATGCATCAAAGTTGAAAAAAACCTATTTTTTCCATTATACAGCTTACCGGCATTTCCTCAGTTCGCGGTCGGCTTTGAAGAGTGAAGGCATGTTCCCGGTCCACCAAAAATCATCACGACGAGCTCCGGAGGTAAGTATGGGGTGAGGAGGGTGTGTGGGGAGGCAGGGTTTGCAGTGGGTGGGTGCGGGTGGTGGTTAGGGAGACTACGAGGGATCGTTTTCTGTTTACAGGTAGTAAAAAAAAAACATTGCAGACAGTTTTCTTTTTTACAGGTGGTTTCTTTTTGGGGGGTACAGTAACTGATGGGGAATTGAGCACCCCCCCGTCAGCACAGAAGAAGGGGGAAACATCATTCCGATGGGGAGTGGGTTCCCCCATCAGCACACTAAAGCAGGAAGGGGGGACAGATGCCGATGGGGATTGGGCACCCCCGTCAGCAAACAACAAAAGTGGGGGGTTGACACATTCTGCCAATGGGGAGTGGGATCCCCCATCGGCACATACTTGAGGGGCAGGGGTAAGCCTACTGGGGGATTGGGCACCTCTGAACCTGGCAGTTTAGTGGCCACTGTGCCACCATGTTTCTAGCTGGCAAAGCACGTAGAACAGGTCCGCTGCATGTGATGAGCTTTGTTCACATTGCAGTGGACCTTTCCTTAGATGTGCTTGCCACATTAGTATGCATGGTGTGGCGCCGGCATGCAGACTGATTTGGGAATGAGGGACACACCTACTGGTGCATGCCCTGCATTTGCCCAACAGTGACCGTGCCTCCAAATCTGCACTATCGCAAGATTTTGGCTGCGCAAGCACACCAACATAAAAGTGGAGGAGAGGCAGTTAGGTTTGAAAACTTGGAACAAGTGGTTATCTGTTATATCACTGACTTCTTTGTCCCAGAATTGAAAAACCTCCTGTCCTTCCAACAGATACCGGACAAATTTTATATTTCTAGACTGGACTTCTGGAAATTTCTGCAACTCAGAAACGCTAATAACTCTCTCACACAGAGGATGCTACCTCAAACAAGTGGCAATGGTCACAGTCCCTGCATGAGCTAAACAAGGCCAAGGGCATAGTGGAGAGAACCTATTGCATACTTAGGCATACCCAACCTGAGATCACAGACAAATGCAATAAAAGCTGGGAACAAGAGCTGCAAGTGACCATCTTCCTGAATGACTGGAACCAGTGCCTCAGGAATGCTCATACGGCATGTTAAGATACCAAAGGACAGTTAAATGAACTGAAAGTCCTATTTAGATGGTACCACACCACTGACATTCTACACCACAGAGGCCTGTTACCACACTCCGAATGCTGGAGGTGTCTTGAACCCAATGCAAATATACTGCATGTGCTTTGGCTGTGTCCAGCACTACAGGGCTTTTGTCTGGGATTCCTAAGAGGCTGTTACAAAATTCTAGGCCTTTGGATTCTGCATCAAGCCACTGCCATCCTTCTGTGGGGCACATCCCCTATATTGAGGTGTGGACTCCAAGAAGCCAACTGGCTACTAGCAGCACTCATAGAAGTGAAACATGCCATCTTAATAGAATATCAGAAACCTGTACCACCCTCTGTACTGGCATGGCATACAGCATTGGACAGGCTGGCCACCTTCAAAAGGCTCTCATCTGCAGTCAATTGTCAGCTCATCACCTATCATAAGAAATGGGGCAAATACCTGAAATTACATTTATATACAGTTCCCATATTCCACCTGAAAATCCATCTTCTTTATATGTATGAAGTATAGTCAGTCCATCCTAATTTGAGTAATCATATTGGAAATGATCTATCAGTTTACCTATACTGTGCCTGTTAAAATTTCTGAACTACAGTACAAGTCTCATTAAACTGTTCCCTCAACTCATTGGTGTTGCACTGTTCAATGAGTTTCTTAATCTGTGCAGCATTTAATTCAATGAATTAGTAAAAGCTTAGTATTGGTTTGCAACTAGCTGTTAGGACTATAAGCTTTATTTTCAGCTGAGTGCTCATGAGTTTCATTTCAGAAGGTAGAGTAAACAACTCTTAAGGAATGCTGTGCTATTGATAAACAATGCTCTTAAGGAATGCTGTGCTATTTATAAACAATGCTCTTAAGGAATACTGTGATATTTATAAACAATGCCATGAAAATGCATTCATAAACACTGTAAAACAGCTACTGCCATATCACTAAACAGGTACAAGTGAGTTGAATAGGCAGTGAAGAATGGCTGGAAAAGAATTAAAAGCTTCAATAATTCAAGTTTCCACTGCAGCAGAATCACACACAAAAAAAATGCTACACCAGTGAGTTGATGGAACAGTTTAATGTGACTTGTACTGTATATTTGTAACTACTTGCTCTTCTTTGGTATAGAATGTCCTGTATGTGGCTGATGCTACCAGTAACACCAGTTGTGTAAGTTTGGTTCTGTGTACTAACTAGACTGGAAAATGAATACAATCTTTTACGATAAAAAAAAAGTTACCTATGATGTTACAGTCAATGAGATCACGATACTGACGATGTACTGATGATGTAGTGAGGGGATTAAAGATAGATATGTCTGCTGCCAGGTTGAGAGCTACTCCACACATCCAGTGCAGTATTATCGCAGATAAAACTTTCTAATGAGGAAAAAGAAAAATACATCAGGAATGAAAAGTTACAACTGGCTGCTTCTTAAAATTTGCATCTTTTTCCTGTCTGCCAGTTTTGGTTGCACTAACTCTTTAAATTACCAAAAACCTTCAAAATGACCTATATCTCCTTATTCACTAAGAAGGGAGAAGACTCTAAGTATGTGAATAGCTACAGACCAGTGGTCACTTTGAATGTAGACTACAAAATCTACACAAAGTTATTGAATAGCAGCGTTTTACCATCATTTGGCAATATGATACATTTAGATAAAAAGTGGTTTCATACATCAAAGATCCATTCACTCTGGTCTTCATAGGATTCAATTCATCATAGAGTTTTTGCAACAAACTCAGAAAAAAGCAGCATTGCTATCTTTCAAAACTTATAAATCATTTGAAATGCCTGAATGAAGATTTTTTATCTTTTACATTAAAAATGTATGGCTTTTCAAATAGCTTTATTGGATATTATTTTTTTATTGAATTTTGTTGACCCTGTAGGCCCACTGAAACTAGAAGTCCATTTTTCAGGGGTGACCGGGGGGAGGGGGGATACAGATGGTAACCAGCTAAAACTGAACCAGATTAAGCTGTTGGTGGTATTTTTTATTAAAACAATTTGACTCACCGAAATCTAAAATTAAGAATTAATAACAATTTTTCAGAAACTACTATGTTTTTCAGAGGTATTAGGCAGGGTTGTTGCTTTTCATCCACAATATTTGCTATCAGTCTGCAGAACTTATTAAATGAACTAAGAGAAAATGCAGGCATAAAAGTGATAAAAAGAAGTACAACAGAAACTAAAATCAAAGTGTATGCTGAAGATTTATTATTATTGGAAGAACAAATAGATAGTATGAAAGAACTTAAGAAAAGTGCTCTCAGATTCTCAAAAGTAGTAGGATTTAAAGTAAATGAAACAAAATCTCAGATGGTCACCATTAATTCAGATTGAATTAATGACATATGATAAAACTTCAATGCTACATTACAAGAAGGCATGCAACTTACAAATACAGTCAGCAAATGGAGTGGCTACATGGTATGTTTTGAACCATCAATTATTATTAAAAAATCTAAAGGATAGACTCTGGAGCCAGAGAAAATACCCGTGTTATTATTGGGGGGATATACAAGTGCTTAAAAAAAACACTGGAAAAGACACAGCTTTCCCCAGACACTACAAAAACTCACGATTAGTGCTTTCAGACAGTAACAACTTTTTTTAATGATTTAAACAGCTACCCACAATGTCCACTTTCCATTATTGGCAGCCACCATCTCATGAGTGGGAGTGAGCTTCTCTAGCTTACTTTATGCTAATATTTCCATCTGACTTCTGCTATTGGTTGGCAGGACATATTAACATAAAGCGAGCTAGAGAAGCTCACTGCTGCTCATGAGATGGTGGCTGCCAGTAATAGAAAATGAATGTTGAGGGTCACTGTTTAAATTGTTAAAGAGCATTTAGAAGTAATTAAAAAAAATTTACTGTCTGAAAGCACTAATCAGGCATTTTTGTAGTGACTGGGAAAAGCTGAGCCTTTTCCAGTGTTACCTCTCTTACATAGTGCAGTCACTTTTATTAAAGAGGGACTCTGGCCAAAAGTGCTACATTGCAGAATTAGAATAAACATACCTCCAATAAATCTCATACCAAATATTAGGTTTCTATGTTACTTCATTTTGAAGTTATTAGCTATTTTGTAACCCTGATTTCACTACCTGCTCAAAAAAGCCAGTTTCAGTAAAGAGACACTGCTGATGTTATCTCCTGAACTCACAGCCTAGTCCTCCCCATTAACAAGCTTATAGAATCTGTTTCTCCTAAGTTTACAGATCATGTGCAATAGTTTTCACAAATAAAACAGGCAGCACCATTCAAAAACATTGCTCCAAAAACTATGTGTCTTTCAAGTTTTGTAACAAAGTTGACAAATTAAATTTTTTAATGCCTTTCTGGTGTGGTACTTTTCTCCAGGGTTGCTGGATACTGAGTCAGCATGCCTCCAGGCTGCTGATAACATTTGGGGTGCTACTGTACTGTGCCTGTTAATAAGCTGTATTGCTACTAGTATTGTAATGTTGGTAACTTCATTGGTGTTTGTCAGTGTCTGCTTTATAATAAGTTTTAATAGGGGCCTTATACTGTATGAGTTAATTCCTACCAGGGGTGGAAGTGTTAGCTCTGGTAAAATAATCATTTTAATGTGAAGTACAACACAGATGAGCTACAATGTAGGTCAAGGAGCAGCCTGCCAGGGAGAAAACATTGGGCAGGCTACTGCATAGACACTTGTAGTAAGGTTTCAAAACAGCATTGCCACGCCTACCCCCATTTACAGGGAGATGGAATAATTGTTTTAAAGTACCATCCTGAGAAATCGCCTCAATTGAATAACAGGTGTGAATGATCACAGATGTTCACCACATCAGAGTTATCCAGCCTGCAAACCTCACAGCAATGTGTTATGACTCAGCATCCAGCAACCCTGGAGAAAAGGACCATAACTAAAAGACACAAAAAAAATTGGCAAAATTTGTTACAAAAACTGAAACACACATAGTTTTTAAAGAAATGTATATTTAACGTTGTTACCTCTTTACTTGTGAAAACCATTGCACATCATGTTTAAACTTTGGAGAAACAGGTCCTATAAGCTTTCTGACAGGGAAGACTATACTGTGAATTCAGGAGATGATGTCATCAACAGCTTTTCACTGAAAATGGCTTTGTTGAACAGGCAGTGAATTTAAAGTTGTAAAATGACTTACAACTTTTAAACAAAGTAACATAGGATCTCATTTTTGCCATAAGGCTGATTGGGGCTATGCTCATCCAGATTCTGAATTTATTGATGCCAGAAATGTTGACCTTAGTCCCTTTTTAGAATTCCTCAAAGCTGGTTAAAAAATAATCAATGCAATATTTAGAAATGTCATATGGAACAATAGGCATTCAAGGATTTCATTGAAATACACTTTGTGTGGGAAAGGAGCAAGTTGGTTTTGCCTGTCAAGATACTGAATCCTACAATGTAGCATGTTTAGTTAAACTAGCTATACTGTGGGGAAATAAATAGAAATTTGACTTAAATGTAGAGAATACAGTTATAGGTTAATTCCAAAATGAGCAGTGTGAGATTAGGAATTTATGGTTTGCACATTCCACTTTATGAAATTTAATAGATGTGTAGTTAAACATATCAGTGAATCAGTTAAAAACTATACAAAACAAAATGTGATGGCCTACTAACATCTCAGCATCTAACCTCCTCTGGAACAATTCAAGTTTCAAAGTAAACAGAAAATATTATATAAAATATCTTTGCAAGTAAAAGGTACTAACAGATTACAGGCTGTAGTTGAAAACAACAATCTGACTGAATGGTAGAGATGTAGGGAAAAGCTGGTTCCACCATTGGAACACCCCTGTCTGAATGCGCCCATCATTAAGGCACCAGGATTTTAATTTTGTCACCTGGTATTTATCACGGGGGCTGTACCCTCCACACAGCTATTACTACTAAATATTCTGAGTCTGATTCCAGAAGCCCTGCACCTGGTAAAAGGGACTTGTGTCCAACATGATAGATGCAAGTAGCACCTTGCACCAATAGTTGCAACCTGCGGTATTCTGAAAGGCAGCCTGTGACAAAATGCAGGCTGCCTGCGGCAAAGTGGACTTGTCCCACCAGTGCACCCCAGACCTGACAATGACCTGGTGCAAGGGAGGTTTATGGCAGTATCTGCACCCTATTCTCAAAGGGCATCTGCCACAACCCCAAAGTGGTATTCCAAAACAACCCCCAGAGGACATTCAGCAAAGTACAGTAATGCCAGTTATAAGCTGGCATACCTGTACCTTGCTGCCCATGGGGGGTTGCCACAATGTGCCCCCATCCAAGCCCCCAGACCATGTAGCACCCTCCAGCCCAGAACCCTCCAACAGAAATAGACAGCTCTCCCCCCAGCCCTGGTGCCCCACAATGCACAGAACTGCCCCCACCTGGCCCCAGTCCTGGGTAATATGAAATAGTACCCCCACCAATCCACAATCCTCAAAATAGAAAAGATAGCCCAGTTAATACAACAAATGCTATGAGCGTGTACTATATACAGTATGCAGCTGCATAGTGATCAGTTGGTGGCTGGCCATGGTGGTGAGAGGAGGGCTGTGCCAGTTGTCGTCTGGGTATGGGGGAGCGGGGTGGTGGGTCATTACCAGGTGGAGGGGTGGGTCCACTAGACCACCAAGGTTACTGTGGGACATGTGGCATTTGTTGTACAATCTGGATGATCTTTTCTATTTCGGGGATTGTGGATCGGCGGGGGGGGCTACTACTTCATATTACTGAGGCTCGGGGCCGGGTGTGGGGGCACCTGTGCCTGGTTAGCTGGTATTCCGTATGGCTTGTGGTACCCTGTTAAGGTGCACCCTCCCTTTGGTGCAGTGCTTGGAGTGCCACAAATCACGGACGTAGCCACCAGGGACCCTGCCTGTTCTGGAATTTGGTGCAGGGTCCCCAGTGCATTGGCAAATGGCACAAGTCACAATTATCGGTGACTTGCACCATACCTTCTGGAATCAGACCCTCTAACTCCAGGGTGGGTGGACCTCAGGGAAGGGGAGGCAAATTTTACATTTTGGTGCCGTATTGATGGGGGCACACAGATGGAAGGAAGGTGGAAAGCTTACATTGGTGAACCATCAATGCTATTATTTTTACCAGCTCCACAGTCTATACAAAAAAGATGTTAAATGATGGAAAAAAAATATCCTAATGGTAAACATCTAGAAAATTATTTACAAATTGACACATTGGCCCACATATTTAAAGGAGATACACAGTGCATCCCTAGATGCACCCACGCATCTCCAGACTTGCAAAAGCCACCTGGGGCATAGCAATATTCAGAAGCTGCTGATATGCCACACAAACACAGCTGTGCCACGGCACAGAATATTGCATTGCAGGCATGCAAATGAGGGGGTTCCTCATGCATATTCCCCACATCTCAATATTTTAACCTCCCCTGGTGAAGAGATGGCCAGATGCACCAGCACAAAGTTAGGAAACCAAAAATCCTGTCCTAACTTTGTGCAGGGCAGGTGGTTCACCACACACAGTCCAGGGCAGGTCACATGTTCCTCCATGCCCCAATCGCTGAGTGTCAGTACAATAAAACATAACACAGTTTCCATAGTGTAGTGTCCCCAATCCCCAATGAAATAAAATACTCATGCTTTGGTCCCATCCATTCCATAGTGTAGGGTCCCCCTCACTACAATCACTGAGTATCAGTACAATACAAACTATCCTGTTCTATAGTGTAGTAGACTCCCTTCCCCAGCCCTGATCCCTGATAGATGTACAAAACACATGTTCCCCATTTCTGTGGTGTATATGAGCATGTGTACCAATCAGTCAGTGGCTGGCCATGGCAGGGTGTGGAGGGCTGTACCAGTCACCGGCACAGGTCAGTTTTGGGGGGTGCAGGGAGGGGAGCTACTGCCTATCAGGGAAGGGGGTGGGAGGATACTGCATTATGGAAATCAGACAATTGTAATATGTATTCTATACAGTGCTTGACGTGGGAAGGGGGCCTTACACTATGGAAATGGGGAACTTGTGGTTGTGTAGTTCTATTGTGGATTGGAGCTGGGGAGGGGGTCCACTACACTATGGAAATGGGTAACACATGCTTTTTACATCAATCAGGGATCAGGGCTGGGTAGGCGGGTCAATACACTATAGAAATGGAGATAGTATGTCTTGTACTGACACTCAGTGATCGGGGCAGGTGAACCCTACAACATGGAAAGGATGGGATTGGGGCATGAGTATTTTATTTCACCAGGGATTGGGAAGGGGGGTCAATACACTATGGAAAAGGGGTTATGAATTATTGTTCTGACACCATGATCAGGATAGGGAGGGGGACCCTACACTATGTAAAAGGGGACATGTTTTACTGTTTATGTCACTCTGTGTTCAGGGCTAGGAAAAGGGGGAGGGCTGGACTGGTGCATATAGCCCAAAGCAGCCATGTTAATAAGCCCATAATGGGCATGCATGAGGCTCCTTTGCACCATACATGCACAATGAGCTCATTAGCATATTCTGGCTGAAAATCACTCGTGTAGGAAAGGGCACATCCAGGTATGCACCACACATTCCCCCATTAACCGTCTTCAACCCCGAACCCTGGATGCACTGCTCCAAACATGGTAGCTGCCTGTTATGTGCTGTGCATGTATAGTCCGATATTCAAATAGAATGCATGATCTGTTCCAATCGCATAGTCAGGTTTCAGTTATGCTGCAGTATATAGAAAAACATGCATTAGAGGATCATACCATCTAGCAAGGTACCTTGTACAGTATGCATGACTACACCTTTCACAGAGGTGCAGAACCCATAGGGCTTTCTGTCTATAGAACTTTCTATATCACATACACACACAGGTGTGGATATATAAGCACATGTCCCTGTAGGGCATGTGTTTATGCAGCCACATATAGAAATCCATGAAGGTATTGGATCAGCACTACTGTATTAGTGCCCTCTGGAATCAGTTGTGTTGTTTGTCTCACCTGATGATGGCTGTCCGTGGTTGGTTATGTGGGCTTGTCTTTTTGCTGCCGGGAGGTGTGTGGAGTTGGGGTAGGAAACCCTAATGCCACATTTCCCAAATTTTGTTGTTTTAAGCTGAACCATAACTAGTGCATGTTTGCACAGAGCTTCCATTCTTTTTGAAACAGTGGAATCCTACAGTCATTCATGCTGATACTTTTGGGACCTGTGTGAAGAGTTCTGTCTGGCTGTGGAAGCACAGGGCCCTCAGGACCCTGCACTTCCATTCATCTATAGATGCAGATATATATGGCCAGAAGGCCATACACCAAATGTGGAGTCCATCAGACTGCACAAGTGCAGGACACTCTGGATCCTGCACTTCTGTGCAGCTACAGATGTAGATGTGTAGGGCCCTGTGGGCTCTGCACCAAGTGAAGAGTCTGTCTGGGTGCAAAAGTGCATCACCCTGTGGGACCTACACTTCCATACCAAGTGAGAAGTCCATCTAGCTGTGGAACTACAGGGCACTCTAGGCCTTGCACTTCTGTGTGGCTGTGGATGCATAGTGCCCTCTGGGACCTTCACCAGCTGACAAATCCATCTGACTGTGGAAGGGGCCCTGCACTTCCATGCAGCTACAGATGGACAGGGTCCTAATGTGTAGTCCATCAGGTTGCAGATGGGCAAAAAAATTTCAATGTTTAGACATATAGATAGATAGATAGATAGATAGATAGATAGATAGATAGATAGATAGATAGATAGATACCAGACAGTTCTTTTGTGAGAGCTCAGAAAAGAACAATGGTTATGTTGTATGACCTCATGACAGACCTGTGGAAAAAAAACTAGGTCCCTCTGTCTTCTTTCGTGAGCCAACCTACTGTCTTCTTTCATGAGCCAACCTACTTCTTCAATGAATTCTTTCATGACACACAAAAGAAGATGGTTGGTTCATAAAAGAATATTTATTTATTTATTGTAATCTAGGAGACACCATTGAGAACAAGCTTATTCCATAGGTTCCACATCAACATTAGGACAAACAGAGTACAGACAAGACAGAAGTATTGTTATACAGGTAATATTGTCAATTCAGTAACAAAGCATAAATAAGACAAATTTAATGAACAAATAGTAGTTAGGTAAACAGGCAGAAGGAGTGCTCAGGGAAATTGAAATTGCCTACACTAGGGCTGGTTAGAAGGACAAGAGAGGTCAGATCAGGGAGGAAGGGGGCACAAGATGATCGAGTCCAGTGTGGAGAGTTGTAGAGGAGATAGGGTAATAGCCCCAGTAGAGCCTTGAGGTATGGCATGTGCCAGGAATTAGAGGGATTATCAGCCTGAGATGGGCCTCATCAGGGTAAGAGGGGAGTGTGAGTTAAAACAGGGTAGTGGTGACTTATGAAGCAGTTACAAGAAAAGGAGAGGTAGTAAAGAAAAAGGGGGGTGGAGGTGTGGGACTTACCAAAGGGAGCAAGGGGGAGAATGAAGTAGTTTAGGCCATAGTCAGGTGAGAACATCTGCACGGACTAGTGAAAGCAGTCACAGCTGGCTTTAGTATCAAGGTAGCTCCTAAGATCACATTTGAAGGTGCCTATCTTGGTTTCAGAGAACAAGGCTGTAGGAAGTTAATTGAGCCATATGGGGGCCCAGTGGGCATAGGCTCTTTGACCTAGGGATGTGTGACACTGGGGAATCTTAAGGAACATATTATCCGAGCTTCTAATTGGGTGGGTACTTTTGTAGGGGGAGAGGAGTTTCTGCACTCCTAGAGGCATGAGGACCAGATTAACCTTCTTTGCCAATAGGTAGGTTTGGTATTGAGGCCTACCTGACAGTTGAAGCCTGTTAGCCTGAGCTTACAGATCGCACATATGCTTTAGCTGTGTAGCTCTAGTTAGGAGGTGACAGGCTTTATTTAAAGCAACTGTGATACGGCAGAGTGTTGTGTCAGTTGCTGAGCCATAGACTACCAATCCGTAATCAACAAGTGACACTATTTTTTTTATTATTATTTATGTTTCCTACCTCCTCAGCAAAGCGGCCCCCAAGAACTCCAACCACCGCACTTGCACCCCCAGGCCCAGTCAGCAAGACGGGTCCACACAGACCGCACCCCCAATGGCCGCCATTATTGCTCTCGCACCACATTGGATATGCGCCACTCTCGGGTCACTACTGGGGGTGCAACAGCATGTTTATCAGCTGCAAAGATCGCCCTCTGTATTTTCCACTTTTTTCCTCCCTTATGGAGAGCTGGTAATGTAATGGCATCCAAACACGTAGTGCTGACGCCTGCCACGCTCTCCTCCCCTATTTTGCATGCTACTGGAGTGCAGCTGGCCTCCACCAGTCAGCCCTACAGAGCAATGCAAGCCCCATTACCCACCCCAGAGAGAGCAGAGCAGTCATCGGACGCTCGATTCTCCCTCTCCCCTGCCAACCCCCTGGTGGCCCGGATCTGATCCCAAACCTGGGTCGCCAGTGTAGCGTGAAGTGTGGTGTCCAGTGCCTCAACCCTCAGAGCCACTGGGCCAACAACAAGTGACACTATTGAACTAAGTGTGGCTAGGCTGAGAGCTTCTGGAGCAAGACTCTTCTTGTGTCTGTAGAGCAGGCCAATGCTGGTGTTGACAGTCTTGGCAGTTGCATCAATGTGATTAGCAAATGACAAGGTGCTGTCCAGTGTGACACCTAAGTATCTGAAATGGTTAATTAGTTCTAGCGGGGCCCTAGCCTCATTTACTATGCTGAGGAAAGGTGTGATGTTTGTTTTGAGGATTATAAAACATCATAGTCTTGGTTTTCTTGTAGTTCAGTATAAGTTTGTGGTCCTTGAACCATTTCTCAACTAATGAGAAATGGTCCTGGAGCTTATGCTTAAGTAGCTGAGGGTCATTGTCATTTGCAAAAAGGACTGCATCATCTGAATAGAGCAGGGCTTGGCAGCGACTGGCAGAGGGAAGTTGGTTTAGGAATATGCCAAACATTAGTGGCCCCAGTATAGACCCCTGGGGCACACCAGAGAGGACCAGTCTGCTCTCTGACAGTTTGCTGTTGATCATGACCTGTTGAGACCAGTTGGTGAGGTAACTTTGGAATCAACTAACTACATCCTGGGAGAGCCCAATGGAGGCCAGCTCTTCAAGCAGCAGGACATTGCTAACCATGTTGAATGCTTTTGATAAATCAATAAATGTTGCACCAGTGAGAGCTCCATTGTCAAGAGAGTTATGGATGTACCCAGTGAACTTTAGTAGGGCAGTTGTGGTACTGTGCCCTTTGTGAAAACCATGCTGCTATGAACACAGTAAATTATAATTTTCTAGTATTCAGTTAGTTGATCAGCAATTATTTTTTCTAGAGACTTAGACAGTGGCGGGAGAATTGAAATGGGTCTGTAATTTTCCCATAGTGCTCAGTCCCCACTCTTGAAAACAGGTGTCACAAGGGCTGCTTTCCAAAGTTGAGGGAATTGGGAAAGTCTAAGCGAGGTATTGCTAATGTACGTTAGAGGACCAAAACTGGAGTCCAGGATGACAGCAACGAATTTAAGGTTGAGTGAGTTGCTGTTGAAACATGACTTGCCTAAGACCCTTTGGAAGTATTTCCTTCCTTCGCTTGTGGTAATGACTCAGAAGTGGAATGGAGCGTGAGAGAGTGACTGGTTTTCAGATCTGGTAGACAGATGGGTGGTCAAAGGAAGGAAGAAGTCACAAGGGAGTACACTGCTAAGGTCAGAGAAGGCATTGTTGAATAAGTTTGCTATAATACTGTGATCAGTAGTGGGTACACCATCTATGCTAAGCATTGATGGTGCTGCCTTCTATTCTTTCCCAGTGACTTCACCGAGGTTAGCCCAGAATCTCCTTCTGTCACTCCAGGAGGTGTTAAGGGCTTCCTTGAAATAATTATTTTTTTTATAAGTGTATGGCCCTTGTGCAATCATTTCATGCTCTTTTGTACTTTTGAATGTCCACCTGCTTACCCAAGGCACAGGCTCGCTGCCACAGGTGATCTCTCATTTTCATTTGTTCTAGGAGGTCCATGGAACACCAGGGGTTTCTGCAGTCTCTGACGTTATTTTTCTAGATCAGAGCATGTTGATCACACATGCCATTAAAAAAGCTGGATGAATTGATCAAGACCTGTATCTATAGTACTGGGAGAAGTAGACACTATCCCAGTCCTGTTGTCTGAGGTCAGCTTTTAATAGTTCAAGATGTCCAGGCTTTAGGACTCTATTAGTAACTGTTCTTGCTGGAGGTTTGGAGAAGTTGTTTGCCCAGTCGAACAGGACAGGCAAGTGGTAACTGTAGACATCCTGCAGAACTGTGGTCTGAGAGATGTATTCAGGCCATTTGGACATGACCAAGTCTAGCAGAGTAGAAGTACCTGCCTTGTAATTCATCCTGGCAGCTGAGGTAACTACAGTACCTGCATGAGGTGCATTGCTGAGACTGCATTGTTATATGGGCTAGCAGTGGGGGAGAGCCAGTTGACATTAAAGTCACCCAGTAGCACTATTTTTGTATTGAGTTTGAGTGCATTGAGACAATTCATCAGTGAGTCAAATCCTGGGGTCTTCTAGCCAGGAGGAATATATACAGTGAGAATAGTGAGAGTTTTATTGAGCTTCCATGCTGGGGCTAGCCTCAGGTAGTGTAAGGGTGCATGCCTGGAGGCTGTCTCTGACATAGATAGCACAGCCACCCCCACGTTTGGATAGCTGATCTTATCTGATCTGTATACGGTATATCCTGGGATTGCAATCACTGCATCCTTTACTTTTGGAGACAGCCAGGTTTCAACCACTGATAGTATATCAAGATTATGTTGCATTACCCAGTCATTCAAACAATCCATCTTAGGAAGGAGGCTACAAATGTTTATTGAGCCAGTGATGAACTGTCCTTTGCCATGCAGTGGGGTAACGGAGGTCAGTGGGGGGGCAGGGTTGGGGTAGATGTTCCCGGATAGCAGTAATAACAGGAGTGCAAGGTGAAAGAGGTATTCCTTAAGCTGCTTGTAGCTAACTTTGCTTACTCTACAGTATCATGGTTTTGGGGGAGTGGAGTTCTTCCATGTATGTTAAGAATCCCAGGTAAGAGAGCACATGGGTGCAGCCACTCTGAGCATTGTAATCTCAGCCATTTGGGACTGTTTGTTAGCAATATTTTGGGTGGTAATTGAAAGCTACTTCTATGAGACAGCATAACCCTACTGTAGGGACTGAGGGGCAGGCCACTCAGTGACAATGGTATAGGTACTTGGGGATAGTTACTGAGGTGAAGTGAGCATGTAAAGAGGATAAACAGCACAGCAAACCTCAGGATGAAACTGCTGGTTTAATAAATTGTGCCTAGTAGTTTCACTGTCCCTTTAAGTGGGGAGGTTTTGAGAGGAGTTACCCCTAGACTTGTATCTTTCCTTGATTTGAGAGATTTCAGAGGAGGAATGCAGGAAACACTACTAGGGAGTGAGAGGAGGGGCTTGAACATGGAGGTTGAGCATTTAATAAAGGCTGGGGGATAGGCCAAAAAATCAGGCAGAGAGAGACAGTAAAAAAAATGTCATCTTGCTGAGTACAATAGGCGCCAAAAGCATAAAATTGAAGTAGCACTGTAGCAGCCAATAGGTGGCTAGCTACAGTGTCGAGTGTCCAATCAGGTGCGCGGCTTTCAAGCCCGGCAAGCTCTGATGATAATAACTGTAGGCTGGGGCTGGCAGATGAGCACAGCCATTAAGATAGTAATAGAGTCGGATGGAGAGAGAGGTGGTACCCTAGTGTGTGATGCAGGAGAGGCTAAGTTCCATGTCTGGGACTGGAGCACTGATTAGGCGGTCCCTGGAGGTCAATGTAGCTGGCCTTGGAAATGGCTGTGGCTGCTCCTGCTGCCAAAGCACCAACTTAGGGCAAGGTCTAAAAAAAAGCAAGACAGATAGGGATTAAGTTTACTGGGTGGACAAAGCAGGGAAGGGGCGGGCAGACAGCTCAAGACAATGGGTGGTGTTGGCAGAAATTGCTCTAAAATGAGGTGCTAATTGGATTAGGACAAGGTAAAAGCTTAGGGGTGGGGGTAGCTAGAAACTTTAGCACCAGGAATTAATTTACTTGGGACAAAGGCCTAGGGCAACCAGGCAGTGGGTGGGGGGCAAAGGAAAAAAGAAAGAAGGAGAGAAGAACAGGAGGGGAGTAGGAGAGTGACTCACATTTAAAAAGTGAGCAAAATACATAAGGCTGACTATAGACAGATACTGATTAAGGGCAGGTGGCAGGTTAGAAAAGAGTTAGACAGGGTTATGTACAAATACAGTTGTTGCTAAAGTTGTATATGATTCAGGGCTAAGCCACAATTAAAAGTATGTAATGCACACAGAGCCTGTTAACTTAGTCATTCATCTATACTGTATGAGCTAGGATTGAAATAAGTCAGAGCAACAAGACTTAAGCACACTTCTAGGACAGGCTAAAGTTAAACAGTTTCAACCAAAGCTTAGCTATGTGCTAAAACATCAGGTAGAGTGACATAGCAAAAAAAAGCATTGTCTTGCTGAGTTCAGCGAGTACCAAAAGCATAAAATTCAAGTAGCACTGAAGCAGCCAATAGGCAGCTAGCTACAGTGTCAAGAGTCCAATCATGTACTAGTCTTTAAAGGCTGCCAAGCTCTGAGGTTCGTACCTGTAGGCTGGGGTTAGCGGCTGATGGGACTTTGTTTATTTTAATAGTTCTTTGGTGAGCTGACCTTCCTCTTTAGTGTATCACAAAAGAACTCACGAGTCTGTTCTGAAAAGAAGATAGACTTAGTTTTTTTTCACAGTTCTTTCATTAAATCAAGTCAAATCAGTGTTTATTTGTAATGCACTTTTCAAAATACCAAAGCACAGATACATAACAAAATTAACATCCATCACAATAAATACAGATAAAAAAACAATTAAAAGGCAGCAGGATAACTTATTCAAAGGCTAATTCAAATAAATAGCTTTTCAAAGAGGTCTTAAATGATTCTGTGGACAGGCACTCTCTAATTAGACAAGGTAGAGAATTCCACAGGGTTGGGGCCATGAAAGAAAAAGCTGTGGCCTCAGATGACTGAAGGCAAACCCTGGGAATCTCTAGCAATCCCTGGTCAGTGGAATGGAGTGGGCGGAGAGGGCAGTAAGGTCGAAGGAGATCTTGCAAGTAGCCCGGTCCCTGTCTGTGTAGGGTCTTATAGGTCAGCAATGCGACCTTGAAGGTGATTCTCCATCACACCAGCAGCCAGTGCAGTTCAGGCAGCACAGGTGTGATATGGCAAGTACTTGATAACCTGGTCAACAACCTGGCTGCAACGTTCTGCACCATCTGCAGGTGACGGAGATCCACCCTCGGCAATCCTAGATATAGAGCATTACAGTAATCAAGACGTGAAGAAACAAAGGCATGAACCAACACAGGAAGGTCATCATGTGGAATTAGGTGTTCTATCAGGGCTATATTCCTCAGATGGTAAAAGGAAGACTTTACAAAGGCTGACACTTGTGTCTTCAGCGTCAGCTCGCTGTCAAGGATTACGCCCAGATTCCACACCTGTTCAGAAGGTCTCAACTGGTTACCCCCTAACACAAGGCCAGAGGGAAACCCAGGCATCAACTTCTCTGCACGGTGACCCGGGTCCACCACCAACACTTCAGTCTTGTCCGGATTCAGTCTTAACCAGTTAGCACTCATCCAGTCCTGAATCTCAGTGAGGCAGTTGTTAAAGACTGATAAAGTGCTATTCTGTTCAGGTACAAAGGACATATAGAGCTGAGTGTCATCTGCATAGCAGTGAAAACTCAGCTCATAACACCTTATAATGTCTCCTAACGGCAGCATGTACACCGTGACCAACATGGGGGAAGCACAGAAGCTTTCACGAGCTGATCTTCTTTTACAAGTCACAAAACAAATCATGAAAGAGGAAGTTTGGCTCATGAAAGAAGTCGGCAGGACTTCTTTTTAATAGTTCTTTTGTTAGCTGGCCTCCTTATTATGTGAGTTCTTTTGTGTCACAATAAAAGAAAGTCAGATCACAAAGGAACTATGAAAAAATATAAATGCCACTATCTTCTTCAGTGAGCCAAGATTCTTGATTCATCAGCTGAGATTCTTCTCCAGTAAGACTCACAAAAGAATTATTTCAGTTCAGGAAACCAGAATCAGGTCCCCTCGCTAAGTCTTCCTGCTAGGATTTTAGGGATGTCCTAAAAGTACATTTTGAGGGCTTTTTTTTTTAAATACACCAAAATGTAGCTAAGCAGGTCCCATTTCATTAGATGCATGTGTATGGTTCTCTCCATGGAATCATCTTTATGGGTTTTCAAAATTATTTTGAAAAAACAAGAATGCTGACATATGAAAGAAGAATTGTTCTCATGAAGGAAGAATTTCAGCTCACAAAAGAAGATCAGGTATGTAGTTCTGGAATTGGTATATTCAGAAGGGTTGCACCTGTTGCGCAACACAGTTCGTCATCATAACTCACTGATCCTTGACACAATATTCAAAAGGAAAGTGCATGGCACAAATCGCGATGTGCGGGGGTGCATCAGTAATGTATGTGGCGCAAGTGGGGGGGTGCCCATGCATACTCTGCACATCCTGATATTCAGCCTGGGATGTGCTGAGCAGATGCAGGTGCAACCCCTACCTGTGCCACACACAGCTGAGCCAAGAAAAACAGGAGCAACAGCTGGCCACCCACAGGTGAGCCGCTGTATTGCAGGGTGCAACACCACAGCTGCCAGCTGTGGGTGGCCACCCGAGCTCCTGCAGCATTGTCCATCATGGTAGTGCCCCCCCATGCCCGATCATGGGCATATGTATTGAATTAAATACGTCCAATATCCCTGGTGGTCCAGTGGACCGCTTCCAGCTCGATCGCAGGCATGAGTATAAAATAAATGTCCAATATCCCTGGTGGTCCAGTGGACCACTTCCAGCCCGATCACGGCATAAGTATAAAATAAATGACCAATATCCCTGGTGGTCCAGTGGACAGCTTCCAGCCCGATCGCTGGCATATGTAGTAAATACAATGTCAAAACCATCCCTGGTGGTCCAGTGGTACACCCCTCCTCACCCACCCAGTGAGCCCCACCACCCCGCTCCCCCCCATCAGCCGCGGGCGACAGCTCCCCACCCGCAAGCTGCCCGGCTGCCTGCCGACTGACTGATTCATTCACATATCTGGACTGTGTAGTACGGTACAGTTTGCATGCCCATTGGCCCACACTGTGGACCAATGGGCATACAGCCGTTCTGTACACAGTCAGTTGGCGGATGGCCGGGTGGCTTGCGGGTGGGAAGTGGTCCACCGGACCACCAGGGATATTGGATGTTTATTTTATACTTATGCCCATGATCAGGCTGGAAGCAGTCCACTGGATCACCAGGGATATTGGACAGTTTATTTATTACACATGCCTGCGATTGGGCATTGGAGCACGTTGTCAGTGGGGGCAGGGGTGCTGCTTGGCAGGGCACCAGGTGCAAGTTGCCGGGGATCAGCACACCTGCATGCAGATGGGGCCATAATGACATGCTAATGGCCCCATTTGTGCCTTGCATACATTATGGCCCCATTTGCATGTCCACCGCTGAATATTGCGGTTGCTGCACCTAGCACAATGGCACTTGCGCTAGTGCATTCCCCTGATCCTCACTTGCCACTTGCGCTGGCACAGTGCCACTGCACCATGCGCAATGTGGGTGGCCATGGTGCCATATTCAATGGTGCAGAGCCATGGCACAGCACCATTGAATATCACCCAGGCCACGCCCTGGTGCATCCCAGTTGTGCTGCGCCCGGTTTGCGCCCCTATCTGGCGCAGTTCTGAATATCCCACCCCTAATCTTTGGAATGCAGTTTATTTGCTATTTACGTTGTTTGCTTCTGCATGTTGGTGGGGGTTGTGATGTCTGATTGCAAAAGCCATTACTGGGCACAAGCATTCACTACATTTTTTTAATGCAAAGAATTGCCCTGCTTCCACCATCACTTCAGGATAACCCCATGACATAAAAACCTCTTGCATTATTGAGAGGGCCCAAAGAAAATACAACATGAAAATCAACTTTGAAGGGCAAACAATGATAAGCTCCAGAGTCAGAGTGGCACCAGATGAGACATTGTTTACTGTATATAAAGCAGTAATATAAAACAATATAAACTAATACCTATAAAAATATACTTTTTTTAAATAACAAATGAGCAGCTGTTGCTAAAGTGAGCAAGCGAGCAACTTTAGGACAACCAATATTGAAGGATATACCCTTACAGAAATATAGGTGCGCTATGTACATGCAAAATGCATGCCACATGCTTAATTGTGCAATGTTTGCATGCAGCTCACATACACAAAGTGATCCTAAATGAACCGGGTCGAAAAAGCAAATCAGGTTGGCATGCTGCAAGTTTGACATGTGTACAGCAGGTAAGCTGGTGTGAACATCTAAAAATTACATCAGGTTCACATGCTGCACGCTTGGCATGACTGCAGCTGTTAAGCTGGAGTGAACATCATTTTAAATATCACATCAGGTTCGGGTGCTGCACGCTTGCTATGTGTGCAGCAGCTAAGCTGGTACAGATCCCATCTAAAAAACACATCAGTTTCTATTATTTATTATACTGCTAGAAATTAGAGTCATTAAAATACATTTTTATTTGGATTCCCATAAAAATTAGGTAAACTCATTAATTCTGATCCTTTTGCAAACTGTTTAAAGGCTTTGGATTTTTTTCATTAAATCATCATTAATTTGTAAAGTATTGTTTACTTACTGCATTAAATGACTAGGATATAGTCAGTCAACATCCCCCATTCCAGATGTATGAAGAGTGGCCTTTGTGTTGTGAAGCCTATCCTTTTTGTTTTGGACCATGCAAATCCCTTATGCATATTTAGTGATACAAATATGTTTCTCCATGACTGTTTCATCTCACTTACTTTCCCTTTGTCATTTTGTATTGAGTATATACACTATGGCCTTGCTCAGCACTCTTTGTGCTGAGTAGGGTCTTAGAAGCATGCACCATACCTTACATTTTGTCACTGAAATGGGGGAAATGGACACTCAAAATGAGGGACAATGAGGGACACTAACCCATATGATGATTAGGACACATCATGAAACATGGAGATACAATACCTCAGAACACAGTGGAAACCATTGCATTAGCACCTAGGAATAAATTTCTACCATTAAGCAGTGGTGCCATTTAGGTAGGGCAGAGGCAGTCCCCCCCCCCCATATTTGTGCGAAGGTTGTTCTTATGGTGTGACCATGATGGCATTAAATTTGGAATGAATCTTTTGCACAGTAAGTGCCCACCTGGCCTGTGTGTGCTCATGCTGCAGGTACTCTCCAGACTCAACTGTGTCTGTATTGTGTTGTCCAATATCTCCACCTTTTAGCGGTGGTGCAATCACATGTAATGAGGATGTGCTCCAGTCAAGAAAGAGTGCATGAGTCTTGCAAGTGCGACACTGCCTTTCCCACCAAAGAGTAGACAGGCTGCACACTAAAGCTTGGAGGAGTTGGTGAGCACTGAACTCA
This sequence comes from Neoceratodus forsteri, assembly GCA_016271365.2. Classification (NCBI taxonomy): domain Eukaryota; kingdom Metazoa; phylum Chordata; order Ceratodontiformes; family Ceratodontidae; genus Neoceratodus; species Neoceratodus forsteri. Next base: position 1,058,506,997 of record CM028132.1, on the reverse strand, counting down.
CAATAGCAGTGTTGTGGCAGCATATTTTGTTGGTGAGTCTTAGTGAGTCTCCATCTCTCCTGGTGGCTGAAGGGGCAGAGGGTGAGCTAGAAGGTAACTCAAATCTAGGCTTCTTACTTACAGTACTTACTCAACTAGGCTCGCCATGCAAAATTAAAAAACAGCACAGAACCCATCGCAGCAAACTAGGCTTAGCAGCAGTGGTGACATCAGTGTGGGTGGCCTGCATAGGCCTTGATCAGTGCAGTACGGCAGCAGTCACAGCAGCAACCAAGCAAAAAGCAAGCAACCCAGGCTGGGTGGGTTTGGTTGGTGACGTGACTTGGTCACAGACCATGTTGGGAGCCTGTGATGGTCAGTTCTAGCATCCAGCTTCTGGCAGAAGTACAGAGGGGGAGCAGACTGAAAACTGGGCTTGTGGCGCACTGTGCCAGGTTGCAGGTTCTGGTCACATGGCTGAGTAAGTAAAAGTAAATCATTTTTTGCAGGGGAATTGGGGAAAGAGGAAGAATTGAAATATTGATGTGTTTTTCATGTTTATTCACCTTTGGGCAGCTTCATGACCCATAGAGGATGGGTATTGAATGGAATGGAGCTGGGGAGAAAAATTGGGACAGAGTTATTTTTTTTAGTGGGGGGACAGAACTTCAGCCAGGAAAAAAAATGGTTAGTAACTGGATTGGTTTAAGCACAAATGTGATGCACTGCTCTGGGGTATATACAGATGAATCTTATGCTTTTTAATTTTTCCTGATTTGAATATCACTTTTCAGTCAAAACAAATAAGTTGTACCTTTTAGAGATGTTACAGACATTCTAGAGCTGTCCCTTGTGTTCATGAACAGTTGAGCGGTATGGTATGCACAGACTATTGGAGCCCGACTATAGTCAGGCTTATACCCCCCCTCAGTGAAGCTGACCTCCACATCCCCAAGCTCAGGCACATTATGACAAAGGGCAAAGGAGACTGCAGGGGTGATAACCATTGACATGAATGGGGATATTTTTTATTACTATTTTACATATTATTCATGGATAGTTGGAGACTAATGAAGGCCACCACTCAACTAACAAGGGCCTTGTTAGTAGAACAATGGCCTTCATTATTCTCCAACCCACTATCATAACATATAAAATAGTAACAAAAAATAACTCCTTTCATTTCAAGGGGGTACGCTCCAGCACTCTGACCTATGGACATCAAGTCTTAAAGACTCCTGCCTCTGGCTCCCTAGTACTCAAATAAGAGACTTCTTTTTCAATTCAAAGTTTATTCACCACATTTTCCACATTACAGGAGGCAGTAATGAACACTTTGACATAGGATTCATAAGACAAATCATACTGCCTTCAACCCTTCCCTCCCCCTCCCGGCACAGCAGTTTGTTCTAGCACTGTTATCACCTGCTAACTACCTTTACCAAGAATAAATAAGGTGGTAACCTCGACTACACATTACTTCATAGCCACCGTAATTAAAGTGTGAAGGGGATCCCAGATAGCCTTATACCTATGTAGTCTGTTTTGAAGGCTAGCAATAGCCTCCTCTATATGTACATTTGCTAATATCTCATTGAGCCACTCCTGATATGTTGGACCAGTTCTTTCCTTCCAATGCCTAAGAATGATTTTTTTGGCCAAGAGCGCAACCATGTATATGTGAAATCTCTGGGTTTTAACCTTTATGGAGGACAAATCCCCCAACAGTCAAATATCCGGTGTAAAATAATCATGTAAACCCAATAAAGGATCCAGATTGTTTTTTATGTTCTCCCATAATGATGCTATCTGGGGACATGACCAGAATAGATGAAAAAGTGACCCTGTATCCTGGGAACACTTATTACACCTATCGGTATCAAGAAGGCCCCATTTCACCAGTTTAGTTGGGGTATAGTATAAGTTATGCAGGATGTGAAACTGCATGAGACGTAATCTATCTTGGAATACATATTTATGACAGTACGTCCAGAGGACAGACCATTTGAAAGTATAATGGGGAAAAAAATGAAACCCAGAAGTTGGTGGGGCCACCACCGCATCCAAACCTCCATTGGAACAACACTTGATAAATCTTAGAAACCACACCAGAAGAGACGAGAAAAGGAGAAAGTTCTGATATCAATGCAAAGGCCACTGGACGGGGTGAAGTGGCCCCAAGAACTGTGGTTAACAAGTGCCTCAATTGAAACATTTTTAAAACCTGAGACTCCAGAATTTTGAACTTGTAAATGAACTGAGAGAATGAGAGCCACTCTCCAACTTCATCCAAAAATGAGGATACTATCCCCTCTCCTAAATGAGGCAACCATGAATGGGAAATTTTCTGTTTGTTTATGGTGAAAGCCAGGGGAATTCCAAATGGATTGAGCAAGATCTTTACTTTGATTGTAATGCAGAAAGGAGCACAATTGCGAATGTACTCTTAGAGAAGTCATGATGGTGGGACATTTATTAATATATTGCAACTGAGAAATTTTTAGATAGAGCATAGTCAGGGGGTCCATGTTCATAGATTGGAAAAAATCTAATTCAATCTTAAGCCAAACCGGGATCATGTTGTCTGGGCCAGGTCTTACCTATCTCAGATATTTAGCCAAATGACCAACCCAGTAGTAGATGGGCAAGTAAGGAATCTGCAGGCCCCCCTCATTTTTGGGTGCAGCTAGTTTGTGGTATGCCAGCCTAAAGGTCTTACTCGACCATATAAACTTGGTAAAGAGTTTATGTGTTTTCTGAAACCAACTTAAGGGGACAAATAAGTTAAGATGCGACAGAGGGTAAAATAAACAGGGAAACACATTCATCTTAATTATATTAATACAACCCCATAAAGATAATGGGAGTTTATCCCATCTCTCTAGATCTTGAGTAATCCCCTGCAAAAGAGGGTCCAGATTTTCCTTAAACCACAAGAAAGGATTACGGGTTAATTTTATACCTAAATATTTTATAGCCCGGGGTGACCAGCATAGTCCCAGAGAAATAATGTCGGTCTTGAAGACTTTATGGTTAAGAGGGTAAAAGGATGTCTTGTTGGGATTTAACTTGTAATTCGAGAAACTAATAAATCTATTAACCTCCCTTAGCATATTTGGGATAGATATTATCGGATTAGCCAAATGTAAGAGGAGGTCGTCAGCATACGCTGTTATTTTCACTACCTCATTCCTAATGGGAATACCTTGTATTCCTTCATTATTGAGAATATGTTGAATAAGGGGTTCCAGATAAAGACTGAAAAGTAATGGAGACAAAGGGCATCCCTGCCTCGTACCTGACCATAGCATAAAAGACTTGAAGAAGGTCCCATTCCCTGAAATCCTCACTGTAGGAGACCGCTAAATTGCCCTAATCCAATCTATGAACATGGATGGGAATCCAAATACCTTGACAGCTTGAAATAGAAAAGTCCAATTAACCCGATCAAATGCCTTCTCAGCATCCAGGGAGACCAACCCCGCAGGATATATGGCATCCCTGGACTCTGAGAAGACATGCAAGAGGGTACGCAGGTGATCTGAAGACGCACGTCCTCTCATAAATCCCACTTGAGACATACCCACAAGATCCAGAAGAACCAGGTTAGTCTATCTGCCAGCATCTTCGAGAGAATTTTGACATCTTGATTCAACAAAGATATTGGCCTATAACTCTGAACCAGTTCTGGGTCCTTGTCCGGTTTAGGTAACAAAACTAGCAATGCTTCAAACAAATGTGCATCTGCCGTCTCTCCAGAACAAATATGCAAATAGAGACGATGCAACATGGGTAGTAATTGCTCCTTGAAAACTTTATAAAATAAGGCTGAAAATTCGTCTGGACCCGGGACTTTACTCAGAGGCAAATCCTTTATAACAGCAGCCATTTCTTCCTGTGTTAAAGGGGAAGATATGAATTTCTTTTGAGAGTCAGATAGTAACGGAAGATGTGCTTCCCTGAGATACTCCTCCAGTTTTTGAATGGGTGGAGGACTATCCATGTCCCTATACAATTGCTCATAAAAGGAAGCAAACTCCTGGACTATCTCTGAGGGGGATACCATCAGAGTCCCATCTGACTGTGACCTTATTTGGGGGTATAAATCTTGCTGATTCTTGTTGTTTTAAACGTAGAGCCAACAGACACCCACTTTTTCTCCTTGATCTGTAAAACTGGCCTTTGTACAGATTATAGCCAGCTCAGCCTTTTCTGTTAACATTCCCAAATATTTATCTTTATATGTTAATAGTTTCTGTGACTAATCTTGAGAAATTTTTTCTGGGTGTATATTTTCCAATGCCCGTATCTGAGACAATAAGAACAGTAACTCCATTTCCTGTGCCCTCTTCCTCTTTGTGGCTAGACTAATGAGAATGCCCCTTATATAAGCCTTAAAGGCTCCCCATAAAATATCCGGTCTTGCACTATCTATTGGGTTGGTGGAAAAGAAAAACTCTATCTGCTCTTTCACCAATCCTCGATACTTTTCATCTTTTAGTAATTGTTCATTTAGTTTCCATCTGGTCTCTCTTTTGGGAATGTTAAAGAAAGCCAGATTACCCAGAACTAAGGAATGATCTGATATTGGACCCGTTGGATCGAGGTGGACAATACCCCTGGAAAGAGCTTGTGAGAAACTAATAGGTAGTCAATGTGGGATTACGTGCCATGCACTGGCGAGCAATAGGTATATTCCCTAATATTAGGATGTGTAACCCTCCAGACATCGCTCAATCCGCACTGATCCATCATTTCCTTAAAGGCCCTGTGCCCAGGTGACAGTCCCCTTGACCCAATGCTCGATCTATCTAAATTCGGATCCGAGACCAAATTAAAATCTCCCCCTAATATAATTGGAATAGGGAGTATAGGAAGGATCGTAAAAATCAGTTTCAAGAAAAAAGATGGATCATCTGTGTTTGGTCCATAAATACTACCTAGAACCAATGGCACAGCCCAAATAGTACCCTGAACTAACACATATCTGCCATCTGCATCCGTAAATACCTGAGAAGGGACAAATGGGATGTCTCTGTTAATCAGTATCATGACCCCACAACTATTGGTTTCCCCTGAAGCATAAAAAACCTGATCTATCTGTTGTCTCCGAAGTTGTAATACTTCGAAATCTACTAGTGAGATTCTTCTAAAAATGATATCTGGGTGCACAACAGACTTAGGTGTTTAAGTACCTGATATTGTTTCCATTTTTTCCTGATCCCCTTCATGTTCCATGTAGCAATATTAATATTCTGAGCCATCTATTATGTCAGATATAAATCCAGATAAGGTATCTAACATATAATGCAACCATGTAACAGGTGATTCTATTCCCCTGAATCTGCTGTGCCAGTCTCCCACCCCATTAAGCCCCTGTCCTTCCCCACCCCCCCAATTACCCCTTGAACAATCCGTAACTTCAGTAACCCCAAAACATAGTCCAAAAAGCCATCCACCCAAACCCCCTTTTATCGCTAACAACGTTCAGCGATACTCTGTTTACTACTCCTCCCCCAGCACCCCAAAAAACCGCCCCCAAACCCTGTATTATTTATAATACATTCCCACTTTTTGAGATGTTGGTAATAAAGAAAGAGAGAGAGAGGATACAACATCCATACAATACAAGCCCTTGTGTCCATCGCCCGTCCCCTAATGAGGACTATTGGGAGCAAGCCAGTATCGATAAGACATCGCCACCAGAAACATCACGGCATTGCAAGGACATGCAGCTTGTTGGATGTGAAAAGGTGCCTCGTGGCACGAGATCAGGAAGTCGGCCTCAGCCAAACATGACATTCACCATGCAGGCCATTGTCTCAATAAGCTCTCCAGCCCCATAGGGACAGGCCACCGTTCCTCTCCTCCAATTTGCTGTACCTTTGCCCCAGTAAATCCCAACTTTTCTCCAGCCTTAGCGACCATTAGCACTTAACACGCATGAAACACAAGCTCCCTCCTGTGTTTCAAGTGTGTAACTGCACCCTGATGCCTTACAAAGGAAAGGACAACACAGCCCTTGTAATTGTATTTCCCCAATAACTATAGTCTTTTACCGAATCCATCATTACCAAACTCTCAGAGGGGAAGGGGAGACCAAATGTTGCTGAGTAGGCTTTGTTTTCTCCCAACACGAAGACTAATGAGAAATCCCTTAATTGCTTGAAATCCCAGACCCAGACAAAACAAACACGAATATACATCCATGACTGGAACACTGTGAAAACTGAAGGGCCCAAAACCCCAGACCCAGACAAAACAAATAAGAACATGTATCCACAACTAGATCACTATGAAAAGAGAAAAGTCCTTTCTGCCCCTTATGCGGGCTGAAATGAGAGTCCAAGAATGTTTAACCGCTTCTTTCCAGAAGATTCCTTTGCATGAATGCCCAGCCTTCTCAAATCGATTCTCATCTCATCGGGAGAGACCTGAGGCCTTTCATGTGTCCCTAAAGAGATCTGGCAATGCTAATTTTAAACCAGCAAATGCTGCTTCCGGATCTTCGTAGGTAGCCCAGGAACCAGCCACCTGTACCTGTAGCCTGGCCGGGTATCCCATACGAAATTTAAGTCTAGCCACAATGATTTTTGAAACAACAGGATGAAATGCTGTACGCTTCAAATGGACTGAACCCGGGATATCTTGTGCTATTCTAAGCTTAGCATGCTCCCAGCGAACTTCTTGGAGTTCTCTCACTTTGTACAGGAAATGTTGTTGCTCTAAGAAATTTAAGAAACAACAAATTATAGGTCGGGGCATTGCTCCAGGAGGGGGCTTCAGTCTTAATGACCTGTGGGCTCTCTCTCTATAATATATTTGGCCCCAAATGGGGAAGGGCCTGCAATCTTCTCCACCAGCTTCTGGGTAAAAGCAATGGTATTCTGGCCCTCCTCTCCCTCTGGTAACCTGAGAATCACAACATTATTCCTCCGGCTACGACCTTCAAGGTCTTCAAGCTTAACCTCGAATCTGGACAATTTCTGGTGCATTGCTGCTATCTCAGGCTCGAACCTCTCCACTTGCTTCTCTAACAAGAAGATCCTAGTTGTGTTGTCTGAGGTAGCGAGAGTGATCTCTTCTATTTTTCTAGTGAGCGATTTCATTTCTGTTGCCATCTCCTTCATCTCATCTCTGAATGGTTTAAATTCCTCCAGAAATCTAGACAATGTGAGCGGCTCCTGATCCACCCCTGGATTCAAAACGTCTCCCTTTTCCACTCCACTCGAGGCCCAGGATTTTTTTGAGGCCTTCTCTGGTGTAACTGGCGGGGTGTGTTTCTGCTGTTGCTTTTTCATGTAAATGTTCATTCTCTCTCAAAAACACCCTGCAAGGGCACAGCATTGTAGGGAACCAGAATAACATGAAATTAGAGGTTTAGAGATTGAGGAAATATACTAGAAAACAGATATAAAGAGACAGGAGGCTGGAGCTGTACTGAGGAGCGACTATCCGGTAACTTACATCACGTGGTCTCCCTCCAGTAAGAGACTTTTTACTTATGTCTGTACTTGGTGGGTTGTCTGTAGCAGCATGGCCATTCCCGCTACAGTGTGTGTGCATGGGGGCTGGCCATGTGGGTGTGTGTCAAGTTATTACTACTTTCATGTTTGCACCTTAAAGTCTGTTTGCAATGAAACATTCAAAACTATGGAGAGAAAATCATAGGAGTACAGGCCAGACAGAAGTTATTAAGTGGTTTTGTGGGTACATTTGTGTATTGGGGGTGGGAAAAAACACATGTGTTTCCATTAGTATGTGTGCTACAGTTCAACTGTGAAACTGAGATGAGTTAAAGAAAAAGAAAACTGAAAAGCATAACAGTAGCTACAAGCATGCTGCATGCAAGCAGATTTAGTCAGTTAAAGTATGTGTTGAAGTACAAGCTAGCCATATGTGTGCAGACAGTATGACTTAGTGGTTAAAGGGACTTAGCTGCGAACCAGGAGAATTGGAGGCATGAAGACCTGGATTTGAGTCTCATCAACCCCCACTTGTGTATGGCATGCTCCTGAGCAAATCACTTAACTTTTATTCATGTAGTATCAGTGACCACTTGCTTTTTGCATGCATGCCTCATGCATGCAGTCTTTCACAATTTAACATAAAAAATCATAGTTTCCACACTTGCTTGTTGCACGCATGCCATATGCATGCAATTGGTTCCAATTTAACATTTAAATCATACCTGCAGCATACATATCACTTGGGTAGTTTTATGTGTGTTGTATGAAAACATTTCATATAATTATTTCTGTAAGGGTGTCACTAGATCGAGTGGTTGGACCGTACTGCGTATAACATGAATTGCACTTTTAACCATTGTGATTCAGACTTTTGTTTTTTTATCTTTATTATCACATTGATGACCGAGGCATGAATACAGTAATATATGGAGTGAGCTAGAGAAAGCAAGAATGAGGAATTGGAGGGTTGCAGATATCTTTAAAAAATAAAAATACCAAAGACTTAGTAAAAGATCGCTATAAAAATTAGTAAACAGAATTTTACAAACTTAAATCAACAAAAATCTAAATTGTAGAGAATTCTTGCTAATATACAACTAATAAGAAGAGGTGTCTGTAGTTGACAGGTGATACAGATTGTATTTGAATAATTGTTTACACAGAATGGTTTTATTAACTTTAAGTTGTTACTACTCATGTTATAATATATCAAACGTCATGTCCATACATTCATGGGGGGTGATTGCAGACTCAAAGAGTTGTATATTTTCATCATTTGACTTGTCTTAATTTAACTGTTCTTTTTCAAATCGCTTGAGGTAGCAAGCAACTCCAGAGATAATTTCTTGTATATTTTCATTGTTTGATAAGAAGTACTGTAAACTGAAAGAGTTTGTGGAAGTCAGTCTCAGTTTTGAACTTGCCGGGCTTGATTCTACAAGGTTAGCACAAGTCGCCACCAAATGCAACTTGTGCCAACCGCAACTGCAACATTGACCCTGCACCATATTCTAGAAGGCGCAGGATCTCTGCAGCTAAGTTCTGCGACTTGCGACATGCGGCCAGGTACGCTGAACAAAAGGCACATCTGGCGAGCATGTTGCAAGCTGCCAACAGGTCCCACGCAGGTTGCAAATGCCCCCCCCAAAGAGAAGGGGTATAAAAACATAATGAACCATACAGTTCAACCAAAATAAAACAAAAAACAAACACTGCATAGAAAACCAAATGAAACATAACTCATCATATCAAATATGAATGATATGAGGGGAAAAGAGCAGTAAGCAAAACAAAATAACAGAAAGCCAAACTTGCTGTATTTCACCACTCCAACTAAGAAAAACCCTTTCCTTCTCTCCCCCTTTTTAAAACAGAAATAAGAAGTTCACAACATAAGTGTAAAGCAGACAATTAGGAGAATATCAAAGCCATGTAACTGGTTTCCATAAAGCATGAAATATCACTTGTTCTTCAGATCTCTTCTCTTTCAAATATATCTCTCTAATTGTAGCTTCTGTCATCCTTGCAATAGATAAGAGGACTATACATTCTGCAGCACCAGCTGGCTCCTTGTCTACCACAGACAGACATTAAAGCAGGCAAAGATAACTCTTCCCTCACTGTGCTTGTACAATATTTCTTGCACCATATCAGAAAGTCTCCCAGTAGTAAATTATCTGTGAGGTGTTCCAACCATGGAAGATGCCACCTCTAGGCCATATATTTCCAGAAATCAATTACAAAAGGGCACTGTAGCAAGAGTGTTCCATAGTTTCTACCTCAAGACCACATTCAGGTATTGGATACATTCTTTCTTCCACACTCTAATGTATTGAATTACCTCTGACTCCCAGCCTTCCATAACTGACTAATCATAGAACATCCCACATCTTGCAAGGGACCAATTTGTCGTTAAGCTGTCCAAGATCTACAGTAGTAGGAGTGCTACAGTAAAGACGTGCTCAGAAATTAATTTCTGAGCACATCTTTACTGTAGTGCTCCTACAGGACTCAGTCAGTGGCTGGCCATGGAGACGAGAGGTGGGCCATGCCAGTCACCAGCTGGGGACAGGTGGGGGTGCTGGAAGGACTGGCATGGCTGGGTTTTGGGGTCAGGGCCACTAGACTACCAGGAAGTGTCTGGATGTATGCTGCAATTGTGGCAGGTGACTCGGGGTCGGGGCATGGGTGGTAGGGTGACAGCTCAGCCCTGTGGGGTGTTTCACAATGGGGGTTTCAGGGGCAGATGGTGTGGCCAGCCCTATGGGGCAGTCATTGTAGGATGTGGGGGGCACTTGGTGTGGGCAGTCCTGTGGGGCTCATACAATTATCTTCGGGGACAGCTGGTGTGGGCATCCCTGTGAGGCACATAATGGACACATTGGTGGTGGGGGGCACCCACTGGGGTTTGCTGGGCATGGGGGGTGGGCAACAGTGGTATGCCCACTGGACTGTGGGTGGGTCTACAGGACCTCCAGGGGCATCCAAAAGTTACACCAGCTAAATGCTGGTGCAACGTACGTTGCCAGTTCTCCTCCAGGGGTTCTTGTAGAATCCTGACTTAGGGGACTTTGATGCTGCCCTTCTGGAATGGGGCACAACTGCTGCCATAAACCCTCTAGCACCATGTCTCAGGGGGTTTATGGTGCAATTGCTGGTGTAACAGCTGTTCGGCGCAAGTGGCCTGCCCCATGCTGCAGGCCACATTGTAGAATCATGCATGTCACAACTGCTGGCGTAAGTTGCTACATGCACCATTCTACTTGGTGCAACTGCTGTTAGGCCAGGCGTAAGTGTACTAGAATCAGGCCCGATGACTTTAGGAGATTGCATAAAATTAAACTCTCTACTCAGAACTGCTTTGGATTTTTAGATAGGACTTAACTTATTCACTTTAAGGTTTTCTAACTCTAGACATGCAATCATATTTTAAATGAACTGTTCAATTTTTTTTTGTTACTACATGATAGTTACATTTATGCAATGTGAGTCAACTGGTGTGAACATTCACTTTCACAGATACAGTATCTAAAGATCTCATACGTGGTCCTCAATTATCTTTTTTTCATGTTAGGCTTATTTGTAGATAGATTCTTTTATTGTTGACAAAAACAATTTGTCATTACACACAAATCAAACAAGTACAATACTTTACACATATGTAAGATAACATATAAAGAACCATTTTACAATTTTTTAAATCAATACTGTTAACAAAATTCACTCTTACATATCTTTAAAATTCTTTCCTTTTACATACATTCTAAATTTCTTCCTACTGCATAATCAGACAATTGGGGCTTCTAATATTCTAAGATGTCTTGTTTTGCTTACTATTATATTACACAATCTAAAAATACTCTCTAAATGTAATTCATTCTTTGTTTTCATTAGATAGTTATATTGGTATTTAGGTTCCATATCCAAATGCATAAGGATATTACCTAAGCATATTTTTCTTTCCTTTGCATAAAGAGGACAAAACATTAATAAATGGAAAATTGAATCATCATCTAAGCCACATAAACAACCACAGAAATTAATCAAACCATAGATTTTTCTTAATGTTTGACTTTCAACATACCCAAATCTATAATTTGTGTAAGCTTTCCTGAGTTTTGGATCATTTAATTTTATAAGATATTCTTGCAAACTGAATACTCTATTAGTATTATTTCCCAGCCATTTGCTAATTTTACAGTTCTTTGCCAATTCTCTTCCTTTTTGAATATAAGAATCCTTAATGTTGTCTTTAATAACTGAATTTAAGACTATAAGTGGAGTTTTAATACTCTTAAATCAGACAATATAATAGTCCATATGGTTTGATGATTTTTTTCAATGGTAGTTAAACTTGGATAATACAAATCCTCTATAGCTGTTTAACAACATTTCCTCTAGACAGCTTTTAGGTAGTCTGTCATGATTCATGTTGTAAACCTTGATCCAATATACACATAGTCTCTGTTCAATATTACATTTGAGTGGTAGCTGTCCTAGTTCCATCCTACTAAGACAACTAGAAGCACCATTTGGAAGTCCCAGAATTTGTCTATGAAATATATTAATTAATGCTTCTAAGTCTGTTACCTTATCAAGACCCCAAATTTCTGCCCCATATAATATATGGCTTTTAACTTTAGCCCTTAATACCCTTAACGATCCACTGACAGAGTGGCCAACATATTTATATGTAAATCTTTTTATTCCTGGAGATAATCTTCTGAACTTTTGTACTAAATTTGCGATGTGCTCTGTCCATCTCAGATTATAATTAAAAATTATTCCTAAATAACAAAATTTTTCCACTCTTTCAATAGTCTGATCATTGCATATGATATCCCCATATTTGCATTTTCTAACCCTATCCCTACTGAATATCAGGTATTTTGTTGTATTAATGTTTATTTCGAGGTCCATCTTAAAACATTCTTCATTAAATCTTTTGAAACTCCTTTTTATTCCTAATTGGCTGGTTGACATTAATATAACATCATCAGGATATGCTAGGTAGAGGCATCTCCTATTACCCACCATGGGCATATGAAACTCTGATTTATACTGTTCTTGTAATACTTTGTTCAAAAATATATCAAAGAGGATTGGGGTTAAAATACATCCCTGTCTTAAACCTATGTTAGCCTGAAATGTTGATGTTGTATTTCCATCTTTATTATATCTAATATATGCATAATTATCGTCATATAAAATTTTTAGAATACTAGTTATACCTCCTTCCAAACCATATTCTTCCAGTACATCCCACAGTTTTTTCCTGTTAACTCTATCAAAGGCTGCTTTTAAATCTATAAGGATGCAAAACAAGTTTTGCTTTTTAATTTTGATATATTTATGTATAATATGGGTTAATACAAAGCATTGATCAATTGTTGAGTGACTATCCATAAACCCAGCTTGAGCTTCATTAACAATTTTTTTTATCCTCCAACCACTTAGACAGTCTCCTCATAATAACTCTTGTAAAAATCTTCAGGGAATTATCCAACAGACTAATAGGTCTGTAATTTTCCGGTAATTTTCTATCTTCTTTCTTAAAAATTGAAATTATAATATTCTGTTTCCAAGCTCTAGGAGTAATACCTTCTTTTATGACCAGGTTGAATAGAGTAGTTAAGCCAGGTACCCAGAGGCCATAATTATTTCATCTGGAACCCCATCTGGCCCTGGTACCTTATGTTTTTTTTCCCTTTCTTTATTGCTAATTCTATTTCTGTAGGTAATATTGGTTTAACAAATTTAATAGTGTCTTTATTTATTGTCTTGGTTATAGCACTATTAAAAAATAATTTCTTGTAATACTGTTCCCAAATTGAAGGTTCTATGTGACTTTCTATAGATTCTGAAATGTTATCCCAACCATTATTAGCTATCTTCCAAAATGTTTTGCTATTATTCTCTCTAGCTGCTTTTTCAAATTCTTCCCAGAGGTATTTTCTGTATTTTATTTTTTTCAAATCCAAGAGTTTTTTATAATCTCTTCTCCCTTTGTTCAGTTTTCGCTTATTTTCTCTTGTGGGGTAATTATATACTTTTCTGTCAAGCCTATTAATTTCTTTTTTACGTGTTCTGCAATCTTTGTCAAACCATTTACTACCTTTTCTATTTTCTTTCATTTCCAAGATTTCAAGTAGAATACTTGAGACTGCTTCCGTTATTTTTTCAAATGACTTAACAAAGATCGAAGCTTCTTGATTTTTCTGTAATCTCAAATTCAAAACCAGTTCTCTAATTCCAAAATTATCTAATAAGCTGATCAATTTAAGATTTTCTATCACTTCCCACTTAATTCCTCTTTTAACCCTGGTAAGCTGAATACTCTTGGATACTTTATTATCTATAATTATTCCTAATGACATTTCTAACTGTAATGGTCTATGTTCTTTATCCATTCTAGAACCTGTCTTAAAATATTCCAATCTCCTTGTTATATTTACATTTATCCAACTTAAATTTATTGTTAACATGTCCCTATGTAAGTATATTCTCCCTCCAAATCCTCCATAGTATGACCATTAAGTAAAATAAATTCCCTATCTTCTAAATTCCTGGAGATCAACATACCTCTATCACAGCCTATTTTATCTTTGGAATTTCTATTGACTGTACTTTAAGTGGTAAACCATTCCATACACCATTTTCCTCTGTTAATTCTTTTGTAAGTCCCAGGCGATGCCCCACTCTAGCATTAAAATCTCCCATTATGATTAATCCACCTAAATGATTCTTCTCCAAACTTAAATCAATTAATTCAAAGAGCAAATCCATATCCCTCTCATCTTTATATTTTGAACTTCTAGGTGGGAAATAAACATTAATAATAACAAATGAATCATTTTCCCTGTTTATCTACATTGGCAAAATATGTGTTGAATCTATTTCTATTTCTTTATATTCTATATCTTTCATAATTTTGCACCATGTGGTTAATCCACCTGACATCCTACCATATTTCTTATTCCTAATTCCCGGTTTCCAAAAAGTTTTATAACCATTAATATTCTTTTTTCCTTGGGTTCACGTTTCTTGTAGCGCTATCAGTTTAAAATTTAATATAAAATCCACAAAAGTCAAATCAGCTAAACTATTTACTATCCCTGACACATTCCAGGCAATTATGTTATATAAATTTTTTCCACTTGAATTTCTCTTAACTGTTTGTCAGTCTTCACTCTCTTCCAAGAGTTCAAATCTATTTGTTATTTCAATTAGATTCAACCAATTGTCATTATTACCTCTGTTCCATTCTTTGTTACCTATCTCTAAGTTACCCTCTAGATAAATCTCTATTTTATCTAGGATGTTTACTTTATCCATAATTTGTTGATAGTCTTCTTGATTGTTCACCCATATTGTTATCTGTCCATCCAATTCCCATCTAATAACCCTTTCTTAATCTTTTATTAATAGTTCTATCTTTAGTCAAATTCTGTAATAGCTCGACTACCTTAATCCTCAAGTTTGATTTTGTTTCATTCAAAAAGTTGTTCAACCCATAGATAGAAATTTTCATCTCTTCTCCCTTACTGGTGAGTGATATTTCTTTGTAATATCCAGGAAAGATATTTTTGATACATGCCACCTCATCCATACTGTAACATATCCATAATCTCTATTTTTTTTTTCTGGTTGCCAAGAGTCTTTAACATGAAATATTTGTCTGAAACCAGAAGGATCAATTCCTTATGATTCAGTGGTTTAATAACCCCTAAATTTTGTCATTATATTATCTGGTTTTCCATTTGTTTGTAAAACCAGACCAAAAAGGTGTTTTATATTCTGATTCAATTTATCTTCCATCTCTTCAGGTATTATTGGTACCTTATGGATGGGTAGTACAAAATCAGTTACAAGTGTTCTTTTAAGTATGTTGCTTAGATCACTAAGCTTTTCATCATCTATTAGTAATCCCTGCTTAGATCCAGGGTTCTGATTCATCCCCTCTAATGAACAGTCAATGTCAACAATTTTGTTGTTATTCTCCATTTCATCCTTACTCAATTTCTTTTCCTCCTGTATCTTCTGTTGGTTTCCTTGACTTTTATTTTTCTTGTGTCCTTTTCGAGCTTTCTTGTTATACATCCATTTATTTGTATTATTAGGATAAGTTTCTTTGAGTCCCACTACTTTCCGATCTATTCTGTTGTCTCCATGACCAGTATGTTTCTTATTTTTAGTTGTTTTAACTGGGACCCTTTATGATTCCTTCTCTCAACCTTTCTTTTCTACTCCCTTCAGTTCTGTACTAAGATCTGTAGCTATCTCTGTAGATTTTTCTATAATTATTAAGTCTAAATTTTGTGTCAATGTTAATTTCTCTTTAATTTCCTGGGGCTCAGATATATGGCTACTCCCTTTACAATTATCCCTTTCAGGTGTTTTAGTCTTTTTATTTCTGCTCTTTCTTCTTTGTTCTAAAGCTTTTTCCCATATGCCTGTATTTCCCTCCTTCATCTCATTTATAATGCTATCATTTAAACTATAGTTTTCTGGTAACATCACATATTCTATATCTGGGTCCAGAGATACTTCTGCACAATCTTTTCTCATCCTTAATTCCATTAGACTTTCATTTTCCAAATGATTGCTATAAATCTGTCTTGAGGCCTCTAGTATATGTTGTATATTTTTTTTACCTCTTTGGGGCCCTATTTTCTATAATCTCTTTCTTAAATTGCACAAAACAATCTAATAACTTATCAATATTTCTTTTATTTTCAATGAAAATTCCCTTGATAAATGCCAAGTCCTTTTTATTGAGCAATTATTGTTCATAAATCAGTATATTCACCTTTAGGGGCCATCAATACCTTAGTATATTTGCTTATTATCCCCCCCAATGCATGAACTTAATTCAGCTAGACTCATGTCTAAAGTCTCATCTTGTGTAGGTTCTATAGCTCGTTCAATTTTAATTGGTTTATTTTCCTTCAATTGCGCTTTATCACAACTTTCTTCCTTATCATTTATTTGCTGCCCAATTGCACCTGAAGATATGTCGGGGAGTAATCAAAAATAACCTTATTTTTATTATGCTCAACGATTTGTTGTTCAATACGTTGTTCCATAAGGTTATTAAACTTTAATTGACTCCTTTATACATTCCACCATTTTACTAACCTACTTATTCATTCTATCAATCAATTCAGAGTCATTTTCAAAAGATTCTTGTTTACCATGTTTGAAGGGGTTGGGTGTACTATGCCCTTTAATGTTTTCTAAGTCCCATCCCTCTTTACTTTCCCCAAATCTTAACTCTGAGTTATTTGTCCCTTGTATTTTCCATATTTCTGTAATGAGGGGTTGTTTCATTTTTAATCTCTTCTGTTTCTCCTCAGACTCACTTAAACATAACTTTTCATTTATTCCTATGCTGTTTGCACCTTCTTGTTGTTCAGGTAGAATTTTTACAATTTCGGGAGGACGCCAGTTCCTTTTCTTTCTTTGATTAGATTCCTTTTTACTGTTTCTCATGTCTTCTCTGTTATCCTTCTTACTTTCAATATCTAAACTAGTTATCATATCCTCTAAGTTTGTAAGTTTTACTGTATTCATTTTATCTACTTTATTCCTCTTACATTCTAATTTCTCCAGTTTTTCCACCTTAATTCTTTTCTGATGTTGCAGCATGCTACTTGAGTAGCTTCTTGTTTTATTTTTCTTTCCTCTAGTTTCTATTGGCATGCTGCTTTTAATACTTCCAAGTATCGTATCAGTTACAGGTTACAGGTTACAAAACGAATGATTAGTCAATTATTCAATTATATCACAATTAACCACTATAAAGCCATTATAAAAAGAAATACAATGTATTCCAGAACTCAAGCAGACACTAAAACACTGGTGAATTGTTATTTAGACTAATCTTAAATCACTTTTGTTCTGAATAAATTGATACCACCTCAAAATAGACATGCCACCTCTTAAATTCAATCAATAACACTTTTAAAATCACATTAAAAGTACATTCCTAATCCAAGATAGAAAACAAAACATATAGCGTATGACACTTGAAATTTGTACAATCAATTTACGGGTGAGTGACCCTAATAGTCTTAATTAATCAGTTCAGTGGAACAGCTATTGCCTCACTCACATAAGCAAAATCCAATGGGTCAATGGTCCAATAAACCAAACCAATCTGGTAATCCAATAATCCAATTAACACCTGTATTGTAGGTAGTCCAAGAAGGTCAAAGTTGTGTACTCATGTAGCAAAATTATAGTTGTTGCCGAACAGCATAGATGAATCCTCTTGGGTTCTCAGTAAATTTCTAAGAAGGGTTCTAAACCATAGTCTTCAGTACACCAATCGACTTTTTTAGTTTCAACCAATAAGTATAGTCTGTGGTTTTCTTTAACATTTTTTCTCTTCCTCTAGAAGAATGAGCTCTAAATAAAGAGAATGCAACAGGCTAATAAAAAAATATTTAAAATACAATGGCACTTATGCACTTGTGCTAGAAGTAATACAGATAATAGAGATCTGCTATACTGTTATCACCATTATACTATTATACCAAATACATATGCATTTTCAAAACTCTGAGATTATATTGACTTACAGATTTGTACTATTCAAAAATCCAAGCCAGTCCTCATCAAACATGTTGCCAGCTCATTGTTTTCACAAAAGCGTTCTGTGACTAAAAAAAACAGTTTGAGTAAACTAAAGTGGCATGCTCAATTCCTTCCTCAGCAGTCCCAACACAGAGCAAAGGTCGTTATAAAGCCTTAAGCTTGCAAATTAAAAGGTAAAAACCTCTAGCAAAATCAACGGACTCAGCCGACTCAGCAATCTAATGTCAAACTAAAAATAATGACTCTATTGCAAGCAGCATAAAGTGAAAGACCACAAGCTATAAAAAGCTACTGGAGTTGCCATTACTGCCGTTACTGCTGCTGCGAGTGGCTCTGTGGTTGTGACTAGCATGGTGCTTGTGCATGCGTATTTAACTATCCGGTCCACGTGCAAGAAAACTCCAATAGAGCTCCTACTTCCTGGTTTAGTAAAAAGACAAAAAAAACTTAAAAAATGCTTTATAAATTTAAAATTCTTAAAAGTTAATAATTCAAATTCTCAAACTCAGAACAATTAAAATATAGACAATACCCCAACAGTTCGAAACCGTAGCTGTACTTCTTGTTCTATATATTTTCTTCGTAATTTGCAACTCAACCAGTTTAATAAAAAAGTGAAAAATCAAGGACATCAAAAAAATTGAGAAAATACAATGTAGCTACATAAAAGGAAAGATTTCACACACATACTCTAACACTCAAACACACAGATATGCTATGCACTGTGCACTATGCATGCAATCACACCAAAAAGCAGCTCTCTCAAGCTTTAGAGACAGATGAAACAATGCAGGTAGATACAAAAAATTAGCCCAAGCAGATCTTTTCCTTTCCTTTTCAGGGAATTATCCCCAGCTGATGAGCCTCTGCTCCACTGAAGTTCCTCTCCCTTTTCTCACAGTTGGCTAAGCCTATGCTCGTACTCCATACTGGGATAATGGGTGGGCCTCAAAGGCCCAGAGATCTTCCCCTGTAACTAAAATTATTTCACCATCGGAAGGCCCAAAGTTGGTCTGGGAAGGACTGTGCTAATAAAATAGTAGATTACGATGTGGCAACGATGGCATACCTGTTCAAAATGAAAATATCGCTTAGCATAGACTCCTGCTGCAGACGCTATCTCCTCAACGTCCCAGTGACCAGATTTCTGTCTTCTTCCTCAGCTCCAGCAAATCCTCCCGGGAGACCACATGCCCCAGTTTGGATTTAAATGCCTGTGACACCTGATCAGATCTGAAGCGATGGCAGGTCCCTCGAGGACAATTAGTCGTTCAGGAACATTTACAATGTACCACACTGATTGCTGCTGCTTCCAAAACTTATTTGTATTGATTTGTTATTATTATTATTTTTTTGTTTGTTTGTTTGTGGTCATAGTGCATTTCAGAATGTGTAAGATACATGGCATGGAATAAAAGTGGTGCATGCTCACTGTATGTACACATACAGATTGGCAGACATATACCAGAAAGAGCAGAGAGAGAGAGAGAGAGAGAGAGAGAGTCAGAGAGAGAAAGAAAGATCTGGGACCAGATTTTCAGCCCTCCTGGGACTCAACCCCACCTCACAACGACTGGTGCAGATCGAATGCTCTGCACCTGTAGACTTTTTTATTTTCAGCTGGAGCTTCGCACGGGTGGCAATGGCAGCTGCAAAGATGTTATGTTAGGTCCCACCAAGTTAAGATTTTGGCACAGCTACATACAGAAAACAGCTGTAAGCTGTCGTAAATCAGGGAGATGATTGTAAACTGGTTCTCACTTTGAAAATACAGTGCATGCAGGAAAAATTGCAGCTCTGAAAGGGAAGCCTCACATGCAGCAATTTTTCCCTCCACCTGCCCCGATTTTGGGGGAATTGAAAATCTGGCCCTGAACTGCTAATTACAATGGAATACATCAGCAATTCCCAAATGTACTCCTGATTCAAGTACACAGCCTAATTTCAACATCATCTGCTCACAAAACTGAGTGTTTGCAACTATTTGCTGCCCACCATGGGTTTTTATTCTCCTGCCCCTTCCCCCAAAAGTTGCTTTATAACACAGTATCTCCCTTCCCCCACTACAGACTGCTGTACCTGACAGTACAAACAAAAGACAAGCAAAAATCAGAGGGAGTTTCATGCCTTCAGTACGGGAAATACAAACCCACATAACTGATATAAAAACCTTTACGTGGCTAGTAAATTGTGGAATATAGACTAGTATGTCTTAATTAAATTACAATGTATAGTACTACCGGTGGAGGGGGGAATTATTATATGCATACACTCATTTCTTTGCTCTGTGTATACCCTGGCTATGGCAGAGTATAAGTATCTGTCACCCAAGGCAGTGCACATTGGTTGTAGTGTTTGGTTCTTTGGCTGAGGTGTGTGTGTGCGTTTGTGTTGGGGAGTATGACATTTCACTCCTGTCATTTCACTCCATGTTATTATGCTCCTGACACTTTGCTCTGGTTAATTTCGCTCCCATTTAATCTCACTCCCCCATTATTTCACTCCTTCAGTAAAGTACTGAGTCAGAGATACAAGCTAAATAAGGCACTGAGTCAGAGATACGAGCTACATAAGGCACATACATACATAAGGCATACGGGTAGCAGATATAATCTGTAGGTTAACAAGATAAAAATTACTGGCTCTGGGTCTCATTTGCTGAAAAATAGCTGAACTGACTCTTGAACTGCCCCTCCATAAGGTGAAATATAAGCTTAACTAGAGACTTCTAGTTCAAAGGCTATATCAACTTGCGGACGTGTTTAAAAAAAAAAAAAGAAGAAAAGAGGTACATGAAAGAGGTGATCAGGAATAACCTCCTCTGATCACATGATGGCAAAACAGTCCACAGAAGCTGACTTGAGCCAAATATACACAAACCATAGTATTCGTGCAACCGCTGTGCAACTAATTTCTAATGGTGACCTTGCTAATGGGAATATTACCAGCATTACTGGACATCGATTCGAGAGCAGTCACTCCAGTTGTTAGGCCCCCAGTGCTGAAAACAGACATAAATGGAGCAGTATCCTAGCCAGGCAGCAGAAACAAAATGTCTCTCTGAACGGTTCAAACCAAGCAGACGAGCAAGTCACAGAAAACTCATTTCTGCCACCTATTTTTTTCAGGGAGAACTTTTCTGTCCCAACCATAAGAAGTTTGATAAATTCAAATCTAATTGTTTAAAAATTACAATACTTGTGTCTGTGTATTTTGTTTTACTTGGGAACCTATTTTCTAAGTGTAGTAATATCCTCCTTAGTGAGTGAAGTTAGCAGGAGCTAAGTGTTTATTTTTATCAAACTGTTACAATTTTTAACAAATGAGACTGAGAGCTTGTATCCTCGGCACAGCATGATTCAATACTTTTATGAAGGAGCTACAGTATTTATCCTCTTGTACTCGTATGCCTCAGTACTTTAATGAAGGAGAGAAATATTAGTAGCTATGTTATGTATGCAATGTGCAGTATCGGGAGTGAAAGTGACAGGAGTGAAGTAAGCGGGAGCTAATTGACGACGGAGCAAAACATCGGGAGCAAAATGTCAGGGAGCGAGAAAGCGGGAGTGAAAAGACATAGACCCGTGTGTGTGTGTGTGTGTGTGTGTGTGTGTGTGTGTGTGTTTGTGTGTTTGCTTCAGGGTGCTGCTGCTGCCACCACACTGCAGTAACAAGATCAATGCCAAATGCTACTTGGCCAGCAAGGGGCAGAATTTTGGGGAGTGGTCCAGGAGTCCCTATAGCCATCAACTGAAAATAGATGACATCCAGTCTGACATAGATTTTGTTAAGTGTAGATATGCAGAGGAAAAGCACTGAGACAAAAGTCTTGTTCTCAGCATAAGTCTGTGAGGCAGTGTTCATTCTGCATTAAAACAAAAACAAAATCACCAGTAAACTAGCTACATGAATAGCACTTACTGTAGAAACATATTGGGAAGAATACATCTCAGCATCTCAGTACTGAAACATGTAACACAAGCTTCTCAAATATGGAACAAATGGACAGAGTATCACATTCAAAGTTTAAAGAATAATAAAAATACAAGAAATGTACAACATATGTTTAGTGCTAAAAACTCTACAAATTATGATTAATTTCTGTATTATTATGCATATCTAATAGTACAAAAATCATATGGAACATCAGTATGTATTCATGGAGCATAGGTAAATTTGGAAGTTTAGTGTGTAGTGCAATATAAAATGCATTGCATTGGAGAGGTAATCAAAGGTAGGGAGAGGCAGACAGAGACAGCAAGGAAGAAAAGAAGAAAGAAGGAAAGGGGAAGGAGAGAGACAGATGGAGAGAGAGAGAATGATGGGAGAGAGGGAAAAAGACAGATCTTGACAGCATACACAAAGGAGAGTTATGCAACACTGCAAGTATACAGCATATTGGGGTACACTCAGTGCTGATAGGATGGGGGTACTAAATGTTGGTTGTTAGTATTTGTATTGTTCTCTCTGCTTGGCTACAGTTGAAAAAATATTAAGCATCTGTACAACTACTTCTTATAACCAATAACAGTGACACACTGAGCACATTACAACCATAAAATCAACCCCATCCCTGCGGCCCTGTACTCACACACATCCCTGTATTCAGCTCCTGTAATTACATTAATGTCATGTGTTTTATGCATTATAATACTATGTCTCTCTTTCTTGTTCACTCTCTGGCTCTCAAGCTTACAAAACTATGCCTCTTACAGGTGTCCTGCCCACTTACCTCTGCCAGTAAAAGCACATTACTATGCAGTATCATTACATGTAGTATCAGCCAAACCATATTAAATGGAACCCGATTCTCTGGTCATGTATCCTGATAGTGCCAGATCTAGCTTTAAATAAAGGAATAATGTACAACAGGGTGGGTGTCATGCTGGATTAATGCCCCATCTTGGGTGGTTGGGCATGAGGCCACAGAATGAGCTGCAAATAGCTGAAGGAATTAAGAAGGGGGAGAAGACTTTCTTTCACTATATAAGTGAGAAAAGGGACAAGAAGAAAGGGATTGTTAGGCTTAATAAAGGGGACTAGTGGGTAGAGGATAATGGGGGAAAAGCAGAGATACTAAAAGAATACTTCTCTTCTGTCTTCACCAGGGAGAAGGATGGATGAGTGCCTTCAGGAGGGAAAAGAGGAATGGGGGGGAGGGGGACACAGATTCAGTGATAGAGGAGGATAGAGTGAGGGAGGGGCTGCTGGCATTGAAGGTGGACAAATCACCAGGCCCGGACAGAGTACATCCAAGGGTACTAAAGGAACTGGCTGAGGATCTGGCAGGGCCACTGGCAGACCTATTTAATAGTTCACTAGAGTCAGTTGTGGTACTGCTGGACTGCAGAATAGCACATGTAGTGCCCCTCCACAAAAGCAATCCTATGGATGACCCAGGGAATTACAACCAGTCAGTCTGGCCTACATTGTGGGCAAGCTCATGGAGGTGATACTAAAGGAAAAATTGGTGGAATATCTACTGGAGCATGGTTTCCAGAATGTGAGGCAGCGCAAGTTCATGGGGGGATCATGTAAAATGAGATTGACTTCTTTGGCTCTGTCACTAAGACATTAGATGGGGGCCAAGCTGTAGACATCCTTTATCTTGATTTCAGCAAGGCCTTTGACTCTGTAGCCCTTAAATGGTTGATCAGAAAGTTGGTGAATTTCAGGGTTACATAGAAACATAGAATTTGACAGCAGATAAGGACCACTTGGTCCACCTAGTCTGCCCATTTTCTTACCTAATGGATAAGCTGCAGATTCTAGTTAATCAACAGCTTACTTCCTCCTACCCCCCACTAGAATTGCCCTATGCCTGTCCCATGCATTCTTGAATTCTCCCACTGTTCCTGACTCCTCAACCTCCTCAGGAAGGCTGTTCAATGCATCCACAACCCTCTCTGTGAAAAAATATTTTCTAACATTACCTCTGAGCCATCCCCTCTATCTTCAAATTGTGCCCCTTGTTCTTGCCCATCTCTTCTTCTGAAAGATACTACCCTCTTATTCTTTGTTAATTCCCTTGAGATACTTGAAAGTTTCCATCATGCCCCCCCTTTCCTCAAGTGTATACATATTAAGCTACTTTAGTCTCTCCTCGTATGTCTTCTGGTGCAGACCCTGCACCATTTTGGTTGCCCTCCTCTGAACAGCCTTCACTCTGTCTATGTCTTTGCAGAGATGGGGTCTCCAGAATTGCACACAGTACTCCAGATGGGGTTTCATTAACTGTCTGTACAGAGAGATAATAACTTCCTGTTTTCTACTGTTGATGCACCTCCCTATGCATCCCAGTATCCCCCCAGCTCTCCCTACTGCCTTCTCACATTGGGTTGGGGAAAAGATGGCCAGATGAGTGGAAAACTGGCTGAGGGACAGAACCCAGAGGGTGGTTGTTGGGAGAAGAGTTATCTTGCACCAGAGGGGTAACCTGCAAGGCCCCGCAGGGTTCGGTGCTGGGGCCGGTGTTGTTCAGTGTCTTCATCAATGACATTGGGGATGACATTAAGGGCAAAATGTGACTATTCATGGATGACACAAAGCTCTGCAGGAGAGTGGACATGGCTGAAGGGATACAGGACCTACAGGATGATATGGAAAACCTGGGGTGGTGATCCAGGATCTGGCAGCTTGGCTTCAATGCTAAGAAATGCAAAGTTATGAATATTGAAGCCAAGAATCCCAGGACAGAGTACTACCTGGATGGAGTCCAAATATCTGCATCAGAGGAGGAGGAGGAGGACCTGGGAGTGATGATCACTAGTGACCTGAAGTACTCCACGCTGAGCAAGAAAGCAGCAGCAAAGGCAAACAAGATGCTGGGATGCACATCTTGGGGGATCAGTAGTAGGAGAGAAGAGGTTATACTGCCCTTGTACAGGTCCCTGGTAAGGCCTCATCTAGAGTATGGCATTCAGTACTGGTGCCCACACCTCAAAAAGGACATTAACCTGCTGGAGAAGGTCCAGAGGAGGGCTACAAAGATGATAGTGGGTCAACAGGCTAAGGCATATGATAAGAGGTTGAGGGCACTGAACATGTACTCCCTGGAAGACAGGAGATAAAGAGGGGACATGATTGGGACCTTTAAGTACTTGAAAAGGATAAATAAGGTGGATAAGGAGAGTCTCTTTAAGCTGAGTGGCAACCATAACATAAGGGGACACAGTCTTAAGCTGGAGAGTGGGAGGTTTAGGAGGGAGGTCAGGAATCATTTCTTCACAGAGAGGGTGGTGGACACTTGGAATGTGCTGCCTGAAGAGGTGATCTCATTGAAGATAATGGGTAGCTTTAAGAGAGGCTGGGATAGGCATGGGGGAAGGTAAGGATCATGGGTAGGGAGGATGGGAGGTGTGGGGAAGGAGGGCAGGGACAGTGGCTCAAGCTGTGTACCCCGCAATATGAGCAGACTAGGTGGACCAAATGGCCTTCTTCTGCTGGCTTCTTCATATGTTCATATAATTAGATGTTTCTGGTTCAGTATTAGCAGAATAAATAACATGACCTCCTTGGAATTGAACCCAGGTTCCCCAAATACCATCCTGGTGCTCTAACCACTGAGCTATAGACTTACAGGGTTGGATTTGGGGTTCCTAGTATGGTATTCAGGGACATGGATTCAATTCCCAGTACAGTAGTACATAGTTTCTTTCTCACTACAGTTTGTGAAACAAAAAGTACATAAGCACTTAGCTGTATTTGGCAATGAAGCGGTACATATTATAGTAGGAGGTGGTGGGGGGACAATCTAACACAGTTTTAACCTGTTTGGTGATAGACAAGCAGTAATAGTATAATGTAAAGGTAGAATATTTTTGGAAGGGTATTTTTAAAAGTAATGTCACATTAAGTACTGTCATCTGCTACTTGTACACGCAGTGACATGACAGAAATTAAATAATTATGCACCTAACACAAAAGCAAACGATAATGACAAAGCATTGCTAATTGCACACATCTACAGATAATGTCACGATACCGATTGAAACAAATACAGGATAAAAACATAATTTAATCAACAGTTTGGAGCAGCTCATGGTACAGACATTATTAGTCAATGTCCTAGATATTCAGACATGTGCCCAAGGTGTGCACAATGGATGGTGCAGCACAATGCAGATGTGCCATGTGGCAAAGGATTCCATATTCAGAGGATGTGCCACTGACATGCACCAGTGCAAAGCAGACTGAATATAGCAAGGATGCGCCACAGCTCACCCACACATGTGCCGGCGCAACCAGGAATGCATGAGAGCAGATCACAACACTCAACCCAATGGGCTGAGCACAAGGTCAACAGGCAACAGGGACACAATGGCAGGGCTGCACAGGAGCACAAGGGCACAGTGCCTTACCAGCATGGCCAGTCACAGACGACAGGGGCACACTGTCCCGGAGGCACCACAGAGCACCAGGGGATGGCAGACACAGGACCCCGGGCCACCAACAGTGGCAGAGAGCACCAGGACAACACACCTACACCGACGGTATGCTAAAGCCAGAGTCACACAATACATACCCAACAGGTTGTGCTGCAGGGTGCCATGGCCATGGTGCCAGAACAACACACAAACACATAGGACAGTGGCCCAGGGGCAAGGGACACATAAGCCACTGAGGGGCACCTGTGCCACAACCCAGACTGGAGAAGGACACAGCCCCACAGGGCACACCGGTGGTGGGCAGCATGGAATGCAGACAGAAGGGCCACGCAGGCAGACAAGGGCACAAGGCACAGGGGCAGACATAGGCCAGTGCAACACCCACCGCACAGAGACATGCACATGACAGGGACATGGCACACAGGCCCAGAGCACACATGAGCAGCACCCATATGGGACAGCAGTGGGACACCAGGGACATGCCCAAGCACAGACCAACAGACACCTACAGCATGGCTCAACACGCCACCTGCAAAGGAAACACAGACACAGAAGACGTAGCAAAGAGAACGGTTTACTGGTGGAACAAAACACAACCAACAGGGCAACTATATACAAAGCATAACAGAAAAACAGAAGAGTGAGGGAGCATGGGAAGTGGGGGATAGGGTCCTGGGGCTGTACAGTGAGACATGGGAATGAGCAGGAAGGGCAGGGAAAT
This sequence comes from Neoceratodus forsteri, assembly GCA_016271365.2. Lineage (NCBI taxonomy): Eukaryota > Metazoa > Chordata > Ceratodontiformes > Ceratodontidae > Neoceratodus > Neoceratodus forsteri. The sequence goes on along the minus strand of CM028132.1, from coordinate 1,058,479,842 downwards.
GGTGGACTGTGGCCCTGATGGGACCAGGGCAGGTCAGCCTGCCACACAGTGCAGCCTCTATCCTCTGTAGGTCTCTCCGAATGATCACTGTCTCCCGCAGGTGGTGCTGAGTGGTCCTGACCAACCTGGCCACCATTGCAGTCATTCACCTCTGCTGTCCAAGGAGGATGGTCAAGGCCCTCACCGGATGCCTTGACCTCCAAGGCACACACCAGTGGATGGATCTCCAAGGGCCCGTGCTCAGAGGGCTGCACCAGCCATTCACACAGCACACCACAGAATGGCGAACAGGCCACAGCGTGTGACAGACACATATTGCCGGGCAGTGGGTGCAGCGGTGCACGTGCAAGGCACATGACACTAACCTCAGGCACCCTGTGGCTGCACACACAGTGGTGGCCATGCACACAACCCTCCCCAAGTGGCACAGTGGATACAGGCATGGTACACCTCATATCAGATGACCTTAAGGTAAGCAAGCAATATAAGAAGGCAGTAGGGAGGGCTGGGGGGACCCTGGGATGTATAGAGAGAGGCATCACCAGCAGAAAACAGGAAGTTGTTATCCCTCTGTACAGACAGTTGGTGAGACCCCATCTGGAGTACTACATCCAGTTCTGGAGACGCCATCTCCACAAGAATGCAGACAGGATGGAGGCAGTCCAGAGGAGGGCAACTAAAATGGTGCAGGGGCTGCAAGAGAAGCCATACGAGGAGAGACTAAAGGAGCTTAATATGTATACCCTTGAGGAAAGGAGGGAGAGGGGGACATGATAGAAACTTTTAAATACATCAAAGGAATTAACATATTCCAAGAGGGTAGCATCTTTCAGAAAAAGAAATGTGCAAGAACAAGGGGACACAATTTGAAGATAGAGGGGGGATGGCTCAGGGGCAATGTGAGGAAGTATTGTTTTCACAGAGAGGGTGGTGGATGCATGGAACAGCCTTCCTGAGGAGGCTGTGAGATCTAAAACTCTGGGAGAATTTAAGAATGCATGGGACAGACATAAGGCAATTCTTGTGGGGGGTAGGAAGAAATAAGCTGTTGTTTAACTAGGATCTGCAGCCTATAATGTAGATAGGGTAATGGGAAGACTAGGTGGGCCAAGCGGTCCTTATCTGCCATCAAAATCTATGTTTCTATGTTTACATGCACACGCAGCACATCACTGGAATGTCCGCTGGGCCTTGTGCCCACCCAGGTAGTGTCCACGCATGGCAGCAGTGACTATAGATGGAACCCTATGACCTACAGAGACCCACAGATGCACAGTACAGCAGTGCAAATATACTTACCTGGCTGGTGCTGCGCCGATGACCCTGCAGCATTGCCATCACGATGACAGATGTCTGTGGCTGTGGCTACCCTGGCCCTCCTGTTGTCCTCTGGACCTGTGGATGGTTGAGAGAGAGGTGGACATGAAAGGACTGTCAGGCACACACACCCACGGCTCACAGCTGGCACAGCTCATTACGGGACACTGCCTCCCTGGTGGCCCTGGCGCCTGCACAACTGCAACCCACACAACAGCATTGTGCATGCCACTCATGTAGGACATGCAGCACCCACCAGAACTGTGGCCATCCCCTGGCAGCTGCACATGCTGTGCATCAGGAAGCCCAGTACAGGTACACCACGGGCATGCATGACACATGGGAATACTAACCTGGCTATGGCACAGCACAATGCAGTACCTGCACCTGGAGCCATCTGAGCCATCTAGGATCCCTCCTCCGCAGGTCCCCATAGCAGTGCCGGCACTGCTCCATTGTGTGTGGCACCCCTGTGTGCTGTTCCAACTCAGTGGTGACCGATGTCCACACCTGGGTCTGTGGTTGCTTCAAGGGCACCTGCCCAAAGAGCTGGGGTGCAAAGAGCTTCACAACTGCAACCAGGTTTCACATTTCAACTTCCAACCAGTTTACAGGCTGGCGCATTCTTCTGCTATTGCCCACCATGGCACAAATGCAACTGTACAGACATAAGTGTTGCGGCCCACACAGCTTGCATGTGGTACAGCCTGAGTACGTTTCACAACAGCAGACCACCGTAAGCAACCGCACAGCACGTGGATGCACGACTGGTATGCGCTGTGGCAGTGTATCACACAACACCGTGCATGTGCACAGTGGCAAAGCCTGGCAGATGCATGGGTCATGGCAGTGACCCTGACGGCACAAGGCATGACCCTGTGCAACATCATGCATGCCCCTGCCCTGTGCTGTGAGCAGCATAGCACATCCCGAGAAGCTGCACCTTGGGCCAGTGTGCCACGATGGATGCCTTTGCTTGGTAGGTGACTAGCTCCACATGCTCAATGGTGGGATATTGTGCAATGCACAGGGTCATGTGATAGGCCACTGAACATGGTGGTGCACATGTGCAGTGCATGCCCGTGCACAGTGCATGTGCTGGTAATGTACCATATGATTGTTCTGGCACATCCTGGTTGAGCATGGTGCAAAACCATGATATTTAATTGCCATATGCAAATCATGTCATGAGGCTACGCATGGCACAGTCAGGATCATTAGTAGCTCATTACGATTGCGCACAGGCTAATTTGCATGCATTGTGCTTGAAAAGCAGCACGCCAGAGTACAGGCCATGAACTGGTATTGCAGTAATTTTGGAAAGGGGATGCTAACGCTGGTAGTGAGAAGCACATAGCACCATTGCAACGGAGCACCTGTCTGTGCCATGCTGCCACTGACAGCCATTTCTGTCACTATCCACAGGTAGCATAATGTCTGAGGCTGAGGAAGTGGAGGACCATGGGCCTGCATGGAAGCGCAGGCCCAATTTCACAAAGGAGGAGCAGCAGGCCCTGTTCGAGGCCTATCTTGACAGGGAGGCCCTGCTGAGTGGTGTCACAGACACACTGCAGGACAGGTCGGCTGGGTGGGATGCAGTGGCCACCTACGTCAACGCTCATGGCAGGCACCAGAGGAGTGCCCTGGAGTGTCAGAAGAAGGTGGGGAGGAACAAACACTGCATTAAGGAGAAGGTGGCAGCCATCAGGGCATCCTACAGCAGGATGGACGGTGGACCACCCACTGCAATGGCATTAACAGCGAAGGAGAAGCTGATGGCAGCCACCACCAGCCGTACTGCCATAGAGAGCATTCCTGGTGGTGGATTCCAGATGAGTGACAGCCCCTCACAGCACTGTGAGTCACCACATACCACACATGGGGGAGATATGGGAAGTCCCATGCAGACAGGCCTGCCACCGTGCTGCATAGCCCATGTGGGTGAGGTGTGCAGCATGCACGGTTCACCTGTGGATGGTGGCTATGGCTTCATGCACCCCTGGGCATGGACCCTGCCTGTAAAGGTGCTACATCTATGCTGACTCTGTGTTTCTGTTTTCCAGCGCCATCATGTCTCCGTGGAGTGGTACTGGAGGAGGATGCCAACATAAGACCGGAGGAGGTGGTGCCATCTATGTCCATGGGCTTCCAGGACAGAGACTGACTGTGTAGTGACAGTGAGGGGCTGCTGGACGTATTGGGGCTGGAGTCAGATGACGTGCTGTCTGAGCTTCTGCTTGGTGAGGTCCTGCTAGTGCTGTGCACGGGCATGCAGCTGGGTGGTGCATCCGACTCTGATGATGATGATGTAACACTGATCCTGGATGATGCTGGACATGGGGTGCTGGCCAGGGTCCAGGGACAGTCGCAGGCACTGTTGGGGACAAGTGTTGAGCTGGCAGCCACACAGCTGCCTCCTGTCCATGGCCACACAGTGGCGTGTGGTGCCACTGCTGTGCCTGGCAAGAGGGGGGTACTGTTGTGGGTGAGGCTGCACTGGGAAAGGCCCAGCAGATGGCTGGACAGTGGCAGTGGGATGCAGTGACCACTGAGCAGCATGCCACATGGGCTGCCTCCAGTCCGGCCATAGCCACACTACCCCCTGTGTGGTCCCCTGTGCAGCATCCACAGGAAAGAGGGATGCATTGCCTAGCATGTCACATCACCCCCAGCAGGCCGGTGTCTGCCTAAGGATGTGTAGGGTGCTGATAGGCTGGCTGAATACACCCAGCTGCTGTGGGCATCTGTAGACAACCAGGCGATACTCAGGATGGATATCCATGCACTGCGGGTTGAGGTGCGTCAGCTGGTCGAGTGGCAGGACAGTGATCATGAGCAGCTCATTGGTGAGATCTGCCAGCTACGGGAGGCCATGACTGCATTACTGGATTGCACAGCTGGTACCATTGTAGCTGGATTTACATCACTGGCATCCACTAGACATGGCCATGTACATCAGACTCCCTGCACTGCAATTTTCACACCATGGTCACGGTGTCTGGCAACCCCTGCATGGCTGATGCTGGGCTCCGATGTTCCCATCCCTGACACCCCTGGTACAATCCTGTTCACACCCCAGTGAGGACCCAGTCGCATTCTCAGGCCTCCACCTCCATGAGTGTGTTCTACACTCCCATGGCAGCTGTTGTGCAGCACATGGCTGATGAATAGCCTGGGTGTGGCTGCCTGCATGGCCGTGGCAGCTGTTGCACTGCATGTTAGGCTGCTGGGTGTGCTGCACTTTTCTGCTGCCTGCTGCTGCTGACTAGTGCACACATGTGTGGTGTCACCCTGTGCATGTGGTAGTGTGCATTTGTGGTGTGGTGCATGCTCTCTGTGTGTGCTGGCTGGGCTGCTGGGTCTTGTGGCATGGGTGTGATGAGGGCAGCCCGATGACAGCTGTGCCTGTGCACTGGCATCATATGTCTGATCCATGCCATGTCCTGTAGCCTGTGTGTGTGCCCATGCCTGTGCATTGTGCTGTGTGGCTCTGCATTCACCATGCATGCTATGTGTATGTGTGTCACTACATGCATCCCTATGTGCCAGTCTAACCCTGTGAGTGGGGTGGTGGTCCATGCCGGCCAGGCACACATGTCGTTCCACTTACCTGCGATCTCCAAAATGCTCCTGTGTGATGGTGGCCCTGTGCCTCCTGGCATCCACTGCCAGCCTGGGGTCCCTCCTCCCCATGGGTGGCTGCACACTCCCTTCCAGCTTGTCATCTACGTCATCATCACTGCTGTTGTCCTCATCCACCTGGACTGCTATCCCACGATCAATCGCCATGTTATGCAGCATGCAGCAGGTCAGGAATAGGACAAAGGCTTTCAATGGGCTGTACTGTAAGGCACCACCTGACCTTTCTATGCAACAGAAACACATCTTAAGCATGCCAAAAACATGCTCTATGACACTGCATGTGGCTGTGTGTGCCTCAATGTACCTTTCTTCTGCGGGTGTAGGGGTTGAGCAGCCAGGGCCTCAGTGGGTATACACTGTAACTTGTGAGGGGAGAGCATATGGTTGTCACTGTGCATTGGTTGTGCACCCCCTCACCCCTGCTGCCCCCTGCCTCCTGCTCCCCTCCCCTATGTCATCACCTTCCTCCCCTGGCATTGCTGCACCAGCGTCCATCCACATGCCTTGCTCACCTAACAGATGCACCATGGTTATATCTCCAGGCTCAAATCTCTGGCACAGGATAGAACTGTGCCAGAAGTAGGCACTGTGTGCATTCCTGGGGTGTGTGGCACAGACATTGGTGATGCACCCCATGGCACTGCACACCACCTGGCAGTTGATGGAGGCATACCCCTTCCTGTTCATATATGCAACCCCCTGCATGTCAGGTGGTATGCGAATTGTCATGTTGGCAGTCCATGGCCACTATCATGCCTGCCATGTGTGCAAACCTCGGGAAGTCCTGCATGTTTGCTGTACAATCTGCCTGTGTGATCGAGAATCCTATGAATTCCAAAGCATGTGGCAGCACAGCATTGAGGATCTGTGTGAGGAGACAGGATGTGGCCAACTGGGTGATCCCGGTGGTAGTACCCATTGATCTCTGGAAGGTGCCCATGGCGAGCAGGCACATCACTGCTGTCACTTTGGTCTCCACTGGCATGGCATGACTCCGTCTGGTGGGTGCCTGCAGCTCCTCATGGCACAGCTCACAGAGCTGCCTCAGAATTGCCCTGTTCAGCCAGTACCAACCCACAATCTCGACACCACTATAGTCCTCAAAGGTGAGGTGGGCATGGTATTGTCTGTGTTGGGCATACTGCTGACGGGCCCTTCGTCGGACACTTTGATGTTCCTCCCTCCTCCTCACACTCCTCATTACCTCCTCCATGATAAAAGGACCTGCATCCATGTTGCTGTGTACAGCTCTGGTTTGCACATCTCTATGTGTGTGTTTGAGCCTGTTTTTATAGGCTCAAGTCTGCCTGGCACATCCTGAGGTTTGCTCCTGACTTGCGCCGTGGTTTTCGGCTGAATATGCCATTGCGCCACATATTCATGGGTACTGCCCCTTTGCAATTGCACTGCATACATTACATTTGTGCCATGGTGCAATGTGATTTGTGCTGCACATATGCTGTGGTTGAATGTGGCTCTGCAGCACAGTTCTGTGGTTGCGCCGGTGCATCTTGGTTGTGCAGTGCACAACTGATCTGAATATCTAGGCCACTTTGTAAAACATCGGTGTTTCAATGTAATTATAAATGTGATGTATCTTCTCAAGACACATTGCTACAATACGCAAAAAATATATTTCCAGTAGAAACTAGTATAATTGACGATGAAAAGAAATCAGGCAGAAGCATGCTAAAAGAAATGCATCTGTAATGACTAGACATTTTCAATTAACTGTGAGTGCCTGTAATATTGAATAGTGCTGTGTATAACAATTCAAACAAAATCTGAACTGCTAATGACAGCTAAGCATGCCAGCATTTCCCAAATGTTTTACAGTATAAATTTAACTAAAGAGCATTATTTCATCATATGCTGCTTACAAAACTGAGTGTTTGCATCTATATTCTGCATGGCATGCATTTTCATTCTGCTACCCACACTCCCCCAACAGCAGCTCAGAGATAAACTATCCCTTCTCCCACTGCACACTTCCTTACCTAATGGTACAAACATAAGACAAACAAAATGCAGTAGGAGTTTCATGGCTTCAGTCAGGGAGTACAAATAAGCACATCTAAATTAAAAACCATTATGTGACGTGTAAACTGTAGAATACAGAGCAGTATGTTTAAATTGCAATAGATTTACTGCAGGGAAGACAGGGGAAAATGCAGTTTCCTGAGGGAAAAAATTCTTAACCGATTGTGCTTTGATTTTATCTTTTCTACTTACAAAGCGGCTCCCAACAAGATTATTGGAAGTACTGTCAGCTTGACTATAAACCATTAATGGAGCACCTCTTAAACTTTTGCTCAGCACAAGATCAGTTATTAAAATTATTCAGTTATTGCAGTCAATTTTAGTAACTATATAGGCATGTCTGCTGAACTGAGTAACACAAAATAATTTATTTTTCTCAGCTTTTCTATTTGGGGTACCCCCATCCACTAGATAGATAGATAGATAGATAGATAGATAGATAGATAGATAGATAGATAGATAGATAGACAGATAGATAGACAGACAGACAGACAGACAGATAGATAGCTGAAGAGAGAGAGAGAGAGAGGTGGACACAGACAGAGACTGAGAGAGCAGGGGATCACCAGCACACTGCTTCAACTGAAGCCAGCAACACGACTCCAGCTGTAGATTCAGAACTGAAGAAACTCCTAATGTTCTTATACTAGAGAATATGGGTGAACAACTTCTCCTGCTAAGGTGGGCTCCCAGGATTTTTGGGTGTCCAAAAACATTATTTTCAGGGCAGTTGTTTTGTTTTTTTGTATGCCATTGGCATTTGCTAATTTCCCAAAACATTCTTATAACTCTGGAACTGTATAATATTTTATCAGGAAGCTTCCAAAGACACAGCCTTGGCAGTGGCACAGGCCCCTTCATTCCTGAAAATTGCTCAAAAAAATTCTACACCATCTAGGCTGTAAGTGAGAGCAAACAAAATGCAATGTTAAGTACAGGGAAACCAAACAGGATTTTGTTTCTTTTTCTCTTTTTTTGGTGCTCCATATCTCAAAAACTGAACTAGATGCTGTCACAAAACTTATCACGTCTTCAGACTCTGACAACCTGACCATACATGCCACATTTTGTGCTAGTTTGCCAAATAACACCAAAGTTACTAGGGTGCAAAAATTGGGGTTTAACATTAAACAGTTTACTCAACCCTAACTGTAGGGGTGCTACCAAGCCTCTATAATGTAATTATTAAACAGTCCTGGTTATTTTTATTGTCTGAAACAGCCTCCCTGGTACTGATGTACTGCTCAGTGCCCCATAGTTTCCAAGCTCAGTAAAACTCTAATAATTGCTAACAATATTGCCATTGCTTAACTCTAGCTCTAACATTTACATGAGTTATGTCAATATTTGAGGGCATGAACAAACGGTTTCTGGTATAGATTTTCTTTCTTTCTTTTCTTTCTTTCTTTCTTTCTTTCTTTCTTTCTTTCTTTCTTTCTTTTCTTCTCTCTCTCTTTCTTTCTCTCTCCCTCTCTCTCTCTTTATCTGTGGCAGTAGCTATCATCGATATTTAGCCTGGAAGAGTTGCTGGCCTTTCTTGATTATTTTATAAGAACTGGTAGTAAGAGTTAAATGTAGGACTTTTGCCATAAATGACCACAAACTCAGTTCAATTATTACTTTCTGAAAATATTAAATTATTAGGGAAAGGACATTGAAGTTCTTAAAGAGGTTCATTACAAAATATCTGGGTAAAGTGTTGCACCTTCATTGGCTGAAAGAAAAGCATGAAGCCATGGGCCTGATTACAAGTGGTGGTACGCCTGGCACAAGGCTATTTACGCCAGACCCTATGGTATAAATCGCACTTTGCACCATGCGTTCCTCAAGTCGCAATTCTGAAAGGTAGCTTGCACCATGCCGTATGTGGGTTGTGCTAAAGGTGGGCTCCTCCACCCACTATGCCCTCAACTCAATGCAGCATGGTGCAAGAGTGGGTTAGAGCAGCACCTGCACCCTATTCCAAAAGGACGGCTGCCATAACCCACTTACGGTATTCCAAGTCAGTACATGGCATAGCCTGATTAGATGGTCTAAGGGGCATCTGTCCTGGCAAACCGATGGATGCCCCCCCGCAGCACCACAGTGTGGACTGTAGTCTGCCCTATGGCCCCCCAAGCACAATCATGCCCCCCAACTTCCAAATTTTGGGGACCTCTCAGGTCCATATTTTAAAGTGCCCCCCAATCACCTGTGCCACCCAGCCAGCCACTCCCCAATGCCCCCAGGTGGTTGCATGTGCATTTTGGGAAAGGAGGGCTCTGTGGGGCAGTAAATCATGGGCTGTGACTTGCAGCACCTGTGGCACATGCCTGTGGCTGCCACAAGTCATGGGGTGTAGGTGCCAGGGACCCTGCCTGTCTTAGAATAGGGCACAGGGTCCCCAGCATGGAACCGCATGGCGCAACTCGCATACACCTGAGAGTTGTGCCATGCATTTTGTAATCGGGCCCTATGTGTTTATACAACAAAAATCAATAATTTGGGACTTCTTCAGGTATCCAAAATAATTTTCACTCAGCCCAGATTGCCATGACTAACATGGTTGCCACCTTTACTTATTATAACTTTGCAAGCATGCCCCCCCAAAATAAAAGTCACTCAAATAAAAAAATGAACATTAAATGTGCTTCTCCTTCATGATCCACTCTGTACAAACAAACTGCACAACATTGCTTTTAAAAGTACTAATCAATGTTTAAATTGCTTTTGTTCTTTACTTAGCATACCTTGAATAAAACTGAGGCCCTGGTTCCACATGGGGCCTTCTGTTATGAGTGTGGCGTGGGAGGGTTGAACATCCTTCCAGTGGAATTCATCAAAATTTAAATTTTCTGCAATCCTTTATAAACATTGTGTGTTTGTGTGTGCGCGCAAGTGTGTGTGTGTGTGTGTGTGTTCTAGTAGTAGTAGTAGTAGTAGTAGTGGTAATGGGAAGACATTCTTCCAGTGAAATTCTGCAGAGTCCTGAATTCTTATAGTCCATGATAAAGAGTCCATGTGTATGTGTGATGGAGGCAAATATTGTGCCTTTGGAATTCTGCAGAGATTTATATTCAAAGACAAATGATTGACAGGTGAAGAGATGCCAGATTGTACTAGTCACATATAGATTTGTACTACTCAGTTACAGCAGTTACCTACCATCTACTGTATACTCAGTATAACTCACTATTCTGAACTGGATTCTTTTTAATGTAACTGATTTGGATTTAAAAGTGATTTTACTGTATTTCTTTATTTTATTACCTTTTGTATTTTATGCATTATGAATAATACAGCTCAGTGCAGCAGCATCTTGAAAAGGGGTTTTCTACTGAGTGATCTTACCTGCTAAAACATAAATTCAAAATTCCTGTTCTTAATGAATTAAAGTTGTAATTTGTTTTGATTTTAACTTGTTTTGCAGTGTACCCATTTTATCAGCACAATAAGGCACTGATGTGTGTAGGTTTTCATATTATAACCATACTTCCAGGTGCTGAAGAGAATTGGGACAAATACTCCATGCCTGACAATGTACAGTACCTGGATATGTAGTTATCATATCATAGGCCACATATCATCCTATCATGTTGCTTACTAAGAAAAGGAGGCATGTCACAAAGACCCTTTGCAAATAAACTTACATTTAAACAAAATCTGAAAAGAATAACTGGATATAATAAACAACAAAATGGCCCCCCTAAGGGCAGTGTGGTTCAGAAGCTGACCACTAAAAACAGATGAACACTAGCAAACCCTACAAAAACAATGTTTCACACATACTACAGGGCATTTTGTCAAGGTCAAAATATTGGGTTTGATTGTGGCTCCACTGTTGTGATCACATGCTGGATTGGAATAACTGTGACAGTGGTTTCATACTTTCATTGACTGATTACATGAGCTATCAAGGGCTGCATTGTTTGGTTATCATTTTTTTTTTTGTTACAAGGAAGCAACATCAGCAGGATCACTAGTGATAGCCAAACACCCTAGTTTGAGGACAGGTGCAGAAGATTGGGTAGGAGGTGTTGAAAAGGGCATGGATGACTTTTCTGAACTGTGAGGGGTGGTTAATATTGTTCTGGAAGAGGAATTGAAATACTCTGTTCAGCAAGCCTGGTAGCTTTAATGCAGACAATACTTTGCAAGGTCAACTGGTGAGCATGAGGCCCTATGGATATGCCAGGCAGGGCCCCTTGCTCTGAGACAAGCTTGTAGTGCAGCTGTGAGGCAGGGAAATGGAACCTTTAACCTTGGTCCTTCTTAGAGGAGCATGAGAACCCAGAGAGCCATAAAAGTATTTTGAAATGTTGATAGGGCAGCCTTTATGTCAGAGGCCATCAAGATGAAAAAACAGTCAGTGCTTCTACTTGCCAGATCAGAATGCAAGCAGACTGATCAAGGAATCTAAAACACTGGACCTGGGTAATAATGTGGGTGGATCTGATAGATTTCTTTGACTGGGTGACGAAAGTAGTAGATCAGGGAGGGGCTGCGGACATGGCCTACCTAGACTTTAGCAAGGCATTTGACAGAGTCCCACACAAAAGATTAATATACAAGTTAGCCAGCCTGGGAGTGGGTCCCAAGATGACAGCCTGGGTAAAGAATTGGCTGGAGAATAGGACACAGAGAGTAATAGTAAATGGAGTCCACTCAGAAGAAAGGAGGGTTACTAGTAGGGTACCGCAGGGTTCAGTATTAGGACTGTCCTCTTCAATGTCTTTATAGCTACATTGCAGAAGGACTGGAAGGAAAGTATGTCTCTTTGCAGATGACACTAAGATCTGCAACAGAGTTGATGCACAGGGTGGGTGGAAAGGATGAGAAGGGACTTGGCAAGGTTAGAGGAATGGTCAAATGTATGGCAGCTTAGATTCAATTCTAAAGTGCAAGGTAATGCACCTGGGAAACAAAAACCCAGGGAAGAGTACACAATGGGGGTGAGATACTAACAACAACAAAATGGAAAGGACCTGGGGTAGTCATATCAGATGACCTAAAGGTGGGCAAGCAATGTGAGAGGGCAGCAAGGAGGGTTTAGGTTACTGGGATGCATAGGAGAGGCATCACCAGTAGTAAACAGGAAGTTATATCCTCTGTACAGACAGCTGGTGAGACCCCATCTGGGTACTGTGTGCAGTTCTGGAGACCCAGTCTCCTCTAAAGACATAGACAGGATGGAAGCTGTCCAGAGGAGGGCACTAAAATGGTGCAGGGTCTGCACCAGAAGACATATGAAGAAAGACTTAAGGAGCTTAATATGTATAGCCTCGAGGAAAGGAGGAGAGGGGGACATGATAGAAACTTTCAAGTACCTTAAGGAATCAACAAAGTCCAAGAGGGTAGCATCTTTCAAAAAGAGGTGTGCAAGAACAAGAGGGCACAATTTGAAGATAGAGGGAGGTGGCTCAGAGGTAATTTAAAAGTATTTTTTCACAGAGAGGGTTGTGGGATGCATGGAACGGTGTCTGGAGGAGGTTGTGGAGTCAAAATCAGTGGTGGATTCAAGCATGCATGGGACAGTCATAAGGCAATTCTGGGGGTTGGGGGTAAGAAGAAGTAGGCTGCTGGTTAACTGAGATCTGCAGCTTATCCAGTAGGTAGGGAAATGGGCAGACTGGGTGGGCCAAGCGATCCTTATCTGCCGTCAAATTCTATGTTTCTATGTTTCTATGAGGGGATTTGGGATGATAGACTGTCCACACACAGTAGTCCTTTTGGGAATCATTAACTGCATCAGGGAGTATTTCAGCTTCCACAATACAGTGGGAGTGCTATGACTCGACCCAGTCACTGGCCGAGTGGTTAGAGAATCAAGGGCTGATCCTACAATGGACTCAGATGTAAGCTGTAGTGATTTAATATTATGACTTAGCTTCTCAGAGGATGGAGATAGCCAACAGGAATGAAAAGTCACCCAGTACTAGAAGTTCTCCTGCAGAAGCCAGGGAGGAGTTGGAGGATAGGAAGTCAGTAACAGAGTGAGGGCTGGAGCCAGGGCAGCAATACATACCAGCAATGAAGATAGGAATGGAGAAAGGGAGTGTATGAACCTAATGAGCAGAACATCATGTAAGGAAGGGACATAGAAGAATACTATAACCTAACACCTAAGCCAGACAGAGATACACATTTCAAACATCACCCCCCAACCCCTCATGTATCATTCTGGCCTGATCACCCAATAATCTAACAGTGCTATGGTTGATGGAATTCCAAGACGATAGCATCTTTCAGAAAAAGAGATGTGCAAGAACAAGGTGGCACAATTTGAAGATGGGGGGGGTTGGCTCAGGGGCAATGTGAGGAAGTATTATTTCATGGAGAGGGTGGTGGATGCATGGAATGGCCTTCATGAGGTGGTTATGGGGTCAAAAACAGTGGGAAAATTCAAGAAAACATGGGAGAGACATAAGGCAATTCTAGTGGAGGGTAGAAGGAAGTAGGCTGTTAGTTAATTAGGATCTGCAGCTTATTCAATAGGTAGGGAAATGGGCAGACTGAGTGAGCCAAGTGATTCTTATCTGCCATCAAAGTATATGTTTCTATGTTTCAAATAATAACTGTGGTTTATTTTTCTGTAATGTTTACTTTCTATTTAGAGATTTTGTAGTAATCATATGCAATATTTTGATGACTCCCAGTTGGGAATATCCAGTATCTAACATCAAACCATATATATAAATATATGATTGGTTATTTCTACATTCCGTAGGTGCCAAATTAATGAGAAAAACATGCCATTTATTTTGTTTTTATAATTAACCTGGAATTATACAATGAGCTGTAAACAGCTAATTTCCTGGTGAGTCCTGTGGGAGGTGGACAGAAACTGACAAACATAAACACAATTACTGTAATAGAAAATAAGCTGCACAACACAAAATACAATTATTTATTGATTTCATTTTTGATAACCACATAGCTACACTAGGTAGATGAATACCTATTTTTTGGTATGACCTAGGAGAATGCAGAAAAAGACAATGTACAATTATCAGGACCAGTTACAAGGCCAGCATTCCTGAAAGCAAGATCAATCTCAACCAGCAATAACAAAAGATCAGAGAAATTACAGTAACAATAGGTGCAATAAAGACAGATATAGACTACCACTTGGTTATAAGCAGGGAAGGTATAACAATGGCAAAAAGTACAGAACCAGATGGACAATAAAAGAAACAGTGATTTCAGAAAACTATACAATACATGCAAAAACATTTACACTGAACAGCAAAGGTCTGGGCTATGTGCAATCACAAATTGAGGATGAAAGTAAATGGTTCCATACAGACTGCTTGAAGGGTTTTTTTTGGTGGGACAGTTACATATTTAGGTGGGTTGGAAGTCCTAGAGCCTATTGTCAAAAGATTAGGATTCCTGATGACTCATTTTGGCAGCATCATTTGGGAATGGTGAGGGTAGGCATGTCCACAGATCTGCATGTGTAAAATGGACAGGTAATTTGTAACAGACAGGGATGTCTGGAGAGGTGGATGTAAGTAGGCTATATACAAAACACCCTAGCATGAAGGAATGAGCAGCAGAAAGGGATAGCCAACCCAGGCTGTGTATAACTAGCAATGATAGGCAAGGTGTGGTCAAGAAGAGGTCACTAAGAGATATTGTTGTAAGCCACATCCCATTTGTGAAGAGTTGTTTGGGGGCAGTTGAGTAAATAAGACAGCCATACTGCAAGCAGGGGATCATACTTTACTGTATGTGTCAACACAGTCATATTGTACACATGATGCAAAATGCAACATTCAGTTGTAACACCATGGGAAAGCTAGGAGGAAGAGTTTAGTACCTGAGCAAGGCATACTGTAACCAGTGCAAACATCAGGCAAATGTAGGAGATGTGCGTGAATGAGATACAGTAGTTGGGGCATTTGTAAACATAACAGATTGTCATAACAGTGATGAAATTCTAGGGCAAACAATTGCAGCTAGATTTGATCAGACCACATACAGCAGCTGCCCCCAAGACGTATATTTAGAGTGTAACCAGTAAACACACATCATGTGGTTAATTTTAGCCTAGTATTACATCAAGATCACAATGAATGGCATTTCCAGGTCCCAGACCAGGAAAACATGTGAAAAAAATATTTATATTTCAGATAAATGTGCCAGGACAGCAATACCTTTAGCTCCAGAGAAACAGTAGGACATGCAATGGATATGCAGAGTCTTACTAAGATTACCAACACAGAGATAACTATTTATCACTACTGTAATGGTTAATATGTATCATGTATTTCTAAATAACTTGTGTCCAGCAGGTGTTCTGTGTAAGCAAGAGTCTCTGTAATTCAACTTTCATGGCTGTGTAAGAAGCAAGCTAAGGTAGGGACAAAGGCAGTACACAATCATAGCAAGTAATAATAAGAATTATTCAATAGTGACAATCTCATTTAACACCACTGGTTACCACATAAGATCAGCACTGGCAGCTAATCATAATCATTGCCCTAAAAAGTAACACTTGATACTAATCTTAGAAAGCTGCAAGAATATGTGTAATTAGTAAAGAAATGAAGATTCTGGTGCTGTGACAATTGTACGGTGCAGTGCAATGTGCTGCTGTACAAGTGATTGAAGTTTGGGCGTGAGTTTAGGTTCTCATGTCAGGAAGCAGGCTAGACTGAGGTAGCTGTTACATTGCAGTGTGCCTCAGCTGGGGAGAGTTGGCAGTGAGTTCTGGCACCACAGCAACTCTTGCAACCAGGCCATGGAGCTTGCTCTTGTTGCAGGGTGCTGTGTGCATGCAAGGCTGATAAAGGCGCTGCCCACAGCTTGGAGAGAAGGGAGGGTGTGGGAGAAAACTGGACAAAACCAGGGAAGTAAAAAACAACTGCTGACTGAATTTCATCTAGACACTTGAGCAGGTGTGAGAGAGGAAATACTCCCTACAAATTTTTTTTTTGCTTTTCCTCTATTTTAAGAATGCCAAGGGGTTGGAAATGCACTGCTACTTCTTGTCTTTGTCTTTCTTGTTTATATGTTTGTTTGTTGGGCAGGCCACCCATTTTGTTTATAAGTATGTTTGTCTGTCTATTGTATCTATGTCTTTTTCCCAGTGCATAAAAATATCATTGTTCATCCTTCTTGTAAAGGAAAAGTGGTATCCTGCTGATGTCAGGAGTATGTGTCCTGTTAAAAATATTAGTTTTGATGTTTATAAGCATAATAGGACATTTTTGTCTCCTGAAATAATGGGTTTGGTTATAAGTCTTCAGATATAGATGTGACTGTATGGAACAAAGTCTTATTAGTAATAGAAAAATGGTTATAAGAAAAGAAAGTATCTTAAATATAGAAAAGACCTGTTGTGTATTATGGCAGGTCACTGTCTCTTTAAGAAGACCCCTGTATGTAATTTGCATGTCATTTTATAAATGTGCTGGTTTTGAAGCATAAATGCAGCCGTGCGGTGTTAAATCAATCCCAAACCCCTTTTCTGGTAGAGCACTTACAAATGCGGCTGTTAGCCTCCCAGTTGTTGCTGCAGTCTCTCTTGGCATTGCGATCGCCGGTATACGTACCGCACGATTGTGCGCATGTTCGTGAAGGTGTTTTGCCTTCAAATAAATCCCTTCTGTGGCGTTTTGCTATATTTCCAGTCATTTCTGCATATACATACCCAGGAGAGATAAAAACAACTGTAGGATATGTTTTTCTTGATGTTCTGAGGATCGATCACGCTGTGGTACTGCTGGTAAGCCTAGCAGCTCTGTAGGTCTCTTTCCCTCTACAGTAACTCCCTTAGGAGCTGGCCGGCCCTGAGTCTGGTAGCTTTATACTGCCTTAAAGGGGCAGTCCCTCCTTCAATTAGCTCATCTTCTCAAACTTCTCTTAAAAGGGCTATATTTCATTTTGCTATTTTAGAAAATAATGTCATAGCCATGTAAGAGCATTATGATGTTGAAAGATGGTAAATATATTGTAAATAAAGGAATAATATTCTAAAAAAAGGTTCAGGGGAGGAGTTGAATGATCACATGACCCCTGATCACTATAAAAAACTGATGTTTTAAGCTTGAGGTAGATTAATTGGTTCCAGAGAGCTGACCTGGACATGCTGCTGTAAGCATCCTAGAGAGCTAGTGCCTTCTAGCCTATGGACATTTATTTGTTTTGTTTTACTTTTCCTAATTTTGTCAAATCCAGTTCGCTTTTATGTTTATGTTTGATGTTCCTGAATAAATATCCTGAGTTTTTCCTACTGCAAAGATGCCTCCATGGTCCTTCATTACTCACAGCCTGCGACAGATGGTGTCAGAAGTGGGATGCTGTGGTGGAATTTGACCACTGATTCCAGGACCTGAATGCAAGAGAAGGAGGTGGTCTGGAGTGGTACAGCCACACGGTCCCGGGTTCGGAGGTTAAAATTACCTTTATTAACTGGAATAGAACCTATTGTGCGACGGAAGACAACAAGATGAGGAATAGAAATAGAAGACAAGAAGCCTGTGGAGGGGGCCCAAGCAGCTGATCCTGAGGTGGAGAAACCCCTCGAATATATGAGAGAGTTATTACGCTGGCTTTGTGTTCATCAAATGGAGATGGAGAGAGAGAGAACCAAGCAAGGTGGGCAGATACCCTGAGAGTGATTCAAACCTTAGGTACTACCAGGCCCACTGCTACACCAGGGACCATACAGAAGGACATTAAATTGGTTAAACTCACTAGTACAGATGATATTGAGGCATTTTTAATGACTTTTGAGAGGGTAGAAACCACTTGTGCTTGGCCCAGGGACCAATGGGTCATACAGTTGCCCCTTATTTAACCGGAAAGGCACAGCTGGCGTCTAGCCATGTCGAAACAGCACATATTAATGACTATGACCAGGTGAAACAGGCCATCCTGATGAGGTATGATATTAGTACCGAGACCTATAGACAGTGATTAAAAGCCTTTAAATTTCATGCTGCGGATAATCCTCAAGATGTACACACACAATTAAAAGACCTGTGTATGAAATGGTTGCAGCCAAATACTTAGACAGTAACTCAAATATTGGAAGTCATTGTATTAGAACAATTTTTAAATATACTTCCCCAAGACGTGCAGCTGTGGGTGAAGGAGCACCGCACAGAAACAACAGAAGTAGCTATAAGACTGGCAGAAAACTATATGACTGCTAGACCCCATAGAACATGACCTATCCGAAATGTTTGGACACCTCAATCCATGGTAAGACCACTTTCACATATGTCTATACCCAGTACCACAGACAGTAATACCACAGGGGACAAGACAAGTACTAGGCCTGTGAAAGGATATAAGCCAGAGATCGTATGCCATAAATGTAATGTCAAAGGACACAGCAAGATTTTGCCCTAAAAAGACATTAGAGGATGTCCATCTGGCCTTAGCTAATTGGGGTCATTTTATAAGACCAGTGAGAATTGGTGAGAAAGTGGTAACAGGACTTATAGACTCTGGCAGTAAGCAAACATTGGTACACACTTCAGTCCTAGATACTAACCTAAAAACCAAGGAGTCTACGACTGGTGTTATATGCATCCACGGAGATGTACATCATTATCCCTTAAAAGAGATAATTGTGCAGGTGGATGGATATAGTCAGAAGATGAAAGTGGGGGTGGTTCCCCATCTCCCTGTCCCAGTTATTATTGGCCACGATTTTTTGAACTTTGAAACTTTGTTAACAGCTAATATTTCTGCTATGACAACTAGAGCACAGGCCAAGAGTGAAGGAACATTGGGACACACTTATCCTTTTTTGAGGAAGATCTGTTTGAAGTCGCTGAAAAAGACAGGAAACCAAAGAGTCAGAAATGAAAAGAAAAACAACTTTGGACTAATAATAATAAAATTACTGATGAGCAGGACTCTAAGGCTAATCTAGATATACCTGTTAAGATGTACAGTGCAGAGTTTAAAGAAGCACAAAATACAGATGTGTGACTAAAACCTTTTTTTCACAGGTGGAACAAAATGATAAATCAAAAGGGCTTGTTTTTAAAATTATAAATGGGTTGTTATACCTTGTTTGTACTAAGGCACAAACTGAGGAAGTGGTAGAACAGTTAATGGTGCCCCAACAGTTTAGAACTCAACTACTAGGTATTGCCCATAATATACCCATGGCTGGACATTTGGGATGGGATCGAACATTAAGTCGACTTCTATATAGATTCCACTGGCCAGGTATACATGAGCAGGTGAATGAATACTGTAAAAGCTGTGAAGCCTGCCAAAAAGTAGCTAAACTGGGATGACAAGATAAGGTCCCTTTACAACCCTTGCCATTAGTAAAAACACCATTCAAAAGGATAGCGATGGACATAGTAGGCCCCTTGCCCAAAAGTTCAAAAGGCAATAGGTTTATATTAGTAGCTGTGGATTATGCTAGCAAATATCCTGAGGCCATACCTTTACGAACGGTCACAGCCCAAAGGATAGCTGATGAGCTGGTAAAGATTTTTAGCCGGGTGGGCATACCCAGGGAAATCCTAACAGATCGGGGTACCAATTTTTGCTCAGTTTTACTTAAGCGACTATATCAAGCCTTAGGAATAGACACTCTGTTTGCAACACCCTACCATCCACAAACCGATGGATTGGTAGAACGTTTTAGTCAGACCCTCAAACATATGTTAAAGAAATTTGTGATAGATGAAGGCAGAAAATGGGACACTTACCTCCCCTATCTGATGTTTGCTTATAGGGAGGTTACCCAGGCATCTACTGGCTTCTCTCCCTTTGAACTTTTATTTGGACATAACCCAAGAGGGCCTTTAGACGTCATTAAAGAAGAGTGGGAGGATTCTAAAAATACAAAAGAGACACGTCCCCTAGACATTTGGCAGATGTTACAACAACATCCAATGTCATATATTCAGAAGGTTCATAGTAGTAACGTACAGCAACAAATGAAACAAAAGGTATATTATGATAAAGGTACAGGCCACAAAGAATTTAATGAGGGAGATAAGGTGTTGCTATTGTCGCCATCCTCAGAACATAAATTATTGATGAAGTGGCAAGGTCCTTATGTCATTACCCAAAGAATTGGACCCATCATGTACGAGATTGCAATACCAGACAAAAGCGGCAAAACCAAACACATATATCATGCCAACTTGTTGAAGGCATGGGTAGAACGGCCAACCTCCTTGTCTAGTTATGTCTTCCCTGAGTTAACTACTGAACTAGATGTTGCATACCAATGTCTAAAGCATAGGGAATGTGACAGATGTTATAATCAACCCTGAGTTGACTGTGGCCCAAAAAAATGATTTAGAAAAGGAGTTGCATAAATTTAACAACATTTTTACAAGCACTCCTGGGAGAATAGAAAATGTTAGTCATCATATCAGGGTTACAGAAACTCAGCCTATTAGACAAAAACCCTATAGACTTCCTGAGAGGGTTAGACAAGATGTGATACAGGAGGTGAAATGAATGCATCAGATGGGAATCATCGAACCATCTCACAGTGAATGGTGTTTCCCTATGGTGGTTGTTGGAAAGAAGGAAGGGGGCATATGTATTTGCTTACATTTCTGAAAACTAAATTCAGTATCAAAGTTTAATAGTTATCTAGTGCCATGGATAGATGACATTCTGGATCACTTAGGTAGTGCAAAATACTTTAGCACCCTGGATTTGACCAAAGGGTACTGGCAGATCCCATTAGACTCTGCAGATAAGGACAAGACTGCCTTTAGCACACCTATCGGCCTTATTCACTTTACAGTAATGCCATTTGGACTACACGGTGCCCCTTCCACCTTCCAGAGAGCAATGGACACCTTGTTAACTCCCACACAACTTATAGTGTGGCCTACCTAGATGATGTCATTCATATTTAGTCCCTCCTGGGAAGAACATATAAAACATCTTTCTGCAGTGTTAACCACAATATCAGAGGCAGGCCTCACTATAAATCCACAAAAGTGTGTGCTAGCAATGCAGAAAACTCAATATTTGGGGTTTCAGATTGGCAAAGGGTACATCAAACCCAAAATAAGTAAGGTTGCGGCAGTGGCACACAGTCTTACCCCTCTTACAAAGAAAGATGTACGCTCTTTCTTGGGCCTTGCTGGTTACTACCACAGATTCATCCCTAATTTTTCTACAATAGCAGGTCCCCTGACAGATTTTACAAAAAAAGGAACCCTGAGAAGGTTAAATGGACTGAAGAATGTGAAGATGCTTTTCAGTCCATTAAGGCCAGACTGTGTTCCTCTCTGGTACTAAGAACTCCAGATTTCTCTCAGACATTCATTTTGCAGACAGATGCATCTAAAAATGGAATTGGAGCGGTGTTAACCCAAACTGTAGAGGGGAAGGAGCACCCTGTAATATATATAAGTAGAAAACTCCATGAAAGAGAAACACACTACTCTGTTATAGAAAAAGAATGTCTAGCGATCAAGTGGGCCATAGAGGCACTTTGCTTCTATCTGTGGGGTGTAGAGTTTGAATTATGGACTGCCCATAATCCCTTATGTTGGCTACAAGTAATGAAGGACAAGAATACACACATCATGAGATGGTATCTTGCCCTACAACCATATCGTTTCACTATTAAACACAGAAAAGGAACAGCCCATGGAAATGCTGATTTTTTATCTCCATATGGTATGGTATGGAGGATGAGAGTACTTATCATCAGATGTCGGGGTAATGTTGTATGATAATTTGAAGGAAATTCCTTTCCTAATTATTTCTCTAAAATGTATTTCTTTAGGGACCCCGAGGTGGAGCCCTAGGTGAGGGGGGGCTATGGCTCCATCTCTCGGTATGAGAGATCTGATGATAAGTATGTTGGTTAGGTTATTTCTTCTTCTAAACTCAAATCCGTAGGTTTGGTTTTGGTTGGGGAGGAATGTGAGACAGGAAATACTCCCTACAAACTTTTTTTTGCTTTTCCTGTATTTTAAGAATGACAAGGGGTTGGAAATGCACTGCTGCTTCTTGTCTTTGTCTTTCTTGTTTATATGTTTGTTTGTTGGGCTGGCCACCCATTTTGTTTATATGTATGCTTGTCTGTCTATTGTATCTATGTCTTTTTCCCAGTGCATAAAAATCTCATTGTTCATCCTTCTTGTAAAGGAAAAGTGGTATCCTGCTGACGTCAGGAGTATGTGTCCTGTTAAAAATATTAGTTTTGATGTTTATAAGCATAATAGGACGTTTATGTCTCCTGAAATAATGGGTTTGGTTATAAGTCTTCAGATATAAATGTGACTGTATGGAACAAGGTCTCATGAGTAATAGAAAAATGGTTATAAGAAAAGAAAGTATCTTAAATATAGAAAAGACCTGTTGTGTATTATGGCAGGTCACTGTCTCTTTAAGAAGACCCCTGTATGTAATTTGTATGCCATTTTATAAATGTGCTGGTTTCGAAGTAAAAATGCAGCCCTGTGGTGTTAAATCAATCCCAAACCCCTTTTCTGGTAGAGCACTTACAAATGCGGCTGTTTAGCCTCCTGGTTGTTGCTGCACTCTCTCTTGGCATTGTGATCGCCGGTATAAGTACCGCACGATCGTGCACACATTCTTGAAGGCATTTTGTCTTCAAACAAACCCCTTCTGTGGCGTTTTGCTATATTTCCAGTCATTTCTGCATATACATACCCAGGAGAGATAAAAACAACTGTTGTATAGGTTTTTCTTGATGTTCTGAGGATCGAGGATGCTGTGGTACTACTAGTAATCCTAGCAGCTCTGTATGTCTCCTTCCCTCTACAGTAACTCCCTTAGGAGCTGGCCGGCCCTGAGTCTGGTAGCTTTATACTGCCTTAAAGGGGTAGTCCCTCCTTCAATTAGCTCATCTTCTCAAACTTCTCTTAAAAGGGCTATATTTCATTTTGCTGTTTTAGAAAATAATGTCATAGCCATGTAAGAGCATTATGATGTTGAAAGATGGATAAATATATTGTAAATAACGGAATAATATTCTAAAAAAGGTTCAGTGGAGGAGTTGAATGATCACATGACCCCTGATCACTATAAAAAGCTGATGTTTTAAGCTTGAGGTAGATTAGTTGGTTCCAGAGAGCTGACCTGGACATGCTGCTGTAAGCATCCTAGAGGACTAGTGCTTTCTAGCCTATGGACATTTATTTGTTTTGTTTTACTTTTCCTAATTTTGTCAAATCCAGTTCGCTTTTATTTTACGTTTGATGTTCCTGAATAAATATCCTGAGTTTTTCCTACTGCAAAGATGCCTCCATGGTCCTTCATTACCCACAGCCTGCGTGCGACAGCAGGGTATATCCCATAATGCAAGGGTATATCCCTGAATGATGACTGGTGAGGCAAGGAAAAGCTATCTGAAAAAAAAATCAGATTTTAAAAAGTGCCTCGTTTGGAAGTGGAGAGCATGTACGTAAGTCTGGTAAAAGTTTCCTTTTTATTAGATACAGCAGTCTTTATCAGAAATGTTCAATCCAAATTAATTGTTCCTCACTTTTCTCCTGTTATCATGTAATAGTCTTATTGGCATCTTCTGGGAAATAGCCAAGATAGGTATGAACTTCATGTTGCATGCAAAGCCTAGCCATAAAAAGAAGTGTGTGTGTGTGTGTGTGTGCAGCTTTTAGTTATTGACGTCATCACTGGATATCTTGTGGAATTGCTAAAATCAGAGAATGCACAGACCTGTGACTCCCTGAAGGAAAGTAAACTCATTCTTCATCCCTAAGCTCCTCAAGTGGCATGCTGGATGTATCCTTCCTTTACAAGCAAAGGGTCAGGGGTTTGATTCTAGAAGAGGGCATGTGTGTACTCTCTTATCAAGGATACTCAAGAATTAAGCAAGCATGATACTCATGTTTAACACCCTGCCTGAAGAAGTGGAGGGGGCTGAAATAATCATGAGATTTAAGAATGGATGGGATAGACATAAAGGAATCCTGGAGTTCAGGGGTAAGAGGCAATAGACTTCTAGAAAAACTTAAAGTGATCTTACAAGCTCAAATGGGAGACTGTGGGCCATAGGCCCTTACCTGTCAACAGTATCTATGTGTCTATGTTCAATTGTCTCCCAGTGTCTTCAATGCCTGTCATTAACATCAGTGCTGTTCCTGAAAGGGGATCCAAATGCAGAGCCCTCTGCACCTACAGTAGACTTTTTCCAGTAATGATCCTAGGTAAAAGAATCATATAGTAACACAGTAATTCAGGGTCAGATGCAACACTAGGTCAATAACGTTCAGTTTACCTCAGTAAAGCATTATTGTCCAACTTGATAAAAGTCATTAGAAAACCTTGAAAGCATATTGCAGTTTTGTTAACAGATATGAGACAAAGAAAGATCAATTCACAAAAGTGATAATACACTGAAATAACAAAATATACACCAGTATGTATAAAAAGGATTAAAAGCACATTAAACAGACTGAGAAAAATTTGTGACATAAAAGTAAGTTGTTTCATAGTATAACAAGGGGAATTGTATAGATTTCTTTGAAGTGAAACTGGCAAATGCTGCTTTGTGACTAAGGATAAGCAAGATGTAAACAAGACACCCAGTAACGTGAATGCTTTGGGCAAAATGTAACCTGTAATCACTAAATGTCCAGCCCATCTTTACGAAAGAGGCATTTACTTGGGTAGTCATAAAAAGTTTTCATGACAAAGGAAAATATATTTTTCAGTAAAGGGAAAAACAATTATCAGGATGTAAAAGTCATATGAGCATAAATCCATTTTATAATTGTTCAACATATTACATGTAATGACTTCTGGGGGTGAGTTCATAAGAATTCTCAAAGTTTCATCTCCAGAGACAGTATTACTTGAAAGATGTTTGCATGATATCAGAAACATGGTGGGATAAAAATGTACTGTGGAACAAAAATATAGAGGGTTATAAATTGTATTCAAAAGATTGACAAAACAGAAAAGGGGAAGGGTGTTGCCATCTTTATTAGAGACACCATTCAGAGTCATACAGTTGATGTAATAAAACAGGACATTGACTTCTTATGGGTAGTACTTGAATCTAAACATGCAAGAAATTTACATCTAGGTGTGTTTTATAGGACTCCTAATTTAAGCACAGAAATAATAGAGGCAATTAACCAAAAGATAATTGAAATATCCAAGAAGGGAGATGTTATAATTATGGGCAATTTCAAATACCCCATCATAAATTAGATAAATGCTACAGCAACTGGTATTATGGAAAATATCTTTCTTGATGCACTGTCTACTGCAGGGATAGAGCAAATGATTAAGAAACCTACCATAGGTGATAACATCTTAGACCTGTTGATGACTAATATAAAGGATAAAGTAATATTGCATTATGGGATAAATTAGCAGGGTGTGATCATAAATGTGTGGCATGTATAAATAAACAGGATTTACATAAAATAATGGGAAGACATTCATCACACATTATAATAGAGCCAATTTTTATTGAATAAATGATGATTTACAGGCATGGAATTGAGAAAGTGATTTTCAGAATAAAGACACTTATGAAAAATGCAATATTTTTAAAAATAAACATAGGGCACTAGAAAACAAGCATGTGGAAACCAAAAAAATTGTATAAAAAGGCAAATTACTCCCATAGTGCACTAGGAAGGTGTTAAGACAAATAAATAAGAAAAGGTATACCTATGGACTAATGAAAAAATGTCAATCCCCAGTATTACTGAATAAGTATAAGACTGATGTGAAAACAACTAAAGAAAATCATTAGAAAGGAAAAATCAAGAGCTGAATTTAATATTGCACACAGGAAAGATGGAGGGAAGAGCTTTTTTGCATACATTAATAGTCAGAATAAATCAAGTTCTAATGTGGGTCCCCTAACAAATAATGGGCAGATTATAAGAGATCCTGTAGAGATGGCCAATAAGTTTAATACGTTTTTTCCTCAGTTTTTTCTACATCAAAATCAAGGCAATATGATATTATTAATAATAATAGTAAAGGTCTTGAATTGAAAATAAGTCATGAAGAATTGTTTGACATGGTTAATAAACTGAAACCAAATACGTCAGCTGGGCCTGACTTGGTACATCCAAGGATGTTGAAGGAAACTATTAAAACTAATATAGGTCCATTATCTTACTTATTAAATTCATCATTTAGAACAGGACTAGTGCCGGATGATTGGCATCAAGCCATTATTATTCCCTTGTTTAAAAAAGGTAATGGATCTGAATTTTCCAATTATAGACCTATCAGCATGACCACTGTTGTATGAAAACTGGATGAAACCTTTCTTAAGTTCAAACTAGAAGAAAATCTAAAGATTCTGAATTATTGTGATAGCACTCAACATGGATTTGGACAACATAGGTCTTACACTACAAATCAGATTCATTTTTATAACACGGTTAATCA
The DNA here is from genome assembly GCA_016271365.2 of Neoceratodus forsteri. Lineage (NCBI taxonomy): Eukaryota > Metazoa > Chordata > Ceratodontiformes > Ceratodontidae > Neoceratodus > Neoceratodus forsteri. Next base: position 1,058,453,499 of record CM028132.1, on the reverse strand, counting down.
AAACATAGGTGAAAATATTCAAACAGATGTAATAATGCTGGATTTTCAAAAAGCTTTTAATTAAGTACCTCATGATTTATTGATCAATAAATTAATAAAACTAGGGATTGATTACATATTAGTGGTATGGATCAGAAATTGGTTGTTAGGTAAGAGACATAGGGTAAGAATAAGGGGTTGTGTATCTGATGAGGGAGAAGTGATTAGTGGAGTGCCCCAGGGATCTGTCCTAGGCCCGTGTTGTTTTCTGTTCACATTAGTGATTTGCACATGAATGTAAATAGTTGGATAGTTAAGTCTGCAGACATTGTATATTAGGGGGAACAGTGAATACAGCTAGGAGTGTGGATCAATTATCACATGATCTGGAAAAAGTGGAGGAGTGGGCAAGATTAAATGAAGTGCACTTTAGTGTGGATAAATGCTCTGTTCTACACATGAGTAAATTCAGCAACAAACAGGAATACCAGTTAAATGGGGGAAAAAATTAAGAAAGTCAACACTGAAAAGGATTGTGGAACTATTATTGATAGTCATTTGAATTTTATAGTGCACTATTCAAGTATGATCAGAAAAATTAACTTTATGATCAGGAATATAAAAAGATCCTTCTTGAGTCGGTTGGTTACCTTGGTACTTTCACTTTATAAAACATATATTATACCACTTTTGGATTATGGGTCCCAGTTGTGGACCCCCATTATAGGGGGGAGATACACAGATTGGAGGTAATCCAATATAGAATTCCAAAAATGGTATCAGGTTGGAAGAGTTTAAATTATAAAACTAGGTTACAGAAATCAAAATTATTCAGTCTGGAAACTAGGAGCTTAAGGGGTGATTTGTTGTTGTATAAGATTATAAAAGACAGGGAATTAATGCAGGCGTTAGAAATTATGCCACAGCAGAAACCAAGTGGATTAAGAATACATAAACAGCAACTAAAAATTGATACCTCAATGAAAAATGAGAGATTTAATTATTTCACACAAAGAACATGCATATTTTGGAATAAACTGCCAGAAAGCATTATAGAGTGTAATAATTTGACTTTGTTTAAGAAAAAACCTGGACAAATATCTTTTGAACAGGGGATGTATTTGGACCCACTAATTTGGGTGGATGATTAATATGGGCAGTTATGCTTTCTTCCATCCATATCCCAGTATAAACCCAGATAATGATCAATGCATGTTTGTCTCACATAAGCATATTTAGGATAATTCAACAATAAATGTATAAGTGTCTCAAAGGTCTGCTTCCCAAAATCAAAGTATAAATCTTGAATAGGTATGGTTGCTTTCATTTTACAATATCTAAAATACATTCTAGCCTAAATTGCAGAAATAGATGCCTATCTTCTCTGACTAGAAAAAATGTAAGATATGGCTCCAAAACATGACTGATTGTATTTTGTGCATACCATTGGTGAGACTTAAAAGTTCTATACAGCTTTAACTCCATATTGTAAGAAACCAGTTTAAGCTTGTTTTTACTTAGTTTAGCATAATCTTTAGATATAACTATATTTTAAGAGAATCTACCCAAAGGTGTTCTAAATTCAAAAGTCTTAAAATTATCTATATCTATTATATATCTCAGCAGAGGAGAGGAGGAATTGTATTGTTCCCAAATCATCTTTTCTTCCAGGCATTTATTAAATAGCCTTTTAAGGTCAGAATGAAGAAACTTCCAGTAAATCATTTTTGCAGATTTTAATGCCAGATGTGTCATCATAACCCTCCCCAATTCTGCTCTGGTTAGCTCTGGTGTTGTACAATAGGACACGTGTAAAATTTATCTATAAAGATAGGCAAATTGTTTTCCTATTTGGTCAACTTTCCTATCAAACCATATTTTGGCCACGCACAGGGCAACACTATTCATTTTCATCTCTGGTGCCTGTAATTTAGGAATGTGTGAAAAACCTGCAACCTAGTGCTAAATTTTAGCATAGTGTTCTCAATCGGAGGCAATTTATTTGCTGTATAAATTGTGTATTTTAGGTCTATAATGGCTATCCCTCCCCTGCTTCAAAGGCAGGGAAGAAAAAAAGTATGATGTCATTATAACCCACCTAAACTGAATTTGGGATACAATCAAACAATAAAGTTGTGAGGTTATTACTTTGTAAGCTTTCCAGCAGGCTAACTAAATGTGAGACATACTTGTTCAAGGCACTGCATTAGTTTCATGTGCTCCTTAACACTTGCAATGTGTTGCGTCCATTGTATATGTTCTATTTGCAATACCAGTTACCTTCATTGCCACTGTTGACACCTCTGCTGTTTAAAGTTTAAATGTTTCAAGTAGAAAGGCCAATTGACTTTTTGTTTGTAAATGATTTGGTTACATTTTCAAACATATAAAAACATATTTACAAGCCTCAGTAGTGCAAATCATCAGGTACACGTTTTATCAACTATACAGTACAGATAGCATGTAGTTTCAAGAATGGACAGTATCCACCACTCACAGGCAACGTATTGTATATGCACATTTACCCTGTGACTGTGGTTGCAATAACTCTTTCTTTGCTCTCTTCATCCCAGTGGCACAGTAAAACTAACTGGGGGGATGGAAACTTCCACTGGGTCCCCGTCAAGAGCTAGTTACCTAAAACACAGATGTGACTCCAGACATGGCCTACAGATATTAATACATGTATTTAGGGTTAGGGCCACAAAATGGATCATTCTTTTATAAGTAGTTAGTGCATCAATTGCCCAGATCAACTCTTGTACTATTGGGACCATCGGATCTGGTATCTCCATTTATATAGTATCAGCCACTTTACCGCTCTAGTGGTTGCTATCAGCCAGTTAATCCCACTGGAGTTTATTCTGCCATTTGGGTGACATACAAACATATGAAGAATGCCAGCAGATACAGGTCTGATGGTCTATCTAGTCTGCTTGAGTGTGCAGCTACCAGTCTGTTATATTACAGCTACTCCTCCTCTCTTACCTATATATCCAATGTCATGCCCATACTAGCTGTTACCTCCTCCCCCAGTGCCTCAGTGGTGATCTTCCCCCTGACTGTGTCCCATTCCCTCTTAAAACTGCCCATTGTTTTCATTGTGTTCTGAGAAACTGAGAAATCACAGGATTCGCATGTCATATGCCCAAAAAGTTGTTCTTAACAAAAAGTTTGCTGAAATTGTAACCACTCTGGAAAGGGTGTCTGGGGAACCTATTCAAGACATCTTGCGAGAGATACACATTAACTACCAAAGGACCTTAAGAAAAGCCATGCTTGTGAAAAATAGGAAATTAGATGCCCTTCAACATACCATACTTCCTAACAACCATGAAGCACATAATGGAGTCACTGAACAACAACACAATACTGATGGGCACCTTTCAGTTGTTAATTTGTCCAACCACACTGACTACTGGAGAACTGAATGTACTTTCAAAGGGCTCTCACTTTCTGCCCAACAAAACCACTGGATAACATACTGTTTTGTGGTGAACTAGAGGTACTTCCGTAGATTGAGACTTAAAGAATTCTTTCATGGCAGGGAAGAAATCACTGGTAGTGAAGACAGTGCAAACAGCAATAATGTAATGGATAAGAAAAGGAATCTGATTTTACCCCTCAAGTGGGCGTAACAAAAACTAGACAATTATATTAATTGTTTCGCCAACAAGTCAGTGGTCAGATCCTTACCAGGCAAAAACAAACCTATTATAACCTCTCTCCACTGGAACGGAGAGCTTATAGGGACACTGAAATCAAAACCACAACATTGTCATCAAAAAGCTGATAAAGGTTCTGCAGTGGTGATTTTAACAGAGAAGACTATATTACTGAAGCTAATAGACAGCTAACAGATCTTACATACTACAGAGAACTGGAGAGTGACCCCACTACAAGATATAAAGATGAACTATGTGACTTAACTAAAACTTTTCCTGACCATGACCGAAGAAACTAGCTCACCTCATTCCTGCTGAACCAAAGCCAGGACATTCTACATACTGCCTAAAATACATAAACCTGGCAATCCAGGGAGACCCATAGTCTCTGGTAATGGTACCTTGACTGAGGGATCTCAGGGTTTGTAGAGACCATTTTGAAACCGCTGGTTATGGAAAAGAGACAGTTATATCCAGGACACTACGCACTTGTTATGCAGTACTTTCTGGTTATATGATTTACCACTGATACCATTTTAGTGACAATGGATGTAACATCCCTCTACACTAATATTCCACACACAGATGGCATTGCAGCATGCCTTAAATACATACGTGAGAAAGGACCTGACCAAAACACCAACCCTGGAGTGGTGGGGGAACTTATGGAATTCATTTTGACACATAACAACTTCAACTTCAATGGTAAACATTATGTTCAAACTATGGGAACAGCAATGGGCACCAAATGGCTCCACAGTATGCTAACCTCTTTATGGCTGACTTGGAGGAGGATTTTTAAGGCAGTATCCCCACAAACCACTGGCTTATTTCCTTACATTGATGATTTGTTTATCATCTGGACGGAAGGCACAGATGCACTCAAAGATTTTCATCACAAACTTAACAATCTCCACCCTACTATAAAGCTTACCTTGGAGTACTCTACCACCAAGGTTAACTTTCTGGACACCACAGTCATCATTAGGATGGAACCTTACATACATGTATTTACAGGAAGCCTACAGACAGACAGAGATACCTGCACAGGAAAAGTAACCACCCTAATCATACAAAAAAATCTGTTATATACAGTCAAGCACTTCGTTGTCAACGTATTTGTTCAAATGAGGATGACAGAGATACACATTTGGCTATGTTGAAAAACACCTTTATGGAGCAGGGACACTCTTCCAGGGAAATTGACAGGATAACAGAATGGGCAACGCAAGTACCAAGACAACAACTACTTCAATATAAAAGAAAAGACAGCTACAGAAAGAATACCCTTGGTAGTCACATATCATCCAGACCTTGAACGTCTCAGTAAGATTATTAAAGATCTCCACCCAATATTTAGTGAGGATGACACCTTAATTGTATTTTTAAGGAACTCCCACTACTATCTTTTAAACAACCGCCAAATTTATCCAGCCTAATTATTAGGAGCAAACTTTCACCGAACAGAATATCATGTCACACAATGGCACACGACCCTGCAATCAACGCCCTGAAAGACTTGTGGGCTAATTTCTACCTCAGACTGTGTGGTTACATCACAAACAGACAATTCCAGGTGCATGGGAGTTATACATGCATGTCACGATATGTTGTTTATTTCATTCAGTGCAAGAGATGTCCACAAACAGGTTATGTAGGAGAGACACGCCAACAGCTCCGCACTAGGATGAACTCACACAGGCATACTATTACAGCAAGGAAGACTGAAAAACCAGTGGGGCATCACTTCTCCCAGCCTGACCACTCAGTCTCAGATATGTCAGTAATGGTCTTAAAAGGAAATCTCAAAAACACACAACAGAGACGAGCTTTTGAGATTAAACTTATTTTACATCTCAATATGGTAGCAGATGGGATGAACTTGGATATTGGCTTTATGGGCCACTACAGAAATTAACATCCACAGACCTTTTCTTCTTCAAGCTGACATATTATAGGACTTCAGCATGTGTGAGATGTGGATGCGTGTGTATGTATGTGTGGGTATGTGTGAGGTATGTGATATAATAGATGTGGGGCTTGCTGTCACATTGAGGTAAGTCTCTATTTAGCTATATGGAGGTATAATGTGTTACTATTTCATTTCACACACAACAAATTTCTCCTTACTTTTTATCTTTGCCTGTGTGGGGATTGATTCCATTGCACCATATTCAGTTTACCAGCCTGCTAGTGTACATACAGGAGTGTTATCTTATACTGTTATATATAATTTTGTAACTCTGTACATATTGGGATGTGTGATCTCATTTGCTTGGGGTCCTGCACATATCTTTTTACATTAGGCTAATATTGTAGTAATTTACTCAGAATTTCATTACAATTGTATTCCTTTGGGGAACAATTACAGTGACTGAAGTTAATATAGGTTCACTAGAGAGAGATTGAGTAGTGTGTGTGTGTGTGTGTGTGTGTGTGTGTGTGTGTGTGTGTGTGTCTGTGGGGGACAGAGAGAGAGAGAGAGAGAGAAAAGGAGGGGGAGAGAGAGAGAGACAACATCTCGTTTATGAATTCCCCACCCACATTATTGTGATGTGGGTGGTTGTTGTACTGTTTGTATGAGCAGGAGGAGATAAATTACTTTTTATCTTCTTTTCAGATTCCCAGACACTTGTGGTACATGTAGTTGCTACATTCTCAGTATATATTGACATCAGTACATATCAGGATGCATGGTCTGAATTCCTTGAGGTTCCTCTACTAGAGTTTTTTGTTTAACACTAATATTATCAATTTATATTTATATTATCATTTATATAGTCCTGAGGTTTTGTAATTTCTTGGGCCTTTTATTTAGCTTGAGAATACAGCTGGTGACATGTCTAGCTAGGTTTTACACATCACACAGTGTGCACTGATGTTTTTAGACAACTTTACTGGTATTCTTGTCTTTAATGCATACATTGTAATTTCATGAGCCCTATAACTATCTTAGTTTGTCTTTAAGCTGGGTGGGGTTGCCTTTCAGTAATCACATCCTTATACTGACTGTGACACTCATGGCTTGATTTGGGAGTTATCTGCTTCAGCAGTGTTATCTTATGTCAATTAAATTTATGTGCAGTAGATTCTTTATGTTTGTTGCACCAAGCACATCTTAACCCAAGGTTCATTCGGACTGAGGGCAGTATTGTACTGTTTAACTTCTCTGACATCATCTTCTGTTTTTTTTTTTTTAAATGAGTATTTTAAACCAATGGGAATTTTTTTCTGTTTTTCTCTGCATTATCTAGCTGTTATAAGTATTGTATTTTCTAAACAACTGCCATGAGCTTCTGAAGAAGGACTGGTTGGTCCGAAAGCTAGAGCACTTTGTTCTTGTTGTTACATCTATGTTGGTCCATTAAAAGGTATCAAATCATTTGCTTCTGGATCATTGTTTTCAAGGACACCAACTCCTCAAGCAGTGTGTTCCACCCTGTCACCACTCTATCTGTGAAATAGTGCTTTCTCATATCCCTTCTGAATCTACCACCCTCCAACTTTAGATTGTGCCCAGTAGCGTCCCTCCCCCTCCTTAATCTTAAAATTCTATCTGTAACATCTTTATTTATGCCTTTCATATAAATGAAGGTTTCTATCATGTTCCCTATATCCCTCCATTCTTCCAGGGAGTACATGTTGAGTTCCCTCAGTCTCTCCTTGTAGGGTTTGTTCTCCATACCAAGGATCATCTTGGTTGTTCTGTATTGGACCCCCTTCAGCAATTTAACAAATTTCTTTAAGTAGGGGCACCAGATCTACATGCAATACTCCAGGTGTGGCCTCACCAATGACCTGTACAGTGGCAGGATGGCATCCCCTCTACTGGATGTGCTAACTGTGGAAATACACCACAGCATCTTATTAGCCTTAGCTGCTGCTTTTTTGCACTGTGCCAAATAGTTAATTTGCCATGTTATTATCACCTCACAATCTGTCCTCTTCTATAAGGGATAACTGTACTCCCCCCCCCCCCGTCGGTAATAATTCCTTTGGTTTCTTGCACACAAGTGCATGATTTTGCACTTCTTTGTGTTGAACCCCACCTGTCATGTTTCTGGTCAGTGCTTGAGTCTAGTCAGATCATTCTGTAGCACCTGCCACCTCTCTGTGTCATTCACCACTGCACCTAACTTTGTGTCATCCATCAAAAGGCTGATCTCATTCTTACTCCGACGTGAGATGTTGGCAATGAAAATGCCAAACAATACTGGACTCAATACTGAGCCCTGTGGTACCCCATTGGTTACATGTTACAGGATCAATAGGTCTCAGTGTAGTGGATTGGTTAGTCCTTGTCTAACAGACATTCGGGACCCCTTCCCAGAAGGGCTGCAGCATAGGACAGGACAACAGAATATGTGTCAGTGTTTCCCAGAGAGTCACACCTCCAGCACATATCATGGTCTTGTATTCCCAGTTGTGAAATGTGGGTCTGGTATCAACAACACACTTGACTTTGAGTATCTTGCCCTTTTTTATACTGTATATCTACAAATGATTTACAGAGATTTTTGTTGCCAAGACTAAAGACCCAATACGCAAAGGCTCTGGATGGCTTATGCAGCAGCATAGCAGAATTGAGTAGGCAACTCCAGGCCAAAGCAGTAGAAATCAATCACCAATACACAATGAACACTACATGCTGGATAGAAGTGCTCTGCATACAGGATCAACCCGCCCATGTCGGGCGCTACTTGAATCTCTGGTGGCTTTTACTCGCTAGCGGCTCAGCTCATCAGAAGCTCTCCTGTGGTTCTGCTTTCAGGAAACTGCCTGGATGACCCCCTAGACTGTGCCCCTTGCTCCCTGAACCACGCTGGTGGTTCAAAGTTAGAGAGAGGACCAAGGATCTACCAGTCCATCTCAGGCGTGACTCAAACCACCAGCAACTTTCACTAGCTAGCTGCTCAGCTCATTGGAAGCTCCCCCAGCAGTCCTCATTTCAGGAGACTGTCTGGATGACCTCTGGACTGTGCTGCTTGCTCCTGAACCATGCTGGTGGTTTGAAGTTAGTGAGAGGACCAATGATCTACCTGCCCACCTCGGGCGTGACTTGAACCTCCGGAGGCTTTCACTCAGTAGTCACCCAGCTTGTCAGAAGCTCCCCTGCAGTTCTGGTTTCAGAAGACCCCCCTGGACAACCCCTGGGACTGTTCTGCTTGCTTCCTGAACCATGTTGGTGGTTCTAAGTTAGAGAGAGGACCAAGGAATGGACTAAAGCATCTCAGCGAGACTGCCCGTAGCTCTGCTGTGAATTTGAGCTTTGTCACCTTTTTCAGTATTTCAGCCATTGGGGAGCTCTCAGCTAGTTTCATATTTGGACCACGACTCAGACTTGATTTGGAATTTAACCTAAAACTTATTGCCTGCAGCCCTGTAAATACCTTGCTGAATCTGCTTTGAAGTTAATTTTACAGTGCCTATTTGAATGTTTTATTAGTTCATTTAACATAGAAACATAGAATCTGACAGGAGATAAGGACCGCTTGGCCCACCTAGTCTGCCCATTTTCCTACCTAACAGATAAGCTGCAGATCCTAGTTAACCAACAGCTTACTTCCTCCTACCACACACTAGGACTGCTTTACGTCTGTCCGATGCATTCTTGAATTCCCTCACTGTTCTTGACTCTATGACCTCCTCAGGGAGGCTGTTCCATGCATCCACAACCCTCTCCATGAAAAAATGCTTCCTCGCATTACCTCTGAGTCATCCCCCTCTATCTTCAAATTGTGCCCCCTTGTTCTTGCACATCTCTTTTTCTGAAAGATATTACCCTGTTGGACTTTGTTGATTCCCTTGAGATATTTGAAAGTTTCTATCGTGTCCTCTCTCTCCCTTCTTTCCTCAAGGGTATGCATATTATGCTCCTTTAGTCTTTCTTCATATGTCTTCTGGTTCAGGCCATGCACCATTTTGGTTGCCCTCCTCTGGACAGCCTCCACTCTGTCTATGTCTTTGTGGAGATGGGGTCTCCAGAACTGCACACAGTACTCCAGATGGGGTTTCACCAACTGTCTGTACAGAGGATAACAACTTCCTGTTTTCTACTATTGATGCCCTCCGTGTGCATCCCAGTATCCCCCAGCCTTCCTTACTGCCTTCTCACATTGCTTGCCCACCTTTTAGGTCATCTGATATAATTACTCCCAGGTCCCTTTCCATTTTACTGTTGTCAGCATCTCACCCCCCATTGCGTACTCTTCCCCTGGGGTTTTGTTTCCCAGGTGCATTACCTTGCATTTCTTTGCATTGAATCTGAGCTGCCACACATTTGACCATTCCTCCAACCTTGCCAAGTCCCTTCTCATCCTTTCCACTCCATTTTGTGTATAAACCCTGTTGCAGATCTTTGTGTCGTCTGCAAAGAGACATACTTTTCCTTCCAGTTCCTCTGCAATATCACTTATAAAGACATTAAAAAGGACCAGTCACAGTACTGAACCCTGCGGTACCCTGCTAGTAACCCTCCTTTCTTCACTGTGAACTCTGTTTACTACTATCCTTTGCGTCCTGTTGTCTAGCCAATTTGTTACCCAGGCTACCACCTTGGGACCCACTCCAAGGCTGGCTAACTTGTGTATTACTCTTTTGTGTGGGACTGTATCAAATGCCTTTCTAAAATCTAGGTAGGCCATGTCCATAGCCCCTCACTGGTTTACTACTTTGGTCACCCACTCAAAGAAATCTATTAGATTTGTCTGACATGACCTTCCCATCTTGAATCATGTGCCCCACTGTCCTCTAGCTACTCAACAATTCTTTCCTTCAGAACTGATTCCATCATTTTCCCTACCACTAAGGCCAAACTAACTAGTCTGTAGAAACATAGAAACATGGAAACATAGACTTTGACGTCAGATAAGGACCGCATGGCCCATCTAGTCTGCCCATTTCCCTACCTATAGGATAGGCAGCAGATCCTAGTTAACCGACAGCCTATTTCTTCCTACCCCCCACAAGAATTGCATTATGTCTGTCCCATGCATTCTTGAATTCTCCTACAGTTTTAGACCCCACAACCTCCTCAGAAAGGCTGTTCCATGCATCCACTACCCTCTCTGTGAAATAATACTTCCTCACATTGCCACTGAACTACCCCCCCCTCTATCTTTAAATTGTGTCCCCTTGTTCTTGCACATCTCTTTTTCTGAAAGATGCTACCCTCTTGGACTTTGTTGATTCCACTGAGATACTTAAACATTTCTATCATGTCCCTCCCTCCCTTCTTTCCTCAAGGGTATACATATTAAGCTCCTTTAGTCTCTCCTCATATGGCTTCTCTTGCAGACCCTGCACCATTTTAGTTGCCCTCCTCTGGACTGCCTCTATCCTGTCTATGTCCTTGCAAAGATGGGGTCTCCAGAACTGGATGCAGTACTCCAGATGGGGTCTCACCAACTGTCTGTACAGAGGGATAACAACTTTCTGTTTTCTGCTGCTGATGCCTCTCCCTATGCATCTCAGTATACCCCCAGCCCTCCCTACTGCCTTCTCACATTGCTTGCTAACCTTAAGGTCATCTGATATGATTACCCCAGATCCCTTTCCTTTTTGTTGTTGTTGTTACTACCTCCCTCCCCATTGTGTATTCTTCCCTGGGTTCTTGTTTCCCAGGTGCATTATTTGCACTTCTTTGCATTGAATCCTAGCTGCCATACTTCTGACCATTCCTCCAACCTTGCCAAGTCCCTTCTCATCCTTTCCACACCTCCTTGTATATCAACCCTTTTGCAGATCTTTGTGTCATCTGCAAACAGGCATACTTTTCCTTCCAGTCCCTCTGCAATGTCACTTATGAAGACATTAAGAAGGACTGGACCCATTACTGAACCCTGCGATACCCCACTAGTAAACCCACTTTCTTCAGAGTGGACTCCATTTACAATTACCTTCTATGCCCTGTTGTCCAGCCAATGTTTTACCCAGGCTACCACCCTGGGACCTGCTCCCAGGCTGGTTAATTTGTCTATTAATCTTTTGTGTGGGACTGTGTCAAATGCCTTGCTAAAGTCTAGGTAGGCCATGTCCACAGCCCCTCCTTGGTCTACTACTTTGGTCACCCAGTCAAAGAAATCTATTAGATTCATCTGACATGACCTTCCCGCTGTGAACCCATGCTGCCTTGGGTCCTGTGCCCCACTGGCCTCTAGGTACTCAACTATTCTTTCCTTCAGAAGTGACTCCATCACTTTCCCTACAACAGAGGTCAAACTGACAGGTCTGTAGTTTCCTGCCTCTGCCTTGGTCCCACTTTTGTGAAGAGGAATCGCATCCGCCTTCCTCCAGTCCTCGGGTGCTACACCATCCTCCCATGATTTATTAAAAAGAGTAGCCAGTGGTTTCACTAGTTCCCCTCTTAATTCTTTTAGAATTCTGGGGTGAATTCCATCAGGCCCCATTGCTTTGTCCACCTTCAGTTTTAGGAGTTCCTGGACAAGGATATGATCGAAGGCATTCTTAGAATGGCAGAGAAAGGGGAGATACTTTTGATGGGAGACCTGAATATGCCAGATGTTAACTGGAGCACATTTGCTGCAGCCACATCCAAGAGCAGGGCCATTCTTGATGCTCTACAGGTGGCAGGCCTCAGACAGCTAGTTTCGGAACCCACTTGTGAGGGAGCAATCTTAGACCTCGTACTCTCATACGTGGGTTTGAGAGTGTAGTTTCCTGCATCTGTCCTGCTCCCACTTTTGTGAAGAGGAATCACATCCACCCTCCTCCAGTCCACCCCATCCTCCCATGATTTGTTAAAGAGAGTAGTCAGCGGTGTCACTAGTTCTACCCTTAGTTCTTTTAGAATTCTTGGGAGAATCCCATCAAGCCCCATTGCTTTGTCCACCTTCAATTTTATTAGTTCTTTCAGAACCCTTTCTTCTGTAAATTGACTGATATAGACCTCCATCTTCAGAGTGTTTCACTTGATTGGTTTAGGTGTCTACCCCTCCTCTTCCTTTGTGAATACTGAGCAGAAATATTCATTCAGTATCCCTGCTTTTTCATTGACACCCTCTACCCACATTCCTTCCCCTTTATTAAGCAGCAGTATCCCTGCTTTAGTCTTTCTTCGCTCCTTAATGAACCTATAAATGGTTTTATGCCCCCTTCTTAACAGAGTTGGCTATCCTTTCCTCGGTTTGGGCCTTTACTATCCTGACTGCCTTCCCTGCCTCTCTCTGCTTAAACTGATAATGTTCTCTGTCCTGCTCCTTCTGTGTTTCCTTATATTTCCTGAATGATATCCTTTTCTCCTTAACCTTCCCTGCCACCTCTTTTGAGAACCATAGCGTTTTTTTTTTCCTTCACTGTGTTTTGTTGATTTGCTTTACACAAAAGCTTGTTGCCTCTGTGATGGCTGTTTTGATTACTCCCCATTGTTCCTCTACCTCTAATTCTTGCCTGTTTGCTAGTATTTTTCTAAGGCACTCTCTCATTTTCCCAAAGTCAGCGCTCCTAAAGTCCAATACTTTTGCTTTTGTATGGCCTGATTGTATGGCTGTGTTTATCGTCAACCACACTGTTTGATGGTCGCTTGTTCCCAGATGGCTACTCACTTCTAATTCTGAGATTCTTTCTCCATCCCCATTTGAGAGTACCAGTTCTTTCTTTCCAAAAGAATAACAAAACATACAGACACAAAAACCCGGAAACCGGGCGCATACCCCAAAACTGGCTGTGCAAACTATATACAGCCCTTATATACAAACACACTGGATACCCCCACCCAAAAACAACCCCTCACCAAATAAACCGAAAGTTAAGATAGACTAAATTAATAGAGACTACTACTAATTGATACAGTTCTTTCCCTCACACTCTCACTTCCCCAATAACCCACTCTCAGCTTTAAAAAGGAAAACAACCAAATCAGATTTAATCTCAGCCAACCAGGGCGGTATCCAGTGCAACCCTGAAAGAGAGAGAGTCCCAATCCAAGGAAATTCAATATCCCCAAGCTGTCATCCTTCGTCAGTCCTGCGTCCCATTCAAATTAAATGAAAGCTCCTACCCTATCTGACCTAATAAATCCTCCATACTGTAGGGGACCTTCTAAAGATAACAAGATCCCGATACCCAGTATGCCAATCCCTTGGTACATCCTCCAACTCTACCGGTTACATCTTGCAGCCTCGCTCTCAAAGACAGGCCTCTAATCTAGTACTCATATCCGACTATGAATAAGCTGCATCTAAGTTAGCCCACCTTTTAATATAAACTTCCTGTCTACCTTCAGACATAAGATGATTTTGATCCTAGCTCAACGACCCCAGTAAGTCCTTCACCCATTGCCCATATGAATAAGCCTGATCATCCTTCCAATGGTTCAAAATGAGCGCTTAACTAATGATCCCATTAAAGCCAGATGGAACCTTGGTGTAGCACCCTCAACAGGGAAGTGTCGCCTAACACACAAATCTAGCGTGAGATAACCGTGGTAGCCCAAACTGGGGTCAAGACCATGTCTAATCTCGTTCCATAGTGGAGAAATTTTTCACATCTCCACAAAATGTGGAGCAAGTCTCCTGTTACCTTCCCACATCTAAAGCAAAGATCTGTCGGCCTCAAGCCCCTCAACCAGAGCTTTTACAGGTGTATAGAAAATATTGTGGGCCACAAAATCTGCATGTAATTCTATATTTAGGAATAACAATATATTTGGTAACTTTCCATATGATATCCCAATTTAACCAGGAGTCAATACATTATCCCAATAGGAAATAGAGGTAAAATCACTGGCACTTGAGAATTCAAGAGAAGTTTATATACCGAGAGTAAGCTAGTTCTGTTGACAACCCCTGCAAGTTCTCCCACGAAAGGAAACTGTCTGTAAAATCCCCCTTTCTCCTCGAACTCCTCAATAATCAATTGCTTGAGCTGTAACCTTTGAAAAAGGCAAGGCTTACATTGTGGTGGCAACAAGATTTTCCCTTCCTGTTGCATATCCCTCAAAGTAAGACCTTCCAAATAAATAGCCCACCTCTGGCCAAGCACCTGACCTCCAATAGTCAAATTGGGATTTCTCAAAATAGGCTGATCCCGAGATTTGACCTGACAGCCTCTTTGCACCGGGGTAAGAAACGACCACCAGGCTTCCAGAGACTTCCTGATTGGGTTCCCCACCTCAACCTTGCTTTGTACCACTTTAAGCCCGGCATATAATAGTGACTCAGGTGAATAATTTATATCCTTCAGCCATTTCCTTTCCATCTGTAACCAGGCAGGAGAATATTCTCCCTCTCCCAGATCCCTTGCCCATTGGGCCATCAGGCCCAACTGGCCCGCCACATAGTAAGCCTGAAGGTCAGGTAGTTTGATCCCCCCTTTTCATAGGGCCTACACAGCACACTATATTTAATCCTAGTGGGTTTATTGCCCATAGAAACCCATCAACATCTTCCTAATAAGCTTGAACCACTTTACCGGGATGACATAAGGAGCCAAATAAGTCGGATATAACAACCTCGGCAGGACGTTCATCTTAATAATGCCTAATCGCGCTGCAAAATTCAGAGGTAGTTCACTCCACCTTAAGATATCTCCTGAGATCTCTGAAATAATTCCCCCCATATTAGCGGCTGCACCAGATGTTTGGTCTGCAGTAATCCAGATACCCAAGTACTTTAACTTATCCTTATTCCATTGCACCCCTAGGGGAGCAAAATCTGCTCTAAAAACATGCAGAGTCAGGGGTAGAATTTGGGTTTTGGTAAGATTCAGCTTGTAATTAGATACCCTGGAGTACCAATCTATTAGATCCCTAACAAAACCAAAGGAAGTTACTGGATCTCGAAGGTGGAGTAAAATATCATCTGCAAAAACAGAAATCTTTAGCTCCATATTACCAATCCCAACTCCCTGGACCCTGACCTCCCTGTTGATCGATCTTAATAGAGGCTCTAAGTAAATATTAAACAAAATCGGTGATAGAGGGCACCCTTGCCGAGTACCATTCTTTAACTGAAATTCCCTCGAAAGATAGCCATTACATAATATTCTAGCCGTGGGCCCGCATATAGGTTCTTAATGCCCTTAATCAAACCCTCCGGGAACCCCATTTTCTCCATAGTAATAAACAAAAAGGAGTGGGAAACTCGGTCAAACACCTGTTCAGCATCTAGGGAGATCAGGGCCAAGGGGACCCCAGAGTCAGAGGCAGAATTTATAATATGATGTATTTTCCTAAGCGCATCTAATGCTCCTCGCCCCGGCATAAAACCTACCTGTTCCTGACTGATTAAACTTGGGGCTACAGTTAATATCCTGTTAGCCAGGATCTTTGTAAGTATCTTAATGTCTTGATTTATCAAAGCTATAGGCCTATAGCTTCCCATAGCATCCCTCGGCTTATCTGGTTTGGGTATTAATGTGACATAAGCTTGATATAAGGGTAGATGGTGATACCCTCACATAATAGTATGAAAAAATCCTTTAAGATCGGAGAATAGTCTGGATATGAGTTTGGTAAAATTTGCAGTTAGGCCATCAGGCCCGGTGATTTCCTATTGGAAGGACGGACCACCTCAATAATCTCGAAGATCTTATTGGGGACTCCAATTTTTAGCAAGAGTAGGATCCACGGTCGGGAGTTGAATACCACCCAAATATTCCTAATCTCCCTGTCCCCCGAAACATTCTCCTGATATTTTCTCAAAAATGAAGTGACGCCTCAGCCATGTCCTGGGGTCTGTCCTTAGCCTCCCCTCATGTGAAATCAAAATAATAGTCCTGGTGGCTTCCCACTCTTAATTCTCGCTGCTAGGAGACACCCCGGTACATCACCCTGAAGGAGATATTTGGCCTTAATCTTATTTAACCAAAATTCAGTCTTACCATATAAAATCTCTGACAGATCCCTTCTTAAGCTTTTAAGCTCCCTATCTATTTCCCCTGAAGCCCCCTCATGTTGTGACAAAGAACTAATAGCAGCCTCTAAGAACTCCTCTCTCGCCCTCCTAATCAATCTCACTTTAGCAGCTAAGGTTTTAGCAGCCATGGAATAAAGAATTTACAAGTGGGCCATGCTAGTTTTTATTAGTCAACGTGGGCAATTGTGCTCTAATAATTTCCTGAAGAGCCCTTCCAACTCGTCCCTTCTCTCCTCCGCGTTAAGAGCCAATCCTGCAACCTCCACCTATAAGGCCTTGGGGTGAGGTTTGGGCTCCCATTGAATCCGAATCAGAGAGGTGGTCCGAGAGTTCTACCCTCAGTCGAGAAGCTCTGATCTCCCTAGAGCCTCCTTGTTAACCAAAAAAATCTATCCTGGTATGAGTTCTATGAGCCGGAGTAGAATGTCATCTTGGAACCTCCGTCCAGAAACAACTTAGCTGGGTCAATCAGGCCTGCAACTTCCAAAAACCTAGTCAACGCTACCCGGGCCCTGCCCTAGAGCTGGAGCCCTTACAAGGAGGTATCCCATCTTCTCTGTTGTCTAAACATAAATTCCAGTCCCCCACTAAAATCAGTGAAAGTACTGGAAACATTGCAATATTTTCCTCTAAAGAGGCAAAAAAATTCAGGCTCCGAAGGAGTTGGCCCATATATAGAGGCCACCACGACTGCCTTCCCATGTAAGTTGCCCCTCACAAAGATTCTCCTACCATCCTGCCGGGTTAACACCTGATTAACCTCAAGGGAACATGACTTATTCATTAAGATCGCGACCCCCACCGACGCTCTCTCTCGACCCGCCCCATATACCTGGCCCATCCAGCGCTTCTTTAAACAGTCCAACTCGTCCAACAGTAGATGTGTTTCCTGTAAAGCTGCAATGTGAACCCCTTGCTGCTCCATGTACCTCAGGATTGTCAACCTTTTATGTCGGCCCCTCAAACCCTTAACATTCCAGGAAATAACATTATACAATACCATCTAATTGATGACCAACTAAGTGAAAGACCCTTGACGCAGTCTGACTGAGGCCCACTCCACGAGTCTCCCAGATTAGGACTCTCTCTCCTCCCCCCCCCCTTTCCCCGGTCCCAAGACCGACCGACCATTCTCAATGAGTGTGGATGAACCACTTTCCTAGCCCCCCAGAATCCCAACTCAGTTACTGTACCCGAAACAGGCCCCTGAATTCCCTTCGACCTCTAGCAAGCTAACAAAATCAATTGGTAAATGTTGCCCGGATATTCCATTTATAATAAGAAAGCTAAAACATTGAAAAGCGGCCAACCAAACAGACAGTAAGTCCAATTCCATCCAGCGGAGATAGGCAAGTTTCAGCAGGTAACACTTCGGACGAAGAGTCCATAGTACTCCCTTGGAGCACCCTCCCTTAGTAGATGATGGACCCGCCCTTCTCCCTGTTGCATCCTTAACCCCCATAAAGTCCAATACATCTAACCATCAGTCTAATCCAGCCCTTGGCAATCCAAAACAGCCCAATTCTACTTGTTGAGCTTCCCTTAAGATCTCCCTTTGCACCCTCATATTCCCCCCATCCCTTCCAAACAAAAAAACAAACAAAAAAAAAACCAACACTCCCCCCGCCAAAGGGACCCTTCCAGGATCGAACCCAAGTCTCAATATGATTGCCTCATATTTTGACAGAGGCCAGCTTGATCTAAACAGTCACTCTAAATGCCCCAAAGCTCCCACAGGTTATCTCCATAGAAGGCCAGCCCTCACAAGGAGGACACATTCAGGTTAGCGATTTGAAAAGGTCCGGAAGATCAACACAAAGTCTGTCCCATGCTTCCTTTGCCATTAAAAATTTATTTTCTCCCGATGACAGTTGCACCATAAGTGTAGCCGGATAGAGAAGCCGAAATTTTATCCCAGCCAAGTAGAGCTTCTTCTTAATATCGCTATACTCTTTTTGTTTCTCTCGAACACCAGGAATAAGATCCTGAAAAAAACAAATTGAGGCCCCATTCCATTGCAGAGGTTTCTTTTGCTTAGACATCTGGAGAACATAAGACTTCTCTTTGAAGTTTAGGAACCTCATAATTATCACTCTCGGTGGGGCCCCTGGTGGTGGGGCCTCCCTCAGTGCTGCGATGAGCCCTCTCCAGATTATACCCTTCCCGAGGCGACGGCCAAACATTTTCAAAAGTAAATCCTGGACAAAGGATCACAGTCTGGGCCTTCAGTCCTCTCGGTAGCCCCATAAGTATAAGGTTGTTTCTCGATTTCTTGCTTCTTGATCCTCTAACCTCTCCTCCAATTTTTGACTCTTTTCCAATCACTACCAACTCCTGATCCAATGTGGTCACCTTCCTTTCCTGTGAAGAGATCCTGGCCTCTGCATCATTCATCCTCTGGGCCAGTGAATGTAACTCGTTTCACTTCATGGAATCCACCACCAGTCCCTGCAACAGGGACTTTATCTCTTTAATGTCCTCGGTAGTAACTCCCAGACCTCCTTCTGGGGAATATCTTTGCACTGCTCCAGATCAGCGGGAGAATGGGGCTTCGTCTCTTAGTCGCACGGGTCGCCCGCCAGCGATTCTGCAGCATCGGTCTCCATCCTGTACTCGAAGTTCGGGCCCGCCTGCCAAGATTTCTCTCGTGGTCGATGTAATTTTTACCGCGCCACAAACCCGAAACTGTTCCGCAAAAAAAACAACTCGGTGCTCCAAACAAGGCACAAAATCGAGAGAGAATTAAAATCGCCACCAAAATCGGGTATTTGAGACTATAATTAGACGCTTGGGACTCGGAGGAGAGCGGAACGCGTCTTACCCAAGCAGGCTCATCACGTGACTCCCCGAGAGTACCAGTTCTAAGATTGCTCCCTCCCAAGTGGGTTCCAATGGTAGCTGTCTGAGGCATGCCCCTTGTAGGGCATCAAGAATGACCCTGCTCTTGGATGTGCCTGCAGCAAAGGTGCTCCAGTTAACATCTAGCATATTTAAGTACCCCATCAACAATATCTCTCCTTTTTCTGCCATTCTAAGGATGCATTCTATCATTTCCCTGTCCATTCCCTCCCCCTGAGATGGGGGTCTGTATACAACCACCATGCGGATTGTGGTGCCATTTCCTGCCTCCAGGGTGACCCAGAGTGCCTCATCTGCTTCCTGTTTACTCTTTAGTTCTATTGCTTGATCCCTTCCTTTACATAGAGAGCTACTCCTCCTCCTCCTCTTTTACCCTCCCTGTCCTTTCTGTAGATTGTGTATCCTGGTATGTTGACATCCCAGTCATGGTTCTCTGTGTACCATGTTTCTGTGACTGCCACAATATCCAGGCAACCCTCTTCCATCAAGGCCTCTAGTTCAGGGAGCTTGTTACACAGACTACGGGCATTGGTATCTTCACCCTCCACTTTTTGAAGGCCTTCCTCTATTAGCCCCATCCCTGTCCTTACTGCCTTTGCCTTTTTTTATATTTACCTCTGTCCTGCTCCCTAATGACTTCTTTACCTTGGTGTTTACCTCACTAATTAAGGTGTTTTTTGGGGGAAGGCTGGGATTTCCCTGATCCTTTTCAGTGACCCCCCCCCCTTGGCTAGTTTAAATGCTTGCCAATGAAGCATTTAAACCTCTCTCCTAGGATCCTGGTTCCCCCCCGGGACAGATGCAGACCATCGCGCCGTAAAGGTCTGCATCTCTCCAGGTGGCTCCCCAGTCCCAAATGAAGCCAAACCTCAGAGCTCCACACCAGTTTTTCAACCATTCATTGAATTCCCTGGTGAGGAGTACCCTAACATCACCCTTGCCATAGACAGGCAATACCTCCGAGAAGGTTACCGTATGCGCTACTTGTCTAAGGACCCTCCCCA
The DNA here is from genome assembly GCA_016271365.2 of Neoceratodus forsteri. Lineage (NCBI taxonomy): Eukaryota > Metazoa > Chordata > Ceratodontiformes > Ceratodontidae > Neoceratodus > Neoceratodus forsteri. The sequence goes on along the minus strand of CM028132.1, from coordinate 1,058,433,117 downwards.
ACTCTACAAACTCCTCTTGCACTGCTCTGATCACATTCCTAGCCAGGTCATTTGTCCCTAGGTGGAAAATGACATCCAGCTCCCTCTCTTGTGCAGCTACTGCCACAATCCTGAGGATTTGCTTCCTGTTACTACAAGCCGTGGCATCAGGCAGACACCTTACCTCCTTCTCCCCTTCCTCCCCCACTTCTACCCCCTAATGATTGAGTCCCCCACCAGGAGTTGTTTCCTTCCCCTGTGGGGTCCCATGCCACCCTCTTGTAGGTCTCCTTTATGAATGTTCCCAACATTCTCTTTGGTCTCCACTGCAGGTGCCTCCATAGAGGAACCACTATCCACCAGAAGAGTGGATGAATTGTGGAGAGGTACAGCTAGAGGGATGCAACTCTGTTCCACCACCCTCTCCCTCCCTTCCTCCCTGAGCCCACCCTGGTCCAGTCTCTTCTCTTTCTTGGCAACCTCAGAGGTAGTGGCATTGGCCCTGGTTGTCCCTGGGTGGGGGAGGAGGTTTCATGAATCTTAGCCAGGTCAGCCTGGAGACGGGCAACCTCCACCCTCAGACCAGAGAGGTGCCTGCAAATAGGGCAGCATTGTAGCCTCCAGAATGTCTCCCAGAATACTGCTGCCCCACAGCCATTGCAATGTACAACTCCTATTATGTCTTATTTAGTGTCCCCTCTCCTGCTTCTCTGTATGCTTACTCTCTCCTCTCCTTACAACTCTCACTCTTCTTGTTCGGAGATAACAACTTCCTGTATTCTTCAGTAGCCTCCATCTTTCTTGCTCAGTGTCAGACCACCAGCAGCTGGGAGGAGAGTGAGCTACTTTTTTTCCTTTAGGGTTGACAAAACTAATGTTTCTGTATGATCCTTCCCTTCTTACTGCCAACCAAGAAGTTCCTGTTGTCAGTCAAATCCAGTGGCTATAAAAGTAGAACTGGTTTAGGGTGAATGGGTGGAGGGGTGGGATGGAGGGCAATTAGTAAGAAAAAAGGCTAGGAAGAGGAAGTTGTATTTGGAGTCACCTGCTTTTATATTGCCTAAGCCACACCCCCAATTAAGCGTTCTTTCCTCCTACTGATTTAGCAAAGTAAGTTGGTACAGTACCCTTTCCAGCACAGAACACACACTGACTTTCTTTCTTTTCTTTTTTAACCCTAAATAAGACCCCTTCTACTTCTAATAAAGTATCTCTCTGCCTAGTCTCAACAGACACTGACTCCTGCTGAGATAGAAATGTTAAATTAATAAGAAAATGGTAGCTCCTTTTAGTTAGTTGCTTTCTGCTCTGCAAGCAAGATTTCTGCCTTTCAAAGGCTAGCAACCTTTTAATTGGGTCAACTCTTTGTTTTAGTCTGTATTATAGCTTTTATTTCTAATTTTCTGCCCCTTTCACTGCTTTCTCTGCTCCTGCTTCCCTGTCCCTGCTAATCTAAATTTCCACCTCCCATCGCTGCTCCCTTAATTCTGCCCCACCACTCGAATTTCTCTACCCATCATCCCTTGTGCCCACCTGCTCTTTTATTTTCCCTAGCCCTGCCCTACTACTGCTTGTTCTCTTAACCCCTCTCCCTTTTCTCTCTTACCCAGGATCTGCCTGCCCGCCTCAGGCATGACTCGAATCTTCAGCGGTTTCAGTCACTAGCCAGCCAGCTCATCAGAAGCTCCCCTGCAGTCCTGATTTCTGGAGGCCGCCTGGAAGAACCCTGGACTGTACCGATTGTTCCCTGAATTTGCTTCGCTGTGAATTTGAACTTTGGCACCTTTTTTGCTATTTCAGCCATTGATGAGTGCTCAGCTAGTACCCCCTTCCCACCCTATCTGGGCTCTTAATTTTATAGTCTCTAATGGTCAGGTGACTATCAGCCTGATTCTCCATTTGCTCCGTATACTTCTAGACCACTGGAGTATTCTAAGTGCTGTCTTTGCCTCCTTATTACTGTACGCTGCTGTGTTCTACTTACTTCATATCCAATCTCTGCTTCCATTGCCTATTTCCACTTGCTAATAGTCATAAACCTGTTACATTTTCAGGGACACAACATGGCTCACCTGCCCTGCTCTCACTGTCTATAAGTGTGTTGCTAATTGCCCTTGCTTGAATATCCCTGTCTGCCTGCCATCATGACAGTAACCAACAGCTTTACTTGGATTGTGACTTTCACTTTTCCATCTCACTAGTCAGGTCTACTATTAGTTTGGACCTTACACCACTGGTCCTTCCATGGATCATCGTTTGTCTAGTAGCTATTCATCTAGAACATAAGATCCGTCAATATTTCTTCCACGTGTCACCTTATATTCATTGAAAGCTCTGGTATCTCACGATTCTTGCTGTCCTACTGGCTAGTAGTGTTGAACTGAACCCAAGTCCCACATCTCAAAAGCCCTGCATTACTGCTGACTGGTCAAACATGAAAGGTCTGCACATTGCACATCTTAATATTAAAAGTTTGTTACATAACCTTACTGAACTTGAGGCTTGGGTCACCCTCCACAATCCTAATATCTTCTACCTCTCTGATACATGGCTTAAGTCCACTATCCCTGAATCTGTCTGCTCCCTAAATAATTACAATCTCCATAGAACTGATAGACAGTCTCCTAAGGGGGCTGTGGGAGTTGCTTTGTTCTATAAATCACATCTTAATATCATGCTGACCCCAATCCCCCCAATCTCCTCTTGTGAATCCATTTATGCTCTCCTCCTCCTCATTGATGTGAAGAAGCTGCACATAGTCCATATTTGTAATTGTTTATAACCCACTACAAGTGGTCCATCTGGATTTGCTATGCTGCTTGAACACTCTGTCAATACTGCTGGTCACAATGAACTACTGAATCTTGGTGACTCTAACCTCAACTGGCTTGGCCCCAATCATAACACTCTCCTCACCATGGTGCAAAGCCATAATTTGCATCAAGTCATTACCATGCCCACAGGAGTAAGCTCTAATGCTACATCCAGAACCCTGATTGACTGGGTACTAACAAATCACCCTGACAGAATTGCAGCTGCTGGTACCACGCCGGATGATTTATCCGACCAGTCCCCTATCTCCTATGTGGGGAATCACTCCGTGGAGCCATCCCTGCCACTGCGCTATATTACCTTTTGGAATTACGCAAACTTGGACCAAGCTAAATTCCTGTTTGATGTATCTTCTATTGATTGGTCATGCCTTTGCCTGACCCACAGTGCCCAAGCTGCCCTTGACTACTTTCTAGCCCAATTTGGTGCCCTACAAGATGAGTACACACACTTAATCACCCAGCACATATGGGGCAAATCCACTAGATGGCTCCATAAAGATCTCTTGGCTGCTATCTGCATCAACAACAAGAACTGGAAGCATTTTAAAAAAAGTCTGACATATTAGCTGATTATAACACTTATAGAGCCCAGTAAAGTAACTGTGAAAAGCAGATCAGGTTAGCTAATAGTTCATACTGCAAAGGACTTCTACTTGATGCAGCTGGTGACTCCTGGAAATTCTGGGCCCAAGTAAAAACTTTTCAAGGGGTCAAGCAAACTCTCTCCAATAATGACATAGTCATCAATGGGGTCCATTTAATGATCCTTTAATGATTGCTAACTCATATAACAAACAGTTCTCCAAACTGTCAAAATTAACATCCTTATTTTAACTTGCCCAGCCACCTCCTCCTCATTATTCTCACTCCACCTCAGCAGCCATGAACCCACCATTACATTTCAAGGCTGTATCAAAATCTGATGCGCTTAAACTACTAAATGCCATTTCGGACAATACTAGTGCAGTCTTTGATAGCCTCGAACCGAAACTCTTAAAATTGGCAGCACCCTTCATTGCCCAACAATTATCTAGAATCGTAACCCTCTCCCTTTGTTAAGGCCATGTCCTTGACATTTGAAAAGTTGCAAAAGTCACTCCAGTATTTAACAAGCATTTGTCAATGCTGAATGTTTGCCTGCTGGTGTTAGCATTGTAAATGCAGGAGTTAGAGAGATGCAGAATAGGAATGGCAGTGAAGTATTGAATTTCAGGCCAACCCCACCTCCACCCTGCAGAGACGGACAGGCATTGGGATATGCATTTGGGTTGCAGCCCATAACGTTCATGCCATTTCACTTCACCAATCCTGTAGACACTGATACATGTTGAGGTGTGCCTTGGGGTGTTCTGCTTTACAGTCACCCCATTCCATAAGGACATACACTGAAATGAGTGCAGTATAGGAGAATTGGGTGAATTCTAGGGCTGAAGAGTCCAAGGCACACCTCAATACCTGTCATTGGCTGCAGGGTGGTGGGGTGGCAGTGGAATGGCATGAGCATTACAGTAGGCAATCCAAAGGCACACCCCTGATGGCTGTCAGTCTGTGCAGGGTGGGATGTTATGGTTAGAAACCCTAACACCCCAGGCTTTTTTTGGTATTTGCACTACAAATTTTCAACATCGCCATTTTGTGACCCTCACCTCATGAAAGAATTTGGGGCCTCTTCTCATGACCAGTGGCACTGTGATTTTGTTAATGTGTCCCAAACTTTGAGTTCCCACAGCGACCGTGCCATTCTGCACCAGATGTACAAAAACACAGATCAAGCAGGATGTAAAGAGTTACAGCTATACTATTCATAGGGAGGTGTGAATAGATGGCAATGTTGAAAATCTGTAGTGAAAATATTAAAAATACTCAAACGTCTGGGCTTACGTGGAAACTGCGCAATGCATGCATGTAACACAGTCATTTAGTGGAATTTTTTTCACCAAATTTTCAACATAGGCATTTTGTGACCTCTGCTTATGAACAGTGTCACTATGATTTTCCTAAGCTGTCCCAAATATTGATTTCCCACTGCGATCACGCTATTCTGCACCAAATGCGTAAATGCATATTTCAGACAGGATATGAAAAATGACAGCTGTACTGTTCATAAGAAGGTGTGAAAAAATGCCAATGTTGAAAATCTGGAGTAAAAATATTACAAATGCACGAAATTACGAGGGTGCATGGAAACTGTGCAACATACCCTCACAGCACAGTCATTTCTTGGACTTTTATCACTAAATTTTCAACATAGGTATTTTAGCACCTCTGCTCATGAAGAGTGTTACTGTGATTTTTTTTAATCTGTCCTCAACACTGACTTCCCACAGTTACTGTATTATTCTGTGCTGGAAGCGTGAAAACACATTTTGGCCAGGATGTGAAAAATGACAGCTGCATTGTTCATAAGGAGGTGTGGAAAAATGCCAATGTTGAAAATCTGGAGTGAAAATATTACAAATTCGCAAAGTTATGAGCATGAATGGAAACTGCACAATGCATGCTCATAACACAGTCATTTTATGGACTTTAGTCACCAAGTTTTCAAGATAGGCATTTTAGGACCTCTGCTCATGAACAGTGTCAATGTGATTTTCTTAATGTGTCCCAAACGCTGATTTCCCACAGCGACTGTGCTATTCTGCACCGGAAGTGTGAAAACACGTTTTGATCAGGATGCGAAAAATGACAGCTGTACTGTTCATAAGGAGGTGTGGAAAAATGCCATTGTTGAATATCTGGAGTGAAAATATTACAGAGTTGTGACGTTACAAGCGTGCATGGAAACTGCATAATGCACACCCATAAAACAGTCATATTTTGGATTTATTTCACCAAATTTGCAACATAGGCTTTTGAGAGCCCACCTCATGAACACTGGCACTGTCATTTCATTAATCGGTTCTGAAAGATGATTCTGTACAGTGACCGTGAAATCACCTTTTGGGACCGAATAATGCCATGACAGTGGCTGAATTCATGAGGAGAGGTCCCAATAACCCTATTTTGAAAATGTGGTGCCAAAATTCCCCAAAATGCCTGAGATATGCACCAAAATTGAAAAAGTCCTATTTATGCCATTATACAGTTTACCGCCATTTCTTCAGTTCACGGTTGGGTTTGAAGAATGCAGACGTGTTCCCGGTCCACCGAAGATCATCGACCAAGGCTCCAGAGGTAAGTATGGGGTTGGGGAGGTGTGGGGAGGTAGGGTACGCAGTGGGTGGGTGCAGATTGGGGAAGGGGACGGTGACAGGCATGGGACCATTTCCTTTCTTTCAGAAAGAAAAAAAGTCGTCATAGGAAGTTTTTTTTTTTTCAGGCTTGCTTTTAGCACACTGGGGTGGGCTCCCAGTGTGTCACCTGCCTTTTTTGGGGTGGGGGGATTTAATCCAATGGGGATTGGGCCCCCTGTCAGCAAAGAATGACTGTTTGGGGGGCATGATGCTGAGGGGGACTGGGCACCCCCTCGGCACACAACAAATGGGGGAGGAGTTACATTATGCCGACGGGGAGTAGGCTCCTCCGTCAGCAAATGAACTGGGTCTGGGGCATGCCGATAGTGGGATTGGCCACCCCCATCAGCTTTCACAGGGCTGTGAGACTGCGTCAAGCCATCCCCATGTTTACAAAAAATTTTATACTAGCCAAGGTACCACCCTGTAATGACAGGTCACTCCCTCATTGCAGTGGAATGGCTGACGCTGCAATGATGAGGTGGCCCCTCATTGCAACAGCAAAATCATTTCAACTTTGTGGCAGTTTTGGAAACCAATGTCATCTGCACAGTGTGCCTACATTTTCCACCTGTGCCAAGCCCCCAAATGCAGTGCCGCTGTTGGCTGCCACAGTGCCGCACCTCCATAACCCACTTCTCTCCTAAGCTGTTGCATAATGTTTCATGTGCAAGCGTGCAAGTAAACATAAAAAAGGGGGCAAAAAAGACATTGTGAATTACCAGGCTATAGCTATACTATCAGTCCTGTGTAACATCCTTGAAAAGCTTGTAGCTGCTCAAGTCACTGATTTCCTGCCCAAGCAAAATCTCCTGTCACCAAATCAACATGGTTTTCGAAAAAAGGGCACAGTATCTCTACTGTCCTTCTTCAATTTACAAATGTTACCCTAAGCACCTTGGACTCTGGCCTTCTCACTGGTGAGGCTTATGTTGATCTCACCATGGCATTTGACCTTGTGGACCATCCCCTTCTTCTTGAAAATCTTTTAGCCCTTGGTTTCTCCTACTACTCTGTGGCTTGGTTCAAACGTTATCTATCAAGTAGAGTTTAGACTGTGAAATTTAACTAGGCCTTGTCTGACCCAGCATCCATAAACCTGGGTGTCCTTCAGGGGTCCATACTAGGGCCTCTTCTTTTCTCTATCTTTATTAATAGGAGCTCGACAAACATCCCTGGCTGCTCATTGATCCTATATGCTGAAGACCTTGTTCTGTACTATAGCTCCAAGGATATACAATAGAGTAACCAAACTCTCTCCTCTGCCTTTATCTCCATTCAGTCTTGGCTATCTAGCCACAAGCTACTACTCAATGTCAGCAAAACTCAAACAGTGGTCTTTGGTTTCTCTGCAAAATGAAAATCAACTTGGTCCCTGTTTAAAATATCATGTCTGGATTACTCTGTTCTGGTATCTGTGTGCTCCTTAAATATCTTGGTGTCCTGCTTGATGAAAACCTTAATTTTGATCAGCACATTATGTTCACTTGTAAGTCTGTCAATACCAAAATTGGTGTGGCTGTTAAAACCAGCCGTATACTCACGCCCTTTGCTAGGCTGGCCATTGCCCATGTTATACTGCTTCCAGCCCTCTCCTATAGAGCTGTTACCTATCTTACTGCATCTAAGACCCTACTTAGGAAGCGGGGCGCAAGCTATAATAGTTTCTGTAGATATGTCTCTGCCTCCCATCATTTGAAACATCACTGTTAGCTCAATTTGGACCTAAACTGTCTAGCCCCCTCTTCCCTTTGGATCCTTGCCTTTGGCTCCCTTATAGACTGTACTATTAGAACTGATATCCCTGTTTCTCTAGCCTCCATGTTACCTCCTCAGCCCTCCTCCCATACCCTTCTACCAGCTGATAGGTCCCTGCTGTAAATTCCCAGATGTTAAACTTAGAAGGGTAGTGCAGCTTTTTCCCATTCTATGCCCAATCTCTGGAACTCCCTACCACTGGAAATTCACCAAGCACCTTGTCACACCCAGTTTAAAAATAAATACCTCTCCTTCCTCAACAACCAAGATTCTTGCTTATGTTTTAACCCTCCTTGATTTGCTAGGCTGACAATGAATTTCTCTTTCCCTATAACTACTTCCATTTTGCACTTACTTATGGTTATCCTACTCCTGGCACTTTATTACACTTATGTTTTTCTAGCCAAATCATATACCCATCTGTTTGTACTGTCTTTTTCCTGATTGGACTTGTACACATATTCATTTGATATTAACTCTGCACATGCTGTTACCTGTTTTGCAGTTTATTTTTGTATGTTGCATCCTTGTAATCCTTGTAACCTCCCAGGTCATGCCTGAAAATAGTTGTTTTCTGACTATGGCACCTACCCAGTAATCAAAAACTAGATATATGTGCCCCTACCCTGTGTTAGGTAGTGGGTGAAGGATAACGCAGACTATAGCAGATTGGTGCAATGCACCACAGTGTGGCTTCATTTTTTTATAAAAAGTCAGGAAAAATAATGAATTAAAACAAAACAAAATTACTCTTACAGAGCTTTAGTGCTAATGCCTGTAGCACTGACCACAGAGTGGATTACTTTTGAGTCAGAACTCCACCAACATCTTTGTCTTTCATTAGACCATAAACTGGTGCAGGTCCTCCTGGTTCCTCTCCCAAGGCTGATCTAAGAAACTATTGCAAATTAAGGGTTTTTATACTCTTAGGATAGATCACTTATGAACCCTTTTTTCTAATAAAAAAATATTTCTTCCACTAATACATACATTATTGATCAGGGTGCCATATTATTCAGATAAGTCATGTATCAGGAGGTCATTGTCCAAAACAGTAACGTATGACATCAGTAAAAAACCCCTAAATGTAGCATGAATACTTAATTGGTTGTTAAATATAGCTCCTCCCTTTATTCAGCTTGACTGGCATGTTACCTGGTATATAAGAGGGGTCAGAGAGGCTGTTGTTTCCCTAAAGGGAACAGTCAGTAGGATCCCTCTTGCAGGTAAGCTCAGTTTTATTTCAGCTTCCCTGGTTCTTTTTATGTAATTATTTTTAGTTATTACACAAGTCCACAGTATGGGTATAGCCCTCTAAACATTTTGTCTGGGCTCAGGGATAAGAGGCAGGAAGGGCACCTTCAGAGACATGTACTGTCTCAAACATGTATTTGTTTTTATTGCTTTATTTTCTGTATGTGCTGAGCCACCTTCTTTTTATTTTATAGCAACAGAGGTACTAGTGATACAAGTAGTTTATGATAGGGTCCTTCCTATCCCATTCTCATAGATGAGTGGTAGGTTTTAACAGTGGAGTGGCTTCAGGGACATTTAAAAGTAAAAGTGAAGCTGTTCCATTTGAACTGCACCAGAGAAAGCTGAGAAAGAGAGAGAGAGAGAGAGAGAAAGAGAGAGAGAGAGGAGCGAGCACACTCCTCTTTCTACATTTTCTACAGTTCTCCTCCCTCTCGAAACAAGCAGCACTTCATTTTTTTAATATTTCTGGGGTCTGCTTATGCTTCTCTTTATTCCTCCTGCATTGGGAGGCAAATGTGTTTTTTTTTTTTTTTTTTGTCACAGAGTGGCATGCGGTAATGAAAGGGAAAGTGAAAAGCTACTCCATGACAGACTATTCTGCTGGTTAAGGGTTCCTGCCACAAGAAAAAGTTTTCGAGTAAATTAAACAACAAAATACAGCTTTGCTTCACAGACAAGCCTCTAATTTTATAAATTATCACTGCAGAGGCAACCAGGGAAACACATTTATGGAGCAGCTTACTGAAATGAAAAACTGAAAGTAAAAAGCCACTCCAGTTTTCATTCAAAAGCTCCCTTTTCCTAAATGCACAAACAAGTTCTTTTTAAATGAATAAATACTCCGTTTTGATAACTTTGCATTTAACTACTTCTTGTACTGTTCATAATGAATTTATTCAGTCCAGACCTACACGTACTGCAAGCTAAGCAATATTGAAAAGTGCTCACATTTTGGGGTTACTTTCAGTCATCTTAAACCTTTAACATTTTAAGGAGCTTCCTTCTGGCTAACAATCAATTAGTTTCCTTATGCACTCTTTACTGAAAGCACAGTATAACAATATACCAACATTTTACAATTTATAAAGGTACTGCCAGCACTTTAACCATATACATATCTACCTTAATCAAGCACTTTGTTCTATAGCCAGCAAGCAAGCTTGGCACTCTGCATGCTGACATGTCCATTCTTTTTTTCAGATTACTACTATATTTCTTTCTTAAAGGTACAGCATGGTATTGGATTTTATGGAAAGGGACAAAATAATGAAAAGGAAATAAAGAAAGATGGAAAGAGATTTAGGGAGAATAAGAAAAGGACTGTTGTAGGTTGTACTGTAGGTGGCCAACCTATTTCAGTTTTGGAAAAAAAAGGACAGGACATGTTTTAAGGAGTAATGTTGCACAACAGATTTTACAGAAGGAAGGGTAAAAGATAGAAAAATGTCCCTAACTGCTATACCAATTTCTTGGGAAGAGCACAGCTCTACCATTTACACATGTGGGTGTTTTCACAAATATGTACAATTATCACATGCAGACACCATTCCTCAAAATCAGATACTGTAGGTGTTTGCAGGTACAGCTGACTGGCCCCAACACTAGTCCACCAGGGGGTCAGTAGTAGTGACTGCACAACCCTTTCACAAATGTGCACACCTAGTACAAATCATACTAGTACACCATGTGCAATCAACATTCTTATCCCAGTCACCAAATACAGTACATACCCCTACACTCTGGTTGTGATCAGGCTCCTGAATACCATGGTAACTAATAATGCAATATACCACACATGGACTCTGCACAGTACACACACACACACACACACACACACACACACACACATACACCATTAAGACACAGGTGGTGTAACACAAACATAGATTTGTATTTAAAAAATGTTATTTCAGACAAAAATAATAGGAGTGGGTCAATGTTTGTTTTGGCCTCCAGGATGCATCACACCTGGGCACCCTCTGCCTACAGGGCAACAGGGCCACTAGCTTGAGGAGAGCTAGAGCCCCCATCCAGTCACCATGACTGTAGATCACTCTGTGCCTCCTACTGGTGGTCCGACCCCCAGTGTCTTTGTCCTTGTCCAAGAATCATCTCAAATGAGAACCACTCATTTTGTGACACAGCTGTAGCCATGTCTCCTCCTTCTCTTGCTCCTCCATCTTCTCATCCTTCTTTTTCTGTCAGTCCTCTCACTGCCACTTACCCCTGAGTGTCCCTCACTTACTGCAGTCTGGTCTGTAAGAATATATGATGGAGTATACCAGTCACTTGGCGACTACATAGGATTAACACTACACATTCAGATAGTAGTGTTTGATACAGTACTCACCCAAGAGGGGTCTACAACCATCCAATGTATAGCCCTATCATCCTTGTCCATAACAGATGCAGTGGGAAAGTGAGCAGGGACATTGCTTAGGTAAGGACTTTTCAGTCATCTCCATGGCTTTGTGTGCAAAAGGTTATGTGTGTACAGTGTCCACTATAGAGGAACCACCCCAACACCAACCCTGAGGGGGCCATGCACTATTAGCCAGGACAGAAACACCCCACAGTTGACCTTAACAAAGACCTCTCTACAGTCACACAGGTTTTAGTGGTGAATGAGGACTGTGTCCTGTGTACATCCTGTACATTGTAAACACACATGTAAACCCAACAACACTATTGTCACCACTATGGAGGATGTTTCCCAGATACCTGATTAATGTTGTCCATTAAATGATACAATGGGAGTTGTAGTTGAAAAAAGATAACAGCAAAAGCATGCTCATGTATATAGGGCAAGACTGGATCCTGGGATGGTAACAGAGTAACAATGCAAACAGTGGTGGCCAGTGTCTGGTTCCATCATGACTAAAGATATCCTGACTCTACTCTCACAATGTACCTAGTTGCAAGTAATTGTAATGTTTGGTGTCACTTGATGTGACTATTTTTAAACGCTATGAATATGCATTGTCATCTGCAGGACTGTTAAAGAGTGAGCAGTGCGCTTTTGTTCAGAAAACTTGCTATGCATGTATGTGTTCCACAAGCCCTGTAGCTTACAGGCTTTAGCGGTTAGCTAACAAATTGCAAGAAGACAGGTGGGTGCAAGATGGCAGTCTGGACTATTTATAACTGTTCTTCCCTCAAGATACTGATTGAAATAACTAGATAAGATGGAAACTGACACTGGGCAGCACTGCAAGCCAGTTCAGGTTTGACTGTCCCACTATTTATTTATTTAGATATGTACACACACACATATATAGTGTGTGAAGAGTTTCAGCAGGAAAGACATACAGCTGGAATAGCTCATTCTAGATGCATCCCGGGGGAGGGGGAAGAAGGAGTACAGTAAGTATAAAACACTGGATGCAGAAATAAGCAATTTGAGAGTAATACAGAGTTAATGCAGAAAATAAAAACAACAATGTTACAAGTAATATACATGTAATTACACATATGTACACTATATTTATATTTAAACTGGTAGATCCAGAATGCTTAGAGATGCAAGGAATAGCCAAAATGGCTGAAGGCATAGAGTGGATAGAATTACAGAATAGAGAGGTTTTGGAAGGGTTTGAGAAGATGGGTAGGGGGAGTGGAGAAAAGGTGAGGCAGACTTGTATCCCTCAGGGGTGATAACCCCACCAGGGTAGGAACAGACATTAAATGCTTAGTCCACTTCAAGGTTAAGCAGGGCAGGACGACCAAATGAAGAAGAGTTAGGGAAGAGAATGGAAGGCAGAGCATTTTTCATTTAAGAGGAGCCCACTCAGATCATGAATTGATACCAGGCCAGCTTTGATTGGAAGTAGGATGGGGTGAGAGGGAGTAGTAGAAACATGATAGGTAGGCTGGAAGTTGAGCTGCTGGGGTTTGTAGTGAGTGGAGTAAGTAGTGGAAATGTGGGGGTGAGTAGACAGAGGAAGGGTAGTGTGGGAAAGCAGAGGTGTGAATAAAGGGAGTCAGAAGCAGTTACAGGAGAATGAGGTGAGAATAGCCAGGAGAGGAGCAAGGGAGAAGGAGGAGGAAGCAGACCAAATATGTAGTGGGAAAGAGTTCCAGAGGTTAGGGAAGTGGTAAGAGAAGGCAGCTTGGCCTGCCAAGGAGGACCTGGGTGGGAGGGCAAGGGAGAGGAAAGTGGAGCTGGTAGAGTAAATGGTAAATGATAGAGCCATGGCTGGGTTTTCAGCCATGGTGGAGCCATGCCCTTGGATTATATACCAGGGTGAATTAAGCTCTGGCATATTATGTTACAAGGCCCTTTTAATGTGTATCAGGAGATTTTACAGGGATGATACAGGTGCATTGATGCCTATAGCAAGTCACAAAGGCACAGCTACCACACATGAAGAACTGCATACAATTTCTTAAAATTCTTAGGCTTTGAATGATCATACAGTTAGTGATGTGTGAAATGCATGAATTTCACAAAATTCAATCATTTTGCAAAATATTTTGTGGGAGCAAAATGCAAAATCCTGACTTCAAAATCACGAATTTTGCAGTTAGACCTAATTTCAGGATTTTGTCTCTCATTGTCTGTTCTTTAAAACACAAGGGCATTTGTAATGTAAATTGAAAGCTTATCTTACATGCATTAGAGAGAATGCTATCCCAAGGTTTTTCTATCACTAGAATGCTTTCTTGAAGCATACTGAGACATTTTAAAATTTATGTGAGAAGAACTCTCTGGTTGTTGATAATTGTTGATAACCTTTGTCTTCTGAGGCTTCTCAGTTAAAAGCATACTGTGTTAATTAGCTTCTCTGACGTAATCTTCTGTTATGTTTTCAATGTATATGTTAAACCAATGAGAACTATTTCTGTTTATTCAACATTATCTGGTGTTAATAGTATGGGATTTTCAAAATAACTGCCATAAAGCTTCTGAAGAAGAACCTGGTTGGTCCAAAAGCTAGAGCACTTTGTTCTTTTGTGTAACATCCATATTGGTCCAATAAAAGGTATCAAATCATTTGTTTCTGGATCTGCCCACAAAATTGAGCATTTTACCCACAAAATGCAGAATATTGCCCATGACCAGAGGAATTTCTCCACTCTCTGGCAAAATTTCTCTGCAACACTAAAGCCAACAGGATGCTAGATTGCATTGGGATGGCCCCCTCTTGCAGATGGAATGAAGTGATGCTGCTGCATTCACCCCTCCAAACTGAATATTATCTTTGCCAGGCTGAACTGCACTATCTGTCATAATAGCTGCAGTTAATGAAGTCAGGGTGCAGGCAAAACGTGTTGACTGTCCAGCATCACATGTTAATAATCAGGAGCATTTTTGAGAGCACAGTTAGCAATTTTAAAATCTCCAGCCCACATCTCAACTCCCACCGTTCTCTTTAACCTGCCACCCATCACTTGAGGTAGGGCCCATTGAACATTATGTTTTATTTTATTAGTAGAGCACAAGAGAGGTGAAAGTGAATCAGGAAAGATGATCCCTGCAATTATTTGATGAGACCTCACTCCACATCTCTTTGTGCAATGTGTCTTCTGCTCCAGAAATATGTTGGCAGAAACATCTTAAGCTCTGCAGAGCCTTTTGGACATATTCTAGGGACTACCAGTTTTTGGATCACTCTTCATGCAGACAAACAGCCGTTTTGTCTAAAAAAAAAAAAAAACAAGTGCTTGCTGATCTTCTGACCACCTCCTGCTAGGCAGCCATCATGGGATGGACATGACTGACAGTACAGACAACTCAGATGATGCAGCTTAGCCTGCAAAGACAGCACAGAGCTTGGACATGTGGACACAGCTGGTGGTGAACACTGCTATGCCTGCCTCTGTCTCTCATTCTATCTACTTTAATTTGAGCAATGCTACTATTTGAAATACAAGTGACATTTTTTAAAGTTGTTATGTGAAGCATTATTATAGCAAAGCAGTGATTATGAAATGATACACCAAAGTCTAAACACCTGTTCTTGGGTGTACAGATGGGAACTGGGAAAAACTGGGAACATCTATATGGATGACTAAGGCTGTCTTCCATTAAAAGACTCCAGAAGAAAGGGAGTTTTATCATTAAAGACTTTTGAAGTTTAGTGTCACTGGTGTCATTAGAAAGTACAGGAATTAAGGAACTGAGACCAGATAGCTTTAAATATGCATCTGTGACACAGAACTCTGAATCATAGGTCGATTACTGCCCTAAATATAGAGTCTGATTGAGCTGACATCACCACTTTATCTGACTGCAAAAACCCACAAATATATTCAAATGACTGTCAGATAGATGCATGGACACTGTATATGAAGATGCGTGGATACACCTCTTTTCTGTGAGCTCAGAAAATATTGCAGAGGAGCAGAGCAGAGGCTTGAACAAAACTACAATGAAAGTATTACTTCACCAGTAGCAGCTGTATTATATTTAATTCTCCAGCCACTAGTCAGATAGCCCTTAATATCACACACACACACACACACACACACACACGCGCACACACACAGAAGCTGAAAAACATTCCTAAACCCTCAAAGGACACACCTGTTATCAGAAGCTGTTTTTAACTGGCTTGTTAAGACTCTGATAGATCTAAGGCCCCAAACAAAAGATAAGAACTCGAACAATAGTTGCATCCTGAAGCAAAAGCTGGTGTCAAAGCCAGGCTTGTGCCAGCAGTTCAGGCCTCAGTAAATAAAAATTAATTTTCCTTGCGTAAGAGGGACCTGGGGCTGGCCTATCAGATCCAAGAGACTCTCTCAGCATTGAAACAATAGCAGTTAGGGGATAAGAGACGGGCTTGGCTGACAGCCTCAATGCATTGCATTATGCTTGACCACTCTCACAGAATGAGCAGTGTTTCCAAATGCAATGATGTGGCAACCAGCACCAGCATGTATATAGCCCTGGAGGTCATTGCCATCTAACTCTGCTCTCGGTGCCATGGCGGCTAGTTCTCTTCTACTGGACAATGTAATTTCCCTGCTGCCACCACCTTATGCCTCCTCGATCCCTTTAGATATTTCACTAAGGCACTGGCTGCTGTGCAGGAGACCAGGTACAGACTCTATTTTTTTCCTTTATCAGCTGGAGCATATCAAGTGAAGTGAATCTGGACTTCAGCAGACTTTGACACTGTCTGACGCATTGACTGCTGTTATTTCTCTTACTTGCTAATGGAGTGGCCGTGTGTCCACCATGGTTGGGGTATCTGTCAGCTTCATTCTGTGATCCTGCCTATATGCTGGGACTGCTGGATTTCAGCCCACCTCATGCCCTTCACCAAAAAGTGTTCTGTTTAGGCTGATTATTTAGTCCCACTGCATCTCCATGCATGGAGGTGCCCTGGATTGAGACAGATAACATGATTTCTGCTACTTGCTTGCAGGGAATTCTCTGCTGACCTTTATCTGGCTTGGTAAGGGGGGGGGGGTAATAGTGAATTTGAAATTTTCCACCTGTGAAATTCACTGGTGAAATGCGTGAATTTCACGAAATGTTTCGCACAGCGAAATTTGTGATTTCGTCAGAATTTTGTAAGCAAAATTAAATTTTGCAGCAACACTACATGCAATGCTACACTGACATTACCCTAACTGTGGTAACCTTTCTCCAAGCCCTGATGTGTTAGTGTTTTTCTTTGGCTGGAATGATAGTGCTGAAGTGAGGGCAATGCCAACACTCTATCCCAGGAGTATTCAAATTCAGAGAAGCACCATGCTGCAAATTCACTAAGGCTCTGGGGAATTTTGTTTACCCAAACAACACATTTTGTTACTTTTGTAGCATTCAGATATAGCCCTAACTGATGACAAAACAGTGTTTTCAATGAATAGTTAATAGTTACTGTTGTCCGTTAATATACTGTATTTTCTAATGCTCCTGGTGGTAGGGAAATTAAAGGAATCACTGCTGAAGGAAAGGGCTGTCGAACATTTTGAATCCAGTGGGTTACAAGACCTGAGACAGCATGGTTTTGCTGGAGGGAGTTCATGTCAAACAAATTTGATAGATTTCGTTGACTAGTTGACAAAGGAGTTACATCAGGGTAGAGCGATGAACATGGCCTAGAAACACAAAAGCTGTCAGCAGAAAAGGACCTCTTGGCCCACTTATTCTGCCCTAAAGTCCCTACCCTACCTACTGTGCTATCATAGACCCTTACTGATCTCTGGCCTTACCTCACCCCAGCTGTTTTACCAAGGTACCCCATGCCTATCCCATGCATGTTTGAAACTTGTTATGGAAGTTTCGTACTAATCGGCTTGTGTTGAGAAGTGTTCTAGGTGTCCACCCTTTCCATGAAGAAGTATTTCCTCACATCCCCCTAAGTCTCCCCCATTCCAGCTTCATATCATGCCTCCTTGTCCTTGAGTATCTTTCTCCACAGTATGCCACCCTCCTGTACCTTATTGATACCTTTCAGGTATTTGAATGTTTCTATCATGTCTCCCCTTTCCCTCCTCTCCTCCAGTGAGTAAATATTTAATTCTCAGAGTCTTTCCTAGTAGGGCATCTGATGCAGACCGTGTACCATTTTGGTTGCCCTTCTCTGCACTGCCTCCACCAGATCTATGTCCTTCCTGATATGGGGCCTCCAGAACTGGACACAGTACTCCAGGTGTGCACTCACCATTGATCTATTCAGGGTTAACACTACCTCCTGTTTCCCGCTGGTGACACCCTTCCCTGTGCACCCCAGCATCCTACAAGACTTTCCTACTGCATTTTCACACTGTTTTACTACCTTCAGGTCATGATATGATGACCCCCAGACCCCATTCCTGGTTTGCAGATGAAAGAAAGAGAAAAAGGAGCACTCAAAACGTGAAAATACTGTAAATGATAAAATAGCATTTTATTTACTGCCAGTAATAAATGAAACAGGAATCCCTGCGCTTCGGCGTTCGTGCCTTCAAAGGGGGTATGGCTAGCTGGAGATACAAAGACTTTTATAAACAACCTCTGACATCATCAAATTGTATCAGGTTCTACTAAATATGTGACTTTTGTTACAGCGTTTAATAATTGGTCAGGCCAGATTGGAAATGTTATTTATAGGAACTGGCACATTTTACATGCAGACAAAAATCTAGGTGTTGCAACAGGGGAAACTCCTCGGATCACCTTTTCAAGGGGACAGAATTTGAAAGACAGGTTGGTCCATAGTAGACTGACCAAACCAAAAAAGAGCACCTGGTTGGGTGATAAACCCATAGGGAGTTATAAATGCTAAAGATGTAACATTTGCAGTTACTGCAAAACAGGGTCTGAATTTATACATCCTGTTACAGGACACAGTTATACAATGAAAGATTTTGTAAATTGTGACACCTCTTTTGTGACTTATGCTTTGTGGTGTGAATGTGACCAGCTTTATATAGATAGAACTACTAGGGCATTAAAGCAGAGAAAACAGGAACATGTGAGAAATATAATTAATGCTAAGACTGATACTCCAGTTGGATTACATTTTTTTCAGAAACATAATTTATATCCTAAACATATGAAGTTTATGCATATTAATGGCAACAGCCCCTTAAATATGGAGGGAACAGAACCAATGAACTACTGAAACAAAAAAATAAATGGATTTATAGATTAGGCACAGTTAAACCAGATGGACTCAATGACCAATGGGACTTAAAGCCATTTTTAAAAGACAAAAAGAAAATGCAGAAAAAAAATTTATGATAGCAGTTGCTTATATGTTAACTGTTTTGTCACTGTCTTCTTCTGGTTTTTTTTCCATATAGGTCCATTGGAGAATGTATGCCTGTAGATCCCCACCTGAAATGGAAGGTCTTTCTCCCATTCTTTGGATGGAAGTTGTGTGAGGGGTGATCACATTGGGACATCTTCCCCAGTCCTTTCTTTACTTATACTTATACTTTTTTCCTTCTGTGTCCCTTCTTTTCCCTTTCCCCCTTCTCCACGTTCTTCACCCCCTTTCCCATCCCCCCACCTATTTCTTTTTCTCCCTTGGCATTCTTTTCTATATGTTTGTGTTTTAATTTGAACTGTTAAGTCTAATTATCTTAAGCCTTACCTTTATTTCTTTGTATGTTTCTGTGAAAATGACTCATTATGGTTATGATACACCTTTTCAACTTTAGAGATACGGTCTGTATTAAAGGTATAATATTATTAATAGAAATATGACCTTAATGTATTGTAGGAATAAGTTTAAAACTGGTGTTCTTTTAACCATAAAAGATAGAGAATGAATACACACTGATAGACAATAAGAAGATGTGTAAATAATCTGTATGATATTCAGCTTCTCTATTCCTTTGATTTTGTGTACAAAAGAAATAGATAATACACACAAAAATTTTTTTTTACTATATATATGTTATAATAGTAATTGGGTTTCACTATCTTTTGTTTACTAGTACACTTAGGCACAGGTGTAGTAATTAAGTTTTTTATGTCTCAATTTGATGATGTCAGAGGTTGTTTATGAGAGTCTTTGTATCTCCAGCTAGCCATACCCCCTTTGAAGGCACGAACGCTGAAGTACAGTGGTTCCCATTTCATTTATTACTGGCAGTAAATAAAATGCTATTTTAGCATTTATTTTCACATTTGGGTGCTCCTTTGTCTCTTTTTTCATCTGCAATTGAGGTTAGCAACCTCTGGCAGAAGCACCCCCTCGCTAACTGTGCACCGCTCTTAAACTGTGTTTGCCCTTTCCTGGTTTGTTGCTGTTAACACCTCCTCCACTAAATAATGTGTTGCCGTTAGGTTTCTGTGCCCCATGTGCATAATTTTAAATTTTTTGGTGCTGAAGCCCAGTTGTGAAACCCTTGACCAGTCTTTCAGCTTTTCTAGATCTTCCTTCATTTTTTCCACTCCCCTGCTCTGTGTGTCCATTCTGTTGCAGATTTTTGTGTCATCAGCGAACAGGAAAACCTTTCCTTCCAGCTCCTCTGAAATGTTGCTAATAAAGGCATTGAAGAGGACCGGGTGAGTACTGACCCCTGCAGCACCCCGCTGGTCACCATATCTATCTCCAAGTGAACTCCATTTACTACCACCCTCTGAATTCTCTTACTTAGCCAATGCTGTACCCATTTTATTATCTTTGTACTTACTCCCATGCTGCCTAGCTTGTTTACTAGTCTTCTGTGTGGAATGGTGCCAAAGGCCTTACTGATAGCCAGGTTGGCTACATCCACTGCTCTTCCCTGCTCCACCTCCCTGTTAACCCAGTCAAAAAACTCTATCAGGTTTGTTTGGAAAGATCCCCCCACTGTGAACCCATGCTGCCTCAGATCCTGCAATCCACTGGTGTTTAGGTATTCCCCAATCCTTTATTTAAGTAGTGTTTCCATAACTTTGCCCACCACTGAAGTCAGGCTTACAGGTCTGTAGTTTTCTGTCTCCTCCCTATTCCCACTTTTGTGTATTGGGACCACATCTGCCCTCCTCCAGTCCCTTGGAACTTCCCCCATATCCACTGATTGATTGAACAGGGCCATCAGTGGTGCTGACATTTCTTCCTTTAGTTTCTTCAGTATCCTTGGGTGAACCCCGTTTGGCCCCATAGTTGTGTCTACCTTTAGTTTTTCTAGCTCCCTGAGGACTCTACCCTCTGGAAAAGGGCTAGTGCCTACCTCCCTTCCCATTATGCCCTTTTCCCCATCTGAGGCCTGTTACCTACCCTTTCCTTTGTGAATACTGAACACAATAAGTACTTATTTAGTATGTCAGCTTTCTTCTGGTCCTCTTCCACCTCCTCCTCCTTTTAGTCTTACTATCCATGCCTAGCCTTTTCTTCTTTTTCTTATGTACCTGAAGAAAGTTTTATCCCCTTTTGCTGATTTTGCAATTCTTTCCTGTTTGTGCTTTAGCTCTCCTAACTGCCTTCCCTGTCCCCATTTGTTTCTCCTGATCGCTCTCCATATACTATTCCTTCTGTGTCACCTTGTACCTTTTGAATGCCTGCTTCTTTTCCTTTACCTTCTCTGTCAATTCATTGGAGAACCATAGCAGTCTCTTTCTTCTTTTGTTCTTTGTAACTGTCCTGACACAGAGGTCTGTTGACTTCTCAATGGCCTTTTTTATTCTTCCTCACTGTTTCTCTACCCCTTCTTTATTCACTGTTCCTGCCAGGGCTTCCCAGAGGCACTTAGGCAGTCTCCCATTTTCTTGAAATCAGGCCTTCTGAAGTCCAGGACCCTTGTTTTCATGTGGTTCAGTTCTTGCCCTGTCCTTATGCTGAACCACACCATGCTATGATCACTGGTTCCCAGGTGGCTTCCCACTGTGACATCAGTGACACTGTCCCTGTTTAACAGTACCAGGTCTAGTAACATCCCTTCTTCAGTGGGTTCTTTAACTAGCTGCCTGAGGAAAGCCCCCTGCAGGGAGTCTAGGATTTCCCTACTACTGACTGATGCTGTAGCAGGTAGACTCCAATGCACATCTGGTAGACTGAAATCCCCCACAAGCAGTACTTCACCCTCATTAGCCAACCTCTGTATTTCTTCTACCATTTCCTTATCCCCCTCCTCTCCTTGAGTTGGAAGTCTGTAGATCACCCCTAACCAAAAACTGCCCCCCCCACCATCTCCAGGGTGACTCACAGTACCTCCACTTTACCCCATCCCCCTTGTATTTCTGTGGCCCTTTAAATTCTCTCTTATGTACACAGCTACTCTTCCTCCAATTTTTCCTACCCTGTCCCTGCTGAATATCACATATCCTGGTATGGCTACCTTCCAGCCTGGTTTTCATTGCACCAGGTCTCTGTAATTGCTACTATGTCCAGGTTTCCTGCTGCCATTGAAGCCTTTAGGTCTGCCATCTTGTTGCCCAGACTTCAAGCATTTGCACGCATGGCTCTGTATTTTATACTGCTAGCTCCCCTCTTCTTGCCCTTTTGCACCCCCCTTTATCTTTGCCATTATCTTTCCTTTTCCCCTTCCCTCAGTCTCCTGGTTTCCTATTTGTATTTGTTCCCTGTGTGTCTTCCTAATCTCAGGATTCCCATTGCTGATCATGTAAGCATATTGCGAGGGAGGGCAGATTCTGTCTTCCTGCCTTACTCCACTTCCACCGCTGGCTAGTTTAAATGCTTACTAATATAGCATCTAAACAGCTCAATAAGATCTCAGTTCCCCTCCTGGAGAGATGTAGGCTGTCACCCCTGTACAGGCTTCTATCCCTCCAGGTGGATCCCCAGGGTACCAAGTCAATATGCAGCTAATGAAACAGTGCAACAAGAACTGCGATGTATAAATCATATAAACATTTAAAGTAACAGGAGTATAATGGGGTAGGAAATTATTACTGCCCCTGTCAATGTGCAATTAAAGTAGGAAGGGATCAAATTGCCATGTGGTGTGGTGCCTGGTTGAGTCGCTCCTGTGGTAGAGTGTCTAAGGCACCAGCACACAGCAAGGTTAGAGACCTGGGACCATGGTTTGGTTCCATCCAGGGCTCCTGGTGTTGCTACCTTTTTTTTGTTATAAAAATAAATTTCCCCCCCTCCTGAGTTTCTTCCCATCTCCTAAGTCCACACCCCCTTGGAGTTGGTTATTTTAAGTCCAGGGGGTGTGGGGGGAGAAGCCCCTCACAAAAACAAAGAGGTCCCATTATTTCGAATGGTATGCACTATTGTTAGTGTTGGTGTTGTTACCGACATTATTTTGGGGGCACAGCATTTTGCTTGCAGTATTGATTGTCGTGCTACTTTTGTTTCTGGCATTATGACCCTGTGCCTAACCCCAGTCCCCAATGAGTCTGAATCCCTCCTCTCTGAACCACGTCTTCAACCATAACTTGAATTTCCTGGTGCAGAGCCTCCTATCATCCCCCTTGTCATGGATTGATAGCACCTCCGAGAAGGTAACAATTGTACTACTTGTCTAAGACACCTGCCCAGTTTCCTGAACTCTTCCTGAACTGAATCTGCCCTCTCCCCAGCCAGGTCATTTGTCCCTAAGGGGACAATAACATCCAGTTCTCTCTGCTTTCCCAATTATCCTTAGGATCCTCCTTCTATCCCGCCAAGCTGTGGCACCAGGAAGGCACTTTTCCACCCTCTCATCATTTCTACCTGTCCCCAACTGCATCCCCCTCACTATCAAGTCCCCCACCAGGATTCACTTCCTCCTCCTCCTCCTCCTCTGGGGTCCTCTGTCACCCCCCCCTTGGGGTTGCCACCATGGAGAACCTCCACATCCACTCAGTCCCTGCTTTGATTTCAGTAAGACTTGTGATACTGTTCCACATAGGAGACTAGTAAGTAAGCTGGGTAGCTTAGGAGTGGGTCCAAATGTGGTAAACTGGGGAAGAAATTAGTTAAGGGATAGGCAACAGAGGGAGTGGTAAATGGAGTTCACTCCAAGGAAGGAATAGTGTGCAACGGGGGGCTGCAGGGATCAGTGCTGGGATGGGTTCTTTTTAAGGTCTTTGTAAATGACATTGCAGAGGAGATGAAAGGGAATGTCTGCCTCTTTGTGAATGACACTAAAATCTTCAATAGGGTGGACACTCCAGTGGGAGTGGAAAGGATGAGCAAAGACCTGAGAAAACTAAAGGAGTGGTCAGGGGTATGACAGATAGGTTTCAATGTGAAAAAGTGAAAAATAATTCACTTAGGACATAGAAACACAGGGGCAGAGTACAAAATGGGTGGCGTGGTTATCAACAACCACCAAGCAGGAAAGAGACCTGGGGGTAATCATATAAGATGGCCTCAAGGCAGCAACATAGTGTGGCGAGGCAGTTGGGAGTACTAGTGGGATGCTGGGATGCATAGGGAGGGCTATCACCTGCAGAAAGAGGGAGGTGGTAATACCTCTGTATAGATCTCTGGTAAGACCCCATCTAGAGTACAGAGCTCAGTTCTGAAGATCACTTCTCAGGAAGGACAATGGGTGGAGGCTGCCCAGAGGAGGGCAACTAAAATGGTGCAGGGGCAGCATTAAAAGCTGTATGAGGAAAAACTAGAGGATCTTAATATGTACACCCTGGAAGAGAGAAGGGAGAGTGGAGATATGACAGAGACCTTTACATTCCTGACAGGGGTAAATGAGGTACAGGAGGGAAGTATTTTTCAGAAGAAAAGATGCTCAAGAACAAGGGAACATGCTACAAAGCTGGAGGTGATATATTCAAGAGAGATGTTAGGAAGTACTTCTTCACAGTAAGTGTGGTGGATGCCACCGAATGGTTGAAGGAATTATTAGATAATATCAGAACAGAGAAGATGATTGCCAGTTTGCAGAACAGACTGAGCAAATTTAACAAAATCTGGGCCCCGCTTTTAGCTTTATACTTTCTATGAATGTCACAACCACAATAAATTTGGAGAACAGAGACTTTTCGTAATCTATGATTCTGGGCAGTCATACCTGCAATGGGTGGGAGATTGGGGGGGAGGCTAGGGGGAGGTGGGGGGCTCTTAGTTTGGGATAGGTGTTTTTTTTTTTATTTTTGTTTTCCTTTTTTAATATGCTAAAAGTACATGTTTGCATTGTATGTACCGTGACTATGATGTACTATATGTTGGAAACTGCAATAAATAAAAAAAAAAGAGAGTGGGATGCCTGGAACAATCTTTCAGCAGAAGTGGTGGGTGTAAAGACAGTGGCAGAGTTCAACGATGCATGCGATAGGCAGAAGGGAATCATAGTGGAAAGGAAGGTGTAGGGAAATAGAATGGTTTATCAAGTACGGTCTGCAGTAACAATACTGGTAGAGAAAAAAGGGGAAACTGGGTGGGCTAAGCGGTCCATATCTGCTGTAAAATTTTATGTTTCTATGCATTTAC
Organism: Neoceratodus forsteri; assembly: GCA_016271365.2. NCBI lineage: Eukaryota > Metazoa > Chordata > Ceratodontiformes > Ceratodontidae > Neoceratodus > Neoceratodus forsteri. The sequence continues at coordinate 1,058,408,289 of CM028132.1, read as the reverse complement.
AAATTATATAATAATAGGCCACAAAAATAATGCATAAAGAAACATAACAAATGTTGATAAGTAAGTAATTGAGCACTAGGGAGGTGTAGGCTATGCTGTAATAAACCCTCAATTTTTTTAACAATTTTTGGCCAGGAAAGACACACTAAGGCAAAGCTTGTTTCAAGGTGTGTCCTGGGAACACAGGGACCTTAAGTGAATTGCTCATGGTCACACATTATGCATTTGGTAGCTGTGGGATTCAAACCCGGTCCTCCAGGTTTGCAGCTCAGTGTTCTTAATCACTATGCTATACTACAACTGAAACCACAAGGTGAGGAGGGATGGAGGGTGGTAGGAGGGGGAAAGGGGGAAGAAAGCAGGTTGTTAGGGTGAAGCAGTATTCTTAGGTAGTGACTATAAACTGTTTTGCACTCCTGGAGGAGAAGGTGCAGTTTCAAGACTTCACCATGGGAGGCTGTGAGCCAGTCATTGAGACGGACCAGGTAGGGAGTGCAACAAATAACAGTCCAAGGAGAGGTGGAACTATGACGTCAATGGTGCTGAGTCAATATTCAAGGAAGAGGGCTGCCAACATTGTAGACAAAACTCTCCGCAGGAAGATCCTGAGCACTCATGGAAGCCAAAAGAAAACCAGGAAGCAGTGAGGTCGGACACAAAAGGTGTTTTTATTTTTGCATTCAGCTCCAAATAATAGTGCTCGCACAACAAGACAAACAGGCTAAGCTGCTTGTTGCCGCTTGCCCCAGCTCTTTGACTCAAATGTGCCTTCATCAGGGAGCATGGCTTAAAGGGAGACTGGGGCATGGCTTAAGGGCCCAGCTAATGCTAGGCATAACAATTCATGTGAACAATACTTTACAATTATCAAACAAGATGTTCAAGAAAAAATTTGATGTACAAGTTAAAAACAAAGCATAACAAATAGTATTATAAGTAAAAGGCGTAGACAATTTACTAGCTACATAAGCTAAATACATTTAAATAAGCTGCTGAGTAGTTCTAAGCTTTAAAGGGATAATGCTCAAAATAACCATACTTGAAAGTGCTGTACTCTTAGTCTAAAATGTGAGCTCTCATCAGGCAGAAGGAAGGAAAGCTAGAATAAACTGATCAGACTATGCAATTGCCCCATAGTTTCCATATCTGTAGCTCCATTCACAAGCTGATGGTTTCCACTGGGGAGAGGATTGGCATGTCAAATAGTCCCAGGCAGCAATTAGAAAAAGAGACACTCTAAAGAAAGGGGAGACATAAGAACATAAGCATATTATATATGTACAAAACAGAAAGCATTATATTAATTAGAATCTAAATATTCACATGAAATATACTAATAACAGTTCCTGTTAAACATTTCAAGACAGTTGGAAGCAATTCAATTCACAGAAAGGACTTCAGAGAATGGGCACCTGCATTCTTGTGGTCATTAAGCCCCAATGGTTTAACAATCTTAGGTTTGAAGATGCAATTGCTTTCTTTTCTGAGTAATATACTAAGCCTACCACCCCCTTTCTGGGGTGGTAGTGCCCATTCCAGACTCATAAATCTCAAGGCATCTGGATCAGAAATATGTGTTTAAAGACATGGGGCCCAATTCCAGAAGGAGCCGTGGAGCGATGTTAGTTGTGCCACTCCAAGGGTTACAGCAACGCTAGGTGTGCCAGGAACCCTGCTCCATATTCTGAAAGAAAGCAGGGTTCCTGCACCAGTCACCCTGTGAATGTCACAAGTGCGGGACTGTGCCTGACCAATGGTGCACCAGCAGCACATGCCACAAGATGGTGGCACCCTTTATGCTGATGAAGCAAGGTACAGGCTGCACTGCTGATGATAGTGTGGGGGACACAGGTGCCCAGTGGGGGTGTAGGTGCAGATGGGGTCCTAGGGATAGTTGGTGTGCCACCAGGACTGTCAGGTACTGCTTCGGCACCCAGCAGGATGCAAATGCCCATAATATATCTATTTGGGGTCATTTGCACCCCAGGGTGTCACAGTGATCCCAAACATCCCAGCTGCCATAGCAACTCTCCCTATGCCCCTCTGAATACCTCCTGCCCACAGACCCCACTAGTAGCCCTCAATTGACAGTGCACCAGTCGGTCACTAGGGGCTTAGACCATCTCCTTGCAGGTCTAAGTGGAGACAATGGGGCTCTTGGAATCAGAATTGTGAGCCCTAACATGGCGCAAGCCCCCTTGCATCCTGGTGTACCCAGTTGCAGATCACAAGGGTGGCGCAGTGCCCATTTGGCACAATGGGTTCACTGTTTGGCTCAGCTCAGGTTATGGGATAGGGACTGCTGCAATGGGGCACTCAAGGTGCTACTTACAACATTGCTCTTTGACACAACCACCTTGTGTCTGCCATAACAGCTGCTGGAATCTGAACCCTAGAGTCCAACAGGGGTATCATGCTTCTGGTTTACAATAGCGCAAATGTGCTACTGTATTCTTGTTTCTAGAGGGCAAATGGTTCTGCCAATATAAAGTATATTGCAAGCGCACCAAAGAACATAAATAACAAATGATGTATCACATGTGATATGGTCTCTGACTTCAGCTATGGTGTCACCATTGCCAGCATGCTGGAATGTGTTGCCCATTTGAGCAAATCTGCAAATGATGCATCTTGAGCATTTGAAGTAACCTCTAGGCCTTTGTGGGAGCCATTCAAGTCCACTTCTGGAGGTGGGTTCAGGTTCTTATCTACTGTGGACCAAATTAAACTTAAAGGGGACTGGAATTTGTCTTTTGAAATTTATGACTACATTGTTGTATCTTTGAAAGCTAGTGTCAAATGAGCACGATATGTATTAGTGTGTATCTCACTGTAATAAGGAAGCTTTTTTTTAAACGCTTGCATGTTGTACTGTATTTTTTTCTGTGTGCCATTTTGAACATTCCTGCATGAGAAACTGGAAGCGCAGTTACTATAACACATTGGCATGGTTCATTATTGTGACACTCCTCATGTTAAGTGGCTGGACTGCTTCACAGGCACAACAGGCACAAAATGGTGGATTCTACATACAGTCTTAAATTACTCTTAATCTATTTTTAACTCAGCTTTACAATTAAGTGTAATGTAGTTTCCCTGTTGCATTTCTTGTTTAAAGAGAGCTGCTGCTTACTGTGGTCAGGAATTAATGCTGACTGTTGTTAACAATTCTCTGTTGACAGTCCGATTTTCAGTTTTATCCCTAATTAAATTTTGAAGGCTGACTGTCCTCTTTATGACAAGTTATCAGTCTTGTTTCACAAATGCAAGACTGCTTTTTTCCTGTTTCATTCTCATTATACAGTAGTCCAGAATAAGCAGAATGTTTAGGTAACTGCTTTCATGCTTTCTGATTAATTCGAATAAATGTTGAATCATGATAGCCTGAAAGTATCATATTGTAAAATAATCTTTATACAATGGGGTATGAAAATCTTGTAACCTTATTGGTCAAAACAGGTCACATGACTGTGGTAAATCCTCCAGTATACCCACTATAAATGTTTTCTGTCACTATAAAAACAAAAAAGTTGAACATTGTATAATATAGGATGATGACAGGGAGGATTGGGTGATTTATTTCCGGTGGTTAGTCACCGGCCGCGCCTCGCGTGTGATTCACCGAACCACACCAGACATGGTAAATCCACCAATGTACCCACTCCCTGTCATGGTATATTGCTTAAATAAATGATGCAAACAGGATGTTAATCCCTCATTTCATGGTGTGATGCGTGTCTCAATGAGAAGTTCTGCCGAGGTGTTCCTGCAGACCTGCTTTCATCTTGTACAGTATATCTAAAGAAACCCTGAATTTGGACAGTATTTCTTTATCATGCAATCAAAACATGTTCATTTGGAAGGGTTTGCTTTTTCTGTACTTAGGGCAGCTCATCATTTTTTTGACAAATGTATCCCCTAATCTTGATCATCTTTTAGCTTTATCTGTAACTGCTGTCTGATTTATCATTACCGTGAAGCATGAAAAACTGCAGCCATTTTTTCCATTGATATTGAATTGATGCTATGCTGAATCAACATGACAATTTGCATCTCCCAGTGCCTATGGTGGTTTGCCATTTCTGGGAATGCCTGGTCCAAACCCATATAAATAATTCATTTTTATCTGGTGCTGAGTCCATCTCTGCTCACGTGCAGGAACAATCATGATGGGGAAAAATAACAGCTGCAAATAGCAATCAGGCCATCACGTAATGAGCTAAAGGCATCTGAATGTGTTTCTGTGTGATGTCTGTCAAGTCACTGATATTTTTATGAAGCATGATCATTCTTATATATGTGAAGGGATGGGCTCAGCACTGGATAAAAATGAATTACTTATATAATGTAGGTATGGACTAGGTGTTTCCAGGACTAGCAGAACCACTGTAGCCACCAGGGGATACCATATTTTAATATCGAATCAGGACAGAATAAATAGTAATGGGAATGTACAGCTGCAGTTTTACATCCTTCACACAACAGCTGCAGGCAAAGTTGAGAGATGATCCCAATTTGGGAATACATTTACAGAAAAAAATTGATGAGTTACCCTAAGTGTCAAGTACCTCAGCATTATAGCACTAAGCACTGAGAGAAAAAAAAAACCCTGCCCCTTCAAATTGGACACAAAGTTTTGGTTGCATGCTAAAGAAATGCTGCACAAATTTAATGTTTCTTTAGATGTACGAGGAAAGTAGGTCTGGAGAAACACCTTGGCAAAACATCACTTTGAGGCATGCATCATGTCATGAAATTAAGGAAAAAATTATGTTTACATCTATAAATTATTTTAACCTGTGATACTGATAAGCTATCAGGCTTCAACATTTATTTGAATGTACCCAAAAGATAAAGGTTATGGGCAAAATTAGAAAGGAAATAGCAATTTGAAACTAGGTTTAGGAAAAAAAAAACATGATGAGGTGTCCTAAGGGTCAAGTTCATCATCATTCTAGTACAAATAGTAACCATCCCCCCCTTCAAACCAGACACAAAGTTGTTAACATAGAAACATAGAAGTTGGAGGCAGATAAGGACCGCAAGGCCCATCCAGTCTGCCCATTTCTTTTTCTACCTTATGAATGTGTCATCGGCCTTTGCTCTGTCAATGGTCTATCTATTCATACTCATCCCAGAGGACCTGCCTGTTCCTTTTGGAAGCTGAGAAATTGGCTATACTGCAGAGAACAAACTAGAATGCATTTGAGGAACTGGTAACTTGGTAAAACATAATATTGTAGGGGACTAGGAAGGTAAGCTACACTTTCTACAGAAAGTTTCATTATTTTCTTATTGGCATTAAGAATTGCAGGATTCCATTAAAGTGTAGTAATTTTATAACCAGAGGGGTTGTAATACAACTGAAGTTGCTTGATTTCTGTGCTAGACACATAGGATTTGGAAGGATATTTGTGCAATATTTTGGAAGTGTTCTGCTGTTTGTTTTTATCCCTGGACTCAGTAGAGTAGTTTGTGTAGGAGCAGTGGTCTAGTACATTGTGGTGTTGGTTTACTTACTATAAAGGGCAGTACTCACCAGGGTGGTGGAGCAGTGGTGTAATTGATTGTTTCTAACAGTCACCAGTGGTTGTGGCCTTTCCTTTATAGCCAAGGTTCTGACATCACTTCCTCAACAGGTCTTGGAGCAGAACTGTCATATTCTTAATTACCCAGCACAGTGCATAAAGTGTAAGTATACACACACCAAAAAAAAAATAAATTGTATATTACTCATTGTATATTATAAGGAAGAGGGACATGTGGGGAGTGGTGCAATGCACAGGCTGTGGGGCAGCAATTTTCCGGGAAACATTCTGGAACCTGCGTTGCTGCCCTATTTGCAGGCAACTGTCCGCTCTGAGGGAGGAGGTTGCCCACCTTCAGGCTGAACTGGCAAGGACTAAGGAGGACTCCCCCACCCAAAGAGCACCAGTTCCACAACCACTGCCTCAGAGGTTGCCATGTGTGAAGAGCAGATGGACCACAGTAGGTTCTGGGAGGGTGAGGGTGGTGGAACAGAGGCGTAGCCCCTGAGCTGCACCTCTACACAAATCATATGTTGGTCTGGCAAATCAAGGTTCCTCTATGATGACACCCTCATTGAAGACCAAGAAGAATGCTGGGGACATCCACAAGGGAGACCCACAAAAGAGTGGCAAGGGACAACACAAGGGAAAGAAACAGCTTCTGACAGGGGACTCATTTGTTAGGGGTGTAGACCTGGGGAAGGGAGAGGAGAGGAGAGGGAAGTAAGGTGCCTGCCTGGTGCCATGGCTTGGAGGGACAGGAAGCGAATCCTCAGGATTGCAGAAGCAGCATCACAGGAGAGGAACTAGATATCATTGTCCACCTCGGGACAAATGACCTAGCTAGGCATCAGATCAGTGCAGTGCAGGATGAATTTGTGGAGTTGGGGAGGGCCTCAGACAGGTAGCAAGCACGGTAACCTTCTCAGAGGTGCTGCCAGTCCATGGCAGGGGTGAGGCTAGGGTACTGCACACCATGTGGTTTAATGAATGGTTGCAAAACTGGTGCAGAGCACAGGGCTTTGGCTTCATTGGGGACTGGGGGTCCACCTGGAGAGATGAAGGTCTATACTGGCATTATGGTCTGCATCTGTCCAGGAAGGGAAACACGCTCCTAGGTGACAGGTTTAAAGGCTTCCTTGGCAAGCTTTTAAACTAGCCAAAGGGGGACGTGCTGATAGGAAACAGGAAAGTTCAAGCCTCCCCCCACAAAGCATGGCAGGTAGTAGGGTAAACACTGAGGTACAGAGCTTGACAGAGAGCAGGACAGGAGTAAATGGAAAAATGGACAAGGGCAATAAGAGCAAGGATGGGGTAAAATAGGATACAGCCAACATTAAATGGAGGGCAATGAGTACCAACGCCCGTAGTCTTGGAAACAAGCTTCCAGAGCTAGTAGCCCTGATGGAAGTGGAACACTTGGATATTGTGGCAGTCACAGAAACATGGTACACAGAGAACCATGACTGGGATGTCAACATACCAGGGTACACAATCTACAGAAGGGACAGGGAGGTTAAAAGAGGAGGTGGAGTAGCTCTCTACATAAGGGAAGGGATCAAAGTAACAGAACTAAAAGGTAAAGGGGAGGACAAGAGGAACTCTGGGTCACATTTGAGACAGGGAATGGCATCACAATCCGCACAGGGGTTGTATACAGACCCCCGTCTCAAGGGGAGGAAATGGACAAGAAAATGATAGAGGGCATTCTCAAAATGGCTGAAAAAGGGGAGATACTGTTGATGGGGGACCTGTATATGCCAGATATTAACTGGGCAACATGGACTGCTGCCACATCCAAGAGCAGGTCATTCTCGATGCCCTACAGGCAGCATGTCTTAGACAGCTAGTGGTGGAACCCACTCGGGAGGGAGCAATATTAGACCTGGTACTCTCAAATGGAGAGAGGATCACAAACTTAGAAGTAAGTAGACACCTGGGAACAAGCGACCACTGCACAGTGTGCTTCACAATAAACACAACCATGGAGACAAGCCATACAAATACAAGGATACTGGACTTTAGAAGGGCTGACTTTGGCAAAATGGGTGAATACCTGAGGAATGCATTAGCAAATGGCCAGAAAGGAGGGTGGAAGAACAATGGAGAAAATCAAAACTGCCATCATGGAGGCAACAAGCCTTTGTGAAAACAAATAAAGAAAACAAAGCGGAATAAAAAACCACTATGGCTCTCAAAAGAAGTGTCAGGAAGGTTAAGGAGAAAAAGGCTGCATTCAAAAGTATAAGGAATCACAGACAGAGCACGACAGGAATTGTATCAATTAAAGCAGAAAGAAGTGGGAAGGCAGTCAGAAAAGCAAAGGCCCAAACCGAGGAAAGGATAGCCAACTCAGTTAAGAAGGGATAAAACTTTTATAGGTACATTAGGAACATAGAAGGTTAAGGAGGGATAGGGAAGATTAATAAAGGAGAGGGAGGTGGGCAGAGGGAGACAGTGAAAAGGCAGAGATAATGAATGAATACTTTTGCTCAGTATTCACAAAAGAAGAAGAGGAGGAGTTACCTAAACCAAACAGTAGAAGCACTCTGGATAGTGGGTTGATACCAGTCCATTTAAAGAAGAAAGAGTACTGAAAGAACTCTAAAACTCAAGGTGGACAAAGCAATGGGGCCTGACGGGATTCACCCCTAGAATCCTAAAAGAGCTAAGGAGGACCTAGTGACACCACTAACCACACTTTTAACAAATCATGGGAAGATGGGGTGGTACCTGAGGACTGGAGGAGGGCATATGTGATTCCCTTCACAAAAGTGGGAGCAAGGCAGAAGCAGGAAACTACAGACCTGTTAGTTTGACCTCAGTGGTGGGGAAAATGATGGAATCACTCTGAAAGAAAAATTGTTGAGTACCTAGAGGCCAGCGGGCACTGGACCCAAAGCAGCATGGATTCACAGCAGGAAGGTCATGTCAGACAAATCTAATGATTTCTTTGACTGGGTGACCAAAGTAATAGACCAGGGAGGGGCTGTGGATATGGCCTACCTAGACTTTAGCAATACATTTGACACAGTCTCGCACAAAAGATTAATAATCAAGTTAGCCAGCCTGGGAGTGGGTCCCAGGGTGTTAGCCTGGGTAGAAAACTGGCTGCACAACAGGACACAGAAGGTAATAGTGAATGGAACACATTCTGGAGAAAGGGGGGTTACTAGTGGAGTACCTCAGGGCTCAGTACTGGGTCCAGTCCTCTTTAACATCTTTATAGGTGACTTTGCAGAGGGTCTGGAAGGAAAGGTATGCCTCTTGGTGGATGACACAAAGATCTGTAACAGAGTTGATACACAAGGGGGGGTAGAAAGGATGAGAAGGGACTTGTCAAGGTTGGAGGAATGGTCAGACATATGGCAACTTAAATTCAATGCAAGAGTGCAAAGTAATGCACCCGGGAAATAAAATCCAGAGAAAGAGTACTCAATAGCAGGAAAGTACTAACAACAACAATAATGGAAAGGATCTGGGTGTAGTCATATCAGATGACCTAAAGGTGGGTATGCAATGTGAGAAGTCAGTAGGGAAAGCCAGGGGATACTGGGATGCATAGGAGGGCATCACAAGTAGAAAAGGGAAGTGGTTATCCCTCTATACAGACAGTTGGTGAGACCCCATCTGGAGTACTCGTGCAGTTTTGGAGACCTCATCTACGCAAGAACATGAACAGGATGGAAGCAGTCCAGAGGAGGGCAACTAAAATGGTGCAGGGTCTACATCAGAAACCATATGAAGAGAGACTGAGAGAGCTTAATATGTACACCCTTGATGAAAGGAGGGACGGGGGGACATGATAGAAACTTTTAAGTACCTCAAGGAATCAACAAAGTCCAGGAGGGTAGCATCTTTCAGAAAAAGAGATGTGTAAGAACAAGGGGGCACAATTTAAAGTGAGAGGGGGGATGGCTCAGGGGTAATGTGAGGAAATTCTTTTTGATGGAGAGAGTGGTGGACGCATGGAACCGCCTTCCTGGAGAGGTTGTGGGGTCTAAAACAGTGGAGGAATTCAAACATGCATGGGACAGACATAAGGCAATTATAGTGGGGATTTGCAGGAAATAGGCTGTTGGTTAACTAGAATCTGCAGCTTATCCAGTAGGTAGGGAAATGGGCAGACTGGGTGGGCCAAGTGGTCCTCATCTGCCGTCAAAGTCTATGTTTCTATGTTTCTATGTTTCATCTGTAATGCTCCCTTATGCCTATCCCATGCCTGTTTGAAGCCCTGCACTGCATTTATATCCACCACTTCCTGAGGTAGGCCATTCCATGTATCCACTACTCTTTCTGTGAAGAAGAACTTCCTCACATTACCCCTTAATCAGCCTCCCTTTAATCTCATGCTGTGTCCTCTTGTCCTGCTATTTTTCTTATATTGAAACATGTTAGACTCTTTCACCTTGTTAATGCCCTTGAGGTGTTTGAATGTTTCGATCATGTCACCTCTCTCCCTCCTTTGCTGTAGGGTATACATATTGAGCTCCGTTAATCTGTCCTCATATGTTTTCTGATGCAGTCCCGGCACCATTTTGGTTGTTCTTCACTGGACTGCGTCAATTTGGTTAATGTCCTTGGGAAGGTGTGGCCTCCAGTACTGCACACAGTACTCCAGATGGGGCCTAACCTGTGTCTTGTAAAGAGGGATTATTACCTCCCTCTTCTGACTTGTGATACCTCTACTAATACACCCCAACATCCCCTAGCCTTATCTACTGCTTTAGTGGTCTGCTTTGATGATTTCAGGTCATCAGTGATGTTGATGCCCAAGTCTCTTTCTTCTCTTGTGACTGCCAGCAACTCCCCTCCCAGCCTGTAGGTGGCTTCAGGGGTTCTCTTCCCTATTGTTGTTACTGGTCAAAGAACTGTAGGCTGAGTTTATTGGTCCCATAGATATAATAGGAGAAAAAAAGTCTGGAGAAACATAATGGGGAAAAACATCACTAATAGACGTGATTCGATCTTTGAAATTAGTGGAAAAAATATCTGTATCGGTTGCCTGTCATAAAACCAAACTGACTGATACAGCATTTTTGGCTGCTCATCCAATGTAACAAATTCTGCCTTATGACAGACAAAGGCTGTACCATAACTGTAATTTAGCAACAACAACAACAACAACAACAAAATAAACAATATATGTGTTATTAAAATACTTATTTTAACAATAAAAATCAGCAACCCATACTTTATCTCCTTCAAATACACACCAGTTTTATGGCTTCACACTGAGAAGTGTCAAATTCAGAAGGCAACAAGTTCTGCTGTTAAGATCCAACCATGAGATCACATTAGATGTACTGCACATGAAGAGAAGCAATGAAGAAGGAAACAGAAATGAGAGCCTTGGGCATACAGCACATGGCATAATAGAAAAGAAACACATACTATGAAAATATGACACTGTCAACTTTATTAGCAAGAAAATCAGTATCTGAAACAAACAGCATTATCTAACATTATTAAACATTAACATTAGAGACATGCTGGTACTCACACAAAATTCATGTCCCCTTCTGAACATCTGAAGGCTGGGGGGAGCTGGAGGAGAAGGTAACCTTATTTGCCTTTTGAGAGGTGCTACCAGTATAGGAAAGAGAGGAGGGATTGGAGATAAGGATGAATCATGAGAAAACTGCACAAGGCCACTGATTTTCAGTTTTTTACTGGAAAACCTAGTAAAATTCAAGAATTTGGACTGCCTGCACACCACTAAAAACAAAGAATTTTATAGAATTTGTCATTTCAGACCAGATCAGTAAACATGCCAAACATATATTTTTCTTATAAATGCATCCTCCAGTATTTTCAGTTTGCTTTATTTCAATTCTCTGGGGCTGGCAGTATAGCCTAGAGGTTAGACTAATTTATATATTTATTTATTTTAACTATGGTGATCGGGAGAGGCACACTGAGCTGGGGGTCTTTTCCAGGTGCTACCTGGGGATGTGGGGTTACAATACAAACAGAGGAAGAGAACAGACACACTAATTATCACAAAGTCAAGTAAATATAAACAGATGGAGAGAACAGTAATTGCAAATATAACAGAGTCCAGTTCTATGGAGTAAGAACAGGATCAAAATCATACATCCAGTAACTACAGCAAATCATCAATAATAATCAGGGTAGGCAGGTCAACAAATCAAATAATGTGTCAGAAACAGGATACTAGGAGGTCATCAGGGTCAAGGGGGCTGAGGTTGAGGGACTGAGGAGGAGGCAGCGCAGAAGCAAGGACAAAAAGGAGTCTGTCAAAGCAGATGCTTTAGGGCTGGAAGTAAGAATGAATGGTAAGCAGTTGGGCGGATCTGATTCAAGAGGGAGGGGAGTCTGTAGAAGAAAGTTAACAGAACAGAAGTTGAGCAGGGGTTAGGTAGGGACAAAAGCAGGAGTCCATGGAGTGCAGTGGGTAGGAGGAGGGGGCCGCTGTGGAAAGGAGGGATGGGAGATAGGAGGGGAGGGTCCCAAACCAGTATTTGGCTATGAAAGCCAAGCAGTGCATCAGGCAATGATGGGGTAGGGGTGAAATAGTGATGGAGAAGTGCAAAGAGCAGTGATGCATGTGGGGGGGAGTTATAAGCGAAGCAGCAAAAGGAGTTCAGGAGAGTATCAAGCAGGGATAAGGATGTGGCAGAGGCAGTACTGTAGACTATGTAAGCACGTTCAGTTACTGGAAGAATCATTTTTTTGACTAGTTCATGATGGATAGGGAGGAGGAGGCTGTCTCTGTTTCAGTGCAATATGCCTAATTTAGTTTGGAGTTTTGAGCATATGGCAGCAATGTGGGAAATAAATTGACCTTGGTGTCCAGCCAGACCACAAGGTATTTAAATGCGATGACTACTTCGCTGCTGGAGCTGTCAGGAATGGAGAACACAGGGAGGGTCTGGAGCTTATCCAGTGATTGCCTTGTCCCAAATGTCATAGAGACAGCTTTCTTAATATTGACTCTAAGATGATTAGCATGAAACTAGCTGAGGAAATTGTTGAAACCTGCTGAAGGGGGTCCTGGATGTCAGCGGTCATAGGTCCTGAGGAGTATAGGATGGTGTGGTCTGCATACATTTGGATGAGGGAATTTGTGCAGACAGAGGGCGGTCATTGATGAAGAGGGAAAAAAGGATGGGGCCAAGGATGGACTCTTGGAGGATCCCTGCAAGAATGGGGAAAGGGGTTGAAAAGACGGAGCTCACCAGGACAGATTGTTGCCTATCAGTGAGATAGGATCTGAACCAGTTGATGGTGAGGAAAGCCAGACCAACTGAAAGTAGCTTGTTCAAGAGCAGTGAGTGAGAGACCAAGTCAAACACTTTGACCAGGTCAGTGAAGATTGCAGCAGTGATGTGACCCTGGTCTATTCTTGAATGGATGGCATTTGTGACCCACAGAAGGGAGGAGATGATTGAGTGTTGTTTACTGAATCCTGATTAATAAGGAGAGAGAGAAGGTTAGAAGAAGCTAAGAATTCAGTGATTCTGGAAAGGACTAAAGACTCCTGAAGTTTTTCAAAGGAGGGGATGAGGGATATGGGCTGATAATTGCCAGAGGCTGAGGGGTTACCATCTTTGTGAAAGGGAAGAACTTTAGTGACTTTCCAGTCTAATGGGGCAGTGCTGGAAGAGAAAGAGAGACTCAGTAGGTGAGCAAGGGGGTTGGTAATAGCAGGAGCAGAGATACGGTATGAAGAAACCTGGGATGAATATTCTCCAAGCTGGATCTGGTAGGGTTAAGAGAGTAATGCATGAAATACTTCATGCAGTGAGATTGGAGGAAGCTGTAGACACCAGATGGGCGGGTTGGGGGGTAGGGGTGGTATGATCTGGAAGCGCAGATGTAGTAAAGAATTTGTGAAAGATAGTGGCAATGGATGAGGAGTCAGAGTCTGGGGAGCCATTACAGTCAGGGCCAGTGGGGCTGACTGGGAGGGGGGTCAAGATTGGAATGGAAGATACGCCAGAATTTTGAGGGTGAATTTAGGTTAGAATGAAGGTGGGATTTAAAGCAGGGAGCCATTGCAGAGCAGACTGGACCTCATGAAGGAGGCTGTGGTGACACCACTTTTAAAAAAATCTTCCTCCGACCCAGATTGTCTTACGAACTACAGACCAGTCTCTATCCTACCATTTTTGGGCAAGGTTATTGAGAAGGTAGTCGCGTTGCAGCTTGAGAACTTTCTTATCACCCATGAAGTCTATGATCCTCTCCAGTCTGGTTTCAGGAAGAGGCATAGTACCGAGACGGCATTAGTTCAAGTACTTAATGATCTCCTAATAGCGAGGGATCAGAGGAGTCGTTTGATCTTGGTCCTCCTTGATCTCACTGCAGCATTGACACCGTGGATCATGGGGTGTTGCTAGAATGTCTGCAGCTATTCTGTGGACTGTTGGGGACAGTCCTCAGGTGGTTCCATTCTTTCCTCACAGGCAGGACTCAGAGGGTGGTGTCAGAAATTTTTTCCTCGGCCCCTTTCACCCTGCCTTGTGGGGGTGCCGCAGGGTTCTGTGCTGTCCCCCATGCTGTTCACGGTGTACATGTTGCTGTTGGGAGACATTAATAAGGTGGCATGGGCTGAGTTTTCACTGCTATGCAGAAGACTCACAGCTCTACATGTCCTTTGTACCCCGAACAGAATAGAGCGATCTTGGTCTTTAACAATTGCCTTGCTGAGATTCAAGACTGGATGAGTGCTAACTGGTTGAGACTGAACCCGGACAAGACTGAGGTGTTGGTGGTGGATCCAGCTCAGCGGGTAAAGAAGTTGACTCCTGAGCAACCATCTGGGTGTTGTGCTTGATAACGAACTGACGCTGAAAATATAGGTGTCAGCAGTTGTCAAGTCCTCATTTTACCATCTGAGAAACATCGCCCGGATAAAGCACCTTGTTCCATCTGATGACCTACATTGGTTCATGTCTTTGTGTCCTCTCATCTTGATTACTGCAATGCTCTATACCTTGGGTTACCAGGGGTGGATCTCCATTGCCTGCAGCTGGTGCAGAACACTGCAGACAGGTTGTTGACAGGGTTGTCAAGAACTTGCCATGTCATGCCTGTGCTGCACGAGCTGCACTGGCTGCCAGTGCAATGGAGGATCACCTTCAAGGTAGCGTAGCTGACCTATAAGACCCTACATGGAGAGTGACCAGGTTACTTGCAAGACTTCCTTTGGCCTTACTGCCCCCTCCATCCACTCTGTTCTGCCAACAAGGGATTGCTAGAGGTTCCCAGGGTCAGTCTTCAGACATCTGGCACTAGGGCTTTTGCTTTTGTAGCCCCGACCCTGTGGAACTCTCTACCTCATCAGATTAGAGAGTGCCTGTCCACCGAGACTTTTAAATCCTCATTAAATATATATTTATTTAGCTTGGCATTTTAGGATAATGTTTAGTTTGAGCATTACTGACTTTTTACTTTTATATGTTTTACTTGATTAAATGTCTGTTTTTATATTGTATGCGTGCTTTGGCTTTTGAAAAGCGCCTTAGAAATAAAATTTGATTTAATTTGATTTGATTTGTGCATGTGTTTCTCCAAGACCTGTAAATTTGCAGGTCCAAAGGGGAGCAGGAGGATATAAATTGGACCCTGGCCTGGTCCTAAGCATTGCACAAGATTAAGAGATCAGCTGAAATCCAGGGGTGATGTTGATGCTTAACCCTGACTTTTCTGAGGTGGGCATGGAGGTTTCCAAGCATTACTAAGGACAGAGGTAAGGAAGCAGAGGCATAGTCGACATCTGGGGCAGTGAACACTAGGAACCAGTCTGCCAGTGCTTAATCCAAAAGAAGGGCATCATTGTCAAGGGCATTGAAAGCCCTGGACCACATATATTTGGGGGCTGAGTGGGGGAGGTACACCTTCCTAACCCAATAGGTTAGACAGTGATTGCTGACTGTGTCAGGAAGAACCCTGACCACAGTGATGCGGTGGGGATGGGAAGACAGCATCCAATTTATAAGGGAGTTGTTGGAAGAGTGAGTATTATAGCCAGTGGGTTCAGAAATCAGTTGAGTAAGGTTTAGTGAGACAACCTGGAGAAAGAAGATATATGGGAGGCAGAGAGCCAATCCAGATTAAAGTCACCTGAAAGAATGAGTTCACCAGTGTGTGGTGTGTATAGAGATCATGATAATGCAAGAGACTAGTGATGAGGAAGCAAGCCTAGGGGAGGCACAGACCACTACAATGAAGATAGGGAAGGAGGATGGGAGGGGTAGGCTGGTTATGATGAGTTCATGTTATGATGGGATTGATTCACGAAAGGAGATGGTGCATGAGATGGACTGACAAATGTAAAGAGCAACACCACTGCCTCATTTGCCATGGTCTTCATGGTAGAAATGGTAGTCAGGGAGAGTAAGGGATAAGTTAGGGTTCTTGGGTGATAACCAGGTTTCAGTGATGTGCAAGACATTGGGAGAATGCTAGGCGATCCAGAGTAATGAGCTGTGAATGAGCTTAGTTGATCTGGCAGGCATGGGTTTGATTCTCACAACCTCCACTTGCACACTGTGTGCCCTGAGCAAGTCACTTGACCTCCCATTGCTCACGGGGCACCTAGGTCTTTTGCCTAGTGGGCCTTCCCAGTTACCAAAAGAAAAAAAGAAAAAAGAAAAGAAAACTATTAAGCCTTCTTTTATTCTGATTAGTGATATGCATACTAAAAGAATGACAGTAGAATCTCAGAGAAATCCAGAAATTAAACAGAGAATCACTGGTGCAATTCTCAGGATTTCAAGTCTTGAAAACAGAATTTCATTATTTTGACCACTGTAAATTAACAATTTTGTTAATGTCTAGTTGAACTGGTGGTGTCAGGAAGAGGGTATGGATTTTTGTATCATAGGAGCAACTTCTGTGATAGAAGGCTAGTTAAGGGAAATTGTCTTAATCTCATAAGGAAGGGAACAAGTGAAGTTGGCCCAAGCTTGATGTCTACGTGAACCATTATTTAAAGTGAAGGACCGGGAGGCAGATACTGGGAATTCAATAGTAGAGGGAAGGGAGATGGAGAACTAAGCAGGGACTCCCCTGGAAATAGGAAAGGCGTAAGGGAATTCAAAGGACGGCGAGGGCGGGGAACAGAAAAAGGACAGAAAGAAAGGGGAGGATGGTCCTAACAAACCAGCTAGCAGGAGGGAAAATGGGTGGAACAGGAAGGGTGCCATGTGCAGGAACTGGAAAGCAGGTAAAGGAAGAGGAAGTAGGGTGAGAGCATGGGAGGTAGTCTGCCTAAATGCCAGAAGCCTGAACAACAAGATCAGTATATTACAGGCGATAGTGGCAGGGGCCAAGTCACACTTGGTAGACATCACAAAGACATGGGACTCTGGGAAGAATGATTGGGATGTTGCAATTCCATGGTACATTTATAATGGAGGGATAAATGCAAGGGTAAAGTGGGTGGATAGTAGCCCTCTACATCAGGAGGGAATAGAGACTTCAGAGGATGGGACTAGTAAGATGGAAAGGAGAAGAATTGGAGTTTATTTATGTTCAGCTGACTACAGCTGCAGGAATGTCTATAGACCATCAGGGCAAAGAAAGATGAAGATAAGGATTTGGGGAGAAACTCAGGATGGGCTAACAAAAGGGGAGTTAGTCCTTATGGTTGACCTGAATCTACCAGACAAAGATGGAGATACTCCTGAGACTAAGAGTACCAGGAGTCAGGCACTGCTATACATGATGCAAGATTGTTTACTGATGCATTTGGTCAGGGATCCCACATGGCAGGACACCATTCTCAACTTGGTACTTATCAACTCAGAAGTGGTGGATGGTGTGACAGGGAATCATGGCCTTCCAGTGACCACAGTTTCTATACTGTTTGAACTGGTGATGGGAAACACTGGTTCTCCCATACAGGACAGCCATCCTGGTCCTCAAAAAGGTACATTTTAGTTGGATTCAGGAAAAGGCTAGTGAGAACTTGGTGTGTATAGATCAGATGGAGGGAGTAGAGGAAAAGATCAAAAGGGCAATTCTGGAGGTGACCAACTCTTATGTAAGAAAGGTCACCAAAAGAGACAAGCAAATCTGATCTAGTTCTCAATGGATGTATGGGAGCTGTGTGGATGAAAAAACTTGCCTAAGTTACAAGGAGAATAAGAAGGAGTAAACATGGGAGGAGTAACAGGCCAGGCTAATGAAGCAAGGATGGCAGTCAGGAGGTCAAAGGCAGACACTGAACTGTGGATGGTCAAGGTTGTGAAGGGAGAGTAAAAGAGCTCTTATCTATATTATGGAAAAAATGAACGCTGTGGGGATTGCCAGGCTAGCTGGGTTGAGGGTAGTAGGAGACAACAGGTAGAAGGCCAATGTCCTAAACAATTGCTTAGTGTTCAGTATTTATGGTTTAGAATAATGGGCCTCTACCAGAGAGTGGGAGAAAGGCAGCCACAAGGGTGTGTATGCATAAAATGGGTAGGGTAGGGTAGTGATCATGGCTGATTGGGTAAATAAAGGAATGAAGACTATCAGGGTAGATAAAGTGCCAGGTCTGGATGGCCTGCACCCAAAGGTACTCAGAAGAAGGGCTTCAGAACTAGCTGAACCCTTGACTTAGGTGTTTAATTTCTCACTAGAGTCTGGGGTTGTGCCAAGGGAATGAAGTTCTGCAGATGTTCTCCAGCTCCATAAGTTGTGAGACAGGGAGGGCCTGGCCAACAAAAGGCCAGTCAGTCTTATTTCCATTGCCGGTAACTTAATGGAGTTTATAAGGAAAGTATGGCGGCCTACCTAGATGACAATCAGCTACAAGATGACAAGCAACATGGATATTGTTTTATGATTGAGCCATTGATAAAGGGCAATTGGTAGATCTTTTTCTACTTTGGCTTCAGCACAGCATTCATTTCAGTGCTAACAGGAGGCTGCTTAATAGGCTGGAGAATTTATGAGTAGAGAAGGATTTATTCAGGTTGGTGGGTGGGGAACTGGCTAGAGGGGAATCAACAAAGAGTTGCAGTAAACAGGCCAAGTCTGGTGTTGGAGGCTCTTTAGTGGGGTGTGGAAGGGATCTGGCCTAAGATCTATCATACCTGATATGTTCATAAGTGACATAGGATAGTTTATCCAGGCCAAGATGTGTCTCTTTGCTGATGGCACACTTTCCCTACCACAGAAGTCAAACTGACAGGCGGACATGGTAGGGATGCATAAGTTTCTGAGGGTTACTAACATGGTGAAACGTTAAGACCCGTGTGTTAGAAATGGAGACTCAGTCACTCAGCCAGGGCAATATTGTTGGTTAATTGGGGGTAAATTCCAGATGGGTACAAGGGAGATATACTTCACTGAGAGGGTGTTGGAGCTATGGTACACATTGCCAGCAGAAGTGGTGAGGGCAGATACCCTAAATGAGTTTTAACTCAGATTGTATGGAGCAAGAGGGTTCATAATCCCTCCGAGGAATCCAGGGGGATAATTGTTGGTGGGACAGGAGATGTGAACTATCACTCAGGACAGTAGGTCCAGGGTTGAGGTAGTATAACATTGGCAGACATGATGGAACACCAGTCTCTTTCTGCGAACAGTCTGTGTTTCTATGTTACACAAAAAAAATTGGACAAATACTGTAATATTCTAAATGGTTAAGATTTGTTGCACATGGATTTCTCTTTTCTATAAACTCAAAATCCTTATAGTGAATGGTTGAGTGCTATTGTATATGAATTTCCATATAGAAAGCATTGTTGTGGTTGCTCTGCACATTTCAAAACTCATAAAAAGTTGTTGTGCATGTCATCTAAACCCCTTTCACTGTGTAAGTTACCCATGCGTTATTCTCTACATAGTGCATGGGCAAACATAGTTGTGCACAGTTCAAAGGTCATAGAATGTTGTTCTGCACGGTTGAAAGGTCACAGATTTGCTGTTTATGGTTATCTCTTGCTAAGTCCCCTGTCAACATAATAATTTACGTTTAATACAGTTAGTAATTATGAGCAATGAAAGTAGGTGGGAATGGAGCAAATGGATCCTCCTTACTATTGTATATATATTGACATTTTTATTTTTGTCACACAGTAAAACCATGTACTGTAAAAAGATAAAACATAGCCAACCATGCCCAACTCAGCTCATGTTTCCATCCCAAGGCTGAGATGACATCTTGAACCTCGCAAGCTTTCATTTATTTGTTCATTTAAAATGTTTGGTAACCAGGAAAGGCACACTGAGCAGAAGCTCATTTCCAGGTGCAACCTGGGGGAAAGGGGAAAGGGGAGAATCCAGGCAGGCAGTTTCAACAATGAAGTCCAATGACAGTAGTTGTAAGTGCAGTACTGTGGATAACAAAATAAAGGTACACTACTTGAAGTATAAAACAAAATGACCGTACACAGGTTTCTTACAATTTTTCGAGGGTAGGTAGTGGAGGATTTAGACAGACTGAGCTAGGATGAGGTCAGACCTCCCTCGAGAGAGAGAAAGTGTGGGGATTGAGAGGGACTTATGAAAGTTGGGGTTTCACAGAGACAGGGAGGAGCTGAGTCAGAGGAGGGAGAGAAGGGAGAGTTGGGATGACAGGAACAATAGGGAGTGATGAGCTTTAGAAGACGCTTTAGGGATAGTAGAAATGGCTCTTGGTGACAAAGAGAGGGGAGTCAGTTCCAAACGTGGAGAGCCAGCACCCCTGTTTTCTTCACTAAGCCCCATCTCTACTTTGCTGTTGAAGACCATATGATGTTATTTCAGCCCTTTGATGGAAGCACAGTCTTGTTGTACTGTATATAGTTGCCAATGCATTATTTGGATGTGTCAGTGGCTCACAAGGTAGCACATATGCCTCTGGGGCTAGAAAATCAGATGTCATGATTTCCAGCCCCACACTAGGTACTTGGGACAATACCCATAACTGGCACTATAGTACAATATAAAAGGGGTGATGCACATTTGAGGTGCTGTCCTTCAGATGAGGCTTTAAACAGAGATCCCTTTTGCCCATCTCTGGTCACAGTCCAGGTGGAAGTAAAAGACCCCATGTACTTTTCAAAGAAGAATAGGGGAAGTTTCTATTAAAGAGAAAATCATATATCACATTGGGACATCATATTTTAGGATACTGATGTACAGTCAGTTAGTAATATAGAATCAGAATGGAGATAAACAAAGAGCAAAGAAAGTGCAAAAAGAAGCAATGTAAGGACTAAAAGAATGACTTTGTTTGTTATGTCACTCACCCATCACGTTGTTTCCAAAACTGTAACATCTGTTTTCTAGAAACAATATTATATTCTATACAACCTAAGGACTGTATTTGTTTCTGAATAAAACCACATAAATCAGTTTGCCTCCAGTACTGATGCTGCAATATCCATCTGCATCGAGCCTGCCATACATAATATTTTCATATTCCAAATAAACATGTTCAGATCCCAGAATAGATTCCTAGAATCAGAACTTCATATGTCAGTGTTCCATATTCCAAACCCCTCTCCTGAAAGGCTGTATGGTTCCAAAAGGTAACAATAAATGGTTAGAAAATGGGCAAAGACCATTCTCTCTTCTGATTGGCTGAGACACTTATTTAGGTGGGCATCTATCAGACAATAGATGCCCACCAAATAAAAAGCCCCAGCCTAAGCCTGCCTGATAGCCTGCAAAGTATCTGTGTGCCCAGCACCCTGCTTCCTCATTGGCTGAAGTGCTGTGTACTCGATTTCAAACTGCCACCATTTTTTTCTCTCGGCAAGTGAGAGCCGACACTCAACCCCCATTCTCCACCTGTCTGCCTGCCCGTTTAGCCTACTGCTGCTGCAAGGAATTGCCATTTCTTTCTTATTAGTCGGTCCGATCAGCTCCAAAACCGCAAACTGACTAGTGAGACAACGCTATATCTGGTAGGACTGCTGTGCATGAGATAACGCTTTCTTGCAAGTCAGTTTGCTGTTTTCTCTCACTCATGTCACAAATCTCGGAGAGCTGATCGCACTCTAACTAACTGCCATATTTTTTTATTGCTCACTAAGGGAGACTGAAGTCTAATTCATCCCCATCACACACACAGCACAAACCAACCAGGGGCTTAGTTACATCTACAATGTCTAGATATCACACAGAAATGCAGTCAAATTCTGAGACAGCCTTCGTGAGTGAACCGAACACCATGCTTGAGATTGGCTTCACTGTAGCCCCATACAGTACTGCACTAAAATCCCATGTGGTGAACATCTCAAATGTCCGCATTTAATAAAAAAAAAAGATCATACTGTTAAAGCTGTCAGATCGGCTTTCAATGTATTACTGCCAGTGCCTCTGGCTCTCCACAGACTCCCTGCCATCAGTACAATGCTTCAAGGCAGTCTCTCCCAGTGCCCTCACACTCTCTGCTGACACAGCAATAATCTCTGCCTTCAGTCCCCAGCTTTGGACATTTCAAGGTCTACCCCCCAAATATAGCCACGGTAGTGTGTGTGTGTGTGTGTGTGTGTGTGTGTGGGGTGGGGGGGACTCCTCAACTTCCAGGTGCCACCGTGCCACAAGAACCACTAAAATTGTTCCCATGTCAGTTAGCAGGGGACTCTCTTCCCCCCCCGTTCACTCGCTCACTCGCTCACGGGAAAATCCTGCCACAGCCCCACTGCAATCCTTTGATCCCTGCCTGCACAGTTCTCAGAAAATGGTAAAAAAAAAGTTTTCTTTCATTTTAAATGAGTAGCGCTAGCAGGTGATGTGCTCAGTGCTACTCGCATACAACACTATGTAAATTCTGTCTTTGACACTCACCCCAACTCCACTTCAGCTCCATGAAAACATTTACATGTGCTTTGTTTTTTAACAAAATGAAACTGATGGCATTACTGCTAACTTCTTCAGTCTGTTTCCCTGATCATGCTCCTGCCAGCTGGGGGGGGGAGGGAGAGATGATGGTTCAAGAGGCAAGGAGGGACATATCCTACACAGCAGTAAGAAAGCCACAAAAAAGCTGCAGTCCCTCTATTGGTAAGTATTGGTAAATATATCAATAGAGGGACTATTTCACTAACAAATCAACTTTAAGGTAATTTGTAGTAATTTTATAATTTTTTTTGTAATTCTTAAATGTTAAAAAAAACCTTTACATTTAGCCCATTTTCTAAGCGCAATAATACCCTCCAGGGTGGGGGTATGGGCAATACCGGACCGTCCAGGGGCTATAAAGCCCTCCTTCGTATGCCAGGCCTCATTATGCCCCTGAGCGGTCCGGTATTGCCCAATACCACTCACCCTGTTGGATATTATTGCTTGCATATGTAAGGTACAGGTATGCCTGTGTCTCAAACATTCCATTATAAGTGTCTCTAGGACAGTAACTTTCAGTAACTTACTTGTGTTGTGTATATCTGATTCCAGTTCTCTCATGGCATGTGAGCACAATGTGTCCCACATGTGTCGAGGGAGACTGGTATCAGTCAACTGCCTCAAAGCATCTGAAGTTGTCAGAACTAAGCCTTTAGGGAAAACTAGTGAGTCTGTGAAAAAGGAATCAATAATAAGGCCATACAGACTTTTTTTTTATTTATGGTTCAAAAATTGCTCTGGTTGTAATTTCCCCAGTTTGATTATCTTTAAAGCAGATTTGACCATCATTTGGAGTCTGAGCCCATTTTAATTTGCTGAGAAAAGTCAATTTCTTTGCTTCCCAAAGTAATAAAATGGGGTCAAACCATTTGTGAACTCAAAGTCTCCAAAGAACATTCTTCACAGAAAATAAAGTCTTAAATGTAGTAGAAAAAAATGAAGAGTAAAAAAGGCTATCGAATTAATCATAGCTAAACCCCCTCTGTGAACAGGAAGGTAAGTAAAATTTCTACAAATGACATTAAGCCAGCTGCCCCTTAAGGCCTGGTAAAAAATACTGTAGAGACAGGTATCAAGGTCATATGGGAGAGGAAAAAACATAATTATGATTTAGGAATTATGGCAATAGCAAGCTTTTAATTAAAAATACCTGCTTTCGTTTAGAGATTTGCATAGATTTCCACCTATTCACTCTCTTCTCTCCCTTCTTAATGGTATCTTCTAGGTTTACTTTATCCATATCAAACATATCAAACATCACACCCAATATTTTAATTTCAGGGTCCACAACTGGAAACCTGTCTATAGTCTGTAAACCCAAGTCCTGGCAGGAATCTAAACAGAAATCCTTACATTTATCGACATTTATCCTAGCCCCTGACACAACAGTATAGTGATGGACCAAGGACAATGCTTCTGGCTAGACTACAAACTATTGGCAAATAGGCATAGTTCTTCTAAGTAGGCTGAGATTTTCATATGTGGAGTATTAGTAGTAATATAAAGTCCCTACACCAAACAAGACTGTACAATCCTACAAATTAATATGTCAATGCAAAAGATGTATTGTAAAGGGTCTAATGGGCACCCCTGATGAACTCCCTGTGCTATACCTTGTCTATGGCCTATCATCCCATTAATCAAGGGAAAAAAGCGTGCATGACTATACAATAGTTGAATCCACTGTATAAAAGTTGGGGGCAAACCATGGAAAGCCAGTGTCTTAAATAAAAATGCATGTGATACTCTGTTGCAGGCCTTTTCTTAGTCAAGTGTTGGAAAGAATCCATCAAATTTTCATAATTTGCTACAAACATAAAGTTTCTGTAACCTATATCAGATTATCCATCATGGATCAGCCAGGTATAGCACATGCCTGACTAGGTGCTATTAGTTTACATGCAAGAGCCCTCAGTCTCTGACCCATGGTTTTTGCCAATTTTTTTCACATTAAATATACTTTATTAAACTTAATATGAAGAAAGAACAACAAACATACAATACACAACCTTAATGAATTGTCCATAACAGATAAGACAGGGGTTAACCATACAACTAACAGGTATAAATATCATATAATACAGGAGAAATGAACCCCAATGAAGTAAAGCAACTAGTAAGAATCTTCCCTTAATTATAGGCCCCCCACCCTATCCAAATCTGCCCATCCAACCCCCCAACCATCTTGGAAAAGAAGCCCATAAGAAAATCATCTATATGGAAGGTACATTTGTGCCAAGGAAGAGACCCAACAGTATAAAAGTAAGGAGAATTGGGGTCATGTGTACTCTTCCAGAACACCAAAACTGTACCAGAGGCTACCCTCATTAGAAATAACCAGACTTAATGTACCTTAGTTAGTAAACAACTGTCACGTGATCCTCCCTTCCCCTTCTAGTTCTAACTAGAAAGGTGCCACCCAAGTCTAATATAAGTGCAGGATTAAACAGTTAACAAAACAAATAGCGGTTCCCAAATTTTCTAATACCTATCATCGTGATTGGTTAGGCTTGCAATTATTCTTTCAGCTTGTAAAGCGAACAAGATCTCCCAGTGCCATTCAATAAAGGTGGGAATCGTTTGATCACACCAATGCCTTAAAAGGACCTTTTTGGCACAGGCTGAGACCAATGTCATGTGATATATTTGATAACCAATCAGATCAGTGGTGATATCACCTAGTAAACACACCTGTGGAGTGAATTTGGCATCAAGGCCTAATAAGGGCTCCAGATTGCATTGTATAGCATCTCAGAAGGGAACAGCTTTATCGCAGGTCCATAGAATGTGAAATAGGCTGTCAGTTGCTTGACCATATCTGGAGCAAGTATCCATGGGAAGTTTTCCCATCCTATGAAATTTCACAGGTGTGTAATATAGATTATGTAAAATTTAAAATTGCATAAGATGGTACCTATCCCATTTAATGACTCTATAGTAGCACAGGTCGGAATGCCGGTTTTGTATGCCTGTAATTTTAAAATAAGTAAATTATGACCGATAGCTGCACTTTTAATCTGGGAGCAGTAGCACAAGTCGGAACATTTCTCAGCACTGTTTTTTAGCTCTTTTCTGAATTTAGCCCTGCATTTTACAAATGTGTAGCTTTTTCCTTTGCATAGCCCTGTATTAGCATAGAGTGTTCCAGCAAGTAAAAGCATCACTGCAGGCTTCTCCACCCCATCCCCCCCTTACAGCCCCTACTTTAGAAACCTACCTGTACTTAACATTGTCCTTTTCTGCTTTCCTTCCACAGAATCTCCGTGGAATTTGCTAAGGAAGCAGCCCTCGGAGGGTCCGTGAGGGCTTAGGATGCCCCCCCAAAACAGCAGGTATGATTAAACTTCCAATAGCACAGAGCTGTGCTTACCCTGCTGTGCTCAGGCTCTGTAAGGACTCGGCCCCGTCGTCGCTGCGCTCCGGCTCCCCACCACCCCCACCACCACCCTTGGTCGTCACTCTGTTTTATAGCTAGTGACACATGACCATCGAAAACCAATCAGTCCACTTTTCCATCTGCAAGCTGTCAAATCCCACCACTAGTGGCCACTGCAATTAACAATCCTCCAACCTTGTAAGCTTCCTAGCTTCACCACTAGAGGCCACTGTAAATTTTACAAAAAACTGTAAATTTAAAAAAAAAAAAAAAAAAAGAGGGTCTTGACCATGCCACTCTCTGCCTTATTCGTTCTTGCTCTATATTCTTGCATGCTATTTCACTCCTTCCTCTTGTGCTCCGACATCATCACCCCCATCTCATTCTCCTCACACCTCCTCTCTGCCCCGAACCTCCCCTGAATGAACCCCCCACTCACTCCAGCACATCACCCTCAACCCAAATCTTGATCACCCTTCCCCACCCTTGTATCAAATACACCCCCTCCACCCCATCCCTCCACAACCATTCACCCTTCCCTGCTCCACTCGCACATGCTTAACCTAGAGGCATTTCTCCGGTGCCTAAACTTACGAGCTCCACCCACAAGGCACACTCATAGCAGACGCAAGATGCACACCCACCTCTCCCTACCCCTGTTACTCCTACTCCTGGCAGGGGATATTCATCCAAACCCAGGCCCCACATCAACAAAAGCTCCCCAAGCATCATCAGCCCCCCAACTCAGTGTCTCACCAAAACTCGCTCCTGAAAGGCCTCCTCATATTCCACATTAACATCAGGAGCCTTCTCCCCAAACTCGACACCCTCTCTGTCTGGTCAGTACAATACAAACTGGACATACTCTGTATCACAGAGACCTGGCTCTCAGGCAAAATCTCCAAGCTCTCACTCGCCATACCAAATTACATCTTGTTCCGCGAGGACCGTGGCAAGCGAGGTGGAGGGGTAGCGCTGTATATCAGACACTCCATTAAGTGCACTGTAATTTTCAAAGAATCACGCCTGTCCTCCCATGAATCCTTAGTTGCTCACCTATCCTTCCCTTCATCCACCCCTCTTTACATAGGTGTTCTATATACCCCTCCAAAGCCTTCACCCGATGCCCTCATTCAAGTCATATGCTCCATTTCTTCAACCACCTCAAATGGCGAACTCATTCTATTAGGTGACTTCAACCAAAACTGGCTCTCCCCCTCCACAAAACCAGCAGCACTGAGAATCGAAGCCCTAAATCTCACCCAGCTAATCCAGGAACCCACCCATCTAAATCACCACTCACAAAAACACACCCTACTTGACTGGATCCTAACCTCCCATCCCATAGGATCACCACCTCAGGTATCCTTTCTGATGCCCTTAGCGACCACTGCATAACCTACTGTATCCATAAAATCAATTCACTCCACTCCAGCCCCAAATTCATCGTAACCCACCCCTTACACCTCCTTGACGAATCCACCCTTCAACATGACCTGTCAAACACAGACTGGCACCCTGTCCTTGCCTCACGTGATGCTGACACCGCCCTCTCCCACTTCTGCAGAATCTTTCTAGGCATATGGGACCGCCACGCTCCACTTAGGAAAGCCAGAGTTAGGAAAAATCACCACCCATGGATCACTGCCGACCTCATCTCCCTGGGTCGAGTCAGAGATAAGGCCTGGAGGCGTTATAAAACCTCTTTTGCATCTAGGGACCTCCTATCCTACAAAACGCTTAGAAACAACTGCACAAAAGCCATTCGGCTATCAAAGGCCCAGTATTTCAAGGCCCAACTTACCACTCTCCAAGCCTCCCTGGCACCTTTCTGGAAGGTGATAAACTCTCTTATCAACCCACGCTCCCAGCAAGCTAGCCCCAGCCTAAACATTGACGGCAAATAGACTCCAATCCTGCCATAGTCTCTGAACTCTTCAACTCCCTCTTCATCTCCTGCACCAAGCCCGGCACACCCCCACCCTCCCACTAACCCCCTCACCACAGCTTCCACTTTCCCCATTCACACCTTGGAAGTTTACACTTCCCTCACCTCTCTAAACCTGTCGAAATCCAGTCCAGACGGCTTGCATCCCAGCCTCCTCTGCATCTCCGCAGCAGCCATAGTCGCATCTATAACCCACATACTAAATCTCTCAATTGACACAGCCACTGTACCCTCCACCTGGAAACTTGCCAAAATCCTACCCCTCCATAAAGGTGGCGACCCTTCCCTCTCAGGAAATTACAGACCCATCTCTCTCTTCCCCTCTCTGGCCAAAATCCAAGAATCCCACATGCTATCAAAACTGTCTCCTTTCCTCTCCACAAACAGCTCCCTCTCCCCTTTTCAATCAGGGTTCAGAAAATCCCATTCTACCACCACTGCCTTACTACAAGTAACCAACTCCATTTTCTCTGCCATGGACGCAGGGCAAACCACTACTGCCATCTTCCTCGACCTAGCTAAAGCCTTTGATTCGGTCTCCCACCCTCTATTGCTAGGCAAATTGAGCTTCTTTGGCCTTGCTAAACAGGCCATAAACTGGTTCCATTCCTACCTCCAAAACAGGATGCAACAAATACAAGTCAGAGACACCATCTCCAACCCCCTACCCATCCTCATGGGTGTCCCCCAAGGCTCCATCCTTGGTCCCATTCTTTTCTCCCTTTTCATAAATGACCTCCTCTCAGCCTGTCTCACCTCAAACGTGCATCTATATGTGGACAACATCATTATCTATGCCTCAGGTCCCTCCCATGTCAGTGTCTATCCAAACCTCCAAGGCGATTTCAACCGAGTACAAGCATGGCTCCATAAAAATCAGCTAAAACTTAATGCAAAAAAAACTGTCTCAATGGTTTTTGGCACAAGACAAAAACTTGCCTGCCTGCCTGCCCCCCCCATCTCCACCCTGGATGAAATTCCCCTAGAGTCAGAACCCACCTTTAAGTACCTGGGAGTCTGGCTGGACACAAACCCCAACTTCTCCACCCACATCGACACTGTCTGTATCAAACTCCGGCCCAAACTTGCCATCCTCTACCACCACAAAGACTGCGGCCCCCTCCCTACTCAGAGTGAACTCATACGTAAGACCATCCTACCGATACTGGACTACACGGACGTCATTTATGGCACAGCTCCTTCCTCCTCCATTGCAAAACTCGACAATCTGCTAAACTCCTTCATGCGCTTCACCACTGCCTCCCCCCACTCACTCATAACTGCAAACTGTTCACAACTCTATCCGTAACGCCACTTTCACAAAGGAGGACCACCCACAGCACCTCACTCATAGCGAAATATTGGCTCGGCACCTTTCCCCTCTACCTAGCCTCCCGCCTCTCTCAAGCCAACCCCTCTGGCTACCCACTTCACCACAGACATGCACGTACCTTCCACCTCTCACGCCCCCTGACAGCCTCAGGACAAGCTGCCTTTTCCTATCGGCTCCCTCTCCTATGGAACAACCTTCCTCCCAAACTTCACCTGGCCTCCTCCATATTAGCCTTCAAACAGCTCCTTAGACTTCTCCCTCCCACTCCCTGCCACGGCTGTACACCCAAGCCCTCCTCATATGGTCCTAGTGCTACCCTAAATAGCCTCACCAGGTAATAAAAATAAACTCCTCACACCATCTCTTGCTGCTAAATCACCCACCTCCTCCCCACCGGCACCCTCTCCCTGAAAACTCAATTTTTTGATAACTCCACTACTGTAAATATGTAAATACACACACCTGAAATTTAAGGGTATAAATGGTCTAGAAATGAAAAGAAGTAATTCTTTTTTCAGTCCTGCTGTTCATTCTAAAGTGTAACCTCTCCACCAAACTCCATGTAAATGTACCATAATGTATCACTTGTCTGTTACTTGAAAATCACTGTATTTGTATTTCCCTGTCTACCACCTTGTACTACATGTACCCGGGTCGCACCTGGAAACGAGCCTTGGCTCAGCGTGCTTTTCCCGGTCACCAATTTTAAATAAATAAATAAATTAATTATGCTCCCATATTAGAGACCAATTCTGTATTCCTTGTAGTTTTGGAAGAGCCTGGTCCCAGTAATAAAACAGATTCATTTATTTTTCAACATAAGCCTCACATAACTTGGAGTAAAAATAGGAGATGACATGTTTCTCAGGTGCGTTTATCAACATGGCATTAATTTTAGATCCGTATAAGTTGTGTCATGGTGTAGGTCTAAAAAATGTTTAAACAACATGTGCAAAAGTTGGAAAAACCTGAAGGCAAAAAAAAGGATGTAGAGAAAACCATTCCCTGGCATCTAAAAAGGTAATCAATGTACCTCGGTCCAGGAGACAATCTACTGTTGACCCCTCTTCAACAGGCCAAAAGGACGAGGTCAGTAATTGGCCACCAATCTTGAAATGTGGGTTTCTCAGTAGAGATTGTGAAGCATCAGTACGAGAATCCACCTGAAAATAGGGACAAAGTTGCTGATGGAGTTTGATCGAAGACTCTATGGACGTGCCTTTCAAAGTGGAAGGGAGTTGCCTCAGGGAAATATATAACAATGCCATGGTATTAAGGGTCGACTGGGTGCCAATATTTTTATGTCAACATTCATAATAGAACTAGGTCTCCAGTTTACCAATTTGAGTCTAACCCCTTTCTTTTTGGCTGCAGTGGGCATAGCCCTGCAGATGTCTTGTGAGCACTTAGAGTAAAAGGATCTTACTGGATATCAGATGGACTTGTAAATAGTGAAGGTGAATGGCAATCACTGTATGTTCACCACACTATTTTGTCCACCAGTCACCGGTGGAACATGACACTGGCCGTCATGTCCAAGATGGCTGGTGGAGTTCTCTGCGCAGGCGTGAGTCTTTGCACATGTGCACTGAACTGCAGTGGTAACTGTAATAGTGTAAAGCAGCTTGATGAGAGATTTATAACTCTGACTTTCTCCACACTGGTTCAATTTCCTGATTTGAAAATTATTTGTTTTTTATCTCATTCTCCTAAAGTCTATTAGTGTGCTGTACAGCAGCAGTAGTTGTACAGTTGCTTGTAAACTGACAGTGACAGCTGACATCAGGATTTAGTTGTAGGTAGACAAATACATTGTATGCCGTGACAATGGCTCTGAATTTTTCATGAATCTAGCACAAAAAATATTTATCCTTTGCATATGGTACATGAAGAAAAATGAGCTCAACATGATATAACAGAACTGAGGCAGTTACTGACATAAATGTGTTTTTCTAGCGCATGTTCCTGAAATCTGTGTTTATTTGTCCTCTTGAAAATGTTTTGACTTTTGCCTTCTTTACCATGACTTAGAGTAAAAAGATCTTCAAGAAAATAGCAGCTCTGAAGGTGCCTCCGTTAAAAATGCAGATATCTGCCTTGAACTGTATTTTCAATTCTGCCATGACAGAAGTCTTACAGGAAGTGTTGGATTCTGGGCATATCAGAATTAAGGAGCAAGATGCAGATGGCAGAGAATATACTGTACATTACATAGAGAATAGTGTTTATGAAAGGGTAGCGTATGAGACTTTTTTTTCACACCCAAGATTTATGTAGCCACCATGCACTGAGGATATATGAAAAAATCAATTCTGATACTTATTCTATTTCATTTTCATATCAATACTAGTTGTTGAACTGCAGTGGTAATTATATTGCTTCTTCATATTAAATCAGCAAGCTTGGTGAATTCAGCTCCTTATTGAAAACATATTTATACCAGATTGCATACGGTGCTGGCAGCTGCATTATGGGAGCTCTGAAATGTTATACTGTTATCTACCTTGTTTTTCAGAGCTTATGTATTGCCAAATCTTGTCAGAGTATTGTTACATTAAGTATTTTGTTTATTTTCTATTGTATTGATGAACTGTATTCCCTCTAATGTTAATAACCAAGGCTGCTGATTTTCACTTTTTTATCATACGAACATATGACATTGCTAGCAGATAAAGACCATTATGGTCTACCCAGTCTGTTCAAGTGTGCAGCTCTGCTATAATATTTCAGTAGAGCTGCCCCTTCCCTCTCCTTCCTCCTCCCAGAATTCCTCTCTCCGTCCTCTTCCACCATCCCCTGTCCTCAGTGTGATTTTCCCGATAAACCTATCCCTCCCAGTTTTAAATCCACCCACAGTCTTGTACATTTCAAACAATGTAAATCAGTGGCATTGTTAATAACTTGTTCAGCACTATCAGAAAACCAGAACCCAATAAAATTATGGAATTCTGGACTTTCTACATACCAATAAAATAAAACATTTGCTGGAATTTGTAATTTTTTACTAGATAAGTGAATCTACAAAATTTGTATTTTTCTATAAATTCTCTCTTGTATTAGTAAAATGTTGCATTATTTAATTTTTTGAATATTGCCAGCCTGCTGGTGTTGTGATAGTGCTACTGCTTATGATGCCAATGACCTGGGTCAGAAGTGAGCCTGGGCATCAGTGGGCCAGCCAGGAAGGAGGAGGAGTATTGAGCATCCAACAGAAGCTCTCCTCCTGGGGGAAGGTGGGGAAGCTCCTAGTGCTTGGCTTACCCCTGGTGGAGGCCAGCGATCTGACAGCTGGTGCAAGCAGTTGCTGGAGGCAGGACAGACATTAACGTACATGCCCCTGATGTAATTGCACATCCTGCCTTCTGGGAGAAAAAAATCAGAAAAATTTGGGCCATGCAGGATGCCACCTGCCTCACACCTCAGGTCCCAGACCACTGACTCATGGCACCCTCAGAGCTGCTTCCCATTGTCCAAAAGGAGGAAGGGTCCCATGCATAGGCCCTTCCCTGGGGGGGGGCAATCTAGGGCATAAACTCCAGGTCAGGTAAGCCCCAGGGAGGTGGATGACTGGGCTGGGAGCAGGGTAGGTTGGGGAGATAAAGTACAGCAAATAAAAAAAAATAATCATTTGTTGTACATTTATTTTTCTTTTAGTCTAAAGATTTATGCACATATTAAATGTTTGACAGTAGAATCACAGCAAAATCCAGAAATAAAACTAGCAATTAATGGTACTATCCAGGAATAACAGATCTTGAAAAGGGAATTTCCAAATTTCAAACAATGTAAATCAGTGGCCTTGTTAATAACTTGTTCAGCACTTTCAGCATTCTTTTTTTAAAGCACTATGTAAAAATAAAATGATTGGTTGATAGAGTGATCGACTGTGTAACAGAAAATGATATTTTAATTACACGCTAATGACTAATTTGCATTTTAAACCTCTAGAACAGTTTTTAAAACTGAGGGTGTTTGTTGTTCTAATTTTTAGGACTGAGAACAGTTTAGGTGCTCTTCTATTTTTTTTAACAACCAGTTCTGCTCATAACTAGTGTGAAGTGCAGTCATGTGACAGCACAGATGTGGTATTGTGCTGTGCTGTGCTGTTGTGTGTTCTTAGAGGATATTACAACAGATATAATTGCCATTTCATTATTCAGGTTGTTGCATAAAAATGCAACTTAATCAACCAGTCTATTGGCCCAGTGATAGGGCTACCACTCACAACACTGGTCCCAAATTCAGAAAAAAGCCTGGATTATTAGGGTGGCCAGGGGGAGGAAGATTTATCATCCCTGGAAGAAGGGAGAGTGCCACCACTGTAGCAGCATCACCTTGGGGCCATGGGTGAAGTTGTAGGTTATGACTGCAGTGAGCTTAACCCTGCAGATGTATTGTAAGCACAGTAGAGTAAAAGGAGCTTACCGGATACCAGATGGACTTGTAAATAGTGCAGGTGAATGGCAATCACTGTGCGTTCATCACACTCTTTTGACTGTGAGTCAAACACGGCACTGACTGCCATGTCCAAGATGGCTGCCGGAGTTCCCTGTACATGCCGAAGACTCGTTCATGCGCACTGAACTCCGGAAGCTATCTTGGATACGGTGGACAGTGCCATGTTCCACCGGCAATCTTGGTTACAGCTGTACCTTCTCTGGCCAGAATTTGTTTGTATAGGAATACCAAAAGAGCTTGAGCCATGTCATCAGAAGGCAATAATGTCTGCAACATGCTGAAGAAGACTTGGTTAAAAATGGACTTACAAAGGTAGAGAAAGATTTATAAAACTCTACATTCAGGCCATCCAGCCCAGGTGTGACATTACTCCATACTGACTTTATAGTGGCTAGAACCTCAGCAGAGCAAATAGGCATGACTAAGTTTTCCTTTTCCAAATCAGTGAGCAAGTCCATGCATTCCTGTGAAACAAAGGTTTCAATCTCCTCTTCAACCAGTAGGGGAACTCCAAACCAGGAGTGTAGGTCCTCAGATATAGAACTTAGTATGTCCTGCATTCCAGTCAGTAGCTGGCCATCCTTATTTTTAATGGCAGTAAAAACCTTATTATGAACCCAATCCTGACAACCCTTAAATACGTCTACAAATACTTTGTATTTTGTGTCTCTGAAGTGTGTTCAGCTTTCAAAGATATGGAACTGTCACACAAAAAATGTTTAATTTCCTTTTTTACACAAAATATCTGATCTTTGTAAGATACATCTTCTGGGTCTGATTCTATAAGGATGGTGCAAGTCGCCACCAAAGGCAAATTGTGCCAAACCCCATTATGCCAAGGACCCTGCTCCGATTCTGGAAGTGGCAGGGTCCCCGAGGCTAAGTCCTGCAATTTGAGACAATCCCACAGGTATACCAAACAAAAGGCATACTTAAAGGGACTGTCGCAGGCTGCATCTCCGGACCTGAAGGGCGCAAGTGACACCCCCCCCATGCCCCAATCCCATTTGTGGGAAAAATAAGCCCCACATCATTATTGCTGTCCCTCATCAAATGCCCCAACCCCTGAAAATGCAAGTTAAAGCCCTGCAGGGCTATTGCTGTCCCTTTCCCCAAATGACCTGACCCCTGAAAATGTAAGATAAAGCTCCACAGGGCAATTTATGCCCCCCATGCCCTGATCCCTGATTGGCCTCCTCCTACAAACCACATCTTCCGTAAGTGTTAGATACCCCTTATCCCTGGTCGTCTAGTGGCACTCTACCCAGCAGAGGCAGACCATTCCACTCCCCCCACCCCTACCCAGCTGGTGACTGGCATAGCCCACCTTTCACCACCATGGCCAGCCACTGACTGAACTCCACCAGAGCACATACCACTGTACATACTACGCACTCATAAATATTCAAGGATGCATATTATGGAAACATAGAAACATAGAAGTTGATGGTAGATAAGGAACACAAGGCCCATCCAGTCTGCCCATTTTTTCTATCTTATGAATGTGCCATAAATGTTTACTCTGTCAATGGCCTCTCTATTCATACTCATCTTTATTGCTCCCTTGTGATATGTACAGTAATACACTCTTCAGTGGAGTTCAGTTGGTGGCTGGTTTCAGTGGTGAGAGGTGGGATGTTCCAGTCGTCGGATAGGTAGTAGTGGGGGTGGGGTGGTCTACCACTGCTGGGTGGGAGGGTAAGGGGACCTAGAGTACCAGGGATAAGGGGTATATAACACTTATAGGAGATGCGGTTTACAGGAGGTGGCCAATCGGAGTTCAGGACATGGGGGGCATGAATAGCCTTGTGGGGCTTTAACTTGCATTTTCAGGGGTCAGGGCATTTAGGAAGGGACAGCAATATCCCTGCAGTGCTTTCACCTGTTTTGTTGGGGTCAGGTCATGGGGGGCAGCAATAGCCCTTTTGGGGCTTTAACTTGATTTATTGGGGTTGGGGCAGTGGGCAGATATATTCTTGCAGGGCTTTAACTCAGATATTTGGTGGCTGGGGCACTTGGGGGAACAGGGCATTAGATGTGGCATTATGGGGAGCGGGACAGTGCTGGGAGGGAGGTTGACATGGTATCAGGTGTTGGGCCAGCGGCACATACGCACAACCCCCGGGGGGCCGTAAGTACACTTACACCAGCTAAAGGCTAGTGTAACTGTACTTTGGTGGATGTCCTTCATGGGTTGTTTGAGAATAGCGTCTTGGGGGACTTGGTTACTGCCCTTCCAGAACAGGACACAACTGCTGCCATAAACCCCCTAGCGCCATGTCGCTGGGGGTTTAGGGCATAACTGGTGGCCTATGTCCACTTTGGTGCAAGCAGCCTGTTGCTTTGCAGAATACTGTATATTGCAACTGCTGGCTTAACTTGCTACTTGCACCATTTATTTTAGCACAAATCAAGTTATGCCAGGCGTAACCTTTTGAGACTCGGGCTGTATTTTGATGGGAAATTATGCAAAATAGTTGCACCTGTAACTAAAGGAACTTAAAGTAATCTGCTTTTCCTTTACTTTTTCCTAACTTTTGGAAACATCTTTTGATGTCCAACTTTGTGTCTACCTACTAGTCTATCAAGGAGTCATATCAAACAGCCACAGATACCCTTGCCCTGAGTAATTCCTCCTCTTGCAAATGAACCACAGTGTCATCAATAACTGAATTATTTATCCTCCAATGCCCTTCATTTGCAGCCCCCTGTTGCAAACTCCCAACTGTGGTCCTTACCTCAAAATCATCTGAAGTAGCAACAGCTACTGTACTGGCCTCCAAAATACTCCAATGAGTGGAAACAAAAATATAATCAATTTAGGAGGAGACGGATCCTGTATGATATTTACGCCCCCCCCCCCCCGTGGCATGTACTGATAGAAATGAACCACTGCAGATCCATGGTTCAAATCATTTGTTTCAAAAAAGTTTACATCACCATACAGTTTCTCTGTTTTTCCTGATTTGTCTTTCAGATCTAAGGGACAATTAAAGTTACCACCCAAAATTACCCATTTTAAAGCCAGATTTAAAAATTACCCTAGATAGCTTCTGCCAGAGAACAGGAAGAGAATACCAAGAAGAAGGAGCTGCTGTTATAACTATACTTCTCTGGGACTATATTGCTCTCCTTCCCTCCCCTTCACCCTAAGCCAGTTCTACTTTCATAGGCACAGGATTTGACTGACAACAGGAACTTCCTGTTTGGGAGCAGGAAGTGAGTGATCTCAGAGTCACAAAAGACTCACCATCCTAGAAGGAAAAGAGTAGGTCTCCATCTCCCCCCAGCTGCTGGAGGTCTGACTCTGAACAAGTAAGGAGACTACAGAGAAATATAGGAACTTCTTGTCTCAGAAAAGGAAGATCAGGAGCTTAAAGGGCACAGATGCAGTAAGTAAGTAAATGGGGAGAAAAAAATAAATAAATCAAAAAACAAAATTAAAAAATAAACAGAGGAAATAGTAAGTATTCTAAACAACAGTTAAGGGGACAGAAATAAGACATGATGGGAGTGGTGCAGTGCAGTGGCTATGGAGCAGCAGTCTTCTGGGAGACATTCTGGAGGATGCAGTGTTGTCCCATTTGCAGGCACCTCTCTGGGCTGAGATAGGTGGTTGCCCATCTCCAGGCTGAGTTGGCCAGGATTTGGAGTACCTCTTCTCCCACCCAAGGACCACCAGGGCCACTGCCATTGCCTCAGAGGTTGCCAAGAAAAAGGAGCAGTTGGACCACAGTGGGCTCAGGGAGGGTGAAGGTGGTGGAACAGAGATGCATCCCTCCAATTGTACCTCTCCACAATTCGTATGCCAATCTGGCAAAGTGTGGTTCCTCTATGGAGGCACCTGCAGTGGAGGCCAAGGGGGATGCTGGGAACCTCCACAAAGGAGACACACAGGAGGTTGGCATGGGACCCCACAGGGAAAGAAAACAACTCCTGGTGGGGGACTCCATTAATATGGGGGTAGAACTGAGGGAGGAAGGGGAGATGAAGGTAAGGTGCCTGCATGGCACTATGGCTTGGAGGGACAGGGAGCGAATCCTCAGGATTGCTGGAACAGCTGCATGAGGGAGGGAGCTGGATGTCATTGTCCACCTAGGGACAAATTACCTGGCTGAGAAAGGGATCAGAGCAGTGCAGGAAGAGTTTGTAGAGTTGGGGAGGGGCCTTAGACAAGTAGCATGCACTGTAACTTTCTCAGAGGTGCTGCCTGCCTATGGCATGGATGAGGTAGGGTGCTCCACACCATGAGATTCAATCAGTGGTTGAAAAACTGGTGCAGAGCTCAAGGATTTGGCTTCACTGGGGACTGGGGGTCCACCTGGAGTGATGCAGGCCTATACTGGTGTGATGGTCTGCATCTGTCCAGGAGGGAAACCAGGATCCTAGGTGATAGATTTAAATGCTTCATTGGGAAGCATTTAAAGTAGCCAAGGGGGAGGTACTGGAAAGGAGCAGGGAATCCTAGCCCACCCCCCAAAAAATCAGGGTAGTAAGTGAGATAAACAGCAAGATAGAGATGTCGATAAGGAGAAGGGCAGGAGTAAATGAAGAAAATGACAAAGGCAATAAGGACAGGGATGGGATAAAAAGGGGTAAGGCCATCAAGAAATGGAGGGTAATGAGTACCATTGCCTGTAGTTTGGGCAACAAGCTCTCTGAACTTGTGGCCTTGGTGGAAGAGGGATGCCTGAATATCGTAGCAGTCACAGAAACATGGTACACAGAGAACCATGACTGGGATGTTAACATACCAGGGTACACAATCTACAGGAGAGACAGGGAGGGCAGAAGAGGGGGAGGAGTAGCTCTCTATGCAAGGGAAGGAATAAAAGCTATGGAACAAAAGAGTAAACAGGGAGGAGAGGAGGCACTGTGGGTCACCTTAGAGACTGGAAATGGCACCACAATCCACACAGGGATTGTGTACAGACCCCCATGTCAGGGAGAGGGAATGGACAAGGATACAATAGAAGGCATTCTTAGGATGGCAGAAAAAGATG
The DNA here is from genome assembly GCA_016271365.2 of Neoceratodus forsteri. Taxonomy (NCBI): domain Eukaryota; kingdom Metazoa; phylum Chordata; order Ceratodontiformes; family Ceratodontidae; genus Neoceratodus; species Neoceratodus forsteri. Next base: position 1,058,369,849 of record CM028132.1, on the reverse strand, counting down.
AGATATTGTTGATGGGGGACCTGAATATGCCATATGTTAAGTGGATTACATTTGCTGCAGCTACATTCAAGACCAGGGCCATTCTTGATGCCCTATAGCTGGCATGGCTCAGACAGCTAGTTTTGGAACCCACTCATGAAGGAGCAATCTTAGACCTCATACTCTCAAATAGGGACAATGAGAGGATCTCAGATCTAGAAGTGGGTAGCCATCTGGGAACAAGTGACCACCAAACAGTGTGATTCATGATAAACTCAGCTACAGAGTCAATCCATATAAAAGTGAGGGTACTGGACTTCAGGAGGACTGACTTTGACAAGATGGGAGAGTACCTTAGAAAAGCACTAGCAAACAGGCTAGAAGGAGGAGTGGAGCAACAATGGGGAAACATCAAAACTGCCATCACAGAGGCAACAAGTATTTGTGTGAAGCAAATAAATCAAAACGATAGAAAAATCCACTATGGTTCTCAAAAGAGATGGCGGGGAAGGTTAGGGAGAAAAAGATAGCATTTATGAAGTATAAGGAAACACAGAAGAAGCAGGACAGAGAACTGTACCAGTTAAGACAGAATGAAGCAGGGAGGGAAGTCAGAATAGCAAAGGCCCAAACTGAGGGAAAGATAGCCAACTCAGTTAAGAAGGGGGATAACACCTTTTATAGGTACAGCAGGGAGTGTAGAAAGACAAAGGGAGGGATAGTGAGGCTGAATAGAAAGGACAGTGGGTTGGCAAAGAGGGATGGTGAAAAAGCAGGGATACTGAACAAATACATCTGCTCAGTATTCACAAAAGAGGAGGGGGAGGTGCCTAATCCGATTAACAGAAGCACTGTGGATAGGGGGATCGATCCCAGTCCTTTCACAGAAAAAGGGTTCTGAAAGAACTCCTTGAACTGAAGGTGGACAAAGCAATGGGGCCTAAAAGAATTCACCCCAGAATTCTAAAATAATTATGGGGAGAACTAGCGACACCACTGACTACCCTTTTTAACAAATCATGGGAGGATGGTGTGATACCTGAGGACTGGAAGAAGGCAGATGTGATTTCCCTTCACAAAAGTAGGAGCAAGACAGAGGCAGGAAACTACAGACTGGTCAGTTTGACCTCTAACATACTAACATACTAAAATGCCAGCAGAATAGGCCTAACGGTCTTTCGCGTCTGCTCATTTGGTCAGCCTCCACCCTGGGAGCTGACTTTGCTGCCCCCCTCGCCTTCTCTGGCTTCTCCCTTCCCAGTTCCGGATATTCTCACTACATTGGATTTTGCATCCAGAACCATTCCCCTGTACCTGTCCCATCCCCTCTTGAACCCCACCACTGTCTCTGCCACCACCAGCCCCCTAGGCAGCGCATTCCATGGCTCCACCATCCTCTCAGTGAAGTAGCACCTCCTCCTTTCTCCCCTGAATCTTCCCCCCTCCAGCTTCCACCCATGCCTCTAGTGGCCCCCTCCTCCTTCCTTCGAAGCACCTTGACTGTTCCTCTCCTATTTACCCCCTTCATGTACCTGAAGACCTCCATCATGTCCCCCGGTCCCTTCTCTTCCAATGTGTGTACATATTTAGCTCTTTGAGCCTCTCTCCTCAGGTCCTGTCCCTAAGCCCCAAATCATTTTGGTTGCCCTCCTCTGACCCTCTCCAGAGTTTAATGTCCCTCTTTAAGTGTGGCCTCCAAAACTGCACACAGTACTTGAGGTGCGGCCTCACCAAGCAGTTATACAGAGGGAGTATCACTTCCCTCCTTCTGGAGGTGATCCCCCTAGCGATGCATCCCAACATCCTGTTGGTCTTGGCTTCTGCCCTCCTACAAGTCTCTGAGTTGCTCATCTTGACATCCACCACCACCCCCAGGTCCCTCTCAGCCATCGAGACTTGTAGCATTCCCCCCCCAGGGTGCACACTTGGCCAGATTTCTGGCCCCCAGGTGCAGTACCTTGCATTTTCCTGCATTGACCCTCAGCTTCCACTTTCTAGACCATCTTTCCAGAACCTCCAGGTCCCCCTGTAGGGCCACCCTCCCCTCCTCCCCATCCACCACCGCCCCCAGTTTTGAGTCATCCACAAAGAGACTCATCTCACTCCTGATACCTGTCCTTATGTCAGAGACATAGCTGTTGAACAGGAGGAGCCCAAGGACTGATCCCTGTGGGACCCCACTAATGACCCTCCTTGGGGATGAGACTATCAAGCCAACTACGACCCTCTGGGTCCGGTCCTGGAGTCAATTGCCTATCCATCTGATCATCTGGTTCCCAACCCCCATTTCTCCCAGCTTATCCAACAGGCCCACAGGAGGAACAGAGTCAAATGCCTTGCTGAAGTCTAGAAAGAGGACATCCACTGGTCTACCCAGGTCCAAGGCACTCTTCACCCAGTCATAGAACTCCACAAGGTTTGTCTGACATGATTTCCCTGGGATGAATCCATGCTGTCTATCGTCCAGGCACCCTGACTTTTCCAGGCCCCCCCAGCCTCTCCTGACAATGCCTCCATCACCTTGCCCACCACCGATGTCAGGCTGACAGACCTGTAGTTCACTGTGTCTCACAACGCTCTGTGGTAGGAAAAGTGATGGAATCACTTCTGAAGGAAAGAATTGTTGAGTACCTAGAGGACAGTGGGGCACAGTACCAAAGGCAGCATGGGTTCACAGCGGGAAGGTCACGTTAGACAAATCTATTTGATTTCTTTGACTGGGTGACCTAAGTAGTAGACCAAGGAGGGGCTATGAACATGGCCTACTTAGACTTTAGCAAGGCATTTGACATAGTCCCACACAAAAGATTAATAATCAAATAAATCAACCTGGGAGTAGGTCCCAGGGTGGTAGCCTGGGTAAAACATTGGCTGGACAACATGACACAGAAAGTAATTGTAAATGGAGTCCACTCTGAAGAAAGAAGGGTTACTAGTGGGGTACTGCAGGGTTCAGTACTGGGTCCAGTCCTTTTTAATGTCTTTATAAGTGACATTGCAGAGGGACTGGAAGGAAAAGTATGCATCTTTGCAGATGATACAAAGATATGCAACAGGGTTGATACACAAGGAGGTGTGGAAAGGATGAGAAGGGAATTGACAAGGTTGGAGGAATGGTCAGAAGTATGGCAGCTTGGATTCAATGTAAAGAAGTGCAAAATAATGCACAGCGAAACAAAAACCCAGGAGAAGATTACACAGCGTGGGGGGGGTAGTAACAACAACAATAATGGAGAGGGGCCTGTGGGTAATCATATCAAATTACCTTAAGGTTAGCAAGCAATGTGAGAAGGCAGTAGGAAGGGCTGGGGGGATACTGGGATGTATAGGGAGAGGCATCACCAGCAGAAAACAGGAAGTTGTTATCCCTCTGTACAGACAGTTGGTGAGACCCCATCTGGAGTACTGCATCCAGTTCTGGAGACCCCATCTCTGCAAGGACATAGATAGGATGGAGGCAGTCCAGAGGAGGGAAACTAAAATGGTGCAGGGTCTGTAAGAGAAGCCATACTAGGCAAGACTAAAGGAGCTTAATATGTATACCCTTGAGGAAGGGGGGGGACATGATAGAAACTTTTAAGTACCTCAGTGGAATCAACAAAATCCAAGAGGGTCACATCTTTCAGAAAAAGAGATGTGCAAGAACAAGGGGACACAATTTGAAGATGGGGGGGACGGCTCAGGGGCAATGTGAGGAAGTATTGTTTTCACAGAGAGGGTGGTGGATGCATGGAACAGCCTTCCTGAGGAGGTTGTGAGGTCTAAAACTGTGAAAGAATTCAAGAATGCATGGGACAGACATAAGACAATTCTTCTGGGGGTAGGAAGAAATAGGCTGTTGGTTTACTGGGATCTACAGCTTATCCTGTAGGTAGGGAAATGAGCAGACTAGGTGGGCCAAGCAGTCCTTATCTGCCATCAAAGTCTATGTTTCTATGTGTCATCTAAAAGTATGTAAATATGGTTGAAGCAAGTGGAATAAAGTAATCCTTACATTTTTTGTTTGAGGGGCGTATACTACACCTATGCAAAAAAAGTGATCCTGACTTGACACATTGAGTACCAAAGTCCTTCCTGGTACTATGTCCATTACTTTTTGAATTCTGAAATCATGTGATTTAAACAATATTGCAGCCAAAGAGCAATGTTCTTCACCTAAAGACCATATAGAGGGTCCTGAAGGCCACTCTTTTTGTGCATTATGAAGATCATTAGTGGTTCTGAACCGTATATCTTGTAATAAGAAAACCTAAGCCTGCAAGTGACCTAGATAGGATGAAGTGATCATTTGTCTCTTGTGATTCTTTATGCTGTTAACATTTGAAGAAACAACAGTGTTATTACTATAAGAACTCAGTTCCATATGTGTCACAAGAGAAAAATAATCCTAAAGGACATTCAAACAGCCTTTTTCTTTCTAGTCTTTTCCTTTTTGATAACAACCATCGAATGGTCACCATCCCCATCTGATATATCTCTTTGTGAAGACGTCACTGATGAGGCTTCCAAATCCTCATCCTCATCTTCTGCATGTTCTTGAGAAACCACAGAAGCATTCCTGGTCTCCATGCAGTCCTTCTTTGCTATATTTGGCTTAGAATGATTCCTTTTGGATCTTCATTTCCCCCTTATTGTCTGAAAGGCATCCTATGAGATAGGGATTGGAACATTGAGACAGTTTGATTTGGTTCACGCTCAGGTTGGCTGTCATGACTGCTGCTTAAGGTGTTCTCTGCAGCCAAAGAAATATCTTCCTGGGTAATGGTGCACCCTACTGGTGCCCCTAAAGGCCAAGAACTGAAGTATCACGAGCTAAACTATCAGGGACTGGGACCTCAGACAGTTGTACAGTATTACTTGAAGCAGCATTTTTGGTGGAGTCATGATTGTGTTGACCCTGAGCTCTTTTTATTCTGTGCCTCATGTCCTCTTGGTTGTAAAAAGACCCCTTGTTGTGGCCAGCCCACAGGCATTTAAAATAAAAATGACCAATGTCCTCACCTCACATAGGCAAGGCAAGGCAAATTTTATTTAAGAAGACTCCCATCCCGGAGGCTCTGCGTGCAGTACATCAATCATATAAAAACAGCACAGCACAATAATAATCAATAAAATACACTGCTCCAAACAAATTAAAACAAAATTTGCTACACAATTTGCTTCATTCAGTTACAGCCACATTTGAAATCTCTAAAACTAAAATAAACTTTAAAAAATTAAACAATATAAACTATAAAACATAGTCTGGGAATGCCTGATTGTACAAAAATGCCTTGAGTCAGGCCTTAAAAACCTCAACAGACGGGATCTCCCTAACAACTAAAGGAAGTGAATTCCACAGGACGGGGGCGGCGACACTAAATGCTCTGTCACCAGCAGTTCTTAACCTCGTCCTGGGAATCGCAAGGAAGCCCCTAGAAGAGGAGCGGAGGGAATGGACCGAGACAGCAGGTGTAAGAAGGTCACTCAGGTAGCCAACATAGGTTACACTCATTGGGATTTGAGCAAAACATACTGGAAAGTCTGGATTGGAGACAAAAACTACAGACTAGTGCATCACAAATGTTACTCAGATTTGACAGAGACCCACACTTGTGACATGTTTTGGGTTGCCCTGGATAAAAACAAAAACCACGGTCCCAATCAGTATTAAAACTGCTGGGGTGATGAGTCATTCCATGGTAGGAGTTCAGAAGCCATACTCTAATCTTCCAACCTCCAGTCCAAATATCTTCTGTGTCCAGGATGGGTACTGGCCTATGTATTACTTTGGCCCTTTGCTTCACGCAGAACAAGATATCAGATACATGCAGCCCCTCATTCCTAAATAGAATAGTTATGTTTTAATATTGGGTTTGTCAATGGGATTTCCAAAAATGGGGAAAATAATGGGGAGTTCTTCATTTCATTAAATTTCATTAAATTTCTTCCAAAACCTTTCCAAGAGTGGAGGGGTGTTGAAGCTCACATCAAACTGAATATCTCCAGAGATGTGAATAAGGGCAAAAATATCCATGGTTAGAAATTTTAAGGATTCTTTAAGCAAGTGTTTAGCAGCATACATCAGCAATCAGGTGGTTCCTTTAATCTTCCAGTGTATTTTATGAGGACCGCATTCCTCCATTTAGCAGGAACACCTAAGTTGATGAACATGTCCAAAATTCTGATTGCCTATCTAGTGTTGTTCTTGTCCAAATTTCTCAGAACATTCAATGCAGGACCAGCATGAGTAGCATTAGAGGCAGGGGGAAGGAGGCACCTGTAGATTGCCTGGTATTCCCCTCCACCACCAGAAGCGTGATCTGCATAGAAGGACCAGCGTCCATGTCCTCCATTATATCTGCCCAAGCCACTGCCTTTCCTCCTTTAGTACAGTTATCAATTACAGTGTTTGTGTGGTTTATTTGTACTGCCAACTTAGGAGCAGCAGAAACAAATGTTTGTGCTTGGCCTACCACAGGTTTGGGCAGAATTCCATTGGTAACATGCATATCTTGTATTGCCTCCAATTTATCAGAATTGACCTGTACCCTTTAGGATGATCTTGTCATAATGACTGGAGGAGCTGCTATGTTGGCTTGTGACACAGAAATACTAGGTAAAGGGTTATTTATATCAAAAAACTCCTACTGTAAATACTTTATAGACAAAGGGTGCTTCAGAATATTCCTGATAGCTGTGCTTAACTCAGTGCTGCTGGAAACTGTACCTATGCACACTGCTGTCCCTCCAGGAGCAGATGTTGCCATGTATCCCATCCTAGGCATCACCATAGCTCCTGTACATGCAGCCAAGGCTAACTCTCCAAGCTGGTCAACATTCCATTCAGTGTTAAACATCATGTGCTATAAAGAAATGGAGCCAGACCACCCCATACTGCTGACTGCAGTAAGCATGATAACCTTCATGGACAGAGCTTTTCCAGCTTTCCATCATGCTCCATCAGGAGATTGACTCCAGCCTACTGAAATCAGAGCTGCCTCCATGGACCAAGGAGCTCCCTTTTAAACTACCCACATGGAAATCCATCAGTTGGGAGTGCTTGGAGTGCTCTTCATATGTAAATCTTTTGTTGGAGGCATGGTAGAAGCCCTCGGAGAAAAATCTATTGAAATGGAGTTTGAGGCAGTTCCTGCTAACTGCACATTACCATCAGAAACACTCAAACCCTGCTGCTGAGCTGCATCTTCAGTAGCTAACAACTTTAGAAGCACATCTTGTCTATTTTGTCTCTCAGTCAGCTTGGACCAGGAATCCAGCCCAACTGAATCACACCGTATCAAGCCAGGTTGTTTTAAAACCTGAATAGTATTATCCATTGTTTCTTGTTCTGAAGCAGTAGTATTGCTCATACCAATTTGCATTTCTTCAACTGGAAAATCCTGTACCAGGCACTTTGATATCTTCATAGTACTCAAAGAACAGACATGGGTAGTGTCCTCATTGTGAGAAGCAGCCATCCGCTCACACACCTCCACCTCCAGGAGCAGCCATCTTGACAACTTCTTGCTATCAGTACATCCCCCTATTGGAAGAGTAGGGGATTTTTTTTCATTCAAAATAAATATAATACAATCAAAAAAGAAATAACGTAAATCTAATCGTTTTGCTCAAATACAAAACAAATCAATCAAAATAGAAGGAATAAAAAAAAAGAATGAATTAAAATAAACCAAGAAAAGGAAAAACAAAAACACAGAATATCTAAGTTAAACATTCAAAAACCAAGTAAAATGCTTTCAAAGTGACTTAAAAGCAGATACTGAATAGAAAGCTTCTCTTTATTATAAATGGAAATGAAGCCAAAATATATCTGTGATAATACAGTTGTAGCAGTAAATTATTTTTGTTGAGCAAAAAAGCGCATCTAGCATGCCACAAATAAAAGCGACAGGAGGTAAAAAGCAATCATAAAGTACATGGATAATACTTAGAGACAGCAGGCAGGTATAACCCCAAACTAAGCACTTCATAAGTAAGTGGAAAAAACTCTGGTCCCTACAAGTATCCAAAAATAGTCAACAATTTTTTTTTTTGAAAAAAGGACAATGTAAAAAGAAATGTGTCATATTCTCCAGAGTATATAGCTAGGTCAGATCTCAGAAGCTTAAAGGTATTCTCTTATCAGTAAGCTGTAAAAAATAGTATCAAGTTCATCCTCCTGACATCCTGGTACCTGAAGGGTGTCACGGTAATAATCCCAAAGGGCTGTGGAATAAAACTTCTTCTTACTGTTTGTCTGCAGGAAGTGGGGTATAATAATCCACTGTCTCAATTTAAGGAAAATTGTATTCAGAAATTTTGGAATGTGAAAGGTCATTAAATACCGAGGAATCATAAAAGAATCTTTAGTCCAGGTGGCACACAGTTTTTGAAGCCAATAGTTTAAGATCATATACCATGGGAGAATATCACCCTGTAATAAGGAGAGAATATTCCAATAGATGAATAAACTACAGAAAAATAAAACAGGGTGTACCATACGGACACCACCATGACAATAATCATGATAAGTATGAAGAAATTTGATAGGATTCAAATGGATTCCACAAAACCCAGTAAAGAACAAATTATTATTCTTAGCTTCTAAATCCAAAGGAAGCGGGGAAATAAGCGCTAAGTGTAAAAAAAGTGGAAGTATAAATATTCTTAAAAGAAAAACCCTTTTTCCTTTTGGAAATAGTCTTGTATTTCCAAGAGTGAATAATTCCAATGCCCATTTCTGCCGTATCATTCCAATTAAATTCAGCATCATCAGAGCTGCCAAAAAATGACCACAATATTTTAATTGGTGTGGAAGAAATTTCAATATCTGCTATGCGTTGTACTAGGCATGGTCATCCAGTAGACACAACTGAATACCTCTCCTTTTGTCATAATTCAGTTTTGCTCTAGAAACTAGATCTGGGTCCACCACCTCTTCCAAAGTAAAGATGCAGACATCATCCGCATAGACACATACTAAGGGTGCCACCTGCATATTGGGAAGCTGAATTCCTGGTATACTAGGATGGGATAACATTTTTGTAAGAAAGGGATCAATTTGAAAAACATATAGGAGGGGACTTCAGGGGCAACCTTGCCAGACTCCTATTTGTCCCCCCAAAAACCTTCCCAGGGACTCTGTTAAAATAAGGCTGAATCCAGGCCCAACTATATAACATATTACTCCACCCAATGAAGGCCTGAGGAATATGACAGGCATTTAAAACCTGAAACAGGTAAACATGATCTACCTGATCAAATGCTTTTGCCTGGTCCAGAGAAAAGATAATACTTGGAGGAACATGGTTCCTACAAGACAGAAGGTCTCTTATAAAAATAAGATTGTGAAAAATGGATCTATTGGGAATGGCACATGACTGAACTGGGGAGATCACTGTATTGGCTGTCATGGATAGTCTGGTCAAGAGGATGGAAGCCAGAATTTTATAATCTATGTTCAAGAGACTGATAGGTCTCCAGTTTGTTATGTCAGATTTGTCCCCTTTTCAAACAGTGAAATCATTATAGCATGTGCCATAGAACTTGGAAACTTATTAGAACTTAGCAGAGCATTAAATGCCACAGTTAAACTGGGTACTAACTAAGTTATAAAGGTTTGGTAAAATTCAGCCATCAAACCACCCTGTCCCAGAGAGGAGTGTTCATTAATATTCTTTATGGCTTGAGTAATTTCATCCAGTGTAATATCTAGTGTAAGGCTATCTTGCAGCACCTGAGGAATGACAGGCACATTCACCTCCTGCAGATATGTCCCATTCCAAACAGCCAAGGAAGGTGAACCAAACATATTTTCTTAAAGAAGACTGTCCAATTTCTTGAATCTTACAGTATCTTGAGTGCCATATTGGGATTGCGAGACCAGATCTCTAATTACATCCATACAAGTGATATTCAATCTATCTTTACAGCATTTAAAGATATCTAGGGCAGGTTTTGTGCCCTGTACCATATTGTGCTTCCATTTTTATGTTGGCACGCTTGAGCAGCCAATATCTTGTGGTAGTGCAGATTTGGAGGCACGGTCACTGTTGGGTGAATACAGGGCATGCATCAGTAGGTGTGTCCCTCATTCCCCAATCAGTCTGCATGCCAGTGCCACACTGTGCACACCTAATGTGGCCATGGGATCAAACGAAACATCTTCTGCAATGCGAGCTAAGCTCGTCATACGCAGCGGACCTCCTGAAGTGCTTACCCTAGTGGTGTAAAAAAGAAAATTAACATGGTGGCATACTGTTGACTTCGGGGGTTCCCAATCCCCCTATCGGCATACCCTAGCCCAATGTATATGCTGATGGGGGAGCCCACTCCTGCCGGCTAATGCATCCCCTCATTTGTTAAGTGCAGAGGGTGCCTAATCCCTCTCTGCTCTTTGCCCCTCCGCTTCCTTGTGTGCCGATGGGAGTGCCCAATCCCCCATCGGCTATAGCATCCCCCCCCAGAAAACACTTAGGTGACATGCTGGGAGCCCACCCCAGCATGTCAAAGCCCCTGAAAAAAAAATCTGTCCCCATATGTTAATTTTTTTCTTTTTTTTAAATTGTAAAAAATAAAACTGTCCCTCATGGTCTCCCTGCCCGCCTCCCACACCCACCTACTGTGCACCTTGTCTCCCCACAACCCCCTCACCCCATACTTACTTCCGGAGTCTGCTGCGAAGATCTTCGGCGGACCAGGAACATGTCTGCACTCTTCAAAGCCGACCGCAAACTGAGGAAATGCCGGTAAGTGATATAATGGAATAAATAGGGTTTTTTTCAACTTTGATGCATATCTCAGGCATGTTTTGGAATTTTGGCACCAAATTTTCAACATGGGGCTTTTGGGACCCCTTCTCATGAATTCTGGCACTGTCATGGCGTTAATCGGCCCTGAAAGGTGATTTTGTGGTCACTGCGTGGAATCACCTTTCGGGACTGATTAACAAAATGAAACTGCACTGTTCATGAGGGGGGCTCTCAAAAAGCCTATGTTGCAAATTTGGTGGGAAAAATAAAAAAAATGGCTGTTTTATGAGCGTGCATTGCACTGTTTCCACGCACGCTCATAACTTCATGAATTTGTAATATTTTCAGTCCAGATTTTCAAAATTGCCATTTTTCTACATCTCCTGATGAACAGTACAGCTGTCATTTTATATATCCTGGACAAAATGTGTTTTCGCACATCTGGCGCAGAATAGCGCGGTCGCTGTACGAAATCACTTTTTGGGACAGTTTGAGGAAATGACAGTGATACTGTTCATGAGCTGAGGTCCTAAAATGCCTATGTTGAAAATTTGGTGCCAAAAGTCCATAAAATGACTGTGTTGCAAGTGTGCATTTCGCAGTTTCCATGCACCAGTGTAACTTTGCAAATTTGCAATATTTCCATGCCAGATTTTCAACATTGGCATTTTTTCACACTTCCTTATGAACAGTACAGCTGTCATTTTTCACATCTTGCCCAAAATGTGTTTCCTCACCTGTGGCACACAATGGCATGGTAGCTGTGGGAAATCAACTTTTGGGACAAATTAACAAAATCACAGCACCACTGATCATAAGAGGAGGTCCCAAAATACCTATGTTACAAATGTGGCTAATAAACTCCCAAAAATAATTAGGTTCTGGACATGTGTTGCACAGTTTGTATGCATGCTCATTGCTTCACCAATATTTCATATTGTCACTCCAGATTTTCAACATTGCCATTTTTTTACGCCTCCTCATGAACAATACAGTTGTCATTCTCCACATCCTGCTCAAAAATGTGTTTTCATTCCTCTGTCACCAAATGGCATAGCCTCTGTGCAAAACCACCTTTCAGCTAACAAAGTGATTGTACCACTTTTTATGAGGTGGCCTGATAAGCAGCTCATGTTGAAAATGTGGAGTGAAACTACCACAACATGCCTATGGTGTTAGGGTTTCCAACTGTAGCACCTCACCTGGTACAGACTGACAGGTGTCAGGGGTGTCACTTGGGATCATCGGATGTAATGCTCATGCCATTGCACCCCCCCCACCCTGCAGCTACTGACAGGCACCGTGGTGTGCCTTACACTGTTCAGCCACAAAGTTCACCCCATGCTCCTATACTGCACCCACATCAGTGTATTGCCTTATGAAATGGGATAAGTATAACGTCCAAAGACCCCAAACCACACCCCAACACTTGTCAGTGTCTACAGGGTAGGGTGAGGTACAATGGCATGAGCGTTATAGCTGACGACCCGAAGGAACACCCCAATGCCTGTCGCTCTGTACATGGTGGGCGTGGGGTTGGCATCACTTCAATACTTCACTGCCATTCCTATTACGCATCTCTAGCTCTGGCACAGCCAGTGCCAATGCCAGCACGACAACATTCAGCATTGACAAATGCTTATTAAAGCAGCCACACAATTGTATTGGTAAGAAACGATATCAGCTTTATTAGCATGTATTTGCATTTTTAAATCAAGTTTAAGTTCATGGGCCATAGAAAAATTAGTTCAAACAATTTCCTTCTTAACATCAAATACTTAAAATAGGAATCCTGGTACTTTTTCCAGGCAGAGGTAAAAAAAAGATTTCAGGTCTCTCTTTGTATCCAACCACCAGTCAGAATAAAGCTCATAAGCATCCATGACTGAAATCCAAACTTTAAGATGTTCCTCACAGTTCCATTTAATCATAGGATTTAATAATGGAGTTTACCACTAAAAGGCAAGCCAGGTTGTCTAATGACCCTTTCCAGGAAGAGGCACAGGAGGAGGAAGGGGGGCAGATGGAATGGGGGGGGCCTGCTGACATCACCAGGCAGGTAAGGTGTAAAATGACAAGGGCATAGCAGAGCCCCAGGGACTTAATGGGGGGTGGAGCCCGGAGGAGGTCCTGACCAGGGGCCTATAGGGGTATAATAGGCCAGGACTCAGGCAGGATGACCTCTTTTGCTGGGAATTTTCTTGCATAGAACTCAGCACATTGTTGGCAAGCAGCAGGTAAGGCACAAAGAACTTCTAGGCCTCTAGGCCATGTGGCCCAGGTGACTGGGCCCAGAGCAGTTTGTGTGTGTGTTTTTTGCCTCTAATTACTTACATTTAATAGCAGCATAGAACAAGATGATGTTAAACTTGTACTTGGAATGATCTTTAATGTGGTTTGCAGTAGGGCGGCGGTGAGCCTGAATGTGAGCTCAAAGGTTTTTTTATGCTTTGGAGCAAGTTGTTTGGCATTGAGAAGTAGGCCTGGGGCCTGAATGAAACAAAGGATACAGGAAGGCAGGTTGTTTGAGTTGTTTGTTCTATGTGCATAACCTTTAGCTGGAAGAAAGCTGTGATTATTTGTGGCTCAGCTGTGTAAGAATTTTGTCTAGGAAGGTTGTGGGTTTAATCCTTGCGGGGGGCATTTCCTTACAGAAAGGTAATTCTGAGGTATTTGCAGTGAAAGATTGTTTGGGGTTTCGCTTTCACTGGACATGCTGAGCTGTTTCAGGTCTGAGAAAAAAACAAAAAAATAAACAATTCTGAAGCAGAGAGAAGCAAGAAATGGCCACAAGAAGGCAGGATCTTTGGGGCATTTGTGTTTTTAGTCAGCATGACAGTGTTCAGCATTTTCAGTGGGGCAAGCAGGCAGGACTCATCGCAAGGGCCTGCTCTTGGGGGCAGTGCTTGGAAGCTTCATGGTAGCAGCGCATGCGTGGTGGTGCTTTTAAGCTGCAGGGAGGACCAGGTTGCCAACATTAAAGAAGCATACTTTTCATTGTAATTAAAGGGTTTTTCATCTGTTGGCTAAAAATTGTGGTTTTGTGGTAGAGTGCAAGGGGAGTGGTGCTTCACAGGGCGTTTATGTGGTGATGCACCGAGGGCAGGCCTCATGATGCACGTTCAGTGGGTTGCTGATTGGTGGTGTGCAGGATGACTTGGTGGACAAGTCCAGGTACAGAGGTCCCACTCGGCCTGACTCGGCAGTGAGCATGCCCGGAGGCCACATGATCCATGGCAACCAGGCAGAGGATGGAATGGGGTTTTCTTCTTGCCCTGCTTAGGTGGGGCCATGGGGAGAGAGAGCTTGGCTGCATCTATTGAGAGTGAGGGGAAGCCAGCGGGCAAGGGGGGCAAGACTGCTCTGTTGTGGCTGGGTTTCCGGTGAGCTTCCAGGTGCCTCGGGGTGGGCCTTTTTTCTCTGTGCAAAGCCAGGGATGCAAGTTGGAAGAGCAGCATTTGCTGTGAGGGGTTGTTAGACAGGGCATTTGCAGCCACACTAAGTGTGCGGAAGGGTGAAGGTTTATGGGGCAGCTGTGGTTCAGGTGCCAGCGGAGAGGCATCTTGTTACCGGGGCCTGCTGGCAGTGTAAAGACTGGGCCGGCAGGAGCAGGCCAGCATGAGGGGAGTGCACCCCTTGAAGGAATATGGTGCAGCAGTTGGCACAAGTGGATTTGGGCACTACATTAGTGTGTTTGTTGTTTTTTTTTTAAAAACAGAGAGGGCACAGACACCCCCAGCCATTTTCAAACAGGGTTGTTTGTGTGTTGGTATGGCAGTGTTGTGTGGATATGTTGGGGTGGTGAGCAAAAGCGAGTGGATCCGGGGCCTAACTGGGCAGGCCCAGAGCAAAGGTACAAAGGGGGGCATGCCTCATGGGGAGGGGCATTGTGCATGACACAGAAGTGGGTCCATGAGGCCAGGAGTGGGGGCATATAGCAGGTATGGAGTGGCGGGAGGGTTATATTTGGCACTAAAAGCCATCCATTTGATCTGGGGAACAGCACAGCAGACCAAAAAGGGGAGTTTTTGTGGGAATGCAGCAGAAGGTTCGGGAGATCAGCTGTGGGGTGGCCAACATCCTGTTTCAGGCCATGTTGCAGTGCCATTTTGAACAGGCAGTGTGGCAGCCATCATTTATATATGGATACATATATCAGTAATAAAATAACATAGTAGGAAGGGGTCTTTGATTCCCCTTGCAGGAGGCATGGTGACATAGGAGGGCTAATGAATAGATCAGCACACTATTGAATAAAGGCGAGAAATATGTTAAAATAAAAAAGAGAAATGAAAACAAATAAAAAAAAGAAAGCAATGGGGTATGCTGTAATGCTTTTATGATGCCAGACAATGGTCACAGTGAGGAATAATTTTAGGTGAGTCGAGCACGGGGTTGTGTGGCAGCCACCAATTTTGATAAAGGCCACTTGGCGGTGGCCATTTCTGGATGGGAGAGTTAATGAGAATGCTGCAATAAGGCCCAGCCAGCACGGGGGTACCAGAACTGCCTAGTTTGTGAAATAACGTTGAGGAATGGGCCAGCTGTTGTTAGGCTATAATCACCCGCAACATTAGAGGAATCCTAGGAAGGGATTTCTCAGCAGGTGATTACAAAGCTTATACTATTGAAACAATATAAAATGTTCTTGCATTTCCCACACTTAACAGGTATTGTAGGGATGAATGCTTCTTTTGAGGTTTGATTACAGCTATGTAACTCTGTTGTAGAAGGGGATGAGTTAAACGATTTGGCTGCCAAAACCATTAGATGCAGACAGCAATTGTTGATCATTTGCATATTCTTTTATAATGAGAGGGACTTCCATGAGATTAGGGTAGTACAAAAAACAAACCAAAAAAAAAGGAAGGTAAATATATATGATTAGTCATTAGGGCTATACCATGTGAATTTTGGAAATGAAATATCCTGTATGTATCTAACTTATACTTGTTGGACATTGGATTAACAATTATAGCTAAGATGATATAGGTGTTAACATAACTTGGGAAATACTCAGAGCTGAAGTGGACAGTGGGAACTACCTGCTCCCTCCAGGAAGAGGGCTTACATTTGAAAGCATTCTGGATAGCTTTCTCTGGTAAAACATGAGTGAGTTAACCTTTCTTCTGAAGTCTGTTCAAGCAAAACCAAGGGGCGAGTCATAAAGAAATTTGCTGTTATGGTGGGTGGCAAACTACTTAATCTTCAGACAACCTTGTTAATATCAGATGTTTGTGAGAATTTTAAATTGAGGTTGATTTAGTTAGGTAAAGCTGATATATCTAGAAGAATTTTAACTGGAAGTCTGATGTATTCATGTAATTTGTTCAATATATTTTGATGGAAAGTGCCTTGATGTTTCGAATTGCGCTATATAGATGAAAAGATTATTATTATTAATTTCAGCCTGCTCATGGCAGCTGGTGGTGAATTGGTTAAAACCCAAGGCTGCATGTTGGTTGAGTAGTTGGGATTTCCCAGTTGTACATAGAGGACCAGGACTAAACCAAGGGGTCATGAAGGGATTGACAAGGCCTATTAACTGCTTCTGTTTTCTCCGCTATCCATGTACTTGATATTCTCCCACCATCTGTGTGTTGAGGATCCGTGGTCAGTTGAGCTTTAGCTCAAAGGTGGTACTTCCAATTAAAATGAATAAATAAATAAATGAATCAATTAATTAATTAATTTAAATAAAATAAAAAGTGACAATGTCAATATTAAATTTTACTTGTTTTGCGGTAAGCAGCAATCTGAGATTATAGCTATCATAGGGGTTAGAAGATAGTCAGGCTTGCCAGTGGCATAGTACCACTACCGCAGCCAGGCTCTCGGCCAGGTAAGTCAACAAGACCAATGTCAGGAAGGGTGTGAGGCCTAACCAGACAGTTTAGGTTTCCTCCAGCATAGGTTTGGGGAAGATCAGTTATTTAATTTATTTATTTATTTGTATTTCAGATGACACCTTTGAGCCGAGGGCTCTTTTACAAAGGTTCCATGTCAAGGCAATAAGGACAATAAGGTACAAAACATAACATGATCATTACAATGGAACTTACAAAAAAAAAAGACAAATAAGATTACAATAATAGCAGCCAAAGGCATTGTCATAGACATCACTTGCTGGCTCTGTGGCAGGTATAGGATTTATCCCCGGCCCGGAAGGTTGGAACCCAGGTTGATCATTTTGAGACGCGATGGGCTGATGTTGCAGCCAATTAAAGTTACAGTTGGGGGGGGGGTCTAAGCCAGGTCAGGTACTAGGTAGCTAGGGAGAGCAATAGTTTCATTAGAGGATTGGTTTAACATGAGCAAAACAGAGAGGATCACTTTAGGGGCTCAGGGCCAGCTCTGCCTGCTGTAGAGGACAAGGAAGGATGCCATGAGTCCAGCAACATTATGGACCAGAGGGGATTGATATCCAGCATACAGCATCTCCAACCCCAATTTTTGGGGTGCCAGCCCCAACAATATGGGAATGTTTCAGTGGCCCGACTATAGTCCTATGGTACGGCAACAGTTCTGGTGCTACTGGAGTTGCTGGTCACATCGAGGCCTGTGATCTGTCTTTTAGCAGCCAATCTACCAGGCACAGGAGGATATGTATCCCCTCTATTCCTTGGTTGGGGGGGGCTAGGGTGGTCAGGTAATGGTGAAGGTCCTGTGGGGCTGAGGTAAGCTTAAGGAAAGACATGGATGTGGGACGGGTAAGACAGGATGTAATGCCTTTGATCTGGTGGTAGCTGAACTGCAGGGGAGGCTGAAGTACTCTTCCTGGAGATGTGGGGGGCTGGGGAATCTCAACTCCTAACTGTGGGAGTGCAGCAGTTTCAATGGGAACACCTTGAGGGTGTAGGAGGGGTTACAAATTCTAAATCTAAAAGAGGCTTAATAACTTGGAAAGGATGGCTTTGGGAGGCTGGAGGGGCACAACCAGGGCACTGTACCAGGGTTCCTGCTCAGGCTACACGTTGAAGGTCTATGAAGCAGGGTGGGTGAGATTCCAGGAATTCAGGGGGAAGCACGGGTGGGGCAGAGATGAACTGGCCCAGGATGAGCAGGTAAGGAAGTTTATAGTGGAGAAGTCGGAAGAAGGGCTGGCCCACGCCACAGTAGTGGTACACCTGGCTGGCATCATTTGAGTATGCCAGGACAGAGGTTGGCCCAACGTAGTGGCCTGCAGGGCAGTAAAAAGAATGGTTGCAGGCTAGTGGAGGGGACTGATTGTCAGGACAGATGGGAGGTGTCCCATCAGAGGGCAGTTACTGGAAAAGTACTAGGGGCAACACAGCAGAGGTGCACCTCTCTGCCCAAAAGGTAGTCCTGTTCTAGGCCATCTTTGCGGTCATGGTGGCAGGGACCTTACAAGTGGGGGAAGTGGTGGCCCCACGAAAAACAGCTGCTATACAAGCTTTGCAGCACAAGGACATCTAGTGGGGGCTAGACAGAGTGGTCATTGACCTGGCCAGGTCCAAGACAGACCAAAGTAGGAGGGGGGGACCAAGGTGTCATTGGTAAGGCAGCCACAGTCCACCAACTGTGCAGTGGGGGCTCTGGATGCATATGTGAGCACCCGAGGGAGGGCTGGGGGGCCTTTTGCCTGCAGGGGGATGGCTCCTCGGTCACTGGTTTTCAGGTGGGGGCAGTACTCAAGAGGGCCCTGGCTTTCACTGGGGAAGACCCAAGTGAATTTGCCATGCATTCCTTTAGGAGTGGGCCAGCTACAGAGGCAGCAGAAAAAGGGGCTGCAGTGGAAGAGGTAAAGAAGGTTGTACACTGTAAGTCCAGTCTGCTACAAGAGGTATGTCAAGGTTTATAACAGTGCCTCAAGCCACAGAGACAGCATAAAAGGGGCTGCAGTGGAAGAGGTAAAGAAAGTTGGGTGCTGGAAGTCCAGCTGCTGCAAGAAGTATGTCAGGGTTTATAACAGTGACTCAAGTCACAGAGACAGCAGAAAAGGGGCTGCAGTGGAAGAGGTAAAGAAAGTTGGGTGCTGGAAGCCTAGCTGCTACAAGATGTATGTCAGAGTTTTTATCTTGTCTCCATGGAAGGGTCCAAGAGGAAAGTTTGGATAGTGGGGCACTCCTTCATCTATTGGTCAAAAGGGTGGGTGGTCACCACTTCCAGAGTAGCAGAGTTGTGATATAATACTGAGCACACCAGGGTGCTATGGATGGGCATTAGGGGTATGAGGTGGGCACAGCTTCTGCCACTATTGGGCAAGCTAAGGGTGCAGTGGGGCATGCCAGACCACATTATCATACACTTGGGGGGGCAATGACTTTGGGGGTCTGCCATGGGGGAAACTGGGTCAGAACATCCTGGAGGGCTTGGAAAAGATTAAAGGGTAGTGGCCGAGGGTGACAATCAGCTGGTCCAGTATCACCTCCTGGTGAGATGGAGGGGGGTCAAGGATGTCCATCTGATTGATAAGGTCAGAAAATGTCTGAATAGGAGGGTAGCAAGGGCAGTATTTGAAATGGGGGCATGCACCTGCAACACAAGGACAGTTCCTTTGACCAGGTTGAGGCATACAGATCTGATGGGGTGCATTTGTTGGAATATGGCATGTGCCTATTCCTGTGGCCAATTGGAGAGCTAGTGGTTAAAATAGCCAAAATAGTTTTGAGCTACTAGCTCGCAAGCAGGGAGCCCCTCTATCCATCGGGAGGGGGGCAGTGGAAGAAAGATAAAGGGGGGAGCAGGGGGAAGGAAGGGGGGAGGGGGTAGAATACATGGACTTGGGACAAGGAACCCAGATGTGGTGATAAAATGAGGAGGGGGATAGCTCCAGGTGCCGGACTCAGAAGTGTCCGAGCCTGGAGGGCAAAAGCCCGGGTAGGTGGAACCGGCCTGGTTCTGGTGTGGAGGAGGGGGCTGGATTCACAGAGTCCGG
Organism: Neoceratodus forsteri; assembly: GCA_016271365.2. Lineage (NCBI taxonomy): Eukaryota > Metazoa > Chordata > Ceratodontiformes > Ceratodontidae > Neoceratodus > Neoceratodus forsteri. Next base: position 1,058,350,238 of record CM028132.1, on the reverse strand, counting down.
GCACTGAAAGACAAGATGGGAGAATGACCAGAAGAAGGACAGAGGCCAGAACCAGGAAGCATTGAAAGAAATATAGGTGTGGAATTGAATTGTGAATTTAAAATCTGTGGTTGTAAAAATATTATTTGTGCCATAAATAAATTTGCTAATGAGCAACCAACAAATTGAACTGGTGTAGCATCCATCATTCCTCGGGGGATTCAAGGGACAATGGGGCTTGCCACTTAAAGGCAAGCCAGGTTGTTTGGGGGGGAGGGGACAGATTGAATAGAGGGGGTGGGGCCTGCTGACATCACCAGGCAGGTAAGGTGTAAAATGACAAGGGCATGCCAGAGCCCCAGGGATTTGCTGGGGGACGGAACCCAAGGGGGGTCCTGACCAGGGACTTATAGGGATATATTAGGCCAGAACTCAGGCAGGACAATCTCTTTTGCTGTGAATTTTTCCGCCCTCCCACCCTTATTAAGGAAGGCTCTGGGGTGTGTGGTTAGGCACAAAGGAAAGAATTGGAGAGCAGGTTGAGTGTCCCTAGGGCCCTGGGCATGGGCCAGTTTTCCACTGCGGGAGGAAGCATCAGGCCAGGGGCTGAGGGCTAGAGTCAGAGTCCCCTGGTAGGTAGGGCAAGGATGCCCATGGGAGTGGGAAGAAAGAAAAGGGAGGCGGGGGGAGGTGGAGGAGGGTAGGATACATGGGCTGGGGACAAGGAACCCAGACGTGGCGGTAAAGCGGGGAGGGGGATAGGTTCAGGCGCTAGATTCAGAAGTGTCTGGGCCCGGAGGGCAAAAGCCGGGGTAGGTGGAACCAGCCTGGTTCTGGTGTGGAGGAGGGGGCCAGATTCACAGTGTCCGGGCCATGAAAGACAAGATGGAAGAACGACAAGAAGAAGGACAGAGGCCGGAATGAGGAAGCTTTGAAAGAAATTTTGATGTGGAATTGAATTGTGAATTCAAAATCTGTGGTTGTAAATATACTGCATTATTTGTACCATAAAGAAAATGTGTCAATGAGCAACCAACAAGTCAAACTGTTGTAGCGTTCATCATTCCTGGGGGGAGTCAGGGGACAATAAGCGATTATTTAATTTCCACCTGGACTCAGGTATCCTGCTGCAAGAAGCATCTCCTGCTGTGCAGAATACGGATACTGCCAAGTGATCAGAAGTTTCAGAAGGAGTAATACAGGCACTAAGGGTCAGGAGGTTTAGTGATAAAAATAGAAAATCAGTTCTAGTGGCCAAGGGCCCCCAGACATAGATTTTAGCCCCTGTGGAATATGATTCCAAATAGACATCTTTTAAGCCAGCTGTACTTAAAATAGTTTTCAAGCAATTGGTATCCCAATATAATTTTGTGGTTACCCCACCACAGTCAGCAGTTGAGAGCCCACAATTAAAATTCCCACCAAAAATGATATGCCTACTGGAATGTAAAAATGGTTGTACAGTGCAAAATAATTCAGCCCCTAAAGCAATGCTCTGTGGGGCATAAACATTAATTAATCAGAATATCTTAGTACCGTAGTTGATATCTAACAACAATGCCCTACCTGGACAGATGTCAACAATACTTGTAATACAGAAATCAAACCCCTTGAAGAAGATACCCACCCAGTCAAACATATCCATCCCCTGAGAACAATAGAAAGTACCCATTGGCCATGCCTGCCTGACTTCAGAGATTTCAGATGCCATCTGCGATCTAGTAACGTGAAGGAAGGAAGATAACATTATTTGACAAATCCTGCAAGATCTGCAGGGTAGTCAGGTGCTTCGTATACAACTTAATGCTACAGACATTAAGTGTCAACGGGGAAATGCGTAAACCATCAGGCAAGACAAAAAAATTACATTTCAGGTGTTATCCAGCTTTTCCTTGGGATAACTCCTAGCTTTCTTGGAAGCAGAAGACTGAGAGTCAGATAAGAAATCCAACCTGGATGATGTAAACAAGGATGCATCTGTCCTCCCTCTCTTTTTCTGTATCCCCCTATTGTTTTTGTTTAAACAAAGCCTGAACATGGATTCTAGTTACTATTTGAAGCCTAGGGTGTGTAACACCTGCCTTTCTTTTACCTCTCTCTCATCTGGAAGATTTCACCACCTCTAAAGGTGGATTAGGCTGTGGGGGGGCATGATAATAGTAATGGGGGAGTGTTGGGTAACTACAGGTGTAGGAGTGGTATGGCCAGAGGCTACGTGCTCTAAGGGTGCAGTAACAGAGGATGAGAAAATTTGTTCCACCTGTATTTGTGATTCAGCAGGATGTGTAGAAATGCTATCTCTCTGGGCCTGTAACACAGGATCCATTAAAGAGGAAGAAGGACCAGCCTGTTGTGCTGGACTTGCGACTAAGTAATAAGTTGGTTCTGATCCTGAGGGGCATGGTCAAGCCTATTATGGTCTGCCCAGGGGCATAGTCTATAAGAATGCCCCACCTCATCACAGAGGTTGCACTTGAATTGGTTGGGGCAGCCTAAACTTACATGCCCATACTCCAGGCACAGATTGCATTTGGGTTTATCAAAAATGGAGCTTAAGTGTGTTCATGCTCCACATCTGTGACGTCTTTGGCTGTCCTAGGTAAAAACAAGGCCCCCTGTCTCTACTGTACTTATATGAAAACTGCCTGGTAAATGTACAATGCCCATATTTATGTTTCAGCTGCAATTAAACCTTCCATCCCCCCAGTCCAAACCAAATCATCGTCTAGGATGGAGTTGGGAGAATCCATCAAATCACAGCGCTGCTGCAATCAATGCCGAACATCTGCTATACTGACTCCCTCATTCCTAAACATAGTTTTGACAGTTGGCTTAGAGAGAGGGATGGAGAAAAAAGCTGCCCACAAACAGATATCATTTACATGTGGATATTTCTGCCAAAACCTTTCAAGGATATGTACATTTTTAAAGCTATCATATACAGTCTCTACCTTAACATGAACAAATGCTAAAAGTTCTGAGGCTGAAATGCCCTTTGAGTCTCAATGGCTCAACCTGAATGCAAGGACTAAATTCCAGTACTGCCTACTGGGTAAAAATGTGCAACTGGGTCTTTACTCTCCATGCATCCTCCAGATCTTTAATCCAGCCCATTCACAGCACATTACTAGAGGCAATGCCCATGGCTCTCTCAGCATCCCAATCAGGAAAACATAGCTAGGACAAAGATCATTTGTCTATAAGGCCCCACTCTGGATGAATGATCTCCCTGCCTCTCTAACGTCATGACTGTCAGCCATCAATCATCAGCTGAGGCAGCACCTAGCAAATTACATTACCTATGAGTGCTTCCCAGGAACCTACCACCCCCTTGGTGCAACCCTCTCCTTACTCATCAGTATTTGCGAAGGCCTACCTTATTTGACTACTTAACCCTAGAAATTTATTCCCCCCAACTATGCACTTTGAACTCTACAATTGAGGGTCCTCCTCTTATCCTACTATCATTACTACTGGCCAGGCCAGTCCTCTTAATTCTAGATTCCCCCTCACCTTTTTCCTTCCCTGCTCCAACCCCACACTACCCTCCCTTTTTCACCCTTAACTATTTCTTTCCTCACGCCACCCCAGTCCTCTAACTTTCTGCCTACCTTCTTTCCCTACACAACCCTCCCAGTTAACTAAAGCTGTAGCAACACATGTGACAAAGCTATTTCTCGGCTGCTCCCGATACACTATAGTGTTTCAGTCATTTACACTCTTCTCTGTGATTTTTTTTTTGCCTTGTAATACTGAATTGTTTATCTGTTTATAGTAACTTGATCTGACTTGCTGCTGGTACTCTGAACTTTGTCTTAATGTTCTGTAACTATATTCAAGCTCTGTGTTTGATGTGGAACCTTTGTAAATGAGCTTACAGATCAAAGGTACTTTCTGAATAATAAATAAATAAAAATAAAAAAATTAAAGTCTTTCAACATTTGCTGTAAAACAACTTTCATATCTGGTGCCCCATTCACGTCTCCCATGAATTTCAGGCGAATGGCATTTGCATTTGTGCTGGTTCACTTACTTGGTGAAAAAGATCTGCCATTCATAATGAACTCTGCTGGACAGGCTCCTTGCTCAAGGTATCAGATCCCAATCATGTTTCTGCAGTGCTGTCTGTAGTGACTGTACCCAACGTCAGGTTAGAGTCAATGTGAGATTCAGTTGTAGGAACCCCCATATGCTGTGATGGAGTTATAGCCTCAGTTGCTCTACAACAAGAGTTGGCACCTGATATATCTCCGTTAGAAACAGCAGGAGTTATTGCTAGTGTCTTTGACATTTTTTTAACCCCAGAATGATGTTTTCTCATGAGGCAGCTATCCATGTACTGCAGCAGCTGATTTCTCCTGCCACCAATGTCCATTTTCCCAAATAATGTCCTTGGCCCTTACCGGACCCGGAGAAGTCCAGCGTTTGCTGTCCTGAGATTTCTGCCATCTGGCAGCACAAAGAGCTGCAAAAGGACTCCAAAGAGTTTGCTGTCCATCAGAAGAGCGACTGGCAGGGAGGTCTGGTGGCGTGGAGGGCTGAGGCAGTGATGCCTTACCTCCTGCCATGCTGGCAACCCGTGTTCACATTGTTAGCGGGTCATCAGGGGCTGGCTGAGGTGAGAGGGGATTGATCATCTGGAGGACTGCTCTCCTATCCCATGGAGGGTGGGGAACAGGGGATGGCATTTGCCTGACATCTAGCAAAGGGTAGTTGTTGGCATGCCTGGCCAATACAGTGGGGCATGAAGCCAGAGCAGCCAGCGGGTGCACTACATGTGGACGCGTGCATAGCACACCCATTGTAGGCACTGCATGCTCCACCACCAAAAGGAAAAGAGGAAAAATGGCAGCCAGGTTGAGCGGCTTGATGGCTGTCCCCCTAACGCACCATCTCTGAGGGCGCCTCCTGTACTGGATCCGGTCCTGTGGGGATTTGGGGGCTCCTCACCACCCCATCATGGGGAATAAGTCATGGAGTTTGTATGGTGGTGGCCCAATTGGGAGATGGGTGATGGACGGATGGCAGCTGAAGAAGAAGAAGAATGGGATGCCTGGAAGAAGAAGCCAACTGGGGGCTATGGGGGAGAAACAATAAGTTTAAGTAAGTTAAGCCCCCACCACTTCCTCTGGTGGGGCGTTCCATTAGTCTACAACCCTTTCTGTAAAGAAATTCTTCCTCATGTTTCCTCTGAATTGCCCTCCCTCCAACTTCATCCCATGCCCTCTAGTCCTGGAACATCTCTTTTGCTGGACAATAGTGTGTTCCTGCACCCTGTTCCTCCCTATAAGGTAACTGTATGTCTCTATCATATCCCTTCTCTCCCTTCTCTCCTCTAGGGAGTAAATATTCAAGTCCTTCAACCTGTTCTCATAGGACTTATGATGCAATCCCTGTACCATCTTTGTTGCCCTCCTCTGAATATTCTCTACCCTGTCTATGTCCTTATGTTGGTAAGGTCTCCAGAACTGTACACTCTACCCCAGGTGGGGCCTCACTAGTTTCTTGTATAGTGGAATTATGACCTCCCTTTTCCTGCTGGTGATGCCCCTGCCTATGCATCCCAGCATCTTATTTGCTTTACCTGCTGCCTTGTTGCACTGTTTCCCCTACCTTGAGGTCATCAGAGATGATAACCCCAAGGTCCATTTCCTACTTGGTGCATGCTATATCCTCACCCCTAAATTGATATGTTGTTCCAGGGTTTTTCTGCCCATGTGCATTATCTTGCACTTCTTTGCATTGAATTTAAACTGCCAATCCCTTGACCATTTGTCAGGCTTCTGCAGGTCCATCCTCATTCTGTCTGCACCCTCTGGCATGTTCACTCAGTTGCAAAGCTTCATGTCATCAGCAAACAAGGAAATTCTGCCTTCTAGATCATGTGCAACGTCATTGATGAAGAGATTGAATAGGACCAGTCCCAGCACTGATCCCTGGTACCCCACTGGTCACTCTTTGTTCTGTGAAGAGACAGCCATTTACCACCACCCTCTGTGTCTTGCTGCCCAACCAGTTACCTACCTATCACACTACTGTCCTACTCACTCCCATATTCCCCAGTTTAATAGCCTTCTATGTGGCACAGTGTCAAAGGCCTTGCTGAAGCCCAGATAGGCCACATCCACTGCCCTCCCCTGATCCATCTCCCTTGTCACCCAGTTGAAATATTCAATGAGGTTGGTCTGACATGACCTCCCCATGGTGAAACCATGCTGTCCTGGGCCCTGTAGTCCATTGGCAACCAGAAGTTCCACCAATCTCTTCTTCAGTAGTTCTTGCATGATCTTCCCCACTATCGAGGTCAGGCTGACTGGTCTGTAGTCCCCCGCTTCCTCTTTGTTCCCACGTTTGTACAAGGAAACTATATCTGCTGTCCTCCAGTCTTTGGGTACCTCCCATGTTTCCAGTGATTGGATAAATAGGATTGCCAGAGGTTCAGCCACCACCTCTCTTAGTTCCTTTAGGACCCTGGGGTGCACCCCATCTGGCCCCATTGCTTTATCAACTCTTATTCATTCCAGTTCCTTCAGGACCATTTCCCTTCATAGGTTCTAATCTCGGTCCTGGTAAAAGGTGATCCATAGACCAATTATTTTCAGCAGCCATAACAAGAGGTGCAATTCCTCCCATTCCCCATGCTCCCCCAACAACCTTCTCATCATCAGTAGATATAATCATTTCAGCATTTCTTAAGCCCTTTGGATTTCCAGAGCCAAGTCCTCTAACCTCTCCTACTGCTCCATCACTTCCACCTTGCTCCTCCCTGTCAGCCACCTTGGAGACGACTGACAAAGGCTCCCCCTTCAGAGAATAGGGTATGTTTATTGAAAAGCACATAATAATTTTACTTTAGACAATCTGTACTAAATAATTTATTTTCCTTGTATATTATAGTTCCATAAAGCAAAAACAAATCCCCTTTTTAGGTTTATTTATTTTTTTAAAATTTGAAGTTTATTGATTTTTCAAATACACATCAGAATAGGAAACATACAATGGCATAACAAGTCTCCCCCACCATGGTGACAAGTATAAGATCCAAGTCACAAGGGAAAATCAAAAAAGGAAAAACTGAGGGCCAATCAAGAAAGGCACTAGACTGACCAAAATTTCTTTGCATATCCTATCCTCAGAGTGAATAGAGGACATGGAGTGTTTCCCAAATCTTCTTGTATTTACCAGTATGGTTGCATAAAGTGGAGATCAACTTTTCCGTGTGCAAATTGGAAAGCAGCTCCTTGACCCATTCTAAATAAGAAATGACGATGAGTCAATCCAGTGCCTAAGCACTAATTTTTTCACAGAGAGGGCAATCATGGAGATATGATACCTACATCCAGGTGCCAGCGTGGCTCAGTTGGTAGCACATCCGCCTTTGGACCAGAAGGTCGTGGGTTCTCATCCCACACCAGGATTGGACTTGAACCTAAAAATTGCTGGCATCCAAGTGCAGTATTGGGGGGTGCTGTACTGCTGGGGTGTGCCGTTCTTCAGATGAGATGTTAAACCGAGGTCCCTTCTGCCCATCCTGGTGTTGACCTGGTGGGTGGTCAGGTGAAAGTAAAAGAACCCAGGGCAATGTTTGCAAACAGCAGGGAACATTCTTGTTGTCCTGACCAACATTCCCCTTCCCATAAACTGGTTCATGCAATTATCTAGGCTGTGGGTGATGATGTGCGATATAGCGCCACCACACATTCGGTCACTTCGCTACCAGTCTAGTATTGCTTGCAAAGCACTTTGGGATACTGTGTTTGAAAAGCACTATATAAATGCTGATTCTTCTTCTTCTTACTGGAAACCCACTAAAATCACCCATCAGACACACCTCAGGAGTGAAATAGTCCTTTAAACCCAACAAAGGTTCCATCCTACCCTTAATAGTTTCCCATAGATGAGTGACTTTGCTACACTCCCAAAACATGTGTTGCAGGGTGCCTATATCTCTTTGCACCTATTACACATGGGTGTAGTCACTCTTCCTATCTTATGTAACTTATATAGCATCATGTACATGTCATTTAAAATCTATAGCTGCATTAATCTTAACCTAACCTGGGTAATATAACGGTGACAACTTTCCCAGATTTTCCTTCAAGTTAGGTAGAGTTTGTGGGTACAGGTCCACCCAATATCCAGGTATCCCATCTATCTTTGGAGATACTTTCCCATATAGATTAGCATATATATTAGAGAAGAGCATGTGGGGCAGCAGCTAGAGCACCAAAATCTTTCAGCGGGTTAAGCGAATGTGGGGGTACAGCTGTATGTTTAAAGTATTGCACAAGCATGTGCCTTATTTGGTACACCGTGAAAGCCATTTTGTTCCCAGTTCCAAACTTATCCAGGATTTCAGCAGTCGATAACCAGTCCCCATCCCCTTTAGCCAGCTTCCTCGCCTTAGTCTCCACTAGTTGGGGGATCCAATTATTGGGAATCATTTTCCCTTCAATTCTAAAATTAGGGTTCCTAACTATGGGTTGTGCCAGGTCCTTAGTGTGTGCATAGTTTAAAGAAGAGCAAATCTGGGAATGGGTACCCTCTGAGTTGCCAATCACTGACTGGCGCAGACCTATAGGGCACTCTCCCACATTCTTATGAAGCATTGAGGCAGAGGAGATACCATTACCCTCCATCAATCTTCTCTCTATATTAAGCCAGAGGGGAACATAGGGAGAGGAATCCAGAACCTCCTTCGGAGTGGTCCACATCAAGTACTTACTTGCTTGGCTGGCCCAGTGACAGAGACCAAAGTGAGGCAATTTCTGTCCTCCCAGACCTTTACGGGCTGCCAACTTGTGGAACGCTCTCCTTGGTGGGCTTCCCCAACCAAATAAAATCAGTGACACAAGTATGAATTGCCTTACACCAAGTCTTGGGTAGCCACTGATTCATGAGGTTGATGGGGTAAAAAATCCTCAGGAGAACATTCATCTTAACAATATTTACATGTCCCCATAAAGATAATGGGAGGCTTCTCCAGCATTTTAAATCCTGTTGTATTGTTTTAAGTAGAGCATCCAGATTTAATTTCTTCATCTAAGCATCACTTCTCGCTAACAGGTTGCCCAAATACTTCATGGAACCGGGCGTCCACTTAAGCCCCAGCTGTGTAATATCCTGTTTGACTACTCTGGAGTTAAGGGGAAAGATGGATGTTTTATCTGAGTTAAGTTTATAGTTGGATAGAGAACTGTACTCCTTAATCAATGTTAAGACCCATGGAATGGAGTTACTGGGTTGGGCTACATGGGGTAGTATGTCATCTGCATAAGCAGTTATTTTCTCTTCCTTGTTACCTAAATGTATGCCACAGATCAGTGGGGAAGTCTTTATAGAGACTATATGGGGATCCAGATACAAACTGAATAAAAGAGGGGACATCGGGCATCCTTGCCTTGTTCCAGCATGCAGAGAAAGCAGGACGAGAACACCCCATTGCAGTAGATATGGGCAACTGGGTTGGCATAGAGGGATTTAATCCTTGCAACAAACCTAGGCAGAAACCCAAATCTGTGCAGAAATCTGAACAAAAACTGCCAATCCACCCTGTTGAAGGCTTTCTCTGTGTCCAGAGAGGCCAACGTCATAGCTTGAGGGGCATCCCTGGATGCAGAGAAGATGTGCGCCAGTCTACGGAGGTGGTCTACTGAAGATCTCCCCTGCATAAAACCAACTTGATCAGGTCCAATGAGGCATGGCAAAACTTTCTCTAAACTTTCAGCAATCAGCTTGAAAGGGATTTTCATGTCGTAATTGAAGAGCGAAATGGGTCTGTAACTTGATACCCGAGTTGGGTCCCTCCCTGGTTTAGGAAGAAATATTATCATAGCTTCCAGAAGCCTTAGGTCCACCAGTTGTTTCCAACATGTGCATGGACACCCTTAATAACCATGGGGCTAGCTGTATCACAAGCTTTTTAAAAAAGTTTGGTGAAAATCTGTTAGGTCCAGGAGCTTTATCCAAGGGGAGATTTTTAATAACCCTAATGATATCTTCTTCTGTAAAAAAGGGCTACCAATAATTACGCTTCAGGAGTAGTCAGGGTAGGTAATGGGATTTGACCGAGGTATTGGTCAACTCTATCCTGTGGAGTCCTGTTAGGCATTTGGCTATATAGCCCATGGTAGTATTCCTCAAATTCCTTAGATGCGTTTCTAGGATTAACTTTAAGAGAGCCGTCTATGTCTGAATGTATAGATGTAATATGCATCGAAACTTCCTGTTTTTTCAGTCTAAGAGACAAAAGACATCCTGCCTTTCCCCTTGTTCCATGTATTTGGCCTTCTCCCTAAGCAGTTCACTATACTGATCCTCAAGTTTAATAAGAAATTCCTTATCCCAGTCACAAGTCTTATTCAAGAGATATTTCTCCCGATCCCTAATCTGAAACAGTAAGGATCTGGCCCTTTCCTCCACCTTCTTCTTCTTCCTAGCCGCTGAAATCTTAATAAGTTCCCCCTTATAAAACATTTCAGAGTCCCCCATTTCGTAAACGGATTGTCTGTTGAACCCCAATTATCCATCTTGAAATTATCTAAGCTGCCTGATATATGTGTGGTGATATCTTTGTCTTTCAGAATTTGGTTATTTAACTTCCAGAATTTATCCACCGCTTGGGATGCAGAAAGAAAGAGGTGAAATCTAACCATTGAGTGATCTGACCCTGCTCCATGCTCCATACCACTGTCCAGAAGCCCTCCCCCCAGAAGTGACCAACTGAATAAAAAATAGTCAGTTCTGGAGGTTGACCCGTGGACAGGAGAATGGAACGTAAATTCTCTGGCTGAGGGGTGTAGCACCCTCCAGGGGTCACACAGCCCTGTATGATCAATCAGGGCCCTTACTGCCCTGTGGGCTAGTGAGAACCCCAAGCCCCTTCTACCCTCTGATTTATCTCAGTTGGAGTCAAAGGAGAGGTTCCAATACCCCCCCCCCCCAGTATAATTGGAAGGGATAGGAAGTGTAATAGCAGTGTAATTATATCCATAAAAAAGGAGGGTAAATCCACATTAGGCCCACAGAAGCATCCCAGTGCAAGCTCAACATTAAGGATCTTGCCTCTGACCAGAACGTAGTGATCCTGTTGGTCAGTAATGCACTGATCACAGACACAGGGAAGAGAACGAGCCAGTAGAATGGCCACCCCCGCTAGCTGTACTGTCTCCAGCTGCAAAAACCTGCCCCACTTGCAGCATCCACAATAAGTTGGCTTCCTTTTCTAAAAGGTGGGTCTCTTGGAGCATGATAATATTCCCTTGAAGATATCCTAAGTGCTTAAGTATTTTTATTCTTTTCACTGGATGCCTCACCCCTCTTACATTCCAGAAAAAAATCTTAAGGGGCAGCGCCATCTTTTAGGTAAAGTGAATGTGTTGTCCCAGGCTTCCTGTAAGAATATATCACCAACAGATATAACCCCTCTCCTTGCATTAGGCACCATGACACCCATTTCACCTCCCCATAAAGCCATCACAACCCCCCGATCCCCTGAACCCAGTAACTCCCAACCCCTCCTAGTGCTCCCCCTCTCCAGAACAACCTCACTAAAAACATGTCCCTGTTGCACAGCTCCCCATCCCTACATCGCATCCAAGGCAAGTCCCAAACATTAGAATTACACAACCCCCCCCCCATACTCCCGAAAAGATTTTCTTTGGCCCGTGACATTCAGCTCGCTGTCCGTCCACCGTCCCCTCATCCACCCGACCTGATACTTCAAATAACAATCCCATTAATGTTGGCTATTCATTTCCGTCCTGTAACCCTAATATCTATAACAACACTAACGGTAACCTTTTCTTGTGCATACATTAATATAATCTACCAGAGCTCCCCCCGCCCAGGAGAGGTACCAAATCCAAAATCCAAAACCCCAGTCTCTTGTAAAATCCCATCCAGGCAGATCGTAGCAGCTTGATAAAGTTAAATTCACTGCCCCAACCCAAATTAGAAGATGCTGTAAACAAGAAAATAAAAGGTTAGAATGACCCCTGTCATACACTGCTTATATAGTAAGAGACCCCTCTTGTTTTCAGAGGAGACAGTACTATTGATTGTACCTCTCTCCTATCTTCCACAAAATAACCCAAAAACTAAAAGCTTGATTCCAAACTGTAAGAAAAAGCTCAAGGGGCGCACTACTATTTATAAGCAAAGTCTCAGCAGTATCAAATAAAGAAAGTGATGAGTCTCCTCTGTTGTTGCAAGTTCTTGTTACGATGCAAAGTACACATTGCAGGCATAGTCCCTGCAGAGTCTTATCTTAGGTCTTACTCGGGTATACTAGGTTGTCTCAGTAAACTTTCTCATCAGATACTAAGGCCAAGAAAGTCTGAAAGCTTGTTTGGGTGAAACGAAGGTCCATTTCTATCTCGTATTAGAAAATCAGACTCGCTCTACAGTACCCTGTGGCACATCGTCAAAATGCAAAAGCAGTTTTACAGCGAACACTGAATCAGTCCTAATCACCAAAAACAAAAAAACATAATCCCATCTGGGCAGCTATGCCTCAGGAATAGACAGCCTGTGTTGAGGTCAGTCCCATCATGGCATCCAGAAGAGATGAGAAATAAAAGTTGCCTTACATAACTTCCCTGCTGCAGCATAGGCCACATGCTAAAAGAAAATGCCTGCTCACAATCCAGGATCCTTCAGCGATCAGAGAACAGCGCTGGTTTTGCCTTCTTCAGTGTCTCCGTGGCTATGTCTACCTCCTCGAACATGGCTCAAACTCCATCTAGAAGAACCTGTAGCTTAGCAGGATAAACCATGCAAAATTTAATACCAGATGCTATGCATTTTGAAACTATGGGATGAAACAAGGCCCACCTCTGTCTGACTGTTGTCGGGAGGTTCTGAGTTACCTAAATATTCTTCCCTTCCCATAGCACATCTTGAATCTCTCTCAATTTAATGAGCACATGTTGTCTTTCTTGAAAATTCAAAAACCTAAAGATGAGGGGTCTGGGGGCTGCACTCTGGGCTGGCATGGGCCTAAGCACTCTGTGAGCCCTCTCAATAATGTAATTTGCTCCAAAGGGGGAGGGCCTAGCTAGTTTAGCCAACAACTTCTAAGCAAAGGTAATGGTGTCAGACCCCTCTTCTCGTTCTGGGAGTCTGATCACCACAACATTATTCTTTCTGCTGTGCCCTTCCAGGTCCTCAATCTTAGCCTCAAGTTTTTTAATCTGTTGTCTGTTTGCAGTTATTAGTGGGTCCATCTTGTCCACTTTTTTTCATCTGAGATGACTCTCACCTCATTATCGGAGGCTCATTTTGAAACATCTTCCAGAGCTTTGGCCATCGTTTTAACTTCTGCCACAATAGATCACATTTCCTCCTTGAAGGGCTGAAACTCCAGAAGAAATCATTCCAGCATGAGCAGCATTGCCTCTGTTGGTGTAAGCAAAGGAATGGCCAGGATTGAGGTGCTGCCTGTACTTGATTGCTGTGCCCTGGGCTTCTTCGGCACTTTCTCTGGCGTGGTTGGCAGTGCATATTTGGGGGCCGCCTGCCACATTTCTGCCTCCATTAAATCATTTGTCATATCCCCTCAGATCACTGGAACTCACTTTAAAGGTTGGTAGGCTATTTGAGTACTAATACATGTTAGAAATAGTTAAATTAAGGCCAGGTGGACAGAGCGATGTTCGAGCGTGGCTTATGCGGTTGACTGCATCAAGTGACCCCCTTTTCAGGTTTATATAATCTTATTGGTTTCAAAGAATCATTTTTATATGTTTATACAGTTTTTATCAGTTTCATCTATATTGACTTACTTATATTTTATAAAAAAAGGAGAGTCCTCTGCACCACATTTGAACCCTTGAAAGAGGATAATGGGATAGATCATATTCATAAATTTCTAACAAAGCATGAATGCATAAATTACTAAATTACTCGTGAGACATATACTTTTGTTGTATTACCCACTGGCATCTAGCATGCCATGAATAAAACTTTAAGACAGTGAGCAAAGCGTTTAAGGTGCTCATATGATATTTAAGTAGAATACTAGGATAATTGCCTAGAGCAATGATTTCATATGAAAGAGAAGTTATCCATTTCAGTTTCCATTTTTGTGCTAACAAACCCCACAAATTCTGGGTGTATGAGCATGAAATCAGAAAATGTTCTATTGTTTCTTCCACAGCTACACATGTTGGGTATGGGCATAATCTCTCTTCTATGGCTTTATGTTTGTTGTTTCCTTTCACATTTAAACTACCATATTAGCATACACATACAGTTTCCCACATGTGTATAGGTATTCTTTTATCATTTAACAATTTTAACACGTGTTCTGTGCTCAGGAGAGCAATTTCTGAAATATGGCTCAGTCGGGTTACACTTATCCATAATAGTTTGATATAACTGGGGTCCCGTAGTGTTAATGACAGATTTTGAAATATTCCATTTCCTTAGTTTTTGGACTAGGGTGATGTTTTGAATTTTTAGGGATAACCTGATCCCAGGATGTGAAAAAAGTACCCATATCATTCCCTATCTATTTTTTAAATAAGGAGTATGTTAGTAGAAGCCCTGTTCTGAAAGTTTGGTTGATAAATAAACTGTGCACAAATACTAATGGGTCAATCATTCCAATACCTCCATTTTCTGTAGTTACTGTAAGTAAGTGAAAACTCTCTCTATGGGATTTAGTCAGATCCCACAGACCTAATGAAAAAAGCAGCTATATAGTCTGGTCTCAAATGTAAAGGGGAGTGGAAATATCATACTGGTGCTCAACAAGCAGGGAAGAAGAAATTTCTTGATCTGTACCCTTTTTATTTTTGACAATGTCTATCCTTTCCACATATTTATGGTTGCCTCACAAATCTTTAAGGTTGCCGCCCAGTTCAGAGATGCCACCTCTTCTTTTTTTAATTTAAATGTTTATTGACAAGACAGTGGACCATTATAGTCATTATCTCATAAGTGTCAGAGAGAATATCAAATCTGTTTGACCATACCATTCTAGACATTTTCCAGGCAAGGTTAAGACAAATACATTTTCTTATATCATGTACATAATGTTTAGGCCATTGAATATTGAAAAGATGGGGTGGGTGCTCAGAAGCATAGGAAGAGCCACATGTCGTATCCTTAGGAAAGAGCAGTTTATAGTGACTTAATAAGATCTGCAATGAAGTAGGGAGTGGGGGGCAGAAAGGATAGGGGAGATAGAGAGAAGATGGGTTGTCTCCAAAAAGTCACCCTCCAGCCACTGCTTTAGCCTGTAACAACTGGTAATATCTATGGTTCAAAGTCTTGGTAGTGGTCAATTTGGAAAGAGACCCATTTATGCCATCTGTTATCAAAAGCTGTAATCTGGTTCTGTAGCCTGGCTGCGGTCCATTCTAGGTTATACACCTCATATACCAACTTCCTCCATTGTTCTTTGGAGGGGATGGTCTTTGTGAGCCATAACCTGGTTATTACTTTTTTGGGGATTAATAGCAATAAGGCTGTCTGTTTATATATGACTTTGCTTATCTTTATACCTTTGGGGGGTTACCGTTAGAATGTATGTAGGTGTAAAAAGTTCAGGGATTTCATATATTTCTTGGAGCTCTGCTACAATCTCTTGCCAGTATTGGTGAAGGAGTGGGCAGAACCACAGTATGTGCTCTATGTCTGTGAGCAGCTGTCCACATTCTCTCCAACAGTTTGCCTGTTTCGGGCCTGCGTACTTAGTTGTAATGTTCAGTGCTCGAAAAAAATGGTTCCTGGCCTTCCAGGCAAACTCCCTCCAGTATGTAGAAGTAGATAATTTTTTAGATGAGAGAGCACTGACCTCTTACATTTATTGGTCTAGCTCCAGGCCAAGCCCTTTAGACTATCTTTTCCTGAGATCATCTATGCTTTCAGAAGAGTGTTTTGCTAATTTATAAAGTTTATTTACATGATGCTCATGTTCGACCCCTCCCAAATGGGAAGTTATCAAGTTTATCATACTGGAGGGTGCTTTGACCACCCATGTTAAGGCCTACTCCCAGGGCTATAATATAGTCTATAATTTAAGATAGACAGGAAATTCAGTGGAAGGTAGCTTGTAAATAGTCTGGAGTGATGCGAATGAAAGAAACCCTGTAGGTCCTATTAGTTGATATGTAAAATTAATATTTTAAGGAGGCTATTTCCTAAAAGACTTGATCAGAGAGAGAGGGAAGGTGGTCAAATCAGATGCCATGGCTTGCAAATATGGCGAAGCCCACCAGGATGAAGTGCAGTGTCACAGGTTTCCTGCATGACAAAAGGGATTGACTCCCATTGAAACTGCATTGTTTGCTGCAGTAACTCTACTGCAGAATTCTGCAGAGTTGTGCTTGATCCTGGTGGGCTTCACAGTATGTTCTTTCTGAAAATGCGAATACAGAATTGAAGAAATAGATCCAGTGCCTAAAGGGTTCCGTGGTGTTGAGTGAGAATTTACATACTGGGAGACACATTTGCCGATTTCCAAGAATATAAGGAGTGAGATCAGGAATGCCATTAAGAGTGAATTCTGTTTGTTCCCAGTGGGCTTTTTGATATGGTGTGAGTTGGGTTAGAAGGTTTCTAAGTTGGGCTGCCTGCATATATTGTCACATGATGGGAAGATTTAACCCTCCCCTGTCTTTTGGGAGCTGCAGCAAAGCATATTTTATTCTAGGGGGCTTGCTGCTCAATATAAATCTGGAAATCAGTTTATCCCATGAGTGAAAATACAGTTGTGAGGGGATAATTTTATTTATTTGCTTTTGTTTACCAGGTAAGCACACTAGACAACCAAGTGCCTATTTTCAGGTGCGACCCGGGAGATTACAAATATACATTCAGGTACAACAGGCAAACAATAAGAGCAGGTATAAGTAAAGGCAACAGTCATAAATGTGGTCAATGCAGCAACATCAGGGGACATTTACCTAGCCAGTGGGAGGAAGATAAAACACAGTAGAAAGGAGGCACGAAGTAACAAAGAGTTTAACAGGCTACAAGGCTTTGCAGGATGGGGGTTGTAGAGTATGTCAAGCAGTTTACAAAGGGGGATAGGAGAGGCCAGTGAATAACCCAGAGGAATAGAACAATGGCATATGCACAATTTGAGACAGTAGAGCCAGGGAGGATCTGAAGAAAAAAGAAGAGTCGTGGAAGTATATTTTGCTGAATAGTTTTGAACAGGTTAAGAAATCCTAATAGTTGTTGCATCCAGTGTGAGAGATCTGCTGTTAACTGTGGGGTTAGAGGTTAAACATTAATCAGTTCTAAATGTAACAGTTGTGCTGGTAGCTTAATCCCTAGATAATGCATCTCCATTCTGCTCCATCGGAAGGGGAATCATTGTTTCAGTGTAGTCGAAGGGGAGAAAAATTATTTTAAAACCTCATTTTTTGAGCCGTTTAACTTATATCCTGCTAGCTTTCCAAATATTTCCAGTTGTTCCCAGACTGCTGGAATCTAGGTTTCCTTGGAGATTAATGATAATAGAATATAATCTGCAAACAATATTATTTTATAAGAACGTCTTCCAATGGGTATACCTTCAATACTGGGAGTATTTCTGGAAATGGATGCTAGGGGTTCAAGGTGTAGTGCAAACAATAGAGGAGATAGGGGGCTGCCCTGTCTGGTTCCCTTTGAGAGGGGGAAGGGATCTGAGAGGGAGCCATCCAGTTTAAGATAGGCAAGTGGGGTTTGGTACATGTTCTGTATCTGAGCTATTTATTTATTTAGTTTTTTTGACCAGGTAAGGGCACTAGACAAATCCTCCCTATTTTCAGGCACGACCAGGGGGAGGTAGATACAGATGAATGCCAACTGACCTTGAACCAGATTAAGCTGTTGGTAATATTTTGAGTGAATGAGGGAAATTTGGCCAGGACACAGGGGAAATTCCCCTACTCTGCTTCCTGTAAGCAGGGGGACCCTTTTGCCGGTGACTCCAAGATGACTGCTGTTCCAGATCCAGGGGGAGCTGCTACCATGGAGGAGGATGTGTTGGCTGGCCAGTCTGCTGGTGTACCTGGAGGTGAGCAGGTCTTCCTGCCTCCAGGTCCAGCTTTGGAGACCAATGAAATTCTGCCTAAGTGTCTGGAAACAGAGGAATTTACGACGGATTCAATTTTACCACCTTTCTGTGCTACAGTAGGTCTGTTTGGCCCTGATGCTGTTTGGCTAGATAACATTTTGCAGCAAAATCAACATTTAAAATGGCCAGAAAGAATGGAACCTATTGAGAATTTATTACACGGTATGCCTATGACTTCTGTGGGAGAACCAGATAAATTTATTGCTTCTGATCTCTTGAGATATGCTGCACACCTTCTTCAGGAAGAACTAGTGAAGTCTGTAATGGTGGAAACTACAATGAGTGGAGGTGTGAGTCAGCAGGATGATGTATCCACTTCAAAGGGAAGCGTTCTGACAGAGCGGCCCTTTGATGTGGGGAAATTGACAACTGACTTTCAGGTGGATACAGCGAGTGTGGTGGATGGTCAGACCGAAAATAGGTCTGCTGCTGTGAGTATCTCTAATGTTGCAAATACTGGAAGTTTAGAAAAGCAGGACATAACCTTTTCCTTACGGAAAGGTAAAACTGATGTTGAGCCTCCACAGGCCTCTTGTAAATGTTTGAGTACCTCCCTTGATCACTCCCTGCTTAATGTGGCCTGGAAGCGAGGTGACAACGGGGTTTGGGTTCCTGACCTGGCCCACAGTCCCATACCAGGGCAATCTTCATTTCAAACAGTGGAATTTGCAGTGCAACAGAGGGAGCAGTGTCCCTCGGTTCCTCTGCTGCCTGATAAAGGAAAACTAATTCAGAATGCAGGGTGGCAGGATGTATCTATTTTGGATTTGGAAAGTGTGGAGCAGGTGCATATGGAATGGAAAGACTCTGTAGCTACCTCCCAGCAACAAACACAGCCTCCCCCTAGCCCCTGTCAGCAAGCAAAAACAGCCTGGGAGTCATTTAGAAGAAAATATCCTTTTTCAGGTGCCCCCCCATTACAACGGAGGAATGCAGTATGTCTGGAATACCAAGGGGGTCTAACTTTAGTGCCAGATTGTCTCTACATGGGGAAAACTTTATTGAAGGACTTTATGGGTTTCTTTTCAAATGAAATCCATGCACTTATACATGTGTCGGGTTCTATAATTTTTGATGTTAGTTTTGTTACTCCACAATATTTGGATCGTTTTTGGTCAAAATTAGATGGCTTAAAATACACTGAATTATGGATGTCTTTTAAAGCTATCCTTCTGACTAAACCATCTATCAAAACTGTGACAGTGCTATTTCGAAATGAATCAGTATCAGTGCACAATATTGTCTTTTGGTTGCAAAAGAGGTGATAAGTCCTTGGGGCTCCTGTGCCTATATTCGATGATGAATGTATCTGGAATGGAGGGTGGGTGTTCTGGGTACATTTAAGAAATAATCAGATGGGACCTGTACAACTTCCAAATAGTATTTTCCAAGGTTCTGAGCGAGGGCACTGTTTTTATCAAGGTCAGCCTAGGGCGTGTTTTAAATGTGGGGCCCTTACACATTTAGGGTCCACCTGTGATAGATTACGATGTAACCTTTATCTTGACTGTGGGCATCATAGTTCTACATGTCAGGCTGATTTAAAATGTAATTTGTGTTATGAATCTGGGCATTCATATAAATCATGTTCTTGGGCCACGCATAATCGAGCTGATAGGACTTACAGGACAGTATCTTGCAGGAAGTGCAGAAAAAAGAAATGTTAAAGAAAAGGGCTCGGCAGCAGGACCCCGTGGAACCTAAGCCAAGTCCTCCTCAACCCCTTCCCCCGCCATCTTCTCAGTTGGATAGTGTAGCAGAAGATCACTTTGGCCCTCCAACTGAGCCTGCTTCAGAGAAAATTTTAGACTCTAGTACAGTGGTTACTTCTCTTCCACTGGTGATGGAGGACATTCCTTTTGAAATGCCTCCTCCCAGAGATAAAAGTGTGACAAAGAAAAGGAGCTTGAAACAAACTCAACCTAGATCTAAGGTAGCAAAAGCCTCCTCAGGGAAAGATGATAGTATTGAGCTAAAAAATAAATATGAGATTTTGAAACCTCAAGTTTTGGATTCCGAACCAGGTTGAGATTCTGAGGCTTCTTCTTTAGCCCCCCCCCCGATACTGATGGGGAAACTCAGGAGAAGTGCTCTCAAGTCAGAGATGGCCCTCGACATAGAACCCATGTCTGTAGAAGCTCTAGGGTTAAAAAGCCACCTTGATTTAATAACATCTCACCATGTCATTTCCATCCCTTCCTAGGTTGAGAATTTCAACTATTAATGTTAACAGCATTAGAAATCCTAAAAGACATATGGTTGCCCTGACACGGTTGAAAGACATGGAATGTGATATTTTTCTTCTACAAGACACAAGACCGAATACGACTTTTTAATTAATGCTGCAAAAAATGATGGTGTTGGGGGCCTTCTTTTTTTTCTTATGGCACAGATACGTGTGAGGGTGTGGGTATTTTATTTAGAGGGGATGCCTTTAGTATCTCCAGATTGATTGAGGTATCTTTGGAGAGAGCTCTGATAATAGATTTTACATATGGGAGTATGTCCTGGAGATTAATTAATATTTTATAGCCCTCTTACAAAGAAAGGGAGGATGGATTTGTTTTGATTGATCAAACCTTATTTGTTTATTACCAAATTGATTATTTGGGGGGGAACTTCAATTGTGTTGTTAATATTGGAAATAGAGGTGTAAAGACCACAAAGGTATATAGTGACACTAATTATCTGCTTAGATTATTAGCCCAAAGTCAGATGATTGACGCATACAGAAAGGTACACAAGCTTGGTGGGCAAACATATTTTCGTGGATCCCTTTCCATGAGAACAGATTTTTTATTCATTAAAAATAATATAAGAGTGGAAAAAGCGACTGTGTTGCCAATGGAAATTTCTGATCATGCCATTCTAATGATCACTCTGGGTACAGTTAATGGACCTCAATATGGGAAAGGGTACTGGAAGTTGAATACAGCACTTCTGCCAGATAAACATCTACAGACCCACATCAGGAAGTATCTTAAAGCCCGTATGTCAATGGCAGGGTTGATACATAATAGAAGCGTTTGGTGGGAACACACTAAAACTGGACTGAGAGTATTTTCAAAAACCCTCAGTCAAACAGTGTCAGGAAGTATAGACAGTATTTAAAGCTGCGTATGCAGTTGAATTAATTTATTCAATGGTAAATTTATTACATATCCCTTGACAGAGCAGGCCTGTAATATTAAAAAGGAGATGTTTTTGTTGCAATACGATAGGGCCAAATCATTGTTATACAAACATAAAATTTGTAGACAGGGGAAAAACGGGACTGGGAGATCCCTTCCAGCTCAGTACACAGAGGGTAAATGCGCGCTTTATGTCAGCTGTCACTACAGACACAGGAGAGAGAGTTTCAGATGGGTCTGGTATTTTAAATACAGTTTCACAATATATAGAGTCAATATACACTTCTTCTACATTGGGGATGGAACAGACAAAGCAGATGCTTTCATCCACTATAGTGCCTTTACTATCAGAGGATCAGTTCCTGCATTTGACAGAGCCTATCACGGAACAAGAGCTTGATCAAGTTATCACTAATCTCAAAATAAATACATTCCCTGGTATAGATGGTTTGCCTACTGAAGTTTATCAGACTTTTAAGGATTTATTAGTAGGAATATTAAAAGTTGTATTTAATTGGGTGTTACTGACATTACAAGTAGATTTTCACTTTTGTGTAGCAGTGCAAATTATGGTATAAAAGAAGGGTGAGAGGGTGTGTTTGGATAATTGGAGATCTTTAAGTTTATTAAATACAGATTACAAAATTCTAATGAAACTTTTACATTCTCGGTTGTTGCCGTTGACACCATATTTACTTTCTAGGGCCCAAACCTGTACTATACCAGGGTGTACTATTCAACACAATTTATTGTTAATGAGAGAACTGGTATAATAAGGCAAAGAGGAACTTTTACAGGGGTTTATAATGGCGTTGGACCAAGAAAAGGCATTTGATCGTGTTCCACATTCTTACATTTGTCTCGTATTACAGGCCTATGGGGTTCCTGAGCAATTTGTAACATGGATAACTACTTTGTATTCCCAGGCTAAAGCTATCCCTTTGGTTAATGGTCATCTAGGGAAAAACATAAAAATTTCTAGGGGTATAAGACAGGGATGTCCCTTGAGTCCCCTTTTGTATGTCTGTTGTCTAGATCCCTTGGTAAGGCTTATTCAGCAAGATGTACAGGTAAAGGGTCTCCTACCATTGGGGGGGGGGTCCAGAAATTCAAGTCACTGCTTATGCGGATGATATTTGTGTGTTAGTGGCAGATGAGAAGTCAGGTACGAGGGTGCTAACTTTAATGGATGGACTTTCTAAATCTACAGGAGTGACTTTGAATAAACAAAAAAGTATAATTTATCCTTTAGGTAAATCATATCAGGGCTCTATGGAATGGAAGGGTATTTCAGTATCACACATGCCATTCCAATATTTGGGTATTTGGTATGGAAAGTAGGATAACAGTGTGTTTAATTGGTCGAAGAAATTGGAGGAAGCTGCAGCTAAAGTCAATATATGGAAGTCGTGGAATTTAGGAAAAAAAAGAAAGTTATGTTGGTCAAAACTTATCTGATGCCACTATTTCTGTTTCTTAGTGCTATATATCCATTACTATGGAATTTGGAATCATGTCTGTTAGGTCTGGTCTTTCAGATCATATGGGGATGTAGGTTAAATCCAATAAAGAGAGAGATACTGTATTTACCTATAGATAAGGGAGGTTTAAATTTGAAAAATCCTATTCTTTTCCTGTTTACTATCTTCTTCCACCATAACTTATCGGATATGTCAAAACCACAGCTAGCTGTATGGCTTCCTTTCGCTGATCATTGGTTGGGTCCAGTATATTCTAAATGGAAAGAGCAGGGAATACTGAATGCCCAGGTCAAAACTTCTTGTGTATATTTTAGACCTGTTCTGGGGAAATTAAAATTATGGAAGGTGTCTGTTAAGGTGTTTACTTCAACATCAAACAAAGGAATGTATAAGGCTATCCAACAGGGGAATTCCTGAATTACAAGTGGAATTCCAGGGTGTAGAGCCACAATTTAGAATGCATGTACTAGAAACTTTGCGAGATCCTAGACTAGCACCTAGAATATGGGATGTGACGTGGTTGTGTGCACATGGACGCCTAAATGTGAAAGGGAATGCAAAACATAAAAAATGTGATGAACGTTATTGCCCAAGACAGGACTGTATAGAGAAGGTTGAAACAATGCAGCAGTTTTTGCTTTCATGTCCATTTGTACAAACTGTATGGTGAAAACTGGCTACTAGATGGAATCAACCCTATTGGAAGGTTCTTTCATATTCAGAAATAGTAGGAGGTTTTAGTCTTTCAGACCTAGCTTTGCAAAGGGATATGGTTAGACTTATTTTATCATTCATTAAATTTATCCTTTGGCAAGTTAGATGCAAACTGGTTTTGCAGCAAGTCTATCAAGATCTGGATACAGTCATCCATAGTATTGAACAAACTTTAGGTAAGCAATATTATTTTGAGAAACAACATATGAATGTAGGGGTATGCAGCTCCATTGGTTGAATGTACCTTTTATGAAAGATAAAGTTGGATAGGGTGCTTCAAAAATGTAAGAATCTGTGTAAACTGATTGTTGTATCTTCCTCTATTAAATGTATTTGTAAAAATTCACATTATTTTGTTGTTGTTTCTGTTCAGTTTCTTTTCAATAAAATTTTCCCCTACTCTTTTCGATAAGTGCCATGGGATCTTTAACATCTACCTGAACTACCACCAATCCAGGCAGATGGGACCTCGGTTTAACGTCTCATCCGAAAGACGGCACCTCAGAAGTGCAGCGTCCCTCTCATGCTGCACTACAGTGTCAGTACTGGGATATTAACCCAAGTGCCAGATGTGGGAACTGAACCCACAGCCCTCTGATCTCCCTGCCTCAGAGGCAAGTGTGCTACCTTCTGAGCCACTGACACTGCCTATAACCCTATCTGGAAAACCACATTTTCATAGCACTGCCAAAAGAAAGGGCCAAGGCACCCTTTCAAATGCCTTTTCAGCATCAAGGCCAAGGAGAGCTTGGGGAATCTGCCTATGGGTTGCATATTCTACCAGAAGCAGGGTGCATCTCACCACATCATGGGCTTGACATTTTCTAATAAAGCCAACTGGGTCTGGGTCTATAAGTTGGGGAAGAAGGTCATTGATTCAATGGGCTAGCACCGACATAAAACGTTTATAATCACAGTTTAGTTTTGATATGTGTCTATTGGATGTCTGGAATTTTGGGTCTTTTTGGGGTTTAAGGATTGCCACAATTTCAGCCTATCTGCATGTATGAGGTGGCTGTTGCCCTCTCTGAATATCCTGAAAGGCTGCAATCAAGGTGGGGAGGAGAGCTCCCCAAAAGTTTTTATAAAATTCGGCCTGATAATCATCCGGCCCTTGGGCTTTCATAGCTTTTGACTGCTTAATTATAGCCAGGACTTTGCTATTGGTGATTGGAGTCAAAAGTGTCTGTACCTGGGATTCTGTAAATCTGGGGAGAGGAATGGTTTCTAGGTAGTGTTCTATTTGTTGGGGGGGGGGGGTTGGCAAATGTCCTCTGTATACAGTATTGTATAATAGGTTGCCATGGCTTGCCTAATGTCCTTTGGATGTTGAAGAAGGTGGCCATCTCTAGAGTCAATCAGGCTAGTAACCACTAATGTACCTGAACCCTTGCTCCCCACAATCATTTGGCTATGTTCCTGGCTCCCTGGGGACCTCCCCACTTGATAGTTCAGTTTTAAGTAGAGTAATTGTTGCTCTGTCTTCTGGTCTATTATTTTTTACATTTTTGCTTTAGGGATTGCATCTGAGGGTAGATTGAAGTATCTCCCTGGGAAAATTTCACCTGCAGTTTTACCAGTTGTTTTTTCAATTTAGTTTGGAGTTCATCCACTGCCTTTTTTTTCCATGTTTAATACTTAATGATGTTCCCCGTAGAACAGTTCTGAGAGTATCCCAACATACAGTATTAGCTACATCTGACGAGGCATTGTCTGCTATTATCCTTGGAATGACACCTTTAACCAACTGTACAAATTCGGGGTCCTGGAGATGTATAATATTTAATCTCCAGAAAGAGCACCACCAAGGCTTGCCAAGGTCTAATTTAATGTACAATGGGGAGTGATCTGATAAAATGGTCACTCCATAGTATATACAATATATCCTGTATGAAATCAAATTGTTCCACCATGCTAAAAATATAGTCTAGCCTGGAAAAGCTACATGTCTTTGGGGAGAAGTAGAAGTAAACTTTAGTCGTTAGATAAAAATGTCTCCAAAGGTCTATTATACCCAAGGAAGAAAGTGTTTTGTGCAGGTATTTTTGTAAGGGAGTGGATCAATGTCTGACCAATGACATGGCATCTAGTGCTGGGTCTAAAGTTATGTTAAAATCTCCCCCCCCCCATTATGAGGTGGCCCTGCATAATTGAAAGAAGGTCATTTTTAAATTTCCTGGCAACTGGGGTTGTGGTGTCAGGTGGTAAGTAAACCAAAACTAAAGTAACTTGGAAGGTAAACAGGTTCCCCACCACTATAGTATAATTCCCCTCCCTGTCTAAGATTTGTTCTTATAGTGTGAATTGAATCCCTTGTGGTACCAGACTGGTAGCTCCTCTCCTTCTACCTGGATCATGGGAGGATGCCAATACCATCTTGAATCCCAGTGCCTTAAATTTGGCATGCTCCCCTTGGGATAAGTATGTTTCTTGCAGATAAATCAGATCTGGTTTATCTTGTTTGAGGAATTTTAATAGCTTAGATTTCTTTACTGGGTTGTGAATACCATTCACATTAAGAGAAAGGACTAATGATGTACTAGCCATGGCATATATACTGGGCAGTGCGGGTAGGGGGGATGACCCCCTCTCCCAAATATGGTAGGAAACTTAGGCATATATAAATGGGTCCATAATAGTATTCAACCCTTCTAATAAACATGCTACATACATAGAAACATAGACATAGAAACATAGACTTTGACGGCAGATAAGGACCACTTGGCCCACCCAGTCTGCCCATTTCCCTTCCTATTGGATAAGCTGCAGATTCTAGTTAACCAACAGCCTACTTCCTGCAACCCCCACTACAATTGCCTTATGTCGGTCCCATGCATGTTTGAATTCCTCCACTGTTTCCTCACATCACCCCTGAGCCGTCCCCCCTCTATCTTTAAATTGTGCCCCCGTGTTCTTGCACATCTCTTTTTCTGAAAAATGCTACCCTCCTGGACTTTGTTGATTCCCTTGAGGTACTTAAAAGTTATATCATGTCCCCCCTGTCCCTCCTTTCATCAAGGGTATACATATTAAGCTCTCTCAGTCTCTCTTCATATGGTTTCTGATGCAGACCCTGCACCATTTTAGTTGCCCTCCTCTGGACTGCTTCCATCCTGTCTATGTCCTTGCGTAGATGGGGTCTCCAAAACTGCACACAGTATTCCAGATGGGGTCTCATCAACTGTCTGTACAAAGGGATAACCACTTCCCCTTTTCTACTTGTGAAGCCCTGTCTTATGCATCCCAGTATCCCCCTGGCTCTCCTTACTGACTTCTCACATTGTTTACCCACCTTTAGGTCATCTGATATGACTACCCCCAAGTCCCTTTCCATTTTTGTTGTTGTTAGTACCTCCCCTGCTATTGTGTACTCTTCTCCTGGGTTTTTGTTTCCCAGGTGCATTACTTTGCACTTCTTTGCATTGAATCTAAGTTGCCATATGTCTGACCATTCCTCCAACCTTGCCAAGTCCCTTCTCATCCTTTCTACCACCCCTTGTGTATCAACTCTCTCTCAGATCTTTGTGTCATCTGCAAAGAGGCATACCTTTCCTTCCAGACCCTCTGCAATGTCACCTATAAAGATGTTAAAGAGGACTGGACCCAGTACTGAGCCCTGAGGTACTCCACTAGTAACCCCCCTTTCTTCGGAATGTGTTCCATTCACTATTACCTTCTGTGTCCTGTTGTGCAGCCAGTTTTCTACCCAGGCTACCACCCTGGAACCTACTCCCAGGCTGGCTAACTTAATTATTAGTCTTTTGTGCGGGACTGTGTCAAATGCCTTGCTAAAGTCTAGGTGGGCCATATCCACAGCACCTCCCTGGTCTATTACTTTGGTCACCCAGTCAAAGATATCAATTAGATTCACCTGACATGACCTTCCTGCTGTAAATCCATGCTGCTTTGGGTCCTATGCCCCGCTGGCCTCTAGATACTCAGCAATACTTTCTTTCAGAAGTGATTCCATCATTTTCCCTACCACTGAGGTCAAACTTACAGGTCTGTAGTTTCCTGCTTCTGCCTTGCTCCCACTTTTGTGAAGGGGAATCACATCTGCCCTCCTCCAGTCCTCAGGTACTACCCCATCCTCCCATGAGTTGTTAAAAAGTGTGGTCAGTGGTGTCACTAGGTCCTCCCTTAGTTATTTTAGGATTCTGGGGTGAATCCCATCAGGCCTCATTGCTTTGTCCACCTTGAGTTTTAGGAGTTCTTTCAGGACTCTTTCTTCTGTAAATGGACTGGTGACAACCCCCCTACCCGGAGTGCTTCTATTGTCTGGTTTAGGTAACTCCTCCTCATCTTCTTTTGTGAATACTGAGCAAAAGTATTCATTCAGTATCTCTGCCTTTTCACTGTCTCCCTCTGCCCACCTCCCCTCTCCTTTATTAATCTTCACTATTCCTCCCTTAACCTTTTTATTCTCCCTAATGTACCTATAGAAGATGTTATCCCCCTTCTTAACTGACTTGGCTATTTTTTCCTCAGTTTGGGCCTTTGCTATTCTGACTGCCTTCCCCACTTCTTTTAGCTTTAATTGATACAGTTCCCTGTCGTGCTTCTTCAGTGATTCCTTATACTTTTTGAATGCAGCCTTTTTCTCCTTAACCTTCCCTGCCACCTCTTTTGAGAACTATTGTGTTTTTTTACTCTCCTTTGTTTTCTTTATTTACATAGATCATTTGGTAGGTCTTGTATAGAAGTATGCTCATTTCCACTGTCAAGTTTAAGGTAATGTAAGAAAAAAAGTATTATATAACAAAATAGCTGACATTCTATGACATTAAATCACCGTTGCATAGGTACAATTAGTTTACTATCAAATTTTAGCATTGTCCATCGTAGTACAGATAGAATTCTATAAAAAAGTATTTGAATCTCAGGAATATAAAAAACACTATATGAAGCCAACAGGGCTCCAGTAAAACCATATCCTTTAAACCTCATACCGTTGTCCCAATAGTGGGATACGATATATGAAAAACAAGTAAAATGACTTGGATCCATCATAGTCCCTTTTATGTAACAGATAAAGTTGTATTGGACTTCCAAGATGGGGGAAGAGAAAATACTCTTCCCTATTGCTCCTATAATACAGCACTAGTGGCTAGACTGCCAAGCAGGAGAGGGAGTGCAGCCAGGGTTTTCTGTCCCTGGGCTCCCTGGAGACTATAAAGGTCCCAAATAAAATCAGTATATATGGAGAAAAGCAAAAGTAGGACAGTGTTAATTACCCCCAGGCAATGGTGCAACTCTACAGAAATGTCTAAATTCCTATAACCCTCCCCCCTTCAGGCATAGCTTTATAAACATGAACCTAACACCGGTAACATTTCCTGTTAGTGTAAGCAGATATTTTGATTTAAATGCGAGAAGCACAGATATATTTAGTCCAACAGTGTCTATTCCTGGAGCAAGCAATTATATTAATGCTTGGTCTACTCTGCATGCTGTGCATCAGAGTGTTTCATTAATAACCTGGTACAGGCTGCTTAGCTTAGTAAAACTTTGCTCAGTCTAAATGCCTAGTCCCTGTCAAAAATTTCCATGTTATAAACAATAGATGGCTTGTTCCCAGATCTGACTGCAACCATAGTTGTTACAAGTAGAAGCCCTTAATAAGAAAGCCCAGATATAAGGGGATTCAAATGAACATTGTACTATTTGTTAGCCCATGCAGGCTCTGTAGTCTCAGTCCCTGGTGATGGACATTGCCTTTGTTCAGGCCTGCACCTGGGTGCAAAGTCAGGAAGTCCCTGGGCCATTAGATCCCCCTCAAGGCTTTAGAGGCAGCCAGGTTTACAGCCCAGGAAGGGGGAATCTGCATCGGGGGAGGTAGAGACATGAATGGGACCCCCACAATAAGTAACCCCAATGGGCCTAATGATATAGATGGTCTATATCAGATTATGGATGGGATCTAGAGTAAGACAAAGCCCCATGTCCAGGGAGGCCATAGAGTGAGACATGCCCCCTTGCCTCCCATCCCCCCCCCCATAAACTGTCACCCACTACCTGATATCTCAGTTAGTTAATTGTGGGTTTTCGTCTGGTTGCTCTCTGGAGTCTGGGGAAGTATCTCTTTGCAGAAATCCCACCAGGCGCTTTTTTGGTGTCTGAGTAGGGCACCTCTTCTTCTTGCTGGATGAGGCCTGTGTTGTGGTTTGCCATTTGGGGGGGTGGGATCCAGAATCAGAAGGCAGAAGTTGGTGATATGGAAGGATAAATCCTCTTTTGACAAGCTCCTCCTTTGCTTCCTGTGCTAAGCCGAACTCCTTTTTTCCATCTGGCAGTGCCACCACAAGTTTCACTGGGTAGGGAGTGGTGAACTTAATCCCTTTCATGTTTAGTACAGGGAGTATGGTCAGATATGCCCTGCTTTGCTTAATTCTTTTGGGAGCATAGTTGTGGTTAATATAAAAATGTTGCTGTCCATCGAAGGTTTTTTGTTTGTGCCAGGATGTGAGGATGATCTGTTCTTTTACAGCATAATTGTGGAAGCGGGCAATGATGGAGCAGGGGGTGGCTGTTGGGGAGGTTGGCTTGGGTGCCAGAGCTCTGTGGACTCTCTCAAATTCTATTGCCATGTCTGGGGAGGGGGTTCCAGGGCCATGCGAAGGACCGTGCTGATAAAGTCCCTGATAGCTCCTCCTTCTGATCCCCCCAGTATGCAGTAGAGCTGAATTTTTTTTGGCAAGCTCTATTCTCTGCATCTTCTTGCCTCACCTCAAAAAGCTCTTGTTGGTATCTTAGCTGTTGAACCAGGCCTTCGATATCATCAACTTGGTTCTCCATGACTGTAAGTTGGCATTCATTGTCATCAGCCCACTGTTCAAGCTGGATTATTTCTTTGCTTATCTCCCCATACAATTGTTTGATGTCCGCTCAGAAAGCACAGAGCTCCTGGTAGATGGGATCAAGTTTGATTTTTTTTTTTATTTTAGCCATACAGCTGATAGCATTGAGGTTTTTAAGGGAAGTTCCTACTGGCTGCATGGTGTTATGCTCTTCATCTGAGGCCTCCGAGTAAGATCGGTCACCATTCTCTTGCATTTCAATCATTTTTTTGACATTAGTGGTTCATGCACTTTATTACCCCTTTTACTCATCTTTGTTCTGATTTTTGGATAAATTTGCTGCCAACAAGAGGGTTTTGCTTTGGGATGGAGCCAAGAGCTGATGGCTTAAGTGGCCATTACCTGCTAGGTGGAACCAGAAGTCCAGAGATGCCATCCCTTGATTTCCAGTCGTTATAACTAAAATGTTGATGCGTTCTTGGGAAATGGTGATTCCTGCCACATGTTGTATATTGCACTGGTTGTCCCCTAGGCATAAACCTGTGCATTTTTCTATATTAAATTTTAGATCAGATACTCTTGAGTATGACTGTACCTCATTTAATACTTCTTGCATACAGTCCTGTGCAGCGATGCAGAGGCAGATGTCTATGGCATACACTAAAATTCTAATTTCTTCAGATGGATATAATCTGATTAACCCCTGGATATGGATGTTCTATGAAATTTTCCTGATGAACAGGTCTAAGGAGAATATATATAAAAGGGGGCTCATGGAGCATCCTTGTCATACTCCTACTGTGATCTTGCTATCTCAGCCAACTCCTCCTCCAATGTCGGGAACCAGAGAAGTGAAGGAATATAGAGTTTTCAACCATTGAATAAATTCCTCTGGAATTCCATATGATTGTAAGACCTTTTAAAGGAATTCATGATTCACCCTATCGTAGGCTTTACTCTGGTCTAAAGACAGAATATACCCTACTTTATTTTGGGTATAATAGAATTCAATTGCCTCCCTTAAAAGAAGCAAGGGATGCTGAATTTGTCTACCAGGTCAGTCACAAAACTGACTGGATGGATTAGAGATATAGCAAGGTTCAAAATCTAAAATAAGATTTTACAATCTGCATTTAGTAAGCTGATTGGGTGCCAATTTTGTATTAAGTGCCTATCCCCTGCTTTATATAAAAATATGACCAAGCCTTTCATGACCCACATTGGAGTCACCTTTACATGTAGGAAATATGTGAATACTGCCCCTAAGCATGCGGCCAATTCATCTGGGAAGGCCTTATAAAATTCATATGATAAATCACCTAGTCCTGAGGCTGTTTCTATCTTGAGATTCTTTATTGTAGGTATAATTTCTGGAACTGTAATGGGTTGTATCAGGTATTGAATTTGTTGTGGGTCAGTAATCTGTGAACAAGATGCTAAATATGAATCTATCCCAGTTCCAATTGCTAAGTGAGGATCCTGAAAAGATTCCAAGTGCCGTGACACATTTTTTTATAATTGTTCTGGGTTGGAGGTTAACTGTCCATTTTTATATTTTAGTTCAGAAAAGGAGGAAACATCTTTTCTCATCTTACAGGCTTCGAATGGATCACCATGTAGGGATTTTTGAGAACCAGACATAGCTTCTGTTTTTGATTGTGTTAGCCGTATTGTACTGCCACTTAGTCATTTGAACTTTTACGCAGCTTATTTGGGTGGCAGAGTCTAGTCTGGAGGGTGCTGCCAGGGTCATGAGATGCTGTAGTAGTGACCTCAATTTCAAATAGGTAAAACAACCACTGCATGCAACATTTCTCCCATAGTTTTGAAACCATCTTATGAGATCTCATTTTGTGTCAAGCCACCAATCACCTATGTCATCATACAGTTCTAGTACTGATGCTCTCACACTCAGTAGCCCTTTTATTCTACTCTACACACCTGGGTTTGTTAGAACTGAACTATTTAGTTTCCATCTAAGTACTTTGTTTGATAATGTAGAGTTAGAAGAAAAAGATGCTTTAAGTAATAAATGATTTGAAAATTCCACTGGGCATGTGTCCATAACAATCGCCCAATCACACCGTGAAAAGAAAACATAATTGATAACTGAAGTAAAATGTCCTCTTTGTCATGTGAAAGATGGTCCTGTCCTTTGAAATTCTGCACAATTTATTAAATCGGCTGTATGTATGCATTTATCTAAAGCTAGAGTATCATATGTTTTTTCCCTGTTTTATGTTTGAGTTGCGATTGAACACTGCAATTAAAATCCTTTGCAAATATGATTGTTTTAGCTGTTGCTAAAATAGGTTTTATTGTTTCAATTATCTTTACCCTCTCTGCTTTGGATCGAGGTCCACACACATTAATAAACCTATACTGATGTGAAAGCCATAACCCATCCAATGTACTGTACATACACGCTCCAGGATCAATTCTACCAATTTTGTCAGGGTGAAAGAATCCCCCTTAAACAAAACCCCTATCCCATCCACTGGGTCTAAGCTGAATGACCAATATGATGGTCCCCAATACCACTCGGCCTTAAATAGCTGTAGCTGTGAAGTTGCCAACATCCATGTTTCCTGAAGAAATAAGCAATCAAAATTACCGTCATACGCTAGCTGAAAAACAGTTTTCCTCTTTTTATGATTCAGTAAGCTACAGACATTTACTGAAGCAACTTGAATCATGGTAATTTGGATTTAGTTTTTCTTTTTCCTCTTTTCCTTTTTCCAGAGTATTTTCCATCTTCTGGTTTGGAGTGTTCTGAGGAGGCTGAAACATTCCTAGTTTCATCCTCCATTTCAGTGTCTCCCCAGTCTGCATGAGGCAGTACTGTGAATGGGTTGTCAGTGTCCAATATTGTGTTATCTATAGGAAGTTTGTTTCTTGTGGATCAATGTAGTGCAGGAGGTATCACCCATGACTGAGGTGGTTTGATGTCAGAACTACACACTACACGTCCTCCACAGGTGCATCCTGTGCCTTGTCCATGTAACATATGGACTGCAGCAGAGCCGCTGTTAGGGGTGTAGTATCTTTTGTAGGGGTTGGTTGGTCTCTAGAGGTGGTTGAGTGGGTTGTAGGGGAGTCTGTGTTTTTTCTTGTGGGGCCTCCTCAGTATCTGTGTTATCTGGAGGTGGAGGATGCTCTACATCCTCTTGTGGTGTGGACACTTGTCTGTGCTTTTTAGATAAAGTCATCAGGGTTGATGCCACTGAATTTATTCTAGGTGGCCCAAGAGCAACCTGATAGAGGTGGCCAGTTTAATCAGACAAATTACATTTTGGGTGGTTGGCACACTGTATGCTTATATGGCCAACTTCTCCACATATGGCACATCTAGGTTTATCACAGACATAAGACAGATGTGTCCTTGATCCACATTTGTAGCAGGCCCTGGGCTGCCCAGCATAAAAGCATATCCCTCAATCTCCTCCCAAAAAGAAACAGCTAGTAATATGGTTTATGCCTTCTTCTGTTTGAAGCAGTTTGACTTTAAATTTCCAGTGTCCTGTCCAAAATTGTTCTCCATCTAGGATTACTTCATGTGCACTTAGGACCTCACAATCTTGTTGTAGCCAGTGTACAATGTCTCCCACATGGACTCCTTCATTCTGAAACATGATGTACCAAACCTTATTAAAGGTTTTGTTAATGGTATGACAAGAAAGGGTGCCCATGGTGGTAAAAACTTTACTTGATTGTACCTTTTCCAAAACAGTTCTAATGCATGGGATGACTGAAAATTAACGTCAAAGTTATCCTTTCCTGAAATATTGATAAAAGCAAAAACATCTGCAGAAGTGAAATGTAATGATTCTTTTACTAATTTTTTACCCACATAATGGCGGTCGGGCCTTGGCTCAAGACTACTTTTGTATCTTAAACATACTGCGTTCCTTCGTGGTGCAGCTTCTATTTTGTGAAAAAAGTCTGAATATTTTGTAATTTGGCCTTGTGAGTTCTGTCTATTATTACTTTGATTAGACTGTTCCTCATTCTCATAATTAGACTTCGATGTCTCAAACGTGGTATGCAACCCCTCTATGAGAGGTTTGTTTGTCACAGGTTGATTCTGTGCATCCCCTGCTAGTTTTATCTGTGTCTGATTCTG
The DNA here is from genome assembly GCA_016271365.2 of Neoceratodus forsteri. NCBI lineage: Eukaryota > Metazoa > Chordata > Ceratodontiformes > Ceratodontidae > Neoceratodus > Neoceratodus forsteri. The sequence continues at coordinate 1,058,315,937 of CM028132.1, read as the reverse complement.
GGATGTATTTGTTTCAGGAGCAGGGCTCTGTCCACACTGTTTACAAAGGGGGGGGGGTTGCCATTCAGGTGTTTCTTGGGAAATGGACGCCGGGTCCCAGTCTGGGTCTGGGAGCCACTCTCCGATATTATCTTTTTTCTATCCTGCCTTTTCTAATGCTGAGTCAGCTGGCCATATTGAATCTGAATCATTGCATTCTTGGGTCAGGACCGCAAAGGCTGTTTGTATCATTTCTGTTGTTGAACATGAGTAAATCTTGGCAGCAGCCCCTGGAGAGCTCTGTGCCTGGTTGACATTAGAGCTGTCACCTATAAGGTTTTCATTTCATATGTGCTGTTTTATTTGTACATGAGTATCCCTTCTGTTTCTCAGTTCTTCTTTTTTCTTTTTGTAAATAGCCTCATCTTCAGTTAATATTTTTTGCAGCTGAGTCTTTTTCTCTGATAGTTCATTACCTACTTGTAATTCAACTTAATCACCTACAGCATCCATTCCCTTGGCAGGAGGGCAGTACATGAGGTTAGTGCCTGAAAGATGGCGCCATCAGACACAGCGATGCAATGTGTGCGAAAGCCCGAAAGGCGAGGGGGCAGGGAGGGTGACCGGATGTCATGTGGTGGGCAACCCTAGTGGCAGGATGTCACTATATGTACACACACACTGGGGTTTGTGAACACAGTGAGTGTGGTCTGGGAAGGAGTGGAGGGGATGTAGGAGGTGGCACTGCAGTCAGCTGCCAAACTGTGCCATGGCTTCAGGGGTTGGCCTCCACTTTCAGTGCCTGGGTTCCAGGTTTGTGTCTGGGTCCGGGCACTATTGCATTTTTGTTGCACCTGACCCAAACGTTATTTTTATTTTGCTTTTTCACTCTCCTGACATGCACCCCCCTTGGAGTTGAGAATCCTTAAGTAGGGGGGTGCGGGGGTGAAGCCCCACGCATGGGTATGTGTATGAGGGGGCACAGCCCCCCCGCAGAAAGCAAAGTATAGAAATCCCTGGCACCATTCTTCCATGTGATGAGGATGTCAGGGTGACCAAATCGTTTTTGCCAGCCTGACGTCACGATAATGAGAGTCTCTGTTTGGCACTCGCTATTATCACACAGAACCAGCAGGGGCAACATTTATTTTATTCATGACCATTTTTTCTTTTGCCACTGTAGGCTGTGTTTCCATATGCCTTGTGCAGTATGCAGCAAGTTAACCGCAACAAGTTTTAGTGGCCCTGTAATAGTTTTTTCCACATACATTTGCTTCGCCCCACTAAGCTGTTTTTGGTCTGATTTTTTAGTCCCACTTTGTTTACCAGCTGCGAATGTGAAAACAGTAACATTTGTTTGGTCAGAAGGCAGAGTATGAAAAATTAGAGTACCTTGTCCTGCATCCTGGCATTTGTCAGCTGTAGCTGATGGTATTATTGTTGGAGGAAAACTTGAGGCTGCACTTTTGATGTTATCTAGCTTAATTTCATACTGTTTCTTTGGACTGTGCCAGGGGATTCGCAAGTTCTTTTTTTATCTGTAGTAGTTGTCTCTTGTCAGCTGCCAAGTGGGCTTGAAGTTCCTCGGTGGTGAATCTATTGCTTTTAGGGAGATCAATATCCATTTTATCCAATTCTGTAGGGTTTCTGTACACCCCATTTCTGTATCATGATTTTCTTGTTCCTCCATGTTAACTTGCTCTGGATCCGTACCATCAAAGAACTGTTCTTCGCTCTCTAGGATAGGTGAGGCAGGGGAGGAGTCCCACTCCCCAACCTCCTGCGCACCTTTACTCAAAGGCTCTGTGCTCAGAGTGGCCATCTTTCCAGATGGCAAGAGATTCCCCTACTGGTGAGTAGGAGAATTTTTTATTAGAATAACAAAACCAAAGCAATACAAAACAGTGTTACCTCACACAAAAGAAAAGTATAAATCATAACAAAAGCAAACAAGTATTACAGTCATACATATCCAAACAGGCTGTCTAATACAGAAGTAGAACTCAAATCTAATTCCAAGACAGAAAGGACCCCCTTCCCCCACTAAAAGAAGTCAAAAGGGTAGATCAAGTTATGCTGGAGGTATGTTTGTAGTGGTTGCTTGTCTGTGTCTGTAGCTTAGTTTTTGTGGATTTACATGGTTTTCTGCTTGGAGTAACTACACCATTCTTGCTCACTACATCCGTGAAAGTCTCCTGAACTGGATTTCTGCAAAACATCACAACCAGGTATCTGCATTTTTCATTTAAAAATCAACTTTTTGGAAGCTATCCCAAGCAAAACATAAGTCAAGCAATTAAGTATGACAAACTCAATGACTCTAGGTCTGCTTGAATCCACATTTTCGTCTGACCTGCTCCATGATCTGTATGTTGGGTTTTCAACAACCTCTTTGAATGACTAAGAAGCATGCAGACAAAAGGATTTCACATCCTGCATACGCACAGGCACAGTTCATCACCTGCAGGAATTCTAACACATTCTGTGACTCTGGACCTCAGCTGTTGATAATTTATTTTGGCTTATGACTTAACCACCAGGTATCTACAAGATGCTGAAATCCTTTCTCTTACAAATTCTCCTTATGCTGCTTCTGCTCTCAAATGTTCACTCCAACCCAGGACCACCTGGGCAGCCAGCAGTGGCACCAAGCAGAAGGACAGGGACACTCACCATGGCATCCATCAATGCCTGCAGCATCCTCAACAAACTTGACTCCTCCAAACATGGATCCTACAGCACAACCCTGATGTCCTCTCAGTTGTGAAACATGGCTAAACCCTAAAATCCCTGATACCTCAGTCTCTATCCTGGCTACTGCATTTTCAGGCAAGACAGGATTGCTAAACAGGCGGGGCTGCACCATCTATCTTAAGGATACCCTTATGGGTCACATCATCCCATCCCCAGCCTGAGCAACTCCTCTCAGGTCCTCACAATCAAAATCCTCCTTGGTGCACATAACAAGGAACTCACTGTCATCTCGGTTTACCTACCCCAAGAGACCAGGCTGCTGGCTTCCATAGCATCATGGAATATCTAAGGGTCCAGCAACATAATTCTGAAACCATAATCATGGGTGATTTTAACATTAACTGGCTCTCCGCTGAGGCCGCTACCTATAAGGATGCAGCTGTGGCACATCACCTCACTCAAATGGTCAATGCCCCCACTAGGTGTAACTATAGGACAGGCTCCCTTACGCTTCTAGACTGGATTCTATCTAACCCCCCTGAATGCATCTCCAATATTTCTGTACGCCCAGATACAATAAGTGACCACTCACCTGTCATCTGTTCCTGGTCAAACAAATACCACAAGTCCCGTCCCAAGCTTATCTATGCCAGGGTTATCAAACAAGGGCACCTCCAACTGTTAAAATCCCATCTAACCAGGCTGAACTGGGCAGTGCTTGACTCCCTCAATGACACCAACAAAGCTCTGGACCTATTTATCAAACATTTCAACTAAGCCTGTGACATCTATGCACCAGTGAAAAAGATGAAGGTCAAAGGACAGACCAACCCCTGGGTTACTACAGACCTTTTAACTCTGCTCAAGCACAGAGACCACCTCTGGCATTGTGCTCATGCAACTCCGATGCAAGTAAACATACAATTATACAAAGCAGCCAGAAATAATTGCACTCGAAGAATACAGAATGCTAAACGCAGCTATTACAAAGAAGCTCTGACCAACTCTTGGGGCCAGGGAAACAAATTCTGGAACAACATGAAAGAACTCACAGGCAAGGATCTTAAAGCACCACCCACTATGCTCAACCTTCATGGCACTCCTACACTCGACCTAGGTATCATCACCAGCACTTTTAATAATGCATTTACAAACCTGGACAGTGTCCTTCCACCAATTTTTTTCGACGACCTCCCCTCCAGCTCCTCCCAAGTTACCCCCCAACTAGAATGTACAACCCCAAAGTTTTTTTTTAAGGAGGTCCCACCACAAGTAGCTAGAAAATACATTCAAAAGGCCATCGGCAAACAAGGGGTACAGTGGTGACTCCCTTGACCTGAAACTGCTGGCACAAGTCCTCGATGAAATCTTAGAACCACTTACAAAGATCTTTAATCTCTCGCTTAGTTTGGGCCATTTCCCCTCTCTCTGGAAGAAAGCCACTGTCACACCGGTTCACAAAAGCGGAGATAGGACACTGCACACCAATTACAGACCTATCTCACTCCTCCCCCCACTATCCAAAGCGCTGGAGCGAATAGTGTCGGACCAACTAGCTGAATTCCTGGATAAGTACAATGTACAGTGCCCAGAGCAGCATGGCTTTAGAAAAGGGCACAGCACCAGCACTGCACTACTGGAATTTACAACCTTCATCCATGCCACACTTGACAAAGGGAATTGTGGAGGGGCAGTATTTATAGACCTTACCAAGGCATTAGACACAGTTAACCACCCCCTACTGCTCAAGCAAATGTCCTCCATTGGGATCTCCAGCGATGCCCTTCCATGGTTCACCAGCTACCTTGATAATCCAATCCAACATGTAAGGATTGCAGGGATCTCTTCAGATGAGAAACCGGTCCGCTCTGGAGTCCCCCAGGGGTCTATTCTGGGCCCTCTACTCTTCTCCCTCTTCATCAACAATCTCCCCAGTGCCTGCCACCAAAAAATATTACTATACGCAGATGATGCAGTCCTGTTTTCCAGCCACCATAACATTACAGTCCTTGAATCCCAGCTGCAACTCGACTTCAATCGCATCGAAGACTGGTTCAATTCTCATAAACTTGTCCTGAACCACAGCAAGACTAAAGCCATGTCCTTCTGTAACCGACAGAGCAGGCACAAATCTCTGTCCCTCACCATCAAGAACCATGCTGGGAACCCACTCGAACATGTCAAGGAGTTCAAGTACCTTGGTATTACCCTGGATAGTACCCTCTCCTACACTCGGCATATTGACACTGTTGCCAAGACCGCCAATATACGGATTGGACTACTACACAAACACAAGCACTGTATGCCTGCAGATGCCCTTAAACTAGCCATCTTCAGCTCTGTCATCTGTATCATTGACTATGGCCTTGCCATCTATGGCTCTGCCCCAACAAGTGCCCTTCTCAGGATCTCAGTTGCTCTCAACAAAGCCTGTAGACTACTGACAGGTGCAGCCTGACTAACTCACACCTGTGACCTCTATGCACAGGCCAGCTGGCTACCCCTACACAGCAGAATACAATACCAGACCTGCTTACTTACTAAAAAGATTCTCCTTGGTCTCATGCCACCTGGTGTTAGCTCACTCCTTACTACCTACAGTGGCACTCAACAAACACGTGTGCCCAATCTCTAACCTTTCAGGTTCCCAGATGTCGTACCTCCATGGGTCAGCGGTCCTTTATCTATAGAGCTGCTCAATGGTTCAATTCCCTCAATAAAGAATCACTTTCCTCTACTACACTTGGATCCTTCAAAAGGAATCTCAAACTTTACCTCACCTCTACCACTCAATGTGAGTGCTTTGTTGAACAGAGATCTCTCTAAACACCTCCCAGCTCACTCATGTCTCACAGCCCGCCCTTTCTAATCTCATTTCCCTCTAGCACTGGGGCCTTCCTTGTGACTCCTTTCCTGCTTCACATCTCCACTGGTACAAGACATTTTCCACTACCATCGGACAGTGGCCCATTAGCCTGCCAACTTCCTCTCCCGGTCGCATGCCTGCAAAACTAACTGCCTATGGTGCCCTCTTTCTCTTATTGTTACCGCAGCCAGCTGCCTACTCAAGCTGCTCGTTTTATGAATATTATCTCAAAGTATGTCATAACTGAGTATCTTTATTTTTTCTTTTAGTTGTTTTGGTTGTTTATTGTGCATTCTTTACTACCTCTGTATGTATGTTGACCCTCATCCTTCGACGTGGAACCTTTGTAAATGAGCAGTTTCTGGTCAAAGGTATTTGTAGTCCGAGAATTTAATAAATAAATAAATAAATAATAATAAAAAATAAACAAAGCAAGTAAGTAGTATGGTCATACATATCTAAATAAGCTGACTAATACGGAAATAAAACACAAACCAAATTATCCAAAATTGCATTACACCATACCAAATCAGAAACAAAATTCAGCATTATATCATGTATAAATTAAGAAACTGAAATAAGTCCTAATAATATACATAACATAAAATAACATAACATAACATAACATAACCCCCCTCCACCAAAGAGTAGGGGAAAATTTCTATTCTTGACACACAATCAAAGAAAGAAGAAAATTCAATATTTCTATATAGAAATTATAAAACGGAAACACAGTCTCACAAGTGAGTATTACTTTATACTTCAAATTGAAAATTATTTAATGTTTACCCCTTCCTCCCTACTAAAATAGTAGGGGGAAATATCTATTCATAAAAGAGAAACAGAAAAGATGAATCAATAGTACTTCATGCAAATCATGAAAGGGTTTTGTGTACTATAGCAAACTACTAAGTCAGAGAACATAAAAAGGAAGATTACGTGTCCCCCCCCCCACCTAAATAGTAGGGGCTTATAAACTGATCAGTTTGCATCATATCGATATGTGTAGGAAGAGGAAAGAAAAAAAAAGGAAAAGGACCTACTGAACCATAAAACATCCTCCACATCACCCATCATCCAACCAAGTCATATGACGCCACCATAGTTTATAGAAAGCAGGCGACATGGATTTCTTTTCCCCTGCCTGCCATTTAATAATAGATTGCTTCAAGTGATGAACCATTTGTGTGGAAGTAATAAGCTGCTGGCTAATAGTTAAGCCACAACAAGCATGCCAGATTTGAAATGATATGAAACCTAAAAAAGTCTCATAGTACAGGTGTCATATATACCCCAAGATCCAGGGAAAATTCCATTGATCCATACCATTGCCTGCTGATTTTAAAAAAGATTGAGAGGCCACATACAATGGAAAGAATCCCAGAAAGTCAATACAGATGGACACTCACAAAATAGATGTTGCATAGTTTCAATCAATCCATCACAAGGGGGCCCTGAGGGCAAAACTGTTTGGTAACATCTTTATTCTTCATATTACCCCGAACACCCAATTTCAGATACAGTCATGGCCAAAAATATTGGCGCCCTTGCACTTTTTCAAATAACTCACAATTCCTCTAAACATCAGTTGAAATTAACAACAGTACGGTATTTGGTCTCCACAATTCTTTATTTCTCTGTTAATATTACAGAACCTTTGTTTTTGATTCAGAATTTAATATATCCTTTTAAATCAGAAAATGAAAAGAAATGGCATTGACAAAATTATTGACACCCTAGACTTAATATTTGGTAGCACAGCCTTTGGTCAAAATAACTGCAATCACCCGCTTCCTATAGCCATGGATGAGCTTCCTGCACCTCTCTACTGGCAGTTTGGCCCACTCTTCTTGTGCAAACTGCTCCAGTTCTCCCAGATTTGAAGGTTGCCTTCTCCCAACTGCTGTTTTCATATCTCTCCACAGGTTTTCAATGGGATTTAGATCTGGACTCATTGCTGGCCACTTCAGAACAGTCCAGCATCTTGTCTTGAGCCATTCCTGGGTGCTTTTTGAAATGTGTTTGGGGTCATTGTCCTGCTGGAAGACCCATGACCTTCGATGGAGACCCAGCTTTCTGACACTGGGTTCAACATTGCGCTCCAAAATGGCCTGGTAATCTCCAGATTTCATGATGCCATGCACACATTCAAGGCACCCAGTGCCAGAGGGAGCACAGCAACCCCAAAACATCACTGAACCTCCTCCATGTTTGACTGTAGGGAAGGTGTTCTTTTCTTTGAAGGCTTCATTTTGTTTTCTGTAAACATAGGGATGATGTGCTTTACCAAAAAGCTCTAATTTGCTCTCATCTGTCCACAGGACATTCTCCCAGAAGGATTTTAGCTTGTTCAGGTGTATTTTGGCAAACCCCAGTCGGGCTTTTTTATGTCTCTCTCTCAGCAGTGGGGTCCTCCTGGGCCTCCTACTATATAACCTCCTTTCATTGAGCTGGCGACGGATGGTGTGAGTTGAAACTGTCGTACCTTGTGTCTGAAGGTCAGCTTGAATCTGGCAGTTGATCGAGGTGGTTTCTCCACCATTCGAACAATCCTGCACTGCTATCTTCGATCAAGTTTTCTCTTCACGCCACCTCCAGGGAGGTTGGCTACAGTGCCATGGGCCTTAAACATCCTGATAACATTACATACGGTGGAAACAGGAACATCAAGGTCTCTGGAGATTGATTTGTAGCCTTGAGATTGTCCATGCTTGGCTACAATCTTCTGTCTAACCTCCTCAGACAATTCTCTGGCTATCTTTCTTTTCTCCATGCTCATTGATGTACACACATAGTGACACAAAACAGGAGAATGAGTCCTTTTCTCTATTCAAACTGGTTAAATGAGTGCAACTAGCCACAGTTGAGTTCAGTTCCAAAGTGAAGGAGAATCACCTGCTTGAAATATAATTATTTCTAACTACTTCTAAAAGGTGTCATTAATTTTGTCCGGGCCATTTAAGGATTTCTGTGTGGAATAAGCTAAGACTTAGTAAATTTTTCTGCTTTTTGTGTTTTATTCCACTGCAAACCAAAGAAATACATATGTGGATACCAAAATATTTTTTTTAATTTCAGCAATTTTCTGGAAGGAATGGTGCATTATTAGAAAAAACTGCAAGGGTGCCAATATTTTTGGCCATGACTGTATGTACATAACCACAAAAAGTCCCACATATACAAAGGAATTCTAGGACTAGTCAAAAGTTCTGTAAGGGATAATTGTATCTTAGGAGACAAGTTCACAAACCAAGGATCAGCCAAAAAAACAGACTCCAAAATCCACATATACATTACTTTCCGAGAACTGGTAGGTAACTGACTCCGAACCACCTTCCACAGCTTTAATATACCCACCACATCTATCAAATAGGGAGGCAACTGAGAGAGACAAAGCTGTTTTCTAAGGGAACCTAAAGGTTCCTAGGCCAAGAATATGGGCTCCAATGCATCCAGAATCCAAGGATACCAGGGTCAATTCAGATGAAGAAACACTGGAACCAAATTATAGAAAAAAAAGAAACATAAAAAAAAAACACTGGGTTGATCATGCCCAGACCCCCTTGTGGTTTGGGAAGGTAAGTGATCCCACATTTAATTGGATTAAGTCTACTACCCCACAGGCATTGAAAAAGGACACTGTAAAGAGATGTCTCTAAAGACCGGGGGGAGGGGGAACACAGCCAGAAAATTAAAACTAAACAGGAGGTGTGTTTTAATCAAATAAATGCATTTGGCTTTTGACATACACCATTTATTCCAGTTTAGCACCTGTATCCGTGCCTCATCCAATTTAGTCTCCCAATTATAAATATGGGGATATGGACCTCCAAATAAATACCTAATATCTTCTGGTATCCTTGTTCTACAGGGATCCCCCAAACAGTCACTGCATGAGTTGCCTCATACTCAATAGGAAGAATATGACATATTAGGTGATTAATAGCTGAACCTGAAACCTCTGAAAACCCCTGCAGTTCCCTACGGGCCGCTATAGTTGATGCACAATCAGCCAAAATTAACCCTAGGTCATCTGCATAAACAATGGCAATAATAGTGGGATCACTGCTACCTACAGAGAGTCCAGCAATATCATCCACATGATGTAAACGATGGAGCAAAGGGTCAAGAGTCAAAATATATAAAAGCGGATTAAGCGGGCAACCTTGCCTGATCCCACATCCCACCTGTACTGGCTGCCCCTTCCATCCATTAATACTGGGAGCTACAAAAATGCCTTTATAACATGTCTTTATCCAGGATACTAAAGTTTTAGGGAAGTTATAGGAAGTAAGGGTTTCCCAAAAAAAATTATATTCAACCCGGTCGAAAGCTTTTGATTTATCTAAACTAACTAGATGACCAAACAGTTCTGAATTATAACCCTTATGTAGAATATCCTGAATTAATATCAGAGCATCCTGCAGTTTATGAGGTGGCACACCATTAAACTGTGAAAGGTGAATAATAGAATTCAAAACATGTTTTGTTCTAGTGCCTATAACTTTCATCAATATCTTACTATCTGTATTTATAAGGGTAATTGGCCTACAGTTCCTTAAATCTCCCCGGTCACCAGATTTGAACAGGAGAACCAAAAGACCTTCTAACATGGTGCTAGGCAATTCACCCAGCAACAATGCATTACTAAAAACAGTTGCCAACTCCTCTCCCAAAACCTCCCACAAGGGCTTATAGAGTTTATGCTGGAGACCTTCAGAACCAGGGGTTATTTTAGGGGAGAGAGACCATATAATAGATTTCAATTCCAATGCAGAAATGGGTTTAATAAGAGCATCCTGGTCTTCTTCAGAAACCTTGGGAAGAACACAGGTGCATAGCCATAGGGTCATGGTCTCGGTAGGTAAACTTTGGCTAGTAAAAGTTGAAATAAAAAATCTATGTATTTCAGCTAACAGAGCTGAAGTACCCAATAATTTAGAACCATAGACGCTAGTTAAATAAATTAAACTTCTCTGAGACCTATAAGCAGAGTAGGACTCAAAGGGTGAACATACTTTCTTTTGCCAGATACACCATATTTTTGATGGTTCTCAAGCTGTTGCATTGCTTCCAACTGTGCAGCCGCTAATTCAGCTTTAAGTGAAACAATGTGGGTGCTCCATTCTCCACCAGATCTATCACGTGCCTCGATCAGGGAGTGCAACTGAGATCTTAACAGATGCTGCCTATCCTGTTTCAGTTTACTGTTCAATCTTCCCACATGTTTAAAATAGATATGAATTTATTTTTTGGTATCGGTCCACCAACCATTTTTGTCCTCATATAAGAAAAACACCGATTTCATGGCCACCAGTAGGGCATGAAAACCTTCAAAAACAGGAATAATTTCTAAATGAGATAAATTTAATTTCCAAATTCCCAGGCCTTGATGTTGCTCCAGGTGACTCCCGACCACAAGCTCCAGAAGTCTATGATCCAAAGTGGCCAGGTCAGTCACCCATGTAGATTGTAATTGTAAGGTAGGGGAAACAAAAAAATAATTAATACGGGACACACGGGGCCCACAAAAATAAGAGTTAGGGTTTTTTTCATACGCATCTAAAAATGCATCAATGAGACCTACATCAGAAATAATTTCCCTAAGGCAGTTAGTGTCACAATAAAGTTTTTTAGTAACAGAAGCAGAAATCAATTTCAGGAGGGCACAATTAAAACCCCATCCTAAAATGATGTGCTTCATAGTAAACAAAAAAGGTTTCAGGGCCTGAAACAAGACAACCCGATCAAACTTTGATTGCAGAGCATATACATTAATCAGATGGAGAAACATGCCCTCCCACTTAATATCAAGCAGGAGGGCACTTCCCTCCAGTATTTTCAACCGTTTTAGCACCTGAATTTGGGAAAAGAAACATATCCACACCCCGGAGCAAATATCTGGACCTTGGGACCAAAAACAATCCCCCCAACTCCAACATTCAGTAGCTTTTTGTATGTCTAATGAAGAATGTAAATGAACATCCTGGAAAAAAAGAAAATCTAAATCAGTATGGGTAAATTGAGCATAAGTACTCATACGTTTCCCCTCAGGTTGTATACTATTCGCATTTAATGAAACGATGCAAAAATTATATACCATATCAGACATCTATATAAAAGGAGAAACAATAAACCCCAACAAATTGTCATTTCACTTTACTAGAAGCTCTAGTCATTTGGCCACTTTTTAAAGCAGCTGGTCTAGTATCATCAGTTTGTTCAGGACAGGGCTGTGAATTCATCTGTGAAGATGAAGTTGAGAGGACCTCAAATACTTCTATATCGTCACAAGAAGCATCGTGTAGAATGTGGTAGATATTTGGGTCTTCAAGCGGCCCAACCATCGGGGTCTTCAATACTTTGGGTTTAACATATTTGCCATGTTTAGGTTTTACCACCGTAAACTCAGGTTCAGGAGACACCGTCACTATGGAAGCACTTATATCCACAGAGCGCAACATTACCCCTTTTTTAGGTAGTGTCTGAGTCTGGGGAGTTTGCTCCTGGGCTTCAGGATCAAGAGGGACTGTGGTAGACAAAGTCCCAGGCCCATTACCCCTTCTCCTAGAATCAGGAGGAATGAGCGGTGAAGTAGCCAATTTAATGTAATAGTCCTGTACCCCAAAATCAAATTCTTCAGTATTTTTCACCACCCAGGGGTAATCTGTGAAAATATGACCAGAATCATCACATAGGTTGCATTTTGGTTCCTGAAAACAGTGAGCACTGGGATGGCCCGTCTCCCCATAATGGGTACATTTCAGAACTTCACAATGAGTACTAATATGTTTTGTGAACCCACACTTAAAACAAATCTGTGGCTGTCCTGGATAGAACAAAAAGCCTTTATCATGGCCTATAAAGAAACAGTTAGGGAGATGAATAATATCAGACTCAGTCTGTTGTAATTCTATTTTCAGTTTCCAACCCCCATTCCAGAAGCCCTCCTCATCAAGGATTGGGGCTGGATTCCTTTTGATTGAACATCGCTTCTCAAGCCAGTACACAATATCAGCTATGTTAACATCCTCATTCCGGAACAAATTCGTAATTACATGGAAGGGTTGTTTAGTGAGAGGGATCACCACAAAGTCCACGCATAAAGGATTTGTTTTTAGATTTGCATACCTACACCAAAATCGCTCCAATAGTGTAGGAGTTCGAAAACTAATGTCAAAGGTATTCTCTCCTTGGGTATGAATCAGGGCATAAACTTCTGCTGGTGAAAATCCCAGACATTGCTTCAGGAGAATTTGACCCACAAAAAAACGATCAGGGACATTTTCTTGCGGGCCTACGTACCGAAACCGAATGGCATTACTGCGTTTAGCCAATTCCACTGTTTTCCGAAAATGGCTTGCATATGTGGGGTTTTCAGGCCCAGACTGGTCCTTCGAAATATCTGGACCTTCTACATGAGAAGATTCTTGTGAGTCAGTAACAGTAGTGGAAGGAATAGTTACATTTATCGAGTAGCCAGAAGGGGGCCTGTTGCCTGTCAGGCTTTCTTCAGAGCCATCCTGATGTGGTACTTCAGTAGCTGCCTCAGACAGGATTATAGGGGAACTACCTGGCAATGGGATCACCAGGTCTGGCCGCCACTCCTCGTCAGAGCTTGAAATCCAGCCCACAGTAGTCAAGGCTACCTCAGGTGGCCAAGATTTTTCAACCTGTTCACTCCACAGCTTTTTAAAAGAACTGGAAGGAGTTGCCAAAAGTGTAGTAGGTCTATCATCTGCAGCCAAGAGCTTAGCCGGACCAGAGAAACTGTCATTGACAGGAGATGACAATGAACGCTTCAGTTTTCTTTCATCCTCCTGCAAGGTTTCCTCAGAGGAAAGTAATTTACTTATTTTCTGAAGTTCAGCTTCTAAGCATAATTTCTTTTCATGTAAACTTAGCCTGGTTTCTGTTTCATGAGAGGGACCGCCGTCTCAGGCGATATGCTGGCTACCCATCCGGTGCATCCCAGCCGCCTCCACAGTGGATCCCACAGCAGAAGGATCCATACCAACAGCTTTGTTACTCACTCCCAGCATGTCCAACATTCCCCTATCAGTAAAACTGGTCCATGTAACCCAGCTCCAGGCCACACCTTGAAACAAGTTATCTCAGCTCAATTAGCCTTTCCTGGTCAATTTCCTGGCCTATTTATTTATAAATAAAATGAGTTAATTAATAATTCTGTATTTCTGCAGCACAGGAACACTAACACTGAGACAATAGTCTGCAGCAGAGAAGAGCATGCCACTCCTTACACACAGCACAACAGCCAACAGAATACAGAAGCAGGAGATAACAAGGATTCGTCAATGACTAATGTTTGCTTGCTTGCATTTGTCATTTAAATGTTTGGCATTGATAGTGTAGAGGTGATAATTAACAAATTAATAGCATGCATTATAATAGTCAAATTATCATGATTGGAATATGAGGAAGTTCGCCCATAAAATTGTCATTTTCTCATATCATGACCCTGAATTTTCAAACTACTGTTTTTTTATTGTTTTTGTTTTTTTGCCCAGGCATATGAACATGACAGGTGTCATTTATGAAAGGCCACCCAAAATATTGTTTTGTGGAATGACCATGAAAACCGATTTTAGAAGGGGATTTGAAAATGACACTGCCATATTCATTCAATGGCAGTAAAGAAAACATGAGTATGTTGCAAATGTGGGCTAAAAGGTAAAAAAATTGCAAAGTTATGAATAAACACTGAAAAATATCAATGTTTGTTAGTTTTTTTTTTTTCAATTTTGACCCCAAAATATTCAATATAGGCTTTTTTTTACACCACCTTATGAACATGACAGGTCTCATTTATGAAATTCGGTACAACATGTAATTTTATGGCACAAGCATGAATGGACATTTTGAGCAGGATGTGAAAACTGACACGTCTAGATCATGGCACGCAGTACAAAAATGGCTATGTTGAAAATGCTGGCTCACAATCTGGCAAAAGAGCAAAGACAGAAGTAAACATTGCATAATTTCAAAGTTTCATATGTTTGTTGTTTTTTGAGATTTTGACCCCATATGTTCAACATAGTCTTATTGTGGCATCACCTTATGATCAAGAAAAACAGAGTTTTTTAAAATCCCATCCCATAGGTGATTTTGTGTAGTGGCTGTGAACACGTGTTTGAGGAGATTTTTAAAAAGTGCACCTGCCTTGTTCTTGAGATGGGGTAAAATCTGGTGACAAAATGTACAAAACTGCAAAGTTATGAGAAAACATTGAAGAATTTCAATGTTGTTTCATAACTTTTAAGATTCTGGCCCCAGATTTTCCATGTAGTCTTTTTATTAACCCACCTTATGATCAAGACAAGTGGATTTTTTTAAATACCATCTCAAAAGCTGATTTTGTGGAGTGACTGCAAAAAACGTGTTTCAGAGGGGATTTAAAAACACACTTCTGCCTTGTTCGGGGGGGGGGTGTAAAAAGAGGCTATGTTGAAAGTCTGTGGTCAAAATCAGAAAAAATTGTAAGGATATGGGTAAACATTAAAGAATTCCAATGTTGCTTCATAACTTTGTTATATTTTTGAGATTTTCACCACCGACTTTCAGTATACTGTAATCTTATTATTACCCCCCACCTGATGGTCAAGACAAATGAAATATTTTAAATCCCATTCAAAAGCTGATTTTACAGAGTGACTGCAAAAACACATTTTAGGGGGATTTGAAAAAATTCCCCTACCTGGTTCATGACATGAGGTTTGAAAAAAAGCTATGTTGAACATTTGGGGTGGTAATATTAAGAAATCACCAAGTTATAAGTAAAAGTTTAAAACGAATTAAAAAGCCATTGACCAAACTTGCCTTGTTTACTGTCACTTCCTGGTGGAATTCAGAAGAAGCAGGATATTTGAAAATGGACACAGCTGGATTGGATAGATAAGTCTGAGGAGGGGTCGCAGGGAGGTGGGTGCTGAGAGGGGGGGTTGGGGTGGAGAGGTGGGAACAATGGGGAGGGGGAGTCATCACTGGACCATTTCTTCTTTTACATGTTTACCAGTGGGGCACAGGGAGGGATTAGGAGGTGGGCCTGATACTTGGCAATGAGTTGGGTATTTTCTTTGCATGGATAGGGCATGGAGAAGGATTGGGAGGTGGACAGGATTCTTGGCAGTGTGAGGGTCTTTTATTTCACAGCTGGGGTGCACGGAAGGATCGGGGGTGGGGGGAATACTTGTCAGTAGGAGGGAGCTGCTTTTGCACATCTCCATCTGTGGCAGGGGCAGCTTGGGGCAGATTGTGAGACTGCTTAGCTGCTTGTTGGGTGCCTTCACACAGATGAAAAGATTAAGGCACTCTCTCATAGGCATGCTTTGTTCCTGTCCAATACAAGAAGTTTCTACCCCACAAGCACTGACCAGTGTCATCATTAACATTGTTGATCATTTGCCCGTCACTGTGGAGCCAACTGTAGCTTGAGCTGGATTGGACTTGACAGTGACACATGTCAAAAAATGCAGTTTTTGTAACAAAGTGTTTGCTATGCATCTGTGCACAGGCAAATGCCAAATCAGCTCTGCAGATGCAGAACAGGAAGAAGATTGTTAATTTTTTTCCACTCAAGAAAATAACAGTACCAATGACTCACAAAGTGGGCACTCAGTATAGGCTGCTTCCATCTTCTCAATACATTAAGATTTCATAGAACACAATCATCATGGTCAATTTCCTGCTGCAATGTAACCATGTGACAGGCAGTTATAGAGGTCACATAGTACAGCATTTCACAAGGTCCTCAGTACTGCAAAGAAGGACTTCATGAAGTCCAAAGAACTCTATTATGTTGCAATGCTTGTCATTTTCAGTGGAGTCATGCTTTTAACCATTTTTGTAATGTATCTACCCAGTGCAGCCCAACTGCAAGCAGTTTTTCATTTTCAGTGGGGTTCAGTATTTTTCCCAGGATACAGCATCATAGATGCATATTCAAGTTGTTTTCTGCTCTACTGGGATTCTGCTTTATCACATTTTTACTATATATTTATGTAGGATAAACCAGATGAGGGGCAAACTAATTTTCAATGCTGTTCTGCTTTCATACATTTTTACAATATATTTACCCAGAATAGTCCAGCAGAGATTTAGTATCTCATATTCAGTGAGGTACTGCTTTTATACATTTTTAGACTGTATGTACCCAGCATAGCACAGCAGAGATGCACTGTTTTTACTCATTTTTATAATGTATGCACCCAGGATAGGGACACTCAGAAGCAATATTTAATCTTCAGAAGGCATTAACACTTTGATCTAAAATTTCCAACATACTGTAGACTAGGATAGTCAAAACTTAGTGCCATGCACAAACAGATTGCACCGGGATTGCGCTGGGTTAGTGCAGGTTCACAATAGTAAAGGCAAGACCTAGCATAGACACAAAAAGTTAATGTATGCAAGGGGCAAAGTGAGAGGTGGGAACCTGAATACAGGCGCAACCCAATATTCAGAGGTGTAGCTAAGCTCAAGGCCACATTGCGCGGCACTTAGCATGGTGCTAGTTCTTGCCTATAAAAGGCAGGTCTTATACCAGGGCAATTCACAGAGGTGTGGGTGGATAGAACAGGAAGACAACATGGCATTTTTCACAAATGCTGTAATGCTGCACCTTATGGAGGAAGAAGTGCAGAAGGAGGAGAGGGACCAGGGCCGCCATGGCCCACACCGTGGGCCATGGAGGAGATACACTGCACACAGATTGTACCGGGCCAGAGTCTCATTTGAGACCCCACCTGATGAGCACATCACTGGCTGATACAGGATGAACAGGGCCATGTTGACTCAGATATGGGAACTCCTACATGAGCAGCTGCAGCCCAACACCAGACAAAGCCATGCAATGCCAGAGGAGGAGAAGGTGACGGCAGGATTGTGCTTTCTAGCCACTGGGATGTTCCAAACCCCAGTGCGAGACACAAATGGAGTATCACATTCCACCACCTCTTGCCTCCTGACCCAGTTTCTAGATGTCTTCCTGCCACATGCTGCTGAATTCATAGTATTCCCCAGCACGGCAGCTGAGCGCAGAGCAACCATGCAGCAATTCTATTGAGTTGAGCACCTACCAGCAATACTTGGTGCCATTGACTGCACCCATGTTGCCAAACGTGCACCACCTGGTGAGGGCAGTGACATATAAGTCAACAGGAAGGGGTTCCACTCCATCAGTTGCCAGGAGGTGTGCAATGCAACGGGGTGCATCAGCAATGTCTTTGCACAGTACCCCGCCAATGCCAATGATGCCTTCATATGGCACCAATCGAGGAAGTGCCAGGTCTTTGAGGAGGGCAGAATACTCAGTGGGCATCTTGTTGGTGAGTATATGCATCCATGACAGTCATCACACACTGTTGGCAACAGTGCCAGGGAAGCATGGACAGGGTGGGAGAGGGGAGAGGGACAGACGGGACAGCAACACATGTGTAGAACATAGGCAATGGCCAGACAGCAGAATAGTGCAGCTAACATATACACATGTTCACAGGAGACAGTGCTTGTCCCCTGAGATCCTGGCTGCTCACACCAGTACTGTGGCCAGCAACAGTGGCTGAGGAAAGGTATAACAAGGTGCATGCCACCACAAGAAACATCATAGAGAGGGTCTTTGGCATGCTGAAGATACAGTTCTGCTGCCTTGACTGTTCCAGCGGTGCCTTATAGTACAGCCCTCATAAGGTATGCCGTACATTCCTAGCGTGTTGCATGCTGTACAACATGGTGCTAAACCATGGTATATGTGCACCTGAACCTGAGGTACAGTCAGACAATGACTCAGAGCCAGAGGTCCAGGGGATAGTAGAGCAACTTGAGACGAGATACCCCTGAATGGCCCATAGATCCCTGGAGCATAGGAGCAGCACTGTCGACACACTAGCATGGATGGGAAAATGAGTGAATAGAACACAGACAAACAACAGGTTAAGTGCAATGCCTTTATTAGATGTACAGATTATGTACAGTGAAGAACAGTGACAAAAGTGAAAACACCTGGGGTCACGAGCAGTGTCACAGTGTGCATGTGATGTATGTGTGTCTGGCAGTTTGCAGTGCATGGCACAAATGGATGGATGAAATAAGAGTGCATTGCGTGCATGACATGAGGCTGAGGGTGTGGACTGGCAGGTGGGGTAGTGTGGGTGTGACATTCCAGAGTGTGGGTTAAGGACCGTGCATGTGTGTGACATTGTGTGTGTGAATGTGAAAATGTGTCACCCAAGTGGCCACTGGCCAGGACATGCCAGACTATCGCTTGCGCCTACCACCAGGAACATGGCATGCACCATGTCTGTGGGACATGGAGGTGGGCAGGCTTTGTGTCAAGAACACAGGTGTTGAGGACTGTGGGGAGGTATAGACAACACCATGCCCATGGGCATGGATGGAAACTGCACCAGCCATGGAGGTTGGGCAACCACATTGCTGTTCCTGGCCCATGAAGGACTGGGATACTGGGGTGGAGGACCCAGCGGCTACACCATGTGTGCAGGCCGCATGCTGGGGAGTGGTACTGGTCCTCCTGCATGGTGTCATGTCTGCACCCCACTCACCAGCTAGGAGTGCTGCATGCACCACCTCAGCATGGGCACAAACAGCTGCCAATAGCCCCCAAAGCCCTGCTCCAGAGTGCCAACTATCCTTGTCATGCACTCCTCAGACCGTTGCTCGGCATGGAGCATGGCTGCACCTAGTGTCTCATGCATCTGTGAAAGTTCATGGTACATCTCCCTGTGGAAGTCATGC
This sequence comes from Neoceratodus forsteri, assembly GCA_016271365.2. Classification (NCBI taxonomy): domain Eukaryota; kingdom Metazoa; phylum Chordata; order Ceratodontiformes; family Ceratodontidae; genus Neoceratodus; species Neoceratodus forsteri. Next base: position 1,058,296,628 of record CM028132.1, on the reverse strand, counting down.
AGGTCTTGCTGAGTGGCATGTTTTGACAACAGTGCAGCACGGAGCATAGTCCATGCACCCTGGCTATCCGGCCCTCTTGGGGTGGTGGCTGTTAAGGTAGCTGGGGCTGCTGAGTGGCCTGTAGAAGCTGCTGTTGCTGTGTTGGATGCTGCTGCTAATGTTGCTGTTGTGGCCCAGCACAGGACTGTGTATGTTCCAGGGCCTGTTCCATGGCCTGTGGCCAGTGGTGCAGGACCACTGGCACATGCTGGACATCAGCATGTTCAACACCATGCTGCAGGTCAGTGTCACCCTGTTCCTTTGCCCCCCCGCTCTGCAATCATATGTGCTGGCTCAGCAGTTTCAATCCCACTGTCTCTGTCCACAGGTCCTCCAGGTGGCAGCTCATCCTTAGTATCAGAGACACCCCAGCCCTGGTCACTGATGACTGTGAAAGTGATCACTGGGCCACTGATGAAGTCTTCAACTTGTGCATCCCCCAGGTGGATAGCATTGTGGATGATGTCATCAACATCATTATCATCATCAATGTCATCATCTTTCTATATGCTGAGATGGGGTCCACCGTTAGATGGGTGCCACGGCCACATGCACCCCTGCGATGCTTAGCCACAAACAGTCCACATGTGACCCCCAGGCCCGACATTGAGGGCATCACCTAAGTTGCATCTTCCACATCCTCCATGGCTGCTGGCCCATACTCCTCCTGCACACTGGTTGGTGGTACACCCTGTGCTGTGAAGCAAAGCGAGCAATGTCAGAGAAACTGTACAGCACAGTGTACACCATCCTCACCACCATGCAATGAATACCACTACAGTGCATAGCCCGTTGAATGTCCAAACCCTCCCAACATGCAGTGTGAGAACCCAAACCATACATTCCATCCAAACAGTGGTGAACAAAATGTGATGCCAACATATGCACAGTGTTGTGTAGCCATGAACCGCTAACGCACAGCAACCATCCCATATGTTTGACTGTCAGGTGCAGCTAGGCCACAACAGTGAAAGACACACAACTCCCCGCACATGTCATGCCAGCACTGTAGTATGCAAGACGTGTACATACCTGGATGTGTTGGTGTCAGCTACATCTCACAGCCACCACCTTTAATGCACTCCACCACCACTGGTCTCAGGGTGGAGGCAACCAACGCCAGGATTGGGTCCCAGTCACAGTGCTCCAGTGGTTGTGGGCCACCTCCTGTCCTCCACCATTCCTGCAGCCTATGGGCCTCCTACTCCTTGGCACACTGCAGTAGGTCATTCTATCACTTTCCGATAGCATCGGCACTGCAGCCATGGCCATCCACTGCAGTGAATTCCACAGCAATTTCATCCCACATCTGGTGCACTATGGAATCCGTAGGCTTGTTTCACCTTAGCACCTTCTCCCTGTCCTTGTAGGCATGGACCAGTGGTCTTAACTAGTCACCTCTAAATCTCTGGGTGCAGAACCTCCTTTGCCTGGTGGAAGCACCTATATGGAACCGATGGAATGAAACCGGTTATGCATGTTGGTGGGGAATGGAGGCATGACAAATTCTGCACCCACAGAACATGTCGGACTACCCACTCAGTGGTGCATGACAGGCCCTATGTGCCCATGCACAGGACAGCTGTGGGACACACTGTAACACATGTAATGCATGTGCCCCAGTGCACCTCAGATAACACTACTTTGCATGTGCCTGTGCAACAGACAACAGCAGTGCCACGACTACATTGCAGGTGCAGTGCTGGGCTCACGCAATACCATGCAGCACAACATTCATGGTTGTCACACGGCACATGTTGGCCATGTCCTCGCACAGTGGGTGTGTGCCCCAGGGCAGCCATGTGTCTGCCATGTGTGGCACATGCACAGTATAGTGGAACAGTGGCAGGTTGCAAGCTGTCCCAGAATGCCTCATTGCAACAGCATGTGGCATGTGTCACACTCACACATGCAGATGCCTCCCCAGATGTGCTCCCACAGTGCATGTGCACCACATTGCACCATGTGTAGTGTACATCGATTATATTGGGATGTTGACATGGCATCTCACACTGTGGGTGTGCATGCCACATGACATAGGCTGCGTCTGTTGCACCATGCCAGGTGACAGTACACGGTCCCATACTGTGCAGAGCTTGTGCATGTCCACCATTACCAGTGTGGCTCACAGGGCACCATACCTACCAATGGCCCACATTGCACACAGCACATCGCTACAGAGATGTGGGCACTGTGCATATGGCAATGTCCCACTGTGTGTTGTCCGTGGTACCCCACAACTGTGACATGGGCAGGGAATGCCACTGCCGACTGTGCTGCTGATCAGCAGCTGTGTGACCTACATTGCTGTGCACATACACCGATGGCAGAGCAGCAGCACACAGATGCCACATGCATCAAAATGCACCACCCAGTGGGCCTCTGTGTTGCCAATGCTTGGCAAATGGACACATGTTCCCCTGACTGCACCTGGAATACTGGTCCATATGCGATGTGAAGCATTCACATGTGCTGTCATCAGGCAAAGGATTAGCTCAGCAGTGCTGTTTGAGTGGGTGGTGAGTGCCACTGTTTCCATTCCCTGTGTTGACATGCTATGTGACCCACAATAGCTGTTCAGACCAGCAGAGTGGCCTGCTGTTTCCTGTGGATTTCCCTGGGACATCCTTTAAGCTCTGTTCTCAGCCACTGTCAGCATGCAGCACTGCAGTTCTTGTGAGTAACACAGGTGGTGCACTGTTTGCCCTTAAATAGCCCAGCTGGGAAAGCCACCCTGTTAGAGATGCAAATGACACCGTAATGAGATGCTAATTGTTCTGTTTGCCCTGTGCATACATAATGGGCCTGATTTGCGTACCACCTTTGAATATACCAACAGTTAGTGCTGGGCAAAGGAATAGCCCCGGGCTATTCTGGCGTACCACAGCACCGCGCTACTGTGATAACGCAGTGCTAACATGTGTTGTGCGATGCCACAATGCATGTGTGCATGGCTGAATCCAGTGCATGTGCTGTGGTGTAGTGTTAATGCTGCACTGCGCTGTCATGGTAGCACTGCGCTATACATGGGTTTGCACAGTTGACTGCACATGCACGCTGCTGTGTTCAGGGGTCACTGTGGGGTTGCACATGCACTTTTACTTCACTTCCCGGTTGCATGGTGCTATCGCGATAAAGCACTCAGATTAACAATAGTGCTACACAGTTTCTCAGACATAGCGTAGCTCATTTGCCATGTGCAGGGTTTGCCAGGGTTCTGTGCCATTTGAGTGACAACCAGTGCTGTGCCTATCATGTCAGCCAGGAGAAGGCAGAGGGCAGTAGTACACAGGAACAGGAGATGAGGGGAGGTTGAGACTGCAAATCTGGAAGACCTAGTAATGCAACGGCATAGGCATCTGTTTGGGGAGGTTAGAAAGGGGGACCTGTCCCGCAGGCAAGTGTGGGCCTCCATTGCCCACCATCTCACGGCATGGACTGGGATACCCAGGGATGGGGAGAAGTGCCTCCACCAGTATGTAGAACTCCAGAGGCATCACAACAGGCTGCTGGAGTGATACGGATGCATGGTCCATGATGGGAATGTGCCAGTGCCAGGTAGGTGGACTGTGGCACTATGGATATGCCTGCTCTGTGTGTGTGTCATTGTGTGTGTGGTGGTGGGGGGGGGGGGTCTTCTGTCACATGTGTCTGTGTGTTGCAGTGTTTCTCTGTGCATGTGACTGTAACCCTCCACAAGTGCTGCCACTGCTATGTGTGTGTGTGTCCTACCAACAGATGCCTGCATGTAGCCACCCTCTACTGTACTATGTGCACTGTGTCTGCATGGTAGGTCATTATGTCTGCACTTGTCCATACATGTGAATGATACAAGTGACAGTGTCAGCCTGTGCATGGTGGGGGTGAGGCATGTGCATGCACTATGGCATGTCATGGCTGTCAAGGGTGTGCTATGTTGTGCGGTACCCATGTGCCATGGGCATTACTGTTTCTGCAGTGGCATATGTTCATGTACTGACAGTCCTGTACCCTTTTCTCCTGACAGAGCTCTGGGGAATGTCCGGCACTAACAATGGGCCCAGGAGGGTGTCCACTGATCCAGGAGCCCACACTACAGCAGGAGGGTGCCACACATATCACAGTGCACAGAGAAGAGCAGTGATTGACAGCAGGGCATATTGGTTGAGTACTTTGTTTGGATGTTCACTGTCTGGCTTGTACACTGGGTGGATGAGTGAGTAGGTCCATGGACTGACACTGTTGTATCATACGTGCAAATGGCTGTATACCCTTTACAATGTGCTGTGACATGTGGTACTGTTATGGCCATTCTATTGACACCAGTATGGTCATGGCACTGTGGCCCACCTGTTCCGGCACCTTTGGAGGAGTGGGGCCCATATCCCTGTCTTGCCAGGCATTGCCTATTCCATACTATGGCTAGTGCTTGTATGCCTGTCATGCCTGTGTGGTGACTGGTTTTGCACTGTTCTGCTGGTGTGCTGTTTAGTGTGTTTGCCCTTGGGGTTGGTGTGTTGCCCCTGGGGGGGGTGCCATGCCATGTGTGTATGAACATCACTGTACCTGGCATGTGTGTGGCCTACTGCAGTCCTGCTGCTGTTGGGACAACATAGCCAACATCCTTTAGTGACCTGGTGGTGACCATGCACTTCAGCACTGTGTGTGCTGCTTTACCAGTGGTTGACCTCACCACATGCCTTGCTATGCTACAGTACGGGTTGTATGCCATCTTACTGTGTTGCGGCTGTTCCCATTCCTTTTGTGAGTGTGGTTTGCATTTTGTTTCATAGTTCTGTTCCTGTGGGCAGCATGTCCCAACATGTGCCATCCCATATGTATGTCGTGCAATGGCCCACTGTCATTCACATCTCAGCGAATGGCTGTCTGATTGCTCTGTATCACTGTGTGTGCCACTGAGATGTGTGGTGTCCACTGTGCTGTGGTGTTGACAGCAAACATCCACGCATGTCTATGTACATTGGGATGGTGCTTGCTTCCTGTGTCATCCTGCCTCATCATGCAGGCATGTGTCGGATGTGCATTGCCTTGTGTTTTGTATTGCCATGTGGGCATGGTTGTTGGGCCATGCTGTCCACCCCGGGTTGCCACCTGGGATTGCATTGTGCCTCCTTGTTGGTATCCCATCCTGACATGGTCCCCCTTTCTGCTGTAGGTCCACACCATTACTCACTGTGTGCCATACATCCAGAGGAGTCTGAGGGGATGGATGAGCTCCTGAGGAGGCTCGTGTGCCAGCAGCAGACACTTATAGAGCAACAAGCTGTTTTGATCTCAGAGATCAGGAGGGTGGCATCTATACCGGAACCACATCTGCCAGCGCTCTCTGGCAATCAGTCTTAGTTGTGGCCCCTTTTTAGTTTTTCTTCCTGTCCCCACCTGGCCCTTGATTGTTCCCTTTCTTTTCCCCTCCTTTGCTGTCTGTGTCCACATCCCTGTCTCCTTCCCCTACATTTCTGCTGCCTTACTGTACATATGTATGTAACCCCTCACCCCTGCCCTTTTACTAAAATGGCAGGTGGCATGCTGTTGGCGTTGGCAGAAATACCTGGCGCGGACCTGGGTTCGGGGAGGATGAGTTTACCTGCCGCAAGGGACCTAGGTTTGGCTGCTCTGCACAGGGGCACCCAAGTAAATCCAACTACAGGAAGCAATAACTGTAATGTCCAGAACCAGGATTGGGATTTTTCAGTGTGGCTTTATTCAAAACTAGCTGACACATGACAAAGCATTGAATGGTCCCCCAAGGGGCTACGTTCACTGTATAAGCAGATAGAGACTAAAGGCGGTCCGTTTGAAGAATGAACACATTTTTACTATTGTCTGGCTCTGGACCCACTAGCACTCAGCCTGGACTTGCATGCGCTTTGGATACACAGCCCGACTGGCCCGGCTCCCCTGCCGGCCACTTGACTGACGGTCCATTTGAGAATGAACCCAAACTTTACTTGGAGAGACTCCCATCACACAAGGAGTATATTTTCCCAAGCTGTGGCTCCCCACACCACATAGAGTCTGCGACTCCTAGAGAGATTTTCAAGTTACGACCCACGTCTGGGTACCCACCTCAACACTGGCCAGGCGCATGAGGCAAGTAGCAAATCACAGAAGAAATCCATAGAGGTGGAAATGGTTACTAAAGATGGGGGGTGTTCCCACCTCCAGCTCCCACAGCCCATACCCAGCCATTTCTCTGGACAAACATAAACTTAAACTGTGAAAATGTAGATTAAACGGTGGATGACCTAAAGCACCCCCTCTACAGCAATACTTGAAATCCATTAAAACTTTAGACTTTTTGACTGCACTATTTGTTTGTCCTAGTAAAATAGTCCTCCCAAAATAGCAGTCCACATCCCGACTTCCTTTATATTTCCAAACTGATGAAACAATTGGTTTGCCCCTTCAAATGGAGCAAAACACTCACCCATTCGTTGCAGGTGCCCCACAGGTGAAATACCACTTCTTTTACTGTTATATAAGAACAGACACTGAAAACAGGCAGCTTTCTTCCATAGTGGAAATAGGGGATTGCCCCTGGAATCCACAGAGGGACTTTTCTTCCATCCCCCAGAGGGAGGGGGCACTGAGACCTGGACAGCGGTCTCCACCACTTTCAAAAGGTAAACAGGATCACACCTCCTTCTCCAACAAAAGGTAAACAGAAACTGCCTTTGAAAACTCTGAAAGTTCTAAACTCACTCCCTGAACTGCAGATTCCAATGTGGCTTATGCAGCTGCAACAGTTCTATGGTGATGTCATCTCTCAAGTCTCAGCTGTGACTGAGAACAGAGTGAGACAGTGTGAAACCCATTTAACTGGAGTTTCACAAGCTGCCTTCCCTGCCTACCACTAGGTCTTACTGGGATTCTAGTAACCCCGGATAACAAGGGGGTTACACTCGCCCTTGACCAGGAAAATGACTGTCCCCAGTCATTATGCACCCAGCCTTAGGCCATCCCACCCTATGTGCTACCTGCAGAGGGGGGTGATCAGGCCCCCTCCTACCATGTGCAAGCACAGGCAGGCAACACTAAGGGCCTAGAGGCCTATAGCTGACATGTCAGCCTCTACACTATCCACTTACTATGGACACCTAGTGGCTCTGGTAGAACCATCCAGAGCATAGCCCTGAGAGATCAGCACTGTGGCCCCTACTGCAGGTCAGGGCCACAGCCTGTCCATCCCCCCTAATCCTCTAGGGAAAACCTATCTGCCTCTAACATAACATCCCAAACAAAAACAAAACCCGGGGACCTCCCGACCTTGGGCAACCTGCAACTACTAAACAGCACTTTAAATTCTAACACAATAAAAGCACTGACGAGAAATCCGATGAGCCCCTCCTCCTCTTCTTGTCTTCTCTTCTGTCTTCCCAGGAACACCTGTAAGAAAGACAAAACAAAACACACTCTAATCTGCATACACAGTCTACCTAAAAACAACAACCCTACCATACAGAAAAAACACTGAACAATCCCAAAAAGATTTTTAGAAAAGGTAGAAAAACACAGTATTTACATTAGAGTACAATAATGACATTAGTTACAATACACATTTGGGGGGCATGGAGTGCCCTAAAAGTCCCAACTAGTGACCACAAGGCACGAAGGCTAGTCCAATAAAGAGTCTCTCCAGGGCCGGAGCCCCGTGAAACACAGTTCTAGAAGGCCAAAATCCCAAAGGGGAGTCTTTGCAGACAGTTCACACATTTTTGAAGTCTGTAGTGTAGGGTGTGTACTGCAATGTCATAAAGATAGAAAAAAGAAGGTTTTTTTGGACTTACGAGCCTCTTGTAGTATAAGACTAGGCACCGACCTGCACCGCAGCCGAAGACTCTCCTTGCAGCATTTCTTCTGATATAGCAGGGCAGACATCTTCCGAGAACACAGGAGGGCACATCTGGAAACAGCTGGGATGATGTCATCTCTGGAGAAGGAACCTTAGAACAGGAACAAAAAGAAAAACAGCTGGTCCAACATCATCCGATTACCAGGCGATGAACAGAAAACAGCTGGGCTGGTGTCCTCTCTGGATCTAAAGTCATCAGATGGGCCAGTGGATGGTTGCTGAACAAGACAGTACACTGTAGACTGAAGAATGTGGAGCACCTGAGTCCTTGGTTATTCATATTGGCGGATCAATAAGGGCACTTCACAGTCTAGATGTGGCAGTATTGACTACCACTGCTCGGCTCTCCATTTTGTAGGCATGGGTTTAATTACTGGGAGGTCCTTGCACTGAGGCCAATAGTACTGGGGGTCAGGGGCTTGAATTATTACCCCATCTGGGTGAACATAGCTCACACAGTGGGAGACTTCACGTCCCTCTCCATCCACTGTTCTCACTCTGTCCATAAACAGTGTCCTGCCTCTCTTCCACTGTGTTTACTTTTCGTGGAACAGTCTATTTTTTACATGCTGGTTGACCCCAGGATGCACGTTTCATTGCTTCATCCCAGATCCAGGATTTCCTGCAGTCCTCAATCTCCTCCCAGACTCTCCGAGGAAAGATAGGAAAGGTCATACCATAGATTTCATTGACCTTTCTACGAACCAGTCTCTCCTCTTTACTTGCTTTGGTCAATCTGAAACTGCTGGCCTGGCTTGGAGGTGGCCAGTCCTGGTTCTGCCAGCTTCGCATCCTCAAAGAAATTAAAAACAGATCCCTGACTTCTTCTTCTTGTAAAGCCAGGGCAGTGCATCACCACCTTCTTGAACACATTCCTCCGAGGCAAGATGTTGAGGCTGTGTACCTGTTTCTTTCTCACAAGGCCACATAGGTTCCCCCTCATCTTCCTCTTCACTAAGGATCTGAGCCCAGGAGTGAGCAGTCGTTCTCACTCCTGAGACTATCCATTCATCACTAGGAGCGGAGGTCGACACCTCCCATTCAAAGGCCTCCAGCATCTCATCTTCACCTGCGAGACTTGGGCTAGGCCCCCCCCCACCCAGGGGTCTATTGATGCTTTATCCGAACTTTCTTTCTGAGATCCAGCATCCAAAACTTCAATTTCAGATTCAGTCTAATTCTGCACCCTCTAACTTTGTGCCACACTCCCCCGAGGGACCTTCCTCCACAGACTCCGCCTGATGCTGTGTGCTGCCAACTGCAGATTCTTGAATTTTTGTCCATGTGGGAGCCAAATGAATTGGAGGCGCTTTATACAAACCATATTTTTGTAGACATCCAGCACAGTGAGGAATCATGATAACATCCCTTCCAGCACTCAAGCACATCTGGCATTCATGCACTGGATAATTAGGAATTGCCACATCAGGAAGGAGTTGCCCTCCATAGCACCACTTTTCAATATCTCTCAGTCTATTTACTGCTGCTGTTACTGCAACCCGGGCATGATCCTGGTAACAAGCTGGTCCTGAGACCATAACTGCAGAAAAACAAACAAAATTCACTGTAACTGAAAGTCCCACTTTAAGAGAACACACTCTTTAGCTTTAAAATGGCTCCTCTGCTACTGTGTTTACTTTACTACCCCACCCTGTAATGATGGCGGCAGCACTCCTGTGCATCAACATTTAGACTCTGGGTCAAGCCACTGCGCACCCGATTTACATCAGCTACTGATAACTTTTACTCAAACTGCACAATTTGCTCTGATCTGGCTGTTCACACATTTACAGGATTTTTCTTGGACTTTTCATATGCTGGCAACATTCATTTAATTACAGTCCCTTAAAACTTCAGGTTTCAGCACAGGATTGCCTGCTTCTACTAGTGTTGCACTTTTTTACAACCCACAGTCTCTCCCTGGCTGCAAACTTTAAACTGAGGCTACTTTCATTGCTATGCACACATTCAATGGCTTTACAGACTTGCACTTGCCAGCAGGACATCATACAGTCGCTACTTGCAAAGCAACTATACAGCTGCACACACATTTTATATGGCATTTTCTGAAAATCACTGATTGAGCAATTTTTTAATTGTTTACTCACTGTGATTGTAGCAACTTGCTGTGATGGGGTAAAACGGCCTGCAGCCAGATTTTTGAAGGCCTCGGAATGCAAATGGGCGGGCAGTCTCTGCGATCGTTGTTTTTACCACAAAATCCACTAATTCCACGATTGATTTGTGGGTTGAGCCCGATTTTAAACTTAAAAGTCACTTTTTGAACTGTTTCACAGCACTTTGAATCCTCGCGACGCTCCTCCACTGCCAATACACGCACTACTCTCTGTCTCCCTCTCGAATGCTGAAGCAGTCACAGAAGAGCTGGCTGAGGGGCGGGACTAATGGCAAACTGACCAACCACATGATGCCATGCAAATGACCCTCTTCTTCCTCACGAGGGCTCCTCTCCTCACTGCGATCGTCAAGCAGGCAAATTTAAACTGTAAAATGCACTTTTTTTTTCTTCAACTGACTCCACGGCGGGAGCCCATTTCAATCATGTAACATTGCCATTAACTCTGCAGTCTCTAGCTTTGCAAAGAAATCATTTCCAACTTCCAGGGCATAATTTCTCTGTTGCTACCCCTAGTTTTCCATACTTTCCTTCACAGAATTCATTTTAAAACTGACAAAAAATGCTGTAAACTTTTTTGATGATGCAGGACAAGGGCACACTCTTTGGCTTTACAGCTCCTTGGTAAACAGTTGGCATTTTTTAAACAGCAGCACAAGATTCACAGCACACAGCAACACACTAGGAAAATTGATTCAACTTTTTGGGCTACCCACTGCCAGATAGCCAAAATGCTAGCATACTTGCCCAAGCACCTTCCTTCCTGAACAAATCCAAAGCGATGCCTCCATTTTTGTAACCCCTCACCCCTGCCCTTTTACTAAAATGATAGGTGGCATGCTGTTGGCATTGGCAGCAATACCTGGTGGGGACCTGGGTTCGGGGAGGATGAGGTTACCTGGCCCAAGAGACCTAGGTTTGGCTACTCTACACAGGGGCACCCAAGTAAATCCAACTACAGGAAGCAATAACTGTAATGTCCAGAACCAGGATTGGGATTTTTCAGTGTGGCTTTATTCAAAACTAGCTGACACATGACAAAGCATTGAATGGTCCCCCAAGGGGCTATGTTCACTGTGTATGCAGATAGAGACTAAAGGCGGTCCATCTGAAGAATGAACACACTTTTACTATTGTCTGGCTCTGGACCAACCAGGCACTCAGCCCGGACTTGCATGCGCTTTGGATACACAGCCCGACTGGCCCGGCTCCCCTGCCAGCGACTTGACTGACGGTCCATTTGAGAATGAACCCAAACTTTACTTGGAGAGACTCCCATCACACAAGGAGTATATTTTCCCAAGCTGTGGCTCCCCACACCACATAGAGTCTGCGACTCCTAGAGAGATTTGTTTTCTTACTTCCATGAGCTCCCATCAAACAAGGAGAATATTTCCCATCCTGTGGCTCCCCACACCACATAGAGTCTGCGACTCCTAGAGAGATTTTCAAGTTGCGACCCACATCTGGGTACCCACCTCATCACTGGCCAGGCGCATGAGGCAAGTAGCAAATCAAAGAAGAAATCCGTAGAGGTGGACCTGGTTACTAAAGATGGGGGGGTGTTCCCACCTCCAGCTCCCACAGCCCATACCCGGCCATTTCTCTGGACAAACATAAACTTAAACTGTGAAAATGTAGATTAAACAGTGGATGACCTGAAGCACCCCCTCTACAGCAATACTTGAAATCCATTAAAACTTTAGACTTTTTGACTGCACTATTTGTTTGTCCTAGTAAAATAGTCCTCCCAAAATAGCAGTCCACATCCCGACTTCCTTTATATTTCCAAACTGATGAAACAATTGGTTTGCCCCTTCAAATGGAGCAAAACACTCACCCATTCATTGCAGGTGCCCCACAGGTGAAATACCACTTCTTTTACTGTTATACAAGAACAGACACTGAAAACAGGCAGCTTTCTTCCATAGTGGAAATAGGGGATTGCCCCTGGAATCCACAGAGGGACTTTTCTTCCATCCCCCGGAGGGAGGGGGCACTGAGACCTGGACAGCGGTCTCCACCACTTTCAAAAGGTAAACAGGATCACACCTCCTTCTCCAACAAAAGGTAAACAGAAACTGCCTTTGAAAACTCCCAAAGTTCTAAACTCACCCCCTGAACTGCAGATTCCAATGTGGCTTATGCAGCTGCGACAGTTCTATGGTGATGTCATCTCTCAAGTCTCAGCTGTGACTGAGAACAGAGTGAGACAGTGTGAAACTCATTTAACTGTAGTTTCACAAGCTGCCTTCCCTGCCTACCACTAGGTCTTACTGGGATTCTAGTATCCCCGGATAACAAGGGGGTTACATGTATATATTGTAAATATGTTATTGCTTACCTTGTTTAGATAGTGTTACTCATTTTGCTATGCCCATTTCAGTTTACTAATCTGTTTTTCTGTTGGGCTTTGTTTGCTTTGTTGTTATCCTGTAGGTTTTGCACAGTTGTTTGTTGCTAAGGTTGGCCATTGTTTTTTATTCTGTTACTGCTCTTGCATTTCTTGTGCCCTTCTTGTTGCCTTTTCAGTTTATAAACTCACATTCCTGACATCCCTGTGTCGTGTGTCATTTTTGGGGGATTTGGTATTTTAGGTAGTTTGTACTGTTCTGTGGCTGTCACATGTGGGTCCTGGGAGTTCCTTGGCATTCACAAGTACTGCACTACTGTCTGCTCTTGTGCTCACATTCAGTGGAGTTATTCTTTGCATGTATTCCAGGGTGGCCAGTATTACCTCTGCACTATGTTTCTGTGGGTGTTTGCACTGCCTGCCTGGGAGCTATATTCATGGCAGTCTTATTTGCTATATTCAGTGCTGTCTTATTCCTGGGCTAATTTTGCCCTGCACTCCTGCACTCCTGGCCCAGTTTGCCCAGCTGCCTTTGCATGCTATACTCAGCAGATTTAGGATCAGGCTATTTCTTTTGAATATAGTGGGCTATTGGGTCTGGGCTAAGTTTGCACGCCGGGCAGTGCTAATTTAACCCTGGGGCAAAGTTTTGAATATCTGGCCCAAAGTGCTTTTTTTTTTTTTAACTCTTTCTTTATTCTCCCCCCACATGCCAGAGCCCCACTCTGTCAGGGGACATCTATGTACCAGCCCCACTTCACTGCCTTACCTGATTCCCTGGCGGACCCCCATGGAGCCACAGCTGTACCCACAGGCAGCTACAAGGTGGGGCCAGTACACCCCAAGACATTTTAGTTTCATCGGGTCCCTTCAGTGGTTAGGCAGGCAGGAGTAATTAGGGTCTGTGCTGGCGCTCCTTCCCCACAGTACTCTGGCATTATTTTCCCTTGTTCTGAGGGAGTGGCATGCACCCTGACATCAAGGTGAATCTGCAGATGTCCACCACTCCCCAACCCTCTCTCATGTATGCTTTGTACTTGCTGTGCCCCCGGCTTCTGCCAGAGGCCAGTCAAGTATGGGTACAGTCAAGTATGAAGCCTGTACCCACCTCCCTCCCGGGAGATGAGAGCTGTCCTCTGGATGCTCAATCCTCTCCCTCTCCTTCTGACCCCCAATGCTCATTCCCGAACCCAGGTCGCCGGTGTGGAGTGAGGTGTGACATCCAGTGCCTCAACCCTCAGTGCCACTTTGCCGGGCCCCAAAGTGTTTTTATGCCCTCATATTATGCTTAACACAGGTGCAATTTTTAAAATCCTGTCCAAAAGGTGATTTTGTGGCACAATGCAAAAACATGTTTCAGAGGAAATTTGAAAAATGACACCCACCATGTTCATGAAGTGGGAGTAACACAGGGGTTTTAGCATACACTTGTGGATCTGACATATATATATATATCTATATATGTATATCTATATATATATATATATATATATATATATATTGTATACATGCATTCCCTGTATGTGTATTACTAATAATAGAAATATGGTTTGCTGCTATTGGTTAGGTTTTAGTGAAATACATTGTTAGATTAATTAGTATTGGCTAAGTGCCTTTTAGAATTGCAGAGTGCCCATTTATGTAAATGTTGCAATGATATTAGTTTTAGTAAGAGTTGAATTGTACTGATCATGCTGAATGTGTATAAGTACTGCCAGGAGATGTGCATGTGAAGCAGGTTGAGGCTTCTCAAGGTTAGATGACAGCAATGAGCAGAAGTTTTTGATGTTCTGTACTAAGAATGTACCTGTAGGTAAAGTAAACTGAAACAACAGCCCTACTCATAAAATACTGTGTAAATACAGGATCAGGCTGGGGTCTTGTTTGAAGTCAGAGCCCATAGATTGCAGATGGCATAGTTGCCCTCTGACATTCTGGGAATGGTACGTATACTTTTCCTGCAATTTGGCATTGCTGATAATAAATATTGTAGACTGCAGATGGGGTCACTGTCCTCTGGCATCCCAGGGATGGCTTGTATAGTTTTTCTGTTACTTGGCATAGATGATAATACATATTTTATGCTGTAACTGTGTCTCCAAGACATCATTACCCACTAACAATGAATCCATGATAAGGGTTTGGCATAAAAACCCTTATAATTGTAATCCTAGACTCTAATAAATAAATAAAATAAACAGATTTACAAGCACTATGTTGAAAACTCTGGGCCAAAATCTGCAAAATGATAAAGTTAGAATAATGCAATGTGCATTCATAAAACTTAATTGTTTTTTTTCCTTCACATTTTGACCCCAAATTCTCAACATAGTATTTTTATGATGCCACCTTATGATCAAGGCAGATGTCATTTTTTAAATCCTGTCCAGAACATGATTTCACAGAGCAAATGTGAAAACATGTTTTGGATAGGATGTGAAAAATGGCACCTGTCATTTTCTTGAGGTGGGTACCAAAAGGGCTATTTTTTCAGTTAATATCCTTTACTGAATGTTAGCAGCATGGCAATAAAGACCATTTCAGTACAATAGAGATAATAAAATAAATGATCATTAAAATCAAATCAGTGACCAAAACAGAGGTTCACAGTGCAAGAAAAAGCAACTGGAGATAATTACTGTATCTGGAGAACATCCAAATCTAGGAGGAAGGTGCCTCTACTGGTACTGTATCATGGGTTGTGCCAAAGGCAGCCAGCCAAATTATCACAGAGATCAAGGAGGGGTGACATCATGTAGCCTGCCTCATGGAGGTTTATACCATTGTTGCCATTCTTTGAAGGGGAGGTGGGATCAAATATATAGAGATCAGAGTCCATATATGACTTCCAATACAAAACAAAATCTAGCAAAAGCCACTGTGTCTGCAACTGAGGTGTGGACAGCTGAGATCTAGTGGAAGATAGCAGACTAACTCTCCAAAATCTCTAACTAGTGTAGAACCCAGACTTCTACATCATAATGGTCACTAATTTTCATTCACTCCTTACAATGCCAAATCTCCTGGGATGAACCAAGTACTGTAAAGCTCTCTGCAGAGGTAGTCTTAACACCCTAAAAAACTGTGGTCAACTGACAGAGATTGTAAGCAGAGCTGAGCACCTGACTTGAAAAGCTCATCAATGTGCATTCCACTGTCAGCTTTCAGTCATTGTTTTTTAAATTTGAAATCAGGGTGCCTGTTACCTTCTGTTTCCCTACTGAAGGCACCTTGGGGTCCCGATTTCCCAAAACATACATCTTTAGTGTTATTTTTTATTAAATACTAAATAAGGGCAACTCAACCTTATTTACGGAGCATGTTCACAACTCGATGCCCCAGCATGTTCACAAGCTGAAAATCATGCTTTACTTCCTGTAAATTTATGCATGTATGAGTCAGACATTTTCAGAGCAAGTGGAGAGAAATACAGATTCTGACAGAGCATTTTGAGCTGAGGTAGGCAAAGTTAGTTGTTAGTGAAAACAGACTCTCCAAGATAAGAAAATTGAACATTAAAAAAGTGAAGCCATGACTCTGTACTGCACATTGGTGCCAACATTAATGTGCATGCCCAGAGTCACGGTTTCACTTTTCAGAGTTTAAATTTCTTATCTTGGAGCACCCGTTTTCACTAACAACTAACCTTACCCACCTCAGCTCAATACGCTTGTTCAGACAATGTATTTTTGACCACTTGGTCTGAAAATGTCTGACCCGTGCATGCATGAGTTTACAGGAAGTAGTGTGATTTTGAGCTTGTGAACCAGAAAAAAAAGTTACGGTATCACGCTTTTACAGTTTTCAGCCAAATTCCTGCACTGGCACCCGTACAGGCCAGGGGTAAGGCACCTTGGCTGAGGCACCAACCCACCCATCAAAAATCCTGAAGTGATGGTCAGACAAGGGAAGGGGAGAGCATAGCCCAATTAGTAGTAACCCAATATTTAATGTATGAAGCTGCTAGGAGAGGGGGGCACATTTCTCCCTAGTGAATCTACATGATCAGTGAAATCAACCACTTGCAAGAAAGAACAAGATGTTAGCAGTACCAAATAATGTCCAATTTTAAATATATGTATGCAGGAAGGTCCCAAATGGTGAAGGCCCCTAAAATGATGACACTTTCACAAAGCAACCACCCTGAAGGGGTGCAGTTTAAATTAACAGGAGAAGCAACAGTGGTGAAAGATTTTCTGCTGGGACTCCATTATTAAGGAAGTGGAGACCCATTTAGGGGACAGTACAAACACAAGAGAATTGACAGTTGTCTCAGAGAATCGATGGCTTGAAGGGACTCTGACCCCATCACAAAAATAATGCAATAGGAAGCTAAGGGCTCAGACATCCTGGTCCACATAGGGACAAATGATCTGGCATGCAGATCAGTGGATGAGACAAAAGAGCACCTGATCTGCCTAGGAGAAAAGTTGTCTTCTGTTTCATCCAGCTTGGCCTTTTCTGAAGTGTTGCCTGTGTTGGAAAAGGGGGCAACAAACAGAAAATCAGGGAGAAGGAGAGCAATGAATTTAATGCATGGCTAAAGGAATGGTGCCTTATAAAGGCATTCTGCTTCATTGGTGACTGGAATGACTTCTGGGAAAGGGAGTACTTCCACTTCAACAGTCTTCACCTAATAAAGCAAGAGGCCTGGGCTCTTGGTCAGAAATTCAATGTTTATGCTAGTAGTTTTAAGTAATAGGTTGGAAGAAGGATACCATACCTGCGCCCTATTGCAGGAATCTGGTTACCTCTCCCCCATAACCAGGGATTGTTACTTTGGGACTAAACTCAGAGAGAAAAGTTAATGACAAAGGATACAAAATGGTGGAAGGACATACCAGCACAAGAAGGAGTAAAATGGTGATGAAAGCTAAAACTACAGAGGGTGGATATGCAAACAAATGTGTTAACCAGAAATAGAAAGCAATGTCCATCAACACAATTAGTCTGGCAAATAAGATCCCAGAACTCACAGACACTATTTTGGAGGCTGACCTTGAATGAGATGCTGTGACTGAGACTTGGTTCAATGACAGTCACAACTGAGATATAGTTATCCCGCGGGCTACAACCCATTTAGAAGAGACTGGAAAGGGAAAAAGGGGGGAGGGGTAGAAATCTACATGAATGAGGGGCTAAAGGTGATAGAGCTCCATGGAGCAGAGAATGAAGCAGAGGCCCTGTGGATCACTACTGAATCTGGTAGCAAGTCTCCCATAAGGGTGGGAGTGATCTATAGGCTGTCATTACCAGAGGAAGAGAGGGACAAAGATATTCTGGAAACCATCTTAAAGATCTCAGAAAAAGGGGGAGATCATGCTGTGAGAAACTTTAATCTACCAGACATAGACTGGAGCTCCTACAAAGCTGCATCAACAAGTAGCTGCAACATCTTATTGGCACTACATAAAGCAGGCCTTGAGCAGTTAGTAAAGATGCCTACATGGGAGAGGGAAATCCTTGACCAAGTACTTACTAACAGCAACCGGGTCTTAGGCATAGAGGTGGGTAGCCACCTGGGTTGTAATGACCATCACATGGTTTGGTACAAAGTCAATAAAGTTGACGAAGCTAGCCATACAAAGCAGAAAGTCCTAGACTTGAGGAAGGCAGATTTTAATTTCATTAGAGCATACCTGAAGGACAGTCTGAAATACTGGACAGATGGGGTGGTAGAAGAGTGTTGGACCAGATTAAAACAGGCACTAACCACTGCCACAGCACATTGTATCAGGCAGATCAGCAAGATGAAGAAAAACAGATGTCCACTTTGGTTCTTAAGAGAAGTAGCCATCAGAGTTAAGGAAAAGAGGAAAGCCTTCAGAATATATAAAAACTCAGGTAGCAACCTCAACAGGGAGGCATACAGGGAGAAACTGAGGGAGGCAGGATAAGCTAGAAGGGCTGCAAAGGCCCAAACAGAAGTAAGGATAGCACAGGGGGTAACCAAATGGGATGAAACATTCTACAGGTACATCGGAGAGGGAGATAAAGCAAAGGGAGAATCATAAGACTGAAGAAGGAGGATGGCACACAAGCAGAAGATGACAAGGAGAAAGCAGAAATCCTAAACAGGTACTTCTGCTCAGTCTTTACACAGGAGGAAGACAACAACAGAGCAGCACTAACCAGAAAGAGAGTCACCGCTGAGGGAGTGGACATGAGTCCATTCACAGAACAAAGAGTTCTGGAAGAGATCAACAAGCTGTGAGTGGACAAAGCAATGGGACCCAGTGGCATGCATCCACGGATACTCAAAGAACTTTGAAAGGAATTAGCAGCTCTGCTAGCTGTACTCTTCAAAAAATCTCTGGAAAGCGGGGTAGTTCCAGAGAACTGGAAAAGTGCTACAGTGGTGCCACTGCACAAGAGCGGGAGCAAGGATGAGGCTGGAAACTACTGTCCAGTCAGCCTTACCTCGATAGTGGGTAAGATGATGGAATCCCTTTTAAAAGAGTGAATTCTGACCTTTCTAGAAGTGAATGGGCAGGTGGACTCAAAGCAACATTGCTTTACTCTAGGAAGGTCCTACCAAACCAACCTAGTGGAATTCTTTGGGTCACTAAAGTGGTGGACAGGGGGGCAGTTGATGTGGTCTAATCTGATTTCAGCAAGGCCTTTGAATCAGTCCCCCACAGAAGATTGATTAGCAAACTCAAGCACATGGGAGTGGGCCACAAAATAATATCCTGGGTGAGAAGCTGGCTAAATGGCAGAGTGCAGAGTGTTGGTCAATGCAGCATTGTCAGGGGAGGAAATGGTGACAAGTGGGGTTCTTGTATATCAGTGATACTTCTGAGGGTCTGGAAGGAAAGGTGTGTCTGTTTGTAGATGACACAAAGCTGAGCTGTAGAGTGGATTCACCAAAGGGGTTGTAAAAAATGAAAAAGGACCTGTTAAGATTGGAAAGACGGTCATGAGACTGGCAGCTAAAGTTTAACATGAATAAGTGCAAGGTGATGCACATGGGTAAGAAGAGTCCAGGGGCAGAGTACCATCTGGGAGGATAGAAGCTAAAGATGGGGAAGCAATGCGAGAAGTCAGCACAGAAGGCAGGAGGTGTGAGTTGATAATGCCACTGTATAGGTACCTGGCGAAGCCCCACCTGGAGTATTGTGTCCGGTTCTGGAGGCCCCACCTCAAAAAGGACATTGATAGGTTGGAGACAGTGCAGAGAAAGGCAACA
This sequence comes from Neoceratodus forsteri, assembly GCA_016271365.2. Taxonomy (NCBI): domain Eukaryota; kingdom Metazoa; phylum Chordata; order Ceratodontiformes; family Ceratodontidae; genus Neoceratodus; species Neoceratodus forsteri. Next base: position 1,058,277,058 of record CM028132.1, on the reverse strand, counting down.
AAGATAATTCATGGCCTACACCATAAGACATATGGTGAAAGACTGAGGGAACTAAACCTCTTCTCCTTGGAACAAAGGATGGAGAGGTGGGACATGACTGAGACCTTCAAGTATTTAAAGGGTATCAGCAAGGTACAATCACAGGACCTCTTCCAGATTAGCAGTTTCAGTAAGACAAGAGGGCATGACATGCGACTAATGAGGGGTAGGTTTCAGAGTAATAGTAGAATGTTTTTGTTTACTGAAAGAGTGATGGACCCATGGAACAGACTGCCTCAAGGGGTGATGGAGGCAAAGACAGTCAAGCAGTTTAAATCAGCATGAGACAGACATGTCAGTAAGTTAACAAGTGATTCCAAGTAGTGGGGTAGAAAAAAACATGGGCAGACTAGACGGACTTTGTGGTCCCCATCTGCTGGCACATTCTATGAATCTATGTATCTATGCTGCGGGAGCACAGAGTTCAAATCCCATCAGATCCCTGAACCAAGAAAAACAGCTCCCTCGAGGAGGTGATGAACTCTCAGCTCCCAGCAAAGTCCTCAGTACTGAAATAACTCAACAGAGTACAAGTCTGTAGGGCTGGGTGAAATTAACAAATTGCAATTTCATAGAAGTTTTGTGAAATTCTGTGAAATTTTGTGGACTGTTCAAAATGTTTTTAATTAGTGATGACTCAGTCAGTCTGATAGCCAGAAATCTGAAACTTGTCGTGTAAACCATTTGGAAGAGGCCCAGTATGGATGCAAAGTGTCATATCATTTGTATGGGAGGTGGGTAAGTAATAGGGACTAGAAATCTGGCAATTTATTATTCATGTGAACATTTCTGAAAGTATTTCTATACTTACAACTTAGCCACCTTTTGAGCTAGATAATAATTGAAAATGTATATGATACCTTTTTGAAACAGTCTTAGAAATTGCTAAATAGAGTGGTAGTTTGTTACATAACTTGTAATTGTAAATTACAGGAGTTCAGAATTTGACAAGGAAATTGCTTGCTAAATTGTGTGTAAATTTTCAAAATATTTGGTTGTTTATAGCACATCTGCTAATGCAGGTATACACTCAAGATCTGACATGCATACCAAAGTAAATATGTCCTGGTATCGAATTAAGCTGGATAAATGAGGTTTAGTAGGTTAAGCTTTATCGTAGATTCTTTGGAAACTACTCGCAGGCAAGATTTACTCAAAAATTCTTGGACACATAATACTGTAGGTAATGCCAGTAGAATTTCATTTGTGGGATTTAACTTTTACAAAGCACTTACACTGCTGACTCACCTTTTCTGCACTAGCATCATGACCCTGCAATGCCCCTCCAACACTCCTGCAGCAGTGATACCCAGCATCATGCTCCATCATGAGTAAAGACATCCAGATACTTCTGTCACAATGCCCTAAGTCACAACTAGTTGTAAGGCTTGGCATTACTATGGTTCCACTGTTTTCAAATAGTACAATTATACATTGTAATCTACAGGGTTGTTAGAGAGTCAGTAGGTGGCATTGTACAGAAAACGGCATGTGTATGTCCTTCCACAAGTCATTAAGTCAGTAAATTCTAGTGGTTAGCTGGAATATTTAAAGACAGGGTAGTGCACAGTGATGTCCATTATTGCTCTTCATGGTTTATCACTCAGATAGTGATCTGATATTTGGCATTACTATACTTTTACTGTGAAGCCTCCTATGAATGCTGCCTCATTACCACCTTATTCTGTCTTTACCATCCTCTACAATGGCAACTCGGTTGTAAGACTGGGCAAAATGTATGGACATGGCTTCAACAAAAGTATCACAACATTCCACAATTTCACAGATGCTCATGAAATTCAACTGTAATTACTGATGCTATTTTGGAATCATTTTGGCTGCAAATAACTTGGCTAGCATTTGAGCAGAAGATTAGGGAGCTGACAGTGACAACACATTTTTTCCATACTGCTTTCTCTCAGGAGCAGCATGTCTTTCAGGGATTGTTCCTGTTCACAGGGATATATCCTAATCAGGCTGAATCCAGTCATCATTCAGTTAGCTACCACATTTTTCTCCCACAATTTTTCCCTCCCACCTCCCCTGCTGGGGGCGGTGCCTCTGTTAGCCGTGCACAGTCGCAGCTTTTTCTGTGGCAGGAGCAAGCTCCATAGCCTTGTTGCAGAGGTCACTGTTTTGGTGGAACCCACTACCAACCTTCCCTAACCAAGATGAACTGCCAAGAAGCAGCTTTCTTGACCATGGCTTGCCTCCTGATGTGATGTCCCTGGTTTGCTTCTGATCCTGAGTTGTCAGCATAGTAGCCCAATGCTCTTCTGCAGGGCCATGCGGTGGCCTAATATTTAGTGTCAGTGAACTTAACAAAACTGGTGATATTCAGTTTTCTAGTTTTAAAGTTACATGGGCTTAAAATTCTGCAGTTTACCTAATTGCAAAATGTAATTTTAAAATTTCCAGATGTTTGGAGGTTTATAACTCAGGCTTCTTTACAGACAAAGATTTGAAACTTGATACACATATGTATGGACCTTTGTAATGCCAACATACCACATTTTGTGAAAAGTGAACAAAAAACTTTTAAAATTAGATGGAAATCATTGAAATTACAATTTTAGTAACATTTCACAAGATTTTCACAGAACTTTCACAAAATTTCACAGATGCAAAATCATAATTTCACTAGTGGAAGATGAATTTTGATCAACCCTATAAGTCAAAAATGTATACCTTTCGGCCCTGTCCAGAAGCCATCTTTGGTCCTTTGGGTTTCAACGGGGAAACATGTAGATCCTCTGGGTGTGATGACACTGACACTGGCAAGGGCATGAATACACCTATAGCAGCCCACTATTTAGATGGAGACGGGCCTTTCAGGGCTGTAACTGTGATGTGCTGCTGTGGAGTCAGTGTCACATTTTGTTACATGGCTTCAAACTTGTTTGATGATGCCAAAATATCCACCCTGTCAGTATAAGGTGCCCAGGAGTGTGAACTATGGTTTCTTCTGTGAGACCTTGGGGGAACTACAGGCATTTTATTGTGTTGTCAGGTCCATCGTCTACCACTGGACCCTCTATGCAAAACCCATTCCTCCATGTCTTCAAGCCTGCTGTCAGAAGGGGGAGTCCCCTTGAGTGTAGCACCGGGGACAGTATTGTCCATATAAACTCATCTGCAGGATGTTTGTTATTTGGAGGTCACAGAGAGTTAGTGGTGAAAGGTAATGAATGCAGAGTGGTCAGGAGATGAGTGGCAGCTTCTGGAGAGTCATAGTCCTGGGGAACCCCATTTGATCACAATCTGGAGAGTGGCATATCATCACATTGTAAATTTACCATGGTGTTGAGGGGTTTCTGCAGAAGCCAAGGCCTGCCACTATTGAGATAGTCAATAGAAAAATAATGAAAGAACTGTGTATGATGCTCTCTTCAGTACAGTGGACCCCTTATGTGAGCCAGTTGCAAAATATTCTCATTCACTATAAAATGTAACAGTTTAGCTAATATGGACTGTGGTATTGTACCAGGTGGTGGGCACGGAGTGAGACACCAGTGGCCCTGCTCAGTTTCAAGTGACAAGCAATCAGGAGCATTGAGGATCTCCAGGATGGCAGACTGGAGAAACTTGGCCACATCATTGTCCTTAACCCTCTCCAAGAAGCCAAAGACATGGATATTGTTCTATCAAGCCTGGTTCATTAGGTCATCAACCTTCTGCATTAGATACTGTATAGTAGCAGTTTGTTCCCTGATAGTGCCGTGGTGATCAACTATTCATGGTTTCACCTGAGCAATCCTCATTTCAGTCTGTGTAACACAGTCACTGAGAGCTTTGAGGTCCTGGACAGATGGGACTGTCACAATCTTTATATCCACAATGACTTGCAGCAGTCAGTTAAGAAGCTCCATTATATTGTGCAGGGCCTGTGTTGAGTCCTCCAATTGTGTCTTCACGTTAAGCCAGATGTGTATGACAGGACTGCAGCCAGCAGAGAAGGCCCACACCACTAAGAAGACACAGCAGAGAGAGGAGAGCCAAAATCAAACAGCTAGCCCGTTCCTTCCAAAGAAAAACAAATTCATAGTAATGGCACTACAGAGAGACTTGAAAGTTGTAAAAATAGTAAATGATTAGTTGGTTAGAACACAAATATAGGCCAATTCTTGAGGAAAAGAGGGAGAGCACAGAAATCATTCATCCTTCTTGGCTGCTGGCTAGCCACACCCCATTAAAAGAGGTGTGTTGAATATTCAGGGCCAAAATCTGCATAGATGAAAAAGTTGTGTAAACATTGGAAAAATGAAATGTTTCTTTATAACTTTATTGTCTTTTGATATTTTTATATTTTATTTTGATATTTTAACCCCACATTTTCAACATAGTCTTTTCATGACCCCAAAATATGATCAATACAGGTAGAATTTTTAAAATCCCATCCAAAAGGGATTTCATGGTGCTATTGCGAAAACCTGCTGTGGTGAGGATTTGAAATATGACACCTACCATGTTCATGAGGTGCGGTAACAAAATCTATGTTGAAACTGTGGGTCCAAAATCTGCAGAAATCACAAAGTGATGAGTAGATGTTAAAAAAATTCAATGTTTCTTCATGACTTTGTTTTTTGACATTTTGACCTCAGATTTTCAACATTGCCGTTTTATGTCTCCACCTTACATTGAGTAGTGAACATTTTTAAATCCCATTCAAAATGCGATTTTGCAGAGTGACATATACAATTCATTGAGAGATTTGAAAAAATGTACCTACCTATTTCATGACGTGGGGTAAAAAAAGGACAGTTTTAAAATTTGAGGACAGATATTACAAAATGACCAAGTAATAGGTGAAAATTAAAAACACATTGAAAAGCTATTAACTGTCAGATCCATGGTGCTGAGCGAAGGAGATTTGCTCGGCATGCTGGTGACCCATGTTTGCACCCTGAGCATGGGTGCCAGAAGCAGAGTCTGGTGGGGGGGGATCCAGAGGAACCATTGGATGCCTTCCTCCCTGGAGGGTTGGTCAGGCCTTTGCTCCTTTAGGTGGATTGGGAGATGAGCTAGGGGGCATGGATTCTTGACATGCCCTCCTGCACAACCCCAACTCAGGACACCACTCCCACACTGGCCAATTGGATGGAGTGGGCAGGCCACAAAAGATGGGAAGAAGTGTCATCCAGCTAGCCAGATGATGGCCACTGGTTCCCAGTTCCATGATAGCCAAGATAGTCCTGAGCTGACCCCCACCAGCCCCAGGATATGAAGTTGTGCCTAAGAGCACTTCTCCCTCAGAGGAAGGGGACCCACCTGATGAAGAGTTATGTTGGGTTATCCGGAGGTTACCAGCAATGATTGGGGCAGCAGATGGTGACCAGGGAATGGTGGTGGCCAGTGCCCTAGGCATCCCAAAGGAGTGGCCAGTTGGAGGACTGGGAGAAGAGTATAAAGAAATAAGACAAAAAAAAAAGAAAATCAATTAACCAAACTTACATTGTTTTCAATCACTTTGTAGTTCATCATTGTAAGCAGTAGGACATTGGAGAGGCAGCACAGGACCTAACAGATGGGTAAGTGAGGGGTTAGGAGGATGTGGGATGGTGGGTGCTGAGAGAGCTGTCCACGTGGGGGAAGGGGGTCAGAGGTTGGAGGGGTACATAACTCAGAGAGGAACTGCTTTATTTTACAGGTTTCAAACAAATAAATAAAAGGGATGGCTTTCTGCATTTCAGTTACTGACACTGGGTTTAAGGCACCCCAGTGGTAGCTTTTTGTTTGGTGACACTGGGGGTGGGCACCCCATTGTCACATCCTGTTGGGGGGCACAATGTGGATTGGACAGAAGGGGATGCTGTTGTTTGGTGGCATTAGAAGTGGGCACCCCAGTGTTGCATCTTATGATAGAAGGGAGATTCTGTTGTATTGGGCAGGATGGAAGAAGGAAGGGATTCTCTGCTGATTTGTGGCACCAGGAATGGGCACTCTAGTATTGCATTCTGAGATGGGAGGGGATGATGTTGTTGTTTGATGGCACTGGGGATGGGCACCACAGTGATGCATTCTGTTTGAGGGGGCAACACAATATGGATCACCATCCTTAACTGTGCATACCTAAGATGGGCACTGCTTGTATTTTTTCCAGCTCTCATGAACTGTCCTTTAGTTGTCATGCACTGCCTTCCTTGTAACCTGTAAGAGGTTTCCATTGGTTAAATACAGCTGGAAGGACCAATAGTAAGGCAAGCACTCATTAATATCCATAAAAAGGTGTATCCCAATTCCCCAATGTATTTCAGTGGGACAGCTACAATTCACTTCCGGAATTTGATCACAGTGGGAACTAGTCTGCTAGTAGATTAGCCCTAGAAACATTTTTTTTTCATCAGGAGTCCATCAGCATCAGAGTAATATTATGTCAGTGGCTCAGTAGGTTGCACACTCACTTCTGATGCTGGAAAATTGGAAGGTTGTGGGTTCTAGCCCCATACCAGGAACTTGTGGTAAAATCCCAATACTGACACTGTAGTGCAACTTGAGGGAGTGCTGCACTCCTCAGGTACCATCATTCAGATTAGTGCTGAAACCAAGTTTTCATTGATTTTTCAGGTTGATATTAAAGGTCCCATGGCTCTTCTCAAAAAGAGTAGGGATATTTCCCAGGTACCCAGGTCATATTCCCCCCACTCACAAAACATTAGAGATGCAGTGAAGTGTTACTTTGATTGCAAAGTTCTGGCAATGTCATTGACTTCAACTTATCAAAGCCCTTCACAAAGTTGGCCATTCTGAGGCAAATTCAACATCAAAAATCTTTGCAGGTATTTTGAATGGAACTTCACCTTAGATGTTGCTTTATGGTGACTTCACGTGACGTTTCCTCAGAAATAAGCTGTAGGTCACATGTATCAGTTCCTGCAGGCCACATGATACAGCTGTATGTGCACAGCACCCTTCAGTTTCACCTTGCAGTCTGTGTGAGGGAGTGGAAGGGTGTATATCCGCTGCTATTTGAGCATTGGAAAAGAGTCTGAAAAACAACAATTTTCAGCTTGCTATTTGTATTTCCTATATCTTCTCTTTGCTTAGCAATTTGTTTGGAATGCTTTTCTGCAGTTTATGTCTTATTTGCCTTGCATTTATGTACTTTTTATGGCTGAGTGGGTGGAGTCCTGCAGACATCTTGCTCTTACTTGGGAAAAAGGGCACTTCAGACTCCTTCCGAAGCACATGATGGACATAATATATGATTCTTCCACTACCTACAGTGGATATTCTCAGTGTAAACAGCACTTAAACAGCACAGACAGCTTTGTTTTGTCTTAAAGGACACCTAAACCCTCTTTTCACTTATTTTTATCTAAACAATGCCCTATTGGCAAGGGTGACATTTTTTTATGTAGTTCTCCAGGCAGCTATGCTAAATCAGCAACTTAAAAGAATAGTCCACCCAAACTTGCTAAAAACATATGTTTTGCAGAGTGTTTTGATTTGTATGTTAAGTTGTTGTGTTTCCTTCACTCTGTCTGCTATTAACAGGTTTTCCTAAATTAATCTGCTAGCTTTAGGGTAGTTTTATGACCTCTGGAGATCTCCATCTGAGACAGCTTAATTGTATTTCTTTTTCCTAGAACACACCTTGTCTCATGAGACAGTGATGTAGTAGAGACCATAAATCCAGCAGAAAGCATTGCTTTACAATCAGTTTCCAACAGTAGAGATGGCTATATTTTAAAATCTATAGAATTCAGCTTAGTGACTACCCTCATCGTAAAGGTCTTACTGTCCTGAAGAATTTTGCTGCTGGTAATTTTTGTGCAGCTTGTAAAGCTTCCAAGACATTTAGTTTGTTTGGCATGTGCTGAATGTTGGATCTCTGCTACATCAGTGACACATGAGACAAGATACACTGTGGGAACAAGGAATACAATTAACCTGTCTCAGATGATGATCCCCAGGGGTCATAAAACTAGCATAAAGTTAGCAGGATAATTTAGGAAAAACTCCTAATAGCAGTCAGAGGGAACAAAACACTAGAACTTCACATACAAATTAAAACACTCTGCACAACATATATTTTTTGCAAGTGTTGGGTGGACTACTCTTTTAACAGTCTTTGAAGCAGAGGTGTAAAGGAGCTTTGTTTTATAGCTTCTCTGCTGATTTGCTTCACAGACTTTATTGGAGCACAAGCTGACTTCTTTTAGCTTGTGGCAGTGGGTTCACTGGGCTGTGACAGGTAGACAGAGATTGTGATTATTCTCCAATTAAGTAAAACAGGTAGTTTCATTTTTTTAGTAAATCTGTTTGTTTGCTAAATTAAAGTTAATTTCCATAATAAGGTAAGTAAAGATCATGTAACCATCTGTCCAGTTTTTGTTCTGACAATTCTGTTGAAAAATGTGGGTGGTTACACTTTATTTGCATTCTTAAGGAGCTTATTTGGAAATACTGCTTGATAGATTATAAAGTGGCCATTTTATTGGTGCCTGAGTCTAATGGCTAACTTTCCTCTTTGATATGCATAGATTGACTTGACTGGTCAAGTTAGAAAGTGATGAATAACACACAGTACAATTCAGAAACAAAGTGTTTACTGTAAATAAAAGTTTTGAAAAAATACACTACTATGTTATGGCTCATTCAATATTATTAGGTATGGATGAGCATCAAAATCCTGGCCTTATAGGTACTGGGAGTAATGAAGTCCTGCAAGAGCTGTGCCTTGTACAGAAAACAACCTATAACATTCTTAAGGCCAAGACAAAACAGAAATAAAATAAAAACATGAAAGGTGGATTAGCATTTATCATGCGGTGCAATATTACTTAATGCTTTATGCATAGAAACAGTATGACAGGCAGCCTTCATATATCCTCAATTTCTTTCTGCCTCTTTCAGTGTGCCATAGCAATATGGAGCAGTGTAATTTAAAGCAGTTGTCATCCTTTATGCATTGTCACAACCTGGAACAGTTTTGAAGAAGTGACCTAGAGGTGAAACACTACTGCTATCTATTTTTATCCAGTGGTGGGAATGGGAAAAAATCCACACAGGGCCCTGAACTTTTGTGCAGAAAATAAAATGTAGAGTACAGATTTTAGACCAAGGAGATCACAGTTCAAATTGTACCAGAAATACTTACTTGCTGTGTGACCCTGAACAAACTCATTTAATCTGTCAGTGCTTTAGTTCACTAAACTGCAACACTGGACAAATCTAAGACCCCACTGAAAATGAGATATTGTGTCTCAGCTTGGCTATCCTAGCTAAACAAGTTATATTTATAAATCACTAGTGGTTATGAGGTCATGCTAATAATATTTATTTTATTTATTTATTTATTTGAATTTTGGTGACAGGGTAATTCCACTGAGACAATTGCAGTCCCTTTTTTCAGGGTCGACCAGGGAGGGGTAGAGAATAAGAATAGAAATAAGTTATATAAGGTACAGAAGCAAGGATGCTGTTAAATATGCAGAAAAGGGTACAGAAACATATGCTACAAAGCACAGGCAAGGCAATGTCAAATATAAACATTATATACAACAGCCGCAAAACCTTACAGGCAGTATGGTACAGAGTAAAAGTATCAGCGTGATGAGGCTAGCTAGCAGGAAGGTTAAGCTTTATGAACACAACACATTTTATACAAAGTACAGGCTGGTATTTACATATATACAAATTATGCCTGACAGACGTAGTATCCATACAGGACAGTCTCACTCTTGAAGCTGCAACCCAAGGAAAAGGAGGCTGGAATAATAGTTTGCCTTTTACATCAACAGAAAAGTGCAATATACTGCAGTTGTTTCTTACACTACTTTTGCAAATATTTCATTCTGTCTTTAATATCAGTACAGATATAAACTGTATAGTATAATTGTGGTTACTTAAATTGCAGGATTGTAATTCTATTGAGTATTTATTTATAAAACCCATGAGCATATCAGTCCCTCTCTAACCTCTGTGACAGCCCAGTGTGAGGAGGCTGTGAGTATGTGAATTATGCAGCTCATATTAACACACAGCACTACAAGTTGTAGAGGTAGAGATCAGAGAAAGAGAATGAATGCTGGACTAGGTCAGTCCATGGTAGCAAAGCAAGGCTAAAACACAGTGGTGTGTGTGTGTGTGTGTGTGTGTGTGTGTGTGTGTGTGTGAAATTTAAAACCTAGGAGGAAACAACATGGCATTGATTGACTGAGCACAGCACTGGTAACCCTTACTGCCTACTGAGGGAACTGGGATGTTATGTTCGGAATGTAGATTTATGGTTGTAGACAAGGGTAGGGGGCAGCTCCGGTCACTGGCAGGGGCAAAAGGATGGGGGAATGGTGTTGTGGACCCCTGGCTCCACAATGATGTTTCCCCATCCTGCCCCCTGTGAGACACTGGAGTACCCCCCCTCCACTTGTCTACATCCCTGAACCACAGAATAGATCACTGCAAGATGTCAATGAATGAACATGTGTTTCTACAAGCATGCGCTCATTCATTGAACTCAATCAGGTGGGCTGCTGGCTATGGAGGTGAATGGAGGGCTGTGCTGGTGGCCCATTCTGGTCAGAATTGGGGGGGAGTGTGGTGGAGGACTACCTGACAGGGTGGGGGCTGGGGGTCACTAGACACCAGAGAAGAAAGTAAATATTTTTAACATGGATCGGGCTCAGGGTTGGGGTGGGGTGAGGGTACTACCTGACAGGATGGAGGCTGGGGACCACTGGACACCAGAGAAGAGAGTAGATTTTTTTGCATGGGTCGGACTCAGGACTGGGGGCGGGGTGGGGTACTACCTGACAGGGTGGGGTCCACTAGACACCAGGGAAGGATAAAAGAAATAATTTATTTTTCATAAATTATTTTTGATGGCTCAGACTCTGGTTGGGGAATGGGGTTGGGTGTACTACCTGACAGGCTGGGGGGGTCCACTAGACACCAGGGAAGGAATTAAATACATTTAATTCCTTTTTTGCATATTTGGACAATGAAGGGGTGGTGGGTGGGACCACTAGACACCAGGGATAGGTCAGGGGTGGTGTTGGGAGGAGTCACCATTTGTGCCCTCTACTTGCTTTGGGGTTTTTAAATGCAGTTTGCACTTAAACCCCCCCGAAAGCAAGACGAAGTCACAAATGGCAAATTCTGGGCTATTTTGAAACATTACGCAAAGTGCCATGCAGGGCAAAATTGCTGACTTCGTGGCAATTTCGCCCACATAGTACAACTTCATTGCATCTCTACCCATGAGGTGGAGCTCCTGAGACCGTCGACCTCTGAATCCTCCCCTAGGCAACAGAACAAGTCTCTAGTTAAGGAGTTTTTTTTTTTTGACCCCACTGACAACAGTGATGTGAACTGCAAACCTGTGCCAGACAGTTGTTTAGCCTGATAAATGGGGCAGCCACTTGGGCACTGGTGGGCAGCACTCCCATCTTAGAGTAAGTTCAAGTTCAAGTTCAAGTTTATTGCAGGAAAACTCCATTGAGCAAGCTCATTCACAAGGAGGTCCTGTGACATAAACACTTAAAGTACAAACACAGATAGGTAATAACAGTATATACATGAAATGCACATTACATGATACAGGCTGGATATACAAACAAGGGTACCACATAGGGTGACCGCAGGTGGTAAACATTGATATGAGACAGGGAAGTGACTTACAGGTTGCATACTGATAAATGAAACATGATGACTGGTGTGCAATACATATACAGTATTTTGGCAGCTAGAACAAACAACAGTCTACAACTGATATGGGGGGGAGGAGTGATTTGATAGAGTAGCAGTGGAGCGTAAGCAAAGATAAGGCCAGGAGTAGAAGGGGAAGGGAAAGCAGTTAATATGACAAATCAATTATACCTTACCAGTGGATAAATATGGCACACATGGGGAAGGAAGAGACTTAATGACAGTTACAGGTGTCATTTATTTTGGCTGAACTTAGCGATTTGTAGAAGTTTATCGAAACTGTGCTAGTTAGTTTAAGTAACGGTTTGTAATTGGTTCCAAATGGAGGGAAGGGCATATGCAATAGCACGTTTACCAAAGGAAGTCCGCATCCTTGGTATGTCAAGCATAATAAAGTCAGATTTTCTAACAGTATGCACTATGTGAGATACTAATAAGGGAAGAGAGATAGCTTGGCAATTTCTGCAGGAGCAGTTTAAGAGTCCATAGCCCAGCATGGAGCAGGCGTCTAGTAGTAAGGAATGTCCAACCAACAGCTGCATATAAGTCACAGTGGTGCGAATGGTAAGGGGAGTTGGTAATGAACCGTAATGCACGGTGATAAAAGATGTCCAGTTTACTTAGATTTGCAAGAGTGGTGGAGGAATAGATTACATTGCCATAGTCGAGTAGGGGGAGAAAAGTGGCCTGTACAAGCTTGTTTCGAGTTTCAAGGGGGAAAAGGGGCCTATTTCTGTAGAAGAAACCTAACCTTGCTTTTAACCTTCTAGAGACATCTTCGACGTGGTCACTGAAAGATAATTTATTGTCGATCCAGATACCTAGATATTTAAATTTGGTTACAACTTCAAGAGGCTCGTTTAGCGTGGTGACAATGAAGTCTTGGGCAAGGGTATTGGGGGGGCCTGAGACAGCACTGCGGGAGAATATCGTTGCTTTAGTCTTCTTAGCATTGAGCAGAAGCTTTGCCTTTATTAGATTATGCTCAAGTTGTGCGAAGTCCATTTGAAGCACTCCCTTGACTTCAGATAACGATGAGCCAGAAGTATACAACACAGTATCATCTGCAAAAAAGTGCAGATTGGACGTAGATATGTTAGCATCTAAGTCGTTAATGTACAGAGAAACAAAGATAGGGCCTAAGATGGATCCTTGGGGACTCCTCTTGCAACTGGCAAGGCAGCAGAAAAAAACCTTCCGCCTTTACTTTTGGAATCTTCCAGTTAGGTAGCTAGAGAACCACTGGGTGGTATGGTATGTGGCACCCAACTTTGCAAGGCAATTGACTAATAGTTTGTGATCAACAGTATCAAAAGCTTTGCTGAGGTCCAAAAGACTGCACCAGTTACCTTCTTAGCATCTATAGAGAGATCCAATCATTGGTTACTTTTGCTAGTGCAATGATTGTGCTATGATTAGCCTGGAAGCCAGATTGAGCTGGGTTAATGAGAGAGAAGGTTTCTAAGTGAGATTTTAACTGAATATGGATCAGTTTTTTGAGAACTTTAGAAAGGATAGGCAATATGGAGATAGGCCTATAGTTGTTTACATCGCATGGGTCACCAGATTTAAATAGAGGGAGGATATGTGCTGATTTCCAGCAGGACGGCACAGTAGCAGATGTAATGGAAAGGTTGAAGATGTGGAGAATTGGGGCAGTGAGATGGGCATAGCCTGACCTTAGGAAAAAGGGTTCCAAGCCATCGTCCCCTGCACTTTTTTTGGTGTCTAAGTTAAGAAGAGAATCTTCTACTTCTTTATATAAGTTATCTCGTGCAGTTGGAAGGGGCTGGGTGCAGGACTAGATGTGGCGGGAGGGGTATGCTGGCTCACCGCAGCACCAGCATAAGGTGACGAGTCAAAAGCTAATCCAGCTGTGGCAAAGTGGGAGTTAAGTTCCTCCAGGATTAGGGACTTGTTTTCCACAATCTTGCCACTTGCAACTATCTTTGTTGGGACAGAAGGGGCCATGGGCTGTCCTTCTATAGCTTTGATAGTCTTCCATATTTTATGAGGGTTACCTTTAGCTTGTTCGAGAGTAGAAATATAATAGTTAGCTTTAGCAGAGCAAAGTTTTTTCACACAGTTATTCCTGGCTGTTCTAAAGGCCTGCCAATCCGAAGATTCTTTGGAATGTCTAGCTTTAGCCCAGAACTTATCTCGAGCTATAAGGGCTGCCTTGACATCCAAGGTGAACCAGGGATTGGAATTGTTCTGTAACCTTACTTTGATGAAAGGGGCATGCTTATTTCTTACTTGTAGTGAGTTTGTCATTAAGGATGCAAGCTGCCTTGTTGACATCTTTGGCTAGGTAAAGATCTTGCCATCTGATCATGCTCAGGTCAGATAGGAAGTTTACTGCACTGAATTTGCGAAAGGATCTTTTTGTTATAAAGATGGGTTGCAGACGGGCCTTAATTTGAGATCTTATGCAAGCAACAATTCCATGATTGCTCATGTCATTGTGAAACACTGCCAAATGAGATATTTGTGTGGATGGGTGATTAGTACCACATCTAGAATGGAACTGTTGGCAGTATTTGAGTGTTGTTCTAGTAGGTTCACTGACTAATTGCCCAAGACCTAGCTCGTCACAAGGGATTTGAGGCCATGTGATTTAGGTGACAGCCAGTCCATATTTAGATCTCCTAGAAATATTGTTTCAGTTTTTGCATCTCGAACATGGATTTCAAAGATTAAGGACTTCATCACCACCAGACGGGGTCTATAGCCACCTAGGATAGTGATACATTCCGAGGAGGAGATGAAGGCTCAAGAAACTAACTCAAACTCCTTGGCTAGAGATTTGCAACTAATATTGGTGACCAAGTACTTAGATTTGGCATAGATAACCACACCCCTGCCTCTAGACTCTCTATCTGCTCTAAATAAATTGTAGCCCTGCAGTGATATTTGTTGATCAGTGTTCATCTTTTTAACCACGACTCAGTAATTATGATAAGGTCTGGGTTAATGTGTGCAGCCAGGCTTGCAGCTGTACTGAAGTTTTTAGGCAGGCTTAAAAAGTTGACCATCATCATTTTGAGACCTGTGGACTCAGCAAAATCGATAGGCGAGGTAAGTTGTGGGAGGGGGGCAGGGTTGAGCTCCACATTTCCTGAGCAGAGAAGAAGCAGAAGTATAACTTTCTTTAAGGAGCTTATAAGAATGGAGACTGCTTTTTTATTTCTTCACGGCAACCCATATCGTGCTGCGCAAGAGGCAGCGCCACTGTAATGACAGTTGATTGTGATCAATGTAAGTGCTTGGGTAGACATAGGTGAGGACAGTATCAAGAGGGTGTAGGCTAACCGGGGGGAATAGGCTAAAAGGGGAGAGGAGAATGACATAGTGTCCGCACGGTAGACTGTTATAACATTAGGTATTGATAAGGTACATTGGAGAACTGAATTGCATTGAGGTACTTCGAATTGCACTGTATTGCTGAAAACTCTGCACCTTAGGAGCAATAAAAACACAATAAGGAGAGCCATGGTCCGAGATTGAGTGGTCTCGTGATTTGTATTAGTGCAATATTTTCTAGGCAAGAAATTTGCCCACCTAAGTACTCACTTAAAACCTAGATGAGAAAATACAGCAGAAAGGGGAACAAGGAGAGCAGGATCAGCTTAGTTAGTGGCCATCCACCCTTCAGACTCAAGTCCCCTTGTAGCAGAACCGGGAAAGAAGTAGAATGATAATGCAAGCCATATTGCCCACGAATGAATACAGTGATTTATATAGAAGACCAAGAATCCCTCTACTGGAAGGTCTGTATAACCTGCTAATGGAAAACTAGCCACTTAAAAAAAAACAAAAAAGGTAGTTAGACTTATCGGCACCAAGGCAGAGTGCTTGGATGGGGGTGCTGCAGGAAAAGCAGTCAGACAGAAGAGGTGTAAGCACTTTAAAACAGTAGTAGAAATTACAATCCAGCTAATACAGTTGAAAAACTCCTAATAACACAGTTGAAATGTGCTTAGTTCTATGGAAAGTCTAACAAAGTGCCAGGTGTCTATAGCAGGGGAAAACTCCTGCCAATCAGAGTGGGTTTGCTGGAAGCACCCGTGTTCCGATTGGCTGCGCTGTCCCGTACCTTCCAAGGAGCTGCAGGCGGGTGTCCTGGTCTTGGTCGGTGGCTGGCTGGGTGCCGGCCGACTGTGGGTGAGCTGGAGCAGCCCTGTTCAGGGACAAGCAGCTTCCAAGGAGCTGCAGGCGGGTGTCCTGGTCTTGGTCGGTGGCTGGCTGGGTGCCGGACGACCGTGGGTGAGCTGGAGCAGCCCTGTTCAGGGACAAGTAAGGGTCTGCTGTGAGAGGGAGGAATGCAAGAAGTAAACTGAGGGGGGTGGAGGTGGCACCACTCCAAGTGGGGGGATTCAGCAAGTCATGGTGAGGTAAACAGGTGCTGGAAGGGGGCACTGATGAGATAAGTGTGACTTGTAGCCAGACTCAGATCAGCCAGGGAGAGCATGTGAGTCTCCAACTGCAGATCCTCATCCTTCAAAATCTCAGTTAAAAGATGAAGTGGCACAAGTCTGTGTAGAGATGGGGAACTTCAGACACAGAGTTGTGTCCATAGAGGCCACACTCCAAATGCTGCTGTCAAACCAGCAGTCACTTCTTGAGGGAAAGGAAAAACTCCATGGTGAGGGTTGCACCCTCTGCTGCACCCAGGCCATAGTAATGATTAAACACCATGGGCTTGATACTCAAAGGGCCCTTATATTGATGCAAGCTTCAGCAAAAGGCAGCTTGAGTCATAGCCTGGTGCACCAGGTACCCTGCACCTGATTCTCTAGCAACACAGGATCCTGTTGGTAAAGTCTCATAGCTTGCGTAAGTCATGGCCATGCAACAAACAGATGGTGCATTCAGAGGGTTTGCCACAAGCCAAAAGGTGGCCAAGTGATGCTCTAGGACATCTCTGGTTATCTAGCATACCCCCCAAGCCCTGATCCAAATAGTATTATAACAACTGTTCCCTGGAGGTCAATCGGACCCCCTGCCTGATCCCTGTATCTGTAACTTATTGGTACCATGGGGGGTCTAGCAAACCCCCTTGCACAGTCCCCATATCATTATAATATTTGTGCCTAGTAGTCTAGTGGATCCCCTCACCTGATCCCCATATTATTATAATATTTGTGCCCTGGTGGTCTAGTGGAACCCCCACCCCCTAACCCCAGCACACAGTGCCCCACCAGCCTGCTCCCCCATCCCATTCATGAGCCAGCAACTGGCACAACCCTCCTCTCCCTACTGCATCCAGCCACTGAATGAACTTCCAAGAAGCATGTACTATATACGGTACATGCTCATTGATTGACAGAGCTTCACCTGAGCTCTTTCCTTCTAGGTTGCTTGAAAGGACAGAGCAAAGAACCTTACCAGAGCAAAGGAAAGGATTAAGACTTCTTTTGGGTAGGCAGAATTACTGTGTGTTATTATTTTTTATTTTGTACTCACAGGGAGTGTTACTGTTTGTTGCTAACATTTTATTGCTTTATTTTTCTCTGATTCAAATTGTTGTTGTTGGGTATACCTTCTGCTGCATTATTAGAAGGTGTGCCTACAGGTGTGTGCTAACAGATTACTGCTGTAATCTTCTGATTCAAATTGTCTTTTGCAAGGTATATCTTCTATTGCTGCATTAGTTTTTCTTTGTAGCAAAGTGTTTCTTACAGGGTATATCTTCTGTAAAATTATTGCAGGTGGTGCTTTAAGGGTTTAAAAATTTTTTTTTTTGTTGAAATTTCTGTTTATCTCTCCCACATCCCTACCAGAGCCTCCCCATCAGGAGTCGCCAATGAAGCCCGTCCCTGCCAGCTTCTTACCTGTCAGACCAGATTCCTCCATCCGGCCGCAGATTACTCTGGTATGGGTCAGGGGCGGCTAAGCACCCCAAATCTTATAATTTCAAGGGCAAGTCTGATGTCCGCAATGTCCTCTCCCTCTCAATGATGCAGCCCCTAGAAGTGATCGGTCTGCAGGTCTCCACCTGTGACCTATTAAACCCCCGAGGTACCGACGTGCTGTTGTGCCACCAGCCTCCACCAGGGGTCACCACACGCCAGGTTGGATCCCCAACCTTCCCCCCCCCCAGAGAAGGCGAGCTGTCATTGGATGCTCAGCCTTTCTCCCCCGGCTGATCCCTGGTGTCTTGAGTCCTCTCCCAAACCCGGGTCAAAGGAGTAGGTTTTACAGTTTTAGCTATCATTAGGATAAACTTTCAGGGTTACTGCATTTGTTCCTGACTGTTTCTGCTCTTACCTCCTTGTTTCTTCATCCGTGGTTCTTCTTTATCGGCAGGGGAAGGGAACAGCCACCCACCCCCATCCCCAACCACCTCACACTACACTCCTTTTATAGGGTAGCAAAATTGTGACATTTCCTGTGGCAAAGCAGGAAGGGGTGGATCAGTGGGGTACCCACACGGTGACATCATTTGCAGGGGCACTAGTAATTTAACTTGTTATAACAAGTTATACAAAAACAAACAAACAAAACAAAAAATCAAACTTTTGCTTTCATTTTTTTCCTTCTAATTACTCTGACCAGGTTATAAACCCAGGAACTTATCTAGAATGGATATCATTAACTGCAGGTATTGTGGAACACTTTTCAGGAGGGCAGTTTTACAGGATTTAGGACACTGTCCTACATGCTTGGCCATTGTAGATCTTAAGGCTCAGCTTCAGGCAGCATGGGCAAAGATTGTGCACCTCAAATTTCATATTCAAGAGGAAATATATTATAAGAACCACCCTCCATTTCCCCTACATCCAGCAGAAGCACCTCGACCACAGAGGGTAGTTGGTCCGGGAGGTTGGCAGGTGGTTAGGAGGGGCAAATCGGGTGCCCCATCACTTGGTGCTCTCCAACATATTACCTCCACAAACCATATAAAAAATACAAACAGGTATCTGCCTCTATCCCCGAAATCAAAAAAAGAGACAGAGGACACTGCAGAGCAGGACACTGCAGCACAGGAGCTAGCACAACAAAACTCACCCAAAACAGGAACCAAAACAAAAAAAAGCAAAAAGGAAATCCAAAAAACTTCTGATCTTAGGAGACTCCATAATTTGGGGAGTTGATACTTATCTCCAGCCAGGGGTAATGGTCAGATGTCTCCCAGGTACATCAGCATGGAGAGACACTGGCCACATTGCTAAAATTGTTCAGGATGCAGGAGAAAACATTGACTCCCTGGTACAGATAGGGACTAATGATCTTGCCAGCTGGTCAGCTGTGAAGACCAAGGAACACCTGACCAGGTTGGGTGACAAACTATTATCCATTTCATCTGGCATCTCCTTCTCTGAGATCCTGGGAGAGGGGGTCAGATGGTCAGAAGGTCAGAGAAGAGGAGATAAGGGAGCTAAACACATGGCTCAAGGGCTGGTGTGAGGAAAAAGGACACAAATTTATAGGGAACTGGCAACAGTTTGGGGAGCGAAAGTTCTTTAAATCTGCATTTGACTAAGGAGGAAGTCAGTGCATTGGGGCAGAAGTTTGACATCTTTGCAGAATATTTAAACTAGCAAATGGGAAGGGGGTGCAGCACCCCATACGTCAAATGGGAAGAACCCCCCTTCCCCCTCAGCTAGTGGTCAAACAGGAGTTCAGCATGTTTACAGTTCATTTGCATCACCAGGTAAGGAAAAAGGTTCCGCTCCCCATACAATACACAGTGGAAACACCAGACCTGACCCAACAACTAACACACTGAAATCTGGCCAATGGAAAATCATGTACACAAATGCTCACAGTCTGGGAAACAAGATCCTAGACCTGCAGGCAATAATGACAGAGGGTAAACTGGACATAGTAGCAATTAACGAGACATGGCTTACCAGTCACCACACTTGGGAGGCTTCAGTACCTGGCTATGTACTGTTCAGAAGAGACTGAGGTGCAAAAAGAGAGTGTGGAGTGGCCTTGTATGTCAATGAAAATATCAAAGCTAGAGAAATTCAGAATACACATAAGGAGCCAGAAGAACTGTGGGTCACCATGGAAACAGGAAATGGGACAGCCATAAGAACTGGGGTTGCCTACAGGCCCCCAGACCAGGGGGAGGACATAGACACATTACTGTTAGAAGATATACAAAACATGACAGCTGAAGGGGAGGTTCTGATAATAGGAGACTTCAACATGCCAGATACAGATTGGTCAATACCAGCAGGAACATCTGCCAGAACTAGACACATGGTGGATTCCCTGCAGGGGGAGGGCCTCAAACAACTGGTACAACAACCCACAAGAGACAGGACTATCCTAGATCTAGTACTGACTAACAGGGAAAGGATCACTGATCTCCAGGAAGAAGGTCACCTGGGGGCCAGTGACCATCACATGGTATGGTTCAGTTTGGCCATTACAACTAAATCATCCCATTCCAAAGCAAAAATATGTGACTTCAGAGGAGCTGACTTTGATAAGATGGCCAACAGAGTTAAGATAGCCCTGGCAAAAAGAAATACAGGTGAGGGGATACAGGCAAAGTTGGCAAGCATTAACTCATTGTGTCCTAGCAGACGCCTGTAGTCATCAGTAAAAAAACACTGGTGTGTCCTGAGAACATCTGCAGAAGTCGGCTACTGACTCCCAGTGTGCCCTTGCAACGTCTGGAGAAGTCACTTATATATTTTAATATATATTGTAACAGAATATAATATATATTTGACTGCATAGCACCGTTGGAAAGATAATTTTATGCTGCACAGCTTTGTCACTGATATTTTGTGTATATCATGTATACTTTAGGAGTTATTTGCATTTGTTTATGGTATGGTGTGTATGGCTGACATGCTTTCCATCAAGATTCACCTAAGCAGCTTGAGTAAAATTCACTTTTTTGGCACTTCAGCAGGTATAAAATAAAAACCGCATTGATTACAACTGGTTGCATAGCACTATTGGAAAGACATTTTTGTGCTCATCAACTTTCATGCTGATACTTTGTGTGTGTATCATGTATACTTTAGGAGTTATACGCATTTGTTTATGATATGGTGTGTGTGGTTGAGATTTAGCCCTCAAATCTCATCAAAGCACTTTGACTAAAATGGGGAAAAAAATACATTTTATAGTAAAAATATATCTTTTTTTTAGCAAACATAATATCAGAACACCATCTAATGTCTGTATGCTTAATTTGGTGTTGATATTTTACATATTTTCCAACAAAAAATGGCCTATGTTGCCCTTTCTTGGTGAAAAAAAAAATATTTAGTTTGCTCTTTCGACCAGCATAGAACAAATACAAAATTACTTATTATTACATGCATGCCACCATTGGAAAGGCAATTTTGTGCTGAATAACTCTGCCACTCAAACTTTGTGTCTAGCATGTACAGTTATTGAGCTATTAGCATTTGTTTGCGACATACTGACTATGGCTTGATTTTGCTTAGAAAGGCCCAGGATTCACTGTTAAAAGTATACAGGAGATTCAGGAGGCAAGTGGTGTAATCTCAGAGTGAGCCTGTGGAGGCAATGAGTTAAGGATGCAATACCTGAAGCAACATCCCATTGTATTAGAGAGAAAAGGAAGTGCAAAAGAAGAAGGAAACCACTTTGGTTCTCAAAAACAGTAGCAGAAAAGGTCATAGCCAAAAGGCTGGCCTTCAGGAAATATAAAGGAAAGCAGCGGGATGAAGATAGAGAGGCATACCAAACTTCCTTAAGGGAAGCAGGGAAGGCAGTAAGGCAGGCAAGGCCCAAACCAAGGAAACACTAGCACAAACAGTAAAAGAAGGTGACAAAACTTTCTATAGATACATTAGTGAAAGGAGAAAGTCCAGAGGGGGTATTGCTAAGATCAAAGGACATAAGGGGGCATGTAATGAGGAGGACCATGTAAAAGCATCTATCCTAAATAGATACTTCTGTTCAGTATTTGCTGAAGAGAAGGTAGAGCAGGGCCCACAGTTCAGCACCATGGACATAGGGGGGAGGGAGGTGAGCACTAGTCCCTTCATAAAAGAATGGGTCCCACAAAAGCTCGATAAGCTCAGGGTGGACACGGTAATGTGACTTGATGGCATACATCCCAGGGTACTAAAGGAGCTAAAGGCGGAACTAGCAGAGCCATTATCAGAACTATTTAGTGAGTCTCTAAGCACAGGAGAGGTCCCAGAAGACTGGAGAAGGGCTTATGTGATCCCACTCCACAAGACTGGTAGCAGGGAGGAGGCAGAGAACTACAGACCAGTCAGTCTTACCTCAGTAGTGGGCAAGATTATGGAGGCACTCCTTAAGTAAAGGATAGTGTGACACTTGGAATCCATAGGAGCACAGAATCCAAGACAGCATGGGTTTACAACAGGAAGGTACTGTCTAACTAATCTCATAGATTTCTTTGACTGGGTAACCAGAGTGGTGGACCAAGGGGGAGCAGTTGATGTCACCTACCTTGACTTCAGCAAAGCTTTCAATACTGTTCCACATAGAAGATTGATTAATAAGCTGGGTAGGCTTGGGGTGGGTCAGAAGTTGGTCAACTGGGTGGCAAACTGGTTGACGGGCAGAAAACAGAAAGTGGTGGTAAATGGTATACAGTCAGAAGAAATGCAAGTCACAAGTGGGGTACCTCAGGGATCAGTCCTGGGGCCCAGTCCTCTGCAATATCTTCATCAGTGACATTGCAGATGGACTGGAGGGGTAAGGTTTGTCTGTTTGCAGATGACACCAAGATCTGCAACAGAGTAGATGATCCAGATGGGGTTGGCAGAATGAAAAGAGATCTGGATAAACTAGTAAAATGGTCAGAAGAGTGGCAACTGGGGTTTAATGCATAGAAGTGCAAGATCATGGACATAGGGAAGAGAAACCCTGAAGCCACCTATAGGCTGAGAGTGGAGTTGCTGGCAGTCACAAGGGAAGAAAAAGACTTGGGCATTATCATCACTGATGACCTGAAATCATCCAAGCAGACCACTAAAGCAGTAGGTAAGGCTAGGGGATGTTAGGGTGTATTAGTAGGGGTACCACAAGTCGGAAGAGGGAGGTAATAATCCCTCTTTACAAGACACTGGTTAGACCCCACCTGGAGTACTACGTGCAGTACTGGAGGCCACACCTTCACAAGGACATTAACCAAATTGAGGCAGTCCAGAGAAGAGCAATCAAAATGGTGCAGGGACTGCATCAGACAACATATGAGAACAGATTAATGGAGCTCAATATGTATACCCTAGAGCAAAGGAGGGAGAGAGGTGATATGATCGAAACATTCAATCACCTTAAGGGCATTAACAAGGTGAAAGAGTCTAACATGTTTCAATATAAGAAAAATAGCAGTACAAGAGAACACAGCACGAGATTAGAGGGAGGCCAATTAAGGGGTAATGCGAGGAAGTTGTTTTTCACAGAAAGGGTGGTGGATGCATGGAACAGCCTACCTCAGGAAGTGGCGGATATGAATACAGTGCAGGGCTTCAAACAGGCGTGGGCTAGGCATAAGGGAGCAATATAGATGAGTATGGATAAATAGGCCATTGACAGAGCAAAGGCCGATGGCACATTTATAAGATAGATAAAGAAATGGGCAGATTGGATGGGCCTTGCGGTACTTATCTGCTGTCAGCTTCTATGTTTCTATGTTCTATGTTTCTTGCAGTTCAGTCAGTGGCCAGCCATGATGGGGAGAGGAGGGCTGTACCAGTTGCTGGCTCTTGAATTCGACAAGGTGGAGTGGAGTGGTGGAACACTGCCTTCTGGGGTGGGGGGGGTTGAGGTCCACTAGACCACCAGGGAACCAATATTGGACAAATATGGGATCGATCAGGGGGGTCCACTTCACCTCCAGGGAATAATATTATACTGATAATGGAATCGGGCAGGGGGGTTTGCTAGACCACCTGGGCACACATATTATAATGATACAGGGATCAGTGGGAAGGTCTGCTAGATCAACAGGGACCTATTTTTCTAACTGGGGATGGAGGACTGTGGCACATTGCAGCAAGTTGCTCAACTCTCTCAGAAGGCACATTTCTAAGTACCCTAGACAATCCCTGGCTGGTCTGTTGGTACTTAAAAATTTGTCCTCTGGGAAAGGCATGAGAATCCCAATTTAGGGGATGTATCAGCTTGCTTCTGCCACATGCTCCCTAGCACCATTCCTCAGCCCATTTTGTGGTGCATGAAAGGTACAAGCACCCTTTGGTGCATTTGTGAATCACTTCTGCAGTATCATTTGGCACACGTGGCACTTTGTACCCTTCTTTGTGGTGCCAGCCCCTTGTGCCATACTGGGAGCTTTGAGAATTGAGCCCCATTATGTCTTACATTTTCATTTCCCCTATTTTTTCATTTCATTCTTATAATTCACTTTGTGCTCAGAATAAATGCACTGTCTGAAAATCTCTTTTCCCATTTTTTCTCATGTTCCAGAAATGTAATTGCTACCTGGATCTGTGCTCTGTCCATCAGTCTCCCACCACAGCAACAGTACCCCAACTTGTAATTTACTTTGGTGCCCAGAAGAAATGCACTGTATGAAAATATATTTTCCCATTTTTTTTGTCATGTCCCAAAAATATACTTGTTACATGCTGCTACACTGTGTCAGTTAGGTTCCCATCAGAGCAACATCACATCTGACTTGGAATACACTTTAGTGCCCAGAAGAAATGCACTATATGAAAATCTAACTTTCCTTTTTTCTCAAGTCCCAAAAATATACTTGGTACATGCCACTGCTCTGTGTCAGTCAGTCTCCCACCCCAGCAACAGCACCTCTAACTTGTAATTCACTTTAGTGCCCAGAAGATATGCACTATG
Source organism: Neoceratodus forsteri (assembly GCA_016271365.2). NCBI lineage: Eukaryota > Metazoa > Chordata > Ceratodontiformes > Ceratodontidae > Neoceratodus > Neoceratodus forsteri. The sequence continues at coordinate 1,058,252,575 of CM028132.1, read as the reverse complement.
TGAAAAACTAATTTCCCATTTTTTCTCATGTCCCTGAAATTATTTATACTTGCTACATGCTGCTGTACTGTGTCAGTCATTCTCCCACAATGGCAATTTTCTCAAGTCACAGAAAATAATACATGATGCTGCTATATGCTGCTGGCAGCTGTATTGTGACATGCAAACCATGCCAGACTGTTGTTCAGCATGGCAAAAAGAGCAGAAATCTATAGAGTGAGGCACTACTGTGAGTTGAAGGAATACAAGAAACCAGCTGAAAGGGGTGGAGGTGGTTGTACTGCTAGGGTTCCTTCTGTGCAGCAGGAGTGGTGGTGCAGCAAATGATGGTGAGGTGTACAGTTGCTGGAAGGGGGCACAGATGACAGACATGGGACCTGCAGACAGTCATGGAGGTTATATCCATGGAAAGAATCTGAGACCTTAGCTGCAGATTCTCCTCCTTTTCAGTTAAGAGATGAAATAGCACAGCTATGCCTTGAGATGGGGGACCTCAAATGCCAAGGTGTGTCCAGGGAGGCTACTCAATAGACTCTGCCTTCAAACCAACAGACTCTTCTCTTCTCTTCTTGAAGGAAATGCAGAACTCCATGGTGAGGGTGCACCCTTTATCACACCTAAGCCATAGCAATGATTCACACTATACGAAATTCTCATTTGTCATATTTTCTCAAGTCCCAAAAATTGTATATGATATATACTGCTGCATTGTGCCAGTCTCCAATCACAGCACCTCTCTTAGTCTTTAAGCACTTTTATGGATAGAAATTCATGAGAGGATGAGAAGAGACCTGTGACATCAAGAGTGAAATTATTTAGACTCTAGTCCCTCCGTCTTGTCATGTTTCACATGTGAAAGCAAAATTAAAAGAAAACACACTGGTGATGGCCATATTGTGCAATGGCACAATGGTGCCCTAGAAGGGAGAGGAGGAAGTGGTTTGCTGGCTGCTGAGGATGAGTTTGCAGGAGAGGAGACCTGTGAACACAAGCATGAAATTATTTAGAGTCAAGCCTACTCACTATCTTTTGTACCTGTAAAGGAAAATAGAAACTGAAAAAGAAAAACAAACAAAAAAAAAATGGAATTATATTTTTCTGTTACATTAGTGATGGCTATGATGTGTGATGTCACAACAGTGCCTCACAGGTGAAGGAAGAGTAAGCATCTTGGTGACTGCAGGAGGCAGCAGCACAAGAGAGGCAGGGTCACATAGTAGTCAATGTGTCTGCCATTTCCCCTGGGTTAAGAGTCCATGTTTGTCTGGAGGCATGCAAGAGATGGAGGAGGAGGAGAAGGCCAGTGTTGTTCCCAGGTGGGGAGGACTGGATGAGGCCAGAGTACAGAGCATCATCAGTGGAGGGAGGCATTGCAGCAGGTTTACATTTGTTTGGTGTTGGGCATTTCTGCTAGGTTAACAATTTGTTTTTTTCTGGAGGCATGCTTGAGATGGAGGAGAAGGCCCATGTTTTTCTGGGTGAGAAGGATTAGAGGGAGAGTGGAGGCCAGAGTGCGGAGTTGTGTTCTCCTCCTTTTTTCTGTGTCCTCCAAATTAATCAATCAATTGCTCCCCATCCCCTACAATGAATACCCCATCTCCATCCTCAGTATCTGCATTTTCACCACATGGGAATTCTGCATCCATGTCTACCTATGTGGTGGATGATTGTCATCCCCTGTTTCATCCTGGTGTGTCAATGGTACCCACAGCGATGCACTTCTATTTGGAGGTATATGTGTACTATTCATTTTAATGAATGTCAACATAACAACATTTTGGTAAGACAGATTTATACATTGGTCAGTGTGATTGCCGCTGCTTCACTGAACATGCATTCAGAACTAGCACTAGATGGAGGCAGATCAAATATTTAAAAGCCACATCTGCCAGTGCAGGTCACTCTTTAACTTTTTGCTTCAATACTGCAAGGGTTATCATCAGCTCCTAGTGTTTGGGGTCTGTCATATATGCCTCAACAGATCCAGATGTTACCTTTAGTCTGGCATCCTCCAATGGTTCCTCCACCTTCTCCTCCTTACAATCTGCAATGCCAACCTGTGTAAGAACTGCCCATATAGGATCTGACTTTGGAGGTGGATTACTGTTCATCTTACTGGTACATGTTGAAGCTGCATCTCCACATCTGTCACTTCCTTTGTGGATTGTTGCTGAGGGTGGCACACTGCATCTCATCTCAATATACAGTTTATTTAGTATATGCAAGCCATACACAACTGAACAGCAATCTTTGCAGATGTTCACCTAACTACCACCATCATTTATGGCTGAAAGCCACTATTTGTACCATGTATCCAGCATTGTTGCAGTACTGAAATCTGCAGATGTCAGGATAACATTCAGATGTCTGTTACGATCCAATACATTAAGTATGTGTTCAGACAGTACACATCTTACAGAGTCACCTGTTACCTCAAACTGCTGCTGTACATTACAGATGGTCTGCCTCACCACCCAGATCAGTGGCATGTTCTGGCTAATAGAGGCAGTGTCCACACTCACTGCCTGTGTGGCATGACTGGAAGACCTCAAGGTCAAAATCAACCCACCCATAAATCTCCACTGTTCTGTTGTCAGCAACATAGAAACTCCAGGACTGTCACAGCTTGTATGAAGCAGCATACACTGTGATAAGATCTTATACTGTTCACACATGATCTCCAGCATATAAAGGGTTGAATTCCACCTTGTGTCAACATTCTGCTTTAAACAGTGCTGAATCAGGTCATTTTTTAATTGCAGTGCACATAAGTGGTCCACAAATTTCACAGCATAGGGTGCGCACCTCTTTAATGTCACATTGTGACAAGAAGTCTTGCAAAACCAGGTTTAGAAAGTGTGCAAAGCAGGGCACCCTAACAAAACACCCATCACTAATAGCCTTGCCAGCATTGCCACCAGTTTTACTGTGTGTGTTAGTTTATTTGTGCAACAGTTCATGTCATTACAAAATCATTTTATAGAAAAAAATGTAAAATATATCAGTAAGAAAAAAGCATTCATAAACAAAATAAATATAAATTATTTAATACATAAATGTAACAGCATCTTATTTAAAAAAAAAAAATCCAAATGGGGCTGTCTATTAAATTCAAAGTAAATAATGTATCCTTTATACTGTTTGTAATATTTTTTTTTTCATTTCAATAATATTGAGAAGAAAGACCACAGATTCATGTACATTTACAGAGACCACAGGGCTTTATAATATTTTCTAATATTGAGGTGCTAGGAAATGGTAATTTTACTTGTAGATAATTAATTGATTCTTCAAAATATTTTCTGGGTAGTCGTTCTTCACTCATAATATAGGCTTTCAAACAATAAATCATTAATCTCTACTGTATTGGGCATTCCACTGGGAGTTGGCCTAACTCTGCCCTTAGCAGGGATTAAAGTAACCCAGAGGGTAACCCCAATAGCTTTTTATAGTAGGCATTAAGGAACCTTTCTATGTCCACCCCTCCTTTTTTTTGGATTTCCCAAATTGCTACCCCATATAAAATTTGACTTTTTATCTTTGTATCCAGTACTTTAATGCATTCTTTAATCAATGACCTCCAAATTTATACTTACAGTTTAGTGATAACTGGCAGAAATCTCTTAACTTTTGCGTCTATTCTTTTAATGTGATTACTCGGTGTTAAATCATCTGAAACTGTGATTCCTAAATAACAAAAGTGTTTCACAACTTCTAGTTCTTTATTATCTACTAGGTATCTATATATTTTTTTACTACCCCTGCACACCATGATTTTCATTTCATCATCATTTATCTGCAGGTTGGCTTGCTTTTATTCTATAAGAAATCTCTGTGAAAGCCTTTTTATCCCTAGAAAGCTGTTTGATAGTAGGGCTATGTCATCTATGTAGGGTAAACACGGACAGTGAATATTTTCAATTTTGGGCATGTGAAAACTTTTGTCATACATTTTTGTTAGCATGTCATTAAGGAATAAATTAAAATCAGCAAAAGAGAGCAGCTCTGTTTAATACCTCTCTTTCTTACTGAGCTCTTCAAGGGAGTCAAGAGAGTTGTGGAGAGTCAAGTTCATTTCAAAGCACTTTTAGACCTGCTGTTTTATAAGACCCTTGAATGTTGTTATAGTTCTGGATTCCTCAAGCAAGTTTCTTGACGTTTTGCACAGCCAAACCATGTTGGAGGACCTGCATGCAAATTTTCTGGATCCCATCAGGTTACCACAGACTCCCTCTGAGTGTTCTTTTCAACTTTTTACAAAGCAACAACATTGGGGATACAGAGCTGAATTATTAATTAGCAACTGGTAATTATCAACAATAATTAGCTATCCTCAATCAATAATTAACAATTAATAATTGTCTTTAAAGCTATTAGAGCTTTTAAAGCACAGTACATTATGGTGTTAATATGGAAACAATTCCGTGATATGGACCCAGGTAAGGCCTCTTCAGTGCCCTCTGACCACTTAGTTTTATCTGAGCATTTATCGTCTGCTTGTACTGTTCCAACTGATGATTGCTGTTTAAATGCAAATTTTTCTGATTTTGACACTCATTCTACTCCTTTGCAAGGTTATCAGGCAGTTGTTATTACTAAAGGCAAAAGAAATGGAAAAAAAAGGATTCTAAACCTTTTAAAGCTTCCAAAAAAAAGTTCAGGGAAGCAAGTCAACTAATCAACATTCCTCTAATAGTAATAATAGGAGTTCAGAAAAAGAGACTTTGTTAAAGGGACATATCCACTCTGAGGCAAATAACCAACTTTTGAGCAATCAGACAGTTTCAAGACAGAATAAAATTTTGGACCATTTTGAGCCCATAGACACTGAGCTTCTTGGTGCCAGGGATCCTGATTCCTCGTTGTTGAGTACAAATCAATCTACACCTGCACTTGTATCAATGGTAGTGGCAGATTCTAATCATGGCATTATTGCTATCAAGGACAATTATGTTATTGATGTCGTTGATACTCCAGTGTTTTCTGACTGTTCTGGTGTATTGGAACACAATTTGTGTCCTACTTCTGATGCTGAGGCAGAGAACCCCATTTATGACAACTCACTATCCTCTAATGCCTCCTACTCCCCTGTTTATGAGCACAGTAAAAGTATTTCAAGATCCTTGGAATTCTCACCAGAATATTCTCTGGAATCTAATCCTAAACCAACATGGAACAATGATTTGAGAGGTATTGTAACTGATTTACAAGAAACTATAAATGGGCTGAAACAAATTTATATATCAAGTTCAGTAGGTGGGGCTTACAGGTGGGGGTGGACTTATAAAGGTCTGATGTACACAGGGGGTCAAGGGTTGATTATATCAATTCTGTTGTTCTGAATATTAATCCTCCTATTAGTTTGAGTGAGGATCTAAAAAAATACTGCCCAAGATCCATATGTTGCTAATCTCAGGATTATTGATTATCTGGTTAATTTGCACCATGAAATAGATACTCTTAGAGGGAACATGGCTATTAATGGAAGCTTATTAGATGATATCTTACTTAAACTAAAAAAAAAATTAGTACCAGATCCTGATTCCTCCTCAATAGTGGTGGAGTCTGTTCTACCAGTACATCCTGATTTTTCTACAGTTATAATTCCAGACTCCCCAGTTAATAGCAGACCCAAGAAAGGTAAAGGGAACTACATTGGATAAAAAAATGAAAAGGCTACTAATTCTAATATTTCTCCTCTAATTGTTTTCCAACCAGTCAATGTTAATAAGATAATTGACTCCTTGTCAGAATTAGAATCTGATAACATCCCTCCTTCTGTAGGTAGTGGTAAGGTAATCCATTCTGCACCTTCAGTGACTATTCTTGTCCATTTTCTAGATAATCTATCATGTCAAATGAAAAACCTTGAATCTGAACTCCAATCTACTAGAAAGGAATGGAGGGATCATTTTCACTTAATGTGTTAATGAGGAACTTTTTTCTACTATCCCTATACCTACATTGTCTGTGGCTGTGGCCAAAACTCCTCATATGGATGCTAAAAATTAGACTTTTGACATTACTGATTGTGCTATTCTCTGTCTATATGGTGTAAGATTCCTACGGGAAATGTGTTACAATTCTATTCAGGAAAAGATTATGCATTTGCTTAGGGTAGCAACTAGTGCAGACATTGCTCTATTGGATATTGTAAAAATATCGAGCGATAAAGACCATTTAGGTAAAGACTGTTATTATATTTTTTTCTCTGCTCCTCATATAGCAAATCAGATATGGTTAAATAATGAAGGGCTGATAAACATGGGTTACTCTATAGATTTTGTTAATAGGGAATCTTTAAATTCTATTAGCCACAAGGAAAGGTCTGACCCAATTCAACTGAATATATTTGGGCTGAAGCCAAGTCCGAATGAGTCTCCATTTAAGATGGGACAAATGTTACACACCTTATTGATCCATGTCTTAAAGATATCAACTATGGGTCTCAGTGTTGAGAAGGTCTTCAGACATGAAACTCTGGGTAAATATGGCAGAGTGGATTTTTTGATTAACAGTTGGGCCCTGGCAAATGATATATTGTCTAAGGTTTCTATTTTAGACAATGGAGGTATTCATGTATTAGAAAGTGAAATTCTAACCAAATAGAACCCAGTGAAGTCCAACAGGGCTGTTGCTGATAAGACTCTGGCAACCTTATGTTTGTGTGGCCTTGGTCACACCAAAAAGGAGAATTCCAAAACATTACAATGTACTGTTTTGGATATAAGTGAGCAGCTTTTAAAAATATCTACTGATGATCCCACAGCTCTTATGGCACCTAGACAGGGATTGGACCCTGACTGTGACCTTGTTTGTTAGGAAATTACTTATAAGAGCCTTTTTAATAAGATAGTAGAGAATGCTGCCCTATTGGATTCAATCGGTTTGCATGTTGTCCCCTCTGATAGTGTGTTCGGCTCTGTTTCATGTAGGGTCACTCCTTTGGACAGGGTCCCTTGCTCTGCAAATTTAGATGTCATTTAGTGTATAACATTCCAGTGAAAAACAAATCTTTACCAGCAATGTTGGATGACTAGCCAATTTGGAGGTGGCCAACTCATACACTGTTAAATCAATTTCTTGGAATATAGCAGGACTTAACTCGAAATGGGCAGCTTCTGAATGGTTAGAATTAATTAGAAGCCATAATTTGATTTGTTTACAAGTGACCTGGCATAATTCAAATCAAAATCTTTTCTTGAATGGTTATATAACTTATTATGTACCTGGTCATAGGTCTGCTAATTCTGGCAGACTTGTTGGTGGCTTAGTCACATGGATTACAATTAGCACATCAGTTAAGGCTGAGAGTATTCTCTCTAATTTAATTTTCAAGTTTTTGTCATTCATTAAAAAAAACAATTTTGTTTAATTAATGTGTATATTCCACCTGTTAGATCCAGAAATCATACAACAGAAATTTGGATAATATTAGAGGAAGCAATTCACCTGGCATGGGCCAGTACAGATTGTGAAGAAATACTATTGTGTGGGGACTTTAATGCCAGGATTGGTAATTATGATGGGTATGTGGATTGTAGTTTTCATCTTTCTCACCAGCAATCTTATAATTTGGTCAGGCAAGCAAAGGATTTGAAGGTTAATAGCACCAGCATTAGGTTAATTGAGCTATTGTCACCACACTTCTTAGCCTCAATTAACAGTCGTATTAAGGGTGACTGTGGGGGTGACTTTATGCACTATTCTGCAAGGGGCTCTTCTACCATAGATTATCTATTGTGGAATGGTGATATGCTGTTCTGGGAATCATGCCAGGTGATTATAAAAGTGGAAAGTGATAATTTTCCCCTTGTTCTTTCATCTATTACGTTAGCTGAGGTTTCTGAGCAATATATTCCCTTGCTTCCTATTGAAATAAGAAACCAAGCAAGAGTTAAATGGCAGATGTACAAAAGTTCTCAGATTAAATGTATTCTTCAAGACACATTTATTAGACCAGATATTTCTGAGCTAGATTATCTTACCATTAAGGGCATTCTGGAGTCAACATTTGAACAAATAAGAAAACTCTTGTTTGTTAAGGGAAAAAGGTTAAATTATACACATTCAAACCATTATTGGTTTGGTAAGGACTGTAGGGCTGCTAAGTATCAGTTAAATCAATTAATTAGAAGTTGTAGAGCTGATCCTCTCCATACAAATTATAAGAATTTAAATAGTGTTAGGGATAGTTATAAAGTTTATTGAAGGCAAAAGAAAACACTTTCAACAAAATCAGTGGAATAGGATGTTGAATTTTATCAACCATAATGATACTCAATCTTACTTGTTGATGGTGGCCAATGGCACTAATAATCTTAAATTTGAAACTGACTCACATATCAGCTTCAATACTTGGGTAAATTACTACAGTAATAAGTTCTTGCTCCCCAATGTTGAGCAGAATAAGCTGCTGGATATAAATATGTCTGGTTTTAAGTTATTTATGAGAACTGAGGTCTATCTAACGATAGTTTCATTAAAATGTAATAAGGCCTCAGGGCCTGATCTCATTCTCAATGAAGTTTATCTTGCCACAGTTACATATAGGTCAACTGTTCTAATGCATTTCTTTAATCAATGTTGCTCCCAGTTACACTTCCTTAAATCTTGGAAGGGAGCTATTATTATATCCATTTATAAAAAAAGGTGATATATTGGATCAATTAATGCATCACCCTATTTCCTTACTGGACAATTTGGGGAAGATCTTTGCTAAATTAGTTTTGAACAGATTGATGGGCCAGCTTCAACTTACTGGTAGGCTATCTGACTTACAATCAGGTTTTAGACAAGGGTTTAGTACAGTGGACAACTGCTTTGTAATAATGCATCTTTTTGAGAAATATATTCATTTCAGAAAACAAAAACTTTATGCAGCTTTTATAGATTTTAGTTCAGCCCTTGACACTAGACAAAGCTCTTTTATGGTTATGTTTGAAATAAAAAGGTTTTTCACATGAACTAAATGCAATAATTAGGGAGCTCTATACCCAGATGTGGGCCCAGGTGGGGCTGGGCAGAACTGGTCAACTTTCTGCTGATTTTGAAACAAATACTGGGGTTAGACAAGGCTGTGTTCTTGCTTCAACATTGTTTTGTATTTATATAGATAAATTATTCAATCAGTTATAGTCTTCAAATACTGACTCACAGAAAATTCAAAACCAGCATGTTGCAGCACTCGCATATGCCAATAATTTAGTTTTCTTTTCTCTCTCAAAATCCAGACTACTTTGTAAACTTAATATCTTGGCTGATTATGTGGACAAATATAAACTCAAGATTAATGAGGGTAAAAGTCAGGTTTTGGTGTTTGGCTGCAATCGCATACATAAAATGTGGAAAACTGGTTCACAAGCTCTCAGTACCGTATCTCATTATAATTATTTGGGCCTAGTTCTTTCCTGGAATAGTAAATAGACCAAACATGCTAATAAATTAAAGACCAGACAAAAACAGACTGCCAAGTCACTCGGCTGTTTTAATAGAAAATTTGGGGGTAACTCTATTAGGCCATTAATTTCAGCTATTAAAGCAAAATATTATGCCCAAGCATCTTTTAGTAGTGAAATCAGGTCTGTAACTAATGGTAACCTGCTGGAAGTTCCTTTAAATATCTCACTGAGATCCAGTATGGGCCTCAGTAATTCAGTTCCTTCTTCTATTTTAAGAGCAAAACTGGGTCTAACAAGTTTATGTGCAATTTATGCAGCCAGGAAAATAAATTACTGGATTAAGCTGTTACAATACAGCCCTAATCGAATACCTTATTCTGCTCTTATTGAAAAGTATTCATGGTCCAATTTAGGGAACATGCAATCAAAATGGCTTTCATGTATTTTCCAGATTCTTGGTGAAAATTACTTGGATTATTTGAAATTTTATCATGCTAGGGGTATAAAAATGAGTTTAAAGTATCAAAAATATGTTATGAACAAAATTGCTACTAATTTTATTATTCAGGATCTGAAGCTTATCTCATCTCTTCATGTCTCCCCTTGGTTAAGACAAAATGATGCAGCCCATTATTTCCATCCATATTTTGATATATTTGCAGATAATAAATCTAGGACACTGTATACTAAATATAGGTTAGAAGTGTTTCCAAGTTCTATACTTTAGCTAGAAATCAAAAGAGTATTAATTTACACAACAGATTTTGACACTACACCTTACAACATATAAAGAATTTGCCTCATGTTATTTTCAATTGTATTTGGTATTCTGCATATTGGAACAGGTGGCTAAAACCAATTTTCAACTCAATATTGACTAAGGAACACTCTGTCTTTTTGAAGATATGTTTTACTATTTGTGATGAAATTATTGTACTTGCAGTATCAAAATATATTAATGCAATGTACAGGCGAAGGACAAGGCTACATAAGTCAGCAGGAGGATCTTGAGATATTTATTTAACTTGCCCATTTTTTTACAGTGCTATCAACATTGATAAAAGTGCTTTAGATGTTAATAAGTGTTGGAATCTAACATTGTTAAGTGAATGTTTTACTTAACAACTTGCTTATTTATAATCTAATATATGCATGCAATCATGGTCCATGTTGGACATCATTGCTGTATTATGCATATGTGCTGCTTGAATATTCCATTTAGGATTAACTTATTGTCTCTTGTATTTGTAATGGTTTGTATTTTATTTATGTTAAAATGTGTATACTGTGTATGGGTAAAATTGTAATGGTATAATGACCGATCAATAAATATTACTACTACTACATTCCAGTAATTTTATATAAATAACTTTTGTAAAGATCTTTTGTGTACTGTCAAAAAGACTGATTGATCTGCCACAGCTGGGTTCTCGTCATGAGATTGAGATATATCCAGTTTCATTAATATTTTTAAATATTTTATATAAAAGTGAGGACCAGATTTCAATATGTTTCAGTATCACATCAATAGGAACCTCAGCAGGATCTGTGCCTAATTGTTTTGAAAATGATTTAATAGCCCTCTAGATTTCAGTCTCTGAAATTTCTTTATCTAATTTGATGCCTTTTTCTGTCTATATCCTATCATTCTCCTGTGCCTTATTGAGGTCATTAAACATTGTTTTAATATGCTCTACTCATTTCTCTGAATCTACTAAAACTTCCATTTCTTCCTCAATATGTCCTGATCCTTTGAAACCAGTTACCAGAATTTGTTATTATTATTGTCCCTTACTTCTTTTTCAAGTTGTTGGCTTAACTGAGTTGTGTGTTTGTTTCTATCTTTTGATAAGTACCCCATAATATTATTTTCTTCATTTGCTTAATTGTTTTTTTTTTTTATTCCTACTTAGATCATTTCTCACTTTTCTTATTTGGTTATTAAGATTCCTTTTAGCCATTCTACATTCTTTATTGAACCATACCAAACTTTTTTGGATAAAGTTTCACAATTGTCAACAGCAGTTCTGAGATACAATGCATTACTTTTTCAAAAGCTTTTATACCAACTATTCCATCTCCTATATCTTCCATTTAAAATATTTGATCTAAACTCCCCAACTCAATCATATCCATTAAAAAATCCTCTTTTTCTATTTTGTACCAGCATATAATTTTCTTATTTCTAACTATAAATTGGGTTGTTATCTTCATTCATCCTAATTTTAGGGTATTCCCAACTTCAGTTTAGCATTGTAGGACAATGTGGACTCTCAGCTTTGCTTTCCACACTCATGCCCAGAAACAGAGGAACCAATTTTAAATGTATCCAAGCAAGATCTGTGACTGAAGAACCGTTAGTAGCCATATATGTATAACTGCCTAAATTATCAGGCATCAGTCTGCCATTTAGTAATACAAAATGTGTGTTTGTTTATCCTTCATAGATAATCTTTCCCTTCTCACTAGTGACTGTGCCCACTGGATTTCTTATATGGAAGACTTTGCCAGTTCCTAAAATTGTTATCAGTTCTTATATATCTTCTTCCATCTCCAGGCATTCACCCACTCTGGAGATGAAATCACCAATTAACAAAATGATTAGTTTTAGGTTATCATCCAACACTTTCTAGAATTGTTTCTATTAGACTCAATATCTCAGAAATCAAATTAGCGTTATGGGTTGGGGGAATATACAGTGTGTGTGTGTGTGTATATATATATATATATATATATATATATATATATATATATATATATATATATATATACATATATATATATATTGCTGTAACTATATATATAGATATATAAATATACATATAAATACTTATAGCAAAAATCCATTTAAAGCATCAGTTAGGGTTTGTTCCACAGAGACAAAAGCAAAGAAATTCGGTGTTAGGGTTACCACCCTTGCTCCCCATGCCCACCCCACCCCCACCAACAGGCATTGGGGTGTGTGTTGGGGTCATCTGCCCTAACTCCCACCCAATTCCATGTGTAAATAAGCTGAGGTGGTGCAGTATAGCAGAATGGGGTGAGAGTTAGGACCTATGACTCCAATGCACACCCCAATGTCTGTTGGTGGGGTTGGGGTGGACATGGGGTGCAGAGGGTGACAACCCTAACACTGAATTTCCTCACTTTTGTCACTGTGGAACAACCCTAACTGATGTATTAAATGGAATTTTTTGCCATGAATTTCCCTTCTTTTTGAGAATGTGCACTATAAATAATGAATGGAATGTGGTGGAGGGATTGCGGGGCCCAAAGGGCCCTGCACTCCCACCATATGAATGTTTGTCACTTCGCTGTGCAAAAGCTGTTTGACCAACTGAAATGAAATTGGCAAATGAAGACATGTACCATACCACAACATAAATAGCAAATATTATCTGAATCTGTTCAACAGTTGCACAGTGTCACACTGGGAAAAATGCGCAGGAGTGACGAAAAGAACATTTTTGCCACTTTGCTGCACAAGAACCATATATTCAACAGAACCAAAAATTGTTCAAAGAAGACATGTACCATAGCACACCGTGTGTCCAGAAGTGTGTGTACATCCATTCAATGGTTGCACAGTGCCATGAGTAAACAATGTAACATGCACAATTCAGCAATTGTAAGTGCCAGTGATTCAAAAATTGTTACAGTCAAAGATGTATTATAAATCTTTGTACTTTCCAAATGCCAGGCAAATTGGACATATGGTTCAGAAGTTATTGAAGTGTAATAAACCAAATGTTCATTCATCGGAGTGACATAATTCCACACCTGTTAATGTTTTACACACCAAACTACTTCAAGGCACCTCTGCACCACTAGGGTTACCTATGCTATAAATTTTAAGTGAGTAGCACCATGCAGAATGTTAAGCACAAAATGTTAACTGTGTCTCACAGTATCTCCACAGCATATTATTTTTCCAACATGTAAAGAGCATTATTCCCCAGGACATCCACTCAACACCCTCCAAATTTCATGTGAAAAGATGAAACCATTCCAGAGATATTCAATGTTTACATTTCTGCACCATTAAGAAGTCTTCTAACACAAAATGGCTGAAATCGCGGCCAAAAATGTACTAAAATGGTGGACCTGGTGACCAAAAAATCTGTAACTGTGACGGGTGCCAACTTCAAATGTCAATAACTCTGGAACAGAACAACATGTTTTCACCAAACAAACACTGGCATGTTCCCTGAATAAAGCTCATGATATGTGGCAAGTTTCAGATCAATCAACCACACACTGGCTGAGCTATGTGTCACAGAAAACAGTGTAGAAAAATAGTGAAAACATAATGTTTTGCACTGCACTGTGCAAACACAAAAACACAAATGGTAATGTTAATGCAAACAGTGATGGCAACAATAAGGTAAAAGAAAATAGTAATGCTAATGGTAACGCAAATGAAAGCACAAACAGTAATGCACATGATGATGCAAATGGAAATGATAACACAAATGATAAGACAAATGCAAGCACAAACATAAATCAATCAGAAATGGTAATATTTTTATTTTTATTTTTTAGTTGTTTAACCAGGTATAGCACACTAAGCTGAAAGCTTTTTTACAGGAGCGACATGTGAGCACAAGGAGGTTAAGTGACTTGCTCAGGGTCACACAGTATGCAAGTGGAAGCTGTGGGATTCAAACCCAGGTCTGGTCTGCTGGATGTCACCAGATTTGCAGCTCAGAGCCTTAGACCACTGCGCTATTCTGCCTCCTGGGCATAAACATAAACACTAACAGCAACAGAAACGCACACAGTAACAAAAATTGAAATGATAACAAATGCAAACAAAAACGCAAATGGTAACAGCAGTGGCAACGTAGAAGGAAACAGTAACATAGTCAACAATGGAAATGCTACCGAAAACGCAAATGCTAAGGCCAACAGAAAAGCAAATGCAAACAGTAACGAACACACAAATGGTAATGGTAACTCAATTGGAAATTCAAACGTTATGGTAACACCAATGGTGATGCCAAAAAAAACAGTAACACAAACAGAAATGCGAATGCAAGCACGTAAGCAAACACAAATGGTAATGCTCATGGTGATGCAAAAGTAAATGCAAACAAAAACGGTAATGGAAATGCAAATGGTAACAGTAACACAAAAGCAAGTGCAAACGCAAATGCGAAGGGTAACACACATGGTGATATAAATGATAACGCTAATGCAAACAGTAATGGAAATGCAAGCAGAAACATGGTAACAGTAACGCAAATACACTCCCTTTTTTTCCCAAAAAGGTGCTTCACAAGCACAGTGAATGCAAAGAATGTATGCATAATGATGGCACTCGGAGCAGAAAATGAGCACTTGGAATACTAAATTCCTTATATCTCAGGAACCATACAACATAGAAAAAAAATTAAAATCTCATCATTTATGACTTTTTAGGCTAGTTTTGCACTTAGCCCCCAGTGGGGGACTAAGCATTCTTCTGATGAAAAGTCCATATCTCAAACTGTTTTCAAGATACGGGCCCCAAAAGGTGTGGCAGACGTCGTAATGTTAGACTATGGGAAAAAGTTTCAACTTCAGAGTGCCATAACTTTACAGCCCTCTAGTATTTTGTCACCACACTACCAAAATGCACATCTGTGGGATCTAGGATTTCTTCCCTCCAAAGTTAAGACCAAAAGACCAAACCATTCTTTTGCAGCAGGGTGGCAAAGATTTCCTATTGTTTCGGGCATAGTGTCACAAATTACTTTTGCAAATCCCAACACTTTGGCAGAAAAAAAATCACTAAAGTGTTGCAAAGTACTTTGCAACACTACTTTTTACAAAAATTTAAAACACATATTTCTGGGGTGTTTTACCCCACAAAAAAGGCATGGCTAGCATCCTCAGAGCTTGACTAGGTAAACATAATAAGAATTATGTACCTAGAGGGTTCCAAATTTAAATGCCAAGCATTTCTGTGACCATCAACTGAAAACAAGATGGCCGATTTGTGACACTACAAGGGTCATTTGCAAAAGTAAAAAGTGCATTTGAGACATTTTCTCATATTTTGTTAACTTTTCTCATTGTCTATAATGGGAAACTTGTTTTTTGAATTACTTTTGAACCATTTAATATTTTTTCACAAAATCTTAGAAAGACACATCCGGGAACAGATTGCTTGTTCCGTTGAGGTTTTAGACCAATCACGCAAACTATGCAGGCTGTAGGCACGAGCAAAGAATGCACAAAAATGAGCAATTTGTGTGTTTTTCAGTGCTCTGTAGCTCCTCAACCGTATATCTGACTTTAATGAAACTTGATAGGTTCAGAGATCTATAGGACCAGACATTCCAAATTTCAGGCAAATCCGTTGTACGGTGGCAAAGTTAAGTGGCCAAATTTCAGGTTTAACCTTAAATGGGGTACTTAACCCTAACTATAGTGGCACTACCGTGCCACTATAATATATATACATATATTGCAAAAAACTCTGTTAATACATCAGTTAGGGTTGTTTCCACAGTGATAAAAGTGTGGAAATGCGGTGTTAGGGTTACCACCCCAACCCCCTGCCCCTATCCTCAAACCCCTAACTCCACATTCGCCCAACCCCCCCACACACATGCAAGATTGTAAGACCCTATACCAGTCAGTCACATTTGTAAGCACAATAATCACTACACTGTACTTCTGTCACATAACACTGTGTAATGAAAAAACAAATACAGTATGATCGACTCTGTACTGCCAGTACAGTATAGAAACATAGAAGTTGATGGCAGATAAGGACCGCAAGGCCCATCCAGTCTGCCCATTTCTTTTTCTACCTTATAAATGTGCCATCGGCCTTTGCTCTGTCAGTGGCCTATCTATTCATACTCATTTGTATTGCTCCCTTATGCCTATCCCATACCTGTTTGAAGCCCTGCACTGTATTCATAGCCACCACTTCTTGAGGTAAGCCATTCCATGCATCCACCACCCTTTCTGTGAAAAAGAATTTCCTCACATTCCCCCTTAATCGGCCCCCCTCTAATCTCATGCTGTGTCCTCTTGTCCTGCTATTTTCTTTATATTTAAACATGTTAGACTATTTCACCGTGTTAATGCCCTTAAGGTGTTTGAATGCCTCAATCATATCACCATTCTCCCTCCTTTGCTCAAGGGTATACATATTGAGCTCTGTTAATCTGTCCTCATATGTCTTCTGATGCAGTCCCTGCACCATTTTGGTTGCCCTTCTCTGGACTGCCTCAATTTGGTTAATGTCCTTGTGAAGGTGTGGCTTCCATACTGCACGCAGTACTCTAGATGGGGCCTAACCAGTGTCTTGTAAAGAGGGATTAGCCTCCCTCTTACGACTTGTGATACCCCTACTAATACACCCTAACACCCCTAGCCTTACCTACTGCTTTAGAGGTCTGCTTGGATGATTTCAGGTCATCAGTGATGATGATGCCCAAGTCTCTTTCTTCCTTTGTGACTGCTAGCAACTCCCCTCCCAGCCTATAGGTGGCTTCAGGGTTTCTCTTCCCTATGTGCATGATCTTGCACTTCTTTGCATTAAATCCCAGTTGCCACTCTTCTGACCATTTTGCTAGTTTGTCCAGATCTCTTCTCATTCTGCCCACCCCATCTGGATAATCTACTCTGTTGCAGATCTTGGTGTTATCTGCAAATAGACAAGCCTTACCCTCTAGTCCATCTGCAAGATCACTAATGAAGATATTGAAGAGGACTGGCCCCAGGACTGATCCCTGAGGTACCCCACTTGTGACTTGCAACTCTTCTGACTGTATACCATTTACCACCACTCTCTGTTTTCTGCCCGTCAACCAGTTTGCCACCCAGTTGACCAACTTCTGACCCACCCCGAGCCTACCCAGCTTATTTATCAATCTTCTATGTGGAACAGTGTCAAAAGCTTTGCTGAAGTCAAGGTAGGCGACATCAACTGCTCCCCCTTGGTCCACCACTCTGGTTACCCAGTCAAAGAAATCTATGAGATTAGTTTGACAGGACCTTCCTTTTGTAAACCCATGCGGTCTTGGATACTGTGCCCCTATGGATTCCAGGTGTTGCACTATCCTTTCCTTAAGGAGTGCCTCCATAATCTTGCCCACTACTGAGGTAAGACTGACTGGTCTGTAGTTCCCTGCCTCCTCCTTGCTACCACTCTTGTGGAGCGGGATCACATGAGCCCTTCTCCAGTCTTCTGGGACCTCTCCTGTGCTCAGAGACTCACTAAACAGTTCTGCTAATGGCTGTGCTAGTTCCACCTTTAGCGCCTTAAGTACCCTGGGATGTATGCCATCAAGTCCCATTGCCTTATCCACCCTGAGCTTAGCAAGCTCTTGTAGGACCCTTTCTTTTGTGAAGGGAGTAGTGCTCACCTCCTTCCCCGCTGTGTTCATGATGCTGAGCTGTGGGCCCTGCCGTACCTTTTCTTCAGTAAATACTGAGCAAAAGTATCTATTTAGGATAGATGTCTTTACAGGGTCCTCCTTCTCACATGCTCCCTATTCTCCATTAAGCTTAGCAATACCCCCTCTGGACTTTCTCCTTTCACTAATGTATCTATAGAAAGTCTTGTCACCTTCTTTACTGTTAGTGCTAGTGTTTCCTCAGTTTGGGACTTTGCCTGCCTTACTGCCTTCCCTGCTTCCCTTAGGGCAGTTTGGTATGCCTCCTATCTTCATCCCGCTGTGTTCCTTATATTTCCTGAAGGCCAGCCTTTTGGCTCTGACCTTTTCTGCTACTGTATTTGAGAACCAAAGTGGTTTCCTTCTTCTTTTGCACTTCCTTTTCTCTCTAACACAATGGGATGTTGATTCAAGTATTGCATCCTTAATGCTTGCCCACTTTGCCTGTACCCCCTCACCTGTGTTTCTTTTTTCCAGGGCTAGCTTAACTCTGTTGGCCATCTTATCAAAGTCAGCTCCTCTGAAGTCCCATATTTTCGCCTTGGAATGGGATGATTTAGATGTAGTAGCCAAATTGAACCATACCATGTGATGGTCACTGGCTCCCAGGTGACCTTCTACCTGGAGATCTGTGATCCCTTCCTGTTAGTCAGTACTAGATCTAGGATAGCCCTGTCTCTTGTGGGTTGCTGTACCAGTTGTTTGAGGCCCTCCTGCAGGGAATCCACTATGTGTCTAGTTCTGGCAGATGTTCCTGCTGGTATTGACCAATCTGTATCCGGCATGTTGAAGTCTCCCATTATCAGAACCTCCCTTTAGCTGTCATGTTTTGTATATCTTCTAACAGTAATGTGTCTATGTCCTCCCCTGGTCTGGGGGCCTGTAGACAACCCCAGTTCTTATGGCTGTCCCATTTCCTGTTTCCATGGTGACCCACAGTTCTTCTGGCTCCTTATGTGTATTCTGAATTTCTGTAGATTTGATATTTTCATTGACATACAAGGCCAATCCCCCTCCTTTTTGCACCTCGGTCTCTTCTGAACAATACATAGCCAGGTACTGAAGTCTCCCAAGTGTGGTTACTGGTAAACCACATCTCACTAATTGCTACTATGTCCAGTTTAGCCTCTGACATTATTGCCTGCAGGTCTGGGATCTTATTTCCCAGGCTGTGAGCATTTGTGTACATGATTTTCCATTGGCCAGATTTCGGTGTGTTAGTTATTGGGTGAGGTCTGGCATTACCCCTGTGCATCGTATGGGGAGACAAACCTTTTTTCTTACCTGGTGATGCAAATGAACTGCAAACATGCTGAATCCCTGTTTGACCACTAGCTGAGGGGGGAGGGGTGTTCTTCCCATTCGACGTATGGTGTGCTGCACCCCTCTCCCCATTTGCTAGTTGAAATATTCTGCAAAGACATCAAACTTCTGCCCCAATGCACTGACTCCCTCCTTAGTCAGATGCAGTCCATCAAGTTTAAAGAACTTTCGCTCCCAGAACTGTTGCCAGTTCCCTACAAATCTGTGTCCTTTTTCCTGGCACCAGCCCTTGAGCCATGTGTTTAGCTCCCCTATCTCCCCTTCTCTGACCTTCTGTCCATCTGCCCCCCTCTCCCAGACTGGCAGGATCTCAGAAAAGGAGATGCTGGATGAAATGGATGATAGTTTGTCGCCCAGTCTGGTCAGGTGTTCCTTGGTCTCCACAACTGACCGGCTGGTGAGATCATTAGTCCCTATGTGTACTAGGACATCAATGTTTTCTCCTGCTTTGTGAACAATTTTAGCAATGCGGTCAGTGTCTCTCCATGCTGATGTACCTGGAAGACATCTGACCATTACCCCTGGCTGGATATGGGTATCAACTCCCCGAATCATGGAGTCTCCTATGATCAGAAGTTTTTTGGATTTCCTTTTTGCTTTTTTAGTTTTGGTTCCTGATTTGGGTGAGTTTTGTTGTGCTAACTCCTGTGCTGCAGTGTCCTGCTCTACAGTGTCTTCTGCCTCTTTGTTTGATTGCAGAGATAGAGGCAGATACCTGTTTGTAGTGTTTATATGGTTTTTGGTGGTAACATGTTGGAGAGCAGAGAGTGATGGGGCACCCGATTTGCCCCTCCTAACCACCTTCCAACCTCCTGGACCAACTACCCTCTGTGGTCAAGGTTCTTCTGTTGAATGCTGGGGAAATGGCGAGTGGTTCTTATAATGTATTTCCTCTTAAATATGAAATTTGGAGGCGTGCAATCTCTGCCCATGCTTCCTGGAGCTGAGCCCTAAGATCTCCAAAGGCCCAGCATGTAGGACAGTGTCCTAAATCCTGTAAGACTGTCCTTCTGAAAATTGTTCCACAGTACCTGCAGTTAATGATATCCTTTCCAGATAAGTTGCTGGGTTTATAACCTAGTCAGAGTAATTAGAAGGAAAAAAGGGAAAAAAAATGCAAGTAATGGTTTGATTGTGTTTTGTTTTTGTTTAACTTGGTATAACAAGTTAAATTACTAGTGCCCCTGTAAATGAGCTTACCTTGTGGAGGCCCCACTGATCTGCCCCTTCCTGCTCTGCACAGAAAATGTCACAACTGTGGTACCCTATAAAAGGAGTGTAGTGTGGGGTGGTTGGGGATGGGGGTGGGTGGCTGGGCCCTTCCCCCTGCTGAAAAAGAAGAACCATGGATGAAAGAACAAGGAGGTAAGAGCAGAAACTATCAGTCAACAACAAATGCAGTAACCCTGAAAGCTTATCCTAATGTTAGATAAAACTGTAAAACCTGTAAAGCACCACCTGTAATAATTTCAGAGAAGATATACCCTGTAAGAAACACTTTGCTACAGAGAAAAATAAAGCAGTAACAGAAGATATACCTTGCAAAAGACAATTTGAATCAGAAGATTACAGCAGTAATCTGTTAGCACACACCTGTAGGCACACCTTGTAATAATGCAGAAAAAGGTATACCAGCGACAACAATTTGAATCAGAAAAATAAAGCAATGAAATGTTAGCAACAAACAGTAGCAATCCTGTGAGTAAAAAAGAAACACAACACCACACAGTAAATCTGCCTAGCCAAAATAAGTCTTAATCCTTTTCCCTTGCTCTGGTAAGTTTCTCTACTCTGCCTTTCAAGCAGTCTTATAAGGAAAGAGCTCAGGTGAAGCTAGGTGTCTTGGCCAGCAAACCAAGTCTTCTACGATACGTATGATGACACATTATAGCTGGCATGTCTTTTTCATGCCATGAAATGTAGTCTGCACAAACTTTCTAAACATTGATTTTTATGTGTCATAATTCTACAGTTGGCTTGCTGCAGGTATTGTTGCTAACACATAGGCATGTGGTAGCAGGACAGACACAGCTGACACATACATAGTACTTTTCATGTACTGCTCAGGTATGAAACTAGCACCATCACGTGTTGTAATATTTCTGTGTTACCTGGAAATACTCATTAGCAGCATGTTATGTTTAGTGTTGGATGTTACAACTGGTGGGAGCATGGGGTCTGAAACAATCTTCCAGTTTGTGCATAATGATATGAATCTGTGGGAGTGTGGACTCCCCAGGCCCTGCGCTCCCACTTACATATCAGTATGGAACCATACAGTAGCCTTATAGGGCAAGAAACACTTGTAAAACTAGTTTGCCAATATCTCAGCAACCGTAGCAGCTATGAAAAAATTCAAGTGTTGTTGTAATCATGACAGCGAGATAGCTACATGAGATAAGTCAACAAAATCAAAATACATATCTCACATGGTTTACAAGACACAGGCATTGAAAAGTGCTGAAAAGGCACCCTTGGAACCCTTGGAACTCATTTTTGCCAATATCTCCATAACTGTAGCAAGTAAGGAAAAAAATTCCACGCTGGTATATTTACAAACTTGTTTCTCTAGCTTAGATCACCTAGAGGTGATCTAATCTGCAGGTAGCGAAACATTCGTATCTCACTTCATTTTCGAGATACGGGCACCGAAAGTCGCTATAGGCTCTGCACTGTTGTCCTATGGGAAAAATCAAAACTCAGTGATAACATATCTATGGAATTGATTAACTTTTCAACACCTAACTAGCATAATTCACACCTCTGGGGCATCCTCTTAATACCCTGCAAATTTCAAGCCAAAAGACCAAACCATGTTTTTACAGTACAGTGACATTTTAAAAATCCTACTTTGCAAGGTAGCAAAATCTCCAACTGTGAGATCAATCCCCTTTCATGAGATGTCAAAATTGATGTCTGCAAGAAATCCTTGACTATCAGATTTTGGCCATCTGGTCCCTAAGTGACGGTCAAGGATTTTGCTACTCACGAAAGGGGATTGCTCGAGGACTGGGATTTTGACATCTCCCGTAGTAGGATTTTGTTAGCTCATGAAAGGGGATTCAAAAACCCAATCCCCTTTTGTGAGCTGACAAAATCCCAGTCCGTGAGCCAATCCTCTTTTATGAGGCAGAAAAATCCTTGACCGTGAGACAGTCCTCATCCATGAGAAGGGCTATCTGGTCCCTAAGTGACCAGTCAAAGATTTTGCTGCCTCACAAAAGTTTAGCTCTGAACTAGGATTTTGTCAGTCGTGAAAAAGTATCAGAAGCGAGTCACAAAAGAAGAATTTCAAGATTTGAAATGGATGTTTTTTGGCCAAAATGAAGCAAACCAAAGGTATAGGTTTGTAGAGTGCAGCTCCCTGAACAAACCCCATGCCTTACTGCAACAAGAAGTCACCCATGGAGGAAGCTACAACATTTTCTTTTGGGGAAAAAATGAAAACAAGATGGTGCTCATGGACAAGGAATTTTTTCTCACAGACTAGGATTTTTTAAATCCCCTTTAGTGAGCTGACAACATCTTTGACCATGAGCCCAATCCCCTTTCACAAAATATACATATAAACCTTGGAGCGAACTGAGCATGCTCAGAACCCAAAATTAAAAAATGTAATAACTTTGGGGCGGATTAATATTTTTTAACCAAAGCAATGCAGGATTGTTTTTTGACCCAAACTCTTTGCACATTCCAAATTTCAGACCAAAACACTAAATTGTGTGATCACAGCATGATAGGTGAAAAACATCGCAAAAGTGGCGAAAAATGCATTTTTCAATGCTTTGCTGTTCAGAAATTGTAAGTCCAACTAAAGAGCAACTTGGCAAATCAAGAGATCTACCATGCCAAACCTCACATTCCAAATTTTGTGCGAATCCATTGAATGGTTGCAAAGTTATTAACATGCAAAATTTGGGGTTTAACATTAAAGTGCCTACTCAACCTAAAATGTGGCACTATCATGCCACTAATAATATATATATATATATATATATATATATATATATATATATATATATATATTAGAGCAAAAAACTCCATTTAATGCATCAGTTAGGTTGTTCACAGCAAAAAATGCTAGGAAATTTGAGGTTAGGGTTGAAAGCCCCCCTTGGACCCCCAACCCACCCCAACTAGCATCAGGGTGTGCGTTGGGGTTGTCAGTCTAACTCTCTCCCCATTCTCCTATACCTCAGCTTCTTTACACATGTGATGGGTGGGAAGGCCGATGACCCAATGCACACTCGATGCTGGTTGGGGGTGGCTGAGGGGCAAGGGCAACCAACCCCAAATTTAGCTGCTGTGGAACAACTTAACTGATGCATTAAATGGAGTTTTTTGCCTCTATTCCCTTCTTTTGAGGTGAGGATGATAAATAATGAAAGGAATGCAGTGGCAGCAGCGCGGGGCCATTTGGGCCCCGTGCTCTTGCCACGGGATGTCTTGTTACACAGTAACAGGAACTGCAAAGCAAAGGCAAGAGGCAACAGTAATGCACATGGCAAAGCAAATGTAAATGGCAAAGCAAACGTTAATAGAAACACAAGCATAAAGTGATGCCGAACCAGTTACGTAAATGGAGACATTAAACAGAACTGCATACAGAACGCAACTGGTAACACACACATTCATGGTACCACAATTGTGAATGCATATGGTAACAGTAACACCAACAATAACACTCAAGTAAACAGAAATGCATGCACGTACGAAAATGCAAACTGTAATGCACACACTCACGGAACCACAGTTGTAAATGCAAATGGTTATGGTAGCAGCAACAATAAAGCCAATAAAAACAGAAACACAAGCACATACGAAAACACAAACTGTTACACATAAGGTCTTGGTACCACAACAGTAAACATGAATGGTAACAGTAACAGCAACAGTAAAGACAACAGAAACAGAAATGCAAGTGCATATGAAAATGCAAACCGTTACACACATGGTGGCGTAGACGGGAACGGTGATTCAAATGGTAACAGAAGTGCAACTGGAAATGCTAGCTGTCACAGTAACAAAAGGGCACACCCTTATTTTCTCCAAAAACTGCATTGAAAAAACTAATTGAAAACAAAGAATGTATACATTATAATTGACTTCAGAGCAGAAAAGTATGACTTGGAATACTAAATTGCTTATATCTCAGGAACCGTATGAGGTAGGAAAAAAAATAAAAATTTGTATGAATTATTACTTTTCCTAGCTAGTTTTTTGATTAGCTCCCAAATTAGGGGGCTAAGCAATTTTTTGACAAAAAAGTCCGTATCTCGCACCATTTCTGAGATACGGGCCCTGAAAGATGGCATAATGTTATCCTATGGGACAAATCAACAACTTCGGAGTATTGTCACTTTGCCGCCCTGTAATACTTTTTCTCTGAACCACCAAAAGGCATATTTGTAGGATGTTGGCTTTCTTCCCTCCAAATTTCAGCCCAAAAGACCAAACTGTTATTTTCCAGCAGAGCGGCAAAGAATTCCTGTAATATGGCAGATGCCGTAATGTTATCCTATGGGAAAAAGTGCCAACTTTGTAGTGCTATAACTGTGCCACCCTGTAATATTTTTGACCAATCCACTAAAAGGCACGTCTTTGGGATGGTGCTTTTCTTCCTTCCAAATTTCAAGTAAAAAGACTAAACCATTTCTGAGATATTCTATGTCAAAGTTTGTCAACATTTCCCTATCTATTCCATTATAAGAAATCTGGCCATCTTGTCCCTATTTTGCGATCAAAGGTCACGATCAAAGAATCTCATGATCAAACATTTTTTTTTTATTCAATATGTTTTATTGACTTTACAGAGAAAACATGGCTTTGTCAGGTCTATACTTACATGACATCAAAATTATTTTTAATCATGGTTTGGTATAGTGACAGTGAAATTAACAATCTCAGTAAAGTTTTTTTAACTTTCAAGCAACAAAACCCATTAACCCACTCCCATAACACATACAACCCCCTTCCCCCCAGCATCTATAAATTTAAAGAGCCACTCAATTTACCTGAGGCAGGAGCTCGGGAAGTACTATAATCTCTAGCATTGACACTTCAACAGTTTATAGAAACTAAGGCTTCCAGGCAACCAAGACCGCATCTAGCGGCCCCCATTTAGCATTATAGGTTTGTATCTTATTGTTCATTTTTGCTATATGCAGTTCTAATTGTAATGACATCATAATCTCTCGATATCATTCAACCACCGATGGTATCTTAACCTCTTTCCAGTGCCTAAGAATAAATGCTTTTGCAGCTGCTGATATGATACCTATAAAGGCCTTCCTCTGTTTACCCATACCTCTGGGGAAAATATTTAGTAGACATATTTCCGGTATGAAAAAAGGCTCTAATCCTAATACTGGTTGCACAGAAGTGCAGACTGAATTCCAGAAAGGGCGAATCTTGGTGCAGGTCCATAATACATGGTATAAGTCATCCTTTCCAGTCTAGCATCTGCTACATCTGGGCGACTCTAATTTGCCCATTTTGTGTAGTTTGATGGGGGTGTAGTACAAGTTATGTATAATATTGAATTGCTGCAGTTTATATCGATCCTGTCTAATATATCTACTATTATTCTCCCATATTTGTTCCCATACTCTTTCATCTCCAATCTTTAATCTCTGTCTCCAATATATACCAATCTTGGAGGAAGTCCATTTGTCTCTGGTCTGAAATTCATGATATATCTTAGACACTGGGGCCCAGATATTCAAACTGCTCCCAAAATGTGCGCAACAGCAGGAACAAGCACAATTCAATTGTGCATATGCGCAACAGACGCGATATTCAAACATGGAGCAAAACAAATTGCGCAAGCAGCCAACATCTGAATATCGCACAAACTGCGCCATAGCGCAACCAGGAAGGGAAAGCTGAGCAGAAAGGTTGCGCCATAGCGCAACAAGGCCAGCCCAGCTGAGCAGTCCAGAGGTGCCATAGCGCAAGCAGAGCCCCCCCAGCAAAGCAATGGAACTGCACAACCAGGGAGGCAGGCTGGGGCCCACCGCCAGCCATGCCACACATGGCACAGGAACACACTGCAGAACCAACAAGACACCTGCACACCCAAGCACAGCATCACTGGGGTGGGACAGATGATCTACTGGCCCATGGGACAAGCCAACAAAGCACAGCAGGGCCATGACGCCCAGCACAACCACTGGCAGGCTGAGACTGCCACACACGAGGGTTGACAACCACAGTGCACATCAGCACCCATGCACACAGCACACCCTGCACCATGACCCCAAGACACCACCCATGTGCAGTGACTGGCACTGCAGGAAACACCATGCATCCCCCCCCGGCACACGTCAACCTCGTGTAGCAGAGAACCATACAAGCCAGACCCACCCTGTGCACCCAACAGTGGGTGGCAGCAGATGGCAAGACCAACAGAAAGTCACTGCCACACTGGAGACACCTCCCCGTGCACACACACACGCACACACACACACACACACCCAGGACCATACCACCCCAGATGGCATGCACACCACTTCAACTGAGCAACCATAGCCAGCTGCAAATCAGAGACCAACACAGTATTCATATCAAAATATATATATATATTAGAAAAATGTAAAGTACAAAATGAACAACAACAAAACTATTTACAAGGGGAGGTAGGGGTACAAGGTAGAAAGTGGGCAAGAATAGGGATGAACAACTTGGAGAGGAAGGCAAGGCGGGGAGGGATGGGTGAAGTGGGAAGGAAGCCGGCCTAAGGCCTAGCAGGCTGGTCCTCAGCTACCTGGTGCCATCATGCCTGGCTGTGCCTCCTCCGTAGCCCATGGTGCTGTATATCCTGGAGGATGGTCCTGTTTTCCATGGACTCCCGGGTCAGCTGTTGCAGTGCCCGCTCAATTCTGCGGAGCACAATGAGGCCTAGGAAAAGGGAACACAGTCAATGGCTGTGACTGAACACAACCCTGAACACCACCCAACCTGCAAGCCATATAGCCCAATGTCCCGCACCTGTGATGGTATGCACCCACCCACAGTGACCATGCACATGGCAAGCCCAACCAGGCGGCACCAGCTATGTGCACCACTGCACACACACACACTGCCCATGTCCATCACAGCACAAACAAGGCTGTCAAGTGACGTGGCAATGTGGTGCGATGCCAGTTCCACAGCCATGTGCCCAGTGCATGCATGGACCACCAGTGACACACACACAGACGTGCAGTGACACTGGACAGTGATGAATGTCACCTGTGTCGTGCATGGTTGTGTTGTGCATGGCTGGTGGTCATGCCCACCCCCTCCAGCATGCAATAGCATCCATGATGTAATGATACTCACACTCCGCAAGCAGCTGTGGCTACTGCTGCTGCTGCTGCTGTGGCCCACCCCTCGCAGCACCACAGACTGCCACCGGGGCCCTGCCATGGCCCTCCTCATCCCGTGCCTGCATCCTCTCTGCCCGGCCTGTGGGAGGCAAATGTTGAGAAAAACATCAGTGTGACTCCAAAGCAGACTGCCCCCTGCCCCAGTGAGAGTGCCTGCCCACACATCCAGACCCATGCATCTCACACCTGCACACACTGACACAGCCAACCATGTCAGAGCCATCACCCATGCACAGCCACCAAAACACACTCACACCCCTATGGAGAATACAGGTGCATAGATGGTACACCCACCTGGCCTAGGCACAACGCCCCTCCTGGCACGTGACCATAGCCTCTCATGCAAGTCCGGCTCCCTCCTGCAGAGGTCACTGTACCTGTGCCGGCACTGCTTGGTAGACTGGCGCCACCCAGTGACCCCCACCAGGTCATTGGCCACTTGCAGCCAGACCTGGGTTCGAGCCATGGTGAGGGGGCTCCTCCCCATACAGTGCCCCATAGTGGGGCTCTACCAGGGCCACCAGGTTGGCCACCTCCACCGGGCTCCATTGGAGTGCCCTCCTGCGTGCCATTGTTCCAACTTTACAGCAGGCAATATGGCGCCCCACAGCGCGGCAACCCCACATGGAAATGTTGCGCAATAGAACACCATAGGTTCCAATTGCACAGTTCGTACAGCGCCGTCGGTCCACGTAGCACTGTCACCAGACAGCACAATAGGGCCGTTCACATGGCAGCTGAACAGCGCCAGGGGGAAAAGGTCGGACACCAGGTCAGGGGGTCTATGACGCAAGGCCATGCACAGCGCCATCTGATGTTTACGCATCCTGCGCGACTGACAACCTGCGTGCCAGTGCCACAGTGGACTATTGCGCAGTAGTGCCACAGCGCCATATAGTGCCCAGTGCTGTAGCGCCACTGGCACAATGGTGGCCATGACCTGAATTGCCGATCACGCACAGCACATCATCAGCATGGCAGACACCTGCGTAAGCTACCTGGGCATGTGCAATGCAGTGTACTGCACAGTCACAGATCTGCGCTATTGGCTCAGCTGGCTCAACCGTATTGCGAAAAGCGCAATGGCGCGATACTCAGCCAACACATGCAAATCATCCAATCAGCCATTCAAAGGTGCAGTGGCATGATTTTCATCTCATTACAGTTGCTCCACTCCTAATTTGCATGTATTGCGCTATAAAAGTGCGACAGTGGGCTGCGCTGGATAGATTCGGTTACTGCAGGTGAGAGGTGAGTTGCATGCTGTGGGATGTTCTGGACAATGGGCATGGGATAACGCTGTAGACTGCATGGTGACAGGTGTCCACTTCCACCCATACAGATCGCCATGACCAAGCAGAGCCAAGGTAAGGGTGAGGATGATGGGCGAAGGAGGAGGAGGTCCAACTTCACCACGGCAGAGACTGAGGCCCTCTTCCAGACCTACCTGGAGGAGGAGGCAATACTGAGTGGACGGCGGGGCACCCCTCAGGCCCATGCAGCTGCATGGGAGGGGGTAGCCTGGGCAGTGAACCTGCACGGAAGCCACCAGTGCTCCATGCAGGAATGCAAAAAGAAGATTGGGACAGACCGCAGGAGGGTAAAGGAGAAGGTGGCAGCCCTCAGGGTGGCACGTGCTGGCACTGGCGGGGGTCAGCCAGTGGTGGTGGAGCTGACCCCGGCTGAGGACCGACTGGCTGCATCAATGCAGTGCAGTGCTATTGAGGGCGTACCAGGAGGTGTATTCCAGACAGGTGGAAGCCCATCACTGCACGGTATGACATGGTGGTGGTGTTGGGGGGGAAGGTTGTTCACATGCACTCACATGTCCTCTCTTTTTGTTACAGATCCTGTTCGTCTTCAGGGGATGGTGGTGGTGGGTCCAGGCAGTGAGGATGACCTGCTGGACATGGAGGAGGGTCCATCCACCTCTGTCACCAGCCAACATGCACTGCACCAGCATGCACGCTGGGCTGCCAACTCTGGTGTCAGTGAGTCGGGTGTGGGGGGTGCACAGCCTGTGTCTCAGCAGTCTGGCATGCAAGCATGCCAGCACGCTGTGACTGTGGCTGTAGCATGTACCTGCACCATTGATGATGCAAGGACTGCAATGGGCAGTGACATGTGTGTGTCCCATGACGGACACACAGCAGGCCAGCATGTGCCCCTGGGCCTTGCTGGTTCCAACTTGTGTGCCAGCATGTCGGCACAGTCCCAGGCTGTGCCTGTCAGCACCGGTGGCTGTGCAGGTGTCTGGCACTGTTGCGGCCACAGCAGTGGAACGAGTGGTCCCTGGGGCACAGCGGTTGGAGGGGCAGCAGCAGCAGCAGTCACCCACCAAGTTTGGGGGTACAGTGTCCAGCGGTGGCACATGCCCACCACCCTTTGATACGCCCATTCCTGGTCCTGGCGAACAGTGCCCACCCTCAAGGGGTGTTGTGCATCAGGACCTTCCACATCCTGGGGGACAGGATGCCATTGTGGCAGAGTACCCATTGGATGAGCACACCCGCCTGCTGCAGGAATCAGTACAGCAGCAAAGGCGGGTTGCAACATCTGTGGAGGCACTGTGTGCGGCTGTGGAGTGGCACAGCAGGGAGTGTGCTCTGGACCATGCAGAGATGGTCCATATGTGGATGGATGTGACCGCCGCCATTGACAGGCAGACCCAGGCATTGGTCGCTGTCGTGGCTGCATTGGGCACACACGCAGGTGCTCCTGTACTGCGCACCCCACACAGTACGCTCTCCACTCCCGGTTCCCGGCATCATGCAACACCAGGCCTGTCGATGCCGGGTTCTGCTGTGGGCATCCCAAGCACCCCTGGTGCAGGTATGTTTGGCATCCTATGGACCCCAGTGCGGACAAGGTCGCGATCGCACAGTGGGACCCCTGGTGGTCCATCGGTGCCACCCCATGTGGCCCCTGCTCAGCCTGCCAGTGCTGTTGGGTCATGGTGGGGCCGCCCACGCATCCGCAGTGGCCGTGGAACGGTGCAACATGACTGACCTGTCTCCCAGTGCGGGCCCTGTCTGCTGCTGCCCTGTGTGCACTGTGCGTCATGGTGGGCAGTGCACTGATGGGTGCCCTGCCCATCACGCCAACATACGAACCACCTACACACCATCCCGACTGCTGTCCACAGGTGCGTGTGCATGATGATGCCTGCATTGTACTGTACACCAAGGTGCAAGGGTGCCCAGCATCTGACACACGTGCTTGGACAGTACAGGTGGTGGGTGTGGTCTGTGGATCTGTGTGTTTGCCATGTCTGTTCCTGCTCTGCTTTGCACCTGCCCATGTACGCTTTGTGCCTGGTGTGTTTGTGTGTGTGTCCATATGACTGTTCGCCCCTCCCTGATGGTGTGTTTGTGTGCCTGGTCCCTTCCACCCCCCTTGCCATCATGCACCCCTGGTGTGTTACTCTGTGTGCCTGTGGGTTGTGCCAGGACAGTCTTGTTTGCACATGGCCCCTTGACTTACCTGTGTTGTACATAATGCTCCTCCATGATGGTGTCCCGGTGCAGCTGGGCCTGCCGGATCAGTTGGGGGTCCCGCCGTCCAAGGGGGGGCTGCTCATCACCATCAACACCGGCGCCACTGGCATCCCCATCGCTGTCCCCCTCTTCAACCTGTACGGCTATCCCACAGTCATTGGCCATGTTGTGCAGGATACAACAGGCCAGGAATATCCCACAAGCCTTTGAGGGGCTGTACTGTAGGGCACCGCTGGAGGTGTCTAGGCATCGGAAGCATGCCTTGAGCATCCCAAACACCCGCTCAATGATGTTGCATGTGGTGGCATGTGCCTCATTATAGCGTTGCTGCAATGGGGTCATGGGGTGCCAGTACGGTGTGAGCAGCCAGGGATGGAGTGGGTATCCGCTGTCACCTGTGTGGAGATAGTGGAGATCAGTCTCATGTTCAGGTCCATATTGCCCATATCCCATGTGTGCCACTACCATGGCACCTGTGGCATTCCCACCCTTGCCCCGAGTTTGCATTTCCTACATGCGTACTCACCCACTAGATGGCCTGTGGGGATGTCCCCTCTCGAATCGATGGCACAGTGCGGACTGATGCCATATAAAGGCATCATGTGCTCCACCAGGGTGTGTGGCACAGACACTGATTATATGCCCAGTGGCACACACACCACCTGGCAGTTGACACTGGGAAGCCCTTTCTATTCCTGTAGCGGCCCCATCAGGTCAGGCGGCGTGCGAATGGCCACATGGGTGAAGTCTATGGCCCCTAGCACGCCAGGCATCGTGCTACCCTGTGGAACACCTGCATGTTTGCTGTACGCTCTGCCGCAGTGCTGGGGAAATGGATGTGCTCCGTAGCATGTGGCAGCAGTGCGCTGAGGAATTGGGTGAGGATGAGTGAGGTGGCTGACTGTGTGATGCCTGTGGTGTCCCCTGTTGGCCTCTGGAAGGTGCCCGTGGTGAGCAGGCACATGCAGGCTGTCACCTTGGTCTCCACTGACAGAGCATGACTCCGTCGTGAGGGTGCCTGCATCACATCACTGCACAGCTCACAGAGCCGCCTCAGTATTGCCCTGTTCAGGCGGTACCGGCCCGATCTCTACATTTGTGTACAACTCAAAGCTGATCACGGCACGGTACTGCCTGTTGGGATGTACCACCGCAGGCCCATCCACGCCACGTCCCCTGCACCTTGCATTCTCACCCCCTCATTACAGCTTCCATGTGGAGTTGCCACTGTCCATCTCCTGGCTTGTGCCCCCCGGCTGATGTTGCTCTGTACCCCGCTGTCCTGACTGCTACTTCCACTGCACGGGCACCCCCGCTGGCCTCTGCAGCCTATGGCCCACACTGCTTCCCTTGCCTGCCCTGGCCTGTCACTGTCTGTCTTTCTCTCTCTCTCTTTCCCACTTGGCATCCCTGTGGCATTCTTGTGCTGCTTCCTTGAGCCTTTTTATTTTGGCTCATTTCTGCTGGGGCGCAACTTCCAGCTGGTCCGCTGTTGCGCATTGCACTCTTTATGCATGGATCCACCCTCTTCGGTTGCACATGCCATCATTTGCATTGCGCTGTTGCTCAGCATGTTTTCGGTGGCGCAATTGCCTCCTGCTGAATATCGAGAATGAAGCACTTTTGGACTTACGCGGCGCAACCCTAATACACATAAGCGCCCAGCCCGCAGAATATCCACACCCTGGATGTTTTGTTCTGCTATCTTTAAAAGAAATACAGCTCATATTCTTCTTCACCCCGTTTTCCCATTTTCCCCAGGCGGGCTTTTATTGAGTCCCTAATCTGCCAGTATTTGTAAATTTTCCCTTCTAATTCCGGTATTCGAATACAAGCTTGTTCATACATCAATAAGTTCCCTTGGGGGGCTAAATCTCCCAATTTTAACCCACTTAGGGGTTCCAAGAATTTGGTGGGGATTGGGGCTCCCTGTATTAGAAAATGCTTATTGTGCAGGATAGGTTGGTCAGGTGAATTCTGGCAGTTCACCTTTAAAAACTTCTGCACTTGGTGCAGGGCTTTTATTGACCACCCGATGGATGTATTCTTAAGTGCTCTGGATAGGAGTCTGAAAGTCAGAAAAGGAATTGAATTTAGTGCAAGTGCACAGTTACAGGCCAAGTCTCTCTCAATATTAATCCATGGAGGGACATACTTGTTGGGGTCTACCGTAAAGGTTGGTAGAGTCCAATGAACTAATTGCTGACATGTGATGCCATATAATATTTAAAAAAGGAGGGAAGCACTAGTCCACCTGACTTCTTTAATACAGTAAGTTTCCTATATGATCGCCTTACAGCTTTCCCCTTCCATATGAACTCATTAAGGATCATTTGTATTGGACCAAACCATGCTTTTGGTAAATAAGGACACAACATATTTAGGGGGTAAAGGATCCTCGGTAGTATGTTCATTTTGACTATTTCAATTCTGGCCCAAAGAGATAACAGTAATAAACTCCATCTGGCTAAATCTTATCTGATTATATTGACTTGACTATTCAGGTTTTCATTTATCATTGTGGTTATATCCCGTGTAACCTTGATTCCTAAGTACAATAACACATTTGGCTCCCAACTAAACCCTGACTCTTTGTCTATGCACGGGGGGCATCTAGAGTTAAGCGGGAAGAGCTTTGTTTTGGAGATATTGAGTTTGTAATTCAAGACTTTTGAGAATTGTGTTATTTCATGTAGAATTATTGGGATACCTGCATCTGGATCTTCCATATGTAGGAGCTGGTCGTCCACATATGCAGACACCAGATACCTCTTATTACCTATTTGTACTTCCTTAATCACCTGTACCGTGTGCATTCTATGGATCAAGGGTTCCAGGTATAAATTAAACAGCAGTGGGGAAAGTGGGCAACCCTGTCTTGTGCCACATGAAAGAAAAGGGATCCGACAGTATTCCATTGCACCATATCCATGCTTTGGGAGATCTATATAACAACCTGATCCATTTTAGGAAACTATCTGGTAACCCAATCTTTGATAGGACAGCAAATAAGAAGTCCCAAGAGACCCTGTCGAACACCTTTTCTGCATCCAATGCTAACAAGGTCATCGGGGTCTGTACTTCTCGTGCCTGTAAAATTAAATAGTGAAGTTTACATATGTGATCACTTGATGCTCTATTGCTCATAAAACCAACCTGTACATCACTAACCATTCTGGGCATAAACGGTCCTAATCGACAGGCTAGGACTTTTGCCAGTATTTTAACATCTACATTTAACAGAGATATTGGTCTATAGTTCTCCGGGAGGATTTGATCCCATCCTGGCTTTGGAATGAGAGTTATGAGGGCTTCTAGGAAACTATCCTCAGAAAACCCCTCACAGTACAAATAGTTATATACTTTGGTCAATACAGGGGAAATTACATCTGTAAAGGCTTTATATACATTGGTAGTGAGGCCATCTAGTCCCGGGGACTTGTCCAAAGCAAGCTGTGTTATCGCTTGTTTCACTTCCCATGCTTGAATGGGCACTTCCATCATAGCCACATCTGTGGAATCCAACCTCTTTAAGACTACCGAGTCTAGATAACTATTGATGTCTTCTATTCTCACCCTATCATTCACTGGGAAAGAGTAAACTTCACCAAAATATTCCTTAAACACTGCCGCAATTTTTTGGGGGTCTGTAACGATAGGGTCACCAACTTTGCTTTGCAAAGCTGTCACATACCTGCTTGAGTCAAGTTGTTTAATCGTTAACGTTAAAAGTTTCCCAGCCCTATCAGCGGATTCAAGATACTTTATCTTGGTTCTTTGAAGAGCTAGTTCAGCCTTCTGCAACATAATGGAAGAGTACTGAGAATGTAATTGATTCAACTTAACCCAATCAGCCTCTGATGATTGTTTGGTAATGACACACTCCACTATACTAATGGCATTAGTGATTTCCTCTAGCCGCAACTTGTCTTTTTTAGTTTTGGTGGATGTAATTCTAATGCATTCACCCCTTAAAGCACATTTCAGAGTTACCCAAACAATATCAATCTTTGAAACTGAGCCTATATTTTGATCAAAGAAGTGGGTTATGAAATTTTTAAGGTGACCATATGTATCGGAGTCCTGTAACAGCAGATTGTTAAATCTCCACCTAAAGTCCCTCCTAAATCCAGGGTTTAACTCATATTTTATTGATATTGGAGAGTGGTCCGATATAACCCTAGTATGGATTTTTGCATCAAGAATCAAGGGAAGTACCTTACTACTTGCTAACCAATAATCAATTCTAGAGCAGATTTTATGCGGCATTGAAAAAAAAGTGTACTGCTTAACCCCTGGATTGTTAAGTCTCCAAACATCCACAAGGTTCAACGCTTCCATCATCTCCCTCAGGGCTCTTTGAGCCAGGGATAGCCCTGTTCTTCTATTGTCTGACCTGTCCCCCTATAACTGTGGAGCTATATTCCAGTCCCCACCAAGTAATATGATCTCGGTAAATTGAGGGTTTAATTTGTCCAGTAACTGCATAAAGAATTGTGGAGAGTCTATGTTGGGGCCATATACTAAACCTATAATGATCCGCTGCATTATTAGATCTCCAGTCAGTAAAATATATCGACCTTGCATGTCCCATTTTTCCTTTTCTAATTGGAAATTTAGTCTTTTGTGAAATAAAATAATGACCCCACCTTTGTTGGATGAAATCCCTGTACCAAATACCTGACCGACCCAATATTTCTTAAACAATTGAGCGTCTTCTCTTTTGAGATGGGTTTCTTGTAAACATGCCATGTCACAATTAAGGGTTGAAAGGTATTTTAGTACAGTTTGCCTTTTGCATCTATCCTGAACCCCTTTGATATTCCAACTTACTATGTTATTAACACTTGACATCATGATTTATCTCAAGTAAAGAGAAATGAAAAATGAAAAAGATTTCCCTACTGCATTCTGAATTGAACTAAGGCAGTCGTGTCTCTAGAAGTGGCTCTTGCTCTTCTCCTGCTAAGTAAGTAGATGCTGTCCCGTCCCACCCTTTTCCCCGAAAGTAGCAAATAACCCCACAAAATCAAATAACATCCCCCAGTTCTGACAACTGTTCTACTATACAAAATTGTCATGTGATTTATACCAACCCAGCAGAAAGTCTATCTGCTACCCAAATCCCAGATCCATTACTTACAGTGTATTAACCCTTTATATTCTTGCCCTTCATGTAATATGATTGGAACTTACCACAGTAAAAAAAAAAAAAACTTTAATTTTTTATTTAGAGACCATTTACCACCTTTTCATGCAGGGATCCTTCCACTTGGGAGGAACTTTCAGATTAACCTTTAGGAACAAGATACTTCACCATTTGTTATACTAGGTGTTAGTGACACTCACCCTACTATAATTGCAGAGCTATGGCATAAATTCGTTAGCTTTTATCCCCCTCTAGTGGGGGATAGCGAGTACTGCACAACAATATCCAAAACCGAACAAATTACACTCAAAATTGCTAAACTCAGATGCTCAGCTGGTTGATAAGCAAAGAAGACCCCTTTAAGTCTGTGTTATCACTGTGCATAACTCAAGTTACAATCATCCCATGACTCCCTAGTTGAGATTGAACCATTACAGTTCGTTTCTATTGTTGAGGCAAAGATTAGTGTTCATCTGCCTCCTCTACTAATCAAAGATAAGACCAAGATATATCCAATGTAGTGCTCAAGGTTGCAAGTCTATTAAATCTTTCCTGACGTAATATGTATCAGTGCTCTAGGACTGCGTTACCAAAAAGCTTTAACTGTGTTCGGATCACCCTGCTTAGTAATATTCTCCCAGGTTGGCACACCCTGATAGTCTGGGTTAATACGAAGAGGCATTGTCTGCAATTGTGGTGATCCTTGTTAATATGAGTTACTGTATTCTGTCCCCAAGAAGCTGAGGTTATCACAAGTTGCGGTTGTCATTTCACATTTTGCTATGCGTCCTCGGTATCCTAAAGCTATAGTAATAAAGGTGTCTGTTTCATTATCGGGGTCCTTGACATCAAGTTGCTATTTATAACGCATTTAGAAGAGGCTTTCACTATTTCAAGGATACACCGTGCTGTTCTGAATTTCTGGCTAAAACTTGTAAGCTGCTGCCCTTATTATTACCGACTATTTTCATATTGTTGTAGTTCTGCCCAAAATATGTGAACTCAGTTTGATCTGTTAGCCAATATTTTTAAACGTTGCAGCATGCCTATCACTTCTTTCGGCTGCTGATGTGTGACTTTCAAATCTGAGATTATATTCTCAAAGCAGCAACTGTATAATTTATATGACAGTGCCAGTAAAGCTCAGATGTGCTGTTTCGCCTGGGACTGTTTAACCATTTGGCATCCACACAGATAGTATACAGATTCAGGTCTGTAGCTAACTCTCTACTGTCCATTGTTTCTGCTTACACGACTACCCCCGATCCTATGTGAACAGATACTCGGACACCCTGGAACGGCACAGTAAACTCTGCATTCCGATTTTAAGGTACAGTCTTCATGCTTCGTTCTCTGTTTCATTTCGATCAATTGTTAAATGACTATGAGAACTATCATAGAGTCGCCCATGTCTTAGGAGCCAACTCAGTATTGTCATCTAAATACTGAGAACCGATCGGGCTTTCTCTCAGTTCACCATCCAGGGGGAGAAAACAACAATCACCATTATCCAAGACTAATCCAGAGAGGAGAGTATCACAGAACTCTTGACTTTACCCTCCTCCTCTCATCCATTACTCAGTCTTGCACAATTGGATACACATCATATTAAAAACTTGGAGGTGCCTGACTGGCTAAACTGACCCGCCTCTCTTTATAGGTGTGAAAATTGGTCTGCTGGAGAGGTTAATACTTTTGGGTACTAATTATAGCCTCTTTAATGTCAGGTTACATAGTCGAGTCACTCTCGAGCACTAACGGCCTTAATATTTGTAGAGCCTGGGTGAGCTATATTCCCTACCTTGCGGAGAGAGCATAGCA
The DNA here is from genome assembly GCA_016271365.2 of Neoceratodus forsteri. NCBI lineage: Eukaryota > Metazoa > Chordata > Ceratodontiformes > Ceratodontidae > Neoceratodus > Neoceratodus forsteri. Next base: position 1,058,214,619 of record CM028132.1, on the reverse strand, counting down.
AAGAGTGTCCATTTTTGCAATTACTTTCTACCTTGTTGGGGGGGCTCTCAGCGATGTAAGGAGCTGCTCCAAGGACTTATCAATGAAAACATTGCAGGGCATTAAATAGGGAGCATCTGCATTTGTCAAATCAAAAAGTCTCATGTATTCATCTGTGCTTATGTTATGACATTGTGGCGATCACCAATGCTTATCTGAACAACTCTGGGAAGGACTCTTTGAGATTTTGACATGCTACTTCAGCGGTTTCATAAGACTGCCACTGGTCATTTATTTTTACTTGTAGCACCGCTGGGTATTTTACTCGATATTGGATTTCAGCTGTGATTAATTTTGAGACTACTGGATGTAGTTCCTGACGCTTCAGTCGTACGGAGTGTGGCAGATCGTGCTTTACCCTGATTCGCTTGCCTTCCCAGGAGACTTCTTGTAAGGTTCTAACTTTAGTTAATATATGCTGTTTGTCCAGATAATTCAAAAGTTTGCAGATAATAGGTCTAGGCTGTGCACCCGCAGGTGGGGGAAGGGAAAAAGACCTATGCGCTCGTTCAACTATGTAACTGGGGCCTTTTTGGGGATGGACCCGCTATTTTTTTGAAAAGTTTCTGTGTAAACAGAACTGGTGATACCCCTTCTTCTTTTTCCTTAATACTGAAAATGATTAGGTTACTTCTTCTGCTTCTCCCCTTCAGATCTTCTAGTTTGTCCTCCATCTTTCTGATTCTTTTGCCCATGGAAGCTTGCTCCAATTCATATTTATCCATCCTGGTTTCTATTGACTTAATTCTGGTTTCATTGTCTCTGACTTTGGTGGTTAGGGATTCCTGTGATGATCTAAAACTTCGGAGTTCAATTGAAATTTCTTCTATCAAGTTTTGTAATGGGGTGATTATTTCCAAAAAACGTTCTTCTATTAGAGCCAAAGACTCCATTGTTGATTTAGTAGCTCCGTGCCGAGGGCACTTCGCCACCTGTTCTTTTTCCAGTGAAGGAGGCGGTGTATGTTTGACAGATTGTTTCTTAACAAATGCTTCCATTTTTTTGCATTTTTTCAAACCGAGAGCCTTCTTGAAGAACTAGAATAACTGGTTTATCTCAAAAATGCCTGAGGTACATCAAATCGAGGGTTATATTCTGGGCTGGGAGCGGAGCTAAACAAGAAGCTGCTTTCTCCTAGGCTGCCATCATGTGACCCCCATGATCAAACAATTTGCAGCCTCACGATCAAAGAATTTGCAGGCTCATGAACAAAGAATAAAAAATTTAATAATTCAAAAAATAGAAGCAATTGCAGTAAATCACCACCATGGTTCAACAGAACAAAGCCCCCTAAGTAAAACCCATCCTCTTTTGACTTTCTAGGACACCCTTGGGCTAAGAAAATTGAATTTTAAATTGGGTCATCTTGTCCCTCGCTTGCGAGGCAAGATCACGTTCAAAGAATCTCACGATCAAAAAATTTGCAGCCTCATGATCAAAGAATTTGCAAGCTCATGAACAAAGAATGAAAAATGTAATAAATCAAAAAATTGGAGGAATTGCAGTAAACCACCACCATGGTTTGACAGAACAAAGCCCCCTGAGTAAAACCCATCTTCATTTGACTTCCTAGGGCACCCATGGGCTGAGAAAAAGGATTTTTAAATTCAGCCATCTTATCCCTTGCTCATGATGCAAGATCACAATTATAGAATCTCACAATCAAAGAATTTGCAGCCTCTCGTTCAAATAATTTGCAGGCTCACGATCAAAGAATAAAAAATGGGTGAAACATGATTTATTCACCGATTTGAACCAAACCAATGGCATGGTTCAACAGAACGGACCCTCCTGAGCAAAACAAGACCTCACTTGTGTCCTTAGCACACCTTTGAGCTAAGATATTAGTGTTTTAGGTCACAGTGCAAGATCGCAATCAAAGAATCTCACAATCAAAGAATTTGCAGGCTCGCAATCAAAGATCGTTAGTGAGCCACGAATTAAGATTTTAAAAGCTTATAACTCTATTTTTTGACCAATTTGGATGGAACCAAAGCCATGGCTTGATAGACCAGGGTCCCCTGAGTAAAACCCATCAAAGTTTTACTTCAGAAGTGACCCCTGAACTGAAATATTTATGTTTGCATGATTGGAACACTGAAAACAAGATGGCGGACTTTGCAGTCAAAGAATTTTGAAAATTCCTTAGGAACAAAGATTCTTGAACTGCGAGGCTGCAAATTCTTTGATCACCAGGTGAGACCAGATGGCCAGAACCCTCATTCTTTGATCACAAGATATACATATAAATTTTCTCATTGACTTATAATGGGAACTTAAAAGTGCCATAAATTTTGAATGCCTTAATATTTTTTCACAAAACAAAAAGCGGCATGTTCAGCCACCAAAGCTCTTTCAAGCAAGACATCCTTCAGAGTGGCACACCATACAATGGCCGTGCAGGACCACATTAAGAATGCCAAAAGGTGCCTTCAAAAATGGATAATTTTGCATTTTTCATCGCTTTCATATGTGAAGACCAGCACTCCGACACAAATGCATTTGGCAGATCAAGAGATCTAGTGCATCCCAATGTGTGTACCAAATTTCAGGCAAATCTATTAAACAGGTTCAAAGTTATTAATGTCCAAACTTTTGACTTTAGTATGTAAGTGGCCGCTCAACTCAACTATAGTGGCGAGACCGGGCTACTATAATATATATAACATGACCCTATAGTTAGGGCTGAGTAGGCACTTCAATGTGAAATTCTAAATTTTGCACTTTAATAACTTTTCAACCCTTCAATGGATGTACGCAATATTTGTCATCCACTGTCCTGTGGGGTAGATCTCCTGATGTGGCAAGTTACATTATGGTCAGAAGTGCAGTCTCTGAGTTACAGAGATATGAAAAAAAACATGTTTTTGCTCATTGACATTGCTGGGATTTTTCTTTGAACTTACCTACAGCCCAGATGGTTTGTTTTTTTTGGTCTGCAATTTTCAGGGCAGAAAAGGACTACCCCACAGATGTACCTCTTGCAACTCTGGTGAAAAAATAATCAGCAGTTTTTTAGTTATTGCAGTTTAAAACTTTGAAAAAAAATATTTCTGTGCAAGCTTAGTAAGCACTACAAGATATCTGTATGAAACAAAGAAGGAATCCTGCATAAAGGTATTCTGGAGGTCGGGGTAAGGGGCAACAGACTTCTAGGAAAACATAAACTGAACTTACAAGCTCAAATGGGCAGACTGGGTAGACCATAGGCCCTTATCTGCCGACACTGTCTATGTATCTACTGTATGTATCTATGTGTGGAAAAATTCCTACTTCATACGGCCACCATCTAGTTTTCAGTTTTGACAGAAAAATTCAAATTAGGAAACCTTCCAAAATTATATTCTGGGGAGGAATGAACACATGCAGCTTTCTTATTGGAACCCCTTAGGTGCATTCTGTACTTTACTGGTTGAAATATGCCCTTAAAATATGTTGTATTTAGCAATTTAATTCTTGGTTTGTGTTGGCATCATACAAAGTAAGATCCTGATTCATATTATGAAATACAAAGTAGGATCCTATTTCATGAACTTAAAATCCAGGAAAATTTTTTTTTAAGAAAAAATGTTTCTGCCAACATCGGGGTGCCCAATCCCCATGTCAGCACTAGATGCCAGTGTCCCCAACTACACTGTTGACAACAGGGTGCCCAATCCCCATGTTGGCAGTAGCTCCACCCAAGGTGCGACACTGTGGAGCCCACTCCCAGTGTCCTCAGTTATGGCATACCCCCCAAACACCACCAGTTTGCTGAACACTGGTTAGCCCACCCCCAGTGTCCCAAAATGTTTACTTTTATGCCTGAAAAAAAGAAAACAGTCCCCCAATCTGTCTTTTTTTCATCCTGTAAAAAGAAAAATGGTCCCTCATCATCGCCTCATCCCCCCTCCTCCATTCTGATCCCTCCCACTGAGCAACCCACCACCTCACTCCCCCTTTCCCTATACTTACCACCAGAAACCATCTGCTGTCATCCTCTGTTGACTGGGACAAGTCTGCACTTTTCAGAGCTGAACTGCAAACTGAAGTATCAAGATAATTGCTGTATAATGGCTGTCAATGGTATTTTGAACTTATGTTGAAATCTTGTCCATTTTGTGGTATTTTCTCACCACATTTTCAAAATGGGTTTTTTGGGTCTCCATCTCATGAACACTGACACTGTTATTTTGTTACTCAGTCCTGAAAGGTGATTTTGCAGTCACTGCATGGAATCACCTTTTGAGACCAATTAATGAAATGACAGTGCCAGAGTTCATGAGGTGTGGTCCCAAAAAGCTCATGTTGAAAATTTGGTGAAAAAATAATGAAAAATGCTTGAGTTGCTTTTTGTTGCTGTTGTTAACCTTCTTATCACAATGATTGCTTTATGTTGTTGTTTTGACTTCATTATAAGAAAATAAATTATGTGTTAAAAAAAAGCCAGAATTATGTGTGGTCATTGAAATTTTGATACGCATGTGTATAACTTTAGCAATTTTTAATATTTCTACTCCAAATTTTCAACATTGCCATTTGTTCACATCACCTCATGAACAGAGCAGCTGTTATTTTTCATATCCTGCCTGAAACGTGTTTTTGCTCCTGTGGCACAGAATGGCATGTACACTGCACAAAATCACATTTTTTTAACAAAATGACAGTGCACGTGCTTGTGAGGTGATGTCTCCAAAAGGCATGTCAAACATTTTGTAAAACAATTCCTAAAAATGCCTGAGTTACATGTGTCCATTAAACTTATTCCACGCACATCCATAACTTTGGTACTTTTCAATATTTTGATGCCAAATTTTCAGCATAGCCATTTTTACACACCGCCTCATGAACAGTAAAGCTGTCAGTTTTCACATCCTGCCCAAAATGTGTTTTCATGCCTGTGGCACAGAATGGCATTACAGTTTTGCAGTATTAGGTTTTGCCTTGCATTTCATAATTTCTCTGTACTGGGGTACATGAAATGGACTAATAAGATGGCTATCCTGACAATTTGGTCATTGTTGTTTGACACATGGAAGCACAGGGCCCAAAAGGCCCTGGCACTTCCACACCTACATACATGTGGGCATCTATGGAGGGATTACAGCACAGAGTAAAATAAGAACACTATTATAGTGTCTCAAAAAGTAAGGAAATTGATTGCAAAAAAAGTCTGTTAATATATCAGTTAGGGTTCCTATTGCAGTGGCAAAAGTATGGAAATTCAGTGTTAGGGTTCCCACCCCTACAACTCCACCACACCCCCCACCCTCTATACACCAACAGGCGTCGGGGTGTGCCTTGAGATCGTCAGGTCTAACTCTCACCCTATTCTCCTATACTGTACCTTGTCAGGTTTCTTACACATGAAATGGGGTGAGAGCCATGGCCAATGACCCCAAGGCACACCCCAATGCCTGTTGGTGTGTGGAGGGTGGAGTGGTAGGGGTGAAATCCCTAACATTGAATTTCCATAATTTTGCCACTGTAATAGAATTCCTAACAGATGCATTAACAGTTGTTTGCAATGAGTGTGTATATATATATTAGAGGCAAAAACTCAGTTTAATGCATTAGTTAGGGTTGTTCCACAGTGACAAAAGTGAGGAAATTTGGTGTTAGGGTTCAAAGCCCCCCTTACGCACACAGTGGCATAGATGGGAACGGTAATTCGAATGGTGACAGAAGCACAACTGAAAATGTTAACTGTCACAGTAACAAAAGGGCACACCCTTCTTTTTCCCAAAAACTGCATTGAAAAAACAAATTGACAACAAAGAATGTATGCATTATAATTGACTTCGGAGCAGAAAAGTATGACTTGGAATATTAAATTGCTTATATCTCAGGAACCATACGACGTAGGAAAACAATTAAAAGTTTGTATGAATTATTAATTTCCTGGCTAGTTTTCTGCATAGTCCGCATTTGGGGTGGGCTAAGCATTTTTTTTACAATACATCCGTATCTCATACTGTTTCTGAGATATGGCTCCTGAAAGACGCGACGGACGCCATAATGTTATCCTATGGGAAAAACTGTCAAATTCGGAGTGCTGTCACTTTGCTACCCTGTAATATTTTTTCTACAAACCACCAAAAGGCACATTTGTAGGATGTTGGCTTTCTTCCCTCCAAATTTCAGCCCAAAAGACCAAGATGTTATTTTCCAGCAGAGTGGCAAATAATTCCTGTAACATGGCGGATGACGTAATTTTATCCTATGGGAAAAAGTGCCAACTTTGTAGTGCCATAACTTTGCTGCTCTCTAGTATATTTTGGCCAGTCCACTTAAAGGCACATTTGTGGGATGTTGCCTTTCTTCCTTCCAAATTTCAAGTAAAAAGACTAAACCATTTCTGAGATATTCAATGTCAAGATTGGCAAAATTTCTCTATCTATTCCATTATAAAAAATCTGCCCATCTTGTCCCTCGCTTACAATGCAAGATCACGACCAAAGAATCTCACGATCAAAGAATTTGCAGTCTCATGATCAAAGAATATAAAATGGTGAAACGTGATTTATTCACCAATTTGAACCAAACCAATGTCATGGTTCAACAGAACGGACCCTCCTGAGCAAAACAAGCCCTCATTTGTGTTCCTAGCCCACCCCTGAGCCAAGATATTAGTGTTTTAGGTCACAATGCAAGATCGCAATCAAAGAATCTCACGATCAAAGAATCTGCAGGCTCACGATCAAAAATCATTAGCAAGCCGCAAATTAAGATTTTAAAAGCTGATAACTCTATTTATTTTACTGATTTGGATGGAACCAAAGCCATGGCTCAATAGATCAGGGTCCCATGAGTAAAACCTACCGAAGTTTTACTTCAGAAGTGACTCATGAGCCTAGATGTTTGTGTTTGTGTGAGTGGAAAACTGACAACAAGATGGCAGACCTTGCAGTCAAAGAATTTTGAAAATTCCTCAGGAACAAAGATTCTTGAACTGTGAGGCTGCAAATTCTTTGCTCGCCAGGTGAGACCAGATGACCAGAACCCCCATTCTTTGATCGCAAGATATACATATAAATTTTCCCATTGACTTATAATGGGAACTTAAAAGTGCCATAACTTTTGAATGCCTTAATATTTTTTCACCAAACAAAAAGCGGCATGTTCGACCACGAAAGCTCTTTCAAATGAGCATCTTGCAGAGTGGCACACCACATGGCATCTGTGCAGGACAACATTAAGAATGCCAAGAGGTCCCTCCAAAAATGGATAATTTTGCATTTTTCAGTGCTTTCGTACACAACGACCAGCACTCTGACACAAATGCAATTTGGCAAATCAAGGGATCTAGTGTCCCCCAATATGTGTACCAAATTTCAGGCAAATCCATTCAACTGTTCCAAAGTTATTAATGTCCAAACTTTTGACTTTAGTGTGTAACTGGCCGCTCAACCCTAACCTCTGCGCCCTCGTTGAATTTCCATATAATTAATAATTCCCCTATACTGTACATCTTCCATATTTCTTATTGCTCTTAGCTGCCTTTATACAAGATGTATAACCAATAAAATTAACATTATCTAATGACCAAGTTTCCTGCAAACAGACATATGGAAATTCCTTTAGATATTCTATAAATTCTGGATCTATCATTTTCTCTTTTAAATTTGAAACCTTCCAAGAGATTACTTTGAAATCTGTTTGGATGTGACACAGGATCTTTATCTGTTGTATCTACTATTCCTAATTTACATTCTCCTAAATTAGAACTTATTTTGTGGTCCTCCATATTATTATTGAGTACAATCTTCTTATGCTTTTTACATACTTATAATTTTGGCCCCTTTTCAATGTTATCAATGTTTTGTTTAACCTTGTATTTTAATTTCCTTTTTTTTCTGGCAATTTAATACTATTACCTACTTATCTTTCCCCCATGGTTCTTCCCATTTTTCAGTATCTCTGCCTTTTAGTGTACTTTTTTCCAACTGTTCTAACAATTCCATCTCATTAATAATAATTCCCTTGGGTATCTTTCTGTGACTTTTGTGCCACTGTCTCTCTTGTTTTTCCCCTATTTCCCAATGATATATATTCCCCTCCCTCAATTCTTTTCCAATACAATCATCCCCGAAGCAATTTTTTGGCAACATCACTAATTCTTGACAATTAGTTTTGCTTTCTATTTCCATATCATTAATAATAATGTCTCTGGGCATCTTTCTGTGACTCTTTTGTATTACTCTCTATTGTTTTTTTCCCCAATTCCCCTAAGAGATATATTCCCTTCCCTCAATTATTTCACAACACTACCATCTCTGAAGCTTTAGCTTGGCAACATCACTAATTATTGACAGCTAGGATTAATTTCCACTTACTGATCTATGATCACACTCTCCTTAGTTTTAGTCTATTTTAATTGTTCTAAAATTCTCCTTTTTTCTATACATAAACCTTAAACAAGTAATAGATTTTGCCTAATATTAGTTAGTTGCTCACATTAAGAAACAGCCAAATATGGTCCTGAAGTGTATAAATATTATCCTTAGAAGCTCTTTCTTTCTAGCTGGCCTGCCAGCACAGTTGTTGGGATTCTGCCTGTGATACTGACATCCTGGGTTTGAGAACAAACTTAGGAATCAGAGGGCCAGCTCGGGGAGGACTGAGCACCTGGGGTTGCTCTTCTTCTCTGGGGAAGGGGGGTTGTATGTCCAGTGCATAGAGTGAACTCTGGCAGAGGTCAGGGATGCCACAAGCATCTGGCACCTTAGTGTTCTGGAGCCAGTTAGACAGTGGCATTGATGCCATTCTGTCATTGCACACCCTGCCTCCACACAGTCAAGAAAAACAACCTTGCCAAGCAGAACGTTGCTCGCCCCAGGTCAGAGGTTCCATGCAGCAGCCCTGTGTTCCACCAGTGACATATCCAACCTAGAGGGCCACTGTGTGGCAGGCTGTTTGTGTTTGCCTCTGTGAGTAGTTTAGTTTTGTGGATTTTTATGTGTTTCTGCTTGGAGGAACTAGACCATTCTTGGATATGGCATCTATGAAAGTTTCCTGGACTAAGCCCTCACTGAAATGCTTTGTACCCTTGAAACTGTATTTCTACTATATTATTTGTAACCTGACTGAAACAAACTGTTCCTTCAATGTATTCTAACTCGTATCATTCAAATGTATGCAACCAATATGCTTTGTCTAACATTTTGTGTAATCTCTGCAACCTGTATGTTTGACTAATTGTTTTGTGTATGACCTGGAACCTTTGTAAATGAATTCCAGGACTCAAAGGTATTAATCCTAAACTGCAATAAATAAATTAATAAATAAATAATGTCCCACCTTCTGCTGGGTAATAGACCCCCCTCCAGGAGGCCCCCACCGTATGGTATGCCAGGGGTGTACCCCAGACCGATTACATTCTGAGGCCATATCCCATTGTCCACTGGGTGGTTGGGTTCCTTCCCACAGCCCCTGTCTGGGGGTAATCCAGTGCACATTCCCAGCTGGATGCATGGTTGCAGATGTGTGACAGGACAGGACTTGGGAATGGACTGATAGAGAGCCGGCATGTATAAAGCATATTAAATACAAAAAAAAAAAGTATTTCTGTTTTCAAGGTAAACTCACCACTGAAGCTGTTAGGGCTCATTATTTGAGTAAAATCTTCTTCTAAAATACATTTTTCTAGATTTTCCTCTACACTTCTCTGTTCATTTATGATCGTTTGTTCTTTTCCAGAATTTGCTATTTCTATCTGGTTTAATATAATAGACCCCCTGAGATCTGGGATTGTTTTATTCAGTTCTTCTAGGTTTTCAAATACCTCGAAAAAATCTACTTTGATAATATCAATACAGTTTTTATCTACCTTTATTACCACTTCTTTATCTAACTGTTGGTATCATTATTGCTCCCTACATGGGTTGATTGCATGATATCTCCTTCCCCCTTTTCTTTGCTCTCCCTAATATTTCACTGGGGGTGGAAGTTAGTTTTCCATTTAAATTTTCTTTCTTCCTACTTTTCTTTTTTCCATTTAAAAAACCAGGGGAGCTCTGGATTTTATTCAAAGCTCCTAATGCTAATAGTTTTAATGTTTTAATTTTGTTACCTCCATTCCCCATATTTGACCTATGCATGCTTTCATTTCCATTATTAATTGTCTTCCCACTTTTTCTGGTGGGCACAGTTTATTTAATTTGCATGATTTTCATTTAATTGAGTGTACTGATAAAGATTCATTTAGCGTAGATTTCTGCTCGAAATGTCTCTCTAATTACTTAAGATTTCCACAAATTTACATAATATGGAAAATGATTATCTGCTAATTTGCATGTAATTATCAATCATCAAAGTGTTAACAAATATTTAAACACTTACAGTATAAACTTGTAAGCCTTTAATTGTTCCAACAGCCCACTAAAATAGTGTAAAAAAATATTAAAATGTATAAACATCAATCTTCTTCTAAAACACATGAAAACACACATAAACATGAAATTACTGAAAAATACAATAGTAACCCTTGCAGGGCTGCAGATTGATATATATGACAGAATTTCAGTACGTTCCAATTCTGGTGGCAGTCTAAGGGTTAATATGCAAAAAAAAATAAAAGGTGCAATATTTATATCAAATGCTCAAGTATATAAGTCAGTAAATCAGTCAGTAAAAAAATGCTTCATTTTTGTTTTCAGCTCCAGTTTCTCTTCCCCAGCGACTTTATCTTTCAGTAAAGCAAATGATGATTAGATATCTAATTTACTTTCAGTGTTGATAATGTAGGTTCTGCTTGACTCCTTCTTTACTTTCCAAGTTGCTTCATTGTTGCTTTCCTGTTTTTTTCCCCAAAATGTGTTATAGGTTTATTGCAAACCATGAAGTCCATTCAAATAGGTGCGAAAAAAGAAGAAAGTTTAGGTAACAAAAGCACAGTTCCCACTATAGCCTGTATATAACCTCTGAGGCTGGAAGATTGAATGGTTGTAGGTTCTAACCCCACACCAGGTACTTGGGGTAAATCTCAATACTGACACTGTAATGCATCATTATGGGGATTCTGCACTTCTGAGGAGCTGTCTTTCAGATAAGACATTGAATTGAGGTCCCATCTGCCTGTTCTGGTGGTTGTTGAGGAGGATGTTAAAGATCCAACTGCACTTCTTGATAAGAGCAGGATAATTTTCACGGTGTCCTGGTCAAATTTCCCCCATTCACTCAAAATACTACCAACAGTTTCATCTGGTTCAAATTCAGTTGGTTAGCATTTGCATATCCATCCCCTCCATCACCCCTGAAAATGGGACTTCTTGTCTTAGTGGACCTACCAGGTCAACAAAATTCAATAAATAAAAAATATTTTATTCTGTTTGATTCTTTAATATCCTGTGTAAACTCTAGGTAGTGGCCTTATTTGCCATATACTTCACCAAACAAGATTTTTATACTTTGCCCTGTGTCCCGTTTAAAATACAGGATGGAGAGTTAAAAGTTATAACTCTTGCCTATTCTTTTCCTGTTCCATCATATAAATGCACACACTAGTTAAAAGAAAAGAAAATGTTTTTACTATAAAATATTACCCTTTCAGATTATCCACTCTTGCACTAATTTGTGTCATATGTTTATCTCCTTTATATTTAGTGTATTTAATTGTATCCCTATACACATATACAAAGCTGTGGGTTGATGTGGGAATATTAGAATATTAAACAAGACATTTATCCAGCAGTACTATTTGTGTCACCAGTATCACCTGTATTACCTATATTACCTTTACTAACTGTACTAGATATATTAGCTCTGTATTAGCTGAATAACTGGCTAAACGGACTTAGTTCTAGATGACCTACACAGTTATTATCATATTAGTGTATAAATTATGACCCCTGTTTGTAGTGTAAAGACCAGAACTTAATATGTTAAATTTCTCCCAATTCAACTCTCAAGTTTCTACTTTCTGGTACCTTTGATACTGTTTTTTTTATTCTTTCTGAAGACTCTGGCAGTCTCTGACAGCTCTTGCTGATTCAAAGTTCCCGTTAATAATACAACACCACTGAATCTTCATGTTGCAGCCCTCTCAAGAGGCTCCTCAGTGTTCTCACCATCCAACCTCCACTGTTCACCTGGACCTAGGCACAGTATTCAGGTCTTCCTTCCACTAGAACACAGAACATGGGTACAGCACTGCCAGTGCAAAATGCAAACACAAGCTTATCTGGGAAGATCAGATAACTTAGACAATGGTGGTACTGCATACCTGTTCAAATATTATGTAATGCATTTAGCAGATCCTGCTTCTTCAGCTCCTCCTCAGCTGTGGTAGCATACAGCCTACATCTTGCAATCTCCCTCATTCACTTTGACACCACCTCAACTTATGTATGACTACCACTGATACACATAAACATATGTTTCTCCTTTGAATGTCTATGTCTGGAGTTTCTTCCTGGTTGCTGTCTTGAGGCCTAAGCCTCTGGTTGAATGCACAGGGCTTCTGTAATTCCCTCTGGCTATGAAGCATGCCTTTAAGGATAGTGAGTCCACCCAAAGATCAGTCTCCTCCACACTGATGCCAAAGTGTTATCCCCAGCGTATGAATCAAGCATGCTATTCATAGCCAGTGTTGCATGTTTGTGAATTCCAGATGTGGAAATTCCATTACAATTAAGTTGCTTGCATTTGCTGCAAAGGTAATAACCAGCCCCCTTCAGTTCTACCCAATGTGCCATTACACACATAAACAAACTAGCAGCTGTTGGCCCACTGCTCCACATATCTGTGGTGAGATGGATGTATGACCTGGAGGAATGCTGCATGGTATGTGAATCTCTTTTTTCAGTAACTTTCCTCAGTTCAGGAATTGCCTACTGTGAAAAGTAGGTCCTAGACATTATATTCCACTTTGGGCATGCTTTGGACATAATGCAAAGGAAACCAACATTTTCCACATTAGAATATGGGAGAAGATCAATAGTGATCATTTCTGCCATGCCAGCATTCAAATCTCTGGCCACTGAATGTCTGAGGGGGGATTTACTTTGCTTAGACAGAATGCTACTAATAGTTGGCTGGATCTTTTTTGGTTGGGTGCTTTTTAGGAACAGTTTTGTGTGGGCACCACATTGCTTGGAGAATGTCACAGCTGGAGATGGTGTCAAGAATGTTTTGACTTAGCTGAGGGTTTTTTTTAGGGTGATGCTGCTCTTGCTACTGTTGCCCATCAGTGATTTCACACTTTCAGGGGTACTACTGATCTCCTCTTCCTCCTCAATTGTCTTTTCCCCCTCAATATCCTCCACCTCATCTCTACCTCACAAAGCACATGCAGACTCTTTCTGCTGATATGCTGGCCACCTAGCTGTATGTTTGACTTTAAGATGGGTATGCTGTCCACTTGTGCCAACATGAGACCTTATATTGCCATGGCTTACTCAGTTGGGCTTGACAAAAATGGCATATTGCCACAATGTCATCCTTTGGATCAGTAATAAAAAAAAGTCCCACTCGAGGGATTTTGAAGGATGCGCAAATGTATGTGGGGCACCACACTCATACTTATTTCTGTTCCACAATATGTGTCACTATATATTATCTTTTGTGGCAGAGGTTGCCTACCCTTCAATTTGAAAAATGTGTACACTTTGCTATCACCTTTTTTTTTTCTTTTTAGGCTCCCACGAAGGATTGATTACAATCCTTACCTTCGCCTTACATTTCCTCCTATTCCTCCTTTCCCAAGTCCTCCCCTTTCTTAATTTCCTGAGATGGCACTGGCACACACAACTCTACTACTGCATCATTCTCAGACTCAAATCTAGTATTATTAACCACTGGGGACTCTTTCTAATATTTTTTCAACACCAGCATGTTTACTCAGTGGTTTTGATGGGGTTGAAGAAATGTCAGATAACAGATCTCGACTCTAACTGCTATCTCTTTCAACTAAGAGAGCAGCCAAATTAAGTGTTGTAAGCATTTTGTAACAGCACTACTACAATCACACACAGCAGATACATTACTACCTCCTGTATCCATACCACACCCTCATCCATCTCTATCAGTGGTCAGCACTGCTACCTTTCATGCTTTCCTCCATATCTAACCTTTCCTTTCCTTTCCCCCACTGTTCATTGTAATATGGTAATGTGTAGCAGTACTTGAACAATTATAAAAATACTACAAAGAGCAGAATAGTTATGATCAAATAAATAAAATTCAAAATGTCAATAAAGGGTCTATGTATTAAGGGAAATTAATAATCAAAAATATTAACAACTACCTACCAGAGCCAGAAACATACATTAGTATTTTAGTGCACTGGAACACTGAGAGTGTACAGAAATTATAAATTAATTGTCAGAGTGACAGTGAAAACCTAAAATGCACTGAAAGTTTCTGAAACTAAAACTGTTGCTGGCTGCAAACAAAAGCCTGCCATCCTCCCCCCACACGCACACACATAGCACTAGCCCAGCACAGCAGCACCACTCAGAAAAAGAAAGGAAAAATATAACTCAACTGTAAGTGAAAATGGTCAAAATTAAATCTTCAGATAAAGAACACCCAATAGTACATTTTTTTAGTTTACTTTATTCAATGAACAGCACAGCAGTGCAAATCAAGTCAAAATTGAGCTTTAAAAACAGTGCAGATCCTATCTCCTGAGCACACTTCCTAGAACTGCACACAACACCATTGTTCTAGTCTGTTTCCTGCTGCAATGTAGCCATGTGATCTGCTGGTCACATAGTGCAGCAACAACACTGAATGACAGCCATTTTGAGAAGCCCCAATGAACTTTGCTACTGAGGTTGTAAACTTGCAATTTTGTGAATTTGCCAGTACCTTGAAGTTTGACTTGTGAAGTGCAAATAACTTCACAAAGTTGTGAGACTTCACAAAGTTATTGCAAATCAAAGTTTTCCAACCTTATTACACCACTACTGGAAATACTACCAACAGCTTAATCTGTTCCAACATCATTTGGTTTACATCTGAATCCATACCTAGGACAAGGCTAAAAATAGGCATACTGTAGATGCCTGGTTCCCATTTCAACAAAGTTAACAAAAAGTAAATAAAATGAATGAATGAACACAAACATGTATACATACACAAATATGGATTTATAACTTAAATTCTGCACTCATGCCACCCCGTCTTCACTGTTCTTTGTTATTTGTTGCTTATTTTTCTCTACCATTTTTTTTCACCTTTGAAATTGCTGTTATTGTAAACCTTCATCCTCCTTTCAAGTTACCCTTTTTGCTTCTTCTTTGTGTGGTTCATGTCTCATCTTTAGTGGGAATATATTAATCTCTTCTATTTTTCACATGCCCTCACTCATTCCAGGCTCAAAGAATGAAAACAAGTTCATACATACAAGAACAGAGCACCGGGCACTTAGTTTTGCAGAAGAGGCTAGTGAATTCTTCAATACGTCTTCCTTCTAACAATTACAGTTACTTTAGGATCTTAAAGCAGTACATTAATCCTTTGTTATGTGTCTATGACTGGGAAGGGATTTCCACATCCATTAATTCATGCACATTAGTTTTATGAGTTTAGCAGTCAAATAAATCTCTGCTAGAGTCAAATAATGTCAACTGTGTTTGAATGGATTGTTTTAAATGAAAGAGTAGTCAGTAAGAGCAAACAAATCCGTGCTGTTTTTTTTTCTCATTTTCATTGCTAGACTTTCCCAACTAAATGTTCACCAGTTACACAATGGAGAATCCCCTGCAGTATTTCTGCCCTGCATTTGCTCTTAATTTTTCATTGTACACTAAGTTTTGTCATTGTACAGCACAAATATCTTCCTAGACTACTGGGATGGCCTTATGGTTAAGAAACTCACCTTCTGACCAGAGGATCAATTTCAGAGTCTGAGGTCCTAGCTGACAGTGGTAGTAGTAAACAGGGTCTCCATGGAAAGCATCCTCTGTTCCTGGGATTGGTCTACTGCAATCAACATAAAACACCTTGCACCCCTGATAGTCCTTGGAGGTGAAAACCTTCTGAACTGTGATGCTAATAGGTCTGCCCCTTCCATGTACAATGACAGCAGAGGTGATCCATTGTGTAAAAGGTATGAGAAGGTCAGCCCTAGAGCCTCACTCCATCAGCAAAGTATGCAGCAAGTACATGTTCAATGCCTAAAGCTGATCCTTATAGGATCTGTCCTGCATGCCATGATTCATTTTTGTTACTCTGTAATGCACTGATTCCAGCCTGTCTCCATCTTTCTTGAGTACTCTGAATCACTCCATAAAGTGTAAGAAAGAAGCAGCAGCAGCAAGGACAAACAAGATGCTTGAATGCATAGCTAGGGGTATCAGTAGTAGGAGAGAGGAGGTTGTACTGCCCTTGTACAGGTCACTGGTAAGGCCACATTTAAAGTATGGAGTTCAGTACTAGTGCCCACACCTCAGAAAAGACATTAACCTGCTACAGAAGGTCCAGAGGAGAGCTACATAGATGATAGCAGGTCAGCAGGGTAAGGCATATGAGGAGAGGTTGAGGGCACTGAATATGTACTTCCAGGAGGACAAAAGAGAAAGATGGTACATGATTTGGACCTTCAAGTACTTGAAAGGTGCAAATAAGGTTGGTAGGGAGAGTCTATTTAAGCTGAGTGGCAACCATAACATGAGGGGGCATAGTCTTAAGCTGGAGGGTGGGAAGTTTAGTGGGATGTCAGGAAGCACTTCTTCATGGAGAGGGTGGTGGACACTTGGAATGCGCTGTGAGAAGAGGTGGTCTCATTGAAGACAGTGAGCAACTTCAAGGGAGGATAGAATAGACATTGGTGAAGGTAAGGATCATGTGAAGAGAGGATGGGAGGACTGGGGGGCAGGGAATAGTAGCTCCAGCTGTGAACCCTGCAATATGAGCAAACTAGATAGACCATATGGCCTTCATCTGCTGGCTTCTTCATATGTATGTTCATATATGCATATGAGTAAGAGTTCCAGAACGGGGCAAAATACTCTAGGTGTGGCCTTACCAATGCTCTATATAGAGGTAGTAAAAGCTCCTTTCTCCCACTACCAAATCCCCTTCCGGTACACCCAACATCCTTGCTGCATTGTTGTGGGGCTTATTACATTGGCTAGATTAATGAGAGTCACTTATGCTGATTCCTAGTCTAGATCACTTTCCTAAGTAGTAGTGTCCCAGCTTAATCCCTCCATCCAGTATTCTCCCCTGGGGTTCCTGTTCTCAATGTGCATCACCTTACATATTTTGGCATTTAATTTCAAGTGCCAAACCTTGGACCATCTTTCCAATTTTTGCAGGTCCCTCTGCAGCTCACTGACCCACTCCTGGGCTGATAGCAGCATGTGTGTATGCTTTAACAGAGCTTTGGGGGGCTGAGAATAGTGAGTCTCCTCTATGAGCTTAATATCTCCTTGGCAGGACTAGCAGACCATTCTGGGACAGCTGAAGAACTTGGGTATCCTCCCATACCAGCTCCAATTGAGAAATTTGTAGGCACAAAAAACTCATAAGTTATAATTCAGCTTGGGTAAAACAATTTTGGATAAGTAATTAAAAAAGACATATGTATTGAGCTTATAAACCTAGGGGAAAAATCCAAGAAAAGGGGTATAAGGTTGCCATTTCAGCCATTCTTCCTGTACCTAAAGCTAACGAGAAAAAGAACAGAACTATATAAAGGATAACTACTCATCCCTCCAACTAGTGTCAAAATGATCACATCACCTTTATTGATTATTGGGTAACGTTAAGTACTAACAATTCCCTCTGCTCCAGAGATGGATTGCCTCTGAATGAAAGTGGTGCTAACCTGCAAGGATACAGCCTTAAACTGACCCTTAACTTATTGCCTCCACAAGAACTCTCTGAAGTTGCACCACTTGTCTCCTGTATACTGTTAATAGTGAATCCTGGGCCTTTCTAAGCAAAATCAAGCTAAAGTCAGCAAGCCACAAACACATTCTAATAGTTCAAAAACCATAAGTGCTAGACACAAAGTATGAGTGGCAAAGTTATTCAGCATAAACATACCTTTCCAATGGTGGTATGCAAATAATATGTAATTTAATTGTTTTTCTATGCTGCTTGAAACAGCAGCAATTTTTTTTTCACTAAAATAGGCAACATAAGCCATACCATAAACAAATGTGAATAACTCTTAAAGTGTACATGATATATACAAAATATCATGGCAAAGGTGTTCAGCACAAAATTACCTTTCTAACAGGGCAATGTAGTCTAATATATATTATATTCTGTTATATTATATGTTAAAATATATAAGTGACATCTCCAGATGTTGCATGGGCACACAGGAAGTCAGTAGCTGACTTCTGTAGGTGTCCTCAGGACACACCAGTGTACTTTACTGATGACTACAGGTGTCTGCTAGGAGAAAATGAGTTAATGAAATCAAGTTCAAATTTATTTCACCAGGAAGACTCCATAGAGCAAGCTCATTTACAAGGAGGTCCCATGCAGACAATTTACATAACAATACAATGTAAATATATGATAAACAGAGCAGGTACAATTAAAAAGCCAAGTGCAATAGTTACAGGTAAGTACAAAATGACAGACAACAGCACATAATGTGATAATAATGCTAAACAAAGTAATTGATAGTAATGATACATTCTAAGCTGGCAACTGAAAGCATCAAGGTAATTTAGTCCAGGAGGATGGGACGTAGAAGGAAGAGGAAGGGGCATGTATACAGGGAGAGATTTGAAGGATTTGAGGATAAAATAGGGAGGAAGTAGAGCAAGGCTAGAGGGACTAAGTGGAGAAACAGTAGCAAACATCTTTGGTATACTTCGTGACAAGGCTTTAAATGCATTTAAGGAGATTAGGTTGGCTAATTTGAGGGATGATTGCAGTTTATTCTACACAAGGGGGATAGCATGACTGATGGCCACTTTTCCACAACTGGTGCTGAATTTAGGGCCTTCGAGTATAATGTACAAACTTTTTCTAAGGGCATTATAGCATGATATGTGTCGAACCAGGCTTGAGATATATGGTGGCAGCTTACAAAGCAAGGCTTTGTATGCCCAGACATAAGTATTTAATAATCTTCTGGTGATAAGGGATGTCCACCCAGTTGCAGCACAGAGGTCATAATGGTGATCCTGAATGGTGCATTAGTGATATAGCAGATGGCTCAATGGTAAAGAGCATCCAACATATGTAGACTAGTAGTTGAGCAACGACCATATAGGTTGTCAGCATAGTCTAACAAAGGAAGAAAAGTGGTTTGGACCAGCCTTGTCCTGGACACTTTGGAGAATAAGACTTTTTTCCTATAAAAGAAACCAAGCCTCAACTTTAGCTTCTTTACAAGAGCTTCAATGTGGGACGAGAAGGAGAAATTATTGTCCAGTAGGAAGCTGAGGTATTTAAACTTATCCACAACCTCTAGGGTGTCACTTAACAGGGATATGATAGGCAATGGGGAAGTGGAATGTTTGGATATGGTAGAGTGATTGTTGGGTAGGAAGTAGTGGTGGGCAAAGTGGGCTCAATCCGCTCTCAGCGAAGTGATTCATGGAGCAAAGGCAGATTTGCCGAGTGCTCAGCAACGCAAAGTGGAGTACTTCGCATTATGATGAGGAATGTGAGTCCATTGGAAACAATGACTTTGTGTTACTCCGCCTCCCCAGACCACTACTCCACCATATTGTAAGGTGAAGTGTATTGAGGACAACGCACTTCGCTTCACTTCACCTTGTTTTTGAGCTCCAAAGGTGAATTTTGCAGTGATTCGTGGGATTTCAGGTCACATGGGCTCTATATTGATCTGCATAGCCTGCATTCGGGTTAGTATGTGTAGGAAGGAGTAGGAGACAGTGAGCTCTGATAGCTGTCTGTGATTGAAATATTGTAAAAGCTGTTAAAAAAGCATTTTTTCATTTTTTGGGGGCTCCAACTTTAGTTCATCGATTGTAAGAAACTCTCCTGTACTCATATCATCAAGCATTTTTTTTTGTTGATTTTGAATATTAATTTACAACATTGAGTGTGTGCAGTGATAGATAATGAAAGTGTGCTTTGGGGAAGGGGTGTATCTGTGGTGTAGGTAGATTTAAGTTGGAGAAATAGTGATTTCTTTGTTGTTTGGTTATATTTTTGTTATATGACTGTGTTAATGTACACACAGTAATATTGTCAGTAATAATTGAAATTTTCTTGCTGTTTGTTGTGTGGATCTGGTGCAGCAGTTCATAATTTCAGGTTGTTTACAGTACAGTACGTAACGTGGCATAGTACTGAACTTTTACATTTGCTACACATTACTCATTCAGCATTGTAGACAAATTGCTATGTGTGTGTTAGTGTGTGTGCGTATGCGGTGTTGCATGACATCAAATAATACACCTTTTATTGTGCCACAGACTAGTGTAATTGCAGGCAGTGTGAACCTGCTATCCACTGCAGCTGCCTGATTTTGTACTGCGATCATGGTATCTGTTCTTTGTTTTGCTGCTTGTACTGCCATAAAAATTTGCACTGCAGTCAGTGCTCTCCCAACCCCCATGTGCAAAAGGAATTTTTTATCAGTTTGGATTGTTTTTGTGACCTCATCAGCACCACTGGTTACTGAGGTTGTTTTCATTGTGTGACAGACTAGTCTCTTATCTGTTACTGAAGCTACAGTTGTGTTTTTTGGCTTCACATCCAGCGTCCCCTCAGTCAGAGAGTGAACTATCAAAATCTGAATTTGGTTATGATATTGTGGTTGATCCCCCAAAATGTCTGCAAAGAGATGTGCAAGCAAAGCTGTTTCTCACCATGACAATGTTGGCAGTAAGATAGTCTGTGGGCGTGGTAGTAGTATGCAGTTGCATAAGTGTATCGCTGATGAGAGGAAAGGTATTTCTCCTGCAACGTTTTTTACAGCCCAATCAGTAGCTTCACTCATAGTTGGAGGAGGTGATGTTTTCCCAGCCAGTGGTGTTCATGTTACTGGTGTTAGTGGTGTTGGTAGTATTAGTATTGTTGCATCAAATTCTAATTCTGACCAGTGTACCATATCCAAAAATACTGAGTGTGAAGCAGTTCAAGTGAGTGGCAGCATAGATGTTATCATACTTCTCAGTAACATCCCAGTAACTGAACCTGAGGATTCTGATAATCATGTCAATGATAGCATACAAAGTGATATTCCATCCACTGTGGCAGTTAATGTCACGCATTTTCCATGCAGTGATTCACAGTGTGGTGAAAAAATATCAGGTAATGGTGGTGGTGTAGATGCTGATGATGAATGAGATGATGATGATGATGTTGCTGTTGTTGCAACATGCAGTCCACATGCTAGCATTCAAGCAAAAGTTGTGGATGTGTGTGACGTTGATGATTATGATGATGATGATGTAATTGACTCCAGTTGGCAACTGGAGAAATAGAAATTCAAAGTGACTGTGTCTGAGTCTGTTTACAGGAATCCCCCCCCCATAAAAACTTGTGATCTACCAGTTTTAGTTGATGATGATGACCCAGTAATAATTTTGATAGGTAGTTGTGGTGGTTAGTTGCAGTCCAGGTGTGCAGTGCCTAAAACATCATGTGCCCCCTCACTTCAGTGCTTAAAATAACACACTTAAATAAACCACATCATGGACATGTTAAAAGCAGAGCATCACAATACCTTGTTTGGGATTTTTTTGTTCAAGATGCAAATGATGAGTCTGTTGCAATCTGCCAGGTTTGCCATGTGCGTGTGAGTTGAGGTAAAAAAGGGGAGCCATCTGGGCACAGGAGGACAGCATATGCATCTTAAGAATAGGTACTTGGCACTGAGGACCAAGCATAAGACAGCAGCTAATACCACAATGGGGCATTCACCCTCGTCACCGGCAACCATAGGGTGCATGTTATCCCCCCTTCCATGACTGTTAAGTCCAGCAGTAAATTAAACGTGTGCAGTAGTTAGGTAATGAGAGCAGAGGATTACTACAGGCATGATGAGGTGCAAGACCTTAATGACTTTGAAATGTTGTCCAGTGCTGGTGACAGTAGCAGTTTTTGTGGTGGTGGTGAACGCAGTATGTCTAGTGCAAGTGGTACATCAACCCCAGTAGGCAAATCTGGCAAAATAACAGCATTTCTGGGTTTGTTATCATCAGCTGTGCAACCGTCTTCATCAAATGTCCACACTCCACACCCTGCCAATGCCATTCATCACAGAGCACAACCATTTGTGATCACAAACCATGCAAAATGTTTAAGTCAGCCCACATTACAGAGTGTTTTTGCGCATAAGCTGAAGTAACTCCTAAATCATACAGTGTCACGTGAACTTAATGCTGCTATAGCGGAAATTCTGGCAATTGATCTTTTGTCCTTTTCCTTTGTGGAGAATTCTGGGTTCTGGGTTTGCTGCACATGCCTGTCCAAAATGGAAAGTCCCATCCGGGACATACTTTTCTACCCATGCTGTCCCTGAGTTGTTCCACACTGTGTCAGACTCTGCAAGACATGACCTTCAACAGTCCTCCACTCCATTCATCTATTTAAGTATGTATGGATATGTGGACAAGTGGCAAAACAGTGGGGAGTTCATATTTGTGCATAACTGCACACTAGGCATGGGTGCCGGAGGTTGTTTGTGATGTTGGTAGTGTGAATAATCAGTGCAGTAAGGTGGATTGTCACAGTAGCAATCTTCCAGGAATTAAACAGCATGCAATGATTGCAATGCGCAATGTGACCTATTCACGCACTGGTGAGAACATGTTGAACATGGTACTGACTAAAACTAATAAATAGCTAAACCCTCTGTCCCTGAGAGCTGGGTTCATAGCAAGTGACAATGGGTCAAATGTGGTGAAATGCATCACGAATGGTGTTTTTCTCATGTTCCATGCATGGCCCACTGTTTAAATCTTGTGGTTTAGGAGTTTCTGCAGCACCCTGATGTAAAAGAAATGCTGATCATTGCACAAAGTATCTGCTCTCACTTTTCAAGCTCTGGAAAGGCCTGTGGCCAACTGCGGGAGTTGCAGATACAAAACAGCCTGCCTTAGCACTGCTTGCAGCTGGAAGTTGTCATCCAGTGGAACTCCACTTTATACATGGCAGAGAGGTTGTATGAACAATACAAAGCCATCTCAGAATATCTTGTGATGCACACTAGCCATGACAGTTCTGGGGCCTCCATGTCTATGACGACTGAACAGTGTGGACACTGTAATAACAATTTTGTGGCCTTTTGAACATGCCACACAGACAGTGAGTGGCGAGTCTGCCTCCATCAGCCAATCAGTTCCACTGTAGTGGGTGCTGAGGCAGACATTGGTGAATGTACAGCATGGCCTTGATGTTGCAGAGACGGTGGTAGCATGATGCTGCTGCAACACATGCTGACAGTATTCGACCAGAATCATCATGTTGTGAGCATTCAGCGTAGTGAGATCTTTGCCATAGCAACAATGTTGGATCCATGATACAAACATGGAATTGTATCAATACTGGAGGGAGGGCCTGAACAGGTAAAAAATATCAGTGATCAACTGGTGAGCTTGGTTCATGGGATACAGAAGTCATGTGCCAAGGTCAGCAAGCCTCAGCAGCATAATCCGGCTGAAGGTGTACCTGAAGGACCATCAAGCATATCCTGCAAGGGGAAGAGGACTGCATTTCCAGGTGGTCTGTCATCCAAAGTGGCTGGTGTCAACCCGCTTTGGGAGGCTTTGTCCCAAGTGGGTATTTGTGAAATAAATGATTCGGGAGAACAGGATGATGCATCAGCCACTGGACTTAGTGTGGAACAGAGAATGGTTGAGTCATATTTGTCTATAAACAGACATCTGACAATAACTGAAGATCCTCTTTTGTACTGGAGTGGAAAGTCAGTGAATGGCCAGAGCTGACTGCAGTGGCACTAAAGTACCTCACATGCCCACCCTCCAGTGTAAGTGTTGAGATGGTATTCAGCTCAGCAGGTGCAATAGTCAGGGATCGTCGGACAAACCTGTCTCCTGCAAATGTTAGTTTGCTAACATTCATTAAAATGAATGAGAGGCACATACTAGCACAGACTGCAACCTTGGTATTCATACACCGGCCTAGTCATGGTGGTTTTGGTGATGTGGAAATGAACCATCCTGGTGGCACTGGCAGTGGCTGCCTGAAATGGCACACCACAGACATAGATGATGGCACAAAGGAGAAAGAATTTCCCAAGTGGTCAGACTTCAGACATCGATGACTGTGCGTTCAGCTTTCTTTACGAGGATGATGTTGTGGTTAATGTTAGCAGGTTTTAACTGAAATTCTTAAAAGGTGGTATCCCCCCCCCCAGAACACCACCACCACCACTGGGGCTACCATTAGCCACTGCCAGCACTGAGCCTGAATCTGTCAACCCCCGGACCACCACCACCACCACCACCACCACAGAGACTGCTGTTAGACACTGCCACCACTGAGCCAGAGTCTGTCCGGCCCCCAGACCACCTCCACCAACACTGGAACTGCTGTTAACCACTGCCACCACTGAGTCTATGTCTGTCCACCCCCCAGACCACCACTACCACCACTGGGACTGCTGTTAGCCACTGCCACCACTGAACCTGAGTCTGTCTTCCCCCGGACTACCACCACCACCACCAGGACTGCTGTTAGCCACTGCCACCACTGAGCCTGAGTTTGTCTGCCTCCCCAGACCACCACCACCGGGACTGCCATTAGCCACTGCCACCACTGAGCCTGAGTCTGTCCACCCCCCGGACCACCACCACCACCACTGGGACTGCTGTTAGCCACTGCCACCACTGAGCCTGAGTCTGTCTGCCCCCAGACCACCACCACCACCACCGGGACTGCTGTTAGCCTCTGCCACCACTGAGCCCAAGTCTGTCCACCCTTGACCACCACCACCACCGGGACTGCTGTTAGCCACTGCCAAAACTGAGCCTGAATCTGTCCACCCCCCCAGATCACCACCCCCACTACCACCGAGACTGCAGTCAGCTACTGCCACCACTGAGCTTGAGTCTGTCTGCCCCCCTGGACCACCACCACCACCACCAATGGGACTGCTGTTAGCCACTGCCACCACTGAGCCTGAGTCTGTCCGGACCACCACATCCATCAGCCAGAGACACAAAGCTTCTTAATATTTAAACCATAAAGTGAGTATGTATACTCATGTTTGTTATGCTTCTTCACTTCTTTTAGTTGTATGCTTTATTTTCTGTAGCTTTTCAGAGCCGCAATGGTAAAACACATACAGTACACTTATTTTGTTTCTTTTACAGGTTAACAAAAAAAGTCTCCATCGCTAAAACTCAGTGGGAATGGTACTGCAGCTGTACCATACAGAGAGCAACCAATGGAATATCCATGTGAAATCCATTCTGTTAAGTATGAAGATTTTATTTCATATGTTTCATTGTTTTGGAAAGACTGCAGCAAATACTGCACACCAGGTTGTGTTCATTGACAAGATGTGGGTTTCAATGTAACTTGACTTGAGATTCAGAACCAGGGATGGAAATAACAATTACATTCTAAGAAGTCATTCATACTTTTTTTAGGAAACTTCCAGATGCTTTGTTGTTCTGTCAAACTGGCCTTATCCAAAATTTTTTTTCAAAATCAGGCACCACCCTCCCCCGGGATTGGGCACACATGCAACATGCAGAAGTTGTTTCATTAGATGACCATGACCATCATTAACAACAACCGGACTCCAGAAGGATGCAGATGAAATCTGTGAAGAAGTAACAAAATAAAAAACCATTACAGACAAACCAGCAAATATGATCTCCCCCACCCCCCCAAAAAAAATACTTACCTGCATGTGCTTGAGAGTGATCTGTTTCCAATTTCAGAGCAAGAAATTCTCATTGAGGACACTGGAATGTGCACACAGCAGTTTCTGTGACCTGTGATGCAGAACAATACCATGAGTACATGTCCATGTCAACCCCCTTATCTAATACACAACCATATATCTATCTATCTATATATATATATATATATATATACTGACCAAGGCTACTATTAGTATACAGCCTAAGGGCACCCTTTAATTCTGTTGAGTTGATCACATTGCATTTGCTCGAATCACCTCACAGAACACATTGGACCAGCAACAGAATGCTTACGGTCATCATTTTATACTGTGGGACTCTGTATGTGCTGAAACATTCTCATTTCATGGTGTTACCACTTGTCAATTTTCTGCACAGAAGGAGGATGCATTTTGGGCCTGCAGAAAAAATTTGGGACTCTGTGCCAGCACTGCACACATGACTGAATGTGCCATTAATTCTGGGGGACTTTCTACATGCTAAAGCACTCCCATTTCAATGTGTTACCACTTGTCAATTTTCTACACACAAGGAGGACACATTTTGTTCTGCAGAAAAAATCTGGGACTCTGTGCCACCACTGTGCGCATGACTGAGTGCGCCATTAATTCTGGGGGACTTTCTATGTACTGAAACACACCCATTTCACTGTGTTACCACTTGTCAATTTTCTGCACACAAGAAGGATGCATTTTGGGTTGCAGAAAAAATCTGGGACTCTGTGCCACCACTGCACGCATGACTGAGTGCGCCATTAATTTTGGGGGACTTTCTATGTGCTGAAACACACCCATTTCACTGTGTCATCACTTGTCAATTTTCTGCACACAAAGAGGATGCATTTTGGGCCTGCAGAAAAAATCTGGGACTCTGTGCCACCACTGTGCACATGGCTAAGTGCGTCATTAATTCTGGGGGACTTTCTATGTACTGAAACACACCCATTTCACTGTGTTACCACTTGTCAATTTTCTGCACACAAGAAGGATGCATTTTGGGCTGCAGAAAAAATCTGGGACTCTGTGCCACCACTGCGTGCATGACTGAGTGTGGCATTAATTCTGGGGGACTTTGTATGTGCTGAAATACTCCCATTTCACTTGTTATCACTTGTCAATATTCTGCACACAAGGAGGCTGCATTTTGGGCCTGCAGAAAAAATTTGGGACTCTGTGCCACCACTGCATGCATGACTTTGTGCGCCATTAATTCTGGAGGACTTTCTATGTGCTAAAGCACTCCCATTTCACTGTGTTACCACTTGTCAATTTTCTACACACAAGGAGGATGCATTTTAGGCTGCAGAAAAAATCTGGGACTCTGTGCCACCACTGCGCGCATAACTGAATGCACCATTAATTCTGGGGGACTTTCTATGTGCTGAAACACACTCATTTCACTGTGTTACCACTTATATATTTTCTGCACACAAGGAGGATGCATTTTGGGCCTGCAGAAAAAATCTGGGACTCTGTACCACCACTGCGCACATGACTGATTGCGCCATTAATACTGGGGGAATTTGTATGTGCTTAAACACTCCCATTTCACTGTGTTACCACTTGTCAATTTTCTGCACACAAGTAGGATGCATTTTGGGACTGCATAAAAAAATCTGGGACTCTGTGCCACTTTTGTGTGTTGTGTGATTGTTGTGAGCTCATGATGTCATACTGACATTACAATTAAAGCAGCATTGCAAGAATGTCATGACAATTTTGAACTGTACTTTTTTATACTACTTTACATTGTCACAGCCACTAGTTACCTCCGAGTTGTGACTTAAATGATACACTTCTTTTCACAGTTTATGTCTGCTTTACTTAATTGACTACTTTTTTCATGTATGAAAAAAAATGAGCATGCCTTCCAATATTGTTCTGACCAGGTTTGTATTTATTTGCAGCTGCTTTTCAATAACTGTTGTTCCGTATTGTCATAAAACACTGCCTGCTGCATAACTGTTAATTAACAACAGAAGTGATATATAACAACTAACTGATGTGATGGAGAAAAGCAGAGGAAAACAATGTCAAAGACCTGGTCAGCAACAATTTTAAAGGAATGCTCCTTTCACTATTTCACACATGAAAAAGGTAGTATAGCACACTCAACTACTGCAAATTGTCATGTCATTCCAGTCAGTCAGGATGTAAGAAAGGAAGTTGTAACGTCATTAAAAAATATAGCTTAGACTTCTCAATAGATTGCTGCTCTGCTGCTGCTTTACGGAGATTCACCACATTACATAGTTATGGTGATGCACATAACCTAATATGTAGGGGGTCTTACTCTCACTGGAATATTTCTTGCTCCACAGAGTGCAATATATTTTTGTGAAAATCACCCTTAATTTCATTACAGTGTGTCACATCACATAGGAATTACTGTTCAGAAAAGCCACCCACATTCTGCACCCCTTTCTCAGCAGCATTAGGATGTGATGCCAGGGGGAGCACAGGTGCATGTTCCACTAAAGTGAATGCCTGGCAGCTATCCCAATGTTTCCTTATGTTATAAGGTTCACTTTGTGGTGAAATGTGGGAACATTTCCACTAACAAGGCTCTTCTTACTGGAAACATGCCCACATGTTTCACCACAAACTGACCATTATAACATAAAGAAACATTTGGAAAGCTGCCAGACAATCAGATATTCACTGTAATGGAGCACGCACATGCGCTCTCCCTGGCATCACGTCCTAACGTTGCTGAGAAGGGAGGCAGAATGTGGGTAGCTTTTCAAAATGGTAGTTCCTCCATCACATGACACACTGTAATGAAATTATGGGCAGTTTTCACAGAAATGTATTGCACTATGTGGTGCAAGAAAGATTCCCCTAGAAGGGAAAATGTGTATTATTAAACAACAACAACGAAAAAACACACAAAAACAGTACAACACAGTAGTGGAGTGGGGTGGGGGAGAGAAAACAATCACTTAAGTTTCTGTGGCCATGTTATGCCATGGTGGTCCCGCAGCAGGTGCAGCATTCTAACTATTTGCTGCTGCTACTCTTCTATTGTGTGGACCTGCTGCTGCAAAGCACCAACACTCTCACTGTTCTCTTCCAGAACCACCCACACCAGGGAGATGTCATGCTGTGTTGCAGGGTCTGTGGCGGGGTCCACTGCAACTGGGAATCCAGGTAGCAGGGGTGGTGATGGAGAGGGTGGTGCTGGTGGCTCTGGTGGTGTTGGTGGTGGTGGGGCAGCTGCTGTACTGGCCCTCCTCCTCCTGCTGTAGCAGGGACTGCGAGGCACAACTCTGACCCCAGCAGCACCCTCGGCCACTGCCATGGAAGAGCCAGCAGGTGGACACCTGGCCCCTTCCATGGCAGCCTGCCACTCTTCCTTGTGGTGGTTGAGCATGTGGGTGCACTGGCCACCGGTCCCCAAATGTGTCCCACGGGGGCCACAGTGCACCAGCACACCACACACATGGCACACCATGACTGTGCTGTCTCCCCCCACAGAGTTAAAAAACTCCCACACTGGGGAGCTGTGGGGGGGGGAGACCAGACACAGTCCTCGCATGAGTCACATAGTTTGCACCACCTTGATTTTCTAGGGGCACCTCCTGTGGCTGTGGAGGTGGTGGAGGGTCTGGTGCTGGAGCCCCTACAGCTGCTACCAGTGGTGGTGGTAGTGGCAGAGAAGGTGGATGCACAGCAGCCACTAGTGGCACTGGAGCTGCTGTTGCTGTTGCTTCAACATGGGGGGAAGCAACACCCAGGAGTCGGGAGCAGTCCAGCATGACACGACCACCCTCACATGTCTGCACTCCCTTCCAACCTTGCCCATGGGCCAGCGACTCACCTTCTCCAGGGTTCACGTCCATCCCTCCCACACAAGTCCCCGGCACACACACACTCACAAAACAAAACAACACTTATAAAAAAAAAAATGAACTACCAAAAAATAATTACAAACACAATACAAAAACTAAATAAAGATAGCTTTTAAAAAAGCTGTTGTTTTACAAAGGCAATAAGCACTTTGTCACTGACTCCTACACTGCCCTCTCACAAGCCTTCTCCCTCTACGAATCCAAAGGAGAAAGTGAAACTGCTTCTCTGACTCACTTCCTTCCTGCCTGGCTAAAGCATGTGACTTACAGTACTGTAAGCCATGTGAAGGGTTGGGGGCTGCCTATTTACTTCTCACTTTGCCTTACTTCATGTTAAGGCATAATGGCAACATGAAGTAATAATGATAATGCAAAGTGAGCACTTTGCAGTGCCCACTTCGCATTATACTCCCCCAACGCGAAGAGGGCACTCAGCGTTCATTTTAGAAATTCACTGCATCTCTACTTGGAAGAACATAACTTTTGTTTTTTGGCAGTTTATAATAGTTTAGAGCGAGATGGTTGTGTTGCAAAAGGTTGAATTTGGATTGGAGTTCAAAGCAGACATCTGTAACTGAAGGTTTTGAACTACAGAGAACAGAATCATTAGCAAAGAAAAGGAGTTTGGTCTTTGATATATTATTGCTTAGGGTATTGATATATATCATGAAGAGGAGGGGATCATGAATCGAGACTTGGGGTACCCCTCTAGAGAGCGGAAGAAGTGGTGTGAAGGTCCCATCTACTTTGATTTGCTGCAGTTGGACAGACAGATAACTGGAGAACCAGTTTACAGTAGGTCCACTCATGCCATGCTCATTAAGTTTGTCAAGCAGTATTATATACGGTCTACTGAATAAAAGGCTTTGTTCAGGTCAAGGAAGACCACTCCTGTGGTATGCTTATGGTTTAAGTCAATAGGCCAATCATCTGACACTTTCACAAGGACAGTGGTGTGCTATGAAGAGTGCAAAAGCCAGATTGTAGTGGGGCAATACAGTTTAGCTTGTCAGTATGCCATTTGAACAGTGACCCCCGAGAGCGGAACCCACAGAGTGAACCCATGGTGGTGAAGTGCTCCATAGGGACTGAGTGCAGTGGTCTGGCAGGTGAGAGACAGAGAGCCACAACACCCTAACAGTGGAAACACGGTGAACCCATGTGCTGAGCAATGGACAACATTGCTGGAACAGCACACCAAAGAAATCGTGACGCCTATGTTGGGAGTGCACCCTGACAGTGGTGACTGACAGACAGTTGCAAAATGATGACCCACTGCAGGTGCACCCAAGTCATCCCCCACATTTTGACAGGTGAACCAGGTCAACACCTCTTTGCAAATCCCCATGGGCACATACAGTGACAGTGCATAAAAGGCAGACCCAGAGAGGGCTACAATAGGCACAACATGCAAATGGGGGGGCCATGCCACTCGAGTTCATCAAGAGTGCCCAGGGCAATGAGCTGCTCACCTTACACTGGTTCATGTATCATAAAAAGAGGACATGGGGCACAGCCAAATATTGAAAATGTGTGGAATACCACACCAGGAAATGTCGCAGGTGGTTGAGGACCATGGTTGGTGTTAAATATGTCTCGTTCACTGGGTGGCACAACCACATGCCCTACAGTGTCAGAGTCATAGTGTGATGTGTCCATGTGGAAGTGAAACAATGGACAGTGGAGACTACTGAGAGCTGCCAAAAGGTCATGGTCACATGCTGCAGCAAGCTGACTGATGTGGTGGGTGTTTGTCTGCTGCCTGTCCACGCATCTCAAGCAGATGATACAGAGGGCAAAGAGGAGTATACATTAATTAAATTTTGTACCTGGAATGTTAAAGGGGCTAGACACAAGACAAAGCAATACAGAATATTGAAATACTTAGAGGCGGCTAAGGTTAATATTGCTTTTTTGCAAGAGACTCATTTACTCCAGGAGGAAGTTGGAGGTTTGAGAAGAATGCAATTTGGAGCAGCCTTTTCATCTCAGGGGAATTCAAAAAGTAGGGGGGTGCTGATCCTATTGC
Organism: Neoceratodus forsteri; assembly: GCA_016271365.2. Lineage (NCBI taxonomy): Eukaryota > Metazoa > Chordata > Ceratodontiformes > Ceratodontidae > Neoceratodus > Neoceratodus forsteri. Next base: position 1,058,182,935 of record CM028132.1, on the reverse strand, counting down.
ATAGATCGGTCCCTTTCAGTCCCACAAAAGTTATTCCAGATAGTGAAGGGAGATTCCTGTTGGTGAAAGGAAAATTATACAACGTTGAAATGTTACTTGGAGTTGTATATGGGCCTAATTCTGACAATCAGGATTTTATGACCAGCAATGAGGATATTACTGTCATTTAGCCATCTTCCCATGATTATCGGGGGACTTTAATCTGGCGTTAGACCATCGCTTGGATAGGTCATCGATGCATGCAAATCCAACCCCAGCTGCCTTAGCTCTTGAGGATCTGATGGCCCGCCTGGGTCTAGCAGATGTTTGGAGGGTGCTCCCCCCCAAACGAAAGATTTACCTTTACTCACCGGTACATAAATCGGGTTCGAGGATTGATTATATACTTCTCTCCCGCTCTTTTGAAAGGGGTTATGGGGGCTGAGATAGTGGCTGCCCCTCTGTCTGATCACTCAGCAGTGGAGGCCACTATTTCTCTCCCTTCCATTATTGGTAAAGGAAATAGATGGAAGATTAACAACCAGTTACTGAGGGCTCCCCATATAGTAAATACCCTAACGTCCCATATTGAGGAGTTTATGTTGCATAACAATAAGGAAGGCATACACCCAGACATTTTATGGTCTGCACTTAAGGCATACATAAGAGGCCTTCTGATAAGCCAGGCTACCAGAGCTAAGAAAGAGAAGAATGCCATTATGTTAGATTTGTTAAACCAAATTAAGGGCCTGCAAATGGACTTGGTAGCTAATCCGCTGGAAGAGACCGAAATTAAGCTAATCAAACTTAAAGATGAATATCTTAAAATGCTGGGAGATCAGGCAGAGTTGGCTATTATTAAAACCAGGGCCAGGTATACTGACCAAGGGGAGAAGCCAGGCAGGCTTTTGGCTCGGCACATAGCCCAACTTGAAGCTTCTCGATTAATAGAGGGGGTTTGGTCGGAGCAGGACAAGTGTATAAAGACTAGCCCGGATGATATAACTCTGGTCTTCCGGAATTACTATGAAACTTTATACGGGGAGATGCAGTCTCCACCTGCCCAATCTGAAATTCAACACTTTTTGGACCGGTTGTCTCTGCCTAAGTTGGGCGAGATAGACCATAAGTTTCTCCTAGATGATATTTCTTGCAGTGAAATAGAATCGGCTATTAGGGGCTTGCCCATTGACAAGACTCCCGGTCCAGACGGGTTTTCCCCCAATTTTTATAAATCTTTCTTTTCTCAGCTGACTCCTTTATTGTTTAGACTATATCAACATATTCTCTCGGGAGCAGATACGGACCAAAGTCTGTTTGAGGCACTTATAGTGCTCATACCCAAGCCAAGCAAGCCCCTTGAGAATCCAGGCAGCTACCGGCCCATCGCCCTGCTTAACTATGATGTAAAGATCTTATCTAAAATTCTGGCAGAGAGAATTAGCGAATTTCTCCCTAAACTAATAGGCCCGGAGCAGATGGGCTTTATGAAGGGTAGATCCTCAGCTGACCATTTTAGAACATTATCTCATGTCTTCTCGGTATCTGGGGAGGCTGGTCTCCCGATGGCGCTGGTCTCCTTGGACGCCGAGAAGGCATTTGATAGGGTCTACTGGTCTTTTCTTTTTCGGGTGATGGAAAATGTAGGGTTCCCAGTTAAATTCGTTAATTGGATCAAGGCCTTATGTACAAGCCCAATGGCAAGAGTGGCATGTAATGGTGTGATTTCGTCACTGTTTCATCTATATGTGGGGACTAGACAAGGGTGCCCTTTATCACCTCTGTTATTTAATTTGTACTTGGAACCATTGATTAGGCAAATTGTATCTGCTGGTAGGGTCAGGGGGATTAAAATCAGAGATCAAATTGTAAAGGTTACTGCATTTGCGGATGATTTGCTGATCTATGTGACCAATCCCGCCACCTTGGTCCCAGCATTGCTGGAAGTGCTTCATGAGTTTAGTGTACTGTCTAATTACAAACTAAATCAAGAGAAGACAGTGGTATTTCCCCTAAATGGCAAAGTTCACAAAGACGATATTATAAGGCTAGGCCTGGGTTGGTGTTCCAAGTCCCTTAAGTATTTAGGCCTCAATTTGGCTGTTAGCCGGAGGCGTATCGCCAGTTAAATCTAGATACCTTAGTGCGCAGTCTAGAGATGGACATGAAAAGGTGGGCGCAGCTCCCGTTATCATTGTGGGGTAGAATAAGCATTGTTAAAATGAATATCTTTCCCAGGCTCCTCTACCCCTTGGCCATGCTTAATATCTGGATTCCTTTGGTATGGTTTAATAGAGTTCATAGGCTAATTGCGGATTTCATTTGGAATTACAAGAAAGCAAGAATGTCCTACGCTAAACTTGTGGCGCCTAAAGAACAAGGGGGGCTGAAATTACCTCATTTTGCTCTGTATTATTGGGCTGCTTATGTAAACAAATATGGTAGGTGGATCCATTGGCAGACATCCTCCCTGGCAAGGGATTATGTTCCAATGTGGGTTAACCTTGAGACTAGCTTAATTAAGAGTTTGGGCCTCAGCCCGGAAGCTCTGTGCTATAGTACCCCCAACGTGCTCTCTTCCTTAAGGGATTCCCCTATAGGAGTCTCTTTGAGGATACATAATCAGCTTTGTAATTTCCTAAAATATGAACATGTTAGGGATAGCTCTCAGCCAATTGCTGGCAACCTTTATTTACGAATTGGGTCTCAGACTATTAAGCAGTGTTGGCTTATGAAGTTAGGGGATTGCAAGATGCTAGACTTTTTGGATGAAGATGGTAAACTAATCACATCTCCTCAAATTCTAAACAAATTTAATCTGTCTGTGAAGGAGTGTTTTAGGGCCTACCAGCTGCGTCACTTGCTAATGCAGAGAATAGGGCCAAATGGAGTTTCCCCATCCCGTATCCCATTTTGGGACACTGTACGTCCTTTGGTTGGTACTTCCCATGCGGTCTCGAAGTTGTACCAGCTGCTGCTTCAATGGGTTTTCACTGAGAGGTCAGCCTCGTCTCGGTACTGGACTAGGGCATTTCCTGAGGTTAGGCTGGATTGGTCACATATCTGGATCAGCTGTCACAAATTTCTCAAACAGGATTGTCTCAGGCTGACTCAGTTCAAGATTTTGCATAATATTTATTATTCCCCACAGAAGTTAACAGACTTGAGGGGCCTTCCAGATCCCACGTGTTCCAGATGTGGCGCAGGAGTAGGTGATCTGCTCCACATTTTCTGGGATTGTTCAAAAGTTGCACCTTTATGGAGGGAGATTAAGGAGAAGGTTAGCCCATTACTGGGGTTGAAGACATGTTTGTCCCGGAGGTGTGTCTGCTTGGAGTAATGTCTGACTTCCGGTTAGACTAAGGAAATATCATATGTCTTTGATTTCTATTACTGTGAAAAGACTCATCCTAAACACTGGAAGGATTCCATTGTCATTTCTTATTTGGAGTGGTTATCTGAGCTCCTAGCATCTCTGAGGGTAGAAAGATTCATTGCTATCCTTAGAACCAGTTGCCCCTTTATGAGGAAATTTGGTCCCCATTAGTGATAGCTTTTTCATAACCTAGCAGGCGGCTCTTTCCATGTATGGTGGAGATCAACACAGTACTCTTGCGGGAGGGTCCGGAGGGGGTGGGAGGTACAGAGACTGTACCTTATGGTGTTGCCTTTCTCGGTTTTGTTGTACTGTATGTATCTGTACACCTGGTTTCTTACCCTGTCCTCATCGTCTCTGTATTATTTGTTAAAATCAATAAAAAGTGAATGGCAAAAAAAAGAGGAGTATACATAAGTCACTGGCAGAGTCTACAGCACTGTCTGGGCTGAGTATACTCAAGGAATATAGAATGACTGATGCAGGGGAACTGTTCCACCTGCACGACTCATGTGGCACTGAATACCTCCTCTTCAGCATCCAACGGAACCTGGAGTATCTCTCACAGTGCAGCACCTAGTATGCGAATGGGATCTTCCACTGCAGCCCCCACTTCTGCCAGCAGTTGTACATCCTGTGTGGGGTGGAGACAACAGCAGTGCTACTGGCCACCTACGTCCTGATGTCTAGTCAGTCTGTGGGTGCTGCACAGCTGTGTTCAGCAAAGTACTGGAGCTGTGTCATGGGCTACAGCCACTGTCAATTATGATAGACTTTGAGCCGGCCACCTACAAGGCACTACTACTTGTGTTCCCATGAGTACGGCTCCACGGATGCTTCCTCCACTTTACCCAGTTTCTGTGGAGGAAGTTGCAACAGCATGGGTCCCTGGCACAGCTGTACATGGTGAATGATGAATTCACCATGCACATCCGCATGCTGTCAGCACTGGCATTTGTGCCAGCTGCCGATGTGTGCAGTGCCTATGAAGAAATGTGGGTGTAGGAGTTCTACGAGGTATACGAAGAGGAGCTGGCACCATACCTTGACTACTTCAAGGACACCTGGCTGGGTTCCCAGTCTGTCGTGGGGTGGGGTGGTGCTACATGTACCCCCTGGATTTCTGGAACTGCTACTCAGTAGAGCATAAGGGGCTGCTCTGCTCAACCAATGCCATTGAGGGCTGGCACAGGGGCTTCAACTTCCTGATGGGGGCATCAAATCCCACCATCTGGAGATTCATTGTGGTGATGCAGAGGCAACAGCGGCTCACAGAGTTGAAGATACCTCAGCTGCTGCATGGCACAGAAGTTGGAGGACCACAGAGGAGAACCTGGGAAGCCAGTGAACATATCATGGATATAGTTGAGCAATTTGAGTATCAGAATTTGAGGGACTATCTCATGGGCATCACCTTGAATATCTGCCTTCAGGTGTGACTTCATTGGGGTCCCAGACTGGCACATACCCCGGCCTGATTGCACAGGACTGTGAGTTGGCATTGGTGGAGGTGGTGGGTTTTGCCTGGTACATTGTTGTCCCGCAGGCAGTTTGGATTGCACGGTAATAAATACTGTGCCCCAGTCAGCAGGGGAAGGGGGTTGGGTGGCATGTGTCTCGAGGGTGGCAGTGCTGACATTTTTCTTGGGTGTGGTGGTGAGTGCTGACATGTTTCTCAGGGGGGCGGGTGCTGACATGCTCTGGTGGGGGTGGTGTTGTCTGTCCCCAGGGAAGGCAGGGGCATGGTCACTGTCATTGCATTGGCTGCAGTGATCCAGTCATGGATAGGTCTGTTGCCACCTCTGTTGTCATTGCACTGGGCCTGCACCAGTCTTGTGCTCATGGTTGAGGTGTCACTGTCTGGGTCATTGCTATAGCTGTTGTCACATTGGCATCATAGATCCAAATTGTCTAGGTAGGCCCTGATCTGATTATGAACTTATCTAATAGTTTTGATAGAATGGGTTTAAGGGATATAGGCATATAATTATTGAGAACCCCAAGGTCTCTAGATTTGAAAAGTGATAATATATGAGCTATTTTCCATACAGAAGGGACTTCACTATTTGAAATGAACAGGTTAAATAAATGCAGCATTTTTGCTGTTCGGTATCAGAAGCCTACTTTTAGGAATTGGGGTCTAAGCCATCTGGTTCTGCACTTTTATTTACATTGAGGTGTTTAAGCAAGTCTTCGACTTGTTTAAAGATAAAAGGAGAGAAGTAGAAGGAATCTTGGGGTTGGAACTTAGTGTTCAGGTCTGATTGATTATGTGCAGGCTTTAGATTAGCAGCTGTGGGCATACCTCTCAATCTTTTGTCTCCCAAATGTGGAACATTGCCTCTCAAAAAGTGGAAAAAATGAGCAAAATGTGGAACACTTAATCAAATCTTTACCTAAGAAGCTCAGAACACTGTTAAAATGTTTGCATTTATGTTCAGAAAGTCTTATTAATTGAATAATATATTTTTTGCATCATTTACTATAGATTTGTGCTTTAAAATGATAACTCTGAATGTGGGACGAGTCCTCACAATGTGGAACAGGGAGCTTTTGTGAAGTAAAATGAGGAACGTTCCTTGGAATGTGGTACAGTTGAGAGGTATGGCTGTGGATGAGTCAAAGACATGGCCTGCTGTGGAGGAATGTGTGTCAAATGGAAATCAGGAAACAAAACACTAGGGGACAACTAGGGTTAGAACCTATCCATATAGATTCCCTGCATCTAACACTAAGAACAAGTCTAGATCAGAATTAAAATGTATAGTTTTGAATGCACTGAGCACAAAATATAAAATGGATAAACTAACTCCTTTAATATATAGAGATGACTTTGACATCTTACTGTAGCTATAACAGAGACATTGTGGTCAGAACAGAATGACTGGGGTAAATCAGTTCCTGGTTATGACCTGCTTAATAAAAACAAAATAAACAAGAAAGGCGGGACATTGCACTCTTTCTAAAATCATATTTGGATGCACTTGGTATTTCCCACAAAATAAAGAAAACATCTTCTGATACAGAAACACTATGGGTTAATATATCAAGCACTAATTCAGAAACCTTTATAATGGGTCTTTGTTACAGACCACCGACTGCACAGAAAGAAATAACTATAGCTATATTTTCTGAGCTTGAAGCAGCATGTGATATAAACAATGTCATCTTTCTAGGTGATCTGACTCTGCATGCCATTGATTGGGGAAAAGGCATTGCCAATACAGCTTCAGGAGAAAAAAAACAATCTATTGATGTTAACAGAACACTTGCATTTATCTCAGCATGTGTCACAACCCACTAGAGGAAACAACTTACTGGACTTGGTACTTGTATCTGAAAAAACCTAAGTATTCTTGACTGTTATTTAGGTGTCCCCTCGATAGCAGTGAGAATAATTCAATCAGATTATAGATTACAGTGCAACATTGTCTGAACATTGGGACCACCGAAATATTTCTCTAAAATAAAGCCAAATTAGCCAAAATAAAATAGGCCATGGATCATATTGATTGGACTGAAATCTTCAAAATTAAAAAATACAGAAAAATGTGGCTCATATTCAACAAAAATATACTGGTCATTAGTAACTTGTAGATTCCAAAAAGAAGAAATATGCACATAAAGGGCTAAGACCAAAATGGTTGACTAGAAATATAAAAAAAAGAATAAACAAGAAAAATAAAGCCTACAAACACTTCTTAACTAATAACAATATCAACAAAAGGACAATATTCAAATAAACTTTAAAATAAGTTTAAAAAGCAGATCAGAAAAGCAACAGATAGTATGGAACTATCACTGGCTTAAACAACAAATAAAAACAATTACAAACACTTTTTCAGTTATGTCAGTTCATTGACAACTAACTCAAAATGCAGAGTGACCATTTGTTATAAATGAAATGTCTATACTCTCTCCTAAGGAAATGCCCAACCCCCTCAACACACAGTTTTGTTCAATATTCACCCCTGAATCTGGGATCCTGACTTCAACTGAAAACTCAGACAGACACAAGTAAAATATTAATTACAAATGAGGAACTCATCAGTAAAATTAAAAATCTAAAAACCATACATCCTCTGATCCAAATAAAATAAGCAGTAACATGACCAGAGTTATGTCAAAATTCATAGTCCATCCCTAATACAGTGGTTTAATTTCTAACAGTCAGTGACTGCAGGTCATGTCATCACAGACTAGAAAACAGTAGAGGTGACAGCACTTTTTAAAAAGTGTACTATAGAGGAGCTAAACAACTATCGTCCCATCAACTGTACATCCATCCAAGGGAAATACTCGACAGCATTATAAAAGATAAAACCAGCCCTGTATTAGAAGACAACAGACCCCAATCAACATGGATTCACAAAAGGTCACTCCTGCATTGCCCCTGGATCTCCAACCAGTAATAACTCAGGCCAGTCACTTATCATTTTTGGATGCTAGCTGGCAGAATTTATTAAAAGGCACAATCATCTCATTACATGTTCATCCCCAAGTTCATGTCCAACAATAAGTATTTACATTTTTACATAACAGTCCAAAATCCCTTCTAGGACATAACAGTCCTGTCTTCCCTCTGGTGGTTCTTTGTCAGGTGGTCTTCCTCTTCCAATTGTTTTCTCAGGGTCTGGACACCAGGATCCGGGCCCCCCCTTTTCATCATCATGAATTGGGTACCACCATACCTGGACCAATCCCCCCCACCAGGTATGGACAAAGCAAATCACCCCCAAGCTCTATATCCCTCCTCCTTCCCCCATTATTCCCATGTCTGGGTTCCTTTGTCCCCAGCCCGTGGTACCTACCATCTTCCCACTTCTGCCTGACCCCCTTTTTTCCCCTTGCTACTAAAACCCTTCCACTGACCCATCCCCAGCTTGCAATGAAAGATGGGGCTGTCCCCCTTGCAGGTTAGCCCTTAGGCCCCTTCCTATTGATCTCCCATACCATTTCCCCGAAATGCCGGAGGAACAACTCAATGCTGAATTCAGTCAGGTGCACCCCATCCGCCCTATACACCCCCTCCAGCTCATATGAAATATCCCTATGTCATATATGTGCCCCCCCATTTCAATTGGTGCCCTAGCCACCTTTCTGTTCAGGCACATGCATGCTACCTCTATTGCCTTTGTCCCTTTCACACCCCTCCAAACTCTCCAGGGTGTGATTTCGGACTAGCTGATCACCACCCGTGGCCACCATCCTTTTTTTTCCAAATCTGCTAGAATGTCCCATAACAGGGACCCCCAGGGCACTGTACCCAGGTCATTACCCCCTAGGTGGACAATGATACCATCCAGTACTGCCCACCACATCCGGAGCTCTTCCAGCAGTGGTAACAGCTGCTACCAATGCATGCCTCTCAGGCCCCTCCATCACACCTTGGTGTGCTCTGCTCCTGTACACAACTGCATCCCTATCTTTGTGGTGGCTGCAAATCTCTCTGCCCATTAGATGAAGGAATGCCCCACAATCCAGACCTGTCTCCTGTAGCCTGCTGTGGGAAGGGGAAAAAGGGATATAAATTAACCATTGTCAGCACCGTACATATCTCCTGTAACAGTTCAATGCCCATCTACTCACCCTCTTGACCTCCTTCTCTTCTGCCTCTGCAGCAGCCACTTCTGAAGCTTCCCCAATCAAGAAGGAGTGTGGGGCGAACTCTCTAGGGTTCTCTCCCACAAATGCCACTGCCTTCTTCAGTACTGCCCCAACCTGGAAACCCATCCCCATGTATGAACCAGGCCCCCGGTTGTCGGCCCCTCAACTCCTGCTCCATCCTGTTTGACCAGTTCCACTGTGGTGCCCTTTCCATTCTGATCCATCATGGACCACCTGAGCCAGACAGTCATCCTCTCCCCATGCAACTTCACATCCTCTTCCTGCAAACCCATGGTGCCTGCTCCCTTTCTGGGCACCACCATCTCTCCGACCATGAAAGCCCCTTTTGCCATTACCGCAAAGATCACCCAGAACAGACAAGCCTCTTTTGTTGAGCTGCACATATGGTCCAGTGCCCGCACCACCTTCATGAGGAGAGGCCCCATCAATGGCCATTCCCCATTCTGTCTCACCCTTGTCCCCTCTTTCATCCCGAGACCATCTGCTTGATTATCCTGCCACCTGTGGCATCCTCCCAGCTGTGTTCCTGGCAGGCCCAACTGATCCCTGCCAGCTGGAACCCCATGGTGGTGTGGGCTGCCCCCTTCTTCCCATTTTCCCACTATGTACTGCATAACCTGCTCTTCATGGACTGGCCACTCTGTCTCCCAACCCCTCTCAGCCAGAAATGTTTGAAAACTTGCCCAGGCCCCTTCATAGGCCTTCAGTGTGCTGACCACAACCCTCAGTACAAAGCTCTGGCCATCACTCTCCAATCTCCCATATCCAGTCAGGGGACCCTGATCCAGGTAGGCGCCACCTGTGGTGCTAACTCATGAAACCATTCCATCTATAAATGAGAAAGACAGTCAGCCACCTTGTTCTGTGTCCCCTCAATATGCTGTGCCTTAAATGACAAATTCAAAAGTAGTCCTAGCAAAAACACGTGCCTTAAGATCTACCCTACTAGCTCTGAGGCCACTGTACCTATTGATTACCTGTACCATGCCCTTGTTGTCACACCAGAATATGATGCACCGACCCACCATCCATTCACCCCATACTTCAAGGGCCACTCAGATCGGGAAGATCTCAAGGATCATAATGTCCTTGGTCCACCCCCATCCATGCCATTTTGCTGACCATGCCTCTGTGATCCACTCCCCCCGGAAATATGTCCTCATCCCTAGGACACTCACTGTGTCGGTATACAGCTCCTTGTCTGTGCTATGCACTCACTCCTCCTGCCAGAACATCACCCCATTATATGACTCTAGAAAGTACTCCCAGACCCATAGCTCCTCTTTTACCCCCTGTTTATGTCCACCCAGTGGTGGGGTTGCTTTGCCCTCCCCCGTGACCCTCCCCAGCCTCATCGTTAAAGCCTTGCCCAGGCTTATGGCCTCGCAGGCAAAATTTAGGTGCCCCAGTAGTTGTTGAACCTGTACCAGTGGCACCCTCCGCCTCCTGCCCACTAGTGCAAGCAAACCCCGTAGCCGCACTACCTTGTCCCCTGGCAGCCAGAAACACTCCTCTTCAGTGCCTTCTTTGCTGCAGTAACTGTGCCAAAATCCACCGCAGCACAGCACTCAATCATCATCACACTAACACAACTAAGTGGCACCTGTTTACTGAAATCCCTTTCTTGTGGCCTACCCACGCCACCCCAACACAAACGAGCACCTGCACAAGCTATGCTGCAGGAAACTGTGCACAACCAGCCTAGTAAACCCATCCCAAAGCAGTACTCAATGATTGCCATACAGTCTTAACTCTACTATTTCTCACAACAGTTCTTCCCTTTTTTATTTTTTTTGAAACTTTACTACTAAAGCATGCTCACATACCCCTAGGCCTGATAGGCCCCGATCCTTCGTGCCTTACCTTCTGCCAATGAATGTGCTGTAGTGGAATACTACAGCAGAAAGAGGTCTTGCTGTAAGTTGCCTGCCCTTAAGTACCCCCCCAGCCCATTATTTGGCCCCTCCCTCTGGCCAATGGCCAGCAAGCTACCTGGCCTGGTCATATGACCCTTTGCTGAGATCATCCCCCCTCCCTTTTCTTGTAGCCCCCCTTCCCCCTCCCCTTTGCCTGTATTCCTGGCTGTGTCACAGGACAACTCTGCTTGCCTTCTATTGGTAAGCCTAATTATCAACCTTTTGTTTTTCTACGAAAATAGCAGTCAATATCTGGACAGCAGAATACCATTCAGTGTGTATTTTATTTTGACCTTAGTGAAGCTTTTGATGTAATCCTGAATTGGACAATATTCAAAAAAAACACAAACACAGAAAATCAGCAGTAAATTAATAAACTGGACAGCAAACTTGCTTACAAACAGAATTCAAAAGTAAACAGTCATAAATCATATAGTGGCACTGTATCCTGTGAAGTCCCACAGGATTCAGTGCTGTGACTGCTGATTTTCCAGATTTTTGTATAAGACCTTACATCTAAATCAAAATGTTTAACAACTAACTATGCAAATGAGTCAAAATGAGGTTGTTCTAATGAAACCTATGAGCAATTAATAGACTTGCAATATGATTTAGGTCATGTAACTACTGTACATAGGCATCAGTACAGGAAATGAAGTTCAATCTGTAAAAGTGTCAAGTTATGTATCTGTGACCTAACAAACATCGGGCTTATGTTTGTCCACATTGAGATCATGGATCACAAGTCTGGTGTCCTTACAAAACAGGGAAAATAAAGCAAACTGAGAGGGCTCAAAAAAGCAAACCTACAGTAACTCATGAACAAATAAGACAGCTACCATTTCATGATCATCTGAGAGAATTAAATTGAATGTCCTTGGAAACAAGGGAAAGAGAACATTGTTTAACCAGGAGTAGCACACTAAGTTTCCAGATGCGACCTGGGAGCACAAAGAAGTTAAGTGACTTCCTCAGGATCACACAGTATGCACCTAGGCAGCTGCGGGATTCAATCCCAGGTCTCCAGATCTGCAGCTCAGAGCCTTCACCAACTGGGCTATACTGCCTCCAAGACCCATTAGTGGTTATTTTCTCCTAATATATGACATAATTACACATCCATTCTTATTATGCAATATGAATTTGAATTTGAACAAAACAATAGCAGCACAGGAAGGGATCCCTTTCAATTAACAGGACAGACATTTAAACAAATCAGGAGAAAGAATTTCTTCACCCAAAGGGTTATAAACCTCTGGAACAATTTACGACTACATACAATCGTCAGTAAAACAAAAGCCAAATTTAAAAACAAATGACGTTATTATAGGTTGAGGTAAGCTGTGCTACTACTAACAAGAGAATAATGGACTTATGCCCTCATGCTCCTACAATCCTTAATATGTTACTTACTACTGTATATGTTCCTTGCTATCTACCTTACCACTTTGCCTTGTGTCATCTGTGAAAAGACACTTCTTGACCTGAATTCCCTCTCCTGTATCACTGATGAACATATTGAAAAGGACTGGATCTGAGACTGAACCCTGTGGCGCCCCAGTTGTGACCTCTTTCTCTGATGATTTCACTCCATTTACAGCAACCCTCTTCTGTTTTCCCACTAACCAACTACTTACAAATCTAAATATGTCCTTTGCAGTGCCTAGATCCTCTAGCTTATTCAGTAACTTTCTGTGTGGGACTGAGTTAAATGCCTTGATGACATTGAAGTAGAGTACAGTAAATCAGCTGCTTGTCCCTTACCTACTGCCCTGTTTACCCAGTCAAAAAATACTATAAGGTTGGTCTAATAAGATCTCCCTGCCATCTATTCATGTGTGTTTACCCTCCTGGAGCCTGATACTCTCCAGGTTGTTTACTAGGTTCTCCCTAACTAGAGTCTTCATCAGTTTACCCACAATTGAGATAAGAATGACATTCTGTAGTTTGCCAGTTGCTTCTTAGCTCCACCCCCCACCCCCACCTTATAGAGTGGAACTATATTTGCTACCTTTCAGTCTTTTGGAACTACCCCAGACTCAATTCAGCTATTGAATAACCCTGCCAGTGGTTCAGCCAATTATAATGCCAGTTCCCTGACAACCCTTGAATGCATACCATCTGGCCCTGAGACCTTATCTACCTTTAGGGTTGCCAGCTCTGTTCTGATTCTTTCTCTTTCCCTTGTCATGGATTCACCTCACCCTGGATCTGTAACCACTTGCTATCAACCAGAGTTGCTAAGATCTAATCTAATAGGCTCCGATAAGCAGAAAGCGTAATAGTTTGAAAGCATATGGGAATGGATCTGAAGTGGATCTCTCCAATGTGCAGGGTTAAAAAGAAACTAGAATAAGCATTTGTCAATGCCGAATGTTGATTGCGTTGGTCTGTTGAGCTCGCTCAGTGGCCCTCTGTCACTGGCTCAGTCTGTTTGTCCCAGTGCTGCTGGCTGCTCATTTGTACTGGGCTGCTGCCTGCGTTGGCACCTTGTTCTGCTGAGGAAGAAATCCGCAGCTGTCCCGACAGAGCTCCATATAGGTGGCTCACTCCCCCTCTCTCACTCGCTCATTCTGTTTCTCCTGGCACTGCAGGCTGCCCTTTTGTACTGGGCTCCTGCCTCTGCTGGCGCCTTTTCCTGCCCACAAAGAAATCTGCAGCAGTCCTGACAAAGCTCCGTTGAGCTTGCTCACTCCCCTTCTCTCACTCACTTATTCTGTTCTACCGGCGCTGCAGGCTGCCCTTTTGTACTGGGCTCCTGCCTGCATTGCTGCCTTCTTATGCCCACAAAGAAATTTGCAGGAGTTACAATACAGCTCTGTTGAGCTCACTCACTCGCTCATTCTGGGTTTCCTGTCACTGCAGGCTACCCTTTTGTACTGGGCCCCTGCATGCCTTGCTGCCTTTTTCTGCCCACAAACAAATCTGCAGCAGTCCCAATAAAGCCCTGTTGAGTTCACTGACTGCCCCTCCATCACTCGCTCGTTCTGTGTCTCCTGGCACTGTAGGCTGCCCTTTTGTACTGGGCTCCTGCCTGCATTGCTGCCTTCTTATGCCCACAAAGAAATTTGCAGGAGTTACAATACAGCTCTGTTGAGCTCACTCACTCGCTCATTCTGGGTTTCCTGTCACTGCAGGCTACCCTTTTGTACTGGGCCCCTGCATGCCTTGCTGCCTTTTTCTGCCCACAAACAAATCTGCAGCAGTCCCAATAAAGCCCTGTTGAGCTCACTGACTGCCCCTCCATCACTCGCTCGTTCTGTGTCTCCTGGCACTGTAGGCTGCCCTTTTGTACTGGGCTCCTGCCTGCAATGGTGGCTTTTTCTGTCCAGGAAGAAATCTGAAGCAGTCATGACACAGTTCCACTGAGCTCACTCACTCCCCCTCTGTCACTCTCGCATTCCGTTTCTGCCGGTGCTGCAAGCTGGCCTTTTGTACTGGGCTCCTGCCTGCATTGACACATTTTCTGCCCACAAAGAAATCTGCAGCAGTCACACTAGAGCTGCGTTGAACTTGCTCACTACTGCTCTGTCACTAGCTCATTCTGTTTCACTTGGTGCCACAGACTGTGGTTTTGTATGGGGCTCCTGGCTGCTTTGGGACCTTTGTCCACAAAGAATTCCACAGCTATCCCGACAGAGCTTTGTTGAGGTCGCTCAGTCTTCCTCTCTCATCACTCATTCTGTTTGTCCTGGTGCTGCAAGCTGCCCTTTTGTACGGGGCTTCTGCCTGCATTGGCGCCTTTTTCTGCCCACAAAGAAATCCCAGCAGTCCTGATAGAGCTCCGTTGAGCTCACTAAGTCCACTTTTCTCACTCACTCGTAATGTTTCTCCCACCACTGCTGGCTGGCCTTTTGTACTGGGCCCCTGCCTGTATTGACACCTTTTTCTGTCCACAAAGAAATCCGCAGCAGTCCTGACAGCGCTTCGGTGAGTTCGCTCACTCCCCCTCCTTCACTTGCTCTCTCGTTCTGTTTCTCCCAATGCTTCAGGTTGTCCTTTTGTACTGGGCTCTTGTGCTGGGGCCTTTGTCTGTCCACAAACAAATCTGCAGCAGTCCCGACAGAGCTCAATTGAGCTCGGTCACTCCCCCCTCTCACTCGGTCGATCTTAATGTGTCCCAAACACTGATTTCCCAGTGTGACTGTGCTATTGTCTGGCAGGAGTGCAAAAAAATATTTTAGCCAGGATGTGAAAAATGACAGCTGTAGTGTTCATAAGGAGTTGTGAAAAAATGCCGCAGTTGAAAATGTGGCGTGACAGTATTACAAATTTGCGAAGTTACAAGGGTGCGTGGAAACAGTTCAATGCAGGCTTGTAACACAGTCATGTTATGGAGTTTCATTACCAAATTTTCAATGTAGGGATTTTAGGACCTCTGCTCATGAACAATGCCACTGTCATTTTCTTAATCTGTCCCGAACACTGATTTCCCACAGTGACCACGTTATTCTGCGCCAGACCTGGGAAAACACATTTCGGTCAGGATATGAAAAATGACAGCTATACTGCTTATAAGAGGTGTGAAAAAATGGCACTGTTGAAAATCTGGTATTACAATATCACAAATCTGCGAAGTTACAATGGTGCATAGAAAGTGCGCAATGCACACTTGTAACACAGTCAATTGATGGGCTATCATCACCAAATTTTCAACATAGGCATTTTAGGACCTCTACAGTATCATTGTCGTTTTCTTAATCTTTCCCGAACAGTGATTTCCCACAGCAACTGCTCTATTCTGCTCGGAAAGTGCGAAAACACATTTCGGCCAAGATGGGGAAAATGACAGCTGTACTGTTCATAAGTAGGTCTGGGAAAATGGCAATGTTGAAAATCTGGAGTGAAAATATTTTAAATTTGCGAAGTTACGAGCTCCGTTGAGGTTGCTCACTCCCCTTCTCTCACTCGCTCATTCTGTTCTGTCAGCGCTGCAGGCTGCCCTTTTCTACTGGGCTCCTGCCTGCGTTGCTGCCTTCTTATGCCCACAAAGAAATTTGCAGCAATTACAATACAGCTCTGTTGAACTCACTCACTTGCTCATTCTGGTTTTCCTGCCACTGCAGGCTGCCTTTTTGTACTGGGCCCCTGCATGCATTGCTGCCTTTTTCTGCCCACAAATAAATCTGCAGCAGTCCCACAAAGTCTCGTTGAGCTCACTGACTCCCCCTCCCTCACTCTCTCGTTCTGTGTCTCCTGGCACTGCAGGCTGCCCTTTTGTACTGGGCTTCTGCCTGCATTGGCAGCTTTTTCTGGCCAGAAAGAAATCTGAAGCAGTCATGACACAGCTCCACTGAGCTCTCTCACTCCCCCTCTGTCACTCTCGCATTCTGTTTCCGCTGGTGCTGCAAGCTGGCCTTTTGTACTGGGCTCCTGCCTGCATTGCTGCATTTTTGGCCCACAAAGAAATCTGCAGCAGTCACACTAGAGCTCCATTGAGCTCGCCCACTACCGCTCTGTCACTCACTCGTTCTGTTTCTCTTGGTGCCACAGACTGCGCTTTTGAATGGGACTCCTGGCTGCGTTGGCACCTTTGTCCATCCACAAAGAAATCCTTAGCTGTCCCGATAGAGCTACGTTGAGGTCGCTCAGTCTCCCTCTCTCATCGCTCATTCAGTTTGTCCTGCCACTGCAAGCTTCCCTTTAGTACGGGGCTCCTGCCTGCATTGGCGCCTTTTTCTGCCCACAATGAAATCCCAGCAGTCCTGATAGAGCTCCGTTGAGCTCACTAAGTCCCCTTGTCTCACTAACTTGTGCTGTTTCTCCCACCGCTGCAGGCTGGCCTTTTGTGCTGGATCCCTGCCTGTATTGACGCCTTTTTCTGCAAACAAAGAAATCCTCAGCAATCCTGACACCGCTTCGGTGAGTTCGCTCACTCCCCCTCCTTCACTCAATCTCTCGTTCTGTTTCTCCCAGTGCTGCAGGCTGCCCTTTTGAACTCGGCACTTGTGCTGGGGCCTTTGTCTGAACACAAACAAATCCGCAGCAGTCCCAACAGAGCTCAGTTGAGCTCAGTCACCCCCCCCCCCACTCATTCAATCTTAATGTGTCCCAAACACTGATTTCCCAGAGTGACTATGCTATTGTCCGGCAGGAGTGCAAAAACATATTTTAGCTAGGATATGAAAAATGACAGCTGTAGTGTTCATAAGGAGTTGTGAAAAAATGCCACCGTTGAAAATGTGACGTAACAGTATTACAAATTTGCAAAGCTACAAGGGTGCATGGAAGCAGTTCAACGCACGCTTGTAACACAGTCGTGTCATGGCGTTTCATCACCAAATTTTCAACATAGGGATTTTAGGACCTCTGCTCATGAACAATGCCACTGTCATTTTCTTAATCTGTCCTGAACACTGATTTCCCACAGTGACCACGTTATTCTGCACCGGACCTGTGAAAACACATTTTGGTCAGGATGTGAAAAATGACAGCTGTACTGCTTATAAGAAGGTGTGAAGAAATGGCACTGTTGAAAATCTGGTGTGACAATATTACAAATCTGCGAAGTTACAAGGGTGCGTGGAAAGTGCACAACACACACTTGTAACACAGTCAATTGATGGGCTATCATCACCAAATTTTCAACATAGGCATTTTAGGACCTCTACCCAAGAACAGTATCATTGTCATTTTCTTAATCTGTCCCAAACAGTGATTTCCCCCAGTGACCGCTCTATTCTGCGCTGGAAGTGCGAAAACACATTTTGGCCAGGATAGGAAAAATGACAGTTGTACGTTTCATCAGTAGGTCTGTGAAAATGGCAATGTTGAAAATCTGGAGTGAAAATATTATAAATTCGTGAAGTTATGAGCGTGCATGTCAACTGCACAACGCACGCTCGTAACAAAGTCATTTTATGGAGTATTGTTACCAAATTTTCAACATAGGCATTTTAGGACCTCTACTCATGAACAGTGTCACTGTCATTTTCTTAATCTGTCCTGAACACTGATTTCCCACAATGACCACACTACTCAGCGTCGGAAGTGTGGAAATACATTTCAGCCAGGATGTGAACAATGACAGCTATACTGCTCACAAGGAGGTGTGACAAAATGCAAATGTTGAAAATCTGGTGTGAAAATATTGCAAATTTGCAAAGTTATGAGCTTGCGTAGCAACTGCGCAATGCACACTTGTAAAACAGTTGTTTTTTCATTTTTCCCACCAAATTTGCAAGATAGGCTTTTTGAGAGCCCACCTCATGAACACTGGCACTGTCGTTTCATTAATCAGCCCCGAAGGGTGATTCCACGCAGTGACTGCGAAACCACCTTTCAGGGCCGATTAACGCCATGACAGTTCAAGAATTCATGAGGAGGGGTCCCAAAAGCCCCATGTTGAAAATTTGGTGAAATAATTCCCCAAAATGCCCGAGATATGCACTAAAGTTGAAAAAAGCCCTATTCATTACATTATACAGCTTACCGGCATTTCCTCAGTTCGCAGCCGGCTTTGAAGAGTACAGATGTGCTCCCGGTCCACAGAAGATCATCGTGCCAGACTCCGGCAGTAAGTATGGGGGGGGGGTGTGGGGAGGCAGGGTGCCCAGTGGGTGGGTGCGGGTTGTGGGAGGGGGGCAGGGAGACTACGAGGGACCGTTTCCTTTTTTTCAGGTAGAAAAAAAAAAAGTTGCAGGACCATTTTCAAGTTCACAGGGGCATGTGACACGCTGGGGTGGGCTCCCAGCATGCTACCGGAGTCTGGCTTTGGGGGGCAGCTGTAGCTGACGGGGATTTGTCACCCTCGGCCGCACAAGAAAAGGGGAGCATATGGCATGCTGGGGTGGGCTCCAGCATGCCATCGGTGTCTTGCTTTTTGGGGGGCAGCTGTAGCCGAGGGGATTGGGCGCCCTGTCGGCAAACAACAGGGCAGGGAATTCCTTTCTGCTGACAGGGATTGGGCACCCCATCTGCAGACAATAAAACGGGGGGAGGGTGACAGTATGCCGATGGGGAGTGGGCTCCCCCGTCAGCAAATAAACATGGAGGTAGATATTGTTTGTGAATATGGCGGCAAGCCACCACCATGTTCTCATACAATATCAGACATCCTACATCCCACCCTACAATGACGGGTCGCTCCCTCATTGCAGCGGATGGCTGACGCTGCAATGACGAGGCGGCGCCTGATTGCAGCGGCTGATTTTTTAGAAAGTTGTGGCACCCTGGCTGAACTAGTGCCAGCAGCAGCGTGCCATGGCATTAGCGGATGGGGACAAGCCTTTGCAGGCTGTGGGGGCATTGGGCACAATGTGGAGAAAGCTGATGCAACATGTTTCTTGCGCATGCGTGCAATCAACATAAAAAGGATGACTGTCCTCTGCTTGTAGTATAGCCCCACAATTTAGGCAGTAGCAGCAGAACAAGAGAGATCACGTGGGTCTATTGCAGAAATGTCTAGAATCTAGAAAAAACATAGAGGGCACTATTTTCAAACAGCCCTTAGATTGCTACAGTTTGTGGAGATCTAGGGTTGCAACAAACTCATGGGCATCATGGACCTTGTGCCCAATTTTGTAAAATTAGGGGTTCCTGCACCAAAGACCCAGCAGTTGCCACAGCCACAGAGCTGCACCAAACATTGGGTGCACCTGTGAAGTTTGACAGAGTTATCTGTCAAACCCCCCCTCGGTGCAAGCCTACATGACCCACGGACGTGGAGAGGAGAACTCTGGCTGCAAGGTGGGGAACAGGGGCTGCAGGGTTATGGTATAGCATATGGCATTTCTGACAGCCAAGTGGGCCGGGTAGGGGTCCTATGGGGTAGGTGCCAGGGATGCTTCTACCAGGGGTCATGTCATAATAGTCTCACCATGCCACCTTCCTACCTGGTCCCATCAGCTGTCAGATACACTCTATGGCACTTCTGCCAAGTTCTTCCTCCACTCCCTATAACTGCTACTGTGCCCCCTTGTGCCTTCTGGCACCCTCACCACCACAGCAGCCCCAATTCCTCACCTTCCCAGTCCCACAGCTCACAAACTGCCCTGCCAAGCAGTAGCACAGGGCCCTAAGACCACCTACTGGCAGGTCTAATGTGAGCCCCTTGTTGTAGCCACAGCAGGCCTTATAGAATCTCAAATAAGGGGATGGTGCAGCCCCATTGTGGTGCACCTACCTTTGCAATCTCGCACATGGGCACTTTTTTTGAAAGGGTGGCATGTGGGGGCTTTGTGTACTGCATCCTGATTTTGCTGTACCTGACATTAGAAAATCAGGAATGGTGCAGACTATGACACAAGGTGCCACTTGCATCATTCACCGTTGGTGCAGGAACCTTATATCATAGTTCGTCCTTTGAAAATCAAGCCCGCAGACTTAGTTAAATGTTTACAAATACCAAGAACAATTAAGCTGAGCATATGATTTTGTTATGTGTCTTCTACAAGATAAGCCTTTTATTGAATGAAGACAAATGTTTCATTATTTCTAAAGGCACTTTCTACTTTTCAGCAAAAAAATCACAGCTGGCATCAGCAGAACCACATTACACAAAATGCCACAAATATTTTGAATTTCAGTACCTTCCATCCTTCATTACTGAATATATTTTAATTAAGAAATCATTTTCCTTTATACTTTATTTCTTCGCATTGAGTATGCCTGCTATGAAGTCATAAACCTCTTCCTATGACATCACAACCTGTTGCCATAGATATGATTCTGATGTTACAAGTGGAGGATCATGACTTCAAAACAGGAAACAGAGTTGGGAAATATGAAATCTAAGGGCAAAGTCCACGTTTTCATTCAAATGTACAGTAAAACCCTATTTATCTGAACCAAACTAATCTGAATTCAACAGTTATCCAAAATGCCATGTCCCCCGGCATTTCACTTATTTTTTAGCACGTTAATTGATGCCAATTAGCGGATCAATCTATTCTTCCTGGATGGCATTCAATTTATTGTCTGCAGCGGTTGCTAGCTGCTTTGCACGTACTGTACTCATGATGTCTTGTTTCAGTTATCATACCAAAAGTCAAAGTATCCCTTTATCAATCTGTGTGCTGTGAAAGAATTTCTGCATCATATTTCTGGGCTGAAGGTGAATGCTGCATTTGGTCATTACACACATGAACACATAAAAAAAAATACTAGGCAAGACCAGAATTGGGAGTGATGGAGTGAATATGAAACTCCTGTCCCTAACGCTGGATGTCATTTTCATGCCAGTTACAAAACTATTTAACAAATCACTGGCTCTTGCACAATTGCCCGGGATTTGGAAACAGACTTTCGTGACACAAGAACGGTAATATGACATGTACTGCCAATTATAGGCCAATATCTATCATCTCTCCCCTATCTAAAGCCCTGGAAAAGATTTTGGCCACGAAACTCACAGATTACCTCAACAAATACAACCTATTATGTCCCAACCAACATGGCTTCAGGCAGAATCATAGTACCTCCACTGCCTTGCTGGACTACACTGACTACTTGCACAAGGCACTAGACAAAGGAAAACTGGTGAGGTCAGTCTTCAAAGACCTTACTAAAGCCTTCAACACTGTCAATCACTCTCTACTCCTGACTCAATTACGGAACCTGGGGGTTGCAACCACTGCTGTCTGCTGGTTCAAGGACTACCTAACACACAGAAGCCAACGTGTAAAAATTGGGCACACAGTATCTAGCTCCAATGAGGTATCTTTAGGGTTCCCACAGGGGTCAGTACTGGGACCCTTACTATTCAGCCTCTTCCTAAATATTATTCCCTGAAGCCTGTGACACTAAACTGATACTTTACGCAGGCGGTGCTGTACTTATCACCAGCAGTTCATCAACAGCCACCCTCTACTCTGAGCTGCAGACATTCTTCTACAAGCTGGAAGACTGGTTCTGTAGCCATAAACTTCTATTAAACTACAAAAAGACCAAGGTGATGCTCACAGCCAGCCCACAGCACAAAAAGAAGCTGCCTTCCCTCACCATCTCCAATAAAGTCAATGAGCCACTAGAACAAGTTCACTCCTTCAGGTACCTGGGGGTCACCACTGATGACTCCCTCACCTTCACCCATCGCATTGACACAATGGTAAAAGCAGTGAACACCAAGATGGGTGTACTCTATAGGCATAAAAAGTATCTCACTCCAGAGGCCCTCCGTCTCTCAGTCTCCAGCTCCATGCTTTCTACCATCGACTATGGATTGGTGGTCTACAGCGTAGCAACAGACACTGCACTAAAAAGGATTCACATTGCTCTCAACAAGGCATGCAGGCTCACAATGGCTGCAGATCAAAATACCCACACCTTCTCCTTGTACGAGCAGACCAATTGGCTGCCACTAAAGAACAGTATTATATTCCAAACATGTCTCTTTGGAAAAAAGGTGCTAATGGGTAAAACCCCCCTCCCATACATTTCTAGCATTCTAACACCAAGTGCTACCAGCTATACCACCAGAGGCAGGATAAGGGGGGCCCTATCAACACCTTTCCGTCGAACCGTGCAGGGACAGCGTGCTTTCAGCTATAGGGCCCCCCTAATGGCTCAATGAAATCCCAGTGCACATTCTAAACTCCCAATGCATCTCGCAATTCAAAAATGGCCTATGGCTACACCTTCTTACTTGGATAGTTTGTGACTGCCTCTAGGACTCTAACACCCATAATGTCCACTGTCCCACACTCTCCTTCCCCTTCCTTTTACCCCCCACCCTTCCCGCTTGCCCTATCCCTCTGTCTACCTCTCCCCCTGTGCCTTTTTCCCCACTGGAGCAACCTTATAACCAACCTACTACCACTACCTCCCAATCTCCTAGCAAAGCCACTTCTTGTGGCTGCCCACACTCCCCAACCCCAGTCTCCTCTCCCCCTCACCTTGACTCCTCCTCGGACTCTCACACTAGGTGTCACACCTCTTTATCTCCTTCGCTACATACAAACACTGTCCTTTACCCTAGTTGAATACTCTTGACACTGTACTAACACCATTGGTACTATGAATGGCACTGTAACCTTAGTTATTGTATACTAGCTACCTCCTATTTGAGTATTGCATATAAACTGTTTGTTATTGTTGTCATTGTCACTGTTTGATGTAGAACCTTTGTAAAAGAGTTCTGAGCTCAAAGGTATGATCTGAATCCCTAAATAAATAAATAAATTACGAGTACCAGGAGCTATAGAAACAGGAGACCAGGTGAGTTCATGTGGCTGAGCTATGTCTGGGGCAAATGGTAAATGTGGAAGTTTCTGGAGCCAGCATATAAGTGAGTTCAGGAGTGATAGACAGATGGGATTCAACAATAGGCAGTGCGTGGCTTGTTTACCTTTGACCTCTCTTTCAGCAGAGCACAATACAACAGACTGACTGAATTTGCAGACCCTTGGTTCTATTCTCCCATAGCCCCAGAACTGGGCAGCATAGCATACCCAAATAAACGTGAGGTGATGGAAACATTACACAAAGATACTGGTCAATCCCCGTGGACAGAACTACAACATCATTTTGTACCCCAGATCCAGTTTGAAATGTGGGAGCGGGCACTGCAGAGTTACTCCTTTGAGCTGGGTGAATGCAGAGTGGATGAACATTCTGCAAGCCTGTGAAGGACCACAAGACAATTCCAGTAAGGGCATAATTTAGAAATTTGAAAAGAGATGAAGCAGCACAGCACATCATGATATGTCACACAGCTGTACTGATGTAGGCTCTGGTGTATTTACACGCCAGCAGAAAAGACTGCATCAGTACACAGTCCCTCAAAAACACTGATTGCTGCATGTGTACATGCAGAAACATAGAAATATAGAATTTGATGGCAGATAAGGACCGCCTGGCACACCTAGTCTGCCCATTTCCCTACTGTACCTACTGTATAAACTCCAGATCCTACTTGATCTGCAGCCCACTTCCCCCTTCTGGCCCCTAGTATTGACTTCTGCCTGACCCATGCATTCTTGAATTCGCCTACTGCTGTTGCCTCCACAACCTCCTCAGGGAGGCTGTTCCATGCATTCACCACCCTTTCTGTGAAAAAATACTTCCTCACATTGCCCCTGAATCTTTCCCCCTCCAGCCACATATTATGAGCCCTTGTTCTTGCACATCTTCTTTTCTGAAAAATGCTGCCCTCTTGAACTCTGTTGATCCCTTTGAGGTATTAGAATGTCTTTATCATATCCCCCCTCTCCCTCCCATCCTCCAGTGTACACATATTGAGTTCTCTCACTCTCTCCTTGTATGATTTCTGGTGTAGCCTCTGCAACATTTTCATTGCACTTCTTTGGACAGCCTCTGCCCTGTCAGTGTCCTTTCAGAGATGAGGTATCCAGAACTGCAAGCAGTACTCCAGATGAGGTCTCACCAACTGCCTGTACAGTGGCATCACCACCTCTTGTTTTCTACTGGTGATACCTCTCCTTATACATGCCAGCATCCCTCCGGCTTCCCTCACTGCCTTCTCACATTGTTCGGTTACTTTTAGATCATCTGTTATTACTACCCCCAGGTCCCTTTCCAGTTTGATTGTTGTTTGTAAATCACCCCCAACCCCCATTGTGAATTTCTCCGCTGGGTTTTTGTATCCTAAGTGCATGATTCTGCACTTCTTGGCACTGAATCTGAGCTGTCTCACTCTTGACCACTCCTCAAATTTAGCTGTTTCTCCTCATCTTCTCTACCCTGTCTGGAGTGTCAACCCTATTGCAGATCTTGGTGTCATCTGAAAAGAGGCATACCTTTCCTTTGAGTCCCTCCACAATGTGACAAATAAAGACATTAAAGAGGACTGGCCCCACTACTGAACATTGTGGCACCCCACCAGTTGTTCCCCTTTCTTCAGATTGAACTTCATTTACCACCACCCTCTTTGTCCTGTTGCTAAGCCAATTTCTGACCTAGTTTACCACCTTGTGACATATTCCCAGACTGCCCAACTTGTTTACTAACCTGTTGTGTAGGACTATGTTGCTAAACTCAAGGCAGACCATGTCTACCACCCCTTCCTAATCTATTACCCTTGTCACCCAGTCAAAAAAAAATCTATCAGATTCATTTGACAAGACCTTTCTGTTGTGAATCCATGTTACATTGGGTCTAATGCCTCACTGTCTTCTAGATATTCCACAGACCTTTCCTTTAACAGTGATTCCATGATCTTTCCCACTGTTGCAGTCAAACTGACCAGTCTATAGTTTCTCGCTTCTACCTTGCTTCCACTTTTGTGAAGGGGTATCACATTCACCCTCTTCCAGTCCTCTGGTACTAATCCCTCCTCCAACGATTTGTTGAATAGGGCTGTCAGTGGTGTCAGTAGCACATCTCTGAGTTCTTTTAGTTTTCTGTATCCTGTATGGCCCCATTGCCATGTCCACTTTCAGAGCAATACAGATGAGTATGAATAGATAGATCATTGACAGAGTACAGTCCTATGGCACATTCATAAGGTAAAAAAAAATGGGCAGACTGGATGGGCCTTGTGGTCCTTATCTGCTGTCAACTTCTGTGTTTCTGTGTTTCTTTGTGTTTCAGTTTCAAGAGTTCCTTCAGGACTCTGTCTTCTGTGAATGGTCTGGTATCTGTCACACTTGGACAGCTGGTTCTGACCCATGTATCATTTTTTTGTAAATATAAAAAAAATGTGTGATGGACTGTCTGTCAGGAGGAAATGCTGGCTTGCTGAAATTGACATATCAAACCCCCCAGGGATAAGTTCAAAGGACAGGAGGTAGCTTAAACTGTAGATATCTGAGGTGCAATTACCTTGTCCATTTGCTTTGAAGCCAGGAACCAATATATCCATTTTATAATGCCCTCAGGGAATCCTTTGATTTGCACTAGGTGTCATAAGAAAAAAGGGCCTAGGCATGTGTTTTGGGTATCTTCCCAGGAAGTCAGTGAATTACATCAAAGATGCTTTGATGTTTGGGTAAAGCAGGTCCCAGACTAAATTAGGAAAGTCCAATTAGCATTTTCTTGGAGTATACGATGAATTACATCAAAGAGACTTTTGATGTCTGGGTGAAGCAGATCACAGACCGGTTTTGACCAGTCACATAAAGAGAGACAATGCATTATGTCACCTATTATTATTTTAAATATCTTAGTAAGACATCCTGTGTTTTAATTATATATATTTAAATACACCAAGGTGGAGTTAGGTGACCTCAGAGAGAAGGCCAGCTCAAGACTGCTTTTAAAAATGCTGAGCAGACCTTACAGAGATGACATTCATTTTCTGACTGAGAGAGAGAGAGGAATATCGAAGCACTGAAAGATTAAGAAAGTGAGAATACAATTAGCTAAGATCAGTCTGAGTGTATGGATTGCAGGAATTTGCACTTTTAAACGTGTTTTGTTTTTGAGGCTGTATGTGTTGGGATATCTTGTTCTGTATTTACTGTTTTGCTAGTTTTATCTATTTTAAAGTAAAGACATATATTTTAAAAACAGAAACTGCCTGGTGTGCCTTGAAACTTTTTTTTATAGTGAAGCTTAGATGGTTGTAGTTGACACTGTGCATGCGTTTATTGTGATGCCAAACTGGGAAACAGAAAAGAGTTCTCTAGGTTCTACA
The DNA here is from genome assembly GCA_016271365.2 of Neoceratodus forsteri. Taxonomy (NCBI): domain Eukaryota; kingdom Metazoa; phylum Chordata; order Ceratodontiformes; family Ceratodontidae; genus Neoceratodus; species Neoceratodus forsteri. The sequence continues at coordinate 1,058,156,501 of CM028132.1, read as the reverse complement.
TAGAGTTCTAAGGGTTCATTTTGAAATACCTGGTTAGGTGCCTGTAGGCAAAGATATCTGGCCCCCTGAAGACAGAATTATCTGAGCCTGATAATTAGGTATGCTAACAAGAGGTTATCAGTTTGAATCCCTCCAGATCTTGGGACTAAGTTGACTCGAACCCACAAAACAGACAAGAGGGTTACCTTGTTCTGTTCACTGTTCACAATTCTATGCTCAGAGGTTGGCACTTTGGGAATAAAGGGCGGACCTGATTAGTGAGTTTTTGACAGTGTCCACCCCTCTTCCCTGTGTGTCTGCTTGATAAGTTTGGTCCCTCTCTTCTCCTTCTTTCATGAATACTGTGCTAAAGTATTCATTCAGTATCTCAGTTTTTTCCAGGTCCCCCTCTGCCCACTATCCTCCCCCCTTTACTTAGCCTCACTATCCCTCCCTTGTCCTTTCTTCTTTCCCTTATGCACCTGAATAAGGTTTTGTCCCACTCCTTCACTGTCTGGGCCATTCTTTCCTCTGTTTGTGCCTTTGCACATCTGACTGCTTTACCTGCCTCCCTCTTCTTAGTCTGATACAGTTTCCTATCTTCCTCCCACTGCATTTCCTTGCATTTCCTGAATGTCAGTTTTTTTCCCTCTAACCATCCCTGCCACTTCTTTTGAAAACCATAATGGTTTTCTTTGCCTCCTTGCTTTAACTTGCTTGACACAAAGGCTTGTTGCCTCTGTAATGGCTCTCTTGAAGTTCTCCATCAGTACCTCTACTCCCCCTCCCTCAACCTTTGCCAGTGTTTGCTTGAGGCATTCTTCCATTTTAGCAAAGTTGGCCCTTTTGAAGTCTAGGACTCTTGCTTTTGAGTGGCTTGATTCTTCTACTGTCTTTTTCTTGAACCATACTGTATGGTGGTCACTGGACCCCAGATTATTGCCCACTGATACATACATTTTTCCATCTCCATTTGTGAGCACCAGGTCCAATATTGCCCCCTCTTGGGTGAGTTCCACTACTAGCTGCTTGAGGCATGCCCCCCCGCAGGGCATCCAGGATGACCCTGCTCCTGGATGTGGGTGCAGCATAGGTGTTCTAGTTAACATCAGGCATATTTAGGTCCCCTACCAACAACACTTCCCCCTTTTCTGCCATTTTATGGATTTTTTTTTTTTTTAGTTGTTTAACCAGGTATAGCACACTAAGCTGAAAGCTTTTTTACAGGAGTGACCTGGGAGCACAAGGAGGTTAAATGACTTGCTCAGGGTCACACAGTATGCAAGTGGAAGCTGTGGGATTCAAAACCAGGTCTGGTCTGCTGGATGTCACCAAATTTGCAGCTCAGAGCCTTAGACCACTGCGCTATACTGCCATGTTATCTACCATTTGCCTATCTGTTTCCTCCCTTTGCACTGCGGGTCTGTAGATAATTCCTGTGTGGTTAGTGTTGCCAGTTCCTGACTCTAGGGTGACCCACAGTGCCTCCTCTTCTCCCTGCTTTCCATTTATTTCAGTTGCTTTGATCCCCTCTTTGATGTAGATTGCTACCCCTCCTCCCTTTTCGCCCTCCCTGTCTTTCCTGCATACTGTGTACCCAGGTATATTAACATCCCAGTCATGGCTTTCCGTATACCATGTTTCAGTGACTGACACAATGTCTAGGTCTCCCTCTGCCATCAAAGTCACTGGGTCAGGAGTCTTGTTACTCAGTCTGCAGGCATTTGTACACATGGTTCTCCATGTGTTGATGGCTTCACCCCTACTTCTTCCCTTTCTATCCCTTCCACCTGTGCCTCCTATGAGATTACCTCATGTTTTAAACCATTGTGTTTTACCAACCTTAGCATCCTCTTGTCTGACTACCTTAACCTGTTGAGGGAGCAGTCAAGTTCTTCCTCCATATTTCCACCTCCTGTCTTAGCTAGTTTAAATGTTTGGCAGTGAAACATTCAAACCTTTCACTCTGGATCCTGGTCCCCCCTCTTACAGATGCAGACCATTCCTTGTGTAGAAGCCTGCATCTCTCCAGGTGAGCTCCCAGTCCCCAGTGAAGCCAAAACGTTCAACTCTGCACCAGTTCTTAAGCCATTCATTGAATCCCATGGTGCAGAGCATCCTGGCCACTCCCATGACATATACACAAAATGGAAAAGGACAGCCACTCCAAGAAAAGTTCAAAATTCTTTCATTTTTCATTTTTTCTTAGTTCAAGTATCAATTAGACCCCCTGAACCTACATTTCACTGGGTAAGGCTTCATCAGGGTTGATGATCTAGTTTTAAACATAATCATATATTTGTGGTATATTGTTCTAGGATAAAAACATATTCATGAACATTTTTAATTAAAAAGACTTTTTACCATTATTCATAGTTCACACCACCAGAGGTCATGTGCCATCTATTGTAGAATAAATTTTATGCATTGAATTATGTAAAAAACTTTGTAATATGTTTCAGGTGTCAATCACTCCTAAAATAGCATGAATAAACTTCTGCTGATAGCAGAAGAGCTGTGCTAGCAACATCCTTAGAAGCACATTCATTTTGACTACTTAGGTTTCTTTTAACTAGTACACATGCCTGATGAAAAAATAACTTGTATTTTTTATTGTTCATTATTTATTTATTAAAGAATCAGAATTACAAACTTTTGAACTAAGAGCTCATTTACAGAGGGACCTTGCCAATCAAAGAACGAGATAAATTATATGAGTTGGGAATAGCAAATGCAGCTAAAAGGGATTGTCCTAAACATATTAGTAACACATAAACAAACGAATATAATGCAAGAAATTGAGTATTAAAAACAGAGGCAAATTGTAAAGTACAGTATTAACACAGAGTACATAAGGAGCACAACACTGGCAATATAAATAAGGTGCTAACCGTTCAGTTAGGTACTCACAAATAGCAGCTAAGAAGCCTTGTCATAGGCAAGAGGATGCCAAGGTAGACACATCTCAGTGAATGTGTAGTGGGCAACATGTAATAGACTGGGGAGGCCGATTCAGTGGAGCATGTATGGATATAGTCTAGTAGAGTACACAGGTAATGCCCTGCGGGTTAGGTAGAGTAGTAGCAGTGTGTGGTGGGGTGATGGAATTCTGAAGTTCAGATTTGAGGTGACTAAAGCTGGTGAGTCTTGTGATGGCTTGAGGGAGCTCTTTTAGCCAGGTGGGTGTCCTGACTGCAATGGCACGACTTCCTAGGGCAGTTCTTCTAAATGGCACCACAAGCGTGTGTTTTGTAACACTTCTCGTAACATGTTTAGAAGGGGCAGGGCAGAATAATGCCTGTAAAGAAGATGGTGCAAGTCCGAGCAGAGCTTTCATCCCCAGGAGGCAGCAGTGGAGTTGGATCCAATCCTTGGAAGGAAGCCATTTTGTTCTAATGTACAGATCACAAGTGTGTGTAAGGTGATCAGCATCTAAGACAAGTCTGCAGGCTTTGTTTAGGGTAATGTGGACTCTGTGCAGGCTAGTGTCAGAGGCTGCACTGTAGACCACAATTCCATAGTCTAGGATTGGTAGGATAGCACCTCTGACAGCCTGATACCTGGCCTCTGGAGTGAGGCAGGACTGAAGCCTGTAGATGGACCCTAACTTCCTGTTAGCTGTGGTGGTAATTGTACAAATATGTTCGTTGAAGACAAGGGACTCACCAATAGTTATCCCCAGGTTTCTGAAGGAGGACACTTGCTTGAGGGCAGGGTGAGAGCTTTCATTTATGATGAAGGGTGCAGTAGTTCTTCTCTTTTGATGCCCAGAAAAGAGCATTGTCTTTGTTTTTTTTTGCTGTTGAGCACCAATAGGCTGACCTTAAACTAGTCCTGCAGCATGTCAAAGTTGTGCTGCAGGTGCCTGGTGAGAGAGTATCTTGGCACCAATCCCACAGAAAGACAACTGTGTCATCTGCATAGAGCAGGATTGTAGCCAAAGGGCATGCCTCTGGGAGATTGCTCACAAAGAGGTTGAACAAGAGAGGGCCCAGTATAAAAGTCCTGGGGGAACCCCTATGGTGACTTCAAAATCCTGGGAGACTGCTCCATTAATTTTTACCCTCTGGGAGCTTCCAGTTATGTAGCTAGTGAACCACTCGACTATGCCAGAGGACAGCCCTAGCAACCTAACCTATGTAACAGCAGTTGATGATCCACGAGGTTGAAAGCCTTGGTAAAGTCTATATAGATAGCTCCAACTAGCTGGCCTTGGTCAAGTGCTTTATGCACGTAGCCTGTGACATCAACTAAGGCAATATTCATGCAATGCATCTTGCAGAAGCCATGTTGCTGTGGGCAGAGGAGGTTGTATTTCTGAAGATGGTCCATGAGTTGGTCAACTATAATTCTCTCTAGTGCTTTGGAGAGTGGGGACAGTATGGAGATATGTCTGTAATTAGACACAGTTGCCTTATCACCTCCTTTTAGCACTGCGGTTACAAGAGCAGATTTCCAGGAAGAAGGGAAAGCAGACAAGCAGATATACAGATTAAACAGCTTTGCTATTGGTATGAAAACCTCAGGTAGAGTAATGGCTATGAGTTTCATATTGACACCATCGCTGCCCATCCTGGTTTTGCCAAGCACTCTAGTTAGGCATTTTTTTGTTTCCTGAGCAGTTACAGTACATATTTGAAGTAGAAGTTAGGGCTTGTACTGACGTCGGGTCTGGAATTAGGAAAGGAGGTAGCTGGTACTCCAGTGGGCTACGTATCCAGCCTGGGGGAAGGGGGAGCTGAGCTGTAATCTGAGAATAATGTATTAAAGATATTGGCCATGGTATCATCATCTAGTATTACCTTACCATTATGCTGAAACATGGGGGGGACCTGTCACCTGACCCTAAGATGGAGTGCACAACGTGTGGCTCATGGGCCACAAATGGCCCCCACAGCAGCTGTCTGTGGCCGCCGAGGACCTAGCAACTTCCACCTGCAGTCTTTGTTTATTTTTTTGTTGTTTTTAGTTTCAGTAACATGTTGATAAATAAAGGAAATAGTTAAATGTATGTTTTGATTTGTTTTATGTGTACATTTAATAATGTCTTGCTGGACATTTGTCACCTCAGGCCATTTTACAGTGGCTCTTGGCCAGTGGCCCTTGGCCCTCAGCCTTGACTCAAGTCATCAGTCTGGCCCTCCACAAAAAAAAGTTGTGCACCATTGTCCTAGGAGGTTCTTTATTGAAGTCCAAAACTTCTTCCCATCACCACAGCATTGAGCTGTCTGGTTTTTGTGGTACGTGGCCTTGGCCTGCAGAATTTCCCATGTACACCTGTTATGGGCTGCTTTGTACCTTTGTAGATCTGCAGTTGCCCCTGTCTTCCTGACATGGTGCCAGAGCATGTCTTGCTGCTGCATCATACCGAGCAGTTGAGGGGTGACCCAATCCATAATACCTCCCTTTATAATTTTCTTGTAATAAGGAGAGGACATGTCTGCAGCTGTGTTGAAGTGGGAGATGAATAGCTGGAGTGCTGTATCTTTTAAGCAACCACCAAACTTAGCCAATCTAATTATTAGGAGTAAACTTGCACCAGAACAGAATGCCATGACACTAAATGGTACAGGGCCCTGTAATCAACTCAGATGTAAGACTTGCGAGCTCATTTCCATTTCAGACTGTGTGGTTACATCACACAACAGACAATTCAGCATACAGGGGAATTATACATGTGCATCAAAGCATGTTGTTTATTTCTTTCAATGCAAGAGATGTCCACAAACAAATTTTGTTGGAGAGACAAGCCAACCGCTCCGCAGTAGAATGAACTCGCACAGACATAATATTAATCTGAAAATGACTGAAAAACCAGTGGGGCAACACTTCTCTCGGCCTGACCACTCACTCTCAGATATGTCAGTAATAGTCTTAAAAGGAAATCTCAAAAGTACACAGCAGAGATGGGCTTTTGAGCTCAAACTTATATTACTTATCAATGTGGTAGAAGATGGCATGGACACAGATTTGGGGTTTATGGCACATTATAGGACTTAAACTTCCACAGACCTTTTCTTCAAAGGATGAACATATTATAGGACTTCAGCATCTCCGTGTGTGTGTGTGTGGGGGGGATTACGTGAGTGTGGTCGGTGTGGGGGTTGCTGTTACATTGAGGTGGGCTTATATTCAGGTACATGCTATAATGATTTTACAGTGTGTTATGACTCTTAGCTCACACACATAAGGAGTATTATTTCCTTTTTACTAGTTATCTTCTCCAGGGGTGGGGGTTAATTCCATTGGGTCTTATTCAGATTCCATAGCATGCTACTGTACATACAGAAGTTTTATTATATACTGTCACATTTTTGAACTCTGAACATTGGGGTGCTTGATCTCATTTGCATGGGTGTCCTTGACAGATTCAATTATATTGGGCTAATATTGTAGTGATTTATGGAAATGAAGGTATGTTAGGACTCTTGTCTCACATACATAGTGTGCATTCATTTCTAACTAGTTATTTTACCCTGGGGAGGGTGGAAGTTTTATTTTATTGTGGTTCTATTCAGAATCATTGGACTGTTACTGCACATATAGTAGTATGATTATATAGGGCACATACCTACATCTTTTGTGTGTGTGTGTGTGTGTGTGTGTGTGTATATCTCCTTACAACTAGTTATCTTCCCCCTGGGGGGGGATTTAATTCCTATGGTTTCTTATTCAGAGTCCTTAGACATTCTTAGTACATCAAGTTGAAATCCTATGATTTCTTATTCAGATTCCTTAGACATTTTTAGTACATCAAAATGAAATCTCTATATTTCTGATTGCATGGTCTAAGTTTATTGGTGGTCCTTGACCAGCATCTTTTAGTTTGGCTTTTATACTGCTAATTTATGTTATCATGTATAAACTCCTGTTATAACACTTCGGGCCTTAAGGTTTATGGAGCATAATAACCAGTTTGAGAGTATTGTTGGGTAATGTTTCTAGCTATGTTTTACATCCCTTATAATGTGAAACTATTGCTCACATTAGATAAACTTTACTTTAAACCCTTTGGCCCAGATATTCAAACTGCACCATTTTGTGGTGCAAGCCCCTGCACTGCCCAAAATAGTTGTGCAGTGGTGTGGCCAGGGCGATATTCAATGGAGTTACGCTATGGCGCAACTTCTTTGAATATTGCCCCCTAGCCACACCCACTGTGCATGGTGCAGTGGAACTGCACCAGCGCAAGTGGTCAGAATGGAGCATTGAGATGTGGTGGTGCAAGTTCCATTGCACCATGCACAGCACCTGCGATATTCAAAGGGTGACATGCAAATGGTGCCATAATGTATGCAAGGCACACGGGGGGCCATTTGCATCTGATTATGGCCCCATTTGCATGCCATTGGCATGCAGGTGTGCTGATCCCAAATGACTTGCGCCCGGAGCCCTGCCAGGCAGCAGCCATCGGGACCGACACCCCCTGCAGCCGGATCGCATTACATCCCATAAGAGACAATGCATGACTCCAATCCCTGGTGGTCCAGTGGACCCCGAGTAGCCCGATCGCAGGCAAAACAAAATCCCCCCACCACCCGAGTAGCTCGATCATGGGCAGAACAGTGTCCCCCACCGAGTAGCCGATCGGCGGGCAAAAGTATCCCCACCCCCAAGTAGCCCGATTGCGGTTCAGAACAGTGTCCCCACCCCCCAAGTAGCCACCGTGGGCAGAACAGTGTCCCCCCACCCCAAGTAGCCTGATCGCGGCATAACAACCCGCCCCCATTAGCCGATCACGGGCATCAGATTCCCAAAAGCCCAATATCTCTGGTGGTCAGTGGACGAATGGAGCCTGATGGTAGGCGGCATTGCTCACCCTCAAGTATGAAATCCCTGGTGATCTAGTGGCCCCTCCCCTCGCACACGGGCCCCACCACACTTCCTCCTCGTCAGCGGCGGGTGGCAGCACCCCACCACCTGCCTCACGCCCCACCCTACTGACAGCTAGCAGTAGGGCTGCAGCCATTGGTTCAGAGCATGAGCCAGCGGGCATGCAGCCCATACCACTAAGTCAGTCCAGGTATGTGAATGAATTCATTCACATATGACTGACTTATGCTACATGAGCTGCATGCCCGATAGCTCATGCTCTGAACCCAGCAGCGTGAAGCCCTACCGAGCTGTCAGTCGGCGGCAGCGGGCGGCAGGTGGATGGGGTGCTGACACCCGCTGGCTGATGGGGGGAGCAGGGTGGTGGGGCTCGCATGGGTGGGAGAGGGGCCACTAGATCACCAGGGATTTCTACTTGGGGTGAGGAATGCTGCCCACGATCAGACTCGCTCAGTCCACTGGACCACCAGGGATATTGGGCTATTGTGGGGGGGATCTGATGCCAGCGATTGGGCTAATGGGGGGGAGTTATGCCTGCGATCAGGCTACTCGGGGGTTGGGGGGACACTTCTGCCCATGATCAGGGCATGGGGGACGCCACTAGGTGCGGCAGGAACAGGTCGAGGACCACCCACAGGTGGCAACTGCTGTGTTGCACCCTGCAATGTGGCAGCTCACCTGTGGGTGGCCCTTGACTTGTTCCTTTTTTTTTGGCTCAACTTTGTGCAGGCACAGGTAGGGGTTGCCCCTGTATAACTGTGCACGGCAGGGCTGAATATTGGGCTGTGCAGTTTATGCATGGTTCCTCCCCCTTTGGTTGCACATGCCTTCATTATCATTGTGCTGTTGCTCAGCATGATTTTGGGGGCGCAACTGCCTCCTGCTGAATATCGCAGAATGGTGCATTTCAGACTTGTGCAGGCACAACCTTATTGCGCATGGCTCAACTCTTTTGAATATCTGGGCCTTTGTAAGCCATGTAATTTTATTTTTTGTAGTTCTGTTTTGTGGGGCATGTTTTTAACTTACAATTATGTCAGTCCAAGTGGATTTTGCTTTTCATGAACTGCACTCACAATTGGGCTTTACAGTTCTATGCTTGAGATGTTCTTATCTTGCTCTGACGGTATCTCTAAGTCATTTTAATTTATGTGCAATGTACTCCCTGCATGTTGTTATGCCCTAAGCACATCTGACTTTTAGGCCATTTTAGCAGAAGCTGAACTGGTACTTTTCAGCTCTCTGATGTGTCTTGTGTTATTTTTTTGAATGAGTATTTTAAACCAATGGGAATTTTTTCAGTTTTTTTCTGCATGATCTGGATTATAAAAGTATGGGATATTCTAAATAACTGTCATTAAACTTCAGAGGAAGGACTTGGTTGGTCCGAAAGCTAAAGCACTTAGTTATTTTTGTTACATCTATGTTGGTCCAATAAAAGGTATCAAATCATTTGCTTCTGGATCTGTATCAACAGAGCTTTTGTTAATGACGCTCCAGTCTATGCCTGTGAGGTAGTTCTTGAAGTTAGTCACAGCATGTGTTTTTTTATAACCCTCTTCCTCACCAGTCTTGGGGGGGGGGCTTGGCCTGTTTGGCTGATCACTTGCACTGGACTGGTGAATGATCACCCATGGCATCAGGGAGAATCTTGACATTAGATAGTCTTTCTGGGTGTGTTGCTAGGACCCAGTCAATCAGGGTGCTTGTATCTGTATGGTAGTTAGTCCTAGTGCTGCTTGAGATCATCTGCGTTAGGTAAAGTCCAGAGACCAGATCCCTGTGAAGGGCACTGGAGCTGGCAAGCCAGTAGGAGTTAAAATCCCCCAGGATGATAGTCTCCTTTTTCTCATTAACTATGGAGTAGTAATTAGCAAAGGCTTCAAGCCCTGCTTTCTGGGCCGAGAGGGATGTAGGTGAACATAACATTTAGACACTTATGCCCCTTGCCAAGTATGATTTTTACTGTTAAGCATTCACAGTCCTTGTTGGCCACAGCCAGTGGGACTTTGTAGGCATTGTAGGTGGCTGTGAGTGTAGATTATGCAGCCACCCCCATCTTTACCGGTGTGGTCCAGTCTGTGCATATTGTAGCCAGGAATGGAGGCTACTTAGTCCACATTATGCAGGGAGAGCCAGGTCTCTGTTAGAGCAATGACATCTGGCTAGGTATGTTCCACCCAAGCTTTAAGCTGAGTTAGCTTAGCCAAGAGACTACAGATGTTAAAGGCCACAATCTTTAATCACCCCTTAGTAGCTATATTGGGTATACTTGGTATAAAGAGACAAAACAAGGCAGGAGCCCATCGAGAATGACCCTCACACATCGAGAGACTTTAGCTGTGTTGCAGATTGACCACAATCCAATTGTCAAGTTTATTTTTAAATAAGACAAATCTTACAGAATCTACCAGTTACTGTGGTAAGGTGTTCCATAGTTTTGGAGCTCTGATTGAAAAGAAACTTCCCCTTTTGCTAGTCTTAATGGTTTTGACCTCAAGTTGTTTGTTGTGCAGCCTTGGAACTAGCCGTCTGTTGGAATATGACAATCCACACTGTTTCATGAGATCAGGTGATTGGAGTAGTTTGTAAGTTAAAAGTAAATCACCTCTTGTTCTCCTATTTTGTAGTGAATGGAGCCCAATGTGTTTGAGTCTTGATGTGTAGTCTAGGCATGCCAGCTTAGGTGCCATTTTGGTGGCTCTTCTCTGGACCTGCTCTAGATGATTGATGTCACCTTTAAGGTAAGGGTTCCAGAAGGGGGACCCATAATCCAGGTATGGCCTTATGTAGGTCCTATATAGAGGAATAAGGCACTATTTGGTGTGGCTAACAAAGGTATGTTTGATTTGCCTCAAGAGTACATTTGCCATCTTGGCAGTTTTGGTACAATGATCACCCAATGAAAGTTTATTATTAATAAGTATACCCAAGTCTTTCTCACATACAGATGTTTTAAGTGGTAGGTTATTCAGGTAATAGATGTTATTTGGGTTGTTTTTACCAAAGTGAAGGATGACACATTTATCCTGATTAAAATACATGTTGTTGTGTTTTGCCCATTGCTCAATTTTTTTCCAGATCAGAGATTAGTGATACCAGATTATCATGGTTATTGACCCTACCCCCTAGTTTGGTGTTGTCTCCAAACTTAGATAGGTAGTTGTTAGGCCCTGACTGCAAGTCACTTATGAAGATATTAAATAAAGTGGGCCCTAAAACTGATCCCTGAGGGACTCCACTTGTTACAGAATCCCAATCTGATAGTGTCTTTATTTTAACTCTCTTGGTCCTACAGGCTAGCCAATCGGATATCCACTTGACTAGGCTAGGTGAGATGCCTATATTGTATAACTTCGCTGTGAGTTTGTTGTGTAAGATTTTGTCAAATGCCTGACTAAAGTCAAGTTGTGTCGCATCAGTGGGGATACCTTTATTGAGCTGTGTACTAATAATGTTATAGAAAGATATTAAGTTGGTCATACATGAATGGTTTGGTGTGAAACCGTGTTGGGTTGTATCAAAGATATTTAGCTCAGTAATTCCTTTTTCTAATTTGGACTTGGTAACCCTTTCCATAAGTTTACCGATTGCAGATGTTAGACTAATGGGACGATAATTTTGAGCATCACTTCTGCTGTCTTTTTTGAATATTGGGGTAACAATTGCAGTTCACCAGTCATTTAGGATTGAACTTTCTTTCACGGACTTGTTAAATATGATTGATAAGGGGTAAGAAATGGCCTGGAAGGTTTCAATCAAGAACATGGGCGGATATTGTCGAGTCCTGGACCAATGTTTTTTTTTTAGTTTTTTTAGAACCTGTAAGATTTCAGGTATTGTGATTTCATAGGAGGTGTAAGTAGGACAGCTGGAGGGAGATGCTAAGTCAGTTGTGTCTTGTTTGGAAAATACCAAATAGAAGTATTTGTTAAAGTGGTTAGCTGTGGGGAGACCACGTGATGCAAGCTACCGGATAGTCGCTCCTCAGTACAGCTCCAGCCTCCCGTCTCTTTTTATCTGTTTTCTGGTATAGTTCCTCGATCTCTAAACCTCTAATTTCATGTTATTCTGGTTCCCTACAACTTTGTGTCCTTGCAGGGTGATTTTGAGAGAGAATGGACGTTTACATGAAAAAGCAACAGCAGAAACACACCCCACCAGTTACACCAGAGAAGGCCTCAAAAATATCCCGGGCTTCGAGTGGAGCGGAAAAGGGAGACATTTTGAATTCAGGGGCGTATCAGGAGCCACTCACATTGTCTAGATTTCTGGAGGAATTTAAACCATTCAGAGATGAGATTAAGGAGATGGCAACAGAAATGAAATCGCTCACGAGAAAAATAGAAGAGATCACTCTAGCTTCCTCAGACAACACGACTAGGATCTTCTCATTAGAGAAGCAAGTGGAGAGGTTTGAGCCTGAGATGGCAGCAATGCACCAGAAATTGTCCAGATTCGAGGTTAAGCTTGAAGACCTTGAAGGTCATTGCCGGAGAAATAATGTTGTGATTCGCTGGTTACCAGATGGAGAGGAGGGCCAGAATACCATTGCTTTTACCCAGAAGCTGGTGGAGAAGATTGCAGACCCTTCCCTAACTGGGGCCAAATATATTATAGAGAGATCCCACAGGTCATTAAGACTGAAGTCCCTTCCCGGAGCAATGCCCCGACCTATAATTTGTCGTTTCTTAAATTTCTTAGAGCGACAACATTTCCTGTACAAAGTGAGAGAACTCCAAGTAGTTTGCTGGGAGCAAGCTAAGCTTAGAATAGTGCAAGATATTCCAGGTTCAGTCCATTTGAAGTGTGCAGCATTTCATCCTATTGTTTCAAAAATCATCGCGGCTGGACTTAAATTTCGTATGGGATACCCGGCCAGGCTACAGGTACAGGTGGCTGGTTCCTGGGCTACCTACGAAGATCCGGAGGCAGCATTTGCTGGTTTAAAATTAGCATTGCCAGATCTCTTTAGGGACGCATGAAAGGTCTCAGGTCTCTCCCGATGAGATGAGAATCGATTTGAGAAGGTTGGGCATTCATGCAAAGGAATCTTCTGGAAAGAAGCGGTTAAACATTCTTGGACTCTCATTTCAGCCCAAATAAGGGACAGAAAGGACTTTTCTCTTTTCATAGTGATCTAGTTGTGGATACATGTTCTTATTTGTTTTGTCTGGGTCTGGGGTTTCAGGCCCTTCGGTTTTCACAGTGTTCCAATCATGGATGTATATTCGTGTTTGTTTTGTCTGGGTCTGGGGTTTCAAGTAATTAAGGGATTTCTCATTAGTCTTCGTGTTGGGAGAAAACAAAGCCTACTCAACAACATTTGGTCTCCCCTTCCCCTGTGAGAGTTTGGTAATGATGGTTCGGTAAAAGGCTATAGTTTTTGGGGAAATCCAATTACAAGGGCAGTGTTGTCCTTTCCCTTGTAAGGCATCAGGGTGCAGTTACACACTTGCAACACAGGAGGGAGCTTGTGTTTCATGCGTGTTAAGTGCTAATGGTCACTAAGGCCAGAGAAAAGTGGGGATTTACTGGGGCAAAGGCACAGCAAATGGGAGGAGAGGAATGGGGGCCTGTCCCTATGGGGCTGGAGAGCTTATTGAGACAACGGCCCGCACACTGAATATCATGTTTAGCTGAGGCCAACTTCCTGATCTCGCGCCACGAGGTGCCTTTTCACATCCAACAAGCCGCATGTCCTTGCAATGCCGTGATGTTTCTGGTAGCGATGTTTTATCAATACTGGCTTGCTCCCAATGGTCCTCATTAGGGGATGGGCGATGGACACAAGGGCTTGTATTGTAGGGATGTTGTATCCTCTCTCTTTCTTTATTACCAACATCTCAAAAAGGGGGAATGTATTATAAATAATACAGGGTTTGGGGGACAGTTTTTCGGGGGCTGGGGGAGGAGTAGTAAAAAGGAGTATTGCTGAACATTGTTAGCGATAAGAGGGGGGTTTGGGTGGATGGCTTTTTGGACTATGTTTTGGGGTTACTGAAGTTGTAGATTGTTCGAGGGGTAATGGGGGGAGGGACAGGGGCTTAATGGAGGGTGGGAGACTGGCACAGTAGATTCAGGGGAATAGAATCACCTGTTACATGGTTGCATTATATGTTAGATACCTTATCTGGATTTATACCTGACATAATAGATGGCTCAGAATATTAATATTGCTACGTGGAATGTAAAGGGGATCAGGAAAAAACTGAAACAATATCAGGTACTTAAACACCTGAGTCTGTTGCGCACCCAGATATCATTTTTACAAGAATCTCACTTAGTGGATTCCAAAGTATTACAACTTCAGAGACAACAGATAGGTCAGGTTTTTTATGCTTCAGGGGAAACCAATAGTTGCAGGGTCATGATACTGATTAACAGAGACATCCCATTTGTCCCTTCTCAGGTATTTAAGGATGCGGATGGCAGATATGTCTTAGTTCCGGGTACTATTTGGGCCATGCCATTGGTTCTAGGTAGTATTTATAGATCAAACACAGATGATGCCTCTTTTTTCATGAAACTGATTTCTACGATCCTTCCTATACTCCCTATTCCAATTATATTAGGGGGAGATTTTAATTTGGTCTCGGATCCGAATTTGGATATATCGAGCATTGGGTTGAGGGGACTGTCACCTGGGCACAGGGCCTTTAAGGAAATGATGTATCAGTGTGGATTGTGTGATGTCTGGAGGGTCACACATCTTAATATTATGGAATATACCTATTGCTCACCAGTGCATGGCACGCAATCCCGCATTGACTACCTATTAGTTTCTCATGAGCTCTTACCAGGGGTATTGTCCACCTCGATCCAACTGGGTCCAATATCAGATCATTGCTTAGTTCTGGGTAATCTGGCTTTCCTTAACATTCCCAAAAGAGACACCAGATGGAAACTAAATGAACAATTACTAGAAGATGAAAAGTATCGAGGATTGGTAAAAGAGCGGATAGAGTTTTTCTTTTCCACCAACCCAATAGATAGTGCAAGACCGGATATTTTATGGGGAGCCTTTAAGGCTTATATAAGGGGCATTCTCATTAGTCTAGCTACAAAGAGGAAGAGGGCGCAGGAAATGGAGTTACTGTTCTTATTGTCTCAGATACGAGCATTAGAAAATATACACCCAGAAAAAATTTCTCAAGAGGAGTCACAGAAACTATTAATATATAAAGATAAATATTTGGGAATGTTAAGAGAAAAGGCTGAGCTGGCTATAATCCATGCAAAGGTCAGTTTTACAGATCAAGGAGAAAAAGTGGAGCGTCTGTTGGCTCTACGTTTAAAACAACAAGAATCAGCAAGATTTATACCCCCAGTAAGGTCACAGTCAGATGGAACTCTGAAGAATTCCCCTAAGAGCTAGTCCAGGAGTTTGCTACCTTTTATGAGCAATTATATAGGGACATGGATAGTCCTCCACCCATTCAAAAACTGGAGGAGTATCTCAGGGAAGCACATCTTCCATTACTATCTGACTCTCAAAAGAAATTCATATCTTCCCCTTTATCACAAGAAGAAATAGCTGCTGTTATAAAGGATTTGCCTCTGGGTAAAGTCCCAGATCCAGATGGATTTTTGGCCTTATTTTATAAAGTTTTCAGGGAGCAATTACTACCCATGTTGCATCGTCTCTATTTGCACATTTTTTCTGGAGAGACAGCAGATGCACATTTGTTTGAAGCATTGATAGTTTTGTTACCTAAGCTGGACAAGGACTCAGAACTGGTTCAGAGCTATAGGCCAATATCTTTGCTGAATCAAGACGTCAAAGTTCTCTCGAAGATACTGGCAGATAGACTAACCCTGATTCTTCCGGATCTTGTGGGTATGTCTCAGGTGGGATTTTTGAGAGGATGTGCATCTTCAGATCACCTGCATACCCTCTCGCATGTCTTCTTGGAGTCCAGGGATGCCATATATCCTGCGGGGCTAGTCTACCTGGACGCCAAGAAGGCATTTGATCGGGTTAACTGGACTTTTCTATTTCAAGCCCTCAAGTCATTTGGATTCCCATCCATGTTCATAGATTGGATCAGGGCAATTTACCAGTCTCCTACAGCGAGGATTTCAGGGAATAGGACCTTCTCCAAGTCTTTTACGCTGCGGTCAGGTACGAGGCAGGGATGCCCTCTCTCTCCATTACTTTTCTGTCTTTATCTGGAACCCCTTATTCAACATATTCTCAATAATGAAGGAATACAAGGTATTCCCATTAGGAATGAGGTAGTGAAAATAACAGCGTACGCTGATGACCTCCTCTTACATTTGGCTAATCCGCTAATATCTATCCCAAATATGCTAAGGGAGGTTAATAGATTTAGTAGTTTCTCAAATTACAAGTTTAATCCCAACAAGACATCCTTTTTCCCTCTTAACCATAAAGTCTTCAAGACCGACATTATTTCTCTGGGACTATGCTGGTCACCCTGGGCTATTAAATATTTAGGTATAAAATTAACGCATAATCCTTCCTTGTGGTTTAAGGAAAATCTGGACCCTCTTTTGCAGGGGATTACTCAAGATCTAGAGAGATGGGATAAACTCCCATTATCTTTATGGGGTCGTATTAATATAATTAAGATGAATGTGTTTCCCCGTTTATTTTACCCTGTGTCGCATCTTAACTAATTTGTCCCCTTAAGTTGGTTTCAGAAAATACATAAACTCTTTACCAAGTTTATGTGGGCAAGTAAAACCTCTAGGCTGTCATACCACAAACTAGCCACACCCAAAAATGAGGGGGGGGCTGCAGATCCCTTACTTGCTCATCTACTACTGGGCTAGTCATTTGCCTAAATACCTGAGATGGGTAAGTCCGGGCCCAGATAACATGAACCCAGTTTGGCTTAAGATTGAATTAGATTTTTTCCAATCTATGAACATGGACCCCCTGACTATGCTCTATCTAAACATTTCACAGTTGCAAGATATTAATAAATGTCCCACCATCATGACTTCGCTAAGAGTACATTCGCAGTTGTGCTCCTTTCTGCGTTACAATCAAAGTAAAGATCTCGCTCAATCCATTTGAAATTCCCCGGCTTTCACCATAAACAAACAGAAAATTTCCCATTCATGGTTGCCTCATTTAGGAGAGGGGATAGTATCCTCATTTTTGGATGAAGTTGGAGAGTGGCTGTCATTCTCTCAGTTCATTTACAAGTTCAAAATTCCGGATTCTCAGGTTTTTAAAGTGTTTCAATTGAGGCACTTGTTAACCACGGTTCTTGGGGCCACTCCACCCCATCCAGCAGCCTTTGCATTGGTATCTGAACTTTCTTCTTTTCTCATCTCTTCTGGTGTGATTTCTAAGATTTATCAAGTGTTGTTCCGATGGACGTTTGGATGCGGTGGTGGCCCCATCAACTTCTGGGTTTCATTTTTTCCCCATTATACTTTCAAATGGTCCATCCTCTGGACGTACTGTCATAAATATGTATTCCAAGATAGATTACATCTCGTGCAGTTTCACATCCTGCATAACTTATACTATACCCCAACTAAACTGGTGAAATGGGGCCTTCTTGATACCGATAGGTCTAATAAGTGTTCCCAGGTTACAGGGTCACTTTTTCATCTATTCTGGTCGTGTCCCCAGATAGCATCATTATGGGAGCATATAAAAACCAATCTGGATCCTTTATTGGGTTTACATGATTATTTTACACTGGATATTTGCCTGTTGGGGGATTTGTCTTCCATAAAGGTTAAAACCCAGAGATTTCACATATCCATGGTTGCGCTCTCGGCCAAAAAAATCATTCTTAGGCATTGGAAGGAAAGGACCGGTCCAACATATCAGGAGTGGCTCAATGAGATGTTAGCAAATATACATACAGAGAAGGCTATTGCTAGCCTTCAAAACAGACTACATAGGTATAAGGTTATCTGGGATCCCCTTCACACTTTAATTATGGTGGCTATGAAGTAATGTGTAGTCAAGGTTACCACCTTATTTATTCTTGGTAAAGGTAGTTAGCGGGTGATAACAGTGCTAGAATGAACTGCTGTGCCGGGGGGGGGGGTGAGGGAAGGGTTGAGGGCAGTATGATTTGTCTTATGAATCCTATGTCAAAGTGTTCATTACTGCCTCCAGTAATGTGGAAAATGTGGGGAATAAACTTTGAATTGGAAAAAAATAAAGTGGTTAGCTGTATCCATGTCTGATGGTAGTCTGATTCCATTAGACCCCGGAGCAGTTGTCGGTAGTTGAACTAGTCAGTTGCAATTCAATGCAGTTGCAATCAGTTGCAATTGCATTGGATTGCAGTCATAAAATAGTGGAGTTGAAATCTACTGCAGTTGACTATTCTGTGACCCATCCAGGTTTGTTTTTGTGGTGCACTGCAGTGTGTTTTCTCTATTTTTCTTTCCTGGGCGGAGGGGGGCCATGGATGTCTAGCAGTCCTCAACCGTCGGCACCGAACCTTACAGCCAATAAAGTGCACCCCTGGCTCTTGGACCCAGCATCCACCAATTAGAAGAGCTAGAAGGAGGAGCCAGGAGCTTCAGAGTGTCTGTGACTGGCTGCATGAAGTGGCGGGGAGAGCATGCCTAGATAGGAGAGGAGACTGTCAGGAGAGGAGGTATCTGTGTTGGCATGTGGGCAATGGATCGAGCAACATTTTTCTGCAGGGATGAAGTTTGGCAGTTTGACCTTTAATTTAAAAATAAGTTAACTGTGTCCACTGTCCTGACATGTCCAGTGCCCGGAGAGATACTAGTGTGTGACTGTGCAGGTCCCAGTCAGTCTTCTGACAAAGCCAGGCAGCAATTGTATGAAGGCAGCAAGTCAGTTGTCTGCCATGGTCAGGATCAGCCCATGACCCCATCAGCTGGGCCTGTCGGGTGACTCTCATTCAGTGTCAGTCAGGTCTTCAAAGTCAGCGAGGAGGAGGAGTGGTAGGTGCACTAGTTCCACTGAGCAGAGTACCAGAGTGGGGACATGGGTCTGGGTTGGGGAACCACCTGTGTGGGATGGGAGATGGGAGCACACAGCTCCAAAAGAACACTTGCACCACCACCGAGTAGAGCAGCAGTGGTAACCTGAGCCATGGAGCCACCTGATGATGCTGACTGAATCATCACCCAACACCTGACTGAACTAGCAACAGGCTACTACAGTGAGCAAGGTACTGTATGGGATGTGTATGTAAGGCTTACGAGGGCTGGGTAGTGGGTAGCAGGAAGGAGGAGGATGGTTTCTCAGAGACTACTCAGTCTGTCTGTGTGCTGGACTGGCTTGTCTGGCTGGTTGAGGGCTTGGGGGCTGTGGGGCACAGGGGGTTGAACCTTAAAAGCCAAGGCAATCGATCATCATCGATCTACTGCTGGCAGCCCGGCTGGGCTCTCTCTGACTGTAATGGCATTGTGAGGTCGTGGAGCAGGCAGGCGCAGATGGTTGGTTGCTGAGTTCCTGGATCCATAGGAGGCCAGAGTGTGGAGCATGATCGGTCAGGGCCAATGGACAAAATGTTTGTTGTTTGACACAGTAGGAATCAGACAGACTAAATATTAAAGTCCTCATGGCAAGATGAATAAAATTTTACAAAACACATTAGTGTACATGCTGAAAGCCAAAACAAGTTCAGTAACTGTGTCAGAAAATGTTTTTTTAATATACAAGAGGTTTTTTTAGCTTTAAATTTAAAACTAGGGATACATCTCATTTCTGGTATACCATAAAGCAGGTATTTCTAGGGGTCCTCCCTTAAACTGTTTTTAGTCTCTCAGATTCTACAACTACTAGTAAACTAACATATATTGATGGTTAGCTCTGTTTGCCAAATGGTACCATCAAGCTTCTGTGGGGTGTTTAAGAGGCCCTACCTATACTGTATTTTAGACTCACAGTTCTTTTTCTAAGTAACTGGTATCACTGTTGCTTATTTTTCTATACTGTATACTGTTTTACTGCCCTGCTTCAGCTTGTTACTTTCGGGGACTTAGTATGTTTTGTTGTTGTTTTAACCAGTTATTGTACTTTAATGGGTCCCTACTGAGCTTAGATTTGTTTCACTGCACTTTGTATTTGCATTTTAAAGAGCAGCCAGCTTCTTAGCTGCTGCTGCTGACTAGTTTCTGCTCGCGCCAACATATGCAATACATCACCTGCCCTATAGGTGAGGGGCATAAATAATTCCTTTTGTTTCTGTCCATTTATGAAGTTATAATGCTGCTAATTCCCAAATGCTAAAACTGGAGCTGCTTCCTGACCTTAACCCACCAACACGCCTCCATGTAGACACATGCAGCCCCATTTTGTGATGTCAGAAGACAAAGACTGTGTGTGCATGCACCCCATTGATTTCTGTGGGAGGACTTTTCCATACATTTTATTAACTTTTATAGTTGACATTTTAATTAAAAAAAGTTATGAAGTTTAAAAAGTATGAGAAAGTAATACATCATAAAATTCAACGATGGTGAAAGTTGAAAAAATTGGTTGGATTTTTTTCAGTTAGTTGAAGTCAGAAATTTCAAACTAGTTGAAAATATCAGTCATAATATGTGGTAAGTCAGTTATGATTGGTTTTCCAACTGACTCCGGGGTCTAGACTCCATTGTTGGTTAAAGGCCTTATTACCCTGGAATTTCCTTTTTTGTTATTTAAGTATGAAAAAAGTGATTTGTGACAGTTTTTGGTGTTAGCAAGTTTAAATTCAAGCTTGGTTTTTGATAGCCTAATAGTGTGCTTTAAGGTTTTTACCTCTAATCTGTATTTAGTAAGAATTATGTTTTTATGTGATTGTGTACTGGTTTTAAGCTTCTTAAAGAGTTTGATTTTCAGATTTATTAGGGATTTAATGGATTTGTTAAACCATAAAGGAATTGTACCTTTATTGTTGGTGGTGCTGGTAAATGACTGTCACTCCACAGAGGGAAGAGTGACCAATGGGGTACCACAGGGATCAGTTCTGGGACCGGTCCTATTCAACATCTTCATCAGTGACATTGCACAGGACCTAGGAGGCAGAATTTTTCTGTTCACTGATGACACAAAGCTTTGTAACAGAGTAGACACACAAGATGGTGTAGATAGAATGAGAAGGGACCTGCAGAAACTTGAAGAATGGTCAGGGGTTTGGCAGCTGAAATTCAATGCAAAGAATTGCAAGATAATGCATATGGGGCACAAAAACCCTGGCACAATATATCAGTTGGGGGGTGAGGATATAGCATGCACCAAGCAGGAAAGGGATCTTGGGGTTATCATCTCTGAAGATCTCAAGGCAGGGAAACAGTGCAACAAGGCAGCAGATAAAGCAAATAGGATGCTGGGATGTATAGGCAGGGGTATCATCAGCAGGAAAAGGGAGGTCATAATTCCACTATACAAGACACTAGTGAGGCCCCACCTTGAGTACAGTATACAGTTATGGAGACCTTACCTATGTAAGGACATAGACAGGGTAGAGAAGGTTCAGAGGAGGGCAACAAAGATGGTACATGGATTGCATCACAAGTCCTATGAGGACAGGTTGAAGGACTTGAATATGTACTCTGTGGAGGAGAGGAGGGAGAGAAAGGATATGATAGAAACATACAAGTATCTTACAGGGAGGAATAGGGTGCAGGAATACACTATTTTTAAGTGAAAAAGATGTTCCAGGACTAGAGGGCTTGGGATGAAGTTGGAGGGAGAATGGTTCAGAGGAAACGTGAGGAAGAATTTCTTCTGAGAATGGGTGGTGGACACGTGGAACACCCTGCCAGAGGAAGTGGTGGGGGCTGAAACAATCACGGGATTTAAGAATGCATGGGATAGACATAAAGGAATTCTGGAGGTATGGGGTAAGGGGCAACAGACTTCTAGGAAAACATAAATTGAACTTAACAAGCTCAAATGAGCAGACTGGGTGGGCCGTAGGCCCTTATCTGCCGACGCTGTCTATGTATCTATGTATTGTTGTAACTCTTTTTTGTTGGAATATAAAGGGTTTCTAACTCATGTATTATGTGTTTAAAGGTTTTCCAGGCCTCTTCAGCTGACAGTTTAGTAAGGAGTAATTCCCAGTTTAAATTAACAATATCTTTGTTTATCTCTTGGAAGTTGGCTTTCTTGTAATTTATAACAGTTGAATATTTCCTTGGGGCTGTGGTATCATAAGGGACTTTGAATAGAATGGAGGAGTTGTCACTATTGCCTAGTGGGTCCCAGATTTGTAAATTATTAATTTTTTTTTCTATATTGGTGAGCAAGAGGTCCAGGATATTTGGGCCCCTAGTAGATTCCATGATACGTTGCTCTAACCCTGCATCAGCTGGTGTATCTATTAAGAGTTTTTCCACTTTGGTGTGCCCTGAAGGGATGCTCCAGTCAATGTGAGGCATGTTGAAATCACCCAGAATGATAACATCCCCTACATCAGACAAAGTGGGGATCTCCATAAGGAGATTGGATATATAATCCAGGTCTGCAGATAGGGGTCTATAGAAATTACCCACATTAACATGTGATTGGCCTTTGGGCTGAATTTTGACCCAAATATTTTCTGAGGTAGAGGGGTGATGTGATTCTTAGGAGAGTATATCATACCTGACATAGATGCACACTCCACCTCCCTGATTATTAATTCTGTTTTTATAGTAAAGTTTATAATTTAGGATATCCCTTGACCAGGTGGATGCTGAGTCCCACCAGATTTCGGTAACCAATATGATATCTAAATTCATGATTCTTCATTTGGCTGTGAGTTCTGCTAGTTTAGTTGGATTTCATGATCTTGCATTGAGGGCAAGAAATTGACATGTTTTAGAAAGATTTTGTTGACCCAGTTTCAGAGACTTGGGTGCATTCCCATTCTCCCCCCGAGTTTTTAGTTTAAAAACTGGTTTATGGTGGCAGTGATGTTCTTGCCCAGTAGTAAGCTACCACTACGGAGACCATCCCAGCAAAATAGGGAGCTTCTGCCAAGTATGATTATGGCCTGTGGGTTAGTAGGCAGTGGTCCGGGGTTAGGGTAGATGTTACCCAAGATCAGCAATAGGATAATGATACGTTTGCTCCATAACCTCGGGAAGATGAGTTTTGCTTGTGGCCTTAGCAGATTCCAGGAGGTGTATTTGGCATGTGAGCCTAGTGGTAGGTGAAGACTGGGGAACAGACTTAAGGCAAAAATAGGGCTCATCCTTAGAGTAGAGGCCCATATGTGTGGTAGCACTGAGTGTGCAGGAATAGGTGGAGTACTGTGGGTCTCCCATTGAGCCAGTTTGCTACACTGGAAGAGGTATTCTTGGTGGCTGCTGGTGTTGGTAGTTGCTGTGGCAGGGTATCTGGGATATAACGCGAACACCAGGGTTAGGATAAACTGTAAAGGGATACCTCCTAGTGTAATGTGCCTACTAATTTTGGCATCCATTTTGAATAGAATAGTATGCTAGTGGGAGAAATATGTTAGGTGCAGGGGCCAACTCAACCATCACCTATACTCTGGGTTTGCCAACCTGGTGTTAGGTCTGACCTTAAGAGATGCAGGGTAGCCTGCTGATAGTAAGACCTGGCCTGTATCCTGGCCTAGATATCAACTTACTATATTTAATATACACCATTCCATATCCTAAACAAAAGTAATAAGAACAATGCCATTTACCATATTATCAATCTGCTTAAAGCCATTTTCCATTGCAATAATCAATCAAAGTACACACAAACTAATCAGGCTTCCTGTTTGTTCACATACCTTAAGTTAAATTCACTATAGTTTTATGTCTTTCACTTTGAAAGTTGTCCTGGCTGCAGCGCAGCTGTTAAAGATATTCTGTATTTATTAAGTAAAAACATGGGGCCCAATTCTACAAGGATGGTGCAAGTCGCCGCCAAATGTTACTTGCACCATTCCAGATTCCACCAAGGACCCTGCACCCAATTCTAACTTCCATTGTTGGCAAGCTAATGGAAATCATACTAAAGGAAAGGTTGGTGGAATATCTAGAGGAGCATGGTCTCCAGGATGAAAGGCAGCATCTGTTCATGGAGGGGAGATCATGTCAAACAAATCTGATTGACTCCTTTGACTGTTTCACTAAGACAGTAGACAGGGCCAAGCAGTAGACATCCTTTATCTTGATTTCACTAAAGCCTTTGGCTTTGTGTCCCACAAAAGTTTGATCAGGAAGTTGGTGGATCTCAGGGTTGGGGAAAGGATGGCCAGATGGATGAAAAACTGGCTGAGGGATAGAACCCAGAGGGTGGTTGTGGGAGGATTGTTATCTGGCACCAGAGAGGTAACCAGTGGGGTCCCGCAGGGCTTGGTGCTTGGGCCAGTACTGTTCAATGTCTTCATCAGTGACATTAAGGACAAAATGTGCCTATTTGTGGATGATACCATGCTCTGTGGGAGAGTGGACACAGAGCCAGGGATACAGGACCTACAGGAAGATTTGGAAAAGCTAGGGAGGTGGTCCTTGATCTGGCAGCTTGGCTTCAATGCCAAGAAATGCAAAGTAATGCATATTGGAGCCAGGAATCCCAGGACAGAGTACTACCTGGGTGGAATCTGAGTATCTGCATTAGAGGAGGAGAAAGACCTGGGGGTGATGATCACTAGTGATCTGAAGCACTCCACACAGTGCAAGGAAGAAGCAGCAAAGACAAACATGATGCTGTGATGCATATCTAGGGGCATCAGTAGTAGGAGAGAGGAGGTTATACTGCCTTTGTACAGGTCACTGATAAGGCCACATCTAGAGTACGGAGTTCGGTACTGGACCCACACCTCAAAAATGACATTAACTTGATGGAGAAGGTCCACAGGAGGGCTACAAAGATGATAGTTGGTCAGCAGAGTAAGGCATATGAGAAGACGTTGAGGGCACTGAATATGTACTCCCTGGAAGACAGGAAAGAGAGAGAGAGAGAAAGAGGGACATTCAAGTACTTGAAAGGGATAAAAAAGGTTGATAAGGAGAGTTTCTTTAAGCTGAGTGGCAACCATAACAAGAGGGAGCACAGTCTTAAGCTGGAGGGTAGGAGGTTTGGGTGGGAGGTCAGGAAGCAGTTCTTTACAGAGAGGGTGGTGGAAACTTGAAATGAGCTGCTGTAAGAGATCATCTCATTGAAGACAATGGGCAGCTTTAAGAGAGGATTGGATAGGCATAGGGGAAGGTTAGGATTAGGGGTATGGAGGATGGGAGGAGTGGGGAAGGAGGGCAGGGACATAAGCTCAAACTGTGGATCCTGCAATACGAGCAGACTTGCTGGACCAAATAGCCTTCTTCTGCTGACTTCTTCATACGTTCTTATGTATGCATGTTCTGCAAGGAACAGGGTCCCCGCGGCTAAGTCCTGCAACTTGTGACATGCCCACAGGTACGCTAAATGCAGGACATACCTGAGGGGCATATCGCAAGCCACATTCGACCATCTGTAGGGTGCAAGTACCCCCCCAGCCCCGGTCCCCATGCTTCTGAAGCCCCACAGGTCTATCGGAACCCACATGCCCCCAGTTCCCCAAGGAGTGAATAGGTGAGCCCCTCAGGGCTATCAGACCCTGTCCTGATCCCCAGATGCAAGAAGCCCCACAAGGCTTCTTGCAACCCCCATCCCCCCACCCAGCATTGCCAGACCACCTGCATCCCCAACCCATTCTGAGTCATGAATGACACAGCCACCACTCACCACCATGGCCAGCCACTGACTGAGCCCTGTCTGAGCATGTACTGTATATATGTGCTCAATGAATGAATGAACTGTTATTCATTCATCGAGCGCTCATATACAGTATGCACTTAGATGGTGCTCAGTCAGCAGCTGGCCGTGGTGGTGAGTGGTGGGCTGTGCCAGTCACCTACTCTGTATGGGTCAGGGGGATGTGGGGTGGACTGGCAATGCCAGATGGGGGAGTGTGGGAGTGGGGGGCAACTAGACTACCAGGGAGATTGGGGCTCTTAGACCGGAGCAAAATGCAATTCCAGGGAACAGTGGGGGAGATGCGGTGTTAGCCATGAGGGGCATTCAGGATACATGCAGGGGATCAGGCATGGAGGGGTGTGTGCAAGCCATGCGGGGTGCACTCAACATGTATTTGGGGGATAGCAGTCTGCTTGCCCTGCTCGGCATGTATGTGTCTGTGGGGGATGGGGCATTGGGGGGGGCATGAATAGCTTTTCGGGGCTGTTGTGCTACCATATTGTGGATCAGGTAGGGAGGGCACATGTTTTGGGAGCTGGCATGGTGGCAGAGCTGTACAACCCCTGAGGGTGTATAGACACTTACACCAGCTAAAGGCTGGTGTAACTGTACTTTGGCAAATGTCATCCGGGGTTGATTGTGAATAAAGGAACCTGAGGACTTTGTTTCTGCCTTTCCAGAATAGGAAGCAACTGCTACCGTATACCTCCTAGTGCCATGTCACAGGGTGTTTCTGGCATGCCTGATGGCGTATGTCCACTTTGGTGCAAACAGCCTGTGACATGTCACAGGTTGCTTTGCATATATCGCATGTCGCAACTGCTGGTGTAACTTGCTACTTGCGCCATATCTTTTGGCACAAGTCAAGTTACGCCTGGTGTATCCTTTTGACAATCGGGCCCATGGTTTTAAAATCTTTCTGATTTAGGTCAAGTAGTCATAGTTTTTCTTACAAAAGACATTTGCTGCAGCTTACCAAGCAAAGGGTATAGTTAATTCTTCTAACCAGAAGTGGCTATGTTCATTTACCACTCAGTTTCAGCTATAAAGTAAACACAGTGCTAGGTTTTAATTACCCTTACTCAGAACAGCTGCCTTCAATCTGATAATGAGGTATTGTTAAGAACTCACTTTACTGTGGAGCATTCCATTAATCGCCTTAGTTTCACTGGCACTTGCGCCCGGCTCTGGACACCCAGTTCTACTGTATACAGTTAAAAACAAAATTGAAGAGTTTTCATCAAACTAGCCTTTAAATTCAAGCATTTTCCATCTTTAGTTGTGTTAGGAATTTAAGTCACTATTACATTATCCGTGTACTAATTGCTGCTTGTATGCAAAAAAACAAACTCTCTCTGTGAACTCCAAATTTGTTCCACACTCTATTCACAGTTCAACTATGTTTTCTGTACTTAACACACAGTTAGAATATGGGCTAAATAAAACAAGCACTCCCATTGGCTGAAACCATACACAAGCGGGTTCTTATTTCTCAACAACGCCCACTCCAAAACAAATTCTGCCTAGTAACATAACCACCCACCTGTTGCCACTATACCCACCTTATCCCCATGCTCACTCCAGCATACATATTCGCACAGTCACTCCACCAACAAACACCGTACCAAGCCACATAAATGACCGCAACAACACTTAATTTTAATTCACTAAGTAAGCGTGGTCAGAGCTCCAGTAATTGGGAGAAAAGTGGACATGTTGTGGTTTCAAAACTGTGAAACTGAAATCATTCAGTTTCCTAAAACACATTGTCTGGAGGTACTGAATTCAGCTAATGAACTCTGCAGCAAAAAAATGACCAACTTACTTTTTTACAATATCAACATTGCTGTTCTGATGATTTCTCTCTTTCTCGATCATCAGTCTTCTCTCACAACCATAACCACATGAACCCACATATCCCAAAACATAAACGATGCGGAAAAAATGAAACTAACACTTCACTGCCTAACACTATTGAAAACTCACACACCAACCTAATCAAAAAACACGATATCACAAACAACATCACCCTGTAGTAGCACCAAAGTGACTATTTTCCAGAACCCAACATGTCTTGTTTATTTTTTTACGATATTTTAATCTTTTTCTATAAAATTATAATTTTAAAAAATAATATAAACTCATATTCTAAGTGTAATAATACCCTCCAAGGTGGGCGCTATGGGATATAATGGACCTTCCAGGGGCTATAAGGCCCTCCACCTGTGGTGTCGGGCCTCATTATGCCCCTGGGTGATCCGTTATATCCCAATAACGCCCATCCAGTCGGGTATTATTACTTACTTCAGGAACCCAGTGTTCTCATAACTAATTTAAACATTCATGACTTAGCTTACATGCTGCGTCACTCCTCAGTTGTGGCACAGCAGTTATTTATGTGCAAACAATAGACCCTGCATAAAGAAAACAGGGTATTCACACCTCCTGGAGGTTATCAAAGAATATAGTCTATTATCAAATTATAAATTAAACATAGGGAAAATGGTGGTATTCCCTCTTAACTAAAGAGTGATGAGGTATGAGATCAGTGCTCTAGGCCTATCCTGGGAAAGGAAGTCACTGAAGTATTTAGGCATTATTTTCTCGAGAAGCACCACCCTTTTGTGCAAATACAATCTAGATTCCCTATTAAACATTATCGTCCAAGACCTAAATAGATGGTCCCTTCTTCCCTTGATGGTTTGGGGCAGAGTTAGCCTCATCAAAATGAATATCTTCCCACGGACTGTTTTATCCGCTTAATCTCCTGAACATATGGCTACCCCAATCATGGTTCAAAAAAGTGCACAATATCTTCTCTAACTTCATCTGGGCAGGTAAAGGGCACAGATTAGCCTTCCACAAGTTGGCCGCTCCAAAGCTTAAAGGGGGCCTCCGGGTACCGCATGTCGGCCTTTATTATTGGGCCAGCCATGCGAGCAAATATTTGAGGTGGCTTGCCCCATGCAATCCTAGACACCCTGGAGAATACATACCCCTCTGGGTCCAAATAGAGTCCGCACAAGTCCGCTGCCATAATCTTTCACCTGCGGCACTTCTCTTCGTGCAACCCAAGAGCCTCCCTAAGCTGCTGCTTGAGTCACCTATTGCCATATCGGTGAGGGTCCACTCCCAACTCTGCTCTGTCATTAAATATAACCATTCTTCGGACTTGGAGCAACCTCTGATGGGGAATTCCAATGTCAGACTAGGAGGGAAAGTTCTCTCCCCCCCATGGATCCCACAACTCAAGGAAGCCAAGCTCAGCTATTTTTGGGTGGAATCAGAACAAAAATGGGCTTCATCCATTGACATTTTAAGAAAGTTA
Source organism: Neoceratodus forsteri (assembly GCA_016271365.2). Classification (NCBI taxonomy): domain Eukaryota; kingdom Metazoa; phylum Chordata; order Ceratodontiformes; family Ceratodontidae; genus Neoceratodus; species Neoceratodus forsteri. The sequence goes on along the minus strand of CM028132.1, from coordinate 1,058,127,714 downwards.
GAGATGTCAGCCTCCAACATATTCAAATTATTCCAATTGCGACACATCTTGGTGAAAACTATAAGGGTAAACCCCTTGATGCTAGGGACTATCCCTTTCAGGGTGGAACTGACTCAGTTTGTAGGCCTCCCCCACGCAGTCTCCAAGATATTCAAAACCTTATACAGGAGAATACATCCTGGGTCTTTCATGCCTACGGACTATTGGGAAACGCTCCTACCAGAGACGCCCATCAATTGGGAGATGCTGTGTCAAGGATGCCATAAATTTATTACTCAAGACAGGCTCCGACTTATGCAGTTCCATATCTTGCACAATTTATACTACACCCCCCAGAAAATGGCTAAGTTCAACAGGGAGTCATCTGCCGTTTGTTTGAGGTGCGGCCAAGGTGAGGGCAATCTAGTGCACATTTTTTGGCACTGTTCTAAAGTAGCCCCCCTATGGTTGCAGATCAAGCAGAGGGAAGACCCCCTGCTGGGACTTGGCGATCTCTTTACGGTCGATATCTGCCTGTTAGGAAATTACTCAGAAATCCTAGTTAACACACGGAAATATCACATAGCTCTTGTATCCATGTCAGTTAAAAAACTGGTGCTTAGACATTGGAAGGATAATGAAGTTATACCATACACCGAATGGCTGAAGGAGTTATTAAATAATATCAGAATGGAGAGGATGATTGCCAGTTTGCAGAACAGAATGAGCAAATTTAATAAAATCTGGGCCTCGCTCTTAGCTATACATTCTCTGTGAATGCCACAACCACAACAAATTCGGAGAGCAGAAACTTTCGTAATCTTTGACTCTGGATAATTGTTCCTGGGATGTGCTGGGGATTATGGGGAGGGTGGGGGATAGGGGTTACTTAGTTTGGGGCAGGTGAGGTTTTTTTTTCTCCTTTTTTCCTTTTAATATGCTGAAAGTACATGTTTGCATTGAATGTACTGTGACTGTGATGTACTATATGTTGGAAACTACAAAAAAGATTAAATTAAAAAAAAAAAAAAAAGAAAACAGGGTATTGTCAATACTTGTTTCCAATAGTGACCCAAGTATGTTCAAAAGGATGTGCTAAAACTCTTACCTCTGAGCTGCTCAAGTGTTACTATTCACTTCTGCCTTCAGAGGTCTATGCTACACTGTGTTTGGTTGCAGACTGCTTTTTATGGCAAAGGGGGCTGAGGGGCAGAGTCAGAGGTCACTCGGGAGGGTCACAAGAGGAGAATAGACCCAGCCAGAGTAGAGACACTGTTGTGTGACAACAGTAAACACTTTGATTGGCTGAATCTGGGCGGGTGCTTTCCACCCCTTAGTTGCCCTATATTATTAGAGATATGTGGCTGAAGTGTATTGCAGTCTCAAGTGTCACAGCTGCAAGTGCTTAAGACTAGATCTGCCATGTTTCTTCAATGTAGCTAAAGCTACTTGAAGAGCTGTATGTTCAATCCTGTGAGCGAGTCTTAAAGGTGTACTGTGCTACTTAACATGTGTCCCTCTAAAAACGGTTTGGCACTTCATTTAGTCTGTTGTTCATTCTGTTATTACAGTCAGCTCACTTTTGAGACCCTTGTAAACAAATCTTTAAGGCATACAACACTGGTTTGCAGCCCAGTCTCACAGCACAGGTAGTTAGTCAAGCTTCTAGAGGTGTTCTAGTGTTTAAGTAAAAAGTGTATTTACTGGGAATCTTCCTACTTAGCATCTCTATAGGTTGCATAGCTTAATCCCTAGGAGGCATATTTCATAACTTGTTAAGTTTATTCACTTAGGATACATACTGGAAAGGGGAACCATATCTGATATATCTTGATTAATTCCCTTATTACTCCTCTCTCACTGTGTATATATTTTGACTCAGGGTCCATTTAAGATCCCCTGAAATTGAAACCCACCATATGTAAATATCTATGACACGAGGTCTATTTTTAATGACCACTAAAGCTGTATCCTGCTAATTGCATATAGTCCCTGTACTTTATTACCTATGTTTATTATCCTGTTTATATTATGTATAAGTATCTATCTGACATGGAGCCTTTGCAAAGGAGTCTTTGACTCAAAGGAGTGTAATTCCGATTTCTCTCTTAAATAAATAAAGAATAAATATATGTTTGTTACTCAGGAAACACTTTAACACTTTGTTAAGTTAGTTGTTAGTACTGTATCATGGTCAGTTCCCATTTAAACCGGTTTTGAGACATAGGCCAATAGATATATGTAGGGTTTTATGTGATGGATAAGCTTTAGTTGTGAGAGGCAGGGTTTGTGTACCTTGACTAACTACCTGTGCTGTGAGACTGGGCTGCAAACACCAAACTCAGTCACAAGGAGACTCACTATTCTCCAAAGATGGATCATATCTTTTAAACATAGTGCAGAAGCTTCTAGAGGTGTCCTTGTGTTTACATAAAAAGTGTATCTACTGTGAATAATTTACCATAGTTGGAGGTCACGAACACTAGGGAGGTCACACAGAGAAAGGGGCAGACAAACACTTAGGGATCCTATCAGAGCATTGCATTTTCCATCTATTATTTGAATGTGAGAATCTGATTGGTCTCACATTATCTGGATTGTATATTGGTGGGGGGAGGGGTTAAACATAAGGGCCAGGAAAATGTAGGATGGAGATTAATTAAACCGAGTGTTATATCTACCAGCTTGCATTCCAATTTTTTTCTTTGTTTAACCTGAGTCTGTCACTAGTGGTGTTTAAAGAGCTGCTGAACAGGTAGTGAAATCAGGGTTACAAAATGGCTAATAACATTAAAATGAAGTAACATAGAAATCTGCTTTTTGGTAAGTAATGTACTGGGGATATGCAAAAGTGCTACACTGCAGAATCCAAATAAGCATACCCCCAGTAAATCTCATACCAAAAACTAGATGTTTACGTTACTTTGTTTTAAGGATATTAGCCATTTTGTAACCCTGATTACACTATCTGTGCAATAAAAGCAGGTGTCAGTGAAGAGCTGCTGATGATGTCATCTAGGGACCTCACATTCTAGTTTTCCCTATCAGCAAGCTTATAGGACCTGTTTCTCCAAAGGTGTAAAGATCATGTGCAATGATTTTCACAAGTACAGCAGGCAGCACCAGTCTGTAAGCATTGCTATGCTAACTATATATGTTTCAGGATTTGTAACAAAGCTGACAACATTGTATTATCTAATGTTCTTTTGGTGAGGTCCATTTCTCCAGGATTGCTGGATGCTGAGTCAGCATGTCTCCAGGCTGCTGAAGCAATTTTAAGTGCTACTCTACATTGCCAGTTAATTAATTGTGCCGCTGTTAGTATTGTAATGTTGGTAACTTCATTGCTGTTTGTCAGTGACTGCATTACAATAAGTTTTAATAGGGGCCTTATATGTGTTAATTCCTACTGGGGTGAAGTGTTAACTCTGGTTAATTTGATCATTTTAATGTAGAGTAGAACATAGATGAGTCTGCGCCACCCCCATTGACAAGTAGATGGGATAATTGTTTCAAAGTGCCATTCTTAGAAATCGCCTCAATTGAATGTTAGGTGTGAATGATCTCAGCGTTTCACCACATCAGAAACTTATGCAGTCTGCAAACCTCACAACAGTGTGCTATGACCCAGCATCCAGCAACACAGGAAAAAAGGACCACGACAAAAAGGCACGCAGGCAAAATATTGTCAGCTTTGTTACAAAATCTGAAACACACAAAGTTTTTAAAGCAATGTTTACTGACTCTTGCTGCCTGTTTGACTTGTGAAAACCATTGCACATGATCTTTACAACTTTAGAGATACAAATCCTATAAGCTTCCTGACAGGGAACACTAGACTGAGGTCCCTAGATGACATCAGCAGCAGCACTTCATTGGAACAGGCTTTTTTTTGAACAGGTAGTGAAATCAGGGTTACAAAATGGCTAATAACATTAAAATGAAGTAACATGGCCCGGCCGCGGCGCGGTTGATTTGCTATTTCGGCGCGACCGGTTGGGAACGGACCCGGCCGCCGGAGGGCGGCCGGGAGAAGGATTGAGCGCCGAGGCAGCTCTCCTTCTCCGGGGAGGGTCCTCACCAGTATCCGGCGCGATGAGGGCGCCCAGCGGAGGCTGGGAGAACCTACACTACCGCCTGAGGTCAGGAGGGCGAGGCGGGCGGACGCCGGGTCATTGCACGCCCCCTCCTCGAGGATGGGGAAAACACAAAGGGATAAAATCCCTGCCTTGCGTCTACATGACGCTCTGCCCTGGACTGCCCTGATTGGCCACCGGAGCCGTTCCCCCTAACCAGTCACAGTTCCGCGGCCGATAAGGGGGGTCGGTACCGCGGCCCCGCTCTCTGGGGGGTAAGCCAGGGATGACTTGGGGGATTCGGCAATGTCCGGTGGTCGGAGCTACAGGGTCCATGACCAGAGCAGATCACGACGGAAGGGCAGGGGCAAAAAGAGTAAAATAAAAAAATAAATAAATAAAATGAAGTAACATAGAAATCTGCTTTTTGGTAAGTAATGTACTGGGGATATGCTTATTCTAATTTTGCAATGTTTCACTTTTGGCCAGATGATGTCAATTGCTCTTTAATGTTACAGATACAGCGAAATGAAATTCTGCCTGCGAAGTGAATACGAAGTGGCCACTTTGCATTGTCCCAGCACTACATGGAGTGACCATTGTAAAGTGTTCACTTCGCTTTGTTATTATGACTTCACATTGTCATTTGGCCTTAACGCGAAGTAAGGTGAAATTACAACAATATAGGCAGCCCCCCACACATCACATGACTTACAGTACTGTAAGTCACATTCTTTAGCCAGGCAGGAAGGAAGTGAGTCATAGAAGCAGATACTTTCACTTTCTCCTTTGCAGAGGTAGAGAAAGGAAGCATTTTTCGGAGAGGAGAGTTCTTGGCTGCTTGTTCTGAAAGTTGATCAGATTCAAAACCGAAAAGCTTTTTTAAAAGCTAATTGTTTAGGTTTTTTTGTACTGTTTAGTCAGTTAATGTTTTCTTTTTGGTGACTGATTTCTTTGTTTTATAAGTTTTGGTGTGTGTGTGTGTGTGTGTGTGTGTGTGTGTGCCCGTGTTATGTGAGTGTGTGTGAAGTCGGGACTCGTCGTAGAGGGAAGGAGTGTTTTGGTTTGTTTTGTAATGGAGGATCAGGAACAGTATGTGGCCTGTGGCAGAAGGGGAGCAGTGCGCATCCATGGGGGACATAGCCAGGTGGTGTTGGACTGGTCCAGAGTGTTTAGCCATCCCCCCCTCCAGAAGCAGCAGCTGCAGCACCACCAGTGCCACGTCAGGCAAGTCTGCCACCACCACCACCAGTGGCAACTGCATGAGCTCCAGCAGCACTGCCTAGGCAGCAACAGGTGGAGCCCCAGGTCCATGAACATGTTGCTGGCAGTGCATCTGCCCATCCTGTGCCTGGTCCCCCCCACCGCAGCTCCCCAGTTTGGCAGTTTCTTAACTGTGTTGGGGGACAGTAGCCTTGTGGTGTGTCTGCTTTGTGGGGTTCAGGTGTGCTGTGCCCCTGGGGGACACATCTGGGGACTGGGGGCCAGTGCACCCATATGTTGAATCACCACAAGGTGGAGTGGCAGGCTGTCACAGAATGGGCTAGGCCTCCACCTGTAGGCCATTCTGTGGCAGTGGCAGAGGGTGCTGCTGCTGTGCTTCATCACAGCTGGAGGAGGGCCACAGCAGCAGTTGCTCCAGTACCACCACCAGCACCATCCTCACCATTGCATCTACCTGGTGTTCCCCCACCACTGGACCCCACAATGCCTGCAACTCAGGCAGACATAGGACCTTTGTGGGCCATGGTGGAAGAGAATAATTAGAGGATGGGTGCTGTCGAGCAGCAGTAGGAGCAGATAGAGCAACACCAGATACAGATTGTGTCAATGCTCCATCTGCTGCTGGACCATCAGATGATCCCCAATTAGCTTTTTTTCAGCACCCCCCCCCACTGCTGTAGTGTTTTGTCTTTTGTTTATGTTTAATAACAGACAGAAGGAAGGCCACGGTAGTAGTTTAAAGGGAAGCAGTCAGCAACAGCAGCTCCTGCCCCCTGCATGGCTTGCCCTCCAGTTAAGCCTTTGAAGTATGTTGCAGTGTTTTTCTCATGCCACAACATACTTTATTTTAATAGAGAAAAGATCACAACCCAGAAGTATGGCGAACACTATGAGGGCTCCATTATGTGTAAAGGTGTGGTGACACACCATGCACTTCAATACTTTTGTATTGACACACATGGTGCATCGCCACACCTTTACATATAATGGAGCCTCCATAACATCCTCCATACTTCTGGGTCATGGAATTTTCTCTATTAAAATAAAGTATGTTGTGGTGTGAGAAAAATGCCACAACATACTTCAAATGCTTAACTAGTGGGTAAGCTTGCAGGGGTTGGGAGCTCCTGTTACTCACTGCTTTCCTTTAAATATATACATACACATACATACATACATGCTCCTTATTGCCCTGTTATTATAAATCAGTGCCTCTGTAATGTTTACTTTCTGTTGTGTAGTGGTTGTGGAAAAGCAGAACTGAGCAGTGCAAGTATAATGTGCTAAATTGCATGTGTGCAGTCAGTGTTGTTTCCTGTGTGTGTGTGTGTGTGACATCAGACATTGTCCTGCTTCATGCAAACATATATATGCTGACTTGTTGCAGTGTTCATGGTATAAAGAATAGAGATAATTTATTATTTATGTATTTATTTAATTTTTTAACCAGGAGTGATGCACTAAGCTGAAAGCTTGTTTTTTTTTTTTCAATTTCTCTTCATCCTCCAGTGGCAGGTCCTCCCTCATCGTCCACCAACCTACTGGACTCGGGGCCTTTCGGGGGCTTGTAGTGCCATGCACTCCCCAGCAGATCCCCTGAGCCAGCCTGGAGGCATCATCCTCGGTGGACGCCCACATTTTCCTCCGTGTTCTCCCTGTTGGTCTTAAGCCTGAGACCCCTGGAAGTGGTAGTGCATGCATGTGGAGGTGCACATGCACACCACAGCTCCAGATGGGATCTCTTCCTCCCTCCCTCCCCCAATCGGCTAATGTCAAATGTCCTCGGAGAGGCGCCACTCCTCCGGCCTCCACCAGAGGGCGGCTAAGCTCCGAGGAAACTGCTACCTCTAACCCCAAGGTAAAGGGCTGCCTGATGGCAGCCAACTCTAGTCCTCTCCTCCCCCACAGCTGACCTCCAATGACCCAGACTCATTCCCAAACCCGGGTCGCTGGCATGACGTGAGGTGTGGCGTCCAGTGCCTCAACCCTCAGCGCCACCGGGCTGGCGTGAAAGCTTGTTTACAGGTGTGACCTGGGAGCACAAGGAAGTTAAGTGACTTGCTCAGGGTCACACAGTATATTTTATTGTCACCATCATCATCAGCGGACTAAGTGATATGATATTTTTTCAGAGGTGTCTGGCTAGAGTGCACCATAGTTACATACTGCACACATGACTTTTAGGAGAGCATTTTTTTTGTACTATATCTCCACAAAGTCATGTGTATCAGAGTGACTGAGGTGTACAGTGACCCGAGACCTCTGAAAAAATATCATATCACTTACTCCGCCGGTGCTGATGGTACAAATAAAATATACGTCATATATTCTTTCTTATCTTTATTCTTTACATACTGCAACAAGTCACACCATATATATGTTTGCATGAAGCTGAACAAGTTCCGACAAAAAGTAAACATTACTGATGCTCCAGAAATATTTCTTTTTTGAAATAGACATTAAAGCAGCAGTGCAACAATCTTGTGAAAATTTTGACCTGTACTATTTCATGCTATTTTACATTGCCACTTTACTTACCTCCTGACTTATCTGACTAATTGGACTGGTCTTTGCCAAGATAGTCTGGAGGTCTTTGAAGAGGGGAATCTTTCCTGATTCTCTGAAGGAGGCTGTGGTTTGGTCCCTTCTTAAAAAGTCCTCCTTGGACCCAGATTGTCTGGCTAACTACAGGCCTGTCTCTAACCTGCCCTTTGTGGGTAAGGTTATTAAGAAGGTAGTCACGTCACAGCTGGATGATCATTTGACCAGCCACAATGTCTATGACTCTCTCCAGTCCAGATTTAGGAAGAGACATAGTACTGATAGAGCTATTGTCTGGGTACTAAATGACCTCCTAATAGTGAGAGATTGAAGGACCCCTTCCATCTTGATCCTTCTTGATCTCTCTGCAGCATCTGACACTGTGGACCATGGTGTGTGATTGGAGTGCCTCTGGTTTATTTGCAGGCTGTCTGGTACAGTCTTCAATTGGTTTCGATCTTTTCTCAAGGGTAGGACTCAGACAGTGGTATCTGGGATTTTTTCCTCGGCATCACTCCCCCTATCCTGTGGGGTACCGCAGGGCTCCATTTTGGCACCCATGTTGTTCGCGATGTATATGCTGCCATTGGGAGCGATTATTAGGTGATACAGCTTCAGTTTTAACTGCTATGCAGATGATACTCAGCTGTACATGTCCTTTGTCCCCGGCCAAGATGCTGCCATTTTGGTCTTTAACAACTGTCTCATCGAAATCCAGCATTGGATGAATGTGAGTTTGCTGCGGTTGAACCCAGAAAAAACTGAGGTGTTGGTTGTGGACCCAGATTGCCGAGAGGTGGGTTTGTTGGCTGAATTACCTTCAGCTTTATCTCTTGGGGGTGTTCAGCTAACTACCTCAGATCAGGTGCGGAATCTGGGCGTTGTGTCTGACAACTGTTTGACACTGAAATCTCAGGTGTCGGCAGTTGTGAAAGCCTCCTTTTACCACCTGAGGAATATCACCCGGGTGAAGCACCTGGTTCCTTCCGATGATCTTCCAACTTTGGTCCACGCCTTCGTTATCTCCTGTCTTGACTACTGCAATGCCCTTTACCTGGGCTTACCGGGGGTTGACATCCGCCACTTGCAGCTAGTGCAGAATGCGGCAGACAGGCTATTGACTGGTTCATCTAGGACCGGTCATATAACACCTGTGCTCCACGGACTGCACCGGCTGCCAATATGCTGGCGGATCACCTTCAAGGTCAGTTTGCTGACCTATAAGGCCTACATGATCAGGGACCTGGTTATCTGAAAGAACTCTTTCATCCCTACTGTCACTCCCACCCTCTCTGATCCACTGATGAGGGATTGCTAGAGATTCCCAGGGTTTGTTTAAAGACATCTGGGGCCAGGTCCTTTAGTTTTATGGCCCCAACCCTCTGGAATTCTCTACCTCATCAGCTGCGAGATTGCCTGACCATCCAAAGCTTTAAAATAGCATTAAATACATTTATTTTTAGCCTAGCATATAATGATTTTTAAATGTCGCTGTCGTGAATTTTAATTGATACATGGTTTTTAATTATTTATTTACTGATTTATTTTATTATGTTACATATAGGCGCCTTGGTTTTAGAAAGGCGCCTTTTATAAATAAAGGTTGATTTGATTTGATTTGACTTGTATGATACCATTCTTTCCAGTATTTGAGTCTGCTTGAGTACTTTTTTCATGTCTGAAATAATAAAAGGAGCACTCCTTTTAATACAGTGCAGATCAGGTGTTCATCAGTATTTTCCACTGTTTTTGTCAATCAGTTATTTATATATCACTTCTGTTGTGAGTAAAATTAACAATTATGCAGCAAGCAGGCTCTGACCTCACAAAGCAATATTTGCTCAAAAACAGCTGCGAATAGTGATGAAAACCTGGTCTAAGCCATATTAAAAGGAGTGCTCCTTTTATTTTTTCAGACATGAGAAAAAGTACTAAAGCAGACACAAACTGTGAAAAGAAGGGTATCATACAAGTCAGGAGGTAACAAGTGGCTGGCAATCTAAAATAGCATAAAAAAGTATAGGTCAAAATTTTCACCACATTGTTGCACTGCTGCTTTAATTTATAATTTAATTATGACATTATGTGTTCACAATCACAACACACAAAATGCAACTGTCTTGTGTCCAGAAAATTGCCAAGTGCTGACAAAGTGAAATGGGAGCATTACACCACATGCAAAGTCCCCCAGAATTTATTGCACAGTCACTCATGTGTGCAGTGGTCACACAGAGTCCCCAGAATTTTTCTGCATCCCTAAAATGCAACTGTCTTGTGTCCAGAAAATTAATATACTGTGATGATGATGTCATGATGCACAGTGTCTTGCCAAACTGTGTGAAGGAGGGATAACATGATATGAATCCATTCAGTGTTCCATCAGAAATGATGACCATGAGAGAACTGTTGCTGGTCCAAAGTGTGCTGCGATTCCTGTTAATGCGATGCCATCACCTCAACCGGATGGAAGGGTGCCCTTTGTGTGTACACTAATAGTAGCCTTGGTAAGTCAATATATGTATTTTCTAGGTGGGGGGTTGACACACTCACATATATATATATATATATATATATATAGGATATATATACATGTGCTCATTGTATTGTTTTGTATCACAGGTCACATACTGTTGGTGGGCACATTGCCGTACTTGATGAGAGATTTTGGCATTGAAATTGGAAATGGAATGCTTTCAAGCCAATGAAGGTAAGTATATTTTTTTTTGGGGGGGGGGCATATTTGCAAGTAGGTCTCATTAATGGTTTATTATTTGGTTACTTCTTCACAGATTTCATCTGCATCCTTCTCCAGTCCAGTAATGATGGTCATTTCTATGGCAAATGGGCAAAATATTACACCAGCCCCTTCCCCCCTCTTCTGACCTTAACTTTATAGACCTTCCTCCATGCCCCCTGGTTGCTCTGCCCCCCAACTCATGCTCCATTGTGTACCTGTTTTGGGACCACCCATCTTTTAGTCACCACCTCCCACTCCCTGGCTGTCTGGCCTTCCTGGCTGTATCCTCACTTCCTACTGATCCAGCTACTGCTCTTCTGCCCCCTTCTCCTAGCCCTGCCAGCCTGTCTTAACCCCTTCCCTCAGCCTACCCCGAATCCTACCTTAATCATGTGCCTCCACTGTTCTCTACCCCTATTCTATTTCTTCTTGCCTGTCTTCTTCCCCTACTGCATGCCCCAAAGGCCTGCTTTCCCTCCCTCCCCCACAGCTTCCACATTCCTACATCCTTCCTCCACATAGGCACGCTGCACACTGGTCACTGCCCCTTGCCCAGGGTCCATCCTACCACCATGAAACTGTCCTACACCCACACTGGTTGTAGCTCTCCACTCTGGTCCCCCTGTTTACACTTACCCTCACCCACTATCGTCAATGATTGGCAATTTCCCGAGATGCTAGCAGGTGAAAGCATTCCCTTAAAGAAATATGCCGCAGCTCCTTGAGGCTAGTCCTCCTCCTCCTAATGCTGTCAGGCAACATGCACTCAAACCCTGGCCCATTCTGCTCCAAAGTCACTAATCTGAGGAAGCCTTCAGGTGCCCTCTCATTCATATCAATCAACATCTGCAGCCTCCTTCCTAAAATGGATGCCCTACATGCCTTCACCAGCCAACACTGCCCTGACATCCTGGCAGTTGTCAAAACCTCAATCACACCATCAGTACCAGAACATGAAATCAGCCTTCCTGGCTACAAAGTCTTTAGGCTGGATCGCCTCTCCAAAAGAGGTGGGTGCTGTGCTCTCTACCTAAAAGACTCCATACAGGGGGCACCACATCATTACCTCACTCCAACCCACAACTGCTAAGATACTGCCAGTGAGAATCCTCCTCAGAGCCTAAAACAAAACCCTCACTGTTGCCACCAACTACATCACTCCTAAAGAACAGGGAATTGGTCTAACAGCTGTTCTTTACTTTGTAAAGTCACTCCCACTGGACACCGAATCCATCCTCCTAGGTGACTTCAACATCAACTGGCCTGCGGCCAATGCTGGTGCACACAGGGATACCATTGCTGAGGTGAACCTCACACAAATGGTTGACTCACCAACCAGGAAAAATTACAGGACTGGCACCAGCACACTCTTGGACTGGATCCTTACCAGTCACCCATCGTGGATATCTAACACTAATGTCCTCCCTGACTCTGTCAGTGACCACTCCCCTGTTAGCTGCACCTGGTCAAATAAATTCATCAAACAACCACCAAAAACTATCACCAGCAGGGTTCTACCCAGTGGTCACCTTCCTTGACTCAAATCCCACTTCTTCCATCAAGACTGGTCCCATATCTTCAATACAACCAATGTAAGCACTGCCCTTGACCACTTCATAAACATCTTCACTGTGGCCTGTGACACATATGCTCCCTATTAAGAAATGCAAAGTCAAATCACTCAGTAACCCTTAGCTCACAGGTGACCTCCTCAGGATGCTAAAAACTAAAGACCACCTATGGGAGCTGGCCAGAAATTCTGGAATGCAAAACAACATCCACAACTACAAATGTCCCTGCAATGACTGCACCAAAACCATCCGGCAAATTAAGTCCACCTACTATAAGCATTCTTTCACAAACTCATGGGGCAATGGTCAGGAATTCTGGAAGAACATAAAGGAACTCACCGGGAATCCACCCAAATTCCCCCCATCAATACTCAACATCAGCGGAACCACAACCCTCAACCCAAAAACCATTGCAGATACTTTTAACAAAGCCTTTACTGACCTCAGTGCTGTTCTACCCCAGGACTGCTTCAAAGATGGTGAAGCCCCTCTGTCCACAATGAACACAACTCCCACCAGCTCCCCCCACTTCTACTTCAAAGCAGTCAAGGCTCACCAAGTCCGCAAATATGTTACCAAAGCCCTTGGTAAATCAAGATTCAGTAATGATTCCCTCGGTCTCAAAATCCTGTCTCTCACACTTGATGAAGTGCTTAGTCCTCTGACCAGAATTTTCAACCTCTCCCTCAGCCTTAGCCAGTTCCAGGAAAGATGGAAATCTGCCACTGTCACCCCAATCCATAAAAGTGGTTACAAAACTGCCCACGATAACTACAGACCTATCTCCCTACTACCCCCACTGTCCAAGGCACTAGAATGCATCATCTCGGACCAGCTTATAGAATATCTGGATATGTACAACATCCTGTGCAAGCAACAACACAGGTTCCGCAAAGGTCACAGCACCTCCACAGCCCTACTTGAATTCATTGGCACAATCCACAATGCACTTGACTCCGGTGAACTACTAGGCTCAATCTACATTGACTTAACTTAAGCCTTCAACACCATCAATCACCGCCTTCTGCTTGTCCAGCTTCAGAACACTGGGCTGTCAACTGACTCCATTGGCTGGTTTAAGTGCTACTTTGAAAAATAGTCCCAAACAGTAAGAATCACTGATACAGTCTTGGACCCTAGACCTGTCCACTCAGGAGTCCCCCAGGGCTCCATTCTGGGACTCCTCCTCTTCAGCCTATTCTTAAACTCACTGCCAGACAGCTGCCCAGAACAAATAATTCTCTATGCTGACGATGCTGTGATCCTCACCTCGGACCCTCATCCAATCCAATTACAAAATAAACTTCAGCGGGCCTTCTCCTCCATCAAATCCTGGTTCCTAAATCATAAACTGCTTCTCAATCAGAAAAAAAACACAAGTCTATGGTCTTCTGCAGCCCCCACAACAAAAACAAACAACTCCACCTCTCCACTGCAACTGAACAAGGAGCCATCCTAGAGCAAACACAATCGTTCAAGTACCTCGGCATCACCCTTGATCCCCACCTCTCATACGCTGTCCATATCAGCAATGTTGCAAAGTCTGCCGATGTGAGGTTAGGCATATTATTCCAGCACAGGAAGCACCTAACCCCAGAAACACTGTTAGTGACATTCCAAAGCTCCATCGTCAGCATCATAGACTATGGTCTTATCATATATGGGTCTGCAACTACCACTGCTCTCAAACATATCTCGACCTCCCTGAATAAGGCCTGTCATCTCATCACTGGCTCACATCGCCGTACCCACACATGTGACCTTTATTCCCAATCTGGATGGCTTCAACTGGACAAACACATAAAATGCCAAACCTGCATCACAGTCAAGAAAATTATAATGGGGCTTATCCCACCTGGTGTCTGTGCTCTCCTTAAGCCTAGACATAGGAACACCACTACAAGGAGATCCAATTCCCATCTACTAAATAGCCCACGATGTTGCATGACCCAAGGACAAAGATCATTCACCTATCGGGCATCCAACTGGCTCAACTCTCTTGGCAGCGACAGAGCGACCGTTCGAACACTCGGCCTCTTTAAGTCCAAGCTGCACCTCTCACTGCTTGTATCCTGCAATTGCCCATCTTAACATTTCCACTGTTCCAGCTGCACATGCCCCAGCACCCAGCACTTACAATCAGTCTTTGCATCCCTAGCACCTTACCTGTCATATTCCCTCGACAAGGCCCCCTGGCAGCACTGTCTCCAGTCCTTGCCCACCTCCCCCGTATCTGCACTCCTGCCCCACCCCACCCACCTCCTGTACTCCCCTTACCCTGCACCTCCTTCCCCTCGATCTCCTACTCACTTCCCCACCCTCCCACCCTCCTTCCTTGTCTTGCTCATAGCTCAAGTCTTTGTACTGGTTATTACATTTTTGTAAGTCAATGACTATATGTTTGTAACTAAAAATGATGACTGTTGCACATGCTGACATGGAACCTTTGTAAAAGAGCCTCAGCTCAAAGGTATTGTAATCCTAGATTGAAATAAATAAAAAAAATAAAATGGTCATTGATTGAAACGACTTCTGCTTGTTGCATGTCTGCCACAGCCTGAGGGGCATGATGTTGTAGAAGTTCTTTGGATAAGGCAACTATGACACAGCAAAGCATCTGGAAGTTTCCTAAAAAAAGAAATGAAGGACTTTTTACAACTTGATTGCAGTAATAAGACATTATGGTTAAGCTGTGGCTGTTCCACCATGGGTATCTGGATTAACACAGATAGCAAGCTGTCCCACTGCAATCATCAAATCACAAATAAATTTAGTACCAGGCTGTGTAACAAATACGCTGTGTCAGCGTCCCTGCGTCTCAACTCAGGTAACATTTGAAAACCACATCTTGTCAAGTAACACGACCTGGGTCCAACTTTTTCAACACTGTCATGGCTGCAGAGCTGCAAATTTGGAATGCAGTGCATGATACGTTACAGAAATATTTTTTGTGACTTGCATTTCACCTAGTTTGTGAATCATCAGTCAGATTTGTTGCACTGTTATTGAAAAAAAAAGGAACAGATGAAATAACATTTTTATACTTACCAGTATGAATTGAAATGGATATCCCATATGTTCCTGTATACATACTGCTGCTGTACCATTGATACAGACCTTCAGCGAAGGAGAGTCGTTTGTTGTTAACCTGTAAAAAAACAAAATAAGTTGACCGTATGTGTTTGACCATTACAGCTCAGAAAAGCAACAGAAAACAAAACACACAGCTAAAGGAAGTTGAATAGCATGAAAAACACTAGTACACATACTCACTTTATAGTTTTAATAGTAAGAGGCCTTGTGCCTGTTGCTGATGAATGTGGTCTCCTGTTCGATTCCCTCTGCCTTGACATGGTCAAGACATGTAATGAGAAACATTGTCACAATGGTGGTGGTGGGTGGTGGTGGACTGGTGGTCATAGCTGAGGCACATGATGACATTCCCTCTTACATTTTCCTGCATCTGGTGGTGGTGGTGGTGGCAGTTGCAAACAGTGGTCTTATCTCTTATGGTGGTGGACGGGTGGTAGTACAGGGGGACAATTGGTCACATTCCCTATGCTGGCAGTGATGAACAGGTAACAGCGATGTTATGGTGGTGGTTGTCCAGGGGCCAGGATATACTGTGCTGCGTGTTACAATGTGACATGTCATATGGAATTTGAGTCACTATGAGTGGGACACTGATTTAACTTCATGAAAAGGAAAACATGTATCATATAAAAAATGTGACAGCCTTTTAACCACTTAAGTTAAAACCTGCCAACATTAACCTCATCATCATTCATCATCATCTTCATAAAGAATGCTGACCTTGCAGTCTTCTATGTCTGAATTCTGACCACTGGGAAATTCTTTCTCCATTGTGCTATCATCTGCATCAGTGGTAGGCCATTTCATGCTGCCACTGCCACCAGGATGGCCCCTTACTACAGCATCATCTAAACCATGACTGTGCCAGGGTACAAATACTGAGGTTGCAGTCTGAGCTGGTATGTGCCTCTCATTCATTTTTATGAATGTCAGCAAACTGACATTTGCAGGAGAGAGAGGCTTATACAATGATCCTGAGCTATTGCACCTGCTGAACTGAATACTCTATCAACACTCACACTGGAGGGTGGGCATGTCAGGTACTTCAGTGCCACAGCAGTCAGCTCTGGCCATTCATTGACCTGTCTACTGCAGTATAAAAGGGGATCATCAGTGACAGACAGATGCCTGTTTTCAGACACATATGACTCAACCATTCCCTGTGCTGCTCCGTCCAGTGTATGATGCATCATCTGCTTCTCTGGAATCAGTTATGTCACAAATCCCGACTTGGGACAAAACCTCCCAAAGTGGGTTAACACCAACCACTGTTGATGACAGACCACCTGGAACTGCAGTTCCCTTTCCCTTACAAGATATGCTTGATATTACTCCTCCAGGTTCACCTTCAGCCTGATTATGCTGCAGAGGTTTGCTGACCTTGGCACTTGACTTCTATACCCCATGAACCAAGCACACCAGTTGCCCACTGACAGTTTTTACCTGTTCAGGCCCACCCTCCAGTACTGAGCCAATTCCATGTTTGTATCATGGGTCCAGCATTGTTGCTATTGCAAAGTTGTCACTAGGCTGAATGCTCAAGATGTGATGATTCTTGTCAAATACTGTCAGTATGTGTTTCAGCAACACAGTGAAAGCACTGTCTCTGGCAACATCAAAGCTATGCTGTACATTCACCAATGTGTGACTCAGCACCCACAGCAGTGGAATTGATTGGCTAATGGAGGCAGACTCACCACTCACGGCCTTTGTGGCATGTTCAAAAGGCCTCAAGATTATTATTACAGAGTCCATAAGGTGCCACTG
Organism: Neoceratodus forsteri; assembly: GCA_016271365.2. NCBI lineage: Eukaryota > Metazoa > Chordata > Ceratodontiformes > Ceratodontidae > Neoceratodus > Neoceratodus forsteri. The sequence continues at coordinate 1,058,110,726 of CM028132.1, read as the reverse complement.
TTCAGTCGTCATAGACATGGAGGCCCTGGAATTGTCACGGCTAGTGTGCATGACAAGATATTCTGAGATGGCTTTGTACTGTTCATACAACATCTCTGCCACGTATTAAGTGAAGTTCTACTGGACGACAACTTCCAGCTTCAAGCGGTGCTGCAGGAGGCTGTTTCAGATCTGCAACTGCTGAAACTGGTCACAGGCCTTTGCAGATCCTGAAAAGTGAGAACAGATATGGCGTGTAACTGTCAGCATTTCCTTTATATCAGGGTGCTGCAGAAACTCCTGCACCGCAAGATTTAAACAGTGGGCCATGCATAAAACCTGAAAAAAAAACACCATTCATGATGCATTTCATCACATTTCACCCATTGTCACTTGCTATGAACCCAGCTCTCAGGGACAGGGGGTTCAGCCACTTGTCAATTTCAGTCAATACCACATCCAACATGTTTTCACCAGTGTGTAAACAGGTCACATTGTGTATAGCAGTTGTTGCATGCAGTCGAATTCCTGGAAGATTGCTACCATGACACTCCACCTTACTACACTGATTATTCACACTACCAACAGCACAAATAACCCCCTGCACCTGCACCCAGTGTGCAGTTATACACAAATATGAACTCCCCGTTGTTTTGCCACTTGTCCACATATCCATACCTAAATGGATGAATGGTGAAGAGGAATGTTGAAGGGCATGTCTTACTGAGTCGGACACAGTACAGTACAACCTGGGGGACAGCATGGGTCGAAAAGTAACTCCTGGATGAGACTTTCCATTTTGGACAGGCACGTGCAGCAAACCACCCGAACCCAGAATTCTCCACAGAGGAGAAGGCCAAAAGATCCATTGTCAGCATTTCAGGTACAGCAGCATTATGTTCACCTGACACTGTATGATTGGGTGGGTACTTCAGCTTATGTGCAAAAGCACTCTGTAACATGGGCTGACTTAAACGTTTTACACGGGGTGTGATGACAAATGGTTCTGCTCTGCAAATTGCATGAGGTGGAGTGCGGACATGTGACAAAGCCGGTTGCACAGGTGATGACAAACCCAGAAATGCAGTTAGTTACCCACATTTACCAACAGGGGTTGATGTACCACTTGTACTAGACATACTGCACTAACCACCACTGCCACCACCAAAACTGCTACTCTCACCACCACTGGACAAGATTTCAAAATCATTCAGCTCCTCCACCTCATCATGTCTGTAGTAATCATCTGCTGTTATTTCATCACTACTGCACACATTTAATTTTTTACTTGATGTTACAGTCGTGGAAGGGGATAGCATGCTTGTTATGGTTGATGACGAGGGTGAACGCCGCATTGTGGTACAGGTATTAGCTGCCATCTTGTACTTGGTTCACAGTGCCATGTGCCTGTTCTTAAGATGTGTAGCTGTCTCCCTGTGCCCAGATGGCTCCCCTTTTTGCCTTGACTCACATGCACCTGGCAAGCTAGCATATTGCAACTAATGAATCATTTGCATCTTGCACAAAAAAATCCCAAACAAGGGATTGTGATGCTCTAGTTTGAACATGTCCCCCCAATACTGCTTATTGGAGTCTGTTTTTTAAGCCATGAAGTGTGGGAGAGGGGTGCTACCTGATTTTTTAGGCAGGACACACTTGGACTGCAACTGACCACCATGACTACCTATCATTATTACTGGGTCATCATCATCAACTGAAACTGGTAAATCACAACTTTTTATTTGGGGGGGAGATGCAAACAGACCCAGATTCAGCCACCTTGAATTTCTTTTTCTCCAGTTCCCAGCAGGGATCGCTGACATCATTATCATATTCATCAGCATCATCCACATCTTCTGCTTGAATGCTGGCATGTGGACTGCATGTTGCAACCACAGCAACATCATCATCATCATCATCAGCACCATCACCCGAAATGTTTTCACCACACTGTGAATCACTGCATGACAAATGCATGACCTGAACTGTAGTGGAAGAAATGTGACATTGTGTGCTATCGTTAACATGATGATCAGAATCCTGAAATTCAGTTGCTGGGATGTTACTGGGGAGTATGACATCATCTACACTGTCACTCACTGGCACTGCTTCACACTCCACTATATTTTTGGACATGGTAAACTGGTCAGAAGTGGAACTTGAGGCAGCAATACTCATACCACCACCAGCAACTGCACTAACACCACCAGCTGGGACAACATCATCTCCTTCAACTATGAGTGAAGCTACTGATTGCCCTTTAAAAATCATTGAAGGAGAAATACCTTTCCTCACATCAGCAATGAACTTCTGCTACTGCCTACTACCACGCCCACAGACAATCTTACCACTGGCAGCAGTGCCATGGCATCAAGCAGCTTTGCTTGCATGTCTCTTTGCAGGCATTTTGGGGGATCAACAAGAATATTCTAAACAAATTTAGATTTTTGAATGTTCACTCTGGGTGGGGGCCGGGGGGGAAGCTGGATGTGAAGCCAAAAAAACAACTGTGGCTTCAACAAGAGATACAGATGCAAAGTCACAAGTTCAACAACACCTTAACTAACCAGTGGTGCTCTCAAGTCATAAACACTCCAATCTGGAAAAGAATACCTTTTGCTTTGGGGAGGCACTGACTGCAGATTACAGCAGTGCAAAACCAACAAAAGATATCACAATGGCAGTACAAAATCATGCAGGTGCAGTGAATAGCAGGTTCACACTGCTGTGCCTGCAATTACACTGTGGCACAATAAAAGGTGTTTATTTGATGTCACACACACTCACACAATTTATCTATAAGTAATGAGTAGCAAATTGAAAACTTCAGTAATATACTATGTATTTTAAATAACCTGAAAATATGCACTGCTGCACCAGGTCCTCCAGACCACAACACACGATCAGCAAAACAATTTCAACAATTACTGAAAATATTACCGTGTGTACATTAACACAGTCAGTTATACAAGAAAAATCTAACCAAAAAGCAAAGAACTCCCTATTTCTCCTACTTAAGTCTATGTACACCACAGATATGCCCCTCCCCCAAAGCACACTTCCACTGTCTCTCAGTACACAGACTGAATGTTGTACATTAACATTCAAAATCTACACACAATCAATAAATGTTCAATGATATGAGCACAGGCGGGTTTCCTACAATCGATGAACTAAAGTTTCAGCAAAACAAATGACTCAAAAAGGCTTTTTTAACAGCTTTTAGAAGGTTTCAATCACAGAGAGCTCTCAGAGCAGACTGTCTCCAACAGCTTCCTACGCACACTACCCCGAACTGAGGCTGTGCAGAACAATCTAGAGCCCATGTGACCTGAAATCCCATGAATCACTGCAAAATTCACCTTTGGAGCTTAAAACACGGTGAAGTACATTGTTTTCAATGTACTTTGCCTTAATATTTGTGGAGTAGTGGTTTGGGGAAGGTGGAGTAATGCAAAGTCATTGTTTTCAATGGACTTCGGTTTACCTTCTATGATGCAAAGTACTCCGCTTTGCACTGCGGAGCACTCCATGAATCCACCTTCACTCCGTGAATAGCTCTGTGGAGTGAATTGAGACCACTTCGTCCACTAGTATTTAATGTATAGATTCAGAACATCTCTCTGCACTCTAATGCCTGTGTCCAGTTGCCACCTCTCTCTGGTGGATCAACTCGTTCAGTCCTCAAAAAGTTTAGTGATGAAGGGTTGTGGCCTGCTTTAGAAAAATGTACTGCCACCAGGGAATTTTCATTTCTGGATCTGATGTTACTTTTATGTTCCATTATCCCCTGCTTTAGCGGTCTAGTGGTCATGCCAATGTAGTGTTTTGAGCAGGGGCAAGTGAGCATATACACAACATGATCTGAATTGCATGTGATATTACTTTTAATCTGATATTTCTGATTGCTATTTGGTTGTTGGAACTCAGTTTTCTTAGAGGTGTTGTTACAGTGGCAACACCTGCCACAGGGTGCCATCCTGGGTGTTAGTGGTCCCAGAAGTAGTTGTCCAGTTTTTGTTTTGGTATTCTTTTTTTTTTTGTTATTTTCTTATTTATTCCTCCTTCTTCACCTTGGCTCTGGTCTCCTTGGGAGCACCAAGGAGTCATCCCCCTGCGGTCCGCTCCTACCTGGTCAGTCCTCCTTCACCCACGTAGCCTTAGTTTTCCCCCGGGTGGGGACGAGGTGGGTCCCAATGCCCCGACACTGCTGTAACATCGGTCAGGAGGATTCCAAGTGGGCGGCCACATATCGGGGGCAAGCTCCAGAGCTCCGTCTCCACCAGAGCTGAGATGCATTTTCCCCTTTTTCTTGGGAGGTGGCCAGTGCCCTGAAGTCAAGGCATTGATTCCAATGTCTGCCACTCCCCCCACTCCTTCTTCTGCTCCTTTGACTCTTGCTGTCTCCGGCTTCCACCAGAAAGCAGCCGAGCACCGTACAGAGACCCCTCTCCCTCCCGGGAGATGAGAGCTGTCCTCTGGACTCTCAATCATCTCCTTCCCCTGCCGACCCCCAGCAACCCAGGCTCATTCCCAAACCCAGGTCACCCGTGTGGCACGAGGTGTGGCGTCCAACGCCTCAACCCTCAGCACCACCGGGCCGGCCCTGTTTTGGTATTCTTACATTCAGAATGTACTAACTTGTCTCTGAGAGTGTTAACTCTTTTGGAAGCTATTATGGATTTATTTGTGAAGTCAGCAATTCCCATTAGAATCAAGGTGTCCTAATGCTTGAATATAATGGCCCCGATTCTAGAAAATCGGCACAAGTCACTGCCAAACACGACTTACGCCAATCGCCGGTGTGACATGAAGCCTGCACCCTATTCTAGAAGGGGCTGGGTCCCCGCATCTAAGTCCTGCGACTTGCGACATACAGCCAGGTACACTGAACAGAGGATGTACCTGGCGAGGATGTCACAAGACGCATCCGCAAGTTGCAAGTGCATCCTCCCCATTGCCCACACACTGCCAGTGCCCCGCAAGGCTAGAGGCCCCCTACCCACTGTCATGCCACAATGGTGTCCCCAACTCCATCCGCTACACCATTGCCAGCATACTGTACAATATGTACAGTATATGCATACATCCCTCATCCTTACAGTTGCACCTGGTGGTCTAGTGGCCCCCCGCCCAGCAGTTCCACTCCACCCAGCACCTCCACCCCCACCCATCTCCAGCCGGCAACTGGCACAACCCTCCTCTCATCACCATGGCCAGCTGCTGACTGAGCTCCTTCTGAGCGCATACTGTACAGACGTGCTCAGAAATTAATCTGTACATTCATTTCTAGAGCATGACTCTACAGTAAGCTCAGGACGGATCTCAGTCAGTGGCCAGCGTGGCAGTGAGAGGGAGGATTGTGCCAGTCACTGGCTGGGGATGGGTGGGGTGGTGCTGGGTGAGTAGCACTGCTGGGTGGGGCCACTACACTGGTGATATTGCACTGTTCTGTTTGTGGCACTGTCTTGGGTCTGGGGCACAGATTGGGGGTTGACAGCACTGTCTGTGGGGCCTCTAGTGGTGGTGGGTTTGGGGCATGGGTGTGTGCGAGCCCTTTGAAAGATTGGGGCTTTTACTTTGGGGTATGGGGGAATATACAGTACGGGGGATGGGGTGGGGGGTGTGAGATGCCCAGTGGGGCACCACACGGAGGTGTTCTGGGCATGGGGGGGCACATGGACTGGTTGCTGTGCTGCAGGTGGTTCTACAGGACCCTCAGAGGCCGCACGTACAGTTACACTAGCTAATTGCTGGTGTAACTTACATTGCTGGTTCTCCTCCTGGGTTTCTTGTAGAATCCCGACATTGGGGACTTTGTTGCTGCCCTACTGGAATAAGGCACAACAGCTGCCATAAACCCCCTAGCGCCATGTCACAGGGGGTTTAGGGCATAACTGCGGGCATATCTACACTTTGGTGTAAGTGGCCTGTGGCATGTCGCAGGCCACTTTGTAGAATACTACACATCGCAACTGTTGGTGTCACTTGCTACTTGCACCATTCTTTTTGGTGCAAGTGCAATTATGCCAGGTGTAACTTTTCTAGAATTGGGGCCCATGTATTTAATAGGTTCAGTGAACCCCAAGTATACTAGGGGCAACACCACTGGTAATGTTAGGTTCATGTGGTTCTGAAGTTCTGTGTATTGCTTCATTCACCACTCTCCTGCCATTGCCCCTGTTTATAAATCTCTCTGACATGTCTGTGTAGCCCTGTTCCCTTACTATGTTTTCACTACAATTACGCTTGACCTGTAACATCTGGGAATAGGGTATGCTTCATATATTGTGGGGAAGGGATGATAACTACTTGCATGGAGCAAGCTGTTTTGATCCATCTCCTTTCTGTAAAGGTAATGCTCTATACTATTTTGGCCTTCATAAATCAGTAGGTCCAAGAAATGGATTTCAGATTCACTCGCCACTATAGTGAATTGTAGATTGTCACCTACACCATTGAGATGACAATGAAAGGACTCTAGCTCCCACATTGACCCATCACAGACAAAAAGCAAATCATCTATGTATTGCTTATAAATGATAATGTTTTTGTAAAAAGGATTATACGTGAGATTCAAGATGAATTGGTTTTCAAAATGCTCCATGTAGAGATTGGCGTATATGGTTGCCATGGTACTACCCATGGCCATTCCATTGATCTGTCTGTAGTATGTGCCATTGAATCTGAAATAGTTCTGTAAGTGTACTAGTGGGTGATGTATGTATGTCTCTGATTTTATCTATACCAAGTTCCAGGGTGTGCAGCCCCTCCTCATGCTTTATGCATGTATATAAATCCTTTACACCCATGATGCAAAGTTTGAGTCGATCTAACTTCTCAGTTGTCAATGTGTTATTTAGTTTGCTGATAATTCTAATAACATCCTTTGTGTCACGTAAATAGCTTGTCATTAGCTGTTCTGCTTGTTTGGCATAGTGGTCCACAAAGTTGGAAAGTCCTTCTATTATTAGATTCATTTCCTGATACTATAGGTTTTGCTAGGGGGTCAGTAGGATTTTTGGAAACCAGTAAAAGATGGGTATCTTGGGACAGTTGTTTTTTAAGAGTCACCTGTCATTCTTGCAGATGTCCTAGTTCTAGTTCTGTCTTAAGGATGTCATCTAGACTGTCTATTATTCTGTTAGTGGGGTCTCTCTGCAATCTTTCATAGTTAATGGGAACACTTAACAGTGCTTCACACCTGCTTTCGTATTTGTTTCTGTCCATTATCACCACACCACCCCCCTTGTCAGCTGGCTTGATCACTATAGTTTCATCTTCCTCCAGATTTTTTTAAGGCTTGTCATTCCTCACAGCTCAAGTTATAGTTCAGCCTAAGGTTCGTGGTGTCTCTTAGAATGGTTTCAACGTCTAACAGGACTTGGTTTATATAGGCCTCCACATTAGGATTTCGACCTTTCTATGGCTTATACATGGATTTATAGTTCATGTCTACTCTGAGGCTCCTAACTTCTGGGTCTTGTGGTGGTTGGAGGTGGAATTGCTCCTTTAAACATAATTGTCTGAAAAACTTGTGTAGGTCACTCATTATTTTAAATCTGTCTGGAGGGGCAAATGGGGAAAAAGAAAGTCCCCTACTGAGCACTGCAACTTCTGTGTCTGTTAATGGTCTTTTGCTAAGGTTGAAAATGACTTCACTCTCCTGGCCCTGTACCCTCTGTCTCTCCCTCTGCCTCCACCTCCATGTCCTTCACTTGAATCTCTTTGATTTCTGTGGTCTGTTTCTTGCATGTATCCTTGGGACCTGGTGAAATATCTCTGGGGTGTCAAATCCTAATGCTCACCCCATTCTCATACACTGTACCCATCTTAGCTTATTTACTCATGTAATGGGGTGAGCATTAGGGTTGACAACCCCAATGCACACCCCACACCTGTTGCTGCCTGTAGGGCAGGGGTGGGGTGTTAGGATTAGAAACCCTAACGCCACATTTTCCTACTTTTCTTGCTTCAATCCTAACTACTGCACCAAGAAAAATTGAAAGTAGGTAAGGCAATGGGGCCAGATGGAATACATCCCAATAATCTAAAGGAACATAGAAAGGAGCTAGCAGCACCAGTGACAGCCTTTTTCAACAAATCATTAGACCAGTGTGGTTCTGGCAGACTGGAAGAGGGTGAAGGTTGTCCCTCTGCATAAGAGTAGGAGCATGGAGGAGTCTGGAAACTATAGGCCAGTCAGCCTAACCTCAGTGGTAGGGAAACTGATGGAATCATTACTCAAGAAAAATATTGAGAGATACCATGAATCCAGTGGACAGCAGGATCTAAGACAGCATGGTTACATGGTAGGCAGGTCTTGCCAAACAAACTTGATAGATGTCTTTGGTTGAGTGACAAGGGGGCTAGATCAGGGAGTTGCAGTAGATGCGGCCTAACTGGATTTTAGCAAGGTCTTTGATACCATCCTGCATAAAAGGCTCATAAACAAGATGAGCAGCCTGGGAGTCAGATCCAGGGAGGAAAACTGGGTTAGGAATTGGTTGAACAGTAGGACACAAAGGCTGATAGTGAACTGAGTTCTGTCTGTAGTGAGGGAAGTTACCAGCAGGGTGACTCAGGGAGTGGTGCTAGACCCAGTCCTCTTTAATGTCTTCATAATCAACATTGCAGAGGGACTGGAGGTGAAGGTGTGCCTCTTTGCAGATGACAAAAAGATCTGCAATAGGGTTGATACTCTGGGGGAGTGGAAAGAATAAGAGGGGACCTGGGCAAGCTGGAGGAATAGTCAACTGTATGGCAGCTGAGATGCAATGTAAAAAAGTACACAATTATACACTTAGGACACAGGAAACTGAGGGAGGAGTACTCGATGGGGGGAGATACTGTCGGCCACCAAACAGGAGAGGGATCCATGTATGATCATATCTGATGACCTAAAAGTGTCTGGACAATGTTAAATGGTGGTTAGAAGGGCCAGCAGGAAGCTGACATGCATAGGGAGACATCCAAGATGGTCCTGCAATCAAATAAAGACATTCACACTAATTCATTCTTTCTTGAAGTGTTTTATTGCAAAATCATGACAGCAAAAGTGTAGACAGATGTCCACTCCTTGCCCCAGTGCTCTGGGCAATGAAACACTTCATCAGGAGGCATGGTTTACAAGAGACATGTGTTCTCATTTATAATCATCACTCAGGAATAAACAATTAATGCACAAGGAGAGGCATCACCAGCAGAAAAAGAGAGATATTGATGCCACTGTACAAGTCATTGGTGAGATCTCATCTGAAGTACAGTATTTCAGTTTTGGAGGCCGCATCTCAGGAAGGACGTAGATAGAGTGGAGGTAGTCCAAAGAAGGGCTACAAAAACGGTATAGGGGCTGCACCAGAAGTCACATGAGGAGAGGCTGAAAGACCTCAATATGTACTCTCTGGAGATGAGGGGAGAGAGGGGGGACATGATAGAGATGTTCAAATATCTTAAAGGGATAAAAATAAGTTTAGCGGGCAGCATATTTCAGAAAAAAGAAAATGGACAAGAACTAGGGGACATGATATGATATTGAAGAGAGGTAGAATCAGGGGCAATGTGAGGAAATACTTTTTCACAGAAAGGGTGTTGAACACTTGGAACAGCCTCTCTGAATGGGTGGTGGGGGCAAAAATTGTGGAGCAATTCAAAAATGCATGAGACAGACACAAGGGAGCCCTAGAGAAAGGGAGGAGAGGGAAAGCTGCAGATCAGCTATAGCCTGCAGCGTAAGTAAAAGGTAAAAAAAATCAGCAGACTAGATGGGTCAGGCAGTTCTTATCTGCTGACAAATTCTATGTATTAACAAAGTTTTTTGCAAAGAATATATTTATAGTCTAGGCAACTTATCCACAACTGGAATTCCATTTCAGAAACTTTCACTATGTAAATTTAGACAATAATGTGTCAAATGTCTACATCAATTAAAACATTAGCAACCATGGGACATTAAAAAACAACACATTTTGACAACATTTGATTCACAGTTGTGCCATAAATGTTGTCAACAGAATCAAAACATTGAAGTTCCAGTTGTCAATGAAGAATCTTGCTGAAGATTAAAATAATTTTGTTCCTCATCAATTCTTTTTTTGTAAATTAGATTTTTATTGAATATTCCAAGTTTTAAACATGAAAACACAATTGAAACAGCAATTGAAAGAACAAAACACACATTTTAGTCACAGTATGTTACCATCACATATACCTGGCCAGGTTGTACCCGTGGATTATAGGCTAAGAATCAAAAAAGAAATAGTAGAACTAACAAGAAAGAACTAACAAGAAACCAAGGGAAACATTCAACAATTTGAAATTTATTAATATCTGCTACCCCGCAGTGTCCATTTGTTAACCCATCTTATGGAAGGTATCCATCCTCAACTACTCTGACAGCTTTTAGTTAGAGTGGAGACTAACTTTTTGAATACAGAGACCCTCTTAGGCCATTTGGTGCTTGACTATTTAAGTGTTACAATCTGGCACTGCTGTCCTCCCCTCCCTGCCAATATTGCAGCCCCTTGGATTGATAGGTACCAGGTGGGAGCTTGAGGTTGGTGTCTTACAATGCTTTGAGATTAGATATTGGACCCACATCTCCAGGTATAAGTGTGCCCTGTTCTGAGTGTAAAACATCACCCTTTCAAAACTGGCTGTTTTGCCCAGCTCCTCCATCCTCTCTTGTATAGTGGGATGGCTAGTGTCTTTCCAGTGTCATAAGATAATTTGCTTTGCTGTTAATAGAGCACCTAAGAGTCAAGATAGCTGTGCTTTCTTAAGCCTATGACAAGGGAAGGGGTCCTGGAAAATTCACAGCAGTACTACCAAAGATTGAGACCTATCGTGCTTCCCAGGATCTCATTACATATGACTTCTATTTCCTTCCAGTATATTCTAAGCTTCTTACAACCCCACAGTATGTGTGAGATCAGTTTATTTATTTAGTTATTTATTCAGTTCTAGGATTAATACCTTTGAGCTATAAGCTCATTTACAGAGGTTCCACATCAACATTACATTGGATACAGAAATGATGTTGTAACTCTTTTATAACTAAAATTACAAAAGTCAATCACATTAAGCAATAAGTATGTTGTGAGAGATGAACAAAGTGGAAAGGTAGCTAACTATGGAGAGAGAAACTGGTAGCAACATAGGCTGGGTGCTGAGAAAGTTCTGAGTAGGTGAGGAAGGTATAAGGGAGAATCGGTGGAGAAAACAAGAGCAGCCATAGGGCCTTGTCATTGGTTTGCTGGAAGGGGAAAATTCAGTGAGGTTTTGGAGTGGGAGGAATTGGTGATGGGAGGAGGGAAGCCAATTAGGTGGGGTGGGGAACGGATGAGGAATTGAATGGAGGATGAAGGCAGAGTGGGGTGGTAGAGGAGAGGGGAAAATAACAAGACGGTTTGATAGGGGAGATTGTAAGTGCTATAATGAACAGAAAGAAGACAGGAGTTGGCTTGTGCAATTTAGAAGTTACAATCACACCCACTAAGTGTTGCTAGGTGGGTACGAAGTTTAGCTTTGAAGGGTCCAATTTTAAATTCTGCAAGCAGGTCTTCATGTAGTGAGTTGAGCCAAGCGGGTGCCCGGGACTCAAAAGACTGCAGACTCTGGCAGGTGTGGCAGAAAGGGACTTTTAGTGGCTGACTATTAGTCCATCTGGTAAGTCTAGCCTTGTTGGTGGGGCAGAGAAGACTCTGAACGTTAAGTGGTGTTAGACCTAGGGTGGACTTTTTAGCCAGCAGGCAGACCTGTTATTGAGTTCTACAGTGCAGATTTAACCACCCAGACTAGGAATAGAGATCACCAGTGTATTTAAGGCATGGCACATCTAGGATAAGCATACAGGATTTGTTTAGAGCCAGCTTTATCCTCTTTAGAGTTGTGTCAGTTGCTGCATTATAGACTACGAGCCCATAGTCAATCAAGGATAGGACTGAGCTGCACACAGCAAGTTTTAATGCCTCATTGGTAAGGCATGTTTATGCTTAAATAGTTGTCCAGTTTTGACATTTGCAGCCTTGGCAACAGGGTCAGTGTGCTGTGAAAATGTAAGGAAACAGTCTAGAGTGACCCCAAGATATTTAAAACTTTGGGCCATTTCTAGTGAGGAAATTTGGTTGTTTACTATTTTTAATAGATGGGATCTCTTCCAGTTGTGAGGAGAGGCAAAAAGCATTGTCTCAGTCTTCTTATGATTAAGCAAGAGCTTTGATTCAAGAAACCAGGCCTCAACTAAAAAGAAATTAAACTGCATTCAGTTTCCCAGTGCTTCTGGGTCTGTGTGACTGGTGTAGAGTACCCCATCATCAGAGTACAGTAGAAACTCATCCTGGCACACTTGAGGGAGGTGGTTTAGGAATAGGCTAATGAGCTGGGGGCCCAAGATTGAACCTTGGGGGACCCCTGTGTTGACACTCAAACTTTCAGAGAGGGTAGCAACGATTTTTACTTGTTGTGTTCTCCCAGACAGGTAGCTCTGGAATCACCCCACTGATTCAGGAGATAACCCAGTGCAGGTTAGTTGGTTCAGCAGCAGTCCATGACTGACCATGTCGAAGGCCTTGGTGAGGTACAGTATATGTAGGTTGCCCCACTATAAGCCCCTGATCAAGCGCAGCATGAATGTTGCCTGTGAACTCCACCAGTGCTGTTGTAGTACTATGTTGTTTCCTGAAACTATGCTATTCCGGACATTGCAACTGGTATTTTGTCAAGGTAGTCAACAATCAGGTCATAGATATAGCAATATGCTCCAGTGCTTTTGCGAGTGGGAGGAGTATGGACATTGCACAGTAGTTGTTGTGACTAGCCCTGTCACCACATTTAAAAGCAGGGCTGACCACTGCCACTTTCCACAGCTGTGGGAAATTACTGGTTATAAGTGAGAGATTCATAATTCTGGCAAGGGGGACAGTAACTCATCAAGAGTGAGAGTAATGAGCTTGAGGTCAAGTGTGTCACCACTTAGTCTAATTTTTCCTATAACTTGTAAAAGGTATTTTTTGGCTTTTTCTTGAGAGATCATTTTGAAGTAGAAAGGTGGGGCAGTGCCAGTATGGGTATTCTGCCTCTTAATTAGATTTGTGTGACTTGGGGGAGTCTAGGAAATCAGGGGGAATGCACCACATAAGTCAGTAAATGCCTTATTAAAGGTGTTTGCTATGATTTTGGGGTCCTGGGTTGTGTTTTTTTCAAGATTTAGAATGGTTCGAGGTATCTTGTTTGGTTTCCCTGTTAGGGTCATGATATTGTCCCAGATCTTGTGGCTGTTCCCCCAGGAGTTAGCCAGCTTGTTCTTGAAGAAATGGCTTTTTGCTTGATGAATAACACAGGAACATCCATTTTGGTTGGTTTTATAATTCTGATTATCTGTTTGATAGCCAGTGCTTCTAGCTTTATGCCAGAGGTTGTCTCTTTGCTTCATAGGTTTGATGAGGGGTGGAGTGATCCTGGAATTACAAGCCCGACAAACTTTCCGCTTAGAGTAGAGGGCATGTATGTTGCATGCCGCATTGAATGGTCAAGTGCTTCATCAATGTAATTTCCAATGTCCCATCTTGCTGACTGAGGTGTGCTTTAAGTGATGCAAGTTGACCTTTCTTTAGCACTCTAGATATTAGTGTTTGAGCTGGGGTTCTGGGGGACTTATTCGACCAGATACAGAGGATAGGGGAGTGATCACTGATGAAGGCAGGGAGGACAGCTGAGTGGGTTATTCTCTCTGACCGGTTGGTAATCATCCAGTCTAGCAGTATACTGGTTCCAGTATGAAAATTTGTTTGTGTGGGACAGTCCACTAATTGGGCCATGTATATTGAAGAGATTGCATCCTTGTAGGGTGCTGCCTCAGGGGATAGCCAGTTTATACCGAAATCCCCTATCACTAGTACCTCTGAGTTGTGGCGCAGGTTGGAGTGGTAGTCTCTGAGTACTTTAAATCTGCTAGACTGCTCTTTTGAGGGAATCAGTTATGACTGTTAGAGCCACTCGTGTAGGGACAAGGTTACTAGTGACTCAAGAGCATTCAGAGCACAAAGACAGTCACAGAACTCACTTCCTGGATACACTTCAAATAAATATTCTGGAGACAACAATTCTGATGCTTTTAAAGTACAGCTGAAGGAAGACATTGACTACCAGGATAGAAAAATAAGTGCAGCTAAACAAAAACAGTTCCTGAGAAATTAAAATGACTATTGGAAAGAGCACATCTTTAGCTGACCTAAAAACAGCAATATACCTAGAAAGAAAAATTGGATCAAGTTTGAGAGACGCTCCATTTTAAAAAATAGTGAGAACATCAGCAACAATCTCGTGGCCCCATATGTGATTGTGTCTGGTACTAGTGTTTCAGATACAAGTGGAACTAGTGACTCTGACCATTCTGATGTTTTTTTTTTAGAGCAGGACTCTTCAGTGGGGAGAGTGCATTTAAGGGGCAAATGCAAAAAATGGTACGAAATAAGAGGCAGACAAGATGTGGGAAAAAGAGGTCATGGTGGGAAAGAGGTCAAGTGAGGAAGCATCGTTCCTAACAATAGAGGACTTGAACCAAGAGGTAATTGATGGGGACAATGTGATTAATTTGTCAGACCATGTAGTAACAGAAGCTGAAAGGCAAGTATCGAACAAAGGTCTGTCTTTTGTGCCTACCATGGACATTGATTTTTTCCAGACAAGTATTGACTTGCTAAGATTGTGCAGGATTTTAAGTTTAAGTTGTTTTTTCAGTATGGGTTATAAGGAGGGGGAAATGAGTGTGGTTAATAATGTTCACTCTACATCAGAAATGTATAACTACAATACCTTAATTCCAGCTCAGGATGTTTTTGAAGTATTGGATGACTTCAAAAAAGAAGGCCTGGGTTCAAATGAAACTAAGGAGTCCTTAGGGACCCAAAATATGCCCAGGAATACTAATTTGGTAGTGGAAGGTGGTAATAAGAGTAGTGCTAAACCGAGCACTTTTTGACCCCCACTTACCCCAGCAGTATCTATATTTAAAAAAGTATGTGAAGGGGAACTGGAGAAACTTAAGAAAGTGGAATTTGTCACCAGATAGTGCAATTTAACTAGGGAAGAGAAAGCAGTGATAAACAGCCTTAAAGATAAAGAGGGAATTGTAATAAAACCAGTGGATAAGGGAGGGAGTGTTGTCATTTTGAGCACATTGGATTATAAGGAAGAGGTGAAAAGTCAGCTTAATAATAGGCAGAATTATAAACTGGTAAATGGGATCCCACCATTAAATGGAAGAGACATATTGATGGCTTCCTGGGTTAGGCAATGAGTGAAAATTTGATTAACAAGAAAGAGAAAAAATACTTATGTTTGAATTCCCTCTAAAAGCTCAGTTTTATGCACTTCCAAAAGTGCATAAAACTTTGATTAAGCTACCAGGGAGACCAATTGCCTTGGGGTGGGCTCCCTAACTGAGCCTCTTGCAAATTTTGGGGGGAGGAGATACACTAAAGTCTTTAATTTGTAACCTTCCATCTTTCCGTTAGACACTGGAGATATACTGAGGACAATAAAAGAGCAAGATAGTGTTGATAATTATCTGCTGGTGACCTTGGATGTGGTATCATTATATACCAGTATTCAGCGCCTAGGTGGACTTAGGGTATTGAGATATTATCTAAATGGTAGGAGTGATCAGATGAGACCAGACACTGATGCACATGTGGAGATGGCACAGATTGTACTTGAGGGAAACTATTTTGAATTTATGGGGCAATTTTATCATCAGGAAAGGAGGACAGTAATGGGTGCGACTTTCATGCCTAGCTATGCAAAGGTGTACTTAGGATATTGTGAGGAGGAATATATATGGAATGCAAGAATGAATCCATACTTTGATAATATCAAAGTGTGACATCGCTTTATAGACAATGTGTTTTTAATATGGCAGGGTGATGAAGATGAGTTGTACAGGTTTGTAGAATATCTTCATATGAGCAATATACACCTCAGGTTCACACTAAGCTATAACCCAGTGAGCATCCCCTTTTTGTATCTAGTGATTGTAAAAATGCAGAGGGTAAAAAGGTCTAGTTTGTATAGAAAACCGACAGACAGGAATACTACGTTACTAGCTAGTAGTTGTCACCCAGGACATATTATTCAGATTATTCTGAAAAGCCAGTTTCTTCGAATAAAATTAAATTGTAGTTCTGTGGAAACATATCAGACAGAATCAGCAATTTTGGCTGAAAGGTTTAAAGAGAGGGGGTATGCAAATAGCATCATTGGGGAATCCAAAATTAAATGTGCCGAGGTCACAAGAGAGAGGCTCTGCTAAGCAAGTCCCAAAAGAACAATGGACTAATGGAGAAGATCTACAAAAGGATATTCAGAAATCTATTAATTTTGTCACAACATACAGTGTGAGGGCTTGGACGGTAAAAGAAATAGTGTATAAAAACTGGCATATCCTGGGAGTAGATGCCAGATTTAAGAGCACTGTCACTACACTCCAAAGAATGTCCTATAGATGTGCCAAGAATTTAAGGGACATTCTTGTGTACTTGGTTCATGAGAAACAAAAACAGAAGGACTGGCTCCCACCATTGCCAAAAGGTTGTAGAAAGTGAAGCAGATGCAAATATTGCCCCTATGTAAAACAATGTACAACAATTAAAAGTGGATTTAATGGAGAAATAATTGGCATTACACAGTTTATTAACTGTGACACAAAATGGGTGATAAAGCTTGCGGAATACAGCTGTGGTGTGTATTATGTGTGAGAAGGACCAAGAGGAAATTGAAGGAGAGAATTGGGGAACATGTAAGAGCCATTAGTAATGGCAATTTGGAATATGCTCTTGCAGTACATATGCAAGGACTTCCTAACAAACAGGAACATGTTCTCAAATTCACCGCCATTGAACAAGCCAATCTTAGCCAAAGGGGAGGAGACAGGGAACTGGCCCTTAACAGAAGGAAGGCCTACTGGATATTTAGACTGGGATCATATCTAGCACCCAGAGGCTTGAACGAACAAGTTGAATTGGCACCATTCCTGAAAGGTGGCTAGGTGGGATTATTCCAGTGGTAGAACCATTTGTGTTCTTCCCAAAAACAAAATCCTTCCCCCCCCCAAAGATTGTGTCCTCTTGACTGGTTTAAAGTTAGCACTCTGTAATCAATATGAAGTTTTGACATGGTACAGTTTGTGATTTTATTGAATTTTCTCCACAGGGATACATCTACTTTGTGAACACATTCTCCTTCTGCCAAAACCCTTGGACTTATTATATTGTTTGTTTTGTATTGGCCTACATTACCATGTTGTCTGAATGTATGAAATCCATGATCTAATGTTGCTGAGCTACATTAGGTCTTTTTCCCTACCAGGCTTCTCTTTTTCTCCCCCCCAACCCCCAATCCTCCCCTTCTTTTCCTTTGTTTCTTCTTTCTTTCCTGTAGAGGTCAGATATGTTAAAATAGAGATGCAACTTTGGTAACATTTGAATTTTGCGAGTAAGGTACCAAATATTAGGGGCTCTGCTGAAATGTGTATTTAATGAAATATTTAGTCATCTTCTAGAGAATATTATAGCTTCTATGAAAATTTAGTCCAGTTAGGACATGAAACAAGTAATATAGCTATATAACTGTGGTTAAGTGAATTCTGATAAAAAAGTGAGCAGCATATTTTAAATGCTCCTGTATAGCACTTTAAAGAGTATACAAAACTGTTTTTTTTTAATATACAGCACATTATATGATTGGTGTTAAGTAATCACATATTTGTATACCACTGTTATATAATGAAATGGTCTATTGGGGGCAATCACTTTGACAAATCCTCGTTTTGAGGTGAAACGTTAGTAATTATTATTCCTTTTTGAGCATTGTGGCAATAAAAACGTTTTCATGTTCCAAGAAGCTTTTATAGCCTGGACATTAAATTCTTTTGGGGGAATGTAGACAGAGACAAGTGTAAATCCTTTACCCTGTGCATGTAGTAGTAGTTTTATTGCCAGTACTTGTACATTATTGCTAAGTCTGTAAGAAATTCACACTATGCATGAATTTCATGATCTCCACGATTTACAAGTGCTACTGTGAAATTTACAAATTTCTTAATTTTGCCATGCATCTGTGTTATTTTAATAGTGTTGGAGCAAAAATATAATTTGTTTTTTACTTTTAGTCAACTGTTCAAAAAAGCTGACAATCTCCTATCATCTTCTATCATCCCGTGCAAATTAATTAGCTGTTATGCTGAAGATTAGCATCACCAGTCTTTAATTGCATCTCAGCGTAGTCTGAATTGAAGTCTTTTGTTACCTTGATTGCAGATGTATAAAACAGCAGTCAAGCTAACAATAGACTTCAATTGCAGCTTGTTAGTGACCTTAATTATTCACTGCTATGTCTGTTAAAATAGTTAGCATTTGCTGGTGTCAGTTAGTGCAGGGGATCTGAGGAGAAAGCTGTGAATGATATATGTTTCACTCAAGTCATTGTCAGCAAGTAAGACAGCAAAAGTAGGCAATGTATATCCAAAGCAGAGATGTCAGCAGTATGAGAAGGGGACTTTCCACATATCGGGGGATATTTTATTTTATACCAGTTGCAATATCCCGGTGGACCATAAATGCAAAGCTTCTTGTGACCGCCACGTGGAGTCATCAACACACCTTGCAAAGAAGAGGAAGCTTGAGGCAAAATCCGAAGGGGCAATCGAAAAGCAGGTAACTTTTCGAGAATTGTTTACCACTAAAGCAGCACACAAAGAGACTAGAAAGCGTTCAATATTTAATCTTGTTGAAGCTTTTACATCTGCAAATATCCCACTACATGCCCTTGATAATAGTTTTTCACTGCTATTTGGAAGAAAATCTTAAGTCGGTGGGTGTTATTAATGGGTCAGAAGTTGGTCAACTGGGTGGCAAACTGGTTGACTAGCAGAAAACAGAGAGTGGTGGTAAATGGTATACAGTCAGAAGAGATGCAAGTCACAGTGGGGCCTCGGGATCAGTCCTGGGCCAGTCCTGTTCAACATCTTCCTTCGGTGACCTCGCAGATGGACTAGAGGGTAAGAGCTTGTCTGTTTGCAGATGACACCAAGATCTGCAACAAGTAGATGATCCAGATAGAGTGAGGCAGAATGAGAGAGAGATCTGGATAAACTAGCAGAATGGTCAGAAAGAATGGCAGCACTGGATTTAATGCAAAGAAGTGCAAAATCATGCACAAGGAAGAAAACCTAAGCCACTTATAGGCTGGGAGGAGTTGCTAGCAGTCACAAAGGAAGAAAGAGACTTGGGCATCATCATCACTGATGACTAAAATCATCAAGCAGACCTCTAAGCAGTAGGTAAGGCTACGAGGGTGTTAGGGTGTATTAGTAGAGAGTATCACAAGTCGTAGAGGGAGGTAATAATCCTCTGTACAAGACATTGGTTAGGCCCCATCTGGAGTACTGCAGTGTGCAGTTGTAGGCCTACACCTTCACAAGGACATTAACAAATTGAGGCAGTCAGAGAGAAGAGGCAGCAAATGGTTGCAGGACATGCAACAGAATGAGGACAGATTAACGGAGCTCAACAGGTATACCCTTGAGCAAAAGAGAGAGAGGGTGATGTTTAATCGAGAGCATTAAACACCTTAAGGCATAAACAAGGATAGAGTTTGGGCTAACATGTTTAAATATAAGAAAAATAGCAGGACAAGAGGACACAGCATGAGATTAGACGGAGGTCGATTAAGGGGGAATGTGGAAATTCTTTTTCACAGAAAATTGGTAGATGCATGGAATGAAAGCACCACAAGAAGTGGTGGCTATGAATACAGTGCAGGGGCTTCAAACAGGCATGGGATAGGCATAAGGGAGCAATACAAATGACTATGAATAGATAGGTCACTGACAGAGCAAAGGCCGATGGCACATTTATAAGGTAGAAAAAGAAATGGGCAGACTGGATGGGCCTTGCGGTCCTTATCTGCCGTCAACTTCTATGTTTCTATGTTTCTATGTTATCCCCTCCTCACAATGGTTACAAGCTGAATATTTGCCTAAAGTTTTTGCATTCTATGTTGCTGAAATAAAAAGTAAAATGCAGGAAGCAGTGTCCGTCTCCATTGTCTGTGTCGAGATAACAGATGTTGAAGAGCGCTACATTTTAAATATTGTTGCTGTGCCATCTCTTCACAATAGCAAGGTGTACTCTACCCCTGTTGCAAAGCTTGAGTCATTCCTCCTTGAATGCATTATGTTGGAGGCTACTAATTTTAAAACAGTATCGCAAGCTGTATTGAACTGTTTAGTAAAATATGAAATCCCCTACACAAAAGTTACAGTTTATGTGACTGACAATGCCAAGTATATGAATAAAAGTTGGGACCACAGCTTGAAGCATGTCCTTTAAATGTATTTACATGTTACCTGCTCAGCTCATCTTTTAAATTTACTGGGTGACATTTGGCGTAACTACTTTCCTGCTGTGAATAATTTTGTTGTTTCAGTAAAAAAAGCTTTTACTGCATGCCCAGCAAGAAAGGCATGGTTCAAGCAATATCTGTCTTCAAAAGGACTATCAAATGCTTTGCCACCCATGCCAGTCTTAACTTGCTGGAATACATGGTTTCTTGCAGTATTTTATCATGCTGTTCATCTGAATGAGTACTCTGAATTTTTTAGAGATGAGAGCACAGCATGTGTGGACATTGTTAGCTTATGTGAATGTGATACAGTAATGTTTGAATTAAATGAAATTGCTGAAAATGCACCACCCCTGGTTTGACTACTTCAAAAATATGAGGGAGATGACATCAAAGCTCATGTCGTGTGTGACAAACTACTAGATTTTGCGACTTTCCTAGAAGTTAAGGCTAAGACAAAACAGCATCTACCTATGAAGAACACACTTTCAGCTTGTTCCCTAAAAATCAGAGATTACATGACGGGGACAGGGAGATTTCATCAGTATGCTAATAATTTTTTTGCTGCTATGCAGTTCTTTAACCCGTCGAGACTTGCCACATTTGCTGTCACAGAACAATTTATATGTGAGGGTATCCCCTGGTTTGAAGATAATATCACTGCAAAAGCAGAGCTAAGAAACTACATTTCTGAGATACAGTGTGGCGCTGGAGTAACAGAAGAAAAAGATATTTTAAAATATTGGAATGACTGCAAAGAAAGATTTGTGCATCTATCTACAATTGCTATTACTTGTCTTAGTGTACCAGTATACAATGTGAGTGTTGAGCATTCATTTTCACACTATGGAGTAATGCTGCAGGATAACAGACACAGTATCAAACCTGAAAACTTAAGAATGTATTCAATGCTGCAACAAAATGAATGCACCTTGATGCACTTTACTTGAATGTTTATATGATTTTAACATGAAACAGTTTATTAAAATTATCGGAGCCAATTTATTTGAATTTTTCTTTGTTTTTATATTACAGTTTGTACATGCATTTTGACCATGAAAAGAGGTCTATTTTACTGTGCAGATGCCATGAAAAATGGTAATTTTTGCCATGATTTTCTTACAGCCTTAATTATTGCTAGTAGCAAGGTGAGGTAGGACTCGACCCTGGATGGTGTCCTTGATATATACAACACATCTGCCACCTTGCTTACCAATCCTATCCAACCTTAAAGAGGTGTACCCCTCCAGCTAAATAGCCATATTTGCAACCCTCGATGTGAGCCATGTTTCAACCGCTGAGATCATGTCTGGTTTATGTTGGGCTACCCAAACTTGTAATAAGTCAAACTTAGCCATAAGACTTCAGATGTTAACAAAGGCTACTATTATACAACTGTGTTTCTTTAAGGGTTCAGGTGTTAGTGGAGTGGGTCCAGGGTTGGGCTGGATAATGCCTAGAAGTAGCAATAGTAGCCATGCCATACTTATTGCTTGCCATTTTAGTTGTTTTAACACCTGTGTGTGGTTTCTTTTTTTTTTTTTTTCACCTTCCTAGCTGCCAGCCACCCAATGTTCAGCCCGGTCACGGGCCGACGGCTTCCACCCCCCCACATCAGCCTCGGGTCCTCCAATACCCCGTGTCTTACCCCCCACGGTGGGGCTGCGGGATGGAGAGGGCGAGATATCCCGCAGAGACCGTAATTGGTCGGAGGACTGGCCTGGGGGGGCTAATCAAAGCCGCGGCGGGCTTCATGGAGGGTGGCCGGCAGCCATCCATTTTTCCTCTTTTCCGGGGAGGCGGGGTCTTGCAATGACGCCCAGCCGCCCTCCTCCTAGAAATCTTTGAGCTGCAGCGTGGGTGCTCCTGGCCTCTGCTTAGAGTCCCCATCGCCCGGATGCTACCCATCCTCTCCCGAGAAGGAGAGCAGTCCCACGGACGCCGATCCTTCTCCTCGCCGTCCTCCGATGACTGGTCCGCTCTCAACCCGGTCGCCGGGCGCTGCAAGCGAAATCAACCACTGCGCCGATGAGCCGGCCTTCTGTGTGTGGTTTCTGACTTTTGCACATACTTTTCTGTTTGTGTTAGAGATTGTGATCATATTTAAAGTCACAGGAGTAATGGGATAAGTGGTGTAGTCCTGAGCTATTTGCCACTTATGTAAGCACAACTTCATACCAAAGACTGAGAACACTGGAGTGGATGTGATTTTATAGCACCATTAATGGTGCGTCAGTGTGTCATTTATTTCATTTCCAATAAAACTGGCTTCACTATGTGTGAGGGGTGGACTTACTGGTACTAGTGTGAAAATGAGCCAAGTGTAAAGTGGGTCCATGGTCCAGGAGGATTGGGTTATATATGCATGAGGACTTGGGTTGTCTGCAGCAACTTTGTTCTGTTAGGACAAGGGGTGGCAATGAGTGCAATACCAGCTATTGCCTCAAGATTAGAGTTTGGGATGCTTATATGGGGTGGGAGTGGGGTGGAGGATGAGAGGTCTGTTATCACCGATTCAGTGTGTAAGAAAAATAAAGGAGAGAGATGTAACAGGACTTATAAGGGCTGCTGGAATAGTGTAGTGGTTAATGGTTCAAATCCTGCGACAGTATTGTGAGGGCGAGGAGGATAAACAGGTGATTCTGGAGGGCTTCTCTAGAGGGCGGATGAAAAGTCAATGCTTGGTGAATGCTAGTAGAAGTGGCTAAATTATGCTTATACTAAATTAAAGTATACATAAAATGAGGTGTGGCTAAGATGAGATATAAGGAGTGGAAAACGTTTGATAAAAGTGTGACTGACTGGATGGCTTAGAGGTTAGAGTCCCCGATTACAGTGCGAAGGGGTTTGAATACCGGTGATGGATTCTTGGAGAAGGTAGATTAAGTCAACTCGGGATATGGTTGAAAGGTAGGGTATTAGATAGGAGGGCTCAGAAATAACTAGAAAGGAGTTAAATTACAGTAAGTAATTAGGGGCTCAGCAATGACTCCTAGTAATGCAGTAAGCAGCAAAGGGCTAACACAGTTCACAGGTGTTGGCTGTAGTTACCTTGTACAGTGCTGCAGGGAGCTCTGTGGGCATGGAAGAGTAGGCTTTTGAAGAGCTAACAGCCTACAAGGAAGAAGCAATCCACAGGTTAGCTAGGAAGGGGACAAATACAAAAGGAATCCATAAATACAGAGCAAGGGTGGGGAGGGGTTCCTGCTCCTGGTCTTGGAGAAGCTGAGCATATGAAGTGTGGTTCCCCAGCAATGGCTTCTGTAACAGGATCCAGTGGAACAAGCAAGGATACCCCTCCACACACAGCACAGCATGGTAAGTAGAAATAACAGCAGTACAAAAATAACAGAAATTACATCAGTACAAAATGGCAGGACTAACACTACTAATAATGCAGTGGGACTAAGCAGCACAGCAGAGAAAGCAGCCTTAAAGTACCTTTCAAAAACAACACTACACACAGTAAAATCAGAGCAACTCTTAAGGTGCCTCTTTGCAGGGAGTTGATATAGGTAAAAGACTGTCATAGACAAAACCTGTCAGGTGATGTTAGCCTAATAAAGGTCCAGATATCTTCTTCTATAACACAGTTCACAGGTGTTGGCTGCAGTTACCTTGTGCAGTGCTGCAGGGAACTCTGTGGGCTAGGAAGAGGAGGCTTGGGAAGAGCTAACAACCTTGTGCAGTGCTGCAGGGAGATCCCCCCCCCCTCAGCTTGGCATCTTCAGCATTGGCCTCTGGGGATAAGGCCCCAGACTTTCAGTTTAGCTGGTGTTTTGTGCCATCTATGCAATATTTTTAGTTGGGTGAACCTGTTCTTACTGTAGTATCCTTAATTGCAGCATGTAAGTCTCTTCAGCCTCTCTCTCCCACAAATCCAGGGCTACTTCAGTCTGGAGTTCTTTTCACTAGCTACCCCAGATCCCCACTGACTCGTCTGGGCTGCAGTCCAAAATATGGGCATTTCTGTCACTACTGCTAATTTGCCTTTCCCCCTGTGGCCATAGAAGGGCTTCTAAGGGGTTAATTTTGTAGCCCACTAGCCTTTGTCCTAATTGGCATTGTAGGGCATGTCTAAGCTGTAAATACCTCCAGTGTTGTTGGTTATGGAGTCCACATTTGGACCTAATTTGTTAAAAGCTTATAAGGGTGTTAATTGTGGTGCCCATTATATCCAAGAACATGTAGATCCCTAAATGCTCCTATTCCCTATATTTGATTGTTTTCCCCTCAATCAACAGCCTGGGATTATCCCAAAGTGGAAAAAACTTTCCCTTCTCAGGTTGCCACTTGATGATCTTCAACGGGTTATTTTTCTAAATCTGTAAAGTGCATGCACTCGTGGGAGGCAGGGATAGATGTTTGGGGGGAGTGTCGAACAACACAGCAGTGTATGTAAGGGGCCTGCCTATTAGGTACGCTTCACATTTTGCCAATTTGGGGATCTCAATCCCTGGGTCCCAGGTGGATGCCCATACTAGTTGTAGCAGCATGTAAGCCATTATTCTGATATGAAAATCTGGCAGGTTTAGACCCCCTCCGAAGACCCTTTTTAGCTTCTCCCAGGCTATCCTTTTGGGCCCTCCATCTCAAAAGAAAGACTGGAGTTTAGAATGTATGAGGTCTGTAAGTTTCTTGTCTATTTGAACAGGCAGGTTGTCCAGTACATATTGTATCTTTCATGCAGCCATCATTTTGAAAGTCTGTGCTCTACCCCAGTGAGAGATGTGCAGCAGCCTCCATCTATGGCAGTCCCACTCTATTGCTTCCAATACCAGGAGCAGATTTACCCTCCCTAGTTGTGCAACATTCCATTCAAATTTTAGCCCCAGGTATTTTATATTCTTTTTCGTTGGGTGAAGGCACCAGGGTTATCCAGGGAGCTGTTCTACCTTCACACTGAAGGCCAAAAACTGGGATTTGGAGGCATTCAGTTTATACTCCAATAGGTGGCTATACTGATCAATAATTTCCAGAACTCGAGAGGTAGACTTTGTGAGTTCTGTAAGCATCAGTAGAATGCCATCTGCATAGGCCATTGCTTTGTGCTCCTCCCCCAGGACCATTGCCCTTGATGTCCTTATCCTATCTAATGGCCTGAAGGAGTGGCTCCAGAGCGAGAATGAACAGCAGGGGAGTGAGTGGGCAGCCATGCCTGATATTCCTGTGCAGCCGAAAAGGCAGGAAAGCCCTGCCATTCATGACTTCTTCTGCTGACTGCCTGTTGTAGATGACCTGGATCCATGTTCTAAAACCTGGCCCAATATTGAAAGCTTCTAAGTCAGCAAGGAGGTACTTCCAGTCCACCCTGTCAAATGCCTTTTTAGCATCCAGAGAGAGGAGCATTGATGGTGAGTTTGCCTGCTTTGCATTCCACAACAAATTTATTAATCTCCTGATATTGTCTATTTCTCTTGTTTTCCTGTTTGGAACAAACCCTACACAGACTCTATTGATCAGATTTGTAATGAGGGATTTCAGCCTGGATGCCAATATCTTGGCCAGAACCTTACAATCAGTGGGGATCAGCGAGATGGGCCTGTAACTGCCACATACAGAGGGGTCTTTCCCTGGTTTTGGCAGGAGGGAGATCCGGGTGGTAGTCATAGATTCTGGGAGTTGACTAGTGACTTTAGACTCCATGAGAGCATCATGGATGTGGCCTATACTAGGACTTCCTTGAAAGCTTTAAGGAAATCATCTGGAAGGCCATTTCCACCTGGTACCATTCCATCTGATGTGGATTTCAGAGCTTTGTCCACTTCCTCCAATTCAACTGTCCCATCTAGTCACTCGAACAGCTAGTTTAGGGAGTTGCAGTTTACCCAAGAACTGCTGAATATCAGGGTCCAAAGGGTGCACCTCCCTGTCATATAGTGACTCACAGAAGGCCTGGAATTCACCATTTATTTCCCTGTCATTCCTGGTCAACTGCCCATTCCTCTTTTTTATGGAACGAATACGTGACTGCTACTGCTTCTGTTTTAGTTGAAAAGCTGAGCCTTCCAGGCTTCTCTCCTGATTCCCAGAATATCTATTTAAGCCTGAACAACTTATACTCTGCTTTTTTGTGGAGGAAGGTGTTGATCTTTTACATGATCCCAGTAATTTTTGCCAGGAGTCCTTTGGGGAGCAGGCAGCCTTCTCTAAACCATTTCTCTAATTCTTTCAACTTCACTTGGGAGGCTGCTAATTCCAGTGCACTTTCTTTATGCATATGAGCTGTATGGCTGATACACCTCCCTCTAGTATATGCCTTCAGGGCATCCCACGGTATATCCACTGCTGCGTCTCTGATCCTGTTAGTTTCTAAAAAGATTTCTATGTCCTTTTTCAGGCTGGTGTAAAAGGATTTATCTTTTAGGATGCAGACATTAAATCTCCAGGCTCCTCTTCTAGTGTTGCACACCATAGATAGTCGACATGTGAAAACCATTGGTGTGTGTTCTGAAATCACTATCACCCCTTTTGTTGCCTCCAGAACATTCTTTACCCAGCTCTCATATGTTAGTCACATATCAATCCATGAGAAGGACTGGTGTGAGTTTGAAAAGAAAGAGTAATCCCTCTATGTGGGATGCATATATCCATCAAACCTAGTTCCCCTGCCAAGCCCTTTAGTGCTTCTGCATCTGGATTGGACAGAGTTGGCAGTTGTTTACTCCTGTCCAGGAGCTCATCCATTGGGTAGTTCATGTCCCCTCCCATTATCAAATCCCCTTTCTGTGCCTCCGAGAGCTTCTGAGTGAGTGCCCTGGAGGTATTTGGGGTGTATACATTACACAGGGTGACCTCCTGGTTCCATAGGGTTCCTAGGGCAATAACATATCTCCCCTCAGTGTCTCTTATTTGCTTCTGCAATTGAAAAGGGACAGCCTTACTTATTAGGAATCCTACTTCTCTGCTTTTGTTACTATATGTTGACAACATTACTTGCTATACCCATCCCCACTCTAGTTTCTTGACTTATTTGACTGCAAGGTGGGTTTCTTGCAGGAAGGCTATTCCAGTTTGCTCTCTCTTCAGGAAATCCATTACTTTTCTGTTTCACTGGAGTGTGAATCCCTTTCACATTCCAGGAAACCCATTTTACATCTTGTGCTGTCATTTATGGTTCTTGGTGCTAGCCGATCTATCATAGGTCGGGCAAGAGTAAGCATGAGGGGATCCCCTTCCTTGGGTGCCCTGCATAGGGGTAGCCAGCCTTGTAAGGGTGTCCAGTTGGAGGTTCTATTACCCCTGCCATAGGTGACTAGTTTCCAATGCATCTGACATTTTAACACAACTTTTAACTTTTCAGACTTTAACACAGACCTCAAAGACATTCAAACAAAAAAAACAATAGTCTCAACATAGAGTAAAGGCATATTATTCTTGGTTTTTAAAACCTTTTTGGAGCCTTTGGGGTATTCTGGTTGACATGGGTATACCTTGTACCAGCTCCTCCAGTCCCTGCACATTCTAGGAACATCTGAATTTCCTCAAGGAGCTCAGTCCAAGCTCTTCTGCTGCCAGATCATTCCCAACCTGGCATCAGGTTAGGGTGGAGAAGCCAACATCAGGCTTCCCTAGGGTGCCTTTAGCCAAGGCACACCTTGGAGTCAGGTATTTGTGAGGAGTGGGGATGTGTGTGTTGGGGGGGATATTCCACCCTATTCAACTATCACAGTTTTTGTAGTGTATGTCCAGTTACCTTAGATGAGGTGGGATGAGGGGAACCAGATGACATTGCTCAACAGCTCCCTGTGCACTGGGACAATCAGGGAGAGAGATCAGTATGCGAAGGAGGGAGGTAGAAGGGCCGTGATCCCAGGAACAGCCTGCACAGATACCTGTAGCCTCACTGCCTACGCCCCCTCCATATCCCTATCTACGATGCTACCCATTATCCTCTGGAGCACCCCAAAGTCATTCCTCCCCATTCACCGTTATCCCTCTCCTTTGATTGTTATGGCACAGTGTGCCTTCCTTTAGAATTTTCCTCTCCAGCCTTCTCCATGCCTTCAAGCTATATCTGAATTGGGGAATGCTGGCTTTATTTCTAACTGCCCCAAATCCATGTCCACCCCTGAATGCAGAGGATGAGGTCATAATGTTGCAGTGAAAACCACGTACATCAAGAATGTCACATGCAAATCTGCATGTGGCAAAATAACATCAGCACAACATGCCGACCAGTACAAAATACTGCACACCAGAGGAATATCTTTGTTTTTTGGGGGACTCTGACCCCATCCCCCCAGACTTATTATACTCAACTCCGGGGGGTCATGGACTTGGGGGAAAAAAGAAATTTGGACCGGGGAAAACTGTTTTACAAAATTAAAAATAAAAATCCACATTACAGTGGGACCTGCGGAGAACCGAACTGCAGCCCCAGGTCCTCGATGCCACCAGAGGCAGGTGCTGTAGCCACTCTACCACGGGAGCGGCTTGGCCAAGCACAGTCCCAGCAGCATCCTTATCATTCCTTAAAAGCAACCAACAGCGGAGGGGTAGTGGTTCTTATCACATGCTGAAAGAACCCCTGTTGCTGTAGAACCATTTGCGCTTCTTACAGAGTGGTATTTTATGTGCATTTTTTTCTGCACTATATTCACCCGGTACCAAATGCATAGCCTGCTTCAGTGCTATATTTAACCTTTACTGCCAGGTAGGACCATTTGTCCCTGCCTGTGGAGAGATGTGCTTCCATTGTGTTCGGCTCCTCCTATTTCATGAGGGTCTGCTTATTACTCCTGTGGTCTTGCATTTCCTGGTCCTGCAAGGAATCAGTGAAAGAGTGAGACCTAGCCCCAGTCTCACCGCCACTACTCCCCAAGACCATGTGGACAAAGAGGGAAAGGGCTCATGTCCATCCCTCCCCTCTGCCATCTGGGAGCAACATGCACACCTGTCATCCACATGTTCCACAGCTCCTTCCTTAGCTGAGCTGACATGAGAGGGGGTGTACCTGGGCCAGCTTTCTACCCTCTACAAGAGGTGGGATGTGGATGAGGAGGGGCCCCAAATTGCAGGCAATTCCCAAACATCCTGTCACCATGTTCAAGCCCCTCTCCCCTCTGAAACCCTCCACTTCAAGCTGTGCACATAATCATGCAGCTGTCCTAGAGCTTGCTATCGACCGCTACCATTCTGAGTTGCCTAAGCCTTTCAGCTGCTTCACTACAAAGTGGCTAAATGGGGACATCCAGATCCAGCTGTCACTAGGATCAGGAGTAGTTCCCAAGACAATGGAGCTCGCGTCTGTTTGCACTGTGTTTCAAAGCTCTTGCTGTCTAGAGGAAAAAAAAGTCTGCATTTAAGCTCTTTCCAGCCTTGCATATCCCCAGGAGTTCCCTGCCAAGCAGCTGCTCCCCATTTTGGTTGCCCTACTTGTTGCTTCAGGCATCTCTCCATCCTTCCAATAACCATCCCCCTCTCCTCCCTCACCCTCTCATTGTTTGTCTCTGAGGTACCTGCTTTTCTAGTGCCAGGGTTGAGTCGGCTGCCCCACCGTGCGTTCACTCGCCATTCACCTGGTAGTGGGAAAGGGGAAGATAAGGTCAATTCTCCTTTTCCCCTACTGAAGCTGGCATCCAAGCCAGCAGGGTTCCCTGCCATAGCCCATCTTCCTACTCAGACTCCACATTTTTACCTGGGGTTGTACCTCACAGTGTACGTGGAGGACAGGAGGGGGTGGTGGGGAGAGCAGGGCAGGTGGGGCATTTACTTATTTTTTTTTTTTCAAGCCAATGATCACTAATTCTTTCAGAACCCAAAATTGCCAGTATAGCAGTGATCTGCACCTGCCTCGTACTGTGCCCACTCCATCCATCAGCTGTACTGTAGTCGTCTACATCAAACTTTTTATGGTTACTGTTAAAATACAGCTCCATGTTTCCTGAGCAAACCCCCTGAGGCAAAAAACTCCACCACTTGTCCCTCCAGCTTTTCCCTTTTGTCCAAACCATCAGGGGTCATTAAGAGAAGAAAAAAAATATATGTATTTTTCATTAGGCAGGTAAGCCAGTAAAGCTCCATTGTTCAATAGGGTAACGTATAGGGACATCTGTCTGGATTTGATATAGGAGGTTTCACTGTTTTTCCTCCTGATAACTAGCCATATCAACCCCTTAAAATTTTAACCCCCACCCACTCCCAAGAGTCCCAAACTTCTAAATTACCTGACCAACTTTGACAGCAGAAAAGTTTAAAAGATAAAATTTCCAGTCTCAAGTTTGTGCTGCCCGCAGTGGGCTCATTATACTTTGCAGAGATCGGACCATCACTTCAGCATAAGTAGGGTCAGTTGAGGGTGGTATGCCTCCCTTCTTTTCTGCTGTCACCCCTGCTGCTTTGGCCCGGGACTGGATTATGCATTCTTGTAGCTGGCTGGTATCTCCAATCTGCTGGGCTGGTATACTGGGTTGCTGTTGCCATGGGTTTGGTTCCGGCTCTTGATGCTTCAGTGCTGGCTTCCCTCCTGATTCAATAATCGCTGATGATGGTGTTCTGCTCCATTCTCCTTGTCTCTGATTCTGTGGGAACTTTTGTTTTTCTTTGTCTTTGCCACTCTGTTTCCTTTTTAATTTAGAGGTCTGCCACTCCATACCTTCATTCCCTGGCAGGGAGGCCAAGGGAGCATACCTCTTTATACAGATGCTCAGGCAGTTTTTGACTCGCACCAGCCCACTGACCTTTAGTTTTGCAGGGAGTGGATAAGGGCTCCATTTGGAGTGACTGATCTGGCTAGTGCCTGGCAATATAGTCCATGGCATCCTCTATGAATTCAAAAGTGTTGCTTACCCCTTTCCATTGGATTTGAATCTTTGCTGGATAGATCAACCAGTACTGGACCTGGAGGTCTTGGAAGGGTTTTCTTGCTTCTGTAAATGCTTTCCTTCTACCAGCAAGTTCATTTGAGTAGTCATTAAATATGTATACTCAGTGCCATTGCCAGAATAGTGAGCCTTTTTCCCTTCTCAGGTTTAGGATTCATTATTACTCAGGGAATCTGAGGAATTTTGCCAGAATGGGTCTGGATCAATCCCCTGTTTTGGTGTTGGTGCAAGTATTTCTGTGCACCTTCTCCATCTCTAACATAGGGTGCCACTCGTATCCCAGCAATTTTGGCAATTTACTTTGCAGGAAAGCCATAGAGTTCCCTCTCTCAGCACCCTCTGGGAACCTCACAAATCACAGGCTATTTCTCCTGTTTCTGTTTTTGGCAACCTCAGCCCTGCTCCATAACAGCTGCACCATGCGTTCCAGCTCCTGTTTCTTTGCTTCATGTCTGGAGTATTTTTCGTCTATGTAAGATGAATACATTTCATAATCGAGAGTCTGGTGATGCAAGGCTTTGAATTTGTCTTCTAGGTTAGTCACAGAGGATTTGTAAGTAGTTATTTCGTTTAACAATTGTTGCATCATCCCCGTCAACTCCTGATATTCTGTTGCAGTATTCGGGTCTGGCCCATTCATTGCTGGGGCTCCCGCCACTTCCAATGCCATTGCTATGATGCTCCAGGCTCCCAGTCACAGTTTTCTTTCAATATGTTGCAAACAGAGAAAGCTATCTGCCCGGAATTGATTTCTTTCATTAACACCAATTTTTTTGCTTCAGGAAAGTGCAGATTAGAACCCCCAATCATCGATCCTTCATTTTTTTTCAGATTTAAAACAGCTTGGATTTGCTGTGCTCTAACTTTAGCTGCCATCCAAATTGGCAGCCCACGCATGTGCCCCATTCCTAATCAGTTCTTGAAGTTGATCAGGAATGGAAAAGGAAAATGTTTGTCTCCAAATGTACTGTAATCTTGAAACAACAGAAACATTGTAATTTCATCACCCCCCCGCCCAAAAATGTAATTTTGCAACAACAGTAACATTATCATTTCATACCTGCCCCCCAAGTTCAATTATATCTGGTCTATAGAGTAGGATGTGTGTTTCTGCGTGGCTTGACAGATACTGGGAAAGTGAATAGCACCACGTTGTCTCTCTATGCAAAGCATGCTTTTGCAATCTGTTCTAAAGGAAGACTTAGCTAGCATACTGTATTTCTGAGTCCACATAGCTTTTTAATTTGTTCAGTAGTAGTTGCTGTGTTTTAATGATGTTTCTCCTTTTTTTGACTCACTAGATAGTCAAAAAGCTTTTTTTTTTCCCCCATCATCTATTTTTCAGCCTGCAGTTGACCCAGGTGAAGCTCTTCAGTCCTATCCCTGCCCTCTCCTGCTTGGCACCTCCCTTTACCAGAGTGGGTCCCTGTGACCACCATGGATTGTCCCACATGGTGGGGCCAGGCAGGGAAGGGCCATCATCCCCTCCACCCTGAGACACATATCCAGTGCTGAGTCCTGGCCAGCTGGCAGTGGAGTGTTGGCAAGTGGGACATCATGTAGCCTGGGCAAACCTATTTCTTATTTTTCTCCCTTCCTGGACCCTTGGTGACACAGATGACACATACACATGGATATACACATGCGCTCCAGAACTTGCAGGTCCTTCAGCCCTACCTGACTGCAGTCTGCCTCCCTAAGTGATGTGCTACCACCAGGCCTCCAAGAGCTGGGATACCCCACCACTCATGTACCGGAGGGAAGAACTGCCAGAATATTGCTCAGTCCTCTCCCAGCCTTCCCCATTTCCTTCCTCTGGTGACTCAAGCTCATTCCTGAACTCAGAACATCAGCATAGTGAGAAGTAAGGTGCTACTGTGCTTTAGCCCTCTGCACCACTGGGCTGACTTCAAAAGGCTTTCACTATTGGGGCATATGTTTTGTGGTGGAAATTCAAGGCCTCTACATAACAGTTCCATATAAGATAAATGGTTAAGAGGAGAAATTCAATTCATCTGGCATCCTTACAAAGCAGAGATTAGGAGGACACATTGAGTCTTTAAATGTTGGCATATTTTCCCTCAAAGACAGATTGTCCTAAGTTACGGCATTTGTAATTGTCTTCTGTACTTTCTGCCAGCTGTCACTCATCCCATAAGTATTAATAGTCACTACTTTAATTTTTTGCTTCATTTGTTCAAATCTGTGCACCAGCTTTATATTTATGGACTTGGTCAAGTTTCTCAACAAACCTAGAGGCAATCTGCGTTATTATTCAGTCTCATTTATTTGATCAAAATTGCTCAGGATTTGTGTAACAGATACACTTGAAGTCAGGTTCATAGCTATACACCTAGCCATGGGAAATACAATACCCAAAGCATCTGCTTCAGCTTGTTCCATTATCTTCTAGCTAATGACTGGCTGAATGGTAAAACAGACCTCTAGCCATAGTCCACATCACTTCAGAATATCAGCCCAAAACTTCAAGTTTTCATTTAACTTGCTGTCTGGATCTCTATGAGCTTTTTCTTCATATCTCCAAAGTAGTTTTGTTGCAGAGCTGTTTCAGAAACAATGCAAAGATGTGTACAGTGTATCCCATGGTGGTCTTCATTATATTTTCACTCACTTTTAACAAGAAAAAATTTAAAAAAATTATTTCTGTAGGACACTTCTGGATATATAATAACATAATGCACAGAAGACAACAGAGAGCAGTTCCAACTTATTGGTATTTTTAGCAACTAATTCACAGGGTAATGGGAAAGGAAAGATTTTGTCAGAGTCACAGAAAGCATTATAATCAGATACAGTACTACATTTTAATTACAGTAGACATACGTTTACAAAAAATAATCTAAAGTATTCAGCCAAATTCCTTCACTGTTACTGGGTTCTTGAGCCTTCTGATTTTTTTGTTAATATTGTGGCTCCATGAATTAAACTCTAAAATGAAACAACAAAACTTAAAAATTAGCACATATAAATAGCTTATGAGTAGAACAAGGTATTGTAAACTTATTTATTTATTTTATTTTAATTTTGTTGATCCGGTAAGCCTACTAGGCCTAAAAGTCCCTTTTTCAGGGGTGACCGGGGAGGGGGGAATACAGATTGTAAGCAACTGAAATGTAACCAGATTAAGCTGTTAAAATAATTACTCTACAAACCACTAATCCCAAAGTGTTTGAAACAGTTGGATTGCTTTTATATCTATCTATATATATATATATATATATATATATATAAATAAGAGACAAAGAACCTCTGTGCGCAAACACTGAGGCAAGGGTTACCCCAAAGGGCATTTGGCTGGGAAGCCAAGTTTCAAGAAAATACAAAATCACACATGCCCCCACAATGCAAAGCATCATGGGCTGCATATGCAAATCACCACAGAATGTTATGCTGGTCCAACTTTAAGCAGAATTGCATGGTGCCAAAAGGCCTCTCACACAGTTTGCAAAGGGTGCTAACAGAAGACATAGACACATGTTTCGTCCTGCCAGGACTCATCAGTATGCCTCGTCTGTTTGACACCCCAGTGGAATGGACCAGCTACCCTTAAGGCAGTGTGTCTTGGATATATTGTGGTGAACCCATTAAAATAAAAAACTATTTGAAAGACAAAGAACCTCTGTACACAAACACTGAGGCAAGGGTTACCTCAAAGGGCATTTGGCTGGGAAGCCAAGTTTCAAGAAAATACAAAATCACACATGCCCCCACAATGCAAAGCATCATGGGATGCATATGCAAATCACCACAGAATGTTATGCTGGTCCAACTTTAAGCAGAATTGCATGGTGCCAAAAGGCCTCTCACACAGTTTGCAAAGGGTGCTAACAGAATACATAGACACATGTTTCGTCCTACCAGGACTCATCAGTATGCCTCATCTGTTTGACACCCCAGTGGAATGCACCCTTTGCAAACTGTGTGAGAGGCCTTTTGGCACCATGCAATTCTGCTTAAAGTTATTGCAATTAAAACATTTCAAAAAACTGTTTCTGAGCATGCTCAGTAGGCACTTCAGTATAGCTGAATGAAACAAAGTAGAAACTCTGCTCCATATGGAGAAATTCCTACTTTGTATGGTCACCATCTTGTTTTCAGTTTTGCCCAAAAATTGTTTTTGAAACCTCCCAAAATTATATTCTTGGTAGGAAACAACACATGTAGCTTGCTTATTGGGATCCCCTTGGTGCATTCTGCACTTTACTGGATGAACTATGCCCATAAAATGTGTTTATTTAATCATTTAAATCCTACTTCATATCTGCTTAATATGACCTAGGATAATAGTTTGAATGCATGAGATATGACCTATGACCTAGGTCATGAGCCAAAAATAGGATAAAATGATTTAAAAAATCACTTTTGCCGACATGGGGTGCCCAGTCCTGTTGTCAGTACTAGAGGTCCACCCCCACCAGTATGAGACACTGGGGAGCCAAATACATATATAATTAATTGTTGTGCTCCAACACCAGGATGCCTACTCCCTGTGTCAGATGATGCCCCCCCCCGTCAAAGCTTGTAGTTTTCAGTTGCTGACATGGGGTGCCCAATTCTTGTGCTGGCATATATGCATCCCCCACACACACAGTAATTTGGCAAACTGGGATCCAACCCCAGTGTGCACAAATATGTATTATTTTGAAAAAATACCTGTAAATAAAGAAACCATCCTCAATGTCTTTATTTTTTTTTAAACCTGCAAAAAAGAAAGTGGTCCCTTGCTGTCTACCAAGTCCCCCCTCCTCCATCCCCACCCTCCCACTGAGCACCCACCTCCCTTTACACCCCTTACCCATACTTATCTCCAAAGGTCAGGAGCAGCAATCTTCTCTGGACCGGGACATGTCTGCACTCTTCAGTGCCTAACCGCAAACTGAAGAATCAAAGATAAGCTGTATAATGTCATTCAATGGGGGGTTTCAACTTATGTTGATATCTCAGCCATTTTTGAGATTTTAACACCAAATTTTCAACGTGGAGTTTTTGTGACCCCTCCTTATGAACAATGTCACTGTCATCTCATTACTCAGTCCCTAAAGGTGATTTCATGGTCACTGTGTAGAATCACCTTTTGGGACCAATTAACAAAATAACAGTCCCAGTGTTCTTGAGGGGAGGTCCCAAAAAGCTCATGTTGAAAATTTGGTGCAAAAATTAAAAAAAACTGCTTTGTTATAAGCGTGTGTTGTGCAGTTTCTACACACACTAGTAACGTTGCCAATTTTTAATATTTTCACTCCAGATTTTCAACATTGCC
The DNA here is from genome assembly GCA_016271365.2 of Neoceratodus forsteri. Classification (NCBI taxonomy): domain Eukaryota; kingdom Metazoa; phylum Chordata; order Ceratodontiformes; family Ceratodontidae; genus Neoceratodus; species Neoceratodus forsteri. The sequence goes on along the minus strand of CM028132.1, from coordinate 1,058,074,240 downwards.
ATTTTTTCATACCTCCTCATGAATAGTACAGCTGTCATTTCTCACATCATGCCTGAAATGTGTTTTTGTACCCATGGCACAGAATGGCACAGTCACTGTGTGAAATCAAATTTTGGAGTGGATTAACAATATCACAATGCCATTGTACATTAGTGGATTTCCAAGAAGCCCATGTTTAAACTTTGGTTAATAAATTCCCATAAATGGCCATGTTATGAGCATGCATTGTGCAGTTTCTATGCACGCTCGTAACCTCACCAATTTTTCATATTTTCACTCCTGATTTTCAACATTATCCTTTTCTACACCTCCTTATGAACAGTATATAGCAGTCATTTTTCACATCCTGCCCAAAATATGATTTCACCCCTGTGGCACTGAATGGTGCCTTTGCTGTGCAAACTCAACTTTTGGGACAGAATAATAAAACGACAGTGACATTGTTCATGAGGTGGGGTCCCCAAAATGCCATATTGAAAATCTGGTGAAAAAATTCCTGTAAATGCCTGATTTATGTGAGTCCATTGAATTGTGATGTCTGTTGCGCCTTTCAGCACCCGTATCTCGAAAACGATTCAGGATACAGATTTTTCACTCTGTGCAGCTTAGTCCACCTTCATCCATGGAGGTTTCAAAGTCATGATTGCAACTGCAGTGGAATATTTTCCATAGTTGCTATGGTTATTGAGATATTGCCAGATTAGTGTTACAAAGGTTACTTTTCATGACTATAGGGCTGACATATGTCCATACTTATGTGTAAATAGGAGTGCAGATCCATGAGGGCCCACACTTCCACTTATGCACATCATTTTGCACCAATGGGTAGCATGAGGGGAGCACAGGTCCCAGAGGGCCCACACTCCAATAACCACAAACCAATTACATTACACTGTCTCAAAAAGAAGGGGAATTCATTGCAAAAAACAATGTTAATGCATCAGTTAGGGTTTTTATTAAAGTCTAAAAAGCTAGGAAATTTGACCTTAGAGTTACCAACCCTACCACCCCACCCTCACCCTCCACACACCAATAGGCATTGGGGTGTGCCTTGGAGTCATTAGGTTTAACTCTCATCCCATTCTCTTACATTGTACCATCTCATCTTGTTTACACATGGAATGGGGTGAGAGGGCTGACGACTCCAAGGCACACCCCAATGCCTATTGGTGTGTGAGGGTGGAGTGGGGGTGGGGTGGTAAGGTTCATAATCCTAAAATCGAATTTCCCAGCTTTTTATGCTTTAATAAAAACCCTAACTGATGCATTAATGTTGGTTTTTGGAATATATATATATATATATATATAGATATAGATATAGATATAGATATAGATATATCTATCAATATTTCTCTCTCTCCATATATATATATATATATATATGTATATATATATATATATTATGGTAGCACGGTAGTGCTACCATAGTTAGGGTTGAGGAGCCATTTCCATGTTAAACCCAAAATTTTGCACCTTAATAACTGTGCAACTGTTTCATGGATTTGCCTGAAATTTAGAATGTATGATCAAGACCCATAGGCCTTGGGATCTGCTAAGTTTTGTACTGATCGGATATACGGTTGTGGAGTTATTAAGCGTGATCTGTGCGCGCATTTACGCTTTTCTGGAATTCTGTGGTCGCGCCTACAGGTCGTACGGTTTGCGTGACCAGCCCAAAATCTTCAGGGAACGTGCAGCCAGGGTCCCTGATGTGCCTTTCGAAGATTTCGTGAAAAAATATTAAACGGTTCAAAAGTTATTCAAAAAACAGTTTCCCATTATAAGTCAATGGGAAAAGTTAACAAAAAGTTCAACACTTTCGCAAATGCATGTTTACTTTCGCAAATGGGCCTGTTACTTTCGCAAATCAGCCATTTTGTTTTCAGTTGGTGATCAGAAAAATGGTTGGCATTTAAATTTGGGACTCTCTAGCAATCTAATTTTTTTTGTATTCACCTAGTCGGGCCCTGATGATGCTTGCCATGTCTTTATTTTGTGGTAAAACACCCCAGAAATATGTTTTTCAAATTTCTGGAAAAAGTACTTTCACAAATTACTTTTGTGCTCACGAAAGTGTTGCAAATTTTTGCGAAAGCTTTCACAAATTGCGACAGTAATTTTCTAGTCTGTGGGAAAATGACAGCAATTCTTTGGCACTGCACTGCATAATAACCGTTGGGAGTTTTGGGCTGAAATTTGAAGGGAACGCAGCCGACATCTCACAGATGTGCCTTTCAGCATTGTATTGAAAAAATATTAAACAGCGGCAAAGTTATGGCACTCCAAAATTGACGTTTTTTCCCATAGGATAACATTACGGCGCCCGACACTTAACAGAAATCATTTGGAGCCCTGCTGCAAAATAACGGTTTGGTCTTTTTTCCTGAAATTTGGAGGGAAGACAGCCAACAGCCCACAGATGTGCCTTTCAGTAGTTTGGTGAAAAAACATTACAGGGAGGCAAAGTTATGGCGCTCCGAACTTTTCTTTTTTTCCCATAGGATAACATTACGGCGTTTGCCGCGCCTTTCAGGGCCCGTATCTCGGAAACGGTGCGTGATACGGACTTTTCGTCAGAAAGTTTCTTAGTCCCTTAATGGGGCTAAGATACAAATTAGCCAGGACAGTTGTAAATAATATGACTTTTAAATTTTTTTTCTAAGTCGTACGGTTCCTGAGATATAATGTATTTAGTATTCCAAGATCTCATTTTCTGCGCCGATACTCATTATTTTGCATACATTATTTGTACTCACTGTCTTTCTCAATGCAGGTTTTGGGAAAAACCAGCCTGTGCACTTACATTACTGTTACTGTTGCCCCTTTCCGCTATGGATCCGCATCTGCTTTACTTACCATTGACGCCTGCGCCACCATGTGCGTATCCTTCGTGCTTTCATTTGCGCTATGCTTCTGTTATTTTTGCCATTTCTGTCTACAGTACTGTTTATCTTACTGTTTCACTTTACATCGCCATGCCCATTGACATTTCTGTTTGCAGGCACCATGTTACTATGTGACAACACATCACGTGGCAGACCATTCCCGTCTACGCCACCATGTGCGTTACCCTTTCTGTTCTCATTCGTGCTTGTGTTACCATGTGCGCCACTGTTAGCATTTCTGTTTGCGTTGCTGTCCCTGTTACTATGCCACAACACATCATGTGGCGGGGCCCCGCGCTCCCGCCGCTGCATTACATTCACTATTTCTCATTATCATTCTCAAAAAGAAGGGAAATTAGAGGCAAAAAACTCCATTTAATGCATTAGTTAGGGTTGTTCCATAGCATAAAAGTGAGGAAATTGCTGTTAGGGTTGAAAACCCCTTGGACCCCCTGCCCACCCCCAACTGGCATTGGGGTGCACATTGGGATCGTGGGTCCAACTCTCACCATTCTCCTATACTTCTGCTGATTTACACATGTCATGGGGTGAGAGTTAGGCTGACGATCCTAACGCGCACCCCAATGCCGGTTGGGGTGGGCGGGGGTCCAAGGGGGTTTTCAACCCTAATAGCGAATTTCCTCACTTTTGTCGCTGTGTAATAACCATAACTAATGCATTAAATGGAGTTTTTTGCCTCTAATATATATATATATGTAGATAGACAGATATATAGATATATTACAGTGGCACGGTAGTGCCACTATAGTTAGGGTTGAGTACCCCATTTAAGGCTAAAGTGTGAAATTGTGCACCTTAATAACTTTGCCACCATATGACAGCTTTGTCTGAAATTTGGCAGAGACAGAGCAGTAGTATAGATCTTTGGATCTGCTGAGTTTTGTACTGGTCAGATATATGGTTGTGGAGGTATTAAGTAACATTCTGTAGAGCATTTACTTTTTTTGCTCATTATTTGCTCGTGCCTACAGGTCACATGGTTTGCACGACTAGTCTGAAAACTTCAGGGAACATACGGCTGCATGTCTGTGATGTGCCTTTTGAAGATTTTGTGAAAAATATTTAATGGTTCAAAAGTTATTCAAAAAAAAATTTCTTATTATAGTCAATGGGAAAAGTTCATCGGTGTTGCAAATGCAGATTTTAGTGTCGCAAATGACCCCAGTAGTGTCACAAATCCACCATTTTTTTTCAGTTACTGATCACATAAATGCTTGGCATTTAAAATTGGGACCCTCTAGGGACACAATTATTTTTGTGTTTACCCAGTCAGACCATGGAGATGCTAGGCATGTCTTTATTTTGGGGGGGTAAACACCCCAGAAATATGTTTTTGAAATTTTTGGGAAAAGTAGTGTCACAAAGTACTGTGGAACCTGCAACACTTTCATGATTTTTTTTTGTGACACTACTATTCGACACTATGGGGAAAATAACAGGAATTCTTGGCCACCTTGCTGCAAAACACTGCTTTCATCTTTTGGGCTGAAATTTGGAGGGAAGAAAGCCAACATCCCACAGATGTGCCTTTCAGTAGCCCTTAAATACCCCAAAACATCATATACTAAATTACATCATAATTGCAAGAAATGTGAAACATGTGCAAAAAGTGATATAAAGAACAGGATCAATAAAGTGCAAGTGAAAAACATTCAAAAACAGCAATTGCCTAATAGATCTTCTATCATAAATATAAGTTAAAATCATTTGTTATACTTATCGGATCTATAGTACCAATCTACAATTGAACTAAAAAAAATCATTACTCTTCTTTCAAATATAGGTTTAATAAGCAATATATTTTACGTAGTGCAAATCTGTGCGACACTCAATTAATTCCCTTGGTGCATATTGTGATCAAAGAGATCATGACAAGTCCGGAGCTGGATGGTTATTCCAGAGAATTTATATAAAAGGTTTAAAGATCAGTTGGTCCCAAGTCTACTAAGGGCCTTTATGGGTGTTCAGGAGGGTGACCCTGCACCCAGGTCTTGGTGATTTGCCACAATCACGAACTTAGCAAAACCTGGTAATGATCATAATCTTTGCTACTCATATTGACCAGTTTCTCTACTCAGTATAGTTTATAACATTTTTGCAGTAGCCCTGGCTAAGTGACTGCAGGGTTTGCTTCCTGGTCTGATTACACTGGATCAGTGTGGCTTTATGCCAAACTGGCAGACACAGGATAATATTAAGAGAACCCTGTACCTCCTTCACTGTGCTACCCTGTCAAGGACCCCTTTTCTGCTCCTTAGTTTGGCTGCAGAGAAGACCTCCAACTGGTTGGTGTGGCCCTTCTTAACAGCAACCATGCAGAAGATGGGGTTTTCTAAAAAATTAATTCTACTAGTCATGGCACTCTATGAACAACCTCAGGCCTATATCAAAATTAGCAGTGGTATATCTAACTCTTTCTCCTTAGCACTTGGTACCAAGTAGGGGTGCCCCTTGTTGCCCCTGCTGTTTGCAATTTACTTAGAGCCTTTGGCTCAGGCCATCAGACAGGAGGATTCCATACAGGGAATTACAGTGGTAGGAGCCCAGCATTATGTGGATGATCTGCTATATACCTTCTGCACCCTGAATTCTCACTTGCACCCCTATGGTGACTGCTAACCAAATTTGGTGAGGTAGTCGGACATAATATAAACCTAACCAAGACTGGTTTTACAGTTCAATTACACTCCCTCAGAGACCATCAAGAGATATTTCCCATTTTGATGGGACCTGCCAACTCTGAAATATCTGGGGGTTCACCTTGCCAAGGACCATTTACACCTTTACTCTTGCAGCTATATTCCCCTTTTAACTCAGATGACTTTAGATTTAAAGACGTGGAAAACTAAACTGCTCCCTCTGATTCAAAGGGTAGATGTAGTTTGGATGAACTTATTATCCCGATTCCTGTACCTGGCACAGACTCTTCCAATTTCTATTCCAGATAGATTTTTTAGGGATATTAAGAACACAATTTTGAGGTATATATGGGTTTCTCAGAGACTTAGGGTAAGATACTCCATTTTACATTTACCTAAAAGGTTGGGAGGCTTAGCACTCCCAGATCTTAACAGTCATTACTCTGCTGCCCAACTCAGAGTGGTTATTTTTGGTTATATACTCAGCATGGCACCCAGTGGAGGGAACTGGAGGTTCAGAAGGAGGACCTTATCAGCCTGAACAAGATTCTATTAGCTGTCCTGGTTATCCCAATAAGAGACATCACATCGAACACATACACAGTGAACACACTGAAATGTTGGAGAGTGTTACTAGACTTCAAAAAACTCATCTATGTTGTAGTAATAATATTTATATTACTTAAGCTAATGTTCTTATATTACTATACTATGTTAGCTTGGATTTCTGTGTGTTGTAGTTATTTCCTTTGTATGCCTGTTATTCTTAAAATCTCTTGAGTAAGCAGTTTTTTTTAAAAGGGACTGTGACAGGAGTCTGAGACTGAAAAATCATACAAATGTCAAGGGACAAGAAATACTATTTTTTTTAAAAGTGCAGCATGTTATAATAACTAGTGTGTTCCAGTATGTCTATTTCAGCCAAAAATATATTTTAATTTTATTTTGATTACAAAATATGATGAATTTAACATACAAATAGTCTCATGGCAAAAGGACAAAAAGGGGAGAGGGGAAGGTTTCTTATTCTGGATTATTAGTTCTAAAAAAACTTCTTATTCCTTGTATTGCTGAAAATGCAAGTGAATCGTATTTATTACAATATTATTCTTTTCATAATTCAAGACCCATGACTAGTTAGTAATGATTCTTTGATTTTATTATTATTGTTGTCTAAAAAAAATACAGATCTCCCTTCCTGCCACTGAATCTAAACCCACACAATATCAGATAAAAGACCCCTGCAAGAGGGAAGCCTGAGGATTTTTTCTGTAACCATTATTCAGTTAACAACTACGTTTTTGTAAATAAGGTCTAAAATCATGCTTGTCATTTGAATCAATAGGAACCAAGGCATTCAATACAGAAATTCACCTAGTCTCTTGTTGTGAGAAAACTGACCCTGTCTCCTCCCGGTGGGGGTGGCGGGGAGGGACATGTTCTAATGCCTAAATCTAAGTCTTCTTTGATTTCTCTGATCTGATTCAAAATAGATGTACCCCAAAGCATTTTCACTTTGCAATTTATAATCTCATTCACATTCTCCTGTATTCTGCATTTTAGAGAGCGAGAAGTACAACCAACACATAGAAAACCACACTAACACCAAGCTGCATACACTACATATGGTGTTTGACAATTGATATATTCATTTAGAAGAAATTCCTTCCCTGTTTTTGGATGTCTGAATATGTTCTCTGTCTCAGTATAGCAATAAATGTTGCATTTTCTACACCTAAAAAAAACTTTTCTTTCAGATATTTTCTAAGATTTTGTCAGATCCATATAGTGGCTGGAGGTTAGCACATCCTTCAACTTCATTCCTCTCCTAAATGACACAAGCGGGGAGTCACCTATATTTTTTCTCAAATTCTCATCCTCCTGTTGCTGCCTGCAGGGTGGGGGTGGTGTGTTAGGGTTGGAAACCCTAACACCACATTTCCATGTGTTTGTCATTTTAACCCTGACTACTGCATTAGCAAAGATTTTTGCAATGAATTGCCTTATTTTTTAAGATAGTATATTGGTATCCTTATTTGCTTGTGGAAACACAGGGCCCTCTGGGCCCTGCAATATTATCCCTCCATAATTGTATCCTTATTTGCATGTGGGAGTGCAGGACCCTCCAGGCCCTGTGCTCCAATCCATCCATAATTTTTGGGCTACAGTAACTGTATCCTTATTTGCCTGGGGAGCAGAAGGCCCTCCAGGCCCTGCATGCCTATCCCTCCATAGATGTGTATAGGTTGCATAACTTTGACATCTCTACATATGTTAGCCTCAGATTTTCAACATACCCTTCTTCTGACCCCATCTGATGAACAGGGGTGGTGAAAAGTTTCATATCCCAAACAAATGGTGATCTCACCAACCAACCATGAAATTGCCTTCTGGGCTGGATTTGAGTAATTCCACTGATGTTGTTCATGAGGTGGGGTCTCAAAAAGTCCATGTTGAAAATTTGGTATACAAATATGCAAAAATGGCAACATTATGCATCAAAGTTGAAAACCCCATGAAATACATCAGTCTGAAATCCTTTATCATGACAATGGATCCTTTTTCATGAGAATGAAAACAACTCACAAAAAAGGATCCCTTCTCATGAAAAAGGAATCAGAAAAAAGTAAGTCCAAAATCCTTTTTAATGAGATCCTTTTTTGTGAGAAAAAAATAGCTCATGAAAAAGGATCCCTTCTCACAAAAAAGAATTGCAGAAAAAACTAAGTCTGAAAATCTTTTTCATGAAAATGGATCTTTTTCATGAGATGAGAGGATTTTTCATTGTCATGAAAAAGGACTCATGAAAAAAGCTGCATAAAAATGAAGTCAGAAATCAATTTTTGTGAGCCCTGATCCTTTTTCATGAGAACGAAAAAGGACTCATGAAAAAAGCATTAGTGAGTCATGAAAAAGGATTTTAAATGTAAAAAAAGTATTGCAAGGTTATTTTTCCAGATAGGTGCAGAATCCACCTAACAGAGTACCAATGAGTAAGATATATATGTTGGTATCACTAGAGGAGTTCATTTTTGAGGGATTGAATTTTTGGGGGGAAAAAACAGAAAACAAGATGTGTGAAAACAAAAAAAGAATTTTCTCTCCCAAAAAAAAGATTGGCGACTCACAAAAAAGAATCCTTTTTTTGTTTGAGAAATTTATTTTTTCATTACATGAAGCTATCCAGGAAAGTGAAAGTCCCATTGAAAATTATGGGAACTTTAGAATGTAATAACTTTGGAAAGGATTAATATTTTTTCAATAAACAAGTGTGAGGCACTTCTGTGACCCAAGCCCTTTCTACAATGAAAATGTCATACCAAAATTCCAAACTGTCAGGGCATAAGGCGATGACATAAAAACAGCAAAAAATTATGATGTTTTTTAAGGTTTTTGCACTATCTGGATCTCAGAACTTGCACATCCAAGCACAACAAAATGTGGCATGTGAAGAGATCTGCCAAACAGACTGTGCATGGAAACTATTGTGCAAATCTATTGAATGTTTGTGAAGTTATTAAAGTGCAAAATTTGAGGTTTAACATAGAAATCCATGCTCAGTCCTAACTGCAGTGGCACTACCATGCCACTATAATTAAGGAATAATTAATGGGCCTCCCCTTTTGCCATAGAGAGACGTGGCATAATTTGCCATTATAAAGGAATGTTTATAATGGCAAACACACACATGGTTCTCCTTCCTCTGTGCATGCATCCTGCAGCATCTCCCTTCTTGGCTTGCCACTTCCTTCTGTCCCGCAGCCCAGCAGCCAACCAAACATGGTGGTAAGTAGAGTTAAATATACAATAAACAAGAACTTCTTCTTTTACAGATACAGGGATACCAAAATATTTAAAAACAAAAAACTGTGAAACCGCCGAAAATTAAACCTGCCGACTGGATGAAAGTATGCCACACTGAAACTACTACTATTTTACATAATTGCTGTAGCCAAGAAGGGGAGACCAAGCAATTATATAAAATACAATATGGGGTAGTGCATGTAAACTCTTATTTTACACACACCCTTGGAGTTAGATGCTTTGCACAAACCCCTCGAGCTTCGCTTTTGGGGTTTATGTAGCATCTAACCCCTCGGGTGTGTGTAAATTCTTGTTAAACACACCACCCCATACTTTATTCTATATATAATGTAAATTAGGGTATGTGTCATGCTGTTATAATGTCACACCTTGAGTGGTTGGACACAAGGCTTCAGGTCGAGTGCGTCCAACACCCAAGAAGTGATGTATTCCCTGCATGACACACACCCAGGAGTGCATTATTCCTATTATACAATGGCTCGTTTCTGTGAAACGTGAAAAAATAGATACAAAAATACATTCAAAAGTAGATTTTTAGTAGGTTTTTTTAATGGGTAGGTATACATTACAAAAAAATAGTGCATATTTACTGTTTTGTGCTTTGTCCTGTAGGTGGGGCTGCTGCTTCAAAACTCCTTACCAGTGTGTATTAGAGTGTTTCTGCTTGTGTCCTTTTCATTTGTCCTCCCCTTTGACTCGCTTTTCTTTCACCCCCCCACCCCTGAATTAGATTTACACTGAAACTGTCCATAGTCTCCAAAAATACATGTTTTGAGTGGTGAACTGTTGTACTGACTCTGAGGAAAGGGAAATGGAGTTGAGAATCGGTACATGGGGCACAGTGCTTTAAATAGCACACATGCTTACAGTCCATTTATTTTCATAACTCCTTCCTGTTACTGTCAGTGGATTTTTGTACAAACAAAAAATGATATTCTGCTTTTTAACCAATGCACTCAGTCTGTTCAGGGGAGGTGGGGGCAGCACTGTTTCTTGAATGGAGCACCAATAGCACTGTGTATGTGCTAACTCTATTAGCGGGAACTGCCGATCGTGAAGACAGCTATGATCTATGTTTATTTATTTAGAAATATAAGGGCAGAAATATGAATGTAAGGATCTACACAGCAATTTAGACAGTGGGATGGTGGGCTTGATCTTTGGGTGGGAGTATGGAAAGGGAGTACTAAAGCCGATCACATTCGCAATGACAGCTTATATTGGTGGTCTCATGCTTTGGCTTTGTTTTCCACCACCATTTTCTTTTTGCATTTGGGATTCATTTGGGAACATTTTGGGGCTGTGTCTGCACTGTATAGTGAGGGAAGTGAACATCTGTACGAGGGATTATGGATGCTGGCACTATGGGTACAGAGTGCAGTGCGGCTACTGGGCAGTGGGCAATAATTAATTAACATACTGACATGTGTCATTTGATCATGCGTACTGGGACTTGATCTGTGATTTTAAGATGGGATAGTCTCATGGATCAAGCCCTAAACTGACCAGTCAGACAACATCATTCTTTCTTGCCATTGTATAATGTATAATACATGGTTGGTCCCTTTTCCCATTTAAAAAGCCCTAATTTCTTTCCCCATATATAATGGTAGTCAAGTATGGTATCATTTGATTTGATAACATTTTATTTTTATACAGGAAAACATCTTTAGAGGAAAAACCTCTATTTTCAAAGAAGGTCCTGTGACCTTAACTAGCTGCCTTTATGGGAAACAGTAAAAAGTATCCAGCCTTATGTATTATATAAAGCAAATGATTTCAAAGTGTGGTACATGAGGAAATAATATCATCTTGGGGTTAAACAAGCTCATAAAGATCACTCACCCTTTGGGCTTGTGGCTTTATGGCTTGTTCAATTGCTTGATGGTATCATTTCCTTATACATCACAGTTTGCCATCATTTATTCTGTATATATATATATATATATATATTAGAGGCAAAAAACTCCATTTAATGCATTAGTTAGGGTTGTTCCACAGTGACAAAAGTGAGGAAATTCGCTGTTAGGGTTGAAAACCCTAACTCGTACCCACCCCCACACACACACAGACACACACACACATTCAAGTATGGGGGAGGACCAAGTCAACACAACCAATGACAGACATCCAGCAGCAGGTGACAGAAATAACAAACAATTGTCTAAATGTACTACTAGACATCCCCACCCACCTGACCAGGTACTACATGCTCAGTGGAGATCAACAGCAAAACTGAGGCCATGTACACCAAACGTACACATCCCTGATTGCAGCTGCACACAACGTACCACACTTAGTAGTTGCATGGCCTTACCTACCGATACCCCACACCACACCACACCACTTGTGGTGGGGCACCTGAGTAATAGAGTTAAGCAAAACCAAGGAGTTGTACAGGTATAATATCTCTGATTATAACAAGGGTTTGAGAAATGCAGCTTTAATTGACTGTAAACATTGTAACAGCCTTATGTTTAGTTTTATTAACATACATGTAGAGCCAACCATATGATGAACATGGTTTAATGTTGTTTAAAATACAGTTTTATTATGATAGCAATAAGCCACTCCAGGTATTATGTTAATGGTCAGTTTGTCACTGTCTAGCGACATGTGGCACTCGGATATGCCTCATTCAACATTAAACCCCTACAGGTGATTAACAGACCATTTAACATAACTGTTGGTCATGCCTTATTGCTTAATTGTCTTTATGAGTAGATACCTCTGCTAGGCACTGCAGCAGCTTTGTAACACAGTGTCCCACCCAGTTACACCATACACTGTCTAGTTGCTGGAGAATGGCTGTGAACATGAACTCATGAAGATGAACAGTGTAACTTGATCATTACAGTCATCGAAACCCTAGTGTGATTATAACTGACAGACTCAGTGATAGAGGATAACCCTGCTGTCCTAGTACATTTACCCCATTATGAGTTAAATCAATGCTAAAAGACATTCTGTTTATATCTACACCATACCTACTTGATTCCTGTTGTAGCAGAATTAACATAGTTATCACTTTGATAGCATCAGTGACAGAAGTGTGGCAACCCAAACAGTAGGCATACAGCCTGAGTATGAAACAACTGTTAAAAAATCACACTGTGTCCATAAGTGGCATAGATCACTCATTGCAACAATAGCAAATGTATTACTATTTGAATAAGTTAGTCATCACAGATGCAATGAGATTGTCTTTATCAGGTACAAATATACTCAGTAAGTGCCTACAGGAAAATCTATCCTATATACATGTCTGATACAGGTACATCATTGTTGGCTCAGTAGTGCTATGATATTTAGAAGTTGCTTGGCCTGATCCATGCAATTACAATCTTTCTTACAAAGAATACTTACTGCATCTTTAATATTGAAACACACTGAAGGTCTATGATGTACATCAGCAGTACACCTTCATCAGTAAGAATGCATGTGATACTGGCAGTACCAATTTCAGGCGTTGAACAGGCAATGCTTTTCCATACGCTTACATCAGCCTCTCTATGTTGAGTAAACCATTGCAGTAAATGTACTACTATGTAAATCACCTACTAAATGTATCACTACTTTTATCTTGAGCATGCTAGTGTCTTGTAGTTAATTTATGTGCTTCTCTTAATTAATGCATACTCAGTAGTGTTAAAACCTTTCTACAACTGTCATCATGCACCTTCAGCATTTATATTGAATAACGACACAGTACCAGTTGTGGTGTGGTGTGGGGATTGGTAGGTAAGGCCATGCAACTACTAAGTGTGGTACGCTTGTGCAGCTGCAATCAAGGATGTGTACGTTTGCTATGTACATGGCCTCAGTTTTGCTGTTGATCTCCACTGAGCATGCAGTACCTGGTCAGGTGGGTGGGATGTCTCGTAGTACATTTAGACAATTGTTTGTTATTTCTGTCACCCTGCTGGATGTCTGTCATTGGTTGTGTTGACTTGGTCCTCCCATACTTGAATGTGTGTGTGTCTGTGTGTGTGTGGTGCTGGGGGGTGAATTGAGTTAGGGTTTTCAACCTAACAGCGAATTTCCTCACTTTGTCACTGTGGAACACCTAACTAATGCATTAAATGGAGTTTTTGCCTCTAATTTCCTTTTTTGAGAATGATATTGAGAAATAGTGAACGATCAGATGAGGGTGCACGGGCCCTTTGGGCCCAAGGCCCCGCCACATGATGTCTTGTGGCATAGTAACAGAGCAGCAATGCAAACAGAAATGCTAACAGTGCAATACATGGTAACACAAGCTAATGATAACAGAAAGGGTAACACACGGTGGTGTAGACGGGAACAGTGTGCCATGTGATGTCTGGTCACATAGTAACATGGTGCCTGTAAATGGAAATATCAATGGGCATGGTGACGCTAAAGTGAAACAGAAAGAGAAACAGTCGGTACACACAAATGGCAAAAAGTAACAGAAAGCATAGCGCTTAAATGAAAAGGCAAAGGATGACGCATGTGGCATGGGTATTGATTATCAGCCCTAACTCTCACCCCATGACCTGTGTAAAGCAGCAGAAGTATAGGAGAATGGAGTGAGAGTTAGGACTCATGATCCCAATGCACACCCAACGCCGGGTTGGGGGTGGGTGGGGTGCAAGGGGTTTTTCAACCCTAACAGCAAATTTCTCACTTTTGTCGCTGTGGAACAACTCTAACTAATGCATTAAACTGAGTTTTTTGCCTCTAATTTCCCTTCTTTTTGAGAATGATAACAAGAAATAGTGAATGTAATGCAGCAGCGGGAGCGGGGCCCTCTGGGCCCCGGGCTCCCACCACATGATGTCTTGTGGCATACTAACAAGGACAGCAACGCAAACAGAAATGCTAACAGTGGCGCACATGGTAACACAAGCACGAATGAGAACAGAAAGGGTAACGCACATGGTGGCGTAGACGGGAATGGTCTGCCACGTGATGTGTTGTCACATAGTAACATGGTGCCTGCAAACAGAAATGTCAATGGGCATGGTGATGTAAAGTGAAACAGAAAGATAAACAGTACTGTAGACAGAAAATGGCAAAAAATAACAGAAACGCAAGCGCAAATGAAAACGCAAAGGATAACGCACATGGTGGCGCAGACGCTAACGGAAGTGAACGGGTACGAACCGTAGCGAAAGGGCAACAGTAACAGTAACGTATACAGGCTTGTTTTCCCAAACCTGCATTGAGAAAGACAGTGAGTACAAATAATGTATGCAAAATAATGAGTATCGGCGCAGAAAATTAGATCTTGGAATACTAAATACATTATATCTCAGGAACTGTACGACGTAGAAAAACAATTTAAAAGTCATATTATTTACAATTGTCCTGGCTAATTTGGACCTTAGCCCCATTAGGGGGCTAAGAAATTTTCCGATGAAAAGTCCGTATTTTGCACCTTTTCCGAGATACGGGCCCTGAAAGGCGCGGTGAACGCTGTAATGTTATCCTATGGGAAAAAAAGAAAAGTTCAGAGTACCATAACTTTGCCTCCCTGTAATGTTTTTTCACCAAACCACTGAAAGGCACATCTGTGGGCTGTTGGCTGTCTTCCCTCCAAATTTCAGGAAAAAAGACCAAACCGTTATTTTGCAGCAGGGATCCAAAGGATTTCTGTTATGCGTTAGGCGCCGTAATGTTATCCTATGGGAAAAAATGTCAACTTTGGAGTGCCGTAACTTTGCCGCCGTGTGATATTTTTTCACCAAACTACTGAAAGGCACAACTGTGGGCTGTTGACTGTCTTCCCTCCAAATTTCAGGAAAAAAGACCAAACCGTTATTTTTCAGCAGGGTGCCAAAGGATTTCTGTAATGCGTCGGCGCCGTAATGTTATCCTATGGGAAAAACTGTCAACTTTGGAGTGCCGTAACTTTGCCGCCATGTAATATTTTTTCAATACAACACTGAAAGGCACATCTGTGAGATGTCGGCTCCATTCCCTCCAAATTTCAGCTCAAAACTCCCAACTGTTCTTTTGCAGCGCAGTGCCAAAGAATTGCTGTCATTTTCCACAGACTAGAAAAAACTACTGTCGAATTTGGCGAAAGCTTGTAGACTTGGTAACACTTTCGTGAGCACGAAAGTAATTTGTGAAAGTACTTTTTCCAGAAATTTGAAAAACATATTTCTGGGGTGTTTTACCACAAAATAAAGACATGGCAAGCATCCTCAGGGCCTGACTAGGTGAATACAAAAAAAATTAGATTGCTAGAGGGTCCCAAATTTAAATGCCAACCATTTTTCTGATCACCAACTGAAAACAAAATGGCCGATTTGTGAAAGTAACAGGCCCATTTGTGAAAGTAACAATGCATTTGCGAAAGTGTTGAACTTTTTGTTAACTTTTCCCATTGACTTATAATGGGAAACTGTTTTTTGAATAACTTTTGAACCGTTTAATATTTTTTCACGAAATCTTTGAAAGACACATTGGGGACCCTGGCTGCATGTTCCCTGAAGATTTTGGGCCAGTCACACAAACCGTACGACCTGTAGGCGCGACCACAGAATTCCAGAAAAGCGTAAATGTGCACAGATCACACTTAATAACTCCGCAGCTGTATATCTGACCAGTACGAAACTTGGCAGATCCCAAGGCCTATGGTTCTTGGATCATGAATTCCAAATTTCAGGCAAATCCATCAAACAGTTGCAAAGTTAGGTGCAAAGTTTTGGGGTTTAACATAGAAATGGCTCCTCAACCCTAACTATGGTAGCACTACCGTACTACCATAATATATATATATATATATATATATATTACTCCAATATTTGCTTATATAGCAGTGCAGTACCTATTTTTGGTATGCACTAGTTGATTGCCCTGGTACCACTATTAATATCTAACTACAGTATCTTGATATCACAGGTAGTTATTCACAAATGAATAATATTTATATGATAATAATAGTCATAATAATAAAAACAATAATTAATTTTTTAATTGATTTCAGAATGTTTTGTTTGGACAGCAACATTGAACCGATACTAATTTTTTGGTGTGACCCAGGAGCACAGACATGGAGGTTAAGTGACTTGCTCAAGGTCACAGATAATATGTGAGTGGCAGTCATAGGATTTAAATCCTCGTTGTCTGTGTCTTGATGATGATGGCAATGAAGGAATAGCTCAGCAGCTATACTGAGTATGATCACAAATGATGGTACATTGAACATGTAAATAAAGCGTGTGTGTGTGTGTGTGTGTAACAGCTAGTATAGTCATGGAATAGTTTTAAATTGAGTTCCCATTATGCCTATATTCTGTATTATGAAAACAGTCTGTCTACAATTCTTCGAATACCATAAGCAACTACTTCCATGCTAACTACTTTATAATGATTAAAAAAAACTTGTGTGATGGAAAGAAACAGTTTCATTCTGACTCACAAATTACACTAAACTGGCAAGATCGGTGGATTCCCCTGAGGATGGCAACTAACTTCAGGAAGAACTGACAAAGCAGCAAAGTTGTTTGGACTCCTGGGGCTAAATCTTCAAAGCCCCAAGAATGCCGCAAGCCCCTGGTGCACTGATCATTTGGTTCACGGGGCTTGTGGAATTCTTCTGGCCGGAGATCAGGATTTTCAGTCCCAAGTGACAAATGCAACAAGTTGGACTGAGGAAACTGTGGCAACTGCACCCAACGTACTAAAATTGGGTGCGGTTGCATCAAAAGAGTATGGCACAGCAGCACCAAAAAACAGGTTTGATGCAGAGCTTCATGGAAGCCCTGCATCACCCTTTTAACAAGCATTTGTCAATGTCGAATGTTGCCTTGCTGACATTGGCATTGGTAGTGCAGGAGTTAGGGAGATACATAATAGGAATGGTAGTGAAGTATTGAACTGATGCCAACCCCACCCCCACCCTGCAGAGACTGACAGGCATTGGGTGTGCCTCTGGGTCGTCGGCCATAACGGTCATGCCATTTCACCACACCCTACGCTGTAGACACTGACAAGTGTTGCGGTGTGCCTTGGGGTCTTTAGGCAGGGATTGACAAATTTGAAAATAAAGCACTTGTCCAAGACAACTGGCCTTACCAAAAATGGTGGTCCCGTTGTTGGGAGTGGTAGTCCATGGTCAGAAGGCTAGACTTAATGTAGCAACAAAAAACTTGTTGTGGGGATTGTATTAATACTAGGCAGATGTAGAACATTAGGAAACAGGAAAAATAATTCATGAAGGAAAAGTTTTAATATATTCTTTTTCCCTGGTTTCCTTCTCTCTCTCTCTCTCTCTCTCACTCACCATACTATACAACCCATCCCACGTCACGTCCCACACCCTTTCCAGAGACAGAAGTGAAGTAAATAGGTTTGTATACAGTATATATTTATTTTCAATTATTTGTTTTTTCAATTATCAATTTTGCTGCATTCTGTATGGTCGAATTGATCTGACATGACCCAACAGCCTGACACTTTTCCCCCCAAGATCTCCTCGTCCCCCTCTTCTTAAGAGTCACTTTTCGTTTCCTTTTTAAATTAAATCCATTTGTTTGATTTAGCTTCTTTTTTTAAGTTCTGTTAATAGATGACACTGAGGACAGACTGAAATAAAGGCAGAGATCTGCTCCCCAAATGCAACTTTCTGACTTCAAAATTGAATTACTCAGTTCAGCAGTGCTGTGTGAGACAAGTCCGTTCTCTGCACGACCACCCAGTTTTCATGTGTGCCACTCGCACAGAGTGCAGTTCCACCCACCCACTGTTCAACAGTGCGACCAACTGTCATGAAATTGATGAAATACCGTCGAGTGACAAGCAGTCTACAGTTTGCAATATATAGACTGATTTATCACTCTAAGTGGCTCGGCTGCTGCAATAGCTGGGTGCGAGGTACTGTGAAGGCTGCAACACTGTCTAAACCATGCTCGCTTCTAGTGCTGCTGCAGAATCACAGCTCCCTGAAAACACATGTGGTGCATCTCTTCTGTAGCTTGCTCTCTGGTGTGAAAGCCATGGCAGCAAGCAACCTGACTTCCTACCTACCCAATGACACCTAGTGGCAACAACTGAACAGTGCAGGACCCACAGGTAAAAACAAAACAAACGAGCAAAACAAACAAAAAAAAAAACAGACAGCATGAATTAATTTGGTTGCCCATGGAACAACTTCTGGCTCAGTTGATACTTGTTCCTGTCAGTAGACTGGTAGCACTGGACAACGGAATACTAGATTTTTCAATCCCTGTCTTCAGGCTTTACTCTCACCCCATGCCATAAGGAAATATGCTGAGATGGGTGCAGTTTTGGAGAATGGGGTAAACTTTGGGGCTGAAGAGTCCAAAGCACACCTTAATGCCTGTCACTGGCTACAGGGTCAGGGTGGGGGTGGAATGGCATGAGCATCACAGTCGACAATCCCAAGTCACACCCTGATGCCTGTCAGTCTCTACAGGGTGGGGTGTTATGGTTGGAAACCCTAACGCCCAGGTCATTTGTTGGTATTTTCACTCCAAATTTTCAACATGGGCTTTTTGTGACCCCACCTCATGAACAGTGGCACTATCAGTTTGTTAGCCATAAAGTGATTTTACACAGCTACTGAGCCATTGGGCGCCACAGGTGCGAAAACACATTTCAGGCAGGATGTGAAAAATGAGAGCTGTACTGTTCATGAGGAGGTGTAAAAAAGTGGCAATGTTGAAAATCTGGAGTGAAAATATGAAACATTTGTGAAATCACGAGCTTGCATAGAAACTGCACAATGTGTACCCTTAGCACAATTATCTTGGGGATTTTTTTAACCAAATTATCAACATAGGCATCTTGGGACCCTTACTCATGAACAGTGGCACTGTGATTTTGTTAATCTGTCCCAAAGCTTGATTTCCCACAGCAACCACGCCATTGTGTTCCAGATGTGCAAAAACACATTTCGGGCAGGATCTGAAAAATGACAACTGTACTATTCATAAGGAGATGTGAAAAAATGCCAATGTTGAAAATCTGGAGTGGAAATATTAAAAATTGTCGAAGTCACGAGCGTGCATGGAAATTGTGCAATGCACACTCATAACACACTAATTATTTGGAATTTTTTCACCAAATTTGCAACATAGGCTTTTTGGGACCCCCACCTCATAAACAGTGGCACTGTTATGTCATTAATCAGTCCTCAAAAGTGATTCCATGCAGTGACAGCGAAATCACCTTTTTGACTGAATAATGAGATGACAGTGCAGGTGTTGATGGGGGAGGGGTCCCAAGAACCCCATGTTGAAAATTTGATCCAAAATTCAAAAAAATGGCTGAGATATCCACCTAAGCTGAAACCTCCCATTGATTCCATTATACAGCTTACTGGCATTTCTACATTTTGCAGTTCGGCTTTGAAGAGTCCAAACATGTTCTTGCTTCACCGAAGATTGCAGTGTCGGACATCCGGAGGCAACTATGGGTTGGGGGGATGTAGGGAGGTGGGCTGAGCAGAGGGTGGGTGCAGGTTGCAGAAGGAGGTGCCATGGACAATGAGGGACCATTTTATTTTTTTCAGGGGAAAAAAACAGACATCGCGAGATGGTTTGTTGGGCATACTGGGTGGACTCCCATTGTGCCACACAAGGGGTGGGCGGGAGGAACATGCTGCTGTCAGCTTTGTGTGAGTGGCACCACACTGGCTCCCAGTGTGCCACACAATGTTGGGGGGACATACTGACATGGGGATTGCACCCCTAATGTTGGCTTTGTTTGGGGTTGTGTGGCTGCCATTTTTATTGAAATGTTTCACCAGGAAATGCATGTACAGGAGATGTGTCATCTCTGCTGCTGCATGACTAGCTTGTCTGTGATTGCAGCAGTAGATTTCTTTCAAGTTGGTGGCACTTTACATAATTTTTACATAAGCGGTAGTATGCCAGCTAATTGGGGAATGAGGAATGCACCTACTAAAGCATGACCTGCATTCACCAACACTCCACACCTCTCACTGTGCTACTACTGCAAGATGTTGCTTCTGCACTTCCCAAGACAACATAAAAATGAGCCCCTGGAGTTAGACGTTCAAAAGTGGCACACCTCCTCTGCATTCCGGCAAGTTTTTGAAGTGTCTGAGTTTCCTAAAGTGGACTAAGTTGCCAATGACACTATGTACACTAAGATCACTTTTGTTCAGTCTTTGTGGACGTAGTTTAGAATGACACTTGCAGTGCCTGTTCAATGCAAGCTATTTGAAACCACAGTTGATTGCCATAAATCTACTGCAGTTTCAAAAATAGCACCAGCTCTGTCTGTGTGGGGATAAACACAGTAGGTGCTGCAGATTTAGGCATACTGCCTCCACCTAAGGCTTCAACAATCCAGTCCCTAAACAGATACATAGATGCCATCAGCAGATGAGGACCGCTAGGTCCATACAGTCTGCCTGATTAAGCTGCCTAATGAAGCATCCAGTGACCCTATGTAGCCTCTAGAGTCCTAGATTCACTGACATCAAATGCAGGTGCTATACTTGAGGAGGAAAAACAAATGTAGGAACTACACACTTCTTGGGCGGCTGCTCGTGAGCAGAGTAAAAGGAAAAGGACCTGTGAATCATAACAGAAAGGGGCTGAAGCAAACAGTGTGCATATGCTGTCAAGAGGGACAGAAGAATGCTAGGGTGCATTAAACAGGGGTGTGGGGCTGTGGTAGGTGAACTAATCTTACAACTTTGTAAAACCCTGTTCAGACCCAACCTGGAGTACTGTCTGCAGCTCTAGGCTCCACAGTACAGAGAGTACATTGATGTGGTCAATAGGGTACAACTTTGCCACAAAACATATGAATGATTTGGGGGATATGGGGAGAGGTTGCTGCCCTTTAACATGTTCATCTTGGCCAGCTCAGTGGCACTAAGGGTTGAGGCACTGGATGCCACACCTTGTGCCATGCTGGCAACACGGATCGGAATGGACTCAGGTCACTTAGGGGTCATCAGGGGAAGGAAGGATTGAGTGTTCATAGACAGCTCTCTTTCCTCGGGGGGGGGGACAGTGCAGCACACTGTGGATTGACACCCAGCAGTGGACGGGTGTCAGCACAGGTGCTTCGCCAAGACAAGGGGAGGGCACCCATCCAGGGCATCTGGCTGCTCCAGCGGAGACAGGGTAGCTGCCTTGCCCATTGCACAGCTGGGTGCCGGGGAGAAAACAGGCAGAAAATGGCTGGGAGCAGACGGGGTCCATGATGACCCAACATGTTTGGGTCGGAGAATGTGTCCCTCTGAGGGAGGGACAAAGCAACCCACCGGGTTCGTGGAGGAGCCATAAAGCATAAAAAAACAAAATGTTCATCTTAGAGAAAATGAGTCTGAGAGGGGACATGAGTTCAGTCTCCTTTATGCTACAGGATGTTGGCAAGACTAGCGAGAAAGAAACATTTGGTCTAGTTTCCTACACCATGACACAAGGACATGTACTGAAGATCAGAGGTGTACATTTTAGGGGTAATATTAGAAAGAAATTCTTTTCAAAGGATGTGGTGAATCTATGGAACAGCCTAATAGTGAAGACAGTGGCTATAAGAGAAATAAAGGTTTTCTTGATAAGTCAGAACATTTTTCTGTTTGTAATGAGAGTCACAGGATACCTGGGTGGTACAGTACTGTAGACAACATTAGTACACATTTGTACAGCATGTTTGCTTATCTCTGTTTATGAAATGGGAATGAGGGCATGGATATAATGGACTTGTAGTCCCTCTGTCTTGAAATTTATCTTACTATGCTACTATGATATGACTGAAAATGAGCACAATATAAAAGTCTGGGAAGTCTGGGAAATCTGAAAACCTTGGGAGTTCTCCCTGTGAAAATTCACTGCCATGCCCACATTTCTGTACAGTTAGGGGCCTACCTGCATGGTTGTAATGGTGGGAAGGAACAATATCAGCTTTTTTTAGTTCAGACCATTTTTAATTTCTGCCTACAATCAATACATCAAAGAACCTATTATACAGATGAAATGCATGGAGATGCAAAAATAGGTACAAACAGCTCCCCAGTTGTGTCTCCACACTTTGCGAGTCTGTGGCAGGGTATATGTCCTTTCACCTGTCACCTTTTTCACTCCTCTGTGTTCCAGAAAGGGAGGGGCTAGGTGTTATCAGGGGCTCTAGGGAAGCCAAACCTGCCAGGGTTTGGCCTGATAACTCCTTCAAGGGCCTGTTTAAACCCAAACGAAGCTGACTAGAAAGTCAGCACCTTATATGGTAATTGGAGGTAGCTAGGTTTGAGGCAGCAGTTTAAATAGAGAATGTCTGAATGCAGAGGGGAACATTTGGCTGGAATCTGAAGAAAGAAGTAAATTCGGCAGAAAAAAAAGCTGAAGCTCTGGAAGGTGGTATGCTGCTGAATCTTTGATAGACTCTGCAAAAGCCATTGGGGGGCCTTTGAAATAGAAAGAGAGACAGAGAGAGGGACAGAGACAGAGACAAAGAGAGACATGCAGACAGAGAGTAGAGGGGCTGGTATATAAAGCTCCATAGTGAAATACAAGCTATGAAAAGACCGAGACTTACCAATTGGTTACCTCTAGATAGATGTTTGCTGAAGAGAAGTTGCCTGTTTTATTCTGTTGTTTGCAAAGAAAAGCCATTTGTTTTGGAATATTTAAATAGGAGGGCTTGCCCGAGGTTCAAAATGGGAAATAGCTCCTCCCACAACCTCGATTTAAACCCTCCTGCAATGCTTCTCCCTTGCTTTGGGAGTAGTTTTTCTGTGCTCCCTGCAAGGATCAAGGGGCTGTGCCTCCTTGTGCTCTGCTGCTGTGTCCATTTGTTGTCCGTTCCTGCCTCCCCTTTTTGTGGTTCCCTGTTGCCTTCCTTCCCCTTCCCCTTTCCCTTGTTTTGTTTTCCTCCTTGTTTGTGCTTAGCTTGTCTTGTCTCTTCTCTGAGCCATTGCTGCCTCCCACTTCAGTCCTCTGCTCCCCTCCTTGCCTGGCTGTGCTGGGGTTTTCCATGTTCTTGTTTTCTTTAGGGCATTTCACTTCCTCTGGACGTGCATACTCTTTCCCCACTGACCCCGTCCGCCATGGACTCCTCATGCATACACACTTCTGTCCATCCGCCCGCATGCTGCCTACTCCCCCTTGTCTCTTCAGCACTTCCTACTCGGCCTTCATACCTGCACCACCTGTCATGGTAGCACTTCTCTGCTACACTACCATTTATCCACCATGTATATCTCTGCATTGCTTTTTCTCCTCTGGCATTGCCGTGGGGATGGGAATCGGATGGACGCCACAGATCTTATTCGACACCCACTACCGTAAGTTTGTGGGAGCATTGTCTACAACTGAATTTGACTTTTAACGACATGTGTTGCCTAAGTTGGGGGGGGCGCAGGGAGGGTAGATGCTACTACAAGAGCTCTGCATTCCCAGAGAACCTACCATGTAAGCCAGTTAATGCAATATCTTTGCCATCATAATTCTAAAACATATCATCACATTGCATTTAATTAGCTTTTTGGGATCTGTCACATGTCTTGACAAGGCTGATATTATGTTCACACCCCATAAATTCATTCTTTAATCTGATGTCCATACCATGGCTACCTGTACACTAGCCTCCTCAGATTCAAAAGGCTCCCATTATATCTCTATCTATTCATTACAAGACAGCACCCTACTCATTTTCAATGACAATTTCCTTAAGCGCATTCTTACTACTTCAGCTCCCGTACATGGCTTGTTGCAGTCACCTGTCTACTACAATTTATTTCCCTCAGCAGTTGCTCACCCATAGCCTGTCTTACAGTAACTTCCCTATATGTAAAACTACATATTCTGCCATCTGCCATCAGCTGGAGCCCTGTTATGATGCCACCATACGGCTTACACAAGAAAGAGGCATCCCATCTAATCCTGCGCCACTGAATCTACCTTTCTACTGACTTCTGCTCCTCTGTTTGCTATCTCTCTTGCTACATAATGCTTCTCCTCATTCATGCCATGCTCCACGTCTTTCTTCCTACTCATTATGTTTTGTCCCTGCATTTACTATCCCTACCATCCCTCTATCTTCTGCAATGTCATATACTATCTCCCATTATATCCCAGTTCATCTTCAGTATCTACTCTCTCTCTCTCTCTCTTCAGCAGCATTTGAGCTTTGCCAGCCCATACCAGCATACCATTCAGGACTATGTCCCTAACTCGTACTTTCTGAGGTGCTGAGCAAAGGTAGGCTTCCCCTTCCTACCATGGATGGGATTCTGTTACATTCAGTACTTCCTGATACATACCTCTATAATCTACAGACTGTTACATACCTCATACCAGTTGCCACTTTCCTTTGGGAATGGAACTTCCTCCTACTTACCAACATGACATCCTCCATTCCTAACTCTGCTTGGCAGCACTGAGTGCAGGTTAGCTTGCCCCAACTACCAGGGATGGGAGCCATGTCTACAATCTACAGACTGTTACCATACCTTCTCCAACTCATACCAGTAGCTGCTTTCCTTCAGGAATGGAACTCCTATGCCCCATGCACCCTCATCATTCTAACTAGGCCTTGCTGCCCCAAGTTACTATCATTCACCTCTGCTGTCCCTGAAGGTTGCCTGAGTCTACAGTATACTGTTTCATCTCATATATTCTCAACCTGTTACCAGCTGCCACTTCTCTTCCAGAATAGGACTTTGCCCTACCTGCTTCTCAATTTTACCTTCTCTGCAACCTAGACTCATCATCCTCTCTGCTGACTTCCATGGCCGGAAGCCTGATTCTGACATGGACTGTCTCCACAGTTTGCAGCTAGGCCACTGCGACATGCCATTTCCATTCAGGACTGGAACTTCTCAACCAAATTCTCTCATCATCCTACATTCACTGGCAACATATAGTCCAGATCATCTTGCTCTGCCTGCTGCTTCGACCCTGGAACCAGGACGTCATCGATTTGTTTGCCTCCATAATGCCAGTTTACAATATCCCTTCGTTCACAGGCCCCTTCTGCTTTGAATGACTCCACTAGCCATCCCACTCTTCCATGGATCTTTGTTCTCTTGCCCCTTTGGCCTCTTTTCCCTCATCATATGGATCATGCAGGCTTGTTCAGTCCCTCTCTCTCACTCCAGGTCGACTGCCTCATTTATTTCTTTGCTGCAGGTCACCTGTTTGACTGCCATCTGAACATGTTTTCTTTTGCAGAATGGAGAACTTGTCCTTCATCGTTCCAGCACCTTCCATCATTTTCTGTAGTCGTTTCCAGCCTTCTTAAGATGTGGGACTCCTGTTGCTCATGATGCTTGGCTTGGTTCTTTGGCCTGCCATGGAGCATCATCTGATGCCTGCTTCAGCTTTCCTGCAATTCACTGCTGTTCATCATGGAACTGACCCGGTCCTGTTCCTTCCAGCTCTGGATGTCATATGACTTCGCCTGGACTGTGGTCTTGACTGGATTATTCATTCAGTTCCTCAGGATCCATCCTGGTCTTCCTTCCCATTTGGATGGCTACCTTTTCATCTTTGCCTTGTGGGCTTGGGACTTTGTACTGTTTGCTGTGGCTCTTTTGGGCCTTGTACCCTATCTCTGACCAGTACTTCTATCCAGTTATTTGCTCTTCCATATGATCCATCTCATACTCCTACTCTGGCCATTCTAACAGTACCCTTCTACTATTAATTGGATAACTCGTTCATTACTCCGGAGATATATTTCTGTCAGCAAACATCCCTTAGCTAAACATGCCACATAGACTCTTATGCCATCATAGAATTTTACACTACCCAATCAGCTACTCACGATCATTCAATAACTCCCATTAGCTTGGACATTAGGAAGATCTTCTCCGTCTGTATTGGATGTACAACCCAAATCCCATCCATTTAACCACCGTGACTTCCCAGACTGCCTCATCTCACTGACTATCCTCATACATGAAAAGGACTTAAATCCTTCTGCTATGTTCTGGCATAGTAACCAGCATCACTTCTATGGATACCGGGAATCACAAGATAACCATTCAACTAAGGACATTCTGCATTTTCCTTGTCAACCTAGTCTTCCAAAACTGTTTCATTCACCAAATTACTCGACTCCTACTTCTCAATAGACATTGCTCTTTTTTGAATTTCACAGATATCTTCCAGAATATTCGATGGGGGACCTCCACTGACTAGCTGATTACTAACTCCACACCATCCAAATCATCATCTTGCTCCTGGACTTCGCTATTCCGCACTACACTCACCTGTACTTTTTCACCAAGTACCTGAAGCTGGGTTAACAGTTCTTCCAGCAGAACCTTCAGTCTCTTCTTCTCGATTTACCTTAGTAAACTTCTGCAGTAAAAGACCATCACTGAGAAATGGCTCTCTTAAATTTGATCTGGCAATTCGTATTCAATCAAAAAAAATTTCACCAACTCAGCTTTGCCTCCCACTCAGTATTACACAGCAGTAGCACTACGATTCCATAATATCCTGCTCTGATCGATCTCATTACATGTGCCTCCAAGCTTTTCTCCGTACTTCGGCATCAGGATTACTGGTACACTTACTAACCTATGTCACCACAGTGCATCTCCTAGACAATTACATCACACGAATAACCACACTTACTTTGGGCAGTGTACCAGCAGATCATTTACTTATAAAATCACAGATCTCATGACCAAAGAAGCCATCCATCCCTCACACTGAATTTTCAATGAATTCCTATATACATTAGGGTACCACCGAGATTGCTCCATAGCTTTTCTTCTATTTATTTACTAATCACTTATGGTATTCTCATCAGTCAACCAATCTCTCTTCTACTCATTTCACTCTGGGATGCTTACTTAGTGACTTATTGCTTACTATTCAATTTCTTATTGCCAGACTACTTTGAACATCAGACCTTTCACGAATCGGACCTGTCACCAGAACTTTACAAATCATTGCAAATGCCACAGCATACTGTCTGGTTTTATCTATCAGATTATGCTCTCTTAACTCATTATGCCTTTACAATCTCTTTGGACATACATCTTTCATTACCTTGAAAATAAGGATTGCATTATCCCTTCTTTAACTGGATCTGCTCCACACATAGAATTCTATCATTCTTACGGAAAAGAAGTACCCTCCATCATCATGCTCATCATTCAGTCTGTATTATCCTCAGATTGAGAACAAATCAACATCTCCAAGGAAATCAATGACTCTTTCCTATTCTTTTCTACTTCATGGATGCTTCCTTAGTGACTCCTCATTCATTACTCAGTTCCCTGCCTCCAGTCCATACCTTGATATCCATACCTTTCACAAGCTGGATCATTCACCAATGACTCCTTGTACCGTTGCATTTCTGCCATTCCTAATTTAGTACCTTAACAATCCAGTCATTCTCCCTCTGCTCCTACACCTTTGCAATTCCATGGGACAAGCATCATTCATCACCTTGGAAAATTGACTTCTTTGCCATCCTCATCTGGATTGACTTCATACTTTGTATTCTATAGTTCATGCAGAAGACCGACTCTTCAACCTCAGGATCATCGTACAATCAGCATCATCCATGGATAGAGGATGGCTCATTGTCTCTCCAGGCAGTTTACCAATCTTAAATTAGCTTTGGTTACTAGAACCTAGGCCCTTCTCCATTTAGTATGCCCAGACAATGGACAGACATCCAGCCATGGGTTCTCAGAGGTTTTCTCCACCTGGGGGGGTTTCCTCTCCTGAGTGCCAGGGGGGTCATACTCTCCGTGAGTTGAAGGAGTTATCATTTTGGGCCTTCCATTCCTTACAAATTACTACCTACATACCTACTACTCAAGGGTGGGAATAGAGTAAAGCCACAAAAAGTACTACAAGTTACACAAGCACTTTATACCCCATCTCTCAGTATTGCTGTTCCACAAACATTTAATGGGAGGGCTTGCCTAAGGTTCAATGTGGGGAATAGCTCCTCCCACAACCTCGATTTAAGCCCTCCTCCAATGCATCTCCCTTGCTTAGGGAGTGATTTTCGTCCACCACCATCCCACCATCCTTTCCTCCTCCTCCTTCTCTGGCACTCTTCTCACCCTTGTTCATGGGTCTTCTATTCCCTGCAAATTACTACCTACATACCTACTACTCAAGGGTGGGAATAGAGTAAAGCCACAAAAAGTACTACAAGTTACACAAGCACTATATACCCCATCTTTCACTAATGCTATTCCACAAACATTGAACTGTCTGCCCCATATGTGAGTGTTCTCTAAAATATCCACCTCCAAGCCACCAGATTGTGCATGTGCATATATACATTCAGCAATACTGTATGCCTAAAGGTAGTTCTTAGTCACAGTGCAAATGGGGCTTCAGGGATGTCAGTTTTCACAAACAGGGTTAGCACTCACAAATTTGCCTATTTGCAACTGTCCAAGGCATTGATGCATGGCATTGGAGGCTGGCAGTATATCCTAGAGGTTAAAGCAATGAGCTGTGAATGAACTTAGTACATCCAGCAGACCTTGGATTGATTTCTGCAATCTCCACTTGTATACTGTGTGACTCTAAGCAAGTCACAATCTCATGGGTGTAGCCAGGCATACTCCAAGTACTCCATGGTGTGCAATTTTATTTAAGGGGGGTTTCCATGAAAACTAACAAAGAAAATGCTGAACCTTTCTGTAATTTTATTCATAGGAGTCAAAACTAGAAGGACTGGTCACTAATACTCAAGGCCCCTAGAATTCTGCAGCCACAGAATTTTCTTGAGTACAATCTACTATGAACTTCATGTGCCGCAGAATTCACTCTTTGGTGATTTTTTTTTATATTTCTGTTTATCCATAGAATCTGGTTCCCTTCCCCTCTTTTTATATCCAACACCCCCCATATGCTCAGAATGTGATGTTATCATTGCTATATCATACATTAGCTAATGAAACGGCTGCATTCTGCAACAGAAATGAACAGTCACTTATCTACCACAGCTCCCACTGCCAGAGACAGTGGCACAGCACATCATGCATGGTGATATTTGCTCAACCTGCACTACAGCCTAATACAGTTTTCATTCTTACATTATTACACTAGGGCCAACTTAAACAAAACCCTGTCAATAGCACAGACCTGTTAAGTCCATACCTCACTTTGTACAAACCTATCTGTGCCTTTAAGGTATAGAGATGCCATCTGAAATGAATAACTGGTAAAATGAATTTAACTGTCATTTTTAAGAAAAATAAAGTAATTATGCCCAGAAAAGTGGAATATAATAATGTGTAGACCTGTTGAAAGAATAGACCTGTTAAATAAATAATTACACTGTAAGCATTTTGCCAGGATTTTTGATTACATGTTGTCATTGGTTGATAGAATCACCTAAAAGTTATGGAGAAATGTTGTGTGCAGGGAGAGCTGTTGGGCCAGAGGGTAGCATGCTGTGTTTCCGTGTCAGCGAATCAGGTTCAGAGATTAGCTCTGGGAGCTGGCTAGGCAGCACAAGGATTGTGGAACACATCACTGCTCGGAGCCTGGTAAGGTATGGTGCAGTGTTCTGTCACATGGTGGACACATTGTGATGGGCTGGAGAGCTCTATCTCACAATTGGTTCACATGCATGTCATGGCCTGATGGTGTTACGTAGTGTGTCAGGGAAAGCAGGTTGACATGAAAAATGAGTTTTGCTATAACTCCTCCATTCCATTTCCAATGGGACCTGTATGAATGAGGATGCAACTTCATGGAAATTGAAAAAATAATATATATATATATATGCACGCACACACACACACACACACACACACACACACACACAGTATCTCTGTCTCTCACCACACACACACACACACACACACACATATACTAACATACTAACATACTATTTGCCAGCAGATTAGGCCTTACGGTCTATCGAGTCTGCTCGAACCTAGATCCTTAGTTGGATGCCGAGACCCTCCCATCCCTTGTTCTCCAGAAACCCCTATCATCCATCCCGACCCCCCGGGACAGGCCATCATCTGATACATCCACTTTCTGTGTCTGTTCCACCCTCTCTTGAAGCCCTCCACTGTGGATCTCTGAACCAGCTCACCAGGCAGTGCATTCCAAGGGTCCACCACCCTCTCGGTGAAAAACCTCCTCCTCTTTTCCCCCCTCACCCTTCCTCCTTCCAACTTCAAACCATGCCTCTGGTTGTACCTCCCTGCTTTAGTCTAAAGATCCCCTCCATGTTTACCCTATTTATTCCTTGAGGTACTTGAAGACCTCAATCATGTCCCCTGTCTCTCCTCTCCTCCAATGAAAACAGGCAGAGCTCCTCAAGTCTGTCCTCATAAGTCAAATCCCCTAGCCCTTGTATCATCTTTGTTGCCCTCCTCTGTACCCTCTCCAGGAGCTGTATGTCCCTCTTCAAGTGTGGTCTCCAGTACTGTACACAGTACTCAAGGTGTGGTCTAACCAGTCCATTGTACAGAGGCAGAATCATTTCCTTGCTCCTAGAGGTGATCCCTCTTATGATACATCCCAACATCCTGTTTGCCTTGCTTGCTGCTCTCCTGCACTGCTCAGACTTATTCATACATGTATCCACCATGACCCCTAGGTCTTTTTCCCCTATTGAGGCCTCCAGCGCCTCCCCTCCCAGGGTGTACCTGTGTTTAGGGTTTCCCGACCAAGATGCAACACCTTGCACTTGGTGATATTGAAATTTAATTTCCATGTGTGAGCCCAGCTTCCAGGGTGTCCAGGTCCCCTTGCAGGGCCACCCTCCCCTCTTCTCCCTCAACTACTGCTCCCATCTTGGAGTCATCCGTGAAGAGACTCATTTCACACCCTATACCTTCCCTGATGTCCGATATGTATGCATTAAACAGGATCGGACCCAGGACCGAGCCCTGCGGTACCCCACTACCAACCTCTCTAGGGCTCGAGAGCTCCCCACAGACCACTACTCTCTGAGTGCGTCCAGCTAGCCAGTTTTCAATCCATCTGACCATCAAAGGGCCTACTCCTAACCCCATCAGTTTCTCCACCAGACCATTGTGGGGGACAGAGTCAAACGCCTTGCTGAAGTCCAAGAATAATACATCCACAGGCTTACCCCTGTCCAGTTCTGATGTTACCCATTCATAGAACTCCACAAGATTGGTTTGACATGATCTACCTGGCACAAACCCATGTTGCCGACTATCCAGACCTCCCACCTCCTCCAAGTACACCCCCAATCGTTCCTTTAGTATACTCTCCATTAATTTTCCCACCACCGAGGTCAAACTGATGGGTCTATAGTTACCTGGTACTTCCCTCGACCCCCCCTTTATGGATTGGTACCACATGTGCCTCTCGCCGATCCCTAGGTACCCTCCCTGTCTCAAGTGACCTGCTGAAAAGTATATTTGTATGTATGTTATAGATTACATATAAATATATAAGTGATACACAGTGGGAACCTCATGAGTGGTGTAGAACGCACATACAAATATATAAGTGATAGACAGTAAAAACCTCATTAGTGGGATAGATACCATGTATATAGAAATACCTTATTTATCACATAATCTCCCCTCTGCATATGTCATTTATGCAACAGGCTAGGACTTTAAGGGAGAGACATTTGTTTTGCCTTTTTAGGCATAACATTTTTTTATAAGTCTGTTATTTTTTGAACTAGTGTTACTGTACCGCCATGAAAGTGAAGTCAGGATGACAAGCTGACACTGTGATGTGGTAGTTTGTTAGTGCCACAGAACTTCTGCAGAAATTACAAACCACCGCCGCAGAAGTTCTGCGGCAAATGGTAGTCTTGCCGCAGAACTTGGTCCCACTGTGCCGCAGAAAAGTAGGGGCCCTGCTAATACTGTCTTTGCATCCCAAAGACAACACAACTTTACAAGCTATGGACTGGTATGTGGGTGTCTTAGGGAACAATGCATGGCATTTGTATTTACCCTTTGCATGGTAAAAGCCATTGTCATGAGATACAGAAGTTGTATTTATTGTGCAAATGAGGCAACAAACATGGTCCTGGTGTACATTTGTATATTGTCTGGCTACACCCTTAAGTCACATAACCACCCCACTGCTCCTGGGTCACCCCTGAAAACAGGCACTTGTGCCTAGTGGGACTTACCTGGTTACCAAAAGGCTAAAATAAAAAAAAAATCATGCATTCTGGCAGACTGGATGGACCAAATTTTTTTTTATGCCAGCAGGATTCTATGATTCTGTTGCACTGTGTAATGTAATGCTGCAAAGTCCTGGGAACTGGCAGTATTGCATATTGCTTTCCCCATGCCTACCTGCCTCATAAATGTTGGCCAGCTTGGGCATCTGCAGACCCAGCCTGGAGAATTCTGCAAGGCACAGGTCCCAGGGTCTACTTTGGCTGTTGAATGTTTCTGACTACATCAGTACATCAATCACCAGTGTTGGATTTTTGTGCTACCTTAATCTTCTGTTTCAAAGAGAGGCAGGTGCTACATGTAGATACAAGACAAATAGAATTTACTTAAAATAACTACAAGTGCCATGTTAGTATGATCACACCAGCATATAACAACTCTGTAGTCTTAGCAATATTTTACTCTACATGTTGTAACTAGATTTTTAGCTTTCTTACATTCAGTAGCAGCTTAAGAAGCACTTAATTTTGCAGTGAGGCAAATGGTAAGGGGGACCATGGTCAGGAGATTTCAAGAATGAATTTTTGATGTTAAATTAAGAATCTTGAATTCAGTACATCAACATTTAAACTAACATAGTACTCTATGGGATCATGTTTAACACTCTTTATAACATAGAATATGAGACAGATAATGGCCACCCACCCACCTAGTCTGCCCATAATGAGCTCAATTTTCAGAGGTCAATGCAAAGCTTACATCAAGTCTTGCATCAACCCCATTCTTTGCTGCAGCTGTTCTAAGCTTCTTAAATTCAACCGCATCTGATTTTAATACATCTAGTGCAGTTGTGACAGGTGTTACAGTTTCCAGCAGCTTGTGCCAAATATTTGGCACAAGCCCTGTAAAAAGGTCCCCCAAATGGCACAAGTTAGACTGGGGAAAACCTGGCCTAACTTGTAGCATTTGGCCCTCAGGATTGAAATAACCCTATGGGTGGCTGGGAGAATGCCGTAAGTCCCGTGTGCCAAATGATCAGCACACCACGGGCTTACAGCATTCTCGGGGCTCTGAAGATTGAGCCCATTATTATTTTTGTTTTTGTTTACTATGAATGGGAAAAGGATTTATCTGACTGGTCATTAGCTGTGCATTAAAAGTGTCTAATGCACAGCTAAAAACTAGTCCTGCCAGCCTCAGTGCAGGACATAGATGACATCTTTGAGACTCTCATCAGAATGCTTAAAAAGCAACAGCTGTCATTTTTCACCCCACTTAGTGAGACTTTCCAAAGCATAACATATAACAGCTTCTTGCTGCACTGTCAGTTAACACACAGTTCAAGACTAATGAGAAGAACTGGAACATTCATTATTTTAACAATTTTTATCGATCTGAGATAACGTTGTGATCAGTCCCTGATTACTTGCTCACTAGTCGAACCTTGGTAGCCACTCTCTCCTTTCCTAGCTTGCTTTTACCTATCCAACCCAGACAGCAGTGCTTGCATGCTGTCTTTAAATCAGACCTGCTGCAAGTTTCATGATCAGTGAAGAGAAGATTCTTTTTTTTTTATATAAGTATGTTAAAGGGACACTGTCAACCTGTTTTGCATAATATTATTTCTAGTTTAAAACCCACATTTTATGATTGCTTACCTTCTCTCAAATTCATTAATGTTGATGTTTGTTTTGATTGTCTTCTTGTTTAGCAGAACTGAAATGCATAGTAATATATGTTTATAAACAACTGTGTTTTGTTTCAAATCCAGAATCTATTCTTCTTGAATAATTCCTAAACATTAGAAGCACCCCCAAACAGTGCAGTGACTCATGAGGCAGTAGCCATCTAAACTCCCACAGCATTATGAGTGGCTAGACTGTGTTGGGGGTGTCCCCAAGTCCAGGAAACATGTAATGGGAGTTTATAAAGGAAAGTACTGTAAACAAACCTGTTTTTCTGTAGCAACACCAGTGTGGTGGGCAGTCTGTTTTTCACTTTTTAAAAGGAAAAAAGAATCAGAATCAAACTACTAGCTACATCAGCAATCTTAACAGAATGCTAGCAATCATAAAATGTGTATTTCAAGCAAGGGACACTTTGAGGCCTAAGGGGGTTGACAGCGTCCCTTTAGCCATTCATTTTATGTTTAGATATACCATTGGGATTGGTCCCCACCTGCCAGACCAGGACAGCTGCTCACTCCTTCCCATGCTTACTTTTACTATTTAACCCCATCTCCACCAGCACTCTGCACATGCTGTTATTAAAAGTAGAGACGATGCTGACAGTGATCCTTTTTTCTTAAAAACATTTTCAAATCACTCACATTCTGTTTGCTGCTGCTGAGGTGGTATTTACTATTTCACTGCAGATGTACATCTTGCTACCTTCTCACTAGAACCTGTCACAACCCAGCATCTGTGTCTCCCTGCCACAAAACCCCAATGGCTCCACTGCAAAATATAAAATTTATATATCCAACAAATAGACTTTTTTTGCATTCCTTTTTTATTATGAATCTGACTTTCAGACTTCCATGACACATATGATCAGTGTGGTGGGGAATGGCAACCATAGTATTGAATTTAGAGCTGTGGAGGCCACACTAGAACAAAAGTTCTAAGCTCAAAAGAAGACATCAAACTAATGTGAGATGAGTAACTATTTTAGTTCAAAATACCTTAACAATTCTACAGTTAAACTATTTAAACATTTAATTTGCAATTTTGACATGAATGTAAAATACAGTGCCCAATTTTAAAAGCACAATAAGATACTCCTGGCATGTGCATTAGACAATTCTAATGCATGACTGGAGACAAAGGCCCTTGGCCTGTGGCCTTGTGCTTAGTACGCCCAACAAATTCTTAAGATTACAAGACTGTTTTAGACTCTGAATTTTTAGATCCAGCCTCCCGATCTCATGCTGTCTGTGCTCCAGGGATCATCGCAAATTCACCATTCCTTAACCTGCTCTTCAGCTGGGCAATTTGCCTTCTGCTATTGATTTTCCACATTCTGAAACCTGCTTCCCTTCTCCCTACACCTGTCCACCTCCCCTGGGTCCCTCAAATGCCAGTTGAAATGCCTTCCCAACCTGCTCCTGCTACTCATCTTCCTGATGCCTCCCCAGCCTGAGCCCCTACCATCCATGTGTTGGGTCTCCACCTGGATCTCCCATACCTGCTTACTAACTTCATTTCCTTACTTTCCCTGCACTTTTTCCCCCACTCTAACAGCCTTGTAAGATTGTTCCACCTATTTGAATAGAAATAGATAGCTAGTTTTTGTGTATTTAAAAAAGTAAGTTGTCAAGGACTTAGGTTCAAGTCCCAGCATAGGTAGGAACTGCCAGCAAGGTGTGGGGTGGCCTCTGCAGTAATATAAAAAGCAGATTTAGAATCTAAAATTGTAATAAATAAATAATCAGCCATTTAAAATAGATTAGCTATCAGAAGTCAGAATGAGCATATTATTAATGGATATAGTAGGATGTAGCATGGGAAGATGTAAGAAGGGACTCCTGGCCCTGGCTTGTCTTACCCACATGCAGTGTTGCTCATTTGTTTTAATGACTAGCAAGATGTTGTAGACAAATATATAGGACCAGATATTCAAAAGGGATGCGCCATGCACAACAGAGATGCACCAGCGCAAGTACAAAAAATGCACCATTGTGCGATATTCAGTGGGAGGCAGTTGCAATGCGCAAGAGCGCAATATTAATGAATGCATGCGCAACCGTAGGGGGAGGAACCATGAATAACATGTGCAGTGCGATATACAACAGCATGCGCCATGTGCAATAGGGGAGCTAGAGGACGTTGCACGACAGCAGAAATGAACCAAAATAAAAAGGAACAAGAGAGGGGTGGAAGAACGCTACAGGGAGGCC
Source organism: Neoceratodus forsteri (assembly GCA_016271365.2). Classification (NCBI taxonomy): domain Eukaryota; kingdom Metazoa; phylum Chordata; order Ceratodontiformes; family Ceratodontidae; genus Neoceratodus; species Neoceratodus forsteri. The sequence goes on along the minus strand of CM028132.1, from coordinate 1,058,037,934 downwards.
ACAGTTAGGAGTGAGCTGACAGGCACAAGGCAGAGGGTAGCAGTGAACAGGACTGGGCAGGAGCAGGACAGGGCACACCTGAAGTAAACCAGGAACAGGAAAGGAGTGGAGAGCCTGTTCCACTGTGCAGGATTGCCATGGAAGTGCCACAGTGGACTGAGAGCAATGGCAGCAGGCAGGACAGCCACAGCCAAAGTCCGAAGGTGTACCCAGTGCAGGGGGAGCATCATAAATGGACAATGGAGGGAACAGGATAACAGCTGCAGGGGGGGGAACACCAACCAGGGACATGGCCAGCGCCACCTGCCAGATGGAGGCAGTAATGAGGGGTGTGAGAAGGCAGGCAACAAGGGGGCACGGCTGTGGAAGGGCCCATTGGCATTGCGTCGAGAACAGGCGGTACCGAGCCTGCACCACGTTTGAACACTACTTTGACACAGAGATTGTGGGCCAGTACCGCCGGAACCAAGTGATCCTGAGGCGGCTCTGTGAGCTGTGCAGTGATGAGATGCAGGCACCCACATGACAGAGCCATGCTCTGTCAGTGGAGATGAAGGTGACAGCTGTCCCTGCTCACCACAGGCACCTTCCAGAGACCAACAGGGGACACAATAGGCATAACCCAGTCGGCCACATCACGTCTACTCACACAGTTCCTCAACGCACTGCTGCCACATGCTGTGGAGTACATACATTTCCCCAGCACACAGGTGGAGCGCACAGCACACATACAAGAGTTCCACAGGGTAGTAAGGATGCTTGGTGTGCTCGGGGCCATTGACTGCACCCATGTGGCCATCTGCACACCACCTGGCCCGGAGAGTGTGAGCTACATAAACTGGAAGGGGTATGCCTGCATCAACTGCCAGGTGGTGTGCGATGCCAGGGGGTGCATAACCAATGTCTGTGCCACGCACCATGGGGAGCACATGATGCCTTCATCTGGCACCAGTCCACACTGTGCCACAGGTTTGAGAGTGGGGACATCCCCACTGGCCACCTAGTGGGTGAGTATGCACATCATGCAGGATGACATGAGCAGACATGGGGGGGTGCATGGTCAGAGGTGCCATGGGTACCGGCCTTGACGGCCCATGGCAAAGCGACACAGACCACCACACTAATGTCCGCCCCCTACACACAGGTGACAGTGGCTACCCACTCTGTCTCTGGCTGCTCACACAATACCGGTGCCCAGTGACCCCATTGTAGCTATGGTACCATAAGGCTCATGCCACAACATGCAATGTAATCGAGTGGGTGTTCGGGATACTGAAGGCATGTTTCTGGTGCCTGGACATGTCTGGCAGTGCCCTGCAGTACAACCCCTCAAAGGCCTGTGGGCTATTCCTGGCCTGCTGCATCCTGCACAACATGGCCAATGACTGTGGGATAGCCATTGGGGCCAAAGAGGGTGACAGCAGTGGGGACAATGAGGACATCAGTCCAGACGGTGATGAACAGCCACCCCCTGGGTGAAGGGACCCCCACCTGATCTGGATGTCACAGCTGCACTGGGACACCATCACAGAAGAGCACTTTGGCCAACACAGGTAGGTTACAGGGCCATGTGCAACTACCAATGGCAAGAGCATACCCACAGACAGGCATGGACGATCCCCAGGGGTGGATGGCAGCAAGGGAATGGTTCTGAGCTTGGAACCGCACACGCCATCAGGGATGGGCAGGGCCAAACATGACATGTGCTCACACACACACACACACACACACACACACACACACAAGACATGCACAAGAGGTAGATGGCACGCCAACCCCAAATGCAACTCCTACCCCCACACAGGTCCACACATGGCCATGCCCAGTGGCTGTCACTGTGCATGCCTCAAAAGCTGGGCACCATTGCACACTGGTGGACAGTGCAATGCAGGCATCATCATGCACACGCCACAATGGCCAGCATTCAGGACCATGTGCACTGGGACCATGTGTGTGCAGGGCTGGGTACCCCACCTGTGTGTCGCACGATACACACCACACTGCACACAGGCAGTGGCCATGGTGGGAGACAGGTTAGTCATGTGGCACAGTACCACGGCCACCACAGCTGCGTGGGCGGCCACGTCGAGACCTACCATCTGTGCCAGGCTGACCATTGGCCTCTTGGGGTGGCACCGACGGTCCCCCAGGGGTGACACTGCAGGTACATGACTGAGTTTGCACAGGGGTCTGCAGCTCTCCGAACATGCCCATGCCAGGCATGCTCGGTATGCCCACAGCTGAACCCGGTGTCAACATGGAAGGTGTTGCACGGTGTCGGGAACAGGGGGTGGACATGACACTGCACGGAGTCTGCAGCACATGTGCACTGAACTGGGTGCCTAATGTGGACATGACAGCTGTGAATGCATGTGTCTGTCTGTCAATGGCAGCAGTCACATCCTCCTGCTACTGGGCCATCTCTGCCAGGAGCAGACCGTGGTGTCTGCTGCACAGCTCCTCTGCCTGGTGCAGAACCACACTGAGTGCATCCACTGCAGTCACAAGCCACAACTGCTGATCCACTGAAACCTGGAGTAGGCGGCTGTGCTCATCAAAGAGGTCATCCACCGGTTCGGCATGCTGTTCCTCGTGGTGTTGCTGGCCTGCTAAGCAGCAACCCTTGATGATGGGTGCTGCACACCAGAGCCATGCAGGGGCACATCCACACACAGTGCACTGCCACCACCCCCCAACACTGTCCCTCCGTCATCATTGGCTGACTGCTGGCACTGCCCCTCCTGCCTCCGATCACCAGGGCTCACCGGTACCACCACAGTGACTGCAACAGCCCCACCAGCCTAGGCACACACCAGTGCTGCCCCACTGGGGCATACAGGCACAGGCTGGGACTGTGATGTCATGCAGTTCACCACGGTGGCACCACCCATGCCTTCGCCCGTGCCGTTTCCTGCTGTGGGACCATCCTGCATCCCACACGTATCACTGTCCAGGATGTGTGATCCATCATCATTGGTGCCGGATCCGGCACCAGTCTGTGTCCCAGCATGCTGGAGTCCGTGTGCACTGTCATGCTGAGACACAGGTTGGGGTGGTGGGGTTGCCCTGCACTGCCTTCTGCACACAGCACATCATCAGCATGGCAAGTATCGGCATCAGCACCCCAGGCATGCACTGTGCTGTGCCTACTGCACACATCACAGAGCTGTGCCATTGCCTGAGTACACTCAACAACATTGCGCAAGGCACAACAGCGCGATATTCAGCCATCATATGCAACCAGCTCATCAGCAATTCCATGGCATAACCACTGCATTAGCATCCTCTTAAAGTTGCGTCCCACCTCATTTGCATGCATTGCAATATATAAATGTGACTTCGGGCTACAGAAATACAAAGAATTTACCTCAGTCCTTCTGAATTTAAAGAGACTTTTGCCATCTGAAGGACTGAACATTGCAAGGACTGAGTGGGGATAATGTCACAGCTTTTAATGTACCAGTATTCCAATATGTTTAATGCCACTGTCATTCCTGAATGTTTTGTTTTACAATAATTAATGTGTAGAAATGTATAGTGATTTTTTCAATATTTTTAGTTACAGTGATAAGTATAGTAACTATGTGAGTGGGTACCAGGGTGGGTTTCTGGCAGAAGGGGTCAGTGAGCTGACGGATCAGAGGTATAGGCCCAGTAGTCACTGTATGCCCATAAGGCAAGTGAATCCTATTGCAGTGGGGCCTGAGGTATGGCCTAGTGCTGAGTAACTATGTAATTGGATACCAGGGTGGGTATCTGGCAAAAGGCGTCAGTGGAGTGACTGCTAGGAGGACTAGGCCCAGTAGTCCCTGAACTCCTTATATCTAAAGTGGTCAGGTTCAGGGATCAAGGCCAGGAAGGGAACTTATACTTGGAACTGTGTGCTATCTGGAGGGCTGGTGAGTTGTCAGTGCCTGCAGTCTCCAGGGGTACAGCGTATGTGCTGGAGGGCTGGTGGGGGGTGAGTGCCTGCGGTCTCCAGGGCAAAAGATAGTTCCACGTCATTTGGGTGAATAAAAAAAGGTGTCAATCATTTGGGCAATGCAACAAAGGTGAGAAAAAGAACAGTGACCATCAATATAGGGTGACGGCAAAAACAGTGAGAACCCCGCTGGCGCAGCGGTTGGATTTTCGCTTGTGATGCTGGCGACCCAGGTTCGGGAATGGACCTGGGTCATCAGAGGGCTGGTCGGGGGGAGAAGGATTGAGAGTCCCTTGGACTGCTCTCCTTCACCGGGGGGGATGATGTGTGCTCAGTGCACAAGCGACTCCTGGCTGGGGCAGGGTTGCCACACAGCACTGGCTCCGACTCAACTCTGGGGCGGGGCGGACGCTGAACATCATTGCAATTCCTTGCTCCAGCCTATAAGGGGAAGAAAAAGCATTGCAGCTGGCCATCTCCGTGAAGTTCTGCCGGTCCTCCCAACCAGACACAGTTTTGTGGCACTGTACTTGGGGAGGCAGCGCCGTGATCTCAACCTCTAGGGTGTGAGCCAGGGGTGACCAGGAGAACGCGGGCCACATGGGAGGTGGAAGTCTGGGACGCCTTGACCAGGGTGGATTTCGATGGCTGGCACAGCAAGAAAAAGCATAGTAAATTTAAAAAAAAAAAAAAAAGTGAGAACACTGTAGTATGTATTATCGGGGGACTTCGCCCCCATACCTGATGTGGTGGGTTTTGCCCCCCCCCACGCTCCCCTTTCTTTTGATTATCAGTTCCAGAGGGGGAAAAACTTGGGGAGGGTGTGAAAGCCTCCAGTCGCCTTTTCTGGTCAGTTGCCATTTTTTCTGTCACCGTATTTCCAGTCATCGTTACTACCATACCCAAAATTACCATCACTGGTTTGTATTTATTTTTTTTTTTGCTCTGGTCGTCATCCCCCTAAGTCAGATGGTTCGGTCCCCTACCCTGCTTGCCACCCCCCATGCCCAGGCTTACCCCCCCCAGGTGGGGCCGCTGGGTGGGTATCCCCTCCCCAAGAAACATGGTCTCTTGCCCTGGCTTATCCCTCAGGACAGGGCCATGGGAGTGGGACCCCCTCAGCGGCCATTAGTTGCAGCAGAAGTGGTGGAAGAGCTGGGGGCCATCGAGAATGGAGACAGAATTTTTTTCCAGTATGCTGAGATCCCTGGTGGCTGGGAAGTGCAATGATGCCAGCATCTGCTCCACCCACCTTGCATGAGACGCTGCAAGCTGCAGTACCCGTAGACTCTACCAGAGGTCTGCATAGCACCGGACTCTCTTCCTCGCTCCCCCCCAGAGAAGGAGAGCAGTCCCAGGGACACTCAGTCCTTCTCCCCCAAGCCAGCCCTCTGACTCCCAAGTATATCACTGATATTGACGACACAAGCGGATGCCTTGCCACTGCACCAGTGGGCCAACGACTGTGTCCTTGCTTACAGAGCCAGTATCTCACATTCTGGAAGGTTTTCAGGTCAGTTTGGTGCAGTATTCCCTACCCTTGGCAGCCCTTAGCTACTGCAGTTGGGGAGGTAAGGTACTATACTCAGGCAGTACCCAACTGAGAAAGTGTTGTCACAATGGAAGGAACAAAGAATCCTTGATGTCACCTATCTCTGAGTGGAATGGTCCCACCTGGGGCCAGAGGTTAATGCAGCAGTGGCTGTCATCACACCGTGAGGATAAGCATGCACCTGCCTAACAGGTCTCTAGTCTGATACAGTACTGTTTTTGCACACTGTGCCTTGTTTCATCCCTGCACTTCCCCGATGAGGATAAGCATGCACCTGCCTAACAGGTCTCAAGTCTGATACAGTACTGTTCATAGGATCATAGGAGCATAGGTTATTATAAGTCAAGCAGCCATAAGCCATATTAGACTTGCCACATTTTATTGGAAAATATCTTGTTATACTGCCCATATAGTTGTCCAATCTACTTTTAAAGGATTTTCAGACTAGGTGCGTTCACAGCTTCTGGTGGAAATGCATTCCACAAATCCACCACTCTCTGGCTAAACCATGAGCCTTTTCTTGTCTTATACAACTCCCCTTTCAACTGGTAACCATGAGTTCTAGTTTCTCTCCCACACATCTGTTTTTTTATTAGATCTGATGATTCCCAAAGTAGTTCATACAGAAATTCCTTATAGACAAAACAGAAATCCCCTCTTGCCGTTCTGTATTCCATAGAAAACAAACCCAGACTAGCCAACCTCTCCTTATAGTTCTTATCTTTAAGAGACTTAAACTTCTTAGTGAACTGTCTCTGTACATTTTCTACTAGTTTAGTACAGCCTTTACTCTGAGAGGTAGAAAACAGAGAACCATATTCTAGGACTGGTCTTACCAAAGTCCTGTAGAGTGGTATCAAAACTTCACTGCTTCTAGTCTTTATGTTACCAATATATTTCCCACTATTCTGTTAGCTTTCAGTACTCTCTCTCTATTCTGTTGTTCAAAGTTTAACTTGTTTGTTATTAAAACCCCTAAATCCTTTTCCTTGTTTGAACTGAAGATGGTCTTGTCATTTACAGTAAACTATAATGGGCTAAAGGATTACTTACACCAAAGTGCATGACCCTACACTTATCCGTAATAAACTTTAGCTTCCACTTCCCTGCCCACAGCTCAAGTTCTTTCAGTAGATTTTTAAGTACACCTATGGCCCTTTCATCATTAACTATTGCTCCTAACTTAGTATCATCTGCATACTTTTGCAACCACATTCCCTCAGAAGTTTGCATATCTGACACAAAGATGATAAACAGCAGCAGGCCCAAAACTGACCCCTGCAGTACACCACTCATCACTGGGCCCCAGTCTGAAAATGCACCTCTGATGGATACTCTGTGTACTCTAGCCTCTAACCATGAATCCACCTAGGCAGTAATAACAGAATATATGCCCAAAACAACTAAGGTGTCTAACAAAATCGGATATGACACAGAATCAAAGGCCCTGGAGAAGTCTAAATAAATTACATCATCAGGTAGACATTGGTCCAGAGCCTGACTAATAAGCTCAAAAAAATCTAAGACATTACTAACACAAGATCTTCCATGTACAAAACCGTGTTGTGTAAAATCACATAGATACATAGATACATAGACAGTGTCAGCAGATAAGGGCCTATGGCCCACCCAGTCTGCCCATTTGAGCTTGTAAATTCAGTTTATGTTTTCCTAGGAGTCTGTTGCCCCTTACCCCGGACCTCCAGAATTCATTTATGTCTATCCCATGCATTCTTAAATCCTGTGATTGTTTCAGCCCCCACCACTTCCTCTGGCAGGGTGTTCCACATGTCCACCACCCGTTCTGTGAAGAAATTCTTCCTCACGTTTCCTCTGAATTGTCCTCCCACCAACTTCATCCCATGCCCTCTAGCTCTGGAACATCTTTTTCGCTTAAAAATAATGTATTCCTGCACCCTGTTCCTCCCTGTAAGATACTTGTATGTCTCTATCATACCCCCTCTCTCCCTCCTCTCCTCCAGGGAGCACATGTTCAGTTCTTTCAACCTGTCTTCATAGGACTTGTGATGCAATCCATGCACCATCTTTGTTGCCTTCCTCTGAACCTTCTCTACCCTGTCTATGTCCTTACGTAGGTATGGTCTCTAGAACTGTACACTGTACTCCAGGTGGGGTCTCACTAGTGTCTTGTATAGTGGAATTATGACCTCCCTTTTCCTGCTGGTGATGCCCCTGCCTATACATCCCAGCATCCTATTTGCTTTACTGCTGCCTTGTCACACTGTTTCCCTACCTTGAGGTCATCAGGATGATAACCCCAAGATCCCTTTCCTGCTTGGTGCATGCTGTATCCTCACCCCCAACTGATATATTGTGCCAGGGTTTTGGTCCCATATGCATTATCTTGCACTTCTTTGCATTGAATTTTAACTGCCAAACCCCTGACCATTCTTCAAGTTTATGCAGGTCCCTTCTCATTCTGTCTACACCCTCTGGTGTGTCTAATCTGTTACAGTGCTTTGTGTCATCAGCGAACAGTGAAATTCTGCCTTCTAGGTCCTACGCAATGTCACTGATGAAGATGTTGAATAGTACCGGTCCCAGCACTGATCCCTGTGGTACCCCACTGGTCACTCTTCCCTCTGTGGAGTGGCAGCCATTTACCACCACCCTCTGTGTCCTGCCACCCAGCCAGTTACCTACCCATCACACTACTGTGCTGCCCACACCCATATTCCCCAGTTTGTGTAATAGTCTTCTATGTGGCACAGTGTCAAAGGCCTTGCTGAAGTCCAGATAGGCCATGTCCACTGCCATCCCCTGAGCCACCTCCTAGTCACCCAGTCAAAAAATTCAATGAGGTTGGTCTGACATGACCTCCCCCTGGTGAAACCATGCTGCCTTGGGTCCTGTAGTCCATTGACAACCAGATGTTCCACCAATCTCTCATTCAGTAGTGCTTCCATGATCTCTCCCCACTACCGGTGAGGCTGGACTGGTCTGTAGTTCCTGCTTCCTCTTTGTTCCCACTTTTGTGTAAGGGACTACATCTGCTGTCCTCCAGTCTTTGGGTACCTCCCTGTTTTCAGTGATCGGCTAAACAGGACAGCCAGAGGTTCAGCCACCACCTCTCTTAGTTCTTTAAGGACCTGGGTGCACCCATCTGGCCCCATTGCTTTATCAACTTTATTACTTCCAGTTCCTTCAGGACCCTTTCTCTGTAAAGGGACTTGTGTCCATTTCTGCACCATTCTCACCCTTTGTACTCCCTTCAGACCCATTACCCTCCTCTTCCTCAGTAAAGACTGAGCAGAAATACCTGTTCAATATGTCAGCTTTACTGTTGTCATCCTCCATCGTCCCCATCCTCCCCTTCAGTCTCACTTTCCCTCCCTTTGTCTTTCTTTTTTCACTTATGTACCTGTAAAAGGTTTTGTCCCCTCTACCCACTAAGTTTGCAATGTGTTCTTCTATCTGAGCTTTGGCTTCCCTTACTGACCTCCCTGTCTCCCTTGCTTCTCCTGGTACTTCTCCTATCCCCTTCTGCCTGCATGCTTTTGTATTGCCTGAATACAATCTTTTGCTTCACTTTCTTTGCTACCTCTTTGGAAAACTATAATGGTCTCCTCTTCCTTTTCCTCTTGCTAACCTGCTTAATGCATAATTCTGTTGTTCTTGTAATCCCCATTTTAATACTGCCCACTGTTCCTCAACCCCTGATTCCTGTCCCATTCCCTTAATGCCTCTTTCAAGTATCTCCCATTTTCCCAAAGTCTGCCCTAAAATCCAGTATCGTGTTTTGTGTGGTTTGGTTCTGCTCTTTCTGTGATTTCAAACCACAATGACTGGTGGTCACTGTTCCCAGTGCTCCCCACTGTTACCCCCATCACACTGTCCCTGTTTGTGAGCACAAGGTCCAGTATTGCCTTCTGCCGAGTTGGTTCCATGACTAGTTGCTTGAGAAAGGCACCCTGAAGGGAGTCCAGAATAAATCTGCTCCTAGTTGATGCTGCTGCTGAGTTGCTCCAGTCCATGTCTGGAATATTGAAGACTCCAACCAGTACTACCTCACCCTTGCTGCCATCCTTTGGATAGCTAGCATCAGCTCCCTATCTGTTTCTTCCTCCTGGGCTGGTGGTCTATAGACCACATCTGTGCGGATAGCTGTGCCCATTTTCCTTTCCAGCTTAACCCACAGTATCTCTCCCTCATTTTGTTCCTCCTGGATATCTGTGGCCCTTATGTCATTTTTCACATACAGTGCCATTCCTCCTTCCTTCCTGCCTGCTCTGTCTCTTCTGACATAGACCTTACTTCCTAAGGTTTCCTCCAAATAATCTTTAATAAAACCCTCCATAATTTTTCCAACAGCTGAAATTATACTAATTGGTCGGTAATTTCTGGCTCATTTAATATTCACTTTTTAATGTATTGGGGTAATGTATGCCTGCTTCCATTCTTTCATACCTTGACCCCATGTTATAGATGTATTAAACAAATGGGCAAGGGTGCCACACAGTTCCTTTGCCATATGTTTCAGTATGTAGGGATGTATGTCATCTGGCCCACCTGATTTATGTATATTAAGTTTACCTAACCTATCATACACTTGTTTCTTAGTAATTAATGAATTGATTTTAAATAATTATTATATTGTCTGTTTTTATACTGTAATTTTATACTACGTACAGTGCCTTGATTCTGAAAGATGCTATAAAAATAAAGATTGTTTGCTTGCTTGTATATTACAAAATATGAAATCCAAAATATTATTCTTCCATGTTGCTACCTTCACATATTGCGCCATACTATGACTTACACATATATTAATGAATCTATTTTCCAGTACTGTAGAACCTAGTAGCAAATCCCAATTAATTCTTGAAAAATTAATATCGCCCATCATGACACAGTCATCTGATGGGTTAACTTGCTCCAGAAAATCCATAAATTGTATATTCATCCTTTCTGTTAGATTGGGGGCGGGGCTGGTAATATACAAATTTTAAATACCTCTTCTTAGTTTTTATTTTAACCCAGAGCTGTTCAATATCTCTGTCATCTGAGAAGCTAGTCTGATGTGCTTTCAACTTAGTGTTTTCAAGGAATCCAACTCTTCCACCTTTTTTAGTAACATAGAAACACAGAAACATAAAATTTGACGGCAGATAAGGACCGCTTGGCCCACCTAGTCTGGCCACTTTCCTACCTAACAGATAAGCTCAGATCCTAATTAACCAACAGCTTACTTCCTCTTACCCCCCACTAGGACTGCCTTATGTCTGTCCCATGCATTCTTGAATTCCCCCACTGTTCTTGACTCCACGACCTCCTCAGGAAGGCTGTTCCATGCATCCACAACCCTCTCTGTGAAAAAATATATCCTCACATTACCTCTGAGCCGTCCTCCCTCTATCTTCAAATTGTGCCCCCTTGTTCTTGCACATCTCTTTTTCTGAAATATGCCACCCTCTTGGACTTTGTTGATTCCCTTGAGGTACTTGAAAGTTTCTATCATGTCCCCTCTCTCCCTCCTTTCCTCAAGGGTATATATATTAAGCTCCTTTAGTCTTTCTTCGTATGTCTTCTGGTGCAGACCCTGCGCCATTTTAGTTGCCCTCCTCTGGACAGCCTCCACTCTGTCTATGTCTTTGCGGAGATGGGGTCTCCAGAACTGCACACAGTACTCCAGATGGGGTCTCACCAACTGTCTGTACAGAGGGATAACAACTTCATATTTTCTACTATTGATGCCTCTTCCTATGCATCCCATTTACCCCCCAGCCTTCCCTACTGCCTTCTCACATTGCTTGCCCACCTTTAGGTCATCAGATATAATTACCCCCAGGTCCCTTTCCATTTTTACTGTTGTCAGTATCTCACCCCCCATTGTGTACTCTTGCCCTGGGCTTTTGTTTCCCAGGTGCATTACCTTGCACTTCTTTGCATTGAATCTGAGCTGCCATACATTTGACCATTCCTCCAACCTTGCCAAGTCCCTTCTCATCCTTTCTACTCCATCTGGTGTATCAGCCCTGTTGCAGATCTTTGTGTCATCTGCAAAGAGACATACTTTTCCTTCCAGTTCCTCTGCAATGTCACTTATAAAGACATTAAAAAGGACCAGTCCCAGTACTGAACCCTGCGGTACTCCACTAGTAACCCTCCTTTCTTCATTGTGGATTCCATTTACTACTACCCTTTGCATCCTGTTGTCTAGCCAATTTTTTATCCAGGCTACCACCTTAGGACCCACTCCAAGGCTGGCTAACTTGTGTATTAATCTTTTGTGTGGGATTATATCAAATGGCTTGCTAAAATCTAGGTAAGCCATGTACACAGCCCCTCCCTGGTCTACTACTTTGGTCACCCAGTCAAAGAAATCTATTAGATTCATCTGACATGACCTTCCCATCATGAATCCATGCTGCCTTGGGTGCTGTGCCCCACTGGCCTCTAGGCACTCAACTATTCTTTCCTTCAGAAGTGATTCCATCATTTTACCTACCACTGAAGTCAAACTAACAGGTCTGTAGTTTCCTGCCTCTGTCCTGCTCCGACTTTTGTGAAGAGGAATCACATCCACCTTCCTCCAGTCCTCAGGTACCACCCCATCCTCCCATGATTTGTTAAAGAGAGTAGTCAGCGGTGTCATTAGTTCTACCCTTAGTTCTTTTAGAATTCTTGGGTGAATCCCATCAGGCCCCATTGCTTTGTCCACCTTCAATTTATTAGTTCTTTCAGAACTCTTTCTTCTGTAAATGGACTGGTATCGACCCCCGTCTTTGAGTGTTTCTCTTGTTTGGTTTAGGTACTTCCCCTCCTCTTCCTTTGTGAATACTGAGCAGAAATATTCATTCAGTATCCCTGCTTTTCATTGTCACCCTCTATCCACATTCCATCCCCTTTATTAAGCCTCAGTATCCCTCCTTTGGTCTTTCTTCGCTCCCTAATGTACCTATAAAAGGACTTATCCCCCTTCTTAACAGAGTTGGCTATCCTTTCCTCGGTTTGGGCCTTTGCTATTCTGACTGCCTTCCCAGCCTCCTTCTGCTTTAACTGATAAAGTTATCTGTCCTTCTCCTTCTGTGTTTCCTTATATTCCCTGAATGCTGTCCTTTTCTCCTTAACCTTCCCTGCCACCTCTTTTGAGAACCATAGCTTTTTTTTCCTTCATTGTCTTTTGTTGATTTGCTTTACACAAAGGCTTGTTGCCTCTCTGATGACTGTTTTGATTACTCCCCATTGTTCCTCCATGCCTCCTTCTTGCCTGTTTGCTAGTGCTTTTCTGAGGCACTCTCTCATTTTCCCAAAGTCAGCCCTTCTAAAGTCCAAAACTCTTGCTTTTGTATGGCTTGATTGTATGGCTGTGTTTATCATGAACCACACTGTTTGGTGGTCGCTTGTTCCGAGATGGCTACCCACTTCAAAATCTGAGATTCTTTCTCCGTCTCCATTTGAGAGTACCAGGTCTAAGATTGTTCCTTCCCGAGTGGGTTCCAATACTTGCTGTCTGAGGCATGCCCCCTGTAGGGCATCAAGAATGACCCTGCTCTTGGATGTGCCTGCAGCAAAGGTGCTCTAGTTAACATCTGGCATATTCAGGTCCCCCATCAACAATATCTCCCCTTTTTCTGCCATTCTAAGGAAGCCTTCTATCATTTCCTTGTCCATTCTCTGCCCCTGAGATGGGGGTCTGTATACAACCCCCATGCAGATTGTGGTGCCATTTCCTGTCTCCAGGGTGACCCAGAGTGTTTCATCTGCTCCCTGTTTACTCTTTAGTTCTGTTGCTTTGATCCCTTCCTTTACATAAATAGCTACTCCTCCTCCTCTTTTACCCTCCCTGTCCCTCCTGTAGATTGTGTATCCTGGTATGTTGACATCCCAGTCATGGTTCTCTGTGTACCATGTTTCTGTGACTGCCACAATATCCAGCCAACCCTCTTCCATCAAGGCCACTAGTTCAGGGAGCTTGTTACACAGACTACGGGCATTGGTACTCATCACCCTCCACTTTTTGATGGCCTTACCCCTTTTAGCCCCATTCCTGTCCTTACTGCCTTTGCCTTTTTTTACTTTTACTTCTGTACTGCTCCCTAATGACTTCTCTACCTTGGTGTTTACCTCACTAATTACTGTTTTTTGTGGGGGGAGGCTGGGATTTCCCTGATCCTTTTCAGTGCCTCCCCCCTTGGCTAGTTAAATGCTTGCCAATGAAGCATTTAAACCCTCACCTAGGATCCTGGTTCTCCCCTGGACAGATGCAGACCATTGCACCAGTATGGGTCTGCATCCTCCAAGTGGCTCCCCAGTCCCCAATGAAGCTAAACCTGAGCTCCACACCGTTTTTCAACTATTCATTGAATTCCTGGTGAGGAGTACCTTAGCATCACCCTTGCTATAGACAGGCAGCACCTCAGAGAAGGTTACTGTATGCTACTTGTCTAAGGCCCCTCCCAAGTCTACAAACCCTCTTGCACTGCTCTGATCCCATTCTAGCCAGGTCATTTGTCCCTAGGTGGACAATGACATCCAGCTCCCTCTCATATAGCTGCTCCCACGATTCTGAGGATTCAACCCTGTGTCCTCAAACCGTGGCTGGGCAACTTACTTTCCCCTTCCTCTCCCATTTCTACCACCCTAATGATTGAGTCCCCCACCAGGAGTTGTTTCCTTCCCCTGTGGGGTCTCATGCCACCCTCCTGTGGGTCTCCTTTGTGAAGGTTCCCAGCCTCTTCCTTGGTCTCCACTGCAGGTGTCTCCATAGAGGAACCACTATCCACCAGAAGAGCGAATGAATTGTGGAGGGGTACAGCTGGAGGGATGAAACTCTGTTCCACCACCGTCTCCCTCCCTGAGCCCACCCTGGTCCAGCCTCTCCTCTTTCTTGGCAACCTCTGAGGTAGTGGCATTGGCCCTGGTGGTCCCTGGGTGGGGGAGGAGGTTTCACGAATCCTTGCCAGGTCAGCCTGGAGACAGGCAACCTCCTCCCTCAGACCAGAGAGGTGCCTGCAAATAGGGCAGCATCACAGCCTCCAGAATGTCTCCCGGAACACTGCCGCCCCACAGCCATTGCACTGCACCACTCCTATCATGTCTTATTTTGTGTCCCCTCTCCTGTTTCTCTGTATGCTTACTCTCTCCTCTCCTGTTTCTCAGGAGCTCTATTCTTGTGAAATAAATCATACCACTCTATCTGATCTATCCAATCTCCCTCATTAAGCCACATCTTTGTAATTCCACAAACATATATCCATTTATTTACTAGAACATGTTTTAGTTCATCATATTTGTTCTTAAACTCCTTGCATTTAGAAGAAGTATGTTCAGACCATGATGTAAAGCAATTTTTTGCTTACTGACACCCTCTATGCACTTACATCTAGAGAGACTACATCTAACCTTGGATGAACAATTAACCCTCTGTTGTAGGTTGCTACTAATTACATGCTGAGAGAACTGATGAATAGCGTCCCCATCCCCCATGTTAACAAGTTTAAACTTTATCGATTTTAACTTTTAAAGTCAATCCAAGCTAATTACTTCCAGATCTACTGAGATGAATTCCATCTTTACTAAATAATGGGTGATTATTGACAAAGGTTTCCCAGGTTCATATGCATTCTATGCCATGCATTAGACACCAACTCCTTGACCAATTGTTGAGTCTAACAATTTATGATTCACTTCCTGACTTGCTTGTTTGAGTGAATGAATGAATGAATGAATGAATGAATGAATGAATGATGTATTTTTATACAGGAAGAAAGTATAAAAATGTAAAATACATCTTGACATATCATGTCATGAGGGCATTTGTCCTGTTTGCAAGACAGTCCTGTGATCAGATGTTACAAAATATAAAATTACAAAATCGTTCCTAAAAAGTACAATAACATAGACTCACAACAATAAATACACAGTTCATAACTAGCATTGAAATTCTGTAGACAGATAGGCTTTCAATATTGAGTTAAATTCAGTAGTAGAAAGTGTGGTTCACATTTTATATGGTAACACATTCTAGTATCGTGACGCCTGGTACTTCAGCTTTTTTACCCCATACTTAGTTCTAACTAATTTTGGTATAACCTTATTCAAACAACATGAAGTCTTGCTGTATTCTGACTATTGCAGTTAGGTCCTACCTTTCAACTGCACTGGAGAAAAAAAGGTTAACTTTTCTATGCCTTGCATAGAATGTTCATCACCAGCTCGGTTGAAGCCCTTGTCTGTTGTTGTTCAAACTGCAACCGTCAGATTCTTTACTCCACCTCACTGAATAGTCGCTCCGGAGATTTCTTCTGCTGCTCAGTTCAAAAGTCAGTTGAAGTGTCAGTTTTCAGTCAGTTTCTACCGAATTGTTGTTTTCGCATAGTCCGTTCAAGTCTCAGTCTGTGGTGTCGTGAGTACTAGATAGGCTTTTGTTCTGTTTTCAGTGTGGAACTTGTAAATTGTGGATTGGTTCAGCTGAATCGATCATTTTGAGGTAAAAACTTGTGCTTTACTTTAGTATGTGGTTATCGGTCCGTATCGGTTCTAAAAAAAAAAAAAACATTTTAAGTATGTTTTTTTCCAAGACCTGTGACACAGTCAGGAACTGATAGGGGAGTCTCGCCTGGCGGATTGCCGAAAAAAGGGTAAGTTTTGGTTAGGTTGGTCATGTCTGAGAAACCCAAGAAAAAAACTGTAGGCCCACTGGGTTTCAACACTGCAGTGTGTGTGTGTGGAAAAGTCTTTGCTAAGGCTGATCCCCACACCACCTGTGTTGATTGTTTGGGGTTTGACCACCTCGATTCAGACTGCCAAATTTGCAAGAATCTTCCCAAATCTACCCTGAAAAAGAGATTAGGTAGACTGAGGGAAAGGGAGACTGAGAAGTCCGCTGACCCGGATGGCTAACCGTAAGCTCGACCGAATCCAGAAGAAGTGCTCTCCCACTAGCGACATTTTCTTCGGGCAAAAGGAGAGCTGATTCCGAGGAATCGGTTCTGACAAAAAAAAAAAGAAAAGACAAATTAACCAGTTCAGACCCAGAATCTCATACTCCAACCACAGATGAGATAGCCAAGGCGATTAGGATTGTGCAATAGCATAGTTCGGTTCCGACCGAACCGACACCATCTGGCAGGGGCTCAGTTCGGTCGGTTCCTCCAGTTCCAGATTATACCTTGGAAGAATTTTATGAACTGGAGTTTGAGAAGTAGGGACAGTATGAGGATGATTATGGTGATGGTGAAAGTCTGGATGTGCCTATTGACCTGGACATCTCCCCAGACAGACCGTCAGGTGTTTCTCCTCCTAGGCTTTCTGAGTCCCCTTCACACTACATGTTCTACAGAAAGGTGGCTGATACCCTCCAGCTTCCTGTGGAGGAAGCAGTAGAGGATCAGGAAGAGCCTGATTATGTTGAGATGATGGATATCCCAGAGTCCAGGAGACTGTCTATTTCCCTCCATAAATCTTTTGGGAAACAGACACAAAAAATTCTTAAATCTCCTAATTCTATACCTCCTGTGGACAGAAGAATGGACAAGAGGTACACTGTCTCAGGCTCAGACATGGAGTTCCTTTTTCAGCAATGCAGACATGTTGGGGTTGTACAGGCTGCTGCCTGTGATAAGGCAAATATTCCCTTGGCATCACACCCCCAGGCAAGGACTCCAGGAAGATTGATGCCATGGCAAAGAAACAATACATGGCAGCATCTTTGAGACTCAGGCAGGCTAACTATATGGCCTATACTGCCAGGTACCAGAAGTCCAGGTGGGACACTGTACTGGCACTGGCTAAGTAGGCTCCCACCCAGCTTGCCAAGGAGCTGGAGCAGGTAGCTGCAGATGGGATTGAGGCATCAAAAGTACAGTTTCATGCTGCTGTGGACTCCAATGATGTGTCATCAAGAGTCATGGCTACATCTGTGGCTCTTCGGAGAATGGCTTGGCTTAGATGTACTAGCCTCCCACAGGATACCCTACAGGACCACTTACAGGAGTGCTCAGGCCAAGTAAAGGCAAGCTACTCCTCAGAGGCAGCACTCCAGGGGGGAGGGGCAGGCATTTCCAAAGGCCTTTTTACCAAGCTCAGGCCTCCTCTTCTTCTTTTTCACAGATGGAGTTCTTTAGAGGGAGAGGCAGAAGGGGGATGAGCAGGCCTGCATCCACCCCTCAGACTAAAGCCCCTGCCAAGCAGACACCCTGATGGGCCTGCCTGGGTCAATTCTCCTATACCAGTAGGGGGCAGGCTGGCTTACTTTGTCCAGGACTGGATGTCTCTTACATCAGACAAGTGGATCCTAGAAGTAGTAAGCTAGGGACTGGTTCTCAGCTTCAAAAAATTTCCCAAGATGGGAGCCAGATCTTTTCCACCTACAAATCTCTCAGAGACCCTTGCCCTAGAGGCAGAGGTTTCTTCTTTCCTAGCTCTCAGAGCCATAGATAGAGTTCCCCCCTACACAGGGGCAAAGGACTGTACTCCAGGTACTTCCTAACCCCCAAGAAGACAGGAGAGTGGTGACCCATCCTGGACCTACGACATCTGAACAAACATCTTTTAAAGCCAAAATTCAAAATGGTAACTCTGAGAATTATCCCTCTCTCTCTAAGGCCAGGGGACTGGCTAGCCTCCCTGGACCTCAAAGATGCCTACTTTCACATTCCCATCAGATGCTCCTACAGAAAGTACCTCAGGTTCGAGTTGCTCTCAGGCCACTATCAATTCAGAGCAATGCCCTTTGGCCTAACATCAGCCCCAAGGGTCTTCAGAAAGTGCCTGGCAGTAGTTGTTGCCTTCCTAAGAAGACAAAAGATTTCCATTTTCCCATACTTGGATGACTGGCTCATAGTATGTCGGTCTCCAGACCAAGTCAAGTCACATCTGCAAGTGACCCAGCAAGTGCTCACTTCTTTAGGATTCCTTCCCAACCTACCAAAGTCAGTTCTTGAACCAGTGGAGCTCCTCACCTTCTTAGATGCAGAACTGGATACAGTAAAGGCAAGAGCCATCCTTCCCTGGAAAGGGCAAGGACCCTTATGGAACTGGCCTATTCATTCACCCTTCAGGTGTCTCGACCACCAAGGTATTTCCTTCAGCTACTGGGCCACATGACAACTTCCACAGCAGTGGTCCAGGGAGCAAGATTCCAAATGAGGGACATTCAGTTCCACTTAACAGCCTTTTGGTCCCAAAGAAAGGATTCCCTTACCAAACTAATCCCAGTGACTCGAACCCTGATCCAAGCCTTGCAATGGTGGCAGGATCAGGACAATTTGAGACAAGGAGTTCCATTTGTCACTCAGTCTCATTCAGTGATACTCACCACAGATGCTTCCCTGCTGGGTTGGGGAGCCCATTTGGGTGATCTTACCACCCAGGGACTATGGTCACCTCAGGAATCTCTGCTTCACATCAACCTCTTGGAACTCAGGGCAGTGTTTGTGGCACTGCAAGCTTTTTACAAATCTGTACAGAACAAGGTGGTTTCAGGTCAGAACAGACACCACCACCACTATGTGGTACATTAACAAGCGAGGAGGCACTCAGTCTACAGCCTTGTGCACAGAAGCAATGAAGTTGTGGTCCCTGGCCTATCCCCTGCAAACCTCTCTGATAGCAGTTCACATCCCAGGAAAGGACAATGTTCTAGCAGATACACTGAGCAGAATATCCCAGGGCCATCATGAATGTGCCCTAGATCCTCGGGTTTTGAAAGTGATTTTCTCAAGATGGAGCACTCCAGAGATAGATCTTTTTGCAGCCGCAGACAATCACCAACTTCCTCGCTTTTGTTGCAGACCCCAAGTCTTGGGCTCAGTCCCCCTGGATGCTCTGATTCTGAACTGGGAGGGGAAATTTCTGTATGCTTTCCCGCCTTCCCTCTCCTGTTCAGAGTATTAGTCAAGATAAGGTCACAACCATGCAAAGTGATTCTGATTGCTCCAGACTGGGCCAGACAACCATGGTATCCCTTGTTGCTGTCCCTAACGGTCCATCTTCCCCTGTCTCTTCCCAGGAATTACAACCTGTTAACATCCTGTGAGGGGAGGATTTGGTACCTGAATCTTCAGTCTTTCAATCCCAAGGCTTGACTCTTGAAGAGTTAGAGTTTGCAGATCTGCATCTTTCCCAAGGGGTTCTACATATCCTTAAGGCTTCTCAAAAGTCTTCCACCAGAAAGACTTACAACTCCAAATGGAAAAGATTCAGCATTTGGTGTTCTAAGAAGAATATTTCTCCAGACTCTGCTGAATTGCCTACGGTTCTGGATTATATGGTCCATCTTAATGGCCTAGGTCTCAGACCAGCTACCCTCAAGGTACACTTGAGAGCTGTTTCTGCTTTCCTGTTGGTAGGCAAGTCTTCCTCTCTGTCATCCCATCCTGTATTCTGTAAATTTTTCAAGGGATTGCTTCACACCAATCCCCCCTTTAGGGATTCTGCTCCTGCTTAGGACCTTAATGTTTGCATTGCTCAACTTATGCAACCCCCTTGGAGCCTTTGTCCTCAGCAGAGCTTAAGTACTTGACTTGGAAAACTGTGTTTTTGGTAGCCATTACCTCTGCCAGACGTGTCAGTGAATTGCAAGCCCTGACAGTTGAATCTGATTTCGTCTCTCTTCACAGAGATAAAGTGGTCCTTTGAACTAACAGAAAGTTCTCGCCTAAAGTGGTTTCAGATTTCCATCTCAATCAGTCTATATCTCTCCCTGATTTCTTCACTGACCATTCCTCCTCAGGAGAGAGGGGGCTACACAGTTTGAATGTTAAAAGAGCCCTTGGCTACTACATAGAGCATACCAAGAGTCACAGGTTTGAATCCCCCCAGTTGTTCCTCACTTTTGGAGAAGTGGGTAAGGGCAAACCTGCCACTAAGAGATCTACTGCCAGGCGGATTGTTTCTTGTATACAATTCTGTAATGAAAAACTGAGTAGAACTCACAAGATTTCACAAGAAGTACAGCTGCTTCCCTGGCTGGTGCCAGGGATATTCCTCTTAGAAATGTGTCAGTCAGCCACCTGGAAAACAGTCCATACTTTCACCAAGCATTACTCTCTGGATATCCAAGCTAGGAGTGATGCTCGGTTTGGCACAGCAGTACTTCAGAGCCTATTTCCAAAGTAGGTTCTGTCCCTCCTCCATGGAGGTACTGCTTGGAAGTCTACAATAGTCAGAATACAGCAAGACTTCATGTTGTTTGAAGAAAAAATTACTCACCTTAGTAATTATGTTTCTTCTAGTGGAGTCTTGCTGTATTCAGACCTCCCCCTGCCTCCCCTCTCTGAACCTAGTTTTTGGGATGTGGGTGGGCAGAAGCAGTGTTGGCGCCCTAGGGGTGTCCATTTTACACCTTCTTTTTCTTTGGGTGGAATGCTGTGTTTTGGATGTATTTTGGTTTTTGGGTTTCCTGACTTGAGTCTTACTTTGAGAACCAAAACATAATATATTTGCCAGTTGGCTAGAAAATATTTTACAGTTTCCACACAGAACACCTAGTGAGTTTTTGCTTGTAAAATCTGACTGTTGTAGTTTGAACAACAACAGACAGGGGCTTCAACCAAGCTCATGATGAACGTTCTATGCAAGGCATAGAAAAGTTAACCCTTTGTTCTCCAGGGCAGTTGAAAGGCAGGACCTAACTGCAATAGTCTGAATACAGCAAGACTCCACTAGTAGAAACATAATTACTAAGGCGAGTAATTTTTTCTTTTCTAACACAGTTCTTTTAGATTTTCCTTCTTTCTTAATTTGTTTACCTAGTATTGTAGTTGTAATATAATGTACTGGATATTTTACTGTGTCTTTATGCACAAGGTTTAACCAGACCACTCTATACCTGACTTCTAGGGTATGCCATCCTAAACATGTCACAATGATGTATGTTGAAACTACAACCCAGTATAAACCTGGCCAATCTATTATATACCTCATCCCATTTAGTTAGCATCTGTTTTCTTGCAGTTCTATATATGATGCTGCCATATTCCAAAGCTGGTAATATAATCTGTTCTACTAGTTTCTTCCTGGTTTGTCATTTTAAATTTCTCGAGGTTTGTCTTAAAGCCCCTAAATTTTTGTTAGTGTTGTTCAATACATGTGTGACATGTTTAGTGAAATTTAATTTGCTATAGAAAGTAATTCCCAAATATTAATACTCATTAACTTGTTCGAGCTTTGTTTTGTCAGAAGTGAGTATTTCCAGCTCCATTCTTCCTCTTGCTTCAAACTGCAACACCTTTGTTTTTTTAGTATTTGTCAAAAGTCTCAATCTGGTGACCCATTCCCCCACACTGTCAAAATCCTGCTGGAGCTTGTCCTTAAGTTAAACCTGAGTCTCTGCTGTTGTGATCATAGCCATATTATTGGCTTAAAGTCTTATCTTTGAGTGTTTCACTTTGAATGGAAGATTGTTAATATATATCAAAAATAATAAGGGTCACAATATAGAGCCCTGCGTGACTCCTCTATAAACCTGCTTACTAGAGGATAAAACCCCAGTTACAGCTATCCTCTGAGTACGGTCTGCTAGATATGACTCAAACCAATTTCAAGGGCCATCTTTAATACCCATTACTCCAAGCCAGTGCAGTAAGATGGGATGGTCCACCAGGTTGAAAGCCTTTGACAAGTCTATAAACAATATTTCAGTTTCTAAACCTGCATCCATAGATGTAGCAATTATATTATTAAACTCCATTAGTGCCAAGTTTGTTGAGTACCCAATTCTAAAACCCAATTGGAAGGGTGTGAGAGTATTATATTTTTCTAAATATTCCATGAGCTGTATGTGTATGAGTTTCTCCATGCATTTTGATAATATTGGTAGAAGAGCTATAGTATGAAATTGTCCTGGTTCACTTTGTTCACCTCCAAATAGTAGGAAAGGTACCTGAGCATAAGATCCAGTTGAATATATAAGTTATCACAGGTGCAATATATTGTGAAGCCAACTACAAAAACTTACCTTCTAAAGCATCTAATCCTGGTGATTTGTGTATATTAATCTTGGTTAGACCTTTTCTGACTTCTGATATCTTTAGTTTCTTAAATCCAAAAGGTGTATGCGTTTCAGCCTGTGTTACCACTGTCTGTCTTTCTAAATTCTCTGTTTGATCCATAAGATCTCTGAAAATACTATAGTCCCCCCAACCCCCTGAACTAGAAGTGCTATTTTCATGTAATCCACATACATCTGATCCTTGTTTGTACCTTTTAAATCATTAGTACCTGCATGAATCACTATCACTGGGTTATGCTCCTTTGGGGTGACAATTTTAGGTAAGAGCTTAACCACATCCCTCAGTTTTGCTCCAGGTAAATTGGAACTAGTTACCTGTTCCTTTTTTCCTCTTGTAGTGTAGGTATCTGTATATATAGCAAGAGAGTCCCCACAATAAAAACTCCCATCTGTTCCCTTATGCTTATAGGATCCTTGTTTGTTTCCATAGTTTCCTGGTCATTATTTATTTATTTATTTAATTTTTGTTGACCAGGTAAGTGCACTAGACAAATCCTGCCTATTTTCAGGCACGACCCGGGGGACGGAAATACAGATGAATGCCAACTGACCTTGAACCAGATTAAGCTGTTATCTAGATGCACCTCTGGGGGGTGCTAGTGGGGACTGGTCCATTCGTTCAACATTGTCTGGTCCGAAATGGGCCATTAACAGTGAAGGGTTACTGTCAATCTTCTTTACTTCTTGCCCATCTTGATTTATTTTTGTGGTGCCCTGTCCCTAATCAGGGACAAGCCTCTGATTCAAATGTTGTTCTGCAGTAACTTCTAAGCTGGAAGATAGTTCATATGGTACAGGGGGGCTGTCTGAAGACACCCTTGTCAGGTTATCCTTAGTTTCTCCATGACTCATCAAGGGTGTACAACTATTAGATTTGAGGAGAGGGAATGTTGTGGGCCTTAGCCCCTTTTTTTATTTATTTACATTTTGTACTGTTTCCAATTCATCCTCATTATCAGCAGTATCCCTCTTCTTCTTCTTGTTTGTCTCCCTCTGGCCTGTGTTCTCATTTGATTTCCCGTGCTTATGGCATTTCAGTTCTAGTTCAAGGCCTATGATTATTGATTTTAGCATTTTTATCTCTAAACACTGGGCACAAACATACTTCACTAAGGCAGACACCTCACTTAATATAAACATGCCACACTCATGGCATTTTACTTCCAGTTCTCACATCTTTAATGCAATGATTAGATTTTCCATGATTTCTATTGCAGTACAGCAGCCAATGCTCTTACCGAAATATCTCTGCTC
The DNA here is from genome assembly GCA_016271365.2 of Neoceratodus forsteri. Classification (NCBI taxonomy): domain Eukaryota; kingdom Metazoa; phylum Chordata; order Ceratodontiformes; family Ceratodontidae; genus Neoceratodus; species Neoceratodus forsteri. The sequence continues at coordinate 1,058,014,228 of CM028132.1, read as the reverse complement.
TCCACTTCCCGCCAACACGCTAACACATGCAGATGCACGTGTCTCCGTGTTTGTCTCCGCATGCATCGGCATGCCACTCACTGAGCCCCATAGCTTTTAACAGTGCCATGACCCAGAAGTGCTACAGGGTCATAGATCAGGGAGCTATACAGACTAGCCCAAATCCTTCCAATAAAAAAACTAACTGTGATTCTCTTCCTTGTCCCAGCACTCTTTCTGGTCAACTCGCCTTCTCGTACCACCTCCCCCATATCTGGAATTCTCTGCCATCCAACCTTCACATGGCCCCTACTAGCTCTGCCTTTATTTGGCTCTTCAGGCTCCTACCCAGCCTGGAAAGTCGCAATTGCACCAACGGTTCAGCACACAACTGAGGCAGCACACAGTCTCTACTCACACGCCATTGCTGCCAAATCCAAGCTAACCTCTCCTACTCTTTCTCACCCTTCGCAACGACCAACTGTATATTATTGACAATGTAAAGTAATCTCAATATAATGTATGTGCAAAATGTCTGTTCTTACATATCTATTGTTACTCTGTTCAAACTGTACCCCCGGGTCACACCTGGAAACGAGCCTCGGCTCAGTGTGCCTTTCCTGGTCATCAAATTTTAAATAAATCAATAAACAATAGGCTACCAGCAGTGAGAAGTTTTAAAATAAATGCTGTCTTCCCTGTAGGTTGTTCACTTGCTTCTTTGAACTACACTCCTCCGTGACCTTCCTGGTGTCTGGCCGTAAACACACACCCTCCTTCTGTTTTGGCCAGAACACCAATACTCCACTACACAGAGAAATCAGACGAGTTGCCACACAGCACCACACCCCCTTGTCACACCACTTTCAGTGGTCACACGGAACACTGAGGCAGCAGTCTGTGCCTTGTTTCATATTGTACTGAGACTGTACTTTATTTTTGCACCAGTGAAATGTTATTGCATATTGTACTTTGGATTTCTCCTGTACCCTCTTCCCTGGGTTGGACCTGAAAATGAGCATTGGCTCAGTGTGCCTAAGAAAGAAAGAAAGAAAGAGTATGAAATATATAGGTACTGCATGCTTAAACTCTGTGAATGCTTAGGATTCTACAAATGCTTGCGACTCTACAAATTATTGGCCTGTATGAAGGTTTAGAAGTATATAATATAGAAATCTATTGACAGAGGAAGGGCTTGTGATCTATCCTGTCTGCCTTGTAAGACTGTATATATCCCCCTAGGAGACTAGCAATTTTGCCAGTCGATCCCCTGTAAAACCTCTCCACTATTGATGTTTTGCATTTGGTATTTTATTATTTTTTCACTGACCAGTGTTTCAGTTAGCTTGATCCATCTCTCCACCACCCTCTGTGAGCTATAAACCTTCTATATGACCCTTCTGAACCTTTTCCCAACTCATTTCTTTTCATTCTCAATGGTATTTGCATTGCCACTAGTTGTGAACAGCCTTCTGGGGTCCATCTTGTTAATAATCTGCATTTCTTTAAATGATTAGATCATGTCCACACTTTCCCTTCTGGCCTCCTTCAAGTCCATGTTGCGGCACTCAAGTTTTTGTTCGCATGTCCTCTCCTGCTGTCTCTGAATTATTTTAGTCACCCACCAATACACTGTCTCTAGCTTGCAGATACCTTTTTCTTTGGTACGTATTCCAGAATTGAACTTATTACTAAAGGTGTGGTCACAACTGAGTCCTGTATAAGAGCAATGTGACCTACATTTTTTTTGCTGCTGACCCCCTACCAATATATCCCAGCATCACTTTTGCCTTCCTTATCGCCTTATCACATTATACTGATGGTTTCTATAAATACTTAGATCTGTATTATTTCTTATGTTTCTACAAATGTTTAAGAATCTTTGAATGCTTCAAATTTAGAAATTGTCTATTCTAGTCCAAGACTGCTGAAAAGAAGAGGGATGAACTTAAAACTATAATGTCTGATGGAATTCCTTGTGTGCTAGTCTGTGGGACACACTTGGACTAGCTGTCAGAATCTCAAAAACAACACTAAATAATTGATAAACTGATGGAATACTCTTGTATCTGACTATGTGCCATATCTCGACCACTGCATAAGATCTTACAAGAAAAAGTATAACTCAATAACATGGAATTATTTGTGGCCAGTCTGCAGTCTATAGCAGACTGGATCTCAGGAAGAACATGAATTAAAGAATCATGAAGAAACACATCAAAGAACACAGTTTTGTTCTGTAACCTTTCTGACAAATCATCTTGTTTGCATAGTGATAAATCTTCTGTAGCTGTGCTACTGAACCTTTTGTAGAATCCCCTCACTCCAAACATAACTCTCCAGCATCTCTAGCCTGTGAACCTGAGTGGTTACTGGCCTTCATACGTTGCCTTTGGAGTTGTTGCATTGGAAGGGTTTGAGGGCCTACTGCATGACTATTCTGCTTTAATTCTAGCTGTACAGCCAGCCCTTGTATTTGGTTGCCAAAAAGTGCTGCTGCAAATTCAAAATGCATTGAACCTCTGGATCAGTTGCTTTCAATATACTGAAAATCTGGAAGGATAAGGGGCTCAGTTCTCAAAGTTTTGATGCAGGGACTTTCATAAGCCCTGCATTAAGCCATATGCTGCTCCAAACACATTGCCACACCATGCTCCCAATTTTCAAGGACTGCGCGCATTAGCGGCACTTTCTCCTCTTTACAGTTGCTGGCACCAAATATTTGGTAAAAACCCTGTAAAAAAATCTGTGAAGTTACCAGCAAAAGCTAACCTAATTTGGGGTACGTGGTGCAGAGGATTGAGAATACTAATTGCTGGACAGGGACTGCTGTAAGCCCCATGCGCCATGTGTTTGGCCCACCTGGGGCTTACGGCAGTCTAACTCCTTTGAGAACTGAGCCCAATATCTATAACCAAAATGCAACCTCATATAAGTGCTGTTCCTCATACAGTCTCTCAATGAATAAACTCTTTTAAAATGCAGCATTTTAAAGTAGTTGCTTCTCAGTAGTTTTCATTAAATTAGGCAGGTTTAGTATAAGCTTTTACTCAAACAGGCAGCCTTTTAAACAATTTTCAAAACATTAGGCAGTCTCTACAATAATATGCATTAAATAGGCACACTTAAGAATAGCTTACATTAATTAAGAAGTCTTTAAAATAAACTTTGAAAAACAGGCAGTCTTGAAATGGCTCTAAATAAATATGCCCTCTTTAATGACTTATGACTGGTAGGTAGTCCTGTAAGTAGCTTGAAACAAATATGCAGTCCTTAAGGCTGACCCTAAATTGAAAGTCTTTAGATAGCTTGCAATAGGTAGGCATCCTAATAGATATCTTGCAAATGAGTAGCAATAAATAGGCAGTCTTTCACATAATGTTCATGAAGAGGCTGGGGGAGGAATGCAAAGAGGCAAGTCATGGATACAAATACATGCTACACTTGCATCTGCATCCTCTAGCTTGTGTCCAGGATGCCTTGTTGCTATTTTCTGAAGTTGTGTCTATTTACAACAAAACGTCACATTTGTTGCAGAAAATGGTTGCATCTGTGGGTAGAATCCAGTTCAGATGCATTTGAGTGCATTTTTTAGATACAAAGTTATGATGCAGTTAGGCCATCTAATAGATGGTCTCAAAAGATTTGGATGCATTTCTGCTTTAAAACTAGATACAGTCACATTTTGGGCAAGTCTTTTTGATAATCCTACCTGCAGTGTTTAAAAAAGCTGGCATTAAATAAACAATCTTTAAATAGTTCGGTTTAGAAAGGCACTCATGTATAGCATGCAGAAAGTAGGCAGTCTTTAAAATAGCTTGCAACAAATAGGCAGTCTTTAAATAACTTGCAGGCAATATAAATTATATGGCAGTCTCTTCAATTGCATGTACAGTATTGAGTCTGACACTTTAAACCAGTTCCCTCTTTGGCTGTCAGATCTTATTTAAATACTTTAATATTCATAAGTCTCCTGTGTGACCAGTTTTGTCAGCTGCCAGTGATTTGGGCCTCCCAGTTATTTATTTATTTATTGAATTTGGTAATCAGGTAAGCCCAATGGAACTAGAGGTCCCCTTTTCAGGGGCGACCCAGAATTAATTACAGGATATATATATATATATATATATATATATATATATATATATATATATATATATACACACACACACATACAGGTATACTGTGTATGTAGACAGCTGACTGATACATTATTAGCCTAGTTGCAAGCAGATATTTATGCAGACAATAGACAGGAATGGTGCATACAACACATTACATAGTATTTGAGTACATTAATAGAGTAGCTCTGATCTACAGACATAGAACATACTGTATAAGGCAAATACAGTTGGCTGGAGGAACTAAAGATCATAACAAAATGTTACAGTGCACACACAGAATAAGGTACAGATGACATTATGATATGAGAGATAGAATGGAGCAAGGATTAACAATAAAATATCTCTCAAATTAAGATGGTAAGAAGACAGGCAGGTATGGGCATCATTCACTGATAGCAGGAACAGCAGCAGCTTTCTAGTAGAAAGGTTTTTGACCCTTTTTTTTAAAACCAGCAAGGGACTAGGAGTTTTGCAGTTCAGCTGGAAGTGAGATGGAGCAGTGTATGCAGAGGACCTCTTATCTGTACTTAGTTTGACCCTGGGAACTTCAAGCAAGTAACAGTTTGAGGACTGAAGTAAGTGCCTCTCAGGTTTATGAGCTAATATCTCAGCTACAGTATATTTGGTGTGCTTTAAATTTTGGTGAGCTTTAGTGTAAGGCATAACAGGAGGTATATCATACTCCCCTCCAGAGAGGGCCAGTATAGGGAGGAGAGGACCTTGGAGTGACGTTTTGGGGGGTGGGGGGAACTGGCGGCAAAATATCTGATTTTATTGTACAAAATCTTAAGCCTGTTTGTCTCTGAGTTCCTGAGGAACTGAAGCATTGGAGCACCAGATGCAATGTGGGAAGCAGGGTACTGTTTGCAATGGCAAGCCTCATCTTAGGGACAGAAACATTACCAAGATGATATAGAAGTCCAATTTGTTTTTGTTTGTTTCTCCCTGTGGAGCTAGCAGGCAGGCTCTGGTCCTCTCTCAGAGGGCTCAGTTCTTCCTGGGGTGCCCTCCCAACCCAGCTTCCTACCTTGGACAGATTCCCCCATGGATTTTACCTCATAGTGGGGACAGGAAGGGGAGGGCCTTCACCCCCTCCCCGAAGCACAATCCAGATTGTCAGGGAGATGCCAGAGTTGGGATGGTGCAGCCAGGGCACCATGGAGCCTCCTTGCTCAATTTTCCATTTTTGGTTCTCCCTTTCCCCTTGCTGATGTGCATGTCAGCCTGCACAGGTAAAGATATGCACATGCTGCAGTCTTGCATCACATTCCCTTCTTGGTCATCCTCAGTCCCGCACTATCACCAAGCCTGCACCTAGTGGCAGTTGTTTGGCAGGAGCAACAAACCACCCACACCGGCAGAGGAGAGCAGCCTTCCGGATACTCAGTCCTCTCCTTCCCCAGCTGATCCCTAATGACCCACATTCACCCTTAAACACAGGTCGCCGATGTGGCAGGAGGTAAGACGTCCAGTACTTCAGACCTTTACACCACTGGGCTGGCTAGAAGTCCAAATGTTTGAGGTATATATTTGGTGATATGATCTATATGAGGTGTAAAGGTGAAAGCTTGATCTATATAGACCCCCTAGGTACTTTAATTTATCAATCGCTTTGATACATGTGCCAGAGTAGGTGGTTAGTGAGAGCAGGTGCTACATGTCTGTAACAAGGTTTTTTTGCCATAGAATTTGCCTTGTTTTTTGTTTTTTTTTTCATTCAGGACAAGCTTGTTGTCATAGAATCATTATTCTAAAGTACAGAAACCAGTGTCAAGTAGAGCACTGATCATATTTATAACAGTGGAACTTCTCTACAGAACCACAGCATCTGCATAAAGTACAGTAGTAAGTTCCTCTCACCACCGTTTTTAGGCAGATCATTGATGAATATGGAGAATAGACAGGGACCCAGGATAGACTCCTGGGGGACGCCATCTGTGATAAGCTTCAGACAGGAGTAGATACCCTTTCATTTAACCTCCTTATACTTGTTGGTCAGATTGTGTGTGAACCAGTGACTTGAGGGACTGTCAAAGCCCAGACATTTTAATTTATGAAGGAGCAGTCTGTGACTGATCAAGTCAAATGCTTTTGTGAGGTCAATAAAGACAATTCCAGTTAGCATCCCTTTGTAATGCCCCCAGTGTATTGGGGTTAGTTTAATAAGAGCAATGTCGGTACCATGCTGTTTTCGAAAACCATGCTTCCTGTCTGTGAGTAGGAGGAGCAGCTCTAGGTTATCCTGTGTTTGATTATAAACAAGCTTCTCTTGAAACTTGGCCAGAGGGCTAATAAGAGAGATAGGGGAGTAATTTTCAACATGTTCTTTGCGGTCTCTTTTGTTGACTGGGTCCACCACAGCCATTTTACATTTTTCAAATAATTTGCCTTCAATAAAGGATCAATTGAAGAGAGGGGTGACAGGGCAATCAAAGGGGCTGCGATTTTGAGTACCCTGGGTTCCAAACTGTCAAACCTAGTAGAGCCTCCAGATTCAGTATGATTTAATAATGTGTACACTTCCTGTTGCTTGACTAGCCTGAGATGAAAACAGGGTTGTTAGTCTTTTGTGTCATCCTGTTCGGGGTGGGGGGGGGCAGCTGACACAGATTTGAACCTGGTTAGATCAGTGGAAAAACTGTTGAAGGTATTAGCTATATAAACATAGAAACATAGAAGCTGGTGGCAGATAAGGACCGCAAGACCCATCCAGTCTGCCTATTTCTTTTTCAACCTTATGAATGTGCCATCGGCCTTAGCTCTATCAATGGCCTATCTATTCACACTCATCTGTATTGCTCCCTTATGCCTATCCCATGCATGTCTGAAGCCCTGCACTGTACTCATATCCACCACTTCCTGAGGTAGGCTGTTCCATGCATCCACCACCCTTTCTGTGAAAAAGAACTTCCTCACATTACCTCTTAATTAGCCTCCCTCTAATCTCATGCTGTGTCCTCTTGTCCTGCTATTTTTCTTATATTGAAACATGTTAGACTCTTTCACCTTGTTAATGTCCTTAAGGTGTTTGAATGTTTCGATCATATCACCTCTCTCCCTCCTTTGCTTTAGGGTATACATACTGAGCTCCATTAATCTGTCCTCATATGTTTTCTGATGCAGTCCCTGCACCGTTTTGGTTGCTCTTCTCTGGACTGCCTCAATTTGGTTTATGTCCTTGTGAAAGTATGGCCTCCAGTACTGCACACAGTACTCCAGATGGGGACTAACCAGTATCTTCTAAAGAGGGATTATTATCACTCTCTTATGTCTTGTGATACCCCTACTAATACACCCCAACATCCTCCTAGCCTTACCTACTGCTTAAGTGCTCTGCTTGGATGATTTCAGGTCGTCTGTGATGATGATGCCCAAGTCTCTTTCTTCCCTTGTGACTGCCAGCAACTCCCCTCCCAGCCTATAGGTGGCTTCAGGATTTCTCTTCCCTATGTGCATGATCTTACACTTCTTTGCATTAAACCCCAGTCGCCACACTTCTGACCATTTTGCCAGTTTACCCAGATCTCTTCTCATTCTGCCCACCCCATCTGGATCATCTACTCTGTTGCACATCTTAGTGTCATCTGCAAACAGACAAACCTTACTCTCCAGTTCATCTGCAATGTCACTGATGAAGATATTGAAGAGGACTGGCCCCAGGACTGATCCCTGAGGCACCCCACTTGTGACTTGCATCTCTTCTGACTGTATACTGTTTACCACCACTCTCTGTTTTCTGCCTGTCAACCAGTTTGCCACCCAGTTGACCAACTCCTGACCCACCCCAAGCCTACCCGGCTTATTAATCAATCTTCTATGTGGAACAGTATCGAAAGCTTTGCTGAAATCAAGGTAGGTGACATCAACTGCTCCACCTTGGTCCACCACTCTGGTTACCCAGTCAAAGAAATCTATGAGATTAGTTAGACAGAACCTTCCTGTTGTAAACCCATGCTGTCTTGGATCCTGTACTCCTATGAATTCCAGGTGTTGCACTCTCCGTTTCTTAAGGAGTGCCTCCATAATCTTGCCCACTACTGAGGTAAGACTGACTGGTCTGTAGTTCCCTGCCTCCTCCCTGCTACCACTGTTGTGGAGTGGGTCACATGAGCCCTTCTCCAGTCTTCTGGGACCTCTCCTGTACTCAGAAACTCACTAAACAGTTCTGATAATGGCTCTGCTTGTTCCACCCTTAGCTCTTTTAGTACCCTGGGATGTATGCCATCAGGCCCCATTGCCTTGTCCACTCTGAGCTTATCGAGCTCTTGTAGAACCCTTTATTTTGTGAAGGGACTAGTGCACACCTCCCTCCCCCCTGTGTCCATGGTGCTGAGCTGTGGGCCCTGCCCTACCTTCTCTTCAGTAAATACTGAGCAGAAGTATCTATTTAGGATAGATGCTTTTACATGATCCTCCTCCTCACATGCCCCCTTATCCCCTTTGATCTTAGCAATACCACCTCTGGACTTTCTCCTTTCACTGATGTATTTATAGAAAGTCTTGTCACCTTCTTTTACTGTTCGTGCTAGTGTTTCCTTGGTTTGGGCCTTTACCTGCCTTACTGCCTTCCCTGCTTCCTTTAGAGAAGTTTGGTATGCCTCCCTATCTTCATCCCACTGTGTTCCCTTATATTTTCTGTAGGCCAGCCTTTTGGCTCTGACCTTTTCGGCTACTGTTTTTGAGTGGTTTCCTTCTTTTGCTCATCTTTTTCTCTCTAACACAATGGGATGTTGCTTCAGGTATTGCATCCTTAATTCTTGTCCACTTTGCTGTACCCCCTCACCTGTATTTCTTTTTGCCAGGACTAACTTCACTCTGTTGGCCATCTTATCAAAGTCAGCTCCTCTGAAGTCCCATATTTTTGCCTTGGAATGGGATGATTCCATTCTAGTGGCCAAATTGAACCATACCATGTGATGGTCACTGGCCCTCAGGTGACCTTAGACCTGGAGATTTGTGATCCATTCCCTGTTAGTATAGATCTTGGATAAGCGAATGCTTTCCCATTGCTTACAATATTCCCTTCTGAGGAGCAAGTACACCCTTTCAACAAGAAGTTAATTTGTGACCAGAAATGTTTGGGGGCTGCCAGGTCACTGCTACTGGCCTTTCTGCAAACTCTGCCTTCCTGGGCTAGCTTTTTTTTTTTTTTACTTTCCTTCTCTTCTTCTGTGGAGGTGACCAGTCGTGGCGTCTACCACAATTTGGAGCTGCTACTGACTGGGTCAGCTCTGATTTAAATTCACCTCAAATGGATGTGTAGTTCGTTTTGGGGCTGCCTGTTTCCTCACTTCTGTAGTGTGGCATTACTACCTGTATTCATCAAGTATGGCTAGCAATTATAAAAAAATAAAAAAAATTTGCTATGGTTGGCACTGAGAATCAGCACTGCCACTGCCCATTTCTGTATGTCAGATTTGGGAGAATGTTTTCTGCCCTTTCCAGCTACCTGCCTGTTTGAACAGGGCTCATGTTTCTAACTATAATCCTCATGAGCTGTATTGAGCATTGTTCTGCCAGTCTTCCATATGCTGTGGAACTGCTGGCTAGGATCCCAGTGTGATGCCAAGTTCCATTCTTTTTTTCACAATTGCAAGCAATAGGTGCAGAGAAAGAATATAAAAAAGGACAAATGCGCCATTTTTCCTTGCATAATACACACACCATGCTCTCTGTGAGCACTCTGTTATTCCTTTTAAAGGGCCCACTGGGCACTACAAATTCACCCCCCCCACCACCACCATAAAAGTACATGTTTTCATGTAAGTGCACCAAACTATTAACATTTACTATTTATTTTATTATCTTACAGAGATTAAAATAATTGCAGTATTACTAACAAACAGGAGAATGAAAACTTTTCTGCTATGAATACTTAATGTGACACCATAGTCTCCAGTCTAAATGGCATCTCTGTGTAAGACAGACCTTGATTTGGACTCCTGTTATGTATTATTCCAAATATACCAATTTTTTCCCACTTGCAGCACACAGCTAGTAAATGCTGCAAATTGGCTAGTGAGTGTTTCCACCTATGTCAACCAGCTGCTGTGGATTTTTTTGTTGCTCAAAGGGGCACTGTTAACCCCCTTAGACCTCCAGTTGTTCCTAGTTTAAAAACACATTTTATGATTGCTTACATTCTTCAAAGATTCCTGATGTAGCTGGTTATATGATTCTAATTCCTTTTTCCTTTTTAAAATTGAAAAATAGACTGTCAACCATATTGGTGTTACCGCACAAAAGCATGTTTGTGTTCCTTGATCAACTTCCCTGGATTTGGGAACAGTACCATACAGTCTAGCCACTCATGATGCAGTGGAAGGAGAGGAGACTATTGCATCAGGAGGGGCTGCACTGTTTGGGGGCTTTCCTCTTGTTCTGGATATATGGCATTTTATTAAGAGCCGAGTATTATTACATTATTACCTTCATTTCATTTCTACTAAGAAAGGAAGCAGATAAAACAATCAGCAACATCAATGTATTTTAGAAAAGGTAAGCAATCATAAAATGTGGGGTTTCAGCTAGAAATGATGTCATGGAAAAAGGGTTGACAGTGTCCCTTTAATCTTCTATCACAAGGACATGCAGGTGTTACATCAAGATGCAAGACAAATGCAATTAAGTTACAATAACTACAGATGTCATGTCAGTAAGATTACACTAGCAAACATCAACACTGTAATACACTTCTACAATCAGCAACTACTGTAGATTTATAACTTCTGATAATTCAGTAGCCGTGTATGACACTCTATGATAATGAACAAAACAACTGCATTACATGTGGTAGCAGAAAACCTGCTTTATTAAAATAAAAAGTGAATTACAAAACTGTGCAAACAGCATACTAGACAATTAAGCCTCTGGTACTTCATGTCACTCAGTCACTTCCACAGGGGCAGGGCTATGACACTCTTTAACTTTGCAGAAGGGCAAATGGTAATGACAACCTTAGCCATAAGAATTCAAGAGAGAATTTTATATGTTAAAGTAACAATCTAGAACTCTATGCACCAATACTTATGGCACTGTCTCAGTACCCTATGGAGTCCACTGATCTCACCACACATTGTTAAATAGGCAGACGTATAAATTATCTCACTATAAATTGTTAAATAGGCAGACTTACAAATTATTTCGCTATAAATTGTTAAATAGGCAGACTTACAAATAGCTTGCAACAAATACATAGTTTCTAAATGGCTTGCAATACATAGGCAGTTTTTTAATAGCTTGAATTAAACAGGCAGTCTTATTAAATAGGCTCCACTGCTTGGGTGGACTTTTTATTGGCCTCCCTTCCTCCTCTTCTGTGAAGGAGACCACTGGTGGCTTCTATCACAACTTGAAGCTGCTTGCAGCTGGAGCCAGCTCTAAATTGCTCATGCATCTTATGAGCAGGCTGTTCCTTTTGAGGCCTCTCTGTTTCAGTCTTTTGTCATGTAGTGGCCTTTCTGTATGCACAAGATAGCACTGATAATTCAAATAAAAAAGTTTCTTTTTTTCTCAAGCAGCACCAGATTTTGGTATTGCTGTTTCCTGTTTCTGTCCATTGGTTTTAGAAGTATATTGCTGCTGCCTGAACTGGAAAGTGGAGCATCTTCCATTGTTGCTGCCACTGCGATTGATTCTTGAAGGGCTGCTGCCCATTGGATTCACTGACACTGCAGTGGGACCAGAATAGGTAAGAGAGTGAAAGGAGGAGCCACCGGTGCCTCTGCCTCACCTTCCAGCTAGGACAAATTGGGGAACACATCATGTGCAGGTAAGCCTCTAACAATAAGCCAGGTTGGTTAGTAGCAAACTTTGTTCTCTCTTACTCCTACTTCTGTTGCCATCCTCAAATACTTGTTTGTTTGAACAAGCCTTTTGGGTCTAATTAGAATCCCCATGAGACCTGCCCAGCACTGCCATGCCTGTCCTCACACTGGGAAACTGCTGGTTTCTAGCTTGAGACCAAGTTCCATTTGTCAATAGCTTCTGGTAGATTTGGGTATGAAGTAAAACATAAAAAAGCATAATTTTCTCTGGGTCATTGCCACACTCTGCTCCAAGTGAGCACTCTGTTGACGTATTTTTGAAAGACCCACTATGGCATGGTTCCACCACTTCAGAACACCAGCTGCAGTGCACCTGGTCGTTAGAAAAAGTCACTGTCCTCTCTCTTTTTGCAAGAGGGGCTGCAACCCCCATGCCCCCACCCCCTTCTATGGATACTCACTCCAGGGGGCATACCTCAGGGAGGGGGTGGCAAATCCAGAATTTGGTGCTGTAATGACCCAGCGTTATAATGCCAGTACCCTAATGGCTGGAAAGACTATGGCAGAACACACAATTTCTGTATATTTGTTCAATACCCCTTCATCTATTCAGTGCCTCCCAACTTACAAGAGGCTATTCCTCCATGGCAGCCCCTGCTTCCTTCCAGTAGAGTCACACTGAGTTTTGCAGCCATGCAGAAAAGGGCTGCAACAGGGCAGCAAAGTCACACCTCTTGCTATGTTGTCTTTTGACCATTTAGCAGCAATCCCTAATGTCTGTTAATCAGGCCACAGGTGTTCTCAGTACAGCTTAGAATCTGGCAATTTGGAATTCACAGAATTACATAACCCACCATACTGGTAAAGTCATTCCTGAAAAAGTGATGTTTAGTGGCCCTATATGTTTCTATACTGTATACTGACAACAAGATGATCAAAGATTTTGAGCAGCTAAGTGATTAAATGAATATGTACCAATGATCAGACGGTCAGTAGAATTCAAAGGACTGCCATATTTCTTTAAATCTGTACATTTTGTGCTGCCATAGGGAAATAAGCCTTGAAATGAATGTTGCAGTCTAGAGAATAATGGGGGCAGTAAAACATGTAGCTTTCATCATTTTTCATCACTTATCCTTGATAAGAAATCAGCCTTACAGAACATGAAAATCATCTAAAAGTGATTGAACCATATCCTCTGATAAATGGCAAATCAAATGACGTTACTTTGTATAGCTATCAAGCCTTATCACTACTCTCAGAAAGAAAATGTACATGACAGTTCCACTGTCACATCGTGCATTATAATTATTCAATGTGAATGGAGGTTATCCAGTGGTAAAAAGCATAGAAGGGTAATCAAGAACACAATTATGGGTCAGTAAACCAGAAACCAAAACCTCCAAGCTACATCCCATTTCTTAAAAATAAACTTTAATGCGAATTATGAAAAACAGGGAAACTGAGTTTCAGGATAAAACTGATACTTCCTTTTGAAGTTTTCAGCTAGTGCATTTAATGGACCTGTTTTTACTATCTTTTTTTGTATATTAAATGTAATTGCCTTCTTTCACAAATAAAATAAGCTCTATCATGAAACAAAATGTACCCATAAATTAACAGATTTAATAGTGATTATAAAATGACATTTTTATTACTGTAATTCCACTTCACATATTTTTCTTGCATACATGTTAATGTTGTAATAAGTGACCTCAAAGTAAGAGTTGTTACTTGTCACAGTACTGCAGCTGATTTGTTGCAGGCAAGCAGCAGGTGCTGGATTTCTATTGCCCTGTGGATTGCACAAAGGTGCATCCAGAAATGAGTAGCATCACATAATTTTTTAAGTCTTTACATCTAAATCTTCTCCTTGCAGAAATACAGTATTGTATTGCAATTTACAGAGGCACTTCTGGTGAATTTTGATTACTTGATGTTACTATTGAGCCCAGTGTGTCAAAAGTGTTACAACTAAGCTGGTATGCTAGCCTAATAGTGAGCGTTCACTTGTCATGTGTAAGACCTAGGTTTGCACCACTGAGCCTGCAACTTCCACCTGAAACTGGCAGAGTTAGGTGAGGTATCCCAGTAGCATACTGCCTGCTTAAGGGAATGCTGGTTGCTTTTGCTGGTACACAGCTACTTCCTAGTGTTCCAGTGGAAGTATGCCACATGCAAACTGAAGAATTGTGCCTATAAAAAATATATAAAGTTTCAGCCGGCCCAGTGGCACTGAGGGCTGAGACCCTGGATGCCTTACCTCATACCACGCCTGCGACCCATGTTCAGGAATGAGCATGGGCTGCTGGGTGTTGGCCAGGGAGGAGCCCAATGGCTGCTCTCCTTCTCTGGGGGGGGAGTTAGCTGCATGCTCCCACTGCAATACCACCATCTGGGGGAGCCCGGGTGGAAGGTGCAGTAGGTGGAGAAGCAGTAAGGGTAGTGGACAGATGTTGGCAGAGGGGCGGAGTGGGAGGCATGTCTCAACACACCTCCTAGCTCACTGGCCCTCATTGTATGCCAACATCTGGGGAAGAACCATGGAAAAACACCTCAGTCTCTCCTAGGCGACGACACCTAGTTGGGGGGTCTCCAGGCTCATTGGACAGACTCTGTTGTACCGGTTCCATGACACAGTATGTTGGTTTGGGGAGGTAAGCATGGGATGTCCCTCCTCTCCCTTACCTGGGGGGGTATTAGGGGAGTAAAATACTGTGGAACCATGTGATCTAGGGACAGATCACGATGAGAGTGGAGCCTGCAGGATAGGATGTCTGAGAGAGTGAAGAGAGGAGGCAAGTAGGGTGCATAAACAAAAGGTTAAAAAATATAAAGTTTCCATATATGTCAAGGCTCTTTTTAAAATATGTGAACTTTGATATATACCTGCAACTCTGTAGTAAACGAGAGCTGATTCTGAATTTGGATTTGGTAAACGTACAGAAATCTGACGTTCTGGACACCACTGAAGCAGGTATGAAGGAATTCAGTTTCCCTATTGTACTTCAGTATTTCAGTGTCAGCATGCATAACTTTTTACAGGGAGTACACACTGAGCCTGCCCAAGTTGTTGGCAAACCACATGACCTGCATCTGCCAATCAGCAATGCTGGAGCTTGAGAACTCTTAGTGCAGCACATATCTTACTGCCATTTCCAGCTTTCTCTCACAAGGGAAGCACTTGGCAACTGAAGGAGCTCATTTTATTTGACAAAACAGTGATGTTTGCTCACAAAACCTTTGAAATCATCACAGAATCATGCAGTGTCATTCTAGTTAGCTAATAATCATTGCATTTAACTGTAGTTTTAGGCAGACAGGCAGGCTAATGCAATCACGCTGCAAGAGAAAGATTGCACAGTGTGAGGCTGCATTGACAGCTGCCGAGCCTGCAACAAGAACAGGGTAGAGTGAATTTATCAGACAGGGAAAAATGTAGGGGAATTTTTGAAAGATTTTTTTGATAAATAGCAGGAATGGGCAAACTAGTTCATCAAAATTATGAACCAACATGAACATGCCAAAACGTTCATAAAGGAGTGGCTTCTGAACGCTTTAAGCTATTCAGATTGGTTCAGGCAGCTGCTGTATCACAGGGTTGTGGTGCAAGAAGTGCCAGAGAAGGAGGAAACCACAGGAGGGACCAGAGAAAAGACTTTGGTTCCTCACGGGGTAGCCCAGCGGTCCATCTTCATCAGGTGACACCTGATTGGGTTTACTCTAGCAACCCATGTGATCCGCCTTAGGACCTATGCAGAGGAATACAGGACAGAGAAGGAACAGCAGCTTCTACAGGCTGCTCCATGATTCTATGCTTGTGCTGTTTGTGTTTGCCTGTTGGGCAAGAAAGATGTTGACTCATGGACTCTTCAAAAAAAACAAAAGAATTACATATATATATATACAGTACATATATATTATATTTTATATTATTTAAAAAAATAACTAAAAGAAAACTTGGGGGTGGGTAGTCGGGGACTCAGGATTAGTGGTGGGCAAAGTGGCCAAAATTTGCTCCACGAAGTGATTCATGGAGTAATGTGGAATCTGCAAAGTAATCCACAACATGAAGCGGAGTACTTCGCATCATAATGAGGAACGGGAAGTCCATTGAAACCAATGACTTCATGTTATTCCGCCTTTCCCAAACCACTTCTCCACCAATTTTAAGGTGAAGTACATTGAAATCAATGTACTTCGCATCAATTCGCCTTGTTATTGAGCTTCAAGGCGAATTTTGCAATGATTCATGGGATTGCAGGTCACATGGGCTGTAAATTGTTCTGCACAACCTCAGTTATGTGTAGTGTGTGTGTAGTGGAAGATGGAGACAGTTTCCTCTCAGAGCTCTGCGATTCAAATCCTCTAAAAGCTGTTAAAAAAAGCCTTTTAGAGCCATTTTTTTTTGCTCAAAATTAAGTACATCGATTGTAGGAAACCCTCCTGTGCTCATATCATTGAGTGTTTATTGTTTTTGTATGGATTTTGAATGTTAATTTAGAACATTCAGTCTGTGTACTGACAGACACTTGAAGTGTGCTTTGGGTGAGGGGCGTATCTGTGGTGGAGATAACTTACAACTGGGAGAAAAAGGCAATCTTTCTGTTTTGGTTATATTTTTCTTGTATAACTGTGTTAATATACACACAGTAATATTTTTAGTAATTTTTGACATTTTTTTTGCTGATTGTTGTGGTGCAGCAGTGCATAATTTCAGTTTGTTTAAAAGATTTGGTTATATTACTGAAGTTTTCAATTTGCTAAGCATTACTTGTAGTGTAGTGTGTGTGAGTGTGTGTGACATGTGTCATCAAATCAGACACATTTTATTGTGCCACAGAGTAACTGCAGCAGTGTGAATCTGCTATCCACCACACCGGAATGAATTTTATGTACTGCTTTGTGGTATCTTTACTGGTAGTGGACTGTTACTGCACTGCACTACCCTCCAACCGGCAAAATATATTCTTTTTCATATTTGGATTTGTGACTTGTGAGCACTGATTAGGTGTTGTTGAGCCTTTGTGTCTGTATCTCTTGAGTGTGCAGCGTAATCTTAATCTGTCTGTGCATTTGCATCTCTTTAGGGCCCAATCTCCATCTGTAACTTAAGTAACAGTTGTTTGTTTGGCTTCCCTTCAGAGTTCTGGTGTGGCACATCTCTCTGTATGAACATTATACTCATAGATGTGCGTTTTTAAGTCAGGGTGATCATCACAAATCACTCATGATACAAATAGTGTTCTTCATCTTCACAGTCACAATTCATGAATCATAAAACTGTAAGTATTTTTGTAGTTAGTTCCGTGTAAGCTTGTTTCATAGTATCTTAGATCTCGGCTTCAATCACCATTGTACTCATTGATATGAGTTGTCAAACCAGGTAGTTTTGTGTGGTACAGGTCAGGAAAGTACAGCCGTAGGTATTTGCATTCCCATACAGTTTATCATTGGTCATGTCACACCAGACAATCATCATGAGACAAACCATGTTCTTCATGAATCACAGCAGTTAATTCTTTTTTTCAGTTCTGATGATATGCTGAAGACCTGTAAAAATGACCAAAACATTGATGAATCTTTTTCAACTTTTTTTAAATAATGCCCCCCCCAAACAAAAATATGCTTACTTTTACTGGCTTGACAGTATTCCAATGCCAAAATTCCTCATCAAGCCAAGAAATGCACACCTCAAGTTCGACTATATAACCTGTGATACAACAAAAAAGCAATGAATACATGTATATGTATATATATATATATATATATATATATAGCTATAATGGATATGAACATCTAATGTCAACTCAGGTTCTGTGAAAAACCATGATGGTGCCAGGTACATAACTTACCAAGGGTAGTATTAGTGTATGCACAGAGGGCATCCTTCCTGTTGGGGGGGTCAGTGCAACACACATTGTGAACCAAAAGCATTATCATGTCATCATGGACAGTTAACTCAATGGTCAGGTCATCCTTCTAGCACATCATTTGGCAAGACACTGTGCATCAGCCCAGTCAGGTCAAGAAGCATTGCATCAAATTTCAAAAGCAGCAGCAGGAGACATACTGTAGTTCTTGTTGGAGTGTGTGCATGCATGACTGAGTGTGGCATGAATTAAATGGAGACTTTTCTTTCCATTTTATGCTCTCATTTCTCTTCATCTGGAGTCGGGAATTTTCTGGACAAAAGACAGCAACATTTTGGGGATGCACATTAATTCTGGTGACTGTGTGACCACTGCATGCATGACTGAGTGCACCATTAATTCTGGGAGACTGCATTTCTTGTTGTGCTCTCATTTCACTTCATCAGCACTGGGGAATTTTCTGGACACAAGACAGTAGCATTTTGGGGATGCACATTAATTCTGGTGACTGTGTGTGTGGGGGCTGCCAATATTGTTGTCACTTCACCCTACTTCGCATTAAGGTGGAATGACAATGTGAAGTAATAATTACAAGGCGAAGTGAGCCTTTCATATTGGCCACTCCACATAGTGGAATGACAACACGAAGTGCCCACTTTGGATTGGGAATAGGGGTTTCAGGATTGGGGATTAGAGTTGAGCACTGGGGCGGGTGTGGGTGTGGGAGTCAAGGATTGGGGAGTTCAGAGAGAAGACTCGGGGAGGAGAGTAGGAACTTGGAGACTGGGGGTGAGTGAGTGTGTCAGGAAAACCAAGAAAAGACTGAAGTGCCAGTGCCAGATTGCCAGTTTTTTTTTTTGATTGGCAAAGTGGGGAACTG
The DNA here is from genome assembly GCA_016271365.2 of Neoceratodus forsteri. Taxonomy (NCBI): domain Eukaryota; kingdom Metazoa; phylum Chordata; order Ceratodontiformes; family Ceratodontidae; genus Neoceratodus; species Neoceratodus forsteri. The sequence continues at coordinate 1,057,995,606 of CM028132.1, read as the reverse complement.
TGCCACCCATTCCACACCACTCTCAGTAACCTTTTTGCTGTTTGCCCAATTATCCCCAAGCATTAAGTTAGCTCTCATTTCTCCTGCCTGTGCTCACTGCTCAGTCACTTCAGTGAGGATTTATTATTATTTTAGTTTTCATTTTGCAATCTTTTGCTCAGTGGGCATTCTGTCATATCACATGGAATAAATAAAAAATAAATATCCCTGAAGAAAGTACTGTGTGAGAAAGGGTTAGGTCAGGCAGGGTCCCTGAATCTCTGTGAGTAGCAGCAGTGCCTGCAGCATCATCCATTAGCCTAGGTGGTGTGTGTATTTGTGTGTATTTGTGTGTGTGTGTGTGAAATAAAATCTGCCAGCCAGTCATCACCAGTGCCACTTCTTGCATAATGTCTGTGTGACCCTACCCCTCCAAGAAATCAGTCATCTGTCATCTCCCTGTGCTTGATGAGGTATATAAGCTTTGGCTAAGTGATCAGGGCATTCCGTCACATCACATGGAATAAATTATAAATAAATCCTTGAAGGGAAAGTACAGTACTGTGTCAGAGAAGGTTAGGCTATGCAGGGTGTCTGAATCTCTGTGGTTAGCAGCAGTGCCTGCAGTATGGGCCCTTAGCCCATATGGTGTGTAAAATAAATTCTGTGTGTGTGAAATAAAATCTGACAGGCAGTCAACAGTGCCACTTCTTGAATACTATCTGTGTGGCCACACCCCCAAGAAGTCAGTCATCTGTCATCTTCCTCCCCATGCTCACTCAGTGAGGTATATGCTTTGGCTCAGAGGGTGGGACATTCCATTACATCACTTGGAATAAATAAAAAAAATAATAAAATCCTTGTAGGGAAAGTACTGTATAAGAGGGGGTGAGGCCAAGCAGGGTTACTGAATCTTTGTGGGTAGCAGCAGTGCCTGCAGCATCATGCCTTAGCCTAGTTGGTATGTGAAATAAATTCTGTGTCTGTGTGTGAAATAGTGCCACTTCTGGCATACTTTCTGTCTGACCCCCACAAGAAGTCAGTCATATGTCATCTTCCTCCCTTTGCTTACTCAGTGGGGTATAAACTTTGGCTGAGTGGGCAGGGCATTCCATCACATCATGTGGAATAAATAAAACAAATAAAATCCTTGAAGGGAAATTACAGTGTTAGAGAGAGTTAGGCTAGGCAGGGTCCCTGAATCTCTGTGGATAGCAGCAGTGCATGCAGCATCAGTCCTTAGTCTAGGTTGTGTGTGACATAAATACTGTGTCTGTGTGTGAAATAAAATTTGCCAGCAGTCAACTGTGCCACTTCTTGCATACTGTCTGTGTGACCTCCCCCCTCCCCTCAGAAGTCAGTCATCTGCCATCTTCTTCCCTGTGTTCACTCAGTGGGGTATAAACTTTGGCTCAGTGGGCAGGACATTCCATCACATCATGTGGAAAAAAATATAACCATTTTTTGACCATGAACAAGTGACAGATTGTCATTATGAGTACTCCAGAAAATAGTAAAGCAAAATCCTGAGGCAAAGGAAGCAAACATAAAAAAAGTTTATTCAAAAGCACAGCAAGAAGTGACCCAAAAAGTTAAGTAGAACAGCAAGCACCACAGTCTGTTGAAGAGGCTGAACTAAATGCTGCTACTAACCATGTGCAGGCTAACTCTCAAAATACTGAAAACCCAGCAAGGATTGGTGGACTGTCTATGTCAGGGCTCAGTAGTATAGCCAACAAAGTGTCAAGAGACAATCAATGGTAATTCATCTAAGAAAAAAAGTGCAAAAACAAAGAGTGTTCCAATTGTAAATAAAGTTAAAGCACTTACAGGTACATCTCACTGTGGAGTTGCTCGATTTGCAACACATGCATATTGAATAACTCAGTCTGTGACTGAAAAATGTTAGCTGTAATGAATCGGATAATAATGATGGTGATGACCATGGTCATTGTGAGACTGATGATGGTGAGCTTGTGACTTTACCTTTAGCTATGTCTTATCCTGGTTCTGACAGTGACAATGTGGATACAAATAATGACAGCAATAGAGCATCAAAAGGGAAAAAGAAAAAGACATAAGCCACAAAAAGTGAAACAAAGTCTGACAATAGTAATGATGAGGATGATGGCAATGGTGCTGCAGAGGATTCAATTATTGTCTCACCTGATGAACCTGAATCCTCCACTGATACGTCTTCCCCATGTAAACCCAGCCACTCAATTCCTAGTCCTACAGAGGTTGTTACTAGAAATAGACAGTCTACCTCTATTGTTTGGAATCATTTTTACATAAACCCCAAGGATGCTTGCCAAGCAGTATGAGATAGGGCTGGGAGAACTCCGTGAAATTCTGACCCTTATTAAATAAGAACCAGAACACAATGAAGTTCTGATTTGTTCTGATTAGTTCCTTATTTACTGACAAATATTTGAAAAAATTTGAAAAAATACATCAAAGTGGCCAAAGTCGGTCACATTTGACACAGAAGCCCAAAGGAAATAATTTAATGGATTGTTTGTATAAAAAGTAATGCAAAACTGCTAAATAAAAAAGCAACCACTCACTACTAGCCCCTTCATTGCAGGCCTATAATGATGGGGAGGCATTTCCTGCTCAGTCTGTGACATGAGTGTGCTGTGAGAGACCGAGAGAGATGGAAAGAGACAGACAGACAGATGCAAATACCTGTATCATAGCACCACAAAGCACTGCAGGCACTGCCAGGCAGCTAAGATTTTTTTTTTTGTTACTGTTGCTGTGTGGGTATTATTTTGATGGATGTTCCGGTCAGAGCCAAACAGGCCAAAGAAATTGATATGAATGATCAAATGAGCAGCACTAAGAGAGTCCACCCACCCTATCCATGTGAATGATGCAACTGCTTCACATGCGTGGTGTATGGTACACTACCTGGTCCAAGATGTGGTAATGTTTTCTAGTACTATGACTACTTCTACTGAATCTGATCAACATGCTGAGTCCTTAAGGAAGAAAAACAAAAGACATAGTGATCACCACCACCCAGGCAGGCAGCCAGTCACACATCACATTGGTCAAGTGCAGTGCAGTAATAAAAAGTTTGCCACTGCCACCTGAAGACTTGATGACAGACACACAATTACATCCTTCCTAGTTCCACAATTTTTGACAGCCACTGTCAAGTAATTTAAGTATCAAAAATTAAATATAGTAATATAACAATCTCAGCCCAGTTACTGTAAGTGACATGTAACCAGGCTTGCATACCATGCACATACAAACAATAAAGAAATGATATAAATTTTCAGTTTAGTTACATTCTTTCTGTGAAGTATTCACAGCCAAAAATGGGGGACATGAGAAATATACAAAGTGTATTTGGTTTCTGATTTTCAGGCATCTGCTGAGCCATACACTGTGTGAAAATTAAAACAGCACTTTCAGGATCAGTTGCTGAGGGCAAAAAAAGTGACAAGTAGTAGTAGTAAGGGCAAAAAGTGATAGTAGTAGTAATAGTAGTAGACAGCAGTACCCTAACTTCCTGATCAAATAGTGGTACCAGGTACCACCTAGTAGGTTTGTGACATGAAATGCAGTTGCTTGCTGTATTTGGACTTTGAACCCACTGTTATTATTTTTTTTTTCTATTCTGTGCTGCTCATGTGATCATTCAAGTAATAGTGGCCTGGCCTAGTCTGTCCTGACCTGACTTATTACAATTAATTGCTACCTCATGTAGTAGACCCTATTCACAAAAGAGTTTCACTACAGGCATGAATTCATGAAAGTGTTTTGTGGATAAGGCCTGCTCAGAGCAGTCAGTGTATGTTTTATTCGGGTATCATATTTGAAATTAAAGTGAGGAATGTTGACTTTGAGAAATCTGAGGCGCTCAGCATTTTCTGATGTCAAACAGGGTTGTGTGTCAGTAATGACATTATCAGCTGAACTAAACAATCATTCTGAACACACGCTGGTCAGAGGGTAATTCATGTACTTCATTGGAATGTTTACTAAAGCAGGCCACATATTTTGTTTGGATTTCCAGCATTGCAAAGGATCAGCATTCCAGCTGATATTGGTCTCTGCCAGGTACATTTCTTCAACAATGGTCTGTGCTGCTGAGTCTATGTTACAAGAGGCAGATAAAGAAAATGTTACAATTACATCTTCTAAGTTACTCCAGAGACATGAAGCTGAACCAAGTGACTGCCGGACAGGGCTATGCTTGGCTTGCATTGAAGAAGAAGATTCAGCTGCAGTGGCTGAGGAGGAAGATAGAGAAAATGCCGCAACAGTTGAGGATGAGGATATGTTGTATGAGGTATATTCAGATGGAAAATAAAACATTCTTAGAACAGCAAACTGCGATGCTTCACTATCCCCAGTCCCATGTGAATTATAAAAACATGCCCAATGTGCTGTGACAGACATGAAGGTTTCAGGCTGACAGCTTGTCCAGATATCTGTTATGAGATGCACTACCCTCCCAAAAACATTGCACAAGACATGTCTTAAGTTTTTACACAACATCGTAAAGATCTGGAATTCTGTTGTCGAGTAGTATTTCTGTGATGGTATACTATATCAAGGTTTGAGGAACTCAAGCAGCCACCTGAATCCTATATGTTCAACCATGTTATATGGTAGCAAATCAACAGCTATCACTTCTGAAGTTTTTTGGGTTATTATAACAGCAACAGGGTGAGTCGAGGCATATTTGGCTTTACACTAAAATGTTTCTGAGATCGTAAGCTGTCTCCTTGAAGGAGGAGGGCTTTTGAACACATGGTCACTTTCAGTAATAGTCAGAGGAGTCCTTCAAATGGCAGGATGTGGTGGTGGAGGTGTTTCAGTAGTGCTGCAGGGCCTGCCACTGCTTTCTTCTATGGGAGTTATCCCTGAGTGTAGTGAGCTATCACTGTCACTTTCTCTTCGCGACTCAAAACTGGGCTTCTCAGTGATGTTATAACATCTGTCTAGGTGCCTTTTCAGTTCTGAAGTTCCCAATGCTCCTTTCTTTTTACCCCAGCTGGTTGGCCATTTACAGATAGTGCATGTTGCTACCAACTCATTGGAAACACTAATGAAGACGTATGACCAAACAAAAGATGATAGTTTTTTAGTTTTTTCACAGGAAGGCATGGCACCTTGGTTACCTTTTCAGCACCTCCCCCCCAAGGATTTTTCTTGGACCTGTTCCTCTTATGGTTTATTCCCACTGCCCTCCTCCACAACCCAAATATTTCTGCCAGTTTCTTTCTCATTTTCAATTTCTATTCCATCCAGTAAATCTTGTGCTGCCTGATCATTCTCTTCATCTCTATTATTACCCTTTTCGAGTTTAACCTCAGAAGAATCAGATGAGGGAGTGGCTGTAGTACAGTATGTAATTGTTCCATACCATTGAGTGCCTCTGCAGGTGGTACCCACCACACCTTTAGTTTTTTTTAACTACATAACTTTTTTTTACTTGGGACTGATGATTATCCAAGACATTCACCTTTGTTGGATTCAAGCATTCGCTTGGAAGACAAAATCTTTGATGTGAAAATATCACTTTTTGGGGTTTGATTTTGTTTTTCCTTTCAGGCTGATTGGTGTCTTTTGCAGTGCCACTAACTACCTGAGATGTATAATGCACCTCATCAACACTGATCCACTATGTATTAGTATTCTAACCTGTAACAAAAGATCCCTCTAACTAACATGATGTCCTTCTGATGACTCCCACTCACAGGCTGGGGACACATCTACTGTTGTGACTCATGACAGTATGCAGCACACTGACAGCACAGCAGACCACCACCACTTCCTTCCAAGATTTCCGGACTGACTCCTACAATACAGTTAGTTACTGTTAAGTGACCAAATTCAGTAACTGTTAAGTGTGCCTCAGAATTTGAATTGGAGATGCAAACACATCTAGTACATAGCTGCATGCAGCACTGTCCCACACTGGGGGTTGGTTAATGCTTATACGTAATGTAATGTGATATACTATAAAACTAATGATAATAAGGAGAAATAATGGGGAATGAGTGATGATGATGACACTTGTGCTTACAGTACTTGTACTTTACTTGTGTTGATCTGTAAACAATCTTATACAATACACAAAGTCAGATTATCCCCTGGGCCACCCACAGCCAGCAGTACAGGTGCATCAACTTGTATGTTGTTTGTCTGAACAGTATTTTTTAATACAGGAAACTCTGAATGAATGTTAACAAGTGGTCATGATTTGTGATTGGATGGCATAAGTCAAAGATTTATTTTGCCACCCTGCTGCTCTTGCCCTGTACACACAGCCACACTGAAGCCAGGAAATAAAATTATTTGGAATTTCTGGGACTGTTCCATTTATCATGGGCCACCCTGCAGAGTCTCTCTCTCTCTCTCTCTCTCTTTTTCTGTCTCTCTCTCTCTCTCTCTCTCCCCCCGGACTGCATAAGTCAAAGATTTATTTTGCCACCCTGCTGCCCTTGCCCTGTAAACACAGCCACACTGAAGCCAGGAAAATTACATATTTGGGATTTCTGGGACTGTTACATTTAGTGTGGGTCAACCTGCAGTCTCTCTCTCTCTCTCTCCCCCCTCTGGACATCACAAGTCAAAGATTTATTTTGCCACCCTGCTGTCCTTGCCCTGTACCACAGCCACACTGAAACCAGGAAAAGAAATTTACTTGGTATTCTAAGACTGTTGCATTTATTGCCAGCCCCCTTTTGGGATTTTCTGTAACTGTAAAATCTCTCTTGGGCCCCCAGTAGTTTCTCACTCTCTCCTCTGGATCTGGAATGGCACAAAGTCAAAGATTTTGCCATCCTACCCTTGCTCATGTACACAGCTACACTGTTTGAGGCCAAGAAAAGAAAAAAAAATTCATTTGAGATTTTCTGTAACTGTGCAATTTGTTTTGGGCCACCAGTGGGCCCTCTCTTCTCTGGATCTTCTGCAATGGCACAAGTCAAAGATTTTGCCAGCCTGTCCTTGCTCATGTACATATAGTCACACTGCCACACTGCCTACCTTTTGCATCCCCCACTGACAACCACCCAGCCCACCACTATCTCCCCAGTTCCCTCCAGATACCTCCTTTCTCCAGTCCCACTAAGTCCTGACTCCCAACCTGCTGTCACCCTCCCCCGACGATCAGTTTCTCTCCCCCCTCACCCCAGTAAGTCTCCTTTCTCTGACTCTCCCTAGTTTCTCTTCCCTCCCTTCATATATATATATATATATATATATATATATATATATCTTTTTTATATTGGTGGGGTTTTTTTGGGTTTTGTTTAGCTACTTTTTCTTGTGGCATCTCTGCCAAGGTACTCCTGCTCCTCCAATCATCCTCCTCTCTTGTCTGGGTCGCCATTAGCACTCCGCATGGTTATATACCATGAGTGCATCATGTGGCTGTCAGTTGCCTGACTGGATGCCACTGGCCATCTGTATGTGGAGTGAGCATGCTGACTGCATCCCCATGGCAACAGTAAACAAAATGGCAGAAATGGCATTTTTACAGACCAGGAACTGGAATTCTATGGCAAAGTCCGTATTTATCTGAGACTGTGGACTTCATCTGGGGGTACGGATGTCCCACGTAAAAGTCCACCCAGCCCTAATATGAGTGCATTGCAACAGATGTGTTAGTAGGGAAAAAATAGAGGCATCTTGGAACCACAACAATGATGCAACATCTTTCATGAATTCACCCTATCATTATACATGGTTGAAAAAAAACAGTCTAACATTGGTGGCTGGAAATATTGCAGGCCTCTTGGTGAACAGGAACATTCCTCTGAAACAGTGGAAAATGATCATCAGGCAAGATCCAAAAGTCCACTTTCTCCTCACAATCATGGTCATGTTAATTCTGTAAGGCCATCTGTTTTACCAGGCACAGCTTGTAGTCATAAAACACCCCCACCCAAATGTGATGTTACCCCCTCTGATAAGAGGCAATTGAAGCTAAAATAAGTTTTTGAAAGAAAGTCTAAATATTCATGAAACCATCCCATTGCACTGGCAATAAATCATAAAAAAGCAGAAATGATTGTAACTGATTTGCAGCCATACTCCGTTGTGGAAGATATGGGTTTCAGAAGACTTATGGAATGCTTAGAGCCACAATATTTAATGTCAAGTAGAAAATACTTCTCTGTAACCGCTGTGCCCAGAATGTATGTCAGTTTAGTGGCTCAAGTAAGGCATGCTCTCCGAGAGGCTGAGGACAAGATAGTTCACTTCACTACTGATATGTGGACCAGCAGACAAACCATTACCTATCTTTCTCTTACTGCACAGTGGGTCAGCAAATCATCATCATCCTCACATACTAGTCTGTCTGCTGCCAATTCAACCAGTACTACTACTACTACCACCACTACTATCTCTCAGAGCTCAAAAAAACCCATCATGTTTCAGAAAATGGCAGTTCTCCATGTATGTCACTTTCAAGACACACACACAGAGCACAGTACATTCATCAAGATCTGGAAAGACTACTTACTGCTTATGTCACTTCACAAGGTTTGTAAGTTTTTTGTTTTTGTTGCCGTCAATGGTTCAAATATTTAAAAAGCACTTCACAATGACAACTATGTACATATATGCTGTTTTGCACATTGTCTTAACCTAATTGTTTGAAGCTTCCTGGATAATGACCGGCAAGTATCAACCACTGTGGGTATAGTACGTAAAGTGTGTGGCTACTTCAACCATTCCGTAAAAGCCTGTGACATCCTTGCTGATATCCAGAATGACAAAGGTCTTCCTGGTCTCCAGCTTGTTCAGGATGTAGCAGCAAGGTGGAATACAAGTCACATTATGATCGAATGCATCCCTGAACATAAGGTACAGTAGCTATCATTGAGTATCATGTGCAGTGATATTTGGGAGGGCATTGCACTCCATTCTGCTCAATTGTCTCTGCTGGAACAGTTTTGTCACATTCTGACACCATTCATGAGTGCTACTAAAGAGGTCAGTGCAAAAAAGGCATCCCTTAGCCAAATTATTCCACTCATTCTACTTCTCAAAAAAAGGTTGGAGAAAATGAGGAGCAACTTAGATATGACCCAATCTCTAGTCAATAACATGTTTATCAGACTTAGGAATGATAAGAAATTGTCAGCCATGACACAGAGCAAGGAATATCTCTTAGCAACATTACAAGATCCACATTTCTGGAACAGACACCTTTCTGATGTGGTTTCTAATGATATGGAGGAGTTGAACTACAGGCAACTTTTGATTGATGCAGTAGATGAAGTTTCATTGGGAGGAATGGCAAGCAGTACTACAATAAGACCACCTCAGATTCAAAAGACTGCTCCAAAAACCAGTACAGAAGCAGGCAATGAGGAGAATGACATTTGGGGCCAGCTGCAGGACATTGAAATTCCACAAGGAGAAAATGCAGGTAGTAAGCATTGTAAATGCATAGCTGTCTGAGCACAACATTATTATTAAGGATGACCCTTTAGCTTTCTGGCAAGAGAAAAAATCATGCTGGCCAAAGCTGGGATGCTGGCTTGTAAGTATATTGGATGTCCACCCTCCAGTGTCTGTTCTGAATATTTATTTAGCTCTGCTGGGGATGTCATGACTGATAAATGAACAAGACTAACACCGGACAATAAGGAGAAACTAATGCTCTTGAAGGTTAACTTGCCAAACTTTGACTACATATAGTATGTGATGCTGATCTTGAAGATGATGACACTGATAGCAATACCTGTGCTGCTGCTGTGGAGTAACACATCAGCTTTCAATTTTGAGACTCACTGGATGGCTTGAAAGTAAAGATCTGGGACTTGCCTGCCTTTTGACTACATCATCGTTATCCTGGGGGTGGGTGGGAGGTGCAGCCAGTACATCAGGTTCATGTCATCATGAACTGGTAGCAACTGTGGCAGACAAGTTCTTAATCTCACTCCCATTTGCTTCCTCATTCTGATGAGATCATTTATTTTATTACTTAATGCACATAAGAATAATTATTTCTTATATAACCATAGCTCAGTTTTTCCCCCGATAGTAATGGTAGTAGCAGTGAAGTTGTCACTTTGGACTGTCTGTTGCTCTTCTTCTTTCACATTGCTTCGCATTGCCTTCCACACTGAGACCCTTTGCTTTGCTAAAATAATTGGTGACATTCAAAAAACACATTGACCCTTTCTACAAAAAGTCAGACTCAGGAGACTGGTTTAAAAAAATAGAGATCTGGGACTTGCTGGCCTTTCAACCACATCATCGTCATCCTGGGAGTGGGTGGGAGGTGCAGGCAGTACATCACGTTCACATCGTAACATACTGGTAGCAATTGTGGCAGACAAGTCCCTGTTCTCACACACACAGTCACTTTGTCATTCTAAGGAGATCAATTACCTAAATGTGCACAATTAAATAACCACATTGATAAATGTTGCTAGCTCTGTTTTTTTCCCCCTGGTAGTAGTGGTAGTTATACTACTACAAAGGGCAATTATTTAAACATACTATTATCCCCTTCTAAAAAATCAGACTAAGGAGGAGACCATTTATTTACAAACTAGAGATCTGTTCTGGGACTTTCTTGTCATCACAGTCACTTTCTCATTATTTTCTAAGCAGTCATTTTTGGTAAATGTGCCTTAACCATATTGATTTCAGTGCTAGCAGACTACTTCTGGTTTTCACCTGATTGTAGTAAGTGGGGGTAGTAGCAGACTGCAGTCTTAAAGTCGTAGCTGGCTGACTGGCTCTCTTTGACTAGCTGCCTTCTGCTCTGGCCTGGTGCTGTTTTTATGTTCCTGGCTTCTTCTTGATCACTAAACTGTGTAAAACACAACTGGTTCCTGCCTTTACCTGTTGAGAAATAGAAATCACTACTGTTAGTAGTATAACTTATACACAGTATTAATATTACTTTCTTAAATGTCAGAAATAGAAGTGTAATTAGAGAACATTTTCTACTACGAAGCAGTGGTTTAATTGTTTTTTTCTACAGATATGTCGATTAAAAGCAGCTTAAAATGATTTTTAACATACGGTTACTATAAAACAATAAAGGTCATTAAAGGTTCGGATAAAGATCCAAACCTTTTTTTGCTTATCAGCACCTTTTAGAACCTCAGAACCTTTTGTGGTTCTCCCATCCCTAATAAATATATTTTGCTGAGTACTGGTGGTGAATTTTTCTAAATACATATGTTTAACTTTTTTGTTTTATTCTACTTCCTGCAGCAGGAGCAGGACAGAGTACATTTAGCAGAATAGGATAGATGTGGGGGCAGTTTAAAGAAAAAAAAAGACAAATAATTTGACTAGTGAGGCAGAAAAGCATAGTGGTTAATGGCACTGAGCTGCAAACCTGGAGGCCCAGGTTTGAATCCCATCAGTTCCCACTTGCATACTGTGTGACCCTTAGCATGTCACTTAACTTCTTTGTGCTTCCAGGTTGCACCTGGAAACAAGCTCTGGCTCAGTGTGCCTTTCCTCGTTGAGCAATTTCCCCTTTTCCTTTCTTCTATTGATATTGCAGGGCACAAACATTTTTCGTAATTTTTTTTCACCATTGAGTTAAAACTATGTACAGTAAGCTGTTGCAATGAGATACAATTTCTCTATGTTTGCATGCGGTGAAAGGTTCCTCTGTGCATTGGTAACACTGCAGGCATATGTGTGTGTGTGTGTTTGAAATCTGCCACCATGTCATGTAGATACCTTTCCAGTACCACAAAGTACCAGTTCTGTAAGCAGTGGTTTTGGTCATAGTGGTGGGGCAAGGGTTATGCTTGGGGGAATGGTTAACGCTTGGTGAGTGCTAGTATGACCCAAAACATGGTTCATTAGTCCCCCAAGTCCATTGGTACCACTCCCAATGCAAGCATCTTCACCAGCTGCTTGACCAATGCTGCTAGTGATGAAACAGCCCAGAGAAAATGAGAACACCAGTGTCACCCTCTCCCTCCCTCAAGTGCCTCCATTTTAAGAGATATCTCCAGTCCTCACTGGCTTCTATTTATTCTTCCCATAAAATTAGGTGATAAAAGCAAAGTTAACACCAGTCACATTTTCTGTACTCACTTTTTGAATAACATTCTTGAATCACATTTTCTCGAATCATGCTTTCTCAAATTATAGTTCCTCAAATCACATTTTCTCATATCCAATATACAGGACACGCTTCATGTAAAATGAGCTGAGAAGGCAATGTCAAGACCAGTTATGTTTTCTTGAATCAAAATTTCTTGAATTAAATGTTCTCATATTTTCTCATATCAAATATAGCCAATTCATGTAAAATAAGGTGAGAAAGGCAAAGTCAACACCTGTCCTGATTTTTTTGTGGAGTTGGGAGTGGCCTTAGACATGTAGCATGTACAGTGACCTTCTCAGAGGTGCTGCCTTTCTATGGCAAGGATGAAGCTAGGGTATTCCTCACCATGGGATTCAATGAATGGTTGAAAAACCGGTGTGGAGTGGAGGATTTTGGCTTCATTGGGGACTGGGGAGCCACCTGGAAGGATGCAAGTTTATACTGGAGTGATGGTCTGCATCAGTCTGGGAGGGGGGGAACCAGGATCCTAGTTGACTGGTTTAAATGCTTCATTGGCAAGCATTTAAACTAGCCAAGGGGGGAGGCACTGAAAAGGAGCAGGGAAACCCCAGCCTCCCCCTGCAAAACACAGTAGTTAGAGAGATAAACACCAAGGTAGAGAAGTCAGTAGGGAGCAGGACAGGGGTAAATGCAGAAAAAGACAGTAAGGACAGGGATGGGGCTAAAAGGGGTAAGGCCATAAAAAATAAATGGAAGGTGATGAGTACTAATGCACGCAGTCTGTGCAACAAGCTCCCTGAACTAGTGGTCTTGATGGAAGAGGGATGCCTGGATATTGTGGCAGTCACTGAAACATGGTACACAGAGAACCATGACTGGGATGTCAACATACCAGGATACAAAATCTACAGAAGGGAGAGGGTGGGCCCTACACCTCTTTTAGTAGGATGTGTAGAAGTTTTCTGCCCAATCCTTGCTGACATTGTCTGGAAGTCTTTGGAGAGGGGGGTCTTTCCTGACCCCCTTAAGGAGGCAGTCGTTCGACCACTCCTAAAAAATCCTCCTTGGATCCAGATTGTCTAGCCAACTACCGGCCTATCTCTAACCTGCCATTTGTTGGTAAGGTTATTGAAAAGGCAGATTCGATGCAATTGGATGATCGCCTTATAACTCACAATGTCTATGATACTCTCCAGTCTGGCTTTAGGAAAAGGCAGCACAGAGACTGCCCTTGTCCGGTATTGAGCGACTTCCTAATGGGCAGAGATCGAAGGCATGTACCATTCTGGTCCTTCTCGATCTCTGCTGCGATTGACACTGTAGACCATGGAGTGCTGTTGAGGCCTGTAAGGTTTTTGTGGGCTGTCTGGTACAGTCCTCAAATGGTTTCGTTCTTTACCTCTCACCGGACAGGTCTCAGAGTTGTCACTGGAATTTATTCCTCTGGTGCTCACTTCCTGCCTTGTGGGGTACCGCAGGGCTCCATCTTAGCTCCCATGTTGTCTACAGTGTATATGCTGCCATTGGAAGAAATCATCAGGCGATGTAGTCTGGGTTTCCACTGCTATGCAGATGATACTCAGCTGTATCTGTCCTTTCTCCCCGGTCAGGGTGATGCACTCTTTGTACTGAATAACTGCCTTGCGGAGATCAGACTTTGGATGAGTTCCAGCTGGCTTAGACTCAATCCAGATAAGACTGAGGTATTGGTAGTGGATCCAGGTCATCCAGGGGTGGGTTTGGGAGCCAGACAACCATCAGGTTTGTTACTTGGTGGTATACCTCTCTGTACCTCTGATCAGGTGCGAAATCTGGGCGTTATTTTTGATGATGGTCTGACCCTAAAATCTCAAGTGTCAGCTGTCGTCAAATCCTTTTTTTACCATCTGAGGAATATCACCCAGGTGAAACACCTGGTTCCTCCGGGGGACCTTCCAACATTGGTCCACGCCTTTGTCACTACCTGTCTGGACTACTGCAATTCCTTCTACTTAGGGCTACCAGGGGTTGATATCCACCACCTCCAGCTGGTGCAGAAAGTGGCAGCCAGGCTTTTGACTGGGACTTCTAGAACCAGTCATATTACGCCTGTGCTCCATGAACTGCACTGGCTTCCTGTTAGGTGGCGGATCACCTTTAAGGTTGGTTTACTAACCTTTAAAGCCCTACATGATCAGGGACCTGGTTACCTGAAAGATCTCCTGATTCCCTACTTCCCCCTCCATCCTCTCCATTCCACCAACGAGGGATTGCTGGAGATTCCCAGGGTTCGATTAAAGACATCAGGATCTTGTGCTTTTGCTTTTTCAGCACCAACCCTGTGGAATTCTCTACCTCGTTGGTTGAGAGAATGCCCAACCATCGATAGTTTTAAGGTTGCTTTAAAAACATATTTATTCAATTTAGCTTTTATCTAGTCATGGCTGACATATTTTAATGTATGGAAATTTTATTATTCTGTATATGTTTTATGTACAGCACCTTGGATTCGAAAGGCGCTATATAAATAAAGTTGGATTGTATTGGATTGGTAAAAGAGGAGGAGGTTTAGCTCTCTATATAAGGGAACGGATTAAAGCAACAGAACTAAAGAGTAAACAGGAAGTTGATGAGTCACTATGGGTCACCTTGGAGACAGGAAATGGCACCACAGTCTCCATGGGGTTGTGTACAGACCTCCATCTCAGGGGGAGGAAATAGACAAGGAAATGATGGAAGGCATCCTTAAAATGGCAGAAAAAGGGGAGATATTGTTGATGGGGAACTGAATATGCCAGATGTTCACTGGAGTACCTTTGCTGCAGGCACATCCAAGAGCAGGGTCATTCTTGATGCCCTACAGGGGCATGCCTCAGACAGCTGGTGTGGGAACCCACTCAGGAGGGAGCAGTCTTAGATCTGGTACTCTCAAATGGGGAAGGAGAAAGGATCTCCGATTTAGAAGTGGGTAGCCATCTGGGAACAAGTGACCACCAAACAGAGTAGTTCACAAAAGAGTCAAGCCATACAAAAACAAGAGTATTGGACTTTAGGAAGGCTGACTTTGGGAAAATGAGAGAGTGCCTCAGAAAAGCACTAGCAAATGGGCAAGAAGAAGGGGTGGAAGAACAATGGGGAATAATCAAAATAGCCATTGCAGAAGTAACAAGCCTTTGTGTGAAGCAAATCAACAAAACAAAATGAAGGAAAAAAACACTACGGTTCTCAAAAGAGGTAACAGGGATGGTTAAGGAGGAAAGGATAGCATTCAGAAAATATAAGGAAACACAGAAGAAGCAGGGCAGACAACTTTATCAGTTAAAGCAGAAGGAGGCAGGGAAGGTGGTCAGAATAGCAAAGGCACAAACTGAGGAAAAGATAGCCAGCTCTGTTAAGAAGGGGATAAAACCTTTTATACGTGAATTAGGGAGCAAAGAAAGACTGAAGGAGGGATACAGAAACTTAATAAAGGGGAGGAAATGTGGGCAGAGGGTGACAGTGAAAAAGTAGGGACACTGAATGAATATTTCTGCTCAGTATTCACAATGGAAGAGGAGCGGGAGGTACCTAAACCATACAAGAGAGAAACTCTGAATAGGGGGGTTGATACCAGTCCATTCACAGAAGAAAGGGTTTTGAAAGAACTCTTGAAACTGAGGGTGGACAAAGTAATGGGGCCTGATAGGATTCACCCAAGAATTCTAAAAGAACTAAGGGTAGAACTAGTAATACCACTGACTACTCTCTTTAAAAAATCATGGGAGGGTGGGGTTGTACCTGAGAACTGGAGGAGGGCAAATGTGATTCCACTTCACAAAAGTGGGAGCAGAGCAGAGGCAGGAAACTATAGACCAGTTAGTTTGACTTCAGTGGTAGGGAAAATGATGGGATCACTGCTGAAGGAAAGAATTGTTGAATATCTAGGGGCCAGTGGGGCACAGGACCCAAGGCAGCATGGTTTCACAGCAGGAAGGTCATGTCAGATGAACCTAATAGATTTCTTTGACTGGGTGAACAAAGTAGTTGACCAGGAAGGGGCTGTGGATATGACCTACCTAGATTTTAGCAAGGCATTTGACAGTCTCACACAATGGATTAATATACAAGTTAGCCAGCCTTAGAGTGGGTCCCAACATGGTAACCAGGATAAAAAACTGGCTGGACAACAGGACACAAAGGGTAATAGTAAACGGAGTCCACAGTGAAGAAAGGAGGGTAACTAGTGAGGTACCACGGGGTTTGGTACTGGGACCGGTCCTCTTTAATGTCTTTATAAGTGACATTGGAGATCACCTGGATGGAAAGGTATGTCTCTTTGCAGATTACACGAAGATCTGCAACAGGGTTGATACACAAGGTGGGGTGGAAAGGATGAAAAGGGACTTGGCAAGGTTGGAGGAATGGTCAAATATGTGGCAGCTCAGATTCAATGCAAAGAAGTGCAAGGTAATGCATCTGGGAAATAAAAACCCAGGGGAAGAGTAAACAATGGGGGGATGAGTTAATAACAACAACAAAAATCAAAAGAGACCTATGAGTAATTATATCAGTTGACCTAAAGGTGGGCCAGCAATGTGAGAAGGGAGTAAGGAGGGCTGGGGGGATACTGGGATGTATAGGGAGAGGCATCACCAGCAGAAAACAGGAAGTTGTTATCCCTTTGTACAGACAGTTAGTGAGACACCATCTGGAGTACTGCGTGCAATTCTGGAGACCCCATCTCTGCAAAGACATAGACAAAGTGGAGACTATTCAGAAGAGGGCAACCAAAATGGTGCTGGGTCTGCACCAGAAGACATGCAAGGAGAGACTAAAACAGCTTAATATGTATACCCTTGAAGAAAGGAGGGAGAGGGTTGACATGATAGAAACTTTCAAGTATCTCGGGGGAATTAACAAAGTACAAGAGGGTAGCATCTTTCAGAAGAAGAGATGTGAAAGAACAAGGGGGCACAATTTGAAGATAGAGGGGAGATGGCTCAGAGGTAATGTTAGAAAGTATTTTTTCACAGAGAGGGTTGTAGATGCATGGAACAGCCTTTCTGAGGAGGTTGTGGAGTCAGGAACAGTGGGAGAATTCAAGAATGCATGGGAAAGGCATAAGACAATTCTAGTGGGGGGTAGGAGGAAATAAGCTGTTGATTAACTAAAATCCGCAACTTATCCATCAGGTAGGGAAATGGGCAGACTAGGTGGGCCAAGTGGTCCTTATCTACCATCAAATTCTATGTTTCTATGTTTTTCAACTACATTTTCTTGAATCATGTTTTCTTGGTACATTCTTTACACCATGTATGAGGCAGTATGGATGCAGATGGTGCCTCTTCAGAAGAAGACATGGAGTAGAGCCAGTTTCAGTCCTAAATCAGTAATCCTTAGCATGGCCATTTTCATAGTAAGTCAATTTGAATGGCACTCACACGGATGTAGGCTGCTGGTGGTGTTAGCCATGACAGCACAAGCACTTGTGGCAGGACGGCACTTAATGGTGGCAGAGGAGCAAGTGGTAACACCACCACTACTTCGTCTTAGTAACCACAGCAAACAAAGTCAAAATAAAGGAAAAGAAAACAAAATACCTCCACAGCTAAACAATATTGTAAAGGGTAGTGTAATGCCCTACATTTAATGTCTTTTCATGTCATACAGTATATTTTTTTCTTTGTGATGAATATATTGTATTTTTTGGGGCGCAGTGGAGGATTATTTTATGGTTTGAAAATCAATGAAGCCAGAAAAAATATACTAACTGACATGGGGGTAAAACAAAGATTACACCTTGCGGTCAGCAATCAATAGCAACTATTTTTGTAGCTCACATTGGGCCATTGCCATCTTAGTGGGTTTTGCAGGCTCTGTCACATCACAGACAGTAATACACAGTGGATGCATGTCAAAAACACATGCCACAAGTAAACTACAGTAATTCATATCCATTGCTATCCAGAACTGTCCAGAATGCAGGACTATTCCATCAGAATTCATGCATCATGACAATCCTGCTTCTGAAATGCTTTCCAGAATATAATTTTTAATTCTACATGATTCTGAAAAGCCTTTCTGTGTAAGCCATGAAATAACTTTTCACACATCACATAAACAGCAGGATTATTTTCTGCAGATTGCAGATAAATAACCAATGGTTTATAAAAATGGAGGATTATTAATCTGCAAAAAACATTCCGCTTTTAATCTTTTTCATTACAAATGCCTCCTGCTGTTCCCAGTTTCCAGTCTTGAACATTGGAGACCAGTGCAAATAGGTTGGATATGGGCAGAGAAAACCTCACCACAAAGACCAAAATCCTGGATTTTAGGAGGGCGCATTTCATGAAGATGGGCCAGGTGCTAATTGCCAAAGCAATCAGCTGGTTCAATTCTGGGATCACCCATGCAGTAGTGAAAAAGAGGATGGCCTACAGGAAATTCAGAAAGTCCAAGAGAGAGGCAGACAGGGAGAATTTCCTACGGTTGACTAATGAGTCAGTCCAGTGGACTAAGGCACAGAAGGAACTGCAGATAACTGAGGTAACTAAGAATGGAAAGAAGACCTTTTTTCACTACACAGTAGAAGCAGCTGAATTGGGACAGCCCTGTGGCAGGCTTTTTGTCCCAATTAAGCAGCAGCCCCAATTAACAGAAGTACAGTTTATATGTACCTGATTGGCAATCATTCAGCGGCAGTGTTCAAGCCTGAAGGTGGAGGAATTCATGTCCATCCTGACATCGTTGAAGATATTGTATCCAAAAGGTCCAGAGATTCCTAGGTACTATATGAGTGATGAACCCTGGAACAGACTCCCAAAGGAAGTTATAATAATTAAAGATAAAAATCTTTTAAAAAAACATTTAGACAGACATATTTTCAGTGGAAACAAATTAGCATAATATGGATAAAGCAACAGGAGCAAAAATGGGCACACTGCCTTCTCAGCTCCTCACATCTTAGTATGAACCTTAGTATATTCAGCCCTGAGTGAGCAAACTTGATTGAGCTTAAATGCTGGATAGGGGAAAGGTTGAAATGTTGAATCAGGGATGGGCTGAAAACTCCAGTGGTTGTAATGCTGGATCAGGGGGCCCCTTCTCTCTCTTCTGCGATCAGCACGGTGAGCCCAATTCTCTTTTGCTTTCTCTCTCTCTCTCTCTCTTTCTCTCTCTTTCTTCTTCTCTCTCTCACTCTCTCTCCTCTGTGATCTGCCTGGTGAGCCCAATTTAAATAAAGACTATGCTTTTTGCTGAGATCTGCCAGATGTGCTGGAACTCTGTGATCTGCCGGAAAAGCTTGATTTCTCTCTTTTGCTTTCTTTCTCTCTTTCTCCCTCTCTCTTCCACAATCTGCCCAGTGAGCCCAATTTAATAAAGACCCTGCTTTTGACAAACACAATTGGGAGCAGCTGAGTAGAGGGACCTGTGTGTCTGTGAGGCTAGCAGTGCTACAGGATTCACATATTCATATTCATGCCATTCACACCTCACTCAGCAGCTCATCAGTGGGTCATTAGTGAGCAGTAGGCAGGGTTCAGGACAATTGCTCCAGCCACAAAGGACAGACAGCACATTAACAGCAGGCAATGGGAGTGAATCGTCCCAATAATCTGGCATCACCATCTCTATATAATGGATGGGGATGCCATAGAAACAAATGGCCACTTAACTGGCTCCTGGTGGGATGTCCAAATAAAGTGGATGTCCGTATTATCTGCATCCCAATTAAGTGGCTTCAACTGTATACACAAGAAAATGGACAAGAAGGATGGAAAGGCTTCAGAAAGGGGAAGAGTGGGTGAAGGAGAGTGGGGGAAAGCAGAGGTACTGAATAAACACTTATGTGTTGTCTTCATCAGGAAGGAAGACAGACCAGTGCCTACAGGGGGGAAGAAAAGGAGTTGGGGAGAGGGGACAACAGATGTAGTAGTAGAAGAGAATAGAGTGAGGGAGGGCCTGCTAGCATTGAAGGTGGACAAATCACCAGGCCAAGATGGTATGAACCAAAGTTACGGAGGTAAGTAGCAGAGGAGCTTGCAGGGCCACTGACGGGCCTACTCACTAGTTCACTGGAGTTGGGCATGGTACCACAGGACTGGAGAATGGCATATGTGGTGCCCCTCCACAAGAGTGATCCTAAGTATGACGCAGGGAATTACAGACCAGTCAGTCTCATCTCAATCGTGTGCAAACTCATGGAGATCATACTTAAGGAAAGTTTGGTAAAGTATCTAGAGGAGTATGACCTCCAGGATGCAAAGCAGCATGGGTTTATGGGAGGGAGATTGTGTCAAACAAATCTGACTGACTTCTTTGACTGGGTACACTAAGACAGTAGTAAGGACCAAGTGATAGACATCCTTTATCTGTACTACAGCAAGGCCTTTGACTTTGTACCCCACAACTGGTTGATGAGGAAGTTGGCACGTCTCAGGGTTGGGGATAAAATGACCAGATTGGTAGAAAATTGACTGAGGAACAGAACCCAGAGGGTGGTGGTGGTGGGGGGGAAGTTATCTAGTGCCACTGAGGTCATCAGTGGGGTCCCGCAGGGCTTGGTGCTGGGAGCAATGTTGTTCAATGTCTTCAGCAATGACATTGGGGATGGCATTAAGGGCAAACTGTGCCTAACAGCAGATGACACCAAGCTCTGTGGGACGATGCATACAGCTGAAGTGATAATGGGCCTATAGGATGATCTGAAAAAAGCTTGAGAGGTCTTCAGGATTTTGCAGCTTGGCATCAAGGCCAAGAAATTAAAAGTTATGCACATTGGAACCAAGAATCCCAGGACAGAGTACTACCTGGAAGGGGCCCGGTTGTGTGCAACAGAAGAGGAGAAGGATCTGGAAGTGATGATTGTTAGTGAAATGAAGCACTCCATGCATTACAAGGAAGCAGCAGCAAGGGTAAATAAGATGTTGGGATGCATAGCAAGGGGGATTAGCAGTAGGCAAGAAGAGGTTATTTTGCCCTTATACAGGTCATTGGTGAGGCTACATCTGAAGTATGGAGTACCGTACTGGTTCTCATGCCTTGAATAGGACACCAAACTGCTGCAGATGGTCCAGAGAAGGGCAACAACGACTATAGTGGGTCAGCAGGGTAAAGCATATGAGGAGAGGTTGAGGGCATTGAACATGTACTTTCTGCAGGAGAAGAGGAAGAGGAAGAGAGCGAACATGATTGAGACCTTCAAGTAAAGGCTACAGGGGGAAGAAAAGGATGGTCCAGAGAAGGGCAACAAAGACTATTGTGGGTCAGCAAGATAAAGCATATGAGGAGAGGTTGAGGGCATTGAACATGTACTTTTTGGAGGAGAAGAGGAAGAGGAAGAGAGGGAACATGATTGAGACCTTCAACTACTTGAGAGGGATAAATAGAGTGGATAAGGAGGATCTCTTTAAACTAAATGGTAGCCATAGCATGAGGGGACACAGGCTTAAGCTGGAGAGGAAGAGGTTTAGGAGGGAGCTTAGGAGGCAATTCTTCATGGAGAAGGTTGTGGCTAGTTAGAATGCACTACCGGAATAGGTGGGCTCGTTATAGATGGTGGACAGCTCCAAAAGGGGCTGGGATAGACATAAGAGGAAGGTAAGGGTCATGAGTAGTGTGGATAGAAAGGATAGGAGTCGGAGTCGGGGGCAGGGTCAGTAGCTCAAACTGTGGATTCTGCCATATGAGCAGTCTCAGTGGACAAAATGGCCATATTCTGCTGACTTCTTCATATGTTCGTATATTTCATATGAGTGATACTGTCTGCAAAAAAGAACAGTTACATAAGAACTTACTGTAACAGCAGACCGTCAAGAGAATCTCCTCCATTGGGCCACAGCTTTGAACAATAAGCCATCAGCAATAGGATCTCACAGAAATGTTTGCTAGCTGGGTGCCACCTATAATGTCGTGCCACGTGTACATATAAATAAATGTGGGTGACCCTATCACTGCTCTGTTTCCTGCAGGAGATTAGCCTCTGAGGACCTTCAACCTTGGGGAAAGCACCAGGCATACAAGGAGAGGCATGGGGCTGGGAACAGAATGCATGGAGTAGGTTTTTAGGCACAGCATCTGATATGATCTCCACTGAAAGCAGAAAGGGGTAAGGAGGGAGGGAGGGACGGCATGGCCTAATGAGAGAGATTCTCTTGAAGAGCTACTGTTAAAGTAAGTTCTTATGCAACTATTCTATCTTCTTTGAGGATATCTCCTCCATTAGGCCACACCACAGGAATAATTTTCTAGCAGTACAAAGTAAACAGGGAGGTCTGTACAGTCTCATATGTAATCAAGACAGCAAACCTTCCAGTACAGCTAGACCACAGCCAACACTTCTGTAAGAGACAATGTCCAGACTGTAATGTTTAGTGAAAATATGAACAGTGCTCCACGTGGTTGCAACTCATATGTCAGCAGAAGGAACATTTTTGAAATAAGCAATATAAGTTGCCATGCCCCTTTGCCAAGGGCCATGATTTTTTTTTATTTTTCATGGTAAAACAGGTAAAAATCATGGAATTCTGCTTCATTTGCAGCTTTTGAATTCTTCCACTGGTGCCTCACGGAAATCACATATCACTGCACAGAATTCCCAAGATTTCAGCATCTTAAAATGAATGCTGCTCTGCTGTGCATCCTTTCTGTTTTGCAGCTTATAGAATCAGTAAGGAAACCCCCATGCTGCTTTTTTGTAACCACTCATAATTCCTTCCAGTGTTTACATCAGCTGAGGACTGCTTTCCATCCTGCAAGCATAGTTTTCATTTAATATATGCTTACACTTCTTTTATTATTTATATTACATTGGAAAACATGTAAAAAAAAGATACGTATCAGCACACTAGAGGAATCAGACAAGGCAACAGGGGTGGTGGGTGTCAGGTTTAATGTGTAACTGCTCCTGCACCTAACCTCTCATTTGATCAGCTGATGTGACTGCTCACCAATCTGAAAGTAACATTTTTGTGTGGAAAAAGTATATGCCTAAATGTTTTTAGCACTAGATGATTTAAAACAACAAAAAACATTAAATCTCAGCCCACTCTGGGAATCAGACTGGACAGCAGGGTGTTAAGTTTAAAGTTTAATTGCTCTGCATGTAACCCTTTGAGTAGCTGACACAACTGCTCTCCATCCAGACAGTAAAATTTATTTTGTAGAAAAAAGTATGTGCCGATGATATTTTTAGACTGCATGATTAAAACCCACAGAAAGCTTAGTATCAACACACTTGGAAAATCAGGTGGGGGCAGGGGGAGTCAGACAGGTGTCTTTAGCTGCATTTATTTAAATATGTATCTTTGGGAAGTCTAACTGTTAACATTGTTGTGTTAGGAGGCTCAAGGGATGCTTGCTGATCTGGCTGTGTTTGTGCAGGATGAAACAACCTGGATGGACTTACAACACTGTGTGGTACCCACATCATCAAGGCAGACCGCACTTCCCACTGAGATATGGCCCCCACCCCAGGTCAGCATGCAGTGCCTCTGCATCACTCTCTAAACCCCACCAGCCCAAGGCAAGGGAGTCTGGATCAGCTAATCTCATAAACCCAGATCTCCTACTTACCAATTCTGTGCACTACCAGCCTGTGCCACTATTTTGTTTTTCATTTTGGGAGTGTTTTCTTAAGCTGGGTGGGTGATCTGGGCTGCTGATGGTGTAAGTGCTGGCAGTTCTCCATGTTGCTATTACGAGTTGTGTGCCCCTGAGTGTGCGTGGGGGGCTTAGCTTCTGTGTGCCCCTGAATTTGCTGTATGACCTGGATGCTGTTGTTACCCTTCATGCCACTGCATGATACCAGCGTGGATTGGTGAGGTGCAGCAACATTACCAAGTCAGACTGCATACTTGGAGGCACACAGTAGCTAAGGTGCCAGATACTGTACGATGTCAGTGGGCAAAGTGGGGCTGCTCCTGTAGGTTTTTGTGTTCCCCTAAGTGAGTTAGGGGGGCCATAGAATCTATGTGTCCCTGAGTTTGCTACATAGGTTCATAGCTTCATAGTAGTTTATGTGTTCAACGAACTGAAGCCCTTTATTGAACTCGCCACCAATCTAGACAATGGTGGAATTGAAATTTTCTGTCTCCCATACATCTATCCAATCTTCTTATAAAAGTCTCCATAATATCACTTTCTACTACCTCACTGGGCAGGTATTCCATGTGTTTACCACCCTTTGGGTGTACCACTGATTTCTTTTATGTGTTTCATTTGTTTCCCATTGTAATTCGTAGTTATGGAATCTAGTATTTTGGGTAGTTGTTTTGTGTCTAACTAATCCTATGGTCTCAAGTAGGTAGTCATCATTATGGCCCAACTGTTGTTGTCACTTTAACTGGCATTGTGTAATGCCTTTAGGGTTAAGTGGGGTGCTGCAACTGCACCCAAGCCAGATAGCACACTTAAAGACACACAGAAGGTAAAGCCCTAGGTATAGTATGATGCCAGTGTTCATAGTGGTGCTCAATTCACATCGGAGCTCAGACATGAAAACTGAGAGACACCCTTTTCATGGAGACCAAGTGAAAAAAAAGGAATCCACATATTTGGGACATGTATGATTTTCCATTAGAAGGTCCTTCACTAATCACGTGTCAGTTTTTTAAGTGAAGGTACTTAATTTCAAAAAAGTCAGTTCAGGTAGTTAAATGTTGGATATGACCAAAATGAGGGACTCTACATTGGCTTCTGGTGGTTTGGCTTACTTCATGTCTTACCGTAATTCTGACAAGTCCTAAGGAATTGGGGCTATATTGTTACTCCTGCTGCTGTCACTGCCACCCCTCAGGCATGGTGGCCATAGTGCTGTTACTGTCACCCTTGGGGAATAGGCCCCATAATGCTGTTGTTGCTGTCACCCCTGAGGCATAGTGGCCATAGTGCTGCTGCTGCCATCACCCCATAGAGGTGAAGGCTGTAATGCTGCTGCCATTACCCCTAAGGGATGAGAGCCATAATATTCCTCCTGATGATACTGCTGTCACCCCTCAGGAATGGTGGTCCATAGTGCTGCTGCTGCTACCATTACTCATGAGAGAGGGGGCCATAGTGCTACTGCTGTTACATATGAGGGCTGGTTGACTCAAGATTCCATACATGAGGTCAGCTACAAACACACACACACACACACACACACACACACACAAACATTCCCACACACTCACACACAAACACTCACATGAACACACACACACACATTCCCACACACACACACAAACACTCACATGAACACACACATATACACACACACACACACACACGCCTCCAAGATCTGCATACTCAGATCCCTTGGGTGAATGCATACATATAAGACACAAAACCAAATCAAGGTACAGGTTGTGCTTATCATGGAATTTATTATTTTTAATAGCTATGAGGACTGTTGCACAGTACCATACAGCAAAACTGCTAAAATACATGCTAGCTGAGAAAAAAATAAACAAAGTTCACAGAGAAAAACACTGGTAAAAATGGATTTTTACTTTGTAGATACTGGTGACAATAGTGTTTTTTTTTCCCATTTGGCAAAATGGATTTTGCTCTTTTTCAATCACTGTAAACCAGTGTCCCTGTGTTTTGGAGTGACCATGAACAACACCAGGAAGTTCCTTTCCTTACCGTACTTCGATAACAGAATGTAATACAATGTGCCTTCCATTTGCATACTGTAAGCATTGTTTAGACACATGAGTGCCCTCTTTCCAAGGGGCAAATGGAACAAAAAGCAGAGAGGGACTTTCTGCAGTCCTTGGTTCGAGAGATACAGTATCTTAATATTTTACTTTATGTACTTCCAAAGTATGATGTAGTATCTCACCCTGGTTGTCAAGTTCATGATACTATACAAAAAAGGTGTATTGTTTCATTTTGTAAATTCAGATACCACCTTTGGTAGAATCTTGATTTGTACACAAAGAGACTCTGTCTTTGTGAAAAATCAAATAAGGAGGCCCACATTTTAGAACCTGAAGCTCGGAAATCCTTCGAGCAGAGGTCACTACAACTAAAAACAATATTTTCCATCACAGAAAATGTAGGCCTCAACTCATACATACTGCTAAGTGAAATTAGCAGATTTTGATTTCATGGAATTTTCATGAATTCCCACAAACGTTTATTTTAGAATTTTCCAAACATCTTTAATTGGCTATAACTCAGTCCCCATTGAAGCTAGCATTCTCAGATATTGCATGTATATTTTCTGTTATGGGCCCTAAAAGTATACCAAGTTTTCTCAAATTTGGATAAATGTTGGAGAGGTTATATGGGCACAAAGTCTAGCAATTTAATATTCATGTGGACATTTCTGAAAATATTTCTGTGGTTACTCCTTAGACACCTTTGGAGATATAGTGGTGCCACTGGAGTGGAGAACAACACATGTGGTGCCACTCCATAAGAGTGGACCCAAGAATGACGAGGGTAACTATAGGCTAGTCAGCCTGACCTCGATAGTATGTGAACTCATGGAGACCATAAAAGAGGAAAGGCTGGTGAGGTGCATACAGTAGAAGAGAATGGTCTACATGATGAAAGACAGCATGAGTTTGTAGCAGGCAGATTGTGTCAAACAAACCTGATGGAGTTCTTCGATTGGTTCACGAGAGCAATAGACAAAGGACAGGCAGTGGACATCATATACCTGGACTTTAGCAAGGCCTTCAGTTCTGTACCACACAAAAAAGGTTGATAATGAAACTGAGGGATCTAGGAGTGAGGGAGAATATGGTAAGATGCATTGAGAACTGGCTGAGTGGTAGAACACAGAGACTAGTAGTTGAGGGTGTGTTCACCAGCATGAAGGAGGTCACCAGTGGGGTCCCGCAGGGAGCAGTGCTGGGGCCAGTGCTGTTCAATGTCTTCATAAGTTACATTGGGGAAGGCATTAAAGGCAAAATTTGCCTGTTTGAGGATGACACCAAACTATGTTGGATAGTGGACACCAAGGAGGGGATACAGGACCTGGGGAAGGACCTTGCCAAACTAGAAAGCTGGTCAGGAATCTGACAACTTGGTTTCAATGCCAAATAGTGCAAAGTGATGCACATAGAGAACAAGAACCCTAGGACAGAGTATTACATAGGAGGGGCTCAGGTAACTGCTTCTTAAGAGAAAAAGGATCTAGAGGTAGTGATTATGAGTAACCTGAAACACACCTCTCAGTGTAAAAAGGCAGTGTTTGCACTATCTGCAATTCATCTGTGGCTCAATGGGGCCTTCTCATTCCCTGGAAGAGATCCAGTGATTGGAGCAAACTATAGACAATATTTTGACACTCCAATCACTGGCGCGAGCTGTTGACAATGGCTTGCTAATCCAACCATGGGAACAGGCTGTTGACAGTATTTTGAGGTAATAAAGGGTTACTGATGAGCACTCTCTTGACTATATTTTGGAAGAACATATGGATACTAATTAAACACATGTGATAATGATGGAGCTAATGGGTATCACCTGCAATAGTGCACAAAATGAAGAATAAAAGAGATTTTGAAATTCAGATGCAAGATACAGACATTTAGCAATACATGATGCATTTTTCTTTTTGTGATGTGTAGGTTAAGCTGATAAGAAAACTCCATGCATGTTTTTTTTAACAGTGTTGCTACTTCTCTTTACTAACAAGACAAAAGGTTAAACCACAGCTATTTATATCTATAAAAATGTATCTTCTGCTCATACCAGTAGTTTTGTTTTTTCTACTGATAGGATGTTAACTGTTGATATGACAAAATGTCTAATGGCAAAGACAGGCGTTGTATATCCAGTGCAGCTAGGACATTAACCACAAACCATAGAACCCAGTGCAGCTAGGACACAAACCACAGACCATGTCCTGAAGCCTTAGTTCTATTTATAACATGAAGACAGCCTTAGTTTAATTTATGACACAACGACACTGATTGCAGTCAACACACTTACTGCACTGAGCAGAAAAACCACCAGGCTAATTTTTGTTATATAATTTAGCTTGAATGCACACAAAGTAATAGTCTTCTTCTCCAGATGTTCAACTTGGCATAGAGGGCTGGCTGTGAACAAAAGGAACTTTAGGGTCTATGTGAACTGAGGGTCAGGTTTGGTCTGTTGGTGGTAAGAAATAGAGATGTGTGAAGTCCGCAAAATTCACTCCGCGAGGTAATTCGTGGATTTCGTGGAACATTGTTGTGAAATTCATGGCCATGAATTTTCAAATTGCACAGCAAACACAAAGTTGCTCTACAAATTTCATGTTTTACCACAAAAATTCATGCCTTGTGGTAAAAAACTGCAAATTTTATAAAATATTTGTGCAATTGCATTAATTGAAGTTCTGAAGTTTTTTTAAAACTCAGCGGATTCCATGAAGTGCGAATTTTCAGCACTTCACACAAAATTCACAGATGAAGTTTAACTTCGCAACATCTCTAGTAAGAAATTGCTTATTTATTCCTGGTTATCAGGAACAGGAAAAGGATAGATTGGTGTAATTTTATTTTACTTTATTTTTATATTTATTTTTGCATCTAGAGTAGGGAGCACATTTTCCACTCCCCTTCATGATTGATTTTGCTTATTAATTCATTCTGCATAAGTTGTTGTCAGTAATTTTTTTTATTGAATAAAACAAAATCAACGAGATACAATAGGACACATTGTAAGAGATACAAGAAGAAAAAAAACGCAAGAAAAATATATTTTTGTCGCTATTTGCTATCACCATAATTCTATATGACAGTAAAGATGGTTTTGGAGCTCTTAAGTGAATGAATTTATCAGACAAGATTAAATAAGAATATTACTTTCTAATATATTGATTCTGAAAGGGCAACCAGATTTTTTCCGATATATGATGATGCTTCTTAATATTATAGTGGACTTGTTCAGTCCTAGAAAGATCAATCATTAAGTTAATCCAAAGTTTAAATTTAGGAGCTTTTGAATTTTTCCTATTTATCAAAATCAATTTATTAACAAAGATAAGGGCAAGGTGAATGCATTCTTGTTGACATGGGGGTAGGTAGCTATTTGTATATTTACCAAAAAGAATGAATGTGGGATCAATTGATGGAGAAACACTTGTAGTATGGAATATAACCCGTTAAATATCTTGCCAAAAGCCATTAATTTAGGGCATTCTACAAACATATGTAGGAAATTTGCAGATGATTGTGAACATCATAAACAAACATCTGGGATATTAGGGTTCATTTTATTTAATTTACTTGGGGTTTGATATGTATGGTGTAATATATTGTATTGTATTTGTTGATGTTTTGAATAAATTAAGTTACAAAATGGTGAAGCTAGTATTTTCTGCCATCTTGCATCTGATAAATTCATTTTTAAATCTCTGGACCATTTTAACCTTAAAGCAATAAGAGTTTTTTCTGTATAAAAGAACAACACTGAGTACAAGCTAGATATTATGTTTTTCTCTGGGGCTCCAGGAAATAACAAATGAAGGATAGGAGAGTTTTCAGCAGTGTGAAAAGCCTTTATTGCCTTTAAGAATTCAATTACGTAACTGAAGGTATGTAAAGAAATGTTGATGAAGCATTTGATATTTGTCTTGAAGGGTTGAAAAAGAAATAAAAATTACCCTTTTCATAACATTGGGCCTGATGCGCAAAGGTGTGGAGGGGGGTACACGCCTTGTATCCCTGGTGTGTAGCCCACTCTACACTCACCCATGCCCACTGCATCCTCTGCGTGGCATGCATGACTGGGCATCCACCCCCCTCCATACTGGATCTCCAGTAGCATGAGGCCCTAAGCACAGAGGGAGGACCAGGGGAGGCACAGGGGGAATTCTGACACTCTGTAGGATGTACGAATGAGCGGAGTGCCGGGTGCAGGTGTTGGTGTCTCCACTACATCAGGGCAGCTGTAAAGGCAGGGGGCCTGTTATGCAGCCCCCCAAGAGCAACAGCCATAGGCTGCAGCTGCAAGGTGGAGTCCATTGCACCCCCACCAAGGAATCCCCAGCATGTGGGGCACACTGGGGGGCCTGTGGGTGGCATCTGGGCACCCACCCCCACACTGCATGTAGTGCTGTATGTGCCATCTCCTCACTTGGTGCAAATGGGTGCAGGTGATCCACTAAGGGGTCTGGGTCAAGTGGTTAATTGGCCAATTGTACAGATCTGTGGCTCCACACCTGACCACCCCTGTGCCTGCATGCCAGGGGGTGGGACCATGTAAGAGAGACACATGGTGACCACTGTTTGTGAATGTGGCCACCCATGGATCTCCCACAGGTGTGGAGGTGTGCAGGTGGGGTACGTGCCTCTGGTGCCTATTACCTGCCCTTTCATGCTTAGGGGCCACTGTTCTAAGTGAGATACTCCTAATGTTCTCCATAAATTTATTTCTGGCGAATTACATATTGGATTGAGATTGAGATTATACTTACCATACACAGATGAATATGATGATAATTTTGTTTTCCATTTAATTAATTTATGAGTTTAGGATCAAATACTTAATGATATCACTGTTGATGGCAGAAGTTTGGTTTATTGGGTTATAGGAAGAGCAGCAAAAGGACTGTTATAAAGTTTAGCAAATGTGGTTTGATCTTTTTCCATCTGAGCACAGGTTAATCCAGAATTTTTAGACCAAAACTGAATTTGACTTAATTGTCCCAAAAAGTAATATAATTTAAAGTCAGGGAGACTCAGACCACCTTTAATTTTTGTTAGTTTAAGTTTAGATATTGCAGTCCTGGGTTTTTAACCCTTCCATAAAAAATTTACTAATGGATTTATTTAATGAAGAGAAAAAAGTCTTAAGGTAGTTTGCTTAGAATAGACTGAAAAAGAATAATAATTTGGGTAAAATTACCATTTTAATCAAATTAACCCGACCTATGAGTGTTAATGGTAATTGGATCCATTTAAGAAGGTCATTATTAATTTTAATGAGAGTTGTAGTATAATTAAGTTGATAAATTCTTGATATATCTTTGGGTGTCTTTACTCCTAGATATTTAATTTCATTGGTGGGCTCTATAGTTTTGAGTAAAGTTGACTCAATTCTTGGGTGAAAACCAAGAGAAATGCATTCTTGTTTTTGCCAGTTCATTTTATATCCAGATGCCCTACCAAATTTAATAATAGCTTCATATTGCTGAGTTAAAGTGAGGTTGGGGTTGGAAATATATAATAGTATGACGTCTGCATATAGACTTAATTGGACACCCAGAATTTTCCTTAAATTTTGAGCAAGTGGTTCAATAATAAGGGCAAAGATGAGGGGAGATAGGGGGCATTCCTGTATTGTACCTCTTTGAAGTTTAATTTTAGGAGAGGAATCATCGATCATTACTATAGCTGTTGGTGCATGGTATAATAGTTTAATCCATTGTCTAAACGTCTCACCTAAATGCATGTATTTAAGTAGTGTATGAATAAAATCCCATTCTACCCAATCAAATGCCTTTTCGGCATCCAAAGTAATTATTAAAGAATCAGATTGTTGGTTAGCATCTATATAATTTATTGCATGGCAGATATTATAAGAAAGCATCCTACCCTTTATAAAGCCCATTTGATCAGGGTGAATGATTAAGGGGAGAACCCTTTCTAATCGGTTGGCAAGAATTTTTGCTAAGATTTTATAGTCTCTGTTAAGTAAAGAAAAGGGCCTATATGATGAGCAGATTGTTGGATGTTTATCTTTTTTAAGAAATAAGTGTATATTGGATTCATAAAAGGTAGGAGGCAATTCCTTATATGTAAAGGCTTCTGAGAGTGTATTTAATAGATGATAAGAAAGTAAAGCCTTGAATTATTGATATAAATCAAGTGGTAAGCCGTCATGACCAGGGGCTTTGCTAAAGGATAGGTTATGTATAGCCATTCGCATCTCCTTCAACATAATGAGATTGTCCAGATCCTGATGAAATTGTTGAGAGATATGTAAAGGAGAATATAAGTGAAAAAATTCCTGTAGGGCATCTAGATATTTATAGCATTCTGATGTATATAATTCTGAAAAATAATTGTAAAACCGATTATTAATTAAGACAGGTTGGGTAAGTAGAGAGCCATCTGTATCACAGATAGAATTTATGCAATTGGAAGCTGCCTGCTGTTTTAATTGTAAGGACAGCTATTTTTTGGGCTTACCAGAATGTGCGTAATATGTGGATCTGGTTTTAATTAATACATTTTCTATCTTAGTAGTTAGTAAATTATTGTATTCAACCTTAATATTGTTAAGTGATGAGGTGTCTATAATTGCAGGGTTGCACTGTTGTTGAAATTCATAATTTTGAATTATTTTCTCTAGTTGGATGAGTTTAATATTGATTTTATTATATTTGGCAGCAGAATATGAAATGCATACACCCCTGATATACTGTAGGCCTTAAAACAGTTCCATACTATTGACCGTTTAGCAGTTTGAGACTGATTTGAGAGAAAATAGAAGGGGATCTCTGACTTTAATTTATTAATAAAGTTAGGGTCTTTAATTAGGATGGGAGGAGATGCCATGGCCTTTTAGGATTTGTGTTAAGTAGGCGAAGAGTAAGAACATTTGGAACATGATCTGATATTATAATAGGATAATATTCCACTTGATTAACAAGATAGGTAAGTGTTTGAGATATTAAAAAAAATCTATTCAGGAGAAACTATTATGAACATAAGAAAAGAAAGAATATTTATGTGTTATGGGATTATGTCACCATATATCTATAATATTAAGGTCTAGCATCACATTTTTTAAAGTTTGAGAAGCTTTAGAGTCTCCTGAGAATGTATAAGGATTTCTATCCAGAATTTTGTTTAATGTAATATTGAAATCTCCTGCTAATATATATGGTGAGGGAAAGACTGCAACTTCAAGGAAAAGATTAACAAAAATCTGAGAATCGTCCTCATTCAGAGCATATAAATTTATTAATGACAATTTTAAACCTGGGACTATGAGCTCAGAAATTACATATCGACCACATTTATCGGAAATTGAATTGCCAAGTTTTACATGAGCATTTCTTTTTTATAAAGGTAGCTACACCTTGTGATTTTTTTTCTATAGCAAAGAACCCACATCTTGCCCCCATTTCTTTATAATGAAGGTTACATCAGAGGATTTGCAATGAGTTTCCTGAAAGAGTAATAATTGAATATGTTTCCTATTAGCATAATATAGCACTTTACCCAGTTTAATCCAGTTGTCCAAGCCATTGACATTCCAACTGATTTTTAATTCATCCATATTCTTTATATAAAATTAACAAAAGAATGGAGAATATAAAAAAATACAGAACTACTTATTTTTAAGTACAAAAAGATAGTGTCCTAGATCTCCATAAGATAGTACCAAATACATTTACTCATTACTACTACCCTAACCCTCCCCCCCCATTACCAACAAAGATGTGGCACTATGGAACAAATCCGTATTCGCAGGCAGCTGTTGTACTGCAGACACCCGAATACTAAACATAAAATGTAAAGGTGCCATAAGTAAAAAGATAACCTTCTTCATTCCTTCATGTCTTTTCCTCTCGTACATCCTTCCCCAACCCATTCCTCTATCCCACTTACTTCAAAAAGAAGGGGGAGAGAGGACGAGGGGAGGAGAGGGAATTAAACTCAGACACCCATGAGTTGTTCCTATTTAGGATGAGAAGAATTTATATTATCTGATTGAATATGTTGGTCAATTTGTAGTAGAGATGAAGTGATCATGGTTGCTGATGGGATATTTTCAGAGTCTTGAATATAGAGATGGGTGAAGTGGCCCCAATTCACTCCTCAAAGTGATTCATGGAGTGAAGGCGAATTCGCGGAGTGCTCTGCAACGTGAAGCGGAGTACTTCACATTACAATGGGTAAACGCTAAGTCCATTGAAAACAATAACTTTGTGTTACTCCGCCTTCCCACAACACTACTCCACCAATTCTTAAGGTGAAGTACATTGAAAACAATGTACTTTGCCTCACTTCACCTTGTTTTTAAGCTCTAAAGGTGAATTTTGCAGTTATTCATGGAATTTCAGGTCACATGGGCTCTAGATTGTTCTGCACAGCCTCGGTTTTGGGTAGTGTGTGTAGGAAACTGAAGGAGATAGTCTGTTATGAGAGCTCTCTGCGATTCAAGCCTTCTAAAAGCTGTTAAAAAAGCCTTTTTGAGTATTTTATTTGCTGAAACTTTAGTTCATCAATTGTAGGAAACCCTCCTGTGCTCATATCATAGAGTGTTTATTGTTTGTGTGTGGATTTTGAATGTTAATGTACAACATTCAGTCTGTGTACTGAGAGACAGTGGAAGTGTGCTTTGGGGGTGGGGTGTATCTGTGGTGTAGGTAGATTAACTTGGAGAAAAAGACAGTTCTTTCTTTTTTGGTGATATTTTTCTTATAATTGTGTTAATGTACACACAGTAATATTTTCAATAATTCTTGCCATTTTTTTTGCTGATTGTTGTGGTGCATCAGTGCATTATTTTAGTTTGTTTAAAATATGTGGTTATATTACTGAAGTTTTCAATTTGCTACACATTACTGTACTTGATGTGTGTGTGAGTATGTGTGTGATGCATGTCATCAAATCAGACACCTTTTATTGTGCCGCATAATAATTTCAGCAATGTGAACCTGCTATCCACTGCAGCTGTGTGATTTTTTTGTACTTCTTTGTGGTGTCTTTATTGGTACTAGTACTAGTGACTGTTAATGCAGCAGTGCAGTACGCTGCCTCTTCAGACAGCCCACCCCATCTGGCAAAGGTATTCTTTTCCAGATTTAAATTTCTGATGGTGAGCACTGGTTAGGTGTTGTGCCTTTGTGTCTGCATCTCTTAAGTGCACAGCAGTCTTAATCTGTCTGTGCATTTGCATCTCTTTAGGGCCCAATCTCCATCTGTAACTTAAGTCACAGTTGTTTCTTTGGCTTCCCTTCAGAGTACTGGACAGATGTGGTGCATAATTCTGCATGAGCATTGTAATCATTAATATGTGTTTTGAAGTCATGACCATCATCACAAGTCACTCATGATACAAATCACGTTCTTCATCATCATGGTCACAAATGCAGTCACAAATCACAATTCATGATCACATCATGAATCATAACATTCATTTTTTTACTAGTTACTTGGATGTATTGTAAGCCTGCTTTGTAGGATCTCTCCAGGTTTCACCACCCCACCATTCTACTCATTGCTACATGTTTTTAAGTCAGGGAGTTTTAAGCTACAGCTCATCGGGGAAGTACAGCCGTAGGCATTCACGTTCCCAATACAGTTTCATATTGGCTATCTCAAACCATCGACACCGAATCACATTCTTCATTATCATGGTCACAAATGCAGTCACAAATCATGATTCACAATCACGTCATGAATCACAACATTAATTTTTTTTCTAGTTACTTGGATGTATTGTAAGCCTGTTTTGTACTATCTCTCCAGGCTTCACCACCCCAACATTGTACTCATTAATACATGTTTTTAAGTCGGGGAGTTTTGTGCTGCAGCTTATCAGGGAAGTACAGCCATAGGCATTCACATTCCTTCCTGTACAGCATGTGAGTTACAGTACTAGAAGTAGTGGCGGGTGAAGTGGCCCCAATTCGCTCCATGAAGTGATTCACGGAGTAACGTGGAACCCATGGAGTACTCCACAATGTGAAGTGGAGTACTTCGCCTCATAATGAGGAACGCAAAGTCCATTGAAACCAATGACTTTGAATTATTCCGCCTTCCCCAAACCACTTCACCAATTTTAAGGTGAAGTACATTGAAATCAATGTAATTTGCCTCACTTTGCCTTGTAATTGAGCTCCAAATGAAATTCTGTAGTGATTCATGGGATTGCAGGTCACATGTGCTCTAGATTGTTCTGCACAGCCTCAGTGTTGGCCTGGGTAGCGTGTGTGTAGTGGTAGCTGGAGACAGTTTGCTCTCAGAACTCTGCGATTCAAAATCTCTAAAAGCTGTTTAAAATGCCTTTTTGAGTAATTTTTTTTTGCTCAAAATTTACTACATCGATTGTAGGAAACCCTTCTATGCTCATATCATCGAGTGATTATTGTAGTGTGTGGATTTTGAATGTTAATTTAGAACAGTCTGTGTACTGTGAAATGTGCTTAGGGGGAGGGGAGTATTTGTGGTGTAGCTGCATTAACTGGGAGAAAAAGGCAGTGTTTCTGGTTTGGTTATATTTTTCTTGTATAACTGTGGTAATGTACACACAGTAATATTTTCAGTAATTCTTGACATTTTTTTGCTGATTGTTGTAGTGCAGCAGTGTAAAATGTGTCTGTTTAAAACATTTGGTTATATTACTAAAGGTTTTCAATTTGCTACGCATTACTTGTAGTGCGTGTATGAGTGTATGTGCGATGTGTGCCATTAAATCAGACACCTTTTATTGTGCCATAGAGTAATTGCAGCAGTGTGAACCTGCTATCCACTGCACCTGCATGAATTTTTTATACTG
Organism: Neoceratodus forsteri; assembly: GCA_016271365.2. Classification (NCBI taxonomy): domain Eukaryota; kingdom Metazoa; phylum Chordata; order Ceratodontiformes; family Ceratodontidae; genus Neoceratodus; species Neoceratodus forsteri. The sequence goes on along the minus strand of CM028132.1, from coordinate 1,057,959,191 downwards.
ATTTGGTGGTATCTTTATTTGTAGTGGATTGTTACTGCCATGCACTAATCCCCCAACTGGCAAAATTTGGATTTGGATTTGTGACTTGTGTGCACTAGTTAGGTGTTGTGCCTTTTTGTATACATCCCTTGAGTGCGCAGTGCAATCTTAAACTGTCTGTGTGTAACCCCTCACCCCTGCCTTTTTGCCAAAATGACAGGTGGCATGCTGTTGAAGCTGACAGCAGTACCTGGTGGGGACTAGGTTCGGGGAGGATGAGGTTACTCGGCACAGGGGAGCCTAGGTTTGACTACTCTGCACAGGGGCACCCAAGTAAATCCGAACACAGGAAGCAATAACTGTAATGTCCAGAACCAGGAATGGGATTCTTCAGTGTGGCTTTTATTCACATACTAGCTGAACAAACAAAGCATAGACGGACCCCCATGGGGCTATATTTCCTGGTAATGCAGATTAGAGACTACAGAACAATTTATCACCATTTTCAGCTCTTAGGCTCTGGACCCACCAGGCACACAGCCCGGACTTGCACGCAGCTTTGGGTACACAGCCTGACTTGTACACACTTGGGTTCTCCCCACGGTCCATTGGAAGAATGAACCAATTATCCTGTCATGGCTCCCCACACCACTTAGAGTCAATGACTCCTAGAGAGAATTTTTCTTCACTTGTTGTGGCTCCCCATACCACTTAGAGTCTGCGACTCCTAGAGAGAATTCTTCCTTACTTGTTGTGACTCCCCATCTCCTAAAGAGAATTTTTCCTACTTGTTGTGGCTCCCCACACCACTTAGAGTCTACGACTCTAAAGAGATTTTCCTTTTGCAACCCACATCTGGGTACATCTGGTACTTCCTCCATCACTGGCCAAGTGCATGAGGCAAAGTAGCAACCACAGCAGAAATCCGTAGAGGTGGACCTGGTCACTAAAGATGGGGGGTTCGCACACCTCCAGCTCCCACAGCCCATACCTGGCCATTTCCCTGGGAAAACTGAACCATTCCTTTGTTGAACTTCTAAATGTAGATTAAAGGGTAGATGATCTGGTGCATCTCCTCTACATATTACTTGAATCACACAGTACTCTTGCATTTGACACTACTTTACTTGTTTGGCCCAGTCCTATAGGCTTCCCAAAAAGTAGCTCAATCCCTAGATTTCCACACATGTCCCAGGGTGAAGAAAATATTTTGCCCTCTTAGTCAGAGCAGACACTCACCCTTTAGTTGCAAGTGCCCCACAGGCGAGTCACAAATCTTCCAACTTTCAAAATAAATGCTGAACTGAACTGGCAGCTTTTCTTCCTCTTGGCAGAATTAAGGGGATTGCCCCAGGAATCTGCATAGGGATCTTTACATCCCCCCCAGAGGAAGGGGGCACTGAGACCCGAAACAGCAGTCTCCACCCCTTGAGCACACCTTCACTTACTGAAAACAAACTGGACACTAACTACTAACCTTTGAAAACTCCCAACGTTCTATCTAACTCCCTCTGCTGCAGATTCCAATGTGGCTTATGCAGCTGCGAAAGTTCTATTGGTGATGTCATCCCTCAGTCTCAGCTGAGACTGAGAACAGAGTGAGACAGTGTGAAACTCATTTAACTGGAGTTTCACAAGCTGTCTTCCCTGCCTACCACTAGGTCTTACTGGGATTCTAGTAACCCCGGGTAACAAGGGGGTTACACTCGCCCTTGACCAGAAAAATGACTGTCCGCAGTCATTATTTACCCGGCATTAGGCCATCCCACCCTATGTGCTACCTGTGGAGGGGTTGATCAGGCCCCCTCCTACCATGTGCAAGCACAGGCAGGCAACACTAAGGGCCTAGAGGCCTGTAGCTGACATATCAGCCTCTACACTATCCACTTACTATGGACACCCAGTGGCTCTGGTAGAACCATCCAGAGCATAGCCCTAATAGCTCAGCACTGCAGTCCCTACAGCCGTTCAGGACCACAGCCTGTCTATCCCTCCTAATCCTCTAGGGAAAACCTATCTGCCTCTAACATAATATTCCAAAACCAAAAAACAACCCGGGGACATCCCCGACCTTGGGCAACCTGCAACCACACACCATTAAAATACCACATTACTGCCTCCTCCCTACCCCCACAACCACACCTGTGCAAGGAAAGGGTTAATACAGCAATAACCATAACAATAACACCACAGTACTTTAAATTTCTACACAATAAAGCACTGACGAGGAACTCTGATGAGCCCCTCCTCCTCTTCTTGTCTTCCCTTCTGTCTTCCCAGGAACACCTGTAAGAAAAAGAAAGACAAAACACACTCTCCAAATCTGCATACACAGTCTACCTAAAACCCCTACCATCAAAACACTGCAGAATCCCAAAAAGATTTTTTAGAAAAAAGGTAGAAAAACAGTATTTACATTAGAAAACAACAACATTATTTACAATACACATTTGGGGGGATGGAGTGCCCTAAAAGTCCCAACTAATGACCACAAGGCCCGAAGGCTAGTCCAATAAAGAGTCTCTCCTGGGATGGAGCCCGGTGAAGCACAGTTCTAACAGGCCAAAGTACTGAAGGGGAGAGTCTTTGCGGACAGTTCACACATTTTGAAGTCTGTTAGTGTAGGGTGTGTACTGCAATGTCATAAAGATAGAAAAGTTCGGACTTACCAGTCACTTGTAGTATGAGATTCGGCATCAACCTGCACCTCTGACGAAGACTCTCCCTGGCAGCATTTCTTCCGATACAGCTGGGCAGACATCTTCCAGGAACCACAGGAGGGCACATCTGGGAACAGCTGGGCTGATGTCATCTCTGGAGATGGAACCTTAGAACAGGAACAAAAAGAAAACAGCTGGTCCGACGTCATCCCATTACCAGATGATGAACAGGATACAGCTGGGCTGGTGTCCTCTCTGGATCTGAAGTCATCTGGTGGGCCAGTCGATGGATGCTGGAAAGGCCAGTACACTGTAGACTGATGAATGTGGGGCACCTGAGTCCTGGATATTTATATTGGCGGATCAATAAGGCACTTCACAGTCTGGTGTGGCAGTATTGACTACCACTGCTCAGCTCTCCATTTTGTAGGCACGGGCTTATTTGCTGGGAGGTCCTTGCACTAAGGCCAATAGTACCGGGGATCAGGAGCTACTTTTCATGGAACAGTCTATTCTTTACATGCTTGTTGGCCCCAGGATGCACACTTTTCATGGCTTCATCCCAGATCCAGGATTTTCTGCAGTTCTCAATCTCTTTCCAGACTTTTCGAGGAAAGGTAGGAAAGGTCATACCATAGATCTCATTTGCCTTTCTATGAACCAGTCTCTCCTCTTTACTTATTTTGGTCAATCTGAGACCGCTGGCCTGGCTTGGGGGTGGTCAGTCCTGGTTCTGCCAGCTTCATATCCTTAAGGAAATTAGAAACAGATCCCTGACTTCTTCCTCCTGTAAAGCCAGGGCAGTGGCATCACCACTTTCTTCCATACATTCCTCCGAGGCAAGATCTTGAGGCTGTGTACCCGTTCCTTTTTCACAAGGCCACATAGGTTCCCCCTCATCTTCCTCTTCACTGAGGATCTGAGCCCAGGAGTGAGCAGTCGTTCTCACTCCTGAGACTATCCACTCATCACTAGGTGTGGAGGACGACACCTCCCACTCAAAGGCCTCCCGCATCTCATCTTCACCTAAGAGACTTAGGCTAGGCCCCCCCCAGGGGTCTATTGATGCTTTATCTGAACTTTTTTTGGGGATCCAGTATCCGAAACTTCAACTTCTGGTTCTGTCTCTAACTCTGTACCCTCTAGCTTTGTGCCACACTCCCCCGAGGGACCTTCCTCCACAGGCTCCGCCTGGTGCTGTGTGCTGCCAAATGCAGATTCCTGAATTTTTGTCCATGTGGGGGCCAAACGAATTGGAGGCACTTTATACAAGCCATATTTTTCTAGGCATCCAGCACAGTGAGGAATCATGAAGACGTCCCTTCCAGCACTCAAGCATATTTGGCATACATACACTGGAAAATTAGGAATCGCCTCCTGAGGAGGCAGTTGCCCTCCATAGCAGCACTTTTCAATATCTCTCAGTCTATTTACTGCTGCTGTTACTGCAACCTGGGCATGATCCGGGTAACGAGCTGGTCCTGAGGCCATAACTGCAGAAAAACAAACAAAAGTTCATTGTAACTGAAAGTCCCACTTTATTGAACACACTCTTTAGCTGTAGAATGGCTCCTCTGCTGCTGTGTTTACTTTACTACCCCACCCTGTAATGACAGCGGCAGCACTCCTGTGCATCAACATTTAGAATCTGGATCAAGCCACTGCGCACCCGATTTACACAAGCTACTGATAACTTTTGCTCAAACTGCACAACTTGCTCTGATCTGGCTACAAACACATTTACAGGATTTTCCATGGACTTTTCACATGCTGGTAACATTTATTTTATTCACAGTCCCTTAAAGCTTCAGGTTTTTAGCACAGGATTGCCTGTATTACTAGTACTGCATTTTGCTACAACCCACAGTCTCTCTCTGGCTGCAAACTTTAAACTGAGGCTAATTTCATTTCTATGCACACAGTCAATGGCTTAACAGGCTTGCACTTGCTGGCAGGACTTTACACAGTCATTACTTGCAAAGCGACTACACTGCTGCACACACATTTTATATGACATAGGCTGAAAATCACTGTTTGAGCAGTTTCTTGGTTGTTTACTTACTGTTATCAGTAGCAGCTTGCTGCGATGGAGAAAAACGGCCTGCAGCCAGTTCTTGAAGGCCTTGGTACACAAACGGGCGGGCAGTCCTAGCGATCGTTGTTTTAAACACCAAACTTGCAATTCTGATGATCGATTAGCAGGTTGAGCCCAATTTTAAGCAAGAAAGTCAATTTTTAAACTGTTTACAATGCTTTGAACACTCCGTGATGCTCCTCCACTGCCAGCACATGCACTCCACTCTCACTCCCTCTCAAATGCTGGGGCAGTCTCTGTAGAGCTGGCTGAGGAGCGGGACTGATTGCAGCCTGACCAACCACACAACACCATGCAAATGAGCCTCTTCTTCCTCGCAAGGGCTCTTCTCCTCACGGCGATCGTCGAGTAGGCAAATTTAAACTGCAGAATGCAACTTTTTTTCTTTTCCAACTGACTCCACGGAGGGAGCCCATTTCAGCCATTTAACATAGCCATTTACTCTGCAGTCTCTCAATTCACTCAGAAAGCATTTCCAACATCCAGGGCATAATTTTCCTTTTGCTACCCCTAGTCTTCCACACTTTTCTTTACCACAGTTCATTTTAAAAGCATTTCCAACGTCCAGGGCATAATTTTCCTGTTGCTACCCCTAGTCTTCCACACTTTTATTTACCACAGTTAATTTTAAAAGCATTTAAAATGTCCAGGGCACAATTTTCCTGTTGCTACCCCTAGTCTTCCACACTTTTCTTCACAACAGTTCATTTTAAAAGCATTTCAAATGCTGTAAACTATTTTGATGCAGGACAAGGGCACACTTTTTGGCTTTACAGCTCCTTGGTAAACAGTTGCCATTTTTAAACAGCAGCACAAGATCCATAGCACACAGCAACACACACTAGGGAAATTGCTTCAGCTTTTTGGGCTACCCACTGCCAGATAGCCAAAATGCTAGCCCCCTTGCCCAAGCACCTTCCTCCCAGAATAAATCCAAAGTGGTGCCTCCATTTTTGTAACCCTTCGCCCCTGCCTTTTTGCCAAAACAACAGGTGGCATGCTGTTGAAGCTGACAGCAGTACCTGGTGGGGACTGGGTTCGGGGAGGATGAGGTTACGGCACAGGGAGCCTAGGTTTGACTACTCTGCACAGGGGCACCCAAGTAAATCCGAACACAGGAAGCAATAACTGTAATGTCCAGAACCAGGAATGGGATTCTTCAGTGTGGCTTTTATTCACATACTAGCTGAACAAACAAAGCATAGATGGACCCCCATGGGGCTACATTTCCTGGTAATGCAGATTAGAGACTACAGAACACTTTATCACCATTTTCAGCCCTCAGGCTCTGGACCCACCAGGCACACAGCCCAGACTTGCATGCAGCTTTGGGTACACAGCCCGACTTGTACACACTTGGGTTCTCCTCATGGTCCATTGGAAGAATGAACCAATTATCCTGTCATGGTTCCCCACACCACTTAGAGTCGATGACTCTTAGAGATAATTTTTCTTCACTTGTTGTGGCTCCCCATACCACTTAGGAGTCTGCGACTCCTAGAGAGAATTCTTCCTTACTTGTTGTGACTCCCCATCTCCTAAAGAGAATTTTTCCTACTTGTTGTGGCTCCTCACACCACTTAAAGTCTACGACTCCTAAAGAGATTTTCCCTTTTGCAACCCCAGGTCTGGGTACTTCCCCCCATCACTGGCCAAGTGCATGAGGTAAAGTAGCAACCACAGCAGAAATCCGTAGAGGTGGACCTGGTCACTAAAGATGGGAGGTTCACCCACCTCCAGCTCCCACAGCCCATACCCGGCCATTTCCCTGGGAAAACTGAGCCATTCCTTTGCTGAACTTCAAAATGTAGATTAAAGGGTAGATGATCTGGTGCATCTCCTCTACATATTACTTGAGTCACATAGCACGCTTGCATTTGACACTACTTTACTTGTTTGGCCCAGTCCTATAGGCTTCCCAAAAAGTAGCTCAATCCCTAGATTTCCACACATATCCCAGGGTGAAGAAAACATTTTGCCCTCTTAGTCAGAGCAGACACTCACCCTTTAGTTGCAGGTGCCCCACAGGCGAGTCACAAATCTTCCAACTTTCAAAATAAATGCTGAACTGAACTGGCAGCTTTTCTTCCTCTTGGCAGAATTAAGGGGATTGCCCCAGGAATCTGCATAGGGATCTTTACATCCTCCCCAGAGGGAGGGGGCACTGAGACCCGAAACAGCGGTCTCCACCACTTGAACACACCTTCACTTACTGAAAACAAACTGGACACTGACTACTAACCTTTGAAAACTCCCAACATTCTATCTAACTCCCTCTGCTGCAGATTCCAATGTGGCTTATACAGCTGCGAAAGTTCTATTGGTGATGTCATCCTTCAGTCTCAGCTGAGACTGAGAACAAAGTGAGACAGTGTGAAACCCATTTAACTGGAGTTTCACAAGCTGTCTTCCCTGCCTACCACTAGGTCTTACTGGGATTCTAGTAACGCCAGGTAACAAGGGGGTTACATGTGCATTTGCAGTGGACCATTAATTCTGGAAGACTGCATTTCTTGTTACGCTCTCGTTTCACTTCATCTGCACTGGGGAATTTTCTGGACACAAGACGATAGCATTTCATCAGCACTGGGACATTTTCTGAACACAAAACAGTAGCATTTTGGGGATGCACAATAATTCTGGTGACTGTGTGGGTGGGGTGTTGCCAGTATTGTTGTCACTCCACCTTACTTCATGTTTAAAGTGGAAAGACAATGCGGAGTAATAATAAGGCAAAGTGAGCCTTTCCTATGGGGCACTCTGCGTAGTGAAGTGCCAATGCGAACTTGCCACTTCACATTCACTTTGCAGGCAGATTTTAAATTCACAGCATCTCTACTTGAATAGTGTGTAGAACATCATATCTGTTGGCCAGAGAGGTTGTACTGCACATTACAGATTGCTGCAAGCCTTTCTGATAGGCAGCTTCCAGGTGTACTTGAGGATGTGCCTCCAAATGTTCAATGACTTTTAATCTCACATGAAGATAAACCCGTAATTTGGCTGGGGGTAAAAGAGTATATCTTTGTTTATTTATTTGTTTATTTCAGAGATCAGAAATACCTTTGAGTCATAGACTCCTTTACAAAGGTTCCACGTCACACATAATAGATACAGATACACAATACAGTTAGTACAAATACACAATACAGTAATTGTTATAGAGTAAAGATATGTTTATAACAGGAAAAATTTGGCTAAACATTCAGGAACTAGTGCAGTTTGAGACAGTTAAAAAGACTGGGAACTTAACATCCCTGAGATGGCGGAGTTAAGAGCTGTATGCAGAGGCAAGCCAGAGGCCATTGTCAATAGTAGAAGGACAGGGGGCACTGGTTCACGTACAGTCGCAGACACTTGTAGACTGAAGATGGGCCCTAAGGTGCATTTTGAAATGACTAATGCTTTGATCAAGATGCAAGGAGGAGGGTAGGTTATTCACCTACAAGGGTGCCCTGTAGCAAAAGGATCTTTTGAATTGAGTTGTGCGACAGGAAGGGATGAAGAGATGATGGGTGTCTGAGCTACGGGTGTGCTGAACTTCTGAGTCCATGGTGATTAAAGGGGTAAGTGCTGTGGGGGAGAGGCCAAGGGAGATTTTTTTTTGCTAAGACACAAGTGTGGAATTTGATTCTGTTGTCAAGGTTAAGCCAATTGGTGTCTTTATATAGCGCACAGGTATGGGTGAGTCTGTCACACCCTAATATAAGATGGCAGGCCTTGTTTAGGACAAGTCTAAGACTATCAAGGGCTAAGGAACTTGCCCAACCAAAAGTCAGAAGACCATAGTCAAGCAGGGAAAGTACTGAGGAGGAGATAGCAAGCTTAAGGGCCTCAGGGGTAAGGCAATGTTTACAGCAGTGCAAAAGCCCTAACCTAATATGTAGGGCCTTAGATAATTGATGTATATGCTCGTGATAGGTAAGGCCAGTGTCCAAAGTGATGCCCAGGTATTTAAAGGAATGAACAAATTCAAGGGGGGTCTAGGACGCAGATAGTATTTGCGGAAAAAGCCATATCCTGGAATTCTGCAGATGTGCGAAAAGCATACCTTTGTTTTTTTTATAGTTAATAATAAGGCATCGTGAGGCGAACCAGCTTTCGACAGCGTTGAAGGAGGACTGGAGGGAATGGAGATGTTGAGAGGGGTCTGGGCTGGAGGAGAAGATGACAGCATCATCAGCATATAGTAATAGGTTGGAGGTGCAGGATGCAGGGAGGGAGTTAAGGAAGAGGCTGAATAGGAGGGGACCCAAAATGGACCCTTGTGGGACCCCTGAGAGGACAGGAGATTTGGAGGATAGGATATTGCCAATTTTAACTTGAAGGGTCCGGTTGGTAAGATAGTCTGCGAACCATCCCACTGCTTCCTGTGAGAGACCCAGGTTAAGCAAGGAGGTTTGGAGTAGTGAATGGTGGATGGTATCAAATGCCTTAGTGAGGTCAATGAAGATCACACCTGTGATGTGACCTTTACCCAATGCAGTATGGATGTGTGATGTTAGTTCAAGCAAGGCAGTAGTCGTGCTGTGACCTTTGTGGAAACCATGTTGTTGTTTTCAAAGTAGGTCATATTTATTGAGGTGGTCAGTGAGCTGATCCAAAACTATCCTCTCTAAGGCCTTGGAGAGGGGGGGGGAAGTATGGAGATAGGGCGGTAATTGTTAGTAGCGGAGTGGTCACCACCTTTAAATATGGGCGTGATGGAGGCGGATTTCCAAATGACAGGGAATTTACCTAGTGAGAGGGAGAGGTTTAAAATGTGGGTGAGAGGAGCAAGGATTTCCTTAAGGGAGAGCCGAAGAATTCTGAGATCAAGGGAGTCGGCATTGGAGGAGGTGTGACTAAGGGCAGCAGTAAGGTATGGTTCAGCTGACTTAGGAGAGATGTGGCAAAGGTAGAAGGGGGGACACCAAGGTGTGGGGTGGGTGTGCTAGGAGCTGGTGGGTCATAGAAGTTTGAGGGGAGAACATGGCTAAGGTTGGAGAAGGCATCACTGAAAACTGCAGCAATATTAGTGGGGTCAGAGGTCAAGGATCCATTTGACATGACCTGGGAGGGGACCAGGTTGGGGACCTTACAGCATATTTCCTTAATGTTGTTCCAGAACTTACGTCTGGAGCCCCAGGATGAAGTTAAGGTGGAATTATAGTATTCTGCTTTTGCCCTGCTAATAGCCCAAGTGCATTTGTTCCGAGACATTCTATAATTCTGTCTATCATGGGGGAGGCCAGACTCAATGGAGAGATGCCATAATGAGCCTCTGGTTCGCATTAGAGACGTGAGCCATTCAGTGAACCAAGGTACGTGATTGCCTTTAACCATTCTTTTTGTGAAAGGTGCATAGAGGTCACATATATTATTGAAGGACTGGGTAAGTAGATCCAAGGCACTGTCTAGGTATACAGTGTTCAAAATGAAGGACCAGTCCACAACCCTGAGGTGCGCTTTTAATTGTGCCAATTTACCAGGACCAAGTTTACGTTGCACAATTATTTTGGGAGGGGATCTTGGGATTTTACAGGACCAGGAGCAGAGAACTGGAGAGTGGTCGCTGAGGGCATTTGGAAGGATGGAAACATTGGTGATCTTGCCCAGGTGATTGGAGAAGATGAGGTCCAGTAGGGAGGAGGATCCAGTATGTGCAAAATTGTCAGGACTTGATTGAAGGATTTCCTTTGATGGGCTGTAGCTTGACTAAAGTCCAGATACACAGAAAATTTATGATCATCATATGTCAAGCTCTCTTCAGTTTTGGCATTACATAAAATTGATTCACAGTCCTGATAGTAATAAAGTTTAATGTAGACTATTTGAGGGGGGTCAAAGTGCTTAGCTTGGGGATCGAAACATTTTAAAGGGGCTGCATGGTGAGCACATTCTAAAGTTATGACATCTTGTGGATAGTTTCTCCCCATCACAACAGTGATTTGCTTCTCAAAAAAGTGTGTGGGGTTGCCCAAACCTTCTAACACTTCAGGGATCCTGATTAATTTCAAATTATCTCCTCAAGCATGAGCCTGTTGATCCTGGACTTTAGACATAAGAGCTTTTAATTGCATATTGTGTAATTCTACTGATTCTGTGATAGGTGCGACTGTTGTTTCTATAGTATTCATTCTTGTTTCAAGAGTAGATGTCCTCTCAGAGATAGCATCGAGCCTGATAGTTATCTGAGAAAGTGCCTGGGTAATGAAGTTGAATGATTAGGAGATATTGTCCAGACCAGTCTGCATTTCAGATTTATAATTGAATATGTCCATTTTTAATTCTCATGCCCACTGAGGTATGTCACCAGACTGCTGATTTAAGGGTTGCTTCACCAACTGATCTTGTTGATTAGAAGGCTGAGGATTGGTGTCTAATGTCCATTATAATAAATTAGGTTCAGTTCCCACATCTGGCACTTGGGTTAATATCCCAGTACTGACACTGTAGTGCAGCATGAGGGGGTGCTGCACTTTTGAGGTGCCATCTTTCTGATGAGACGTTAAACCGAGATCCCATCTGCCTGGATTGGTGATAGTTCAGGTGGATGATAATGATTCCATGGCACTTACTGGAAACAGTAGGGGAGTTTTTATTGACATAAATAAAATAGACATAAACAATTTCAAAAGAAAACATTGTCCAAACAGGCAGTACAAAACAAATTAAACAGTACAATTATTCTCAGCAAATGAACATAAATGGTGAAAGGAAACCTACTACATAAACTATGTCTAATCCAACACATTCAAACAAGTAAATAAAGGCAGCAAAAATAAAATAAGCAAGAAATACCCTGATATAAATCATTATGATTAGACTCACCTTATTTAAACTTAATGAAGTGGAGAAAGCCTTTCCACCATTTGAGAAGAGTCCTTGGCGCTACTCTTGATGCATTCTGAGTATAAATTTGTACAAGTTCCTTTACAATCAACATACTAACACAGGAATACGGCATTTTTCTTTGATAAATAACCAATTGAACCCTAGCTTGCCATAAGTAATATCTTAAACACCCCAGAAATAAAGATAATGTCCCTTCATGAAACCCAGACAGGTTAACCGGGTAACAACCTAGGATCAGTATTTCATATGACATACCATTTAACCACTTAAAACCCCATAAATTCGCTAAATAAGCCCATAAACCTTTAGCATACGAACATCTGAGAAAAAAATGTTCCATCGACTCTTTCACATTTATACAGTCCAAGTATGGACACAGTCTTTCCTGTAATGCCTTGTACTTAGCGTTGCCCCGAACATTCAGTCGACCATAAAAAATTAACCACTGAGTTTCCCATTGTTTCTGAGGCATCCTGCAGTTGTTTAACTTAGCCAATACAACAGAGTTTAGCACCGAAGGGCAATTTTTAAAGCCGGGCTCAGAGGGAAGTAACAGTGACATTAAATAGTGATAGAGCCCCTTCATACTGTGACGCAGGATTATTTGTTTCTGCATTTTTCATTTAAATAATTTCTGCGCTGCAGGCCTAAAATACAACAGGATATACAGATGATGATTTAATGTTGGGGCAAAATTTTGCCAATTCTTAAAATATTTACCCATTGACTTCAAATTCCAAGAATCCTCTGCCCTTAACTCCGCTACTAATCCGTCTTTAATTGAATTTATAATAAATAAAGAATGCACAAAATCTACTGGGTCTATCATTCCCAGACCACCTGAATTCTTTTGCAGATACGTATAACCCCGCTTTACAGGATTTAAACGGTTTCCCCAAAACATCTGAAAAAACAAACTGTACATTCTAGCCTCCAATGAGACTGGGAGAGGGAAAATCATAGCCACATACTGTACACAGGGGAGAAGAAACTGTTTGATCACCTGTACACGTTTTAATTTTGACAATTTCCACTGTTTCCACCTATGCACCTTAATCTCTACCTTTTGAAGAACACCTTCCTAGTTTTCACTTGGCATATTCTGGGGACCAAACTTAATCCCCAAAATTTTAAGCTGATTCCTGGAAAAATGAATGCCCACCTGCCACACCTCCTCAAGGCCTGTTGCACCAATAAATAATCCCTTGGTCTTGTGTAAATTTAATTTCGCATTTGAGACCTTGGCGAAGGCATCAAAAGCTGTCACGAAACTGGTTACAGAAGTAATGTCTTCAAAATACAACACTGAATCATCTGCATAGGCTTGTATCATTAGATGTGAATCCATACTTGCATTAACTGGTATACCCTTCCATTTCTGTGAAAAAATTGCTGTTTGCAAAAAGGGGTCTATAGCAAAAGTGTAAAGAAGAGGGCTAAGAGGGCACCCCTGACGAACTCCTGTAAATAAATGGAAACCTTCTGCCTTACAACCTTTCAAAAATGGAAACACCATGTAGCTTTCATACAATTTCTCTATTATCTTCACCATTTGCTTTGGAACCCCATAATGAGCTAGAGTTAGGAAAAGAAAGGGCAAATACACTCTGTCGAAGGCTTTGTCCAAATCTGCTGCTAACAAACACCTTGTCACCCCTACATCGGTGAGATGTTCAATGATGTCTCGTATCAAGATAACAGCTGATTGCACCCATCTGTCCAGTAGGCCACTAAATTGATAAGGTGAGATGACCCCTCTAGCATAGTTTTTCAACCAATTATTTAAAATACTAGTGAAGATTTTGTAATCTGAGTTTAAAAGGGTAATTGGCCTCCAATTAGCAATATTTTGTTTATCCCCAGATTTAAATATATAAGTTAACAACCCCTCTGAAAAAGAGGGAAAAATAGCAACTTTGTCCAAGAAAAACTGAAATAAAATACACAAGCACTGGCTCAATTCTTCTGAAAAACTTTTGTACAAATTATTTGAAAGACCATCTATTCCGGGTGAAATATTCATTTTCAGTTTCCCAATTGTACTTAAAATTTCCGCTTGCAAAACTGGGCCCCACAACTCTGACCTTCCTGCTAGATTAACAGGGACTACAATCTTATTTAAATAGGAGGTCATAGCAGTGTTTGAAATTGAAACCAGGGGATCAAGAGACCGAAAATGCTCCACTATAACCTCACGAAGTTGTACCACAGAAGTAGCCAAAGTTTCATCCGATTTCTGTAGTACATCCATCGTCATGGAGTCCCGTAGCTGCTTGCACATTTCAAAAGGATCCCCAATAGGTGATTTTTTAATTCCATTAGTAAGGATGGCTTGGATAGTTTTACCTCTATTATATTGAAATTCTCTCATTTTCTCTTTTAGAATAGTAATTTGCTCAGAGTAATCTAATCTAGAGGTATAGGCTATGGTCATGAGTCTCTGCAATTGCTGCCTAAGACCTAGATAGTGCAGAAATTTGTAATTTTTTGTTCTAACTCCTTGTTTCTTAAACCAATTCCTTAAATCAGATTTTGTCTCTAACCACCAGTCCCCTAGGTCTGAATATAAAAAGGCCACTGATAACCTTGCTTTTAAAAGGTATTTAACCCTGGATTGTATATAAGGTAGTTCTAGAGAGGAGTTCTTAAGCTTCCACCTAATTTGTCTTTTATCTTGTGTGCCTGCAAGGCAAAAAATACAGTGTAAAAAAGAATGATCTGAGAATTCACATGGAAACATTTTAAAAGATTCCACTTGCATGTTTGGTGAAACTAACATATGGTCAATCAAGGTGAAACTTTTCCCCTTTTTAAATGAAAATCTAGCTCCTGCAGGTAAAGAGATGTTACAATTCAAAAGCCCTGCATCTTTGATGATTTTACCCAATGCGTTGGAGTCACAATATATTTTTTTGTTGTGAGAGGAGACCGGAATGGAACAATTAAAGTCTCCTCCCCACAGTACTCTGACTGTTGTTAACAGAAAGGGTTGTATAGCTTTTAGGCAATTTACTCTGCCTGCTTTCGTTTGAGGGTTATAGATGTTAATAAACCGAAAACATAAGCCTTGCCACTTCCAATCCACAATCAATACCCTTCCTGGTATCAGGTCAATCAAAATTGCAGCTGAAAAGCATATGAGTTAAACACAATACCTATGCCGTCTGCAGAATCCTCACCAAATGACCAAAAAGAAGGACCCCAAACCCAGTCCCTTTTAAAAGATGCAAGCTGCTCTATGGAACACATCCATGTCTCCTGTAGAAAACATACAGACAAATGTTGATCATGAATATAATAAAAAAGGGCTTGTCTCTTAGTCACATTCAAAAGGCTATGCGTGTTCAAAGAGCCCCAAATCAACCGCATGTCTGTTTATTCATACCATTATTTTTTCCTCTTTTTCTTTTTTTCTCTTTATAGCTATCCACTGACTGCGACCTAGTTGATAGGGAGGATGTTTGTGAATCTGAATCCCCCACATCTTTCTCTGTATCCCCCCATGGGGCAAAAAGAGCAGCATATGAATTGCTAGTTTCAATTAACGCCACCGGGGGGGGTTTGGGGTGCAAGTTCCTAGAGGATCTTCTTTGGGACAAAACTGTCATAGGGCCAATTACTGAAGGGTTGATACCTGCCCCCTCTGTGGCCTCTTCCGTATAACATACAGGGGGGAAACTGCAAAGGATCAGGGGAACCCATGCTAACCTTTGGTGTAATAACCAAGCCTGAGGTAAGACCTTGCATATCCTTATTAATCACCGGTATAGGCTTACTGTTAACCAGGACCTTGTCTTTTGACTCCCCTTCTAATTCAGTTTGTTCCCTAACTGGGGGAAGTTTTAACTGAATAGTAGCAGAAGGAGGAGGGGGACAAGCGGGAGGGAGGGGTGCCAGAACTATGGCTTCTTGTGCTTTCTGAATAAGCAAATCGGAATTAGAACAGGAGGATTTGTTTTTGGCAGCCCAAGGGCATACCTTAAACACATGACATTTTGCTTCACACAATTCACAAGAAGATTGGTTATTACAAAACATGGTCAAATGCCCTACCTCCCCGCAATTATCACAGCGAGGTTGGTTACAGACACTAGAAAGATGAGTCCTGGCTCCACACTTGTAGCATGCACGGGGTTGCCCACTATAGAAACATATGCCCCTATCCCTCCCCAACAAAAAGGAGTTAGGTATGTGCTCAATCCCTGCCTCAGATTACCTTAGTTTAATTTTGTACTTCCAACCCCCCCATCCAGAATTGTTCTGAATCCAGAATGGGTTCTAGCTCACTCAACACCTCACATTTTTTGGTCAACCAAAAGGTGATATCCTCTACCCGAACCCCTTCATTCCGAAACATGACCATAACAAATTTAATCAGAGGTTTGGAAAGAGGGATGGCAAAAAAAGGGGTCCTTACAGGAGAAAACTTAACCTGACCATACCTGACCCAAAATAGATCTAAAGCATGTTGTGTACGAAAACTTATGTCAAAATTATCCTCCCCTGAAATATTTATAAAGGTATAAACATCATGCGGAGTAAAATGCAATGAGTCCTTTAGCAGTGTTTTCCCCACATAGTGCCTGTCTGGCCGAACCTCCAACCCTCCTTTATACCTCAGCTGCACAGCATTACGTCTGGGAGCTGCTTCCCTATTGGAGTTTGAGAAAAGCTCTGACATCAAAGGCTTCTGGGTTGGAGGGGGGGGGTGTAGAATAGCCATATTTTGACCCTTATGTAAAATCTCCTGAGGTTGTTTATCCAGGCTTGAATGTGGTAACAAAGGTACGGAGGAATGATTGGCCGACCCCAAAGTTTCCAAGGGGAGATGTAAACCTTCCTTCTCAGCCTGTTTGCTATGCAGGTTATCCTTCCCTTTATGCTGCTGACCTGCTGGTTTCCACTCAGGAGAGTGTTGTGAGAGAGTTAAATCAGAATCCCATGCTGGATCAGGCTTCCATACACCCGTTTCTGCCTGCTTCCAGCCAGCCTCACATAGAGCTTTATGAGGAGACCAAGAGTCTCGAACGCCATCTTCCTGAAAATGAGGGGGTTCAGTCTTCTGAAAGTGCATGTCTAGGGTCAGTGTTTGTTTCGGAGCTGTTTTGCTAGAAAATTAAAAATCTGTAACCCCAAGTTGTGAACTCTCAGATGATTGGTAAATCACATCAGATAAAGCTGACGTTTCTTCCTGTCTCTGGTGCTTAAATACAAAACCAGCCACTTTGTTCAAGGGAGCCACCTCATTCTGGGCAAAAGCAGCAGTGAGTATAATCATAGAAACAGCGTTTTGACTTTTATTAGTAACATCACCTCGCTGTAAGTTATCAGGAGCCAGAACAGGCTGTAGGCACTCGCTATTCTCTGTGATGAAATTGCCAGCCTGTAAGGACGTCAAAAAATCCAAAGGCGTCCCGGGGTTAACAATATAGTTGTGCAGTTCAGCGCTCCTCCCCACGGGACCTCCAGCACTTCTGAGGTCTACCGAGGGATTGTCAATGCTCTCTTCACAGCTGTCACTGGGATAAACACTGTAATTGGGTGACTCAGCACAGGGCTGTGAAACTGTAGAACCAGCAGTCTCCTTCTCCATAGCCGCCGTCCAGCCGACCCTATGCTTTGTTACCTTTCCGAGTCCTTTTATAGAAGCTTGAAGCTGCAAAACGCTGTCGCACCCCTCGGGCTCTCCCGAAGGAGCTAAGTCTTTCATCACGTCAGGCAAATTAGTCGCAACACTTTCACGGATCTGACAACCGCTCTGCAGCTCAGTATTCACCTCTTCTGTATCCGGCGTTGAGACTGCTCCAGACATGTCGACTTCCATCTCAGACAGCACTGTTTCACGCAGACAAAACGAAGCGTTTTCTTTTTTAATTACAGTTGGCACCGAATGCTCCCAGTTCACTACTGCATAGTGGAATTCCACATCAGAATCAATTTCAGCCATAACCAAGGCTGGAGCCTCCATAATACCCAGAGCAGGAGCTGAGGCTAGCTCTCCCACTCTGCAGACTTCCTCCTCCTTTGGTAGTCCACTTCGAGTGGCCATCTTGGCAATGGCCTGTCCCCCTACTGGCAGCACTGCAGCAACCGAGTAGGGGAATTTCCCCGGTGTCCTGGCCAAATTTCCCTCATTCACTAAAAATACCAACAGCTTAATCTGGTTCAAGGTCAGTTGTCATTCATCTGCATCCCCCTGCCCTGGGCCATGCCTTAAAATAGGCAGGATTTGCCTGGTGCACTTACCTGGTCAAAAAAAAACTAAAAAAAAAAAAAAAAATGGTTGTAATGGTGGATTTAGATTATGGTTCAAAGTTCCTTTCCTTGATCTGCAGGTTTAAGTGTCTTTGGGTTTAAGTCCACTCTATCAGATATTGAGGTTTGTGATGCCTCAGAAGCTTTACTAATATTGCTTGTTTGCTTATTAGTGCTTGGAGTTATGTTTGTTTTGGTAATATTTGCAAATAGGTCCACAGGCACTGAAGTGGAAATCTGTTGCTTCACCAACTTTTGGTTCTTTAATCCTGATGACGTAGAGCATGGAGACACTTGTGAACATAAAGCGACTTGAAAAGATGAATCATTAGCAGAGATAATGCTTGGCATACTCAGTGTGGTAGTGGGATTTGAGCAAAGTAACCATGTAAGTGGCAGTACCATAGATACCTCAGTATTACCATCTAGGATATCTACAGGATCCAGTTCTGAGCCAGCATCAGCCCAATTTGAAGTCGTAACAGAGCCTGTTTCTGAGAGCTGCTGTCCAAGGAATCCACTGCTATTGCAGGATTTTGCTCTGTGATTTGCAGAGAGGAGCTGTCCATAGAAAGGCCAGCAGCTTCCATTGTTTTCACCGCACTGGTAGCTCCATGATCTCAGTTGGAAGTTTGAAGGGAGGAGCCACCAAGAAAAACACCAACAGAATCTATTGCAGCTACTCCAATACTGAGCTCAGGAAACGCGGTCACCACAGGAAATCCAGGCTTGGAGCCAAAATAAATGATGTGCCAGGTAAAGCTTTATTTTCCTCTGATTCTGCAGCTTTTAAATAAGTATTTTTTATACCCATAAGGAAAACACCTTTCTGTGTCAGTGTCATTTGGCGAGTAGCTCTCTTGCCACCGGTTAGAGTTCTGACCATGAAAGCAGCCTCTGAGGCATCCCTAGTTTCCTAATACGTTTGGACATCGCAAAAGGAGTACAGTAGTGAATACAATTGTAAGTAGATATCCAGCAACAATGGTAGAAAGAAAAAAGAGTTCATTAGCACCAAATAAACATTAATTTAAGATGGAGTACTCGGGTGCTGTGGAGAGTATTACAGCATTGTGTTGGGCATCTTGATCCGCCAAATCGCGGTAAAAATTTGTTTTAATAAAAATTCATTGCTTAGACATGAATATGACTACTAGTGTGGGAGTTCTTGAGAACAGAGTAATTGACTGTCAAATAAAAGAGAGTGCTGTTTATGATTATTGCTATATTGGGCATTTGGGAATACTAAAATTGACAAAAGAGGCACACAAACATACTGACTTGTATAGATCCTAATTGTCCTGTCCCAATTCACAAATTTGTAGGATGGTGTAATCCAGACCCAGACCCTGATGCTGCTGGGGCATGCAAGATCTACAATTGCCCCATACACAACAACATAGGCTGAGTAATGATCAGAATAAATGGGAGGCAGTATAACAGTGATTTAAGGCTCTGAGCTGCAAATCTGAAGATCTGGGTTTGCATTCCACAGCCCCCACTAGCATACTGAGTGATCCTGAGCAAGTCACTTAACTTTCCTGTGCTCCCAGGTCACACCTGTAAACAAGATTTTAGCTTAGTGTGTCTCTCCTGGTTAAACAATTGGAAAAAAAAATTTGCATATATAGGACAGGACCACTGTCCTGCACCATATTTACATAAACATGAACACTAAGGGGATTGTGATGAATATGAAGCATATGCACACAAGGGTAAAATACTATTGATAAGTAAAGAAGACGGACATAATAGAAGCAGGAGGAATGATAGGGCCAGAACAGCATGAGCTGCCAGCGCTTTGCATAGCCACTCCTATACAACACTACCCTAACATAAATGAACTGTTGGCCAGGTTGCCCCCCCCCCCACCAAAGATCATGGGAGCTGGGAAACTGACTCTCTTGTACACTGAGGAAACTTTGAGAGCCAAGCCCAGGAATCAACACCAAACACAGGCAAAACATGATAGGGAAAGGGAAGGGGAAATTGTTTAACCAGGAAAGGCACACTAAGCCGAAGCTTGTTTCCAGGTCCGACCTGTGAGCACAAGGAAATTAAGTGACTTGCTCAGCATCACACAGTATGCAAGTGGGAGTTGTGGGATTCAAACCACGGTCTTCATATTTGCAACTCAGAGCCCTAAACCACTGCACTACACTGCCTCCTATAATTCATTCACAAAGTTGTGAATGACTATTACAGTATGTACTGCAAGCCAATTGGTCCACAGTGTGGACCGATGAGCTTGCAGCAGATACTGTAAGCTGTCATTTGGTGGGCAGCCATGGAGATATGAGGGTGGGTTAGTTGCCCACCAATGACTGGGGGGGAACTGGGTGGGCTGGGGGTCCTGTGTGGTTGGGGAGAACACTAGACTACCAGGGACTGAATTTGGACAGTTTCTCAGTGATCAAGGTTACAGGAGAGGAGAGAGGTACCACTAGACTTCCAGGGAAAGGAATAAAACAAACCTATGATGATTGGGGTTAGAGGTGGGTTGGGGGGTACCACTAGACTACTAGGGTAAGGAATGAACCACACCTATGATGATTGGGGTTACGGGTGGGAAGGGGGGAACCACTGGACCACCACTGATAGCACCGCAAGCTGTGCAGGACGCCAGGCGCATTTCACTGGCCAGCCCTGCATAACTCATGTAAAAGTGGCCATAATGACATTCAAATGGCCCCATTTGTGCCTTGCTTGCATTATGGCCCCATTTGCGTTTTTGTGTCTGAATATCAGGAATTTTCACATGGTGTATCTCTGATGAACTGGCGCAGTTCCCATTCCTGGTATTCAGACCTGTCTGGGGGATATGCCGGTGCATTGTATTTGTGCTGCAGGCATTGTTTGATATATTCAGATGAAATAAGCCATGGCACATCTCTTTTGAATATATCCCTTTGTTGCTCCAGTGTAATTCAGTTGCACAGAGCAACCACTTGCGCCAGTGCCAGGCACACTTTTGAATATTGGGCCCATACTGTTTAAATTAGATGGAAATAACCAAAATTGCAATTTTGGCAACATTTTGCAGAGTTTTCCTGGACATTTTGTGAAATTACACTGAAGTGAAATCAGCATTTCACCAGAATTCTGCTGTCAGAAGATACATTTCACCCAGTCCTACTCTTGCAGGCCCAAAAGGAGCCAATGTCAATTTCTTAAGAAGAAATTTGAGTCCCAAGGCTGGACGGGATTATGGATAGGAGGTTTCACATGAAGAATACCTCTCAAAAACACTTGGGACACCTCTAATTGGGCAACCATATAACCAGCAATAGGGGCCTGGAAAGCTGATATAACAGTGAAATGTATCTTAAACAATGAATAATACAGGCCAGAGTCAGACAAGGAAAGCATGTATTCCAACACAAAATTCACAGGACATGTAAAATGGTTCATATTCCATGAAGCAGCCCACAAAGTGAAATGCTTCCATTTCAGAGAATAAGTACAGTACGTCTGGTGGAATACTTCCTAGCCACAACAAGGATATCAACCTTCCTTAGGGGATACCACAGAACATGCTATGTCTTCAAGAGCCAGACATGCAGATAAACTGTAGGGACTTCAGGTCCAGATGAAACAGAGATCCCTTGTCTTGTGAAAACAGACCCCAACACTGAGATAAGGGGACAGGAGGCTCCCCCACCAGATGTTGAAGGAGTAGAAACCATATCTGGTGATGCCTGAAAGGAACAATGAGGATGAGACTGGCACTCTCAGCCCTCAGTTTAAGTAGAACCCTCTGTATTATAGGAATAGAGGAAATACATATAGAAATTTCCCTCTCTAGGAGAGGGACAATGTGTCTAGCCAAAAAGCTCCAGGCCCTGGAGTGAGTGAGCAGAAATGTGTCAGTTTTGATGCAAAAAGTTCCAGCTCTCGATGACCCCATCTTGTGAAAAGGATGTTTACCACCGAAGACAGCAGTTCTCATTTGTGAACCATCAAGTTGGGAACTGCTTATCTTCTCTGACAATATGTTTTGGAGAACAGCTGAAGTATGTGAGTCAAAAGCCCAATACCATACCCTCATTGCTTCTCTGCATAGGGGAACGTGTGAGTGCCCCTTCTTTGTTGACATAATGCATCATACTGACATTGTCTATCTGGGTCAGCAGGGGACCTGGGCAGAGATGAATCTGAAAAGCCTGGAGACTGTACAAAATAGCCCACATTTCCAGGACATTTGTGTATGGCTCGGTCTCCATCTTGGTCCATGACTGCTGTGTCTGGTATAGGACAAGAGGAGCACCCCGGCTGGAGCTTGAGGCATCCATAGTGAGGATCTATACAGGAGCTGGAACAAGGAAAGAAAGGACCATCAGGAGGTTGTTATGATCCATCCACCACAGCTCTCTGCAAAGAGGAGATTGTTGAGAACGATTTGTTCTAGCTCGTCCATCGACTGATCCCACTGGACCCTGAGTGTCAACTGAGAGATCCTCATGTGAAGATGTGCCTGTGGCATGGCCACTACAGCCACAACCAAGAGACCCAGGAGATTTAAGATTGTTCTATGAGAGGCATAGCGGTTCCTGTATACCACCTACTAGAAACCCATTTTTTTCTTAAATAAGAAATAACAAGAAATTCAAGATATAAAAAGAAATAAAATGAAAACAAACACATGAAAAGCAGGCCCAGTCACACAGAGGACTGAGGCACTTGACACCGTACCTCTCACCATGCCCGTGACCTGTGTTCGGGAATGAGCACAGGATGCTGGGGGTCAACCAGGAGGAGGGCCAGGTGAGGATTGAGCAGCAGTTGACAGCTCTTTTCTCCCAGATAGGGGAGATTGTCTCTCCTGGCCTTTGACCACCACCACATGGAGGTGTGGTGGTGGTGCAGGCAGGGCTCAGAGACAGGCGCTAGGCCAGGGGTGGGCTGGGCAGAGTTGGTCCGGACCAAGGTATGCATGTGCACCTCCATGCACATGCCAACCTTGACTGGGGGCTCTAGGGAACAGGGAGAAAAGGTAGATAATCTGCATGGCATCTGGATGAAGCCCCCCGCAATGGCTCCGGTGGTTCCACCAGACAGTGGAGGAGGTGCCCGAATGACCACAGAAGTCAGCTGTCAGATGGCTGGCATGAGCCTCCGTCTGCCGTGGAGGATAAATACCTGATGGAAAAAAAAAACATTAAAAAAGTTGAAACAGTGCTTGTTTTTTTGGGCCAAAAACTAAATAAATGCTTGCAACAGTTATTGTTTGGGCTCTGTTGTTGCCACAAAGATACGCAAGGAAGTGGCAGCAGAATTGTCTGATTCATAAAACCTTTCAATACCATAACATAATGCTGCTTAATACAATGCATTATACTAGGGATGTGATTTCTAGTCTGTTTTAGGTCATTTTTAGGTATTTTATTAATGTAAATGTGATAACAAGAAATAAACCTACATTTTCAATGAATAAAAAGAAATAACATGAAATTCCAGGAAAATAAAAACAAAATTATAAAAAATAAAAAGCATTTCAGGGGGCTCTACCAGTTCTGCCTGGAATGAAAATGTCTGCCCTGTCCTGTGGTAGGAGAGTATATATCTTCTCTGTGACCAAGTCTGCCCTATGTATTTCAGTCCTTGGCACAGAGTCAGTGCAGAATATGGCATGTTTACTGTGTTCCCCCAAGTTGTTGAACAACTGACATCTCTGAAACAGGATGTGTAGCAGAGCTTACCTAGAGCTGATCTCCAAGAGCCAGTCTTCCAGATAAGAGAAAACATACAGACCTTCACTGAAAAGGGCTGCTGCAACTGCTCCCAAGCATTTGGTAAAGACCTGTGGTGCAGAAGACAAACCAAAAGGCAATACATTGAACCGATTGTGTTCTTTCGCCAACATAAAGTGGAGGTATTATCTGTGGGATTTCCTAATCATTACATAAAGGTATACATCCTTCATGTCCAGAGAACAGATCTCCAAAACCTACTCATTCATAGTGATTTCTTGCATTTGTTTCAGATGCAAGGAGATCCTGACCCCTACACTCATTCCTGGAGATATCAAGTGAGGTGGAGGGGAGAGATAGAAAAGAGGCAGAACCAAGTGCAGCAGGGCCACCATAATCAATTAATTTGGGTGCTTTAATGTGGGCACCCAGGGGGAAGGGACCCGGAAGGGGGTCACCTCCTCTGCCACAGCCTTGCTGACAGTAGGCATGACTACCATGGGCAGCAGGCAAATGAAAGGAACCCCGACCACTACTTCTAGCAGGAGTGGGATACAGGGACTTTACAGACCTTAGAGTCATTTTTGAACATTGTAGGCCACATGGGGTCTCTTCAACATCATAGCCAAACAGTTTGATCCTTTAAAGAAAGCATTCAAAACTGCCTATTGCACATCATTGGCAAAGCCAGAACTCTAAGCCAAGAATATCTCTTCATGCAAATGCCAGAAGCTGCAGCCCTGGCAGAAGCATCAGATACATCATAAGCTGACTGCAGCAAATGTTTGCCAACCTCAGCACCAGCAGACTATGGGCCAAATATTCAAAGTTTAGCATGGGGCACAAATCTGTTGCACTGGACTAGCGCCGAATTTGCACCCGACTGCTATATTTAAAATGACATTTAGTGCCAGCTCTAGGTGTTAGTGCCGACGCTAAATTATAATATAGGCAAGTGATGGACTGAGGGGAGAGGCCCTGAATGCCGGTGCACTGGCATATTGAAAGGTATAGCACCACGCTACAGTCATTAGCACAACCTGTAGCATGGCGCTGAATACCGCTGAGAAAAGGCCAGCGGTAATGTGGTGACAGTGCCCCCCCAAGCACGTATGCTGACCCTCGTTTACATATATATACATATTCCCTGGTAGTCTAGTGGTCCCCCCACCTCCAAGCATGTATCCTGACCATCGTTTAAATAAGGGTAAAAACCTCCCTTGCCCAGGGATCTTTTCACCATAGGGAACCCACATGGTTTAATGCACTCCCAAGCACCATCACTAGTGCACCCAAGATCGCCCATTTCAAAACCACTCTTCGCAACCACCTCTTCAATATCCGCTCCTGCAACTGCTTCTAATTCTTTCACTCTCTTACCCACTCTGATCCAATATTCTCTGACGAAGTCCATTATGGACTGCAACCTCCATCTTTAACACCAATCCCATGATAATGTCTGACTACTATGTTTAGATGCCTTCTCAAGCTTATAATGCCTTACTGCTGTTATATTGTTATTATTGTCATCCAAAGGTTATAAATAATGTCAGAAAATACCTACTTCCAAATCTTGTAAATACTGTCTGTGACAAGTGTCTGTAACACATGCTTAATGTAACCACTGTTATACCATGTATTTCATGTTTAATGTAATTGTCTTTATACCTACTCTATGTTTCCATCTGTCTTACATGTGACGAGGTACCTTTGCAAATGAGCCTCTGGCTCAAAGGTTGTAAACCGATATATCAAATAAATAAATAAATACAATTAAATATATACACATTCCCTGGTAGCCTAGTGGTCCCCCCACCCCCAAGCATGTATCCCAACATTCATTTACATATCAAAATACATTTTCCCTGGTAGTCTAGTGGCCCCCCACCCCCAAGCATATATCCTGACCCCTGTTTATGTATATATATATATATATATATACATATTCCCTGGTAGTCTAGGGGTCCACCACCTCCATGCATGTATACCGACTCCCATTCACATATAAAAACACATTTTTCCATGGTAGACTTTGAATATCTGGCCCATAGTCTGCTGGTGCTGAGGTTGGCAAACATTTGCTGCAGTCAGCTTATGATGTATCTGATGCTTCTGCCAGGGCTGCAGCTTCTGGCATTTGCATGAAGCCCCTTCCTATCTCAGTCTGCAGCCGGCCGTGGTGGTGAAAGGAGGGCTGAGTCGGTCACCGGCTCTGTTCTCAGACTGTTTTGGGATGATTGGGGTGTCACTGCCGGGTGGGGGGACCGCTAGACTACCTGGGAAAGGGTTTGATATATATTTGCAACAGGGTCGGAATATGTGCTTCAGGGTGGGGGGACCACTAGACTACCAGGGAAAAATGTGTTTTTATATGTGAACAGGGGTCAAGATACATGCGTGGGGGTGGGGGACCACTAGACTACCAGGGAAATGTGTTTCGATATGTGAATGGAGTCGGGATACATGCATGGGGTGGGAGACCACTAGATTACCAGGAAAATGTACTTTTATATGAGAACGGGGGTCGGAATACGTGTGTGGGGGTGGGGGGACCACTAGACTACCAGGGAAAAATGTGTTTTGATATGTGAACGGAGGTTGGGATACGTGCGTGAGGGTGGGGAGGACCACTAGACTACTAGGGAAAAGTTATTTATTTTATTTTCAACGGGGGTCAGGAGCCGTGCTTGGGGGACCACTGGAACATGGGGGTTTCAGTGTGTTTTGAGGCTACCAGGGGTTGGGGATCATGCTGGGGGAGACACAAGCCTACCAAGGTGTCACAGGCACACACTGTAACAGGGACCATGAATGCAGAAAAGGACTGCCTGGCCCAGTCAGTCTGCCCTGTTCCCTATCTACTGGATATGCTGCATATCCTAGTGACCCTACAGTCTATGGCCTCCTGCCCCCACCAGGTTTGCCTTGTGCGTGTCCTATGCATTGCATCCCCCCTCTGTTTTTCACCCACTACTGCAGTGGGGTACTTATGTTGCTGGGGGAGGCATCCTCCAGGGCATGTATGGCCATGGGCAGTGTGTCTGCTTAGCTATCAATCTGTTAATGTATGTGTGTGTGTGTATATCTATATCTATATATATATATATATATATATATATAAATATATATGCACATACATATATATACAGGTCCTGCTTGCACAGCTGCATTGGTGTGTTGTATGCACTGACTGTGCCTGCCAGCACACAGTTCCTGCTGCTTCCAGCTTGTACTTCCATTCCAACCAACAGGGGATGCTGTGGGCAAGCCTTGGTCTGCAGCATCCAGCCTGTACTTCCATTCTGATCAAATGGGGGAGCTTTGTGCTCCATGCAGTAGCACTGGGCAGACTGCATGGTAATGAATGCTAAACAGCACTTAATGAGATGCAAATGTACTTGTTTGCCCACGGATTACCTAAGTAGGCTCATTTGCATGGGAGCTTTGAATATAGCTCCTGTTTGCCCTGGGCTAACCAGTTTGCACCGGACTAATGTGTTAGCACTGTGCAATCAGGTTAGCCCCAGGCAAACCTCACTTCAGCATAGCACACTAAGCACAGTTCTGCAGTGCGTGGCTTACATTGTTGTTTGCAGTCATACCTCTCAACTGTCCCTGATTTTACCTCAAACCTTTACTCTGTCCCTCCTACAAATTGTGTTTCCATGACCAAACAGTGGGGGTTGTAAGCATAACATAATGTCAGACATTAATGTTACAGATGTGTTCTTCCTTAGAAAATGCATTTTACACTACACCACTTATTCTAACAGCTTCCTGAGTGGATATCACCAATTATTAAGGTGTGTCCCTGATTTTAAACCTTTGTCCCCGATTTTGTTAAGCCTTGTCCATGATTTATGAGGCAGGAGGTTGAGAGGTGTGTTTGCAGTAGATTTAAGACATCTCTGTGCAATCACACACAGTGTTCTCCACCTGCAACACTGGCTTGCTACAGAGTCTAATGAGCTGCAGTTGCAGTTTGCACTTCCCTGTTGCTATATTCAGTGTTGTCTTATTCCTGGGCTATTTTTGCCCTGCACTCCCAGACCAGTTTGCCTGGCTTCCTTAGACTGCTATATTTAGCAGGATTAGCACCGGGCTATTTCCTTTTGAATATAGCTTTCTTTGTGCTCCGGGCTAAGTTTTCTTGCTGGACAGTGCTAATTTAGTCCCTGAGCAAAGTTTTGAATATCTGGCCCTATGTGTTTAGCAGATTAGTCTTGGCAGAGCCAACAGACAAAGCCTGAGCAGCAGTACACGTGGCTTTCCACAGGCTGTTCTGATATTTAGTAGCAGTAGTAGTGAAAGGTTTATTCATTTAACCAAAAAATAATTGGATATCTCTACTGATACAAGCTCATTTCCAGTGAGGCCCAAATAGGCACAGTTCTAGTTACTTTTACACATATCATACATTGAATACAATACAAAATATTAAATATGTACTGAAGCACAGTAAAATATACATAGATTCCAAGATGGGGAACTACTATACATACTGTACAAACAGTCAGAATCCACAAACACTAACAACAATAGAATGGAACAACTATTCATAATACATATAATTCCCTTCAATTGATATTTGATCAAGTTGGCCTCATAGTTTACAGTCCTAAGGCCCAATGATACTGAAGCATAAGTTAATTTGCCCATCCCATCCAGCCTATTAGATTCCTTATCAGGAGGCAAATCCCTCATATGTCTAGGGGCTTTAGACTTACCATGAACTGCCATGATGGCCACAGAATCGGTTTTTGAATGGTTAGCATAACAAGTCTTAGCAGATGGTGCAGGATATTGCTTATCAACCTTTCTAGGAACTGCAGGCATGGAGTATGGTCTGTAACACATAGCCAAAGTAGTATCATCTAATGCAAGATATAGAGGTGGAATGATAATGGGGCGGGAGCAGGGCACCTCCAAAAGTTCCATGACAATTCCTTTTAGTGGAATCTTCTTCCACATCAAAGCTCTTGGCTGTCTGCATTTGCTGCATCATGGCTTGAAAATATGGGTAATCAAGGAGATCTCAGGGTATAAACCACCGAGCCCTCACTATAGGACGTGAAGGTAGAGCTAGAGTGAGGGGGTCCTCCAGAAATTGTTCTCCCTCATATTCCTGCTCTAAATCCTCTTCTAAGTGCATGAGGTCAGGATTATATTCAGTTTTATCATTATCAGCATGATCAATGATGGGAGATGTAAAATAGACTGGCAATGCTGGTGGTGGCTAAGAGGCAGGAATCTGTGTTGTGCTATTGGAACCTGTCGATGGGGGCTGAGTACAAGAAGGCCCTGTTGATGAAATAACTGCCTGTATTGGCAATGATTGCAGAATGCATTAAATAATTTCAGAAAACAATGCTATCACAGCCTGGGAGTCGACAACACACTGCAAAGAGGCTGGGACTACCTGTGATAACAGGCCTTGCCCAGATGACAGTGGTGTCATACGTTCCATAGTACTGTAGGTACAGCAGCACCTAAGCCAAGCTCCATTCTTGTTGTCTCAATGATGATTGCGGAGCTATAGTCAATGCAGCCAGAGTGGATTTTAACAAGTGTTTACCTTGTCTCAATGGTGATAAGGACTGTGCTGGTGATGCAGACTTGTCTTTTTCACCGTGTCTGTGTTTATGGCCAGGTGACGAGGAGGGCTGTGATAACAACCGTTCCTTGTTTCAATCTTTAGACTTTAACTGCCTCTTTTGACTGAAGCTGAGGGAGTGCAGATTTTAAACCTTTTTCCTTCTCCATCACTTTCAATGTTTTTAATATAAGGACATTTTTGAGCTGTCTTATGGCATCACCTCATAGCCTGGTTGAAGCTCTTGCAAATCTCACAAG
Organism: Neoceratodus forsteri; assembly: GCA_016271365.2. NCBI lineage: Eukaryota > Metazoa > Chordata > Ceratodontiformes > Ceratodontidae > Neoceratodus > Neoceratodus forsteri. The sequence continues at coordinate 1,057,929,822 of CM028132.1, read as the reverse complement.
TCCTCATGTTGTGAGACAGGCCTAGACATCACACACAAACCGTGTGTGTGTCCTTTTTATAAATCTTATTTCTGCACTTACAATACTGAAATAAAAGATCTTTCGATTTGGAGGGCATACAGAGATGGCAATAGACTACTAATACAAGTAAAAAGAACAAAGTGCAATGGCTAAGTTGACGTTTTCTTCAGCAGATGCAATGAGAATGATTGGCAGTGGGGAAAAAGAACTGAAGTGTGATGGACAGCCCATGTTAATATACACATAGATGCTGCACATCATTGTGGGCAGCCCCCAGCTTGTAAAAGTTTCCATAGAAACTGATGGCAGATAAGGACCACATGGCCCATCAAGTCTGCCCATTCTCATTGCAGTGCTTATGCTGCAGACCCCTCAAGGGGTATGACACATTATCTCCCACCCTTTTCTTATCTCTTATGATTCTCTTGTGCTTATCCCAGGATTCTTTCTATGCCACCACTTTTTTAACCACCACCACCTCCAGTGCAAGACTGTTCCTGGCATTCACCACATTTTCTGTGAAGAAGTATTTCCTCACATCTCTCTTGAAACTACCTCCCCTCCAGATTCATATTGTGGCCCTTGTTCTGTAGCACCCTTTCCTCTGAAAAATACCTCCCACTTGTACTTTATTCACTTCTGTGAGGTATTTAAAGAAATCACCTCCCCCCCTACCCCTGCCTTTCCTCCAGGGTGTAAATGTTTAGTTCCTTTAGCATCTAGTTATAGGACATTTGATGTAGGCCCTGTACCATCTTGGTAGCCCTCCTTTGGGTGGCCTCCAACCTGTCTATATCCTTCCTGAGATAGTAACTCCAAAACTAGACACAGTACTCAAGGTGGGGTCTTTCCAAGGACCTACAGGTATATGGTGGCAACCTCACTTCCCACTTCCTGCTGGTAATACCCCTGCCTATACACCCCAGTATCCCTCTAGCTCTCACAATCACTTTGTTGCATTGTCTGGCCACCTTCAGGTCATCAGACATGACTACCCCCAGGCTCCATTCCCTCTTGGTCATTGCTAATATCTTTCCCCCCATTTTGTACTGCATCTCCAGGTGACCCAAGTGCATTATTTTGCACTGTTTTACATTAAACCTTAGCTGCCAAACTTTTGACCACTTCTCCAGTTGTTTCAAGTCTCTTTCCATCCTTTGCACCCCATCTGGATTGTCCACTCTGCTGCAGATCTTGGTGTCATCCACAAAGAGGCAGACCTTCCCTTTTAGTTCCTCTGCTATGTTGCTAATGAAGACATTAAAGAAGACTGGCCCTAGGACTGACCCCTGTTGTACACCACTGGTTACTCTCCCCTCCTTAGAGCAAACTCCATTTACCACCACCCTCTGACTCCTATCACATAACCAGTTTCTTACCCATGTTGCCTTGGGTCCTGTAGTCCACTGGAATCCAAGTGCTCCACAATTCTTTCCTTTAGTAGTATTTGCATCAATTTCCCTACTTCAGATGTCATGCTCAGGCCTGTAATTCCCACCTCCTCCTTGCTACTGTATCACTTCTGTGAAGTGGAACTATGTCCACCCTTCCCCAGTCCTCCGGGACCACTACATTCTACAGTGAACTGTTAAACAAGTGTATCAGGGTGCAGTTAGCACCTCCCTGAGTTCCTTTAACATTCTTGGATGCACCCCATCTGTCCCCATGGCTTTACCCTCCCTCAGGTTAGCGAGTCCTTTCCTGACCCTCTCCTCAGAAAAGGGACTATTATCCACTTCCCCTCCCCCAATCTCATGGTGTTCATTTGTGGTTACTCCCCTTCCCTCTCAACTGTGAACACTGAGCAGAAGTATTTGTTTAACATGTTTGCCTTTTCTTGGTCTTTCCCAGTATATCCCCCTCCCTTCTTTATTAACTGCAATCCCTCACTTGGTCTTCCTTTTGTTACTGATATATCTGAAAAATGTCTTGTCCCCCTTCATTACTGTCTAGTCTTTTCTTTTCTCAGCTTGCATTTCTGTGTTCCTTGCTGCCTTGCTTGCCTCCCTTTGTTTCCCCAGATACACTTCTCCATCTTCCTCTCTCCTCAACTCCTTATACCTCCTGAATGTCATTTGTTTTTGTTCTTACCTTTTCTGTCACTTCCTCGAGAACCATGATAGTCTCTTTCTCCTTCTGCTTTTGCTTATTTGCTTGACATACAAGTTTCTTGCCTTTACTATGCTCTCTTTTATCCTGGCCCATTTTCCCTCCACCACCCCCTTGATCTCTCCTCCCAGCAGGTACTCTTGGATGCATTCCCCCATCCTTGTAAAGTTAGCCCTTCTGAAATCCAGGACCCCTGCCCTTGTGCAACCGGATTCCAATGTTGTTCTTATATTAAATCATACTGTGCAATGGTCATTGGTCCCCAGATGGCTTCCCACTCTGACATCTGCCACACTGTCCCTGTTTGTAAGTACCAGGCCCAGTATTGCCTCACCTGAGTGGATTCACTGACCAGATGCCTGAGGAATGCCCCCTGCAGGGAGTCCAAGATATCTTTCCTCTTAGCTGATGGTGCAGCAACCAGGTTTCACTCTTCATCTGCCAGATTAAAGTCTCCCACCAGCTCTACCTCCCCCTTCTTAGCCATTTCACCTATGTCTTCCAACATCTCTTTGTCTATATCCTCTCCCTGTGTCAGAGGCCTGTATATGACTCCCATGTAAATTGTGGCTCCATTTCCAGACTTGAGGCTGATCCACAACACCTCAACCCCTCCCTGACTTCCTTGTACCGCCATCACTTTGATGTGTTCCTTTACATAAAGCACAACTCCCCCACCTTTCCTACCTACTCTGTCTCTTCTAAGCACTGTTTTGCCAGATATGACAATTTCCCAGTCATGGTTGCTTGTGTACCATGTTTTGCTAATAGCCACAATATCCAGGCCTGTCTCAGCCATGGTGGACTCCAGGTCTTGTATCTCATTTCCCAGAATTCTAGAATTGGCACACAAGTCGGTCCAGATATTGTTAATCCTACCAAGTCCCTTCTCACATTGTCTAGTTGTTCCCCCTTCTTCATTTCATACTGCCTACTTCTCTTCTCTCCTCCCTCCCATGCTGCTCCCTTTCACCCTTCGTAGTCCTTCATTTTGGTGGGAATATTTCCCCTCAGGTTTTTCCTACCCACCATCACAGCCTTGGGGGGGAGTTTATGCCACCCTTTTGCCTTCTGCCTCCCCACCTGGCTAGTTTAAAAGTCCATCAAAGAAACACTTAAATCACCCACTGAGGACTGTCATTCCTTTCCTGGATGGATGCAGGCCATCCCCCGGTACAAGCTCTGATCCCTTCAGGTGAAGCCCCAGTCCCCAATATAGCCATACCCCTCCTCTCTGCACCATTCCTTCAACCATGCACTGAAGGCCTTAGTGCAGAGTTCCCTCTCCTTCCACCTGTTGTAGACAGGTAGCACTTCTGTAAAGGCTACAGTGCATGCTACCTGCCTAAGATTCTTCCCCAGCTCCCTAAACTGCTCCTGCACTGTACTTGTTCCTTCTAGAGCTAGATCCTTCTTCCCCAGGTGGTCACTGACATTCAGCTCTCCCATCCTTCCTGTAGCCCTCACAATCTGCTGAATATGCTTTGCATCCCTATGAGCTGATGCACCAGGTAGGAACTTGATCTCCCTCTCTACCCCATTTCCTTCCCCTAACTCTATCCTGCTGGCTATAGAGCATCCCACTAGAAGTTGCTTACTCCTTCTCTGGGGGTCTCCTCCCCCCAGGGACTCCATTTGGGCAGCCACCCACATCCTCTCTGTCCACTACCTCAGGTGCCCTTTATGGCAGTCCTGCTCCACCAGAATGGTGTAGGAGTTTTTTAATGGTCTTGTCCCAGACTCAGCGGGGCTATCCTACTACCATCCAGTAACCTCATGCTCTTAAATCCTGAAGCTCACTAATACCTAGCTGGCTTTTTACAGCAAGTCCCCACACACTACTATAGCTAACAGAAGGCCCCATGTCTCTGAAACTACCTAGTATCTAACAACAGTTTACCTACCATCCTTACTACTGAGAGACACTAATTACTTGCATCAGTTTAGAACAATCAACACAATAAATACAAAGAAAACAAACAGCAAGCCCCTAAACCTACAGTACTGACACCCTTGCCCTAGATGCTTATCCAGTCTCCAAAGTAGAAACACCCTATAGTGCAGCACACAACAGGCTCATCTGAGTAGGGGTCCCCTTGGGTCAGCAGGGGAGCAGAGTGGCTGGCTGCTTGCTGCCTCATTGGTTGACTCCAGTAGGTACACTCTGATGTCATATGCATGTGTCTCCTTCATGCGGGGAGCTACAGTGTGGGAGATAAATTGCTAGCCTAGTCCTTATGTAAGCTCCTGCTGCTTCCTGGTCTCCCAGACAGCTCATGTGATTGGGAAGGAAGCTGCAGCTGAGCTGTGATGTGCTCTGTTCCCAAGATCCTCTCAGAGCTCCCAAACTCCGATCCTACTGCAGTCCTTCAGCAATCTTAGCTTCTAATAGATGCTGGATGGACTGATCCATGCCCCTGGCCCACCAAAATCACTGGCTGCTCTTCCATATGGTTTCAATACTGACATCTTTTAGTTCAAAGATGTTGCCTAATGGAGGAGATGTCCTTGAAGATGATCTTATGCTTCCTGATACCTTGCCAAATTTTTAGGGGCTCATTTTATGATGATTTATAATTTAAGCACCTTCTATTGTAACTTACTAACCAGCAATCCCAAAACTAATAACGTTTTACATATAAAGGTTTACTGTACCTTGGATCAATTTTTTAAATAGTGAAAAAACAATATTTTAATACTGATCAACTGCTCATGAATTTATATTCTTGTTTATGTCTGCAGTGGGTGTAGCCCTGCAGATTTGTTGCTACAAGTAGAAAAAGGGAGCTTACAGAACTCCAAATGGATTTGTTAAAATTGGTTGTGAACAGCAATCAGTTCATGTCCATCACACTACTTTGTCAACCAGTGGAACAAGACACAGTCCACCATATCCAAAATGGCCACTGGAGCCTAGTGCACATCAGCGATGACTCATGCATGTGCAATGAACTCCTGTGGCACAGTCTGTCATGTCCAAGATGGCCATTAGAGCCTACTGCACCTGTGCAACTCATCACACATGCATTAGTTGACTGTGCCCATGTGCATTAGCCTCCAGTGGCTATCTTGGACACAGCGGATAGTGGCATTTTCCATCATGACCTTGACTGCAGTCTCCAAGTCTTGAGTTAGCATTTGATGGTGTCCCTTCCACAAAGATCCAGATCCTAGTCCCAGTCCCAGTCCCACATTGAATCTCTTAGACTCAGTATCCTGAACTATTGAAAGGCCCTCCTCACTCAAACTGTAACTGCTGACTGATTGCTGGGTTACATGTAGAGCACAGCCACTGTCATGTGCAAGCTGTGCACTACATGTGACCCAGCTGTCAGCCAGCAGCTGCAGTTTGGGTGAGGAGGACATTTCGGTAATGCAGAGCACAAGGTCTAAAAGATTTAATGCGGGACCAGAACCAGGATCTACACCTTCAAGGAAGGGACACCATCAATACTAGGAGGAGTTGTCCTGTTTAGTGACATCAGGATCTGGTTTGCACTCAGGGTAATTCTGAGGGACAGTCAGCTGGGGAGACATGTGAGATCAGGATATAGTTGTAGCCAGGACAGGAGGACAGACTTTATCAACTGGAGCAATAAGTACTGATGGGGGCTTAATCGACTGGACTACAGAGTCACATTGGACTCACTGGGTGGCTGGCAACCAGTACACTTACAGTAGTGAGGCAGTCTACATTTGGGGGAGCTACTTTACCCTGATGTCATGGGCCAGCTCCATTGTTCAAAGGGACAGACTACCCACAGGACTACCAGGTATTTGTTTTTGGTTTTTGTGATACTTGGGGGTGAGTAATTTGAATGAAATACGTGAATTACAGGCTGCTACAGAGCAGAGCGCAGTTCCAATATGTATGGTACTGCTACATTTCACTGCATGTCAACTTCCAAATCATCACTTAAGTTGTGTATTTGTGTAAATAATACACAAGTTGAGTGATATTTCCTATGGTCTTGCATTAAAACAGGCATATGTGGCATATTATATATGTGTGTGTATACAACTACAGAGCTTCCTATCTCTTTCCTCACTGACATCATCACAATGAAAGTCAGTAGCAATTTTAGGGTTTTACAGAGAAGGATTTTTGAATCAAGAGAGATTTGATTTACATTTTAAATGCTACAAAACTGTATTTATCCTGCTTTAATAAATGCTGTTTCAGCATAAATGTAAACAACAGCCTCTCCTTAACAAGTCTATGGAGTCATTTCCAAAATATGTAAAAACGAGAGTTTACTTTGGGTATCCTTTAAACATGATAACAGTAGTTTTTGGTCAGAAGGGAATCTAAGTTTGACTTGTCTACCCAATCTATTCCACTTTATAATCAATGATAAAATAAGTACTGTATGCAGTCATTGTTTACACCTAAACAGTTTGACAAGGCAAGTTCGGTCATAATATTTGGAAAAGCATGTATAAAATACTTTTGAAACTCATTGTCATCAAGCCCTAAATGGTTTGCTGCTGCAGTGTACATAAGTTACATATTTATCTGGTTATGTATTTTACAATAACTGCCCTCTTTTCCAGCATTGCCTGACATGGTGTTGGCTGATAAATGTCTTGTGAGACTTTAATTGACAGCAGATGTAGGCTTTAATGCTATGCATTACACTTTCATAAAGGTCACAATCATTTCCACCAGTCACAAAAAGTGATATTTGTTCCTTTATAAGAAAAATACACATGTATTGATCTGCCTTGTATAAAGTTAACCTTGATCAGCCATATATGCAATACAAAACAGGAAAAACCTTTATTCAGGCATGCACAATGACCTATGCTAGGAAACAAAAAGGGTCACGCAAGAGCAAGGTTATTTCTAAACAGCTTACTGAAGTCTGAAATGCAAGCTGCCTCCTTCCTTGTGTATAAACATTTAATCACAATGAAGCAAGTACGACCCTCTCCACCCAAAAAAAGGAAGCAAAATTAAAGTGCAGACACAAATAAAACCAGCAAGTCCCTCATCTCATCTTTTTATTAGTTTGGGTTTATTTATTCCAGAGTATTGCATATTTATCAGCATAGACAAATAGAGGCAAAAAAGGAAACAGTCCACACTATATATACTGTAGTAATGCAACTTTCATCGTTCAACTGTGTGATACAGAAGCAGTCTTGGAAATGTAGACTGACAGCATCTACTGTATATTCATTTGTTGTGCCATCCAGGCACACCTGGCCTACCATAAATTATATCTGCAGATTCCAAAAGTTATCCTGAGTGAACTTGGCTGAACATGTAAAAGTTGTGATGGGTATAAACCTAAAGCAGATATTTGTATTTTTCTGAGTACCAACCATGCCTTCACCAATTGTAGCCATAAATCTACTGCTATTGGGCCTTCCAAAAGAAAGTATTTATGTGTCTTCACTATGTTAGAACACATGGATCTAGGACAAATCCTTTCATCAATAGATTTATGCTTAAGGGAATTCTTCAGCCCCATTTTCCAATGCCATGCCAGCTATGTTAGATCCCACATTTCAAAAGGTCATCTTTTGTCAGTTAACTTGTTATCCTGGGTCACCCCTGAAAAAGGGACCTTCGGGGCTCAGTGGGCCTACCCGGTCACCAAAAAGTTATAAATATATAACTAAATAAAACTGAAGAAAGCCTCAGTCTATCTGCCAGTCGCACAACCTGGCAGCTGAATTTGGGGAGTAATTTGTTCCTGTTAAAGTGAAAAGTACAACTGTTTTCTATTTTTTGTGAGAATTTGAGCTGGTGTTATGCTTCATGTTCTAAGTGTAAATATAATTTGACAAACCTTGAGGTATTTGAAATCTTCCCTTTTCCCATTTACTTTTTCCCATTTGAAACCAGTCAAAAACCATATTAGTCCAAGGTTTTATTTTATTAGAAAGTAAGGGGTACCAATTCTCATAAAGAAAAATGCAGTGTAAAAAAAATAAGAAGGTTGCAAGTTTTCATTCCCACCTCTCCATAATCTGAATAAATAATTTCCCTTTCTATAGGGTTTAGTCTGCTACCCCAAAGACCTTGAAAAAAAACACTTTACATTTTTGCCTGCATACTTACACGCAGTGGGAACACATGCACCAATGCATGAATTTTCAGGAGGAGAAGGAACAATTGAAAAGTGCACTTGACGATGGGAAAAGACAGTTTTTATTTATTCATTTATTTATTGAGTTTTAGTAACTGGGTGAGCTCACTGAGACCTTTCAGTCCCTTTTTCAGGGACGACCCAGGAGGAGCAGTACATACAAAATACAGTACAAACATTTACGGAGAAAGGGCAGGTTATATTAGCTTGGGTTACAGCAATTTCCAGGATAACTGGGTAACAGAATATAGACATTGCATATATTATAGAATACCACACTAGGCTAACATAGTATAATTACTGGTGACCATCAATATCACCAGGATTACTGTTTTGTTAAAAATGCATAACAACCGGATTTTGAGTTATTATGCTCCAAAGGCAATATTAACCTGAAATCCAGTTGATGTGACATTTCATAATAACCTGACATCCAGCTGATATGACATTCCCAAAAGAAACTGTTGCATTCCATTGTTTCACAAAAAGTATTTCAACTGCAGTATTTCCAACTGTGTTTTATTCATGTGCAGTTCAATTTCTTCAAAATTAAAACTGCACTCTTGCTAAAAAAATTATTTTTCTTTCAAGCTGGTAGAGATACAATCTAAACCTTCACATCAGCAATTATAAAATATAAGGATAGGTAAGTTTGATGTTATGGATTTTTATCACACACCTCGGGTGTGTGAAAAAGATTCATAACACACACTTACCTATCCATTATTCTCTATATAATAAGTTATTTATGCAATGGCTACCACAGACAGGGCATACAAAATGGCCCAGAGCAAGCAGCAGCATGGGCCAAGGCGAGGATTAGAATAATAAAGTATTCATTCAAGGAAGGGTAACTTCATAAAATAGGTTAAAAGATCAATGGATTAGTTCTGCAGGGTAGATTTCTGCACAGATAGGGAACACCAGAGGAAAGTCATCTGGAGCAGGCACAAAGAGAGGAGGCAGTAAGGTGGGATAGTAATAAGGATTACATTTGGGGAAGAAGGAACATGATAGCAAGAGGTGAGGCAGGGAGTTCCAGACATACACGGCAGAGTAGATGAATGATCTTCAGGCCACTGCTACCCATGATTTGGGCATAACAAGCAGGGGCAAGGAGGCAGACCCAAGGGCTTGCTGAGGTTGCTGTAGCTGAACAAACTCAGGAAGACAGGGAGGAGTGTATTTATGGACCAGTTTGTACATCTGGTAGAGGATGGCAAAATGGAGTTTGGATTCACAAGTTAACCAGCCCAAGGAAGAAAGGACATCACAGAGGTGATAATGGGCTATTAAACCCTAAAGCAAATCTACCCACCCTGTGATAGGCCTGTTTAAGGCAGGACAGGACTGTTCAGTTGGCTGCGAGCAAGGGAGGTGCACAATAAGTAAGGAGCGGATGGAGAGAGGCAGCAGTGATCTTATGGTGAGAGGCTGAAGTGAGGAGGGGAGTGAAATGTAAAGCATAGATTTTGTAAGGAGGGTGACATGAGTGTCAAAAGAAAGTGCTATTTCAAGGGTGACTCCCAGGTATTTAAAGGATAGAACAGATTATAGGATATCAACATTACAAGTGCAAATCACAGAGGGGAATTGCTATGTGAAGAGGAGGAAGGGTGGGAGAACAACATGCATTTAGTTTTTTTTGTGTTCAGAACTAGTTGATGTACAAGGAACCAGTCCTTAAGAGCATGAAAATCACATGCTAACGTGTTGCTGATCCACCCAATGTCAGATGAAGAGCAGCAGATAATGGCATCATCCACATACAGATGCACAGAGGACCCACCACAGTTGTTAGGTAACTCATTAGTGAAAAGGGAGAATAGGAGTGGGCCCAGGATGGAGTTCTGAGGTACTCCATGGGAAACACATCAGACATCAGAGAGAGAGTCAGCCCACTTGACCCTTTGAGAGGAGTTAGGAAGATAACTCTGGACTCAAAGTAAGGAATTGTTGTTGAGACCAAGAAGATATAGCTGACAGAGCAGGAGACCATAGTTGACCCAGTCAAAGGCTTTAGTCAGATCGACAAAGATGGCCCCAGTGGCAAGGCCTTGTTCCATGGTGTGGAACAGATCAGAGGTGACTTTGGTTAAGGCAGTAAGGTAGCTATGATTTTTCCTGAAACCAATCTGGAACAGGAAGGGCAAATTATGGAGGTTGAGGTAGTCCTGAAGGTGGTCATAGAGAATGCACTCCAGGATTTTGGCAAGGGGGCAGAGGATTGAGATTGGCCTATAATTCTCAGTTGTTACATTTAGGCTGCCCTTATGTGGAGAAACAACCACTGCAACTTTCCTCTTATCCGGGAAAGCATTTGTGAGAAAGGACCAGTTGAACAGGTCACGGATGGGGTGAGCTAGGGCGGCAGCCCACAACTTAAGAAATCTAGGTTCAAGGGTATTAGAGTCAGGAGACCCAGCAGCTTTCACCTTAGCAAGTATCTGGCTAACTTCTTTAAAGGTGGCAAGTGTCAGGTGAAAAGCTGGATGGTCTCCAAGATTTACTAAAGGGGGAGGGTCAGGTAGTAATGGAGTGGATTTGGTAAATTGTGAAATACAGCTATAAAAGTTAGTGAAAAATTAATTGAAACCAGTGGCAATAGAAGGGGGGGGGGTCAGAAAGAATGTTATCCTGGATGGTGATGGAGCAAGGGACTTCCGTAGTCTTGCCCTTGATCAGTGTATTCACCTGGCTCCAGAACTCCTTAGAGCTGCAAAAGTGCTCTGTTTGGAGAGATCTGTAATGAAGGCATTTGCCCTTATTAATATTGTTCTTACGCTTGTTCCTGAGCTGCCTGCAGACTTGTCATTCAACAGGTAGTCAACTGCATTTATATTGCAGCCAGGCTTTATCTTTTGAGGACATGAGTTTTCTGAGCTCCTGGTAAGACAAGGAGCTTTTAACACTCTTTTTTTTTTTTTTTAATTGCTTTTTACCACCTTCCTAGCTGCTGGCCACCCGATGCTTCAGCCCAGTCACGGGCCGACGGCTTCAACCCCCCAAATCAGCCTCGGGTCCTCTGATACCCCGTGGCTCACCCCCTACGGTGGGGCTACAGGATGGAGAGGGTGAGACATCCCGCAGAGACCGTAATCGGTCGGAGGACTGGCCTGGGGGGCTAATCGAAGCCGCAGCGGGCTTCATGGAGGGTGGCGGCAACCGTCCATTTCTCTTTCCGGGAAGCGGGGTCGCAATGACGCCTGACGTCCCCGCCTTTCTATACTTCGGAGCTGCATGCAGTATTCTTGGCCTCCGCTTAGGAGTCCCTATCACCCCGATGCTGCCTCAGCTCCTCCTCGAGAAGGAGAGCAGTCCAACGGACGCCGATCCATCTCCCCGCCAGCTCTCCGGACGACCGGATCCGCTCCCTCAACCCGGTCGCCATGCGTGATTCGAAATCCCAACCGCTGCGCCGACGGGCCGGCGCTTTTAACACTCTTGATCTACACTTTTTCAATGGAGCATGAGTGTTAACTATTGCCATGAAGGTGGACATAAAGAAGTCTAGGGCTTGACTGATTTCAGGAAGAGTGTTAATGGGTCCCCAGTTGGCTTCATTTACAGATGCAGCCAAGGCACTAGGGTAAAAATGGGACATATTCCATACCTGGGAGATCATTTCAGGGGGTCTAGGGAAGTTATTACACCAGATGCAGTAAGTGGGGGAATGATCACTAATGCTGTTGGGAAGGACACCTGTATCTTTAACCCAATCAGCACAATTGGTGATCACCCAATCAAGCAGGGAGTGGTTACTTGTTTTAGTATTAATTCATGTCGGCTCATTAATAAGTTGGACTAGATTGCAATCAGCAAGTACAGTATGCATCTTATCTGAGTGGGGGTTCAACCTGTCAGTATTGAAGTTGCCACAAAGCTTGAAGTAATGACAAGGGAGGTTTGTTAGGGAGGTAATGAAGGAGGGGAGGCTGGAAATGGCCTCCTTATGTGGCAGGTAAGCACAACCAACAACTATTTTCTTGGTAAATCCTAGGATCAGGGAGAGAAATAAGGATTCTCCTACATGGGGCCAGGACCAAGCAAATGAATTTCAGTAGAGTTTAGGTCAAACCGGATGTACATAAGGACCCCACCACCCCTTTTTCCCACTCTATCCCTCCTAAAGCAGTTGTAGCTTGTTATTGCTACCTCATGTTGTCTGATGTAAGGCTTCAGCCAAGACTCAGTGATGCCAAGTATGTCAGGTGGCTTCGAGTTCAGCCATTTTGGAATGAATACTTTGAGCATTTAAATGCCAATTTTCATCCCTTTTTCAGTTGATTATGTTGATGGTAGATGAGAATACCAAAAAAAGAGCTTTCTGAAAATATATATGATGCAGGTTGCTTCTCTGGACTTGGCACAGTGCTGAGAGAAGGCTGCTAACAGGCCAGCACAGCTGATCCTAAGAAGAAGACTTGCTGACTTGGTATCACCAAAGAAAAATGCCACCAACTGCACTGAGGAGAAGCCAGAATCCACACAGACGAATTTATGCACTGAAAGTAAAAGGTTACTGAGACTAAGAAAATGGGACTTAATAATAATGCAAAATCTGCTAATCCCCTTTTATTGGAGCCTGAGACATACTCTGAATTAACTGCCACAGAAAACTAAGTTACACTTATCGTGCAGCACAACGAGAAAAGTGAAAAACTGCCTGATACTTGGGGGAGGGGGAGCACAACAGCAGACAGAGTAGAAAATGTTGGGAGTCAGAAGACATGTAAAAACCAAAAACAAAACAGTAATTGCCAAAATACATTAAAAACACACAGCTTCCTGGTCACCTGAAAGAGCCCTGGAGGATGATGGCTGGATTCTTAATGAAATCAAGAACCAGATATCAGATGAGAGCAATCCCAAAGTGCAATGTTACCAAGAGAGGTGCAACAGTATAAATCGCAACTGCAATCGCAGTGTGAATAAGCTGGCTCCACTTCAGAGTAAAGACTGAGGACAACCATAACTCAAGACAAGGCTGCAATACAGAACATTGCAGAAGCTTCTGAACAGTGTTCAAATCTTGTATATGAACTAGAAATGCCTGAAAATAACCCAGGACAACATCAGGAGCTGTACTGTACTATACTACAGGACAGTCGGACAGCACACATACCACAAGATCTTGAGATTTAGGTTGTCTCCTGAGCTTGTTAAGGATCTAAGTGTGATAAAGCAGGTCTTCCACTAAAGAGGTAAAATTGAGCTGTGAATGGAGACACTGAATCTCTAGTCCACCTCTTCCAGCTCCTGCCACACATAATCAAGGGATACTGCAGCACTTTGGGCTTGCACTCATCTGGTATCCAGTTTTTGTTTTCACTAAGAATCCAACCAGCATCCTCCAGACTGTTTCAGGTGACCAGCAAGCTATGTATTTTTTATGTATTTCAGGAATTACTGCTTTTTTAACGTGTTTCGACTCCCATCGTTTTTGCTCTCTCTGCTGTTGGGCCCTCACTCCTCCACTCTACTCTCAGGCAGTTCTTCATTTTGTTCATTCTGCTGCACCACACGTGTAATTTTACTTTCTGTGGTAGTTAACTCAGAGTATGCAGCAGGCTCCAATGAAAGGGGGATAGCAGTTTTTGCATTATTATGAAGTCCTGTTTTCTCAGTCTCAGCAATGTTTTTATTTTCAGTGATAAAACCATCTCTGTGGATTCCAGATTCTCCTCAATGCAGTTGACAGCATTTTCCTTTGTTGATACTACATCAGCAATTCTTCTTAGGATCTGCTGGACTCGTGCATGTGGGGAAATCTTGGTGCCACCATCTTGAACATGGAAGAGAGTGATGTGCTCCACTGATACTAATGGACAAAATAGTGCAGTGAACACACAGTATTTAAAAAATCTGTTCAGTATCCGGTGAGCTCCCTTTTATCTACAGAGATCGCTAGACATCTGCAGGGCTATGTCTACTGTAGCCATAAAAACAAGTACATTGTATTTTATAGTTGATGTTAACAAATCATCACAAATTCATATAAATGTATTTGGATTTTTTTCCTTTAAGTTTTGGTGGGATTATAGTAGAGTTTTGAGACTATTGTTTTTTAAATATCATATTAAATATGTTAGTTCAGTTTTTCCTGGATGGTCATCATATTGTATATCTACAGTATATATATTATAGTGGCAGTAGTGCCACTATAGTTAGGGTTGAGCAGGGGGTTCAATGTTAAACCTCAAACTTTGCACTTCAATATATTCACAGTTGTTCAGTGGATTTGCACAACATTTTGCATGCACATAGTGGGGTAGATCTCTTGATGTGCCAAGTTTTGGTCCATTCAGATGTGTGAATACTGAGATCCCGATAGCAAAAAAGGTTAAAGAAAAAATCAGTTTTTTTGCTGTTTTTTGTTTGTCATCATCTAGAGCCCAGAAGATTTGGAATTTTGGTTTGAAAATTTCTGGACTAACCCCCTTAGTGATGCATGATGTGGAGACAGGAACATAGGTGCCCATACAACGAACAGCATATTGGGTGTCAAAGGCTGTCCAAAAGGACATTAGGAGGGAGGCGGAGGAAATGCTGGATTCAGGGGTAATCCAGAATTCCCACAGCCCCTGGGCCTCACCCATAGTCCTTGTTCCCAAGCCAGATGGCTCTGTTCATTTTTGTGTGGACTATCATGGATTAAATACAGTCACAAAGTCAGACACCCACCTGATGCCACGGACGAACAAACTCCTGGACAAGTTGGGAGGGGTGACATTCCTTACAACTATTGACCTGACAAAGGGGTATTGGCAGAGCTATGGAGAGGTCAGCCTTCATAACTCCGACAGGGTTATTTGAATTTAAAGCAATGCCTTTCAGAATTAAGAACTCCCCGGCCACTTTCCAAAGGTTGGTGTACCAGGTGTTAAATGGTGCTGAGGAGTATGCTGTGGTGTACCTGGATGACATTGCCATCTCTAGTGCCAGCTAGGAGGAACACCTGTCCCACCTTAGGGAAGTGCTGGACAGGATACAGAGGGTCAGGTTCACTGTCAAAGCTGAGAAGTGCCAGGTTGCCATGGCTGAAGTGGAATACATCGAGCATGTTGTAGGCCGGGGACAGCTCCATCCTAGCCAAGTGAAAATAGATGCACTCAAGGCATGGCCCAGACCTGAAATGCAAAAGCCGGTCAGGAGTTTTCTGGGGACAGCAGGGTACTATCGGAAATTTGTACAAAATGACAGTGCCTGACCACTCCCCTATCTGACCTGGTAAAGAAAAGGATGCCTAAGAATGTTACCTGGGAGCCAGCCTGTGAAAAAGCCTTTATCAGACTGAAGAAGGCACTGTGCAGTGTTCCTGTATTGGTAAGTCCTGACTACAGTAAAGCATTTGTAGTCCAGACTGATGCCTCAGATGTGGGTATTGGAGCAGTGCTGAGCCAGACATCCAATCAAGGGAAAGATCACCCAACAGTGTACCTGAGTAAAACGTTACTTCCCAGGGAGCAGGCTTACTGTACTGTGGACAAAGAGTGTCTTGCCATGGTGTAGGCCCAAAAGAAGTTAGAGCCATGCTTATACGGGCAGCATTTTGAGATACAAACTGACCACAACCCCCTGGTTTGGCTGGCACAAATGGGTAAAACGAATGGTAGATTATTAAGATGGAGTCTTGCCTTGCAAGGGTATGACACGATCTCTCATAGGGCAGGGGCACCCAATGAAAGCACCAATGGCTTGTCGCATCTGTATGAGGAATGAACTGACTTAGGGAGCTCATCCCATGCAGGGGACAGAGCCCCCAAATTCAGTCTAGTAGGGGGATTGTTACACTCTGCCCTCTGCTTATGGTTATATGTATGATATCTGCATTATAAATAAATGATCTGTGTATGTGCTTGTCTGCCTGACACCCAGGCTGCAGTGAGAGACTTGACCACTGACCAGAAAAGATGTCAGTGTGAGGAAAACTGTAGGATGTGAGAAAAGACCAGAGGAAAACATTAATTAAGACATCTTTCAAGAGAAACAGTTTATTATCCTTTATTACCTGCTGCTGTCTTTGAAGTTGCTTCCCATGTATATATTTATGATGTAGCAGGAAAAGAAGCCATGTAGCTTATGTCTCTTGTTTTTAGTACATAGTCGAGAATTAGGGACATGCTGGTGAGAAGCCATAAACCCAGAGATCACTCTAGCAACAGGAAATCAGCAGAGGGACATCAAAAGAAATGTTTTGATGAAAGACTCATATTTTAAAAATTGCTGACTGTTGATTGACCCAGTAGAAATAAAATCATGGGGAGGATCTAACTATGATTTCACGAAAGGAGTGGGGAGAGGGAGTTTGCAATGAAACATGCATCTGGAGAATATGTGTCATATCATTTTGGACTCAAGAGAGTCTCTCTGGACTTGAAAGCACTTTGGTAACAACTATTGTAGATAGGAAAGATCTTAAGTTTGTGGTAGGAATTTTTTGTTCTGTAACTTCCAATTTTTTTTATTTGATAGTGAGCTCTTGATATTTGTTCTGTATTTTATTTCTCCTGTTTTACAATTTTTAGTAAACTACCTTTTCTTTATTTTACTGCCTTTGTTTTCTCTCAGTTATTTTACATGCGATTGTTGAACCTGTGTTTTAAGGCTGACATATGTTAAGAGCTTGATTGTGTTACTAAGCTTAAAAGGTAAGAAATATCTAGTTCTCATGTAGAGCTTTAAGGGTTCATTTTGGACACCTGGATGGGTGCCCTGGGGCCAAAGTTTATATTGCATCCCTCTGAATAGAATATTATCTGAGCCTGCTAATTGGGTATGCTAGCATAAGATTCCCAGTTTTAATCCCTCCAGAACTCAAGGCTAATAGATGATTCAGACCCAAAACAGACATGAGGGTTACCCTGTCTGTCACCTGTTCACACTATTGCACTCTGAGGTTGGCACTATGGGAGCAGAAGGCCTGACCTGCGGAATGCGTTTGTGACAGGGTACATTTTGTACTTGTTAAGGGTATAGCCCTTATTGCCCTAAGGAGCAAAGTCGATAAAGAATCCCAGTTCTTGGGGTTTTGCTTAGAAAATCTGTATAGCTTAAGCTTGATCTGCCTTTTTGCCCTTTCCACCTGCCCTGATGATTGTGGGCGGTAAGGGATGTGAAACTTCTGACTGACTCCTAGGAGTTTCAGAGTTTCCTGTATCAGTTCACCTGTGAAACTTGAACCTTGATCAGAGTCTACCTTCAATGGGAGACCCAATCTGCTGGAAAGTTGTTCTATCAGAACCCTGGCAGTTATTTTTGCAGTGTTGTTTTTCATTGGGAATGCTTCTACCAATTTAGAGAACACATCAGTGACCACCAATGCAAACTTGTTGTTTTTGGTTATTGGGAGTGGCCCAATGTAATCAATTTGGATGGAATGCCAGTGGCCTGAGTGCCTCTGGGGTAACAATTTGGCATTTTGCTTCACCAAACTTGGGTTATTCTGTATAGAGATCAAACAATTATTGATGTAGTGTTCCACATCAAGTATTCATCTGTGGCCACTATCCAAAAGTAGTTAGTCTATCCAGGTTTTTTTCCACTCCTTGGTGCCCTCCAGTAGGATTGTTATACACTTGATGAATAAAATCCATCTTCAGTTGTCCTGGAATTACCCACAATTTCTCAGAATTGTTGGGGTTATGATACCATATGAGTAGGTTATCACTGGAGATGTGAAAGTGATCCCGTCCCCGCTTGTAGGGACTGCATGGTGGAAGTTCTTCCTCCAGTCCTTTGTAAAGGAATTTGAATACTGTCCTCTGATGAGGGTCCTGTTTTTGTGTGAATGCTAGATCTAGTGGCACAAAAGGTGTTGTTTTCTGTTTCACAGCAGCAATGCATACGATGTCTGTAGTAGAGGGGGTTTTCAGTTCCCATTTGTCCTCTCCTCAAGCATCGGTTTTCACCACAGAGTCAGCATGTTCATGGAAAGAATGGTAGGAGTCACTTTTAGAGTGGGCACAGACCTTGTAGATGTACAGTTTACGCTTAAACTGTTGTGCTAGTGTTGCGATGTACACTAACAAGTCTCTGTATTTTACAGGTGTACCATCAGAGAATGCAAAGTTTGTTTTCTCCCAAAATGGTAAGAATTCAGACAGGGAGGAACAGACCCAGTTAGAGTCTGTAAAGGTGACTGTGTCTGTAGTGCTTTGTTTTAGCAACTCCAGAGCACAGACTACAGCTGCCAGTTTGGCATACTGCGAGGAAATGACAGTGCAGTTCTGGGAAATGTGGACTGTGTTATTGTTAGGGTGCACAATGAGTAACCAAATCCCGCTACCTGATACCCATTGTTGTATGAGGCTGAGCCATCAGTGAAAACATGAAACAAGTTGGTGTCATTTAGTACTTCCGATGTTGCAGGAAGAAAGGGTCTGGGGTCAGGCAGGTCAGGTGGTTGGAGGGAGAACTCATGTGCATCACCTGCATAAAACAGGCCATAAGCCAACAGAGATGGTAATTTTGTAGAGTGTACAGTAATGGTACAATTCTGTAAAAGAAGAGACCAGTGTGTCAGTCTGGTGCTAGAGACAGAGTCATCTTTGACTTTATCTGACAACAGAAAATTAGTGAGCATATGATTGGTATGCAGAACAATGGTAGCATAACCAATGATGTATGAAAAGTATTTCACAGCCCAGAAAGTAGCAAGGAGATTCCTTTCACAGAGGTTATACTTTCTTTCCACTGGAGAAAGCATTTGTGATGCAAAGGCAATAGACCTAATGTGTCCATTGGATTTCTGCGCTAGAACTGCTGAAAAGGCTACAACTGTAGCTGCTGTTTCCAAATGGTAGGAAAAAGATGGATTTGGATTAACCAAAGCAGGAGATGAGGCCAGTGACTGTTTTATACTGGTTACAGCTGCTGTCTGTGTTGGACCCCATGTCCAGGGGATATTCTTTTTCAGTAACTTATACAGAGGTGTAGCCTTCTGTGTGAAATCACAAATAAATTCCCTAGAGTAGTTGACCATCCCTAGGAAATGTCTGAGTGTTGCCACACTAGTTAGTAGGGGCAAGTCTAGTAGTCCTTGAATCTCATTCAGATCTGGGCTTGTGCCTTTTTCTGTCATGCAGAGGCCCAGAAAGGTGAGTTCTTTCTGGCACAATGGTGCTTTAGAAGGGTTGCATTTGAGGCCTGCCCTCTGTAAAAGGGTCAGTAGCTCATCAAGTTGAACCAAATATTCTGTTTTAGTAGCAGTGGACAAGAGCAAATCATCCAGTAATCCAGAAGCAATTCAGGGACTGAAAATCCCTGTAATGTATCTTTCATGTGTAAATGAAAGAGGGGGGCTGTTAAGAAACCCCTGAAGGAGGCAGGTCCATGTCTACTGATGCCCTTGAAAAATGAGGGCAAATTATATTGGCTTTTCTTAGCCAATGATAAAGACCAAAATCCATTGGAAATGGCCAATGCACTGAACCATTTGAGGTCAGGTGTTAACAACCTTCACACATTTGGTGCTGATGTCATTGTTGGAGCACAGCTTGGGGTTACTTGATTACATTTTCAATAATCAATTGTAAGTCTCCAGGCTCCAGTTGGTTTCTTCACAGGCCAAATGGGGGAGTTTACTGTTGAAACACATGGTCTAATCACTCCCTGTTGGAGAACAGACTGGATAGTCTCTCACAATGATGGCTGGGCTTGTGCAGGAAAAGGGTATTATTTTTGTCTAACATAGTCTGGGCCTGTTACTTCAATGGATGTTTTCATCCTGCCACAATCATGTTTGTTTTTTGCAAACACATCTTGGTGTTTTGCAGGTACAGTATATGCTTCAGCTCAGTATATGAGTCATGATCCTTGTGGATATCTATGACATCATACTCAGTTTCATTGTGCGTAATGGCAGCCAGGACATGTGAATCACATATCATGATAGTATAGTACTGGCCTGGAATCTGAATCATTAGCCTGTTGGCTAAATCCACAACACAGCTGTGTTGTGCAAGGAAATCAGTCCCTAAAATACTGGGTTGATGATGTAATACCATGAGGTCAAAAGTGAATTGGGCATTTATTATACCCACTACCACTGGAATGTGGATGGACCTGTATGTCTGCAATATGGTACCATCCACATCTTGAGCACTGGTCAACCGTCCAGTGGACCAGTGTGAGGAAAGTGTCTCCTCATCATGTAGTACTGACATAGCTGCTCCTGTATCAAGCAGCATTACCTGTTGGCAGCCCCCCACCATGGCCTCTACACAAGGCCTTCCACTTGTATCCACAACCAAAGGGGAAACACTGTGGACTGGGGCCTCTAATTGTCATTGTGATTTATTAGGGCTCCCACCCATGAGTTGTGCAACCATTGCTTGCATTTTCTTACCGGTTCTGGCTTTATTCACATTATAAGTTGGAAGTAAATGACTTTGGCTAGTAGTAGCCACTGTTGCCACAGGTGTTGCTACAGTGGCAGGTGTCAGTGGAGAGGGCTGCATGGTAGGTGGAGCTGGTGCTGGTAATGTGTGGGATGGGGGGTGCTGGAGCAATTAAAAGAGGCTGCAAGACCTGAACTGTTTCAGGCCCTGTACCCCCTCCATCATGGGCTGGAATGTTGGAACAATCACTGCCATGATGTAATCACTACCTGGGCCTCTAGCAGATCTGATTTGATCTAACATCTCTCTCTTAACCTTTTATTTTCCTCAGCAATCTGTTTATATGGTGGCTCAGTCCGGTAATTCCTGCTGCCTTTATTAGTCCCAGATTGATTAGCATTACTATGTTTCTTACCCTGATAGTTGTTCTTGTTATACTTTTTACCATGCCCATTTATGTTGCCCCCCCCCCCGGTCGGGGTAGTGGTGGCAGCTGAGCTGGATGGTGCCCTCCCCTCTTCCACTGCATACATGGTGATGCCTTCCGTAGGCTGTTGAATTGCAGCTACCCTATTTTTGTCTTTAGAATTCAGAGACCGGATATAAATCTGATACAGCCTCTCAGTTACCATTTGAATGTTATCAAATGTGTCCTGTTCTGTGAACACTGCACATTTAACCCTCTCATGTAGGATCGGTGTCATGTTTCTGTTATACAAATCCTTGTATTCAGTCTGGTTTGTGTTATGCACCTCCTTTGTAAGGAGCTTGCCTGAGTGATAAGCCATTCACAAGCGGGAATTGTATGAGGCAGGGGATGTTCTAGCCTGTTGTCTCCCATTAAAGGCTAAATGCACACCAACAACTCCTGGGTTGGCAGCAGATAATTTATTACAGATATCATCAAAATCCATATTATCACCATTCTGTACAGCTGGCTTGAGTTTGGATCAGAGACTAGGGTCAATTGTTTACCTTAAGACTTTCACCTTACAGTCCTCTGGAAGGATAAGCATTTCACAGTGTGAGCTCACATATGCCAGATGACAGCTCAAATTACCATTGGGCTGCATACGCCCCATGCTGTCAGCAACCTGTTGTGCTGAATGGGCAACCTGCATGGGGTTACCTGTAGGAGGTTTCTGGTCAGTTTCTAGAGCTATAGCTCCAGAGGTATTATGTGCAATTTCTACAGCAGTCTGTGCTACAGGCTTGAGTACACTTTCCTGTAAACTAGCTTCCTTTATCATTTTATTAACCTCCTCATGCAATCTGTCTCACTGCTCTTCAGTGATACACATCCTAAGTATAGCCTCATCAATCATAGCATTAATTTGAAATCTGTCTTTTGAATTCAAAACAGCAATTGTGGGGGGGTAGGATAGCTTTAATTTATCCTCGGCTTGCTACCATCGGCCATTTTGTTGTAGGGCATAGGCTGTATGGGTGCAGCCATCTTGGAAGAGGGTACAGGCACAGACGTCTTGGAGGAGGACCTTCTGAGGGTGGCTATCTTGCTGTAGACAGTGCCATTTTGTGAACAGCACTGCTCACAAGATGTTGACATCCACCTCCATTTTGTGAACAAAAACATCCACCATTTTATGACAAAACAGGAGTAGGGACAGCTGTGGGGCTAGCCTGCTCTGATTGATCTGCATCAGAGTTCCCTTCGTAGAAGAATAAACATCAATGGGAGCATAACTAAAGCCCTTCATAGCTTTAATGTGACCTTGTAAAAGGAACAACTGTTGGCGTAACTTCACCACTTTCTCAAAACATTTCTTAAGATTAACCTTTGCATTTGTAGCAAACAAACTTCTAGACACATCTTTATGTAACACCTTGTAGGTTGCAGACCCCTCAATGTGATCTAGCCTTAACTGTTCTAAATCATGACTCCCCTGTTTGCAATCAGTTTTTAATTCATCATTCTCCTGAATCAAAGATTCATTAGCATTAGACAGTAGATCATTCATTTGTAAAATGCGCTATCTATCAAGCTGCAGTTTATCACAAAGTTCACTCAGCTCAAGCACTTTCATGTTAGAATGTTCATCTGAAGTAGCTAACAGGCAGTCACACTGCTGACATAATACCTGAAGGTCAGATTGAAGTATGTTTACATGCTTTGAATGCTCTGCATTTTTCTCACCGACACATTTCTTATAATCAGTAAAACCAGATTTCACAGAAATTAAAATCTATAATGAAGCCTCTAACAATGCTAATAACATAGCTAGCAGCAGGCCTTTAGCAGACCGCTTGTTAGTTGACAGTCTGAGTACAACATACTGCTCACATATCAACTTAATTGGATCCAAAATATCTTTGATTAACTCATCTTTAGTTACTTCATTATAGCACTCCCATCCAGAGATAAGTTGAGATATCTTCTCTCAACTCCATGCTAATTACCACAGACATGTCTGATAAGCAGGGGAAACCTTAACCATTTGTTGGTCAGCTGCTGTGTTCCAAACCACAGGATATGAACACTGGCAAATAGATAGGCGTTTGTGGATTACTTTAAAAGATAGAAAATGTTACCACAAACTGCTGCATGTTTTTTTATTTTTTTGTTTCTCTACACTCTCTCACTGTTAGTGTAAACAGCAGACAAAGGCAGCTTGTCTGAATAGAAAGAGGGGATCCTGGTGCCTTATGAGTCACACTGGAAAAACACAGACTGAGAAGAATTAAATAAAGGCCACACACAACTTTCCTGTTATGAATTCCTTACTAGCCACAACATTAGCCACAGTTCACCAATAATGTTACTTATGAGTCCTGCTCTTAATTCAGGTTCTTGTATGAGTGTGACTAAGTAAAGAAAACACAGGACAAGTACGTAATAACAAATAGTTTATTACCAAAATACTCACACCAAAGCATGTAACAAGGAGTTACAAAGAGTATGATTTCCACCAGTCAGCCCCAGGGTTACACATACTAAATAAATCTAAGTACAAAATGAACAAACGTAAGGAAAGAACACCAAAATCTCAGAGACTGGGGAGGGACTGGCTGGCAGTTATATATATATATATATATATACACTGCTGATAAGAATGCAACATTTGGATAAGGCAGATAACTACAATTGGATATAATATACAGAGTGTAATATCTGGGTGGACCCCAGGAAGCAAGAGTGCATGGTTGCCATATATCTTAGAAATTCATAGAATAAGCGTTATCTGTTCTTATTTCCAGACAGTGAGTTTGGAAATACTTGCAGCATAATCACAAAAGCACACAACATGTCACAATAGTGGAAAACTACAGAATATGATTGATTATGAGTATAGCAGAATATATGACAGAAACATATCATATAGGCAAATGCATTACATACAAATATGAGCATAAGAAATATAATAAAGAATGCTAATATAAGTAATAAAACAAGAACAAAACATGAAAAGACTGTGGTAAGGCACTAATACTTGTAGGTGTATAAGGTTACAGTTACATGTGGGTCAGTTAGTGGTATATAACCCAGGCATAACACTGGGTCAGTCAGAAACATTCTGGTGGTAGGGAATTCTATCATCAGGAGAATAGAGAGGGTGAGTGGGGATACACAGGGGGCAGAAGAAAAGATTATTGAATTGTCAAATGGGAGCTACAACAGAGAAGGTTATAGATAATGATTCAGGAGAAAGGGGCACATCAGACCTGATTGGCCTCCTAGGAACAAAAAACTTGGCAAACTGAACTATGATGCATACTAAACAGTTCATTTGTAGACGGGGGACAACACTAAAGCAGGCTGCATCAGAGGCACTGCTGAGCAACTAACAGGAATAGATATGCCTTTTTTGAGCTCCTGCGAGAAACCTTGTTAAAACTAACTAAACTACACAGAAATCTTTCTGAGGAGTTTGTGACTGTTGCAGTGATTGGTGAACTTTAATGAACATTACAAAGGGAAAAACCAAGAGGAGCAGCAGTGGCAAGTGAATGTTTTAAACAATCACCTCTGCAGCATAAGGGAAGGCCAAATCAGCCTACTCAGGCCTTGAGCTCTGGGGAAAGAGTGACGGGGGAAGTAACACTTGAAGCCATAAAGACCATTTCAGGACAACTGATTAAAACTGTGCCAGGGCTGTGGCTGTGGTGATCTAGGCAATTGCACATTATTCCTTGGACCACCAACATGCCCTCCATATGTGTTTTTTTAGTTCTTTGGTAAGGTAAGGCTCACTAGGTACAAATGCTTATAATCAGAGGTACCCGGTGGCCCTGGGAAGCTTACATTACTTGCACAGTGTCACAGTATGCAGGTGGAGGTTGTGGGAATCAAAACCAGGTATGCAGGATGTACTAAGCTCTTTCACAGCTCATTACTCTAAGGTATGGGCTATACTTAAGGTGTAGAGCACTGAAATCAAAACAGGGATAGTAGTGCAATAAAGAATAATGGTAAAAATATTATTTTGGAGGATTTTATAAAAAAACAAATACTGTGTTGGCAACAAATTATAGGGTGATGGAAAATATAGGATGGTGTTAAAAAATATAGAGTGGTGGTACAAAAATATAGGTTGGTGGCCCACCAAGCTAAAACAATGAATGGGGAACACTGACAAGGCCTTGACAAAAAGTTTGATATACTGGCCCCAAGGTACCTGCACTCATCACTCAAGTAGACACTGTACAGCAGACCAGACTATCAACTGATCAGAGGCCTCAGTTCTTAATTCCAAGGATGACATGGCTTTGGTAGTAAAGGAAAAAACGTTCCTCTTCCAGAGACTAGAAACAGTGGAAAATCAGGCATGGGAGTGCAGTATTTAAGTGGTTAGCCTCCCAGAATCAGAGGAAGGAGAAAACACACTGGGTTTGAGCTGATGTTCTCACCTAAGTTGTTGAGGCATTTAACTAATGATCCTCCAGTCTCTCTAGAAAAAGCCTACTGAATCACATGACAGCAGGTTGCCATGCTGCCTATGTCATACTGGACTTTCTTGAGTGTTTGCACAGGGCTGGGGGCAATGACCATGATCTAATTACATTAAGGTAACAAACCAAACTCTGATATGGAGAAGCAGATGTTTTTCGTTACTTGGTTCTCGCATGTAGCACCAGAATGAGGTACACAACCTGTGATCAAGCCAGGACTCAGCTGAGAGTCTTAAAACTTCAACATCAGCTCTTGGTACCAGCTAAACTGTGGCTGGTATGGAATGGGAGGACATACATGTTTAACATTGTGTGGGACACTAATAAATTGATCACTAAACTAGAAGGTAGGCTGTCACAGGGAAATAATATGGACTCTTCTATTAAGTAATGCAAGTACTGTGGGACCCTGGGTTGTGAGTAACTGCTGGAACATCAGTCATAAAATGG
The DNA here is from genome assembly GCA_016271365.2 of Neoceratodus forsteri. Taxonomy (NCBI): domain Eukaryota; kingdom Metazoa; phylum Chordata; order Ceratodontiformes; family Ceratodontidae; genus Neoceratodus; species Neoceratodus forsteri. Next base: position 1,057,903,895 of record CM028132.1, on the reverse strand, counting down.
GAGAGACAAATCAGTAACTCTGACTGATTATTTATAGTGCATTATGACAGTTTAATGCACTATGAGTAACTAGTACCTCCTGAAAAGGTTGAATAACAGAATGTCCAGAATAAACTTTATTACACAAATAGACCCTTCACTTCTAAAACTGCCGCTGTTTCTCCTCCCAATTCACTGAGCCACCACTGAAACATTTTGACTTTCAGTTGCTGAAAAATGGCTGTGCCCAAAACACAGTAGTCACCACCAGATATCATTTGTTTATTGTAACTGGACCAGCTCTTCATCATTGGTCCACCTTATTTGCTCGCACCTCACTAGCTTGCTCTCAGTTTAGAATAGTACAGACTCTACGGCTTGGATTATCTGCATTAAAAGTAAATGTAAATCACTTCTTTTTGCCGTTAAATTTTTTTTTTTTTAAAACAGAACAGAAAGTTGTCTTTTAACACGTGCTACCTTGTGCATCAACAATATTAGGATTGTGAAGTGATCACATGCTCACTTCCACCTGCTCTGACCCACCGAAGACCAGGACTTTCATGATTCTTGCTACTACAGCTGGTTATATTCTGGTGGCCAGCCTGCCACAGATCCTAGATTTATCTCATTGCTCTCACACTCACTCACTTCATGACCATCTCCTGACACACATAAGTAAATAAGTGAAGAGTGTCTGTATTGGGGGGGCTAGGGGGAGGGAGGGGACCACAATGAACAGCAGAGTCTAAATCATAAAAGCCATTACCAGGCAGCGCCCCTGTTGACATCTATTGAAAAGGAACTATTTTATCATTATTGCCACGCAAATTTTCATAAAATGTTGATTCTTTTATTTAATTTTCATCATCTTTATAAACTTTCCCAGGTACCCATTTTTTAAGTATGATGAGACACTCTGAGATGTGCATTATGCTGTGATAACTGCACTCCCGGGAGCAGCTGTCATTGGGTCTGCAGCCTTATCCCTAACTATTCTCCTATAAGTGTGGTTATCACAGCACAATGCACACTCTGGCGTGTCTTATTGCTTACATATAGTCATCAAAGTAATGTCTTGTTGCTTGCATTGAATAGTTATTGTTCTGTAAGTAATATGCTTTTGAGCTGTATCATATGGTAAGTTATACAAGGGGAGCCTAAAGTGTTATTCTTGCTCCATCACCAATATGTCAATTTCTGCAATGTGCTACTATAGGAGACTGTCTTCCTCCAACTGATGATGGTGCTAGATATTGGTGCTGTGCACTGAGGGCAGCATATTAACTGGACTTTCTGTTTTGATCTTTGGACTCTGTTGAGACCATTCTTGGTGATTCTTTTACTTTTAACAAGCCACTGATACCTCTGAGTTTAACACAAATGTTATATTGTAATATAAACAGTTTATACAGTAGACATTCAGTGGTCAGGTAATGATTCAAGCATGCAGCAATTTTATTAATTTATATTTTTGTAGCAATTTATTACTAAGTTAAGCTTACAGTAGAGTGGTTTATAGGTTTCACTTGGATCTCTGAAAGGAATTCTTTGGAAATGTGTTTTTTTTTTGTAGTGAAAGGGGATATTGGATGACAGTATGGGTTCATATTGTATAAAGGAATTTCTGTATTAACATTTAGACCATTCACCTTTTAAATTCCTAGGCTGTATGTTCTAATGGACTTTGATGTTGTGTGTGTTTTTTTTCCTTGTACCTCCCCCAATGTAGTGTCTAATTGGAAGTTGTCTGACAATATTCATTTGTCAGCATTAACTTTTCTTGCTAAATGTGCAGTATTATCCTTCCATGGAATGGATGTAAGTGATCTTACAAAATGATAAAAAAGTTGAAGAAAAATCAGATTGCATTGACAATTGTCTTTTTTAGATTACCTTATAGTGCACCAGAGGGGAGTGGGCAGAATTTTTAAAATCTTCACCTTTAACACATGGCAGATAGAGTGCTGTGGTACTGAAGGACTCATGTTATTAAAGGACTGTTTATGTATATTATCAATTCTTTGCAACAGACTTTGCTAATTCACCAGTTAGGGTTACTTAACTCCACAAAATTAGGGAAATGGGGTGTTAGGGTTTCCAACCTTAACTCCCCACCCCCACTCCCCAAGCAGCATAAGGAAAAAACATTAGGGTTTTGGGTCTGTGGAGACTTGGTGAATAAGTTGTGGGGGTCTTTCTTGGGGTTGTATACCACAGTGTTCCCCCCCCTCTTCCTCAGACCATAGCCCCTGGTCTGAAGCACAGGGTACAGGTCCAAGCCAGTGCCTCTTCCAAAGTAGAGAAGTATGTCTTGCCACAAGTTGTCAACTATTTGTTGTGCCCTTCTTTACACAGGGCTCTGCTTGCCCTACATGAGGAAAAGAGATCATGTGTGACATTGTTTGCTCAGTGAAATGGTGGGCATTAGGGTTGAGAACCCCAAGGAAGGCCCAGCCACTGATTTGCCAGTACTCAAGAGACCCAAAGCCCTAATGTTTTTTCCTATTGATGCTTTGGGAGTAAGGAAGAGTTAGGGTTGGAAAGCCCTAACACCACATTTCCCTACTGTTGTGGCATTAATTACCCTAACTGGTGCATTAACAAAGTTTTTTGCAAAGAATACATATATTTATATTTATATCTGTCTTTCTATATATGCATGTCTTATAGGGGCACAGTAGCACCCCAATAGTTAGGGTTGAGTCAGCTGTTCAATGTTAAACCCAATTTTTTGCATCTTAATAACTTTGCAATCATTTAATAAAACAACTGAAAATGTTGCAAGCATGGTCAGACTGTCAGAGTCTCTTAATGTGAAAAGTTTCATGGTGGCATCCTGTGCAGTTTTTAAGATACAAATGGTCAAAAAAGTGAAAAAACACTTTTTTTCTGTACTTTATATTGGGGATTTTTGCTGTCACCTAACATAGAAACATAGAAACATAGACATTGATGGCAGACAAGGACCGCTTGGCCCACCTAGTCTTCCCATTTCCCTACCTACAGGATAAGCTGCAGATCCTAGTTAACCACAGTCTATTTCTTCTTACCCCCCACAAAAATTGCCTTATGTCTGTCCCATGCATTCTTGAATTCTCCCACAGCTTTAGACCCCACAACCTCCTCAGGAAGGCTATTCCATTCATCCACCATCCTCTCTATGAAAAAATACTTCCTCACATTGCCCCTGAACTGCCCCTCCATCTTCAAATTGTGTCCTCTTGTTCTTGCACATCTCTTTTTCTGAAAGATGTTACCCTCTTGGACTTTGTTGATTCCACTGAGGTACTTAAAAGTTTCTATCGTGTTCCCCCTTTCCCTCTTTTCCTCAAGGGTATACATATTAAGCTCCTTTAGTCTCTCCTTGTATGGTTTCCCTTGCAGACCCTGCACCATTTTAGTTGCCCTACCCTGGACTGCCTCTATCCTGTCGATGTCCTTGTGGAGATAGGGTCACAGTACTCCAGAAGAGGTCTCACCAACTGTCTGTACAGAGGGATAACAACTTCCTGTTTTCTGCCGGTGATGCCTCTCCCTATACATCCTAGTATCCCCCCAGCCCTCTCTACTGCCTTCTCACACTGCTTGATAACCTTAAGGTCATCTGATATGATTACCCCCAGGTCCCTTTCCATTTTTGTTGTTGTTACTACCCCCCCCCATTGTGTAATCTTCCCCTGGGTTTTTTGTTTTCTAGGTGCATTTTTTGCACTTCTTTGCATTGAATCCAAGCTGTCATACTTCTTACCATTTCTCCAACCTTGCCAATTCCCTTCTCATCCTTTCCACACCTCCTTGTGTATCAACCCTGTTGCAGATCTTTGTGTCATCTGCAAAAAGGCATACTTTTCCTTCCAGTCCCTCTGCAATGTCATTTATAAAGACATTAATAAGGACTGGACCCAGTACTGAACCCTGCGGTACCCCACTAGTAACCTCTCTTTCTTCAGAGTGGACTCCATTTACAATTACCTTCTGTGCCCTGTTGTCCAGTCAATATTTTACCCAGGCTACAACCCTGGGACCCACTTCAAGGCTGGTTAATTTGACTATTAATCTTTTGTGTGGGACTGTGTCAAATGCCTTGCTAAAGTCTAGGTAGGCTATGTCCACAGCCCCTCCCTGGTTGACTACTTTTGTCACCCAGTCAAAGAAATCAATTAGATTTGTCTGACATGACCTTCCCATTGTGAACCCATGCTGTCTTGGGTCCTATGCCCCACTGGCCTCTAGGTACTCAACAATTCTTTCCTTCTGAAGTGATTCCATCACTTTCTCTACCACAGAGGTCAAACTGACAGGTCTGTAGTTACCTGCCTCTGTCCTACTCCCATTTTTGTGAAGGGGAATCACATCTGCTTTCCTCCAGTCCTCAGGTACCACACCATCCTCTGATGATTTGTTAAAAAGGGTAGTCAGTGGTTTCACTAGTTCTCCCCTTAATTCTTTTAGAATTTTGGGGTGAATTCTGACAGACCCCATTGCTTTGTCCACCTTCAGTTTTAGGAGCTTTACCCTTTCTTTTGTGAAAGGACTGGGATCAACCACCCTATCCAGAGTGCTTCTGTTGATTGGATTAGGCACCTCCCCTCCTCCTCTTTTGTGAATACTGAGCAGAAATATTCATTCAGTATCCCTGCTTTTTCACTGTCCCTCTCTGTCCACCCACCGTCCATTCTATTCAGCCTCACTATCCCTCCCTTTGTCTTTCTATGCTCCCTGTTGTACCTATAAAAGGTTTTATCTCCCTTCTTAACCAAGTTGGCTATCTTTTCCTCATTTTGGGCCTTTGCTATTCTGACTTCCCTCCCTGCTTCCTTCTGCCTTAACTGGTACAGCTTTCTGCCCTGCTTCTTCTGTGTTTCCTTATACTTTCTGAATGCTACATTTTTCTTCCTGATCTTCCCCGCCACCTCTTTTGAGAACCATAGTGGCTTTTTCTTTCATTTTGATTTGTTTATTTGCTTTACACAAAGGCTTGTTGCCTCTGTGATGGCAGTTTTGATGTTTCCCCATTGTTGCTCCACCGCTTCTTCTAGTCTATTTGCTAGTGCTTTTCTAAGGCACTCTCCCATCTTGCCAAAGTCAGCCCTCCTGAAGTCCAGTACCCTCATTTTTGTATGGATTGACTCTGTAGCTGAGTTTATCAGGAACCACACTGTTTGGTGGTCACTTGTTTCCAGATGGCTACCCACTTCTAGATCTGAGATCCTCTCACTGTCCCATTTATAAGTATGAGGTCTAAGAGTGCTCCCTCATGAGTGGGTTACAAAAGTACCTGTCTGAGGCCTTCCACCTCTAGGGCATCGAGAATGGCCCTGCTCTTGGATGTGGCTGCAGAAAATGTGCTCCAGTTAACATCTGGCATATTCAGCTCTCCCATCAACTGTATCTCCCCTTTCTCTGCCATCCTAAGAATGCCTTCTTTCATATCCTTGTCCATTCCCTCCCCCTGACATGGGGGTCTGTATACAACCCCTGTGCAGATTGTGGTGCCCTTTTCAGTCTCTAAGGTGAACCACAGTACCTCTTCTCCTCCCTGTTTCTCTTTTGTTCAGTTGCTTTTATCCCTTCCCTTACATAGAGAGCTACTCCGCCCCCTCATCCTCCCTCCCTGTCTCTCCTGTAGGTTGTGTACCCTGGTATGTTAACATCCCAGCTGTGGTTCTCTGGGTACCATGTTTCTGTGACTGCTACGATATTGAGGCATCCCTCTTCCATAAAGGCCACCAGTTTATGGAGCTTATTGACCAGACTATGGGCATTGGTACTCATTACACTCCATTTCCTGATGGCCTTACCCCATTTTGCCCCATCCCCATCCTTATTGCCTTTGTCACCTTCTCCATTTACCCCTGCCCTTCTCCCTATCAACATTTCTAACTAGGTGTTAACCTCATTTACTACCCTGACTTTTTTGGGGGGCTAGGATTTCCCTGCTTCTTTCCAGTACCTCACCCCTTGGCTAGTTTAAATGCTTGCCAATGAGGCATTTAAACCTATCGTCTAGGATCCTGGTTCCCTCTCCTGGACAGATGCAGACCATCACTCCAGTATAGGCCTGCATCACTCCAGGTGAAGGCTTGAAATGTCTTCATTAAATTTTCAGGAATGATGATTCCTGTGCCAAAGGTGTGCCTTTGGGTGGTTTTGTGTAAAAACCTATACTGTTTTTGAATTATACCAATTTCTTGGATAATGTTGAACTTCAATCGATAAAAAAGCAAATAGAGTGCAATTAATAAAAAAATGTTTACGGTATTAAGAGGCTGGGATTGAATGAAAGGCAGAGTGATCAATAAAAGAAACATTTGCAAATATTAAGAGGTCATAATTTACTGATGGTGCATAGATAAAAACATACCCATTTCCTACTATTTGCATTCTGTTTCACTGGTGTCCAGTGGCACCCCCCATTCTCCGACCAGCTTGTCTCACCCCTACTTAGATCCCATCCCCAGAATTAGGTTTTATTCTTCCTGGTGTCTAGTGGCACCCCCACCCTCTGACCAGCATATGTCTCCCCAGATCATTTTCCCCAATTCATGTTTTATTCTCCCTGACCAATTTGCCTCCACCACCCCCACACACTGAGATTGCAATCCCCTGATTGGTTTGATGTGACTGTACAATTATGTGGCAAGCTCAATCTTTAAGAAAAATGCACTTGTCAAAAAAAATATATCACAGGTTTAGTTTGATAGGAACTGTGCATTTGGGGAAAAAAATAACCATATTCCTGGTATCTGGTGTGCCCACCCACCACTCAGCTCCCTTCCCTCAAATTATGCTTTATTCTCCCTGGTGTCCAGTGGCATCCATCCACCCTCTGAGCAGCATGTCTCCCACCCCCAGATCCCTTCCCTGAATTATGTGTTTTCTCTGGTGTCTAGTGGCATTCCCCACCCTCTGACCAGCTTGTCCCCACCCCCACTCAAATCCCTTCCCAGAATTAGGCTTTATTCTCCTGATATCCTGTGGCACTCCCCCACCCTCCAACCAGCCTGTCTCCCCACTTCAAATTCCTTCCCCTGAATTATGTTTCATTATCCCTGGTGTCTAGTGGCATCCCCCATCCTCCAACCAGATTATCTCCACCATCCACACACACTAAGAACATGTCCTCCTGATTTGTTTGATGTCACCATACAATTATGTGGCAAGCTCAATCTTTAAAAAAATTGCAGTTGTCAAATAAAGGTTTGCAGGTTTAAGTTGACTGATGGATCATGTATCAGTTCAATCAGAACTATGTGAGTGAAAAAAAATTAAAAAGAAAAACTAATCATTTCCCTGATGTCTAGTGGGCCCCTCACACAACTCAGATCCCTTCCATCAAATTATGTTTTATTCTCCCTCATATCCTGTGGTGCCCCCCCACCCTTTGACCAGCATGTCTCCACCACCTTCACTCACTCAGATCACATCCCCCTGATTTGTTTGTAGAGTTTGGTGAAGTGGCCAAAATTTGCTTCACGAAGCAATTCGCAGAGTAATGAGGACTCCGCAAAGTAATCCTTAATATGAAGTGGAGTACTTCACGTCATAATGAGGAACATGAAGTCCATTGATAACAATGAATTCACATTACTCTGCCTTCCCCCAACTACTTCTGCACCAATTGTAATGCAAAGTACATAGAAATCAATGTACTTCGCATCACTCCGTGTAGTTATTGACCTCCAAGGTGAATTTTGCAGTGATTCATGGGATTGTAGGTCACATGGGCTCTAGACTGTTCTGCACAGCTTCAGTTCTGTGTAGTGTGTGTGCAGTGGTAGATGAAGACAGTTTCCTCTCAGAGCTCTGTGATTCAAATCCTCAACAATCTGTTAAAAAAGCCTTTCTGAGCCATTTTTTTTTTTTTGCTCAAAATTTATCACATCGATTGTAGGAAACCTTCCTGTGCTCATATCATTGAGTATTTATTATTTGTGTGTGGATTTTGAATTTTAATTTAAAACATTCAGTCTGTGTATTGATAGACACTTGAAGTGTGCTTTGGGGGAGGGTCTTATCTCTGGTGGAGGTAGGTTAAAACTGGAAGAAAAAGGCAGTCTTTCTGTTTTGGTTATATTTTTCTTGTATAACTGCATTAATGTACACACAATAATATTTTCAGTATTTCTTGACATTTTGTTTTGCTGATTGTTGTGGTGCAGTAGTCCATAATTTCAGTTTGTTTAAAAGATTTGGTTATATTATTGAAGTTTTCAATTTGCTGCGCATTACTTCTAGTGTGTGTGTGAGTGTGTGTGCGACATGTGCCATCAAATCAGACACATTTTGTTGTGCCACAGGTAATTGTAACAGCCTGCTTTCCATTGCACCTGCATGATTTTGTACTGCTTTGTGGTATCTTGATTTTGACTGTTACTGCAGTGCACTGCACCCCCAAACCGGCAAAAGGTATTCTTTTCAGATTGGATTGTGACTTGTGAGCACTGGTTAAGTGTTGTTGTGACTTTGCGCCTGCATCTCTTCTTGATTGTGCAATGCAATCTTAATATGTCTGTGCTTTTGTATCTGTTTAGTGCCCACTCTCATCTGCAAGCCACAGTTGTTTTTTTAGCTTCACATCCACCCGCCCAGACTGAAAGTTCAGAAATCTAAATTTGTTTAGAATTTTCTTGGTGATCCCTCAAAATGCCTGCAAAGAGACGTGCAAGCAGAGCTGTTTCTGGCCATGGTACTGCTGCCAGTGGCAAGATTGTCCATGGACATGGTGGTACACAGAAGTACATAGCTGATGTCAGTAAATGGATTTCTCCATCAATGCTTTTTACAGTGCAGTCTGTAGCTTCTGTTATAGTTGGAGGAGCTGATGTTGTCCCAGCTGGTGGTGTTAATGCATTTTCTGCTGGCAAGAGCATTGCAGTCTCAAGTTCCACTTCTGACCAATTAACTGTTTCAAAAAATATAGTTGAGTCTAAAGCTGTGACTGACAATGTAGATGACATCATAGTCTGCATTAACATCCCCATGATAGTTGAACATGATTCTGACCCTGGCAACAATAACTCACAATGTCACATTTCTTAGAGCACTGATGAGGTCATGCCTTTGCCATCCAATGATTCAAAGTGTGGTGCAAAAATATTGGGTGATGATGATGATGATGCTGCTGTGGTTGGAACATGTTCTCCACATGACAGCATCCAAGCTCAAAATGTGGATGCAGATGATGTTTATGAATATAATAATGATGTCAGTGACCCCTTTTGGGAATCAGAGAAAAAGAAAGTCAAGGCGGCTGTGTCTGGGTCTGTTGGTGTTAAATCCCCCTCCACAAAAAAGTTGTGATTTAGTGGTTCCTGTTGATGAAAATGATGATGATAGAGTAATAATCATATGAGTCGTGGTGGTCAGTTGGAGTACAAGTGTGTCCAGCATGAAAAATCATGTAGCACACCCCATTTTCAGTGGTTAAAAATGAGTCAATAAGCAGCATTAGGGACATGTTAAAAGTAGGGATCACAATCCCTTGTTTGGGATTTTTTTCTCAAGATGCAAATGATGAGTCAGTTGCAATCTGCCAGCTATACGATGCATGTGTGAGCTGAGATAAAAAGGGGAGTCATCTGGGTATGGGGGAGGCAGCATACACATCTTAAAAACAGACACATGGCATTGTGGACCTGGCACCAGATGGCAGCTAATGCCATAGAGGAGCTTTCACCCTCGTCATCATACTTTACTGAGCATGTTATAGAAACATAGACGTTGATGGCAGATAAGAACCGTAAGGCCCATCCAGTCTGCCCATTTCTTTTTCTACCTTATGAATTTGCCGTTGGCCTTTGCTCTGTCAATGACCTATCTATTCATACTTATCTGTATTGCTCCCTTATGCCTATCCCATGCCTGTTTGAAGCCCTGCACTGTATTCATATCCACCACTTACTGAGGTAGCCATTCCATGCATCCACCACCCTTTCTGTGAAAAATAACTTTCACATTACCCCTTAATCGGTCTCCTCTAATCTCATGCTGTGTCCTCTTGTTCTGCTGTTTTTCTTCTATTGAAACATTTTAGACTCTTTCACCTTGTTAATGCCCTTAAGGTGTTTGAATGTTTCGATCATATCACCTTTCTACCTCCTTTGCTCTAGAGTATGCATATTGAGCTCCGTTAATCTGTTCTCATATGTTTTCTGATGCAGTCCCTGCACCATTTTGATTGCTCTTCTCTGGACTGCCTCAATTTGGTTAATGTCCTTGTGAAGGTGTAGCCTCCAGTACTGCACACAGTACTCCAGGTGGCGCCTAACCAGTGTTTTGTAAAGAGGGATTATTACCTCCCTCTTACGACTTGTGATGCCCCTACTAATACACCCCAACATCCACCTAGCCTTACCTACTGCTTTAGTGGTCTGCTTGGATGATTTCAGGTCATCTGTGATGATGATGCCAAAGTCTCTTTCTTCCCTTGTGACTGCCGGCAGCTGCCCTCCCAGCCTATGGGTGGCTTCAGGGTTTCTCTTCCCTATGTGCATGATCTTGCCCTTCTTTGCATTAAATCCCAGTTGCCACTCTTCTAACCATTTTGCCAGTTTATCCTGATCTCTTCTCATTCTGCCCACCCCACCCCATCTGGATCATTTACTCTGTTGCAGACCTTGGTGTCATCTGAAAACAGACAAACCTTACCCTCCAGTCCATTTGCAATGTCGCTGATGAAGATATTGAAGAGGACTGGCCCCAGGACTGATCCCGGAGGTACCCCACTTGTGACTTGCATCTCTTCTGACTGTATACTGTTTACTACCACTCTGTTTTCTGCCTGTCAACCAGTTTGCCACCCAGTTGACCAACATCTGACCCACCCTAAGTCTACCCAGCTGATTAATCAATATTCTATGTGGAACAGGATCAAAAGCTTTGCTGAAGTCAAGGTAGGTGACATCAACTGCTCCCCCTTGGTCCACCACTCTGCTTACCCAGTCAAAGAAATCTATGAGATTAATTTGACAGGACCTTCCTGTTGTAAACCCATGCTGTCTTGGATCCTGAGCTCCTATGGATTCCAGGTGTTGCACTATCCTTTCCTTAAGGAGTGCCTCCATAATCTTGCCCAGTACTGAGGTAAGACTGACTGGTCTGTAGTTCCCTGCCTCCTCCCTGCTACTACTCTTGTGGAGCAGGATCACATGAGCCCTTCTCCAGTCTTCTGGGACCTCTCCTGTGCTCAGATACTCACTAAACAGTTCTGATAATGGCTCTGCTAGTTACACCCTTATCTCCTTTAGTACCCTGGGAAGTATCACATCAAGTTCCATTGCCTTTTCCACCCTGAGCTTACTGAGCTCTTGCAGGACATTTTCTTTTGTGAAGGGACTACTGCACACCTCCCTCCCCACTGTGTCCATGGTGCTGAGCTGTGGGCCCTGCCCTACCTTCTCTTCAGTAAATACTGAGCAGAAGTATCTATTTAGGATAGATGCTTTTACATAGTCCTCCTCCTCACACGTCCCCTTATCACCTTGGTTCTTAGCAATACCCTCTCTGGACTTTCTCCATTCACTAATGTATCTATAGAAAGTCTTGTCACCTTTTTTTACTGTTTGTGCTAGTGATTCCTTGGTTTAGGCCTTTGCCTGCCATACTGCCTTCCCTGCTTCCCTTAGCAAAGTTTGTTATGCCTCCCTATCTTCACCCGACTGCGATTCCTTATATTTTCTGAAGGCCAGCCTTTTGGCTCTGACCTTTTCTGCTACTGTTTTTGAGAACTAAAGTGGTTTCCTTCTTCTTTTGTACTTCTTTTTCTCTCTAACACAATGGAATGTTGCTTCAAGTATTGCATCCTTAATGCTTGCCCTCTTTGCCTGTACCCCCTCACTTGTATTTCCTCTTGCCAGGGCTAGCTTAACTTTGTTGGCCATCTTATCAAAGTCAGCTCCTCTGAAGTCCCATATGTTTGCCTTGGAATAGGATGGTTTAGTTCTAGTGACCAAATTGAACCTTACCATGTAATGGTCAATGGTCCCAGGTGACCTTCTACCTGGAGATCTGTGATCCTTTCCCTATTAGTCAGTACTAGATCTAGGATAGCCCTGCTCTTGTAGGTTGTTGTATCAGTTGTTTGAGGCCCTCCCCCTACAGGGAATACACTATGTGTCTAGTTGTGGCAGATGTTCCTGCTGGTACTGACCATTCTGTATCTGGCATGTTGAAGTCTCCCATTATCAGAACCTCCCCTTTAACTGTCATGTTTTGTATATCTTCTAACAGTAATGTGTCTATGTCCTCCCCCTAGTCTGGAGGCCTGTAGACAACCCCAGTTCGTATGGCTGTCCCATTTCTTGTTTCCAGGGTGAGCGACAGTTCTTCTGGCTCCTTATATGTATTCTGAATTTCTGTAGATTGATATTTTCATTGACATGAAGGCCACTCCACCCCCTTTTTTGCTCCTGTCTCTTCTGAACAGTACATAGCCAGGTATGGAAGTCTCCCAAGTGTGGTTACTGGTAAACCATGTCTCACTAATGGCTACTATGTCCAGTTTAGCCTCTGTAATTATTGCCTGCAGGTCTGTGATCTTGTTTCCAGACTGTGAGCATTTGTGTACATGATTTTCCATTGCCAGATTTCAGTGTGCTAGTTGTTGGGTGAGGTCTGGCATTTCCCTGTGCATTGTATGGTGCCAGACCTTTTCTTACCTGGTGATGCAAATGAACTACAAACATGCTGAACTCCTGTTTGATCACTAGCTGAGGAAGGAGGGTGTTCTTCCATTTGACGTATGGGGTGCTGCACCCTCCCATTTGCTAGTTTAAATATTCTGCAAAGATATAAAACTTCTGCCCCAATGCACTGACTCCCTCTTTAGTCAGATGCAGTCCATCAAATTTAAAGAACTTTTGCTCTCAAAACTGTTGCCATTTCCCTACAAATTTGTGTCCTTATTCCTGGCACCAGCCCTTGAGCCACATGTTTAGCTCCCCTATCTCCCCCTCTCTGACCTTCAGTCCATCTTCTCCCCCTCTCTCAGACTGGTAGGATCTCAGAGAAGGAGATGCTGGATTAAATGGAAGATAGTTTGCCACCCAACCTGGTCAGGTGTTCCTTGGTCTCCACAACTGACTGGCTGGTGAGATTGTTAGTCCCTATGTGTACCAGGACATCAATGTTCTCTCCTGTTTCCTGTACAATTTTAGCAATGTGGTCAGTGTCTATCCATGCTGATGTACCTGGGAGACATCTGACCATTATTCCTAGCTGGAGATAGGTATCAACTCCTTGAATCATGGAGTCTCCGATGATCAGAAGTTTTTTGGATTTCCTTTTTGCTTTTTCAGTTTTGGTTCCTGTTTTGGGTGAGTTTTGTTGCTCTAGCTCCTGTGCTGTAGTGTCCTGCTCTGCAGTGTCCTCTGCCCTTTGTTTGATTTCAGAGATAGAGGCAGATACCTGTTTGCAGTTTTTATATGGTTTGTGGAGGTTATATGTTGGAGGACACCAAGTAATGGGGCACCCAATTTGCCCCTCCTAACCACCTGCCAATCTCCTGGACCAACTACCCTCTGCGGTCGAGGTGCTCTGTTGAATGTTGGGGAAATGGTGGGCAGTTCTTATCATATAATTCCTCCTGAATATGTGATTTAGGCACACAATCTCTGCCCATGCTGCCTGGAGCTAAGCCCTTAGATTGCCAATGGCCCAGCATGTAGGACAGTGTTGTAAACTCTATAAAAGTGCCCTTCTGAAAAGTGTCCCACAGTACCTGCAGTTAATAGTATCCATTCCAGATAAGTTGCTGGGTTTATAACCTGGTCAGACTAATTAGAAGAAGAAAATGAAAGCAAGTTTGATTTTGTCTTTTTTTTTGCATAACTTGTTATAACAAGTTAAATTACTTGTGCCCCTGTAAATGAGGTCACTGTGAGGATACCTCCTCTGATCCTCCCCTTCCTGCTTTGCTAGGAAATGTCATGCCTGTGCTACCCTATAAAAGGAGCTTAGTGTGGGGTAGTTGGGGATGGGGTGTGGGTGGCTGGGTCCTTCCCCTGCCAAAAAGAAGCACCATAGATGAAAGAAACAATGTGGTAAGAGCAGAAACAATCAGCCAGCAACAAATGCAGTAGCCTGAAAGCTTATCCTAATGATAGATAAAACTGTAAAACCCTAAAGCACCACCTGTAATAATTTAGCAGAAGATATACCCTATAAGAAACACTTTGCTATAGAGAAAATAAAGCAGTAACAAAAGATATACCTTGCAAAAGACAATTTGAATCAGAAGATTACAGCAGTAATCTGTAAGCACACACCTGTAGGCACATCCTGTAATAATGCAGCAGAAGGTATACCCAGCAGCAACAATTTGAATCAGAGAAAAATAAAGCAATAAAATATTAGCAGCAAACAGTAACAATCCCTATGAGTACAATGGCAGAAAAAGGGGAGATATTGTTGATGGGGGACCTGAATATGTCAGATGTTAACTGGAGCACCTTTGCTGCAGCCACATCCAAGAGCAGGATCATTCTTGATGCTCTATAAGGGGCATGCCTCAGACAGCTAGTATTGGAACCCACTCAGGAGGGAGTGATCTTAGACCTGGTACTCTCAAATGGGGATGGAGAAAGAATCTCAGATTTAGAAGTGGGTAACCATCTGGGAACAAGCAACCACCAAACAGTGTGGTTCATGATAAACACAGCCATACAATCAAGCCACACAAAAGCAAAAGTATAGGACTTTAGGAGGGCTGACTTTGGGAAAATGTGAGAGTGCCTCAGAAAAGCACTAGCAAACAGGCAAGAAGGAGGGGTGGAGGAACACTGGGGAATAATCAAAACAGCCATCACAGAGGCAACAAGCCTTTGTGTAAAGCAAATCAACAAAACACAACAAAGAATAAAAATACTATGGTTCTCAAAAGAGGTGGCGGGGAAGGTTAAGGAGAAAAGGACAACATTCAGGAAATATAAGGAAACACAGAAGGAGCAGGACAGAGAACTTTATCATTTAAAGCAGGAAGAGGCAGGGTAGGCAGTCAGAATAGCAAAGGTCCAAACCGAGGAAAGGATTGCCAACTCTGTTAAGAAGGGGGCTAAGACCTTTTATAGGTACATTAGGGAATGAAGAAAGACCAAAGGAGGGATACTGAGGCTTAATAAAGGGGAGGGAACATTGGCAGAGAGTGACAGTGAAAAAGCAGGGATACTGAACGAATATTTCTGCTCAGTATTCACAAAGGAAGAGGAGGAGGAGGTACCTAAAGCCAAACAAGAGAAACACTCTGAAGACAGGGGTCAATACCAGTCCATTTACAGAAGAAAGGGTTCTGAAAGAACTAATAAAATTGAAGGTGGACAAAGCAATGGGGCCTGATGGGATTCACCCAAGAATTCTAAAAGAACTAAGGTCAGAACTAGTGACACCGCTGACTACTCTCTCTAACAAATCATGGGAGGATGGGGTGGTACCTGAGGACTGGAGGAGGGTAGATGTGATTCCTCTTCACAAAAGTGGAGCAGAACAGAAGCAGGAAACTACAGACCAGTTAGTTTGTCATCAGTGGTAGGAAATTATGGAATCACTTCTGAATGAAAGAATTGATGAGTACCTAGAGGTCAGTGGGCCACAGGACCCAATGCAGCATGCATTCATAATGGAAGGTCATGTCAGATAAATCTTATAGATTTCTTTGTCTGGGTGACCAAAGTAGTAGACCAGGGAGGGCTGTGGACACGGCCTACCTAGATTTTAGCAAGGCATTTGATACAGTCCCACACACAAGATTAATACAAGTTAGCCAGCCTTGGAGTGGGTCCCAAGGTTGTACCCTGGATAAAAGTTGGCTAGACAACAGGGACGTAAAGGGTAGTAGTAAACGGAGTCCACAGTGAAGAAAGGAGGGCTACTAGCAGGGTACCACAGCATTCAGTACTGGGACCGATCTTTTTTTTTTTTCAGTTAATAGTTTTTATTAAGTTTTTAAACTTAGAGAACAGTATTGTGCATACATACATGGTAACACATTACATCAGAGAAGGACCTTACAGCAAAATGGCTATAGTATGCCAGTATGCATATCATATGCTCTATACATTTCAATTATGATGGATTTAGCAGGGGTAGGAGGGGGAAGCCCTCACATCTCTGTACTATTATATAGAAAAATAAAACCATCAGCAAAGCAACACCAAGCTTGAATGTTAAGACTGGGTATCTAGTAAAGTAAGGAAGCGCATACACACTGCTAG
The DNA here is from genome assembly GCA_016271365.2 of Neoceratodus forsteri. Classification (NCBI taxonomy): domain Eukaryota; kingdom Metazoa; phylum Chordata; order Ceratodontiformes; family Ceratodontidae; genus Neoceratodus; species Neoceratodus forsteri. The sequence goes on along the minus strand of CM028132.1, from coordinate 1,057,887,705 downwards.
GGTTAGAAGAATAAAATAGGAACATGGCTTGTTACATCACATCAAAATTAAGAGTCTCACATCCCGGAGTATTTTAAGAATAACACAGATTATAAACCACCAAAAAGGGTTCATCATATACCTGTTCTAGGCTTCAAATAGGTTAGGCAGGGGGCCCAGCATGATGCATGAGTCGCTAACTTATTGAGTGTTTATTTATTTAGCTTTTGTTAACCAGGTAAGTACACTAGACAAGACAATTGCCTATTTTCAGGTATGACCTGGGAGAGTGCAGGAATTACAGATATGGATACATAGGACAAAATGGTACAGATTAGAAACAGCTTACAAGTGGGCCGGCCCGCCGGCGCAGTGGTAGGGCTACTGCTTGTGATGCCAGTGACCTGGGTTCAGGAACAGACTTGGGCAGCTGGAGGGCCGGCTAGGGGAAGGAGGATTGAGCACCCAGTGGCTGCTCTCCTCCTCCTCCAGGTGGGATGGGATGCATGTCCCGCTGTGATACTGCCACCTGGGTGACCACAGGTGGAGGTGCAGTGAGACTGCACACAGCAGGGTGGGAGGACGTCTGCCGGGAGCCGGAGCATCAAGCACATCGTGACGTGCTCCGCCCCAGGCTTCCCTAGTGTGCGGATGTCCTGAGGGCTGGGAGAAAAATGGAAAAATCCTACACCAGGCTCCCGTAGACGGGACCCGGTCGACCCAAGAACACCCATAGCCAGGCTCCATAGAAGGGGCTGGCAAGCCTTCCAATGCAGACTTAAGGACTAAGAGAGGGGAATGTGGGTCCCCCCTCTCCGCCCCGCCCGGGGGGTAAACTGAGGCAGGATGGGGACAGGCTGGCTGGTACCTGGAGGGAGATACCTGGGGTGGGACTACAGGAGCATACATGACCTAGGGATCCCAGAAGAGAGGATCCTGGTTCAGTGAGGAGGGTAGCAAAAAAAAAAAAAAAAGAAACAGCTTACAAGTCTTGTGAGGACAGCATGATACAGATTAAAACAGCTTACAAATTTTTGTAAGGCATAGGTTTATACAGTATGTACACAACAGAATAACACATATAGCAACTAAGAGCAGTACAAGAGAGATACATAAGATACAACACTATTTACAACTTAAAGACCTCAGGGAGTTGAGTCTTTTGTCCAGGAATACATCCAGGAGAGAGGAGTGCTGTGATAGATCACGGGGGTTTGGGGTAACCACAGGCTGAAGAAAGTTTGAGGTGGTTCCATAGGGTGGATCAAAGGCATGCCTGTGAGTGGGAGGAGCAGACCTGGGCAGGGAGTGTTTAGTGGGACATACGATCAAGTGTGGCAAGGAGGGTGAGAGCATGTTGGAGTTCTGATATAGTGGGGATTTCGTTAGATCTCAACTGTTAAAGTATAAGTCGTTTGGCAGAAATACTAAGCAGGGCCAGCTAACGGATGAGGTAGGGTTTAATATAAAATCCAGGAGCGGGTATGCCCAGGATCCATAAAAGGGGGTTTGGTGGATTTGCTAGCACAGGACATCCTTGGCTAGTTGAACAACAGCTTGCCAAAGGGAGTCAGCAGGGAGCCATGCCAAATAATGTGAAAGTGATCTCCCACTTGAGCCTGACATCTCCAGCATAGATTAGTATTCAGAAGCTTTGCTTTATACAGTACCGCTGGCATTCTGTATCAGTGGTGCAGCACCTTATTTGAATAAGTTTGCTATGGGCATCTGGGTAGCTAGAGTGCACCAGTTTCCAGCAGAGATCCCATTGGGTGTCATCTAGTTTAATATTCATTGCCTTTTCCCATTTTGATTTTGAGACCCCAGATTGAGAGGGGATACTCCCTCTAATATCTGCATATATTTTACTGGCTTGTCCCCTAGGAAGCTTAAGCCAGGCAGAGATTCTTTGAGGAGTAGTCTGAGTTAGTGGGTTAGGTTTGAGGATTGTGGTTACAGAGCTGTGGAGCTGTAAGTAACTCCAAAAATCCACTTTGCTTAAGGTGTTTGTACTAGGGCTTGAAAGGATTGCAGTCTTGAGCCCATTTCATCTAGAATATCTGCCATTACTTTAATGCCAGCTTGCTCCCAATAAGGCCAATGGACAGTTTTATTGTCTATCAAAATACGCTTGTTATGAAAGATAGGTGTGGGATAGTTGGGTTGGGATTAGCTCTAATCCTTTTGTGGACCTTATGCCTGATATTAATCACTGGCATTATAGTGGAGAGGGCTCATAGTGACTTAGGTAGTGGATTGTATACCAGAAGAGGGAGGCTATGGACCTGAGCTATGGCCTTTTCCATATGGAGCCATTCGGGAGTCTGGGGTCAAAGTGGTGAACCATTTCAGGGACTGCACCACTGAGTAGGCCCATGTATATTCTTCAAGCCAGGGGAGGCCCTAGCCAACTTCCCTCCAGAGAGAGCGAAGCCTACCCCTGCTGTATCGGGGTTTTTTGTCTTCCCAAAGAAAATTATCCACAACTTTGTCAATAGTGCGAAGCCATTTGGGGGGGGGCTAGAGGAATATGGGAGAGATGATACAAATGTTTTGGGATAGCAATCATTTTTAAAGCCGCTGTTTTCCCTGCCAGGGTAAGGTGAAGCAGTCTCCATCTATCCACTTCCATTTTAAGGTCAGCAACCAAGGGGCTGAGATTGAGGTCCCAGATTTTGGACAAATCTGAAGAAATATGAATGCCGAGGCATTTAAGGGAGTTTGGGGCCCAATTCAGTCCAAAGAGAGATGAGCAGTGTTGTGTACATTTTGAATTGAGAGGTAGTATTTTGATTTTGGATACATTTATCTGAAGGCCAGAAGCAGTTGCGAAGTCGGTTAGAAGTAGGAGTAGGGCCGGGAGAGCTGCTACAACATCCATGATGGGGACCAGAAGATCATCAGCATACATAAGTGTTGTATAAGTCTGAGTCCTGATAGAGATGCCATGAATAAGTGGGTGGTGTTGGATGGCTGCTGCTAGTGGCTCAGCTGCTAAAATAAATAAAAGAGGGGAAAGAGGGCATCCTTGAAGAGTGCCCCACCAAGCAGGAAGGTGCTGGAGATTACCGCGTTGGACCGGATCCTGTCCATTGGTTGGTGGTACATGCCATGATCCATTGTCAAAATAGGGGGCCGAAACCAAACCTCTGCAGCACTCACTCTAAGTAATCCCATTCCAGGGAGTCGAAAGCTTTCTCAAAGTCAACAGCAATGACTACTGCAGGGGTGGGGAGAGATTTAGCCTGGTAGATAATATTAAACAGCGATCTGAGATGGTCCCAGCTCAGATGCACGGGCACAAAGCTCACCTGTGAAGGGTGGATAAGCGAAGAAAGAAGGGGGCTAAGCCTAAGAGCTATAACTTTTGCAAAAATGTTGCTGTCTGTATTAATTAAGGAAATCAGACGGTAGCTTGAAGGGAGCGTGGGGTCTTTACCTTCTTTGGGAAATATGGTAATAGTCACTTCTTGAAGGGTAGGAGGGAAAATAGCTTTCTGTAGCGCCTCATTATAGACCTGCGTGAGGAGGGGGGGCAACCTGAGGGGCCAGTATCTGCCACAGCTCAATTGGGAAGCCATCCCTTCCCAGGGTCTTGCCCACATTGAGGCTTTTAATGGCTATTGTGACTTCCTCAGGTGTATTAGGAAGATCTAAGGGCTCTGCTTGGGAGGGTTGGAGATTGGAAAGTTGAAGCGAGGTCAAGAAAGTGTTTATTGAGGCATCAGTCTGGGTTTTAGTGGAGGAGTATAATTCTGAGTAAAACTGTTTCATAATACCATTAATAGAGTTAGAGTCAGTACAGATTGTGCCAGACCGGTCTCTCAGATCAGTGATATGGCATTCTGCCTGTTGTTTTCAAAGGAGGTAGGCTAAAAGTTTGCTGGCCTTTTCCCCCCCTTCCCAATATTCATGGCACAACCGTAGCATGGCCAGTTCAGCCTTGCGGGTTAGCGAATCATTAATCTCCATACGAGTAGAAAGCATGTCTTTATATATTAAGAAATCAGCTGCAAGACGAGGCAGCTGTTTAGCCCAGGTTTCTAAATCTTTTAGCCTACCTTCCAATAAGATAAGGAGATGTTCCCATTTTTTTTGGCAAAGGGATGTGAAACCAATTATAGCCCCACTGAGGGTGACCCTGAGAGCCTCCCTAGCGGTGCTTGACGAGGTATCCTAGGGGATTTTTGATTAGAAAAGAGCTGTTTCTGAAGTTATCCAGGGAGCAAATAGTGGATCCTTAAGCAAAAGGGGTCTAGTTTCCATTTAGTAGATTTACATGGTCGCAAACCCCATAAAATATGGAGATGTACATGGGGCATGATCCGAGATAACTTTAGGCATGATCGAGAGTCTACTGTAGTCTGACAGATGTCAGCGACACCAGCCAGAAGTCAAGTCTGCTATGAGAGCCATACACCACAGAAGTGAAGGAATAATCCTTCGTCTGCAGATGGAGAGTTCTCACACATTGTCTAGGCCTATTTCCGTTATCAGCTGGTGCAAGGCTAAGCAAGCTTTAGGGTGCTGTTCTAACATGGAGACACTGTGATCTAATTGGGGCACCAGTACCAAATGGAAATCCCCTCCCAAAATGGTGGGGACAGGGTCTGTAGATATGGAGCTTATCTCCTGTGCTAATGAATGAAAGAAGGAGGGACTATCTTCATTCAGGGTATAAATACATACGAAAAGTAGGGGCCCCTCAGGGGTTGCCATTAGTGCCATCAGCCACCTGCCCTGAGGGTCTGAACGGGTCTGCAAGCATTTCCAAGTGAGTGACTTATGAATAAGGATGGCCACCCCTCTCTTTTTAGTTGTAAAGGTGGCGGAGAATACCTGCCCTACCCAATCTTTTACTAACCTATCGTGGTCTTATTTGGTCAGCTTAGTTTCCTATCAAAAGGCCAGCATGGCCCTCAGCCTTTTCAAATGAGATAACCTCTGTTTATGTTTGACCAGGGTAATTAAGCCCTGCACATTCCAGGAGTATGCATGAAGGTCAGCCACAATTAAAGTGATAAAAATTGGTGCTAGATACCTTAACAGCATCATAGGATGAGCAGGCTGTGGTCACAACTGGACTTCCCCTCCTGAGACTCTTCAAAACATTTACCCATATACCTAAAATGAACCCTGCAGTATTTTGTTTGAACAGATACTTAGAACAAACCCAGTCTATGAACAATAATATCCAGAAAGATGGGCTAAACAGCCCACGTATATGTCTAACTATATACAACATTGTACCTATCCGGTAACTTACATTAGATGGAGGCCAGCGGTTAGACCAGAAGATCAGCTTCCATGGCCATCCATTGTCCTCTCATGGGGTGGGTATGTAGTTGGAAGAAATGGAACACTGCAAGGATGGCAGCTCCACGTGTTCGCTAAATGGCAGCAGGCATCTCCTGCTCCGTGCCTTGTGAGAGCATAGGAGGGAGAAAGATAAGAAGTGCTGGGGGGCCAAATCAAGCTGTGCATAGCCAAAACCAGTATAACATATTTAAGGGGTGTCAGGGAGGAAATTCCTCCAACTACCACACGGGAGCTGAAGACCTGCGATGTGCCAGAGAATATTGGTGAATTTGTGGACAGGTTAAATTGCCTAAAGATGAGGAGCTCTAAATGATCTGTGCTGTATTTATGCTAGGCCTCCTAAATAAGGAGAAGACAGGGTAGAACACACAGCAAAATATAAATAACTGAAAGGCACGATCATTCTCCTTGTCTCTGATCACATCAAAATTCAGGGTGAGCATTGGCACTGCAAGGGGAGTGAGTTTTAGAGCAGACTAGATACAAAACTGCCCATTATGCACATCTGATGTTACCCACAGGATAAAACATCTGAGACATATCCCTATTCGTTGCTAGTTTCCCAAAGCGTGCATCAAAATTTTCAGTGTCCAGCTTGTAGTTGTGGTCTTCATTCTGATGATATCAGTCCCTGCAGGTTTGAGATGGGACCATTACGAAGCTCCCCTGTAGCGCTGGCAGTGATAGCTGGTTGTTCCCGGAGAGACGGGACTGCTTGTTCTTTCCACCTCCAAATAATCCCCTCTAACAGTCTTTACCGTGTAATGTAGGCAAGAAGAAGGGAGAAACAACACCAAATCCGCCCAAGAAGATGAGGTGGGACATTCAGCAACCAGAGTATTTTCAGTTCCCAATGAGCGGCCTAGCCATACGGCTATGAAGGACTGGCTCCCTAGCTCTGCCAGTTAGAACCCAAATAGTAGTGCAAGTGAGTGGAAAAAAAAAACACTTATCTGTTCAATCAGGGAGGCAATTCCTCGGCCAGTTGTGAGTGCTCATGTCTTGATTCCTCAGAGGGTGGGGAACGCAGATGGGATGAAACTGATGGCACAGGGGGGATTTGTTCCAAAGGGTCCGACTTAGATTCCACCACCACCACTACGGCCCAGGATCTTGGCAGAAGTAGGGGCCTTCTGCAGAATGGTCTGTTTCATGTGCTGACTGGTCAGAGAGGGTGGTCAGAGGGGCATAGCAGTTGGGCAAATACAGATGTTGCAGGTCATCAGCCACATCTTCTTGGGCTTCTTGATTGGTTTGCCTGACAATTGGGTGCGGCCGTTTTTTGTGCCGCTGCAGCGGGTGGTGTTTCCTGCTTCCTGGAGGTAAGGATGCTTCAAAGCAGAGCATTGAGGGCTGGGGAGACTGCGGTGGGGGATCTAGTGGACACCTCCATGTGGAGAGAAGGATCTGGGGGGGGCTACCAGATGTACGAAACAGTTCCGGGTCTCTGAAATCTTGCAGGTGCTCTTTTCAGAGAAAATCCATCAGGCTTTCTGGAGTAGAGAAGAAGGTAGGAGAGCCCTTGATCATTACCCACATGGTAGCAGGGTAGTGGAGCAAGAAAGATATCCAGTGGGCATGCAATATTTTCCTGCAGGGCATTTATGCCTTGAGCCGCTCGGTGAGATCTCGGGAATAGTCCTGAAAAATTTGGATCGTATGTCCTTGCCAAGAAATAGAGCCCTGGTCCCTTGCTGCAGCGGTGATCTGTTCCTTTTGCTGATAATCCAGGAACCTGTCTAGAACCAGCTTGGGAAGTGGAGTGAGAGAGTGATGGGCCCGCTCAATCTGAACAGTAGTATCCAGAGGTGGGCCAAGAATATGAGGCAATACATCTTGTAAAAAAATGCTGTATCTTGTTGTTCAGCCCCTTCAGGAAACCCTACAAATTGTAAATTATTTCGTCGGCCCCGATTTTCCAGGTCATCCATCTTATCTCGTAAAAGAGATATATAAGGTGGGCCTGATCCCGAGTTGTAGCTGTGAGCTCCTGCAAGGCCACATCATGAGCTTTTAGATGTCTGTATGAAATATTCTGGTTTCGATAGTCTACAGTGTCTTTGTATTAGCATTAAGAGCTACAGTCATTTGAATCATCTGCACCATTAATTGAGAAAACATGTGCTCCATTGTTGCAGGTTCAGCTTGAGCAAAGGAGAAGGACACCATCCTGAAGGCCCCGGCTAAAGAAGTAGTGAGGTGGTAGCACCACCACCAGAATAGGAAAATGAGATTGCAGATACGCAGACGGTGAGTTCCTCTTCTTTTCTTATATAGTCTAGAGAAATTTATGGCCCTCACAGCAGGATGTTGCAAGATAAAGCCCACAGGACAGGGAGCTTAGAAACTATGCTGCCAACTTGGTTAGAGGCTAAACCACCGGACTGATCCTTTTTAATGTCTTTATAAGTTACACTGCAGAGGAACTGAAGGAAAAGTATGTCTCTTTACAAACGACACAAAGATCTGCAACAGGGTTGATACACAAGATGGAGTGGAAACGACGAGAAGGGACTTGGCATGGTTGGAGGAATGATCAAATGTATGGAAGCTCAGATTCAATGTAAAGAAGTGCAGGTAATGCACCTGGGAAACAAAACCCAGGAGATGACTACATAATGGGGGATGAGATACTGACAACAGTAAAAGTGGAAAGGGACCTTGGTAATTATATCAGATGAGCTAAAGGTGGGCAAGCAATGTGAGAAGGCAGTAAGGAAGGATGGGGATACTGGGATGCGTAGGGAGAGGTATCAATAGTAGAAAACAGGAAGTTGTTATCCTCTGTACAGACAGTTGGTGAGACCCCATCTGGAGTACTATGTGTAGTTCTAGAGACCCCATCTCCGCAAAGACATAGACAGAGTGGAGGCTGTGCAGAGGAGGGCAACCAAAATGGTGCAGGGTCTGCACCAGAAGACATACGAAGAAAGACTAAAGGAGCTTAATATGTATACCCTTGAGGAAAGAAGGGAGAGAGGGAACATGATAGAAACTTTCAAGTACCTCAAGGGAATCAGCAAAGTCCAAGAGGGCAGTATCTTTCAGAAAAAGAGATGTGCAAGAACAAGGAGGCACAATTTGAAGATGGGGGGTGGCTCAAAGGGAATGTGAGGAAGTATTTTTTTCACAGAGAGGGTTGTGGATGCATGGAACAGCCTCCCTGAGAAGGTCATGGAGTCATGAACAGTGGGGGAATTCAAGAATGCATGGGATATACATAAGGCAGTCCTAATAGGGGGTAGGAAGAAGTAAGCTGTTGGTTAACTATTGTCTGCAGCTTATCTGTTAGGTAGGGAAATGGGCAGACTAGGTGGGCCAAGCGGTCCTTATCTACCATCAAATTCTATGCTTCTAAAAGAAAATAATAACACACAGTAAATCTAACTAGTCAGAAGAAGACTTAATCATTTTCCTTGCTCTAGTAAGGTTCTTTGCTCTGTCCATTGAAGCAACCTAGAAGAAAAGAGTTCAGGTGAAGCAATGTGCCTAGCCAGCAAACCTAGTCTTCCACCCCAAGATAACAACTAACCTGACCTTTTAACTTTTCCTTCTGTTGGACGTTACTAACAGTTTGTCACCTCCACACCCACTTACACCTAATCCCGTCAGAGCTGTGGGAGGAAGCAATTAGCTCCTTCAATGTGAGAAGGAGACTGCAACACCTCTGAGACAAACCAAAAATCTTTCAGCGAAAAAAAAAAATAAAATAGTGGCAAACAGTGATTTTGCTTAGCCTAATGATAAAAAGTCACAAAAAATGTAAGCACCATCTGTAATAATTTCACAGAAGATGCACCCTGAAAGAAACATTTTGCTTCAGAGAAAAATAAAGCAGTAACAGAAGGCATACCTTGCAAAAGACAATTTGAATCAGAAGATTACAGCAGTAATCTGTAAGCACACTTGAGGCACACCCTGTAATAATTTAGCAGAAGGTGTACCCAGCAACAACAATTTGAATCAAAGAAAAATAAAGAAATAAAATGTTAGCAACAAGCAGTAACAATCCCGGTGAGTACAAAGAAAATAATAACACACAGTAAATCTGCCTAGTCAAAAGAAGCCTTAATCCTTTTCCTTGCTCTGGTAAGGTTCTTTGCTCTGTCCTTTCAAGCAACCTGGAAGAAAGGAGCTCAGGTGAAGCCTTGCCAGCAAACCTAGTCTTCCCTTCCATGAGTGTAAGACCAAGTAGGAATGTCTGCAGCAGCAATGAAATAACACTAGAAATTATTACAGGCATGATGAGGGGAGGATTATGATTTAGAAATGTTGTCAAGTGGTGGTCAGAGTAACAGTGTTGGTGGTCAATGCATAATGTCCAGTGCAAGTGGTACATCAACCCCTGTATGTAAAATGGGGAAAATAACTTCATTTGTGGACTTGTCACCTGTGCATCCCTCTTTATCACATGTCCACACCCCACCCACGGCCATTCACAGAGCTGAACCATTTGTCACACCCCAAGCAAAACGTGTAAGTCAGCCCATGTTGGAGAGTGTTTTTGCCCATAACCGCCTGCCTGCCTGCCTGAAGCATGTGACCTACACTTTGTAAGCCATGTGATGTGTGTGGGCTACCTGTGAATTTTCACTCCGCCTTAAAGCGGAATAAGGCGGAGTGCACAATGCGGAGTCATAATTACAATGCAAAGTGGTGAAGTGAGGGTTTAAAATGGGCACTCTGCATAGTGAAACACTAATGTGAAGTGACCACTTCATGACCACTTTGAGAGCAGAATTTTACTTTGCTGCATCTCTTTTTCTTTGATGTGACTGTACAATTATGTAGGCAAGCTCAATCTTTAAAAAAATGCAGTTGTAAAAAACAAATTGGATGTTTAATTTGATTGACAGATCATGTATCAGTTCAATCAGAACTGTGCAATTAAAAAAAACTAACCATTTCCTGGTGTCTAGTGACCCTCCCCCACCACTCAGATCCCTTCCTTCAAATTATGTTTTATTCTCCTGGTGTCTTGTGACACCTCCACCTCCAACCAGCATGTCTCCCCACCCCTCAGGTCCCTTCCTCTCAATTACATTTTATTCTCCTTATTGTCTAGTGACACCCCCATCCTCTGACAAGCTCATCTCCAACACTTCCCACACACTCAGATTGCATCTCCCTGATTTATTTGATCTGACTCTACAACTATGTGGCAAGCTTGATCTTAAAAAAAATCAGTTGTCAAAAAAGTTTGCAAGATTAATTTGCTTGACCTATTGTGTATTAGTTTGCTCTGAAGTGTGCAATCAAAAAAAAGACCTAACCATTTCCTTGGTGCCTAGTGTCCCCTCCAGTCAGATTCCTTCCCAGAATTATGTTTTAAAATCCCTGGTGTATACTGATATCCCACCACCCTCTGAAAAACTTGTTTTCCCATTCCCAAACACTCACATTGTGTCTGGTCAGATAAAAACAAACAAGTAAAAAAACCAGCGAAAACAAGTGGTCATATGCTGTAAATAACTGGTTATGAATATTGAAGGAAAAAAAAAAAAAGTCGATAAAAATAAAAAACATTCACATCTTGTAAATTTCCTTCTGGCCCTCAGAGCACCAGCATTATGGTGCTGGGCAATCAGGGCACCAAAGGTGAGATGCACCCTCCCCATCCCCCAATGTCTGCTGACCCCCTGAAATGAATTTATCAAGCACAATGACATTTGTCAAGTATACTAGGGCTCAGATATTCAAAAGGATTGTGCCATGCACAACAGAGTTTCACCTGCGCAAGTCCGAAAATGCGCCATTCTGCGATATTCAGCGGGAGGCACCTGTGCTGCCCAAATTGCAATGCGCAAGAGCGCAATGGTAATGAATGCATGCACAACTGTAGGGGGAGGAACCGTGAATAAATGGCGCAGTGCGATATTCAGCAGCATGCACCATGTGCAATAGGGGACCAAGTGGAAGTTGCCACGATAGCGGAAATGATCCAAAATAAAAAAGGAACAAGAGAGAGGTGCAAGAACGCTATAGGGAAGCCAGAGGTGGGAGCAAGGTGACAGCAACAGAAAAGAGGGTAGTAGTGATTGGGACTGGAAAGGAGCAGGACAGGGCACCTGGGAACAAACAGCAATGAGATAGGAGTGGGGAGCCTGTGCCACTGTGCAGGAGAGACAGGGGAAGTGCCACAGTGGACTGAGGGCAGTGGCAGTGGACAGGACAGCCAAAGGTTGGAGGTGTACCTGGTGCAGGGTGAGCATCAAAAAGGACAGCGGGGGGAATGGGATAACAGCTGCCGGGGGGGAACACCATCAAGGGACTTGGCCAGTGCCACCTTTCAGATGGAGGCGGTAATGAGGGAGTGTGAAAAGGCAGGCAGCAGGGGGGCATGGCCATGGAAGGGCCCATCGGTGGTATGCGCCCAACAGGCGGTACCGAGCCCACACCACCTTCGAGCACTACAGTGATACAGAGATTGTGGGCCGGTACCGCCTGAACTGGGTGATCCTGAGGTAGCTCTGTGAGCTGTGCAGTGATGAGATGCAGGCACCCACACGATGGAGCCATGCTCTGTCAGTGGAGACAAAGGTAACAGCTGTCATGTGCCTGCTCACCATGGGCACCTTCCAGAGACCAACAGGGGACACAACAGGCATAACCCAGTCGGCCGTGTCACGCCTACTCACACAATTCCTTAGCGCACTGCTGCCACATGCTGCGGAGTACATCCATTTTCCCAGCACACAGGCAGAGTGCACAGCACACATACAAGAGTTCCACAGGGTAGCACGTTTGCCTGCCATGCTTGGGGTCGTTGACTGCACCCATGTGGCCATCCACACACCACCTGGCCTGGAAGGTGCCACCTACATCAACCGGAAGGGCTATGCCAATATCAACTGCCAGGTGGTGTGCGATGCTAGGGGGCGCATAACCAATGTCTGTGCCACACACCTTGGGGGAGCACATGATGCCTTCATCTGGCACCAGTCTGCACTGTGCCACAGGTTCGAAAGTGGGGACATCCCCACTGACCATCTAGTGGGTGAGTATGCAAATCACGCAGGATGACATGGATTTTGGGGGTGCATAGTCAGGGGTGCCATGGGCACTGGCCTTGACGGCCCATGGCAGAGCAACGCTGACCACCATGCTAATGTCCACCCTCTACACACAGGTGACAGTGGCTATCCACTCCATCCCTGGCTGCTCACACCATACCGGTGGCCCGCGACCCCATCATAGCAATGGTACAATGAGGCACATGCCACCACACGCAATGTCATAGAGTGGGTGTTCGGGATGCTGAAGGCACGTTTCCGTTGCCTGGACATGTCTGGTGGTGCCCTACAGTACAGCTCCTCGAAGGCCTGCAGGCTATTCCTGGCCTGTTGCATCCTGCACAACATGGCCAATGACTGTGGGATAGCTGTAGAGGTCAAAGAGGGGGACAGCGATGGGGACGATGAGGACGCCAGTGCAGACAGTGATGGGCAGTCCCCCCTTGGGTGAAGGGACCCCTGCCTGATCCAGATATCGCAGCTGCACCGGGACACCGTCACAGAAGAGCACTTCAACCAATCCAGGTAAGTCATGGGGCCATGTGAAACTACCAATGGCAAGGGCGCAGCCCACAAACTCGCATGGACGAATCCCAGGGGCACATGGTGGCAAGGGAATTGGCTGAGCATGGAACTGCACATGCTGTCAGAGATGGGAAAGGCCTAACATGACACGTGGTCACACACACACACAGACACACACACACACCCCCCACAAGACATGCACAAGGGGTAGGAGGCATGCCGACCCCGACTGCTACCCCTAGCCACACACAGGTTCACAGATGACCATGCCCAGTGCCGATCATTGTGCATGTCTCAGATGCTGGGCACCATTGCACAGTGGCAGACAGCACAACACAAACATCATCATGCACACGCCACAGCGGCCAGCAGCCGTGAGGGTGTGTACATGGACCGTGTGTGTGTGCAGGGCTGGGTACCCCACCCGTGCATCTCACATTGAACAACACACTGCACACAGGGCAGCATCAGACAGTAGCCAAGGTGGGAGACAAGTCAGTCACGTGGCACACTGCCACGGCCACCATGGATGCGTGGGTGGCTCCACCAAGACCTGCCAGCCATGACAGGCTGACCATTGGCCTCATGGGGTGGCACCAACAGTCCCCCAGGGGTGACGCTGCGGGAACGTGACTGTGTTTGAGCAGGGGTCTGCAGCTCACCGAACATGCCTGTGCCAAGCTTGCTCGGGATGCCCACAGCTGAACCCGGTGTCGACATGGAGGGTGTCGCACAACGCCGGGAATGGGGGGTGGACATGACACTGCACAGTGTCTGCGGTGCATGGGCAACAAACTGTGTGCCCAATGTGGCCATGACAGCTGTGAATGCATGTGTCTGCCTGTCAATGGCAGCGGTCACATCCTCCAGCTGCCGGGCCATCTCTACCAGGAGCAGAGCATGGTCTCTGCTGCACCGCTCCTCTGCCTGGTGCAGAACCGCACTGAGTGCATCCACCACCCTGACATGCTGCGACTGCTGATCCACGGAACCCTGGAGTAGTTGGCTGTGCTCATCAAAGTGGTCATCTGCCGGATCGGCATGACATCCCTCTTGGTGTTCCTGGCCCTGATGGGCATCACCCCTTGATGATGGGCACTGCACAGCAGAGCCATGCCGGGGAATGGCCACATACGGTGAACTGACGCTGCCCCCCAACACTGTCCTCCCATCGCGATTGGCCAACTGCTGACACTGCCCCTCCTGCCACCGCTCACCAGGGCTCAACGGTGCCACCGCAGCGGCCACAACAGCCCCACCGGCCTGGATGTACACCAGTGCTGCCCCACAGGTGCAGACAGACACAGGCTGGGACTATGATGTCATGCAGGCCTCCACGGCGGCACCACCCATGGATATGCCCATGCTGTTATCTGCTGTGGGGCCATCCTGCATCCCACACATATCACTGTCCATGATGTGAGCTCCATCATCATCGGTGATGGATCTGGCACCAGTCCAACTCTCAGCATGCTGGCATCTATGGACGCTGTCACACTGGGACATGGGCAGGGCCTCCTCCACACGAGCTCCACCAACTTCAGTCCAGACAGACAGGTGGGTACACTGTTTTCCTGACCCTTGGACACCTGAGGAGGTGGATGGGTGCTCCTCTGTGTCCAGGGGATCACCCTCAGTGGACGAACCTACCACCGCTGACCCATGTAGATGCTCAGAAGCTGTAAGGGAACACAGTAGCATTAATGCCTTTGCCCTAGCCTGTGGCATTCCCCCCACGCCCCACACAGTGACAGATCAGGACCTACCATGCAGTGATGGGCTGCCACCCATCTGGAAGCCACCACCTGGAATGCCCTCTAGGGCACAACGCCACATGCTGCCAGCCACCTACTGTTCCTGTGGTGTCAGGCGTGGCATGGCCAGCTGTCCACCACCAGTAGCAGCACATGCTGCCCTGATGGCAGGCACCTTATCTTTTATCCTCCTCTTGTCCGTGCCCACCTTCTTCTTGCACTCCTGCATGGACTGCTGGTGGCTGCCATGCTGATTGATAGCACATGCCACCTCATCCCATGATGCAGCACGGGCCTGTGGTGTTCCCCGCTGTCTGCTGAGTAGTGGTTCCAGGTCAAGGTAGGCCTCAAACAGGGCATCTAATTCTGCCTGGGTGAAGTTGGGCCTCCTCCGTCTCCCATGTCTCTGTTCCTCCTCCTCCTACTCCTCCTCCACCTCACGTTCGGTCATTATTGATCCTGTGGGAATGACAGGTGTTACCTCTGAATATGCAGTCCCATTCATCTCCCACACACCACAGTCCACACTGGAAAACAGCATGCAACCCACCACAATAGACTGCAATACCAGAGTATGGCCTCTGCTGCCCCATGTCGCATTTATATAGTGCAACGCATGCAAATGAGGTGAGTCTCAATTTTAAGTGGATGCTAATGCAGTAGCTGCGCCATGGAATTGCTGATGAGCTGATTTGCATATGCTGGCTGAATATTATGCTGTTGCGCCTTGCGCAATTGTGTTGAACGTGCTCAGTCAGGGGCGCAGCTCTGTGACGTGCGCAGTAGACACCGCACTGTGCATGCCTGGGGTGCTGACGCTGACACCTGCTATGCTGCTGACATGCTGAGCACGGGAGGCAGTGAGGGCACATCCACCACTGTGCCAGTGGT
Organism: Neoceratodus forsteri; assembly: GCA_016271365.2. Lineage (NCBI taxonomy): Eukaryota > Metazoa > Chordata > Ceratodontiformes > Ceratodontidae > Neoceratodus > Neoceratodus forsteri. Next base: position 1,057,872,224 of record CM028132.1, on the reverse strand, counting down.
GCTAGTGCACTGTTCACATGTATAGCGCCCTTGCCCTGGGGCGCCATAGGTGCCATGGTGCCACAGCGTGGTAGGCCACTACAGGAAGTCCCACACAGGTGCCCTACTGTGCTACACGCAGTGGTACCAATCGCGCTGTGGCAGTCCGTGTGCGAGAGACCCTTGACCCTGTGCCCGACCTTTGCCCCTTAGGTGCCATGCGTCCGCATGGGTGCACCCCTATTGCACTGTTCGGTGACAGTGCGATGGGGAATGGCAGCGCAGTACCGTGCAGCGTCCGCACGTGGTGGACGTGTGCTAGGGAGCACCATTTTAAATCAGAGATGGTCCAAAGATGGCACGGCAATGAGCTGCATTCTGGAGCCAGGTAGAACTGGCAAACTTAGTTGCACTGGTTGAGCCTCATGCTGGTGCTCTGTTTGGTGAGGCACCCCTGGACAGGGCCAGGAGTGCTGTGTGGGAGGAGGTGGCGGTGACACTGGAGGAGGTGACAGGGATACAGAGGACAGCTGAGCAGTGCCGACATCAGTACAGGGACCTACAGTGGAGGGAAATGGACAGGCTTGCCAACCTGCGGGCATGCATCAGGAGAGGTGCTGTTCCATGGCCAGGTAGGTGCCCCATCCATACACTGGTTGCATCCGTATGGGTATCACAGTGGGCATGTGTCCACCACACAGGAGGGTGGTCCATCCAGTGTGGGCAGTGGTGGTGGTGGTGGTGGTAAAGGGGTGGGGGGCTGAATGGTTTGGCTGTGTGGGATTGCACACACCTGGGGTGGGGGCCTTTGCTACTGGATTGTACTGATGTTCCTCTCTCCATATTTGCACCCTAGGCCCTGAAGAGCATTGACGTGCGAGGGAGGAGAGGCAGAGACATGAGCTAAGTCCCCATGCCGGAGGTCCCACACAGGCTCAGCACCAGGACCAGCCTGATGATTGTGAGTGCCTTACATCCAGGTTTTCTGTGCATGCTGTGTAGCAGGGCAGGTGGTGGGGCATGGCCACCATCCATTGACACCACTGCCATGCACGCCACATGGTACAGTCAGCACTGTCCAGTGGCACTGCATGTCTGGGTGTGCATCACTGGTGGTCCATGCATGCACAGGGTACATGGCTGTGCCACTGTCTTCGCACCGCAAAACCATGTCACTGTACAGCCATGGTGGTGCTGTGCGGTACTTGGGCGGTGGGTGTGTGCAGCGGTCCACATGTCTGTGTGCACCTGGGTGGGCAGGTCTTGTGGACACGATCACTGTGGGTGGTCGCACACCATCACAGGGGTGTGTCCCACGGCTTTATGCCATGCATGAAGAGTGGGATGCAGGGGGCTGTGCATTCACGTCTATTGACTCTGCTTCCTTACCCTAGATGGATGGCGGATGGTGCACATTGAGAGGCGCTGCAGGAGCTGCTTCAGGTGTGCAGGGCCTCCTTGAAATTCTACAGAGGGTGGAGCAACATGGGTGAGATGGGCATGGCAGGAGGCACCATAAGATCAATCCACCCCTGGACTACACCTACCCCCTGACCCACCTCACACTCCTCCTTCCTCTCCCATATGTTACCCTGCCTCACCACCCCCACCCAGTTTGTGGCCCTCACCCTTTGCTTTGTATATATCTGTACATAGTTTTGTTTATACTGTTACAATACATTTGTCTAGTTATGCCTACTGTGGTGGTCTCTGATTTGCAGTGGGCTAATGGTGCTCAGCTGTAGTGGTGTGCATAGCGTTGGGGATGGTGCTCTCATGGGTGTGTGTGTCCATAGGGAGGCAGGTTTGTGTGGGCATATCTCTCAGTCACTGTCTGTGGTTTGTGTGTTGTTCCTGTGCACTGGATGACTGTGTGCAGTGGTTCTGTGCATGCACTGTGTCCATGGTGCACCTGTCAGACCATCCATGGCCTGTGCAGCTGCCACCCTTGCATGTCTGTGACCTGCACAGTCCACTGGCATGTCAGTGGTGGCTGCCCATGCTGGACTGCCACTGTACCCAGCATGATGCCAGATTGCCTTCTGTCACTTGTGTGGTGCACGTCTGCCTCGGGTGGCACTGTTGCCTCCGCTGTTGTTGTCCCACCTCGATGCTGTCACTTGTGTCTGTTGCAGGGGATGTGCTCCACTGTCTGTCACTTGTGCTCCAGCCGCATGCTGGTGGCGTATGGCATCATGGTGCCTGCACAGGGTTGCTGGCACACCTGTGCCATGGAGGGGTTCTGGCTGTGTGTACACGACTGCTGTGGCCACATGCCGGGGGCTTGGTTGACCCGCTACTGTGTCCCTGTGTTGGTGTGCCCTTGGGTATGGTATGGATGGTTGTTTGTCTGTGCACTGTGTTGCATCCTGTGTGGCGCATGCTTCCATACAACACTGTGGGTGTCTGCGCTGGCTGTTGTGGCCAGTGCTGGGATGGGGTGTGTCCTTGGAAGGGTGTGCAGGGTGCTGTACCACTGGTGGTGCGGTCCGGGACATGCCTAGTCACGTGTGGGGTACCTTGTGCGCTGACACATGGTCAGTCTCACAGCTGTACCTGGGGGGTTCATGTGTGGTGACACTGTGTATGCAGTCATTGCATCGCTGTCTGCTGCCACCCGCTGAAGGGTGCTCATGGTGGGGCTGCCTTGCATGGTTCTGTGATGCACAGGGTTGTATTGTCACAGTGGGGTGGTGGCATGCTTGGGGTGTCCTGCACTGCTGGGCGCTACTCCTGGGCAGGGTGTATGTGGATCATGGTGCAGGGTGTGCTCTGCATTGGTGGGATGGTGTGGCACAGGGTGGATGGGCATCCATGTGTGACGGTCACAGCTTGCAAGGGGGTGTGCTGGGGCACCATGCCTGGCGGTGGGTTTGTTGCTGGTGTCCCTGTGCCAGTGGTTCTTCCTGCTCTCCTCCAGTTGTGCAGTGCATGGGGTGTGGGGGGTGATGTCTGTTCTGCTGTGTGCTCCTCTGCCCATGCCTACCATGGGTGGTGGGCCCCTGCATCCTGTCCCTCGCATCCCTGGTTGTGCTGTTGCGATGCTACCCTGCTCAACTAGGTGTCCTTGGTTGTGCTATTGTGCATTTGATCTGCACCACTGCACATCCCTGTTTGCACTATGGTGCAGTTGGCGTGACATTCAGTCATGTGCTGCTGGCACATCTTGACCTGCACAGTGTTTGAATATCGCTCGTGTTGTGCATTGGTGCAGTGGACTTGCGCCTGCTTCTGCTATTGTGCACCTTTGTGGCGCAGTTTGAATATCTGGGCCTAGACGTATATCAGAAATGTGTACAGCCATAAGGCAACTGCAATCGGCACAACAGACTGATGTGTCACTAAACAGGTATTTTCATCAGCATCATGAGAAACTGATGATTTACAACAGTAAGCAGTTGCAAATGGGGGTAGAACAAATGCATATGCGAAATATTGTAAATAAGTTACTGTTAGGCTGGAATTCTTCCTGTCACAGCACACAGCAATAGGATTCTGTTATAGTGTGTGTTCTACAGATGAACACTGGAGTCAGAAAATAAGGTGCAACCCATGTGTGCCTTGTGGGATGTTTATTTACTTCATAAACTATTGCTCTGCACCATAACAAAAAAATAACCTAAACAAAATAACTTTGTTAAAACAAAGAAAACGAGTACATTCTGTAGCATGGAACCTCTCTTTCCACTGGTCAGAAGAAACTGGCCCTATCTAACTAGATACCTGTTTAGGTAGGACTTATATATATGCCTCCCTGAATCAGGGGACACTGCATCATCAATATAAAAATATATTTTAATAGCTTCCAAAACAATTCTATGCATATGCCTTAGAGTATTATTTGATACAGACAACCCGTTTTAAGGTTTATCACTTAATAATATTCCTTGGTATGCTTTTCCATTCCATAGAATATTCTCCTGACAACGATTGACAGGTTCCTTAATATAAATATAGTCCATAAGGGCCGACCATTCCCTATAGGAACTGTTAGTATGGAGCTAGCATGCCCAGAGAACAGGACTTCTATGTCTGCATTCTAACAACAACTGCACAGAACCATATAAGGTAGTTTGTGTTGTAAGCTTGTGTTTCTCCTTTCTTTACTGGGATCATAAGATAGCATTCAATTTACTCTAAGGCATAACTTAATGGCTATATTATACTTCCCAGAACAATCATTATTTGCTTAGTTGACAATAAACAGGTATTTAGAAGCCTTCAAGAAAACAAATACGAGTTCCAGTGCTGCAGAACTGAAACAAAACAGTGTCCTGTACTGTAATGTCAAACCATCGGCTGAAATTTCAAGCCAACGGCTGCCTTTTCGGCAACAGCAAAGGGGAATTTTAAACAGGCTGTCCTCTAAAAGCTAGGTTGTCCAGTACAGTGCTTTTTTTGTTTAAACATGCCTTTTTGGATATTTGTTCTGCCTGAGTCTTTTTTTGGGAGAATCTTCTGTGTGCTTAGCACTACACAACAGTGTGCATGATCGCACAGCCCTAGTGATCGTCGCGAGCGCCATGCGGCTCTTTCACTAGAGCTAACATCAGAGAGAGCTCAGCATCTTTGCTGCACTGTACAGAAACTCCTTTATCCTTCCATGACTACAAATGAAGGACCACTTATTCTTCTTTTGTACACTTTTTATACAGAGTCTAATACCAACTTATATATACAGACTCAGGATGTTTGTAATAAATAAACTGGTACTCTTTTCTTTTTTGAGTTACAGTACACAATACTAAATGCAGACAATGTGCAAAGGGATGGAGTCTGTACATATCCATTAATACAGGCAGCTATTCTGCCATACCCTGGCTTTTAATTACATAATGTGAACCCATGGAACATAGAGAAATAAGACTTAAAGGGGATGATAAGAAATGGGGGGGGGGGTTATTCTAAGGAGGTGACCTGCCTCCTTACAGAAGGAATAGGGATAGCCATAGAAGAGGGAAAGAAAGTGGTTGCAACTAGGTAGAGACAGAAGATGGGTACATTTGTTTGGTGGCAGGGACTGACCCTGTCACATTTACCCCCCTCTTTTAAAAGAGGGAAGGAATTTCAACAGATTCCCCCTCCAGTTGCCCCAGAGGGGGTGGAACTCCCACCCACCCACCTCAGGAGTTCCATCCCAGGGCCCCACAACAAACTTACTGACAAAAACATGCCAGTTCCTAACATACCCTGGGATATTGAATATCATTAAGGATAATAGGTATAACAAACAGTTGCAGGACATTATGTCTAGCCTAGATGACTATAAACCTCAAAGTCCAACCCCTACCATATGAGGGTTGGAGGAGCTCCACCCACCGACTCCGTGAAGCTCCATCCCAGGGTTCCATAATTTCTAGCACTGCAGTGCCTATAACATATAATTTTATCATATTACATTACCCTGGGATCTTTAACAAGTAACATTTCTACTCTAAACATTTTAGTCCAGGTCAAGTAACAAAATTAGTTATTCAACAGTTACTATTTCTCAACATCAACAAGTGAATCTTCAGTTCCTGCCCGAACGAGGACAGAAAATCTGCATTGTCATGTTCACTTCCTTTTATGAGATATTAATAGAACCGCACGGCTGCAAGGCCAAATACCATCTCATTATACAGGGTTTTTTCTCTCACATCTGATGCAACCAACGAAGGGGATTGTGATCTGTCACAACCTTAAATTCTGCTTCCCAAAGGTAGTACTTAAATGCTTCAATTGACCATATACGTACTAGACATTCTTTTTCAATTGTTGCATACCTACGATCTCTTTCATGCAGCTTTCTGCTAATATAGATAATGGGATGTTCTTCATCATGTATAACCTGTGTCAGAACTGCCCCCAACCTGAACCCTGATGCATCTATCTGTACAATAAAAGGTTTAGTGAAGTCAGGGCTTCTCAAGACAGGGTATGCACGTAAAGAAGCTTTTATGTGTCTAAATGCTTCATCACATTCTGTAGTCCAATCTACCTTGTTAGCATACCTCTTTTTGGTTAGTTCTGTCAGAGGGTCTGCTACCACTGAAAATATGGCGATGAAGTGTCTATAATACCCCGCTAACCCCAAAAAGGCATGGACCTGTTTCTCGGTCCGAAGTATATTACATGTAGAGACTGCTTCTACCTTGCTTATTTCTGGGCGTATAACCCCATTTCCTATAATAAAGCCAAAGTATTTAGTTTCAGTCTGTCCCACACAACATTTTGTGGGGTTTATGGAAACTCCTGCCTTTTGGATCATCCCCAGGACTTGCTCTAGATGATGCAGATGGGTCTCTCAGTCAGGACTAAACACCACCACATCATTTCGATACGCGGCGCAGAAATTAGCATACGGTTGGAGCATTTGGTCCATGAAGCGCTGGAAAGTGGCCGGTGCTCCATAAAGGCCAAAGGGCATAGTGATATACTCAAATAACTCTACAGGCATACTAAGTGCTGTTTTATCTCTAGACTAAGGGGTAAGATATACTGTATCTGCCAGTATCCTTTTGTAAGGTCAAACATAGATATGTATTTAGCATTCCCTAGATGATCAATTATATCGTCTATCCTTGGCTTGGGGTATCTGTCCAGAAGGGAGGTGGCATTTACCCTCTGAAAGTCCAGGCAAAGGTGAATACCTCCTTTTTTACTGACAATTACCATAGGTGATGACCAGGCACTATGAGAGGGTTGAATTATCCCCAACTGTTCCATAGTTCTGACTTCTTTATTACCCTCTCCTAACATGTACATGTAGTCGGTAGGGTTTCTGATGTATTGGAGTACTCTTGTAGTTCTAATGTCATGTTCTATGAATATGGCTCAGCCAGGTACATTGGTAAAAGTATCTGCAAATGTAGTCAGCAACTATTGTGTGTGCTGGGTGGGAGTTAGGGCAGGGTTAATGTGAACTTCTTTAATCTGACCAGCATGTTCTAACCTCCTATATGCCACATCAAGCTCAGAATCCTGAGACACTGTCTGGACATAACAGCTTAGGTTTGGAGATTCTGATCTCTTATGCCACAACTTCAGCAAATTGGCATGGTATATTTGTTTGCTGCACCTCTTATTAGGCATGTGGACTTCATATGTTACCAGCCCTACCTGTCTAATAACTTTGTAAGGGCCTTGTAATTTCACAAAGGGCTTATTTACATTTGCAGGTAAGAGGAGTAGTACCTGACCTCCTATGGAAAATTGTTTATGCCCTACCCCTTTATTATACTCAGCCTTCTGTTGAGCCTGTTTGTCCATTAATGTACGATGGATCAATGTGACATACTTGCTGAGGCATTGCCTTAATGCTGTCATGTACTCCAGTACTCCCTGTTTCCCTATGTGGGCATTTTCTTCCCAGTGTTCTTTAATAACATCTAATGGCCCTCAGTGTTTTCGGCCATACAAGAGGGAAAAGGGTGAGAATCCTGTGGAGGCTTGGGGTACCTCTCTATAGGAAAATAGAAGGTAGGGTAAAAATATGTTCCAATTCCTACCTTCCTCATTGACAAATTTTTGAAGTCTTTTTTTCAGCGTCTGACTGAACCGCTCCACCAGCCCATCCATTTGAGGATGGTATGGGGGGGGTTCTTACCACTTGAATTCCCAGTAGTCTATTAAGCTCTGTTAGCATCACAGAAGTAAAACTGGTACATCTATCAGTTAATATTACTCTTGGGTTGCCCATCATGCTGAATACTTTGGCCAGTTCCTCCGCTACCCTTTGGATTATTACCGTTCTCATGGGTATCGCCTCTGGATACCTGGTAGCATAGTCACAAATGACTAGCATAAATCTATTACCCTTAGAGCTGGTTTCAAGGAGTCCTACCACATCCATAGCAATGCGATCAAAAGGCTGGCTAACTAAAGGTATATCCTGGAGGGGTACAATATCCTTTTTCCCTGTTCGAGCTACCTTCTGGCATTCTGGGCAACTTTGAATATATTCTGCCACTTGCTCATGAATACCTATCCAATGAAATTGACCCAAAATCCTGTTCAAAGTGGTATCCCTCCCAGAATGACCTGCCAGGGGTATATCATGAGCTATTCATAGTATATTTTTTGATATTTCTGGAGAACAACCAACTGTGTTATCTTATTCCCATTTCTGGGGTTGGTACACTCTATACAGAATGTTGTTCAACAGAGTATATCTAGGTGACCCATCATCACAATATTTTTCAACCTGTGAAAAGAACCATTTAAAGACACATCCTGTTTTGGTCATTGCTATAGTCTCTGGCTTAATATTTACAGATCTCATAACATTTTGTCTTGCCAGTCTTTCTTTTCCTTTCGTTTCTCTGATTTCCTTTTGTGATTTACCTGGGGATTCAAACAGTTCGTCAGTAAAAGAAAATACCTTCTCCAGATGTTCATCTAGGTGTTTTGCTTGTAACCAGGTTGTCACGGCCACAACAGGTGACAAATCAGGGTGGAAAAGTCAGGGTGATCCTGTCCAATGATTACTGGGACAGGTAAATGGGGAACAATCCCGACAGATAACTCTTGGGTAATTCTATTTGTTGCTAACTCCAATTAAGTTGTTGAATAAAAATGAGTGTCCCCATGTATACACCTAACCATTGTCCCTCCTCCTATTTTTTTCTACACCTCCCACCAAGTCAGCATGAACCAGGATCTGACGGCTTCCAGAGTCTAAATGGCCTAGTATCTTCACGGGTCCCATTTTACAGTAGCTATATAAGGTGCCCGGTTGGCTAATGCCAGATGTCCAAAGTCCCATTTCACTGCTGGACAATTCTGTCTTATGTGTCCCTTCTTCTGGCATCCATGACAAACTATCTCTGATAGGGATACTCTCTCCTCCTTTCTCTTTTACTTCTGGATTAATAATAATAATAGTAATCTTTATTTATATTGCACCTTTCTAAAATCAAGGCACATTACAATAAAATAACATCATATTAAAATATCATAAAAATATTAAAATCAAGAATAAAATACTCAGCATCAGTCCATGTCGATACCATCTCCGAATGCCTTTTTCATAGAAAGGATTTTAATCCTCATTTAACTCCCCAACATCATGCACTCTCTAATTCAATGGGGTAGAGATTCCAGAGAGTTCGGTGCCGGAACATAAAAGCTCGGGTGCTGGAAGATTTTAAAGCTACCTCGAATTTCTAGCAACCCCTCGTTGGCTGAGTGGAGCGGTCTTTCTGGAAGGTAAGGAACCAGAAGATCTTTCAGGTAGTCAGAGCCCAAACAGTGTAGGGCTTTGTATGTCAGTAAACCAACTTTAAAGGTGATCCGCCACTGAACCGGCAGCCAGTGCAGATCCCTCAGCACCAGTGTAATGTGGGAGAAACGAGGAGTCCCCATCAACAGCCGGGTTGCTGAGTTCTGCACTAGCTGCAAGTGGCAGATATCAACCCCAGGAAGTCCAAAATAAAGGGAGTTACAGTAGTCCAAACGTGAGGTCACAAAGGCGTGAATCAGCATAGGCAGGTCGCTAGATGGAACAAGGTGCTTGATCCTAGCGATGTTCCTCAGATGGTAAAAGGATACCTTAACAACTGCCGACACCTGCGCACACAATGTCAGCCAATCATCAAGGATCACCCCTAGGTCACGCACCCATTAGGAGGTAGGGAGCTCAACATCCCCCAAGAATAAACCTGAGGTTTGGTTTGCTCCCCACCCCGCAATCCGGCAGCCAGGATCCACAACCATCACCTCCATCTTCCCAGAATTAAACTTCAACCAGCTGGACCTCATCCAACCCTGAATCTTGCCAAGACAGTTGTTAAACACTGAGAGTGCTCTACTCTGGTCAGGTGCAAAAGACAGATAGAGCTGGGTATCATCGGCATAGCAATGAAACTCCAGCCCATATCATCTTACAATGTCTCCGAGGGGAAGCATGTACACCGCAAACAACATGGGGGACAGCACAGAGCCCTGAGGCACCCCACGGGACAGAGAGGTAGGATCAGAGGAAAATACCCCCGATACCACCCTCTGAGTTCTACCTGTGAGGAAGGAGGTAAACCATCTGTAAACCAAACCCGACAGCCCACAGATGCATCTCAGGTGCTCAAGCAACACCCCATGGTCTACGGTGTTAAATGCTGCTGACAAATCCAATAGGACCAAATGGACAATTTTTTCTGGTCTCTCGCCATCAGGAGATCATTGAGCACCCAAACCAGCGCAGTCTCGGTGCTATGCCTCTTTTGAAAACCTGATTGAAGAGGGTCATTAATATTATGGATGGACAAATGGTTGTCTAGCTGGGCTGCCACCACTTTCTCAATTACCTTCCCCACAAAGGGGAGGTTCGAGATTGGTCTGTAGTTGGCTATGGAGTCTGGGTCCAGAGAAGTCTTCTTCAACACTGGTGTCACCACCGCTTCCTTCAGGGTGCAGGGATATTCACCAGAGTCTAAGGAGCACCTGACTATCCTAGCTAGAACCGGGATGATAACCTCCCCACAGCCCATAATCAGGGCAGTGGGGCCCAGATCTAAACTACAGCATGTGGTGCACATACCCTGGACAATACTCATAACATCTTTGATTTCTGGCCTTTCAAAGGAACTCCAGGAAAAAGGGGGGATTGTAACCGCAGGCTGGTCCACCGCGACTCCCATAGAGAGTGCAGCACGGGTCTCGGCCCTAATGTCAACCACCTTATCTGCAAAGAACTGAGCAAGCTCCTCACACTGCATTTGTGAAAAGACTTGATGAACCTGTAGACAGGCTGGGTTGCACAGCTTGTCTACGGTTTGAAAGAGCTGGGCTGGTCGGTTCTGTGCAGCAGCAATTTCTATGGACAGGATTAGGTCTAAAGTTGTTATTAGTAAAGGTAGTTCTTACCAGATTCATGGAAGGAGAGGAAACAGGTCCTCCTGGGTTTCTCCCTCTCACAGGTCTAGCAGCTGAGGGTACCAATTAGGGTGCAGGGACCTCGTGTAACAGCTCCTAAGGGTTTGTGTTCCCGAACCCACAATTGCACATACTGTGGTAGTATCATAATAAATTGTTCAATCGTAATAGCTTCCATTATCTGCTGGACTGTTTTACTACCAGGCTGCAGCCATTTATCACTTAAGTCCTTCAGATGGGCATAGACTTCCCTCAGGGCATCAGTGGATTGCATCTTTAGGAACCAAAAATGTTGCCAGTAGGTCTCGGTATTGATGTACCTCCTCAGTATTTCTTTCTTTACATGTTCATAGTCATCCACAACTTGTATATCCAAGTGACTATACACAACTTGTGTCTTCCAGTTAATTGGGGCAAGGCGTACAGCCCATTGTTCTTTGGACCCACTCACACGTTTAAGCCACCCTCTCAAAGCGTCATGAGGTATGCCTCAATATCATCTGAATTTTTGCAATCATGCTAATTTAATGTCTCTTGGGACTTGTGGTCTTTTGGCATGTTCAGTGCTTGTGTCCTGTAACACCTGCATGATGTCTGACCACTTAGCATCCTGCCTCCTTTGGTCTATCTCTCTTTCTTGATCCAGCTGAACTTGCCTGACACATAGCCATTTTAATAATTCTCCAACATCTTCCATAGGATCCTGTTCCATATAGGAGGCATCTACCTCTTCTCAGGTCTTCAGTTACCGGGGTAGTTCTATGGGTATGCCATTCCCAGGCTGACTGTGCTCTTCCTCCGTCCTCTCAGATAGTTGCCTCTTGACTTTTGGGCGAGCATCAGGCAAACCGGTCAGCAACTGAGCCTGTCTGGGCTTCCATATGCCTTGTGAGGGTGCCTTGCACCTGGCCACCCTCCACCATGTCCACCTTGGGTATCAGGAAATACCCACCTCAACGTCTTTTTTTCCTTGGCAAGACAAAGCAGGCAGTAGAATCCCACTGCTAACACCACTTGTTATAGTGTGGGTTCTACAGTTGGACACTGGAGTCAGAAAATAAGGTACAACCCATGTGTGCCTTGTGGGATGTTTATTTACTTCATAAACGTTTTCTCTGCACCATAATAAAAAAATAACATAAACAAAATAACTTTATTAAAACAAAACAAGTACATTCTGTAGCATGGAACCTCTCTCTCCACTGGTCAGAAGAAACTGACTCTATCTAACTAGATACCTGTTCAGGTAGGAATTATATACACACTTCTCTGAATCAGGTGACACTGCATCATCAATATAGAAATATATTTTAATAGTTTCCAAAACAATTCTATGCATACGCCTTAGAGTATTACTTGAAACATACAGCCTATTTTAAGGTTTATCACTTAACAATATTCTTTGGTTAAGCTTTTCCATTCCATAGAATATTCTCCTGACAATGATTGACAGGTTCCTTAAAATAAGTAAAGTTCACAAGGTGCTGCTCACTCCCTATAGGCACTGCTAGTATGCAGCTAGCACACCCAGAGAACAGGACTTCTATATCTGCAAGGGTGCTAACAACAACTGCACAGAATCATATAAGGTAGTTTGTGTTGTAAGCTTGTGTTTTTCCTTTCTTTACTGTCATCATAAGATAGCTTTCAATTTACTTTAAGGCATAACTTAATGGCTATACTATACTTCCCAGAACAATCATTATTTGCTTAGTTGACAGTAAACAGGTATTTAGAAGCCTTCAAGAAAACAAATATGAGTTCCAGTGCTGCAGGACTGAAACAAAACAGTGTCCTGAACTGTAATGTCATGCAGTTGGCTGAAATTTCAAGCCGACGGCTGCCTTTTCAGCAACAGCAAAGCGGAATTTTAAACAGGCTGTTCTCCAAAAACTAGGCTGTCCAGTACAGTGCTTTTTGGTTTAACATGCCTTTTTGGATATTTGTTCTGCCGAGTCCTTTATTAGTGAGACTCTTCAATGTGCTAGCTCTGCGACAGTGTGCTGCGATCGCACAGCTGTTGCGATCGTGCTAGCATCACGTGGCTTTTCTACTAGTGCTAACATCAGGAGAGCTCAACATCTTTGATGCACTGTACAGAAACTCCCTTTTCCTTCTATGACTGCAAATGAAGGACCACTTACTCGTCTTTTGTACACTTTTTATACCCAAGACCCTGTCACAGATCCAGTAAAAACAAACAAAAAAAAGCAGAGACACATCTCTGAACAAGAGTCATATTTCAAAAGTGCAATATAATACTTCCACATTGCAAATCTGATGGTCAAACTCCATTCACAAACTAACCTGTTAGATGTTCAGTAATGTGCTATTGCTGTTTACTAATGAGTGCACTGAACACAAATACAAATTAACTATGTTTCTATTACAGTGTATTCAGACTGTCCATTTCTCCTGACCATCGATACACAAATTGTATGTTTGTAGTTTTTAATGTTTTTGTTTTTCCTCTTAGTAATTGGCTGATCAAGTGACTTCAGTCACCAGTTGATCACTGTCCCCACTCCCCCCAACAAGATAAATGTATTCCCTGGTGTCTAGTGGACCCCCCCTTTTGATCATCAATCCAGCTTCCCCTGCTGTCTAGTGGCACCCCCCACCTGCTGATCACCATTCTGGCTTTCCCTGGCATCTAGTGGCACCCCAACCTGCTGATCACCATTCCAGCTTTCCCTGGTATCCACCTACTGATTGCCATTACAGCTTTCCCTGGTGTCTAGTGGAACCCCCTACCACCCTCTCACTGCAGCCAAATCTGAAATAAAGAAAACTGTCCCTCAATGTTTTTTTTTTCAAACCTGTAAAAAAAAGTCCCTCGCTGGTCAACCCCCTACACCCACCTCACATTCAGCACCCACCACCCCACACCCACCAGTACACCCCCACATGCCCTCACTCACCTGAACAGGTCTCAGGTTTGAGATCCACTCTCCAATTGAAGACACGTCTTGCTGCTGGAATCGGCAACTGCAATATGAAAAACCAAGGTAAGTATGATTTGATGTGTTTCAATGGGGATTTCGACTTTGGTGAATAACTTTGCCATTTTTGAACATTTTTGAACTCAAATTTTCAACATGGCCTTTTGGGACCCTCCTCATGAACAATAGGACGGTCATTACACAACTTCACCCAAGGTGATTTCACAGTTGCTTGGTGGCGTCACCTTTTGGGTGGGATTTGGAGAAATTTTTCTGTCCTTGTTAATGAGGGGTTTACAAAATACATATTGAAAATTTAGGGTCAAATATGTAAAGATGGAAAGTTATGACCATTCTCTGCAATTTCACTATGCACACTCTAAACTTTGGAACTTTTAAATATTTTGACCCAGGATTTTCAAATAGCCTTCTTATTCCCCCACCTCATGTATGTCACAGCTGTCATTTTCCATATCCTGTCCAAAATATGTTTTCACACCTGTGGCATGGGACTGCATTGCAGCTGCGCGTCACATATCAGGACTGTGTGTACAGAATGGTCTGCATGCCCATTGGCTCACGCTGTGGACCAATAGCATACAGCCATACTGTATGCTGTCAGTTGGCAGGCAGCCGGGTGGCTTGCAGGGGGGGTGCTGCCACCCGCCACTGACCAGGGGGGAGCGGGGTGGTGGGTATGAGTGGGTAGGTTGGGAGGGAGCTACAGGTACCACTGGACCACCAGGGAGTTAGACTTAATTTACAGCCCATGATCGGCATGGAGTTGGATCCACTGGTCCACCAGGGAGTTAGATTTATTTTACAGCCCATGATCGGGCAATGGGGCATGTTACCGATGAGGGGCAGGGGATATCAGTCCCCGATGGCTGCAGCCTGGCAGGATGCCTGGCGCAAGTCGCAGGGGATCAGCGCACCTGCATGCAAATGGGGCCATAATGACATGCAAATGGCCCCATTTGTGCCTTGCATACATTATGGCCCCATTTGCATGTCCACTGCTGAATAGTACTGTTGCTGCACCTAGCACAAAGGCACTTGCACTAGCACATCCCCCTGCTCCTCTCTGACCACTTGCACTGGTGCATGCCACTGTGCCATGCACAATGTGGGTGGCCACGGTGCCATATTCAGTGGTGCGGAGCCACATGCTACGCCATTGAATATCGCCCAGGCACCACCCTGGTACATCCCAGTTACACTGCGCCCAGCTTGCACCCTTGCCTGGTGCAGTTCTGAATATCCCACCCTAGAGGTAAAATCATGGATAAAATACAAAAATAAAAGCATCTCTTGTTAAAAATGCACTTACATGTGACATACCACTGAGGTAGGATTATGATAAGCACCTTTTTTGTAACAACATGATTACATACTGAATATGAAATAGGCTAACATGGATCAAGTTAAACATTTTGTAAAACCTAAGTACATACCAACTATGAAACAGGGTAACATATACATCGAAATAAACACTCTTTTGTAAAAATATGATTACATACTCAATATGAGGTAAATGGATTATATAGACAGTACACATCAGTCATTGAGGTATGTAACATTCGAACTGTGCTGGATAGTGGCGCAAGCCTGGGCGCAGTGCAACTGGGATGTGCGGGGGCCAGACCAGGTGATATTCAATGGTGATGTGCCATGGCACAGCACCATTGAATATGACACAGACTGCACATGGTGCAGTGGCACTGCACTGGCACAAGGCACAAATAGGGAGCACGAAGATGTGCCAGCACAACTGCAGTTGCGCTGGGTGCATCACCCATGATATTCAGCAGAGGGCATGCAAATGAGGCCATAATATATGCAAGGCACAAATGGGGCCATTTGCATGTCATTATGGCCCCATTTGCATGCCTTTCGCAGGGTAGCCCGGCAACTTGCACTTGGCACCCTGCACAGCATGATGAGTACAGTGGGGATCTGGGGCAACCCTCACTCGGTAGCCTCAATCACGGTATCACACCCTACACAATTCCCTGGTAGTCCAGCAGACCCCTTCCCTCTTGATTCCCAGAGCATGGTAAATGTCTAGGATAGCAGTCCCTGGTAGTCTACTGGACCCCTCTCCCACTCCATACCCCAATTGCTGGTAGCTGTATTGTACGGTAATCCCTGGCAGTCTAGCAGTATCCCCTCCCTCCAATTGCCATGATCACCGGTTAACATGGTACAAACTCCCTAGTAGTCCAGTGGCACCCCCCACCCTAGCCCCGATCGTGGTACACTGTATATTCCCCAGTAGTCTATTGCCTGTCCCCGCCTATTGCTGCGATTATGGTAAATGCCCATCGCATAATTCCCTGGTGATCCAGTGGCACCTCACCACTCCCACCACACAGAACTCCTTGCCCACCCTGCTCCCCCATGTCATTGGCGGGAGAGCTGTACTCCACCCACATACTATCTGGTTACCCATCGAATAACAGATACAGTATGGGCTAAGCCTATTGGTCCACAGTGTGGACAATGGACTTGCAGGGTATACTGTATTAGATAGTCCTAAATATGTGCATGACTTCATCTACATATTTGAATTGTCTAGTATAGTATGCCCTGCAAGCCTATACTGTACCTGTCATTCAGCAGACGGCCGGGCGGGGTGTGTGGTATGGTAGCTGCCTCATTGATGATGGGGGCAGGGGTGGGCAAGGAGTTCTGTGTGGGTGGGAGTGGTGGGGGTACCACTGGATCACCAGGGAAGTATTCAATGGAAGGCTCCATGCTCATGGTAATGGGCATGGGGGTACCACTGGACTACCAGGGATATTGTACGGTGTTAGCCAGTGATCGTGGCAATGGAGGGGGGGGTACCACTAGACTTGCAGGGATTGACATACACTATAGCTATCTGCAATTGGAGTATGGAGGGGGGAGTCCACTAGACTACCAGGGTGCCATGTGTGCTTGTGGATGGTGTACAGGGTGGGCGGGTGGCCACCCAAGGCTGGCGGCTGTTGTGTTCCATTCAGCAATACAGCAACCCACCTGTGGGTGGCTGGGAGTTGTTCCTACTCTTCACAGACTCAACTTTGAGCCCCCCTATGTGGCGCAATGCAGGGTTGTGCCAGCATATGTGCTGCATATCCTGGGCTGAATATCGGGATGTGCCGCATATGCATGAGCATGCCCCCTGTATCTGTGCCACATACCGGAGCCTCCAGCCACACCAACATCGGCCTGCTCTATTCCTCTGCCAACCTGCTCAACTTCAAGGAACATCTGCAGTATCAGACCTGCCTTCTTGCTAAGAAATTTCTGCTCAGACTCTCCCCCCGGAGTCTCTGCCTCCCTACCACGGTCATCCTCATCTGTTTCAACCTGCAGCTCTGCTAAAGCAACCTTAAAAGTGCTCAGAACCAAGACCTCCTCACCCAGAAGGCCTTCTTTTATCGAGCCCCTGCCTGGTTCAACTCCCTCTCTACCTGCATCACCAACACTGCCAAACTTGGTCCCTTCAAAACCGCTCTCTGGAACATCTCTTTAATGTCCTCTGCTGTAGGTGCAACTATCTCTGCCCCCTCAATCCTACTGCAGGACCTTTCCCTGTCTGGCCCCTCTAATCTTGACAAGATCCCCTGGACTGCCGATCCATCTTTGCCCCTACCCCTTTTTACCTAGCCATTAGGTTTATACAAGGAGGTATTTGCAACTCTAGAGAAATTGTACATCTTTAATTGTAAATCTGTATTTTATACCAACATGTAACTAAGTGCATTCTATGTTCAATGTCTGCACCTGTAATGTTGTCCAATGTTGTATCTGCACTATGTTCTATTGTCTTGCCCTCCCTGTGATGAGGTGCCTTTGTAAATGAGTCCCTGACTCAAAGGTTGTAAATCTGACTTGTTCAAATAAATAAATAAATACACTTACATTGCACCCCAGTGCTTTGGGATTTGCGCTGTGCCTAGCAGCCCTTTCAATATCCCACCCGGGCGCAATGCTGGGCTGCGCCATGCGCAACCCCATTGAATATCTAGGCCTGCGATGACATTTAAGTTTTACATTGTGAGCCACTTAGGTTTTTCAAAATACTTTTATTTTTGGGTGTCACTGACCATTGGCTAACTGAAGATGATTGGTGGGGTTGCAACAGCTGTTTTCAGGCTTTCCACATAGCCCCTGTTTGCCAAATGACCAGCTATAGAGGTGGATATGTTAGCCTCAGCTACCACTTTGACAAAAACATCCCAGACCTTTGGCTTTCTGTGGTCAGGGATTGTGTGAGTGGCTGTAGCCGCCTCTTACCAAAATCGACCATGTGAGAACCTGAAACAGCACTGCCTTTATACATTGATTCCGCTTTATCATTCCAAAAAGAATATCCTTGTTTTTGCCATTTGCTTTAATAAAGTTTGGTGTTGGTTTTAGTCCGATGAGAAACACTATTTAAAATGTCTATTTCAGTAGCACTGGGCAGAAACTGTCTCAGCAGCGGGAGCAGCAGCAGCAGCAGCAGAGGGTTGCTCAGAAACTGTTTCACTCTTGGGCATGAGTAAAGTCAAACTCGTTTTCCTGTAGCTTTTTCTCCTTGTCTTACCAAAGTCAAATAGCACTGTAACACAACAGAGTACAGTTTGACTTTGTCGTAGTCTGATAAATCAGTCCAGGATAGTACAGCTCTCCTTTCAGTGTCTAGGCTGTTAGTTGCAACTTTTCTCATGTCCTCATCAGGATAATTTATTTTTCTGTAATCCATCTGTTGTTGAGGTACCAAATACATTTTCTGAGTAAAATCCATTATCTGCTTGTCAGCGATCCAGTGATCAGAGGAATAGCTAATGACAAAGGGCCATATAAAACCATCTGTCTGGTTTATAGTCATTTTTCTTTATTACAGTCCTTTTGTTGCTTAAGGTTTTAATGCCTCTCCCATTTTTCTCAGAAAAGCTAGCTATTTAGCTGACAATGGAATATTTCCTTTGAGAGTATTTAACACTATCTCAGCTATAGCCAATATCAAATCATCAGAGGCCGAACATAAAATAGCTTTCTTAAACCAGCAGGCCCTTTACTATTAACTTTAGGACAGATAGATTTCTGCAGTCTTTTAGACACAATGACAATACAGTGTCATATATTTTTGGAACCAAAATGTGTTTTCTTCAAGACACACACTGACTGACCAGTCGGAAACAACCCACTGTGCAGTCTATATTTATCTGACATACTAGATTTTAAAATCAGCCAGTAAATAGCTGTAAGACTTTCTTGTGGCATCTTCAAAAGCTTCTAAAAACATTTTGTCCAACTGGGGTACATCTGCCTAGCCAGAGTATTGATCTGCAGCATGTCCCTTGAGTTTTAAACAGGACCATGTATTTGGCATTTAGTGTGACAGTCATGCTTTTTACCTTGACAGAACCCATTCTGGACAATTAAAAATATCAACTGTTTATGATGGCTGTACTTGGTAAACCCATAGTTGACTTCATTATTTTGACAGCAGAGTCCATGAAATCATCTATACCAACAAAATGTACCTTCCTAGGATAAGAGATCATCGTATACACGCTGGTAGCCTCTACAAATTTAATCTGTGGAAACTTTAACAACAGTTCATAACACAAAGGCTACCAACAGTTGTAGTACCATACAATATTTTCTGGCATGTGTGATAAAGTAGGATCAGTATTTTCCAATAACTGTTTTATGAAGAAGCTTTTCCCACTATTAGAAGGACCAGCTAACAGACAAGTAAAGGGATGCTGCAACTTGATATCCATTTTCTTTCACAATCAGTAACCGTAAGGAAGTGTTTTGAAATTTGTTTGCAAAACTCGCTTGTCATAAACTTCTTTCTGGCTCTTGGACAGCGTTCTTGTTTCAAGGGATCATTGCTTTTTATCCTTACTATGCTGGGTTGCCTCACGGTGACTTCTGTAGAGGTCTATGACCCTGTGTAATCAAAGACCAGGTCCTTCAGACTTTCAAAATGAATTTGTTCACTGTTAGCTATATTAAGGGTAAATCCTTTCACGTTAAGGATGGTCCATCCTCCGGTCTGCCAGTAACCATACGTTTTGGGACCTGCAGATACAAACTTGGTAATGTGTTCATCTGCAGGAAGCTCACTGGTCAGCTCCCTTAAAAAGTCTCCCAGAAGCAGGTTCCAATCACCAGATCTGGACACAAAAATGACAGAGTCAGTGTTGTGATAAAGGCACCTGTCCTATAACTTATATAGCAGTTTGTTGAGTTTCACTCTGGCATATGCTGTGGTAAAATTAGCTATGAATATTTTGATATTATTAGAATTTGGGTAGTGGTCTTTCGTGTATTTCCTGCACAAACACGCTGTTTCATCATTGATGAAACAGCATGAAGCAATATCATAGTAGGGGGCAAACACACACTGAAACAGCTTATTGGGGTCTGTTACTAAGCTTGTGGTTAGCAAATTAGCACTCTGCCCAAATTTACCCCAAACAGAATTTTGAAACCATTTAGATATCTGTCAACTTGTAGGGTTAACAATGTACATTTTGTCTTTCAGAATACTGCTGCGTTACTGACTTTATCTGCTTCATTTTGTACCCATGAAGGGAAACTAGATGCATCTTGCTTGCCTTTCAGACACAGCTTGATGCAGTCTGCAAAACAGCTCTGTGCATGACTCTTTAAAATGCCAAACATCATAAATCTTTATGATTTGACAGCCTTTTTCCAGGACCAGGTTTAATTCCATGGTACAGCAGGTACAGTCAGTGCCCTTTGTTCATCATTGTGTGTGCACAATGTTGTCTGAAGTCTCTCTGCAGCGCATGCATGCCATAATGTGAACACAAATTTTTTACCAATCCTGGATGGAAGCACTGGAAAAAAGAGGCCCTTAGGGGGTAACACTTTCACTTTTGGTAAACCAAAGTACTGAGTGAGGTTATCAAAATTTTCATAAATGATGTCAGGATGACTGACTGGATACTGTTTGGTTTTGTTAACAAAAGGGTAGAGTCTGGTGAAATCATAATAGTAGATTTTCTCATCAGGCTGCATCTTATAATACAGACAGATGGCATTTGTTCTTCCCCCCCCAAACAGCAAATCTCAAGGGTCTAGTGGTTGAGGTAGCTCCCTGTCTCTCAAAAATCATTTAGCCCCAATCGGGTGGCCACCATTTCTTTCCACTTGTGTTCCCACAGGACCCTAATGGCAAACCTTCTTTTAAAAATGAAATTTGTGCATGGTCCTATTGTATAACTGCTCAAAACTAGTCCTTGTCAGATGATTACAGTCACTGTTGCTATAACAGATGTTGCAGCTTGAAAAAACACCCATTGAATTCAAAGGCCATGGGCGTTCCATTCACTACTGCAAAACCATCTAGAAAATAAGGTCCTACTTTAAATTCACCACCACAGAATCGCGTGCTGAATAGAAATGTTTTCTTTCTCAGCTATGTACATCAGCCACTGGATTGCAGGTGTGGAGAATCATTTTGCTTCCTGGTAGTTATCTGGGGGCTGCATGGTGCATTCTTTCAAAACTAAAATCTATACATGGCCATGCAGACTGAGGGTATGGTTGTATATTGGAAGGGATCTAAACCGTTAAACCGTGCCAGGTCATAAATGATGCTTAAATGTGTGCGGCATTATGGTGAATCCTGGACCTGTTCACTGTCCAGTTGGACCTCCGGAGTTAGAATCTTTAGTGGTGGTGTCTGGGGGCACAACATCCAGTAATGGGGGTGGAGCCCCTCAGAGGGAAAAGATATCCGGAATCGCATAACGCGATTGTGCTGCACGGCATTCTGCCATGTGACATATTGACCCCATGACGATCTAAACAAACTACTTTGTACTCTGCTGTGTCACCGTCTGACCTGTTTTAAAACCTTTTGAAGTCATGTTCATCACCTCTTTCTAAATCTGTCAAAGGTTTTTGAAGAATTTAAAATCTAACAGTCAATAGTAACGAAGGTCTCAGAACAAATTCTTTATGTCATTTAGCTAAGTACCATTGCATGAACTGCTGCTTTCCTGAAGGGAGCATATAATCAACACCATATAATTTAGCATCAGGCAGGGGTCCTACATAATTTTTATTGGCCTTGATGTTAAAAAAAAGTGAAAAGTACCTTTTAGCTATCTCATTCTCGAATCCAAGTGCTGAAGGAATTTTTGTGAGCTTAAAAAGCATAAAGCTGTAACTGTCTATTAATCTGATGTGTAGGGCTGATACGGTCATGCACAACACTTTTCCTCCTTGGGTGAGTAACTTGATGTCAATTGTTTCCTTTACTAGCTGGCTAATGTTGAAATAGCTGTCATAGCATTTGGCATTGTGGGCTATTAATGAGTAGTGTCTGAAGGTGCATCAATAAAATGTCTGACAAAATCTTTCACACAATCATCCTCTTCAAATACCCAGCACCTTTTCCCATCTAATTGCTTAGCATGCACCAAATTTGGTAAGTGAGTGCCACTTTCTTGTCTGGCCTAAAATCGAACACAATATATTTCTCAAAGGTTTTACTTCTGTGGGTGGTGCAATGTAACAGAGATGCTTGTCTGCAGTCATGAGACAACAACATCTGGTACACTAAATCCACTTACATGCATGAGCACCCTTGTAAAGACAAAATATTCTTCATACAATTTCATTGATTCACAAGGCACTGTACCTACATCAGCTCTGGCTAAATGCCTTTTAGGCAAGCTGAGGACCTAACATTTGACAATTGGGGCATGATGCAGTGTCAGTTTCCTGTTCTATATAGTTTGGATCACTAAACATTACAAAACAAAATACAGGAATGGTTGTTTTTGTGACTAAATGGTGTGTGACAATATTCACAGAGAAATCTGGCCCCTATAAATTTCTTCACATCTTTCACACCATAATAGTGATTGCTGTGCAACAATACAGACAGTGTTTTAGGAAGTATTTCTGGTCCAGTCAAAAATGTTTGCCAGTTTCCTTTATTATGATATAAAATCTTAATTCTGACTCCTAAAAACTGTTCAAATTGTGCTACATCACTAAAAGTAACATGGGTTTGCTCTGAAAAACCTAGCTCAGCATGTAATATTTTAGCCTTATTGAGCAACTGATTATTTGTCAAGTGAAGATTTAGGAGGGTGAGGACAGAGCCAGCAAAACACATGGTATTATCTCTATTGTTTAATCAATCAAGTATTGTCTCTTTTTGTCAATAAGTTTACTATACAAAACAGAGCTCAGTGTGAGACTACTCCCCAGCCATGCTCACCTGGTGATTTCTGATAGTCGTTACTACCAACTGCAAAGATTCATCAGCAATTCCTTCTGCATTGTTTCTCAACATAGTCAGCTATGTGATCTGGAGAAGGTGGCTGCATTTAACTGTTTAGAATGCATTCTCTTTGAAAATAGGTGTGATTTAAAGAACTGGCATTCAAATACAATTGTGGGAAGACTTGTGGACCCAGTTGAGACATGACTCATCTAATAGATCTTGAATAGCTTATTGCATGGTATGAATTGCAGTGCTAAATGATTGTACCTTGCCTAAATTCACAAAACAAAACCTCTCATAAAATTCAACAGCTCTAAATCTCTGAAACACTCTTTCATAATGTTGGATTCTGTCTAAAAACTGCCGAAGGAGAGTGGTGGTTTTCTTCTAACTCATCATCTTGCTGATTTTCACCAAGCTGCTGGTTTTATAATTCTGCATCTTGCTGATTCTCAGCAACATGCTGTGATACCCTAAGGTGTAATATTTTCCTGGTACGCTTTACTTTCCTTCTCAAATTTTCTCTGATTGTTTTATTTTTTACCCATTTTTTTATCCCATCTATTATTTTTTTCATGTTTTAGTGCAGCCCCCTTTTCACTTAGCATGTGACATTTTCTGTCACTTCACTGTTTTTTTTTCAACAGCTTCTCTTCCAGTGCCCCAATCCTCTCAAGCCAGATGCACAGCCAGTTTCACGTCTGATTGAGTACTTAGTTGCACATAACATTGAAAAAAGGAGGCAGTATAGTGCAGTGGTCCAAGGCTCTGAGCTGCAAATCTGGTGACATCCAGCAGACCAGACCTGGGTTTGAATCCACAGCTTCCACTTGCATACTGTATGACCCTGAGCAAGTCATTTAACTTCCTTGTGCTCCCAGGTCACTCCTGTAAAAAGCTTTCAGCTTAGCCTGCTATTTCTGGTTAAACAACTAAAAAAATACACCATTTAGCAAAGTACCTTTTAAAGTCAGTTTGTTTTAAAAGACATATGCTAGATTCACTATAGTATGTCTTTTAAAACAAATATACTGGATTATACAATGGCAAGAAAGAATTCTGGTCTTGATTGGTCAGTCTAGACTGGACCCATGATGTTATCCCAGTACAACATCACGGGTCTAGTCTCAGCCTAACTGTGAACCTGTAGAGGATTGTTTGGAGCTAGATATCTTTTTGCATCTTCTTAAGAAATAAATATATTCTTCACACTAACAAAAACATTCTTTAAAATGTTTTTTTTTAATTTGTAATACAGTACACCATTGTTAATGAATAACACGTCTCAGGGTGTGTGTGCTAGAGATAACATCACACCTCAGTTATTGGATGCACTCTGCCTGCGGCCTCATGTTCAACCACCTGAGGTGTGATGTTATCCCAGCACAACACGCACCCTGTCGGGCATTATTGCTTAATTAATTATTCTGTAATTTGTTTTCATCAATCAAGCCTTCAAACGTGGCACCAGCTATAGCATTAAAATACCTTGACGCTAAATTTAATGCTTTAATGTCTTTTTCTCAGAACCTTGGGTGTGATGTCTCTTTGTCTTTGATCCCTGCTTTGCTGCTTGTTGATGTTTGTACATTTTGACTCAAATTGAAACAAAGGTTTATTTTGTTCATGGCTCACAGCAGTAGAAACTTCAGAACATCTCTGGTTTCCTTTACAATCAGTTGAATGTCTTGTTTTCTCTCTTCCCAGAAGCATAACTCTCAGCTGCTAACAAAACAGAAAATACCCCTGTCACTAATTTATTTCCAACATTATAGGGAGTCAAATATCAGATCTAAAACCTGCAACCTTTTTTAACAAACATCTACACAATAAAGCTGTATCAAGAAAGCACCAAATAGATACACCAGCAGTATTTTTAACAAACATATAAACTTCTATTCAGTTGTTGTAAAATATATATATATATATATATATATATATCTATATATATATATATATATATATATATTGTGCACCTTCAAGTGTCATGGCATTATCTTCTGATCATCCATAACTGCCAGTAATAAAACAGAAAATATTCCTGTCACTAATTTATTTCCAGCATTGTAGGACAAATATCAAATCTAAAACCAGCAACCTTTTTTTTTAACAAACATCTACACAATAAAGCTATATCAGGTTGGCACCAAATAGATACACCAGCAGGCTTTTTCAGCAAACATCTAGATCTAAACTTCTATTCATTATTTGAAATTAAAAAGTACTTTCGGGGTGTCACTGCATTATCTTCTAAGTTGTCCATAACTCCAGGGCATTGATAACATCTTTGGAATCTGTCATTTCTGGCTAGCTGTCCAATTTTTTTTGCTTATTGAAAGCTTTTTATTTTAATACACACACTGTATTTCAGGGTGCCACTTTTGTTGATTGCTAAAAGAACTGTGTATCCAAGTAAGGGAGTTATATAAGCTTTTGTAAGACTACCATCTCATCTGAACAATGTCCTAAAAGGTAACACACAATACAGACAGCAATTCTAGCCTTCAACATTTAACATCCTATAAACAGTAACACACTGCTGACTGCATTTATTACCTTTACATCTAGCATATCATACATGGTAACACAATATAGCCTGCATGTTTTGCCCCCAAAAACATTATGTATGTTCACACACTTCAGTCAACATTCTCTTGTCAGACTCTGCACAAAGTTGGTGGTAACTTTTATGGACACTAATGTGTGCTTTGAAATGATTGATTGGATAACAGCTTATCATTATGCAAGTCTCTTACTTACTATCAAAGAACAAAGGTAAGTAGGCTGTACCTTCCTTTCTGAATTCAAATGTTGTAATTTTTATTCTGTATTTATGAAAACTCTCTCTCTCTCTCTCTCTCTCTGAATACCACTGTTTACTAATCATTGCTAGATGTGATTCTGTCTGCTAAGCCTTTCAACAGCACTTGACTATAGACATTTCATTTTTTGTTAAACAAAAGCATACAGCTACATTTTTACAGATCTCTTTAAATACAGGAACCCCTGTAAATCCAAGTCCACACACACACACACACACACACACACACACACACACACACACACCCACCCAAAGCACTTCTCTCTTTGAATTCCCTACTTAGTAATCATTTCCAGATGACTTTTCTTTACAACCTAGAAACAAGACTTTCAACCTTCTGACAGCATGACTACAGTATAAATATTTCATTTTTTAAATAAAAGCATATAGTTACATTTTACAGATCCATGTAAATACAGGAACCTATGTAAATCCAAAAAGTCCTAAGACACACACACACACACACACACACACACACACACACACACACACACAGAGTCTTAGCCTGATGATGAATTCATTAACATGGAGGCCCAGTTCAACTTATGGCTGAGTATGTATATACATGTGGTAACCTTTTGTAATAGGTTTACACAGGTGTACAGATACATGTTAAAATATGTATACATTGTTTTCTATAAGACAGAAGTGGTACTTACTCAGTCAGAAGGCTTTCCTCTGGTATGAACCACAGTCACCAAACAGATCTCTGAGATTCAAGTGTCTGCACAATGATGCAGCATCCTAAATAAGGCTTTCCAGGAAAATATTCAAGTCAAAAAGCACTCACACATCCTGCACTTATACTGCCGACCTGATGGGGCAAATAAAACTACACAGCCCCTAACAGCTTTGGGGGAAGGGCAGCACAGGAGGGAGGCATGGGTGCAAGGTAGGTGGTGGTGCAAGGGGGCAGGAGGGCTGAGGTTCATGCTAGGATGGTGGGACTTGGGTTCAAGGTAAGATGGTGTAGCAGGGTTTCGAGGGGTGGTGATGGAGGAGGAGGAGAGACTCAGGTTTGAGCTAAGATGGTGTGGGGAGTTCAGCCAGGATGGTGTGGTAGGGGTCAAGGGCAGCATGGAGGAGGAGGAGGAGGAGGGACATAGCAGCTTAGAAATGAGAATGTTGCATCATTTCTGGTTTGTGAATGTGTCACTCCTGGGTTGGAGGTGGGACTCTGGCATTTTAGGGAGGGACTCTGGGCAACACAGGGATGATTCTGATTGGTCCATTTTAGGCCACCACCAC
This sequence comes from Neoceratodus forsteri, assembly GCA_016271365.2. NCBI lineage: Eukaryota > Metazoa > Chordata > Ceratodontiformes > Ceratodontidae > Neoceratodus > Neoceratodus forsteri. The sequence continues at coordinate 1,057,845,127 of CM028132.1, read as the reverse complement.
CTGTCAAATGACTAAGCATATGCTGATTGACTGAAATTTAACAACTGACAAGTTATATGAACTTATACTGCTGGTGGCACTGAGGAAAGAGGGAAAAGTATAGAGTACAGGGTGAGTATGGGGAAGATGGCAACATACATTAAAGAGAGTGTCTAACTGGCAAGGGAAGAGGCAGGGGTGGATCCAAGGACAACATCAGTGTAATCAAATACTGGGAGGATAATTTTGTTTAGCAACTCCCAGTGAACAACAGAGGAAAGGGCATCCTTGTTCATGTACATGGCTCCTAGTTTTGAATGGAGTTGGACATGAATATAGTCCACGTGTGATGAGAAGTCAAGCCAACTGTCCAGCCAGTAGGCATCAATATACAGTACTGGCTTTCACATTTAATCACAACCTGTACTATATCCCAGTTAAACTCTTCAAAATGGGTAAACTTAGTGTGAATCTCTGTTCTAGATGCAAAAGAGACAGAGGCTCCCTCAGACATATCCTATGTGTCTGCTCTAAAGCCAGACCCTTATGGGAAGAGCTCAAGTCATGCCTGAACCCCCTGTTGGGGTTGAATGATGCTTTCACACCCCAGATCTGCCAGTTTGGGCTCTACCTCAATACTACCATTGGTTATAAAATGTATCACATTTCTCTTGTCTCAGCCATGGTGAAAAAATTAATCCTTAAACACTGGATGGATGATTTACAGTGATGCTCGCCAGGATGAAATCCAGTTCAGCAGCATTTTGAAGCACTTTGACGCATGCTGCAGCAGAGTTACTGTGGAAAACAATGTAATTTCAATGGCAATTAGTCCCTTTTGTCATGCAGGAAACTGTGACATTCATTTCATCCTGGCACTGTTACATGTTCCTGCATAACAAAGGATTCATTCCCAGTGAAATTATACTGCTTACTGCAGTAACTCTGCTACAACATACTGCAGAATGCTGTAGAAGTGGGTTTCATTCTGGTGAGCTTCACTGTAGTCCCTCCTTCCAGGAGTGGCACAACTTAATCTTAGAGGCCTTACGGATTGGGAAGATGATCTTCCACATGTGCCATACTCCTACACTCTACCAAAGCAGATGGGTGATTCTAGACACTCTCATACTAAATGTATAACCTGCCAATATTTTGTAGAATACTACCATATGGTTGTTGTTAACATAATCCATCAATGTGCTCATCATTCTGTCCTGCCAATGATTATGTCTTTATTCTTTTATCAGCAACTTGCAACACTGCCTAGTCCCCAAATGTTGACAAGACAGGCAGTATCTTGCATTACTGTATGTCCTGCCTTCTGTTTTTTTGTCTTGCTGTTTGTACTAACATTTTTCCTAAAAATGTTTACTATTTTTGAGAAAAAAATCTGGACCCCACTGAAAATTAAATGTTGTGTATCAGCATGGTACTCCTGGGTAAACATATTGTAAAACTGTGTAAAAACAAGACCTACAGCATAACCCCACTGGAAAGGAAATGTTGCATCTAAGATGATCTGTCCTTTAAAAATATGTTATAGAAGCAAGATGACATTAAAAATGAGATATTGCATCTCACCTTTTCTATCCTAGGTAGATGCAGTATAAAGTTGTGTATTTTATTTTATTTATTTATTGAAATGTTTTACCAGGAAGGCACACTGAACAACAAGTTGCTCATTTCCCAGTGTGACCTGGGAGAGGGAACAGGAGTACATATGATAATATACAGGCTACAAAGAGAAAATTTTATTACAATAGCAAAATAGGTGTAAAATCAAGACAGCATTGCAAATGATATATGTAGTTGTAATAGTAGTAGTAATCATTTGTTCTTGGAAATCTTGAGAAGGATAGCCCAATTGAGCTGAGTCTTACTTACAATGGGGTCCATTATTCATACAGTCATACACAACAGTATCAAAACTTTAAACACAAGCATTATTAAAACTTAATTAAACCACAAAGATTGTGAAGTTTGTAACAAAGTGCAAGCTGTAGCATAACAAGGTTTTAAAAAGAACTTTGAAAGTAAGATACTTTTATAAAATGTTGCCTAGTTCACCTTTTTCATTATAAACACAACAGCTTTTGGGCAATGTGGATTCAGTCATGAACCAGGCTATTATTGAGTTCCATGAAACTGTCCCCTTTGACGTTTTTTTTAAAGAATTGGAGTACTTCATTCCAGGTTCTAGCTCTAATATTAACAATGGTCAAATTTCCTTTGGATGTTTTCAGCACTGGGCTTTAAGATGTTGGTAGGTTAAATATAAAATATGCAGATTTCTACATTCAGTCAGACTTACCCGTCCCAAAGATAGATATAGGAAGCTGTGGTGAGTTAATCGAGGGGCATGCAGGATGAAATGAGCAAACCAATTATAGACCATGTCCAACTTATCCAGATCCCTCCTGGGCACCCCCTAGCCCCAATAAAGCACATCCCCATAGTCAAAAAGAGGGATCACCATTGTATTAATAATTTGCTTTCTGGCTTCCATAAAGATACATCTCTATAGAGAGCTCCTAACCTAGCATTTTTTTTATCAGTCTATAAGTACATCCCATTTACACTAGGAGTCCAACCAGACCCCAGGTATTTTGCTTCAAAACTGAGTCTGTTTTGGTTATAACATGTAATGTTTGATTTATTTTATTTTGTTTATTGCCAAAAATCATCACCTGAGATTTGTTTTCATTCAACACTAGTTTATGTGCTATAAAATAGTCTTGCAGCCTATGGAAGTCCTTTTGTAATTTGGCCTGAATTTCTACTGTTGATTTGCCCTCTAAGTATAAAATGTTATTATCTACATACAAATGGTCCTGGGCCTCCATTATAAGAGGACCAATTCCATCCGTATACAAACTAAACAAGATCAGGCCCAACACTGACCCCTGGGGACTGCTGATTTAATATAGTCATGCTGGGATCTAAAGTTTCCCAGTGAGACCATTTATGTTCTCTCAGTAAATATTGTCTGAACCAGTTTAAGGCCAGTAAAATACTGTAGCATGGCCTAAGATATCAAATGCCTTAGACAGATCTACAAATATGGCCCCAGGTAGAGGCCTTCATCCTTGATCTTGAATATCTGTTGTTAACTTAACTAAGGCAGTAGATGTTCTATGTTTTATGCAGAAGACTGATTGGTTTGGATTATATACAGTATGTATTTTGTGTTTCCAAAATGTTTTTAGTTGGTTTCTAATGATACTTTAAAATATGTTAATACAACTCAGAGGAGAGATATAGGTCTATAAATAAATGTCTTCTTTTGGGCCAGTTTTGCATATTGGGACCACATCAGCTTCTTCCTTATGAACCAGCAGTCAAGGATAAACTAAAATGTTTGCTATCATATGAGCTGTTACAGGAGAAGTTAATTTGAGTAAATACGTTGGTGTAAACCCGATTGCTGTCTTCTCATCCAGTTTCAATAACTCTTTAAAATTGAGTTTGAGTTAACTAGGTCAAGAGAAAATTGAACTTGCCCTGATGTTTCTGAGAAATAACCTAAATTTGTTTCTCTAGTCTCTGAAATAATCATATTCACTATAGATGTGTCATAGAGATAACAATTTATTAAATCTATCTGCTATGCAATTGAATGTAGGAACCAGTTCTTTATCAGTTCTGAAGGAACCAGGTAATTCATAGGATTTTGTTCCCTTTAAATTGGAGAACAATTGCCAAAATCTATGTTGGTCAGAGATATTTTCTATACTAAAGTGTTCATTAAAATAGGTGGCTTTAGCTTTTAGTCTAGCGGCCAGTTTTCAAAAGGGCCTTATTCTAGATTTTGATTGCACTCCCCTGTTACAGAAGGTTTGTCATGTTCATGAGTAAGGTATGACCTTGCACTTTCAGGAAAGGTATGTTGTGGTGTTAGGTAAATGACAGGTACCAAGATACAAGTTTATCTTTGTTGAGCCCTTCCCCATGAAAGTGACATCTGGCACTGCAAATGAGAGAGGCTTAACTGGCACTCAGGGATAAATAGCTCAAAAAGGTTTAAAGATATGCATTGTTTGGTGGTGGAACCTTAATAATGTCTTTTCCATTTTCAGTTTATTGCATGTTTAATACAAATATTTTATGTTTAATTGCTGGAAATGGCAAGTAAACAAGGTATTGGACTTGTACAATCCCCAACAAAAATGTTTTGTAGATCACACCGAGACTATACAACTATTTGCATTATTTGCCAATACAGAGATGCTTCAAAAATCTTGTTGCAGCCAAAGCCAGAGGTCAAGAAACTCTGTTCAGATGTATAAGAGAAGCAGATGATGAATCATACAGAAGTGATAAAACATCAAGGGTTCTGGGTGAGACATGATTTGCTGTTGCTATTTGTTGTCATCACCAGTGCTATCAGAATTACATTAGCAAAGAAAACCTTTCACACTAACACAATCCACAAGCAGGTCATCTAGACTCAGAAAAGCCTGGAACAAGCAACCAGGAGCTGGCTATGAGAACAAGACTTACATCCACAACATCTGCAGCTAACAAATGCATCATCTGTAATTGTGTGAAGAAACATGTTGATTCACATATTTTCCAAATGAGAACATTTCAAATGCAAAGGAACATTCAGTCAGCAGTCATGTCTCTTAGTAATAAAGATCTATTGACTAAGGTACAAAGCCAAAATCTCATAGCCTTGGAGGCTAAGTACCACAAAATTGTCTAGCTCACCTACTGGTAATGGCTGGATGAGCCAGTGTAACTAGCATTAAACAGACAGAGGAGAACATTGATGTCTTCACAAGAGCATTTGAATAGTGATGTGCAAAGTCGACAAAATTCACTCTGCAAAATTTTTTGTGAATTGCACTTAATTCATGAAATTCACCAATTTGCAAAGTGTATATTGACCGTGAAGTGTTGAATTTTGCAGGTTAAATTCCACACTTCGTGACAAAAACTACTCTAATAGTAGTGGACCTACCTACACTGATTGCCAGCCCTAATGTAAAAAAGATGCAAATATAAATCCCCGGTGTCTAGTGGTTCCACCCCCTCCACTCCCCACTGCTCTCTGGTCCCAGTGCCAAAAAATAGATATAAAATCCCTGATGCCTAGATACAACCCGAGAAGTACTGTAACATCTGTAGGTAACCTCACACCAGTTGGGGAACCATAACAGCGGACAACTCAAGAACTGTTCTGCCAACATTTTCAAAGTTCAAAGTGTGTGACTGTCTGATGCATGTTATCCAAAATTCTCCAAACTCCTCACAGTTCATATCAGTGACTTCCACCCCCACACCCCATGATACAGTACCTGTAGCTCCTTGCTGCATTCAGAGGGTAAGCAGTAGTGGAAACAAACTAGCAGCTCATTGATCAGGTCAGCAAACACTGACCTCAGGCTTCTGAGATTTTTCTAAATCATCCAGATCCAGTGAGCTTGGCTGTCATTCTGAGAAATGGTGGCAACTGAAATGAGTTAGCCAAATAAGACATCGGTGTGCTCTCCTGTATTCCCCAGATCAATTTTCCATTCTGAGCTGTCTCTCATTGTGTATGAGCAGGCAGCTCATGGTGTGCATACCAACCACTTCTCCAACATCTGCACTGCCTCATTGACATGGGTTGCCTTGGCAACATCAATTGTACCATCTAGAGGGAGTGGGCATCAGTCGGGGCAGAGACAACACAGGGTGCACATTTCAAAGGCAGCATATCTGCCATCTGTTGTTAGACAGAAAGTGTTCTACCGCCAATTTTATTTAGGTGCCATGCAAGAAGGTTACAATGAGGATGTGCAGTCAGAACAGTCATTAGCTATTTCCTGCCTGGCAGCCACTGTTTAATAATGACACTGCTAAGGAAGTGAGGTGTTTAGATAGTCTTGCACATCACACCCACACTGTGTTGCCCATTACCACCCCTCCACCATTCCCCAGTGCAAGACATGCTCCCACTAAATTTAGGTTATATTCTTGGGGCTTCTTGAGTGTTAAACAGGGATTTATGAAAGATTACCTGAAGACTGTAATAGTTTATAGCCTGACAGTCTGGCGCTGTAATACTGTACTCCTCACATTAGGTGTAGCAGGACTGAGTGATCATGAGGCTGGCCATCCAGACAATTATCCCCCACTGATCACTGGCCCCAATGTAAAAAAAAAAATATATCAGTGAAATCCCTGGTGTCTAGTGCACCCCCAGCCCCCCACCCATCAGGTGTGCCCACCCTGCTCCCTCCGCCCTGATTCTAGCGGCAATCGGCACAGCCCTCCACTTTCCACCATGGCTGGCTACCCATCTGACCTAGAATGAATGACAGTGTGGAAGCTGTCATTCATTCAAGCTTAATTGGTGGCCAGCCATGGTAGAGAGTGGAGGGCTGTGCTGGTCACCACTCAGAATCATTGTGAGGGGGAGCAGGGTGGTGGGCACCCCAGATGGGGTGGGGGTCCACTAGACACAACAAGAAAAAGCCTTGCACTTACCACCAAACTTTATATTATAATGACCGAGCCACTCCTTTCTATTGGAGTTAAAAACAGACTTTGTTAAATAGCCAGGCTGAAAACAGTTACAAAGGACATATATATCCTACCCCGCAGTATAAGAAAATGCAAACTCTCCTCAGTGGTGTTTCATACCCCTGGGAGACTTTTCATAATATAAGTTCTGGTGGCAAGTGCAAGGCTCTTTTCTTGCTGCCTAGTCATTTTGTTGCCACTTCACACTACTAATGAGGAGGCCACACTTTTTTTTTTGGTCCACTAGACACCGAGGATTTCATTTATTTTATTACATTGGGGCCAGTGATTGGTGGGGGGTGGCACTGGATACCAGAGTTTTTCTATCTATTTTTTATATTGGAACCGGCAATTTGCCAGGGCGAGGGGACCCTAGACACCAGGGATTTTGATTTATTATATATTTTTTTACATTGGGGCCAGTGATCGTCCAGGAGGGGTGGGCTACTAGACACCAGGGATTTTATATCTATTTTTTAATTGGGCAGTGATTGATGAGGGGACCACTATACTCCAGGATTTTATATCTATTTTTACATGGGGAACCACTAGACACCAGGGATTTAAATTTATTATATATTGTTTTACATTGGGGCTGGTGATCGTGGGGGTGACCACTAGACACCAGGGATTTTATATCTTTTTTTTATTGGGGACAGTGATCAGTGAGGGTGCTAGACACAGGGATTAGTAATTTGTAACTTCTCAGCTTTAGTTTTTGCAATTTGCACTTAAAAACAAACAAAAGCAAGGTGAAGTCACAAATGGTGAATTGTCCTTTAATGACAACTTCACAAATTGATCCACAGAGGCAAATTTGTGGACTTCACGGAAAATTCACTGGTGAAGTAAAACTTCACTGCATCTCTACTTGTAAACCACATTTAGGATGACTTAACACAAGGAAGGGCATTTCATATGACATTCCTGTTGACAAAATATAGATGATATTTGGACACATGTGGTTATGCTTAATCAGGGACACATTGTGCTGAAAAGCTGAAGAAACAACTTGTTAGACATTTTGAAGGTTCAATTACATTCCATCAGTCTCATTCAGTAAACAAACCAGAGCTGGTGTACATTAGCAAAATGAATTTGAAAGAACCAATCGACTAGATTGCCGAATTTCAAAGAAAGGTCCAGGAAGAAGCAATTAAGGCAGACCTGGATCTTTCTGCTGATGAGTATGAGAATCTCAGTATTTTTCATGCTGCAACAACACTTCATGCATCTGCCAGAAAAGCATCGCTGGATTTCCACTAACCCATGCATTGACTGTAGAGATTTGTTTTGAAAGTGCAGAGTCCCTAGTTCCTACTGATCTGTACCAGTATCAGAGTCTGCTCATGATAGGTAAACCAGCAGAACATATCTGAAACACTCCTGATGCACACATAAGAGTTTTAGCAGTAGCCAAGATATAATCTACAGTGCTTCAAATTCTTGCTATAAAACACCGAAGCATATTGTACTAGCCATATCAGTCCATCATTTGGCTGAGAGTCACCAATTGTTGATTATGTTACACAGTCATGGGCATTCCCTGAGTTATGATGATCTTTGCAGAGTCGAGACATCCACAGCAAGTGCCATCACATCATCAATTACACAACAAGGTGGAATAGTTCTTCCAACAAACATCATGCCTGGAATATTTGCACATGCCACGTGGATAACGACGAAATAAAGAAACTCAGAGTGGTCAAGGAACAACATATGTTGTAGGCAGTTTGCTGTATCAGGACAATTTGGGGTCCAATGTGTCTGTTGGCCAGAGACCTGAAGTAGTTGATATTAGGGGAAAAGCTGTGAGCAAACTTACATGCCTCGGTGTTCTAGAGTCTCCAACCAATTCAAGAAAAAGAGACCACTCAGTCACCTGTCTGGTGAAACTGATGTGAAGTCTTGGGTTTGGCAAACCAATTCACATCTTTGATGCCTGTAGCAGAGACAGGGTATCTGCTTATTAATGCCCCACAAAGTTCTTCACTCTTGAGTTTGAGTCCCTACAACCAGAGGATCAAAGTGTAAAAAGTTGGGCAGGTTTCATACAATCCTTAATTACAACTTCAAAAAGGAAAGATTTAAGATCACAACTGGTTACAATCCTGTAGCACCAAGCCTTCCCACCCATAAGGATACTATATACACAGGACTAAAAGCAATCGAGAAACAGATGCAGACACTGGGCCTGCAAACCCCAGTAATAACTTTGGGACTTCAGTTGTACATCATTGCCCAAGAAGTCCATTTCTGCAACTGGAAGGAGCTGAAGCATCATGTTTTGAGAATGGGAGGATTCCACATCATTGAGCGCTTCTGGAAGATACTTGGCAAATGCTATGCAGACAGTGGATTTGAAGATTTGCTACTTGAGGCAGAGGTATTTGGAACAAATGCTGCAGCTGTGATCATGCAGGGAAAAAACTACAAACGTAGTACATTAGGACCACAAGCCGATGTTTGAAGCCATGTGCCGGCTACAGTGGTAAGCATTCTTTGCCCTAGTGGTGCAGAAGAAGAAAATACAATTGGGGAGACAGATCAAATTGAGCTGAACTGCAAAAATGCACAGCATCTAATGACTGATAACAAAAGAAGGTGAAATAAATGATGAAAATTGAAAGAGTTTTGTTGATGCATTTCAAAACCTTGAAGCCATGCTGAAAACTCAACAAGGTAATTTCAAGGAGTTCATAAAGCAAGGCAAAACTAGCAGTCAACATTTCACTTCTGGCAGCAGTATATCACTGTTAGAAAATGTGTTGTTTCTCTCACGTGTGTACAGTGTATGCCTTCAGGAATGAGATTTGGTTATAGGAATGCATTCTTGACCAGCAACCTTAGTGTTTACAAATTAATTATTACAATGAAATTGTGGTATAATTTCTGAGAAAATGGAAGAAAAGTAAGAGCAATAAAGAATATAATTAATTAACATGCTAGTAGACATGATTTCTGGACATAAGGCATGACAATATGGCTTTAGGTGTTTTTTTACTTATATTTAGGGTTAATTTATGGACATTTAGATTCACTTTATTCAAATTTATTTTATCAGAATACAACAATTGAAACAAATACACAAACTATACAAATATGTTAAAATAATAGTTTTACAATTTCTTCAAAATTCAGGATTTACTCGGTTTCATCTTTTTTCAGCTATATTGCCTCAGATTTTGTCTTCAAATTAATTATTATTGACCAAGTGATGAACTCCACAAATACCTTTTCCTGAAAGCTGATGAGTATATTTATCTTATGAAACCATCAAACCTTCTCTAACGGGGGGGGGGCAGCAAGATGAATATTTTGAAAATTGGCTGCTAGACTATTTATTTATTTCATTGACATACATGTTTTTAAGTTGATGATATTTGTCACAATATGATTTTGTGTTTAATCTTTTCACTTGTCTCCAGGCTTTATCCCTATTTTTATGTTGTAAACTCAAAGTCCTTGTATACCATGGTGCATTGCTATACTTCATTTTTTCCAACAAACAGGAACATGTTGATTACATACGATTAGAAATTCACTATGAAAATAGCTCTATGCACTGTCTACTTCTGGTATGAGGCCCATCCTGTCCCAATTTCTTGCCTCTAAATCAGTCATGAACTTTGCATCATCAAAATTTTTCAATGAATGATATTCCTTTAAGTGAAATCTTCCTATTTGTTTTATCTCTTTTTCAGGATACAAAATGTGACCTGATTGTTACTAAAGGAATCAGGAAGAACTCCACTCTGACTTAATTTTCAGGGTCCATACTAAACATTAAGTCCAGCGAGTGGAACGGTTTATGTCCCTTGAATTAAATATAATTGGAAAGTTAATTAACTGAGTGAGCCTCATCCCTATCCCCATCCTCCTGGACAAATCAAGCAGTATGTTGTTCAATAGGATTGAGGGCCAGTCTACACTGAAATCCCCATCAATAGGATTTCATGACTATATTTATATATATATTTTAATACAAGAAATCCTGCAGGTCATAAAAATTGTTCATATCACCCTTAGGGAGCAAATAACAACCCATTATCAGTATAGGCTTGCTATAGGGCAATCTCAGATCCCAGGATAATTTTCTTCTTCTGGGGTTTGTATGTTACACCCAATATGTAAAATAGCTACAGTAGGTTAAATTCCAACACATTGCATCTCATCTGGACCTAGACTCACAAAAGTTTATGAATTGCACAAAGTGTTTGTGTGAGTTTGTGGGGAACCACACCACAAAATGCCATTTTGCGCAAGCAAACTGGTTAGTGCAGTGGCAAAAATAATGTATGCACAATCCAAATAGAGGGAAGTGTCCTTCATAGGGACAATGCTATCCATAATGATTAGTACCATGCAAAGTGGTTTGCATGACACATTGTGTGGCAATAATACCGCCTATAAAAAGGTCCTCTTTACTGGGTAAAGCCCAGAGGCAGAAGCAGGAATTGTAGGAGGGAGCAGAATGGCTGACTTCACAGCACAACTCATATACATCATGGGGGAGACTCTCCAGAAAGATCACCAACAGGGACATCCTGGGCTCATTCATCACTGGTTGAGGCACCCTGCTGCACACAGACTGTTCTGGCCACTATCCTCCTTTGAGATAATGACTGATGAATAGTTGGATGTCTGGTAATGCATCACCTGGGCCATGCTCATGCAGCTGTGCAAACTCCTGGAGGAAGACCTGTGCAGCAGCACCCAGCACAGCCAAGCCCTGACAGTGGAGGTGAAGGTGATTGCTGTCATGTGCCTCCTGGCAACAGGCACCTTCCAGACACTGATCAGAGATACAACAGGAGTGTTGCAGTTGTCCACCTCACACCTGTGGCTGAATTCCTAGACAGTCTGCTGCTTCATGATAGGGAATTCATAGTATTCCCCAGCACTGCAGAGGAGTGAAGAGCAACAATGTGGCAGTTCTACTGGGTAGTGCACCTGCCAGGAGTACTAGGTGCAATTGAATGCATCCATGTGGCCATCCATACCCCACCTGGCCTGGAGTTAGATGCCTACCTGAACAGGAAAGGCAACCACTCCATTAACTTCCAGGTGGCGTGTGATGCCACAGGGTGCATCACCAACATGCTGGCGTATTTCCCCAGCAGCATCCATGTCTCCTTCATTTGGCACAACTCCATCCTGAGCCAGAGATTTAAAGGAGGTGACATACTCATTGGACAACTAGTGCGTGAGTAAGCCCTCTGGTACAGGACTGCAGTCCACTGTGTGGTACACTGGGCTGTATCCCAGGGTTGCTGGGAGGGAGTCGGAACCCCAAGAAGGTGGACACACTTTCAAGTAGCAAGATCAAGGCAAAGGGCTGCATCCAGAAGTGTTTGGCACATGTGCCACTGAAGATGTTAGAACATGCCACAGGGCAGGATGTCAAATCCCTGTGGTTTACATGGGTATGCATCCCAGGGTGGGGAGGGTGACAAACATACAAAAAGGTTCTGGAATGTGGGCTGAAGGACATCACCAAAACATGTCATATCTCACATATGAATTTATCTGTTACAGGTGACAGTGCCTATCCTCTGCACCCTGGCTCCTCACCCTGTCCTCATTTGCACAACAGATGTGAAGGAGAGATACAATGTGGCACACCTGCCACATGTAACATCATTGAGCAGGTCTTTGGCATGCTCAAATGTGTTTCTGTTGCTTAGACAGCTCCTGGTGGTGCCCTATAGTAAAGACCTGAAAAGGCCTGTGGCATATTCATCACCTGTTGTATGCTACACAACATGACACACCCCTGTGGAATATGGCTGTTGGTCCAAGAGGATCATGCAACACCAGAGACATGAAGCCAAAGGAGCAGGAGGCTACAGACCAGGGATCAGCACATGACACAGAGGGCTCTGGAGCACAGAAACCACATAAAACAACTGCTAGAAGCCAGCAGACAGTGAGTAGGAACCACACCAAAAATGTCAGCATGTATGAAAAGTTTATTGCATGTACTGGAAAACAAACAGGGGATGGATAACATGACTACTTGTAAATAACTAGTCAATACAACAAGTAAACCAAGATAACAACAATCACAGGTAACCTAGCTATCCGTGCATAACAAATAAATAACAGCCTTAGGTGAAATAGCACAGAGGCAGCATTGCACTATATTGTGAAAAAGGCAACAGTGAAAACAGCCACAGACAACATAGCACAGGTGACAGTGTAGCATGCCACAGTAAGCAACATATAGACAATGTTCTGGTTGCATGCACAGGTCCAGCAAGTCAATTTCATGACAAGCAAGTAGAGCAAGGATATTCAGGTATGGTGGCATCCCTGCACAGGATCTGGGGGGGGGGGGTGTTGACAATCTATGTCCCTCTGCAACTACCACATTTCCTGATGGTACAGTGGTGTAAGAGATGTGGAGATGGTGTTGTGGCCCCAGAGAAGGGTGTTTCCAAGTGTGGGGACACATGGGACTGCGGAATCAACTGACAGCTGGTACACCTGCATGGGGTACTAGATGCCCACATGAACATACCACAACCAGGGGTGGGTGGTCTTGCAAAACTGAGGCAGGTTAGGCAGGTGTGTTGCCACTGTCAGTTGTCCCACAGCATGCTGTGGACCTGCACCTCTGTGCCTTCCAGGGAATAGGAGAATGGCCACTGTGGGCTGATGTGCTCCATGCTTGGCACCGACTGGCACAAAGCACACTTGTCAGGGTCAGAAACACCCTCATCAGGTCCCAAAACAGACACACAATGGCAGAAATGAGCCGGTCTTCATGATCTTGGACATGTTGCCTATCCAAGCGATGTTGTTGCCAGTGGATGGTTGATTCTGCTGCAGTATTCCCTATCTGCTCATGCACCCTGATAGGCGGCCTGGATGTCAACAGCTATGAACATCATGTCATGGACCCCATGCGTATCCTGCTGTGCTACAGGAGGTACAGACTACAGAGGAGCTGCAGGTGGATGGACTGGCCAGGCAACCCCATGTGTGCCAGGGACACTGACAATGGACAGTGGCAGCCTAGCAGGGTGGATGTTCACTACCCAGTGTACATTGGACCATGATGTCCCCAGGAAAGGCAAACACCCTGGCCTCAGTCTCACGGTGGTAAACATGACCATGGAGGGCAGTGGGTAGGGAGGGCTGTGTGGCAGAGAAGCAGTTGATAGTGGTGAAGGTGAGGATGGCAGGACCTGGTCCTGTGCGAGGTCCATGAGATGGTTGGAGTGAAATGGGCACTGAAACAGGTCATATTATCACATCACTGTTGACAGTGATGATCATCGCATCTAGCTCTGCTTGTGCATAGCCTAAGAACAACTCCTGGCTGGTTCTCCAAATCACTGCCCACAGTGGAGTGAGAACTGCTATCCCCAGGAGGTCTGGCCAGGCAATGGGCGGATCCCAGATGCCACTTGCTGGGCTGACTGATCAGACACTATCAGTTGGTGAACTGTATCTTGAGCTGCAGGGACAGAAATATGTAATTCAGGGCATATTTGTGATGCATGGCAAGGTTTGGCAACAGATTGGTGTTATAGCAGGAGTGTGACGGTAAAGTGTACAAGTACACAGTGTGAGTATGCAACAATCAATCAATCAATCAATCAAGTCTTTATTTAACCAGGCATTCATCGTTGAGCAGAAGCTCATTTGCAAGATGGACCTAGGTGGAGCATGAACAATTGTATATACAGGTCAACACAGGTATTTACAAGGCAATAGAGATAATACTCTTTACAGAGAGGAAGAAAAAGAAGTTCATATATACATAGAATTATACAGATATTGTACAGATTACATAGTATTTACATACATAGAAGTGTCTATAGGAAGATAAAGCAGGTTATCTAAGGTTGCAGGAGGAAGTAACGGAAGAAAAAAAATAAAAATAAAAATATACACCAGGTAGAGGTGAAGGTAGGGGGGAAGGGAGGGAGGTAGGGCAAGAAAGGCTAGGAGGGCACGGTGCACAGACAGGAGTTGGTAAAACGAGATGTAGAGAAGGTGGATGGAGAAAAGGAGTATGTGTGAGCCCCGGGATTGAATGCTATAAAGTACGGGGCATGGTAGGATGTCACAACCCAGGGTAGTGAGCTCCTATCCGAGGTTGGGAAAGGAAGAATAAGGGGATGGACGGGCCTAGTGTTGATAAGACAGGGGGATAAGAGAGAGAACAATTAGGCTGGTGAGGAGTAAGCTGGGGGGTCAGTACTTAAAATTCGGTCTAGGCGTGGCTATATACCAGTGCAGACACTGGTACTGGGTCTGAGTGGGTGAAGCAGTTACATACTTCTCTGATTGTATGGAAATAAAGCATCTTGAAGGCATTTATACCGATTACAGTGCTTAATTTGAGGGTTTTTTGTAGATCGTTCCATAAGTTAGGTAGCACGAAGCTTATGGCTGCCCTACCGAAGCGGGATTTTGCTTTGGGTACTTTATGGGTAATAGCTGAGTAACTTCTTAACGCGTATTTCCCAATTATACTCAGGGGAAGACAGCAGGAGATATAGTAAGGCAGCTTATTAGAGATGGCTCTATAGGTCCAGAGAGCAGCGTTTCTGTGGCGCCTGAACTTTAGTGATGTCTACTCCACTGCCGCATATAGGGTGCAGTGATGCGTATCGAAAAGGAGTCCCGTTATAAACCTCAGTGCTCGATGGTAGAGTGTGTCCAGTTTAGCCATGTAAGAGTTTGGGCATTGGCTGTAGAGGAAATCAGCGTAATCAACCAATGATAGGAAAATGGATTGGACCAGTTGTTTCTTGGCATCTCTGGTGAGAAATTGGTCCATTCTAAAAAACAGTCCAAGCCTTTGTCGAAGTCGTTTTAGCAAGTCCTCGATATGTTCAATGAAGGAGAGTCTTTGGTCTATCCAAACCCCCAGATACTTGAATTTTGTAACAAATTCTGGTTTTTCACCTAGAACTGGTAATTTGGGAACTGTCCCACTGGACACAGGGTTAGCTGTCTGGATAAAGGAGAGAACCATCGCTTTGGTTTGTTTGCCATTAAGGAGTAGCTTTTTGGAGGAGTTGGCTTTGCAAAGGTTGAATTCTGACTGTAGGTCGTTGCAGGCAACTTCAGGTGTTAGGCGACTCACGTGAGAACTGTTATCATCTGCAAACAGATGGATGTTAGCTTCTTTTATACAGTAGTCAATATTATTAATGTAGATTGCAAAAGTAAGGGCCCTAATATAGAACCTTGAGGTATCCCTCTTTGCAGAGTTTTTATGAGGGACAGGCCACCTTCAGCTTTAACTTGTTGAAGGCGCCCTGTAAGATAGTAAACCAACGAGAGAGGAGGGTCCTACCTATGGTTTGAAGGGAGGAGAGGAGCAGACTATGGTCGACGGTGTCAAAAGCCTTGCTTAGATCAAGGAAAACAGCACAAATAAAGTTTTGCTCTCAAGATTACGCTGTCAGTTAGTAACTTTGGCGAGGGCTGAGATAGTGCTATGTTTAGCTCTGAATCCGGACTGCATAGAATTTAGCAGTTCCCTAGACTCGAGATGAGCCCTCAGCTGTGCATTTACAATTTTCTCTAGGAGCTTGGACAGGACCGGAAGGAGAGATATTGGCCTGTAGTTATTGAGATCGCCAGGGTCACCTGATTTGAACAGTGGTATGACATGTGCTGTCTTCCATATAGGTGGTAAGGTGCCCTGAGACAGGGATAAGTTAAAAAGGTGGGTGATGGGTATTGCTAGTACGTGGTAGGCAATTTTTAGGAAGTAAGGGTCAAGGGTGTCGGCCCCAGCACTTTTTCTAGTACCCAACTGAAGCAAGAGGTCCTCTACCTCTTCAGTGGGGCAGGTTGAAGCAGAAAGGCGGGCGGCTTATCAGAGTTTCAGGCAGTTGGCTGGCAGTCTGGGAGCGAAGTATGTTTGCAGGGGAGTTATCAAATGCCATGCCTGCAATAGCAAAGTGGTTATTGAATGTATCAAGTATATCCATCTTTTCGGTTATAGTCAAGTTGCCAGAGGTAATCTTGGTCAGGAGTGAATTTCCTGGGGAGTGGCCTAGCAGATCATTGATTGTGTTCCAGAGCTTGATTGGACTCTTTGTGGCAGAGTCGAGTTCGGATTTGAAGAAGGTGGCCTTCGATTCTCTGATTGTTTTGGTACATAAATTTCGTAGTCTCCTGAACTGGTTCCAATCCTCTGCAGTGTTCAGTCTGCGCGCTTTTTTCCAGAGCTTATCTCTTTCTAGAAGCAAGGACTTGATCTGAGGGGTGAACCATTTACAGGTTTTGGTCCTAGTTCGAACTTTAATCAGAGGAGCATACTTATTAAGGGCCCTTGATAAAATGTTGTGGAAGATATTGTAAGCTGACGTAATCATTTTGGCCAGGTAGAAATCTTGCCACCGAGGGAGTACTTAAGCTCATTTAGGTAGGCATGTTCATTGAAGTTAGCGTCTCGATCTCTTCAGAGAACTTGCTGATGGGTGCTGGGTTGTTGGTGGATCTTACTCCTGCAATAAAACAATAGTCGCTGGCATCTGAGAAGAAGACATCAGCGTGGGAGAAGAGATGAGGTTTGCTCACCATTAGCACATCCAAAAGTGTACTTTTACTGGGGTTCTTCACGTTTGGGCATGTTGGTTCAGTAATAAGTTGCATCAGCCCATGTTCATCACAGAAGGATGCAAGGGGGGCAGCTGTGTTAGAGAGCCAGTCAAAGTTGAGGTCTCCTAAAATAATAGTTTCTGGCAACCCCTGTCCCAACTTGTCACTTAGATATGATACAAGTTGTAGGCCAGCAGACGGTGGTCTGTAGCATCCTATTACGCAGAGTGCAGTAGTCTGTGTAATTTCACTTTGAGAATTAGGTATTCAAATTCTGATGACAGATGCCGAGGATAAGCAGAAGGCAGAAAATTTGTCTTTAGTAGATAGCTACCCCTCCTCTGGCATGCCTATCAGCTCTGAACAAGGCATAGTTGGGTATGTTTACTTCTCTATCAGTGGTGCTGGTCTAGGCCAAGTTTGGAAATCACAAGTATGTCAGGAGAGGTATGATTTACCCAGGTTTGTATTAAGGTTATCTTTTAAGGAGGCTACATAAGTTAATATGCAAGAAGCTTATTCCTTTTAAATTTGCTAGTTCTGCTGGCAAATCAATAGCTTCTGGGGGCCAGGTGTGAGTTCTCCGTTGCCTGAACATAGCAGGAGGATAAGTAGGATTTTCTAAGAGCGCTAATTATAAGCTTGTAATTCCTGCCTTTCTCCCATCTAATAGCTCTGATGTTTTAGGGACTGGAAAGCAGCCACCATAGAAGAGCTGATCTGTTGTAGCAAGAGCTAGTACCTCACCACAATAGGCGGGAAGAGATAGAAGTCTGCTGGTGGGAGGGGGGCCTTGTGGTGGGGGGAGTGTTATAAGTACTACTAGTATGTGGTCCAAGAGCAGGGTCCGAGGTTGGTACTTGAACTCAGGCAATTTAGGCTGAGTTGCCATGTGGATACAGCATAGTGCCATTGTAGACAAAATTGATGTAGTTCCAGGTGTCCAATGCAGCTGGTATCAGCCAGTGTAAGGGGCGATATTATGAGCAGGGTCTGGAGTGGTGATACCTGCATGGGCCACCAATTGGCCCAGGGGCCAGTGGGTTGCTGGATTAATGTAGCTTATCAGTGGCTTTCCAATCCAGGTCGGCCAGATTTGATAGCATTTAAAATGTTACAGTGGGTGAAGGTACAGCCAAGGAAGCCTATGCGTTTCAGTAAGGTGAGGCCCTGAGAGTTGGATACTGTAGGCTGGACAGAGAAGAGAGGGATCACGAGCTAAGTCTCTATTGGTAGGGCACTGCACCAGGGGACGTGGACTAATATCTTGGCAGGAGCTACTGTATTTAATAATCAGCAGAGGTGGGGAAGGGGGGTGGTCGAGAAAGTTGCGGCAGTTGCTGCACCTTGTAGGGCCTTGGGTCCGTGTCTGCGGTCTCGAGCATCGGCTAGAGGGGCGCCGACTGCCTGGTAGCCGGGAATCCCGTGGCTTAGGAGCTGGGAGCCTGGGCGACAGTTCCTCGGCTGAGGGAGAGAAGGAGAGTGAGGGTTAATAAAGGGGATTCACATAAAGGATTAGACAGAACAGCAGGGAGTCCAAAATTTGCAGAACAAAAGGACGTGTATTACTTTGGCACCCAAAAGTGTCTAGGGCCAGTGCACGTATGCAGGGAAAGGGCTGTAAACACTAGATTTCTTTCCCAAACCACAATTCAAGTCCTTTCAATTACAGACTGGGTTAACACTTCGGCTTTTTAACATTTGTCCCAACATAAACATTTTTAGGGTTTAAAATCAAGAGCAGGAGCGGCTGCCAGGGACCAATCAGGCGTGGTCTAAGAGGCGCCATAATCCAGTTGGTTGCAGCAGTTGCCGTACCTTGTAGGACCTTGGGTCCATGTCTGCAGGCTTGAGCATCGGCTAGAGGGGCGCCGACCACCCAGTAGCCGGGAATCCAGTGGCTTAGGAGCTAGGAGCCTGGGTGGCAGTTCCTCGACTGAGGGAGAGAAGAAAAGCGAGGATTAATATAGGGCATTCATACAAAGGGTCAGACAGAACAACGGGGAGTCCAAAATTTGCAGAGCAAAAGTACATGTATGGTATCAGCAATGCCAAAAGAGGTAGTGAGGAGGTAGTAGGTGGTTGCACCCTGCGGTAGTTTGTTTGGTGTTGCTGGCCTGCTTAACTGCTAGCTGGTTTATAGTTGGAAGGGTATATAGTCGAATTAGGGTGAGGTCCCTAAAAATAGGCAGGTAGAGCAGTAATTGAGAGGAGTTAGATGGAGGGCTGGAGAAAAGGTTGAGGGCAGATATGTGATCCTGTGGGTGAGACTGCTTTAAAAGGGCGGTGAGAAAGTGGGTCAAGTCAGGTATTGAAGACAGGAGGCCAACAGCATGAAAATGTGCAGCAGTGGAGTGACCAATCTGCTGCTAGGCTGAGGAAGGGTGGAGTAAGGGTCTATTTAATACTGTGAGGAGGAGGGAGGGTGGCAAAAATTCAGTCCAGAACAAAGCACAGAAAATGATTTCCTGAGATCAGGAAGTGCCAGGCGTTGGAAAATCAGCCAAGGAGTAAAGCTGCCAATCAGTGCCTGGTTCCTCCACTGGGCATCTAGTCAAAACAGTGGCATTCAAAACCACGAGTTTCGGAGGTCCAGTGTACCTGAATCTGTCCGGGGGTCAGTCGGGTGGTCTGTTAGCTGTGGCCTGCTCGGAGAGAGCCAAGGCCACAGGAGCAGCTTGGGAAGCCCGCAGATGGGCTGTCTGTGGAACAAGGAGGGAAACACAGAGGATTAAATACAGCTAGAGTACAATAGCAAGCTCAGTCGTGGGCAGGCAATGGGGAAAGACAAAGCATGAGGTAAAGAGGTGGTAAATGCAGGGCAATTATTTGGAGCTAGAAGAGGAGTTAATGGGGGGTCTGTGCTTTGGCACCGGGACGTCTGAGGAGGACAGCAGCAGCAGGGGGGGTGTAAGGTAAGGCAGAGAAGAAAGTAAGGTGTTTAGAGAGACAGCATTACAAGTGGGGCAGAGAAATTAATAATTGGCAGAGTGACCAGTGTGGGGAAGGGGCAGAGTTTGTCAGTAGGGCAGAAATGGAAAACTGCAGCAGTCTTGCTCAGTAGCTAGGTCAAGCAGTCAAACATCGGCTACTGTACAATACAGTTTGTCCAGCACTAAGTAACACTGAGAGACTAGACTAGTGGCTTGTAATAGACTAGTTACAGGTGCAGGGGAAAGTGTCAATCGCCACTGTGACACAAAGAGTGAGATATGTGCTTGCACACACATGCGCATGCAGACAAGCCAAAATATAAGTGCATGACAAGTGGACAACACCCAAGTGCAAAACACACTATGTAGCAAAGAAAGTGCAGGAATGGATGACAATGGTGGAGGTCACAGCAGTGAGGAGCCAACTTAACACAATTTGTGACATGATGCAATGCGCACCCAAGACAGAGCTGCATGTGTATGCTCAGTAAGGAACCAGAAACATGAGCATGTGCAGTCAGGGCTGCCGTGGGTCACATATGAATGTGGCGCACAATCCAACCATGGTGAGTTATTGTAACGGGCCTGATAGCTGCTTCATGTGTGACTTGCATCTGTGCCCTGTGGCAACCATAGATGTACACCCAGAGATGTGTGAGATGCTGATGCAATAGTGGTGTCATTGCATAACTTATGTGGGAGTGTAGATAGCACCAGGGTCTCATAGCCCCAGCCAGGCACTCTGGACACCTCCACAGTCTGCAGCAACAATGCCATGGCTTCCTCTGCTGGGTCCAGCATGTGTGTCATCATGGGTGCAGGGCATCCACCACCAGTGGCGTACAGCTCTATCTACCACACCACCAAAGATTCCTTGGCATGATGATGGAGGTCACTAACGCCCCTGCACCGACCTAACCTGCCTCCACCACCAGCTGCATTGACAGCCTCTGTGATATCAATCCAGGCCTGCCGCATATTGCATTGGTGCTGCATGTGACAGGGTTGCATCCCAGGCCATACAGGCCTGGACGAGGGCATGGTGCAGTTCATCAGTGCTAAACCTGTGCACCCTGATCCTCTTCCTGTTGGGGACAGCTGCACCTGCTGAGGAGATGTGAGGGACAGATCAGTGCCATAAGTCCACCTGTGTTCAGATGCTGCTCAATCCTGTACCACAGCAGCACATCAGACCACAGCCACAATGTACACATGACAAAATGGTGGTCATAACTGCATTAATGTACACACAATAATATTTTCAGTATTTCTTGACATTTTGTTTTGCTGATTGTTGTGGTGCAGTAGTCCATAATTTCAGTTTGTTTAAAAGATTTGGTTATATTATTGAAGTTTTCAATTTGCTGCGCATTACTCTAGTGTGTGTGTGAGTGTGTATGCGACATGTGCCATCAAATCAGACACATTTTGTTGTGCCACAGAGTAATTGTAACAGCCTGCTTTCCATTGCACCTGCATGATTTTGTACTGCTTTTGTGGTATCTTGATTTTGACTGTTACTGTAGTGCACTGCACCCCCAAACCGGCAAAAGGTATTCTTTTCAGATTGGATTGTGACTTGTGAGCACTGGTTAAGTGTTGTTGTGACTTTGCGCCTGCATCTCTTCTTGATTGTGCAATGCAATCTTAATATGTCTGTGCTTTTGTATCTGTTTAGTGCCCACTCTCTATCTGCAAGCCACAGTTGTTTTTTTAGCTTCACATCCACCCGCCCAGACTGAAAGTTCAGAAATCTAAATTTGTTTAGAATTTTCTTGGTGATCCTCAAAATGCCTGCAAAGAGACGTGCAAGCAGAGCTGTTTCTGGCTATGGTACTGCTGCCAGTGGCAAGATTGTCCATGGACATGGTGGTACACAGAAGACATAGCTGATGTCAGTAAATGGATTCTCCATCAATGCTTTTTACAGTGCAGTCTGTAGCTTCTGTTATAGTTGTTGAGGAGCTGATGTTGTCCCAGCTGGTGGTGTTAATGCATTTTCTGCTGGCAAGAGCATTGCAGTCTCAAGTTCCACTTCGACCAATTAACTGTTTCAAAAATATAGTTGAGTCTAAAGCTGTGACTGACAATGTAGATGACATCATAGTCTGCATTAACATCCCATGATAGTTGAACATGATTCTGACCCTGGCAACAATAACTCACAATGTCACATTTCTTAGAGCACTGATGAGGTCATGCCTTTGCCATCCAATGATTCAAAGTGTGGTGCAAAAATATTGGTGATGATGATGATGATGCTGCTGTGGTTGGAACATGTTCTCACATGACAGCATCCAAGCTCAAATGTGGATGCAGATGATGTTTATGAATATAATAATGATGTCAGTGACCCTTTTGGAATCAGAGAAAAAGAAAGTCAAGGCGGCTGTGTCTGGGTCTGTTGGTGTTAAATCCTCCACAAAAAGTTGTGATTTAGTGGTTCCTGTTGATGAAAATGATGATGATAGAGTAATAATCATATGTAGTCGTGGTGGTCAGTTGGAGTACAAGTGTGTCCAGCATGAAAATCATGTAGCACACCCCATTTCAGTGGTTAAAAAATGAGTCCAATAAGCAGCATTAGGGACATGTTAAAAGTAGGGATCACAATCCCTTGTTTGGGATTTTTTCTCCAAGATGCAAATGATGAGTCAGTTGCAATCTGCCAGCTATACGATGCATGTGTGAGCTGAGATAAAAGGAGTCATCTGGGTATGGGGAGGCAGCATACACATCTTAAAAACAGACACATGGCATTGTGGACCTGGCACCAGATGGCAGCTAATGCCATAGAGGAGCTTTCACCTCGTCATCATACTTTACTGAGCATGTTATAGAAACATAGACGTTGATGGCAGATAAGAACCGTAAGGCCCATCCAGTCTGCCCATTTCTTTTTCTACCTATGAATTTGCTGCTGGCCTTTGCTCTGTCAATGACCTATCTATTCATACTTATCTGTATTGCTCCTTATGCCTATCCCATGCCTGTTTGAAGCCCTGCACTGTATTCATATCCACCACTTACTGAGGTAGGCCATTCCATGCATCCACCACCCTTTCTGTGAAAAATAACTTTCTCACATTACCCCTTAATCGGTCTCCTCTAATCTCATGCTGTGTCCTCTTGTTCTGCTGTTTTTCTTCTATTGAAACATTTTAGACTCTTTCACCTTGTTAATGCCCTTAAGGTGTTTGAATGTTTCATCATATCACCTTTCTACCTCCTTTGCTCTAGAGTATGCATATTGAGCTCTGTTAATCTGTTTCATATGTTTTCTGATGCAGTCCCTGCACCATTTTGATTGCTCTTCTCTGGACTGCCTCAATTTGGTTAATGTCCTTGTGAAGGTGTAGCCTCAGTACTGCACACAGTACTCCAGGTGGCGCCTAACCAGTGTTTTGTAAGAGGATTATTACCTCCTCTTACGACTTGTGATGCCCCACTAATACACCCAACATCCACCTAGCCTTACCTACTGCTTTAGTGGTCTGCTTGATGATTTCAGGTCATCTGTGATGATGATGCCAAAGTCTCTTTCTTCCCTTGTGACTGCCGGCAGCTGCCCTCCCAGCCTATGGGTGGCTTCAGGTTTCTCTTCCTATGTGCATGATCTTGCCCTTCTTTGCATTAAATCCCAGTTGCCACTCTTCTAACCATTTTGCCAGTTTATCCTGATCTCTTCTCATCTTGCCCACCCACCCCATCTGGATCATTTACTCTGTTGCAGACCTTGGTGTCATCTGAAAACAGACAAACTTACCCTCCAGTCCATTTGCAATGTCGCTGATGAAGATATTGAAGAGGACTGGCCCCAGGACTGATCCCGAGGTACCCACTTGTGACTTGCATCTCTTCTGACTGTATACTGTTTACTACCACTCTGTTTTCTGCCTGTCAACCAGTTTGCCACCCAGTTGACCAACATCTGACCCACCCTAAGTCTACCCAGCTGATTAATCAATATTCTATGTGGAACAGGATCAAAAGCTTTGCTGAAGTCAAGGTAGGTGACATCAACTGCTCCCCTTGGTCCACCACTCTGCTTACCCAGTCAAAGAAATCTATGAGATTAATTTGACAGGACCTTCCTGTTGTAAACCCATGCTGTCTTGGATCCTGAGTCTATGGATTCCAGGTGTTGCACTATCCTTTCCTTAAGAGTGCCTCCATAATCTTGCCCAGTACTGAGGTAAGACTGACTGGTCTGTAGTTCCCTGCCTCCTCCCTGCTACTACTCTTGTGGAGCAGGATCACATGAGCCCTTCTCCAGTCTTCTGGGACCTCTCCTGTGCTCAGATACTCACTAAACAGTTCTGATAATGGCTCTGCTAGTTACACCCTTATCTCCTTTAGTACCCTGGGAAGTATCACATCAAGTTCCATTGCCTTTTCCACCCTGAGCTTACTGAGCTCTTGCAGGACATTTTCTTTTGTGAAGGGACTACTGCACACCTCCCTCCCACTGTGTCCATGGTGCTGAGCTGTGGGCCCTGCCTCACCTTCTCTTCAGTAAATACTGAGCAGAAGTATCTATTTAGGATAGATGCTTTACATAGTCCTCCTCCTCACACGTCCCCTTATCACCTTGGTTCTTAGCAATACCCTCTCTGGACTTTCTCCATTCACTAATGTATCTATAGAAAGTCTTGTCACCTTTTTACTGTTTGTGCTAGTGATTCCTTGGTTTAGGCCTTTGCCTGCCATACTGCCTTCCCTGCTTCCCTTAGCAAAGTTTGTTATGCCTCCTATCTTCACCCGACTGCGACTTCCTTATATTTTCAAGGCCAGCCTTTTGGCTCTGACCTTTTCTGCTACTGTTTTGAGAACTAAAGTGGTTTCCTTCTTCTTTTGTACTTTTTCTCTCTAACACAATGGAATGTTGCTTCAAGTATTGCATCCTTAATGCTTGCCCTCTTTGCCTGTACCCCTCACTTGTATTTCCTCTTGCCAGGGCTAGCTTAACTTTGTTGGCCATCTTATCAAAGTCAGCTCCTCTGAAGTCCCATATGTTTGCCTTGGAATAGGATGGTTTAGTTCTAGTGACCAAATTGAACCTTCCATGTAATGGTCAATGGTCCCAGGTGACCTTCTACCTGGAGATCTGTGATCCTTTCCTATTAGTCAGTACTAGATCTAGGATAGCCCTGCTCTTGTAGGTTGTTGTATCAGTTGTTTGAGGCCTCCCCTACAGGAATACACTATGTGTCTAGTTGTGGCAGATGTTCCTGCTGGTACTGACCATTCTGTATCTGGCATGTTGAAGTCTCCCATTATCAGAACCTCCCTTTAACTGTCATGTTTGTATATCTTCTAACAGTAATGTGTCTATGTCCTCCCCTAGTCTGGAGGCCTGTAGACAACCCCAGTTCGTATGGCTGTCCCATTTCTGTTTCCAGGGTGAGCGACAGTTCTTCTGGCTCCTTATATGTATTCTGAATTTCTGTAGATTGATATTTTCATTGACATGAAGGCCACTCCACCCCCTTTTTTGCACCTCGGTCTCTTCTGAACAGTACATAGCCAGGTATGGAAGTCTCCCAAGTGTGGTTACTGGTAAACCATGTCTCACTAATGGCTACTATGTCCAGTTTAGCCTCTGTCATTATTGCCTGCAGGTCTGTGATCTTGTTTCCAGACTGTGAGCATTTGTGTACATGATTTTCCATTGCCAGATTTCAGTGTGCTAGTTGTTGGGTGAGGTCTGGCATTTCCCCTGCATTGTATGGGTGCCAGACCTTTTCTTACCTGGTGATGCAAATGAACTACAAACATGCTGAACTCCTGTTTGATCACTAGCTGAGGAAGGAGGGGTGTTCTTCCATTTGACGTATGGGGTGCTGCACCCCTCCCATTTGCTAGTTTAAATATTCTGCAAAGATATAAAACTTCTGCCCCAATGCACTGACTCCTCTTTAGTCAGATGCAGTCCATCAAATTTAAAGAACTTTTGCTCTCAAAACTGTTGCCATTTCCTACAAATTTGTGTCCTTATTCCTGGCACCAGCCCTTGAGCCACATGTTTAGCTCCCTATCTCCCCTCTCTGACCTTCAGTCCATCTTCTCCCCTCTCTCAGACTGGTAGGATCTCAGAGAAGGAGATGCTGGATTAAATGGAAGATAGTTTGCCACCCAACCTGGTCAGGTGTTCCTTGGTCTCACAACTGACTGGCTGGTGAGATTGTTAGTCCCTATGTGTACCAGGACATCAATGTCTTCTCCTGTTTCTGTAAAATTTTAGTAATGTGGTCAGTGTCTATCCATGCTGATGTACCTGGGAGACATCTGACCATTATTCCTAGCTGGAGATAGGTATCAACTCCTTGAATCATGGAGTCTCCGATGATCAGAAGTTTTTGGATTTCCTTTTGCTTTTTCAGTTTTGGTTCCTGTTTTGGGTGAGTTTTGTTGCTCTAGCTCCTGTGCTGTAGTGTCCTGCTCTGCAGTGTCCTCTGCCCTTTGTTTGATTTCAGAGATAGAGGCAGATACCTGTTTGCAGTTTTATATGGTTTGTGGAGGTTATATGTTGGAGGACACCAAGTAATGGGGCACCAATTTGCCCCTCTAACCACCTGCCAATCTCCTGGACCAACTACCCTCTGCGGTCGAGGTGCTCTGTTGAATGTTGGGGAAATGGTGGGCAGTTCTTATCATATAATTCCTCCTGAATATGTGATTTAGGCACACAATCTCTGCCCATGCTGCCTGGAGCTAAGCCCTTAGATTGCCAATGGCCCAGCATGTAGGACAGTGTTGTAAACTCTATAAAAGTGCCCTTCTGAAAAGTGTCCCACAGTACCTGCAGTTAATAGTATCCATTCCAGATAAGTTGCTGGGTTTATAACCTGGTCAGACTAATTAGAAGAAGAAAATGAAAGCAAGTTTGATTTTGTCTTTTTTTTTGCATAACTTGTTATAACAAGTTAAATTACTTGTGCCCCTGTAAATGAGGTCACTGTGAGGATACTCCTCTGATCCTCCCTTCCTGCTTTGCTACAGGAAATGTCATGCCTGTGCTACCCTATAAAAGGAGCTTAGTGTGGGTAGTTGGGGATGGGTGTGGGTGGCTGGGTCCTTCCCTGCCAAAAGAAGCACCATAGATGAAAGAAACAATGTGGTAAGAGCAGAAACAATCAGCCAGCAACAAATGCAGTAGCCCTGAAAGCTTATCCTAATGATAGATAAAACTGTAAAACCTGTAAAGCACCACCTGTAATAATTTAGCAGAAGATATACCCTATAAGAAACACTTTGCTATAGAGAAAATAAAGCAGTAACAAAAGATATACCTTGCAAAAGACAATTTGAATCAGAAGATTACAGCAGTAATCTGTAAGCACACACCTGTAGGCACATCCTGTAATAATGCAGCAGAAGGTATACCCAGCAGCAAATTTGAATCAGAGAAAATAAAGCAATAAAATATTAGCAGCAAACAGTAACAATCCCTATGAGTACAATGGCAGAAAAGGGAGATATTGTTGATGGGGACCTGAATATGTCAGATGTTAACTGAGCACCTTGCTGCAGCCACATCCAAGAGCAGGATCATTCTTGATGCTCTATAAGGGGCATGCCTCAGACAGCTAGTATTGGAACCCACTCAGGAGGGAGTGATCTTAGACCTGGTACTCTCAAATGGGGATGGAGAAAGAATCTCAGATTTAGAAGTGGGTAACCATCTGGGAACAAGCAACCACCAAACAGTGTGGTTCATGATAAACACAGCCATACAATCAAGCCACACAAAAGCAAAGTATAGGACTTTAGGAGGGCTGACTTTGGAAAATGTGAGAGTGCCTCAGAAAAGCACTAGCAAACAGGCAAGAAGGAGGGTGGAGGAACACTGGGAATAATCAAAACAGCCATCACAGAGGCAACAAGCCTTTGTGTAAAGCAAATCAACAAAACACAACAAAGAATAAAAATACTATGGTTCTCAAAAGAGGTGGCGGGAAGGTTAAGGAGAAAAGGACAACATTCAGGAAATATAAGGAAACACAGAAGGAGCAGGACAGAGAACTTTATCATTTAAAGCAGGAAGAGGCAGGGTAGGCAGTCAGAATAGCAAAGGTCCAAACCGAGGAAAGGATTGCCAACTCTGTTAAGAAGGGGCTAAGACCTTTATAGGTACATTAGGGAATGAAGAAAGACCAAAGGAGGGATACTGAGGCTTAATAAAGGGAGGGAACATTGGCAGAGAGTGACAGTGAAAGCAGGGATACTGAACGAATATTTCTGCTCAGTATTCACAAAGGAAGAGGAGGAGGAGGTACCTAAAGCCAAACAAGAGAAACACTTGAAGACAGGGGTCAATACCAGTCCATTTACAGAAGAAAGGGTTCTGAAAGAACTAATAAAATTGAAGGTGGACAAAGCAATGGGGCCTGATGGGATTCACCCAAGAATTCTAAAAGAACTAAGGTCAGAACTAGTGACACCGCTGACTACTCTCTAACAAATCATGGGAGGATGGGGTGGTACCTGAGGACTGGAGGAGGGTAGATGTGATTCCTCTTCACAAAAGTGGGAGCAGAACAGAAGCAGGAAACTACAGACCAGTTAGTTTGTCATCAGTGGTAGGGAAATTATGGAATCACTTCTGAATGAAAGAATTGATGAGTACCTAGAGGTCAGTGGGCCACAGGACCCAATGCAGCATGCATTCATAATGGGAAGGTCATGTCAGATAAATCTTATAGATTTCTTTGTCTGGGTGACCAAAGTAGTAGACCAGGGAGGGCTGTGGACACGGCCTACCTAGATTTTAGCAAGGCATTTGATACAGTCCCACACAAAAGATTAATACAAGGTTAGCCAGCCTTGGAGTGGGTCCCAAGGTTGTACCCTGGATAAAAAGTTGGCTAGACAACAGGACGCAAAGGGTAGTAGTAAACGGAGTCCACAGTGAAGAAAGGAGGGTTACTAGCAGGGTACCACAGCATTCAGTACTGGGACCGATCTTTTTTTTTTTCAGTTAATAGTTTTATTAAGTTTTTAAACTTAGAGAACAGTATTGTGCATACATACATGGTAACACATTACATCAGAGAAGGACCTTACAGCAAAATGGCTATAGTATGCCAGTATGCATATCATATGCTCTATACATTTCAATTATGATGGATTTAGCAGGGGTAGGAGGGGAAGCCCTCACATCTCTGTACTATTATATAGAAAAATAAAACCATCAGCAAAGCAACACCAAGCTTGAATGTTAAGACTGGGTATCTAGTAAAGTAAGGAAGCGCATACACACTGCTAGGGTTAGAAGAATAAAATAGGAACATGGCTTGTTACATCACATCAAAATTAAGAGTCTCACATCCCGGAGTATTTTAAGAATAACACAGATTATAAACCACCAAAAGGGTTCATCATATACCTGTTCTAGGCTTCAAATAGGTTAGGCAGGGCCCAGCATGATGCATGAGTCGCTAACTTATTGAGTGTTTATTTATTTAGCTTTGTTAACCAGGTAAGTACACTAGACAAGACAATTGCCTATTTTCAGGTATGACCTGGGAGAGTGCAGGAATTACAGATATGGATACATAGGACAAAATGGTACAGATTAGAAACAGCTTACAAGTGGGCGGCGCCCGGCGCGGTAGTAAGAGCTACTGCTTGTGATGCCAGTGACCTGGGTTCAGGAACAGACTTGGGCAGCTGGAGGGCCGGCTAGGGGAAGGAGGATTGAGCACCCAGTGGCTGCTCTCCTCCTCCCAGGTGGGATGGGATGCATGTCCCTGCAGGATACTGCCACCTGGGTGACCACAGGTGGAGGTGCAGTGAGACTGCACACAGCAGGGTGGGAGGACGCCTGCCGGAGCCGAGCATCAAGCACATCGTGACGTGCTCCGCCCCAGGCTTCCCTAGTGTGCGGATGTCCTGAGGGCTGGGAGAAAATGGAAAATTCACACCAGGCTCCCTGTGAGACGGGACCCGTCGACCCAAGAACACCCATAGCCAGGCTCCATAGAAGGGGCTGGCAAGCCTTCCAATGCAGACTTAAGGACCAAGAGAGGGAATGTGGGTCCCTCCCTCCGCCTGGGGTAAACTGAGGCAGGATGGGGACAGGCTGGCTGGTACCTGGAGGAGATACCTGGGGTGGGACTACGGGAGACACATGACCTAGGGATCCCAGAAGAGAGGATCCTGGTTCAGTGAGGAGGGTAGCAAAAAAAAAAAAAAAAGAAACAGCTTACAAGTCTTGTGAGGACAGCATGATACAGATTAAAACAGCTTACAAATTTTTGTAAGGCATAGGTTTATACAGTATGTACACAACAGAATAACACATATAGCAACTAAGAGCAGTACAAGATACATAAGATACAACACTATTTACAACTTAAAGACCTCAGGAGTTGAGTCTTTGTCCAGGAATACATCCAGGAGAGAGGAGTGCTGTGATAGATCACGGGGTTTGGGGTAACCACAGGCTGAAGAAAGTTTGAGGTGGTTCCATAGGGTGGATCAAAGGCATGCCTGTGAGTGGGAGGAGCAGACCTGGGCAGGGAGTGTAGTGGACATACGATCAAGTGTGGCAAGGAGGGTGAGAGCATGTTGGAGTTCTGATATAGTGGGATTTCTAGATCTCAACTGTTAAAGTATAAGTCGTTTGGCAGAAATACTAAGCAGGGCCAGCTAACGGATGAGGTAGGGTTTAATATAAAATCCAGGAGCGGGTATGCCCAGGATCCATAAAAGGGGTTTGGTGGATTTGCTAGCACAGGACATCCTTGGCTAGTTGAACAACAGCTTGCCAAGGGAGTCAGCAGGGAGCCATGCCAAATAATGTGAAAGTGATCTCCCACTTGAGCCTGACATCTCCAGCATAGATTAGTATTCAGAAGCTTTGCTTTATACAGTACCGCTGGCATTCTGTATCAGTGGTGCAGCACCTTATTTGAATAAGTTTGCTATGGGCATCTGGGTAGCTAGAGTGCACCAGTTTCCAGCAGAGATCCCATTGGGTGTCATCTAGTTTAATATTCATTGCCTTTTCCCATTTTGATTTTGAGACCCCAGATTGAGAGGGATACTCCTCTAATATCTGCATATATTTACTGGCTTGTCCCTAGGAAGCTTAAGCCAGGCAGAGATTCTTTGAGGAGTAGTCTGAGTTAGTGGGTTAGGTTTGAGGATTGTGGTTACAGAGCTGTGGAGCTGTAAGTAACTCCAAAATCCACTTTGCTTAAGGTGTTTGTACTAGGGCTTGAAAGGATTGCAGTCTTGAGCCCATTTCATCTAGAATATCTGCCATTACTTTAATGCCAGCTTGCTCCCAATAAGGCCAATGGACAGTTTTATTGTCTATCAAAATACGCTTGTTATGAAAGATAGGTGTGCGGATAGTTGGGTTGGGATTAGCTCTAATCCTTTTGTGGACCTTATGCCTGATATTAATCACTGGCATTATAGTGGAGAGGGCTCATAGTGACTTAGGTAGTGGATTGTATACCAGAAGAGGGAGGCTATGGACCTGAGCTATGGCCTTTTCCATATGGAGCCATTGCGGGAGTCTGGGGTCAAAGTGGTGAACCATTTCAGGGACTGCACCACTGAGTAGGCCCATGTATATTCTTCAAGCCAGGGAGGCCCTAGCCAACTTCCCTCCAGAGAGAGCAGCCTACCCCTGCTGTATCGGGGTTTTTGTCTTCCCAAAGAAAATTATCCACAACTTTGTCAATAGTGCTAGGCCATTTGGGGGCTAGAGGAATATGGAGAGATGATACAAATGTTTTGGGATAGCAATCATTTTAAAGCCAGCTGTTTTCCTGCCAGGGTAAGGTGAAGCAGTCTCCATCTATCCACTTCCATTTTAAGGTCAGCAACCAAGGGGCTGAGATTGAGGTCCCAGATTTTGGACAAATCTGAAGAAATATGAATGCCGAGGCATTTAAGGGAGTTTGGGCCCAATTCAGTCCAAAGAGAGATGAGCAGTGTTGTGTACATTTTGAATTGAGAGGTAGTATTTTGATTTTGGATACATTTATCTGAAGGCCAGAAGCAGTTGGCGAAGTCGGTTAGAAGTAGGAGTAGGGCCGGAGAGCTGCTACAACATCCATGATGGGGACCAGAAGATCATCAGCATACATAAGTGTTGTATAAGTCTGAGTCCTGATAGAGATGCCATGAATAAGTGGGTGGTGTTGGATGGCTGCTGCTAGTGGCTCAGCTGCTAAAATAAATAAAAGAGGGAAAAGGGCATCCTTGAAGAGTGCCCCACCAAGCAGGAAGGTGCTGGAGATTACCGTTGGACCGGATCCTGTCCATTGGTTGGTGGTACATGCCATGATCCATTGTCAAAATAGGGGGCAAACCAAACCTCTGCAGCACTCACTCTAAGTAATCCCATTCCAGGGAGTCGAAAGCTTTTCAAAGTCAACAGCAATGACTACTGCAGGGTGGGGAGAGATTTAGCCTGGTAGATAATATTAAACAGCGATCTGAGATGGTCCCAGCTCAGATGCACGGGCACAAAGCTCACCTGTGAAGGGTGGATAAGGAAGAAAGAAGGGGCTAAGCCTAAGAGCTATAACTTTGCAAAATGTTGCTGTCTGTATTAATTAAGGAAATCAGACGGTAGCTTGAAGGGAGCGTGGGGTCTTTACCTTCTTTGGGAAATATGGTAATAGTCACTTCTTGAAGGGTAGGAGGAAAATAGCTTTCTGTGCGCCTCATTATAGACCTGCGTGAGGAGGGGCAACCTGAGGGCCAGTATCTGCCACAGCTCAATTGGGAGCCATCCCCTCCAGGGTCTTGCCCACTGAGGCTTTTTAATGGCTATTGTGACTTCCTCAGGTGTATTAGGAAGATCTAAGGGCCTGCTTGGGAGGGTTGGAGATTGGAAAGTTGAGCGAGGTCAAGAAAGTGTTTATTGAGGCATCAGTCTGGGTTTAGTGGAGGAGTATAATTCTGAGTAAAACTGTTTCATAATACCATTAATAGAGTTAGAGTCAGTACAGATTGTGCCTGACCGGTCTCTCAGATCATGATATGGCATTCTGCCTGTTGTTTTCAAGGAGGTAGGCTAAAAGTTTGCTGGCCTTTTCCCCCCTTCCAATATTCATGGCACAACCGTAGCTATGGCCAGTTCAGCCTTCATGGGTTAGCGAATCATTAATCTCCATATGAGAAAGCATGTCTTTATATATTAAGAAATCAGCTGCAAGACGAGGCAGCTGTTTAGCCCAGGTTTCTAAATCTTTTAGCCTACCTTCCAATAAGATAAGGAGATGTTCCCATTTTTTTTGGCAAAGGGATGTGAAACCAATTATAGCCCCACGTAGGGTGACCCTGAGAGCCTCCCAGCGGGTGCTTGACGAGTATCCTAGGGGATTTTTGATTAGGAAAAGAGCTGTTTCTGAAGTTATCCAGGGAGCAAATAGTGGATCCTTAAGCAAAAGGGGTCTAGTTTCCATTTAGTAGATTTACATGGCGCAAACCCCATAAAATATGGAGATGTACATGGGGCATGATCCGAGATAACTTTAGGCATGATCGAGAGTCTACTGTAGTCTGACAGATGTCAGCCGACACCAGCCAGAAGTCAAGTCTGCTATGAGAGCCATACACCACAGAAGTGAAGGAATAATCCTTCGTCTGCAGATGGAGAGTTCTCCACACATTGTCTAGGCCTATTTCCGTTATCAGCTGGTGCAAGGCTAAGCAAGCTTTAGGTGCTGTTCTAACATGGAGACACTGTGATCTAATTGGGGCACCAGTACCAAATGAAATCCCTCCCAAAATGGTGGGGACAGGGTCTGTAGATATGGAGCTTATCTCCTGTGCTAATGAATGAAAGAAGGAGGGACTATCTTCATTCAGGGTATAAATACATACGAAAGTAGGGGGCCCCTCAGGGGTTGCCATTAGTGCCATCAGCCACCTGCCCTGAGGGTCTGAACGGGTCTGCAAGCATTTCCAAGTGAGTGACTTATGAATAAGGATGGCCACCCCTCTCTTTTAGTTGTAAAGGTGGCGGAGAATACCTGCCCTACCCAATCTTTTACTAACCTATCGTGGTCTTATTTGGTCAGCTTAGTTCCTATCAAAGGCCAGCATGGCCCTCAGCCTTTTCAAATGAGATAACCTCTGTTTATGTTTGACCAGGGTAATTAAGCCCTGCACATTCCAGGAGTATGCATGAAGGTCAGCCACAATTAAAGTGATAAAAATTGGTGCTAGATACCTTAACAGCATCATAGGATGAGCAGGCTGTGGTCACAACTGGACTTCCTCCTGAGACTCTTCAAAACATTTACCCATATACCTAAAATGAACCCTGCAGTATTTTGTTTGAACAGATACTTAGAACAAACCCAGTCTATGAACAATAATATCAGAAAGATGGGCTAAACAGCCCACGATATGTCTAACTATATACAACATTGTACCTATCCGTAACTTACATTAGATGGAGGCCAGCGGTTAGACCAGAAGATCAGCTTCCATGGCCATCCATTGTCCTCTCATGGGGTGGGTATGTAGTTGGAAGAAATGGAACACTGTACAGGATGGCAGCTCCACGTGTTCGCTAAATGGCAGCAGGCATCTCCTGCTCCGTGCCTTGTGAGAGCATAGGAGGGAGAAAGATAAGAAGTGCTGGGGGCCAAATCAAGCTGTGCATAGCCAAAACCAGTATAACATATTTAAGGGGTGTCAGGGAGGAAATTCCTCCAACTACCACACGGGAGCTGAAGACCTGCGATGTGCCAGAGAGATATTGGTGAATTTGTGGACAGGTTAAATTGCCTAAAGATGAGGGGCTCTAAATGATCTGTGCTGTATTTATGCTAGGCCTCCTAAATAAGGAGAAGACAGGGTAGAACACAGCAAAAATATAAATAACTGAAAGGCACGATCATTCTCCTTGTCTCTGATCACATCAAAATTCAGGGTGAGCATTGGCACTGCAAGGGGAGTGAGTTTTAGAGCAGACTAGATACAAAACTGCCCCATTATGCACATCTGATGTTACCCACAGGGATAAAACATCTGAGACATATCCCTATTCGTTGCTAGTTTCCCAAAGCGTACATCAAAATTTTCAGTGTCCAGCTTGTAGTTGTGGTCTTCATTCTGATGATATCAGTCCCTGCAGGTTTGAGATGGGACCATTACGAAGCTCCCTGTAGCGCTGGCAGTGATAGCTGGTTGTTCCCGGAGAGCGGACTGCTTGTTCTTTCCACCTCCAAATAATCCCTCTAACAGTCTTTACCGTGTAATGTAGGCAAGAAGAAGGAGAAACAACACCAAATCCGCCCAAGAAGATGAGGTGGGACATTCAGCAACCAGAGTATTTTCAGTTCCCAATGAGCTGCCCAGCCACACGGCTATGAAGGACTGGCTCCTAGCTCTGCCAGTTAGAACCCAAATAGTAGTGCAAGTGAGTGGAAAAAAACACTTATCTGTTCAATCAGGGAGGCAATTCCTCGGCCAGTTGTGAGTGCTCATGTCTTGATTCCTCAGAGGGTGGGGAACAGATGGGATGAAACTGATGGCACAGGGGATTTGTTCCAAAGGGTCCGACTTAGATTCCACCACCACCACTACGGCCCAGGATCTTGGCAGAAGTAGGGGCCTTCTGCAGAATGGTCTGTTTCATGTGCTGACTGGTCAGAGAGGGTGGTCAGAGGGCATAGCAGTTGGGCAAATACAGATGTTGCAGGTCATCAGCCACATCTTCTTGGGCTTCTTGATTGGTTTGCCTGACAATTGGGTGCGGCCGTTTTGTGCCGCTGCAGCGGGTGGTGTTCCTGCTTCCTGGGTAAGGATGCTTCAAGCAGAGCATTGAGGGCTGGGGAGACTGCGGTGGGGATCTAGTGGACACCTCCATGTGGAGAGAAGGATCTGGGGCTACCAGATGTACGAAATAGTTCCGGTCTCTGAAATCTTGCAGGTGCTTTTTCAGAGAAAATCCATCAGGCTTTCTGGAGTAAGAGAAGGTAGGAGAGCCCTTGATCATTACCCACATGGTAGCAGGGTAGTGGAGCAAGAAAGATATCCAGTGGGCATGCAATATTTTCCTGCAGGGCATTTATGCCTTGAGCCGCTCGGTGAGATCTCGGAATAGTCCTGAAAAATTTGGATCGTATGTCCTTGCCAAGAAATAGAGCCCTGGTCCCTTGCTGCAGCGGTGATCTGTTCCTTTTGCTGATAATCCAGGAACCTGTCTAGAACCAGCTTGGGAAGTGGAGGAGAGAGATGGGCCCGCTCAATCTGAACAGTAGTATCCAGAGGTGGGCCAAGAATATGAGGCAATACATCTTGTAAAAAATGCTGTATCTTGTTGTTCAGCCCTTCAGGAAACCCTACAAATTGTAAATTATTTCACGGCCCCGATTTTCCAGGTCATCCATCTTATCTCGTAAAGAGATATATAAGGTGGGCCTGATCCCGAGTTGTAGCTGTGAGCTCCTGCAAGGCCACATCATGAGCTTTTAGATGTCTGTATGAAATATTCTGGTTTCTGATAGTCTACAGTGTCTTTGTATTAGCATTAAGAGCTACAGTCATTTGAATCATCTGCACCATTAATTGAGAAAACATGTGCTCCATTGTTGCAGGTTCAGCTTGAGCAAAGGAGAAGGACACCATCCTGAAGGCCCGGCTAACAGAAGTAGTCGAGGTGGTAGCACCACCACCAGAATAGGAAAATGAGATTGCAGATACGCAGACGGTGAGTTCCTCTTCTTTTCTTATATAGTCTAGAGAAATTTATGGCCCTCACAGCAGGATGTTGCAAGATAAAGCCCACAAGGACAGGGAGCTTAGAAACTATGCTGCCAACTTGGTTAGAGGCTAAACCACCGGACTGATCCTTTTTAATGTCTTTATAAGTTACACTGCAGAGGAACTGAAGGAAAAGTATGTCTCTTTACAAACGACACAAAGATCTGCAACAGGGTTGATACACAAGATGGAGTGGAAAGGACGAGAAGGACTTGGCATGGTTGGAGGAATGATCAAATGTATGGAAGCTCAGATTCAATGTAAAGAAGTGCAGGTAATGCACCTGGGAAACAAAACCCAGGAGATGACTACATAATGGGGGATGAGATACTGACAACAGTAAAAGTGGAAAGGGACCTTGGGTAATTATATCAGATGAGCTAAAGGTGGGCAAGCAATGTGAGAAGGCAGTAAGGAAGGATGGGGGATACTGGGATGCGTAGGGAGAGGTATCAATAGTAGAAAACAGGAAGTTGTTATCCCTCTGTACAGACAGTTGGTGAGACCCCATCTGAGTACTATGTGTAGTTCTAGAGACCCCATCTCCGCAAAGACATAGACAGAGTGGAGGCTGTGCAGAGGAGGGCATCCAAATGGTGCAGGGTCTGCACCAGAAGACATACTGAAGAAAGACTAAAGGAGCTTAATATGTATACCCTTGAGGAAAGAAGGGAGAGAGAACATGATAGAAACTTCAAGTACCTCAAGGGAATCAGCAAAGTCCAAGAGGGCAGTATCTTTCAGAAAAGAGATGTGCAAGAACAAGGAGGCACAATTTGAAGATGGGGGTGGCTCAAAGGGAATGTGGAGGAAGTATTTTTTTCACAGAGAGGGTTGTGGATGCATGGAACAGCCTCCTGAGAAGGTCATGGAGTCATGAACAGTGGGGAATTCAAGAATGCATGGGATATACATAAGGCAGTCCTAATAGGGGTAGGAAGAAGTAAGCTGTTGGTTAACTATTGTCTGCAGCTTATCTGTTAGGTA
Organism: Neoceratodus forsteri; assembly: GCA_016271365.2. Lineage (NCBI taxonomy): Eukaryota > Metazoa > Chordata > Ceratodontiformes > Ceratodontidae > Neoceratodus > Neoceratodus forsteri. Next base: position 1,057,807,394 of record CM028132.1, on the reverse strand, counting down.
GGGAAATGGGCAGACTAGGTGGCCAAGCGGTCCTTATCTACCATCAAATTCTATGCTTCTAAAAGAAAATAATAACACACAGTAAATCTAACTAGTCAGAAGAAGACTTAATCATTTTCCTTGCTCTAGTAAGGTTCTTTGCTCTGTCCATTGAAGCAACCTAGAAGAAAAGAGTTCAGGTGAAGCAATGTGCCTTAGCCAGCAAACCTAGTCTTCCACCCCAAGATAACAACTAACCTGACCTTTTAACTTTTCCTTCTGTTGGACGTTACTAACAGTTTGTCACCTCCACACCCACTTACACACCTAATCCCGTCAGAGCTGTGGGAGGAAAGCAATTAGCTCCTTCAATGTGAGAAGGAGACTGCAACACCTCTGAGACAAACCAAAAATCTTTCAGAAAAAAAAAAAATAAAATAGTGGCAAACAGTGATTTTGCTTAGCCTAATGATAAAAGTCACAAAATGTAAGCACCATCTGTAATAATTTCACAGAAGATGCACCCTGAAAGAAACATTTTGCTTCAGAGAAAAATAAAGCAGTAACAGAAGGCATACCTTGCAAAAGACAATTTGAATCAGAAGATTACAGCAGTAATCTGTAAGACACACTTGAGGCACACCCTGTAATAATTTAGCAGAAGGTGTACCCAGCAACAACAATTTGAATCAAAGAAAAATAAAGAAATAAAATGTTAGCAACAAGCAGTAACAATCCCGGTGAGTACAAAAGAAAATAATAACACACAGTAAATCTGCCTAGTCAAAAGAAGCCTTAATCCTTTTCCTTGCTCTGGTAAGGTTCTTTGCTCTGTCCTTTCAAGCAACCTGGAAGAAAGGAGCTCAGGTGAAGCCTTTGCCAACAAACCTAGTCTTCCCCTTCCATGAGTGTAAGACCAAGTAGGAATGTCTGCAGCAGCAATGAAATAACACTAGAGAATTACTACAGGCATGATGAGGGGGAGGATTATGATTTAGAAATGTTGTCAAGTGGTGGTCAGAGTAACAGTGTTGGTGGTCAATGCATAATGTCCAGTGCAAGTGGTACATCAACCCCTGTATGTAAAATGGGAAAATAACTTCATTTGTGGACTTGTCACCTGTGCATCCCTCTTTATCACATGTCCACACCCCACCCACGGCCATTCACAGAGCTGAACCATTTGTCACACCCTGCAAAACGTGTAAGTCAGCCCATGTTGGAGAGTGTTTTTGCCCATAACCGCCTCCTGCCTGCCTGAAGCATGTGACCTACACTTTGTCAACCATGTGATGTGTGTGGGCTACCTGTGAATTTTCACTCTTATAGCGGAATAAGGCGGAGTGCACAATGCGGGATCAAGTCAATTACAATGCAAAGTGGTGAAGTGAGGGTTTAAAATGGGCACTCTGCATAGTGAACACTAATGGAAGTGACCACTTCATGACCACTTTGAGAGCAGAATTTTACTTTGCTGCATCTCTTTTCTTTGATGTGACTGTACAATTATGTAGGCAAGCTCAATCTTTAAAAATGCAGTTGTAAAACAAATTGGATGTTTAATTTGATTGACAGATCATGTATCAGTTCAATCAGAACTGTGCAATTAAAAAAACTAACCATTTCCTGGTGTCTAGTGACCCTCCCCCACCACTCAGATCCCTTCCTTCAAATTATGTTTTATTCTCCTGGTGTCTTGTGACACCTCCACCTCCAACCAGCATGTCTCCCACCCCTCAGGTCCCTTCCTCTCAATTACATTTTATTCTCCCTATTGTCTAGTGACACCCCCATCCTCTGACAAGCTCATCTCCAACACTTCCACACACTCAGATTGCATCTCCCTGATTTATTTGATCTGACTCTACAACTATGTGGCAAGCTTGATCTTAAAAAAAATCAGTTGTCAAAAAAGTTTGCAAGATTAATTTGCTTGACCTATTGTGTATTAGTTTGCTCTGAAGTGTGCAATCAAAAAAAGACCTAACCATTTCCTTGGTGCCTAGTGTCCCCTCCAGTCAGATTCCTTCCCCAGAATTATGTTTTAAAATCCCTGGTGTATACTGATATCCCACCACCCTCTGAAAAACTTGTTTTCCCCATTCCCAAACACTCACATTGTGTCTGGTCAGATAAAAACAAACAAGTAAAAAAAAAACCAGCGAAAACAAGTGGTCATATGCTGTAAATAACTGGTTATGAATATTGAAGGAAAAAAAACAGTGCGATAAAAATAAAAACATTCAATCTTGTAAATTTCCTTCTGGCCCTCAGAGCACCAGCATTATGGTGCTGGGCAATCAGGGCACCAAAGGTGAGATGCACCCTCCATCCCCAATGTCTGCTGACCCCTGAAATGAATTTATCAAGCACAATGACATTTGTCAAGTATACTAGGGCTCAGATATTCAAAGGATTGTGCCATGCACAACAGAGTTTCACCTGCGCAAGTCCGAAAATGCGCCATTCCTGCGATATTCAGCGGGAGGCACCTGTGCTGCGTCTAAATTGCATGCGCAAGAGCTAATGGTAATGAATGCATGCACAACTGTAGGGGAGGAACCGTGAATAAATGGCGAGTGCGATATTCAGCAGCATGCACCATGTGCAATAGGGGACCAAGTGGAAGTTGCCACAGATAGCGGAAATGATCCAAAATAAAAGGAACAAGAGAGAGGTGCAAGAACGCTATAGGGAAGCCAGAGGTGGGAGCAAGGTGACAGCAACAGAAAAGAGGGTAGTAGTGATTGGGACTGGAAAGGAGCAGGACAGGGCACCTGGGAACAAACAGCAATGAGATAGGGAGTGGGGAGCCTGTGCCACTGTGCAGGAGAGACAGGGAAGTGCCACAGTGGACTGAGGGCAGTGGCAGTGGACAGGACAGCCAAAGGTGGAGGTGTACCTGGTGCAGGGTGAGCATCAAAAGGACAGCGGGGAATGGGATAACAGCTGCGGGGGAACACCATCAAGGGACTTGGCCAGTGCCACCTTTCAGATGGAGGCGTAATGAGGGAGTGTGAAAAGGCAGGCAGCAGGGGGCATGGCCATGGAAGGGCCCATCGGTGGTATCGCCCAACAGGCGGTACCGAGCCCACACACCACCTTGAGCACTACAGTGATACAGAGATTGTGGGCCGTACCGCCTGAACTGGGTGATCCTGAGGTAGCTCTGTGAGCTGTGCAGTGATGAGGATGCAGGCACCCACACGATGGAGCCATGCTCTGTCAGTGGAGACAAAGGTAACAGCTGTCATGTGCCTGCTCACCATGGGCACCTTCCAGAGACCAACAGGGACACAACAGGCATAACCCAGTCGGCCGTCACGCCCACTCACACATCCCTTAGCGCACTGCTGCCACATGCCGCGGAGTACATCCATTTTCCCAGCACACAGGCAGAGTGCACAGCACATACAAGAGTTCCACAGGGTAGCACGTTTGCCTGCCATGCTTGGGGTCGTTGACTGCACCCATGTGGCCAATCCACACACCACCTGGCCTGGAAGGTGCCACCTACATCAACCGGAAGGGCTATGCCAATATCAACTGCCAGGTGGTGTGCGATGCTAGGGGCGCATAACCAATGTCTGTGCCACACACCCTGGGGAGCACATGATGCCTTCATCTGGCACCAGTCTGCACTGTGCCACAGGTTCGAAAGTGGGACATCCCACTGACCATCTAGTGGGTGAGTATGCAAAACCACGCAGGATGACATGGATTTTGGGGGCATAGTCAGGGGTGCCATGGGCACTGGCCTTGACGGCCTATGGCAGAGCAACTGACCACCATGCTAATGTCCACCCTCTACACACAGGTGACAGTGGCTATCCACCCATCCTTGGCTGCTCACACCATACCGGTGGCCCTGACCCCATCATAGCAATGGTACAATGAGGCACATGCCACCACACAATGTCATAGAGTGGGTGTTCGGGATGCTGAAGGCACGTTTCCGTTGCCTGGACATGTCTGGTGGTGCCCTACAGTACAGCTCCTCGAAGGCCTGCAGGCTATTCCTGGCCTGTTGCATCCTGCACAACATGGCCAATGACTGTGGGATAGCTGTAGAGGTCAAAGAGGGGACAGCGATGGGGACGATGAGGACGCCAGTGCAGACAGTGATGGGCAGTCCTCTTGGGTGAAGGGACCCCTGCCTGATCCAGATATCGTGAGCTGCACCGGACACCGCCACAGAAGAGCACTTCAACCAATCCAGGTAAGTCATGGGGCCATGTGAAACTACTAATGGCAAGGGCGCAGCCCACAAACTCGCATGGACGAATCCCAGGGCACATGGTGGCAAGGGAATGGCTGAGCATGGAACTGCACATGCTGTCAGAGATGGGAAAGGCCTAACATGACACGTGGTCACACACACACACAGACACACACACACCCCCACAAGACATGCACAAGGGGTAGGAGGCATGCTGACCCGACTGCTACCCTAGCCACACACAGGTTCACAGATGACCATGCCCAGTGCCGATCATTGTGCATGTCTCAGATGCTGGGCACCATTGCACAGTGGCAGACAGCACAACACAAACATCATCATGCACACGCCACAGCGGCCAGCAGCGTGAGGGTGTGTACATGGACCGTGTGTGTGTGCAGGGCTGGGTACCCCACCCGTGCATCTCACATTGAACAACACACTGCACACAGGGCAGCATCAGACAGTAGCCAGGTGGGAGACAAGTCAGTCACGTGGCACACTGCCACGGCCACCATGGATGCGTGGGTGGCTCACTAGACCTGCCAGCCATGACAGGCTGACCATTGGCCCTCATGGGTGGCACCAACAGTCCCCAGGGTGACGCCATGGAACGTGGACTGTGTTTGAGCAGGGGTCTGCAGCTCACCGAACATGCCTGTGCCAAGCTTGCTCGGGATGCCCAAGCTGAACCCGGTGTCGACATGGAGGGTGTCGACAACGCCGGAATGGGGTGGATGACACTGCACAGTGTTCATGGTGCATGGGCAACAAACTGTGTGCCCAATGTGGCCATGACAGCTGTGAATGCATGTGTCTGCCTGTCAACGGCAGCGGTCACATCCTCCAGCTGCCGGGCCATCTCTACCAGGAGCAGAGCATGGTCTCTGCTGCACGCTCCTCTGCCTGGTGCAGAACCGCACTGAGTGCATCCACCACCCTGACATGCTGCGACTGCTGATCCACGGAACCCTGAGTAGTTGGTTGTGCTCATCAAAGTGGTCATCTGCCGGATCGGCATGACATCCTCTTGGTGTTCCTGGCCCTGATGGGCATCACCCTTGATGATGGGCACTGCACAGCAGAGCCATGCCGAATGGCCACATACGGTGAACTGACGCTGCCCCCAACACTGTCCTCCCATCGCGATTGGCCAACTGCTGACACTGCCCCTCCTGCCACCGCCCACCAGGGCTCAACGGTGCCACCGCAGCGCCACAACAGCCCCACCGCCTGGATGTACACCAGTGCTGCCCCACAGGTGCAGACAGACACAGGCTGGGACTATGATGTCATGCAGGCCTCCACGGCGGCACCACCCATGGATATGCCCATGCTGTTATCTGCTGTGGGGCCATCCTGCATCCCACACATATCACTGTCCATGATGTGAGCTCCATCATCACGGTGATGGATCTGGCACCAGTCCAACTCTCAGCATGCTGGCATCTATGGACGCTGTCACACTGGGACATGGGCAGGCCCTCCCCACGAGCTCCACCAACTTCAGTCCAGACAGACAGGTGGGTACACTGTTTTCCTGACCCTTGGACACCTGAGGAGGTGGATGGGTGCTCCTCTGTGTCCAGGGATCACCCTCAGTGGGACGAACCTACCACCGCTGACCCATGTAGATGCTCAGAAGCTGTAAGGGAACACAGTAGCATTAATGCCTTTGCCCCAGCCTTGTGGCATTCCCCACGCCCACACAGTGACAGATCAGGACCTACCATGCAGTGATGGGCTGCCACCCATCTGAAGCCACCACCTGGAATGCCCTCTAGGCACCACGCCATGCTGCCAGCCACCTACTGTTCCTGTGGTGTCAGGCGTGGCATGGCTAGGCTGTCCACCACCAGTAGCAGCACATGCTGCCCTGATGGCAGGCACCTTATCTTTATCCTCCTCTTGTCCGCGTGCCCACCTTCTTTTTGCACTCCTGCATGGACTGCTGGTGGCTCCATGCTGATTTGATAGCACATGCCACCTCATCCCATGATGCAGCACGGGCCTGTGGTGTTCCCCGCTGTCTGCTGAGTAGTGGTTCCAGGTCAAGGTAGGCCTCAAACAGGCATCTAATTCTGCCTGGGTGAAGTTGGGCCTCCTCCGCCTCCCATGTCTCTGTTCCTCCTCCTCCACTCCTCCTCCACCTCACGCTCGTCATTATTGATCCTGTGGAATGACAGGTGTTACCTCTGAATATGCAGTCCCATTCATCTCCCACACACCACAGTCCACACTGGAAAACAGCATGCAACCCACCACAATAGACTGCAATACCAGAGTATGGCCTCTGCTGTCCCATGTCGCATTATATAGTGCAACGCATGCAAATGAGTCAGTCTCAATTTTGAAGTGGATGCTAATGCAGTAGCTGCCATGGAATTGCTGATGAGCTGATTTGCATATGCTGGCTGAATATTATGCTGTTGCGCCTTGCAATTGTGCTGAACGTGGCTCAGTCAGGGGCGAGCTCTGTGACGCGCGTGAGACACCGCACCGTGCATGCCTGGGGTGCTGACGCAGACCCTGCTATGCTGCTGACATGCTGAGCACGGGAGGCAGTGAGGGCACATCCACCACTGTGCCAGTGGTGCTAGTGCACTGTTCACATGTATAGCGCCCTTGCCCTGAGAGCAGCCATAGGTGCTCATGGTGCCACGGCGTGGTAGGCCACTACAGAGTCACAGGTGCCCTGTTGTGCTACCGCCAGTGGTACCAATCGCGGGTGTGGCAGTCCGTTGCGAGATTCCTGACCCTGTGCCCGACCTTGTTCCTTAGGGTGCGCATTGAGAGTTGTATTTTCTATTGCACTGTTCCGGTGACAGTGCGATGGGGAATGGCAGCGTAGTACCGCGTAGCGTCTGCGACTTGGTGGACGGTGCTAGGGTTCACCATTTTAAATCAGAGATGGTCCAAAGATGGCACGCAATGAGCTGCATTCTGGAGCCAGGTAGAACTGGCAAACTTAGTTGCACTGGTTGAGCCTCATGCTGGTGCTCTGTTTGGAGAGCACCTGGACAGGGCCAGGAGTGCTGTGTGGAGGAGGTGGCGGTGACACTGGAGGAGGTGACAGGGATACAGAGGACAGCTGAGCAGTGCCGACATCAGTACAGGGACCTACAGTGGAGGGAAATGGACAGGCTTGCCAACCTGCGGGCATGCATCAGGAGAGGTGCTGTTCCATGGCCAGGTAGGTGCCCCATCCATACACTGGTTGCATCCGATATGGGTATCACAGTGGGCATATGTCCACCACACAGGAGGGTGGTCCATCCAGTGTGGGCAGTGGTGGTGGTGGTGGTGGTAAAGGGGTGGGCTGAATGGTTTGGCTGTGTGGATTGCACACACCTGGGGTGGGGGGCCTTTGCTCTGGATTGTACTGATGTTCCTCTCTCCATATTTGCACCCTAGGCCCTGAAGAGCATTGACGTGCAGGAGGAGAGGCAGAGACATGAGCTAAGTCCCCATGCCGGAGGTCCCACACAGGCTCAGCACCAGGACCAGCCTGATGATTGTGAGTGCCTTACATCCAGGTTTTCTGTGCATGTGCTGTAGCAGGGCAGGTGGTGGGGCATGGCCACCATCCATTGACACCACTGCCATGCACGCCATGGCCCGAGTCAGCACTGTCCAGTGGCACTGCATGTCTGGGTGTGCATCACTGGTGGTCCATGCATGCACAGGGTACATGGCTGTGCCACTGTCTTCAGACCGCAAAACCATGTCACTGTACAGCCATGGTGGTGCTGTGCGGTACGGCTGTGGTGTGTGCAGCGGTCCATGTCTGTGTGCACCTGGGTGGCAGGTCTTGTGGACACGATCACTGTGGGTGGTCGACACCATCACAGGGGTGTGTCCACGGCTTTATGCCATGCACGAAGAGTGGGATGCAGGGCTGTGCATTCACGTCTATTGACTCTGCTTCCTTACCCTAGATGGATGGCGGATGGTGCACATTGAGAGGCGCTGCAGGAGCTGCTTCAGGTGGCCAGGGCCTCCTTGAAATTCTACAGAGGGTGGAGCAACATGGAGTGAGATGGAGCATGGCAGGAGGCACCATAGAGCAAATACATCCACCCTGGACTACACTCCACCCCTGGACCCACCTCACACTCCTCCTTCCCTCTCCCATATGTTCACCCTGCCTCACCCACCCCCCCAGTTTGTGGCCCTCACCCTTTGCTTTGTATATATCTGTACATAGTTTTGTTTATACTGTTACAATACATTTGTCTAGTTATGCCTACTGTGGTGGTCTCTGATTTGCAGTGGGCTAATGGTGCTCAGCTGTAGTGGTGTGCATAGCGTTGGGGATGGTGCTCTCATGGGTGTGTGTGTCCATAGGGAGGCAGGTTTGTGTGGGCATATCTCTCAGTCACTGTCTGTGGTTTGTGTGTTGTTCCCTGTGCACTGGATGACTGTGTGCAGTGGTTCTCGGTGCATGCACTGTGTCCATGGTGCACCTGTCAGACCATCCATGGCCTGTGCAGCTGCCACCCTTGCATGTCTGTGACCTGCACAGTCCACTGGCATGTCAGTGGTGGCTGCCCATGCTGGACTGCCACTGTACCCAGCATGATGCCAGATTGCCTTCTGTCACTTGTGTGGTGCACGCCTGCCTCGGGTGGCACTGTTGCCTCCGCTGTTGTTGTCCCACCGATGCTGTCACTTGTGTCTGTTGCAGGGATGTGCTCCACTGTCTGTCACTTGTGCTCCAGCCGCATGCTGGTGGCGTATGGCATCATGGTGCCTGCACAGGGTTGCTGGCACACCTGTGCCATGGAGGGTTCTGGCTGTTTGTACACGAGTCGCTGTGGCCATACGTCGGGGGCTTGGCTGACCCGGCTACTGTGTCCCTGTGTTGGTGTGCCCTTGGGTATGGTATGGATGGTTGTTTGTCTGTGCACTGTGTTGCATCCTGTGTGGCGATGCTTCCATACAACACTGTGGGTGTCTCGCTGGCTGTTGTGGCCAGTGCTGGGATGGGTGTGTCCTTGGAAGGGAGGTGCAGGTGCTGTACCACTGGTAGTGCGATCCGGGACATGCCTAGTCACGTGTGGGTACCTTGTGCGCTGACACATGGTCAGTCTCACAGCTGTACCTGGGGGTTTGCATGTGGTGACACTGTGTATGCAGTCATTGCATCGCTGTCTGCTGCCACCCGCTGAAGGGTGCTCATGGTGGGGCTGCCTTGCATGGTTCTGTGATGCACAGGGTTGTATTGTCACAGTGGGGTGGTGGCATGCTTGGGGTGTCCTGCACTGCTGGGCGCTACTCCTGGGCAGGGTGTATGTGGATCATGGTGCAGGGTGTGCTCTGCATTGGTGGGATGGTGTGGCACAGGGTGGATGGGCATCCATGTGTGACTGTCACAGCTTGCAAGGGTGTGCTGGGGCACCATGCCCTGGCGGTGGGTTTGTTGCTGGTGTCCCTGTGCCAGTGGTTCTTCCTGCTCTCCTCCAGTTGTGCAGTGCATGGGGTGTAGGGGGTGATGTCTGTTCTGCTGTGTGCTCCTCTGCCCATGCCTACCATGGGTGGTGGGCCCCTGCATCCTGTCCCTGCGCCTCCCTGGTTGTGCTGTTGCGATGCTACCCTGCTCAACTAGGTGTCCTTGGTTGTGCTATTGTGCATTTGATCTGCACCACTGCACATCCCTGTTTGCACTATGGTGCAGTTGGCGTGACATTCAGTCATGTGCTGCTGGCACATCTTGACCTGCACAGTGTTTGAATATCGCCGCTGTTGTGCATTGGTGCAGTGGACTGCTCTGCTTCTGCTATTGTGCACCTTTGTGGCGAGTTTGAATATCTGGGCCTAGACGTATATCAGAAATGTGTACAGCCATAAGGCAACTGCAATCGGCACAACAGACTGATGTGTCACTAAACAGGTATTTTCATCAGCATCATGAGAAACTGATGATTTACAACAGTAAGCAGTTGCAAATGGGGTAGAACAAATGCATATGCGAAATATTGTAAATAAGTTACTGTTAGGCTGGAATTCTTCCTGTCACAGCACACCAGCAATAGGATTCTGTTATAGTGTGTGTTCTACAGATGAACACTGGAGTCAGAAAATAAGGTGCAACCCATGTGTGCCTTGTGGGATGTTTATTTACTTCATAAACTATTGCTCTGCACCATAACAAAAATAACTTAAACAAAATAACTTTGTTAAAACAAAGAAAACGAGTACATTCTGTAGCATGGAACCTCTCTTTCCACTGGTCAGAAGAAACTGGCCCTATCTAACTAGATACCTGTTTAGGTAGGACTTAATATATGCCTCCTGAATCAGGGGACACTGCATCATCAATATAAAAATATATTTTAATAGCTTCCAAAACAATTCTATGCATATGCCTTAGAGTATTATTTGATACAGACAACCCGTTTTAAGGTTTATCACTTAATAATATTCCTTGGTTAAGCTTTTCCATTCCATAGAATATTCTCCTGACAACGATTGACAGGTTCCTTAATATAAATATAGTCCATAAGGGCCGACCATTCCCTATAGGAACTGTTAGTATGGAGTAGCATGCCCAGAGAACAGGACTTCTATGTCTGCATTCTAACAACAACTGCACAGAACCATATAAGGTAGTTTGTGTTGTAAGCTTGTGTTTCTCCTTTCTTTACTGGGATCATAAGATAGCATTCAATTTACTCTAAGGCATAACTTAATGGCTATATTATACTTCCCAGAACAATCATTATTTGCTTAGTTGACAATAAACAGGTATTTAGAAGCCTTCAAGAAAACAAATACGAGTTCCAGTGCTGCAGAACTGAAACAAAACAGTGTCCTGTACTGTAATGTCAAACCATCGGCTGAAATTTCAAGCCAACGGCTGCCTTTCGCAACAAGCAAAGGGAATTTTAAACAGGCTGTCCTCTAAAAGCTAGGTTGTCCAGTACAGTGCTTTTTGTTTAAACATGCCTTTTGATATTTGTTCTGCCTGAGTCCTTTATTCTGGAGACTCTTCTATGTGCTTAGCACTACCCATCATGCGACGATTGTGCAGCCCTCATGATCGCAAATGGTCGTATGCTTTTTCTACTAGTGCTAACATCAGAGAGCTCAGCATCTTTTGCTGCACTGTACAGAAACTCCTTTATCCTTCCATGACTACAAATGAAGGACCACTTATTCTTCTTTTGTACACTTTTTATACAGAGTCTAATACCAACTTATATATATACAGACTCAGGATGTTTGTATAAATAAACTGGTACTCTTTTTCTTTTGAGTTACAGTACACAATACTAAATGCAGACAATGTGCAAAGGGATGGAGTCTTACATATCCATTAATACAGGCAGCTATTCTGCCATACCCTGGCTTTTAATTACATAATGTGAACCCATGGAACATAGAGAAATAAGACTTAAAGGGATGATAAGAAATGGGGGGTTATTCTAAGAGGTGACCTGCCTCCTTACAGAAGGAATAGGGATAGCCATAGAAGAGGAAAGAAAGTGGTTGCAACTAGGTAGAGACAGAAGATGGGTACATTTGTTTGGTGGCAGGACTGACCCTGTCACATTTACCCCCTCTTTAAAAGAGGGAAGGAATTTCAACAGATTCCCTCCAGTTGCTCCCAGAGGGGTGGAACTCCACCCACCCACCTCAGGAGTTCCATCCCAGGGCCCCACAACAAACTTACTGACAAAAACATGCCAGTTCCTAACATACCCTGGGATATTGAATATCATTAAGGATAATACATGGTATAACAAACAGTTGCAGGACATTATGTCTAGCCTAGATGACTATAAACCTAAAGTCCAACCCCTACCATATGAGGGTTGGAGGAGCTCCACTCCACCGACTCCGTGAAGCTCCATCCCAGGGTTCCATAATTTCTAGCACTGCAGTGCCTATAACATATAATTTTATCATATTACATTACCCTGGGATCTTTAACAAGTAACATTTCTACTCTAAACATTTTAGTCCAGGTCAAGTAACAAAATTAGTTATTCAACAGTTACTATTTCTCAACATCAACAAGTGAATCTTCAGTTCCTGCCCAGAACGAGACAGAAAATCTGCATTGTCATGTTCACTTCCTTTTATGAGATATTAATAGAACCGCAATGCTGCACAAATACCATCTCATTATACAGGGTTTTTTTCTCACATCTGATGCAACCAACGAAGGGATTGTGATCTGTCACAACCTTAAATTCTGCTTCCCAAAGGTAGTACTTAAATGCTTCAATTGACCATATACGATTAGACATTCTTTTCAATTGTTGCATACCTACGCTCTCTTTCATGCAGCTTTCACATTATAGATAATGGGATGTTCTTTTCATCATGTATAACCTGTGTCAGAACTGCCCCAACCTGAACCCTGATGCATCTATCTGTACAATAAAGGTTTAGTGAAGTCAGGGCTTCTCAAGACAGGGTATGCACGTAAAGAAGCTTTTGTGTCTAAATGCTTCATCACATTCTGTAGTCCAATCTACCTTGTTAGCATACCTTTTTGGTTAGTTCTGTCAGAGGGTCTGCTACCACTGAAAATATGGCATGAAGTGTCTATAATACCCCGCTAACCTCTAAAAGGCATGGACCTGTTTCTCGGTCCAGTATATTATATGTAGAGACTGCTTCTACCTTGCTTATTTCTGGGCGATAACCCCATTTCCTATAATAAAGCCAAGTATTTAGTTTCAGTCTGTCCCACACAACATTTTGTGGGGTTTATGGAAACTCCTGCCTTTTGGATCATCCCCAGGACTTGCTCTAGATGATGCAGATGGGTCTCTCAGTCAGGACTAAACACCACCACATCATTTAAATCTGGCAGGCGCAGAAATTAGCATACAGTTTGGAGCATTTGGTCCATGAGCGCTGGAAAGTGGCGGTGCTCCATAAAGGCCAAAGGGCATAGTGAATACTCAAATAACTCTACAGGCATACTAAGTGCTGTTTATCTCTAGACTAAGGGAAGATATACTGTATCTGCCAGTATCCTTTGTAAGGTCAAACATAGATATGTATTTAGCATTCCCTAGATGATCAATTATATCGTCTATCCTTGGCTTGGGGTATCTGTCCAGAAGGAGGTGGCATTTACCCTCTGAAAGTCCAGGCAAAGGTGAATACCTCCTTTTTACTGACAATTACCATAGGTGATGACCAGGCACTATGAGAGGTTGAATTATCCCCAACTGTTCCATAGTTCTGACTTCTTTATTACCCTCTCCTAACATGTACATGTAGTCGTAAGGTTTCTGATGTATTGGAGTACTCTTGTAGTTCTAATGTCATGTTCTATGAATATGGCTCAGCCAGGTACATTGGTAAAAGTATCTGCAAATGTAGTCAGCAACTATTGGATTTGGGTGTGCTGGGTGGGAGTTAGGGCAGGGTTAATGTGAACTTCTTTAATCTGACCAGCATGTTCCTACCTCCTATATGCCACATCAAGCTCAGAATCCTGAGACACTGTCTGGACATAACAGCTTAGGTTTGGAGATTCTGATCTCTTATGCCACAACTTCAGCAAATTGGCATGGTATATTTGTTTGCTGCACCTCTTATTAGGCATGTGGACTTCATATGTTACCAGCCCTACCTGTCTAATAACTTTGTAAGGGCCTTGTAATTTCACAAGGGCTTATTTACATTTGCAGGTAAGAGGAGTAGTACCTGACCTCCTATGGAAATTGTTTATGCCCTACCCTTTATTATACTCAGCCTTCTGTTGAGCCTGTTTGTCCATTAATGTACGATGGATCAATGTGACATACTTGCTGAGGCATTGCCTTAATGCTGTCATGTACTCCAGTACTCTCTGTTTCCCTAGTGGGCATTTTCTTCCCAGTGTTCTTTAATAACATCTAATGGCCCTCAGTGTTTTCGGCCATACAAGAGGAAAAGGGTGAGAATCCTGTGGAGGCTTAGGGTACCTCTCTATAGGAAAATAGAAGGTAGGGTAAAAATATGTTCCAATTCTACCTTCCTCATTGACAAATTTTGAAGTCTTTTTTCAGCTGTCTGACTGAACTGCTCCACCAGCCCATCCATTTGAGGATGGTATGGGGGGTTCTTACCATTGAATTCCCAGTAGTCTATTAAGCTCTGTTAGCATCACAGAAGTAAAACTGGTACATCTATCAGTTAATATTACTCTTGGGTTGCCCATCATGCTGAATACTTTGGCCAGTTCCTCCGCTACCCTTTGGATTATTACCGTTCTCATGGTATCGCCTCTGGATACCTGGTAGCATAGTCACAAATGACTAGCATAAATCTATTACCCTTAGAGCTGGTTTCAGAGTCCTACCACATCCATAGCAATGCGATCAAAGGCTGGCTAACTAAAGGTATATCCTGGAGGGGTACAATATCCTTTTCCCTGTTCGAGCTACCTTCTGGCATTCTGGGCAACTTTGAATATATTCTGCCACTTGCTCATGAATACCTATCCAATGAAATTGACCCAAAATCCTGTTCAAAGTGGTATCCTCCCAGAATGACCTGCCAGGGTATATCATGAGCTATTCATAGTATATTTTTGATATTTCTGGAGAACAACCAACTGTGTTATCTTATTCCCATTTCTGGGGTTGGTACACTCTATACAGAATGTTGTTCAACAGAGTATATCTAGGTGACCCATCATCACAATATTTTTTCAACCTGTGAAAAGAACCATTTAAAGACACATCCTGTTTTTGGTCATTTGCTATAGTCTCTGGCTTAATATTTACAGATCTCATAACATTTTGTCTTGCCAGTCTTTCTTTTCCTTTCGTTTCTCTGATTTCCTTTTGTGATTTACCTGGGGATTCAAACAGTTCGTCAGTAAAGAAAATACCTTCTCCAGATGTTCATCTAGGTGTTTTGCTTGTAACCAGGTTGTCACGGCCACAACAGGTGACAAATCAGGGTGGAAAAGTCAGGGTGATCCTGTCCAATGATTACTGGGACAGGTAAATGGGGAACAATCCCGACAGATAACTCTTGTAATTCTATTTGTTGCTAACTCCAATTAGTTGTTGAATAAAATGAGTGTCCCCATGTATACACCTAACCATTGTCCCTCCTCCTATTTTTTCTACACCTCCCACCAAGTCAGCATGAACCAGGATCTGACGGCTTCCAGAGTCTAAATGGCCTAGTATCTTACGGGTCCCATTTTACAGTAGCTATATAAGGTGCCCGGTTGGCTAATGCCAGATGTCCAAAGTCCCATTTCACTGCTGGACAATTCTGTCTTATGTGTCCCTTCTTCTGGCATCCATGACAAACTATCTCTGATAGGGATACTCTCTCCTCCTTTCTCTTTTTACTTCTGGATTAATAATAATAATAGTAATCTTTATTTATATTGCACCTTTCTAAAATCAAGGCACATTACAATAAAATAACATCATATTAAAATATCATAAAAATATTAAAATCAAGAATAAAATACTCAGCATCAGTCCATGTCGATACCATCTCCGAATGCCTTTTTTCATAGAAAGGATTTTAATCTCATTTAACTCCCCAACATCATGCACTCTCTAATTCAATGGGGTAGAGAATTCCAGAGGGTCGGTGCCGTGAACATAAAAGCTCGGGTGCTGGAAGATTTTAAAGCTACCTCGAATTTCTAGCAACCCCTCGTTGGCTGAGTGGGAGCGGTCTTTCTGGAAGGTAAGGAACCAGAAGATCTTTCAGGTAGTCAGAGCCCAAACAGTGTAGGGCTTTGTATGTCAGTAAACCAACTTTAAAGGTGATCCATACTGAACTGGCAGCCAGTGCAGATCCCTCAGCACCAGTGTAATGTGGGAGAAACGAGAGTCCCCATCAACAGCCGGGTTGCTGAGTTCTGCACTAGCTGCAAGTGGCAGATATCAACCCCAGGAAGTCCAAAATAAAGGGAGTTACAGTAGTCCAAACGTGAGGTCACAAAGGCGTGAATCAGCATAGGCAGGTCGCTAGATGGAACAAGGTGCTTGATCCAGCGATGTTCCTCAGATGGTAAAGGATACCTTAACAACTGTCGACACCTCGCGCAACAATGTCAGCCAATCATCAAGGATCACCCTAGGTCACGCACCCATTAGGAGGTAGGGAGCTCAACATCCCCAAGAATAAACCTGAGGTTTGGTTTGCTCCCCACCCGCAATCCGCAGCCAGGATCCACAACCATCACCTCCATCTTCCCAGAATTAAACTTCAACCAGCTGGACCTCATCCAACCCTGAATCTTGCCAAGACAGTTGTTAAACACTGAGAGTGCTCTACTCTGGTCAGGTGAAAAGACAGATAGAGCTGGGTATCATCGGCATAGCAATGAAACTCCAGCCCATATCATCTTACAATGTCTCCGAGGGAAGCATGTACACCGCAAACAACATGGGGGACAGCACAGAGCCCTGAGGCACTTAAGGACAGAGAGGTAGGATCAGAGGAAAATACCCGATACCACCTCTGAGTTCTACCTGAGGAAGGAGGTAAACCATCTGTAAACCAAACCCGACAGCCCACAGATGCATCTCAGGTGCTCAAGCAACACCCCATGGTCTACGGTGTTAAATGCTGCTGACAAATCCAATAGGACCAAAATGGACAATTTTTCTGGTCTCTCGCCATCAGGAGATCATTGAGCACCCAAACCAGCGCAGTCTCGGTGCTATGCCTCTTTGAAAACCTGATTGAAGAGGGTCTTTAATATTATGGATGGACAAATGGTTGTCTAGCTGGGCTGCCACCACTTTCTCAATTACCTTCCCCACAAAGGGAGGTTCGAGATTGTCTGTAGTTGGCTATGGAGTCTGGGTCCAGAGAGTCTTCTTCAACACTGGTGTCACCACCTTCCTTCAGGGTGCAGGGATATTCACCAGAGTCTAAGAGCACCTGACTATCCTAGCTAGAACCGGGATGATAACCTCCCACAGCCCATAATCAGGGCAGTGGGGCCCAGATCTAAACTACAGCATGTGGTGCACATACCCTGGACAATACTCATAACATCTTTGATTTCTGGCCTTTCAAAGGAACTCCAGGAAAAAGGGGGATTGTAACCGCAGGCTGGTCCACCAGCGACTCCCATAGAGAGTGCAGCACGGGTCTCGGCCCTAATGTCAACCACCTTATCTGCAAAGAACTGAGCAAGCTCCTCACACTGCATTTGTGAAAGACTTGATGAACCTGTAGACAGGCTGGGTTGCACAGCTTGTCTACGGTTTGAAAAAGCTGGGCTGGTCGGTTCTGTGCAGCAGCAATTTCTATGGACAGGATTAGGTCTAAAGTTGTTATTAGTAAAGGTAGTTCTTACCAGATTCATGGAAGGAGAGGAAACAGGTCCTCCTGGGTTTCTCCTCTCACAGGTCTAGCAGCTGAGGTACCAATTAGGTGCAGGGACCTCGTGTAACAGCTCCTAAGGGTTTGTGTTCCGAACCCACAATTGCACATACTGTGGTAGTATCATAATAAATTGTTCAATCGTAATAGCTTCCATTATCTGCTGGACTGTTTTACTACCAGGCTGCAGCCATTTATCACTTAAGTCCTTCAGATGGGCATAGACTTCCCTCGGGGCATCAGTGGATTGCATCTTTAGGAACCAAAAATGTTGCCAGTAGGTCTCGGTATTGATGTACCTCCTCAGTATTTCTTTCTTTACATGTTCATAGTCATCCACAACTTGTATATCCAAGTGACTATACACAACTTGTGCTCTTCCAGTTAATTGGGGGCAAGGCGTACAGCCCATTGTTCTTTGGACCACTCACACGTTTAAGCCACCCTCTCAAAGCGTCATGAGGTATGCCTCAATATCATCTGAATTTTTGCAATCATGCTAATTTAATGTCTCTTGGGACTTGTGGTCTTTTGGCATGTTCAGTGCTTGTGTCCTGTAACACCTGCATGATGTCTGACCACTTAGCATCCTGCCTCCTTTGGTCTATCTCTCTTTCTTGATCCAGCTGAACTTGCCTGACACATAGCCATTTTAATAATTCTCCAACATCTTCCATAGGATCCTGTTCCATATAGGAGGCATCTACCTCTTCTCCAGGTCTTCAGTTACCGGGGTAGTTCTATGGGTATGCCATTCCCAGGCTGACTGTGCTCTTCCTCCGTCCTCTCAGATAGTTGCCTCTTGACTTTTGGGCGAGCATCAGGCAAACCGGTCAGCAACTGAGCCTGTCTGGGCTTCCATATGCCTTGTGAGGGTGCCTTGCACCTGGCCACCCTCCACCATGTCCACCTTGGGTATCAGGAAATACCCACCTCAACGTCTTTTTTCCTTGGCAAGACAAAGCAGGCAGTAGAATCCCACTGCTACACCACTTGTTATAGTGTGGGTTCTACAGTTGGACACTGAGTCAGAAAATAAGGTACAACCCTATGTGCCTTGTGGGATGTTTATTTACTTCATAAACGTTTTCTCTGCACCATAATAAAAATAACATAAACAAAATAACTTTATTAAAACAAAACAAGTACATTCTGTAGCATGGAACCTCTCTCTCCACTGGTCAGAAGAAACTGACTCTATCTAACTAGATACCTGTTCAGGTAGGAATTATATACACACTTCTCTGAATCAGGTGACACTGCATCATCAATATAGAAATATATTTTAATAGTTTCCAAAACAATTCTATGCATACGCCTTAGAGTATTACTTGAAACATACAGCCTATTTTAAGGTTTATCACTTAACAATATTCTTTGGTTAAGCTTTTCCATTCCATAGAATATTCTCCTGACAATGATTGACAGGTTCCTTAAAATAAGTAAAGTTCACAAGGTGCTGCTCACTCCTATAGGCACTGCTAGTATGCAGCTAGCACACCCAGAGAACAGGACTTCTATATTGCAAAGGTGCTAACAACAACTGCACAGAATCATATAAGGTAGTTTGTGTTGTAAGCTTGTGTTTTCCTTTCTTTACTGTCATCATAAGATAGCTTTCAATTTACTTTAAGGCATAACTTAATGGCTATACTATACTTCCCAGAACAATCATTATTTGCTTAGTTGACAGTAAACAGGTATTTAGAAGCCTTCAAGAAAACAAATATGAGTTCCAGTGCTGCAGGACTGAAACAAAACAGTGTCCTGAACTGTAATGTCATGCAGTTGGCTGAAATTTCAACGACGGCTGCCTTTTCAGCAACAGCAAGCGGAATTTTAAACAGGCTGTTCTCCAAAAACTAGGCTGTCCAGTACAGTGCTTTTTGGTTTAAACATGCCTTTTTGATATTTGTTCTGCCGAGTCCTTTATTAGTGAGACTCTTCAATGTGCTAGCACTCTACGACAGTGTGCGCGATCGCACAGCTGTTGCGATCGTGCATAACGGTCACGGGCTTTTCTACTAGTGCTAACATCAGGAGAGCTCAACATCTTTGATGCACTGTACAGAAACTCCTTTTCCTTCTATGACTGCAAATGAAGGACCACTTACTGCTCTTTTGTACACTTTTTATACCCAAGACCCTGTCACAGATCCAGTAAAACAAACAAAAAAGCAGAGACACATCTCTGAACAAGAGTCATATTTCAAAAGTGCAATATAATACTTCCACATTGCAAATCTGATGGTCAAACTCCATTCACAAACTAACCTGTTAGATGTTCAGTAATGTGCTATTGCTGTTTACTAATGAGTGCACTGAACACAAATACAAATTAACTATGTTTCTATTACAGTGTATTCAGACTGTCCATTTCTCCTGACCATGACAGTACACAAATTGTATGTTGTAGTTTTTAATGTTTTGTTTTCCTCTTAGTAATTGGCTGATCAAGTGACTTCAGTCACCAGTTGATCACTGTCCCCGACTCCCCAACAAGATAAATGTATTTCCTGGTGTCTAGTGGACCCCTTTGATCATCAATCCAGCTTCCCTGCTGTCTAGTGGCACCCCCACCTGCTGATCACCATTCTGGCTTTCCCTGGCATCTAGTGGCACCTCAACCTGCTGATCACCATTCCAGCTTTCCTGGTATCCACCTACTGATTGCCATTACAGCTTTCCTGGTGTCTAGTGGAACCCCTACCACCCTCTCACTGCAGCCAAATCTGAAATAAAGAAAACTGTCCCTCAATGTTTTTTCAAACCTGTAAAAAAGTCCCTCGCTGGTCAACCCCTACACCCACCTCACATTCAGCACCACCACCACACCCACCAGTACACCCCACATGCCTCACTCACCTGAACAGGTCTCAGGTTTGAGATCCACTCTCCAATTGAAGACCGTCTTGCTGCTGGAATCGGCAGCTGCAATATGAAAAACCAAGGTAAGTATGATTTGATGTGTTTCAATGGGGTTCGACTTTGGTGAATAACTTTGCCATTTTGAACATTTTTGAACTCAAATTTTCAACATGGCCTTTTGGGGACCCTCCTCATGAACAATAGGGCGGTCATTACACAACTTCACCCAAAGGTGATTTCACAGTTGCTTGGTGGCGTCACCTTTTGGGTGGGATTTGGAGAAATTTTTCTGTCCTTGTTAATGGGGTGGGGTCATAAAAACTACATTGAAAATTTAGGGTCAAATATGTAAAGATGGAAAGGTTATGACCATTCTCTGCAATTTCACTATGCACACTCTAAACTTTGGAACTTTTAAATATTTTGACCCAGGATTTTCAACATAGCCTTCTTATTCCCCCACCTCATGTATGTCACAGCTGTCATTTTCCATATCCTGTCCAAAATATGTTTTCACACCTGTGGCATGGGACTGCATTGCAGCTGCGCGTACACATATCAGGACTGTGTAGTACAGAATGGTCTGCATGCCCATTGGCACGCTGTGGACCAATAGCATACAGCCATACTGTATGCTGTCAGTTAACGGCAGCGGGTGGCTTGCAGGGGTGCTGCCACCGCCACTGACCAGGGGGGAGCGGGTGGTGGGTAAGGAGGGTAGGTTGGGAGGGAGCTACAGGTACCACTGGACCACCAGGAGTTAGACTTAATTTACAGCCCATGATCGGCATGGAGTTGGATCCACTGGTCCACCAGGGAGTTAGATTTATTTTACAGCCCATGATCGGGCAATGGGGCATGTTACCGATGAGGGCAGGGATATCAGTCCCGATGGCTGCAGCCTGGCAGGATGCCTGGCGCAAGTCGCCAGGATCAGCGCACCTGCATGCAAATGGGGCCATAATGACATGCAAATGGCCCCATTTGTCCTTGCATACATTATGGCCCCATTTGCATGTCCACTGCTGAATAGTACTGTTGCTGCACCTAGCACAAAGGCACTTGCACTAGCACATCCCCCTGCTCCTCTCTGACCACTTGCACTGGTGCATGCCACTGTGCCATGCACAATGTGGGTGGCCACGGTGCCATATTCAGTGGTGCGGAGCCACGCGCTACGCCATTGAATATCGCCCAGGCACCACCCTGGTACATCCCAGTTACACTGCGCCCAGCTTGCACCCTTGCCTGGTGCAGTTCTGAATATCCCACCCTAGAGGTAAAATCATGGATAAAATACAAAAATAAAAGCATCTCTTGTTAAAAATGCACATTACATGTGACATACCACTGAGGTAGGATTATGATAAGCACCTTTTTTGTAACAACATGATTACATACTGAATATGAAATAGGCTAACATGGATCAAGTTAAACATTTTGTAAAACCTAAGTACATACCAACTATGAAACAGGGTAACATACATCGAAATAAACACTCTTTTGTAAAATATGATTACATACTCAATATGAGGTAAATGGATTATATAGACAGTACACATCAGTCATTGAGGTATGTAACATTCGAACTGTGCTGGATAGTGGCGCAAGCCTGGGCGCAGTGCAACTGGGATGTGCGGGGGCCAGGACCAGGTGATATTCAATGGTGATGTGCCATGGCACAGCACCATTGAATATATTCAGACTGCACATGGTGCAGTGGCACTGCACTGGCACAAGGCACAAATAGGAGCACGAGATGTACCAGCACAACTGCACAGTTGCGCTGGGTGCATCACCCATGATATTCAACAGAGGGCATGCAAATGAGGGCCATAATATATGCAAGGCACAAATGGGGCCATTTGCATGTCATTATGTTCATTTGCATGCCTTGCGCTGGTAGCCCGGCAACTTGCACTTGGCACCCTGCACAGCATGATGAGTACAGTGGGATCTGGGGCAACCCTCACTCGTAGCCTCAATCACGGTATCACACCCTACACAATTCCCTGGTAGTCCAGCAGACCCCTCCTCTTGATTCCCAGAGCATGGTAAATGTCTAGGATAGCAGTCCCTGGTAGTCTACTGGACCCTCCCACTCCATACCCCAATTGCTGGTAGCTGTATTGTACGGTAATCCCTGGCAGTCTAGCAGTATCCCTCCTCCAATTGCCATGATCACCGGTTAACATGGTACAAACTCCTAGTAGTCAGTGGCACCCCCACCCTAGCCCGATCGTGGTACACTGTATATTCCCCAGTAGTCTATGCCTGTCCCGCCTGTTGCTGCGATTATGGTAAATGCCATCGCATAATTCCTGGTGATCAGTGGCACCTCACCACTCCCACCCACACAGAACTCCTTGCCCACCTGCTCCCCCATGTCATTAGGAGAGTGCAACCACCCACATACCATCTGGTCACCCACTGAATAACAGATACAGTATGGGCTGTAAGCCCATTGGTCCTGAGTGTGGACCAAAGGACTTCAGGGCATACTGTGATGGGCAATCTAAATATGTGCAGCTTCTGTTCACATATTTGGAATTATCTAGTACAGTATGCCCTGCAAGCCCATACTGTACCTATCATTCAGCAGGCGGCCGGGCGGTATGTGGGTATGGTAGCTGCCTAATTGATGATGGGGGCAGGGGTGGGCAAGGAGTTCTGTGTGGGTGGGAGTGGTGGGGGTACCACTGGATCACCAGGGAAGTATTCAATGGAAGGCTGCCGCTCATGGTAATGGGCATGGGGGTACCACTGGACTACCAGGGATATTGTACGGTGTTAGCCAGTGATCGTGGCAATGGGAGGAGGGGGGTACCACTAGACTTGCAGGGATTGACATACACTATAGCTATCTGCAATTGGAGTATGGAGGGGGAGTCCACTAGACTACCAGGGTGCCATGTGTGCTTGTGGATGGTGTACAGGGTGGTGGTGGCCACCCAAGGCTGGCGGCTGTTGTGTTCCATTCAGCAATGCAGCAACCCACCTGTGGGTGGCTGGGAGTTGTTCCTACTCTTCACAGACTCAACTTTGAGCCCCCTATGTGGCGCAAGTGCAGGTTGTGCCAGCATATGTGCTGCATATCCTGGGCTGAATATCGGATGTCATATGCATGAGCATGCCCCTGTATCTGTGCTACATACCGGAGCCTCCAGCCACACCAACATCGGCCTGCTCTATTCCTCTGCCAACCTGCTCAACTTCAAGGAACATCTGCAGTATCAGACCTGCCTTCTTGCTAAGAAATTTCTGCTCAGACTCTCCCCGGAGTCTCTGCCTCCCTACCACGGTCATCCTCATCTGTTTCAACCTGCAGCTCTGCTAAAGCAACCTTAAAGTGCTCAGAACCAAGACCTCCTCACCCAGAAGGCCTTCTTTTATCGAGCCCTGCCTGGTTCAACTCCTCTCTACCTGCATCACCAACACTGCCAAACTTGGTCCCTTCAAAACCGCTCTCTGGAACATCTCTTTAATGTCCTCTGCTGTAGGTGCAACTATCTCACCCCTAATCTCTGCAGGACCTTTCCTGTCTGGCCCTCTAATCTTGACAAGATCCCTGGACTGCGATCCATCTTTGCCCTACCCTTTTACCTAGCCACTTAGGTTTATACAAGGAGGTATTCCACTGCAACTCCAGAGAAATTGTACATCTTTAATTGTAAATCTGTATTTTATACCAACATGTAACTAAGTGCATTCTATGTTCAATGTCTGCACCTGTAATGTTGTCCAATGTTGTATCTGCACTATGTTCTATTGTCTTGCCCTCCTGTGATGAGGTGCCTTTGTAAATGAGTCCCTGACTCAAAGGTTGTAAATCTGACTTGTTCAAATAAATAAATAAATACACTTACATTGCACCCAGTGCTTTGGGATGTTCGCTGTGCCTAGCAGCCCTTCAATATCCGCAGGCGCAAGCTGAGGCTTGCGCCATCGCCCCATTGAATATCTAGGCTCAGATGACATTTAAGTTTTACATTGTGAGCCACTTAGGTTTTCAAAATACTTTTATTTTTTGGGTGTCACTGACCATTGGCTAACTGAAGATGATTGGTGGGGTTGCAACAGCTGTTTTCAGGCTTTCCACATAGCCCCTGTTTGCCAAATGACCAGCTATAGAGGTGGATATGTTAGCCTCAGCTACCACTTTGACAAAAACATCCCAGACCTTTGGCTTTCTGTGGTCAGGGATTGTGTGAGTGGCTGTAGCCGCCTCTTACCAAATCGACCATGTGAGAACCTGAAACAGCACTGCCTTTATACATTGATTCCGCTTTATCATTCCAAAAAGAATATCCTTGTTTTTGCCATTTGCTTTAATAAAAGTTTGGTGTTGGTTTTAGTCCGATGAGAAACACTATTTAAAATGTCTATTTCAGTAGCACTCGGGCAGAAACTGTCTCAGCAGCGGAGCAGCAGCAGCAGCAGAGGGTTGCTCAGAAACTGTTTCACTCTTGGGCATGAGTAAAGTCAAACTCGCTTTCCTGTAGCTTTTTCTCCTTGTCTTACCAAAGTCAAATAGCACTGTAACACAACAGAGTACAGTTTGACTTTGTCGTAGTCTGATAAATCAGTCCAGGATAGTACAGCTCTCCTTTCAGTGTCTAGGCTGTTAGTTGCAACTTTTCTCATGTCCTCATCAGGATAATTTATTTTCTGTAATCCATCTGTTGTTGAGGTACCAAATACATTTTCTGAGTAAAATCCATTATCTGCTTGTCAGCGATCCAGTGATCAGAGGAATAGCGAATGACAAAGGGCCCATATAAAACCATCTGTCTGGTTTATAGTCATTTTTCTTTATTACAGTCCTTTTGTTGCTTAAGGTTTTAATGCCTCTCCCATTTTTTCTCAGAAAAGCTAGCTATTTAGCTGACAATGGAATATTTCCTTTGAGAGTATTTAACACTATCTCAGCTATAGCTAATATCAAATCATCAGAGGCCGAACATAAAATAGCTTTCTTAAACCAGCAGGCCCCTTTACTATTAACTTTAGGACAGATAGATTTCTGCAGTCTTTTAGACACAATGACAATACAGTGTCATATATTTTGGAACCAAAATGTGTTTTCTTCAAGACACACACCACTGACCAGTCAGGGGAAACAACCCACTGTGCAGTCTATATTTATCTGACATACTAGATTTTAAAATCAGCCAGTAAATAGCTGTAAGACTTTCTTGTGGCATCTTCAAAAGCTTCTAAAAACATTTTGTCCAACTGGGGTACATCTGCCTAGCCAGAGTATTGATCTGCAGCATGTCCCTTGAGTTTTTAAACAGGACCATGTATTTGGCATTTAGTGTGACAGTCATGCTTTTTACCTTGACAGAACCCATTCTGGACAATTAAAAATATCAACTGTTTATGATGGCTGTACTTGGTAAACCCATAGTTGACTTCATTATTTTGACAGCAGAGTCCATGAAATCATCTATACCAACAAAATGTACCTTCCCAGGGATAAGAGATCATCGTTGGCATATGACGCTGGTAGCGCCTTCACAAATTTAATCTGTGGAACTTTAACAACAGTTCATAACACAAAGGCTACCAACAGTTGTAGTACCATACAATATTTTCTGGCATGTGTGATAAAGTAGGATCAGTATTTTCCAATAACTGTTTTATGAAGAAGCTTTTCCCACTATTAGAAGGACCAGCTAACAGACAAGTAAAGGGATGCTGCAACTTGATATCCATTTTCTTTCACAATCAGTAACCGTAAGGAAGTGTTTTGAAATTTGTTTGCAAACTCGCTTGTCATAAACTTCTTTCTGGCTCTTGGACAGCGTTCTTGTTTCAAGGGATCATTGCTTTTATCCTTACTATGCTGGGTTGCCTCACGGTGACTTCTGTAGAGGTCTATGACCCTGTGTAATCAAAGACCAGGTCCTTCAGACTTTCAAAATGAATTTGTTCACTGTTAGCTATATTAAGGGTAAATCCTTTCACGTTAAGGATGGTCCATCCTCCGGTCTGCCAGTAACCATACGTTTTGGGACCTGCAGATACAAACTTGGTAATGTGTTCATCTGCAGGAAGCTCACTGGTCAGCTCCCTAAAAGTCTCCCAGAAGCAGGTTCCAATCACCAGATCTGGACACAAAATGACAGAGTCAGTGTTGTGATAAAGGCACCTGTCCTATAACTTATATAGCAGTTTGTTGAGTTTCACTGGCATATGCTGTGGTAAAATTAGCTATGAATATTTTGATATTATTAGAATTTGGGTAGTGGTCTCTTCTGTATTTCCTGCAAACATCGTTGTTTCATCATTGATGAAACAGCATGAAGCAATATCATAGTAGGGGGCAAACACACACTGAAACAGCTTATTGGGGTCTGTTACTAAGCTTGTGGTTAGCAAATTAGCACTCTGCCCAAATTTACCCCAAACAGAATTTTGAAACCATTTAGATATCTGTCAACTTGTAGGGTTAACAATGTACATTTTGTCTTTCAGAATACTGCTGCGTGTACCTGACTTTATCTGCTTCATTTTGTACCCATGAAGGGAAACTAGATGCATCTTGCTTGCCTTTCAGACACAGCTTGATGCAGTCTGCAAAACAGCTCTGTGCATGACTCTTTAAAATGCCAAACATCATAAATCTTTATGATTTGACAGCCTTTTTCCAGGACCAGGTTTAATTCCATGGTACAGCAGGTACAGTCAGTGCTCTTTGTTCATCATTGTGTGTGCACAATGTTGTCTGAAGTCTCTGCAGCGCATGCATGCCATAATGTGAACACAAATTTTTACCAATCCTGGATGGAAGCACTGGAAAAAGAGGCCCTTAGGGGTAACACTTTCACTTTTGGTAAACCAAAGTACTGAGTGAGGTTATCAAAATTTTCATAAATGATGTCAGGATGACTGACTGGATACTGTTTGGTTTTGTTAACAAAAGGGTAGAGTCTGGTGAAATCATAATAGTAGATTTTCTCATCAGGCTGCATCTTATAATACAGACAGATGGCATTTGTTCTTCCCCCAAACAGCAAATCTCAAGGGTCTAGTGGTTGAGGTAGCCCTGTCTCTCAAAAATCATTTAGCCCCAATCGGTGGCCACCATTTCTTTCCACTTGTGTTCCCACAGGACCCTAATGGCAAACCCTTGCTTTTAAAAAATGAAATTTGTGCATGGTCCTATTGTATAACTGCTCAAACTAGTCCTTGTCAGATGATTACAGTCACTGTTGCTATAACAGATGTTGCAGCCTTGAAAAAACACCCATTGAATTCAAAGGCCATGGGCGTTCCATTCACTACTGCAAAACCATCTAGAAAATAAGGTCCTACTTTAAATTCACCACCACAGAATGCGTGCTGAATAGAAATGTTTTCTTCTCAGCTATGTACATCAGCCACTGGATTGCAGGTGTGGAGAATCATTTTGCTTCCCTGGTAGTTATCTGGGGGCTGCAATGGTGCATTCTTTCAAAACTAAAATCTATACATGGCCATGCAGACTGAGGGTATGGTTGTATATTGGAAGGATCTAAACTGTTAAACCGTGCCAGGTCATAATGTCGTATGTTAAATGTGTGCGGCATTATGGTGAATCCTGGACCTGTTCACTGTCCGAGTTGGACCTCCGGAGTTAGAATCTTTAGTGGTGGTGTCTGGGGCACAACATCCAGTAATGGGGGTGGAGCCCCTCAGAGGGAAAAAAGATATCCGGAATCGCATAACGCGATTGTGTTGCACGGCATTCTGCCATGTGACATATTGACCCCATGACGATCTAAACAAACTACTTTGTACTCTGCTGTGTCACCGTCTGACCTGTTTTAAAACCTTTTGAAGTCATGTTCATCACCTCTTTTCTAAATCTGTCAAAGGTTTTTGAAGAATTTAAAAATCTAACAGTCAATAGTAACGAAGGTCTCAGAACAAATTCTTTATGTCATTTAGCTAAGTACCATTGCATGAACTGCTGCTTTCCTGAAGGGAGCATATAATCAACACCATATAATTTAGCATCAGGCAGGGGTCCACATAATTTTTATTGGCCTTGATGTTAAAAAAGTGAAAAGTACCTTTAGCTATCTCATTCTCGAATCCAAGTGCTGAAGGAATTTTTGTGAGCTTAAAAGCATAAAGCTGTAACTGTCTATTAATCTGATGTGTAGGGCTGATACGGTCATGCACAACACTTTTCCTCCTTGGGTGAGTAACTTGATGTCAATTGTTTCCTTTACTAGCTGGCTAATGTTGAAATAGCTGTCATAGCATTTGGCATTGTGGGCTATTAATGAGTAGTGTCTGAAGGTGCATCAATAAAATGTCTGACAAAATCTTTCACACAATCATCCTCTTCAAATACCCAGCACCTTTTCCCATCTAATTGCTTAGCATGCACCAAATTTGGTAAGTGAGTGCCACTTTCTTGTCTGGCCTAAAATCGAACACAATATATTTCTCAAAGGTTTTACTTCTGTGAGTGGTGCAATGTAACAGAGATGCTTGTCTGCAGTCATGAGACAACAACATCTGGTACACTAAATCCACTTACATGCATGAGCACCCTTGTAAAGACAAAATATTCTTCATACAATTTCATTGATTCACAAGGCACTGTACCTACATCAGCTCTGGCTAAATGCCTTTTAGGCAAGCTGAGGACCTAACATTTGACAATTGGGGCATGATGCAGTGTCAGTTTCCTGTTCTATATAGTTTGGATCACTACAAACATTACAAAACAAAATACAGGAATGGTTGTTTTTGTGACTAAATGGTGTGTGACAATATTCACAGAGAAATCTGGCCCTATAAATTTCTTCACATCTTTCACACCATAATAGTGATTGCTGTGCAACAATACAGACAGTGTTTTAGGAAGTATTTCTGGTCCAGTCAAAATGTTTGCCAGTTTCTTTATTATGATATAAAATCTTAATTTGACTCCTAAAACTGTTCAAATTGTGCTACATCACTAAAAAGTAACATGGGTTTGCTCTGAAAAACCTAGCTCAGCATGTAATATTTTAGCCTTATTGAGCAACTGATTATTTGTCAAGTGAAGATTTAGGAGGGTGAGGACAGAGCCAGCAAAACACATGGTATTATCTCTATTGTTTAATCAATCAAGTATTGTCTCTTTTTGTCAATAAGTTTACTATACAAAACAGAGCTCAGTGTGAGACTACTCCCCAGCCATGCTCACCTGGTGATTTCTGATAGTCGTTACTACCAACTGCAAAGATTCATCAGCAATTCCTTCTGCATTGTTTCTAACATGTCAGCTATGTGATCTGGAGAAGGTGGCTGCATTTAACTGTTTAGAATGCATTCTCTTTGAAAATAGGTGTGATTTAAAGAACTGGCATTCAAATACAATTGTGGGAAGACTTGTGGACCCAGTTGAGACATGACTCATCTAATAGATCTTGAATAGCTTATTGCATGGTATGAATTGCACGGCTAAATGATTGTACCTTGCCTAAATTCACAAAACAAAACCTCTCATAAAATTCAACAGCTCTAAATCTCTGAAACACTCTTTCATAATGTTGGATTCTGTCTAAAAAACTGCCGAAGGAGAGTGGTGGTTTTTTCTAACTCATCATCTTGCTGATTTTCACCAAGCTGCTGGTTTTATAATTCTGCATCTTGCTGATTCTCAGCAACATGCTGTGATACCCTAAGGTGTAATATTTTCCTGGCACGCTTTACTTTCCTTCTCAAATTTTCTGATTGTTTTATTTTTACCCATTTTTTATCCCATCTATTATTTTTTCATGTTTTAGTGCAGCCCCTTTTCACTTAGCATGTGACATTTTCTGTCACTTCACTGTTTTTTTCAACAGCTTCTCTTCCAGTGCCCCAATCCTCTCAAGCCAGATGCACAGCCAGTTTCACGTCTGATTGAGTACTTAGTTGCACATAACATTGAAAAAAGGAGGCAGTATAGTGCAGTGGTCCAAGGCTCTGAGCTGCAAATCTGGTGACATCCAGCAGACCAGACCTGGGTTTGAATCCTACAGCTTCCACTTGCATACTGTATGACCCTGAGCAAGTCATTTAACTTCCTTGTGCTCCCAGGTCACTCCTGTAAAAAGCTTTCAGCTTAGCCTGCTATTTCTGGTTAAACAACTAAAAAAATACACCATTTAGCAAAGTACCTTTTAAAGTCAGTTTG
This sequence comes from Neoceratodus forsteri, assembly GCA_016271365.2. Classification (NCBI taxonomy): domain Eukaryota; kingdom Metazoa; phylum Chordata; order Ceratodontiformes; family Ceratodontidae; genus Neoceratodus; species Neoceratodus forsteri. The sequence continues at coordinate 1,057,776,843 of CM028132.1, read as the reverse complement.
TTTTAAAAGACATATGCTAGATTCACTATAGTATGTCTTTTTAAAACAAATATACTGGATTATACAATGGCAAGAAAGAATTCTGGTCTCTCGATTGGTCGTCTGGGACTGGACCCATGATGTTATCCCAGTACAACATCACGGGTCTAGTCTCAGCCTAACTGTGAACCTGTAGAGGATTGTTTGGAGCTAGATATCTTTTTGCATCTTCTTTAAGAAATAAATATATTCTTCCACACTAACAAAACATTCTTTAAAATGTTTTTTTTTAATTCTGTAATAAGTACACCCAATTGTACAATAACAATAATGCCCCAGGGTATGTGCTGTGCTAGGATAACATCACACCTCAGTTATTGGATGCACTCTGCCTGCGGCCTCATGTTCAACCACCTGAGGTGTGATGTTATCCCAGCACAACACGCACTGTCGGGCATTATTGCTTAATTAATTATTCTGTAATTTGTTTTCATCAATCAAGCCTTCAAACGTGGTAACCAGCTATAGCATTAAAATACCTTGACGCTAAATTTAATGCTTTAATGTCTTTTCTCAGAACCTTGGGTGTGATGTCTCTTTGTCTTTGATCCCTGCTTTGCTGCTTGTTGATGTTTGTACATTTTGACTCAAATTGAAACAAAGGTTTATTTTGTTCATGGCTCACAGCAGTAGAAACTTCAGAACATCTCTGGTTTCCTTTACAATCAGTTGAATGTCTTGTTTTCTCTTCCCAGAAGCATAACTCTCAGCTGCTAACAAAACAGAAAATACCCCTGTCACTAATTTATTTCCAACATTATAGGAGTCAAATATCAGATCTAAAACCTGCAACCTTTTTTAACAAACATCTACACAATAAAGCTGTATCAAGAAAGCACCAAATAGATACACCAGCAGTATTTTTAACAAACATATAAACTTCTATTCAGTTGTTGTAAAATATATATATATATATATATATATATATCTATATATATATATATATATATATATATATTGTGCACCTTCGGGGTGTCATGGCATTATCTTCTAAGCCATCCATAACTGCCAGTAATAAAACAGAAAATATTCCTGTCACTAATTTATTTCCAGCATTGTAGGACAAATATCAAATCTAAAACCAGCAACCTTTTTTTTTAACAAACATCTACACAATAAAGCTATATCAGGTTGGCACCAAATAGATACACCAGCAGGCTTTTTCAGCAAACATCTAGATCTAAACTTCTATTCATTATTTGAAATTAAAAAGTACTTTCGGGGTGTCACTGCATTATCTTCTAAGTTGTCCATAACTGCCAGGGCATTGATAACATCTTTGGAATCTGTCATTTCTGGCTAGTTGTCCAATTTTTTTTGCTTATTGAAAGCTTTTTATTTTAATACACACACTGTATTTCAGGGTGCCTGTACCTTTGTTGATTGCTAAAAGAACTGTGTATCCAAGTAAGGGAGTTATATAAGCTTTTGTAAGACTACCATCTCATCTGAACAATGTCCTAAAAGGTAACACACAATACAGACAGCAATTCTAGCCTTCAACATTTAACATCCTATAAACAGTAACACACTGCTGACTGCATTTATTACCTTTACATCTAGCATATCATACATGGTAACACAATATAGCCTGCATGTTTTGCCCCCAAAAAACATTATGTATGTTCACACACTTCAGTCAACATTCTCTTGTCAGACTCTGCACAAAGTTGGTGGTAACTTTTATGGACACTAATGTGTGCTTTGAAATGATTGATTGGATAACAGCTTATCATTATGCAAGTCTCTTACTTACTATCAAAGAACAAAGGTAAGTAGGCTGTACCTTCCTTTCTGAATTCAAATGTTGTAATTTTTATTCTGTATTTATGAAAACTCTCTCTCTCTCTCTCTCTCTCTGAATACCACTGTTTACTAATCATTTGCTAGATGTGATTCTGTCTGCAAGCCTTTCAACAGCACTTGACTATAGACATTTCATTTTTGTTAAACAAAAGCATACAGCTACATTTTACAGATCTCTTTAAATACAGGAACCCTGTAAATCCAAGTCCACACACACACACACACACACACACACACACACACACACACACACACACACCACCCAAAGCACTTCTCTTTGAATTCCTACTTAGTAATCATTTCAGATGACTTTTCTTTACAACCTAGAAACAAGACTTTCAACCTTCTGACAGCATGACTACAGTATAAATATTTCATTTTTTAAATAAAAGCATATAGTTACATTTTTACAGATCCATGTAAATACAGGAACCTATGTAAATCCAAAAAGTCCTAAGACACACACACACACACACACACACACACACACACACACACACACACAGAGTCTTAGCCTGATGATGAATTCATTAACATGGAGGCCCAGTTCAACTTATGGCTGTATATGTATACATGTGGTAACCTTTTGTAATAGGTTTACACAGGTGTACAGATACATGTTAAAATATGTTATACATTGTTTTCTATAAGACAGAAGTGGTACTTACTCAGTCAGAAGGCTTTCTCTGTATGGGTTGAACCACAGTCACCAAACAGATCTCTGAGATTCAAGTGTCTGCACAATGATGCAGCATCCTAAATAAGGCTTTCCAGGAAAATATTCAAGTCAAAAGCACTCACACATCCTGCACTTATACTGCCGACCTGATGGGGCAATAAAACTACACAGCCCCTAACAGCTTTGGGGGAAGGGCACAGGAGGGAGGCATGGGTGCAAGGTAGGTGGTGGTGCAAGGGGCAGGAGGGCTGAGGTTCATGCTAGGATGGTGGGACTTGGGTTCAAGCAGATGGTAGCAGGGTTTCGAGGGGTGGTGATGGAGGAGGAGGAGAGACTCAGGTTTGAGCTAAGATGGTGGGTGGGAGTTCAAGCCAGGATGGTGTGGTAGGGGTCAAGGGGCAGCATGGAGGAGGAGGAGGAGGAGGGACATAGCAGCTTAGAAATGAGAATGTTGCATCATTTCTGGGTTTGTAATGTGTCACTTCCTGGGTTGGAGGTGGGACTTCTGCATTTTAGGGAGGGACTCTGGGCAACACAGGGATGATTCTGATTGGTCCATTTTAGGCCACCACCACCTGTCAAATGACTAAGCATATGCTGATTGACTGAAATTTAACAACTGACAAGTTATATGAACTTATACTGCTGGTGGCACTGAGGAAAGAGGGAAAAGTATAGAGTACAGTGGTGAGTATGGGGGAAGATGGCAACATACATTAAAGAGAGTGTCTAACTGGCAAGGGAAGAGGCAGGGTGGATCCAAGGACAACATCAGTGTAATCAAATACTGAGGATAATTTTGTTTAGCAACTCCCAGTGAACAACAGAGGAAAGGGCATCCTTGTTCATGTACATGGCTCCTAGTTTTGAATGGAGTTGGACATGAATATAGTCCACGTGTGATGAGAAGTCAAGCTAACTGTCCAGCCAGTAGGCATCATTATACAGTACTGGCTTTCACATTTAATCACAACCTGTACTATATCCCAGTTAAACTCTTCAAATGGGTAAACTTAGTGTGAATCTCTGTTCTAGATGCAAAAGAGACAGAGGCTCCTCAGACATATCCTATGTTCTGCTCTAAAGCCAGACCCTTATGGAAGAGCTCAAGTCATGCCTGAACCCCTGTTGGGGTTGAATGATGCTTTCACACCCCAGATCTGCCAGTTTGGGCTCTACCTCAATACTACCATTGGTTATAAAATGTATCACATTTCTCTTGTCTCAGCCATGAAAAAATTAATCCTTAAACACTGGATGGATGATTTACAGTGATGCTCGCCAGGATGAAATCCAGTTCAGCAGCATTTTGAAGCACTTTGACGCATGCTGCAGCAGAGTTACTGTGGAAAACAATGTAATTTCAATGGCAATTAGTCCTTTTGTCATGCAGGAAACTGTGACATTCATTTCATCCTGGCACTGTTACATGTTCCTGCATCACAAAAGGATTCATTCCCAGTGAAATTATACTGCTTACTGCAGTAACTCTGCTACAGCATACTGCAGAATGCTGTAGAAGTGGGTTTCATTCTGGTGAGCTTCACTGTAGTCCTCCTTCCAGGAGTGGCACAACTTAATCTTAGAGGCCTTACGTATTGGGAAGATGATCTTCCACATGTGCCATACTCCTACACTCTACCAAAGCAGATGGGTGATTCTAGACACTCTCATACTAAATGTATAACCTGCCAATATTTTGTAGAATACTACCATATGGTTGTTGTTAACATAATCCATCAATGTGCTCATCATTCTGTCCTGCCAATGATTATGTCTTTATTCTTTTATCAGCAACTTGCAACACTGCCTAGTCCCCAATGTTGACAAGACAGGCAGTATCTTGCATTACTGTATGTCCTGCCTTCTGTTTTTTGTCTTGTTGTTTGTACTCAATATTTTCCTAAAAATGTTTACTATTTTTGAGAAAAATCTGGACCCCACTGAAAATTAAATGTTGTGTATCAGCATGGTACTCCTGGGTAAACATATTGTAAAACTGTGTAAAACAAGACCTACAGCATAACCCCACTGAAAGGAAATGTTGCATCTAAGATGATCTGTCCTTTAAAATATGTTATAGAAGCAAGATGACATTAAAATGAGATATTGCATCTCACCTTTTCTATCCTAGGTAGATGCAGTATAAAGTTGTGTATTTTATTTTATTTATTTATTGAAATGTTTTACCAGGAAGGCACACTGAACAACAAGTTGCTCATTTCCCAGTGTGACCTGGGGAGAGGGAACAGGAGTACATATGATAATATACAGGCTACAAAAGAGAAAATTCTTATTACAATAGCAAAATAGGTGTAAAATCAAGACAGCATTGCAAATGATATATGTAGTTGTAATAGTAGTAGTAATCATTTGTTCTTGGAAATCTTGAGAAGGATAGCCCAATTGAGCTGAGTCTTACTTACAATGGGGTCCATTATTCATACAGTCATACACAACAGTATCAAAACTTTAAACACAAGCATTATTAAAACTTAATTAAACCACAAAGATTGTGAAGTTTGTAACAAAGTGCAAGCTGTAGCATAACAAGGTTTTAAAAGAACTTTGAAAGTAAGATACTTTTATAAAATGTTGCCTAGTTCACCTTTTCATTATAAACACAACAGCTTTTGGGCAATGTGGATTCAGTCATGAACCAGGCTATTATTGAGTTCCATGAAACTGTCCCTTTGACGTTTTTTTTAAAGAATTGGAGTACTTCATTCCAGGTTCTAGCTCTAATATTAACAATGGTCAAATTTCTTTGGATGTTTTCAGCACTGGGCTTTAAGATGTTGGTAGGTTAAATATAAAATATGCAGATTTCTACATTCAGTCAGACTTACCCGTCCCAAAGATAGATATAGGAAGCTGTGGTGAGTTAATCGAGGGCATGGGATGAAATGAGCAAACCAATTATAGACCATGTCCAACTTATCCAGATCCCTCCTGGGCACCCCCTAGCCCCAATAAAAGCACATCCCCATAGTCAAAAGAGGGATCACCATTGTATTAATAATTTGCTTTCTGGCTTCCATAAAGATACATCTCTATAGAGAGCTCCTAACCTAGCATTTTTTTTTATCAGTCTATAAGTACATCCCATTTACACTAGGAGTCCAACCAGACCCCCAGGTATTTTGCTTCAAAACTGAGTCTGTTTTGGTTATAACATGTAATGTTTGATTTATTTTATTTTGTTTATTGCCAAAATCATCACCTGAGATTTGTTTTCATTCAACACTAGTTTATGTGCTATAAAATAGTCTTGCAGCCTATGGAAGTCCTTTTGTAATTTGGCCTGAATTTCTACTGTTGATTTGCCCTCTAAGTATAAAATGTTATTATCTACATACAAATGGTCCTGGGCCTCCATTATAAGAGGACCAATTCCATCCGTATACAAACTAAACAAGATCAGGCCCAACACTGACCCCTGGGGACTGCTGATTTAATATAGTCATGCTGGGATCTAAAGTTTCCCAGTGAGACCATTTATGTTCTCTCCAGTAAATATTGTCTGAACCAGTTTAAGGCCAGTAAAATACTGTAGCATGGCCTAAGATATCAAATGCCTTAGACAGATCTACAAATATGGCCCCAGGTAGGAGGCCTTCATCCTTGATCTTGAATATCTGTTGTTAACTTAACTAAGGCAGTAGATGTTCTATGTTTTATGCAGAAGACTGATTGGTTTGGATTATATACAGTATGTATTTTGTGTTTCCAAAATGTTTTTAGTTGGTTTCTAATGATACTTTAAAATATGTTAATACAACTCAGAGGAGAGATATAGGTCTATAAATGCAAATGTCTTCTTTTGGGCCAGTTTTGCATATTGGGACCACATCAGCTTCTTCCTTATGAACCAGCAGTCAAGGATAAACTAAAAATGTTTGCTATCATATGAGCTGTTACAGGAGAAGTTAATTTGAGTAAATACGTTGGTGTAAACCCGATTGCTGTCTTCTCATCCAGTTTCAATAACTCTTTAAAATTGAGTTTGAGTTAACTAGGTCAAGAGAAAATTGAACTTGCCCTGATGTTTCTGAGAAATAACCTAAATTTGTTTCTCTAGTCTCTGAAATAATCATATTCACTATAGATGTGGTCATAGAGATAACAATTTATTAAATCTATCTGCTATGCAATTGAATGTGGAACCAGTTCTTTATCAGTTCTGAAGGAACCAGGTAATTCATAGGATTTTGTTCCTTTAAATTGGAGAACAATTGCCAAAATCTATGTTGGTCAGAGATATTTCCTATACTAAAGTGTTCATTAAAATAGGTGGCTTTAGCTTTTTAGTCTAGCGCCAGTTTTCAAAAGGGCCTTATTCTAGATTTTGATTGCACTCCTGTTACAGAAGGTTTGTCATGTTCATGAGTAAGGTATGACCTTGCACTTTCAGGAAAGGTATGTTGTGGTGTTAGGTAAATGACAGGTACCAAGATACAAGTTTATCTTTGTTGAGCCCTTCCCCATGAAAGTGACATCTGGCACTGCAAATGAGAGAGGCTTAACTGGCACTCAGGATAAATAGCTCAAAAAGGTTTAAAGATATGCATTGTTTGGTGGTGGAACCTTAATAATGTCTTTTCCATTTTCAGTTTATTGCATGTTTAATATAAATATTTTATGTTTAATTGCTGGAAATGGCAAGTAAACAAGGTATTGGACTTGTACAATCCCCAACAAAAATGTTTTGTAGATCACACGAGACTATACAACTATTTGCATTATTTGCCAATACAGAGATGCTTCAAAAATCTTGTTGCAGCCAAAGCCAGAGGTCAAGAAACTCTGTTCAGATGTATAAGAGAAGCAGATGATGAATCATACAGAAGTGATAAAACATCAAGGGTTCTGGGTGAGACATGATTTGCTGTTGCTATTTGTTGTCATCACCAGTGCTATCAGAATTACATTAGCAAAGAAAACCTTTCACACTAACACAATCCACAAGCAGGTCATCTAGACTCAGAAAAGCCTGGAACAAGCAAACCAGGAGCTGGCTATGAGAACAAGACTTACATCCACAACATCTGCAGCTAACAAATGCATCATCTGTAATTGTGTGAAGAAACATGTTGATTCACATATTTTCCAAATGAGAACATTTCAAATGCAAAGGAACATTCAGTCAGCAGTCATGTCTCTTAGTAATAAAGATCTATTGACTAAGGTACAAAGCCAAAATCTCATAGCCTTGGAGGCTAAGTACCACAAAAATTGTCTAGCTCACCTACTGGTAATGGCTGGATGAGCCAGTGTAACTAGCATTAAACAGACAGAGGAGAACATTGATGTCTTCACAAGAGCATTTGAATAGTGATGTGCAAAGTCGACAAAATTCACTCTGCAAAATTTTTGTGAATTGCACTTAATTCATGAAATTCACCAATTTGCAAAGTGTATATTGACCGTGAAGTGTTGAATTTTGCAGGTTAAATTCCACACTTCGTGACAAAACTACTCTAATAGTAGTGGACCTACCTACACTGATTGCCAGCCCTAATGTAAAAAGATGCAAATATAAATCCCCGTGTCTAGTGGTTCCACCCTCCACTCCCCACTGCTCTCTGGTCCCAGTGCCAAAAATAGATATAAAATCCTGATGCCTAGATACAACCCGAGAAGTACTGTAACATCTGTAGGTAACCTCACACCAGTTGGGGAACCATAACAGCGGACAACTCAAGAACTGTTCTGCCAACATTTTCAAAGTTCAAAGTGTGTGACTGTCTGATGCATGTTATCCAAAATTCTCCAAACTCCTCACAGTTCATATCAGTGACTTCCACCCCCACCACCCCATGATACAGTACCTGTAGCTCCTTGCTGCATTCAGAGGGTAAGCAGTAGTGGGAAACAAACTAGCAGCTCATTGATCAGGTCAGCAAACACTGACCTCAGGCTTCACAGATTTTTCTTAAATCATCCAGATCCAGTGAGCTTGGCTGTCATTCTGAGAAATGGTGGCAACTGAAATGAGTTAGCCAAATAAGACATCGGCGTGTGCTCTCCTGTATTCCCCAGATCAATTTTCCATTCTGAGCTGTCTCTCATTGTGTATGAGCAGGCAGCTCATGGTGTCATACCAACCACTTCTCCAACATCTGCACTGCCTCATTGACATGGGTTGCCTTGGCAACATCAATTGTACCATCTAGAGGAGGGCATCAGTCGGGGCAGAGACAACACAGGGTGCACATTTCAAAGGCAGCATATCTGCCATCTGTTGTTAGACAGAAAGTGTTCTACCGCCAATTTTATTTAGGTGCCATGCAAGAAGGTTACAATGAGGATGTGCAGTCAGAACAGTCATTAGCTATTTCCTGCCTGGCAGCCACTGTTTAATAATAATGACACTGCTAAGTGAAGTGAGGTGTTTAGATAGTCTTGCACATCACACCCACACTGTGTTGCCCATTACCACCCCTCCACCATTCCCCAGTGCAAGACATGCTCCACTAAATTTAGGTTATATTCTTGGGGCTTCTTGAGTGTTAAACAGGGATTTATGAAAGATTACCTGAAGACTGTAATAGTTTATAGCCTGACAGTCTGGCGCTGTAATACTGTACTCCTCACATTAGGTGTAGCAGGACTGAGTGATCATGAGGCTGGCCATCCAGACAATTATCCCCACTGATCACTGAGCTAATGTAAAAAAAATGAAATATATCAGTGAATCCTGGTGTCTAGTACCCCAGCCCCACCCATCAGAGTGCCCCACCCTGCTCCCTCCGCCTGATTCTGAGCGGATGTCGACACAGCCCTCCACTTTCCACCATGGCTGGCTACCTAATTGACCTAGAATGAATGACAGTGTGGAAGCTGTCATTCATTCAAGCTAATGGGTGGCCAGCCATGTAGAGAGTGGAGGGCTGTGCTAGTCACCACTCAGAATCATTGTGAGGGGCAGCAGTGGTAGGGCACTCCCAGATGGGGTGGGGGTCCACTAGACAACAAGAAAAAGCCTTGCACTTACCACCAAACTTTATATTATAATGACCGAGCCCACTCCTTTCTATTGGAGTTAAAAACAGACTTTGTTAAATAGCCAGGCTGAAAACAGTTACAAAAGGACATATATATCCTACCCCGCAGTATAAGAAAATGCAAACTCTCCTCAGTGGTGTTTCATACCCTGGGGGACTTTTCATAATATAAGTTCTGGTGGCAAGTGCAAGGGCTCTTTTCTTGCTGCCTAGTCATTTTGTTGCCACTTCACACTACTAGCACGAGGAGGCCACACTTTTTTTTTTGGTCCACTAGACACCGAGGATTTCATTTATTTTATTACATTGGGGCCAGTGATTGGTGGGGGGCACTGGATACCAGAGTTTTTCTATCTATTTTTATATTGAACCGCAATTTGCTAGGCTAGGGACCCTAGACACCAGGGATTTTGATTTATTATATATTTTTTACATTGGGGCCAGTGATCGTCCAGGAGGGTGGGCTACTAGACACCAGGGATTTTATATCTATTTTTTTAATTGGGGCAGTGATTGATGAGGGGGACCACTATACTCCAGGATTTTATATCTATTTTTACATGGGGGAACCACTAGACACCAGGGATTTAAATTTATTATATATTGTTTTACATTGGGGCTGGTGATCGGTGGGGGTGACCACTAGACACCAGGGATTTTATATCTTTTTTTTATTGGGGACAGTGATCAGTGGGGGGTTAGACACAGGGATTAGTAATTTGTAACTTCTCCTTGCTTTGGGTTTTTAAGTGCAATTTGCACTTAAAAACAAACAAAAGCAAGGTGAAGTCACAAATGGTGAATTGTCCTTTAATAAGACAACTTCACAAATTGATCCACAGAGGCAAATTTGTGGACTTCACGGAAAATTCACTGGTGAAGTAAAACTTCACTGCACTCTACTTGTAAACCACATTTAGGATGACTTAACACAAGGAAGGGCATTTATATGACATTCCTGTTGACAAAATATAGATGATATTTGACACATGTGGTTATGCTTAATCAGGGACACATTGTGCTGAAAAGCTGAAGAAACAACTTGTTAGACATTTTGAAGGTTCAATTACATTCCATCAGTCTCATTCAGTAAACAAACCAGAGCTGGTGTACATTAGCAAAATGAATTTGAAAGAACCAATCGACTAGATTGTCGAATTTCAAAGAAAGGTCCAGGAAGAAGCAATTAAGGCAGACCTGGATCTTTCTGCTGATGAGTATGAGAATCTCAGTATTTTTCATGCTGCAACAACACTTCATGCATCTGCCAGAAAAGCATCGTCGATTTCCACTAACCCATGCATTGACTGTAGAGAGATTTGTTTTGAAAGTGCAGAGTCCCAGTTCCTACTGATCTGTACCAGTATCAGAGTCTGCTCATGATAGGTAAACCAGCAGAACATATCTGAAACACTCTGATGCACACATAAGAGTTTTAGCAGTAGCCAAGATATAATCTACAGTGCTTCAAATTCTTGCTATAAAACACGAGCATATTGTACTAGCCATATCAGTCCATCATTTGGCTGAGAGTCACCAATTGTTGATTATGTTACACAGTCATGGGCATTCCCTGAGTTATGATGATCTTTGCAGAGTCGAGACATCCACAGCAAGTGCCATCACATCATCAATTACACAACAAGGTGGAATAGTTCTTCCAACAAACATCATGCCTGGAATATTTGCACATGCCACGATGGATAACGAGACGTAAATAAAGAAACTCAGAGTGGTCAAGGAACAACATATGTTGTAGGCAGTTTGCTGTATCAGGACAATTTGGGGTCCAATGTGTCTGTTGGCCAGAGACCTGAAGTAGTTGATATTAGGGGAAAAGCTGTGAGCAAACTTACATGCCTCGGTGTTCTAGAGTCTCCTAACCAATTCAAGAAAAAGAGACCACTCAGTCACCTGTCTGGTGAAACTGATGTGAAGTCTTTTGGCCTTGGAAACCAATTCACATCTTTGATGCTCAGCAGAGACAGGGTATCTGCTTATTAATGCCCCACAAAGTTCTTCACTCTTGAGTTTGAGTCCCTACAACCAGAGGATCAAAGTGTAAAAGTTGGGCAGGTTTCATACAATCCTTAATTACAACTTCAAAAAGGAAAGATTTAAGATCACAACTGGTTACAATCCTGTAGCACCAAGCCTTCCCACCCATAAGGATACTATATACACAGGACTAAAAGCAATCGAGAACAGATGCAGACACTGGGCCCGCAAACCCCAGTAATAACTTTGGGACTTCAGTTGTACATCATTGCCCAAGAAGTCCATTTCTGCAACTGGAAGGAGCTGAAGCATCATGTTTTGAGAATGGGAGGATTCCACATCATTGAGCGCTTCTGGAAGATACTTGGCAAATGCTATGCAGACAGTGGATTTGAAGATTTGCTACTTGAGGCAGAGATTATTTGGAACAAATGCTGCAGCTGTGATCATGCAGGAAAAACTACAAACGTAGTACATTAGGACCACAAGCCGATGTTTGAAGCCATGTGCGGCTACAGTGGTAAGCATTCTTTGCCCTAGTGGTGCAGAAGAAGAAAATACAATTGGGAGACAGATCAAATTGAGCTGAACTGCAAAATGCACAGCATCTAATGACTGATAACAAAAGAAGGTGAAATAAATGATGAAAATTGAAAGAGTTTTGTTGATGCATTTCAAAACCTTGAAGCCATGCTGAAAACTCAACAAGGTAATTTCAAGGAGTTCATAAAGCAAGGGCAAAACTAGCAGTCAACATTTCACTTCTGGCAGCAGTATATCACTGTTAGAAAATGTGTTGTTTCTCTCTACGTGTGTACAGTGTATGCCTTCAGGAATGAGATTTGGTTATAGGAATGCATTCTTGACCAGCAACCTTAGTGTTTACAAATTAATTATTACAATGAAATTGTGGTATAATTTCTGAGAAAATGGAAGAAAAGTAAGAGCAATAAAGAATATAATTAATTAACATGCTAGTAGACATGATTTCTGGACATAAGGCATGACAATATGGCTTTAGGTGTTTCTTTTACTTATATTTAGGGTTAATTTATGGACATTTAGATTCACTTTATTCAAATTTATTTTATCAGAATACAACAATTGGAAACAAATACACAAACTATACAAATATGTTAAAATAACAGTTTTACAATTTCTTCAAAATTCAGGATTTACTCGGTTTCATCTTTTTTCAGCTATATTGCCCAGATTTTGTCTTCAAAATTAATTATTATTGACCAAGTGATGAACTCCACAAATACCTTTTCCTGAAAGCTGATGAGTATATTTATCTTATGAAACCATCAAACCCTTCTAACGGGGGGCAAGATGAATATTTTGAAAATTGGCTGCTAGACTATTTATTTATTTCATTGACATACATGTTTTAAGTTGATGATATTTGTCACAATATGATTTTGTGTTTAATCTTTTACTTGTCTCCAGGCTTTATCCCTATTTTATGTTGTAAACTCAAAGTCCTTGTATACCATGGTGCATTGCTATACTTCATTTTTTCCAACAAACAGGAACATGTTGATTACATACGATTAGAAATTCACATGAAATAGCTCTATGCACTGTCTACTTCTGGTATGAGGCCCATCCTGTCCCAATTTCTTGCCTCTAAATCAGTCATGAACTTTGCATCATCAAATTTTTCAATGAATGATATTCCTTTATGAAATCTTCCTATTTGTTTTATCTCTTTTCAGGATACAAAATGTGACCTGATTGTTACTAAAGGAATCAGGAAGAACTCCACTCTGACTTAATTTTCAGGGTCCATACTAAACATTAAGTCCAGCGTAGTGGAACGGTTTATGTCCCTTGAATTAAATATAATTGGAAAGTTAATTAACTGAGTGAGCCTATCCCTATCCCCATCCTCCTGGACAAATCAAGCAGTATGTTGTTCAATAGGATTGAGGGCCAGTCTACACTGAAATCCCCATCAATAGGATTTCATGACTATATTTATATATATATTTTAATACAAGAAATCCTGCAGGTCATAAAAATTGTTCATATCACCCTTAGGGAGCAAATAACAACCCATTATCAGTATAGGCTTGCTATAGGGCAATCTCAGATCCCAGGATAATTTTTCTTCTTCTGGGGTTTGTATGTTACACTCAATATGTAATAATAGCTACAGTAGGTTAAATTCCAACACATTGCATCTCATCTGGACCTAGACTCACAAAAGTTTATGAATTGCACAAAGTGTTTATGTGGAGTTTGTGGGGAACCACACCACAAAATGCCATTTTGCGCAAGCAAACTGGTTAGTGCAGTGGCAAAAATAATGTATGCACAATCCAAATAGAGGAGTGTCCTTCATATAGGCACAATGCTATCCATAATGCATTAGTACCATGCAAAGTGGTTTGCATGACACATGTGTGGCAATAATACCGCCTATAAAAGGTCCTCTTTACTGGGTAAAGCCCAGAGGCAGAAGCAGGAATTGTAGGAGGAGCAGAATGGCTGACTTCACAGCACAACTCATATACATCATGGGGAGACTCTCCAGAAAGATCACCAACAGGGACATCCTGGGCTCATTCATCACTGGTTGAGGCACCCTGCTGCACACAGACTGTTCTGGCCACTATCCTCCTTTGAGATAATGACTGATGAATAGTTGGATGTCTGGTAATGCATCACCTGGGCCATGCTCATGCAGCTGTGCAAACTCCTGGAGGAAGACCTGTGCAGCAGCACCCAGCACAGCCAAGCCCTGACAGTGGAGGTGAAGGTGATTGCTGTCATGTGCCTCCTGGCAACAGGCACCTTCAGACACTGATCAGAGATACAACAGGAGTGTTGCAGTTGTCCACCTCACACCTGTGGCTGAATTCCTAGACAGTCTGCTGCTTCATGATAGGGAATTCATAGTATTCCCCAGCACTGCAGAGGAGTGAAGAGCAACAATGTGGCAGTTCTACTGGGTAGTGCACCTGCCAGGAGTACTAGGTGCAATTGAATGCATCCATGTGGCCATCCATACCCCACCTGGCCTGGAGTTAGATGCCTACCTGAACAGGAAAGGCAACCACCCATTAACTTCCAGTGGCGGTGTGATGCCACAGGGTGCATCACCAACATGCTGGCGTATTTCCCAGCAGCATCCATGTCTCCTTCATTTGGCACAACTCCATCCTGAGCCAGAGATTTAAAGGAGGTGACATACTCATTGGACAACTAGTGCGTGAGTAAGCCCTCTGGTACAGGACTGCAGTCCACTGTGTGGTACACTGGGCTGTATCCCAGGGTTGCTGGAGGGGAGTCGAACCCCAAGAAGGTGGACACACTTTCAAGTAGCAAGATCAAGGCAAAGGCTGCATCCAGAAGTGTTGGCACATGTGCCACTGAAGATGTTAGAACATGCCACAGGGCAGGATGTCAAATCCCTGTGGTTTACATGGGTATGCATCCCAGGGTGGGGAGGGTGGTCAAACATACAAAAGGTTCTGGAATGTGGGCTGAAGGACATCACCAAAACATGTCATATCTCACATATGAATTTATCTGTTACAGGTGACAGTGCCTATCCTCTGCACCCTGGCTCCTCACCCCTGTCCTCATTTGCACAACAGATGTGAGGAGAGATACAATGTGGCACACACTGCCACATGTAACATCATTGAGCAGGTCTTTGGCATGCTCAAATGTGTTTCTGTTGCTTAGACAGCTCTGGTGGTGCCCTATAGTAAAGACCTGAAAAGGCCTGTGGCATATCTATCACCTGTTGTATGCTACACAACATGACACACCCTGTGGAATATGGCTGTTGGTCCAAGAGGATCATGCAACACCAGAGACATGAAGCCAAAGGAGCAGGAGGCTACAGACCAGGGATCAGCACATGACACAGAGGGCTCTGGAGCACAGAAACCACATAAAACAACTGCTAGAAGCCAGCAGACAGTGAGTAGGAACCACACCAAAAT
The DNA here is from genome assembly GCA_016271365.2 of Neoceratodus forsteri. Lineage (NCBI taxonomy): Eukaryota > Metazoa > Chordata > Ceratodontiformes > Ceratodontidae > Neoceratodus > Neoceratodus forsteri. The sequence continues at coordinate 1,057,761,355 of CM028132.1, read as the reverse complement.
GTCAGCATGTATGAAAAGTTTATTGCATGTACTGGAAAACAAACAGGGATGGATAACATGACTACTTGTAAATAACTAGTCAATACAACAAGTAAACCAAGATAACAACAATCACAGGTAACCTAGCTATCCGTGCATAACAAATAAATAACAGCCTTAGGTGAAATAGCACAGAGGCAGCATTGCACTATATTGTGAAAAAGGCAACAGTGAAAACAGCCACAGACAACATAGCACAGGTGACAGTGTAGCATGCCACAGTAAGCAACATATAGACAATGTTCTGGTTGCATGCACAGGTCCAGCAAGTCAATTTCATGACAAGCAAGTAGAGCAAGGATATTCAGGTATGGTGGCATCCCTGCACAGGATCTGGGGTGTTGACAATCTATGTCCTCTGCAACTACCACATTTCCTGATGGTACAGTGGTGTAAGAGATGTGGAGATGGTGTTGTGAGCCCAGAGAAGGTGTTTCCAAGTGTGGGACACATGGGACTGCGGAATCAACTGACAGCTGGTACACCTGCATGGGGTACTAGATGCCCACATGAACATACCACAACCAGGGGTGGGTGGTCTTGCAAAACTGAGGCAGGTTAGGCAGGTGTGTTGCCACTGTCAGTTGTCCCACAGCATGCTGTGGACCTGCACTCTGTGCCTTCCAGGGAATAGGAGAATGGCCACTGTGGGCTGATTGCTCCATGCTTGGCACCGACTGGCACAAAGCACACTTGTCAGGGTCAGAAACACCCTCATCAGGTCCCAAAACAGACACACAATGGCAGAAATGAGCCGGTCTTCATGATCTTGGACATGTTGCCTATCCAAGCGATGTTGTTGCCAGTGGTAGGTTGAGATTCTGCTGCAGTATGTCCCTTATCTGCTCATGCACCCTGATAGAGGCGGCCTGATGTCAACAGCTATGAACATCATGTCATGGACCCCATGCGTATCCTGCTGTGCTACAGGAGGTACAGACTACAGAGGAGCTGCAGGTGGATGGACTGGCCAGGCAACCCCATGTGTGCCAGGGACACTGACAATGGACAGTGGCAGCCTAGCAGGGTGGATGTTCACTACCCAGTGTACATTGGACCATGATGTCCCCAGGAAAGGCAAACACCCTGGCCTCAGTCTCACGGTGGTAAACATGACCATGGAGGGCAGTGGGTAGGGAGGGCTGTGTGGCAGAGAAGCAGTTGATAGTGGTGAAGGTGAGGGATGGCAGGACCTGGTCCTGTGCGAGGTCCATGAGATGGTTGGAGTGAAAATGGGCACTGAAACAGGTCATATTATCACATCACTGTTGACAGTGATGATCATCGCATCTAGCTCTGCTTGTGCATAGCCTAAGAACAACTCCTGGCTGGTTCTCCAAATCACTGCCCACAGTGGAGTGAGAACTGCTATCCCCAGGAGGTCTGGCCAGGCAATGGGCGGATCCCAGATGCCACTTGCTGGGACTGACTGATCAGACACTATCAGTTGGTGAACTGTATCTTGAGCTGCAGGGACAGAAATATGTAATTCAGGGCATATTTGTGATGCATGGCAAGGTTTGGCAACAGATTGGTGTTATAGCAGGAGTGTGACGGTAAAGTGTACAAGTACACAGTGTGAGTATGCAACAATCAATCAATCAATCAATCAAGTCTTTATTTAACCAGGCATTCATCGTTGAGCAGAAGCTCATTTGCAAGATGGACCTAGGTGGAGCATGAACAATTGTATATACAGGTCAACACAGGTATTTACAAGGCAATAGAGATAATACCTTTTACAGAGAGGAAGAAAAAGAAGTTCATATATACATAGAATTATACAGATATTGTACAGATTACATAGTATTTACATACATAGAAGTGTCTATAGGAAGATAAAGCAGGTTATCTAAGGTTGCAGGAGGAAGTAACGAAGAAAAAAATAAAAATAAAAATATACACCAGGTAGAGGTGAAGGTAGGGGAAGGGAGGAGGTAGGGCAAGAAAGGCTAGGAGGCACGGTGCACAGACAGGAGTTGGTAAAACGAGATGTAGAGAAGGTGGATGGAGAAAAGGAGTATGTGTGAGCCCCGGATTGAATGCTATAAAGCACGGGCATGGTAGGATGTCACAACCCAGGGTAGTGAGCTCCTATCCGAGGTTGGGAAGGAAGAATAAGGGATGGACGGGCCTAGTGTTGATAAGACAGGGGATAAGAGAGAGAACAATTAGGCTGGTGAGGAGTAAGCTGGGGGCTGTGTGTACTTAAAATTCGTCTAGAGTGTGGCTATATACAGTGCAGACACTGGTACTGGTCTGAGGGTGAAGCAGTTACATACTTCTCTGATTGTATGGAAATAAAGCATCTTGAAGGCATTTATACCGATTACAGTGCTTAATTTGAGGGTTTTTGTAGATCGTTCCATAAGTTAGGTAGCACGAAGCTTATGGCTGCCCACTGACGGGATTTTGCTTTGGGTACTTTATGGGTAATAGCTGAGTAACTTCTTAACGTATTTCCCAATTATACTCAGGGAAGACAGCAGGAGATATAGTAAGGCAGCTTATTAGAGATGGCTCTATAGGTCCAGAGAGCAGCGCTTCTGTGGCGCCTGAACTTTAGTGATGTCTACTCCACTGCCGCATATAGGGTGCAGTGATGCGTATCGAAAAGGAGTCCGTTATAAACCTCAGTGCTCGATGGTAGAGTGTGTCCAGTTTAGCCATGTAAGAGTTTGGGCATTGGCTGTAGAGGAAATCAGCGTAATCAACCAATGATAGGAAAATGGATTGGACCAGTTGTTTCTTGGCATCTCTGGTGAGAAATTGGTCCATTCTAAAAACAGTCAAGCCTTTGTCAAGTCGTTTTAGCAAGTCCTCGATATGTTCAATGAAGGAGAGTCTTGGTCTATCCAAACCCCAGATACTTGAATTTTGTAACAAATTCTGGTTTTTCACCTAGAACTGTGGTAATTTGGGAACTGTCCCACTGGACACAGGGTTAGCTGTATGGATAAAGGAGAGAACCATCGCTTTGGTTTGTTTGCCATTAAGGAGTAGCTTTTTGGAGGAGTTGGCTTTGCAAAGGTTGAATTCTGACTGTAGGTCGTTGCAGGCACTTCAGGTGTTAGGCGACTCACGTGAGAACTTATCACAATCTGCAAACAGATGGATGTTAGCTTCTTTTATACAGTAGTCAATATTATTAATGTAGATTGCAAAAGTAAGGGCCTAATATAGAACCTTGAGGTATCCCTCTTTGCAGAGTTTTTATGAGGGACAGGCCACCTTCAGCTTTAACTTGTTGAAGGCGCCCTGTAAGATAGTAAACCAACGCAGAGAGGAGGGTCCATACCTATGGTTTGAAGGGAGGAGAGGAGCAGACTATGGTCGACGGTGTCAAAAGCCTTGCTTAGATCAAGGAAAACAGCACAAATAAAGTTTTTGCTCTCAAGATTACGCTGTCAGTCGTTAGTAACTTTGGCGAGGGCTGAGATAGTGCTATGTTTAGCTCTGAATCCGGACTGCAAGAATTTAGCAGTTCCCTAGACTCGAGATGAGCCCTCAGCTGTGCATTTACAATTTTCTCTAGGAGCTTGGACAGGACCGGAAGGAGAGATATTGGCCTGTAGTTGTTGAGATCGCCAGGGTCACCTGATTTGAACAGTGGTATGACATGTGCTGTCTTCCATATAGGTGGTAAGGTGCCCTGAGACAGGGATAAGTTAAAAGGTGGGTGATGGGTATTGCTAGTACGTGTAGGCAATTTTAGGAAGTAAGGGTCAAGGGTGTCGGCCCCAGCACTTTTTTCTAGTACCCAACTGAAGCAAGAGGTCCTCTACTCTTTCAGTGGGGCAGGTTGAAGCAGAAAGGCGGGCGGCTTATCAGAGTTTCAGGCAGTTGGCTGGCAGTCTGGGAGCGAAGTATGTTTGCAGGGAGTTATCAAATGCCATGCCTGCAATAGCAAAGTGGTTATTGAATGTATCAAGTATATCCATCTTTTGGTTATAGTCAAGTTGCCAGAGGTAATCTTGGTCAGAGTGAATTTCCTGGGGAGTGGCCTAGCAGATCATTGATTGTGTTCCAGAGCTTGATTGGACTCTTTGTGGCAGAGTCGAGTTCGATTTGAAGAAGGTGGCCTTCGATTCTCTGATTGTTTTGGTACATAAATTCTGTAGTCTCCTGAACTGGTTCCAATCCTCTGCAGTGTTCAGTCTAGCGCTTTTTCCAGAGCTTATCTCTTCTAGAAACAAGGACTTGATCTGAGGGTGAACCATTTACAGGTTTTGGTCCTAGTTCAACTTTAATCAGAGGAGCATACTTATTAAGGGCCCTTGATAAAATGTTGTGGAAGATATTGTAAGCTGACGTAATCATTTTGGCCAGGTAGAAATCTTGCCACCGAGGGAGTACTTAAGCTCATTTAGGTAGGCATGTTCATTGAAGTTAAGCGCTTGGATCTCTTCAGAGAACTTGCTGATGGGTGCTGGTTGTTGGTGGATCTTACTCCTGCAATAAAACAATAGTCGCTGGCATCTGAGAAGAAGACATCAGCGTGGAGAAGAGATGAGGTTTGCTCACCATTAGCACATCCAAAAGTGTACTTTTACTGGGGTTCTTCACGTTTGGGCATGTTGGTTCAGTAATAAGTTGCATCAGCCCATGTTCATCACAGAAGGATGCAAGAGGCAGCTGTGTTAGAGAGCCAGTCAAAGTTGAGGTCTCCTAAAATAATAGTTTCTGGCAACCCTGTCCCAACTTGTCACTTAGATATGATACAAGCTGTAGGCCAGCAGACGGTGGTCTGTAGCATCCTATTACGCAGAGTGCAGTAGTCTGTGTAATTTCCACTTTGAGAATTAGGCATTCCAAATTCGTTATGACAGATGCCGAGGATAAGCAGAAGGCAGAAAATTTGTCTTTAACGAGATAGCTACCCCTCCTCTGGCATGCCTATCAGCTCTGAACAAGGCATAGTTGGGTATGTTTACTTCTATCAGTGGTGCTGGGTCTGAGCCAAGTTTCGGAAATCACAAGTATGTCAGGAGAGGTATGATTTACCCAGGTTTGTATTAAGGTTATCTTTTAAGGAGGCTACATAAGTTAATATGCAAGAAGCTTATTCCTTTAAATTTGCTAGTTCTGCTGGCAAATCAATAGCTTCTGGGGGCCAGGGTTGAGTTCTACGTTGCCTGAACATAGCAGGAGGATAAGTAGGATTTTCTAAGAGCGCTAATTATAAGCTTGTAATTCCTGCCTTTCTCCCATCTAATAGCTCTGATGTTTTTAGGGACTGGAAAGCAGCCACCATAGAAGAGCTGATCTGTTGTAGCAAGAGCTAGTACCCTACCACAATAGGCGGGAAGAGATAGAAGTCTGCGTGGTGGGAGGGCCTTGTGGTGGGGAGTGTTATAAGTACTACTAGTATGTGTGGTCCAAGAGCAGGGTTCGAGGTATTGGTACTTGGAATCACGGAGGCAATTAAAGGATAAGTTGCCATGTGGTATACAGCACAAGGTGCCATTGTAGACAAAACATGATGGTAGTTCAGGTGTCCAATGCTGGGCAGCTGGTATCAGCAGAAAAAGGGGCAGTATAAGGAGCCATAGGGCCCGACGCAGTGATACCTCAAAAAGGAGCCACTCCATTGTGCAAGGGGCCAGTGGGGTTGCTGGATTAATGCAGCTTATCAGTAGCTTTCAATCCAGGTCGGACGAATTTGATAGCATTTAAAAATATTTAGTGGTGAAGGCACAGCCAAGGAAAGCCTATGTTTCAGTAAGGTGAGGCCCTGAGAGTTGGATACTGTAGGCTGGACAGAGAGAGAGGGATCACGAGCTAAGTCTCTATTGGTAGGGCACTGCACCAGGGGCGTGGACTAATATCTTGGCAGGAGCTACTGTATTTAATAATCAGCAGAGGTGGGGAGGGGTGGTCGAGAAAGTTGCGGCAGTTGCTGCACCTTGTAGGAGCCTTGGGTCCGTGTGTCTGCGGTCTCGAGCATCGGCTGAGGGGCCCGACTGCCTGGTAGCCGGAATCCTGTGGCTTAGGAGCTGGGAGCCTGGGGACAGTTCCCGGCTGAGGGAGAGAAGGAGAGTGAGGGTTAATAAAGGGATTCACATAAAGGATTAGACAGAACAGCAGGGAGTCCAAAATTTGCAGAACAAAAGGACGTATTACTTTGGCACCCAAAAGTGTCTAGGGCCAGTGCACGTGTGCAGGGAAAGGGCTGTAAACACTAGATTTCTTTCCCAAACCACAATTCAAGTCCTTTCAATTACAGACTGGGTTAACACTTCGGCTTTTTAACATTTGTCCCAACATAAACATTTTTAGGGTTTAAAATCAAAGAGCAGGAGCGGCTTCCGCCAGGGACCAATCAGGCGTGGTCTAAGAGGGCGCCGTAATCCAGTTGGTTGCAGCAGTTGCCGTACCTTGTAGGACCTTGGGTCCATGTCTGCAGGCTTGAGCATCGGCTAGAGGGCGCCGACCACCCAGTAGCCGGGAATCCAGTGGCTTAGGAGCTAGGAGCCTGGGTGGCAGTTCCTCGACTGAGGGAGAGAAGAAAAGCGAGGATTAATATAGGGCATTCATACAAAGGGTCAGACAGAACAACGGGAGTCCAAAAATTTGCAGAGCAAAAGTACATGTATGGTATCAGCAATGCCAAAAGAGGTAGTGAGGAGTAGTAGTAGGTGGTTGCACCTGCGGTAGTTTGTTTGGTGTTGCTGGCCTGCTTAACTGCTAGCTGGTTTATAGTTGGAAGGGTATATAGTCGAATTAGGGTGAGGTCCCTAAAAATAGGGCAGGTAGAGCAGTAATTGAGAGGAGTTAGATGGAGGGCTGGAGAAAAGGTTGAGGGCAGATATGTGATCCTGTGGGTGAGACTGCTTTAAAAAGGCGGTGAGAAAGTGGGTCAAGTCAGGTATTGAAGACAGGAGGCCAACAGCATGAAAATGTGCAGCAGTGGAGTGACCAATCTGCTGCTAGGCTGAGGAAGGGTGGAGTAAGGGTCTATTTAATACTGTGAGGAGGAGGGGAGGGGTGGCAAAAAATTCAGTCCAGAACAAAGCACAGAAAATGATTTCCTGAGATCAGGAAGTGCCAGGCGTTGGAAAATCAGCCAAGGAGTAAGCTGCCAATCAGTGCCTGGTTCCTCCACTGGGCATCTAGTCAAAACAGTGGCATTCAAAACCACGAGTTTCTGAGGTCCAGTGTACCTGAATCCGTCCGGGGTCAGTCGGGTGGTCTGGTTAGCTGTGGCCTGCTCGAGAGAGCCAAGGCCACAGGAGCAGCTTGGGAAGCCCGCAGATGGGCTGTCTGTGGAACAAGGAGGAAACACAGAGGATTAAATACAGCTAGAGTACAATAGCAAGCTCAGTCGAGGGCAGGCAATGGGGAAAGACAAAGCATGAGGTAAAGAGGTGGTAAATGCAGGGCAATTATTTGGAGCTAGAAGGGAGTTAATGGGGGGTCTGTGCTTTGGCACGGGGCGTCTGAGGAGGACAGCAGCAGCAGGAGGGGTGTAAGTAAGGCAGAGAAGAAAGTAAGGTGTTTAGAGACAGCATTACAAGTGGGGCAGAGAAATTAATAATTGGCAGAGTGACCAGTGTGGGGAAGGGGCAGAGTTTGTCAGTAGGGCAGAAATGGAAAACTGCAGCAGTCTTGCTCAGTAGCTAGGTCAAGCAGTCAAAACATCGGCTACTGTACAATACAGTTTGTCCAGCACTAAGTAACACTGAGAGACTAGACTAGTGGCTTGTAATAGACTAGTTACAGGTGCGGGGAAAGTGTCAATCGCCACTGTGACACAAAGAGTGAGATATGTGCTTGCACAATACGCGCATGCAGACAAGCCAAAATATAAGTGCATGACAAGTGGACAACACCCAAGTGCAAAACACACTATGTAGCAAAGAAAGTGCAGGAATGGATGACAATGGTGGAGGTCACAGCAGTGAGGGCAAGCAACACAATTTGTGACATGATGCAATGCGCACCCAAGACAGGCTGCATGTGTATGCTCAGTAAAGACAGAAACATGAGCATGTGCAGTCAGGGCTGCCGTGGGTCCCACATGAATGTGGCGCCACAATCCAACCAAGGGGCTATTGTAACGGGCCTGACAGCTGCTTCATGTGTGACTTGCATCTGTGCCCTGTGGCAACCATAGATGTACACCCAGAGATGTGTGAGATGCTGATGCAATAGTGGTGTCATTGCATAACTTATGTGGGAGTGTAGATAGCACCAGGGTCTCATAGCCCCAGCCAGGCACTCTGGACACCTCCACAGTCTGCAGCAACAATGCCATGGCTTCCTCTGCTGGGTCCAGCATGTGTGTCATCATGGGTGCAGGGCATCCACCACCAGTGGCGTACAGCTCTATCTACCACACCACCAAAGATTCCTTGGCATGATGATGGAGGTCACTAACACTTACACACTGCACCGACTAACCTGCCTCCACCACCAGCTGCATTGACAGCCTCTGTGATATCAATCCAGGCCTGCCGTCACTATTGCATTGGTGCTGCATGTGACAGGGTTGCATCCCAGGCCATACAGGCCTGGACGAGGGCATGGTGCAGTTCATCAGTGCTAAACCTGTGCACCCTGATCCTCTTCCTGTTGGGGACAGCGCACCTGCTGAGGAGATGTGAGAGGACAGATCAGTGCCATTAGTCCACCTGTGTTCAGATGCTGCTCAATCCTGTACCACAGCAGCACATCAGACCACAGCCACAATGTACACATGACAAAATGGTGGTCATGCACAAGGATGTGTGACCCCCATCCAGCCCCATAGGGACAATGAGGATGCCCAAGTGTTCCATGACAGGCAGCAGAATGCAGTTGGTCACAAACATGATCCATTGTGCCAAGGCATTGCTATAGTACTGAAGGACACTTATCTGCACTCATGACACACGACATTCATCACATAGGCATTTGCCATTGCCACTGCCATGGTATCCTACCCCCACCCTCCTCCCCATGCACATGGTACAAGTATAGCGCACAACAGTCTGAAGGTCCATCCAAGCTGCTGGTGTATGGTGAACCATGCACTGTTCAGGGACCACTGTGGGCCAGCCAGACTCCAGAGGCACATGTGGGATCCTGTTTGTCGGGTATGCAGATGACCCACCAGTGTTTGTGCAAGCACATACAGGGTACAATGTCACAATGACATACACAAGTGTAACATGGTGTGTGGCGATGTGTTGTGCATATTCGGTGGGGTGGGTTCAACACAGTGACATGACTCTGCACTGTTATAGGTTTGGCAGCCTGTTAGCACTGTGAGCATGGAATGTTACTCTAAGAAGTGGTACTGAGAGGCCGCATACTTTGACATAGGCATTGTTGCCTGCCCTGTTTCCATAGGACAGGCATGCATACTTACAGACATGAAATACCCTAACGGGTAGGTGGAGGTGCTAAATGCCTCTATGTGTGCACCAGGCTAATGTGTCCTGTGTCCACTGTGCCCAACACAGCAGCAGGGAAAGCTCAGTGGCTGATGTCACCCCATCCACACAGCATCTGTCCAGTGTGTCCCTGCATGGATAGCACAAACTATGGTGTGCCTTCGTCCACCGACCGACACACTAGGTAGGTAGGCAGACACAGTGTTCCTGTGGCTGGTTGTAAGCCCTGTACAATACAGGACCGTCTGTTGGAATGGAGTACCATTAGGTGTCCAGCCACCATAGGCTGTGGTCCCACAGGAACATGCAGCCAAACAGGGGAACAGAGGCATAACAAGACAGAGATTTCAAAGTTGTGGAGCACAGATCGATGATTGCCATGCAGCAAAGGTAAGCTGCACAGCCCCTAGATTGCAATGTTCTGGAATGCAGCAATCATACCTCACAAAATCTGTACTATCCCTACCTGGCTGTTAGGACTGTTCCACTTGGCTGGCTGTAGTTGCAGTTTCTGCTGGCTCCATTTTCGCAATTCCTAGCCTTTTGCAGGTGGTGCACTAGTCCCTTAAATAGCACTGGAGCAAAGCAGTATGCAAATGCATGCAGACGTCTCCAGAATGAGATGTAAATGGGGAGTCTTGCCCCTGACTGCCTAAGCAGCTCATTTAAATGGTTCCTTTGTGAATAACATTTTTTTGCATTGTGCGAACACATATTGCTCTTGCACGATGGCAGTGTACCACTTAAACTAATAGTGAATTGCACAGTATACATTGCCGATTCATGGCCTTTCCAGAACTTTCCCAATATGCGCCTTTAATCCACCATGCAAGCACTGTACAAAGTTGCTTGATGATGTTACATGTTGCAGCACAGTCCACAGATTCCGCACGCATGAAGTGCCAACAGCAATACTTCATTGTCCTAATGACACACTGCAACACCCATTGTTCAGAGCTAACCAATGTAACCAAATCAAACAAACTACGCAGTTTGCTGTACTGCTACAATGTGGCATCAGAACTATGAAGGCTGTACAACTAATACTATGTCATGGCCAAGCAACATCATAGTCACTATGCAGAGGATCAATGGTAGTCTAACATTGAGCTGACAAACCTGAGTGAACGTTTGTGGTTGCCAGGGAGGGCAGCTCTTCAGAACAGTGGACCTGGATCATCACAGGGTGCTGTGTGGGCCTGTGTTGGTTGGTAGCTGATGGACCATACAGGGTGGACTGCTCCGGGGAACAGTGCCGCCACTGGTATGAAAACCTGCTAGGTAGGACTGGGAGAGGCTGCAGTGTTACCATGATTGGTGCTGGATGGCATTGTGCATGACCAGGTATGTGGACTTTGCCATTTGTTACTAGTAGGTGGCTTGTATGTGGGAGGTGTAGGGTTTCTAGCATTGTCTTTCATGTGACACCTGGCACAAGGGGTGTATCCTAGCAGGCCATGATGTTCTGTCATGTCACACCCCACTGCATACTTTACAATAGCTATTTGGACAGCTGTGCATCACAGCATAGGGCTGGTCATGGGTGGATGTGTTGGTGTAGGTACTATGTGGCTGGTGGACAGCACCACTGGCCATGTGTGTGTGTGTTGAGAATTGTGCTGTATGCCCAGCCTGGTGATACTATAGTTTTACAGTCTCAATATTTTTTATTAAATATACTTTATTCATTTTAAGAATAACTTACAAACAGTACATTAAAGTCAAAAGCAATGACATCAACCACAGCCAAGAAAATAGTAACAATAAACAAAAAAAAAAAAAAATACTCCCTCCACTCTACTCCTTATTATCCCACCCACCCACAGGAGCTCAGCAAATATAGCAAATAACACAGGAGGATCCCAAAAGGTTCAGTAAATACAATTTAATATTTTACACTGGGGAAGGACAACTCAACAATACAGAAATTGCAGGCATTATCTTACTGAACTTGACCAAGTGGATGGAAGTTAGAGCAAGGTATAAATAACGGCTTCCATCTAGTCCGGAACTGATCGGGCACATCCAAATGAAAGCAATATGTTTCTCCACCATCAAAGCTGCCAGAATCTTCTGGTGCCAATCTCTAAAAGAAGGAATGGAAGTGTCCCTCCAATGCCGTAGTATAATTAGCTTCCCTGTGTGGCCCATCAAAACGTGACTGCTGAATGACAACCCATGAAAAGGCGTGACCAACCCACAGTGCAAACATTTTTGAGTGACCTTCAGTTCTCCCCATCCCAGTATGCCCCCTGGAGTTAGCATATTAAATAGAGGTTATGAGGAGCAAAGCCCGCACAAAAACAACTTTGTTCCAGGCCATGGCACTGTGGGATTTCGTCCATTTCATGGGTCACTGTTCTACAGTTGCCGTTATGACATGGAACCACTTTGCTCTCATTGATACCAAAGCTATGTGAGCCTTATGAATACCACTTAAGCCTGTTGGAAGAGTTCAACTAGGTATATGTCTGAAGAAAAGAGATCTTCCAATCCCAAGAGAGTATCCAGTGAAGCCTTTATGGCATTCCAAAAGGAGTTACCTGTTTACAGTCCCAGAGTACATGTTTCAGAGTATTATCCACAAGACCACATCTGAACATAAAGGGAAGACAGTTTCCTCATTCTATGTAACTTAATCGGGGTGTAGTACATATTACGTAAATGCAAACTGAATTTGATGGAATCTGTCCTGTTTAACATATTTGTAAAGGTCAGCCATACCAAGTACCATATTATGTGGTTCTCTGGAAGGCCTAGTGCCTGTTTCCAATAATAACAAATCCAAACAGGGATTTCTGAATCTGTGGATTGAAAAGTCTATAAAGCTTGACACAGAATGAGGTTGTATGCGCATCTGGTAAAGGTTTAGAAGCTGAGAATCCCACAAATCCAAGGTCTCAGGCCCATAAAAGTAGATATTACATGGATGAGTTGAAGATATTTGAAACTGGTGGAGTTGAGGAGGTGATAGCATTCCTTTAGAGCATTAAATGAGAATTTATATCCTTCCAACAGGAAACTGATTGTTAAATCACTGAACTGGGGACAAAAGAGGACAAAATAGGCTGCCCATCAATTCAGAGGTTTGGATTACCTATAAGGGGCTGAGTTACGGCCCTCATCCAGGAGAACCCCAAGTATGCACCCATCTGACAATGGACTTTCAAAGACCAATGTAAAGGCATTGACCGAAGAGAACAAAGAAGTTGAGTAGGAGTTATGTAAAGTAAACTGTTAAGCGGTATACCCACAGTGCCACGTAGAAAGTATTCCAGGTCCAACCAAAGTGAGACATAGGCTTACCTGTAATGACTTTTCAGCAGCACACAACAAGGATTTACTGCAGTGGAGAGCACCGTAATACAGGAAAAAATTAGGTAGCTGTAAACCATCATGCTGTTTGGGGATCAACAATTTTAAATATGCTCGCGAATGGCCCCTGCTCTCCAGAGAAATCTATTGATCATGGATTTCAGACGATAAACCACACCTTTGCTTGGTAAACATTCAGCTATACCCAGTGGGTATTGTATAAAGGGTAACACTAATTTTAATAATGCTGATACATCCCCAGAGAGAAATGGGTAAGGTAGACCAGCTCTGTAAAATTCTGCTGAATAATGCGCAATTAAGAAGACAAATTGTCCTTTATTAATTGTGATGGGAAGTGGATAGGTGAATTCAAAGTAGGTTAGAGATCTAATCTCCCAGGCAAGCTTAGATTAACAATTTTCTGTTAATGGACCAAATTATTTAACAACAAGACATTAGTTTTATTGAGATTTAGCTTATAACCTGACATAGCTGAAAACTGTTGAATCTCCTGCAGTACGGCATGTACAGAGGCAATGGGTCTTCTATATGTAACAATAAGTTATCCGCATAAGCGGATAAAATATATCTGTTCTCCCACACTCAGATTCCTTTAATACCAGGGCAATTTTGAAGGCAATCAATTAAAGGTTCTAAATACACATTAAAAAGGAAGGAGGAAAGGAGCAACCCTCGTCGTGTTCCCACTGTAAGGAAAAGAATCAGATAAGACCCCCACTGCGAAGCCGGCCCAGTGGCACTGAGGGTAGAGGCATCTGTCTTACCTCATGCCACACCGGCTACACTGGGTTTGGGAGTGAACTTGGAGCACTGGGGGTCAGCTGGGCAGGAGAGGACTGAGCATCTGGAGGATTGGTCTCCTCCTCCTAGGGAGGGTGGGCTGTGCACTCTAGCATCCCAGCGGCTTCCAGTGGTGACCAAGAGCACTGCAGCCCTGGAGTCACTCAGAAGGGGAGAGGCAATGGCAGACATCCTATGGGCAGGTGTGGGAGCTCATCCGTTGCAGCGGGATGCCATTGCATGTCCGCACCTCACAGGAGACCAGTACTAGGAAGCAGGAAAAATCCCAGCACCTGGAACAGTGAAGAAAGGCCCAGAAGGTTGGCTCCACGCCTAAAAGCTGGACCACTCCCAAACAGCCTCTGATGTCCTCCTCCTTGCTCCACCTGCTGTCTTGGTTATAGATAGAGCACCGGATAAGAAGTTGGTGGCCCCGCCTGGGTGTGTGGAAGCTGGAGGGGTCAGCAGGTTGGATAGCAGGAGAGGGTCCGGAGTGGATGACTGATCTTGGGGGGTCTCATGCTGGGCAGGAGAAATGATGGTTCTCCCAGATACCTGTCAGAGAGAGATCCTATGGTGCCAGCGATTGAGCGAAAAAGAGTTAAAAAAAAGACCCCACTGCATCTGATATGCGCCATTGGGTTGCTATATAATACTTTAATCCTGGTTAAGAATTCCAAAGGAATCCAAATTTACTCAACACTGTGAAAGATCGAGCCAGCCATATGATCAAAGTTTTGGCATCCAGGGAGACCAAGACCAGGGTTTGTGCTCTTCCTGGATGCTGAAATAAGGTAATGCAATTTTAGGTGGTCATACATAAGCAACCAGACATAAAGCCAACACTTGTCATGAACAAACCATCACATTCCATACCTGGGCAAGTCTTTTGACAAAAATGTTTGTTAATATCCTTAAATCCACATTAATTAAAGAAATCAGATGGTAGTTGTCCGGAGATGTTTCCTCCCTACCTGGCTTCCTAATTAAGGTAATCCAGGCTTCTGTGAAAGATGTATTTTTTTGCACCTCCCCTCTCCCTGGCTGCCCTCCTTCAGGTCTCTAATGTCCCTCCGACTGCCTGCCCAAATCCCATACCAGCTACCACCTCATATGGCAGTCCCCATGGTAGCCCAAGCGTAACCCTTCACTGGGCTCCCTCCTCCGAGGGAAAGGCACCGTGGGGTGGCCAACGCGACTTTTCCATTGGCCCAGGGTACTGCTGAGGCATGCCGGTCATAGGATCGGCAGCGGAGGACAGAGAGACCATCATCCGCCAGCCAGGAAGTATTTTTCCTGGTTTTCTGTGGGAGTGACGTCCTGATGTCAAGGCATACACCGACATCTGTCACTCCCCTTGAGCTTCAGACTAGGCATCACTGCTGTGCTCCCAGCCTCCACCAGGAGTCAGCATGCACCGGTGTGCATCCCCACCCTCCCCAGAGAAGGAGAGCTGTCCCAGGATGCTCCATCCTTCTCCCCGGCTGGCTCCTCTGGTGACCCGAGTCCGCTCTCAACCGGTCGCTGGCATCGCAGACGGAAATCCAACCGCTGCACTGACAGGCCAGCTTCAGAAAGATGTATTAGAAAAGCCAGAAGAATACCAATAATTATATAACCGGGCCACCAAGGGCAATTTAGTCCTAGCAGACTGAATAGAAATTGTTAATAAAACCAACTGGCCCCAGGGCCTTGTCAGGTGGGAGTTGTCGATGGATGGTAAACTTCCCAAACTGTTATTGGACCCTTAAGAATTTCTTGTAGTGGTAAAGTAAATGCTGGAGGGGAATTCTTGAGATATGCTGTAGTGTAGCTACAACCTGAGAGTCGGGGATCACTTCAGCGTATAATTTAGAATAGTACAAACGAAAAACAGCAATCTTTCTAGAGCGGTAACGATCTCAGAGCTACAATCTGCTTGAACACTTTGTACGAAACTGGCAGTGACCATAGTATGAATCTGAAGAGTAAACAGTTGGCCAGCCCCTTCTCTGGCCCTCAAGGTACATAGTCTTCATTCTCATTAAAGCTAGTTCTGCTTTGAGCCATAAAATCAGCATATTGGGATTATAACTGGTGCAACCTAGACCACTCTGTCTGTGAGAGAATACTAATGGAGGTGTGCTCCAATTGTCTAATGTCACTAAGAGTGGATCTTGGCATGCTTGCCAACTTTTAGAATGCTTTGAGGCTAGATGGATGCATTCACCTCTTAAGCACATTTTAGTGCCCCTCACAGCACATCAACTGCAGTGACAGAACCTTTTGTTTTGTTCCAGATGTTTCTTTAAATGTGCATATGGCTAAGAGTTTCAGGTTCTTGAAGTAGCTGGGCATTAAGACGCCAAGTATTGTCTTGCTCCTCTATCACATTGATGGCATGAGTCAAGCTCACTGGGGCACAATCAGATATGACCAGTGAAAGAATCTCTGAAGAGATTAAACCAGGGAAACATTCTTGGTTTATAAGAAAGAAGTCAATTCTGGAGTGAGTACCATGTGGGAGGAATAAAAGGTACAGTATAATGCCTATCAGTGGGATGTTGGATGTGCCATGGGTCCACCAGGCCCAAACTGTCCTTAAATCTCTAAGGCCACCTTGGCCAGGAGATGCCCCTCTTGGAGGAACCAGATCTATATTTTTAAGCAGAATATGCTTTATTGAAATTTTCATTGGAAATACAAGGTGACAGGACAGAGACAAAACTAAACTACAAAAGCTATATATCTAGTATGTCTTATCATGTATGCACATTTATCATGGTCCTCACTCCCTCAACATTCAGGAATGTGGTGGCATTAGATCTTAGGCATGAGTAACCTAACATATGGTATTGTTACAGTAGTACATTTCACCTTGTTTTGTTGAGTCATTGGTTCTGAACTGGCATGTGGTTTGCCTGCTTGGCTGTCTCTGACATTGATGAGAGATGCTTCTAGCATCCCCAACTGTCATAGAACTGGTGCAGGACATGTCTTATGTGGCTGATCATCTTTTCCATATGAAGTGCCTCCATCATGGCATTGTGCCATTCTGTACAGGATGGGGTTGACTCATCCATCCAGTGCTTGAGAATCAGTTTTTGGCCATTGCTGCAATTAGGACTATATGAAAGCTCCTGGCCCTATAAGTTCTTTTAGATTTAGTCCCACAAGGCACCTCTGAGGGGAGAAGGCCGTCTCCTAGGCCTAGCATGGGTCGAGGTTAGATTGACTGGAGTTCCATAGAGGTTGTGTTTCTGGCAGTCCCACAGTATATGCTTGAGAGTGCCCTTGTCTTGTTTGCAACATGTGCATGTGTGTGTGTCAAGTCTGCCCATCTTGTGTAATCTGGTTGATGTGTAGTACATTGTGGTTGATTTTCTACTGCATAAGTTGGAGGCCATCAAACTTTAGGAACCTATGTGTATTTTTCCAGATGTCAGTTAGCTTACCCAGGGCATCTATTTCTTGGAATTCCTTTTGCCAGTATGTGCACTTGTTGTCTGGTGCCATTGTTAGTGACAGAAGGCATTTATAGATGCCTAAAGGTTTGTGCCTTTGGTTTGCAAGTGAGCATAATTTGTCCCATTTGTCATAGGCTCCTGTTCCCCAGGGTCTGTTTCCCAGGACTGAGACTAGCAAGTGTTGTAATTGTAAGTATAGGGAATGGTCGTATTAGATTAGGGGCTTGTTCTTTTAGAACTCAAGGTAGGGGCTGAGGGTGTCTCCAGTGTGATTAGCGAGGCCATTCTGTATGTCCCAGTTGTGCTCAGGAAGTTAGGTGAGATAAGTTTGTTTTGTATTTTAAAGTTTGGGTTTCCTACCATGAGTTGAGCTGGGTCCAGTTTAGGGTGTGTGCCTAGTACACTGTGTAGTTGTTTGCTAACTTGCACTGTGATTCCTATTGGAGTGTTTTTTAGTTTGGCGGTAGGGACTTGTGTGGGATGCTGGTGAGGGTCTGGATACTTATTCTAGTGTCCTTGTATAGGTTTAGGTCTATGAACTTCCATTGCAGGATGCATCCTTGTGTCTCATTGAGGTCAGTGTGGTACCTCCACCAGAGGTATGTGGCATGCATGGCCAGGTTGTATAGTTTGATGTCAGGCAGGCGCAGATCACTCTCTTCCTTGGCTGGGGTGAGTTTGTGATATGCTCTTCTCAGTGGTTTCCTGACCACAGGAAGGATGATAGTAATGACTTCACTTCTGCATGCCAGGCTAGGGGAGGAAGCAGCCGATCATCATGATTGGGTATTAGAGGTGGGGGAGTATATTCATTTTGATGGTATTTATTTGGGCCTATAGGATCAGGGTCAAGTCGGTCCAGCGTTCAGGTCCTGTTTGATGCGGGTCTTTAAGATGTCTAGGTTTTTGGTTCTCAGGGTTTTGTGACTTTGTTTATTACTATACCAAGTTATATGATGGATCTGGCACCACATCTCCCAAAACATTGTGTGTACATGGTGCATATGGGGATTGAGTAGCATTATAGAAGTTTTGGCCATGTTGAATTTGTAGCCTGATTCCCATCCAAACCTCTGTAGGAGTGCCATGGTGGCTGGTACTGAGCTAGCTGGTTCCTCTATGTGGAGGAGGACATCATTTGCATAAGCAGATATATTGTACTGAGTGGTTCCCAGCTCTGATCCCTTTGATGGTATCATCTGCCAACATGCTTCTTATTAGTGGCTCTATGTAGAGGTTGAACAGCTATGGAGAACTAGCAGCCCTGCCTAGTGCCCAACTTCAGTTCCATGGCTGGGGATAGTGTTCCATTACACATAACTCTAGAGGTGGGGAGGAGTATAGCAGCTTGACCTATTTGATGAATGGGGTTGGGAACCGAATCTCACAGGGTCTTGAAGAGGAAGTTACAGAAGACCCTGTCAAAAGCCTTTTGGTGTCTAGGGACACCATTGCATGAAGGGTGTCTAATCTTTGAAGGCAGCCTGTATGTGGGCCAGCTTTGAAGGTGATCTGAAGCTACTCTGCCCTGCATGAAACTGACTTGTTGTGGGCCTATGAGTTTACTGATCACCCCATACATCCTGACTGCCAATAGCTTGGCTAGGATCTTTAGGTCAGTACTGAGTAGGGATTTGGGCCTGTAATTACCCATTATGGTTGTGTCTTTGTCTGGTTTTGGAATGAGAGAGATGAAGGCTGCATGTGTGGGTCTAGGTCAGCTGTCTCTTTAGCCTTGTTGAAGAGGTCCACCAGTGGCTCAGCTATCTCCTGTGATAGTGACTTATAGAAGATGCTGGTGACTCCTTCTGGGCCAGGTGCCTTTTCACCTTTCATTGAGCTGATTGCCTCCTGAACCTCCTGCTGTGTGACTGGTATCCCCAGATTGCATGTGTCTTTCCATTCTAGCTTAGGGAGCTGTGCCTCTCGGAGGAAGTTTTGTATGTCTGTGGTTGATGTCTGTCCTCCTCCCAAGTACAACTTCTGAAAAAAAGTCCACAAAGGCAGCTGCTATCTCTCTCTCGGTTTGGACACTGGGCCACCATAGGGCCTCTGATCATGGTGATGGTCCTACATGCTTCCTGCTGCTTGCGTGGAGCACTAGCAAGTTCCCTGCCTTCTCTCCTTGGTCTACATACTGAGTTCTGGCTCTGAAGATGACGAACTCTGCTTGCTCCCACAGGAGTTCACCATACTTCACCCTGGAGATATTGAGTTGTATTCCTGTTTCTCTGGTTGCTGGGCCTGATGCTTTCATTTCTAGATCCCTAATGGTGAGCAACAATCGTTGACTCTCCGCATCTCTCTTCTCTTCTTTCTGGTTGAGGCCAGTCAGATGAGCTCTTCCCTTATGGTGCATTTAAATACTCCCCACAAGAGGGTCTGGGCTTGGACTGATCCAGTGTTTGTATCGAATCCCAATAATGCACTAGTAAGCAGACTACACCCACAGATCAACATTAAGCTCCTGGAACCGAGTAACAATATCGTAACCTTCTCATTCTTACCCACCTCCGTAAAGGAAGTTGAAGATCTTCTCCTAAAATTGGAGACTTAAAATAGTGCTGGGGCTGACTTCTTTGACCCATATTACTTGAAAATTACTTATCACATTCTTGCCGCACCTATCTCTTACTTATTCAATCTGTCCCTATTGCAAGGTTCTCTCCCTCAGTTATGGAAAATTGCTCACGTCATCCCCTGTTTAAATCAGGGGTCCCTGTGACCTAAATAACTATAGGCCGATCTCCTCCTCCCCATACTCTCCAAGCTCCTAGGAAAAATTGTGGATACCCAGCTGAGATCTTTCATAGACAACTCGAACTTACTAAACCCTATGCAGTCAGGCTTCAGAGCAAAGCACTGTACCATTATGGCCCTGGCAAAAGTAACTAACAACTGGCAATGGGACTTAGACAACAAAAATTAATCTGTGCAGTTTCCCTGGATCTCAGTAAGGCCTTTGACACCACCGATCACTGTTTGCTTCTCTCACTTTACAAACAATAGGCCTAGACTCAACCTCCTTGTGCTGGTTCCATGACTACCCTCACTGGTAGGGAACAACAAATCAAGGCTGAAGGGAGCTTTCTTCACTTAAACTGATAAAAGAGGTGTCCCTCAGGGGTCCATATTGGGACCATTACTGTTTGCTATCTATATCAACAGCCTGGATGTAGGCATTAAGGAAGCAAGCATTCACCTGTTTGCTGATGACACGGTGTTCCACATAAGCCGTGAATCTCCTGAAGCTGTCTGTGGCGACCTGCAAACTGACTTTAACATAC
Organism: Neoceratodus forsteri; assembly: GCA_016271365.2. Lineage (NCBI taxonomy): Eukaryota > Metazoa > Chordata > Ceratodontiformes > Ceratodontidae > Neoceratodus > Neoceratodus forsteri. The sequence continues at coordinate 1,057,741,090 of CM028132.1, read as the reverse complement.
TGCAGCACCAGCTCCTCAGTAAAATACTACTACTTAACACCAAGAAAACCAAGGCAATGCTATTCTCACCAACTGGCCAGGGGCATATTCTGCCACTGCTGGTCCATTACCTTCTATCTCCACCTTACTAGGTGTCCATCTTGAATACATACTGAAATTCAAGTATTTGGGTGTCTGGATAGAAATAAACTCTCCTTTGTGGAACATATAGAAGAACTGCTGAAAAAGCAGAGGCAGAGGCTTGGACTCTTCTTCAGAATAAATCACCTACTGACCACAGACGCCAAAGACAGCTCATCCAATCCACATTCCTCTCACTAATTGATTATGCCGACTTCATATATGGCTAGTGCCCAGCCTCACACCTTGCTAAATTGGACGTACTGTATCATAGAGCTCTAAGATTTATAACAGGCCTCCCTCTCTCCACCCACCACTGTTCACGATATGCAGCTGTGGGTTGGCCATCCTTCAACGCAGGTGGTATAGAAATGCAGCCCTCTGGATGCTCCGAGCCATCATAACAAACTCCATGCAATACATTGCTGACTGTCTCCCATTAAACCTGATTGGGAATTATGCCTTGAGAAGTCACTGCTGGTTTCTCTGAAAGTACCTAGGTCGGTACCTGCTTGGAAGAGCAGCCATGCTTTGTCCTGCCCACGCTTTGAATAGGATACAGAAATTAGTGAGACTTAGCCCCTGTTAGTCTTGCTATGTTCAAGACCCTGTATGCCAAAACATTTCTGGAGCTCTGTAACTGTTTCCACCATTCCTAGTTGTCCAGCTGACGTTTCCGCTCAATCTAAGTCCTTCTCATTCAAACTAAGTGTTCCTTACCAAGATTACTCCCCTCCCTCAGTCCATTCTAGTCCCACTGGTACTACCAGTTCACCTCAGTCCATTCCAGTCCTACCGGTACTATGTACTCACTCGACACCCCTCATCACCCACTCTTATGCCCTGATTCCACCTGCTTAGTATCCCAGAATCTTTCTGCCAGCATCCCTGCCTCCCTATGTGTGCCTTTTCCATATCCCAGGGACTCCATTACAGGTTATGAACATGTTATTGATGGATATGATTATAAAGGCATCTCTGTGTATATTATTTACCTTTACTTCTACACTGCATATATTTTGTTGTATAAGTCTTGCTACTGTTGTTTTATGTATATTTTACTTGTACTCTATTCTGTACCGTCCTTACAAACTGCAGGCCCACCTTGTAAATGAGCTTGCTCAATGGTGATCGCCTGGGTAAATAAAGATTTTGATTGATTGATTGATTTATCTATGCCCTGTTGGTAAACAATATTCCATTCCTCACCTATCAGTAAAGATGTGCAAGTCAAGGGAGCCAATATAGGAAGTAAGCTTGTAAAAAGGTAGGAGAGTCTGTATTGGGTCATAAACTGAGCCCAAGACAACATCTGCAGGTCCCAATTCCATTGAGAAAAATAAGCCAGTCTTCTGAATCCCAGGATTCTTTCTCCAAGTCAACAGGGTCATGCCTGGCTATCATTATGGATATTCCTCCTCTTCTAGTACTGAATCAGCCCCAAAACTTGAGCCACCCATTCCCTCCTGAATAGGTTAACAACATCTCTTTAATATGTGTTTCCTGTAGCTAGGCAATGCCTATTCGTAGTTTTTAAAGTGACGTAGTACTATATAGCACTTTCTTTTATCCTGTTCCCCTTTTGATGTTCCAACTAATAAATGTATAACTACTCATTATAATATAAAAAGAAAGAAAGTTACCAAGTAAAAAAAATTAACAATCCCAAAACTTCTGAGCTCTATACAACCAAGCTCTAGCCATCCATGACACCCAAAAGGATCCAAAACCCATATGTTTGAAATTTACACAATAGCAACATGAATTGATGTAATGTATGGGAGCTAGAAAGAGAGTGGCCCAACCCCAACAAGAAAGAACAAACCACCCAAACATCAAGCTAGAAATCCCCTTACTTGGGAACAGGAAACACCAACATACCCCTGTCCAAACAACTGTTCCTCCTGAAATTCCTGGCTGATGGTGAGGTTATCCCATATACTAACCAACTCTTTCGCCCCTCCACTCAACAATCAAAGAAAGACAATGTACCCACAGTAAAACAAAACAAGATGCACAGTAATTCCTGCTAAAAGAGATGTATACCTTAAACAGTAAATATTCCTAGCAGTGTGATTAGAATTAGTGGCATCAAACTAAGATAAAATAAACAAAATACTCTCAGTTCACAGTAATATACTTATAAATCCACTCAATCTAAAAGTTGCATAAAAGGCCAATGTCTATAATAGAAAATAAACATAAGATGCTCATAACCAGTAATGAAGTACCCAAGTAACCATAAGCATTTAAATGAAGTAGGAGATTGAGCTGTCTATTCCAGAAACACTTATATAACAAAGAGACTCCAAAATTATACCGCTACTGGTGATTAGCATAAAATGAACTTGTATGCTCCAGCAACTCTCCTGAATAAGAACTATGAGCACAACAAAGGAGCCATAAGTCGTATCTGCAGTTCAGTATATCCACAATAAAAAGGATGCACAGTAATGCCTTCAAAAGAGAACATAAATGTACATATGAACATATGAAGAAGCCAGCAGAAGAAGGCCATTCAGTCTCTAGTCTGCCTGTATTGCAGGGTTCATAGCTTGAGTTACTGTCCCTGCCCTCCCTCCCCACTCTTCCCATCCTCCCTAACCATGATCCTTACCTTCCCCTATGCCTATCCCAGCCTCTCTTAAAGCTGCCCACTGTCTTCAATGAGATCACCTCTTCTGGCAATGCATTCCAAGTGTTCACCACTCTCTGTGAAGCAGTGCTTCCTGATCTCCCTCTTAAACCTCCCACCCTCCAGCTTAAGACTGGCTCCTCATGTTATGGTTGCCACTTAGCTTAAAGAGACTCACATTATCCACCTTGTTTATCCCTTTCAGGTATTTGAAGGTCCCAATCATGTCCCTCCCTCTGTCCTGTCTTTCAGGGAGTACATGTTCAGTGATCTCAACCTCTCCTAATATGCCTTACCCTGCTGACCCTCTGTCATCTTTGTAGCCCTTCTCTGGACCTTCTCCAACAGGTTAATGTCCTTTTGAGGTGTGGGCACCAGTACTGAACTCCATACTATAGATGAGGCCTTACCAGGGACCTGTATAGGGCAGTATAACCTTCTCTCCTACTACTGATCCCCATAGATATGCATCGCAGCATCTTGTTTGCCTTTGCTGTTGCTGTCTTGCACTGCGTGGAGTGATTCAGGTCACTAGTGATCATCACTCCCAGGACCAGTCTCCTCCTCTGATGCAGATGTTGGACTCCACCCAGGTAATACTCTGTCCTGGTATTCTTGGCTCCAAAAATGCATAACTTTGCATTTTTGGCATTGATTATGTACTCCACATCTACACCATAATCAGCAAATATTTCAGGCAGTGTTATTAAAAGTGGTAGCATTAAAATAAGCTAATCTAGGCATAAGACTCTCCATAGCAGAAAAATTATTAAAGGGCTGATGAGACTTGGACATCCAAAACAAGCAGAGTCTTTAATACAAAAGAAAGAAAAGGCTTCCATGGCAAGTAACCAAATAGCCAGCAACACATTAAACAATAAGGAATCGAACAGTCTGTTACAGGAATATTTAAGCAATGGACAAGGCTCCAAAACAAAACCGCTACTGGAGATCACCACAGAGTAGACATGTATGCTCCATCAAGTCTTCAAGATGAAAACAATGATAATAACAAAGGGCCAGAAATTACAGTGGCAGTTTATAAATGGAAAATGTCACTACAAAGAAATCATGCAAGTCATAGCAGACAAATCAACAGTCTTCCAGGAGTCTGTGAAAAGGCACTCAACAGGAAAAGGCACTAGATCCCCGTTAAGCATTACAGGACTTATCCTACCACATAATGCTCAGCAAACTCTGTTTCATTTAAACAGATATGCTCCAGTCAAACAGAAGTGGCAGCTTTATAGAAAAATACTGCCTCCCAAATCATTGGCATAGAAACATAGAAACATAGAAGTTGACGGCAGATAAGGACCATCCAGTCTGCCAATTTTTCTACCTTATGAATGGTATACACAGACATCCAGGAGAACCACATCTTATAGCATGCCACACATCAAGACGATAGAGGGGAGACACCGATGACATAATCATGTGTCAGAGTTAAAAAGATCAGGGAACATCTTAGGAAGTTCAGCTTAGACTTGGTCATAAGAGTCTAATCTTTTAAAGGATCCCTGGTAGCTTACTTGTAGCCTAGCTGGATATAACATGAAAGTGGATGTGGGCAGTGATCAATTTAGAGATCGGCGGGCTGTAGCTGCTCTCTTCTTGACCGAGGCAAGTCCTGGAAAATACATGGTTTGTGGCCCTCCCAAGTGGCTTCTTGAAAGCTTTTCACTTTTGATAATAAATGCTGCCAGTCTAAGGAAGTGAGAAACTTCAAAATCAAAGGATAAGGATACAAACCAGTGGGAGGAGGGTTGAATGGCTCAATGGGCTCACTCCACAATGTATGTAGGCCCATTGGGAGAGGTCCTGGTAATCGTTCAGAGTTTTGGATGAATTGTAGAACATTAGAGCCCTCAGCGCTCTGGTAAGCCCAGAGAAACAATGTTATCACTGTGGTTATGACCCTAAAAGGCCTCCAACTTTTCTTCCAAGTAGGCACTTTTTCTGTGGAGGGCCACTAATTCTGGATCCAGCTGAGATTTCCAGTCCTCTATAGATCCAATTTGGGCTTTGGCAACCATACCCCTTCTTGCTGTGGTCTCGTAGAAGACCTTATACTTTTAACTCCTCTGTGACAAGCTGTAATGCATCCTTTAGGGAGAGATTTCTGCAGAAAATCGGTCTTCAGTCAGGGCTGTAGAAGATGAAGTCAGCTGTTGCATAGTTGCTGCCTGGGCTTTAGTTCTTTTCAATCCTTTGTTTCTGTCAGGTGTAGAGGGGAGTGTGGCTTATTGATGCAACCTTAATTTCTGCTTCCATTCCGTTGCAAAAATTGCTTGCCCAAGTATCCAGGAACACTGGCAAGGCAGTACAAACAAAAACAAGTGGGTACACTCTGGAAAACCTAATTAAATATACCAAATATCGGTGAAAGGAATGGAGCAGCTGTCATTGAGTGCTTACTTGCTGCAGCCCATCATGTGACTCAAGTTTTAATGTATGTTTGGTTTCCTGAACATTGTATTGCTGGTACACTAGTTGCATGAAATTGTATGTGTCACCACATGTCTAGCTTGTTGCTCAAGTTGAGCACTATAATTGACACCAGCCTAAGGTGTGACCCTAGTATATGTGTCGCAGCTCACACCTGTTACCCATAGCTCCTTGTCACTGTTGTATGCACACCATTGTTCAGTATCCCCACCCATCACACTGTGGTGCGGTTACATGCACTACTACTGTTACACTGTCCCAACATGGGTGCAACAGGACTCTTGACTGTAAGCAATACAATCCAAAGCCCCATTGTCTCATAACAGAGGTGAATCATGGGCCCATGCCCTCCCTGAGGGGTGATCTGCTGCTCCATGTCCCTCTGGTGCTGTCAGCACATAGTATTACCATACATCATTGCACACATCTGTGCCTATCGCCCACCCGCCTGTATGCTGTGTCAGCCAATCACTGCTGGCAGATGACACACACCCACCCTAATCTGTGATGTGGACTCCCGGGCCGTGGGTGTACACAAATGATACATATCTCCACTATGCTGGACGTGACACAGGTCTGGCACAATGGGCATAGTATGTACCTATGCCTTCCTGATGGTGCACACTGGACACTGGCATGTACCATGGGACACTGACTTGACACTGTGTTCTGACACCTCCCCTCCATGGCCAGCAATCATATATTCTATGTTGTCTGCCTATTGGTGCAAGCCAGTGTCTGTGGCATTGTGTCACCATGCATGCTCACACTGCTGTTGTGCATGGGTGGAGTGCTCAGGGTGGTATGGCACCATCCTATGTTCATGCATGCCTACCATTAGCTGACCTGGCGATCCTCAGGTGCTATTGACACAGTCATGGACCATGCCCATCGACTATCCCTGTCATGATGCAGGCCACTGTACCCTATGTCCCCACATGGGTCGCACCAGTTCTGTACAGTGGCTATCTCTTCACTGGCCTGGTCAAGTCAGGCTTGGTGTGTCCACAGGCAGTGCCATGCAGCCAAAGTGTGGTTCGCCATAACCATTCGCTAAGCAGTGGCACAGCATGGTTGTGTCAGGTCACTGTAACTGTGTATGCAGATATCCTGTGGACATGCTAGACTTCTATGTGTGTATACTACTGTACATGTTGTTCAGCTCATAGACTTACCTGCATTGCTACCACTGCTGCCATGTGCTTTCGCTGGGAGGTCATGGGTGGACACTTGATTCAGTACCTACAGCTTCACATTTACTCCAGCGGTACCACTCTAAGATATAGGCTTGTCCACACACCTCCTTCCCTGTATGTGCATGTCAATGGGCACTAGATTATAATGTTGACAGCACAATAGCACTCTCAAAAGCAGCAACAGAAAAGGGTGAAAGCAAAGGTAGAGCTTGGCAAAACCAGCAAGCGCAACGCATGAGCTAAACAAAATAAAGGAAGCCACATTAACTGTTTGTGGGGACTCTGCCACCTCCAGCCCCACCCCTTCATGGGAGGCTTCACTCTCCAAACTCATCAACTAAAAATGACCACCTGTGGGGAGACAACTCGGGGACAGGAAGGAACCTCAAGGAGGGGAATTGTTGAGGAGTGGATGGGGTACTCAGCAGGACAACTGAGGGATGGAGGGCAAAAAGTGCAGGTGGGAAGTGGACACATTGAAAATGTATGTAGGGAGGGGAGAAAAAATAAAAAAGCAGATGTCCCAGGACCAGCAATCTAACCCTAGTCCACTGACATTCTGCAGCTCTCTGCTGCCTGCAGCCCTACCCTCCATGAGCATGGCAGTTGCTCAGCAGTACACCACCCAGCAGAGGCTTAATCCTTTACTCCTCAACAGCCAACAACTACAGGATAGCGCTAATGTTACCTGCATTATACTGTCACTGTAGCTGTATTACCAGTCACTAGGTTTTGGGTGTGGATTTTCCTGTGCTGTAATCCCCACGACATACTGACCGGGTTTAATACCAATGCCATGTTGTCACTGCTGTGGGCCTGCAACTATACACATCAGCTGCGTGACATATTCCAGCCATAGGTCTTCCCACATCACAAAGCTGGTTGTTTCATACTCCTCTTGACTCCTCACACCACCGTGATGGTGACCACCATTTGGTGGTGGGCCTAGACATTGCTGTACATGTGTCTGGCCAACCAAAGCTGTACTGCTCACATGGACTATCACATGTGCACCAGGCTAGGGTTGCCCTTTTCTACCTAGTGTGTCTACCACACCCACCTGCATGGTGCCACAATGGCAGGTTGTTGTCCTGTGCATTGGACATCTGTGTCGCTGCCATAGGTGCAGTACCTGTCTGGCATTATTTGCTGCTGTCAAGCAGCATGGGTGATGGCCTGGGGAATGTGTCACTGCATTGTACGGCACAACTGACTGGCCTGTACCACTAGTAGGGTATGAATAAGCGAACATACAAAATTGCCAGCAGGTAAAGGCCTTTCGGTCAATCGAGTCTGCTCAATTGTGCTGCTAGCAGCCTTATACTGCAGCTGCCCTCCCCCTTCCAACGACCCTCCCTCTTACCCTGTCCCATTCTCTTTGAAGCAGCCCACTGTTTTATTGGCTACCACTTCCTCCAGTGATGTGTTCCACTGTGACACTACCCTCTCTGTAAAAAGCGTCTCCTCATTTCCCTCCTGAACCTTCCCCTCCAATCTCTGCTTGTGCCCTCGGGTGTACCTCGCTCTCCTTAACTGGAAAATCCCTCTGTATCAGTTTTATTTATTTCCTTCATGTACTTGAAGGTTTCAATCATGTCCCCTTTCCTCCTGTCCTCCAGGGAGTACATGTTAAACTCCCTCAGCCTTTTCTCATAGGGCCAGTCCCCCAGCCACTGGACCATTTTTGTTGCCCTACGCTGCACTGCCTCCAGTAACCTAATGTTCTTCTTCAGTCACGGCCACTAGAACTGCACACAGTACTCCAGGTGTGGTCTAACCAGTGACCTATACAGCGGCAGGATCACCTCCCTCCTGGAGGATATGTCTCTGGCAATGCAACCCAGCATCCTGTTAGCCTTCACAGTGACCTTTCTACACTGTGGGAGTTGTTCATTGTTCTTGTTATGATCACCACAGATCCTTCTCCTCTTCCGTACTGGCTAGCTGAACCTCCCCAGATGGCAACTCCTCCTTGTTTTTTGCCTGAATGTAACACCTTGCATTTCTTGGCATTGAATCACAACTGCCAAGAGTCTGACCAGGCCTCCAATTTTGCCAGATCATCCTGCAACCCCTGCCACGCCTCTAAATCATCCACTACTGCTCCCATCTTGATGTCATCTGCAAACAGGCTGATTTTGCTCTTGATGCCTACTGAGATGTCCGCTATGAAGATCATAAACAACACTGACAGCTGAGCAGAGCCCTCACGGCACCCACTTGTTATTGGCCCTGGGCGATGGGAGCTTCCCTCCACCACCCCCTCTGCTGTCTTCCTTGCAACCAGTTCACTACCCATCCTGCCAGCTTCACCGCGTGCATTCCAGCTACTACCTAGCCTCTAGGCAGCACCAATTGAATGCCTTACTGAAGTTCAGGTACAGGACATCCACTGCATGGCCACTATCTATTTGCCTGGTTATCCAGTCATAGTACTCCACCAGGTCGGTCTGACAGGATCTGCCTGGGACAAACCTCTGTTGCCTGCTATCCTGCAGCCCATTAGCCTCTAGGAGAAACCAGCCACTCCTGCAGAATTGTCTCCATCAACTTTCCCATAATGGATGTGAGGCTTACGGTCTATAGTTCCCTGGTTCATCCTTGGGGCCACTCTTGTGGAGGAACAATACATGTGCCATCCTCCAGTCCTCTGGTACATTCCCTGAGTCCAGGAAAGCACTGAAAAGATCTGTCAGGGGTTCTACCAGGACTTCTGCTAGCTCCCTGAGCACTCTGGGGTGTATGCCATCTGGCCCTGGTGCCTTGTTTACCTCCTTCCCTCCAGCATCCTGCCCACCAGATTTCACTGTCTGTCACCTCTTTCCCTCCACTCCACCCTCCAGCCCCCTGGTACTGCTTCCCTTTCTCTTCAGTAAATACTGAGCAAAGTACTCATCCAATGCTTCCACTTGTTCAGCCCTGGTATCCCCCTTTTAATCCTCACTATCTGGTCTTTGCAGCACCTTGTCGCCCTAATGTACCTGATGAAGTCCTTCTCCCTTCTTTAATGCCCTATGCCAGCCTGAGTTCCCAGGTTGCCTTGGCTGCCGTGACTGCCCTTGTCACCTCCATTGACTCCTTCAGGTATTCTTCTCTGTCCACCCCTCATCATTCTTTTTGTACCTTCTAAAGGCAGCTCTTTTCCTTCCTACTTTCTCCATGACCTCCTGCTCATCCAGCCAGGCTTCTTGGCCTAGCCCTCTTCTCTGGACCTTTGTACATGTTGCGATTTCCTCCTTTATACCTGTAATGACCTCACACTTCTGATTAGTGTCCACTCTGGACTGATCTTAGCCAGATACCCTGTACAATTTTCCTCATCCTCCCGAGTTGGCCCTTCTGAGTCTATCACCCTTGTACCAGATCCTACTCCTCTTTCCCAATGTCTATCTTAAACCACACTGAGTGGTGGTCACTCCCCACCAGTAGTTCCTCCTTCCTCACAAACTCATCATTTACCAGCATGAGATCAAGGGTGATTTCTAACCTGGTTGGTTCATTAACCATCTGCGGTGGGAAGCTGTTCTGGAAGGTGTCCAAAAGTATCTTCTCCCTCCTATTTGTGTTGCAGGTGTTTACAGGACCATCTTGTAAATAGGACTTTGTCCTAATGATGTATAAATCCACCAATCTCCTGCCTAAAATAAAGATTTTTACTACTACTTAACTGGGGTACACAATCAGCTCCCAGGAGGTCAAAGTCCCCACAATCACTGTACTTCCTTACCGCAGTTCCTTATGAGCTGTCCCTCTAGAACCCTATCTAACTCCTCAGTCTGAGAAGGTGGCTTGTACATCATCCGATCCTGAGGGTCCTATTTTCAAGTCCTGGAACTGCACCCATAATGTATCTGTGTTGTCTCTTCCCTTCCTCTCTGACACACTTCAGACCTTCCTTCACATACAGTGCCACCCCTCCTTTCCCTTTTACCCTGTTCCTCTGAAAAATCTTATATCCTGGCACTGCCAAGTCCCAGTCATGGTAATGGGTGGCCCATGTCTTAGTAATGGCCGCCATATCCACCTCCCCACCGCCAAGAGAGCCTGTAACTCTGCTGTTTTGTTCCCTAGGCTCTAGCATTCAGGGTTACCACCCTACACCCCACTTCTTCCCCCCACTTGCCCTCCCTTTTCTGCACCTCCCCTATGTACCCTGCTGCCAGCATGCAGGGAGTAAGCTCTTCTGACTTGCCTGCCTAAGGCTCCCTGGACTCCTTCCACTTGCCACCCGCCAACTAGTATAAAATCTCATTGTTTGCCAAGTATTCCTCCAGTTTCTGTTTCATGACCCTCCTTTCCTCCCTACTTAAGTTAAGCCTGTCCTTGGCCTAGAGATCCTTTCCTCCCAAGTCCTTTCACCAAACAAGCCCATACCCCTTGGTTTGGACACCATTCCGTTAACCACATGTTAAATTTCTCTATCCTCAGCATCCTAGTGGTGCTCGACCTGGGTATAGGAAGCACCTTTGAGAAGGTAACTGATGTCCCTGCCTCCTCACAAATCTGACCCAGCTCCTCAAATGTCTCCTGGCTAACACGCACTGCATTACTCGCCAGGTAATTTGTTCTCAAGTGTAGAACTATGTGAGGTTTCTCCTGCCCCCTCCTAGCAAACTTCAGAATGGATTTCTCCACCCTGTCCACTGTCATGCCTGGCATGGCTTCCACCCATATTTGACTATGCCTCTCCCCTTACTCCCCATCTGATCCTCTTCAGAATTGAACCCCCAGCACCAGGATCTCACCCTTGTTTCCTTGTTAGCTTGCCTTGTCCAGCCATTATCCACTCCTGCCAGGTCTTCTGCTACCAACTGCCCTGCCAGCTGCTTCCAGCCCTATCACTGCCCCACTCCCTCTTCTTCTCCCCTGATTTCACCAACCCTATCCACTGGGATCCTCCTGCCACTTCCCCTGATGCAACCCTCCCTTATCTCCTCCATACTCCCTACTCCCCTTCTTATCTACTGCCCTGCATAGTCTCCTCACCCTGCCCCTTTATCATTACCCATTGAAGCCCTGCCTCCTTAGTCACCCTACCAATGACCTCTGGGTTGTGAGTGTTCTCTTCCTCATCAGCCATGTCTATGAGGTCTTCCACATCCTCCTGCTATTCCCTCCAGTGAAGCCAGCACTGGGAACCTGTTGTGTGACACCCCTCCACTGCCACGAGTCCTCCCTGTCATACTATTGAGAGGCCTGCATTTGCTACCTGCTCCAGGGCCTTTCCTGTCCCTGTTCCCTGTCCTCCTCCACCCCTTTCCTCTGTACCTAGTGGTTCCCGAGGTGGCAATATTGGTGTTTTACCCATCCCTGCAGATCCCTTGGTGTGGGTTGCCTGCAGTCCTCTGGGGCACTGTCAAGTCTGGGATAGATCCACCAATCTGTATGTTTCCTTGTCTTATTGCTGCCCTTAACCACCTAATCTCTTCCTTGTGCCGCTGAGTTGCCTGCACACCAGGCATCCCCTGTTCTCCATGTGACCCCTAGAAAGATAGCTGCCCCACAGTTGTTGCAGCCTACTACCATACCCATGCCCCAAACCAACCCCTACTTCCCTTCTGGCTTGCTCTGCTTCATACTGCCTGCCCATCCCTGGGATGTTCCCTCTACTAGGACTAACCATGTTATTTGTGGTCCTTGTCCTCCCATTGACTGGTATGGAATGAACAATCAGCCCCTAGTAGCACCAATCCTGATCCAGCACCTCCCTATAAAGGCCTATAAGATGGCTCCTGAGTGAGTCAATCAGTCCTGTTTGGCCCTGCTGCAATACCCAGTCCCTCCAGTTTGTATTGTACCTTCCTGCTCCCCATGTCAGCAAGAACATAGCACTTTGTATTTTCTTCTTTTATGTTTTCATTTGTTTTATTTTCCTTCCCCCACTCTAGCAAGAACAACAGTTACATTTGTTATTAGTTACACTGCTCTCCCTGCCAGCAAGCACACAGTTTATATTGCATTGTTTTTCATTTTACTGCTCCCCAATTAGCAGAGCAACCTAAAGTGTAGCTTTTTCGAAGTTGTCTTGGGACACAAAACAACCAGAAGGCAACTTCCCTCAACTAAAATAGAGCAGTATCACAACCTTTCTAGGATACTACACACAAACATGAACTTCTCTCTGGGCACCCTTTTTCTCTTCTATGGACCTCACCCAGTATTAGCAGGCCCACATTGCGCAGTTCTTTTCCCGACCCTGCAGCTCTTCACTTCTGATGCAAATCCTGGATGCCCACCACTGCTGGTAGCTAGCTGCACCCTGGCTGCTCTGATGCCATTCCTGATGCTTCTCCTTCCCTGTGTTATGTACACTGCCAGTCCTTCCCCCGCACCACCATCCACATGTTGCCATCCTTGGCCTGTTCAGAGTTAATGGTTGGAAACAGTCCAGAAAAGCAGCACTCACTCCCTGATATCAGGATTAATCCAGGTCCAAACAAAATATTTGTAAATAAATTGTAAAGTTTTATTTAGTGCCCAAGCACAATGAACCAACAGGCATACAGAAAAAGTAAAACACTGGCCCCAGTGCTTCGACTCAAAGCAGAGTCTTCAGCAGGGGTAACAAATAAATGGTGAGGAAAGACCTTATATACTGGGTTCAATTATAAAAATCTTAATCAATCAATTACTCAATGAAAAGAAGCACCAATGTGAGTATTAAAATAAATTAGGCATCATTAGACATTGGCTAGGTAATCAGTGTAGTAATCAAATACAGCTCTAGGTGGGACAGTTTAAACCAAGTGCAGTACAACCACAACTTAATAGCATTTTAGAAAGATGAACACTGAGAACACTGGCAGCAATGACAAATGAAATGATGAAAATTAATACAAAAAGACCAAACCACCGCATGGCAACAGGCAGAAAAGTAATTGCAAGGCAACCTTAAAATAGGCCCTCCTTGTAAGTGAATACCAAGAAAGCTGGAGGGCAGTCAGATAGATAGACTCAGACCTATGGAGAATGAAAGAAAAACAACATTTAGAAAACAGGTAAATTGCTCTAATTAAACTCTAAACTCAAATATATAGAAAATATGTAAATATATAAAAAGCAGCAAAACAGCTAACCAGAAACTGAAAAGAAAGGAGCAAGCTCAACAGTGTATTAACATAACCTTATTTCTTATTCAGAAATGGTTTTAAATCCCATTTATCATTGAGTGATCAGTGGTTTGACACTATGTAATGTGTATACCCAGAAACGTTCGTTGCAGTAGCAAGTTTGGTCAGTCGCCCCATTCTTATGGGTGGCACACATATTCAATGCCCACAAATTTTAAACCATCAGGTTTGGATCCGTGGGATACTGCAAAATGTGTGCCAACAGGGATGTCCTGCTTACCACTCATGACAGAACGATCATGTTCTTGTAACTTCTGTTTAAGAGGTCTAATAGTCTTACCAATGTAAATCAAATTACAAGTGCACCAAAGTGCATATACAATATATGGGTGTCATAAGTGATAAGTTCTCTGATATTCACATTTTAATGTTATTATGTATGGGGTGTATCAATTCCTTAGAGGGCATTCCATATTTACAGATGTTGCATCAATTACATCTATAGTAACCACAGGAGCGCTGGGGTAGCCAGGTACTGGTGATCAGAGCAGGTGTAGGAATCCTGCTATGAACCAGTTTGTCTCTAATGTTTGTACTCCTGTTAAAGGCAACTCTAGGTTTGTTCCCCACAGATGTACCTACATCTGTGTCACCTAAATAATAGGCCAATTTCAGTGAACAGTGCTACTTGTTTGGCCTGCAATGTAGTTGTAGTCAGTGACAAGGTACAAGGACTCTTCTCTTGTGTTTTAACAGCCCTACTTCATTTCTAAGGGATTGTCTTTATCCATGTGAAAGACTTTCTCTTTGGTTGGTCTTTAAAGTTCCTTGTCATAACCTCTGGCTTCAAATCTTTTGAGCAATTCATCTGCTTGTTTGTTAAACTCACTGTCAGAATTGCGATTTCTTCTAAGTCTAAGTGCCTGTCCAAATGGAATGGAACTTTTTAGACTATGTGGGTGGGCACTATTAGCTAACAGCAGAGAGTTGGTTGCATTATTTTTCTATAGCATTTAGTTTCAATTTTGTTGTTGTTAGCAGTTAAACAAAGATCCAAAAGGTAGTGGTAGTGGAGTCAGTGGTGTATGTAAACTTTAAGTTATGTGTGTTGGTATTAAGCCATTTCATAAATGCAGACATGTCATCAGCAGGTCCCTCCCATATGCATAACACATCATCAATAAAGCGATGCAAGTGTGCTATGTTTTAATAAAGGGTTAGTGTCAGAAAACACTACTGTTTGTTCCCAAGGGCCCAAGAATAGATTTGCATGGCTGGGTGCCATTGATGCACCTATGGCTGTGCCACATTTTTGCAAGTAAAATTCTCCTGAAATTCAAAATAATTGTGAGTGAGTAAAATTCAGTGGCTTCTAAGATGAATTCATGAGGGATATTATCAGTTCTGGATAGTTTCTTCACCTAGAATTCCACTGTGTTTAATCCCATATGATGTTTAATAGATGTATACAGTGATTCAACATAAATCCCAATCCATTTATAGTCTGATTTCCAGTCTATGTCCTGACAATGTTCAGTACATGTTTACTATCTTTTACATAGGAAGGAAGGTCAATAACTTTAAATTGGAGATAAAAATCAATACATTTCCCCAGATTTGGGGTAAGTGAGTTACATCCTCTGACACAACTGGCCTGCCAGGTGGATTCAGACAAATTCTTATGTATCTTAGGGAGAATATAAAAGCTTGGAATAGTGGGATTATCATGCCAAATGAACTCATACTCTTTTCTGTAGTCAAACCATTATCAACAGTATGTTTAAGTAGACAACACAGTTCCCTCTTAAATTCCTTAGTAGGATCAACAGATAATTTATGATAGTTGTTACCATCATTTAACAGAGTAAATACTATATCACAGTAGTGCCCTTATCTAACAGCACAATATTACCCCTTTGTATGCTGGTTTAACTATAACAAATTTGTTTTACATAAGTCTTCTAGTGTAATTTTCTCATTTCTGGTCAAATTGTAATATTTTGGAGTAGCATGTGCTGCAAGATTTCCTGTACCTATTTCCATACTGTCTTTTCAAAAACCTGAATAGTAGGATAATAGATATTAGGGCAGAAGGTGGAGGTGCCTGTAAATTTCCTTTTCTTAAGGTGGAAATGTGTTGGTTAGCATTCAGAATACAGTTACCTAAGGACAGGGACTGAGGGGTTAGGTTTCCTTTCCATAAGTTCTTGCAGAAAAGTTCTTCCAATATTTCAAGATTTGAATCCCATTTGTAACCCCAAGTCTATATCCATTTGTTCATAAACATTACTGATCTCAGCAGCCTGTTCTTCATCATTCTGTATGGCAGTAATCAAGTGGTCTAGGTCCTCTGTGTTTCCTGGGTCTTCATACAAAGTGTCCCCATCGCAAGTAGAATTTTGTTTTTGGTGGAAAAAGGTTCTCTAAGCCTTATTTTGTGAAAATTTATGCAGATCCACAAGTTTTCTAATTCATTAATAGACAGGGTAGGAAACATTTTCAAGCCTCTGTGAGTACAGCAGTTTCAGTGGGAGTGAGGTTATGTTCAGATAAATTTATGATCTGTAGCTGATTTCCTTGTTCCTGATCCTCAGTGCTCTTTCTATTCTTGATGGCTCTTCTACCACCCATCCTCCCTCTTCTGGTCTTTCTTTTCCTTGATTTTCTGTAGTGGTTCTGAGGTCCTTGTCTAAAAAGCCCTGTATCAGCTTTGTGCCTCCTCGCATTACGCAGTTTCTGCTACCTTGCTTTTTGTTCCTTTGTTAGACTGGAATCTTACTCTAGATCTTCCCCTGCTAGTAGAGCATTTTCTAGCCCAGGCAATTATATGTCCTTTTCATAATCAGTTTTATCCCTTGGGAGTTTGGTAGTTTTTTCTATAATATCTAGTTCATGTTTATGAACTTTGTTCCTCAGTTTTAATTCCAGCTGCTTATAATCAGGGTGGCAGAGGAATGTAGCAACCAGTTTTTTGCTTCACCCAATTCTTTAAAAGGCTGTCATACTTCAGTTTACCAAACATAAACAACAAATCCAGGAATATTTTTGAACATTCACAGGTGGCTCAATTCCACTCATCTTTAAAGGGAATTCATCAATGCCATTCGATGGTGATGTCTGGATACATAAACCCCAGGTGCCAGTCCCTTCTCAATATATTCCTCTAATGCTGAAATATCATACGTAATGTCAATTTCTTTAAAGAGTAGTTTTTCAAAGTTAGTAAATGCTGACCTGATGTTAATGAAACTGGTCACCATGTTTGTAGCTGTAGTTGCTGCAGAGGAACCTTCTCCCCCTTGTATTCTCTCTCTTGCACTCCTACATCTTACATCTGGGTCATCAAACTCATTCCAGGAAATACCAACGACTGTAATTACTTCTGAGTTGTTGCTTGTGTTAGCTTCATCTGCTCACTGCATATTAAAGTAATAAATCCACTCACAGCTAAATTTGCAGTATACTCTGAAGAAAGAGTCCATTGAAAAATGCGTAAGTAATACAATTTCTGTATGGACCCTAATGCACCTGTAAACATACAAGCCCCACCATCTGCAGCATTAAATCAGAGGAGCAAACAAAACAAAAAGTAATGTACTGCAATATCAAAAAGAGTTGGTGGGTGGTGCTAATAGGTTTAGGGCAGCCAGCCTGCGTAGAAACACAGTCCAGAAAGCAGCACTCACTGCCTGTTATCAGGATTAATCTAGGTCCAAATGAAATATTTGTAAATAAATCATAAAGTTTTATTTAGTACCCATGCACAATGAACCAACAGGCATACAGAAAAAGTAAGTTACTAGCCCCAGTGCTTCAACTCAAGGCAGAGTCTTCATCGGGGTAACAAATAAATGGCAAGGAAAGACCTTATATACTGGGTTCAATTATAAAAATCTAAATCAATCAATTACTCAATGAAAAGAAACACCAATTTGAGTATTAAAATAAATTAGGCATAATTAGACATTGGCTAGGAATCAGTGTAGTAATCAAATACAACTCTAGGTGGGACAGCTTAAACCAAGTGCAGTACAATCACAACTTAATAGCATTTTAGAAAATGAACACTGAGAACACTGGTGACAATGGCATTAGTGTGACACTGTTGTTCCTGTGCTGGATTGGGGCCTGTCCAGCTCTTGGGTGGATGTCTGCCATCACCCTTGTCTCAATAATCCTGGGTGGGCTTTGGGGACATTTATGGTGCTGCATGCCACTGACAGTGTATTTTGTGTTTTGTTGCAGACCAAGGCACCAGAGACCAAAACAGCCAGGGGCCTAGATGGGCTGATACCAGGAGATCCAGCAGCCAGAGGATGGCAATGCAGGCTGTGTTGGGTGGCAAAGCTAGTGATGTGAGAATGCTTGTCTCACACTCATTGCTGTCCCCCACCTATGGCACCCTTGCACTGTGCATCCGTCCACCTTGACCAGCGGTTCTCCGCTTTGTGTGTATGTGTGCATATTGCCTACACACATGTTGGACATGGCTCTGTCATGGCTGGCCTGCAACACTACAGTGGCACTAATGGTGGGGACATTTTGTGACCATACCACCTAGGGCTACTTACACATGACACTGTCCTTTCTTCTGGACACCTATGGCATACAGGACATTGTGGAAAACACTCACCTCTGCCAGCGACTATCAACATGGTGGTTGTTGTCAACCCAGCTGTAATCTGTTTGTCAGTGTGTGTCCTGTGCCCACTTCATTTTGTCAGATGAAATACCCATCTGCCCGTTGTATGCGGGTGTGCTCATGGTTCTTTTTATCCCTTACTCTGCATGTGGCCTACAGCCCAGTGGTGAGAATATGTTCCTGTGTTCCATGCCTTGGTGCACTACTCCTGGCTGTGCCATACTCAGAATGCTGCAGACCGTGGCTCCATCACGTGCCTCTTGGCAGTTCTCCAGGCCACAGGATTCAGTGCATGGCTGGTGCCTGTCTAACGTTCCCACATGCTCTATGACCTGTAGTTCACCTGCAGACCATCTCCCCTTATGTTGACTTTCCGCCCATTTGTGTGGTGCTATGTCCCTACTCCTGTTCCTGTAGCAGTCTCCTAGTGTGGATCTTCAGCAGTCCCTGGCATATAGGCAGTGGTCATCTACCTCTTCTGGATCCCTTTCTTTAGTACCAGGGATACGGATTTACCGTGATTGAGAAAGAGCAAATTCTTTTTGTACTTGGAAAAATGATATTGTCACCAGTACCTGCTAAGCCAGATCCACGATGGGTGCTCGACAAAATATTTGTTGAACGCTCCATCAGCGAAACCAGCAGGTCAACTGCATTCTGCAGTTGGCTGCCAGTATCTACTGGCTGTCTGTGTTTTCCACACCCTCCCACTTTAGGATTATTAACTCAAGTCGGAGCTGAGTGGAGGGGTGCAGGACCCCTGACAGACAGCACCAGGTTCCAGTGGGTTCCCCACAGTGGCATGCGCTGTAGTCACTGTGGGGACCTCTCGTGAAATGTCTCTGTCGGGTGGGTAACACGTGCTAAGCCAACACCCATTTTACTGGTGCTTTGTTTTGTGTACTTTATTTAACCATTTTTTGCTCTGATAGCATGCATATTAGCAATTTTGACCTAAACTATTATACATCCATCCATCCTTGCACCAGTTTAGTTATTTTAATAGGTACAGATGTGACAGCAGCAGCAGCACTGTAGCCACCATCCTCAAGTGTCCCTCAAGTGTGATGGCAGTGTCAACAGCACTATGGCCTTGCTCTATCCCTCAGGATACTGCACTGTAGCCGCCACCCTCCATTGTGTTGGCAGCGGGACTGTGGCTCCCATTTCTCTGGTGTGACAGCAGCAGCAACAGCACATTGGCCCCCTATTCCTCAGGTTCGACAGCAGCATAAGTACATCCCCATCCCTCAGATTTCATGGTGGCACCAACACAGCCCTCCCCTCCCCTCCCCACTGCAACCCCCTCAGATGTAACACAGCCAAAGCACCAGTACAGCCAATCCACTCACCAAAAGTGAGCACAGTCAGCTCCCCAGCACCGACACAGACAGCCCTGAATATAGCCAGTCATGCCACCACACCCAACCAAATCCAGGATTTAATTAATGTCCTTTGCCCCATCACCCATTTTCAGTGGGTTCTCTACCTGAGCACTGCCACAGTAATTCCCTGCTGGGCAGAGATGTTTTCCACAGCCCTCCACCGAACCAGATTTAAGCCCCTCCATGGCGTTGGTATCATGACTTTGTACTTGGGTCTATGCTACTGTATATAAAAGGAACCTTTGCTCTGCATGTCTTGCCATAGCACCAATTCAGTAATGAATAAAATGAAATGAAACAAAGAGAGCAGCTGCATTAAATAAAATAGTGCTTATAAAAATGTGCAGAAAGGGGTAAAATAGGAACTGCACAAAACATCCATAACAGTAAAATATGCAAAAGTTGTACTCATAAAAAAAAAAAAAGTATAAAATGTTGCTGGTGCAATACGAGAAACCAAATCTTTTAAAATCTATACAAAGCTGGTATAACATAGTACACTGAAAGTGTAGAAACAGTGGAGGACAGACATTTGAACTGAAATCCATACACAGAAAAATGTGCAAAATATGGAACATAGAAGTACAACAATTAAACTAAAGCTCTATCAAAGAAAATGTTTAAAACTTGACTGTATATAACTACAATGAAAAGCAAGTGAACTAAAACCTACAGTATATAAACATACAGTATATCACTAACCATAAATACATTAAATGTGCAAAGGTACACGAAATGTGGAAAAATTGTGCAACAGTAGAAAAGGGTGTACCTCACATCATGGGTACTAATGGGGTAGCACATGGTGGCTGGAGAACCAAGACCTGCATGCACAGGATAGGCTACACCCGAGTTTGTAGAGCTCAGGGAGTCTAAAGAAAATCTGGGAGCAATCATTACAGAAAAGTATAATTTAAAGTAGGCAGGGTGGTGGTGTGTGCGTGGGCAGTAAACAGAGCCATCATGTAAGGAGTCCATCAGTCTTCACCTCTCCCCATTAGACAGGCAGGAAGAGGGAAGCAATTGCCATTTGGCAAAGATGGGGAAGATGGTTTGGAAGGAGGGTGGGTGGCTAGAGCAAGGGTCAGAGCAGGTGGAAGTACCAAATGAGTACTTATGTTTAGAGTTTACCAGGGAGGGTGGGGACAGGGGTTCAACTGGTGACTAACATGATCCTGGGGTGGGTGACAGACAGGGCACATGAGGAGAGATAGAGGGAGCTCAACATGTACACCCTTGAAGATAGAAGGAAAGGAACATGATTGAGACCTTCAAGTACCTAAAAGGCCAAAAGGAAGGAGGGACACCAGGGGCAACAGTCTGAAGTTTGAGGGAGAAGCCGTTATTTCACGGAGAGGGTGGTGAGTGACTGGAATGCCCTACCAGAAGTATGAAAATGGGCATCAGACATGTAGAAACCATGGAAAAATATAATCCAGCTGCTTGTACATGAGCTGGGATAGCAGCTTCAGATTTTGTGCCAGCAGGTTCCTCCTTTGATCTGTGTGGATCTGTACATACACAGAGAAGGATCTCTCCATATCTGCACTTTGACATGGGTATCCAGATTGCTTTTAGAGCAGCTCTGGATAGTACTGTTAGTTGTGGCTGCATTGAAAGCCAGTACTGTCAACATCCAACTCAATATGCTGGGAAATTCCCTTATATCCTGCCTAGCATATACATCCCAATCATTTTGCAGTGCTATTTGGTTGTGAAGTGCTAACAGAGGAATGTCACTGGTATTCTGTGTCAATTCCTTATTCAGCTTTGGTAAGTTTCTGGGGTCTAACATATGGCAAGCTTTAAAGAACTCAAATGACAGGTTTGTGTCCATCTGTTTTGAAAGCTTATTTAAAGTGACACCAAATGCTTCTTGAAAAGGGCAACTGCTTGACCTGTGGCCTCATAGCCTGCAAGTACTCGTCAGTTCTGTTACCAAATCGTTCCATCTTCAAGACTCCTGCTTCAAACTGCTGTTTTATTTTGCTAACCGTGTCATAACAGCAAAACAACCAAGGCTTTTCCTTGCTTTGCAAAAGCTTGATTGTATCAATAAGGTCATTGCAGTTTTCAGCAATGAATACAGTTTGAACCTGCAGCTCTGTGAACCATTCTTCAAATAGTTTTTTAAGGACCTGATGGAGTTGGCATCACTGGTTTCATGCTTGAAGAACCCTTGCAGGAGCTCCAGATAAATAGAGTGGTACTTTATTGCTTTAAACCAGGTGTTCCAATGAGTCAAGACAGGAACAGGAGGCAATATTTTTTCCTCACCCCACTCCTCCAGGAATGCTATGTATTCCCGCTTACATTTTGGCGACTGCTGAAAGGTGTATTTTATAAGTGCCACAAGCTTACTCACCAGATCAAAGTGGTCAATCCAGATATCATTCACCAGTGATAAAACATGTGCCCAACAACTTACATGGATTATGTGGTCACCAATAAGGCCACGTAATACATCATTAAAGCACTTTGTCATATAGCGTGCATTGTCACTAGCGAAGGTGACCACTTGTCCCATCTCCACACCATATTTATGCAAGGTCTTTAAAACACTTTGAACAACAGTGGGTGGTTTACCACTGTTAGCTCAGTGGTGTCAGCTATTATAGATTTTCCACCCTCCATTACAAAAATAATGTTCATTACACAGTGGGAGTCTGCATTGGTGGTTTCATCACACATTACTGCAAGTGTCTTGCCCTTTACCTGCTGGCTAATTCCATTCTCCATTTCTCTATTCAGTTGGGGCAAGTAATTCTGTCACAAGGTGTCTGCCTTTGGAAGAGCTCCAATTCCTTTGATATGCTTCCCCATTCAGTCTCTCAAGCAGGGCTGACCCAGCTTTTCAATTGGTATATTGGCACCACATCAAGCCCTCAATGTGTCCAAAATGGTTCCTCCCTGCAGCAGCTGCAGCTGTTGTGGCACTAAAACTGGTGTGCAGGGTCACCTGTCTGCTGTTACTCTTCTGGCTTGTTTTCTTGGTGTGTTTTGGCTTTTGCAGTGATCCACGCTGTGTCCTTCCTGATGTGGTTCAACAGGGTGATCGTAGAAGTGACAGAAAATCTTCTTTCCATCTTCATACATACCATAGGACTTGAATTGCAACTCCGGTCTTTAGTGGTAACAGGTGAGATTTGGGCCATTTTGCTTGATGGTGTTGTTGCCATTGCTACAAGAGTTGTGTGGATGACTCCAACAAATTAAAATTGAAGTACAGTTGGAGATATAGAAAGCATTTTACAATTGTGCAGCACAACTATTAAAATGTCACAACTAATTACTCATAATCTCTCAAGCAGCAATAATAAGAGACTACATCAGCATTAGAGTCTCACTGGTCATTCATGGCCATAGGCGAGGATGATGGTCAGGAGGAACAGCTACAAATATCACACTGACCTCAGAATGTCACAGTACAATATTAAGAGTACAAGATCAGCATTAGAAATATATCCTGACTAATAATTCCTGGCCAGGGTTGAGAGTGAGGAGGAACAGCTACAGAAATCATGCTGACCTCCGAAGTGCTCACAGTCCAGACTAGAAATATCTAGAGTAAGAAATTAGCATCAGAATCAAGCCACTAATGTAAGGCCATGTTTATGAGAGTGGGAGGAGCAGCTATGGACCTTATGCTGACCTCAGCCACTTAAAATCTGGACTACAATGTCTTCATCCACCTATATATCTCAGCCATTTCCTGGACACCATTTCAGAAACAGGAGCAGCAGCTACCGAAATCATCATGCTGACCTCAGAATGTCACAGTACAATATCAAGAGTACAAGATCGGCATTAGAAATATATCCCAGCAAATACTTCCTGGCCAGAGTTGAGAGTGAGTAGGAACAGCTACAGAAATCATGCTGACCTCAAAGTGCTTACAGTCTAGACTAGAAATATCTACAGTAAGATATCAGCATCAGAATCTCACTGCTAATATAAGGCCATGTTTATGAGAGTGGGGATGAGCAGCTACAGACTTTATGCTGACCTCAGCAACATAAAACCTGGACTACAATTTTGTCATCCACCCACATATCTCAGCCAAATCTCATTGCTAATGTGAGGCTCTGTGGAAGAGAGTGGGAGGAGTACCAAACTGAAAGCACTGTGATGTCAGAAACATAAAATCTAGACTTTTGAGTCATTGTTTAGAGTGCAAGAAGTATAACAATACCTTTCAAAGGGAAAGGACTCACAGCAGCAGATTACTAACAGCACTTTCATAGATTGACCTACAAATAAAAACCACACAGTAAGGCCTAACTCTGCAACATCAACAAAGCATTCACATTTTTAGCATGGAAGACCCACTTGTGGCAAAAGAAAGCAAACTGTATCTTTTACAGATGGTCACCCCACCAAGCGGAACAAAGAAGACCTCTAAGTTAGGCTACTAATAAAAAGCTTTTTATTAAACATAAAACAGCTCAAAACAGGTCAGCAAGCCAAATAGCAGCACCTCCTTGCACACTCGCAGCAGAAATTTGAAACACGTGGTCACTTGTTGCAATGTGGATGCCACAACAAAATTCTCCAAGTACAAATTGCTAAGTCGGGCCACCCCACCAAATGGAACAAAGGAGACCTCTAAGTTAGGTCACGATAAAAAAGCTTTTATTAAACATACAACAGTTTAAAACAGGTCAGCAAGCCAAATAACAGCACCCTCTTGCAATACTTGAAAATTTTGTTGTGGCACCCATATTGCAACGAGTGGCCACCTGTTTCAAATTTCTGCTTGGTATCTTTTACAAAGGATAGACTTGCAGCAGATTACGCCTGACAGAACTTTAAGACCTGAAATCATAATTGAAAGGTTTACATGTGGCCCACAGAAAAATGTATACACAACTGTTAGAAAGACAATCACCATCCTCATCTTCCCCAATGCATTCTCCAATCACAGCTTGCCACCAACACCCACACCTACTTACTTGAATAGTGGCACAAAGGAACAAGTATGAGGTGCTGGTAGCAGTCAGTGTTGGCAGGTGGCTCAACATCAGTATGAATCTGCAGCAGCTCATACACTTTAAGGCATGGCATTCGTGAAAACGCCACCTTCTGACACCCAGCAAGATGGCAACAGCAGTCTTTAATTGATTCTCCATGTTAAGACAGCAGCAGCACTGCAGCTTCTACCTCTCAGGCATGATGGCAGCAGGTGCAGCACTGCAACCCCACCCTCAGGCATTATGGCAGCAGGTGCAGCACTGCAGCCCCCACCCTCAGCTGTGATGGTAGCAATGGCAGCACTGCAGCCTCCACCCCTCAGGGATGATGGCAGCAGTGGCAGCACAGCAACCCCCACCCCTCAGGCATGATGGCAGCAGGTGCAGCACTGCAGTCCTCACCCCTCAAGTGTGACAGAAGCAGGAGTAGCACTGCAACCTCACTCCTCAGGCATGATGGCAGCAGGTGAAGCACTGTAACCTCACCCTCTGACGTGGCGGCAGCAAGTGCAGTACTGCAGCCCCACACCTCAGGTGTGATGGCAGCAGGTTCAGCACTGCAACCTCACCCTCAGACGTGACGGCAGCAGTGCAGTACTGCAGCCCCACACCTCAGGTGTGATGGCAGCAGGTTCAGCACTGCAACCCCACCCCTCAGGCATGATGCCAGCAGGTGCAGAACTGCAGCCCCACCCTCAGGTGTGAAGGCAGCAGATGCAGCACTGCAAACCCACCCCTCATGCATGATGGAAGCAGTAGCTGGCACAGCAGCCCCCACCATGCAGGCATGACGGCAGCAGGGCAGCACAACAGTACTCATCCAATGCAATGTATCAAAGCATGTCAGAGCTCCAACTTGAATTAAGCTGAACCACCAGGTGCCAAGGTGGACTCGTTGGTTCAGTACCTAATAATTAGCTGCCTGGATTGTTTTTTTGTAAACAAAGTGCATCCAATTAAAAATCCACAAGTGATTAATGAGGATTGTGGATGCTAATGAAGAGATCAACAATTTGTGCCAAAGAATAAACCAATACGGAACTGCACCCACAGTCAATTGGATACTTTCTGACTTAGTGTTCATGAAAATTGAGCCTCTTAGTTTTCATGACAAAGCTCAAGCTCATGATAGGAGTTCTACCAGCATAGGTGAAGCCATGACCACTGTGCAGCTGGGCTTTTTTATTTTAGGTGTTTAACCAGGAGTAGCACACTAGCTGAAAGCTTTTACAGGTGTAACCTGGGAGCACAGGGAAGTTAAGTGACTTGCTCAGGGTCACACAGTATGTAGGTGAAAGCTGTGGGATGCAAACCCAGGTCTGGTCTGCTGGATGTCACCAGATTTGCAGCTCAGAGCCTTAAACCACTGCGTATACTGCTTCCCTCCCTCATCTCTCCTACCCCAGCAGTTAAAAGAAACTAAATATCCTCGCACCTGATCACCACAGTTTGCGTGATCAGGTGCAAAGTTTATTTTTTTTAATATAGTGCCTGCAGGGGAACCAAAGAGGTGAAGCCCTAATCTGTTCAGTGGTCAGGGCTTCACCTCTGCCAGTAGTTCACACCTTGAAGAACTTGTCATTTCTGTAGTTCCCCAGCACCATCCAAACAAATATGGACTGCCCTGGCACCAATGCAGTACCCCATATCAGATAGGAGAACAGACACCACCACAAGTTTGTATTGACACCTCCAGATACCCCCCACAGCCATGCAGAACACACCCTGAAAGGTAAGTACTTGGTTGATGTTTTTATTAGCATCAACTATGACAGTGGGTGCTGGGCCTGGTTGTGGTTGCCCAGGATGCCGCTTAACTCCCCCACCACCACCACCAACTACTACTTTTTTAAACTTTTAGTTTATAAGCAAACTCCAAGCTAGACTTCCAACAATATTCCATTAGACATTCCAGCAAAGGTCCAACATAGAAATCTAACTTAAAATTGGTAAGCTAATTAACATGCAGTTAGACAGTTTATTTATCACCTTCTCTTTGTTTACCCCCTAGGTAATCAGATGCCTACATCCTCCAAATTGATGAAGGGAACCAAGGAGGAAAATCCACAGTTCCGATAGTTTTGATGGGCACAAATTAAACATGGTTTATTTAGTTTGATGTGGCTTAATAAAGTTGTTTTGTCCAACTGTGTATCTCTATTATTCTACATACACAGCGATGTGCGCACACACACACACACACAGACACACACACATACACATGCACACGCATACATAGACATACACACGCACACACACACAGACACTAACACACACAGACAGACACGCACACACACACACACACACACACACACATGCACACACAGACACACACAAGCTGGAAAAAATGGTTCTGCCCAGCATGCCCTTCACACCTCCATCACCATACCTCCGCAGCCAGTATCCCCACCCCACCAACACAAAAAGTGTCCCCACCCCACCATACTTCCACAGCCACCAGTGTCCCCACCCCACCTTACCTACACAACCACCAGTGTCCCTACCACATACCAGCATTATCCTTCTGGTTATCCTACCAAAGACATGTATGGTCAGTGTTCCATGACATGAAGATACACCCAGTTTCCCCATACAGTGTCCCCACACTATTGTGACTCCCAACAAACAGAACAACACAGCCAGTTTCCCCACTTAGCGTCCCCACACTATTGCGACTCCCAACAAACAGATTCTTCACCCACAGCATATAGAATAGTGGATGGGTGACCATCCACAATAAGGCTATTAATCCTATTGAGGGAGTCGATGAGTGTCATGGAGACCTCGAGAGCGGGCTCGAGAGGTCTCTATGATGCCATCGACTTCTGAGATGGAAACATGACTTGTTGTGGATGGTCACCCATCCACTATTTTGTAGAGTATATGGTGACCCAAAATGTTGAACGTGTAACTTCACAAGGATCATACCTTGTATTCATGGTGCTCTCGCATCAGTCCTCAGTACATTGATTTCACTCTTGAGGTCTCCACTGCTGTCCCTGAAGAATCCAGTCACCCTCGAGTCTCCAAAGTTACCAGTTCTCTTTGTTGCTGGTGTAGTCCTGCTCTGCTCTGACTGTAATTGCTGCCAGTAAAGGAAAAAAAGAAAAAAAATATGAAGCACTGAAAACGGATAGTTTGGACACACAGAGTCTCTGTTCAAACTGCCAATGAACTGATGACCCGACCAGCTGGCTAAGTGTCACCGCCATTCAATCCTGTATTTTTGAAGTCCACATTGAATCAGCCTATCTGGTGGCAGGACAAGTCTGAAAAGTTGTTGTCCTCGATGTGACGTCAGAACAATAGTACAACAACTTTTTTGACTTTTGAACTGTCCTACAACGATTTTGAAGGGCTATGGCTTTCATCCATAGTAAGCCCTAACCATGTACTATAATGTTTTACTAGCATTGATTGTATTGTATATTCATAGTTCCTTTTATGTGTGTGACATCTGCTCTCCCAGAAAATATAAGATGCCAGAACATAGATGCCTGCTGAATGCCACTTCTCCTCCCCCACCAGCTGAAACCTAAAATGGCTGCCAGCCACCAAGTCCTTCCTTTGAATGACCATCAATGACCAAGCGCAGGAGCATGGCACGGGCAAAGTGGACTGGCATACATGTCGGAAAAATGGTTCTGTGCTCTGCCCATATGTCCCTCCCTACTCCCTCCACACAGGTTAGAACCATTTGTTTCAGCACATACCAGTCCGACAATCCCCGCCCTTAATGGACCGTCAATGACCAACCACAGTAGCATGGTATGGACAAGGTGGACTGACATACACATTGAAAAAATGGTCCTAGCCACTCTGCTCATCCATCCCTTCTTCAAACATCACCAGAGGCCAGAACCTTTTGTTTCAGCATATGCACCAGTCGGCCAGGACCATCCCTCTGCCGACCATCAATAACCAACCACGGAGCTTGGCACAGACCTGGTGTGGACTGGCATACATGCAGGAAAATGGTTCTGTGCCAACCTGCTCCCTTCCACCCATACCTCCACTATCACTAGAGGCCAGAACCATTTTTCAGCACATGTACTAATCAGCCAAGCCCATCCCTCTGCCAACAATCAATGATCAATCACGGGAGCTGGGCACGAACCCGACAGACTAGCATACATGCTGAAAAAATGGTTCTGTGCCACCTGACCATCCACTCCTACCTCCACTATCACCAGAGGCCAGAACCATTTTTTAAACACATGTACCAGTCAGCCACCCCATCTCTCTGCCGACCATCAATGACCAACCACAGAAGCTTGCATGGATGAGGAGGACTGGCATAGATGCTGGAAAAATGGTTCTGTGCCACCCTACCATCAATGCCTACCTCCACAATCACTAGAGGCCAGAACCATTTTTTTAAACAAATGTACCAGTCGGCCAGGGCCCATCCACTGCTGACCATTAATGACCAACCATAGGAAAACCAGCCAGGCCACTGTCCCCACCCCATGGACCTGCACGGTTACTCTCCCTGCCCATATGGAACTGCATGCAGCCAATGTCCCCACCTAGATGGAGCTGCACCGCCACTGTTAAGACCCCTACTGACCTGCATGACCACTCTCACACCCCTACAGCCCAGCCCATCCACTTATCCCACCCTGATGTACCAGCCAGGCCACTGTCCCACCCTGATAGAACTGCACGCCACTGTCCCACTCCTACAAACCTGCACAGCCACTCCACCCCACCACAACGGGACTTGCACGGCCACTCTCCCCACTCCTACTGACCTGCATGACCACCTCCACACCTCTATAGATGAGTCCAGCCACTCAGCCAACCCTGGAGTACCAGCCGGCCACTCGCCCCACCCTGACTTACCAGCAAGGCCATTCGTCCCACTCCAACATACAAGCCAGGCCAATCTCCCAACCCGGCGGGAGCTGCACAGCCATTGTCCCCATCCCTACTGACCTGCACAGCCACTCTCCCTACCCCTACTGACCTGCATGGGCACTCTCCACACCCCAATGGATTAGCCTGGCCACTCATCCCACCCCAACATACCAGCAAGGCCAAGCCACTCATCTCACCCCCGTGGAGCTGCACAGCCACTGTCCCCACCCCTACTGACCTGCCCGCCACTCTCCCACCTCTACTGACCTGCACAGCCACTCTCCACACCCCTATGGACCAACCCGCCACTCATCCCATCCTGATGTACCACAGCCACTCTCCCATCCCTACAGACCTGCACAACCACTGTCCCCACCCTCGATGGAGCTGCATGGCCACTGTTCCCACCCTACTGACCTGCAGGGCCATTTTTAACACACCTACAGACCAACCCAGCCATTCATTCCATCATGATGTACCAGCCTGACCACTTTCTCCACTGGCTACGGACCTGCACGGCCACTTTCCAGACCCCGATGGAGCTGCACAGCCATTGTCCCCAACCCTACTGACCTGCAAGGCCAGTCTCCCTACCCTACTGACCAGCATGACCACTCTCCACAACACTACCAATCAGTGTGATCACTCATCCCACCCTGACATATCAGCCAGGCCAGGCCAGTCATCCCACCCCAGTGGAGCTGCACGCCACTGTCACCACCCTTACTGACCTGCAGGGCCACTCTCCCTATGGCTGCTGACCTGCAGAGCCACTCTCCACACCCCTACAGACCAGCCAGGCCACTCGTCACATCCTGGTGGAGCTGCACGGCCACTGTCTCAACTCCTACTACCTGCACAGCCACTCTCCCTACCTCACTGACCTGCATGACCACTCTACCCACTGCTATGGATCAGCCTGGGCATTCATCCCACCCTGATGTACCAGCCAGGCCAGGCCACTCGTCCTACCCCCAGGAGACTGCACAGCCACTGTTCCCACCCTAAGGACCTGCACAGCCTCTCTCCCTACCCCTACCGACCTGCAGGGCCACCTCCACAGCTCCTACGGACCAGCCTGGCCACTCATCCCATCCCTGACGTACCAGCCCAACCACTCTACCCACCCCTACAGACCTGCACGGCCTCTCCCCACACCAGTGGAGTTGCACAGCCATTGTCCCCATCCCTACTGACCTGCACGGCCACTCTCCCTCACCACACTGACCTGCATGGGCACTTTCCTCACCCCTATGGATTAGCTCGCCACCATCCGAATTCCTCACATATCAACCAGACAGGCCACTGTCCCACTCCGGTGAGCTGCAGTCACCGTCCCTGCCCCTACTGACCTGTACAGCCACTGTCCCCACCCCGGTGGAGCTGCACAGCCATTGCCCCATCCCTACTGACCTGCACGACCACTCTCCACACTCCTACAGACCAGCCCGGCTACTCATCCCACCCTGACATACCAGCCAGGCCACTGCTCCACCCTGGTGCAGCTGCATGACCACTGTCCCCACCCTACTACCTGCTTGGCCACTCTCCTATCCCTACTGACCTGCACGGCCACTCCACACCCCTCACAGACCAACCCAGCCACTCATCCCATCCCAATGTACCAGCCTGGCCACTCTCCCCACCTCTACGGACCTGCACGGCCACTGTTCCTTCCCTGATGGAGCTGCACATCTACTGTCCCCACCCCTATGGCCTGTATGGAAAATCTTCCCACCCCATGGACCTGTATGGCCACTCTCCACCCCTACTGACTTTTAACAGCCACTCTCCACACCACTACGGAGCAGCCTAGCCACTCATCCCACCCTCGATGTACCAGCCAGACCACTCATTCCCACCCTGGTGGAAGCTTCATGGCCTCAGTCACCACCCATACTGACCTGCACGGCCACTCATCCACACCACTACGGACTAGCCCGCCACTCTCATCCCACCCGGAGGTACCGCCAACAACTTTCCCCACCCCTATGGACCTGCACTGCCACTGTCCCCACCCCGATGAAGCTGCATAGCCACTGTCCCCACTCCCAATGTACCCTGCATGGCCACTCTGCCCCACCCCTATGGACCTGCACTGCCACTCTCCCCATCGCTACTGACCTACACAGCCATGATCCACACCTGTGCTGGACCAGCCAGGTCACCTCATCCCACCTCTGACGTACCAGCCAGGCAACTTGTCTCACCCCAGCATACCAGCCCGGCCACTTATCCCACCCTGATGCACCAGCCAGGCAAGGCCACTCATCCCACCCTGACAGACAAGCCTGGCAGCTTCCCACCCAGATGGAGCTCCACACTACCACCACTTCCCATCTCACCCTGATGGATCAGACGCCCCGCCTCCAGTGACATGGCCAGCAAAGGCCACCCCAACACAGACAGTAACCATCACCAGCTGATGTCCAGAGAACCCTCCCAAACATGGACAAGATCCCCCAGCTCAGAGTCAGCAAACCCCTAGAGACACAGCCAGAACTCCCCATGACATGGCCAGAACCTCCTCCTGAGACATGGCCAGAATACCTCCCAAGACACGGCCAGAATCCCACCCCCAGATATGGCCAGAACCCCTCCTCGAAACACAACACCTCCTCCCCAGACAAAGCCAACACCACACCAAACCATCAAACTCCCCAAACAAATGGACAGGAACCACCCCTTCTCACAGCTATCTAAGGGCACAGAGTGGGGCAACATAAGAGAGTGCACACACTGGGGAGCAGGAGGAGGGCACCCACTTGGGGCAGCAGAAGGGGCACACTGGATGCAGTAGAAGGGGCACACACTGGAGAAGACCACACACTGGGGCAGCAAACACCAATAGAAGGGATTTTTTTTCCACACTGGGGCAGCAAGCAATAATGCGGCAGTCCCATGGTACTAACGCCAGCATTCTCCCAACTCGAATCATCTTTCAACAGCACCGGTCGGCATCGATAGTATTTATGGATGGTCGTGACTTACCTCAATAGGAACTATGACCAGAAAATGGACACGCCACTGAGCAGCTGCAGCACAGAATTTGGTCTGCACCACCACAACAGACTCAGGCAACAGGCAACTAGGGTCGATATAGGGCCTGGTCAGGGACAAATGTGGACTAAACCCACAAGAGGTTCGTGTGCACCACCATCGTGGAGCTTCAGGAATGGGAGCACAGTCATTCAACAAAGACTCAGGGCCTGGACATACATACTTTCAGACTAAAGGAGCAGAAAGCAATGGAGAACAGCATATAGGTGTCTTGTCTTCATTTAGTGTAAACAGGGCCTTCCTGAACTATGGCATTGAGTTCAAGGTGGGCCCCTGTTTACATAAATACAAGACGACAACAATATACACAAAAAAACAGCAGGGTATATTACTTCTTTTGCATAGAAGCAGGTCAAAATGAGTAGATTAAACACTGAACAGGCGCATGAGCAGAAACAGATCAGCGTTATTCGAGCAGCAACAAACATGGCAGAGTGAGAAAGATGAGGCAACAATGCTATTTAAAGGACTGTGTTCTCAGAGTCAGTGAGAATAAACACCATTTTGCCACGCTGTTTTCCACTGACCAATCACAATTCCACTTTTCCATCCATATCACTGCATATGCGGTAAAACCAGTGCCCTGTTTAATATTGTGGTGCTCACTGGGAAGGTGATGTGCCCTGCTACTCTGTCAGTATGTGTGATGGTGTATTTTGCTTTTCAGTTTACTGTGCTTTTGCTTCCAAAGCTGTTCATGAATTATGGTATCTGCAGTGCTGGCTGTTGTTTGTGAAGCAGTGGTTGCATGTTGTGTGTGCAACATCCTCATCTACCATAATATGTGTGGTTGGGCATGGCCTTGGCACTGCTGCGCTGGGATATGTGTACAGGCTGTGCACCCGTGGGACCAACATGGGCCCCTTTGGACATTGTCCATGCCCCAACCATTTCCATTATACCATGGTTTGTGTATTCCTGCTGCTCACAGCTCTGTGGGGTGACATGCAGTATCTTGCCGTGTTGCACACAGTGTTTCATGTGCAGCAGGCCCTGTCAACCGCTAGTGCTCATCTGCTGTGTGCTGCC
The DNA here is from genome assembly GCA_016271365.2 of Neoceratodus forsteri. NCBI lineage: Eukaryota > Metazoa > Chordata > Ceratodontiformes > Ceratodontidae > Neoceratodus > Neoceratodus forsteri. The sequence goes on along the minus strand of CM028132.1, from coordinate 1,057,707,675 downwards.
ACCACATTTGTTCTTACTTCTGCACCCCACCTTTCACACATGACCTTCTGTACCTGCATTGTGGCCTGCTGTTCCTACTCATAGTTGTGTGCTGCATCTCTTGACATGTGCTGCATCTCAGGACCTGTCACTGTATCCTGACACAGCTGCATGGCCCAATGCCTTCCAGTGGTCAACCCTAGGTAATGCTGATGGTGGTTCACCCCTTGCCCCTCTCTTTTGGGGTTGCTCTGCCATGTGGGCTTTGCCAGTAATCCCCTCACTGTGACTCCCATCTGCCATTTTCAGTGGCCTGCACCTGTCATGCACCTGTCAGCCTGGCCCACAGTGCACACTTGCTAGATGCCATTACATGGGGGCCACCCGCCTATGCATGTCTACCTCATGTTGTGCAGGTCAGGATGTCCTGCTTTGCCTCCAGGTACCTTTGTCTATCTTTCCAATGGTGGCATTTGTCCTGTGGATCTTGTCATGCACGTGATCCATGGGCACAGGACCTCTGTGTCACGGCACACAGTGCCACTGACTCTGGCTGGTGAACACGCAGCATCCCAGCCACACATCACATGGGTATTGAGGGGTTTGGGTTTGTTGTCCTTGCACATATCCACACAGTGACTGCTTCAGTACTGATTTCATCCTTTATTTCCACCTAGGTCCCTTCAAGAGGATGCAACAGAATGCAGAAGGGCATGACAGGCCAGGATGTAACTCGATCATCAGTGGCAGGGCTGGTACTGCTGGTGGCAGATGGTGTCCTGGAGGTGCAGAACATGCAGAGGAGGATCCTGTCCACCATTGCGGACATGGCTGACACACTGCATGGGATACTGCAGTGACTTCCACTCCCCCCACCACAAGCATCTTAGTGCCCCACCGCATCCTATTTGGCCCACCTACTTTTGTCCCCACCTTTCAACCCCTCACATGCCTTCTCCCATTGTATATATAGTTACCCCTCCACCCGGCATTTAGTGTTGCAACTCTTCTTTACAAACCTATCCCCTTTTGTATATTGTTTTTGCATTGTGAGGTATTTTTATATTTCATGCTGCTATTTCTGGTTTTTCAGTAAATATTTCTTAAATTTACCTTATTCTGTGTCCTGTGTATCTTATTTTCATCTCTGCTTTGCTTCCTTGTGGGTGTCCATTGTTCCACCCACCACCAGTGTGGGTCCAGCGAGGGGTGGGGACCCATTGCATCTCTCCATGCCATCTGTAGCCCTCCATGGATGGACACCTCTGTGTCATTGTGTGTCCACAACAATGGGTTGCTGTATGTGTTCAGGACTGCCATCCGGCTGTTCCCTTGGATGACACAGGTCTCATCCTTGCAGTCTCTGCATTGCAACCTGTGGAACAACTTCTTCCCTGCCCTTTTGGCAGGTCCACATCTATCACCAGCTGTGCCCAACACCTGGTGCCCACCTGGGTGTGCTATGTGCTGCCTTCTGCTGTAGTTATGTCTTGGTGGGCCTGCCAGACATGTCCCATCTGGGTGGACATGTGCAGCATGTGCATGCCAAGCCATGTGGAAGCACTCTTTGCTGTTGCCCTTGTTGTGCTCCACTGACCTGCAGGCATTGCCCTATTGCACCATTGCATTACATAGTGCTATTCACAGGCCTGTGCAACTGTTTGCGGTGCATGACACTGCTCCATTGCACTTATGCTTAGCACCCTATTCACCATGTGTTTAGCACTGACTCTAACCCTTTGTGAATAGGACTGCATGTTGTTGCACAATCGCACTTCTAAGACGCAACGCAAATTTTGCGCAGTCACATTTCTTTGTGAATGTAGCCCCTGGTCTTTCTCAGGTAAATATATAGTAAAATGTGCACAAGAAGGACCTAGTACAACAGCTTGAAGCAGACATTTGGCATTGACAAATGTTCATTTACAGCTGATCTGGGAGGAGTGAAGTAAGGTGGAAATGGAGTGGAGTAAGAGACACAGTAGCTTCATAATGCTGCTTTGTGATACAGTCTAAGTATTGTAAAACAAACAAGTGTAAAACTTAAACTTTCTACTATATTTTATTATATAAATTGTGGCCATATATCATTCATTTAAATTGTATTGTGAGTCATGCTGCATAGCTGTGACCTCTGTTCACCAGAAAGGGCAAAGACAGTTGGATACAGCATTACACTACTGGAATCACAGAGGTGTTGGGATTGGTTGCAGCAATTACAGCATTTGGATGCTGTCTGTAATTCCACTGGTGTATTGGGGTGGGTGGAAGTGGGTTGCAGATGTACTCTGCTCCTGGAAGCAGAGTAGGTACATAGACCCCACACCCCACAATTAGGACAAGGAATGAACTGTATCTTTACAGGTACATGACCTGTACAGGTCCAGTGCAGGCCTACTCATTCTTTAGGGTTGGCTGGTGCAAGTGCTGCACAGGCACTGTACAGCACAGGCTGCCATTCAAACTGCAATGAAATCAGTGCCTGTTGAGACCATAATACTCCTGTAATGGGTTCATTAGCATGTACGCTTTCAGTCACATTAAGCATACTTTCAGGAAACTACATAAAATAAATGCATAAGCAACACATAAGGTGTGGAATGACTCATAAACCTCAAAAGCAAAGCTCTTGAGGTTTTTGTGAACATCACACAACAAAGGTGTGAAAAAAGAAAGGAAACATCATAAGCATACAATCTGCTATGTTTTATTTTTATAATAACTGGTGCAGTGACATAAGCACAAAAGACAACCAGCAGGACCCACATGAGTCAACTTTCCTGCTGTTGAACTGTAGAAAGGGAAAATGAAGCATGAGTACTCAAAGTGCAGTAATACCTACGTGTGATGACATACCAGGTTATTACAGCATTTGATCACACTGATAATCAGTGATAAACAAAGAAACATAGAGACTTCATTTGCCAGATGAAAAGGACTGGTTGGCCCATGTAATCTGCCTTATTTTTCCTTGCTATTTCTACAGCTTGGACCCTATTTGGTAACAGGTATCCTTCCATCCTCCCTTGCCTCTACCTGTTATGCCCATCTGCCTATCCCACATATGCTTGAAGCTCCCTACCGTTTCACTACCATCACTTCTCCTGGCAGGCTGTTCTAGGCATCCATCACCTTTTCTGTGAAGAAGTATTTTCTCACATCCCTTTGAACTCTCTCTGCCACCAAACTTCATTGCATGCCCCTGTGTTCTGATACTTCTCCTCCTCTGAAAGTGACCTCTCCTACACCTTGTTCACCCCCATGAGGTAATTATAGGTTTCAATCATGTCCCTTCTCGCTCTGCTCTCCTCCAGGGAGTACTTGTTGAGCTCCACAGTCTCTCCTTGTATTGTTTCTTGTACAACCCCCACACAATTTGGTAGCTCTCCTCTGAATAGCTTCCACCCTGTCAAAGTCCTTGCAGAGGTATGGCTTCCAGAATTGGATTTAGTACTCCAGGCAGTTCCATGTGATAATGGCAATCACAGAATAACAATCACCATTTGGCATGTGTACATCACCGAAAATGAATTTCCACAATGTCCACTCTCAGTAAACTGCAGGAGGGTGCCCAAGATCTATGGATTTGTTTTTATGCAGGGGGCTTCACCCCACACACCCTTACTAAAGGATTCTCAACTCCAGGGGATGCATGTTGGAGATACAAAACTTAAAAACAACAAAAATCAACCCTGAGCAAAAAGACAACTGCACCCAGAACTGAACCCAGCACCCTCCCAACCCAGCCTGTCACCAACCCACCATGCCACAGCCAGCACAGCAGCCCTCTCAGCACTACACCCAACAAATCCTCCCTCCCTCCCGCCCATTGCAAGGTGTGGTTCCCCTCCCCCACACATGTGTATGCATAGCGACATCCCGTCATTATATTTGCCTACCCCATCCGTCATCCCTGCCAGGTAGCCCTGTGCAGAGGCACTATGATTGAGTCACTCTTTTAAAAGCACTCAATTGCGGTTGCCATTGTACATGGGATACTCTCCAGGCATGGTCTCAGTGGTGAGTAATATAGTGGTAATGTTACCTCCTTTCTCCTGTCAAAAATCACCCTCCCTCCCTCCCTATGCACCCCAGCATCTAGCTAGCCTTGCTTACTGCTTTTTGCACTGCCCTGCCACCTTGAGGTAATCAGATATGATTACCCCAGGCCCCTCCCTTACTCGGTGACTGTAACTATCTCCCCATCTTATACATATCTCTCATGTTTCCTGCCCCAGGTGAATGACTTTACATTTTGCATTGAAACCCAACTGCCACACCCAAGATCACTCCTCTAGTTTCCCAAATCCTTTGCATTCTCTCCAACCTCTTGGGTGTCAACCCTGTTGCCAATTTTTGTGTTATCCACAAAGAAACACACCTTCCCTCTAGTTCTCAGCACTGACACTTATGATGACATTGAAGAGGAAAGACCCAGTACCAATCCCTGTGGTACTCTACTGGTCACTCTCCTATCCCCTAAGTTATTGACATTTACCACCACCCTCTGCCTTCCATTTTTCAGCCAGTTTCATACCCAGCTTACCACCTTCTTCCCAACCTCCAATTTGCTAACTTTCCTAATTAGCTTGTGTGGCACAGTGTCAAAGCGCCATATTAATGTCCAGATAGGCCACATCCACTGCCTTCCTCTGATCTACCACTTTAGTCACCCAGTCAAAGAAACATATGAGATTTGTTTGACATACCCTCGCTCATGAAACTGGACAGCCAGTGGTCCAGCAGCCCATTTGCCTCCTGGTATTCCATCAGTCTTTCCTTCAGCAGGGCTTCCTTTAATTTCTCCACCACTGATGTGAGACTGACTAGCCTGTAATTTGCTAGCCTCCTCCTTGTTGCCACTCTTGTGCAGATTGACCACACTGGCTCTTCTCCAATCCTCTGGAACTACCCCATCTCCAATGAGGTGCTGATTGTGTTGCCACAGGGAGGCTAGCACCATGCTCAGTTCTTTAAGTACACTTGTTGGATCCCATCTGACCCCATCACTTTATTTTCCTTTAGGGATTCCAATCCTTTCAGACTCTGTCCTCCACAAATGGAGTTCTGTCCACTCCCATGGCACCTGCTGATACATGTTGATCCATCCGTCCCCTTCACTGTGAAGACTGAGCAGAGGTGCTCATTTAAAATGTTTGCTTTTTTTCCTCTGCACAGCCCCCAACTTTCCTGATCCTCACTATCCCACCCCTTCATTTCCTCTTTTTACTCACATATCTGAAGGAATTTGTATCCCTTTTATGGCCTCCTTAGCTATCTTTCCTCTTTTGTGCTTTAGCTGCTGTCACCCTCCTTCCTGCCTCCCTTTGATAATCAAGGTATACCTCAATGTCCCCATCTATCCTGGTCTCCTTGTACTTCCTAAAAGCTGTTTTCTTTTTCTCCCTTACTGCCTGGGATATCTTCTTTAAGAACCATAGTGACCACTTCCTCCTCCATGTTATTTCCTTCAAACAGCTTGCCATTGCCTTAGATATTCCCTCCTGCCATAACACCCTCCACCTGCTGGTCCTGGTGGACTGCATCTGCCAGAGGCTCCAAGAACAATGCAAACAACAGAGGATAGGGGGCAGCCCTGGCGGGTTCCTCTACAAACTAGAAACATCCTGAATTAATGCTGCTTACCCTGACTTGGGCCTGTGAGGAGTATAAATTAGCAACAGTGTTTGGTAAGTTACTTTTTCTATTACTTATTACTTTTGGAAACTTGTTCCAGAAAGCTCTTAAGAGTTCACTAGCAAGGATGGAGAAGTGCTAAGAAAAGTAATACATCTTACAGTAACAATTACTTATGTCTTTTATACAGAAGTATTATATAATCTAATTGATTACATTTATTTGAAAGTAACTAGTAACTAATCTATTACTTTCAAATAAATGTCATCTGTTGTAGTTTTATCATTTTTGTATCGTTTTTGTATAAAAGAAATAAGTAACTAACTGTCAGGTGTATATACTTTTCTAGTACTTCTCATTCTTGCTAGTGACTGCACAGAGCTTCCGGCTCAAGTTTCTAAAAGAAATAGAAAGTAATAGAAAAAGTAACTTACCCAGCACTGATTAGCAAGTATTTCCAAAATTTATGGCCAAATTGCAACTCTCAATGGATTTTGTAAAAGTGCCAATTTACCCTATCAAAAGCCTTTTCGGCATCCATGGAGATGACCAGTTAGGGGCCCCTGTCCCCACTGCGCTGAGACAATATGAAGTAAATGCCTGACATTGTCTTGTATGTACCTACCTGCTATGAATCCTGTCTGATTGTGGTGTATTTATTTAGCTTTTGTTGACCGGTAAGTGCACTAGACAAATCCTGCCTATTTTCAGGCACGACACGGAAGAGGGGATACAGATGAATGCCAACTGACCTTGAACCAGATTAAGCTGTTGGTGGTATTTTTAGTGAATGAGGGAAATTTGACAGGACACCGGGAAATTCCCACTCTTTTCGATAAGTGCCATGGGATCTTTAACATCCACCTGAACTACCACCAATCCAGGCAGATGGGACCTCGGTTTAATGTCTCATCTGAAAGACGGCATCAGAAATGCAGCACCCTCTCATGCTGCATTACAGTGTCAGTACTAGGATATTAACCCAAGTGCCAGATGTGGAACTGAACCCATAGCCCTCTGATCTCCCGGCCTCAGAGGCGAGTGTGCTACCTACTGAGTCACTGACACTGCTGTATGATTCTCAGAGCCACCTTTGCAAATGGTCCACCAGTATCCCTGTTAAGATTTTTAGATCAATGTTGAGAAGTGAGATGGGGCAGTTGGAGCTACATACCTTTGGGTCTTTCCTTCATTGGGTAGGACTGAAACCAGTGTGAAACACCAGGATTCTAGGACATCCCCCTGTATGTGGTGATAACAGGCCAGAAGGGCTATGCCAAACTCCATGTAATATTTTATAAAATTCAGATGGTAAGCCATTTAGGCTTAGGGACTTTCAAGTTTTCAAATCTTTAATCTTTTTACGACCTCTTGGTGGAGATTGGGCTTTCCAGGAAGTCACGATCCTCCTGAGTAAGGGTTGGGAAGATCAGAGGGGACAGGAATGCCTCCGCAATTCCACCTCATGGCCAAAGTGGTCTTGGCTGTATAAGCATTTATAGTAGTTGGTGAATGCCCCACTATCAATGGAAGATCCTTCACCGACTTCCATCCCGTCCGGTGTCTTATACCCAGCACTGCTCTACTGGTAATTTGCTTTCTTAAGGCATGTGGTAGAAATTTGCCTGCCCTGTTATCTTCTGTGTAGAATACACACTGAGATCTCCTCATTGCCCCCTCCACCTGATAAGCTAACTGTTGTTTTACTTCCAGCTTCTTCTGTTGCCAGATCACCCTGTCCCTGTAGTGTAGAGTTAGTTTATGACTAAACTCGGCTTCTTTAAGTTCCTCCTGTAATTTCTTTAACACTTTGTTGTTGTCCACATGCTAAATGAAATAATGTGGTCCTTAGATACGCCTTTAGGGTGTCCCATTGCACAGATGAGGAAACTGAGTTAGGGTCATTGGATTCCAAAAAGGAGGTCACATGCCCAGATATGTCAGATTTAAAATCTACTGAGTTTAGTAGTCCCACATTCAACCTCCAGCTGGAATTTCAGGCTGTGGGTAGGAGGCAATGTCTAAGGAGGAGGGAGAGTGGTCAAACCATGACATTGGTAGGATATCACATCCCTTAACCATATACATTTTTTCTGTTGAAAGCAAGAACATATCTATGTGGAGTAGGTCCCATGTCTATGGGAAAAGAAAGTATAGTCTCTGTGTGGGGTGACATTCCCACAATGTATTTGCCAGTCCCACCTCCTCCACAAGCCTCTTCAGGAAGCTATTCTCATGTTTATTAATGGGTTGGTTCTTTATGTGTGCCCTGTTCCAGAAGGCCAAGACATCCTTATAAAATCTCTTCCAATAATATATAAAGGGTCCGAATCCAAATGTATCTAGTATCACTCTTCTTAAAATGTTTGGTTGTCTGTTGGGGCGTACAGATTTAATATAAACATTTAATACCAAAGAATAACATATGGATCTTTACGAAGTAGCCTCTGGGGGTCTGTGGTTTGGGAGATCACTTGAAACAGCAGGTTTTGTCTAATGAGGGTGGCTACTCTCACTATGGGGTGGAGGAACAGCTGGCAGCCACACTTCTCCCACCCAGGAGTGCTTCAGTTCTGAGTGCTCCTGAGCATTGAGGTGGGTCTCCTGCAATAGAGCAAGGTCTGCTCCATGTCTCCATGTCTCCTTAGTTCTTGTAAAATTCATGCATGTTTAATAAGTCCATTAAGACCTTTAACATTGTAAGACATAACACTTAACTCCATAAAAATAAGAAATCCAAATTCAATTTCCTCTATCTGACAATCCAGTATCTTCCCCTCCTCCTCCACAACCAGTTACAAGCAAGTAGTCCCCTTAATCAGGTTTCCCAGACAGGAAACTATATAACAGAACTGGGTGGATAAAACTAAAACCCAATAAAGGGCTTAAAACACTGCCCTTGCAACCACCGAGCTGTGTTAAAACTTCTAACAGTGCCACCATTTCCCACCTTTCATTTTTCTTGCTTAAGGGAGGGTGGTACAACTATCAATGGTTGTATCCAGCTGGAGCACATTTGAGCTGCAGTGTTAGATGTGTACCCAGCAGACAGCGTCAGACTGACCCAGACCAACCACAATGTTCTCCCTACCCCCAAACTGTCCCTCCTCATTCCATCCATAATATTTCAATAAATGAGACTTCATGTTAGACTGGTGTCTATTAAAGAAGGATAGACAGAAAATAACCCTGTGGCCAGATAAGTCCTCAAAATTTAACTAGGTATTCGGATGTCACTTCGCCCTCAGCCCTCTGCCCATCTATTTAGATGAAGACGCCCACCTTTAAAACCAGCTCAATTAAAAGTGATCAGTAAACTTCCTGTTCTTTCTTATTTTCGAAAGGAAAGATCTGCCTTAAACAAAAACAATGAAGTGAATGACAGAAGTCCCACTGCAGTCATTTAAGCAAAGCATATGGCTGTCTCTTTCCAGGGATTTTACATTAAACAAATCAGAAATCCAAAGAATAACCTCAGCAATATGGCTTAGGTAAACAGTTCTAGAAAAGGTCTTATGTTTAAAAGTCATGCATACCATATAACACAAAACCACTCCCAGGAGTGTAAACAACTGACCACGTAATCAAGACTCAGACAGCAATGCCAGAAGAAATCAGTCCTCCAGATCTCATTCTTCTTCAGGTATCCATGTGTTCTTGCTCAGCAGACTGCTGATCTGGTTTAGCTAAACAGTTCTTCCTCTTCCCTTGTTGTTACGCTGTGGCAACAAGTTTTTGAGAAAGGTGGTGATTTTGATTCAGAAGTTAGTTTCTCCAGGGAGAGGTTTTCTCCAGCTTTGCCTTTCCCAGGCTTGCCTTGGAGCGAGGCCCCCAAACAACTACCAGTGATGGTATTCCAGTTCTTTGACTGTGTCTGCATCAAGGATATCACTTAGAGTAAAGTCCCACTGTTGAAGGAATTTCACCGCCCTCGAAATGACAGGGAAGGCATGGGTTCCCGAATCGGTTGTAATTTTGAAAACAGCAGGATGGTCAAGGCGAAGCTTTCACCCCTTTTCCCATAGTTGTTTCAGTACTGGGAGCATTTTGTTCTGTGGTCCATTATGATGGGGCATAATCATGCTGGAAAAGCAGCCTGATATCTCCAAAGAGTATTTATTTTTTGCCCATGCTATGTTCAAGATGTGGTGCGTAGTCCAGAAGTGTGATAATGATGGACCTAGGGTGAGTTTTAGAGTCTGTTGATTTGGGCCCAAGGAGCGTGAGTGCGAATAAGATTCAGTGGGTAGTGGGGGTAGATTTAACAGTTCTTTAATTAGGCTCTCCATAAACGTACCATATCTCCCGATTCCATCTGTTTGGGGAGACTATAGATCCTGATGTTTGCACTCCACAAGTGATTCTCTAGGTCTTCCAGATTTTGATGGATCCATACCCTCTGTTGTGAAGCTGGAGGATTAAGTCATTATGCAGGTCTATAGTGGTAGACGCCACTGTGGCTTAATGTTCCAGGTCTGCAATTTTCCGATTGTGCTTTTTTGTTCAGAGCGGACCTCAGTAATCTCAGATTGGATCTTTTCTAATGCATCCCCAAGATGTTTTAGCTCCTTAAAGAGATTTTTGGAGGTAATGGTGAAAGCTGGCTCCTCATCCAAACTATTGTCTGCTGCTGACCGGAGCTATAGAGACGCTGAGCACCAAGGTGAGTTGCTGCCTGCATTTTGTGATTGGGTCAATTTGAATTTTTCTTCATTCTTAGCAGAGCCCACCGCAATTCCTTTAATCTGTAGTGAGTTAGAGACATTATTGAGTCTATGTGTCTTTGTTTTTCTCTGGTAGCCAGTTTAGGTGTAGGATGGAGGAAGATTAGAAGGCAACCTGGGGAGCTGTCAGCAATCTAGTCCACCATGCACACAGGCATCTCTAGTAGTCAGTGGCACTGTTTCTTGTAGTAGATGTGGCCATAATGCTCTAGTGTACATCTGGCAGATTAAAGTTCCCCTATAATCAATATCTGCCATGTGCCTGCCATTTGGACCCTGTCTCTAAGCCAACCCAAAGAATCTTGAGCTCTATCATGACCCTGTTGTGTTCTTGTATCTCTGTGGACTTTATGCCTTCCCTCACATATAAACAACCCCTTCCTCCCTGTTCTGTCCTTCTATAACATGGTATATTCCAAAATGGCCACATACAAGCTATGGCTTTTAGTGCATTTTATTCTGTTATGGACACCAGATCCAGGTCTGCCTTGATAATGGTAAGTAGTAGTAGTAGTAAGTAGTAAAATGTTTTAGTCATATAATCATATGAATTAGGATATACTCAACTCAGCCAAAGCTCATTTACAATGAGGTCCTATACAAGCAGTTTCACATTATATAAAAACTTTACATTAGAGAAACATACATACATGCAGTTTCACATTATATACAAACTTTATAGTAAAGAAACATACATATAACATGAAACAATATTAAAAATAATAAATATACAGCACTAATAACAACAATCCCTAACACTAATAACCTGCTGTCTAAACCATACCCTAATTTTTCGCCATGACCTAATATCATCTGGGATCTTATTCTATGCCATAGGGCCTCTAAAAAGACAGAATGCCTGCCAATCTCTAAATGATACCTAGGCACAACAAACTCAGGGGCATATGAGGCTCTCAATGAGCTTAATTTAGTTCATCGTGGGATTGCTGCATCAATATATAGGGCATGGTTCCCAATCAACATCTACACATAAAATCAAGTAAGTGCTCCTGCCTATGTTCAGATGGTCTCAGCCATTAAAGGTGGTTAAATAGGAAACACTTGTGAGTAAACCTATCAGTTTCAAGAATAAAATCTGGCTAATCTACCATAACATGCATCAATCCTATACAGATCAATTTTCTTAGCACTGGCATAAATAAAATCCTCATAATGTAAAGAGGGCAAAACCATTAAAAGTACTACTTTCTCCTAATTTCAGTGCTTTGACAATGTCTAACATGATACAAAGCACCCAGTTTTCTCCCTACACTAGTTACCACACTATGAATGTGAGCTGCCCAATTTAAAGACTCATGAAGCCACATTCCTAAATATTTATATGTTTGAGAAAGAACTGAAGGGGACAGGATCAGTTGTGTTCCAGGACAGTAACTGCTGCTGTTGTTTTCACGGGTTCTTGTGGATTTTACTTGGTAGGTTAGTTCTTTTCTTTCTTACTTCTAAGGTGCTAGCAGGGTATTGTTTTGGGGGCTGCTGGATGTTTGTAAACTGATTTGGTGGCTGTAAGTGGGGCTCATTTTGTGGATGTTTCACTGTGTAACAGGCTGCGCTGGTAGAGGCCTATTTCTTCTGATTTAAAACCTATTTGATGGGATTTGCTTGGGCCTGGTCTCTTTGGCTGCTGGGCTTGGAGGGAGACACAGGGCTGATACACTCTCTCGAGTCAGGTGTCTGCCCAGGACCCGCCTCCCAGAAGTCTGTGAATTTATAGGGGAACACCTGCCCTGCAATTGAGGAAAAGGCTGCAGGTGCAGCTCATGTAGTTCTAGCCACTGGGGGTTGGATTTAAAGGCTGGGAGAGAGGAGCTTAGGGAGTTGTTCATTTCCCTTATAAGTTTAATGTGTTGTACTGCACCTAGTAACAGGGTTACTGGTGTACAGTGGGACTGTCTCTAAGATTAGTGGGTGACCTGATTAGGCAGTAGGGGTATCTTGGACTAGGGGGAACCTGGTGGCTCACCCAAGGAAACCTATTTGGAAGGGGATGGAACCACACATCATTAGGGCCGGCATCTTTGGGAGGGTGGTGGGGTGCACAGTGTGCAGCAGCTATGATTCTGGACTGGGCTTGGAAGTTGGTGGTTGCCCAGTGTGCTACACAGCTAGCACAGCTTAGGGAGGAGGTTGTGGGGATTAGGAGAAAGCTGGGGAAGGGGGTGGTATGGTTGGGGAAGGGGCTGGGAATCTCACAGGGCTGCACCAAGCACTGGGGTGGGGGGCATAGGGAAAGGAGTGCAGGAGAATACTCAGGAGTCACATAGGGACCCTGGCAGAGGGGGTCCAAAAAGACACTACCAAGGAAGCAGGCAGGTAACTGGTGACCCCATAAAGGGGGACAGAGGGACAACATTCTCAGGGAAGTAGGCAGATGGCCAGGGCTGGACAGAAGGAAGCAAGGGGAGGTGGATCAGACTTACACTCAGTAACCGCCTAATTCTTCTTTCTTCTGCTCAAGGATGAGGGGGTGATGTAGCCAAGGACAGGGGTAGTTAGAGACAGAAAGGGGAGTGGGAGGAGGCAGGAGGCAGGGGCAAGATAGCAGGAAGAACAGGGGGACCTGGAATGCAGGAGAATGGGAGGAGCAGTGAATCAGAGCAGGAGGGAAGGGGAAGAGGGAGGAAAGCGCAAGGAGAAGGACCAGTTGGGAGGAAAGGTAAAGGAGAAGGACCAGAAGTACAAGGAGGATCCAGTAAAGGAGCTGAGGGTTTAGCCAGGGGACCACGACGAGCAAGGAGGAACTAAATGGAGACAGGAAGGAAGGGAGGATGAGCCAGGCTAGTTTAGCAGATGGGGAGAAGGACCAGTTGTGAGCAGTGAGGGGGAATTAGCAAGGTACAGAAGGATACTCAGGAGGAGGAGAGGCATAGGATTGGAGGGGAGGGGTGGCCATGGTAAATAAGGAGGGGTGGCATGTGGCACCCAGATAGGGGAGGAACAAGGAGCCAGCTGGGTGGAGGGGCCTGTAGAAAGGATGAGGGACATGGAAGGGGGAATGGAGGAAAAGGAGTGGTCATAGTGCTCCTGCTGGGGATTCATGATCAGGGGTATCAAATGGGATAGGGAGGGAGAAGCCTGGCCTGTTAGAACAAGATGCTTCCCTGGACTAACAGTGCACAGGGCTAAGCACGAGGTATATCAGCTGGCAAAGGATTGTGGGGGTTCCCAGACATACTGGTCCACCTGGGTACAAATGACATTGAGGGAAATAGCGAGCTAGAGATGCAGGCAAGATTCAGGAGCTCGCCAGGGTCTGTCATGACATAGGATGCACAGTTTCCTTCTCAGAAATCCTGCCAGTGCCAAGGGCTAGTGGGGAACACAAAAGGAAAATTAGGGAGATAAACCAGTGGCTCTGGGAGTGGTGTGAGGCCAAAGGGTATGGGTTGATGGGGATTGGGGAGACCTGGAGGATAAGGAGCTGTATGCTAGAGATAGACTACATCTCAATTTGGAGGGAGGGGAATCCTAAAGTTGAAAATAGAGGGTTAATTGGTGAAAAGTGGGGTTAAACTGTGAAGGGGGTGGGATGGGAGAAAAGGCTGTCAAGGGGTGCCGATAAAGGAGGGACTCTGTCTCCACTCCCGGGACCGGGAGGATTGCAGGAAAAGGCCAACTGGCAAAGTGCAGACCAGGAAAACAGAATCCCCATGGGAACATGAGCAGGGGAAATGGAACATAGGGAAAGGTGGAAGGTAGTCTCTGCTAAATGCCAGGAGCTTGGGCAATAAAATGCCTGAGCTCCAGGCGATGCTAACTGAGGGAGCAGTGATGGCAGCGGTCACTGAGACTTGGGCCACTGCAAGACATGACTGGGACCTGAACCTGAGGGTTACACTATGTTCAGGAAGGACAAGGGGAGGGAAGGGAGGAGGAGTAAATGATAGTCAAAACTGCATTGGCATAGGGGAGTAGAGGAGGCGGAGGGAACCGTGGAGGCGATTTGGGCCACCTTGATAACAAGGGGGGCAAGAGAGAAAAATAGGGGTGGTGTATAGACCCCTGCCCCTGGCGGAGGAGCTGGAGGACAGTCTGGGGCAGATGTTAGGGAGACACTGAAGACTGGGCAGAGGAACGTGATGGTGTAGGGGACTTAAACATGCCAGGAACAGACTGGGAGACTATGACATCCTCTGTGACCAGGGAACAGAGGTTGTTGGATGTCTTTCAAGACGCGCCCAACTCACAGCAGGTGAGGGAACCGACCAGGAGGCACGGGGGACTGGATGTGGTCCTGGCAGACAGTGACCAGATTGGGGGCCTGGAGGTAAGGGACCCATTGGCGGGAGTGACTGTGCCACAGTCTGGTTCTGCCTGACCTAGGAGGGGTAGAAGGCTGCACAAAGACGGAAGTAACCGACTTCAGGGGCCGGATTTAAGGAAATGGGAAGGATCCTTAAGGAGCATTTGGATGGGATTGTCAGACATGGACGCTGATAGTAAGTGGGAAATCATCAGGAGAGGGGTGCAGGATGCTACCAGCACCTGTGCAAGAGTAAGACGAAATGCGTAGGGCCCAAAACCCTGTTGGTGGACCAGGGAGGTCCAGGAGGTGGTGCGGGAAAGAAAGCAGCCTATAAGCAATCCAAGTGCTCAAGAAGGAAAGAGATCGAGGGAATATGAGCTGCTGGCTAGAAGGGCCACTAGAGTGTGAGGGCAGCCAAGGCAAGGAAGAAGAAGAACCTGGCCAGGGAAATTAGGAGAGGAACAAGGGATTCTTTAGATATATTGGGGAAAAACGAAGGTGAAGGGGCAGATTAGCAGGATTAAATCAGGGGAGAGATGGGCACAAGACCCAGGGAGCAGGCTGAGGTACTAATGAGTACTTCACCCTTAAGCCACCTCAGGAAAATGGGGTGCTGCATCATACATGGAGGAGACAGAGATACTGAGGAGGGGGGACCCCACCGATCGGGCAGGTCTGGGGAGAGGGGAGGCATCACTGGCAGGTGGGAGGGCTAAGCAGGAGGAAGAGGTACTGAAGTGGAAATCACAGCAGAGAGAGTGAGGAAGCCTCAGCCCCTTAAGACGGAGAAAGCACCTGGGCCGGATAAATTACATTCCAGAGTGCTGAAGGAACTTGCAGATGTCCTGCATGAAACCCATGGAGCTTTTCACCATCTCTGAGGACAGGGTGGTGCCCCAAGACTGGAAGGTGGCGATATAGTGCCCATCCATAAGGGGGATCAAGGAGGTGGCAGGAACTACAGGCCTGTCAGCCTGACATCGGTGGTGGGCAAGGTGATGGAGGGCACTGTCAAGGAGAGGCTAGGGGGACCTGGATAAGTCAGGGTGCCTGGACAATAGACAGCATGGATTCATCCTGGGGAAATCGTGTCAGACAAACCTGGTGGAGTTCTATGACTGGGTGACAAGTGCCTTGGACCTGGGTAGACCAGTGGATGTCCTCTTTCTAGACTTCAGCAAAGCATTTGACTCTGTTTCTCACGTGGGCCTGTTGGATAAGCTGGGAGAAATGGGGTGGGGAACCAGATGATCAGATGGATAGGCAATTGGCTCCAGGACCGGACCCAGAGGGTCGAGTTGGTGGGATAGTCTCATCCCAAGGAGGTCATTAGTGGGGTCCCACAGGGATCAGTCCATGCCCCCTTCTGTTCAACGCCACGTATCTGACATAAAGGACAGAATTCAGGAGTGAGATGAGTCTCTTTGCAGATGACTTGAAACTGGGGGTGGTGGTGGATGGGGAGGAGGGGAGGGTGGCCCTACAGGGGACCTGGAGGCTCTGGAAAGATGGTCTAGAAAGTGGAAGCTGAGGTTCAATGCAGGGAAATGCAAGGTACTCCACCTGGGGCCAGAAACCCAGGCCAATGTGTACACCCTGGGGGTGGAAATGCTACAAGTCTCGATGGCTGAGAGGGACCTGGGGTGGTGGTGGATGTCAAGATGAACAACTCTGAGACTTGTAGGAGGGCAGCAGCCAAGGCCAACAGGATGCTGGGATGCATTGCTAGGGGATCATCTCCAGAAGGAGGGAAGTGATACTCCTCTGTATAACTGCTTGGTGAGGTCACACCTTGAGTACTGCGTGCAGTTTTGGAGGCCACACTTAAAAGGGACATTAACCTCCTGGAGAGGGTCCAGAGGAGGGCAAACCAAAATGATTTGGGGCTTGGGGAACAGGACCTATGAGGAGAGGCTCGAAGAGCTAAATATGTACACATGGAAGAGAGAAGGGACCAGGGGACATGATAGAGGTCTTCAGGTACATGAAGAGGGTAAATAGGGGAGCAACAGTCAGGGTGCTTCTGAAGGAAGGAGGAAGGCCACTAGAGGGCATGAGTGGAAGCTGGAGGGGAAGATTCAGGGAGAAAGGAGGAGGTGCTACTTCACTGAGAGGGTGGTGGAGCCATGGAATGCATTGCCTGGGGGCTGGTGGAGGCAGAGACAGTGGAGGGGTTCAAGAGGGGTGGGACAGGTACAGGGGAAGGGTTCAGGAAGCAAAATCCAATGCAGCAAGAATATCCGAACTGGGAAGGAGAAGCCAGAGAAGGTGAGGGGATAGCAAGGTCAGCGCCCAGGTGGGGGCTGACCAAACGAGCAGACACGAAAGACCGTTAGGCCTATTCTGCTGGCATTTTAGTATGTCAGTATGAGTTTGATGGATCGGGCTCCTTCCAAAGTATACATTTTTAATGTCAAGTCTTCCTGAACTAAAGAAGAAGGAGAAAATAAAATTGTCTGTGTTTTTGGAATTCAAAAGCAAATCCTCTCCTCAGAAAACTCTGCAGTTCATCAAATGCTTTCTGGAGCTTTTTGAACTCCATTTACTAGACAATCCGATGTATAAATAATCATATCCTCAGCATACAAAATGATAACGACTAGATGAGTCTGAAAACTTGAACCATTTACATAAATATTAAACAATATTGGACTAAAATTGTGCCCTGGGGACCTCAATCCAACTACCACACCACTTAATGTCCAATCACCCAATGTAAGTGACTGAGTTCTTTCAGGTGCGAGATTGCTGACCGTCAAAGCTTTAAAGTAGCATTAAAACATTTCTTTTAGCCTAGCATAAAATGATTTTTAAATGTCGCTGTCGTGAATTTTAATTAATACATGTTTTTAATTATTTATTTATTATGTTATGTACAGGCGCCTTGGCTTTAGAAAGGCACTTTTTTTACAAATAAAGTTTGATTGATTGATTTGATTTGATTTTCTGTCAAATAGGAATGTAGCCATTGCAGACTATATCCCACAAACCCCATAGAGGCGCTCTGGATAGGAGGACCCCATGGTTCATTGAATTGAAAGCTTTTGATAAATCAACAAAAATTGCACCATCCTCCCATCCAGAGCAGCTGGTAAATCCCCAGTAATCTTAACAAAGGCTGCCATGGTACTAAAGGCTTTCCTAAACCCTGACTGCATACTGTTTAAAAGACCCTCTGTTTCTAACTATCCAGAAATCTGGGCAGCAACAATCTTTTCAAAAATCTTTGAGGCCTAGGATAAAAAGAAATCGAACAATAGTTGCCAAAATACATTTTAACCCTCTCCTTGAAAATTGGGACTACTTTTGATTGTTTCCATGCTTTAGGAAATACCACTGACTTAATAGAAAAAATTAAATAAATATGCCAGTGGGAAGCAATCTCTTAAGAGGCAAACTTTAATAAGTTAGAGGAATACCATCCAGACCAATTGCTTTTGACGTGTTCAGTTTCAATAACTCCACCAGAGCATTGTGTGACGAGATCTCCATAAAGGCAAATTTAGGACCAGTGTCTCCCTTCACACTTAATTGATCTAAATATATCCCCTGTGTACACTTTGAACCAATTTCACTAAAGAACTCATTAAATTTGTCCACCACTAATTGTGACAGCTGTGTTGGATGACCCCCAGTTGTAAACACATTAGGAACCATTGTACCTTGGCCTTTCATGAGAAGGTTTACTGTACATCAAAATCTTTAGGCTTGTCTAAACATTTTGAATCTAGAAGCCTCCTATAATCGTTTTGTTTAGTAGACCTTACTACTTTTACATAAAGATTATGTAACCTTTACAGATGTCCCAATCTGATTTTTTCCCATTTTCTTTGCTTTAACCCAGGCTTGATTTCTAGCGTATTTTTATTTCCTTAAGTCATTAAAGAACCACTTGGCATTTTCTGTTTCAATTGCCTAAATTTAATTGGTGCATGTCTATTACATACTTGTAAGAATTCTGCTGAAAATAATCCCAAGCATCCTCCACCGTGGGTATTAATGTTAATTGATCCCAATCAATGTTACACACATCCTGCATAAAGTTTATGTAATCAAATGTTTTAAAACTATGCCAAGTTGATCGCTTGTTACCTGTAGGCTTGTTAAGTTTTTCCTAATACAAAAATGAACTGATGATCAGATACTGAATCAGGCAAAACCCACTGGAGGATATGTTGTCCACAGAATTAGTAAATATTAAATGCAACAATGTGGAAGAATCTGGGGTTTCGTGTTTATTCTAGTAGAATCATAAATTAGTTGAACCATACTCAAATATACTGTACCTGTAAATCAACTAGTGGATGAGAATCTTTAATACAGCCCAATTAGTATTAAAATCACCTGCCATGAGAATTTCCTGGGTAGTGTTGAACTCTAATAGTAAATCCTGGAGGTGATTAAAACTGTGTAATCAGTTTTGGGAGTATAAATCCCCAAAATTAACATTCTTTTATGAAAAGGAACACTCAATTCCAAGGCCAGAACCTCTAATTAATTCAAGTCCCTACTAATTTTAACAAGTGCTAAAGGTAGGTCAGATTTCCATAAATCAAAATACCACCATCTCACTTATTATGGTTGCCTCCAGGTCAGGAATTTTTGTTTCTTAGGCTCCTTGCACTGGTGCACTGGCACTGCGCTATTTTGTCCATCCCTGCCCCCACCTTTCCCTCACTTTCCTATTCCATTCTTCACCCTTCACTTGTCCTGGTACTGTCCTCACCTTTTCATTTCCCTCAACCCACCCTCCTTATCACTTCCTTCAGCCTCAGAACCACTTCATTTCCATCCTGTACCTCCTTGTCATTACATTCCTCTAGCTCTGGAGAATATATTTCCCCTGGGCTTTCCTCTCTGCTCTTCCATTTTCTGTGTGGGGGGGCACAGCATTCCTGCCTCAAATGTTTTTTTCCGCTCTTCACTTAGTTCATTTGAATGTCCATCAAAGTTTCATTTAAACCATCAACCCAGGATTGTCATTCCCTCTGTATGGAAGGAGGCCATCTCCTTTACAGGACTCCATACCCAAAGGTAGGACCCAGTCCCCTATGAACCCCAAACCCTCCTCCCTGCACCATGCCTTCAACCAATTGTTGGAAGACTCTGGTGCAGTGATCCCTAGCCTTCCCTGGCTGTATACAGGTAGTACCTCAGTGAAGCCCACTGTGTGAGCTACCTGATTCAGGCACCTCCCAGGTCACTTAACCTATCCTGCACCACTTCTGCTGTGTCCTTGCCAGTTCATTAATCCACAGATGGACAATGATATCCAGTCCCCCTCCTGCCCCACCCCTTGCAATCCTAAGGATCTACCTCCTTCCTTCCATAGCTTGTGCCAGGTAGGCACCTCACTTTCCTCTTTTCCTACCATTCTGTTCCCTGAACTACTTACTAATCATTGTGTCCCCACCAGAAGTTGCTTCCTCTTCCACTGGGGTCCTCTGTCTCCCACTTTGGAGCCTTCCATATGGAAGACCCTCATATCCCCCTTGGCTACTTCCATGGGTGCCTCTTTTGGCTGTCTCACCCCACCAGATATAAACGAGGTCACCAGTTATTATAGGTGAATTACAGGCACCCTTTTACAGACATAATGCAGGAATAGTACAGGTACTGTGTGAGACAAGTACTTATACAAGCAAAGAATGGGCAGTGTGCAGACATTGACCAGTACTGCAGTTCTGACCATGGCACTCCTGCATGTATGGAAACATTAATTTTCTAAGTCCCAGCCAGTCCTAAGCAGTATTCTGAACATTAAACATTTTAGTTTCCAACAGTCATTATATATTTCAAGCTAGTAATAGGCACTTAAAACATACTTTTGCAAAACAGTCCTTGACCATCATCCAGACTGCTGTGAAAACTGTTGGCTTAGCCTTCTGATTTGCACTTTCTTATGTTTTATTTTTATGGCTGCATGGGCAGAGCCATGCTAACGTATTGCAGTGATGTAGGAGAGAGAAGGGACTATGGTTGCAGATGACCGTATTCTTAGACTGTTTTCATCCACTGAGTGCTTCATCTGGAACTACATCCCATATCTCTGCCTCTTGCACATTGATTACAGTGCTGTTCCTTTGTCTGTTCCCCCCACCCTGGCCAGAACCTAACAGCACTATTTCCTTCCTTTCTAGCAGTGGCTCTTATGTGATGACTGTGTTGAGTGAGCACTGTGTACTGCATGCATTTCAAAGGAATTCCAGGGGTTCAACAGCAGTAGGGCAAGCAGCCTTTGACGTTAGAGCCACAGGCAGTTCATATCCATCATTTTACATATGAGCGTGCAAAAATGCCAGCAGAACAGGCCTCTCGGTCTATTGAGTCTGGTCGATTGTGCAGCTAGCCCTCAGTTTGCAGCTGCCTGCCCACCACTCGCCTTTTCATCAATACCCCTCCCTTACTCTATACCAACCCTCTTAGAACTGTCTATCATGCTACAGCTACTACTTCCTCAGGCAGAGTATTCCACTTGTCCACCACTCTCTCTGTGAAAAATGCCTCCTGACTTCCCTCCTGAATCTTCCCCTCCAATCTCAACTGGTGACTCATGTGACTCCCCCTCCCACAATCTGGAAAATCCCATCTGAACAAGTCTTGTTGATCCTCTTTAAGTATTTGAAGGTTTTGATCATGTTCCGTCTATCCTCATCTCCTTCATGGAATACATGTTCAGCTCACACAGCCCTCCTCATAGGAGTATCCCTCTAATCCTTGGATCATCTTTGTCACTGTCCTCTGTATACCCTCAATAATTTGATGTCCTTCTTCAGGAACTGGTGTCAGTACTGCACACAGTATTCCAGGTGCGGCCTGACCAGTGATCTGTTTAGGTGCAAGATCACCTCTTTATTTCTGGAGAGATTCGCTAATTATACACCCGGCATCTTGTTGACTTTTGCTGCTGCTTTCCTGCACTGTGCTGAGTTGCTCATATTCCCGTTATAAGCACCCCAATATCCTTCTCCTCCTCCTCCTCTGTGCATTCAAGCTGTACCCCCAGCTGGTATCTTGTTGGCTGCTTTTAGCCCTGAAGTGCAATACCTTGCACTTCTTGGTAATAAACCCCAATTGCCATGCATCAAACCACTCCTGTAGTTTGGTCAGGTCCTCAGCAGCGCTCTCCACCCTTCGCTGTCATCTACCACCACTCCCATCTTTGTGTCATCTGCAAAGAGATTGATCTTACTCCAGACCCTGTAGGAAATATCAGCTATATATATATCCCGAACAGCACCATTCCCAACACAGATCTCCACTAACACCCACTTGTCACATCCCTCGGTGATGAGGCTCACCACCTCCACCACCCTTTGCTGCCTTCCCTCAGCCAATTGGTGATCCAATTAACGATCTTTGTTCCCACACCTGCATATTCCAGCTTCCCCCAACCTCCCATGCAGCATGGAATCAACGGCCTTGCTGAAATCCAAATGCAGAACATCCACTGCAAGGCCTTGGTCCAGTTCCTTGTTACCCAGTCATAGTGCTCAATCAGGTTTGTCTGGCAGGATCTACCTGAGAAAACCTGTGCTGCTGACCATCCTGAAGGCCAGGATTTTCTTTCCTTCTCTGGCTAACATCTGCAAGTCCTGTCTGCTTTTATGTAAACACTTTCAGGTCTGATCTAATAAAAGCATTCTATCAGCTTGTTTCATGCAAAGGTAACTGCTAAGATGTTTTCAGTTAGGCTGCATGTATTGAATCCAACTGCTTGTACATATATGATTATATATAGGATTGTTTTTGATTTGTTCCTCCTTATATTCAGATAGTCCTTTGCAGCTTTTGTAGGCTGAAGACCTTGGGTCTGATTCTACAAAAGAGTTACATTGGCACAGGTGCTTGCACCAAAAAGTGTCATAAGTAGCACCTTGCGCCAAAGCGTTATGTCAATGGGATTCTACAATGCGACTTGCAACATAAAGCAATCCCAATGCACCAGACCTCACTTACACCACCCTTGTAATGTGTATGTCTCACATGTCACAAGGGAGGTATGTGCCATGGCGGGGCTGCCACTTGGGATTCAGAATGCTCTGCCACAGCCACGGGAATGGTCGTAAGTTACACCTGCTAATAGATAGTATAACTACACTTGCACCATTCCCACTGTGAGTAACACCCCAGAGAACGTGGGAAGGGAGCATGGCAGTGACAGGGATGGCCATGCCCTCTGACCAGTGGACCTGGCACCCATAGGGGTGTGTTCATGGTGCCATACACACACACAACAGCACACATATGCACAGTGTGGTACTGTACAGTACAGCATGTGCATATGTGTACTGTTGTGTGTGACATGGTATGACACACTAATGGGTTGTAAGTACCACCGTCGGTGGAGGGCATGGCCATTCCCCATATCACTGCCATGGCTCCCTCTTGCGTGTAGCCTATGCCCTATGCTGCCCCCTGTATGTGAGCCATTTCCCCCTCCTGGCCCATATAGTGTTGCATTAGGTGGGGGCATGCCCAGATAGGTCTGTCCAATGTGCGGTTTGCACCGTTTGATTAGCACACCTGTGGAGTTACAGCAAACCTGTACTCCTCGGCGCAGGGACTCTGATTATACCAGAATCAGGCACAGGGTCCCTGGTGCAATTTTTGTTTGCCGAACTCCCTTTGTTGGAAGTTGCATCTGGCTGATCGCCTGTTGTAGAATCGGGCCCCTTGTGTTTAAGAATCTCTGGTGCTGAGCATTCTGTTTTAGCTGTACAATTCTACTGGTCAGTGAAAGCACCTCCTCCCCTCCTCATTGACATTCTCATGACAGCTACTGTACTTTCTAGTTGATCACAGAAGTCAAAGAGTCACAAAGCAGAAAGGTCTACAATCAAAGACCTAAGAAAACAATTAGTTCTGTGAGATTTGTTTTAAATTCCCTTACTTAATCTTGCAAAGCGATGCACAGTGGTTTCTTGTGTGTGAGGACAACTCCTGGAGTGGGTGATGTTGCGGGGAGAGAGAATGGGGGAGAGCAGCCAGCAGTCTGCAGTTGATGAGGTTAACCCATTGTTAACCTGATGAAACATAGCACATAACAGGTTGCAAGTGATTTCCAAAGATGAGTATAGTGGTACAGAACAAAAAAAGGTTGCAGATTGTAAGGAACATCCTTGGCTACATGTCATTAGTGTGTAGACAATGTCCGTGTTATTAAAAACAAAACTAACTAAAAACACAAAAATAAATAAATAACTAAAATCCCATAATGTACTGTAGATAACTCAACGCTGATATACAGCTAGGTACCATCATAATACAATAACTTCATACACTATGCACCTGTCATAGATTACTGCTCACAGTGTTGGGAAGCTTTAAATATTATTGATAGGAAAAAAAATGAATGCATTCGAGAGGAAGGCAACATGAACAATCAATGGTTTGGAAGATAAGACATATGAGGAACATTTAAAACTCTCAGACTAAATACTCTGCACAACAAGTGTTTTGGGGGTTTGTTAATGACGTAAAAATCATTAACAAGGATGATCTTCTGAAAGGATTTAATTTAAATTTTAGAATGAAACAAAAGTAAGTGGACATGAAAATCACATTTAAAACAAGCAAGCAGAAGATATGTTACACACAAAGGATAATAAGCATTTAGAATAATCTGCCTTCTGAAGTAGCAAACAGCAGGAATTTCTCTGAGTATAAGAATAAATTAGACAAATTCTTGGAAAAGAAGGGTTTAGAGGGTAACTATAACTAAACAAGGGACAGCTCATATGGGCATCATGCCTTCTACTGTCTCTAAAATTCAAAGTGAATCATGGTGTCACCACTGTATGAGTAGTATATTGCTTCACACATGTTCCCCTTGGTTTTCCCTTGCTTAATGCATATATTATTGCTCATCTGATTATCATGTATCTGCAGCATAGTACAACATGAATTATGTGTGCCACAGTTTACAGTATGGACATTACACATATTAATAAACTTTTAAACTGTATTCATTTGAAGCACATAACCTGTCATACATACAATCATAGAAACTGAGGGCAGATACAATGACTGACCCCATCTACTCTGCCCATTTTAATTATGGTCACATCTATTGCAGACCCTACTTGATCTACAGCACAGTCTCTTACACCCTCTTCCTTCCTTTTAGAATTCCCTTTGCCTATTCCAGGTATTTTTGAAACCTACCACTGCTTTTACCACCACTGCCTCTGATGGAAGGTTGTTCCATGAATCCACCACCATTTCTGTTAAAAGTACTGCCTCACACCTTTCCTGAAACTACCCCTTCCAGCTTCATATCATGACCACTTATTATAGAACACCTTTTTTCTGAAACATATATCCCTCCTGTACCTTATTAACCCCAGAGAGATATTTAAAGATCATGTGCAATGGTTTTACATAATTTTAATAAAAGCTTGAAAAGCTGAATTCAAGTCCTGTGTCATGATTAGTGTTTCCTAAAATTTCATGCTGTTTGGTTTTGTGGTTTTCTTTAAATCAGCATTTGTTAACTTGCTCTACAGTGGCTGAAAACAGTGGAGTTATTTATTTCCTCTCAGTCAAGCTAGAGAGTGATGGCATCATTATGGTGTAGCTTGCTGTTTCAGATTCCCAATCAGAGCAGCACTCTGCAGAGTTAATGGTTTGCTAAGTTCTCCAGATTTCTTTCAAACCCAGCCCCTGGTTTGTGTTTAGATAGATCTGCTTAAAACTATCATTCTCTTCCTTTAAAAGCTGATCATTTCAGCTTGCTGAATTGAAGTAGTAGAAATCTTTCTATGTGAGAAATCAGCTTGTACAGTATGCATCACAGCTCTTTGTTTTTCTAATCAAAACTCAGATTTTTTTCTAAGTATTTAACACAGGGTTGTTTAATGAATATAAAATAAAACTAAATTTTGTTCATTCACTGAAACAGTTTGTCTTTGATGTAGCCTTCATAAATATATTTGTGCAGAAACATTTTTTTCACGTCAGATTGGCAAACAGGTGCCTGTTACACCTACTATTTCAAGCACAAGTACTGTCTGAACTCACAAATTTCAGTTCTTTGGTGGTTTCTGTGTGAAAATACATTGTGTATGTGTATATAACTAGAAACACTATATGGCATCGATGCAAGTGTCTCTGCCCCAAAGCTGAAGCAGCTGCAGCCTCTGCCACCAGTCCCCTGCCCCACAAGCCCCCTCTTCTGCTCCACATTAGAGGCTGCTGCACCTGATGCCCACTGTCTTCTCTTACACAGTCAGGGATTGTGCAACCTGCTGCCTCCATCCCTGCAAAAGAATCAGGGCTGCTGCACCTGCCACCCCTGCCTAAACAGTTAAGATTGCTGCACCCTGCTGCCCCTCTATAATACTGCAGCAGAGTGTGACAGGCACCTGTTTCTCAATCTGACATGAAGAAAAATGTTCTTACATGAATGTATTTGTGAAGGCTACATCAAAGACAAACTGTTTCTGTGACTGAACAAAATTTAGATTTATTTTATATTCATTAAACAGCCCTGTGTTCTATTTTCAGAAAAAATCAGTTTTGAATAGAAGGAACTAAAAGCTGTAATGCATACAAGCTGATTTCTCACATAGAAAGATTTCCACTGCTTCAAGTCAGCATTGAAACTGAAATGATAAGCTTTTTAAAGGAAAAGAATTTAGATTTAAGCTGATCTATCGAAACACAAACCAGAGACTGGGTTTGTAAGAACAACAAACATAAGGAAGCTCTGAACTCAAACCACAACATACACTGAGAAGTAAGGATGAAGTCTCAAAATGTATTCCTACAGCAAAGGTGCCCAGGACAAAACAAACACCCCTACATCCCCAGTGCTTCAGCCCAACACAAGATTCCTCAGGAATGCCTTGTGTTGGGCCAAAGTCTGGGGATGTGGTATTTTGTCCTGGGCACCTTGCTGTTGGAATACATTTTTGAGACTCTCCTTACTTCTCAGTGTATATTGTGGATGAGTGCAGAGCTCTCTTGTGTTTGTTGTTCTTTAGGGTTGGTAGCCTATGCTTTGCACCAGGAATTACTCCTGAGTGCACTTTAAATTATTTCAAAATGGGTTAGTAGGAAACCTGAAGAGCTCAGCAAACCATTAACTCTACAGAGTGCTGCTCCGATTGAATCTGAAACAGCAAGCTACTCCAAAATTATGTCATCGCTCTCTAACCTTGACTGAGTACAGAAATAACACCACTGTTTTCCAGCCACTATAGAGCAAATTAACAAATGCTGATTTAAAGTAAACAACAAAACCAAACAGCATGACATTTCAGGAAACACTTATCATGATACAGGTACTTGAATTTCAGCTTTTCAAGCTTTTATTAAAATATGTAAAAACCATCGCACATGATCTTTAAAGGTCTCTGTCATATTCCCTCTTTCCCTGCTGTCCTCCAGGATGTACATGATGAACTCTTTTGGCCTCTCCTCTTAGGGCTTCAGTGCAAACCTTGTACCATTTTGACTGCTGTTCTCTGGACCACCTCCACTCAGCCTATCTCTTTTCAGAGATGTAGTCTCCAGAACTGGACACAGTACTTCATGTGGGGTGATCGCATTGCCTATAGGAGCAATAGCCACCTCCTTCGTCCTGCTGGTGATGCCCCTACCATGCACCCCAGCATCCCACTTGGCCTCCCAACTGCCATGTCACATTACCTAGCCACCTTTAGGTCATCCAATATTATTACCCCAGATCTCTTTCTTGCTTGGTTATTGTCAGTATCACTCTCCCCATTTTGTACTCTGCCCTCAGATTTCTGTGGACCAAAGGCATTACTTTGCATGTTTTTCACATTAAAAACTAGCTGTTTGGTTACCCAGTCAAAGAATTCTATCAGATTTGTTTGGCATAACTTTCTTATTGTCTGTTAAATAAGTCTGTCAGAGGTGCAGCTAGTACCACCCTGAGCTCCTTCAGCACCCTTGGATGCATTCCCTCTGTTACCATAGTTTTGTCCACCTTCAGATTACTGAGTTAATTTTGGACTTTCTCCTCATAAAAGGGACTACTGTCCATTTCCCTCACGTCAAAGCCCCTGGGTGCTTTTCTGTTTTTCATATCGTCCCTTCTACTCTGAACACTGAGTAGTAGTATTTATTTAAGATGTCTGCCATTTCTTGGTCCCCTCTCCATACAGTCCATCTCCCTTTAACAGTACAATCCCTGCCTTTGACTTCTTTTCTCTAATACACCCCAAAAATATA
Organism: Neoceratodus forsteri; assembly: GCA_016271365.2. Classification (NCBI taxonomy): domain Eukaryota; kingdom Metazoa; phylum Chordata; order Ceratodontiformes; family Ceratodontidae; genus Neoceratodus; species Neoceratodus forsteri. Next base: position 1,057,679,865 of record CM028132.1, on the reverse strand, counting down.
TTGTTCCCTTTGATACTGTATGAGCTATTCTTTCCTCACTTTGCACTCCTTGTTGCTTTCCTTGATATGCTTCCCTCCTCCTCTGGACCTCTTTATACCATTTGAATTTTACTCTTTCAGCCTTTACTTTTTGCCAACTCTTTCAAGAACCATAGAGTCTCATCTTCCTTTAACTACTTGCTTGACACTGAGGTTTGTTGCCTTCACTATGTCCACTTTTAGTTTGGCTACACTTTTCCTCCACCCCTCAGGTTATCTCCTCCTGCCAGGTCATTCCTGAGGCACTGAACAATCTTTGTACCCTCAGCCCTTCTGAAGACCATGACCCTTGCCCTTATGTGGTTGGAGTCTGCTCCTGTGATTATGTTGAACTACACTGTATGGTGATCACTGCTCCTCAGATGGTTTCGAACCTTGATATCCACAATACTGTCCCTGTTAGTAAGAACCAGGTCCAGCATTGCCCCATAACAAGCAGGTTCACTCACTACTGCCTGAAGAACACCCATTGCAGGACGTCCCTGCTTTTAGCTGGTGCTGCAGCTGAAAGGCTCCAAACTACATCTGGAAGACTGAAGTCCTCCACCAGCAACACTACTCCTTTATGCCATTTTGCCATTTGCTTCTAACATTTATTTATGCAAGTCCTCCCTGTGTCAGAGGCCTATAAATCACTCCTGTTCAAACAGCGGCTCTGTTTCTCAACTGCAGAGTGACCCCCCTCCAAATTCCATGTGCCTCTCTTGCTTTTAAGTTTTCCTTCACATGAGCACCACTCCTCTCTTTTCTTCCCTACCCTGTCTCTTATGAACTTTATATAGCCTGGTATGACCATGTCCCAGACATAGCTGTCAGTACACTGTGATTCAGTAATGGCCACAATATCCAGGTCTGCCTCTGCCATGATGGCCTCTAGGTCTGGGATCTCATTTCCTAGACTCTAGCATTGTTTACATGGCCTTCCATATTTGTTAGCTCTTTTCTTACCACTTTCTCCTTTGATTTCTCCTTTCTTCCCCTTTCTCCATTGCTACTCCCCTGCTTCCTTGAATAACTTGTATCCTGGTGGGACTGTCTCCCTTTGAGATCTCCCTACTCTCTATCTCAACCTGTGGTAGTCCAATTTCTACCTCCCCTATTTTTACATCACCCACCTTGACTACATTAAATGCCCATCAAAGTAACATTTTAGCTATATACTGAGGGCTATAGTTCACTCCTGGATGGATGCAGGCCATTACCTTGGTATTGGCTCTTATCCTCCAGGTTGATCCACAGTCGCCATATTTCTCTCTCTCGCACCATTCCTTCTACCATTACTTGAAGGCCTTGTTGCAGAGCTCCCTCTCATTCTCCATATAGTACAAGATGAACTAGCTGGTCACATTTCAAACACATTTGAAACACAGGATCAATCACATAACTCTAAATTTACCAAAAATGTTGTTTATGCATGGACCTGACTACAGCACTTCAACTTTATGTTTAAGACCATGGCATGCCCTCATCAAGTTAATGCATTAGCAGCTGTAGTGCCTCTGACCAGAGTTTGTTTCTAATAACTGGTGTAGGGACATAAGCACAAAAACAACAACCAGGAAGATCCACACAAGTCAAGAGTCCTACTGTTGAACTGTTGAAAGGGAATGTAAGCATGAGCACTCCAAACACTGTAATATCTAGGTAGGATGCTGTACTCAGTTATGGTATGCCCCCGACAGCGGCGCCAACACAGCGACCAACATACCTGTCGACAAAATTGACAGTTTGCCGACAGGTCACTGTATTGGTGTGCCTGATACGGGGCACACTGTCTCGGTCCTGCACCTGCTCCCGAAATAACTCTATTATACAGGGGTTATGGGGCAGAGCCCCAGCATGGGGTGTTTGGGGGATGAAGCCCCGATGAATAAATGTACTGGGAGATAATCTGGATTTATGTCGACTCGCAACTTGCAGTCAACATAAATCTTGTCAATGTGATGCTGGTCAACAAAGGTGTTGTGGAACCAGCATCAGAGCCCCCAGTTATTATGGTATTTGATCACACTGATAATGTGATAAAGGGGTTCACAAGTTATTGTGGGCAAATTACTGGGACCCTTTTACAGGCATAATGCACTCATACTGCAGGTACAAGATATGTACTTATATAAGCAATGAACAGGCAGTTTGCAGGCATTGGACAGAATTACAGTTTTGATATGGGCACTCTGCATTTATAGAAAGATTAACTTTACTCATCCCAGCCCAGTCCTAAGCTATATTCTTAGCCTTAAATATCTTTGTTTACAACAGTCATTAAATAATTGAAGCTAGTCATAAACAGCAAAGCATAGTGCCACAAAACAGTCCTTAAACATAATCAGGATGTCTATGAAAACTGCGGCATTAGCCTTCTAATTTGCATCGCATTTAAATTTTTCATTAGCTGGGCAGACTAACTTAAGGATTGTAACTGTGAAGGCTATCATGATGGGCATGTATAATACAACTGACTGTTAAAATGACTAAACAGTTTGACTGTCAATTTTATTCTGTTAAACTGTTGTGGTTTAAACTGTCTAACTGCTATTGCAAGGTTAAGCAAATGCCTTTCATTTTGATAGGGGAAGCTCACTGAACTGAGAAGTGGCAGGTCCATATTGGTTGTCTGAACTCCATCCCACAGCAGGGAGGTTATATAGTAGTGGGGCCATTCAGTATAGCATATAATAAGTCAGTAAAGCGCATCAAAGTGAGGAGTTTCAGTTTAGTGTGGGTCACCAAAGCCACAGTTCCCATCAGTAATGTTTCTGGCCTTAGTCATAGAGTCCTACCATCAAGAGTGAAGAATCAGGCTGCTATTGCTGGCTGGCAAATGGCTGTATATGTGAGACATACCCTGGAAGCTTAATCCTAGGGTTATGGGTATATTCTGTTCATAACTGATATCTTCCAAGAGAATTCTGTAGCTATTACAACAGGGACCACTGGAACATCTCTTAAGTAGAGTCTCTATAAAGCTCAAAATGCTGTTTTCTATTAACTGTTGCTAATGCCTGAAATGGTGCATTAATTATGTGTGTGTGTGTGTGTGTGTGTGTGTGTGTGTGTGTGAAATAAATATGCTTCAATATTTTAACCATCCAGTCCAGTATGTGGGACCCATTGTGCTGCAAAAGAATTGAGATTGCATTACTGCTATTTCTTGTTAGCAATACTCTTGTGCCTGTGTGCAAGAAGGAGTCACCTGGGTGGAGGCACTGTACACTGAGGGATGATAGCCCACAGACAATGATGAGCAAAGGGCCATTCACCTAAAAGACCAAAGGCAGAAGCAGCACAATACATCCATGGCTTAGCTTATATCTTGTCGGTAGGGGTATATGTATAATTTCTTAACATCTATATAGTTACCTACTGCATAATACTGTAGGTCACAGCTAAATTAAATTATTCTTCTTCTCCTTCTCCTCCTCCCTCCTCCTCCTTCTTCTTCTTCCTTAAGTACGCACAAAAATGCCTATTTTCTGGCGACCAGGATGAGTTATACATAGAACAAGTTAACATGAACAATAAATAATGAAAAAATGCAATACATATTACATTTGATCATTACATTGACAAGATGACAATGACTGATTCAAGTCAGTAAGATTTTGTCTAAATGTAGAAACAGAATTACAATGAGTAACAGATCATGGGAGTTTGTTATACAATTTGATGGCATGATAAGGTAAGGCTTTCTGGCCTGTTAAGTGTTCCTAAATCGGACAGCAAATGAAAAGGGCTGAGCCTCAGCAACACAAGTATACCTAATCTTTTAAGGGTGTAAAGAGATTAATTATACATTGTGAATATTTACCTATAGCCATCATGTTCACAAATAAAACCAATTTGACATGTTTATAGTCTTCGAAAGAAAGACAACCCATGCTCTCAAAAGAGTTCATTGATAAGTTCTGATTGGGATCCCAGTAACTAGAGATGCAGTTAATTTAAATTTCACTGGCGAAGTGCCTGAAGTAGGCACTTTGTGTTATCACTCCACATGAAGTGGCCAATGCAAAGGCTCACTTTGCCTTGTAATTATTACTTCATGATGTTGTTCTGCCTTACTGTGAAGTAAGGTGAAGTGACAACAATACTGGCAGCCCTTCACACACACAGTCACTAGAATTAATGTGCATCCCCAAATGCTCATGTCTTGTGTCCAGAAAACTCCCCAATGCTGATGAAGTGAAATGAGAGCACAAGAAATGCAAAGTCTCCAAGAATTAATGGTGCACTCCGTCATGCACACAGTGGTCGCACACAGTCATCAAAATTAATGTGCATCCCAAAATGCTACTGTCTATGTCCAGAAAATTTCCCAGTGCTGACAGTGAAATGAGAGTGTAACGAGAAATGTAAAGTATCCAGAAATTAATTAATGGTGCACTCAATATGTGCGCAGTGGTCACACACAGTCACCAGAATTAATGTGCGCCCCAAAATGCTATTGTCTTGTGTCCAGAAAATTCACCAGTGCTGATGAAGTGAAACGAAAGCTTAACAAGAAATGCAAAGTCTTCCAGAATTAATGGTGTACTTCAAATGCAAATACAGATTAAGATTGTGCTGCACACTCAAGAGATGCAGATGCAAAGGCTGAACAACACCTACCCAGTGCTCACAAGTCACAAATCCAAATCTGGAAAAGAGTACTTTCTGCCATTTTGGGAGGGTGGTAGTGCACAGCAGTAACAGTGTACTACCAGTAAAGATACCAAAAGCAGTATAAAAAATTCAAGGAGGTGCTGTGGATAGCAGGTTCACACTGCTACAATTACTCTGTGGCACATAAAAGGTGTCTGATTTAATGGCATGCATCACACACACACACACACACATACACACTAGAAGTAATAGAGTAAATTGAAAACCTTAGTAATATAACCAAATGTTTTAAACAAACTGAAATTACACACTGCTGCACCACAACAATCAGCAAAAATTGTTAAGAATTACTGAAAATATTACTATACGTACATTAATACAGTTATACAAAAAAATATAACCAAAACAGAAAGACAGCCTTTTTCTCCCAGTTAATCTACCTACACCATAGATATGCCCTCCCCAGAGCACACTTAACAGTGCATAGACTGACTGTTCTAAATTAACATTCAAGTCCACACAAAACAATAAACACTCAATGATATGAGCACAAGAGGGTTTCCTACAATCGATGTACTAAATTGTGAGCAAGAAAAAAATATCTGAAAGGGCTTTTAACAGCCTTTAGAGGATTTGAATCGCAGAGCTCTGAGTGGATTCTGTCTCTATCTTCCACTACTCACACACTACACAGAACTGAGGCTGTGCAGAACAATCTAGAGCCCATGTGACCTGCAATCCCATGAAGCACTGCAAAATTAGCCTCTGGTGCTCAAAACAAAGGTGAAGTGAGGCGAGGTACATTGATTTCAATGTACTTCACCTTAAAATTGGTGGAGAAGTGGTTTAGGGAAGGCGGAATAATGCAAAGTCATTGTTTTCAATGGATTTCACATTCTCCATTATGATGCGAAGTACTCCACTTCGCATTGCAGGTACTTTGTGGATTCCACGTTACTCCATGAATCACTTCGTGGAGCAAATTTTGCCACTTTGTCCACCACTTCCAGTAGCAAAACAAGAAATCAAATTATATGAAGAACTGATTTGTGTTAACAACCCATCCCTTGAATACTAAACCATAGCTTTTGAGGAGATAGGAAAACTGTTAGCCAACAGTTTCCTAGTTTCCTAGCCAAAATGTTCTAATCCTAAAGAGCATTCTAGTCTTCTGATGAGTTACTTTTACCAACCTTGTAATATGAGGACCATATGTAAGGCAACTGCTTTAATGGTAAAGAAAGTAATGAAATTCCTTTTAAGACTTGACATTCCAGGAATTGCACTAGTGATTGTAAGTATGATTTCCAGTTTACACCACTGACCACCTTTTTAACAAATCATGGGAGTATGGTGTGGTACCTGAGGACTTGAGGAAGGTGGTTGTGATTCCCCTTCACAAAAGTAGGAGCAAGAAAGAAGCAGGAAACTACAGACCTCTCAGTTTGACCTCTGTGGTAGGGAAAGTGATGGAATCACTTCTGAAGGAAGGAATTGTTGAGTACCTAGAGGCCAGTCGGGGCAGGGACCCAAGGCAGCATGGGTTCACAGTGGGAAGGTCATGTCAGAAAAATCTAGTTGATTTGTTTGACTGGGTGACCAAAGTAGTAGACCGGGAGGGGCTGTGGACATGGCCTACCTAGACTTTAGCAAGACATTTGACACAGTCCCACACAAAATATTAATAATTAAATTAACCAGCCTGGGAGTGGGTCCCAGGGTGGTAGCCTAGTAAAACGTTGGCTGGACAACAGGACACAGAGGGTAATTGTAAATGGAGACCACTCTGAAGAAAGTGGGATTACTAGTGGGCTACCGAAGAGTTCAGTACTGGGTCCAGTCCTTTTAATGTCTTTATAAGTGATATTGCAGAGGGACTGAAAGGAAAAGTATGCCTTTGAAGTTGACACAAAGATCTGCATCAGGTTGATACACAAGGAGGCATGGAAAGGATGAAAAGGGACTTGGCAAAGTTGGAGGAATGGTCAGAAGTATGGCAGCTTGGATTCAATGCAAAGGAGTGCAAAATAATGCACCTGGGAAGCAAAACCCAGGGAAGATTACACAATTGTGGGGGTAAAACAACAACAAAAATGGAAAGGAATCTGGGGTAATCACATCAGATGACCTTAAGGTTAGCAAGCAATGTGTGAAGGCAGTAGTGAGGGCTGGGGATACTGGGATGTATGGGAGAGGCATCACCAGCAGAAAACAAGAAGTTGTTATCCCTCTGTACAGACAGTTGGTGAGACCCCATCTGAGTACTGCATCCAGTTCCGAGACTCCATCTCTCCAAGGACATAGACAAGAGGGAGGCAGTCCATAGGAGGGCAACTAAAATGGTGCAGGGGCTGCAAGAGAAGCCATATGAGGAGATACTAAAGGAGCTTAATATGTATACCCTTGAGTAAAGGAGGGAGAGGGGACATGATAGAAACTTTAATTACCTCAGTGGAATCAACAAAGTCCAAGAGGGTAGCATCTTTCAGAAAAGAGATGTGCAAGAATAAGGGACACAATTTGAAGTTAGAGGAGGAATGGCTCAGGGGCAATGTGAGGAAGTATTTTTCACAGAGAGGGTGGTGGATGCATGGAATAGCTTTCCTGAGGAGGTTGTAGGGTCTACAACTGTGGGAGAATTCAATAATGCATGGGACTGACATAAGGCAATTCTTGTGGAGGTAGGAAGAAAGTGGCTGTTGGTTAACTAGGATCTGCAGCTTATCCTGTAGGTAGGGAAATGTCAGACTTGGTGGGCCAAGCAGTCCTTATCTGCCATCAAAGTTTATGTTTCTATATGTTTATGTTTACCCTGATTCTGTACATGTATAAATAATCAGAATGAAAAAGCTTGTTATACAGACCATTAAATGAAGCAAATAGGAAATAGTACGGGAATAAATTATAATAAAAATACAACTTCTGTAGTTTCACTTATCAAGTATAAAATGACAAATTCCATAAATTCTTTGTAGTTACTGGTGTGTAGGCAGTCTAAAGTCTGGAAAAAAAAAGTACTAAGTTGCAGAGCTAGAGCCGGGTGGGGGAGGTGTGTGTGTGGGTGAGGGCTGCGTGAAACAATCAACAATAAAACCACCACGCACTCCAGAGCCAGGAGAGCTACTATCCCTCCTAGTGAAGGCGAGTAATAAATACCAAAGTCCTTGCTTGCTGCAAAATACAGATTTATTCAAGATGTAAAGCACATACATGGCAAGAATATAGAAGGCACAACAAAAATCTACTTGCAAAGTCCTCAGCGCTTTGCCAGTTAAGTCTTCATCAGGGATTTTACTGGGTTTTCCAATAATAAACAAAACCAGTGGTCTTGATCATATGTTAATGAGTTATAAATGGTCATTCCCAAGTATCTGAACTCATAGACCATTTCAATAAACTCACCATCTAACACTTTGATTTTAAGTTCTCAGTTCATTCTCTTCTAGTTTGGGGACTGCAAGGGCTGGTTGGAGGAAGGATGCCAAGAGAGGAAGGAGAGGGAGGAACATAGAGGGAAGAAGACTGGATTATGTGACTCAGCCCAACCAATAGGGTGGTCAGAGTCTAGTTATCACTCCTGAAAGACCAAGCAACCCCTCTACGTAACCCAGTAATGTGAGTGCAAAGTCGCAGGAGTGTGGCATCTTGAGTGGCATCTGTAGGGTGTCAGTAGGGAGGACAGCAGGCAGCAGATTCCGCTAATTGGGCCGGTACAGGGAGGGTACAAGTTGCAGGGAACCTACAGAAAGAATCAGCCAGACTAAGTAATGGGGCCAGTAGTGCCTAAGGGATATAGACAGGATGTAGGAGGCCAAGGCAAGGAGGCAGGTGGATTAATGGGGAAAAGAGTGGGGAGGGATGTCTGGGGATGGGGGCACAGAGGCCAGAAGGATAGTGAGCTGCAATGGGTGTGGAGCAGCACTGTTTCTAGGAACCTCATGAAAGGTGGAGGTGCCTAGTGTGCAGGCTGTTCAGACAGCTCATGCTGGAAATAGGAAGCTTGAAATGAGAACAGGGGTGGAGTCAGGAATGAGTGGGAGAGGAGGAGATCGGGCAGGGGCAGGGAGGTTCCTGCAGGGTAGATCAGGCTACCATAGGCCAAAGGGGCACTCAGTCAGGGAAGCCAGGGGCCAAGTCCACAGGAACCAGAGAGCACAGAAAGGGGGTTGGCAGGTGGTAGGGGAATGACAGTAGAGAGAAGAAAGTGAGCAGAGGTTCAGGGTAAGCAGAGGCAGGAGAGGGATTTCAAGGAGGGCATGGGCAGGGGTTGAGGCAACTAACAGGTATGTGATACTGGTTGATGAAACAGAGCAGAAGGATGAGGAAGGCAACATAGAACAGTGGATAAGGAACCATGAGGGAAGGGAAATACAGGAGCAAGCAGAGAAGGAAGACTGTTGAGAAGCTGGTAGGGTAGAAGCAGGTGGAGTTGGTACAAACACACTAACTAAAGGGGAATGAAGGCCAAACCATGTAGGGAGAGGAAGGAGACACAATGATGGAGGTGGTGAGAGGACATACAGTTAGTGAAGGGGTGGTTGTACAAGGGAAGGTGTCACAGAAAGGATGGAGGGAAGAGAGCAGGTGGATGTGCAATTGGTGGGAAGTGAGAGGGAAAGGACAGGTTAATAAAAGAAAAGACACTGAGGAAAGGGGCTCATAGGAGGGCAAACTATGGGGCCATGCAGAGATGGGGATTGAGTACTTGTACTAGGTTCTATGCTCAGGGGGTGAGATGGGGAGGTGAGGGGCAAGGAAGAGACTAACCTGGGTGGAGTGTTTGCCAGGTATGACAGCGGGAGAGTAAGACTGTTCATCTCAAATGTGTGGAAAAGGTGGGATGGAAGCCTCATGTTGTAGTGCATCTTGGAACAAATGACCTAGAGAGCAGTACAATGGATGAAGTGCAGGAGAGGTTCACAGAGTTGAGGAGTATCTGTAATCAGGTGTGAAGTTCAGTGACATTCTCTGAGGTACACCCTGTACCTAGAGCAAGCACTGCTAGAAAGCTAAGAATGCAGGAGTTTAATAGGTGGCTGAAGGGGTGGTGTGTGGAAATGGGATAGAGGGTAGTAGGGAGAATGGAGAGACAGGAATAATAAGGAAATTTATGCCAAGGATAGGCTGCATCTGCTGTACGAGGGTACAAGGACATTGAAACAGGCACTGGAGAATTACATTAAAACAAAATAGATTTAAACTGAGGAAGAGGGAGCTGAGTTGGACAGCAAGAAGGAGTCACCATGCAGGGAGACTGGAAGGCCTCACACCCCAGACAGGGAGGATGAGAATTGGAGTTACCAAGGCAGAAGTGTACAGAAATGACAGGGAGAGAGAGGAGAAGAACACAGGGTGGACTGTTGTATCCTTAAATTCAAGGAGCTTGGCAAACAAGGTGGCAGAATTTCAGTCATTGATAGCAGAAGGGAGGTAGATATTGTTGCCATCTCAGAAACCTGGGCCACCCAATACCATGACTGGGATCTCACAATCCTGGGATACAAAGGTGTACACGAGGGACTGGGAGGAGAAGAGGGGAGGGGTGGCAGTTTATGTTAGGGAGGGTCAGTACTAGTAGTAGTAGTAGTAATTTTTATTGTTTGACTAAAAGTACACAATTTTAAGACAATACAATTAAAAATATTTAATAGACAGTAAATAGAATAAAGTGCATTTACATACAGAAAATACATGACTTATTACATAACTAGAAATTACCACATTGGAATTCATGTTACAGTGATATCAATACCTTCCATTTTTATTGTTTGATTTTGCTAATTTGACAGAAAAACATTTGCCAGCCTAACTATAGTATGATCATCTTCTGTATTAAACAGCACAGGAGTAAGATGTACCTTATCCATAGTATTCCAGGTATCAATTATTGGCCCAAGCCAATAAGCTCTAACAATAGTAGACAAGTCACATTCCACAAAACATGGAATTAATTCTCTTTCTTTCCTATGGTGCAATAGCATTTTTGTGTAAATTGTGGAAGTTTTTAAATCTCACTACTTTCACTTTATTATTGAAACATTTAAGCTTATATTTAGTGTATGCTTTCTTTAATTCCGGATCAGTTAGAATGTCTAAATAGTACATATATGCATGATCCCCTTGAGATAAGACAAACCAGGGTGAGTATCTTGAATGGTTAATATAATCCAAATCATTTTTAAAACAACTGTTTTAAATTTTTTATGTATTTAACACATGTCCAGCTAACCACAATGGCCCTATACTGTACATGGATGGGGTGTGATAGCATGAGATACATGTATCCTGCACACAACCCAGTACCCTTGGATAGGCGTGCCAGCCATCTGTCGACTGCCCCGGTATGCAGAACTTCACAGGGCAGTGGAGGAGGAGTCATCATCCTGGGCAGGCATCCAATGGAATGCCCCTGGGACCCATAGTGGATCCCACATCAGGGTGGCATGGGTCTTGAGCTATGCATGCTGATTGCACACACCCAGTCCCATGAGGCACCTTCCAGTCCCGGTGCTGTCACTCAAGATATTTCTGGGAACTCACCCATCCAGCTGCCCCTACTGCCTCCTGCTGCCCCAATGGTCAGGGACAGCATGGTGTGCCCTGTCCCAGTACCCCAGTGACTCCAGGTCTGTGCTGGTAGAGACACACAGTAGGTTGCGCAGGGTCTCCATGGTGTATCTGCTCCATTAACAATAAATTATCTGCATACTGATCTCTTAAGGAGATAATTAAATCTTCACTAAGTCCTATGGCACATAATGAAAATACTGTACTGGGGGTGACCCACATTATGATAAATTTTTGACTCAGCATCTGTTCTTTTTGTCCCTTCTATTGCATACTGTAATTCTCAGGTTAAGAATTGAAAATCGGAGCCTGTAATGGCTACACAATCCTTTCCCACAATGGCCTGATTTAAATAATCATTGTTATTAGTCACATGTGAGTCTCCTGTGTAATCCACCCGTAAATTTAAATAGCTGTCTTCCTAGATATTTCATCAGGGGCATCTACTAGAGATGAGCCATTAGATATATTTAAAGCATTTGATGCATTTAAGGCAATGGGCACCAAATTCACCATTCATCTCAAGTGTCTTGCCAGGGTCACCTTTTAGACTACTATCAGGCCTATCTGGGTTCTAAATTTTAGGGGCGAGAGGTGGCACTCATTCTTAGTTTTAGAGTTGAAGTAATTTCCTGTAGCCACTTTATGGAGTAACAGATGATCAGTCATTTTAGTTTGAGTCTCCTTTCCCTATTTTCCCTTTGGCTGTGTATAATTCAGTTACTGAAATGGTGAACCACAACTACTGCATGTTGCACCTTTTGTTCCTGGTGACTACCAGTTTGGGATAATACCAAGCCAAGAAGTCAATGATATCAGTAATAACAGCATTAACAGTATTAATAAGACAAAACTTCCAAACATTCAAGAAATGCAAATACTACTCTTAGTTTTAATCAACAGAGTATATCCTACTTGGGCCTAAACTTACAAAGGAGCATCAATTCTGCCTATTCTAGGAAATCTTAACTTCAAGATAAATAGTAAACCTATTCCTTAAATGGTTTCTTAATTGTAAAGATCTTAAGATTAGCTCTTTTGTAAAAAATAATATACTAATTTCATCCAAAGAGTTATTAGTAAGAGAAAAACTTTAAAAATACTAACACAAGTTATTACTAGTTAAAATAGCCCTGAAGGCTATTTAGGAGTTAAATTAAGGCCGACAGATTCTAATGATGTCTTAAAAGAAATGAGAAAAGAATCTTAAAATCCATCCAATAGCAAACCTTTACCAAATGCTTTTAGAGTTAACATTTTCATTAGATTCTATAATCTCATCATTTTGGCAGAAAGAGAGAAAGATTACCCAGAATTGGACTGCTCTTGGACCAACATTTATAAATACATTCCTCTAGATAACCTTAGATTAATCCAATTTAAGATTTTACATAATGCATACATGACCTCATGGAAATTATATAGATTTGGCTTGTTGGCCTCAAATAAATGTACAGAGTGTGAGATGGTGGAGGGATCAGTCACTCACATTTTTTGATTTGTCCATATGCACAAAAGATAAGGAAGATGGTGACAAACAATATAGGAATGAGACTTTCCTTAAATAATGTGCTAAACTTGGAAACGTGTGTACTGGGTAATTTTGACTTGGTAAAGGGTATAAAAGATTAGACAACTTTAAAATTAATAGCTATATCTACAAAGCAACTTATAGCAAAACATTGATTGGATCTGAATGACCTAGGTATGAAAGAATGGACAGCTAACATTTTATTTAATTTACAGATTATAAGATTAATATATTTATTTCACAATAAGCTTATAATATTTAATGATAGATGGGGTAGGATTCACAAATTATTATTTCAGGCTAACTTGTAGTCACATTTACCTCTTTGGGGTATGTCGGAAACGCTGAATATGATTGATATACTTTAAACCAGGCAGATATATTCAAGGTAAGGTCATAAATGTCTTTACAGGTCATGGAGAATAGTTACAGATAATCCAGATAGCCAGCTGGGCAGGGAGGGAGTTATAAGAAAAGTTTGGGGTTCATAAGACATTGGAATATTTGTATGTATTGTTGATTTTGTATTGTAGTATTATTGTTAGTGATGTATTTTGCATTGTTCACATTATTTGAATGTATAAAAATGTTTAAATAAAAGAAAGTTAAAAAAAAGAAATGCAAATACTAACGGTTAAAAGTCCAGGGTGCTTGTCCAAGGTGCTTACGATTTTAAATTAATTTTCCAAGCTGATGTTTGAACCATAAAATCTCTTCCTCCTTAGTCGCTCTCAAGCTGCCCAAGCTGATATCAGGATATTAATTAGATACACTTTCAGTTTCCCTGTACACTTCATAAGTTGATAAGCCTTGCTAAGAGTATCTCTGTCCAGAGCCAATGGGCCTGATGCAGGTCTTTGTAAACATTTATCAGCGGTTAACTTCACAGACAGACAACCTAGTTACTGGCTCTGCCAACAGCACAAAAACTCTTATGATACCAAAGAGCTCTGCAATGCTGAGCGACTTGATAATCAGGTCAGAGAAGCCGAGGTATAAATTGTTGCAGAGAGTAGCAGGTTTCACTGCACTCTTAATTGGAAATACATCAAACCTCCTCTAGGTAGAAGAGAAAAATAAAGTAAAATATCTTCAGCTGGCTCAATGGTTAATTTAGGTAGAATGCAGTCAGGGCTCAGAAGAAAAAACAGCATAGTATTATGTGCTGCTTTCAACAAGGGAATAACCTGCTGCCCTAACCAAACACTGCCCACAGAGTTACTCGGATGGCTGTTTAGGTTGTATCCATACCTGCTAAGTCTGCTAAGTCTGCAGGGCAATTAGTTAACTTAAAACACTCTGACAATAGAGAGTAGGCTAACCAAACAGGATAAATCAAAGATAAATCATAAGTTGTAAACAGATGTTACTCGGTTAGTGCGATAACCTAAATAAAATAACACTTCGAGCTCACAGGAAATACTTGCAAGTGCTACATGCATCTTAAAACTTGCTGCCTGGCAATATCAATGAGCCAAAAGTGGCTAAAAAGACAGCAGGATCGAGCACTGGAGCAAGCAGTTGCGTTTCTAGATATCCCAAGATGGCGAATCAGAAAAGCAAACACCATTCATGTGCTTTAAGCCATTAAATGAGGCATGGATCAAAGGCGCAGTCTGTGAGGTACTCCTGACATAATGTAATCAGGGAACAGCTTAAGAGAACTAAATTAAAGAGGCAGCAATCAATTCAAATAGCAACAGTATACAAACTAGCGTTAAAAGCAAAGTTTAAAACAAAATTAAAACAATGAAAACAATTATTAAAGCAAAAAAAGGCAATACAAACAGAAGTGTACTGCGCTTCCACACTACCTCTGTCAGTAGGTTTAAAATGCTTTCTGTATAATAGCTGAAGCCAAACAGCCCAGTAGACCCTTCTGTAAAGTTATAGTTTATATAAACATGTTGGGCCCTATCTGCGAAAGTGCAGAAGATAAGATGGTATGTGCAGTGGGCGGGACAAGCTGAGCCTTGGCGCACCATGCAGGCAGAACAGGTTGGCCTGCAGTATGCAATGTGCCCACGACCCCATCATATAAGGTGATAGAACACCCCATGCTGATGCATGGCTGGGAATGCCATGCAGAGTACAGTAGTACACAGTGGTGGAACAGGCTGTGGAGGCAGAAGTGGGAGCAAAGGATGGGAGGAGGGCAATGGAGGAAGGAGCAGTGCAGTCCATGGATGTGGATGTGGCCGTGCAGGGTGAGAGATGGTCCCATGTCACCAACTTCAGTGCCAGCCAAATTACCACCATGGTAAATGATGATCGCCACAACTATAGCGGGCTGTATGATGCAGAGGCCCTGACAACACCAGAAGAAGTCAAGTCCTGACTATGGCTGGATATACAGGCTGCCATAAATGCTGCCAGGTCTGAGGCACAGATCCTGGCTCTGATAAATCATAAGAGGCGAGACATGAGGGTGACCGTGAAGTGTGAGCTCCTCCCGTTAGAAAGGCATGCAGCGGCATGGGTGGTGGGTCACCATGTACAGACAGTCAGCTGACTCCCCTGGAGCACTTTGTTGTGGAGATGCTGACAGAGGTTGCTGTCCATGGTGAGGCAGAAGGGGTGGACACAATGGCGGAGTAATGGCATGCGCATGCATGTGGCCATGACAAGCCAGCAGTACCACTGCTCAAGTAACCCCATGCATTGTACCCACAGATGGCTCAGGTCTGGGTGCCATGCCCTCTCAGACACTGGGAACACCCACCCCATCACTGACAGTGACTACATAGGGGACCAAACAACCATTGGCAGAGGCAGAAGGTACGTATGCACACCTGGGGCTGGGGTGGGCTGTGGTGTGTGATGTATGTTCAATGATCTAACATGCCTTTGTTCCCCACCAGGTGTGGGGCTGGAGACAGAGTCCCACTTGAGATGGCCAGTGAGGAGGACAGCACATTTGTACCACGGAGGAGGACAGCAGGACTGGCAGTGACACAGCAGTAGGGATGAACATGCAGGTACACACAGGGTAGTGCAAGTGAAATGGCCCGCCACACTCCAGGCACCACCCACAGCAGCTGACACAAACAAGGACAATGATGGCCCCCATGGCACAGGCCACTGAAACACACCAGCATCAACACACACTGACAGCATGGATGAGGCCCTGACCACACCCAAACACACCACCGGGCAGCACAGTCATACATGTACATGGATGGCCAGTACTGACAACTTCAGCAGCTGAAGCAAGACTGACTTGAGGCACAGTGCAAGAACACGGCTGAATTGGAAGCCCAGAAGCGGTGAACTGCAGCATGCACATGGCCATCCTGAGACGTGTGGTGGCACTGGAGGACATTCAGGAGAATGCTGTGGCACACACACAGAAGGGGTGAAGAGGTCCACCCACACATTCTGAGGCCACTGACACAGCCATGCCGTGTAAGCACCATCCCGAATGCACACTGGGGCGGGGGATGGCAGCACCATGCAGCAGCTGGTGGATGACAGGACATGTCCAACCATGGCTGAGGATTGCAGCCACCTGCTCCACATACTGCACTAGTGGTTGATGGTGGCAGAGCAACACCAGCACATGTCGTGTGACAGGGGTGTGTGGATGGTGCCAGCAGTGAGGGTACTGGTACTGATGTTGCCAGTGACAGACATCATGGATAGACAGGACCATGCACAGCCATCCGCCCACTATGGTGCACTCAGGCATGATACCATCATCGTGCACCAGCAGGCCTCATCAGTATGACACAACAGGGCCACTGTGCTGTGCAACCCATTGCAGGACCCCTGGCACTGTGGCCTGTAATACTCTCCGGCCACATGCAACATGTGCCACCAGCACCTGTATGTGCCCTCCAAAAGTGCCTGCTGGGCCACATGGCTACCTGCTGTTCCCTGGACCCAGACAGGTGCTACCTTGGCATCATCATCCCATTGGCCCATGGGACATGGGTGCACTGACTTGCATAGGCACATTTGCACACTTTGCGATGTCGTGCAGCATGGTACATCGTGAACACCTTGAATGCCTTTGCTGGACTCATCCTGAATCTGCCGCTGATATGGTCCAGGCATCTGAAATGCATCTTTGGCTGTCCAATGGGTCTCTCCACTATAGCGCGTGTCCGTCTGGGCGGCGTGTTATATACAATCTCAGCTGGAGTGGTATGAACCAGGCTTAAATGAAAGGATTGAGATTCGTCTTTTTAAAATATAAGAAATGAAGTTATTTTTGGTGTTTTCTATCTAATTTCTTTGTCCTTCTTTTCTATCTTTCAGCAGTGCACTGAGTACTATGATCTACTGGAAAAGATACCTTTTGTTAAAGTGGAATATTTCCAACAGTTATTTGTGCTACTGCTTATTGGTGATGTATAATGGATACTCTGTACAGTTTTTTAGTGGTTTGTCATATGTATTATATGTTTTCTATATTTGACTTGCCTGTATTTAGTATAATAAGGTTGTTTTCCCTTTAAGGGCTGTGTTTAAATATAGGTGTATACCTGTGGATGTCAACCTTTGAAAAAGCTATCAGTGGCAACGTCAGGTGGCGTCAGCTGAGCGACCCTCAGCCTTTACTCACACCTGTTGGGACTTTACAGCCGTTTATGTGTTGGTTTACATGGCGTTTTTTGAGACTAAAGATACTTCATGCTTTATGGACTACAGCTTAAAACGAACTCCTTTTGTATGATGCCATATCTGCAGTGAGTTTTTAATATTAAAGTGTTTGTACCATATTAGCATTCTCGGCTAAATCCTTTAATTGAGAGCCATAATAAAGCTACTACTGCTATATGTGTTTTAAAGCAGGTGCTGGTTTCTGCTTTTGATTTTTATTCAGGGTTGTTCTTGAAACCGAGCACTGCTTGTTTCCTGTGCAGTCTTTTTCTTCACTTTGTGATTGACTTTTGTAAGGACTGGCATGGGTTATCAAAATACAATTTAAAAACAAGCTCTGAATTTTTGTGAGTTAAAGTTCCGCTCCTGCTTAATGTGCATCCATTGATGTCTGAAGAGCACGGCAGGTCAGCGTGCTGAGGGTTCTCGCTCCCTTTCTGAATTTATTTAAGAAACACAGCGAATACTATGAACTTTACTAAACTTTTAAACAGCACCACAATACAATTAGGACCAATAAACAGCGTCAAGCTTTTATAGCCTTTGAAAAAACGCATGCAAACTTAAGCGGCTGCAGTAGGAAGAAATATCTTTGAAGGCTTATTTAGAAGTTAATCGGATACTGAGAGGTTTAAGGATCTTAAAGAATCAACTTGTGGTCAGAAAAGAGATGGCTTTTTAGAGAAGTGGCGCCAAATAAGTGAGAAGGCTAGTCGTGAATATATTGAATTAATTTTAAAAGAAAATGCCTTAATCCAGTCTGAGATTGAAACTGAATTAAAGAAACAAGAAGAGGAACTATATTCTTTTAGTAGTGCTCCACTATTCTCTCAACAATTGGTTACTTTTACGAAAATATATACAAATATGATGAAAAGATAAAAATATTAAAAAGCAAAGTTTGAGAGAGATGAAAAGACTATGTGAATGATAAAGTGTTTAATTGGTCCACACAAACCACCAATACAGAAAGTCAGAGTTTGCCACAGACTGGAGAACAACCGATTTATGTCACTGCTACCATAGATGAACAAGATCAGGATCGTTTTTAGGGGAAGAAGAGGAACCATGTGCTATCCCAGGGTCTCACCACCTTCAGTTCCGTGGCAAAGTCAACGAATAAGGAGACAAGATATGCAACAAAGCGAACCAGAAAGGTGGTAGAAAGAGGAGGTCGAAGAGGAACACCACGGAGAGGATGGAGAGGAGGCAGCGACAGGGCAGGTTTCAGTGATCAATATCTCTAGTTATCGACTGAATGAAATCAAATTGCTGCTTTAAATAGAGGTCTCTCCTTTACCCCAACACAAAGGTTTAATCATTTTGAGACAGTTTGGACCTCCATAGACTGGTAAGTAACTTAGGACTTAAAGCCTTTTCTCGGGGGTGTCAGGATCCTGTGAATCAGGGAACTGGTAATATGGACATACATATGTCTTCTGATATTGTAAAACCATTTAAACCAGTTTCTGATTTTTGTCCTCCACTTTCTCCTGCACTACAGATGTTTTGAAATGCTGTGAGGAAGATTTGACTTCTAAATAAAAATTTAGATTTGCATTATTATCATAATGTTAGCAGACTTGAACAAGAAGCCTTAGTAAATCTGAGGAAAACACAGACATTACAATAAAAGCAGCAGATAAAGGGGGGCTATTGTGATCATGGACACTCCTAAATATGATTTTGAAATTTTGAGACAGCTTTCAGATGAGACTTATTATGAGAAACTAAAAGTCGGACAATACTTTACTTTTTAAAAAGTATAGACATTTATTGAAGCGAATTAAAGATGCAGGGCTTATTTCTGATAGAGTTTATAAGTTTTGACTGTTGAGTATCCAACTAGGGCCACTTTCTATGTGTTACCTAAAATTCATAAAGACCTGATGAATCCACCAGGAAGACCGATTGTGTCAGGTAACAATAGTTTGACTGAACCACTAGCAGTATGTGGATTCCTTTTTAGTCAACATTGTTCAGGAACAGGTACCAGCTTACATAAAAGACACAAGTGACATTTTTCAGGTATTAGAAGTTTGGCCATAGAAGAAAAGTATTCTAGTCACATTAGATGTTACATCTCTTTATTCGAATATTCCACACAGACAAGGATTAGAAGCCTTAGAATTTTATTTGGAGGCAAGGTTGGTGAAAGAACCACCAACAGAAGTGCTGATCCAATTAACTAAGTTTATACTAGAATACAATACCTTTTCTATAAGAATGATTTTACTTACAGAAAATGGAGTACGGCCATGGCATGAAGTATAGCACCATTATGCCAATCTATACATGGCAAAATGGGAATTGGACACAATCAGGAACCCTAACAACCCCTTTCTACATAAGATTGATTTATGGAGACGTTTTATTGATGATATTATTATGGTATGGAAAGGAATCAGGAAGAATTAATTGAATTTGTGGAATATTTAGAGAACAGTAATGAACATTTACGGTTCACTATTAACTCAGTCATACTGAAATTAATTTTTGGATCTAAGGATCTATAAAGATGGAGTTGGTGGTGTTAAGACGGACCTTTACATTAAACAATCTGACGAAATACTATTTTATTGGCTAACAGTTGTCACCCAGGTATGTGATTAATGCCATACCTAAAGGTCAGTTTATTGCACCAAAAGAAACTGTAGTGATACAGATGAATATAATAAGAGGGCAAAGGAACTGACTATCAAACTACAAGATCGAGGATACAACAGTGATCTTTTAAAAAAGCTAAATGTGAAGTTGATGGACTAGTAAGGAAGATTTACTGATTGGTAAACAACGGGTTAATAATAGTGACCCTAAATTACACTTGTCACCACTTATAGTCCGCAATCAGAAATGGCTAAGATCATAGAAAACATTGGCATCTAGTTCGTTTGGACACTAACTAAATCAAAGTAATGTAAGTGATCCAAGAGTAGTGTTTAGAAGGGTAAAAACATCAAAGATGTAGTGGTACACTCTGTACAACCAAATGTGGAAAAATCTAAAACTGGTTGGATAAACCAGTGGAGGCTGTAACAGATGTGGCCACTGTAAATATTGTTCGTAGGTTAAAACAACTAAAACTTTTAGAAACCATGAAACAGGAACTGATGTTAAAATAAGGGATTTGTTACTTGTCGTACTTCTGGTGTTATATACATTGCAGAATGTTGTTGTAACAGTTTTTATATTGGTAAAACCAAGCGCCCCTTTAAAACACGTATAGGTGAACATGCCAGGTCTATTTTAAATGGTGACGAAAAGAATGCTTTAGCTCTACATATATTAAGAGCTAGTGATAAGAGGTGCACATAAGTTCACATTCACAGCAATTGAAAAACCTATGCTTACTAAAGAGGGGATCTAGATAATCTTCTTCTCGTAGGGAACAATACTGGATTTTGCAATTAGAGCAATGTATGAACCAGGCTTAAATGAAAGGATTGAGATTCGTCCATTTTAAAATATAAAAATGAAGTCATTTTTGGTGTTTTCTATCTAATATCTTTGTCCTTCTTTTCTATCTTTCAGCAGTGCACTGAGTACTATGATCTACTGGAAAAAGATACCTTTTGTTAAGTGGAATATTTCCAACAGTTATTTGTGCTACTGCTTATTGGTGATGTATAATGGATACTCTGTACAGTTTTTAGTGGTTTGTTATATGTATTATATGTTTTCTATATTTGACTTGCCTGTATTTAGTATAATAAGGGTGTTTTCCTTTAAGGGCTGTGTTTAAATATAGGTGTATACCTGTGGATGTCAACCTTTGAAAAAGCTATCAGCGAAGCAGCGTCAGGTGGCGTCAGCTGGGCGACCCTCAGCCTTACTCACACCTGTTAGGACTTTACAGCCGTTTATGTGTTGGTTTACATGGCGTTTTTGAGACTAAAGGAACTTCATGCTTTATGGACTACAGCTTAAAAACGAACTCCTTTTGTCTGATGCCATATCTGCAGTGAGTTTTTAATATTAAAGTGTTTGTACCATATTAGCATTCTCGGCTAAGTCCTTTAATTGAGAGCCATAATAGAGCTACTACTGCTATATGTGTTTTTAAAGCAGGTGCCGGTTTTCTGCTTTTGATTTTTTGTTCAGGGTTGTTCTTGAAACCGAGCACTGCTTGTTTCCTGTGCAGTCTTTTTCTCCACTTTGTAACTTACCAAGCAGCCAGCCATCAAGCTGTCCAGCACAAATGCAGTAACCATGCTAGAGCCATAGAGGATGTATGAGTCATGTGAAGCCCAGTTACTTGGTGCACACATCTGTTATGATGCCCTTCATGTCACATACCACCTGGCAGTTGATGCTGTGGTATCCATTTCTGTCCTGTAGGCCTCCTCATGAGCAGCGGAATGAGGATGGCAATATGTGCATGGCATTGCTGACATTATGCATGCCGTGCAGTGCAAGAATAGCTCCATTGTTGCCTGTGTGGGAAGATGATGTGCTCACCCATGATGTAG
Source organism: Neoceratodus forsteri (assembly GCA_016271365.2). Taxonomy (NCBI): domain Eukaryota; kingdom Metazoa; phylum Chordata; order Ceratodontiformes; family Ceratodontidae; genus Neoceratodus; species Neoceratodus forsteri. The sequence goes on along the minus strand of CM028132.1, from coordinate 1,057,658,052 downwards.
GAGAGCATCCATCATCTGTGTCACAGCCCTTGACACAGAGGACTGTCTCATACCTACCGTGTCTCTGGTGACACGCTGGAATGACAAGTGGCATAGTATCCAGGGTGCATAGAATCTTCGTTTCCACCATCTTTGTGCATGACCATCTTGTCCATGGTCTCACTGCACCACAGATGCTGTCACACAACATGGTGATGGTGTCCCATAGTAGATGGAACCGCTCGATGCAATGCATGTCCCATATTGCAGAGGCATCTATGCATGTGTGGAACACATGCGGTCATAGTCTGCATTGTCTTCAGTGGTCAGCGAGCTCAGCGATTAGATGTATGTGCATGCTCGCCTAGACACATCTCAGTACTGTGTTTGGGCTTCCTGTGCAGTGGTGCACCTGTGCTGCCGGTCTCCTATGTACTGCCACCTTGCCACGGGTATGCCTTTCAGTGAGCAGGGTCTTGTGGCATTGTTCCGCTCACTGGCATGCAACATCACCACATTCAGTCTGTTGTGGTGCATGCAATTGCATCATGGTGGGGAAAATCATGGAACACAGTGCCATGTTCCGCTGGCATTTCTTCAGGGTAGCCAGAGCAGGATTATGTGGATGGAGGCAGCTACATCGACCAGTGGGCCATCAGGGTGCTCGAGGGTATGTATGCTGTGCTGTGCTCTTCAGGACGGGGTGGGGTCTGCATATCTTGCACTGCATGTATGGGGCTCATGTATCTCTCCTCCACTCCACAGGACAAGGCTGGCATACCTGCACATCTTGAGCTCACACTACAGATTCAACCGGACGAGGCACAGCTCATAATCCAGTTCAGGGCCACAAAGTGTCTGAGGTTTGGAAGTGGGTGCCACGGTACATAATCCTGCAGGGGATGGGGATGACCTCTACTATGAGGGCAATGACTATAGGGCCTGGGACATCTATGTCACCTCACCAGTGAGTATACCTGCACATGCCTTGTGTACTGTCTGTCATGCATATGGTTGTTGCTGTACTGATGTTTCTCCTTTCCTTTCAGCATTACTGTGGTCCTGTGAGGGAGGATGGTGCTCCACTATGGTGGGGGAGGCCACAGGGAACTGCAGTGGAGGACGAGGAGGGATGGCCAGCAGAACAGCGGACAGTCGACTCCAACCAGGCCCTGACCATGGCCTCCGTAGCCAGAGGGATGCCAGCCAAGGATGCCAGTCTGTATAGCTTTCAGGAGAACCACAGCATTACGGACATGGCTGTGGGGTGGCCATGGACATGGACTGGGGGAATAGAGGTTGTCTGTGTGCATCTGATGGTGGACTCTGTGCAGCCCTGGTGGACTAGGGAGACCTGGAAGGCTGTGATTCAGGGTGTGCTGGCTTAGGTGGGTGGGGTCCAGGGTGCTGGCCAGTGCTGCCTGTGGGTTTTAGGGGGGTGGGAGTGGTTTTGTATTGTACCAGTTTGTGCTTCTGCATTCTACATTAAACATGACTGTGTTCCGTATTCTGTGTGTTCACTGTCTCTGGGGTGTGGGATTCAGGGGATGCATGCCTTGCAGTTGGGTGGCAGCTGGCCTGTTGTGGGGCCTCAGGCATGTGTCTGAGTGCTGCTGTGCACTGGTGGGTGTCATGCCAGTGCAGAGCCTGCGGCCCTGGTGGTGTGCCATCTGCATAGTGCAGTGGTGTGCCGTGTGGCGGTGCAGCCCATTGCATGTGCCATTGGTCTATGTGGCATGTGTGGGTGACAGGTATATCAATGGTGCAGCTTGGCTGTGTGGCTGTTGTGTTACAGGGCCTCATGATCCTGCAGTTGAGGCACGTTGGTGTGCCACAGGTGCTGGCATGCAGGCACATCTGTGACTCAGTGGCTGCATGTCACTTACTGTCTGCATGTGCTGCCATCCAGGGTGCTGCATGCCATGCTACACCTCCTTTATATCACTTATCATAAGTGACACCACCTGCATGGCATTCCTATGTATGTACCATAGTGCATAGATGTAGCATAGCCACACCCGTGTACCGGTGCTGCGGGTGTTGGCGTACCATTCTGCTGTCCTGCTATGCGATGCGCTCGCTATATGCCCTTATCCATGCCTCCTTACTGTGGAGTCCATGTTGGTGCAACATAGCACTTGCGCACCATCACTATGCATGTGCATGCAGCATGTATCCTTCGTACATATGACCCATAAAGAGAAGAAAGTACTGAAAAAGTGGAATGTAACTTCTTCCTATGGACTAAATAATCCTATATAGGAGAAAAGCCACTTCTTTCTTCTTTGAGGAACCCAAACTGGTGTGGTGTTTCAGCGTCTTCAGCTCCCAGCGTGACTCTTTTCCTGCTCTCCTGCAGGATGGGCTGAATTAGCCACCTTGAGGAGTCCAGGCTTTGCAGGAGAAAAACAAGCAACAGCAATGAGGAACATCACACTGAAAATACAGAGCGCACAAGATGGACTGGTAAGATAGCCAGACCTATCACTTAGCAGAACACACAAAAGCAGTTTGGTAATGAAATTTAGGCAATGGTGGCATACCATACATAAAAGAAAGTAAGTGTTCTGGTTATCCTGATCCTTCTGCTACTCCACAGCAGAACAGTGTGCAGTGTCAAGCTCCTCCTCTTCCTTCCAATACCCCCATCACTAAATCTGTTAGGGAAGGGATACTGTACCAGGAGGCGTGGATGAGGGAGGCCAGAAGTCATATAGGTATTGCTCCAAAGCTCAAAAGGTAAAAGGCTCAGGATGGAGGTGGTGTACAGGCCCACCTCACAAAGCAGGAGGTGGATAGGGAGCTGGGGAGCAAATCAAGAAGGTCAGTGGCAAAGGGAATACAGTTATAGTGGGATACTTTAGCCTACCTGGGGTTGACTGGTGGATGATAACTACAACAAACGCCCAGGGACAGGTACTGCTGGAGGGTATCAAGACAGCTACCTAGTGCAGGAGTCATGGAGCCTACCAGGGAGGTGAACATACTGCACATTGTGATAACAAATGGCAACCAAGGCCAAGGTGTGGTAGTACAGGACCCTCTATCAGGAAGTGACCACCACTCAGTGTGGTTCCTCTTCAACACAGGGACGGAGTCAGCTAAGACTAGAACAAGAGTGTTAGACTTCAGAAAGGCAGATTTTGCCACAATAGGCCGCATCCTAGAAGGGTACTTAGTTGGAATTAACCCAGGGATGGATGCTGAACAGAAGTGAGCAAGCATTAGAAAGGGACTGAATGGTGCTACAAACATGTGTGCAAGTCTCCAGAGTAAGCAGTTCAGGTAAAAAAAACAAAAAAAAACTAGCTGGCTCAGCAAGAAGTGGAGGGAAGGTGAGGAAAAAAGACTGGCCTCCATTAAGTTCAAAAATCTGGGCGTGAGGAGGAAGGGAGGTGTTCACAAAGGCATCCAGGGAGGTGACCAGGGCAGACAGAGCAGCCAAGGCAGCAAAGGAGCGTGAAATTGGCTCAGGGGATCAGGAGGGGGCAAAAGTGGTTCTTTAAATACATAAGGGAGAGGAGGAGGTTGTAGGGATGACATTGTTAGAATCAAAGGGAGGAGATAGGGAGAAATGGGGAACGACCACAGAGGCACTCAATGAGTATGTCTGCTCAGTATTCACAAAAAAGTAATGGCCTAATACCACAAAAGAGAGGCAAGTTTGGAGGGCAGAGATAACAGATGGGGTCATCCAAGAGGATAGAGTTCTAAAGGTTTAAAGCCTTTCAGGTGAACCGCGCACCAGGATCGAATGGTGTACACACAAGGGTCCTGAAGGAACTGGCAGAGGTGTTGGCAGGCCCTTTGACAGACCTGTTTAACCCCTTGGAGATGGGGAACATACTCAGAAACTGGAGGATGGATTATGTGGTGTCCCTCCACAAAAGTCGCCCCAAGGATGAACCAGACAATTACAGACTGATGAGTTTGACTTCTATGTTGGGAAGTTGATGGAGACCATTCTGAAGGAGGGATGATAACCTCTCGATAGTAATGGTCTACAGGATGAAGAGACAACATGGGTTTGTCTCTGGAAGATCGTGCCAAACTAACCTAATTGACTTCCTGAACTGGGTCGCTGAGGCGGTTGACAAAGGCCATGCTGTGGATGTCCTGTATCTGGACTTCAGCAAGGCTTTCGAATCAGTGCCACATGGCAGTTTACTGAGCAAGCTAACGGACATTAGGGCGGGACAGGAACTGGTGGGGTGGGTTTAGAGCTGGCTGCAGGTCAGACAACAGAGGGTAGTTGTAAGGAGGAGACATCCAAGTCAAGGCCAGTAACTATAGGGTACTACAGGGTTCAGTGCTGCACCTTTTTAGTTCAATGTCTTCGTGGAGACATTGCAGAGGCGGTCAAGAGTAAGATCAGCCTGTTCGCGGATGACACTAAGATTTGTGCAAAAGTGGACAGTGAAGAAGGAGGCAGGCACTCAGGGGGATCTAGCTAAACTTGAACACTTGTCCATAGTGTGGCAGTTGGGGTTTAACATTAAGAAGTGCAAGATCATGCACCTCAAAGCCAGAAATCCCAGAACCAGCTACTGGCTGGGGGAGTGCAGGTAGCAACTTCAGAAGAGAAAGGGACCTGGAGGTAATAGTCACAGGGAAATTAAGGTATCAGCACAGTGTGGGAGAGCAACAGCAAGGGCAAGTCAGATGCTGGGGTGCATTGCCAGAGGGATCATCTCTAGAAAAGAAGATCATCCTCTCCTTGTATAGGTCACTAGTGGGGCTGAACTTGGAGTACTGTGTACAGTACTGGTGCCCATGCTTCAAGAAGGATGCGAGATTACGGAAGAAGTGTAGCGTGGGACTACAAAACTGATCAGGGGACTATGGGAGTTGCCTTATGAGGAAAGATTGAGTGAGCTCAACATGTACTCGCTGGAGGAGACAAGGAGAAGGGAGGCATGATAGAGACCTTTAAGTACTTGAAAGGCATAATCAAAGTCAGAGGAGTATTATTCTACTTAAATGAGGTAGGGTCACTAGGGGCACAGTCTGAAGTTGGAAGGAAAAGGTTCAGGAGGAAATGAGGAGGCACTACTTCACAGAGAGAGTGGTGGCAGTATGGAACACACTGCGGAGGAGTTAATCGAACTGAGGACAGTGGATAGCTTTAAGCGGGGTTGGGAGTCAGGGGCAGAGTTAGTACAGACAAGAAAACAGTGAGTGGAAGGATCGGGAGGGGATGGAGGGCAGTTGGAGGGTAGCTGCAGTGGTATTAAACTGAGAGCTGCACAATCGGGCAGACTTGATAGACCAGTGAGACCTTTTCTGCCAGCAATTTTGTATGCCTGTATGTTCCGTTGTCCAGTCACAAGCATGGCCTTACTTTTTTATGGCTCTGGGCAGAGCCTACAGCCATTGCTATCTGTAGCTTGAAAATGGAGTTTCGTGGAACATATTTTTGGACTTTTAAGTATCCGTCCCATCTACAAATCACTATGACAACTAAAATAAAATAATCCCTTCTTTCCATTTACAATGTTAGAGTCATAACTCCAAGCTGCTTGTCAGATGGCCATTAGGAAACTGAAACAGCATGTTAAATATCGGTTGCCTATTAAAGTGGAGATTTGTTTACCCCTTAGAAATGCAACAGCTTGCACATTTAAATGATTAGCATTTAAACATTTTTGCTAGTAACTTCAGTTGGGAATGAATATCTTTCAAGAAAGATTCATACCTCATAAATATTACCCTTTCCTAGCAAATTTTGTAAAGATGTACACTGTTTTAACCCTATCAGGATCTATCTGATAAAATGCCAGGTCTTCAGTGAACTACCCAGACTCGGGGAGAGATATTTCTGGGTTTATTTATGTGCTAGAATCTGGATGTTATGTTAATGAATAGTGCTTGCTGTGACTGCTAAATGCCTGTGAACTATACTTAAAATATTTCACAGTTAGCCGTAGCCTTTCTTTAGTTTTTGAATGTGCTTGCTGAGCTAATATACACTAGCCAGGCTGTTTCTTGCCTACTTAAAATAGTCACAGTTAACTGTAACCTGTTTATCAATATTGAATGTTTTTGCTGAGCTAACTTATTTAAAACTAGCCAGACTGTTTCCTGCTAGACTTTTCAAAGGGCCCTCACTTGCTTTCTCCTATGTTAATTCCTGCTTGCCTCCACCAACCTCTCAGCTCACTGACTGTGAACTCGCACCCTACCCCCTCTCTGTTCTCCTACCTCTCTGCATGCCTCTTTGGCCTAATCCCTTCTTTGTTTTCACAACTACCCCTCCCTGTCTACACCTACAAACTAAATTGCTGCTCATTTAGGTAGGGAAATGGGCAGACTAGGTGGGCCAAGTCTTCCTATCTGCCATCAAATTCTGTTTCTATGTTTGAAATCTGTATCTCCCCAGACAGGCTGCCGCCAGTTGCCCGACCCACTCTTAGCCTACCTGCTCAGCCCTATATCTAACTCTGTACTCTCTATTTCCCCACCAGGATCACTGCACTACTGGAGTCTCTGATGGGCTGTACTCAATGGCTGCTCCAACTGCCACGCCACCGGAGCTACTGCGCTGAACAAGCCCACCCTCCTGGATCCGTAGCATGGATCCAATCAACCAAGTACAGCTGCTTTCACTCTTTCCAGTGCCTAAATGCTGATTGGTGTGGCACTTTACTTCCAGTCTCCTAATTGGTCAGAACAAGCTCCCCGGACTCACAGATAGGAGTGCCTGGCTAGCCCTGCTTTCTGGGCTTATCTTTCCAAACTGCTCGCTGTCTGCGTGTACTATCTGCAGTGGGACTTGGGGATATTTGTCTAGCCCCACCCCTCCCAGGCCTCCATTAATACGCCTTCACTCTTTCTCTTGGGTGTAACCACCACCACCTTTGGTGATGGTTCTTTCTGGGCATAACCACCACTCCCATTTGGCGCAAGCCCTATCAGTAAACATGAACCTATTTACCATCCTAGTTGTCTCAATCTCGATGTCAGGCCTGCTACTTTTCAATGATTGCTGGACCTGTATCCTGGCAGCTGATTAACAAGCTCTCCTCTCATTTAATGAGACTCCCTCACCCACTGAACCTGCTGTTTTGGTGCTCAGGTATATGCCCACATATATGGGTATTACCTTACTAGAGCTCTTATCTAATTATGAGCAATGCCTACTTGGGCTGCTTGTCCACTCTCTTACATCCAGTCCCCACTGGACCTACCCTCTAGCCTGGCCTTTGCTTTCCCTCCTTCTACTTGCTGGCAATGTGAAAGGAACCCAGGTCCCTTGGATGTGCAAATTGACCATTCAAATGTCACCTGGGCAAGTCAATCGGGCCTAAAAGTTGCAAACATGAATGTTAGAAGCCTCCCAGCAAACTTACCTTATCTCGAGTGCTGGGTATCCCTATACAAACCGTATGTACTAAGAGACCCTGAGACCTGGCTCAAGAACCATCATAATGATGCTTCATACTTACTCCAGGGCTACTCTCTTTTTGGCAGGACAGACCAGGTAGAAAATGAGGTGGAAGGTGTTGCCCTGTATGTCGGGACCATATCACTACCACCTCTATAAGCTGCTCAGCCTCTACTTCCTTGAGTGAGTGGATACTCATGGAGTTATCCCTGGGGACAGCAAAAAGCTTTACCTAGGCTGCTGCTATAACCCCCATGGTGAATCTTCAGGGGCCTTGAGAATTTCCTGGATGGTCTGCACGTGCCACCCACCAAAGAGATTCCATTTACTTGGAGACTTTAACACTAATTGGGTAGTTTCTCCTGTGTCTGATCAAGCAATGGTGCTAAGTTGCACAACCTGGAGCAAATCATCTCCTCTCCACCAGACACAATCTCTGCTGTAGAACCATTCTATTCTGGACTGGATTGTCGCAAATTGAGCTGACAAAGTCCTCCAGGCCAACACCATGGCCAACTCAATAAGTGACCACTCCCCCACTTATATAATACTGACCACAAAACCAAGCCCCCCAACTTATGTCCTTCAGAAGGTTCAATTGCCATGACCTGGCCTTGGTCCTTAGGAAACAAGGACCATAAATTAGACCACCCTACACCAGCAGAGCAATGTCTCTTCTGCTGTATCTTATCTAACGGACACCCTTCTTGCATTACAGGATAAACTGTTCCCCACCACCGGAAGAGTCGGGGTGGATGTACTCACTGGCTGTCCAAAGAATTACTAGCTAAAATGAAGGAATGGGACAATACATGGAAACTCATAAAGATTCTCCCTTCCCTCAATTATGAGATGCCTACAGACAGCTGCAAAACTATTGCAAGAAGACTGCCAGGTCACTAAAAAGAAAATACTACATTAACCAGCAAAAGTGCCCTTGGCAATCCCGTGATTTTAGGCCATCATTGGGTCCCTCCTAAATCCCAAATCCAACAAGCAAATTACACAGCTTATATCAACCTCGGTCCATCCCGATCCTGTAAAAATTGCAGATCTTTTCAATACTATGTTCACTGACCTTATCCCATACCTAAATAAGCTGCCTCCCAGCCTCCACTAACCATATAAACCTCTCTGCAACTCCCAGGCATCAGCAGATGGTAACACTCCTCCATTGTTCTACTTTAGGGCCATTGGCCCAGCGTAACCATCAAACCACTAAAGACTCTCCCAGCCTGAGGTAGCCCTGGAAGTGATGGATTACACCCATTTCTGAAACTCATCTCCCCAGCCATGGTCAAACTCTAGGCCTTTATATTCAACCTTGCTATCTCAATGTCCACAGTGCCTGACACGTGGAAACATGCACATGTGGTACCCATCTACAAGCTAGTGACCCCCCTGCCCCAGAAAACTATAGACCCATCTCCCTCCTCTCTCACCTCAGCAAATTACTGAAAAAATTATCCACCATCAGCTGTCCAAGCATCTGGAAAAATATAACCTTCTGTGTCTGCTCCAACATGGTTTCTGCAAACATCATAGCACCTCCTCTGCCCTCGCCTTTTTTCCAACCATGTCCTGAGAAACATGGACATAGGCAAGGCCACAGGTGCAGTATTTGTAGACCTATCAAAGGCCTTTGATCTAGTGGACCATTACCTCCTTCACTCCACCTTAGACCACTTGTTTGCTCACTAGACACTGCTATGTGGTTCCACAGCTACCAGTCCAATAGGTCCTAATCTGTTTCTAATCAGAAAGGTGCCTCTGCATCACTACCCACATGCACTGGAGTACCACAGGGTTCCATACCTGGCCCACTGCTCTTCTCAATGTTCATTAATGCTGTCCCTCAAAAGCCTAAACTGCAATGCACCCCTCTATGCTGATGATTTGATACTATACCACAGCGACAAATAGCAGGAGAAAATCTCATCTACCTAACTATCAACTATGGCACTGCTCATGACTGGTTCCTCTCCAGGAAACTGCTTGTGAATGAAAAAAAACAAAACAAAAGCCATACTGTTTGGCTCAAAGCCCTTTCTTGCCAAGCTTGATGAGTCAAAACATCCCTACTCATCCACTCCTCAGCTGGTCCACCGCTTGACACAGTCTCCTCCTTCAAATACCTAGGGGTGACACTAGATCTCTCCTAACATTCAATGAACACATACCAAACATCATAAGCAAAATACAGCAAAAACTTGGGGCAGCCAACAGAACCAAACTATTCCTATCTCAGGCTGCTCGCCTGACCACAGCGCAAGGTAACCTCCTCCCTCTGCTTGATTACTGCTCACCTGACTACTCCTTCCGCCGCGCTTCCTTGCCTCATTCTCGACTCATTACTATGTACAACTCCATCTGCTGCTTTGTTCTCCAAGTTCCCTACTCTACTCACCACTGCACCTCTACAAATCCTTAGGGTGCCTTACCTTCAGGGGACGTTTCGACTATGCTATGAGCTGCCTAACTGATAGCTCTTTTAGGAATCACCACCTATCCCTCTCACCTCTCTACTCATAGACAAGGTTGCACATAGAACCCTCAGATCTTCCTCCACTCTTTCTCTGGATGTTCCATGCACCCATTCTGCCATGGGCAGTAGAGCCTTCCTTTGTCAGCCTCCTCCCTCTGGAACAGGCTCCCTCTAAAAATCTGCTCCTCCCCTCACACATGTCCCTCAAAACAACCTCTGAGCCTGGCTCCTGACTGAATCCTCCTGCAACTATTCAAGAGGCCATGTCTCAGCCCAAGATCCACCCTAGCCTCCTCATTGCACTGCTTTTCTGCATTGTCTCTATCTCATACCTTTACTTGTCAGCCTCCATCTCTGCCCTCTAGTCCTGATTGCACATATGTATTTTCATTTGTTGTCCTTGCTATCATATTTCCTCATGGTCAATCAGGGCTTTCTCTGACAGGATAAACTGCTATATTATAGCTTAATGTTTCTTAGCAACTCTGTTTAATGAACTACAACTCAGCTTTTGTAAACAAGACTTTTCTGTGTATTTTGTACATACTTTTTTTGCTCTGTAGACCAAGACCTACAAATTGTTAACCAGTCTCTACTTCTCTGTACCCAGACTATTTCACTGTCCTTACATAGTATTTGTACTACTGCTTGGATATGCACTTTTGTATGACTACTAATTTTCCACCTTGCTGCCTCAATGTTGTGGCATGAGTCATGAGCTGAAATTGGTCCTTATGGATCAGCCACTCACCGGTTATCAAAGACATAAATAAAAATAAATAAAATAAATTTATTTTTGACAAAAGAAGGCTGCACCTGCTTCCCAAACATAACAGATAAGAGCTACTGAGCTCTCTTATATTAGAGTGTGTGTGTGTGTGTGTGTGTGTTTGGGGAGTGATGTAGAAACAGTCAAACCCTGGCAAGGAGACCTCATGTAATGAATTAACTGCTAACAAACCATGAGTGATACAGAGTAAATTATTTGATGCTTTTATTGGACCAACATAAATGTAACAAAATAACATACCATGTATAAAATTCCTGATCAAACAACTGCAAACAGAACATAGAAACATAGAAGCATAGAAGTTGATGGCAGATAAGGACTGCTAGGCCCATCCAGTCTGCCCATTTCTTTTCTACCTTACAAATGTGCCATCAGCCTTTGCTCTGTCAGTGGCCTATCTATTCATACTCATCTGTATTGCTCCCTTATGCCTATCCCATGCTTTTTTGAAACCCTGCACTGTATCCATAGCCACCACTTCTTGAGGTAGGCAGTTCCATGCATCCACCACCCTTTCTGTGAAAAGAATTTCCTCACATTCCCCTTAATCAGCCTCCCTCTAGTCTCATGCTGTGACTGTTTTTTTGTCATTTATAATATGATATACTGAGTGTGTATTTACTGAGCTGCTGGATCAGGGCCTTGATAAAAATAATAACATGTCTAACTCATTCAAGATTCCATCAGGTGGACAGAAAAATTCTATAAAATTTGTCTGAAAACTAACAACTATAAGATGCAAAAATAGCATTTGTGCATATATATGTGTGTGTGTGTGTGTGTGTATATATATATATATATATATATATATATATATATATATATATAGATATATATGTTGGTCTTTCATTAGAAAAAAATATATATATACCCTCTGAAAGACACAGTCCCTGGCTGCCTGGCCTTCCTGGCTGTATCCTCACTTCCCACTGATCCAGCTACTGCTCTTCTGCCCCTTCTCTAACCCCACCAGCCTGTCTTAATCCCTCCCTCACCTACCCCAACCATCCTTCTAATCATGCACCTCCACTGTTCTCTACCTCCTATTCTATTTCTTCTTGCCTGTCTTCCTCCCCTACTCACACCCCAAAAGCCTGCTTTCCCTCCCTCCCACAGCTTCCACATTCCTACATCCTTCCTCCACTTAGGCATGCTCACACTGGTCACTGTCCCTTGCCCAGGGTCCATCCTACTGCCATGAAACTGCCCTACACCACACTGGTCCTAGCCCTCACTCTGGTCCCCCTGTCTCATACCCTCACCCACTATCATCAATGCTCGGCAATTTCCCCAAGATGCTAACTTGGTGAAAGCATTCCATAAAGAAATATGCACAGCTTCTTAAAGCTAGTCTTCCTCCTCCTAATGCTGTCAGGCAACATGCACCCAAACCCTTGCCCATTCTGCTCTAAAGCCATTAATCTGAGGAAGCCTTTGGGTGCCCTCTCATTTATATCAATCAACATCTGCAGCCTCCTTCGTAAGCGGATGCCTACAGGCCTTCACCAGCCAACACTGCCCTCACATCCTTGCAATTGTGAAACCTGGCTCATGTCATCAGTACCAGACCATGCAATCAGCCTTCCTGGCTACAACGTCTTTAGTCTGGATCGCCTCTCCAAAAGAGGTGGGGCTGCGCTCTCTACCTGAAAGACTCCATACAGGGCACCACATCATTACCTCTCTCCAACCCACAACTGCTCAGATCTGCCAGTGAGAATCCTCCTCGGGGCCCAAAACAAAACCCTCACTGTTGCCATCTACATCCCTCCCAAAGAACAGGGAACTGGCTAACTGCTGTTTCTTGACTTTGTAAAGTCACTTCCACTGGACACGAATCCATCCTCTAGGTGACTTCAACATCAACTGGCCTGCAGCCGATGCTGGTGCACACAGGGATACCATTGCTGCGACAAACCTCACACAAATGGTTGACTCACCAACCAGGAAAAATTACAGGACTGGCACCAGCACACTCTTGGACTGGATCCTTACCAGTCACCCATTGTGGATATCTAACACTAATGCCCTCCTGACTCTCTCAGTGACCACTCTCCTGTTAACTGCACCTGGTCAAATAAATCAATAAAACAACCACAAAAACTATCACCAGCAGGGTTCTACCCAGTGGTCACCTTCCTTGACTCAAATCCAACCTCTTTCATCAAGACTGGTCCTCTATCTTCAATGGAACCAACGTTAAACACTGCCCTTGACCACTTCATAAACATCTTCACTGTGGCCTGTGACACGTATGCTCCTATTAAGAAATGCAAAGTCAAATCACTCAGTAACCCTTGGCTCTGGTGACCTCCTCAGGATGCTAAAACAAGAGACCACCTATAGGAGCTGGCCAGAAACTCTGAAAGGCAACACTACATCCAAAACTACAAATGTGCCCACAATGACTTCACCAAAACCATCCGGCAAATAAGTCCACCTACTATAAGCATGCCCTCACAAACTCCTGGGGCAATGGTCGGGAATTCTGGAAGAACATAAAGGAACTCACTGGGAATCCACCCAAAACCCCCATCAATACTCAACATCAACGGAACCACAACCCTCAACCCAAAAACCATTGCAGATACCTTTAACAAAGCCTTTACCGACCTCAGCTGTCCTACCCCAGGACTACTTCAAAGATGGTGAACCCCTCTGTCCACAATGAACACTACTCCCACCAGCTCCCCCGCTACTTCAAAGCAGTCAAGGCTCATCAAGTGCGCAAATATTTAACCAAAGCCCTTGGTAAATCAAGATTCAGTAATGACTCCCTCAATCTCAAAATCCTGTCTCTCACACTTGATGAAGTGCTTAGTCCTCTGACCAGAATTTTCAACCTCTCCTCAGCCAGTTCCCAGACAGATGGAAATCTGCCACTGTCATCCCAATCCATAAAGTGGTGACAAAACTGCCCACGATAACTACAGACCTATCTCCCTACTCCCCACTCTCCAAAGCACTAAAGCGCATTGTCTCGGACCGGCTCACAGAATACCTGGATACATACAACATCTTGTGCAAGCAACAACACAGGGTTCCACAAAGGTTTCAGCACCTCCACAGCCCTACTTGAATTCACTGGCGCAATTCACAATGCACTGGACTCAGGTGAACTACTAGGCTCAATCTACATTGGCTTAACAAAGCCTTCAACACCGTCAATCACTGCCTACTGCTTGTCCAGTTTCAGAACACTGGGCTGTCAACTGCATTGGCTGGTTTAAGAGCTACCTTGAAGAATGGTACCAAACAGTAAGAATCACTGATACACTCTCAGACCCTAGACCGGTCCACTCAGGAGTCCCCAGGGCTCCATTCTGGGACCCCTCCTCTTCAGTCTATTTGTAAACTCACTACTGGACAGCTGCCAAGAACAAATAATTCTCTACACAGCGATGCTGTTATTCTCACCTCGGACCCTGATCCAATCAAATTACATAATAAACTTCAGCAGGCCTTCTCCTGCATCAGTCCTGGTTTCTAAATCATAACTGCCTCTCAATCAGAAAAAAAAACAAGTCTATGGGCTTCTGCAGCCCCACAACAAAAACAAACAACTCCACCTCTCTATTGTAACCAAACAAGGAGCCATCCTAGAGCAAACACAATCGTTCAAGTACCGGCATCGCCTTTGATCCCCATCTCTCATATGCTGTCCATATCAGCAATGTTGCAATGTCTGCCAATGCGAGGTTAGGCATATTATTCCGGCACAGGAAACACCTAACCCTAGAAGCACTGGCAGTGGCTATCAAAGCTCCATCGTCAGCATCATAGACTATGGTCTTATCATATATGGGTCTGCAACTACCTCTGCTCTTAAACGTACCATAAGCTCCTGAATAAGGCCTGTCATCTCATCACTGGCTCACATCTCCGTACCCACATGTGACCTTTATTTCCAATCTGGATGGCTTAGACTGGACAAATGCTTAAAATACCAAACCTGCATCATGGCCAAGAAAATTATAATGGGTCTGGCCCCACCTGGTGTCTGTGCCCTCCTTAAGCATAGACATAGGAATGTCACTACAAGGAGATCAATTCCCATCTACTACATATCCCAAGATGTCACCGACCCAAGGACAAAGATCATTCGCCTATCGGACATCCAACTGGCTCAACTCTCTTGGCAGACATAACGACTGCTCAACATTCGGCCTCTTCAAGTCAAGCTGCACCTCTCACTGCTTTTATCCTGTGATTGCCCATCTTAACATTTCCACCATTCCAGCTGGAAATGCAGCACCAACACTTACAATCCGTCTTTGCACCCCTAGCACCTTACCTGTCATATTCCCTCAAAAGGGCCCCTGGCTACTGTCTCCACCCTGCCCACCTCCCCGTATCTCCTCCTACCCCTGCCCAACAACCTCCTGTACTCCCCTTACCCCTGCACCTCCTTGCCCCTCGATCTCCTACCCTCACTTCCCCCACCACCACCACCCTTCCCTGTCTTGCTCTTAGCTCAAGTCTTTGTACTGGTTATTACATGTCTGTAAGTCAATGACTATATGTTTGTAACTAAAATGATGACTGTTGCACATGCTGACGTGGAACCTTTGTAAAGAGCCTCGGCTCAAAGGTATTGTAATCCTAGATTGAAATAAATAAATAATATATATATATATATGTATATATTTTTATAAAATTAGTAGGAAAAATCAATCAATAATAGCATATCTGATTGGATAAAACACATCACATGACCGTGCATATATCAGAGTGCGACGCACACTGCACTTTACCCCCTCAAAACAATTTTGACATTTTATAAGATCAGTAAACCACTCTGAGGTGTGCAGTCGAGCTCTGATATACGCACGCCTTGAGCGGTGTTGATGTACCGACCTGTGGCCTCGCAGTGCATAATGCACACCAGGGCGCGATATCAAAGCGTGATCACACACCTCAGAGTGTTTTATATATATATATATATATATATATATATATATATATATATATATGTCCCTATTTACAATAGATTTGTTTACAGGCATTACTAGTATCTTTTGAAAGATTGTCTGACTTGTGATTACTAATTTTGAGTATAGTTCATGAAATAATAAACTTGATATTTGTTATTTCATATAGTCTCCCAATACACCTTATGCATAGGATATAAATCCAAATCTTTCCAACGTCATTGTGACATATAATATTAATACTGAGCAGCAAATCAAAGCTGTTTTCCTAAAAAAGGCTGCTGATATAGTAATAAGAACAAAGTCATAAATAGGAATCAGTGGCTTATGGAAAAATCTACAGGGATTTATACAGGGATTTGTTTCTGCCTTTGTGGGGAAAACACAGGAAAATCAGGGTTTCTTACAGGTAATGGCTATTTGGATTTGGGAGCACTGAATATTTCTTATCCTATATTTTATATCCTGGATAGAGCAGGGAGATGCTACATCTTATTGTCACAGGGATGTTCATTTACACATTTTTGCACTGTATTTACTCAGGCTGTCCCAGACTGGATGCAATATCTTGTTTTCAGTGGGATCATAATTTTACCATTTTATAATACATTTATTCAGGCTATCCAGGCCAGGGCCCCATACTCAAAGAAGATACACAGTGTATCCCAATGGAAAAGAGAAGTGCGCTGCACACCAACAATGTGCAGCAGCGGGATATTCATATGTGTGGGATGCACTGGCCACAAGGAATGGGCCAGGGCACACACAAATGGTATGTCATTCAAGTCAAGGGGCAATCCCATGCATGGCATGCTGCAGCATTTTCAGTGGGAATGGGCCCTCACGGTCCAAGCACCGCAGCTCACAGTTAGGCCATGAATAGCTGGCCTAACCCAGCCAACCACCACCCACAGGCAGGCTGCAGATGTGCACCAGGTGCACAGCAGCCTGGCAGCCTGGTGGTTTAGAGGTACCCCTTTCCATCCCCAATCTAGCCAACTCCATCCTGAAGAGATCCATAGTGTAGTGCCCCTGACCAATTGCACAGAGGAAACCATGGTCCATACCCATAGTCTAGAGGACTCCCATCCACGCCCCTGTACACAGACACCTCACTCCACCCTTACCCAACCTGTTGCAAAGACTGGCACTGCCTCCACACCTTGCCATGGCCAGCCATTGACTGCACTGAACCCAGGCTGGGGACCTACCTCTGGAATGACCCAACTGTCTGTACCGTACATTGGGGCACCATGCCAGCTGCGGATCCACCAGTGTATGCAGCTGAGTGTACATCCCTGGCAAACTGAAGAGAATTTACATACCTCCAATGCATGCCTTGCCGATACTGTATCATCCTGCTGTCATACACTGCTGCAAGTCCACTCTCCCCTATTTCCTGTGTAACATGCCACCTTCGGACTGCTGAAGTATTCCGGGTGGCATGGGGTGAATATTCTGTAATGCCATTTGCAGTGTACACTTCAGGATATAGATAGTTCAGCCACAGTTGCCCATTTGTACAAACAAATGGGAGGTCAGATGTAACATGCCTGTTTTGGGACCTGTGTGAGTGGGTACAGTATCGGCTGTCACCCACACTGAGAAGTGCCATGGAACCGGGATGATGGATCCACATGCCAGTGCCTGAGGAGTATGGCCACTGGGTGTTATCACCACACACAGCTCATGCCTACATATAACACATTCCAGTATCCTACTGCAGGTGCCCCACCACCCACCGATAAAGTGGTATGATCCCATTACAGAGCCCATCATTGCAATAGGATGGGCAAGGGGATCTGTGCACCGTTGAGGGGGATCGAGGGCCATTACACTATGGACATGGACTGTAGGTGTATTCATGTGCAGTGCTTGAGGGCCCCTACTTTCTGCTGACAAAGTAGGACCAAGTTCTCTTGGTAAGACTACCATTGCCAGAGAACTTCTGCGGCGATGGTTTGTAATTTCTGCGGAAGTTCTGTGGCACTAACAAACTACCACATCACAGTGTCAGCTTGACATCCTGACTTCCTTTCATGGCAGTGGTTATAGCAGTCAGGATGGTGGAAAGCACAGTAACACTAGTTCAAAAATAACAGACTTATGAAAATAATTGTATGCCTAAAAAGCAAAACAAATGGCTCTCCTTAAGGTCCTAGCCTGTTGCATAAATGACATATGCAGAGGGATCTTATGTGATAAATAAGGTATTTCTATATGCATGCTATCTATCCCACTAATGAGGTTTCCACTGTCTATCACTTATATATTTGTATGTGCTTTCTACACCACTCATGAGGGTTCCACTGTGTATCACTTGTTTATTTATATGCAATCAGTAACACACATACAAATATGCATGTGTATGTGTGTGGTGAAAGACAGAGATACTGTATGTGTATGAGTGTGTGTGTGTGTGTGTGTGTATATATATATATATATATATATATTTTTATTTCCATGAACTTGCATCCTCATTCATACAGGTCCCATTGGAAATGGAATAGAGTTATTGCAAAACTCATTTTTCATGTCAACCTGCTTTCCCTGACACACTGCGTAACACCATCAGGCCATAACATGCATGTGAACCAACTGTGAAATATGGCTATCCGGCCCATCACAATGTGTTCACCATGTGACAGAACACTGTACCATACCTTCCCAGGCTCTGAGCAGTGATGTGTTCCCAATCTTGCTGCCCAGCCAGCTCCCAGAGCTAATCTCTGAACCTGAGTTGCCGGCACGGAAACACAGCATGCTACCCTCTGGCCCAACAGCTGTCCCTGCACACAACATTTCTCAATAACTTTTAGGTGATTCTATCAACCAATGACAATATGTAATCAATAACCCTGGCAAAAATGCATACAGTGCAATTATTTATTTAACAGGTCTGTTCTTTCAACAGGTCTACATTATTATATTTCACTTTTCTGGGCATAATTACTTTATTTTTCTTAAAAATTTAGACAGTTAAATTCATTTTACCAGTTATTCATTTCAGATAGCATCTCTATACCTTAAAGGCACAAATAGGTTTGTACAAAGTGAGGTATGGACTTAACAGGTCTGTGCTATTGACAAGGTTTTGTTCAAGTTGGCCCTAGCACAATAATGTAAGACTGAAAATTGTATTAGGCTGTAGTGCAGGTTGAGCAAATATTACCATGCATGATGTGCTGTGCCACCACCTCTGGCAGTGGGAGCTGTGGTAGATATGTGACTGTTCATTACTGTTGCAGAATGCAGTCATTTCATTAGCTAATGTATGATGTTATAGCAATGATAACATCACATTCTGAAACATATAGGGGGTTTGCATATAAAAGGGGAAGGAACAAGATTCTGTATAAACAGAAATATTAATAAAAATCACCAAGAAGTGAATTCTCTTGACTGCCCAAGTTCTGTAGTAGATTACAAGTTCTGCGCCAAAATTCTTATTGCAGAATTCTAGGGCCTTAGCAATTAGGAATTGCATTGGGGTTCCTACAAAATGGAACCGATAGAGCCTGGGCTATGATCAGGGCTGGTAGAACATGTCGGGAGGTGCCACTATACTGCCAGAGACTTCAGGGTCTGTCCACATGGGAGTGATCAGGGTAGGTGCCTGGGGAAGAGCTGCTCTGGCTCATTCATCCTATGCCAACATGCAAATCAGCTGGTAATGAGCATGCATAAGGCCCCTTGCACCCTGCATGCTCAATTAGTTCATTTGCATTCCTGGGCTGAATATCACCTATGGGGCTGTGGTGCATACTGGTATGTGCCACACATTCTATGGAAGGTATTCAGTCAGGGACACATTGGACGACCTGACTTGGCGGCTGCCTGCACTGCAAGTCCCATCCAGGGTCACATTTTCAACAGAAACGATGAAGTCCACCAGGATGAAGTGCAGTGTCACAGATTTACTGCATGACAAAGGGATTAACTCTCTTTGAATCTGCATTGTTTCCTGCAGTAGCTTACTGCAGAATTCTGCAGTGTTGCGCTTCATCCTGGTGAGTTTCACTGTATGCACACCCTGTACTGGTGGTGCATTCTCTTTGAATATTGTATCAGTGCCCAACCAGCTCACCCTCTTTGCAATGCATCTTTCTGCTCATGCATCAATCCTACTCTTAATATATCCCCCAGATGTAAAATATTATTTTATTGTGTTCTGATTTTACACAAAGCTGTATAATATTGTGCAGATGTAGAGCCCTCTGAAAATAAGCTGCCATTTCTTCTGTGAACTATCCAGGCTAAATATATAGCAATCAGCAGGCATATTCCAGGAAAGCTCATTGTAAAAATGTATAAAATGAAGACCACATTGAAACTCCTTCTCCATTGATCTGCATTGTGCAATCCATTAGAAATAATGGGTAAAGCATCCAAAAGCTTTTCACTGCCATATTGGCTCTGACCAGACTTTGTTTTGTTTGTTTTGTATTTTTTATATTCAAAATTACCTAGTCTGCATAAACCAATATTGTAGATGGTCAAAGTTCTCTGGACAAAATTATTCAGGGTCCACTGGTCCTATCCATTCCTATAAATCACTGCATCATCAGCATACAACAACATCTCTTAAGAGGATAGGCATTGGGTAAATAATTTAGGAATAAGGAGAATCACAGGGTCACAGAACAGAACCGGTGGTGCACAACAATCAATTTTCCTGAACTCAGCTAACAAATCCCTTACTACAGTTTTGTGTGCTCTATTAGACAAATGTTCACCAAATCAGCCAACTCCTCACTGCATATGTTTAAATGAGACAAGGCCTTAAGCAAAAAGAATGATCAACAACGTTGAATGACTTGGTGAGATCCACAAACACAGTGGCCACCAGGCTACTGGAATCAATAACCCAGTGGATGTGACCCATTAAACTCACCAATGAAGTCTCAGTACTATCAGTAAATCTGTTTAAAATTGTGCTGTTATAATTATATTGTGCCCTGACCATCCTCCCTTTTTACCTCAGGCTTATCAGGCTCAGGAACTTGCACATGCCAATGATTACCCATCATTTCTTGCCGACCCTTGTAACTGCCACTGAGGGAACACGTACACCAGCTATCAAAATATTACAAAGCTCCTCTGTAACAACTGTATCTAAGTGTTCACCATCGTGTCTTGTAACCATGCACCTCACTTTATTGCACTATAATTAATTTTCCATCCTAATTGTGCCAAAGGATTCCCATTACATTTAGTAGTAGTAATTTATTTCTTACACACTCCCCGAGGTCAGGACACCACACAATTAAAACAGCACCATTTGAATAGATAAAAATCAAGACACAAAACCAAAATGCATTCCAACAAATGAAAAAAGAACAACCTGATTAACTACAACATAAGGTAGCATTAGCAGTAACAAAAACAACTAACAGTTAGACATTATGTTTTCACAAATGGGTCTCAAAGAAGTAGGTTCTGAGGCCTTTTTACATGCCCTGATTGAAGGAGTGACCCTAAGGGCACTGTAAAGTGAATTCCATAATCAGGGTCTAACCACATACGGACATGTCATCCCGGGTCCTAACAACTTTGTGCGCCTAATCCCCAGACAATTTAGGTCTAGCCCTAGGTTTTGTGAAGATGTCCACCTCTGTGGAGTGGAGAGGACTGGATGGTTGGTAAGGAGTCAGGAGTTCCATTAGGTAGCCTAGGTCCCTCCCATATAGGGCCATATAGGTTAGTAATCCAACCTTAAGGTGTTATGCCACTTCACCAGCAGCCAATGCAGTTTGTGCAGGACTGGGATCATGTGACATGACTCAGAAAGGACTGTCAGCAACCTAGCCTCAGCATTCTGCACCAGCTGCAGGCACCATTGGGTACCACAACTTACCACAAGGCACAGGGCATTACAGTAATCAAGCCTGGAAGTCACAAATGCATGTACCAGTGAAGCAGGTCTTCAGTGAGGATAAGGGATTTAATATGGCTGATGTTCATAGATGGTGAAAGCCATTCCAGCCTACAGCTGACACCAAGTCTCAAGTATCAGCCCTTCATCTAGAATGCCCCCAGATCATTCACCTTCATGAAAGCCTTCAGCCTAGAGGGACCAAGCCAAAGCCCCGTCATCTCATTGGCAACCCTCACGCTACTGTTGTAGCCTGGATTAGTCAGTAGCTCAATCTTGTCCAGGTAGAATCTCAGACAGCTAGATGTCATCCAGTTCTGGACACAAATTCAATACATCCACTCTATCCTGATGTCCAGGATGTAAAGACAGTTATGTTGGGTATCATCTGTAAAGCATGAAAACCCACACTGTACCATCTAATGATCCCCAGAAGCAACATATACATTGCAAACAACATAAGAGACTGGACTGACCCTGAGTTCACCACAGGGACAGGGCAATGGGCACAAGGAAAAATTCCCCATCTCTATCCTATGTGACCTATGCCTGAGGTAGAATTTAATCCAGCAGACGACCTTCATTTGATTTCCACATAATCCCATTCAATTAACCAGCAACCCATGGTCTTCTATGTCAAAGGTTGAGGAGAGATCAAGGAGGATGAAAACTGACCATTCAAATCTATCCATTGCCTGAGGAGATAATTCTGCACCCTGACCAGTGCAGTCTCAGTGCTATGCTTACACCAAACACAAGACTGGAAAGATTTAGATTTAGCATAGATTATGCAATCGAGCAAGCTCTTGTGACTGAGTTTATTTTGAGCTTTTAAATTTTTTAAATATTCATATTCTTTTGTATATTTGTGTCTTTGCATGTTGTTTTGTAGAGATGTGCTGAAGTTTTAAGTCACCAAGCTACATTGCCACAAAGTGGTTGAAATTTGCAGCTGTGGAGTTTCTCAAAATTTTCTTTACCCTCAGCAACTTCAAAATCACCCGAAATCATGTAGTTTTCCATGTGAACAGTAGAATTCTGCCCATGAAGTGTGGAATTTTCACGCAAATGGCAGAATTTCACCTGTGGTGAAATTCACCATTCATGGTGAAATTCCACCATTTGTGGGTGAAATTCAAGACTTTGCGAGCAGAATCCCACATTCATGGTAAAATTCTGCACTTCTGAATCGATCTACACTTAGGTGTACTAGAATTTGGAGATTAATTCTGAGATAGAATTTAGCCAACTTTGCCCATCTCTATTGTTTTGTGACTGTTGCCATGACCATTGCCATGGATGCACTGTCAGGATGGTGAAATGATGCTATATAGCAGCCAATTGTTTCAGGTAGCGTAGAGGAGAAATCGTGTGCAAAATAGTGATACCCTTTACCAAGGGGCATATATAAACATACCAATCAACATGGGTACAGAGGACGGTGCTGCTTCACTGGTGATTGTTTTAAAATAGTGGTATTTGATTTTCTGTCTGGTTCACCTGGGCTAAGTAAATGGCTGTTTTCATTCAGTGAGCAAAAGCACAAATACAGTATGGTGGCTGCAGAGTTATAAAAATGATGAAAAAGGACTTGTGTTGTTCTATTTTATATGTCAAGTTGGCTGAATTTGGCTGGCAGTTTGAGTTGTGCAAGGCTTGCAAGGAGAGGGGTTGGGACCTGAATCAAAGCTGAAATTGCTCAGAGCCTGGATTGCTGGGCAAGGATGGCAGACATCACTGGAGGAAAAGTTGGATGAAGGATTCCATTTTTAAATGTTTTGTCAAGCTAAGTTTCAAGTTAGAAAGGTGACTAAAGAGAGTTAGTGAAGTACTTTGAATGAAAGAGAGTGCTGTACTATTTACTATATTTTGAAATGAAAATCTGAAGTAATGCCAGTACAGGGGATGCAGGGATGATGTATCTGCTATAATAATACATAGTTGATGACATGTCTACTATGTGTATAAATGTCAGGTAGGACAATTATAAATAAAGTATCTCATAATAAACAAACAAACAAAAGAAATATTAGAATGTGTTTTGTACAATGCCTGTTGCATAAATACAAATTTCTACTATAATACACGAGGCACTGTATGGAAGCCCTATTAAATTATAGAATATGTAGTCCTCTACTAAGCACATACAACATTCATACACATTAGAGAAAACTACATTAAAACACATTTTATTGAGGCTGTTGCCTCAGGTTGCAAGTTCTCTTTTACTCTTCAAAAGTGTAGTGATATGTATTATTAATGTCTACCTAGAACTCCACCAGCAAAGGAGCAGTAGAATTCTTGTTTCAATGTCACAGCTCAATGATAACACTTCTAAGGTGCAATGACCTCCCTCAAGTACTGTACCGTTCTGCAGCGTCAGGTTTTGGATATACAGTAAACTCAAGTCCCCATGTGTGACTTAAGTTGGAACCAGAATCCTTAGGCCCAGTGGCATTAAAGATATTTAGTTGTCAAAATAACTACACTGTTACTTCAGTATGATATAATTTAACCATTTTATTGTACATAGATTATTGTAAGGTTCACAAATAAAGTATTCATTTATACTCAGTAGTGGCTAAGTTAAAACTTACAGTCAAACATTTTCTTCATTTGTTAGCTTTGTAACCATACTGTGTTATAACCAGATCCAGTGGGAATTTATTCTGAGTTGTACTCAGCAGGGAATTATGTCAGAAGCAATGCAATTAATGAGCAGTGAGGCTTCAACCACACTCTGAATGACCTACCAGCAGCTGGTGAGCCAATGTGTGTTGCTACATATCTGAGCACCAAGTTAAAGGAAGGCAGACCTTTCAGTCTTCATGCATGGTTTGTCTTAATCATTCACAAAGCTCAATTCAAACAAACACCTAGAAAGAATAACTTTTGGTACTGTAAGGGTTTGAAAGGAAGTTCTAATCCATAACTTTAATTCCTTATCTTGTTTTAATTTGAAATCAAAGCCTGATTTTCTACTTTTATCCAGAATGTTTTGTTTTCCTAAATGTAACAACAAAATGGGGCAACATGGCGTAAATAAAAAGAAAATAAAAAACCATTACCTGTTATGAGCTCTGATTTTGAATCAGAGAAAAGTGTAACATCTTCAGCTGATTACAAATGTGTATAAAAGCTTTCTGTCATGTCTCCTAGATGGGTAATTTAAGTGCTGAAATGTAAAATGGCTATGAACGGAGATGAAAATGGATAAATGCAAAGCAAATTAATCTGAAATGTTTCACTGTCCACTTTCACAGCTGTACAGAATAACGACTACAAGGAAGCTTAACAAATTGTTTATCCTGCTGAAACTCTTTTATTCTGTAGAATGCAAAACAATACTGCAATTAAAACATAGCAAGAAGAATGTATCTTAAAACATGCAATGTGTTTGCCAGTTCTCAGTCCAATGAATATAATGTTATGTCTTTCAAGGATATCGTCTATTGTTTAAGTCTTCACATTATAGTAACACCAAGGTTGTGTTTTTTAAGTTACCATGGGACTACAGAAGCAGAAACATGGGACTACAGGGCAGATGTGAGGCTATGCAGTTAGTTGACCTTGTGTAGCTTGATGTGTACTGTATTTTAGGACTGTATCTATCAATCAGTTGAATAGAACATAAATAATGTAGACATTCACCATCAATTTTGGTCTGCTCCTCTCTTTCGCATCACTCATGGCCTATTAAATTCCACCCCTGAAGGTTCTATATAACAGAATGCCTTTCATTAGATAGGCTTTCCCCATGAGTGAATGTTATGCAGCAGAAAACTTCATGTATATAAACTAGGTTCTTAAATAGAACAGTGAGCCTTGAGCAAGGAAATACAGTTCACATCATAATTACATATGTTAAAAATACATAAATTAAGCTTCTTGCAGTATCTTGTCACTTGTGCTGTGTTGCTGTCAAACACTTGAGCAACTTGTTATTGTTTCCCTTACATGGAAACTGATGATCCAAACCAAGTTTTGAATTTTGTGGCAGCTGTTCATTATTTCTCCAAAATAAATTCCAACCCAAATTAATTATACTTACATTAAGCAACAGATACAATGCAAATACAATACAGCTGAAGGATTTCATTAAAGGCCTAAAAATCTTGACAATTCATGCATGATAAGTTGTCTTTTGGAGGATCATTTGCATGGATTTGTAGAAATGGTGCTTTCTTTTATGTTGCTAAAGTATTCATGAAAAGCAACATTTATTAAGATACCACAGCTGTTTTACCCAGCTACTGAGGAGTTTCATGAAAGGAATAAGAAGTAACAATAAATTATTGACATTTACAGTATATTTATTTCTGTATTTAATTAATTATTTGGTGAACAGATATAGCCCACTTGGCACAAGGACATTTACGGTGACCTGGAACAGTAGGAAACAGTAACAAGTGCAAATAATAAAAGATGCATACAGTGAATAGGTTGAAGTACATACAATTCAAAAACAGGCAAAATGTGTAGAATTTATGCACCTGGGGTTATTCTCACAAAACTTTCCCTAGCACAGGCTTGGTTTTGTGCAAGCAAACTGGGTTTTGACCAAGCTGGAATTCACAAAAGTCAATTTGCACGCACACACCAGGTTTGCACTCACTGGGGCAAAGTGTAGAGGGGCCATAATGCAGATGAAGGTGAGGAGACCTGCATATTGGCACAGTCTGATATGCAAAGTATGGACTCCATGGAAAGGCTTTTGCAGAGTTCTCTTGCTTGGAGCAAATACTGCTGACAGAGACCTTACTTTAATTTTGCACAACCCTAGTGGTTGTCAGAGGTACTGTGGCACCCCCACCACAAATTGCCAGCCTGAGTAGAAAATATGTTTTCCTGGTGGCTAGTGGTTTCTCACCCTGCTGATCACCAGTCCAGGTATGAGAAAAAGATTTTCCTGGTATCCAGTGGTCCCTCCCCCACCCAATCACCTCCCAATATATAAAACATTTTCCCTGGTGTCCAGTGCTCCCTCCACCCACCTGATCATCTGCTTGATATATAAAACATTTTTCCTGGTGTCCAGTGTCCCTCCCCACACCCAATTGCCCACCGATATATAAGACATTTTTCCCTGATGTCCAGTGGTCCCTCCCTGCACCTGATCACCCACCCAATATATAAAACATTTTTCGCTGGTGTCCAGTGGTTCTTTCCCCAATCCAATCACCTGCCCGACATATAAAATATTTTCTCTGGTGTCCAGTGGTCTCTCCCCCACCTGATCACCCACCCAACACTGTAGACATATTCCCTGCTGTCCAGTGTGACCCCATCCCATTCCCCTGTATAGTCAGTTGAAACATTTCCCAGGTGGTCTAGTGGACCTCCACCCCAGAAGGTAGTGTCCCACCATCTCACTACCCCTATCCAAACCTAAACCAGTGACTCTTTGTCCTCCTCTCTTCACCATGGCTGGCAGCTGACTGAGCTGTCAATGAGCATGTACTGTATACAGATCGTGCTCATTGATTGACAGCTCACTCACTGAGTCATCAATTTGGCTGAGCATGTACTGTATACAGTACATGATCACTGACAACTGAGTTGGCAGCTGGCCATGGTGGAGAGAGGAGTGCTGTACCAGTCACCAACTTGGGTTCAGGATGGTGGGAGGAGGTGGTGGGACACTACCACAACATGTTGGAGTCCACAAGATGCCAGGGACACATTTTATTTCACTATACAAGGGATCAGGGATATGGAGCTCCTCCAAGCTGCATGTCGGAGTGACACTAGTGGGGTTAGCACTGTGACATTGGAGTTAGTGCCATGTGGACCTTGTCATATTCACTGTTGGATAGTGTGATATGCTGTCTGATTGTGAATAGCAAACTTTGATACCTGCATAATCACAAAGCACAGTGCAAAGTTTTGCGCTGTGCTTTGTGATTTATTGGAATCTACCCTGGTTTCTGAACCTCACACAGGGAAGAGAGGTACTAGAGGTTCAAGTAAAATGAGCAAGATTTATTGTTAATATATAGGTGTGTGGATTCAGCATAACACATGAGATGTGCTTTACCCCAGAGACTTTACATTTTGACCCTGTACTTGGCATTTTGTCATGCATAAGAATGCCATTGAAACACAACTGCTTATAAAGGGCACCCTTAAAGGAATAGTACCCTTTTAAATTTACTACATTCAGGTACTGAAACATAGATACTTGTATCTGCATATCAAACAAGAAGATTTTTCCAAAGAGATATCTTCAGATCCTATACTGGATCTTCATCCTCTTTGATATCTGTGACATCTCTGGACCTGTTAAGGAATTCATTATTTGCACAGAACTATATAATGACAAGATTCAAAATGTCAGATAGAAAAAAGTAAAATTCAATTGAAAACAGCATAACATTTGAAAACAACCCCATAGCATATAAGGAGGGGCCGTTCTGATTTTCATTCAACTCAGGAGATTTTGTTTGCTTAAGTTTCAAAACACTTCCATTTGGAATAAACACAAGTCATCTGAATAAGTCTACAGTAGAAATTCTCATCACTGCTCTGTATTGTCCACATATCCTCCCCATCTGCCATTAAAATTGTGTTTTGTTTTGTCCACATAAAAGGTACTATTTATACATAAAATCATGTATGCCACATAAATAGTGACACATTTATTGATGTGCCTAACATCAAAAATCTTTACAATATTACTACTAGTGAAGGTTTTGTGGCAGTGTACCTCCTGGCAATATATACATCTGCCACATTGGTGGTAATTGGGAAGTAGGGCATCTTCAGGAGTTTAAATCCTGACCTTGAGGCCTCCTGGTGACAATGAACCTTTGTGGCCCTGAAGGTAGTGTTTCTCCTATACGTAAACATTGGAAACACCTGGACATAATCTTGTCCTTCAGGTTCTGCTTCCAGAACCCATATGTCTCCTAAGAATCTCCTCCACCCAATGAACCTGTTTTGAATATGTTGTAACAGAATTCAGATATTGTGAATCTTTAGTACTAGTACTATCCCTTCTGACAAACAAATCTATGAACAAATCTGATCTGACCGTCAGACCCAATTGTACCCTAGATTACTGAATAGACTGTCTGTTATATCACCTAGATACAAATCTGCCCTTCAGTTCATCCACTCTCACAGCATTTATGATTGGTCACTACAATTTGTTTTACACACCTGAACTGCAATTTGGGGATATGACCTATTTTAGCAAATTGTTAGTTAAAAATTATATATATATATATATATATATACACACACACACACACATACACACTATGCAAAAAACTTTTTAATGCATCATTTAGGGTTAAAATACAAAAAGTAAGGAAAAGAAACTTTAAGGTTGACCCATCCCCTTGGACCTGCCCATCATCCCAAGATTGACAGCTGATGGGGTGTGTCCTTCGGGGTTAATGAAGCCTAAATTTCACCCCATTCAATGTGTAATCATATTCACAAGCCACAGAAAAGAAGAATGGGGTGAAATTTGGCTCCACAACTGAGACACCCTATCAGCTGTCAATCTCAGGATGATGGGCAGGTCAGGGGACAATCCAAAAGTTTCATTTCGTTACTTTTGTGTTTTAACCCTAAATGATGCATCAACAAAGTATTTTGCATAGAATTTCTACTTTTTGAGAAAGAATATAAAAGTAAAATGTCACGGTAGTTGGTGGGAGTGCAGGCCTTCAGGCCCCGACTCTAACCAACTTATAAATTCTGTGTAAGATAAGACTACAAGTACTGAATATCATATGTATTGCTGGGAGCACATATGGGTGGGAACATGGGGCCAGCTCACACCACATTGAAAGAAAGCAAAGGTTCAGTCATCACAGTGGCATAATTCAACACCTGTTTACATGCCAGACACGTAACCACTGGAAATTACCTACATGGCAGTAATGCTAGGCACCCTATAAATGTGAACCCAGTACCACAATGCAAAATGCCATAAGCAAAACATACAGTGTCACACAATATGTCCACAGCAAATTAATTTTCCAACACCTAAACACCATAGTTCACATGAAAAGGACATCTCCTGAAGACTCTCCAAATTTCAATATAAAAGACGAAACTGTTTCTGAGATACAACATAAGAAAGTTTGAGATTTTCATTCATTGGAGTGGCTGACTTCTACACCTGGTAGATTTTAGACATCTAACAACTGAAAAGTAGATCCATGGCAGTAAGGCTAGATGCTGTATACATTTCAAGCCAGTGCGAGAATGGAAACGCTGTCTGCCAAATGTAAACTGCACCAAGCAATGTGTCTGCAGAAAATGTGTTGTCCGACATGTGAACACCATAATTCACATCTACAGGACATGCCGTCAACACCCTCCAAATTTCAAGTAAAAAGACCAAACCTTTTCCAAGATATTTAAAGTTAAAGATTTTTAAAATTAGCCTATCTGTTGCATTAAAATCTGGCAATCTAGTCCCTCCCTTGCAATCAAAGATCACGATCAAAGAATCTCACGATCAAAGAATTTGCCAGCTTGTGATCAAAGAATTTGCAGGCTCACCATCAAAGAATAAAAATGGAGAAATGCAAATTTAGACATAAATGCATGAAACCACCGGCATGGCGCTATAAAATGAAGCCCCCTGAGTAAAACTACCCTCATTTGTTTTAATAACCCACCCTGCATTGAGAAATTTGCTTTTCAACTGGCCATCTTGTCTGTCCATCACGATCAAAGATCGTGGTCAAAGAATCTCATGATCAAAGAATTTGCAGGCTCGTGATCAAAGAATTTGCAGGCTCACCATCAAAGAATAAGAAATGCTGAAATTCAAATTTTAGACATAAATGCATGAAACCACCAGCATGGTTTGATAAAACAAAGCCTCTTGACAACACTCAACCTCATTTGTGTTCATAACCCACCCTGAGCTGAGAAATGTGCTTTTTCAATGGGCCATCTTGTCCCTCACTCACAATTAAAGATACAGTCAAAGAATCTTGCGATCAAAGAATTTCTGCAGGTTCATGATCAAAGAATAAACAATGCTGAAATTCAAATTTTATACATAAATATAGGAAACAACTGGCATGGTTCGATAAAATGAAGCCCCTGAGCAAAACCCACCCTCATTTGTGTTCATAACCCACCCCTGAGCTGAGAAATTAGCTTTTTATCAACTGCCCATCTTGTCCCTCACTCACGATCAAAGATCGCGATCAAAGAATCTCACGATCAAAGAATTTGCAGGCTTGCGAACAAAGATTGTTAGAGAGTCACAATCAAAGAATAAAAATGTGTGAAACTGTATTTTTGACCATTTGATCAAAACCAAAGGCATGGCTGGATAGAGCTGAAGCCCTTGAGCAAAATCCATCCAAGTTTTACTTCAGGAGTCACTCCTGAGCCGAGATGTTTCAGTTTTTCAGACCGAACCTTAAAACAAGATGGTGGCCATCACGATCAAAGAATTCTCAGGGTCAAAGATTCTTTGACTTTGAGCCTGCAAATTCTTTGATTGTGTGGAGGGACCAGATGTTCAAATCCCCATTCTTCATTCTCAAAACAAACATACACATTTTCCCATTAACTTATAATGGAATTTAAAACTGCAATAACTTTTGAATGGATTATTTTTCACAAAACAAAAATTGCCATGTTAAGCTGACTGAAGCTGTTTCAGACCAGCCTACTCACATGATGCCATGCAGCACCACAGACAAATCACAAAACTGCCCACATAACTGGCGAAAAGTGCATTTTCAGCATTTTGGTATGCAAAGACCGTAAGTCTGATTAAAATGAAATTTAGTAAATCAAGAGATCTGTCATGCCCCACTGCACATACCAAATTTCATGCAACCATTGAGCTAGTCCAAAGTTATTAACATGCAAAATTTTGAGTTTAACATAAAAGTGGCTTCATAACCCTAAATATGGGGTGTGACTGTGCCCCTATAAGATATATATATATATATATATATATAAAATATTTAGTTATGGAATATGGTTATTTGGGTTACATGTAATACTAAGACATTGAACTTGTTTAAAACTCCAAATACAGTACTTCTATTTATCTGAGTGGACTGACAAGTTAAGACATGAGGACAAGCTGAGTTTTAAGTTGCTGTTCCTGAAACAAGGAGGGGCCTCATGGGTTTCCTACAGACTTAGGCTCTGTTCACACTAGGGTAGTTGAAGTAAACTAAGTGGGTTAAATGTTTTAACTTTCCTCTAGTTTGGTTTCCGTACACACTGAACACAATTCCTGAGCTGATTTAAAAACTATACTTAAATCCTACTTCAAGATAGGCTTGAACATGGATTTAAAATCAGTTCAGTTTTGAAATCGAACTTACCAGCAGTTCAATCGTGTGTAGTCCACATCACGGCTGTTGCTGTTCCATGGTGCCAGAATGCAATCCGAGATTTCTCAGCATGCTGCTTTTGCATGTACTGCTTATCTGCAAGCATTGGTCAGAGGAAGGAAATTTGAAGTCATAAGTGTGGATTGTGCCTTGACTTTGTGGTGAAACAATTTAATGAATAAAATCACATTAGGGCTGGCAGTGGCTGCATAGTGTAGTTCATTCTCACAATTTGTGTAGGAATCCTGACTGCTCGATCCTCTGTGCATAGTGTGCAGTGGTCCACAGTTCTTAACAGTCATTTGACAATAAGGGAGGCAGTATAGTGCAGTGGTTTAAGGCTCTGAGCTGCAAATCTGTTGACATCCAGCAGACCAGACCTGGGCTTGAATCCCACAGCTTCCACTTGCATACTGTGTGACCCTGAGCAAGTCATTTAAATTCCCTCGCTCCCAGGTGGCTCTGTAAAAAGCTTTCAGCTTAGTGTGCTACTCTGGTTAAACAACTAAATAAATAAATAAATACCCTTATTATTCATTTTTCTGTCTGGAATGACTGCCCATGCAGCTACTTGGACTGATGAGTCAGTAAAGGTATTAATTGATTATTGATCAACTGAAACAGTGCAAGAGGAGCTAAGCTCAATGCACAGAAATTCCAAAGTATACCAGAGAGTCTCCCAGCATCTTGCAGACCTTGGAATACAGAGGACAGCTAAGCAGTGTAGAGAAAAATAAAATGGTTGAAGGAAAATATCATTGTGCCAAGGACCACAGCAAAGTTTCTGGTGTATGATGTGTGGTATGCTCATTCTATGAAGAACTGAATAAGATTCTGGGCACAAGACCAACCACAGAGCCAACCATCATGGTTCAGAGCATGGATCAAGTAGTGACTGCTGATGATACAGAGGCTGATGATTTTCTTTTGATGAATTGCTCATGTCAGGTATGTCATGCTGCCTTGTCACAATCCATTGATGCAAAGCTGTAGCCTGCATTATTAATAGGAAGTTATGAAACCACTGCCCTCCCACCCAAGGTGTCTGCCAGCAGTCATTCATCCTAAAACAGTATTTATAATCTTTCTATCCTTATTGTTATAGATTGTGAGAGGACCATGATAACCTTGAACATGGTGAAAGTCATGTTGATAGATCTTTAGTGTTTGAACATGCGATTTCTGGCAGCCTGCTGGATACCTGAGATATCAATGTGCCACATCCAGCCACCAGTATGCCAGTTGTGAGTGGACAAGAGATCAGCCACTTGTGGACCACTTCAAAATCTATGAAAGAAAAAGAATATGTCCAGGCTCTAGGAAATCATGGAGTCACTCTTTGAACCAATTAGCAAGCTATTGATTGAGCAGCATCAACAAATGATGGAGGCTGAACAGGCGAAGCAGCAGCTGCACTTGAAATGGAGGAGTGCATGCGTAGGATACTGAACAGTCTGCCACATTTTTTACCAGTCTGTTAGAGATCTTACACTGTAACCAACAGCCACAACCACAACCACAATACCCATAACCATCTATTCAGTATCAAGCAGCGCAAATGCCAATGGTAGTTACTCAAAGTACTGCCCATGATGCAGTGTTTAGTGTTAGTGGGCAGGTGTTATGAGCAGCAATGTGCTCAGTTCTGACACTGCATGCCACAGTTCATCTGCATCAGGGTCACACTACCCAAATGCTAGTGCTGGCCATAGCATGAGACAGGGTATTTAGTGATGACATGACTTAGACAAATCTGTGATGTCTGTGATGCACCAATATGTACAGCAGCTCGAAAAACATTGCAGTACATATAGGTCACGAAAATCAGTTTTTGGTATGGCTCACGTGAGTTCATGCAAAAATATATATTTGATATTGTTGTTTTACTTCAGAAGAATAAATACTTCACAGTTTGCACCACAAGAAAGCATTTAATTAATGAATTGTAATGAACGTAGATGCAATCAACATAGCATTTTTAAGTGTTAAGTTCTGTGCATTGTGCTGTTAATAACAGTTTGCAAAGTTTGTTAAAAACTTTAAAAGACATTAAAGTAAAGTTTTACAGTGTTTTGTGAAAAAAACAACTTTTAAGAAATAAGTCTCAAATACTTTAAAAGTTTGCATTAAAATGTATGTAGTAGCACACAACTTTTTAAAACATTAAACTTCAGTTTATGCTGTTTGCAAAACAACTTTTAAGAAATAACAGTCTCACTGTGTTAAACTGTATTAACTCTGTCATCTTGCTACTTATTTGATTGGGGAAAGCACTGTGATGTTGGCAACTACTGTTGAATCAACCAGTCATCTTTCTGCAGTGATAAGAGTGAAGTATGACTTTTATTGCTATTCACATACTTCTAGACCAGTTAAATGATACATTCAGTTTTACTTCCTTATGCTGTTGCTTGTTACAATATGAACCACACAATGGATGTTTAAACCTTCTTAAGCAAGAATAACACTTTTATACAGTACCCTGAGGTGTGTGGTCTCATTACTTTATGCAACCTGTTATATCTGTGAATTACTTTATTAGTGGATTGTATTGACACATTACAACACATAAGGTATGACATAACAGACATACAGGTACAGAACAATTACTGGGTGTACAAATGGGTGTACGTGCTTCATGAATGGATTGTGCCCTTCGTCCAGGCTCTGCCACAGAACTGTCTTCATAATTAGGTTGATCAAGTCAGGTTGTTGAAACAGTTCAGTTTCACACAACCAGTCTGTAGGAACAATTCTGAATTTGTCTCACACACATTGTGTAGGACACAGCAAGCAGCCACAACTATTGGTATGTGCTCAATAGAAAATTACATCCTCTTCAACAAACATCTCCAGTGATCTTTCAGGTGCCCAAAGGCACATTCCAGCACCATACATGCAGGCTAAGTCAATAGTTGTAGTTTCTCTTTCTTGGGTCTGTGTGGGCCAGAAAGGGTTTCATGACCCATGGAAGAAGGGATTATGCAGGGTCACTGATCAAAACTCTTGGTACAATGACTCCTCATGTCCCTCACATTGCCTGGGAACAAGGTGCCACTCTGACCCTTTCAGAATGCAGCACTATTTTTAAACACTGTGTGTTGTGCACCCTGCCTGGCCAACCGATGTTGATATCCTCAAAGCAGAACTTGTGGTCCATAACAACTTGCATTACAACCGGTAGTAACTCTTGTGATTGAACTACTCTGTGGCATTATAGGGTGGGCATATGATAGGAAATGGGTGGCATATATGGCCCCACCACAGCATGGAAACCCCATTCATTTTCAAAGCCATACACAATTTCTGCAATTTTGCCAAACCGTATGACACATGGCATTACAACAGCCACTAATGCATGGCATACTTCAATGACTATCTCACATACTGTAGATCTTCAAACCCTAAATAGATGCCCCAGGGTGCTGTACTCTACATTTGTAGTGAGCTTCCACAGTGTGATTGCTACATGTTTATGTACAGAAATGCATTTTCTAAACTGTGTGTCTTGCTTTACAATCATATCGTGTACCTCAGAGCACAGCATGTAAAATGAAGCCTTGGGCATCGAAAATTCCTGACCCACTAATCAGCCTGCCACTTTCTTATTACTATGTCATCCCACCAGGCAGAGCTCCTGTCCAGAGACCATACAGCCTTGTCCAGAGTCATACACATGTAAGCTTTAAGTATTGTATTATACATTAGTATAATAAATGACATAGTTCTTTGCCTAACAGCTTGTAGTCTCTGCTGGCTGCTATGTAAAATGCTTAATATTTTACTCAGTCTCATCATTCAAAGCTGTTTCTCAAGCCTTTGAAAGGCAGAAATTATAGCTGTCAGTGCCGAGTTACTGATAGGTGCCATTTGTACACTGCTCCCTAGGCAACAGCAATTGCATTATGAGATGCAAGATGTCCTGCAGTGCATGCTGGTAAGCAGCTTATGAAAACATTGGGGTAAACATGCAGCAGGACACATGGATTGCAGACTGCAGTATGAGCGCACTAGCATGAGAAGAAACACAGAATCTAACTCGCTTCTGGGTCACGAATGCTGTAACATGGTAAGCACTAATTCAATTTCAAAAATGTTTCTCACTTACCATGTTCAGTGTGAACAGGGCCTAATACAGAGGTGTGAATCTTGTCAAAGAAGTGGAGAGGTTGTAGTAACCTGCCTCACTGCTACAAAGCTGATGAGATCTTATTACATGGACTAATACTTGGCAAGGAAAACTCAATGTCATTTATGCTAGACTTCTATTTTTGCATACTGCCACAAAACTAAAGATACTATGGATATGGAAATAATATAATTTGATATAATTTGTTTTATCTGCTGGAGAGTCAATATTCATAAGTTCAGCTGGAGTTATTTGCAAAATGTCCTTTGCCAACAGATTAAAAGTTCAGGTATTCATGTTTGGTTTTTCTGAATGCTCATATTATGCAACTTTCAAATGTATGTCCTTTATATGTCTGTGTGGTTGCAAAGGCAAGTTATGTCAATTCAAAATTCTTCCATAACTGTTTTAAAAGCCTGCGACAGCTCTCAAGATTTACAAACTCATATGAATCAGGAGACACAGACAAAGAAAGTTTTTTTCAGAAGAAATTTTGTATCTTTTAAGCTATTTCCTAAGGTTTTTGAGGTAAAATGCCTCATTTTAAAGCACAAGAAGTGTGGATCAAGCAGATATAATTCTGATAAAGATATTTGCCTGGAAACAGCATTATTGGACTACCTTATGATCTACAGACTTTAGAGACATGCGCTCCCAAAATGTACCAGATGATGAGCTGAATCCAAAAACGATGTGTTGACACATGTATCTGGTAGTCTCCATGTATTAGGATGAAAAAAACTTGATTTTGTTTTCTTATTAAAATGTGAAGCTGTATTGAACAGAGGTGTTCCTAAGTACATGTACTTGCCATTCCCCATAATCTGCAATGTCCAATCAGCGTGGATAGATCAGAATATGTGATGTCATAATTATGTAAATGTTACTGACTAATAAAACCAGACATTTTGAAATCTTGTCTGAATCCCTTAAACCCAGCAAATGTGAGGACCTATGTATGAAGTAGTTGCATCCAGGCTGAAAGGAAGCTCCTCCCAACAAAGACTTGAACCTGTTTTTGTGCATGTGAACTAGACGTTTTTCATGCTATTGTGGGAAGAACCACTGTACTCAAGCTAGAGCCATCAAAACCCAGATGGCATCAGTAACAGAGCCAGAGAAGAAGATTCTCCGTTGTTTTTGCACTGTGAAGAAAAACCCACAATTTTTACAAACTCCAAGTGTCTAGGTATCACTTTAATATTTTGATATATTTTTAGTGTAGCTTAGAAAAGGGATGGTTGCATAAGGGGAAATCTTATAGCATGTATCACCTATATGGGTGTAAAGTAGTTACTGTTTAAGAAAGTATCCATGCAAGAATAATGATGCTATTTTAGAAGTTTATTAAGACTGTGTAATGTGTCTGATTACCTTTCTTTGTTGTTTTTCTTGAAAGCTTTATTACTTTATGCTTATTTTACCCTATATGAAATTTGCAATACTTGATATATCAATATATTAATTTTATTAATTTATATTGTATAGGAATAATAAAATCTACTTTTATATCACCATAAGGTTGGTACATGCCATGTTCATTTATAAATTATAAGAACTTTTTTATGCAGTAGGTTGAGAAAGAAAATCTGAGCCATTTTCCACTGTTTTGCATGATCCACAAAGCAGGTCTGAGCCCTAGCTGAGTGGTCATAAGAATTAAATGATATTCTAGCCTATTGTGTTTGTCTTAATGAAGAGTGCATACACCTTGACTGTCTATAAAAATATGTAAAAGCTTACACTGTGTATAAGTAATGTCCTGTTTTTGTTGTCTAACAGCGTGTCTAAAGTGTCTAGCTCCTGTAGCTGTCTAACTGAAAGGTGAGAAGAAGTGTTGTGGTTCATTTGCTAAGGAAGGGTAAGGATGTTTTAAGCACTGAAGAAAAAGAAAAAAGAAGTTCACCAAATCATTTTTCCTGACTGACTGTCTATACTACAAGCAAGAGAAGACAACAATGGGTGAGAACTGTACAGATGCAGAAGCACAAGAGCTCTGATGCACCCCTAGAATGCACATATATTAAGTTTATATTTGATGTTGTTTAGGGGTTATTGTTGTGAATTGTGACAGCCCTAAGTATAAATTCAGATGTTAAAATGGAGGCAGTGTTACATCCTCCCATACCTCATATGATTTCCATTAAAATCCAAGATGAAAAGACAGAAAACTAGAAAACTATCAACGATCATTTGTGACTAATTGACTGATTGAATGCTGATAAAAAGTCCTTACAAAGGAAATAAAATAACTAAAAAAAAAGATGAAACTGTGAAGTGTAAGGAGTGTAATGGGTTTATAGGTCAAGTCCAACTATTAGAGGTATTAGAGAGGCTGTTACAAGACAGTAGACTGGAGTGTACAGCTCTACAAAATGACCTGTTTGACACTAAGCAATGGGAGAAGCAGTGTTCAGATTTGAAAAATGATATTGTTGAATTAGTATGTACTCTTGTGAATTTCAGTGAAGATTGGGATAAACTGCAAAAAGTATAAAAAATAAAAGGAAGGCACCAGCTGGACTCTCCTATTATATCTAATGCTGAAAGTGAGCCAGAGTTGGAAGAAGCAGAGGTAAGGAAAAGAAAATACATAGAGACATAGAAACTAGTACACTGACAAAACAGAAAAGTATAGGTAGGAAATTAGATGCACAGGTAGAGAAGACAGAGAAAAGTACAAAGAGCAGAAGTAAAATGAGAAAAACTGAAACATCTGAAGAATCAGACTTTGATAGTGATTCTGAAGTGTCTAGTGCTTCCTCTTCTAAAAAGATCATTCTAGGTCAGGAAAGGAATCACACAAGAGGTACAAAAGGAAAAATAAGTCTAGACAGAAAAGTGATTCTGATTCAGAGGCTGAGTTTCCTAAGAGACATAAAGAATACAAAAGGTGTCCAAAAGAGAAAAAGGATGTATAAAGTCAAACACTATCATGAAAGCCTTACAGTTACTTGGAGCACAATACAGTTCCAAAGTTAGTAAAGGAGGCATAGAACAGCACATTTTAAATTGAAGGAATGCTTTGACTCATGGTCCATAACTGATAAGGGAGAGCAAAGTTTTATAATTCGTGGTCTGTAGGTGATCTACGGGCCAACTCATCTAGTATACCCAAAGAGGACAGAAATAAACCAGTTAAGTTGTACAAATTTCTGAAAGAGGAATTTGGGGAATATTGCATCAAACGAGCAGCCAGGTGTGCCACTTACAAAATGCAGTGTGGTATTGATCAGAGTCCAAGGGATTTTATTGTAAGCTGAAAGATGTATACTTTGAAGCAGAGGTTAGTACTGACAGTGACAGTGATAATCTTAAAGAAGTATATTATCACGGTTTACCCTCTTCAATTAGAACACAAATGGCAGTGGAGCTGAATAAGAAACATTTTATTTATTTATTTATTAGACTCTAGAATTACAAGTACCTTTGAGCAGGAACTGCTCATTTACAAAGGTTCCACGTCAAGGATGGGGGTAACATACATACAAAGGTTGGCAATGCTTTACAATCATAACACACTTTAGAAATTACAGACATTACTGGAGAGCAACTAATAAGCAGCTAGATGAAGTAACAGAGTAAGAGATTATGAAGCAATGGACAGTTAGCGTGAGTTGAGTGGGGGTCAGTAAGAAGTAAGCAGGCTGAGGGGTCACTGTCAGATGGAAGGAGGGAGGAGTGTCTAGATACAGTACAGGAAATTGGAAGTGAGGACTGATGTCTAAGTGGCAGTGAGGGACCGATGTTTGAGATGTGGCATAGAGGGTGTGAGGGGAGGGGAGGTGGGGAGGGAGGGAGAAGGTAAGGGTCACATAGAAAAGCAGGCCAGACAGTAAAATGCTCTGGTAGGAAATGGATCAATGGTCATGAGCAACTAGGTGGAGGTTGGAGCAGTCCTTTTAGGAGAAGCAGTCACATTGAGTAGTAGAGGTGAGGAAAAGTTGGAAATTACATTTAAAGGGTCCAAGTGTAGCAGAGGACAGTGCTTCTTTGCTGAGGTATTGAACCACTGTGGAGCCCTGTGGGTAAAAGGCCGCTGACCCATAGAGTTCGACATCTAGGAACCTGGAAGGTTTGATATTGGGCACTACATGTATGCTGTTTACCGCTGTGGGTGGTAAGGAGCTTACAAACACCTGGAGGCATGAGCCCAAGGAGAGAACCTTTTGGTTAACAGGCATGTCTGGTATTGTATTCTACTGAGGAGTGGAAGCCAGTCAGCCTGCCTGGACGTAAAGGTCACAGGTATGTGTTTGATGAGAAGTGCCTGTTAAAAGCCTGTAGGCTTTGTTGAGTGTAACTGAGATCCTCTGGAGGCAGTTGTAGAAGCTGAGCCATAGATGGCAAGATCAGTAGTCAATGATAGCGGCGACAGAGCTGTAGATAGCCAATCTAAGGGCATCAGCAGACATACAGTGCTTGTAGCTTGTGCAGCAGTCCAATCCGTATGTTGGCAGCCTTGGCAACAATGTCAATATGCCGAGTGTAGGAAAGGGTACTGTCCAGCGTGATAGCAAGGTATTTGAACTCAGGGACATGTTCAAATGTAGTCCCAAGTGATTCTTGATGGTGAGGGACAGTGATTTGTGCCTGCTCCATGGATTACAGAAGGTCATGACTTTAGCTTTGCTGTAGTTCAGGATGAGTTTATGTGTGCTGAACCATTCTTCAATAAGCTTGAAGTCAAGCTGCAGCTGAGTTCAAGGATTTTAGAGTCATGGTCACTAGTGAACAGTACTGCATCGTCTGCATAGAGTAGTATTTTTCCTGGAAGACACTAGGGAGTCTGTTGAGGAAGAGGAGAAGAGTAATGTACCCAGTATAGACCCCTGGGGACTCCAGAGAGGACTGGCTTTTCATCAGATGAAACACCGCAATTCTGACACATTGGACCCAGTTCTAGGTAGCTGCTAAACCACTGAAGGCATCATTGGAGAGCCCGATAGAGGACAGTTGCCTGAGTAGTAGAGGGTGATTAACGGTGTTGAAGACCTACACTGGATTGTAGAACAGGCTGATCATACCTGGGACTCCGGAAGAGGTGATGATGCTGTTACATAGATAAAGGGAAGTTCTGCTTTAAAGGATAAAGTGTCTGAGATCACTGCCTCTGATATTCTAGCTATGGAGAGAGATGAGTTACCTGCTTGTAAAAGCTTAAAAGAAAAGGAAAGAATCAGAATAACAAAACTCCACGGAGACACCTGTGAAACAGTCAAAACCTATCCCAGACCCAGCTGTGGTTTAGCAACCTTACCTGATCAGCAGCCTTATCAAAATCAGCAGCCATGTCAAAACCAGGGTTTCCTCATAGGGATACAACCATGGTATTGGATATTACAGGGGGTACAATAACGTTAGTGGTAGTGAAGGTAATTTCAGAGAGTGCCACTATTATAACAATGGTCAAAAAGTTATAGGGCACCCAGAACAGATATAGGCCTACTTCCCAAGTCTAGAGGAAATGGTTAAGACATCACAGAAAATGTAGGATGAAATGAGAAAGGAAATGGAAAACAAATTGTTGATTTAAGAATGCTTTTCTAAGTTGTTGGCTACTTACTCCCCAGTTACGTCCTGTTTCTAATTCTCCTGTGCAAATTTCTTCAGTAACACACAGCAATGGTGAAACTAGTCGTGCTAATTGACTAATAGATTATGTTCCCTCTACTGCTCCCAGGTAAATTAAACTGTGATTGCTGAAAATGGTAATGAAACTGTAATGAAACTTGAAAATGAATGCATGCTAAATGTAAATGCTATCTCCAAGTCTGGCCTCCCACAAGAGATGTCCAGAGTCAGTGTGCTATGTCACAATGAAACTGCTGTGTTACCAGGGAAAGGAAAAAAATTCTACCTGGGCAAATTAATTCCAAAGG
The DNA here is from genome assembly GCA_016271365.2 of Neoceratodus forsteri. Taxonomy (NCBI): domain Eukaryota; kingdom Metazoa; phylum Chordata; order Ceratodontiformes; family Ceratodontidae; genus Neoceratodus; species Neoceratodus forsteri. Next base: position 1,057,616,266 of record CM028132.1, on the reverse strand, counting down.
AAAGGCGGAAAGGTTTTACTTTGACACTAACATTGAGAACAATTTGGATTGTGAAGCTTTGTTAGATTCAGGGGCAGAAGTGGCCCTGCTGTCTAAAAGCATTTTGATAAACTGACTGATGCCTTAGGTGACTCAATGGTACTGAACATCCTCTCTGATAGTTTACTGATTGTGGGTTATGGAGAAGAAGTTCAGAAGCCCTTAGGTAAGGGTGAATAAAGTTAAGATTTGGTGAAATGGAAGTTATCCATCCAGTGTATGTTACCAAAAACGTGATGATTTTCTAATTGGAAATGACTTTCTGAAAAGGTTTAGACCTATTATTGACTAGTTTCATGGAATTTTGTTGTCACAGGTAAAATAGTCTACTCCATTTGGAAAGAGTCTTAAGGTCACTAAACAATCAGAGTTATCTTACCTTGAAAAGATGATGCAATGATTAAACTAAATTTTGTACATTCTGATGTACCTGATGTATCTATACTGGGTAATTCTGAAAATTTGGCTCAATGGAGAAGTAAAGCTCATGTGGTTTGCTTGTAAAAACAAAACATGGTAAGATCCAAGATTAATCTAAGAGGTTTAACCTTCTTCACAAAAGATGCAACCACTATTTTCTTAGAGACTCATCTCATTTTGAGGCAGAGACATTAGATTCTGAATGCACAGTCTCAACTGGGATTGTAAAAGGAAATATCACTAAATCATAAGTCATTTCTCTGTAAAACAAAGTCATAAAAAAGTAATTTAAGGTGCTAGTAAGAATGGAGAACTTACAACTAGCCAGTTATGTGTTGTGCCTAAGGTATGAACACTGTCTAATTAGTGAACAGTTTACAAAGTGTCAAAAGCGGAGAGCCAAATTTAACATTGTAACTCAAAAACTGTGACTGAAAGATGTCCCAAACCATGAAGGTAGCTTGAACAGTACAGGTGTCTGTGCCTTAAATCTTCAGATAGGAGTCAGAATATACAACACCTTGTGTATGTAGTGCATGGTTTGAAATCTCCTTGTATCTTGGGTTAGATGTACTTGTATGACTACGTGTGTATATGGATCAAGCCAATGATATCCTGTGATCATGAATAAGAGGGAACCCTTAACCAATAAAAGTGACACAACAAGCCTTGAGGTGTGGACACTCTATTCCTCAAGTATGTCATGTAGTGAGTGAGTTCACTGTAACTGTTCCATGTAATGTAAAGGAATTTTCTGTTAGGATTAATCTAAAGAAAGAGCAAGAAATGCCTGACCAATATCAGCATTATTTGTGCCCAACCAGCAGTTTAGTGATATGGGTTTAAAGATTCATTTACAGCCTGCTTTGATATGAATAATAGACTAATGCATATTTTGGTGCATAATCCTATAACAGAGCCTATTGCTGTAGAAGCTTATTGTGAGTTAGGAATAGTAATAAGGAAATCCTTTCATGATTTGGAATTAGCTATTCCTGTTATAGAAATACCTGAGAATACCACCCTGAGAAATGAGAAAGATGGGAATATTAAATCTTTTTACCTAATAGTTTAATTATTCTGCAGGAAATATGTCCAGTTGGTAAGAAAATACTTACAGTACATGTATATTTGAAGATGATTATCTTGTACTGTGCAGTACTATTAAAAACAGGACTAGAGATGGGCCAGAGTTTAATTCTGTGGGCTAAGTTTCCACGAAATTGGCAATTTCGCCAGGCAAAACAATTTCATGGAGTTAAGTGTTCTGTGAAATATTTCATGAGTGCAAATTGTTACATTTTGCCCATGAAATGTGGAATTTCACCCAAAACTGGTGGAATTTTCCAATTTTCAGGCAAATTTCTCCTCCACAGCAAAATTTTGCACTCTGCAGCCGAATTTTGCATTTGGTGGACAGAATTCCACATTTCACAAATATTTTTGCAGGCGTAGTTTGTCATCTTCAACCATCTGTACACAGAGCAGCTTAAAGAAGTACATGTAGTTGATGCTGAAAATGTTTCTGATGTAATTGAAGATGAGGTAGAGATAGAAGAAAACTTACTCTTTCCTGATTTTAAAGAACAGGTTGAACAAGCTATACAAGCATGTAACTGAAAATGAAAAAGAAAAGGAAGTTTTGCATAAAATGTTTTTAGTTGAAAGAAATATTTTTAAAAGATGCTTCTGACTTGGGGAGGGTACTGACATTTATGTTACCAGGGTACCTAAAGACCCTAGTAAACATGGTACTACAGCACATGAGTATGTATCTCATTTAAGACAGGACCTGCAAGAAATCTTTGCATTTGCTCAAAGGAACTTAGAGAAAAGTGTTCAAGACTCTAAGTCATATTTTGGCAGAAGAATTTAAAACAAAATCAAATTGAAGACACAGTGTTTTACTTTAACTACAGCAGAAACACCACTAAAGTTAAAAGTTCCTTCCACACTGAGAAGGATCCTTTTGATCTAGGATAAAGTTTCACATGCAGAATACCAAATTGTGGTCAAGAAGAAGACTGGTGAAGTGATGCTTAAGTGGGTTTATATTAATCAGTAGAGACCACATCCTCAATGCAAGCAAGCCAGGTATCATTTCTCAAGTGACAGTGAAAATGATGAACAATAGTCATACTGGAACGTTTAATGTGCTGCTGATGTCTGTGAGTGACGAACAATAAATAATGAGTTGTTCTACATGAGACATTTTGTAATAATTTAGATGTGCCAAAGAAATCTGTTGAAACAGTAGAATAAAAATGTATATAGTTGTAATCATATTCAATTATGTATCAGTTAATTTTTTTTTCATCTTTAGTATGTTTTAGGACCGGACTGCTCTCAATTGTCCACGCTCCTGATGCTTCCTCGTTTTCTAGGTAAACCATACATCTCTGGTGATGTCACTTTTGATAATGTCATGTTCTGATGATGTCATACATTAATGCGTGTGATTATGTAATTTTCTATTATACTATATGATTCATAATCTCCCTACTCACATATAATATATTATGTGGTTTTAAACTGCATACCCATATGATAGGACTACAGTTTTGAATTAGAAAGTGTATTATTTTAAAAATACATTTTTTCCATATTGATTTTATACTCTTGTCCTCTGTTGTCCCCTTCAGACTGACCCTCCCCAGCTCCGACATCCTGGAATTACTGGGACTTACCTTTCTGCCCAGACTGGGAGCAGAGCCTGTGGAGGGTCAGGCTTCACCCTGCTGACTGGAGGATCCATTTTACTCCACTTTTTCTCCCTGATCCCCATTGCTGGGGCACACACATCAGACATGCATGCACCCTCCCTTCTTGGCACCCTGCAGACCTGCACTTTCCTGGGCCTCCACCTGGGGCAGTCAATCAGTGGGAGTGCAGCCCTCCCTCCCAGGACAGAAGAGCTGTCCTTTGGATGCTCAATCCTCTCCCTCCCTGGCTGGGACTCATTCCTGAACCCAGATCACCAACATAGCATGAGATGTGGCATTCAGTGCCTGAACCTCAGCACCACTGGGCTGGCTTTAAGAATACATTTTTAATTCAAAATGGGGTTATGTCGAATCAAATTCTTAGTTATAAAAATATATATTTTTAAAAATATTTGGTTATGGAATGTGGTTAATTGGGTGTTATGTGATACTAAGACATTGGACTTGTTTAAAACTCAAACATTTCTACTTACCTGAATTGACTGACAAGTCAAGGCATGAGGACAAGCTAAGTTTTAAGTTGCTGTTCCTGAAACAAGGAGGGGCCCCATGAGTTTCATACAGACTAATATAAAGGTCAAAGGTGTGAATCTTGTCCAAAGAAGGGAGAAGTTGCTATAGTAACCTGCCTCACTGCTACAAGGTGAATGAGATTTTATTACATGGACTAATACTTGGAAAGAAAAACTCAGTGTCTTTAATACTATACATGAGTTTTGCTTACTGCCAAAAATGTAAATGCTACAGATATGGAAATAACATCATTTGATATCATGTGTTTTTATCTGCTGGAGAATGAATATTTATAAGTGCAGCTGTTATATAAAAGGAGTTATTTGTAAAAGTGTCCTGTGCTAACAGAGTGAAAGTTTAAATACTCATGATTAATTTCTTCTGAATGTACTAATTATGCAACTTTCAAATATATGTTTTTATGTGTCTGAGTGGTTGTAGAGACAAGTTATATTGTTTCAAAGTTCCACTATACTTGTTTTAAAAGTCTTGCAACAGGTCTCAAGATTTACAAAGTGATATGCATCAGAAGACACAGACAAAGAATGGTTTACTCAGCAGTGATTTTGTGTCTTTTAACATATTTCCTAAAGGTTTATTTGAAGTAAAAATACTTCATTTTAAAGCACAAAAGTGTCGGTCAAGAAGGTATAATTTTTATAAAGATGTTTGCCTGGAATTAGCATTAATGGACTATCTTGTGAACTATGGAATTTAGAAACATTGAACTTACACCAAAATGTGACAAATGATGAGCTGATTCCAGAAACTTGTGTTTTGACACATGTATCTGGTAGTCTCCAGGTATTAGGATGAAAAATAACTTAGATTTTTTCTTATTAAAATGTGAGCAGTATTAAACAGAGGTGTGTCTAGGACAGGAATTTTCCATTCCCTCCTCATTTGCAATGTCTAATCAGGGTGGATAGGTTGGAATATGTGATGTTATAATTATGTAAATGTGACTGACTTATAAAACCAGACATTTTAAAATCTGGCCAGAATCCTTTGAACCCTGTTGCTGCGAGGACCTACATCTGATGCTGTTGGATCCAGGGTAAAAGGAAGCTCCTTTGAACAAAACTTAAACCTGTTCTTGTGTGTGTGAATTAGAAGTTTGTCATGCTACTTGGAAAGAACCCCTGTACTCCAAGCCAGAGCCATCAAAGCACGAGATGATGTGTACAACAGAGCCAGAGAAGAAGACTTTCATTACTTTTGCATCATGAAGAAAAGCCCACATTTTGTACAAACTCCAAGGGCAGAATTCACAAAGAAGATGTGCCTGGAGCAACTCAGACACACGGTGAAAGTCAGATGAGCTGAGCCCATGCATAGCCATTCACAAGGCATGCACTGTGCAAGCTCAGTGCAACATCACTGTGAATCGCCACAGGACAAGACGGTGCACCTGCAGGTGCTCCAGTACAACCAGTGATGCATCAGTGTAAGCAGGATGCCCTGCAGCCACACAAGGAGCCAGGCAGAACAACTGGAGCAAATAGCAGGACAAGAGGAGCAACCACAGAGCTGGACCAAACAGACCCACGGACACAAGTGTAGAGTAAAACATGTTTATAAAAGGTAATGGGCATATAAACTGTACAACCCAAAAGTCAAAAAGGAACAACAACAGCATTAAGTAACGGGTAAGAGGGGAGCAGGGATGGGAAGGATGACAGGAAGGGACAGAAACAGGGGACAGGGTAGGGTAACTATTTACATGGGATGTCCCCCAGAAAGTAGCAAAAGGATGCTAGCGGCACTGCACCACACAGCACGCTGGCACAGACTGGAAGGCACAGCATGACACCCACAGGGTAGCTGACAAGTGCTGAACAGTCCTTGAGAGAGGGCACAGGGCTGCCTGGATGGCCACATGGATCCTCCGGTCCACATCTACTGGTGCAGCACCATGAGTACCACCAACAGCACATTGAGCCAGAACACCTACAACAAATGAGAGAAAGAACACACACTGAGGGCCAGAACATGGAGCACTCCCCACCCACCACCGACTGCACAGAACCAGAAAGACTGCAATCATGGAAAGCAGTACTCACCCGCCCTGGCAGAGCACCAGGCCTGGCACCCATGTACCTCTGACGATGCTCCCCAGCTGCGTCCATGGCCTGCTGCCAGGCCCATGGTCCTGTAAAACACAAAAACAGCACCATGAATGAACACTGCCACCGTGCAGGATGCAGTGCCACACCCCCGCAGGCATGTGGCCATGCAGCAGACAGTGATGCCAGGCCATGAAGCATCTGGTGTTAGCAGGCACTCACAGCCATGCCCTGTCCCCCAGTGGCACCAGGGTAATGCAGCCTGGGAGCACCATGAGGGCAGTGATATACACACCCAGCATGTGCCAGACAAGGAGACAGCTGAACAACACCTACCTGGAAGAGTCAGTGCACCCTGTGTGCACAGCACAGCAGCTGTGCAAGCTGCTCTGGGTCCCACCTCTGGAGGTTGCCATAGTGATGCCTGCACTACTCCCATGTGTGGCATCCCAGTGCAACACACAATCTGCGATGCAATGGAGGCCCACACCTGGGTCCTGGGCACATGGAGGTCCTCCTGTCAGAACAGGCACCCCTCCACAACCATGCCCTATGCTACAAGATGTAGGAGCTCCATTTGTGACCAGTTCATGGCCCTAGGCACCATTCTTCCTGCCTAGGCATCTTAAACTGTGGTCAGACAGTGGCAAGGTGCAAACAGAAAAGCGTTGTCTAGCAAATGTTTTGCACCATGTGAAACAGTGAGGCATGTGCAGCACAGTGCGCACTGAACATGAGCATGAATGGCCACTGGCGATGAGCCCATGCATGTGCAAACCATCATGCAATGGCGCTGCATGGTCAGGACATGTGATGATGCGTGTTATGCATGTGGTGCCATGTTGTGCAGGCATGTGCCATGAATGGGTACCGTGCACAATGCACGATCAATGGGCAGGGCCAGATCAGTGCAGCATGGACAGTGCATTGTGGGACACACTGCATGATATGGCACATGGCACCATGATCGTCAGGCCCACAATGGCAGAACTGGGCTGCGGTGGAGTGGTGCATCATGGAGATGCACCACAACCCACAGACACCACCCATGCACTTTGGATGCACCATGTAGAATGTCCCCAAGTCAGCCAGAGGCACTCATGTACTGGAAATGTACACCACGATCATTGGCATCACAGATGCACCATGCAAATTGAGATGAGCTGGGAGCAATTATGCTATTCAGGAGAATGCACCCCAAACAGCCTCATCAACCATGCATGGGCAACTCAGCATTAGCATCTCATTAACAGTTGCTCAGGCCTCATTTGCATGACCTGAACCATAAATGCTACCAATTCTGCAGACTGAGTCCAGGACACTGAGAGAGTCAGTGCCTACAGGGTGAGTATACAGCCATATTTTCAGGACTACAGCGCAAACTGGTGTGCCTGCATCACAGCGTGCACAACAGGTGGGACCCCTGTACACCACATGTGGGACTAGACATCCGTTAGGTGGCACCCATGGCAAACCGTGTTATAATACAGCAGGCTGTATCCATGGGGTGACAATGGACTGGTCCCTGTCATGACCACAGAGGATGACCGGGTCACGGCACCACACAACACAGCACATACAGGCACTGTTGCTGATCCTGGTGTGGATGGCAGTGAGCTGAAGCAGTGCAATGTGGGACAGGGAGGGATGCAATGTGTACAGAGGACCACCCAATGTACACAGGGACACACGGATAGGACATACAGCTGGGGTGGCTTGCACTGTGTGGTGGATGCAGCACCGTGCCACAAGTAGGTACAGCACACAGAGCAACAGCCGTGCAGGCACATTGTCACCATGGCCAGCCCGTACACTGCTGCCACACAAACAGTGCCTGCCACCACATGGCAGTCACCCTCTGCCCTGCAGCCATCACATGGGTGGCACCCAGGTTGGATGTGGCACCATAGTGGTGGCACACATGCTGCAGGGGTTACTGGGACATGCTCATGGCAGACAGGACAGTGTCACACCCCTGAGGTGGCTACACTGTACCTCCCACCATGGCCTGAGTGCAGTGAGTGGCATATGCAGCATCCCACATGGACCACAAAACATGATGCATGTCCACCTGTGCTAGGCTGCCCAACCTCTGCCTAAGGCACAGGCCACCAGCAACAGACCATGGTGAGGCTGCAGACAGTGGGAGATGGTGTGGGTCCATGTGTACACACAGGCGGCCCTGGCACCAGAATGCCTCTCTCCACAGTAGTCAACATGTCTGAGGGGCAGGTGCCGCACAGGCTGCAACCAAACTTCATGAAGGATGAGGAGAGGCCACTCATCAAGGCATGCCACCTATGCCTGGATGTACTCACTGGCAGGGGAGGCAGCAAGATGGCATGTGCAGAGAGCTGGGAGGTGGTGGCCCAGCAGGTGAGCAGCGGTGGCACCGTTGAACTGCACAGTGCAGGAGTGCTGTTAGCATTGGAATGACAGCCAATGGAGGGCCATGGAGAAGGTAGACAGCATCCAGGCATCCCTGTGGCAGACAGTGGGAGGACCTAGCTTGGTGGCGCAGCTCAGCCCCAATGAGGCTCCCTGGCTGCCAGTGTGTCAGGGACAGCCGTGCATTGCATCCCAGGAGGTGGCTTCCAGATGGGGGCAGCCCATCACAGCATAGAAACAGAAACACAGAAACATAGAATTTGATGGCAGATAAGGAACGCTTGGCCCACCCAGTCTGCTCATTTCCTACCTAATGGATAAGCTGAAGATCCTAGTTACCAGCAGCCTACTTCTTCCTACCCCACCCTCTAGAATTGCCTTATGACTGTCCCATGCATGCTTGAATTCCACCACTGTTTTTGACTCCACAACCTCCTCTGGAAGGCTGTTCCATGCATCCACAACCCTCTCTGTGAAAAAATACTTCCTTAAATTACCCCTGAGCCGCCCCCCTCTATCATCAAATTGTGCCCTTGTTCTTGCACACCTCTTTTTTGAAAGATGTTACCCTCTTGGACTTTGTTGAGTCCCTTGAGGTACTTGAAAGTTTCTATCATGTCTCCCCTCTCCCTCCTTTCCTTGAGGCTATACACATTAAGCTCCTTAAGTCTCTCTTCATATGTCTTCCAGTGCAGACCCTGCACCATTTTAGTTGCCCTCCTCTGGACAGCTTCCATCCTGTCTATGTCTTTGTGGAGATTGGGTCTCCAGAACTGCATGTAGTACTCCAGATGGGGTCTCACCAGCTGTCTGTATAGAGGGATAATAACTTTCTGTTTTCTACTAGTGATGCCTCTCCCTATGCATCCCAGTATTCCCCAGCCCTCCTTGCTGCCTTCTCACATTGCTTGCCCACCTTTAGGTCATCTGATATGACTACCCCAGGTCCCTTTCCATTTTGTTGTTGTTAGTATTTCACCCCCATTGTGTACTCTTCCCTGGGTTTTTGTTTCCCAGGTGCATTACTATTGCACTTTTTAGCATTGAATCTAAGCTGCCGACATTTGACCATTCCTCTAACCTTAAGTCCTTCTCATCCTTTTCATCCCACCTTGTGCATCAACTCTGTTGCAGATCTTTGTGTCATCTGCAAAGAGACATACTTTTCCTTCCAGTCCCTCTGCAATGTCACTTATAAAGACATTAGAGAGGACTAGTCCTAACTCTGAACCTCGTGTTCCCACTAGTAACCCCCTTTCTTCAGAGCATGGTGAGTAGATGTGCATCCTGGCCAAGCCCTGCTATGGACTGGCATGCCCTCCAACAGTGTGTTGCTGACCATGCTGTATGTGACATTGACACTGTGTCATGTGCATCCTGTGCATTAACCAAGTTTTCTTTCCTCTTCCACAGCTCCATCACGACTCCAGGGCGTGGCCATGGCTGACCATGCAACCCTAAAGGGTGTTGATGTGAGCCCACCCATAGGCCTGATGGAAACTGATGAGGCATGTCTGCACCTGCAGCATCCATGCTCCGTGCACCACTGGTCATGGTCCCTGTGGCAGAGGGCCTGTGGACCCCTCCACCAGTGCTAGTGGTACTGCTGGTGGGTACATCACACTGGTTGGGGGCCTGACTGGGTTGTCTGATGCTGACCCGGATGAGGTGGTGGACATAGTGGATGCACTCATCATGCTCACCAGTGGCATGCAGGTGAGGGCAGTGGCACCGATTCATGTTCCACCATCAGCAGCACCACTGCCATGATGAAAGCAGTGCACATGGGAGCGGGATGCTTCTGCACAGGACCCTGGGTACCAATGGCGTTCCCACCATGCTGGACACCAGTGCAGCGGTGGCACAGCTGCTTGGTGGGGCAGTGTGTGCTGTGCCACTGCACTGATGCCCAGTGCAGTGCTGGTGGTGTCAGTGGCATCCAGGCAGGCGCGGTGTGCACGCACCCACTACAGTGGGCCTGGTGAACAACACACATGGACAGCCAGTGGCAGTGCCCAGTCAAGACATGCACACATCACAGCCTGACAGGGGTGTGTCCACCGCCTGTGGATGATCCTGGTGAGGCTGACCCATCCCAATGCGTTAGGCGTCACCACCATGCTGCTTCACATGCGGCGACATGGGTGCCCTACCTTGACCTGTTGCGGTCAACTGTGGAGAGTCAGGAGACACTCCAGGCAGAGTTCCAGAGCCACAGGACCATCATGGTCCAGGAGCATGAGTTCACAGTGGCATGGCTTGCTCAGATGCTGGCTGAGACACAACACGTCACGCGGTGGACATGACCGCTGCTATGGAACAGATCATGGCAGCTGTGGAGGCAATGGCTGCATCCACACATCCGTGAACACTGTGTGTCTGCGGATGCCTAGGAACACATCCGGACACCCTGATGGCAAGGCCAGGTTAGCCCCTGCTGCTGACCACAGCCTACTGGCATCCACACCCACGGCCATGGCTCCGCTGGTGTGCATCGGATGGCTACCCACTGAGCGGTTTCAGTGCAGCACCCTGTGGGGTTCCTGGGGACACCTTCTGTGTCTGGTGATGGCACCCCAATCGCAGCGGCCATGGCAGATGCTGCCCGTGTGTCCATGGTGGTCATGGGTCAGCCCTGTGATGTCCATGTCCAGGGCCTGTGGTGGCAGGTGGCATGCCGTGGTGCAGATTCCCTCTGGGTGGTGCCAGTGCTGCTGTGTGTGGTGGTCACCAGCCACACAGTTTCCTGGCATCCCCTGTGCTGCCTGTGCAGGTTGTCCAGTGTGCTTGTGTGTACCACTGTCATGCCATGTGTCATGGGAATGATGAGTGTGTGCGGTGCCTGCAGTGACAGCATGATGGCCACAGTGCGCACTGACCTGTGACAGTTGGGCATGGCCTGTGTGGTTCTGGGGTGATGCATGCATGGTGCCTGTGTGTGAGTGTCTATGTCCCCACGTGTGCATGCGCCTGTGCTTGGTGCCCTGTGTGGTGTACAGTGCTTGCCATTCCAACGTCATGTTGTCCCTACTCTGTTGTGCACATACCTGCACAAGTACCAACCCGCGTACTCACCTGCATGTCCTGAAGTGTTTCTGCACCACTCATGTGTGGTATGCCCGCCTCTTACCACCAGCCTGGGATCCCTGTACCCATACCCAACATCATGTCCATGATCCTCAGGGGTGCTCTGGCCACAACCCTCCACCAGCCTCGACAGGTATCCCATGGTCATGGGCCATGATGTGTAACATACAACAGGCCAGGAATATACCACAGGCCTTCTTATGGCTGTACTGCAAGACACCATCTGAGTGGCACAGGCACTGAAATGCATCTTCAGCATGCCTAAGACACGCTTGATGATACGGCGTGTCATGATGGTGATGCCTCATTGTAGCGTTCTTCCACCATTGTTCGGGTTGTCGGATGGGTGGAGAGCCAGGCCACAATGCGAATGTGGCATCACTTGTGGGGGTAGACGGTTCCATTAGTACATTGTGTTATATGTGGTGTGTGCCCAGTCCCCATCTTGCCCTCTGTGTTCTGTGCCCTTGTTCTACTCCCCGTCCATGCAACCGCATGCCTGGTGGTCCTGCATCCCTGTCTCGGCTGCCCGCCCTCCTCCATCCATCACGTGGTGCATATCGGTCACATGCCACCCTGCATCTGCCTATGCACCCTTTCACACCCTGCTGTCCCAGTGCCCTCATGCCTGTGACTGCCTGCACACAGCCCAACCCATGTGTCCCGGACATGGTGCCACCCTGTGCTGCTGGTGCTCAGTCACATGTACCTAACACGTGTCTACTTTGGATGTCCCTGGCCTCAAACCTCATGCAGAGTGTTGATTGGTGCCATATGTATGCATCATGTGCGCTCCCAGGGTGTGTAGAGCAGACATTGGTGATGCACCCAGTGGCATCGCACACCACCTGGCAGTTCACTGAATGGTGCCCTTTTGATTCACGTATGTAATGCCCTCCTCACTAGGTGGTGTGTGGATTGCCACATGGGTGCACTCGATGGTCCCTATGACACCTGGCATGCATGCCACCTGTGGAACCCTGCATGACTTCTGTCCACTCTGCCTGCATGCTGGTGAATTTGATGTATTCTAAAGCATGCGGTAGCAGTGCAGTGAGGAACTGTGTGAGGAGGCGGGAGCGTTGAGGCCTGTGATATGCCAGTGGTGTCCCAGTAGGCCTCTGGAAGGTTTCCATGGTGAGCAGGCACATGACTGTTGTCACCTTGGTCTCCACCGAGATGGCATAACCTCATGCTGTGGGTGCCTGCATCACATCATGGTACAGCTCACATAGCCACCTCAGCATGGCTGTGTTGAGGTGTATCGCCAGACTGTCTCCACCTCTGTCAACTGCTTGAAGGACAGCCGGGCGCGGTACCACCGTGGAGCTGGCCACCTACAGTTCCTTCCGGCACCCTGCCTCCTCCTCCTCCTCCTCATTAGGGCACCAGAGATGGCAACTGCTGCGGGTTCATCCCCTCTGTCGCTGTGGCCTCTGGTGTAGCTTTCTGCCTGGTGTTGTTGCTGGCCGTTTGCCTGCCTGTGCCTCTCCCTCTGTCTGGTTCACTTCCCTCTGACTGTGGCTGTGTGCTGCTGTTGTCATTCCACTGATGGCCTGCTGGTGTGCTGGACATAAGTATCCTTCTTTGTACTCATCTTTCTTTGGCGCATCTTGGATTTGTGCTGGATTTGCCCCATTAATGCACCCTGGTTGTGCTCTGTGAATCGGGATGCACTGCGTATGTATGGGTATGCCCACTATGTACGTGCCACATGTCATTATGTTCAATCAATCAATCAATACTTTATTTTTAAAAGGCGCTTTTCTTCAACCAAAGCGCCTGTACAATTCATAAAACAATAAATAAGCAAAATCTAATTTATTATAAATCATTAAAAGCTATATTAAAAGGTGAGTCTTCAAGGCTCCTTTAAAACTTAGGACAGTCGGGCAATTTCGCACCTGGCGGTAGAGAATTCCACAGGGTCGAGGCCCATAAAAGCAGATGATCTAGCCCCTGAAGTTTTCGAACAAACCCTGGGAATCTCCAGCAATCCCTTGTCAGTGGATTGGAGGCGGAGGGACAGTAGGGGCAAGGAGCTCTTTCAGGTAAGTAGGTCCCTGATCGTGTAGGGCTTTATAGGTCAGCAAACCGACCTTGAAGGTGATTCACCAAAACCCTGGCAGCCAGAGCAGTCCGGGAGCACAGGCATTATGACTGGATCTAGAAGATTCAGTCAATAACCTGGCCGCCGCATTCTGCACAAGCTGCAGGCAATTCAACCCCTGATAGCCCTAGGTACAGGGGTTGCAATAGTCAATCGAGGAGTAAGGCGTGGATCAATGTTGGAAGATCCTCTGGAGGAACCAGGTGCTTCACCCTGGCGATATTCCTCAGATGGAAAAGGAGAGTGTTGACCACGCTGACACCTGAGATTTAAGTGTCAAGTGGTCGTCAATTATTACGCCAAGATTCTGCACCTGATTTGAGGTTGTCAGCTGAGCGCCCCAAGCCATAAGCCTGAGGCGATCCATCCGCAAACCCGCCTTACAGCAACCTCGATCCATGACTAACACCTCAGTTTTCTCCGGGTTTAACCTCAGCCAACTCCCACTCATCCAGTCCTGGATTTCGGCAAGGCAGTTATTAAATACCGATAAGGCAGCATCCTGATCGGGCACAAAGACATATACAGCTGGGTGTCATCTGCATAGCAATGAAAACCCAAACCGTATCATCTAATAATCACTCCCAACGGCAGCATATACACCGCAAACAACATAAGTGCTAAAATAGAACCCTACGGTACCCCACAGGATAGGGAGACTGATGTCGAGGAAAAATTCCCGACACCACCCTCTGAGTCCTACCCTTGAGGTAAGATTGAAACCACCTGAGGACCACAACAGATAATCCACAGATGGACTGCAGATGCTCCAGCAGCACACCATGGTCAACAGTGTCAAATGCTGCAGAGAGATCAAGGAGTACCAAGATAGAACAGGTCCTCCGATCTCTCGCTATTAGGAGGTCATTTAGTACCCGAACAAGTGCTGTCTCGGTACTATGCCTTTTCCTAAATCCTGATTGGAGAGAATCATAAATATTGTTGTTGGTCAGATGATCATCCAACTGTACTGTGACCACCTTTCTCAATAACTTTACCCACAAAGGGTAAGTTAGAGACTGGTCTGTAATTTGCTAGACAGTCTGGGTCTAAGGAGGATTTCTTTAAAGAGGCAACTATAGCCTCTTTAAGGGGATCAGGAAAGATCCCCTCTAAAGACTTCAGACTATCGAAGCCAGGACTAGGCCAATTTTCTCCACACAATCCACTAAGAGGCGTGTGGGGCCAGGGTCCAAATCACAGTTGGTTGGTGTGGCGTTAGGATGACCATCACAATATTATCAATTGTGAGAGGCTGAAGTCAGACCATACAAACTGAGTGTTCGACATCTCCAACCGACCGTCACGCTCCCATTGGAAAGGAAGGACGGACATAAGACCTGATTTTGGCAACCTTATCTGCAAAGAAAGAGCAAACTCCTCACACCGTTCTAGAAAAAGGCTCTTCTGGGCTGAAGACAGGCTGGATTGACAGTCTGTCACAGTCCGAAGAGCTGTGCTGGTCTATTGTGTGCAGCGCAATCTCTGGACAGAATTCTGCCTTCTACGAGAGATTGCGGATTAATAGGCCGTATAATGGTCCATCAAACTAAGTTTGTCATCATCCAGACGGACTTCCTCCAACGCCTCTCAGCCTTAGTCCACCCTCCTCAACTCCCTCACGGTCTCATCAAACCATGGAGACCTGGGGCGAAGAGTGAGAGGACGAACACGAACAGGTGCAATAGAATCCAGGGCCCCTGTCACCGCCTTATTATAGGCGTATACCAGTCACCTGGATCCGAGCAACCCATCCGTGTAGGCCGATAGGTCCAGCACCGCCATCAGGTCATCCGGGGACACACCCCTTAAAGGGCGGTACCGTACCATCTCCGAAGGGCTGACCTAATAGGGTGGCCTCAAACTGAACCTAATGGAGTGATGGTCAGACCATCCAAGTGGTTCCACCACCAAATCAGATATCCCCATCCCCAGAAGGAATACCAGGTCAATGAGTGTCCACCAATATGAGTCGAGGTGGAAACAACCTGTGTGAAGCCCAGTGATACCATCAACTGGAGAAGTCTTGACCAAAGCGTGAGAGTTCATCGTCGACCCAAGCATTGAAGTCCCCAGAACCAACCATCTGGGGACCCCAATATCAGGTCGACAATGAAATCTGCGACCTCCTACAGGAAAACATTCTTGTCACCTGGTGGGCGGTATACGAGAGTATCCTGCACCCCACACCTCGACTAAGACACATTCAAAGGATCTGGTACATCCCACGGCACCTCCACCAGGCCCAGTTCTGACTTAAAACATATGGCAACACCCCCGCCTTCGATCCTGCCTCGAGCGGTGTATCACGAGTACCCGGCTGGAACTGCTGCTGCTAAAACTGGCCCAGCATTTCCATCCAGCCAGGTCTCGGTGTTGCATGCCAGTCAGATGACCCAACAAGATCGGCTATAATAGCTGTCTTGTTTTTAATAGACCTGGCATTACACAACACCGCCCGAGTAGGATGAAGCCTCGAGGATGACCGCCTTACCTGCTGATCATAATCAGAACCCTTGGGTATGGGCACCAAGCAGGAAAACCCTTTCCTGTGCCCATTTCGCCCCAGGGCGTCTCCTTGACCTCACTACCCCTATCCGCCGCTCCTTTCCATTCCCCCAGGCCCGGCACCAGCCCTCCTCCTCCCCTCACAATCCCAAAGCCCTACATCTTCTATAAACTCCGGGTGACAGGGAGGACAGGAGAAAGGATGAAGGTCCCTGAGCCTAGAGGGGAGTAATACCCGACCATCCTATTTTCATTCCGACACATAGTTAATACCTCGATCCACAATAATAAACCCACAAACTTATATAAAAGTAAAACTAAAACACAGCACTCAAATACAAAATACAAATATAACAATAAACAAAATTATACCTTATCAATGTGTTAGTATTTATGCTTTGAATTTATCAAAATATTTTATCCATCTACCCCCACCCCAGTGCTCTCACCACTGCGAGAAGGAAGAGCTTTGCACCTATATAAAACCCCTAACATAAAATGAACACAAAACGAGAGTCCAAAGTCTTTTATGTCCACACTTATGTGCTCTCACCACTTCAGCATGGGCCAAACTTAATCAGTCTCCTCTCACAAGGCTGAAAAAGTTATAAGTGAACTCAGTTTAAAGTTCTTCCAGTAATTCTCACCGCTGGTTACAGCAAAAGAAAAATTCAAGTATACTTCACCAGGTCGAGCAGTCCCATAGTTCCAAATTCCGTTCAGAGTTTCCCAGTGACCAAAAGCCAGAATCCTGCAGGCAATAAGCAGATAACGTCAAATATACCTCTACTGCAGGTTCCAACTCCACCCGACCCTCGCTGGCAAGAGGCAGGCAGGACCACCCTCAGCGGTACTCCTACCTCAACTAGGGAAGAGTAACCCCCACCACCCTTGGAGGCAGAGAAACCCGTCTCCCTGTCTGGGCCAGGAATCAGACCCCACAAATTTGTAGATAGTATCAATGGTAGAATTTCACGCCTGCTATCCTGCAAACCACTTCCTCTTTTCCAGCAGGTCCGCTCCAACTATGGTGCCAGCAACCCTTTCCTGTAGTCCGATCAAGTTATTTCCCCAAGTTGAAACTGTACTCTGTCGCTACCTCGTCTCGTTCCCCCTCACCGCATGCCATGTAGCGCCACACCAGGCAGAGCAACCACTAAGTTCCAGGACCAGCCACTGAACTCGGCAGCCACCAACTTCCAGGGCCAGTCACCAAATTCCGGCAGACAGCCAGAGACCGCACTAGATGAAGCAGCCGAACAAGCAACCAGCGGGGAAATCAAAGCGCCAAACAAGTAGAGAGTCCACTTCAGGCAAGTCTCTTTCCTGTATATATAAAAGCGACACAGATCCAAGCGATAAAACAACGAAAGAAAAATATAAAACAATAAATAAATAATCCAAAAGCGATAGCGATAGCTAGCGAAGTGATATGAAGGCAATAACGATAATCAAGCCAAAAATCAAGTGCTCACAAACAACTCACAGGCGGCAGCCAAGCGTGGCCGCCATCTTCCTTCAGTTCAGTCCACCTTGCGCTTACCTCCAACCATTTCGCACCATGTTGTGCCTATGGTGCATGCCTTTCGATTGCAGGGCATCGTTTACACTGGTGCTTTCTCCCTGTTCCTGAATTGGCTTCTGGTGCATTTCTGACTTGCACCGGCACATCTGAGTTGCGCTTGGATCATCTATTTGTGAATCCTGCCCCAAGTGTCTAAGTATCACTTTAATATATTCATATATTTTAGTGTAGCTTAGGAAAGGGGTAGTTGCAAAGGGAAATCATTTAGTACATATCACATATGTGGGTAAAAAGTAAGTTACTGTTTAACAAACTATCAATGCAAGGATAATGTTGCTATTTTCACAAGTTTATTAAGACTACATATTGTGTCTAATTACTTTTGCTTGCTGTTTTTCTTGAAAGCTTTATTACATTACGTTTATTTTACCTTGTGCAATGTTTACAACACATGATATATATCTATGCACTAGAAAATGGGCTTATAAATATAAGAAAGCTGATTGTCTGGCAATGGAACATTAACATATAGTGAGAGCCCTGTAAGTTAAAAGTCCCAGCCATTTCCAACCCAGTGAAGTATCATGGTGCTTATCCTCCTGTGTCATTGGTTAATGCACCTCCTTGCATTTTAAAATCACCACCATTTTTTCTCTCGCTCGAGCGAGACACTGGCCACTGAATGCTCATCTACTGGTGAAACTCCTACAGTGGTCCCTAGCAATCTGCCAACAACAACAAGCAGAGTTACTTAAGCAAGGATATACTCTGTAAAAACATGTCTTGTAGTGAAAACAAAACTTTCCATTTAAATTACCAGTGGTAGTGTGCTGTGTGCTCAGCAGTACTCACAGCCAGTCTGACCAGTAGCCCACTGCTTGCTAACTGCTATTGTAATGAGTCCCCCACATCCCAGAGCGACTCTATACCACATTTAAAAAAAACAAAAAAAACACACAAAATACCTCAGTCCCGGACATCACTGTCCTACAACCACCAACCCTGTCAGTCTTCTCCACACTGTTCTCCACACTGCTGAGCATGATGGATGTCATGGATGTCCACTTGCTTTCAGTGCCTATGTGTCGTCCCTGTCCTGACCCCTCTGCCATGTATACTACAACATTCAGCCAACTGATTACATTAAAAAATGCATCTTTTCTTAAACTAGAGCACACTCCAGAAGTTTAAAGAGTGGGAACTTTGGGAGTGGGAGAGACGGACCACGTGTCACTACACAAATCAAAAATCTTTCAGGTTTGTGCAGTCCTGCACTCCATCTTGCTTCCAATGGCACTTTAAAATAAACAAATTGCACTGATGGGATGACAGAAAATGAAAAGACAGAAGCGCAAGATTGGGAGGTGAACTGAGACAGCACACAACCAGACATAACAATGCCCTATACTGCCAGTGTCACTAGTAGGGACTACTTTACCAACAAAGTAGAAACAAAAAGAATTTTAATAATTTGTACAGAATTACTTTAGTTTTTGTAATCCTATAAAAATGACACAGTTAGTCGATTTTCTAAGCACAATAATACCCTCCAGGGTAGACATTATGTGCAATACCGGACCTTCTAGGTGCTATAAGGCCCTCCATCTGTGGCATTGGGCTTCATTACGCCCTTGGGCAGTCTGGTATTGCCAATACCACCAACCCTGTTGGGTATGATTGCTTGTTTAGCTTTGTTAGTTTATATTGTACAGAAATAATAACATCTATGTTTATATCACTCTGAGGTTGCCACATACCATGTTCATTTATAAATTATAAGAACCTTTAATAAGCAGTAGGCTGAGAAGGAAAACCTGAGCCATTTTCCACTATTTTGTATGATCCGTAAAGCATGTTTGAGCCTAGCTGAGTGATCATAAGAAATAAGTGATATTCTAGACTATTGTTCTAACATAGCCAAAGTGTGGTAGGGTGCCAACCTCTTTTGTTTCTTTATGTTAGCTTCCTGAATGAGTCCGTAGCAATTCCACCAACAGCATCTTTTGTTCTTTTTTTTTTTTTTATTTTTTTGTGCCGCATGTACTGTCGGATAGCTGCTCCATCACAGACCCTTGCTGTGGCACTCCCATATCGGCCACCCTCCCGGGACCCCCGAAGCTTGTCCACCAGGGTGGAGCCATGGCACCCAAACCCCTTTAAAGGCACCATGGTCAATGGTATAGGGTGGGAGTCAGCCTGGGGAGCCAATTGCAGCAAAGGGGCAGGCATCACGGAAGCAGTGGGCAGTCTGTTTTTCTCCCCATTAGCGGGGAGTAGGAATGTGCAATGACACCAGTGTCCATCCTGCTCCCTCTGCCCTGCTGTCTCTGGCTGTTGTGGTGACTCCCAGCCTATGCCATGGGTTGCCAAGCTCCAGTGACACCCCACACCCTCCTCCCGGAGAAGGAAAGCAGTCCTGAGGATGCTCAATCCCTCTCCCCGGCTGGCCCTCCAATGACCCAGGTCCAACCACTGCACCAGCAGGCCAGCGAAGCATCTTTTGTTCTGATGAAATCCAGGAAGTATACAAAATTAGTTCTACTGTTAGCTGTACATTTAAATGAAAACTGTGCTGAACCTGAAAATCACTTTTCCAGTAGAAGCTACTTTTAAAATATTGGTTTCAATTTAGTTATTGATCCATCCATATGGGCCTATTATCTATCTCAGTGGTTGCTTCTGGTTTGTACTCTGGTGTTAAGTGTCATTTTAGAACCATATTATTAAGTTTATGTCCTCTCAACCATAGACTTTTAGAGTAGTACATGGATGTATTTCACCAAGAATGGAATAGCTGAGCAAGGGCATAAATTCCTTCATAATGCTCTAAAATGGTGCTTACTACCAATGTGTGACTGGCACACACACTAGGATAACAAAACAACCTTTAGACATGTAACACTAACAGAATATGAACCAGTATTTAAAAATTCACTTCTACAGGAAGAACGGACTTACAGGTTCATTGAAGTTTCTCCTTTAAGGTTGGAGCTGCTGGAATGAAAATAGTCTACTTAGCAGGTCAATTCACTAGTCAACCTCTGATATGCAGTCAGGGTCCCTGGAATTCTGGGATTCTGCAGTTGTGGAATTTTCCACAGACTTTGCATCATGTTGCAGAATATATATATATATATATATATATGTATATATGTATATATACATACATATATATAGTGTCACCGAATTCATTGTTTGTGTTGAATTTTCATTCAGTAATACATTTTTTCCAAGTGTCAGGCTTTCCTTTCCATCTTGTTTATACTAAAGCTCCTCCTCTATGCTCATCATATGATGTCATAAATGACATCACATTATAATTAGCAAATGGCAGGACTACGTTCTGCCAGAGAAATGAGTAAATCATTCTGCAAAATCAGAAATTGCTGCCTCAGAAGCCAAAGAACCTCTGCAGCAGAAATCAGAAAGTTCTGCTGCAGAGCACTCGAGGCCCTGCATACAATGAATATACCATGAATGTAATGCCTGAATAGGTCTGTTTTATCTTTGAGGACATTACAATAACAGTAAAATTTTCCAATTTGTCTGGTGAATAACATTACAAATTGCTGTACTCAGCTGTGTAGAACTCTCAAATTTCATCAAAGTGCAATTCTCAGTGTCAGTGGCTCAGTAGGTAGCACACTCGCCTCTGAGTCTGGGAGATCAGAGGGCTGTGGGTTCAGTTCCCACATCTGGCACTTGGGTTAATATCCCAGTACTGACACTGTAGTGCAGCATGAGAGGGTGCTGCACTTCTGAGGTGCTGTCTTCGGATGAGACGTTAAACCGAGGTCCCATCTGCCTGGATTGGTGGTAGTTCAGGTGGATGTTAAAGATCCCATGGCACTTATCGAAAAAGAGTAGGGTAAATTGCTTCTTTATTGAAATAAAGCATGGAAAAAACACATCAAGAAAAACAGCAGCAAAAGCACAAAAGCTTATACAAATCAACAAAGGTACTGAACAAAAAGCAAGTGATACACAGTTATCTTTTAACAAAAGCATAAAAGAAAAGAAAGTAATCCGTCATTTAAATTTTATCATATGCTGAAACCCCTTCCACCAGATTTGAACTTTTCTAGTCCCATAAATCTGAGCATCTTTTAGATATACTTTATTTAATTCACAAATAACATAGTGGCTGAAGCCTAAAAAGTTGGCTTTTTGATACAAAACCCACTGGCATCTAACTTGCCATAAACAAAATCTAAGACATGCTAAGAAAATGTGTACAGTTGAAGTATGAAATGTAGCAAGACATGGGGTAAAGATCCCAATACTAACAATTCATAAAATATGTTTCAACCATAGGAAGTGCCAGATAGTTGCCAAATACACCCATAGTTTAGAGGCAAAAGAACAATGAATAAAAAAATGTTCCATTGTTTCTTCTTGTGCATTACACTCTAAATAAGGACAAAACCTTTCTTCTTTCATTTTATACTTAGCTGTCCCTCTAACTTGTAACCGACCATACATTATCAACCATTGCATCTCCCACATGTAAGGGGTAAGCGAGGTTATTTAATTGTGCTAACACCAGATGGGTCATAGTACCTGGGCAGTTTTAAATGCGGGGGAATGAGGATAGATTTGAGAAATAATAGTGGAATATAGTTTTGTTGGAGAATTAATAATTTGTGATTTGGACAATTGCCACATATATAATTTCGAACAATCGGTTTAAAGAAAAGGGAGTAGAAAAGGAAATATTAGGTTTTGGAGCCAATCCAATCCATTTCGATGAATACTTGGATAGTAAGAATTTCAACCAGCTAAATTCTGGAATATTGGGGGTTAAAGTACAGTTCCAAAAAGAAAAAGCAAGAAAAAGGAAGAACAGAAAACCACAGGATCTACCATCCCGACCCCTCCCTTGACTTTATCCAGGTAAGTATAATACCTTTTAATGGGATTTAACCTATTTCCCAAAAACTGAAAACTAATACTGTACAGTTTCACTTCCAGGTTAGTTGGGACAGGGTACAGAAATGCCAAATATTGTAGGCAAGGTAACAGGAATTGTTTAAAAATCTGAACTCTCTTCAGTTTAGAGAATTTATAATGTTTCCACCTCTGAACTTTATTATCCATTTTATTTAAAACTGCAAGCCAATTCTGCTCAGGTAAATTTTGGGAACGAACAGAACCCTAAAATGGAAATAGGTGTTGTAGTGAATGAAATAGTTCTGTGCACAAAGGGGTTAATGTATTCGCTCCTATTAACAACCCTTTAGATTTTTGAAAATTAATTTTGGCGTTTGACAAGGTCGCATACCTGTGAAATAACTTAAAGAAAACTTCCAGCTGGCCTTGTTGTTTAAAAAATAAACAGATGTCATCCATAAAAACTTGTACATTTCTAAAGGAGTCAGAAAAGGGAATGTTTGGACCCTCCCAACAGAAACCAACTGTAAATGTCTAATAAGGGGTTCTAAGGAGCAAATATATAATAAAGGGCTCAGTGGACAGCCCTGCCTGACACCAACTTTTAGCGTCCAACCTTTCCCAATTTTCCCTTTAATAACTGGACAGATTATTGAATTAGAATATAAATTTTGTAAAATTGTAAGAATCTCAGGGGCATTCCTAAAAGGCCAAGGTTTGGAAAAGGAATGAATGACTAACCCTATCAAAGGCTTTTCTAAGTCTAATGATAGTAGAATACCAGTTTGTTTGCTGTGATGTAATATTTCAATAAAATCTCTAATATAACAAAGTACCGAATGTATTCGTCTTTGAGAAACACCACAGAACTGAACTGGAGAAATTACTAGAGTAGCCCAAGATTGAAGTCTGTTATTAAGCAGCATCGCAAAGATTTTATAGTCAGAATTTAACAATGTGATAGGTCTCCAGTTTTGATCTCACTTCTATCTCCTGTTTTTTAAAGATATAAACTTGTAACCCTTTTGTGAATGCAGGATAGATCTGTCCTCCAGAAAGAAAGGAATTAAAAACACCAACTAAACAGGAACCAGCTCATTTGCAAAGTTTTATAAAAGGCATTAGATAACCCATCTACCCCAGGAGACACATTAAGCTTAAGTTTAGAAATAACATCCACAATTTCTTGTAAAGAAAAGGGTTCAGAAAGAACAGCTGCCATTGAGGCATCAATGACAGGGCCTGTAACACCTTTCAGAAAATCCTGAAAGGCGTCAGTTTGTAAGTCTATATGAGGACCTAAACTTTGGAAATGTCGGAATATAATATGACTTATATCCGAAGGGTCAGTATAATACTGTGAATTACTGACTAAACAATCTAGTGTAGAATTATCTCGTATGGTTTTACACAAACTATAGGGGTCCCCAATCACTGTTTTGGACGTGTAGTTGTTAATTAAGGCTTGCAGGGATCTGGCTCTATCATATTGAAACTTCCTCATCTGTAATTTAACATGCTTAATTAAAGGAGATAAATCTTCTGAAGAAGTGTTAGCTCTAGTTAATAGAGACTGTAATTTTGAGACGTAATGTGAGGTAATGAAGAAAATTATCGTTCTGGGTTTTTGTCCATAAGTTCTAAACCAATCCATGCAGTCTAGTTTAGTTTCTTCCCACCAGATCCCTAAGTCCGAATATAAACATTGCACCGATAGGCGGGCAGTTAAATTTGAACTATAGAATGTTTGACAAAGTCATTTTGTAATGATGAGGTATTTAGTCGCCATCTACTTTTGTAGGGCTTATAATTTACTAGGATTTCTATTGCAATTTTAAGTAGGAGATGGTCTGAAAATTCAAAAGGCTGTCTAGAAAACTGTAAATATATATATTTTTGGAGGTGAAAAGGTAATCAATACAGGTACCAGTCTTCCTTTACAAAATGTATTTTTAGGGGGTTGGATTCTAAGTATTGCAGACTCTGAGGTCTGCCTCTCTAATAACAGATTGTAAAAAGTTAGCATCACAATACATTTTTTCCACTAGATCTCCTGTCAGTAAGAGAACAGTTGAAATCCCCACCCCACAGTACTGGCCTGGTAGTGAGCAGAAAAGGTTGTATAGTTTTCATACACTTTATTCTGGCTGTTTTACCTGTGGATTATAAATATTAATAAGTCTATATAGGACAGATTCAAGAAAACAGTCCACAATCAAAACCCTCCCTGGAATGCAGTCTATTAATTTATGAAGTTTAAACTGGAAGGTGGAAAAAAGAATACCAATGCCGTCAAGCTTTATCCTGACCAAATGACCAATATGAAGGGCCCCAAGGCCAATCCTTTTAAAGCAGTAACATGTTCTTTAGAGAACATCCAAGTTTCTTGTAAAAGCAAACAGTAATTCTAGAATTATGCAACATATGAAAAATAGCCTTTCGTTTAGCTCCATTTAAAATGCTATGAACATTCAAAGAAGCCCACAGAAAACCCATATGAGTACCAAAAAAGAAGAATTTATTTTATTTTTCTTCTTTTCTTTTCTTTTCATATAAGAACATTGGAGGGTTCCATGGGGTCTTAGGTAGAGATTTGGGAATCGAATCCACAACATCCATTGCTGTATCCCCAAGAAGAAAGAAGAAGAAAGGATTAGAGTTTCCACTGAATCTGTAACTGCATCAGGTACTGATTTCACATTCCTCATGGACCTTCTAGGAGGCAGAGAGAGGGGTTAATTTTGGGGGGTTCTACGCTCTGATCTAAAGTCTTAGCAATACCACCCGATTTTACACTTGGGACAAGCAGAGGTCCTGCAAAGCAGAACTATTAGGCTGTACAGGCCTTGACAATGATGAAGAGGAGGGGGAGAACTAAATTCATTGTCACAGGAGTTACAGGTTTTCTTACATCAAGAGGGTTCCCCAGGAAAAGTGGGAGGCGAATGAGAAGTAGGTCTTCCTGTGCTTTCTGTAAAAACTGTTCAGTACAATTCCCTGATACTTTGTTTTGCAGCCCACGGACAGGTGTTGAATGTGTGAGAACTACCTCGCATAAATCACATTCGTTGGGTTAGAACATTGAATCAGTGAATGCCCAATTCGCCACAATTGTCATCTAGGACTATCACAAACACTAGACAAATCGTCCGTGAGCCACATTTATAGCAGGCCCTTGGCTGACCACTATAAAACAAACACCTCTATCACGGCCTAGTAAGAAGGAGTTTGAGATATGCATAAAACCATGTTCATTGTGTCGTAATTTGACCTTATATTTCCATCCGCCTGTCCAAAAGCCCTCTGAGTCTAAAATAGGCTCTGGATCCCCTATACATCACATTTATTGGACAACCAATATGTAATATCATCCACTGACACCCCTTCATTGCGGAACATTACTGTAACAAACTTGATGGCTGGTTGAGAGGAATAATCACAAAGCGGGGACCAAAGGGAGAGAACTTTACCTGAGAATACCTAATCCAAAATAATTCTAACAAGGCAGCTGATCTAAAACTGACATCATAATTATCTCTCCTGAAATATTGATGATGGCAAACACATCTCTAGGAGAAAATGCAAGGATTCCTTAATTAAATGTCTCCCAACATAGTTTCTATTAGGCCTTTCAGCCATGCCCCTGTATATCTAATCGCACTCGCATTCCGCCTGGGAAGCGGATTCACGTTTGTTTTTGCAAATAAGTCAGATAATAAAGGTCTTTATCAGATACAGCATTATGAGACTCTACAGAAACAGGACTAACAGTATCATTAGAGACATTAAGAACCAAATCCCTAGAGTCTGAGCCCCTTTTCTAGCAGATTGAACAGGCTTTTCTGGGTTCCACTTAGGGAATGAGAGTTTATGTCAAATGAAGAATCCCAGGTTAAGTCAGCAGCCCATTCTCCTGAAGGAGTTTGTTTCCACCCTGCTGCCATTAAAGCTGAAGCAGGAGTCCAGTCACTCTCATGTGTAGAAGAGAAGTCAAAATATCAGAGTGAGGCATAATGGGCTGAGGAACAGAACTTTTAACCTGCTGCAAAGATGTAGAAGCATTCCCCATATTTTGGTCACCAAAAAAAAACTGTTGCTTCCTCCTGTTCATTTGGCTGTCTTTGATAAATAATCTGAGCAGTGGAAGAAGAAAAACAAACCCTGCTTGTTTAGTCAGTGTTGGAGCAGTTCCCACCATACTTTTCCCTGGTTTCAGTTTCTTTGTTTATCTTGCTGCAGTCCATTTTCCCCACTTCCAACAAATCCCCAAACTATTGAAACAAGTAGCGCTTCAGTTCTAGGCAGGAGACCCCCAACTGACCTGTTTTTGTGCTGGAGCAGAAAGATTTCGATCTTTGGAACTGCCATTGCTCCTGCAAACAGCAGAAACACCATTCTCCAGCTGAATCCCTTCCGTGTTCAGTAGCATGACATCATCCACAGGCAGTGCAGGTCTTAAAGGGCAACACCATCTATAGGTTTTGTACAGAAAGTAGCTGAACAGACTTTAAAGGCAGCATTTTTACTTTTTCAGGCTCTGTAGGGCTTACAGGAACTTTTGAATCCTCAGAAGATAAGGCATCCAGAAATAATTCTGCATCTTCTAGCTCTGCTGAAGGAAAATTAACCTTTGTAGAATCCTTGTCTATGGTCTCCTTCACATCTGCAGACTGAACCTGTGCTCCTCTACAGCGTCCATCTTGAAAGCTGACCAGCACTCCTGCTGGCGGCCATGCACCATCAAGGTAGGAATTTCCCCGGTGTCTGCCAAATTTCCCTCATTCACTAAAAATACCACCAACAGCTTAATCTGGTTCAAGGTCGGTTTGCATTCATCTGTATCCCTCCCGGGTCATGCCTGAAAATAGGCAGGATTTGTCAGTGCACACTTACCGGTCAACAAAAACTAAATAAATAAAATTCCAGAGCTGTGAAAGTGGAATGTTAACTGCAAAATCATATTTGCAGTTCATGTAAAATGTGGATTCATTTTGTGCAACCATGAAACATTTATTTATTAACTTTTTGTTTACAGGCCGGCACACTAGACAAAGGAATGCCTATTTCAGAGTTAACAAGGAAGATTGCAAGAGCAAGGTGTATAAACAGTGCAAAGGATTGGCAATAATATAATATACAAGCAATGAAGATGACTGACAAAAAGTACAAGCACTGAGAATAGAATTTCAATTCAGCAGGTGTTTGCTGAAACAGATAAGCACATACAGTATATCAAAGGTAAGAGCAAGCAAACAAAAATTACTTTTCCTAGAGATACTACAGGCACAAATTGTCCTGTTTTAAGGAGAGTAAGTGCTGATGCGAGGAGCATGTAGGGAGATAATATCCCCATACTAGAGTTTGGGGAGGCAGGGAGCAAGGAAGGAGGTGAGGGATGGGTAATAGTTGTCAGGGAGGCTAGGAAAAATTATAGGATAAGGCAGACTTCAGATGGAATCAGCGGAACTCTTGAAGATGGGATGTGTAGGGAATATATGATGGCTGTGGATAGGGTATTCCAGACTTCAGGGGCACAGACAGCAAATTCTCGATCACCTGAAAGAGTAGGAGTTTTGGGACAAGGAGGGATGCAAGTCAGAAGATCTTAGCTGATAGAAGAGTAGAGCCAGCCAAAGGAGATTGGACAGGACAGGACAGGTGGATGGCATTGTGGACAATTTTGTCCATAAAGTAGCCCAAGATGAATGAGTATTTTCTGGGGACAGACAGTGCAGTTGATTGTATAAGTCACAATAATGGGTGAGTCGAGGGCAGCAAGGGCAAAGTGGCAGATAGTGTTGTAGGCCATATCCCATTTTGCAAGTCTGTTTTTGCAGCAATGGAAAGATTATAAGTCCACAGCTGAGGAGGGAGGAATAAGCCTTTTGATAGGGCAAGCTGTGCAGCTGCAGTAAGGAACCATGGGCCCGGTATGCAAGTCCTAGTTTGATATTTGTGGTCCTGCAGACATTTTGGATGAGCAGGGACAGGTCTAACTGAGGTCAAGGGTGACTCCCAGGTATTTAAAGGGCATGTAGTACAGACTGGGTCACCATCAAGGTTGAGGACTTCGGATGGGGCAGAGCACTGTTTGAGTTTAGCAGAGGAACCAAAGATCATGGGTTAGGTCTTCTTTAGATTCAGCACAAGCTTTGTCAGGAGCCAGTATTGGAGTTGTTGAAGTCATCTTGAAAGTTTTGATTTATGACACAGATATAACATTCACCTGCTTATGTGATCTGCAGAATACTATTCCACTGTTTATATAGAAATGCTTTTCAGAAATCCCCAAATTGATTAGAAATTTAGAAAAAATTTCAGAAGCAGAATTGCAATTCAAAAGTATAATTCTGCATTCAGCACAGTTGTTGCTTGGCGTGTTTGAGCCTGCCAGTCAGTCAATAAGTAAAAATGAGGACTGTGGTGTTGTTAGACACAATGGGCAGCATTTTCAAAAAGCCATATCTATTGTTAGGACATGGCCATGTAACATCTGCCCACATATTTTGACCACCTACTGCATAAGGAGATCTAGCTTCCTGGTGCAATTGGTGTAACTTGCACTCAAAAATTACACGTGTCAGAATTCTGAATCATGCATCTTTTTGTCATAAAATGGGTAAAGTGTTGCAAATGAATTGAGATGTTTGAAAATGTGTCATAAGCATCCCAACAAATTTGCTGAAATGCAGTGCATATCCAAAATATGGACCTGGGTGCTGTTTTTGTTCTTTGAAAATCCCACTTAGAGCTCTTAAATTGTGTGAAGGTATGTTAATGGGCTCAGGGTTTGACCTAGTGGTTTCTCTTTTCCCTGATACCCTATGAGTCATGCAGCACAGCACTGAGTGTGTGTGTGTGTGTGTGTGTGTGTGTATGTGTGTGTGTGTGTGTGTGTGTGTGTGTGTGTGTGTGTCATAAGCTATGCATATCTATTACATGGGCATCTAAGAATCATCAACAATTGTGAGTCACAGCAGTTTGTAATGTCCAGTAGGAGCAGTATGGTGTCAGGACAAAAACAAGAGAAGGAAGGGATGTAGGGAAAGGAAAGAAGCAGATAAAGGTTTCTCTCGTCTGTTGTATTAAGTGCAAGTTTTGCATGTGGTGGTGGAAAAAGAGCTGGTCATGAGGGGTGAGGGACTGTGAGTCATATTCTTGGCATGGTAATGATTAGGGATGGATTGATGGCAGTATGGCCACTGAAACCGTGGTATAATAGTCTCAATAGGTCCACTGGTTCCAATTTAATCTAGCCAGCCTCCCAGCCAGTTGTCCAGTGCTTTTGGTAATGAACCCACCCTGAGAAATGGAGAAGCACATGGGTTTCTCCCTCTACCTCCTTCAAGTGCTTCCAGTTTCAGGTAACCTATTCAGGATGGAAGTGATCCATTCAGAAATGTAAAGGTAATATGCCCTGTCTGTCTGTCTATCTCATACAAACAAGACAATAGCTTCCACAGTCACCTGAACCATACACGTGCAACAACAATTGTCAGTTTGCCCTGAACCACTATGAAATCCCCCTAGCCACCAACATGCATCAGCAGCTGCACTACTCAGCCCAGTGCTGATGCTTAGTTATTACATGAGGAAGATGAAACTGAGACTGGGTCTGGCACAGACATGTTAGACACTACTATAATTTTTTGCCAAACAACAAAGCACAGCTGTTCATGAAAGGAAGTTGTACTGATACACAGTTTTACAAAGCTAAGCACATGACCCCTCCATCAAAGCAAGTAGCAATGGAGAATACTGGTGAAGAGGATATGGAACTGCACCTGCCAGAATAGAGGCATGAGACTGAGCCAGCAGAGAAATTCAAAGATAAAACAGACCTATTATACAATACCACCTGCTGCTGCTGTTACCATGCCTGCCCATCCCCAGCCACATCATTCCACAGTAACTGAAAAAATAAATCATGTTGCAATTATCACCCAATTCCAATGGACACACCCACTCGAATCACAAGTCCACTGTACTGTTGTACCTACAATATCTAAGAGATCCCTGCAGTGTTGAAGTATTTTAACAAAATCTAGTCAGAGCCAATAGGGCTGCAAAGAGCTGCCAAATGACCAAAGTTATTTTCTTGTTGGTGCCATATAGTGCTGTTTTGTCACATTCAGCACAGTGCTCCCAGATCCAAATAACCATTTTCCTGTAACAAGCCCTCATTTTTCCTGTATTTCCCTGTAGAGGCAGCATCAAATCCCTGTAGATATTTCCATAAGCTACTAATTCCTTAACTGTGGCTTTATTGTTTATTTAAATTTAATATGTTGTGAGTCTTTTATCAGGAAAAGGGTCTGATTTGTTGTTAGGTATTAAAATTATATGTCAAGATGGCCTTGGAATGTTTTGGATTATATGGAATCCATAAGGCATAATGGAGATTTATTTATTTGTTGAATTTTGTTGACTGGGTAGCCCACTAAGACTAGAAGTCCCTTCTTCAGTGGTGACGGGGTACAGATGGTAACCAACTGAAATTGTAACATGGCATAAATTCTTACTTAAAGCAGATTAAGCTGTTGGTGGTATTTTAAGTGAATGGGAGAAATTTGGCCAGGACACCATGGATATTCCATGACTCTTTTGTGAAGTACCATAGGATCTTTAATATCCACCTGAATGGGCAGACAGAAAAGGTGTCACCTCGGAGTACCCCGATGCTGCACCACAGTGTCAGTATTAGGATTTAAAAACTATTGGAGCCAAACCTGGCAGACAGGAAAATTATATAAATTTTATGAAGTAGTCAGTTATAAAATTGCATTTCTGAAGTACCTTTCTTTGCCCATCAGAGATCTTCTATTCCATAATGTTGTGGTGGATATGTGGAACAGCTCTTAGCAAAGCAGCTGACATTTCTAGCTCTACTGCCCCCACAACATCATCAGCATTGTGATTTCACTGACAGTGAAATCAAAGGTTAATAACCTGGCAGTCACTGAATTGCTGTTGCTAAGTAACAGTGATGTCACACTCTGCGAGTCACAATGCTAGTGATATGGTGGGGGCAGTATAATTAACTATGTCAGCTTCTGCAGAAGTGCTGTTCCACACATCCTATATCAATATCAGGTAAATAATCTTTTAATTAAACAAGGGAAAGAAAAACTACCTCAAACATATAATGTAATGGTTGACTGCTTTTAAAATCTAATATTAGATTTAGGCAGTACAGTAGCTCTTTAACCCACATGCCTGGTGTGGGGATTAAACCACAGCCTTCTGATCTTCCAGTCTCAGAGGCCAGTGTGTAACCTGCTGAGTCACTGACTCTGAGATGAAATATGATATGAATATGTGAAATAACAAAACATGGCACTCATTATTTCATGAACTATTCTCAAAATTAGTAATCACAAGTCAGCCAATCTTTCAAAAGATAATAGTAAACAAATTCATTGCAAATAAATTAGAGGTTTCTATATATTATAGTGGTGTGGTCGTGCCACTGTAATTAGGAGTTCAGATGTCCTTCTATGCTCAAGTCAAAACTTTGCACTTTAATAACTTTGGACCCATTCAACAGATTTGCCTGAAATGTGGTATGTGCAGTGGGGCATGGTAGATCTCTTGATTTGCCAAATTGCGTTTCGGTCAGACTTACGGTCTTTGCATATGAAAATGCTGAAAAATGCAAAATTATCAGTTTTTGGAGGCAGCTTTTAGGATTTTGGATGGGCCCTGCATGGCCATCATGTGGTGCGCCTGGTCTGTGAGAGATGGCTCACTTGAAAGAGCTTTGGCTTCGAAATTTGGTGAAAAATATTAAGGCATTCAAAAGTTATGCCACTTTGAAGTTCCCATTATAAGTCAATGGGAAAATTTATATGTATATTTTGTGAACAAAGAATGGGGTTCTGCCATCTTGTCCCACCTGGCGATCAAAATTTGCAGTCTAGCGGTTCAAAATCTTAGTCCCGAGAATTCTTCGATGCTAGGTCCACCATTTTGTTTTAGTTTTCCAATAGGAAAAACAGAAATATCTTGTCTCAGGGTCACTCCTGAAGTAAAACTTGAATGGGTTTTACTCAGGGAGCTAATCTATCGAACCATGCCTTTGGTTTCATCCAAATCAACCAAAAATAGAGTTATAACCTTTTAAAATCTTTGATGCAGCTTGCTATGATCTTTGATCGTGAGCCTGCAAATTCTTTGATCACGAGATTCTTTGATTGTGATCTTACATGCGACCTAAATACACAAATAAAGGGGACAGGAAGAGTTAATAAGGTTATTAATAGATACAAACAACTTAATTTGACTAGTAATGCATCTAAAAGCCTTTTTTGTCTCTCATCTTTTCTTTTTTTGTATTGTGTGATTTTGTCCTTCCTTGGCTTGTCTGTCAAAACACAAGCTTCTGAAGTTGCTCGTGTTAACCGAACTCTGAGAGACATCAATTTTTAAAGATGGAGTGACACTAGTTAATACCAGGGAATAAGTATGCCTGTTCAGGGAGGAGCAAGCTGTTTTTAGAGAGAGTGTGCAAGAAAGCACATCATTATGAAGCTGAAGTAGTGTTGAATAAAAGAAGGGAGAAGGGGGACACATGTCAGACTGAAATGGAAGGCTTTTTTAAATTCTTGCAGCACCGATGATCTAAAGAGCCTTCTACCTCTACTAAACCTGTCCTCTGTACATTTTGTTACTTAGTCTTTATGCTGCTGACCTTCCTGTGATGCGATTGTTGCTGCTTCTCTGACCCCTTTCAAGGCTGTCTCTCCCTCCCTCCACACACTCCAGATGAAACGGAAGTTCTCTGAGGTGATTTTGTTTTAGAAAGAGTAAAGGAAAGAAAATGGGGGTGGGGACATCTCCATTTGTGACAGTTTAGGCACTCGCTTCCCTCCCGTAGTTACAAAAATGACTCTGAGCATTCAAAAAAGTGCAGGAATAAGTGCTGGAGTAAATGTGTTCAACTCCACTTCAAAACACTGAGAGGTTCCAATTGAAGTTTAGCAAACCTGAGGTATGATGTGCAAAAAGTAAGAAAGCAGCTCACGGTAACTGATCACACTGCTGCGTCATTTTGGGTCGAACAAATCCTTCCTCAACTGACATCCCACGGTCTTGTAGCAATTTACAGAACAAAGGGAAATATACAGTATCTTTTAATCTGGCACGCGCTCTAAGGAACACTGCCTGTTCTTCTTGATTGTCTAGCATCTGATGTGGCTAATTAAAGCGGCTTTTGCAAAATTGTTTCACTGTCTTTTCCCAGTGATTGCTGTTCCAGAAGCTGGATACTTGCACTAAAGTTCCTGTAAAATGCTGTTGAACTGCAGCGCTTGTTTGGTTTCATTTTGCTCTGCATGGGACATGTATGCTTTTGTTTGGCTTTTATTCATGATTTATATCTGTCTGCTCAGCCTTCTTCATTTTTACAAGATTTTTTATCCATTTTGACAGAGCTAATAAACAAAAAGTATCTGTATAACTACACTTCCTTAGAGGGTGGTGAGTGTCTAAACTGTCACACACACAATTTGCTGTCCCCCTCCCCCAAAATACTTCATGTACTTTAGTTGTCTCTTTTTAATCACCTTAGAGAAGCACCACCTCATCCAGATTGTGGGAGGAGAGAAAGTCTGGAGAAGGAGTAGAAGCAGCAGCAACAAATTCAACACAGAAAGGTTCTTCCACTGAACCATGATTGCCAGAAGCAATACAAACCCCTGCCTGGCAAAGTTACATTCATGTGCTACCAATCATCTCTACTCCCATTGATTGCACTGTTCTCCCCACAGTGCTATTTAGCATAGCCATGAGATCATTGGATGGCATAGCCCTCCTTTGGCTGGTTTCCTCTTGGGTTGGTTGGGCATGGTGGCTGCTGGAGAAATCACTATAGTAAGTGATTGTTGCATATGCCAGCAGCATAAAGGCTGAAAATGGATAGCAGGCAGGAGTTCTAGTTATCAGAGGTAAATGGCTCTTCAGATCCTTGGCATTGCAAGTTGATAGAATGTGACAGAAATGGCATCAGTAAATAATCTGTAATTGTGTAAAACAAATTTTAAAAATACCTGCCATTACAGTCTGACATCTGTCGCCCCCCATAGCTTACATTAAAGCACTGCTAATCAGATACATTCTGATCGTGGTTTTCCTTGAACTTGCATTCTGATAACTGCTCCGCTTTCAACAGCATGCCTGCTTGCCACTTGCTATTACGTCAGCACAATCATTTACATCATGGATAAACAGCCTCACTCACT
This sequence comes from Neoceratodus forsteri, assembly GCA_016271365.2. NCBI lineage: Eukaryota > Metazoa > Chordata > Ceratodontiformes > Ceratodontidae > Neoceratodus > Neoceratodus forsteri. Next base: position 1,057,581,758 of record CM028132.1, on the reverse strand, counting down.
TTCCAAATGGCTAAACTGAAAAGGTAAATGGAAGGAACCATTGACAGCCATATTGGTAAAATCCTTTGATTTACAGATATAAAATGTTAGTTTACAGACAGCGAGGATCTTATATGATATATGCACACATTAATAATGAAAAGACAGGACACATTTGGTGGTCTCAATCATGTTTTATATCCTGTCCTCTCTAAATGTCAACAGGTGTGGAACTCTGCCACTCTGATGAATGAAAATGGCAAACTTTGACATGTTATATCTCAGACAAGGTTTGGTCTTTTCACTTGAAATTGGGAGTGTTGATGGCATGTCCTGTAGATGTGATTTGCTGTGTTTACGTGCCAGACAATCAATTTTTCCAAAGCTATAGCATGGCACAGTTTACATTTGCGGACAGCGTTTTCTATTGTTCTACTAGACTAACATTTGTTTGGTGGCTGGCATGCTGTTGTCAATGTACTTTTTACTCATTCGGTGTGTAATGTGACCTGACACAAGTTTTTGGGCCTTGCTCCCACAAACTTGTGCAACTTCTACTTTTCTATTCTTTCTTAAAAAGTAAGGAAATTCTATGTAAAAACTTTGTTATTGCATCAGTTAGGGTTGTTCTACAGTGACAAAAGTGAGGAAATTAGATATTTGTGTTGCCATCTCATGCATCCACTCCCACCCCACCCTACCAACAGGCGTTGGGGTATGCGTTAGGGTCCATTGTCCCTAACTCTCACCCCATTCTCCTACACTGCACCACCTCAGCCTGTTTACACATGGGATGGGGTGAGTGTTAGGCTGATGACCCCAATGACACCCTGGTGCCTATTGGTGGGGGCGGGGTGGAGGTGGGTGCAAGAGGTGGCAAACCTATCACCATTCTTCACTTTTGTCATTAAAGTTGAATAACCCTAACTGATGCATTAATGAAGTTTTTGCATAGAATATATATATATATATATATATATATATATATATATATATACACACTATATATATATTCATGGCAAAACCTCTGTTTAATGCATCAGTTAGGGTTGTGACAGTGACAAAGGACCAAATTAGGTGTTAGGGTTTGCCACCCCTTGCCCCAAGCCCACCCTGTCCCCACTAACAGGCATCAGGGTGTCAGTTGGGTCATCGCTCATAACTCTCACCCCATCCCATGTGTAAACAAGCTGAGGTGGTGTAGTATAGGAGAATGGGGTGAGAGTTAGGACTGATGACCGCAACACACACCTCGATGCCTGTTGGTGGAGATGGGGTGGGCTTGGGGTGCAAGGTGGCAATCCTAACACGAATTTCCTCACTTTGTTGCTGTGGAGCAACTGTAACTAATGCAGTAACATAGTTTTGCCATGAATTCCCTTCTCCTTGTGAATAAGCACTATAAATAGTGAATGAAATGTAGCGTGGATAGCTCTGCACTCCACAATGTGATTTTTTGTCACATAGTAGCGTAACTGTAGCATAACGTAAGCATAGCGGTAATGCACATGGTGGCATAAGCGTAAATGATAATGCAAACAGTAAGAGAACATAATGCAAACATTAATGAAAACAGAAATGGTAATGCATATGCTAACAGCAACAGAATGAAAACAGTAACAAAAACAGTAGCGTAAACACTAACGCCAATGGAAATGCTAACAGTAAGAAAATGCAAAGGCTGACACAAACCAAACAGAAAAGCAAATGATAAAGGCAATGGTGCCACAGAAGGAAACAGTAAGGCAATCAACAATGGAAATGCAACCAAAAGCAAACACTAAGGCCAACAGAAGCATGAGAAATGGTGGACATGCAAACAATAGATAATGCAATAGCAAACACAAACAGTTACAGTAACAGCAACGATGACACCAAAGTGGACAGTAGCATAAACAGAAATGCAAATGCAAGCAAGTACAGAAATGCAAATGGTAATGTGCATGGTCATGGTACCACAATTGAAATGCAATGATAACTGAGTAACACCATCGATGGCGCCAAAGGAAACACAAATGCAAACAGAGCGCATCGCAAACGTAAATGGTAATGCACACAGTGATGCAAAATGAAATGCAAACAGAAACAGTAATATAAATGCAAATGATAACAATAATACAAATGCAGGGGCAAATGAAAATACAAAATGCTTGCTTACGGTGGCGTAGATAGAACACTATTTAAAAAGTTGCAGATACCATGAAATTAGAATGCTAACTGTGACAGTAACAAAGAGCACACCCTTTTTCACCAACAGCTGCAAAGAGAAACTCAGTGAATACAAAGAATGTATGCATAATAATGGTCCTCGAGCAGAAAATGAGCACTTGGAATACCAAATTGCTTATATCTTAGGAACCGTATGACGTAGAAAAACATTTTAATTTTATATAAATTATGACTTTCCTGGCTAGATTTACACTTAGCTTCCTAGTAGGAGGCTAAGCATTTTCAAAGAAAGTTAAGTATCTCAAAGCATTTCCAGTACGGACCCCAAAAGTGCAGCGGATGCCGTAATGTTAGTCTATGGGAAAAGCGTCAACTTCACAGTACTGTAACTTTGCATGCCTATAATAGTTTGTCACCAAACCACAAAAGGCACATCTGAGTGATGTTGGCTTTCTTCCCTCAAATTTCAGCCCAAAGACCAAACCGATCTTTTGCAGCAGAGTGGCAAAGAATTCCTGTTATTTTCACAATAGTATCACAAATTGCCACTCTTTTGCAAAAAAAAATCACAAAAGTGTCACAAGTGAGCCACTAATTTGCTACACTACAGTTTACAAAATTTAAAAAACATATTTCTGGGGTGTTTAACTACCCAAAAAAGGTATAGCTAGCATCCTCAGGGTCTGTCTAGGTGAACACAAAAAGAATTGTGTTCGTAGGGGTCCCAAATTTAAATGCCAAGCATTTCTGTGACCACTAACTGAAAACAAATGTGGGTAGTCATATCAGATGACCTAAAGGTTGGCAAGCAATGTGAGAGGGCAGTAAAAGGCTGGGAGATACTGGGATGCATAGGGAGGCATCACCAGTAGAAAACAGAAGTTATTATCCCCTGTACAGACAGCTGGTGAGACCCCATCTGGAGTACTGTGTGCAGTACTTGCCCTCCTTTGGGCAGCTCCCATCCTATCTATGTCTTTGCGGAGATTGGGAATCTAGAACTGCACTCAGTACTCCAGATGGGGTCTCACCAGCTGTCTTTACAGAGTGATAATAACTTCCTGTTTTCTACTGGTGATGCCTCTCCCCATGCATCCCAGTATCCGCCAACCCTCCTTGCTGCCCTCTCACATTGCTTGCCCACCTTTAGGTCATCTGATATGACTACCCCAGGTCCCTTTCCATTTCTGTTGTTGTTAGTATCTCACCCCCATTGTTGTACTCTTCCTGTGGGTTTTGTTTCCCAGGTGCATTACCTTGCACTTCTTAGCATTGAATCTAAGCTGCCATACATTTGACCATTCCTCTAACCTTGTCAAGTCCCTTCTCATCCTTTCCACCCCACCTTGTGCATCAACTCTGTTGCAGATCTTTGTGTTGTCTGCAAAGAGACATACTTTTCCTTCCAGTCCCTCTGCATGTCTTATAAAGACATTGAAGAGGTCCAGTCTAATTCTGAACCCTGCAGTACCCACTAGTAACCCCCTTTCTTCAGAGTGGACTCCATTTACTATTACTGTCTGTGTCCTATTCTCCAGCCAATTCTTTACCCAGGCTGTCATCTTGGGATCCACTCCCAGGCTGGCTAACATCATATTAATCTTTTGTGTGGGACTGGGTCAAATGTCCTGCTAAAGTCTAGGTAGGCCATGTCCACAGCCACTCCCTGATCTACTACTTTGGTCACCCAGTCAAAAAATCTATCAGATTCATCTGGCATGACCTTCCCTCTGTGAATCCATACTGCCTTGGGTCCTGTGCCCTCTGGCCTCTGGATACTCAATAATTATTTTCTTCAGAAGTGATTCCATCATTTTCCCTATCACTGAGGTTAAACTAACAGGTCTGTAGTTTCCTGCTTCTGCCTTGCTCCCACTTTTGTGAAGGGAATCAAGTCTGCCCTCCTCTAGTCCTCGGGTACAACCCATCCTCCCATGATTTGTTAAAGAGGGTAGTCAGTGGTGTCACTAGTTCTACCCTTAGTTCTTTTAGAATTCTGGGATGAATCCCATCAGGCCCCATTGCATTGTCCATCTTCAGTTTTAAGAGTTCTTTCAGAACCCTTTCTTCTGTAAATGGGCTGGTATCAACTTCTGTATCCAGAGTGTTTCTATTGTTTGTTTTAGGTACCTCCCCTCTTCATTTGTAAATTCTGAGCAAAAATATTTGTTTAGTATCTCTGCCTTTTCACAGTCATCCTCTGCCCACCCCTCCCTCCCTTTATTAAGCCTCACTGTCCCTCCTTGGTCTTCTTTCACTCCCTGATGTACCTATAAAGGTTTTATCCCCCTTCTTAACTGAGTTGGCTATCTTTTCCTTGGTTTGGGCCTTTGCTGTTCTGACTGCCTTACCAGCTTCCTTTGCTTTAACTTATTCAGTTCTCTGTCCTGCTTCTTCTGTGATTCCTTGTACTTCCTGAATGCTTTCTTGTTCTCTTGAACCTTCACTGCCACTTCCTTTGAGAACCATACTGGTTTCTTATGTCATTTTAGTTTGTTTATTTGTTTCACACAAAGGCTTGTTACCTCTGTGATGGCAGTTTTATTATTCTCCATTGTTCTTCCACCCCTCCTTCATGCCCAGTTGCTAGTGCATTCCTTAGGCACTCACCCATTTTGGCAAAGTCAGCCCTCCTGAAGTCAGTACTTTTGCCTTTGCATGGCTTGACTCTATTGCTGTGTTTATTGTGAACCATTCTGTTCGATGGTTGCTAGTTCCCAGATGGCTACCCACTTCTACATCTGTGATACTCTCTCCATCTCCATTTGAGAGAACCAGGTCTAAGATTGCTCCCTTTCGACTGGGTTCCAATACTAGTTGTCTAAGGCATGCCCCTGTAGGGCATCTAGAATAACCCACTCTCAAGTGGCTGCTTCAACTGCACTCCAGTTAACATTTGGCATATTCAGATCTCCCATCAGCAATATTTCCTCTTTTCTGCCATTCTAAGTACTTTCTATCATTTCCTTGTCCATTTCCTCCCCCTGAGAGGGTCTGTCTCTAACCCCAGTGCGGATTGTGGTGCCATTGCCTGTCTCCAAATTGACCCACAGTGCTTCTTCTCCTTCCTGTTTACCCTTTTGTTATGTTGCTTTGATTCCTTCCCTTATGTAAGAGCTCCTCTTCCTCCTCTTTTACCCTCTCTGTCCCTCCTGTAGATAGTGTATCCTGGTATGTTTATGTCCCAGTCATGGTTTTGTGTGTACCATGTTTCTGTGACTGCCACGATATCAGATGTTCCTCCTCCATCAAGGCCACTAATTCAGGAAGATTGTTACCCAGACTACAGGCATTGGTACTCATTGCTCTCCATTTTTGATGGCTTTACCTTCTGTTGCAATAGCCACATACAGAACAGAAGGACCAGCAGCAGAGGCAGTCATATCAGGCATGTGAAGGATGGGACAATGTGGTTCTTTAAAGTAATCCAGCCCACACAGCAACAGTCTGAGCCATACATAACACTTCACAACTCTCATTTCCCAGCAATTACTGTAGAACTCATTTATAATGCAAAAACACATTTCTGCTTAATATGTTTCCCAGCATGCAGGCTCAGCTACACAACTGGAAAATGAATGGGTGAAATAGCTGTGTGTAGTGAAACGCCATTGTTTTCCTTTACTCAGTACTGCATCCCTGAATTAACTTTCATTGAATTTTAATACTCCCATCTGATCCTGGTGGGAAAAAGTGCTGTGGGGAGGATAAAGGACAGTTCTGTGGTAATTTTGGGGACAGTGCTGTGGTTGAAGTATACTTTGTTGGGGTCAGTGCTTTCTGACTAGAGATGGGGTGAAGTTTTAATTCACTGGCAAAGTTCTGGCGAAGATGCCAAATTTGCCTCTGCAGAGAGCAATCTGCAAAGTTTTCCCATAGGCTTAGAAATTCACCTAGGCAACTTCACCTGTAATTTTGCTGGTAACTTTGCAATCACGGAACTTCACTGGTAACCTTCTTTTTCCCTCCTGCATAAACTTCTCCACACTGCCTCCTGCACATAACATCTCCTTACACCCTCTTGCCCATAACATCTCCTTATGCCTTCCAGCCCATTGTGATGAGATAGCCCATACATATTTTACTGTTCATATATTATGTACACATGGGCTGTGTTTTAGAATTAAGCCACTGGTCTTTAAGAATTCTCCAAAGAAAAGCCTGGGAAAAGATTTAAAAACACTGAGTTGCTGAGTCTGTCTTTAAATATGGTTGCATAACAAAAGTCTAGAATCCAGGAACTTGTTTAATTGATTTAATTTAAAGATTCATTTGGATCTGAATAGATCAGACCTCAAACCAGAATAGTGGAGACGTGTAGTCTGGGGTCTATTGTATTCTATGCTGAGGATTTCCTTAAATCAAAGCATTAATCAAATGGTTTGATGCCTTTTATTGGACAAACATAGATGTTACAAAAGAAAATAATGTCTAAGCTTTCGGACCAACTAAGTCATTTCTCAGAGACTTATGCCAGTTGTTCAGAGTCACATTCTATTACCCAGATCATACATAAAAAACCAGAAATAATTCTCATTGGTTTAAAAACCTATTTCAAAAAATCACAAATTTAAATGGAATGAATAGTATTCCATTAGCTTGCTACTACTAAGAATCTTTTCAAGATCAAATGACATCCAAATTTGATAAGCTGAACACTCAGGTACACAAAATCTCTAACTAAAATTATTAATGAATGAGTGTGTTATGAGAATACATTCAAAATTAAATGCAAGACATTTAGATTTAATACCACATGTGATATATTGTGGATCTCTGCAGAAAGAGACTTATACAGTGTATCAGTTCAGTAGCCATCTTTTATTCTACTCAGAGATAGCGGTCATACATCACTGGACATACACAAAGAAAAGCTTACTGTGCATGACAGGAACTTACAAATATAATGGACTACAATACCCATATGTATTAACTACAACTCTAATCTACTTTCTACCATAGATCTATCCATGTATATACTACCATACATATCCATGCTTATACTACACTCCTCCCCTTAGACAGAAACTTGTTTAAAATACGTCTACAGTAGCATTTCCTAACTTCCAGGCCAGAGTACACTGTTTGGTACCCAGAAACAAGTTCAGGGGATTATTCTGCCCCTTAGGTAGAACTTGTCACTAACAAAGTAACAGTACAAGTAAGAGTTCAGTTACACAGAGGTACAGGTTCAGTACATGACTTTAAAGGTCAAGTCTTTTTGGTGGTCTTTGGTGCATCATGGGATCAGAGGGCAGATATGTTTCCTATCAGTACATGCTCAGCTGGGGATCAATCTGCTAAACTAGGCTCATTAGGCCACAGCCACAGGGAGGCTAGGTTAGTGGAGAAACATAAAATATTGAGGAATTAATGTTATTTTTAATCTAGAGAGCCTAGGGTGGAATGAGAGAGACACCTCCAGGAAAAAGGTGAACTGCTGAACCTTACAACCTGAAATAGGTCCACCAATCAAAGGGTAGGTTGGACTGACATCACAAGGTGTATAAAACCATAGGTACAGATAGAAACATTGTCTTTGGTATAATTTTACCATGTGCAAGAGCTTTGAGCAATTTTGCTTGTGGAAAAGAATTGCTGCTGGTGAGAACAGTCTTCCACACACAGAAGAAGAGAATATGACTGACTAAAACCAGAAGTCAAAACTCTTAGGAAAAGGACTTTTATGAACTTTACATTGAAAAACCAGACTGCGGTTCCATGTCAATACAGCGAAGTAAAATCAGCGATTGCAATTACAGCATGTTTTTATAGCGACTTCAATTGCAGCAACCGGTAACATCAGTGAGTCCCTATTCAGCACATACAGTCAGATCTGCAACATACCTTGCTCTTCATTTTAGTACATCTCCCTTAAGGTCATCTCTTACAGCACTTTAACCTCCCACTCTCTGTACTCAAATCTGTCCTCTGGCATTCATTCCCAGTCCCACTCGCTCCACCTGGCATTTAAAATTACCTACAGAACAATGTTCTACAATGAACTACAGATCATTCTACATGTAATTGCAGAGGGCTACACCCCTGCACCCTCCTGAGGGCTGTGCCCCTCAACCCCCTCCATTTCTAAAATAACCTCCTCCAGGGTGCACCTTGATCGGAGGTAGGCTATTAACAGAGTCGCTAAAAGTGTTCTGTGCTATAATGCAGCAATCGCTATTATTGCAGTCGCTATAATAGCATCGCTGAAAATGTTTTCTGAAAATGACTAGCTGTATTGACATGCTATCGAATCTGCTGAGAAAAGTGGATTCAGAGACTGAACCATCACCTTGCCTGCATCTTTTGAGAACTTTCATTAGAAAACTTAAAAGTTTTCTCACAGATGGACTTTTCTCAACTAGGACTCAATCCATCAACAAGGTAGTAGATTTTAGAATTTATAGCAGTGTAGGTTTTATGTTTGATCCCACGTTTATTTTAACATTGTTATCTGCAACCCAATATCTAAACTTGTGTAGAATATTTTAAATGTATTTTCTTTTCTTTAAGTAAAACTTTTATGATTTTCTCCATCAAATCTGCCTGGGTCTGATTAAGTGATATAATATTTTAAGGAAAATATTTTGTCAGACTGGTGCCTCACATAAGTAGATTGCTCGTTACCTATACTGAATATTAGAAAAAATGCTCAGTGGATAGAAACATAGAAACATAGAAGTTGACAGATAAGGACTGCAAGCCCAGCCAGTCTGTCCATTTTTCTAAGTTATGAATGTGCCATAGGGCTTTTCCTTGTCAATGGCCTATCTAGTCATACTCATCTGTATTGCTCCCTTATGCCTATCCATGCCTGTCTGAAGCCGTGCACTGTATTCATATCCACCAGTTCCTGGGGTAGGCCGTTTGTGCATCCACCACCCTTTCTTTGAAAAGAACTTCCTCACATTACCCCTTAATCGGCCTTCCCTAATCTCATGTTGTGTCCACTTGTCCTGCTATTTTGCTTATATTGAAATATGTTAGACTCTTTCACCTCATTAATGCCCTTAATATGTTTGAATGTTTCAATCATATCACCTCTCTTCCCTCCTTTGCTCTAGGGTATACATATTGAACTCCATTTATCTGTCCTCATATGTTTTCTGATGCAGTCCCTGCACCATTTTGGTTGCCCTTCTCTGGACTGCCTCCATTTTGTTAATGTCCTTGTGCAGGTGTGGCCTCCAGTACTGCATGCAGTACTCAGATGGGGCCTAACCAGAGTCTTGTAAAGAGGATTATTACCTCCCTCTTATGACTTGTGATATCCCTACTAATACACCTCAACATCCCTCCAGCCTTACCTACTGCTTTAGTGGTCTGCTTGGATGATTTCAGGTCATCTGAGATGATGATGATGATGCCCAAGTCTCTTTCTTCCCTTGTAATTGCCAGAAACTCCCTCCCAACCTATAGGTGGCTTCAGGGTTTCTGTTCCCTATGTGCATGATCTTGAACTTCTTTGCATTAAACCCGGTTGCCACTTTTCAGACCATTTTGCCAGTTTTCCAGATCTCTTCTTATTCTGCCTACCCCTCTGGATTATCTACTCTGTTGCAGATCTTGGTGTTATCTGCAAACAGGCAAACCTTACCCTCTAATCTATCTGCAATGTCACTGATGAAGATTTTTAGAGGACTGGCCCCAATACTGATCCCTGAGGGTACCCACTTGTGGCACTCTTACCACACCTATCCTACTCTCTATTCTAAGCTCCTCCCCTATTTGTTTTCCATACCCTGCCCCTTTTCACATTGTAGCTTCACCCTGACCTATTCTCTAAACTATGTAATGCCCTCCACAAATGTATCACCCTTCCTCTTTCTCTCCCCTTCTCCTTACCCTTTCCTGCTGCATAGGTTCCTGTCATAGCTAATGTACATAGGTTTTGTACCATAATATGTATGCTATTTTCATCTAAGATATGTGCACTTTCTTCTTGTTTATGCTAGCATTACTGCATGATACGAACACTAATGTGTAGTAACACTGTATCTATCCTGCCCTGTACCTATCATGTATTTTTTTTTCTTTTTGAATTACTGTGTTGTTGGACTCCCAATTGTTATAACATTGTACATATAGTTGCCTGTACTTATATATTTGAATGCCCAGGCTCATCTTGTAAATCAGTTCTTCTCAATGATGCTCACCTGATTAAATAAAGATTGATTGATTGATTGACTTGCATCTCTTCTGACTGTATACCATTTACAACCACTCTCTGTTTTCTGCCCACCAACCAGTTTGCCACCAGTTGACCAATCTCTGACCCACCTGAGCCTACACAGCTTATTAATCAATCTTCTATGTGGAACAGCATCAAAGCTTTGCTGAAGTCAAGGTATGAGACATCAGCTGCACCCTGTTGGTCCACCACTCTGATTACCCAGTCAAAGAAATCTATGAGATTAGTTTGATAGAACTTCTGTCTGATAGGAGCTCTTCTTCTTGATAGTCAACATCATAGGGTGCATCAGGGGGCAGCTGGAGTAAGGGCATCTGGCCATGCCTGGGTGAGCCTGTGACACACATAAATTCTCCGTGCTCCCTCCTGCCCATAACATCTCCATATGCCTCCTGCCCACAACTGCTCCCTTATGCTCTCCTGCCCACAACCTTTCCATACTGTCTCCTGCTCAAAACCTCTCCTCACTCCCTTCTGCCCAAAACTACTTCTTATATCTCTCCTGCCCATAATCTCATTCTCCCTCTTGCCCATAATTTCTTTTTACATATCTCTCCTACCCATACTGTAACTACTTCTTACTCTCTCCTGCCCATAACTTATTCTTACTTCCTCCTGCCCATAACTTCCCCTTATGCCCTCCTGCCCACAACTTCTCCTTATTCCTTCCTGCTGTTAATTTCTCCTTGCTCCCTCCAGCCCATAAACATCTTAGTTTCTCATACCCCACAACTTCTCCTTACTCCATCCTGCACATAAACCTCTTAGTCCAGGAGCAGGACTGAATACTGAGAAGTTATGGGCAAGAAGAGCATGAGAAAGTTATAGGCAGGACGAGTAAGGAGAAGTTATGAGCAAGATGGAATAAGGAGTAGTTACAGTATGGGTAAAGAGAGATGTGTAAGAAAGAAATTATGGGCAAGAAGGAGTAAGGAAGTAGTGTAGGCTTGAAAATGTAAGAAGTAGTTGGCAGAAGGGAGTAGAAGAAGCTATGAGGCAGGAGAGATTATGGAAAGGTTGTGGGCAGGAAGGCATAAGGAGAAGTTATGGACAGGAGGCATATGGCAACATTATGGGTAGGAGAGAGTAAGGAGAAGTTATTGTGTCACGGGCTCACCCAAGCATGGCCAGATGCCTTACTCCCAGCTGCCCCCTTGATGCGCTTCTATGACTTGCCTGTCAAGAAAGAGAGCTCCTGTCAGACAGACAAGTTATAGGCAGGAGGGCAAAAGAAAGCTATGGGCAGGATGGAGATGGAGAAGTTATGAGCAGGGGGTAAGGTGAAGTTATGAACAGGAGGGCATAATGACAAGTTATGGATGAGAGGGATAAGGAGAGTTTAGAGATGGTGCAAAGTCTTAATTTGCTGGCAAACTTGAAAGTTTTATTCACCAATGAAGCTGCCAACTTCATGCTTTGGGAAGTTACCAGATTAAGGTGAAGTTGGACTTGCTCAGCAGATTAACTTCACAGATCATGGGGAATTCACTAATTAAATTCATGGGTGAAGTTTTCTAAACTCACCCATCTTGATTTCTGACTGACCAACTATCTGAGTCATGGAAATAGAACTTCCTTCCTCTCATTAATGCCATCAGTGGATTCTTCACAAAACTGAGTTGGTGCCTTTCAGAAACTTGGTACTTCAATTTTTACAGTACTTGTTTATGTTGTTGTTGTCCCTTTAAGGAACAGTGCATGAGCAGAAGCCCCACCACACACACACACACACACACACACACACACACACAGAATCTGGCTATTATCAGCAGTTACCATGATGTACTCTATAGCTGGCATTCCTATGCTTCTCCTGCAGTGGCACAACACACACACACACACACACATATGCAATGCAGAGTGGCTCTGCTGCTACACCAACATCCTCAACATCCCATCAGCAAGCAGCCACATTATTTTCCTGCTACTGATAATCACTCTGTCTACTTTTGTTTCTTACACACTTTATCTCCGTGTTGTTCCTGGTGACCCACTTCCAACCATCCTCCCAGCTTCATCACCCTGCCTCTCCAGGACTTACCTTCAACATCATCCTGCCACTGGACTGTGGTTGTGTCCGGTCAGGTGTGGGGCCTGTGGAAGGTCAGGCTTCTTCCATCACCAGGGTGTTTTTCAACCATTTTCTCCCTGGGGACCACAGACATACAATGGCCACAATGTACATGCTCCACCTTTGTGGAGACATCACTGGTGACCTGAACATGGGATCCCTTCCTTCTTAGAAGTGCTGCCTGAGCTGCCATCCAGTTGCTGCTGGGTGGCAGACCAGCGAACCACTCATCCCTCTCCCCAAGAAGGACAGCTGTCCGGGGACACTCAATCCTTTCTCTTCCTTTGGCCATTGAGCAATCGAGTCTGTTCCCAACCCGGGTTGTCGGTGTGAAAGAGATAAGGTGCACAGTGCCTCAGCCCTGCATGCCACTGGGCCAGCTTGATCCTCAGTCTACATTAGAGTGTAAAGCAAAGAATAAAATATCCTCTAATCTCTGAGCTTTCTCAAACCACTAACCTAATTTGCATTTCACACACCCATGACATTTCAGCAAGCTCCAATCCACTACCCCATTACCATCTGCCCACATCCTAATAGTTATTTTAAGACTCACTTTTCCATGACTCAAACCGTACATTTGTTGCAACTTTAAAATAGTTCAATAGATGTCACATTTGTACCCACAAATAATAAAGTGCCAGTGCAACTGTTCAGCGACCACCAGTTGAATTTTACCATTTTAGTTCATTTGTTCTAGCTGGTCCAGATTTCATGAAGGATGACAGGTATAGATGAAATCTGGTCTGTCAGACTTGGACTTGACCAAAATGGTAAAGGGTCCAGTCTGGGCCCAGCAATCTGGATTTTACCCTTACACTCACTCTAGATGAAATCCAGACCAGCTGGAATGGATGGGCAAAACAATAAAAACCAGTCCAATTGGTCCAGATGTAGCAGTGAGATCACAAAGTTTACACCTAGTCTGACTTGTCCAGTCAGACAAACAGGTCAGATTTTTATTGTTTTGAGTTTAGTATTGTCCAGCGGTCAGGATTTTACCAAGTTCCCATATAGTCAGTGCTGTCACTCTCATCATGGTCCAGACATACAGCAGTGGCAGTGCCAAAATTGGCTCCTTTGTAGTCCTGCTTTGACTTGGCCTGACCACAGCAGTACGAGAAGAAGTTTGTGACTCTCACTGTTGCTGTCAGTGATATGTAAGATACATAGAGATGTGTGAAAAAAACTTCCACTGGTGGAATTTCTGTATTAGTCAGACTTTTCTTCCATGAAAGTTCAGAAATCTGCTTAGCAAGTTTCACAGAAATTGTGCCCGCACCCTACAGTTGTCCAGTATCATTTAATATTTCCCAGGTGTCTAGTGGCATCCCACCCCACCGGTTATCTATAACTGAATGATGTCAAGCATATATTGTCAGTCCACCCTCCACCCATAATAGAAATATAATACCCAGGTGGCTACTAGTCCCTATCACCCGATCACCTGGCCCATATATCAAAATAATACTCTAGTGACTAGCAGTCCCTCCCCTTCCCAATTACAGGCCCAACATATCAAAAGAATTCCCTGATGACTAGCTGTCTCTCCCCCACCCAATCACCCACCCAATGTGTACATCATGCCTTGGTATCCAGTGTAACACTCCCATCTTGATTCTCTGAATAGTTTAAATGAACATTTCCCTAGTGGTCTAGTGAATGCCCCTCCTATTCCTTGTCCCCAGTTTGTGAATTCAGATATTTCCTGGTGGTCTAGTGCACACCTGCTCCCCTCAACACTGGCAGGTAGTGTCACCACCCAACTCCCTCCATCCTGAACCTGAGTGGGCAACTAGCACATCCTTCCTCTCTCCATCATTCCCCAGGTACTCCGTGGTGCACTGCCCAGAGAGGAGCACAGGGGCGGAGAGTGGCAATTTGTTTTAGATCTGACCTAGGCTTCACTGTGCACCCAATAGGAACATCTGGTTCTTTCAAATGTGTGACAGTAAATGGGGGTCTAGGTGTAGGCTGCAGGATCCTCCTGATCTACCTCCTCCTGGGGCAGTGGAGAGTTCCTGCAGGAGGTAGTCAATTTTGTCAGCAGAGGCCCCAGATGTTTAGTACTGGGAGACGTCAATGTTTGGGCCAACAATAAATCCTCTAGGCTAGGTTTTAACCTCATTCAGACGATGTCATCTCTGGGCCTGTCACAAGAGGCTTCTTCCGCCACCCATAAGGTCAGCCACATGTTGGACATGTTGTTCTCACTGGGGCTTGATATTGCAACCTCAAGACTGCCTGGGTCTTTTGGTCCGATCATTGCATGGTGGAGTTCTCATTCAGGCCCCCACCCAGAGTCCTCCCCTGCAGAGATGGTCAACTACCACCCTTTGAGGGGTTGACCCTGGAGGTATTCTTGGTGGTGGCTGATCTATCTAGTGTGGGTAATGCATCCACAAGGGGACAGAGTGAGGCAGTTGCCACATATAACAAGGTGATTTCTGAAGTCCTAGACACCCAAATCCTCTCACTTGAGATCCCCATGTTTTGATGGGTATCTCAAGGTGATGAACTGTTGGTCGTAAGTTAGAGCACTACTGGGGGAACCGGGCTGGAGGTGGATAAACTGTCCCTGCGTGCCCACTATAATGAGTAACAGGGGCAATCAACTGTAAGATGGTAGAGTTCGTGTCAGGGAGATTGCTGCAGGAAGACTTGACCAACTGTGCTCTTTCAGACTGTAGACAGGCTACTACACCAAGTCTGCCTAGAGCTGAAAAAGTATTTTCCAGTGCCTTATCACGAGGTTTGCTCAGCTCTTCTGTGACTGGGTGTCCACCGCCCAGCAGGAAATTCCACCAGTGAGCAGAATATGGCCGACAGTGATTGTCTTGGATGTTGGAGGGCACTCCGCCTTTTGAGGTGAGTTTAAACTGGTGGGAGGTGGCTGAGGTCATTGAATTGTTTCAAACTGAAGCACACATATTGTGAACTGGACCTGGTGCACACGTTTCTTAATAAGATGTGTTGATGCCATTAGCCGGTATCTGCCTTGAATGTCCAGTGCTGATTATCGGAAGTGGTTTTCCCAGATTCCTTGAAAGAGGCACTTGTGAGACCCCTTCTGAAGAAACCATCTTTCGACTCTGACATCAAGGCAAATTACTGACCTATTTCTGACCTTCCTTTTTAGGAAGGTTGTTGATAAAATTGTGGCACAGCAGCTTAGGGTACCTGTAACCTTTGATCTATATGAGCCACTCCAGTCTGGATTTCATGCTAGGCATAGAACAGAAACTGTGTTAGTACTGGTGTACAATGACCTTCCCAGGGCAAGAGATCAGGGAGGGTCAATTCTCATTCTCCTTGATCTCTCTTCAGCATTCGACATGGTGGACCCTTGTGTGTTACTCTCGACCGCCTGAGAGAGTAGTGTGGACTTTCCGGCACTGTCATCTGCTGGTTTGAGTCCTACCTCCAAACAGGAGGCAACAGGTGGTGATGGGGAATTTCTCCTCCTCCCCAAGCCTCCTGTCTTGCGGGTGCCTCAGGGTTCAGTCCTGTCACCAATGTTGTTACCCGTTTACATACTGCCCGGGTGAGATCATTAGGAAGTACAGCTTGGGTTTTCTTTGCTATGCAGATGATACTCAACTGTATCTCTCCTTTGCCCTGGGACATCCAATGCAGTGGAAGTGCTAAATAATTACCTTGCTGACTTCAATGACTGGATGGCCTCCAGCTGGTTGCAACTGAATCCTGAAAAGACAGAGGTACTGGTGGTGGAGTCAGACAGAAGGCATGATAGGATGGCCTATCTGCGGCAACAGGATTATTCAGGGGCCTACACCATTGAAGGCCACCTCTAGTGTGCTGCTGTCTCGCATTATCCTTGATGATGGGCTGACATTTGAATCCTAGGTGTCATCCGTTGTCTGAAACAGTTTTACCATCTGAGGAATATTGCCAGGATCATCCCCCTAGTTCCGCCTGAGGACCTCCACCTTAGTGCATGCCTTTGTGGCATCCAGACTGGATTACTGTAATGCACTCTACTTTGGGGTCTCTGGGGGCACCTTGCACCAGCTGCAGCTAGTGTAGAATGCAGCTGCTAAGCTGCTGACTGGGCAGTCTAAATATAGTCATATCACTCTGGTACTGCATGAACTGCACTGGCTGCCAGTTATGTTGAGAGTTCTCTTTAAGGTGGACTTACTCACCTTTAAGGCCCTATGTTGACTTGGCCTGGCAAATTGATTGACCTTCTATCACCTGTTGCACCATCCTCTCCCTCCGTTCTTATGCTAGGGGCCTCCTTGTGATTCCCAGGATGAGGCTAAAAACTGCCGACTACAGAGCTTTTAGTGTTGACAACCTAATCCTGTAGAATTCTCTTTTCCAGCTATAAGGAAGGCACCTTCAGTTGAGGTATTCAAAGCCCACCTCAAGACCTATTCATTCAATCAGGCATTCCCAGACACTGCCTTTTAATGACAGTTCTAATTTAGAGTTTCTGCCTCGCAGGTAGCTGTTTTATCTTTGTTATAGGCCTGCTGTCTTATTATATTTTATTTAAGTTATTTATATTTATGCATTTTTTGTTCTTGTTTTATTATCTTTTATATTTTATATTTTTACTTGTATGGTGAGCCTCCAGGATTGGGGGCCTTAAAATAAAATTTGCATTGCCTTGCCTTGACCATGGCGGCCACCACTGAGCTGTCAATGAATGAGCATGTGCTTGTACAAGCAAATGTTTATTCATTGCCAGGTCCACTCATTGGGGCAGGTGACTGGGTGGAGTGAGGACCGCTAGCCACCAGGGAATTATTTTTTGATATGTGGGGTGGGTGATTGGGTGGGAGAGAGCACAGCTAGCCAGCAGGGAATAGTTTTTATGTAAGGTGGGAGTGATCGGTGGGGAGGAAACACTAGATACCAGAATTTTATTTCTATTTCAGGCAGGGCTTGGAGCGGGGGACTGGATACTAGGGAAAGTTTTGTTTTGTTTTTGTTTTGCTAAAGCATCTGTGTGGAAAAGGGTGAAAATTCACCCAACACATTCTGAAGATTTCCAAATTTACATGAGCAGATGTTTGGAAACTGAAAATTATGATATTTCGTGGAAGTTCTGCTAAGGCAGAAATCACAGCTTTCACCCAGCTTTAGAGATGTGAGAGTGAATGACTCTCCAGTGGTGCAGGTCTCTTAGGCAACACCAAAATATCTGGAAAAACATTTGGAGATTGACTTAAGGGTGGATGAGGTTGCCCCGCACCACCATGCATGCCTCTGAGCAGCATTACACTATAGGACTTTGCAAACAAGCAAACAGCAGTTGCACACTCATGAAAATAAAAAAGCATGCCACTTATTCACCATTCATGTATATCTTTTTCTCTAAGTAAAAAATCAGCACATTCAAACAGCACTGAAAATGCCTCATAGAAACATAGAATTTGCCACTTGGCCTACTTAGTCTGCCCATTTTCCCTACCTACAATATCACCGAAGATCCTGTTTGATCTCTGGCCCATTTCCCTCTCCCCTTCCTTTAATCTAAGATTTCCTTATGCCTATCCCATGCATCTTGCTGAACTGCACCAATGTTTTCACCCCAATCACTTCCTCTAGAAGGCTGTTCCAGAATTCACACTCTTTCTGTGAAGAAGTACTTCCTCACATCTCACCCCTCTAGCTTCATAGCATGTCCCCTTGCTCTTGAGCACATTTTCTCTGAACAATACTTCTTTCCTGTATCTTGTTTATCCTTATGAGGTATTTAAAGATCCTATCATATCTCCCCTCTGCCTCCTCCTTTCCAGAGTGTACATAGTTAGGTCCTTTGATCTCTGTTCATAGGGTTTCTGATGCAGACACTGCACCATTTTAGTTGCCCTCCTCTGGACTTGCTCCACTGTGTCTATGTCCTTTCAGAGATATGGGCCTGATTCTCAAAGCAACCTGGATGATGCACAGGGCTTGTACAGAATTTGAAGCAAGATTGTATCTGCATCAATGCTTGCATCAAGAGCAATTCACAAACACAGGCTGCGTCAAACTCTGCATGCATGTGTCAAACTGCCTGCCTGCCTGCCTTTTAGGAGCAATATGGCATGAATGGTTTAAGGCTCTGAGCTGCAAATCTGGAGACCTGGGTTTGAATCCCACAGCCCCACTTACACACTGTGTGACCCTGAGCAAGTCACTTAACTTCTTCATGCTCCCAGGCTGCACCTGTAAACAAGCTTTCAACTTAGTGTGTCTCACCTGGTTAAATAATTGGAAAAAAAAAACTTCTCATCGCCTCATGTTTGTTAAACGTAACGTCTAACAACTTGTGCATGGCATCTTAAGGCCAAGGAAATAATGCAAGAGCAATGAGTTGGGATTCACAAAGATGCATGTTGCTTGTAATTTCAAACACCCACCAGACCAGCCCTAGGTGATCTAAGCACATTTGAGCATATAAAGGAGATGCAAAGCAGGCAGTAAGGATCCAGACACCACTGAGACAACACTGCAGCAGCAGTAGTAGCAACAGGGAGAAAGACTAAAGATACAAAAATGTTGAGGGCTGTGGCTTTACTTGGTATCAGCCTCACAATGCTACAATGCCAGAGACATGCCTATCACCAGGGTGACACTGCACAATGGCATGCCATGCAGCAGGAACTCAGACACAGGAGACATGCAAGGAGAATATATTGGAGGTGTACATCATACCTTGAGCTGACTGAGGAACAATGTATTGCCTGATATTGCCTGGGCAGGACCGCAATAGTGGAGCTCTGCCAGGAACTGGGAGGCAATATGCAGACCAGGATACAGAGAGGATGCACTAATACCCAGAGAGCTGCTAGTGACTGCCCTCTGAGTCCTTGTGACAGGGGGATTCAGACCCCGAGGGGTGATACTGTGGGCATATCTCATGCCATCAGCATCAGGGTGTCTGAGGCAATTTATGGACACACTGGTACACAGGGCACACCTGTACATCCAGTTCCCCACAGATGCACAGGGTAGCTCATTGTCAAACAGGACTTACACTGCCGTCTTCCTCTCATGTGCTGGATGCTGTAGACTGTACCCATCTCGCCATACAGGCACCACTGAGTGAACCTAGGGCTACGTGAACAGAAAGGGTATCACTCTATGAACATCCAGGTCATGTGTGACAGTCACTGCCACATCCTGGGCATAGTGGTACAGCATCCTGGTCATGTCATGACTCATATATATTCTGGAACTGCAGACTCTGCCAAGCATTTGAAAATGGATCTCTATGGGATGGATGGCTCTAGGCAGGCCACTGACATGGACACAGGAACAATGTGTCCCTGACTGGTTGCATTGGCAGTCGCTCACACAAAAAGGCACAGGGCCACCCCATGTGTAGGTCCACAGTCGGCCCATGTGGTCATAGGGAATACTGACACAGTGAGCATGGCACTGTGCACTGCCAGAAAGGACTGCAATGGTGCACTGTTGATGACATGGCTGGTGTGTCAGCCAGTGAATGGTACAGCATGTGATGCATACAGCATGCCAGCATGCATGCATAGGTGGGGCCATATGGAACCGTGGCGGGTTATGGGACTGGATGGGTGGGACACCCAGCTAATTGTATGTTACACTGGGGCCATGCAACCAGCAGGGTAGATACACACTGATGGGTGAAGGATGTGCCAGCTGTGCTAACAATCATGTGTTCCACCCACAGGTAACAGTGGATACTCCCAACAACCTTGGCTAATTACACCAGTCAGACACCTTGTTGTGGATCCAGGATGCAATACCATGAGTCATACGCATCAGTGAGGGCAGTCATCAAAAAGCACGTTTGGGCTTCTCAAGATAAGGTTCAGGTGCCTCGACAGGTCTGATGGGACACTGCAATATACCTCTGGGATGGAATACAAGATACTTGTGGTGTGCTGTATTCTCCACAATATCGCCTGTACACCATATCACAAAGCCTGAGATGGAGATGCAGCCTGATGATGCAGCCTTGGTTGGAGGAGGAACAACATGTCAGCAGAGGCATGCCCAGAGACCCCTGGGCACAGCATAGGGTCTATGCACCAGTGAACCTCATCTTTGCACACTATAGCTGAACACACATCATCAACACTGTGAGGCACACCCATGCGATGTGTGTACTCCAACAGGCACTGTGACTTCCCAAAGTGCACTGGAAGGTGTGTAACAGCCCACATCATCCCACAAACAACAGCATGCACATGGAAGTATGTTACTGGGAACAGCAGCGATGCAGCAACACATCTGCACAGTATCAGCCATAGTGCAACTGTGTGGGTGTGGATGCACTGGTCAACCTCAACACAATGCAGACAGCAGCAAAGGTAATAGTGGTGGGGGCTCAATACAACATGGACTCAGTCCCAGCTGAGGTGAAGCAGAGCTGTCATCACCTGGGAAAACACAAAGGCCACGGTATTGCTGTAGCATGGAGGGTGCCCATTGCCTGTACACAGTCCCAGGTAGCAGAGGAGGACCATCAGAATGACAGTGGATACCACAACATTGCAGAGTGACAC
The DNA here is from genome assembly GCA_016271365.2 of Neoceratodus forsteri. Lineage (NCBI taxonomy): Eukaryota > Metazoa > Chordata > Ceratodontiformes > Ceratodontidae > Neoceratodus > Neoceratodus forsteri. The sequence continues at coordinate 1,057,560,841 of CM028132.1, read as the reverse complement.
AGATGAGCATGAATGGACAGATAATGCACATGTATGGGGAAGGTGGATGGAGCCCATTGCATGCTGATAGCTATAGGATGTTCGCTGCCCAGACACCTGTGTGTGCAGCCCCCAGACACCACGACACAGCAGGCACATAGTACATGGGACGTACGCATACGTGCAAGGGGGCACTAGTGACAACAATGTCATGTTGTGTGTGTGCGGACAAGCACATTTTGTGTAAGGGATGTGGGACTTGCAACCATAGCTGGCAATATGAGGTATTGATGGGTGCATTAGAGGGGTTCTTAATACATGGACAACCACGATGGTGATACACAGTAGTTGGCGCACCCATGGCACCCCACCCACAGTAAAGAGCTGACCCATGGGGATGCTGTATATGTGTGACATGCCACATGGGAATGGACACTGGACACTAGAACACTGCCTGTTTCCTATCTCTCTGCAACATGGAACTTCCACATTTGCACTGTCTCTCCTACTGTGTCTTACTACCCCCAACCCTGCATACAACATCCTGGGTACCATAGGCCATGTTATAATGAAGTGCATGTAAGGGAGAATATTGATTCCATTGTAATGGGAATAGTAGCAGGTGTGCAATGCTTGATGCTATGCACGTAATCGAGGATACCCAGGAAAAGTGGCTGCTATGGGATGTGGATCATGCATTAGATGATAGGTGTGTAAACCAGCCAGTGTAGTACAGTGTCACAATCCTCATACAGTGGTGCATGATGGGGCTGTGCATGTCTGTCCTCTAAGTATAATAGTCTGTAGATTGCTACCCACCCAGGCAGTGATTAGGGCTCAGCAAAGGATATGGGCAATGCACCCTGCAATAACTGCATATGACAATGTCATGATACATAGTGCTGTCAGTTGACATTACGCACACTGTGGCGTGCCATGCCATATATCGTACATAATGCATAATGCAGACTGCATCACACACTGATGCCACTGCATGCTGCATCACTACTGTTTACACTGAATACTGTGCATCCCATTCAATCCAGGTATCCTCAGTGGTGCCAGCATCAGTGAGAATCAGCTATCACTGTGTGTTACTACTATACACATGCAGATTCAAATTGTAGGGTGGGTTTATAGGTGATGTGTGTAACCAGCTAGTTACACACTTGAATTAGTTGCGGAGGATAGTGATACCACATGTAGACTACACAACGGTAATGGTAGGCTGGACATGAGCTCCAAATTTCTCAGACGATAAGACTGTGCTGAAAATCAGCTTGGTGGAGCAGTGGGCATGCATAATACTGCCACCAGGCAATGGTAAGCCACACCCACAGAGATGGAAAAGGGTGTGGAAAGCAACATGTTTAAAGCTTAGTTGGGTGTCCAGTGTGAGAAGGACCATGAGACAGGTGTGCTATATGTAGAAAGATCTGTCATGGAGGGAGACAGCACTCCTCTCCCACCTTAAGACCATGGCCAAGACACAGATGTCGAGATGAGAGGTGATCGCCATGGCAGACAGGTAGGTGTCATCTTACACATCACAGACACAGAAATGTAGCATGTATTGTTCCAAGATGTGCATCCATTGTAACTTGTGTATCCACTGTTATGTTTCCACAGGAGCCCATGCATACACAGCCACGAGGACAATCTGTCATTGCCAACAGGGAAGGTAGAGGCACACCGATAGGGGACAGAGGCCCAGACCAGGACCCAGCCACACAGGTAAGATGTCAGGCTGTCTGAATGCATATAAAGTGTCCAATAATGTCATGAATAATAATGCATATGTCACCCACAAAGGAAATTACCATGATTCTTTATATGCAGAAATGTTGTAGTGCTGGTATGACTGCACAAGCAGAAGTATACAATGGCAGATATTTGGCACTGCATCTGTGGCATGGGCACACATGCTGTGGTGGGTGCAATACAAGCATGGGGATCCATTACCAGCATGTGCACGGTTGGGTCCATGCAGGAGAAGGAAAGTGACAGGCACAGCAATATGTGTGTATGCCTCCTCTGCACAGGGACACAGTAACCATTCTGTGGGTATGGTACACAATGTCTAGGTGTGCAAGGCTTGAACAGGGACACATGACATGCATGGCATATGTTGTGTGAGTTACTGTCTCACATTGTGGCAGGGGAGCCACCGTCATGGCATGCCAGGCCCATATCCCTGCCACATAGTGCTGCACTGTGCACCCACAGCATGGGGGAGGTTTGTTTAAGTAGTGTTTGATATACAAGGAAGATCTCAAGCACAAAAAAATGTTACTTCAAGTATATGTTGTTTTTTGCTCCAGGATAAAAATGGTTTACAAATGATTAACGTTTCAGTACCTGCCAGTTCCTTCATTAGAATCTTCTGGGTTGTTTTGTTAAAGAGATACATAATAACAGAATTAAATTAAAGTTGATTTACTGCTAAATGCCATGAAACTGATGAAGTAACATACAAAACAATTATATTTTGAATAAATTGTAGTGCAGGGGAACATACCTGCATATATCTATCAAGTTTGCACTTCACTTTAAGTTTCACTTTTTCTTGTTAGTATTTATTTTCAAGTTCTGATTAAACTACAAGAAGAGTGGTGGTGGGGGAGAGTATGCATGAAGTTAAAGTAATATTCCATTTGCATATTTGCTTTTAACATTTATGAAATGACCGAAGTAAAGAAATGGAAATAACTTACTTACAGTGGAGCCAATTCACGAAAATGCACGAGAGGCATGTATCAGGGAGCACAGCTCCGCACCTGAGGAGTTCTGCATGGAGCCACATTCATGAACAAGGCCCCTGCAGTCTCCTTACATGGCCCTGCCCACCCGAGCGTGCAGGTCTGCAGAGGCAGGTAGGAGCAGAGCAGGGTCCTGGCAGGCAGCCAATCGGCTGCCAGTCAGAGAGCCATACGAGGTTAGCTTGCCCCCCACACTGCCCCAGCTGGCCCTCCGGCAGAGCCCGTGATCAGCTGGGGCATTGGGTGTAGTGGGGGCACATCCATTTTGGGAATATGGCAGAGAGGGTGTAGTGGACACGGGCAGCTGCATGGTGGCTACGTGCCTGACTTACACAGCTCAGTATTCACCGCAGTCCTTTGTGAATAGGCCCTAATATGCATTGATTAGTTTGATATCACTTTAATTTCTGTGTTGGGGGCTCCTAAAACAGTGTTGCTAATTTTCCTTTAATATTCTTTGTAAATAAATGAAAACTCCCTACTAAAACTGTTTCAATTTACTTGTTTTTGCCATATTTTTATATATTTTCTATAGCTAGTCTTTGCTCAGCTTATTCAAACATACCCTTTATTATATTGTCTTCACTCTAACGCCCCCCTCCTTTAAGTTTTCTTTTATTTAAAGCCGCCATCTGTAATACAAAATAAGGCTGGCTATTCATCTTTTCCAATGCAAAATGTACTTTACTACATACTGATTCCTTTTATAAAACCTAGGCAGTAAATGGACTCACCAAATCTAGTGACATTGCTCATTGTATTCATCTGGCTTTGTTGAAGTTCTGCACTTGAATCAGAGATTTTAAACTACCATGGAATATCCATCATTAGTGGAGGTGCTATCTTTCCAGTACAGGCTTTTCTGTACCTGTGAGAGGGCGAGCCTCAGGTTATCGCTCTGACTAATCAGCGTGATGGCGTCACAAAGTAACATGTCTCCCACGGCTCGGTCAAAATTGAAATCACATGCACTTCCAGAGGGACAGTGTTCTGTACTCATGCAGTGTGTGATCCCCTGTCACTAAAGTCTCAATATTTTTATCTAGTAGTCACTTTTGTCTCAAAAATAAGATGAAATATACCTTAGGAAATCAGACTGGGAGATCAGGTTCACTGTGTTAGAGGGACAATGTTGGTTCAGTACTGGACAGTGTCCCTTCATCTATTCAACATAACATATAACTGTTTCACTTCTCTTTTGTTGTCTGTACTCTTAATGTGTGAGTTTGGGAGAGGGACCAAACTATAATTTAAAACTTCAACCTTTCAGATCTTGTAATATCTAAATGTTCCTATATTGTGAATTAAATGTTTTCTTAGCATAAGAAATCTATCTTGCAGAAAAAGTGTAAACGTATTCCACTTTTGCTGCATTTAAAGTATACCTAAGCAACATTTTGCCACAAACTATTCAAAAATTCCACTTCATAAGGGACTAAAGGAAAGGCTGATGCTTACATTGATGCTAGCATTGCATTTATTGAATAACATACATAGTTTGTAGCATCTGAAAAAATAAGCATCGGCCTTCCAATTAAAAACAAAACTTCTCTGCCAGTTCCTAAAATGTCTGCCAAATGTGAAGTGATGATGACTTCATTGGAGCTATAGGCAGAGAGCTACGTGGTTCGCTATAGTGCTAACTAATTCTTTTTTCCCTCTTCATTTAGAATTGTTTCACGAAAATGATCAAAACCATGACTTATGTTGATTATTTTGATCAATACACATGTGAGGCTATGATTTTGTTCATTTTGTTTACTTTAATGTGCCAACATTCTGTTGTAAATCTAACCAACTTTCTCTTTGGCAAACTGCAGTACAGTACAGCTCCTCAAATACCTGGTGGTCTGATGGTCATGTAATGTCCCCATGGTTGTAGTAAAGTTCTGGTCTAGTCCAATGTCAATGATCATGCTTTGTTGCTAATCCAAAATAAACTTCTCATACAGTCTTCTTTTCCTTATCAGCCCCCCTGCAGCTACCCACCAAGCCAACAAACAGTCCGTCATTCACACTCTGTCCTTAATATGATCCAGGGCCACATATGAGCTTCCCAGTCCCACAAGAGAATATCACAGTTCAGATCATAATCTAGGTACCTCAGGCAGAAGTGCACACAGATACCGATACACTTCATTGACTGGTACTAAGTGATGCCTCCCAAATCACTCTCAGGTCCTCTTTCATCAGTGTTTCACTTCTGCTCCTACAATTAACATTGGGTGGATCATCACCATTTTGCATAATGAAGGCATTATGCACAGTCCTCATTTTTTTCTTCCTCATTGACCAACAACTACATCTTCTTGGAGAGCCAAGCAATAAGTATCAGAACACCAGAAAAGTGCTGTTCATACCCTCATAAGGGCTGGACTTACTATGGATAACAATATTATTATGCAGGGGAGATGTATTAATGTCTTGAATGAGTCATCCAGCATTGGTCTATCCCTTACATGTGATCAGTGGAATCTGGCAGGGCAGTCCTTAGTAGTTCTGTTGCTGTGCTTGTCCATGCCTTCCTCCACAATGCTAGTTGTCTGGCACCCATTCTTCTGAATCTTGAATGTAGTATACACAGTATCCTCAATACTGCCACAACAAACCTTGACCCCCCGAGGTATTCCTCACACTGAATCCATGTACTCCATTTAGGCACCGCAGTGCCACTACAAGCATTTATCATCACTGCTTGTGCTCATCCATGGTCAGGTAGTGATCATGGTGCTAGTAGCCCACATCTCAGATCTCCCAATGATCTACTCACCATTCCCCAGTATTCCCCATCTCTGATTATAGCCCGTATCCCTATAGAATGGCCTCCTCAGTCCCCTCTGGTATTCACTTTTCACCCTGCTGTCCACATCAAAACATGTGAGCTCACCACCCTTCCACATCATGAATGCCATTAGTACAGTGCCCTGTTTTTCTGAAATATCAAAATAAACATGATCCTTCCAGTAAGCTAGGTTGATAGCAGCAATGCACAAGGTAGAAAAGTTGGCTTTTTACTATTATGAGATCTAGGCTACCATTGATTAGGCAACATTAAATGACAGGTTCACATATCATTATGCACATCATGAAATAGTCCCTAATCATAGGTAGCCTAGACCTTAAAGGGTAGGAAAGCCACTTTTCCTTGTGCAATGCTACTATCAGACTAACTCAATGGAAAGATGAAGTTTATCATTGAGATGACAAAAATCCGGGCTACTGAATTAACTATATTCATGATGTGGAAGGGCGATGCACTCTCCAGTTGTCAATGTAGGGAGAAGGAGTGATGAACAATTGCCAGAGGGGGATTGAGGAACCCATTTCTGAGGTACAGCTATATTAAGGTAGGAGGAAGACAGGTAGGAGAAAAGTTGAACAGATCATTGTGAGATCTGAGATGTGGGGCTGCCAGCACTGTGATCACTTCCTGACTATGGATGAGAGCAGGCAGCAATGGCAATACTTGAGTGGCAGGGCAGTATCTAAATTGTTACCTGGATTCTGTGGAAATTATCCTAAAGGGTTAGTTGAGGATTGTTGTGACAGTATCGAGGGACTGTGTATACAGCATTCACGATTCAGAAAGTAGTGAGCCAGCCAACTTGCACTGTGAAGAAAGGGCACAAAAAGGATTGGAGGAGGATTGCTGAGGACTGCATGTGGGGATCTACAGATCATAGGTAAAGGAGTAGACCAAAGTTGGAGGTTGGGTTGATTCGCTCAAGGCATTAGTATGCTTCCTGCCTAATAATGTTGTTATCCATAGGAAGTCCAGCCCTTATGAGGTTATGAACAGCAGTTTTCCCAGTATGTCCCAGTGATTCTTTCTTGTCTCTCCAGGAAGACTTGGTTGTAGTTAGTGTGACAGGACAAAATCAAACAGGGGACTGTACATATTGCTTTCATTGTGCATAAGGGTGAGCCACATAATATTTACTCTGGGGAGCAAAAGTGAAACACAGATGAAAGAAGACCGAGAAGTGATTTGAGAGGCATTATTTAATAGAGTCAGTCAATGAAGAATATTGGTATAGATGCACACTATACTCTGAGACACAAGATTATGATCTGAAGTGAGATAATTTTCTCTTTGTGGGACATGGAAGCTCATATGCAAGCCCAGGCAGTAATAGGGACAGAGTGTGAACAGTAGGCTGTTTGATGGCTTGTGGGCTAGCTGGAGGGGTGATAAAGAAAAAGACTACAAGAGAAGCATATTTTCTGGATTGCCAAGAAAGCATGAACTTTGGCTACAACCATCAGGACAACACATAACAACTAGACCACCAGGTATCTGAAGATGTGTACTGTGCTGTGGTTTGACACAGATAAAGTCGGTTGGAATAGAACACAATTTCAGCATGTTAAAGTAAACAAAATGAACAAAATCATAGCCTAACATAGGTATTGATCAAAATAATCCACATATCAAGTCATGGTTTTGTTCATTTTCATGAAACAATTCTAAACAAAGGGAAAACAGAACTAGTTAGTACTGTAGACAGCCATGTAGCTCTCTGCCTCTAGCTCCACAGATGTAATCACATCACACATTTGGCAGCCATTTTAGGGAATGAGCAGAGCAGGCATTTTGAATTGTAAGGCTGAAGCTTGCTTTTTCAGATGCTACAAAACTGCATTTATATTATTCAGATAAATGCATTGTAAGCATCAATGTAAACAACAGCCTTTCCTTCACCTCTCTATGAAGTTAGATTTTAAAGTGTTTCTTTCAAAAAATATGTTGTTTAGGATGGCCTTTAATCCTGGAGTCAAGTGATTCTAAATAGAAAATGACAGATGAATCTGTGTTGCATTCTATAGTAATATCTACCATATAAATGGGGGAGCAGTGTCAGGAGGAAGGGTTTAAAAAGGGAAGGAGATGCAGTACAAGTAAGCTTTAGAATATTGTAAAGTGCACAGTCATAACTGAAGTTACAGTAATATTAATATCCAATCTTCTCATTTGGCTTAGTTATTTTATCTAAGTAAGGACCATGACAAATTTTCATTCAGTCCACATCTTTATTTATACATTGTAAATATCCACTGTGCTTCTTGTCTTAATAGAATTCTGGGTTATCCCACCCATTCAGGAGATGATGAGGAATAGGAACAATTTATGGCACAAAGCAAGAAGTATTGGCACACATGACTATCAAAACTATAAAGCAGCTCATAACAAATGCACAATGGCTATTCACTCTGCTAAGCGTGGCCACTTCAAGGAAGAATTAACTAATTACTGGAGGGACAGTTGGAAATCTAGGAAAACATAAAGACCCTAACTGGTAAACCCAACAAGTCACCACCAACCCTGTTTAATATTGGTGACATAACCACCGAGGATCCCATAGCCATAGTCAACATCTTTAACAATGCATTCAAAGATCTAAATGGAGTTCTCTCCTAGACTTCTTTAATCCATCAAAGAACACAAATCCTAACCTCCATTTGGACCCACTTAACAACACTGCTGCACCATTCTACTTTAAAACCATTTCCCAAGCTAATGCCATATACCTCATGCGAGTCCTGATAAAACTCGAGTTGGCAGTGACACTTGACCTCAAACTCATTGCCTTACCCTCAATGAAATCCTTGCAACCCTCAACAGGTTCTGAACCTCTCTCCCTGCCATAGTAAATTCCCTCAGACATGGAAGGCAGCATTGGTAACACCCATTTTCAAGAGAGGCAATAGAGCAAACCACACAACTACTGACCGATCTCCATTCTCTCCCCAATCTCAAAGGTGCTTGAGCGAATAGTCAATGACCAGCTCACAGATCACCTGAATAAATACCTGTTGTTATGCCCACAGCAGCACGGTTTCTGAAAACTGCACAGTATGACCAGTGCATTATTTGAGTTTACAGACTTTATTCATGATGCTCTAGACCATGGCCAGTTGATGGGGTGACATACATCAACCTCACCAAGGCATTTGACACAGTCAACTATGATCTAATACTGAATCATTTAGTCTGCATGGGACTATCAACTGACTCAGTCTCATGGTTTTGGAGTACCCTTTCGGAAGGACACAGCAGGTGAAGATTGCTGAGATCCTCTCAGAGATCAGGGACGTGAGGACTGCAGTACCCAAGAATCCATCCTGGGACCACTGCTTTTCAGCTTGTTCCTGAATCACCTTCCGCTCACATGCCAGGATAAAATACTTCCGTATGCTGATAATGCTTGTGCTCTTCTCCAGGCATACAGATGCGTAATGCTGGAGAAGATGATAATAAAAACTTCACTGCCAGTGAAGTTTGGTTAAATCAATTCAAACTACTATTAAATTACTAAAAACTAAAATGATGCTGTTTGCATCCTCACACAACTGACAGAAGACCCACCCTTTATGCATTTTCAGCAGCCAAAATGTATCGCTTGTGCAGGTTCCATACTTCAAATATCTAGGAATTACCCTGGACAGCTCACTATCTTTTGCGCATCACATTGGCCTAGTCTCCAAGTCAGCTCATGCCAAGATCGGGCTGTTATACAGCCACAAGAATTGCCTAATGGCAGGTGCTCTAAGGTTATCTCTTGCCAGTTCAGTCTTCTCAGTGATCGACTATGGTCTAGTAGTGTATGCTGCTGCATCTGGCTACTGCCCTCAAGAGAGCAAGGTTACGCTCAACAAAGCATTTCGGCTATGCATTGATGCTCCACGCCAAATGACATGTGCAATCTCTACTCACACACAGGGTGGTGCTAAGCCACAGGAGTAGGACTCAATACCAAGTCTGTCTGCTAGCCAGAAAGTCCACTCTGGGACTAACACCCCTGGGATCCACAACCTCCTCACCCCACCAATAACTCCAGGAAAACAAGGTCTAATAACCTGTCCTTTAAAGTCTCCTTCGCAGACCTCCCAGGGCAGCACTCATTTCTATATTGAGCCCCTCTGGCTTAACTCCTCAAGGATGACTTGTTCTCCTAAACCAAACTATGCCCATTTAAGCCCTGCAACCTCTAATAATAAACTGTTCCCTCCTTCCACCCTCGACTTTTCCTCTCCTCTCCTCCTCTCCTCTCTCCTCTCCTCTCCTCTCCTCTCCTCTCCTTTCCCCTCCTAACCCCTAACCCTGACCCTCCCTTGAGTCTACTACCCCTTTTACCTATATCACTCTTCCAACATTATAGCTTGTGCCCATCATCCTTTATCTATTCACCCTTTCCATTTTTACCTCACCTCACACAACAAACTCCAAATCTTTCCTGTGACAAGGCCTCCATCGGCTGCCTCAGCCCTCCTCACATCTCTTGGAGTGTGCACTATACTCTTACCCCTACTCTAGAGTGTACACTAATTACCTCCTTGTTGAAAGGATTCTACAATTACATCTTTGCAAACTGTGTAGCTTCTAAACCAATGAATCTAATTGTTTGATTTATTTCTTGTACTTTGTTTTATATACCTAAAATCTGTCTGGACTACCCTGATTAATATGTTATCTAAAGGTCTGAATTTCCATTTATTTCTCTGTTTGATATGGTACTTCAGTTGTTGTTCCTTTATTGACTGTCCTACACTGTAATTTTTTCCATGTTATATATGCTGACATGGAACCTTTGTAAAGGAGCTTTCAGCTCAAAGGTGCAATCTGAGATTTTATATACATATAAATATAAATATCTCTCTTTAACAAAACAGCCCAGAAGATTTTGATGATGGGACTGGCAGGCCTTGAAACATTAATCAGTTGCAAAACTACTTTTATCTGGGAGCAATAAAACAACATATACTTGAAGTAACATTTTTTTGTAGTTAAGGTCTTCCTCGTACTTCAAATACTACATTGTTATGGAACAGAACAAGACTATCTCCCCAATAATAACTGTAAATATAGGAAAAGGGAACTAGGGAGCAAACGAGCAACCCAAACACACAGCGGAGGTTGGTATAAGGGCAGCTAACTCTGACCTATGTGACTGTGTATAGGGGTGTTGCACGCATGACATACTGTGGCACCACAACATTCCATGGGCATGTCACAGCATGTGGTGGGTGTGGCCATGTTAAATGCATATGTGGGATGCACAGTCACAGATACAACCTGTGGCAGTGCCCTACTTCATGCCCTGGCCAGATTGATGACTTGTGTGTCTCCCACAGTACCCTGCTGTCAGTGTAAGACAATCTATGCCCTGCACATGTGTGGCACGGACATGACTCTGGGCATGTGCACGTACACCTGTGCATGTGTACCACCATGTGCCACTGTTACCATTGTGTGCCAGGACAGAGCCGTAGTTGGCACTGTGGGAGTGATGGATGACCACTATCACCCTGGGCCACATATCTGTGTCCCTACACTGTGGCCTCATATATATATATGACATGCACATGCTTGCCCTTGTCCAAGGCATGTGTATATACCCATGCTCTGTTATCTGCACACAGCACACACACATATACATGCTGCAGTAGTCCTATCTGCCATGTGCAGGATGGCCACGTGCATGTGCACCATACCACCAGTGTGAACAGGGTACACCCTCACTGCAGGGCCTGTGGCACATGTACATAGGCAACATGCCCGTACATCAGGAGTGCACTGTTGTATACATGATGGCCATCACATGGCAATGGTCCACCTGTCCATGTGTCACCATGTTGTGGCATGGTGTGCAATGTATTGCACATGGGCAACAGGCAATGCTGGTTCCAGAGATGGGACCAGCCATCCCAGAGCACATGGTGCAGGGAACAGTTCTGGCCATTGCGGATGGGTGTACTGTATGTATCCCACTGACATGGTTACGCTGTGTACCATGCTGGTGGATTCATATGAGCTGTAATGGACATGCCTAATATGAGGCCATGCATGCACAGACCACCAAAGTCTGCACAGTCACACCTTGCTGTCAATTATTTTGCAGGTGCAGGAGGGACAGCGGGGCATGGACAGCTGACACACAATGTTTCATAGGTTTCAAAGGTTGATACAGAGCTTTTAAAGACTGAAGTCCACTCTAGCTCGCAAACAGAAATTCTTTTTATTTAGGAATACCTAGAGATATAATTACTAATATAGTAACTGTCAAGTTTATTTTTGAACTCTTTCATAGTTTACTGACCACCACTTCAATAGGGAGCCCGTTCCACATCTTAGTGACCCTCACTGTAATGGCTTTCTCCTGCATGTGTGACTCTCTCCCCTATAGCTGTAATGGGTGGGCTCTGGTACTTATGTCTGTTCCCTCAGTGTCAAGCCCAGTTGTTCACACATATGTTCATCAGTAAGAGTCCTGTAAATCAGACACATCTCCCCACAGTCTATGGAATTCAGTAAGTACATTCCCAAGTTTGTAGTCGATGTTCATAATCTAGACCCTGAATTTCCTTTATTCTGCACATTGCCCTCCGCTGGACTCTCTCCAAGGATTTAATATCCACTTTACCCCGGTGCCCAAAACTGGGCACAATACTCCACATGTGGGTGCACCAATAGGTATAGAGGAGAGCAAAGCATCCTTATATCTGCTCTTAATATGTTTGTGAATAAAATACTAAATACTGCTAGCTTTTTGATGACCTGATTACAGTGCATCTTGAAGTTAAGGTCATTACTAACTCTTATGCTGAGGTCTTTCTCATCCTGGACCACCCTTAGTACTTTCCCTCCCAGCCTGTACTTCAGCTGCATGTTGTTTTCTCCTAAGTGCATCACTGTGCATTTTTGATGTTGAATGTTGACTTCTTTTCTATGGATCATGTTTCCAATTCTCCCAGGGCTGTTTGCAAAGTGTCCGCATCCTTTGATTGTTTACTGGGTAGCCAATACATGTCTCATCAGTGAATTTAGAAAGCCAGATATCTGACTGGGTGCTCACTGAGAAAATATACAGGTTTAAAGACAGAGACCCAAAACAGAACCTGGGTACCCACTGGTCATATCTGTTCACCCGGAGTATTCCCCTTTGATGCAAACCCTCTGTCTTCTTCCAGTCAACCATGCCTCAATCCAATTGGATATTTTTCCACGTACTCCCAGTTCAACTAAGGCATTGACAAGTTCCCATGCGGGACCATGTCGAAGGCCTTTGCAAAGTTCAAGAAGATATCTGCAGAGTTCACTTCATCCAGGACTTTACTGGCCTTGCCATAAAATTTAAGAAATTTGTTTGGCATGACCTGCCCTTAGTGAAGCCATGTTGTGTGGAATCTACTGCCACTGATAAGAGTAAGAATTTAGTAAGATGTTCCTAACTATACCTTCAAAGATTTTCCTAGGACTGATGTCAGCCTGATCAGCCTATAATTTACAACCTCCTGCCTAGATCCCTTTTTATGGATGGGAATCACCATAGCCTGCCTCCATGCCTCTAAGACCTCCCCTCATTTAGTGATTTCTGAAATAGAAATGTAACTGCTCCTGCCAAAATTTCAGGCAACTCCTTTATCACTCTTGGGTGTATTCCACCTGGCCCCTGTGCCTTGTTCTGATCTAGCTTTTTAGTCTTGTTTTTACATCTGTATAGTCAGCCATGTTGCCAGAACCTGATGAATATTTGTTGTGTTTTTTTGTTACTAGTGACCCAAGATTAAAACAGAGGAAAATAACTGTTACACTGTTTAGCCATATCTTGATTATCTACTATCAGGTACTCATCTGGACCTGTTAGAGGCCTATTGTTCTGCTACCTCCTTTTTGTTGTTAATATAAGAGTAGAAGGACTTATAATTATCCTAGGCTTTGGCTGCTACTTTGTGCTCATATTTTGTTTGGCAAAATCCATAATCCATTTGAAATCTTCAGGCATTTTGTATTTGTCCCAGCATGTTTGGTCATTACTCTTTTTGGCCTTTTGTATGCTTTATTCTTTTCTTTATTTCTTTATGTATGGTGGCATTCCTGGGTGGTCTATGTGGAGGCTGAAGCGGTCAGAGGCTAGGGCCTTCACTGAAAGGACCCATAGCAGAGCACAGGTACAGACACAGATGGAGCAGTGGCGGAAGTGGAACAGCAGGAGATGCCACCATCAGAGAAGGGACAGACTGCACATGGCCATGACCCTGCCAACAGGCCATTCAGGATGCCGTGCAGCCTCAGCCAATGTAGGTGCAACTGGACATGGATAATGTGGAGATGGCTGACACGGTACCTGTGGAGCAGGCACATAATGTGTTTCAGCGGAGCACACTCATGAGGAGGATCAGGCAGAGAGTGTAACATGTGAGGACAAGGCCTTGCCACCATGGCGGTGATCTTGGAAGCTCCACACAGCCTGACCATGCAGGACTTCACCATGGGCCTGGGGGCAAACATTCAGTCAATTGCACAACATGGACCTGTTGTGGGTGGACATTACAGCCCTACTTTCATACCTAGTCAGCTATATGGGACAGTGAGACGCGGGTCAGGTACAATGTTATCGACACACATGTTCTGTGTGCATGGTATTGTACAGTTGTATGCATGGTACTATCATCTCCTTTTATCCTGTTGTTATGTTTACTCCCTCCTTGATAATGATGTTTATCAGTGTTATGTTGGACGTGTTCTGGTAGCCCTGTTTGATGTTGTCCCATTGAATTATTCTCCCATTAGATAATCATAATCATAAACATCTTTATTTATATTCACCTTTTAGGTATCAAGGTGCATCACAAAATATAAAATAACAAGTAAAACAGCAGCAATAAATGCATATTAAAATTCAGAAATAACTAGTCACAGGATGCCTTGCTCACAGGTAAGTCTTCAATGCCTGTTAAACCCCCAAAGGTTACACACTCCCGAATTAGATGGGTTAGAGAATTCCAAAGGGCTGGGGCCATGTACACAAATGCATGGGCTCCTGAAGATTTAAAACTACCCTTGGAATCTCTAGCAACCCATCGTCTGCAAGCGGAACAATCACCCAGGCGATAAGGAGACAGAAGCTCTTTCAGGTAGTCAGGGCCGAGTCCACATAGGGCTTTATAAGTCAGTAATCCGACTTTCAAGGTGATCCGCCACTGAACTGGCAGCCAGTGCAGCTTTAGCACCGCAGGTGTAATATGGGAAGTCCGGTCACGTCAACAACTGGGCTGCAGCGTTCTGCACCAGCTGCAAGCAGCTGATATCAACCTGGAAGCCCAAAGTAAAGGGATCTGCAATAATCAAGGTGTGAGGTCACAAAGGCGTGGATTAGTGTAGGAAGGTCACCGGATTAAACAAGGTGCTTGATCCTAGCGATGTTCTTCAAATGGTAAAAGGAAGACTTAACGATGGCCAACACCTGAGAACATAGTGTCAGTCCATCGTCAAGTATCACTCCTAGGTCCTGCACCAGTTCAGAGGTCAGGAGCTGGAAACCCCCAGAAAGAGCCCAGAGATGGCTCACCCGGCCCCCATCCGGCCTCTGGATCCACAACCATCACCTCAGTCTTCCTGGGTTCAACCTCAGCCAGCTGGAATTCACCCAGTCCTGGATTTCAGTGAGGCAGTTATTGAAGACCGAGGTGCTCCATCCTGGTCAGGTCTTGAAAGACAGGTAGAGCTGGGTATCATCAACACTAGCAGTGAAACCTCAGCCCATACCGTCTTACAATGCCTCTGAGAGGCAGCATATACCTCTGAATAAAATGGGGACAGCACAGAGCCCTGAGAAACCCCACATGACAGAGAAAGCAGGTCGGAGAATAAATCCCTGAAACCACCCTCTGAATTCTGCGGTGAGGAAAGATCTAAACTATCTGATACTGAACCTGTCAGGACACAGATGAACCTCAGGTGGTCGAGCAGTACCCTGTGACCACAGTGTCAATAGCTGATGAGAGATTAAGCAACACCAAGATGGATTGTTTTTTGCTCTCTCACCATCAGGAGATCATTGAGCACCTGAACCAGTGCAGTCTCGATACTGTGCCTCTTTCGAAAACTGGATTGGAGAGGTTCGTAGATGTTATGGATGCTCAAATGGTTCTCCAACTGTACATTCACTACTTTCTCAATTACCTTCCCTAACAAGGGAAGGTTAGAGATAGGTCTGTAATTTGCCAGACAGTCTGAGCCCAGAGAAGCTTTCAAGAGGAGTGTCACCACTGCCTCCTTCAGGGGCGAGAAACTCACCCAACTCAGGGAGCACCAGACTATCTGCGCCAAGACTGGGCCGATAATATCATAACAACCCATAATCAGGAAGTTGGGCCTGGATCTAAACTACAGCACACAGGGCACATACCTTGGACAATCCATAACATCCACAATCTCCAGCCGGTCAAAGGTACTCCAAGTGAAGTGAGGGACAGTGGCCAAGCACTGATCATCAGCTGTTCATCATTGCTATGCTATTAGAGCCCTGGTATATCAGCTCCTTGTGTTCCATTTCCCCTCCCATGTATTGTTGTGTAATAAAGCTTTTATACCTGTTGTAACAGGTGTATGTATCTATGTCCCATATACTGCAACTATTGATGGGTGTCAATGTTGTAGCTGTGTGCCACATGCACACCACTTGATGTCATGATATACCACGTCGTGCATGCACACCCATTTGTGGCGGTGGTTTTATTTATTTAATCATTTCATG
This sequence comes from Neoceratodus forsteri, assembly GCA_016271365.2. Lineage (NCBI taxonomy): Eukaryota > Metazoa > Chordata > Ceratodontiformes > Ceratodontidae > Neoceratodus > Neoceratodus forsteri. Next base: position 1,057,544,565 of record CM028132.1, on the reverse strand, counting down.
GAATTACAACCTATGAGCTATAGCTCCTTTACATAGGTTCTATGTTAACAAAAAGACAATATACATAAAAACAAGGACATTACAGTTTTAAGTGAATTGCCAGTGAGGATTTACACTGTGTTACAAAAGTACAAAAATGCACGTAATCTACACAAGGATAATTATGATAGAGATTAGATCAAGTTCATAAAGCATATAAGAGGAAAGGAACAGGGGAAAGTGCTGAAACCCAAGCTAGAGACTTCCATTGTCAGTCTATAGGTAAAGGTGAGGGTCTGAGGAACGCTCTGAGCAAAAAGCCAATACCAAGAAGGAATCAGCCCAGGAGTCACCAGAGACTGCAGAACTTGTCGGATGACAGTACAAACTCCCAGCAGACACCCCAGTGAAACAACCAACCTATACAAACCACAGAGGACCTTATCTCAATGGACATTGACCTATCTGGAGATACAGACTTACCGAAGGAAAAGCTGACTAACCAGGACTTGTTAATTGACTAGGCACCCCTTTGCCAGCAATGGGCTGACTACATGGGAGAACAACAGAAGAAAATCAGCTCATAGCCCAAGCGCTGTCTTAATGGAAACAGGGTGCACAGCTTTGCTACTATGCTGAAGGATTGCTGAGGTTTTCCATTAGGAATTTATTTATAGGCCACTGGACAATTTAATATGTGACAGGTGCAGGTTAGTGATAATAGAGCTCTGGGATCTTGTTGTGTGGCCAGCAAAGACTGCCCGATCTGCTGTAGGTTCCTAGAGACAATGTCGGTGCCAATCATGCATCTTGGGGTGAAGGACACAATCTATGGATCTCAGGGTTTAATATCTGACATTATAGGGCATTGCATTGCATTAACAGTCTTGATTGCCACCGAGAATATATGGGGTTTGTTATTCTGACTGCAACTTGCCCGATCTCTACAATGTGGCTGCATCCTTGTATTAATATGCAGCCGTAAGGCAGTGGATAGTGCAGCAGCCTCTGTATTGTTTAGAGATTTTCTGTAGGTTACTGTTGACTATTGTGCTGCATATTAAGGGGCCCCACATAATCAGGGCATTGTGAGAGAGACATTTACAACACAAGACTTTTTAGTGTTAATATTGGTGGGGCCTCTCCCATCCCATGATATGCTGCCACTGAGGGCTGGAATGCTTGCAATGTGAGCCTCTTAACTCTGGGCTGCCCTGACTAGCCCACCCCCAAATACATAGTCCTGTTTGATGGGAATCTTGGCCAAGCTGAAATGCATACTTGAAGATCCCCTGTTCCTTGTCCTTTCTCATCCAAATTAACTTTCCTCTCCATGCATGTAACAGTAGCCTTGACCAGGGGTGGAGAATTAAACAGAGGCAATGACATAGGTGCAGCACTTTAGCTAGGGGTTGGGGACTGGGAACACAACTTGCAGTTGGGGTGAGGGACACAGTGCATAATCCAATATGCTGACTGCTTGGTTGGAGGCGAGCCCATCATGCAGACAAATGAGACCTGGGCTGAGGGCACTTTAACTCCCTTTTTTTTGTCTTTTCAGTACAAGCATTGTGGCTCAGCACAGTTAGCAGTAAGTCTTCCCCACATCACATTCTTTTGGTTGGTTGAAAGTTCTTGGCTGCTGCATCCCAACTCAGACAGGCTACAACATGGCAGGTAAATAATGCCTCACATCAGGGGTATTTTTTCTAAAATGTTGGTTAATCAAAATGCTAAAGGGAAAATAAAGAAATTGCTCACATAATTGTTTTCATGTTCTCTGCTGTAACTTGTTAAAAGGGACACTAGGTCTCAACAGTTAGGTAGATATATATAAACAGAATGCCTTTATAGGAGACTAGCACTCTTATTGTTAATATTGGTAGGGCCTCTCCACGTCCCATGATATGCTGTCACTGAGAGCTGGAATGCTCTGACTGAGCCTCTCGAGTCTGGGCAGCCCTGATAGGTACTCAGAGAGGCAAAATAAAATGGCAGATGTGCTGATGGTTAAGGTGCCAGGAGTTTTGATAATGCTGGGTAACCAGAAAGCATTGTAATTCATTGCTTCTACTAAAATGAGAAGAGCCTACCCCGAGTACATCGTCCTGTTTGATGGGAATCTTGGCTTAAACTGAAATGCATACCATGAAAATCCCATGTTCTCTGTCCTATTTCTCATCCAAATTAATTTTCCCTCCATGCTGTAGCAGTAGCCTTGACCTCAGGGCGGAGATTAAACAGGGTCAATAATATAAGGTGCAGCACTTTAGCTCGTGGTCGGGGACTGGGAACACAACACTTGATGAGGTAAGGGACACAGTGTATAATCCAATATGCTGATTGCTGGCTTGAGATGACCCATCACGCAGCCAAATGAGACCAGGACCCTTTAGCCATTCCTTAAAGTCTGTCTACTGCAAGAGCAGAGGGTCTACTCTCCAGCTGACTGACCTGGGGCTGGGTGGTTTCAGCATAAGGGATAGAGTCAGTGGGGCATGATCAGACAGATACAGTGGGACTGTTGTGACATCCAACACACAGTGCAATATGCTTGGGTATGTAAATTAGTAGTCATGCCTGCTGGCTATGTGTCTGACACCTGAAAAGTGCATATAGTCCCTCCTGTCTCGGTGAGCTACCCTCCAGATGTCTTGTAGTTTATGTAAGGTAAGCAGGTCCTTCAGAGCTCTGAGACCAGGTGTGTGGCTCGGGCCTAGCTTAGGGCACTTTAACACCCTTTTTTTCTTTTTGTACAAGCATTGCAGCTCTGTGCATTTAGCAAGTAAATCTCCCCACATCACATTCTTCCTGGTTAGTTGAAGGTTCTCGGCTGCTGTGCACCCCAACTCAGACAGGCTATGACACAACAGATAAATAATGCCTGACATCAGGGTATTTTTCTAAAATGTTGGTTAATCAAAATGCCAAAGGAAAGAAAAAAGAAATTACTTACATAATTGTGTTTCATGTTCTCTGTTGTAATTTGTTAAAAGGGATACTAGGTCTCAACAGTTAGGTAGATATATTGAAACAGAATGCCAGTATAGGAGACTAGCACTCAGCTGTGATAAGTGAGATGCCACAATCCTCACCTAGGAGGGTCTCCCTAACCATGGGCTAGAAAAGCAATTTGTGGCCAGGTTGCCATGGGGAGGCTCATTTAGGCAGTGATAAAGTAGAGGAGGAAGGTAATAGTTTAGCCAAGATTAAAAACACTGTTAACAGTGAACATACATACATGAGTTTAACCCAAGTCATAGAAAGCCCATTCTAAGGACTAGCCTCACAATGAAGACTCACCTGAGTTCTTCCACAAACTTTCACAAGAACTGGTGGACAAGGCAGCAGGGGATACCAAGATAATGTTGGGGATGACTGCAACTTAGCGATGGTCTTCCTGTTGGATAGGCCCAAAGCTAGGCGAACCACACACCTGGTATCAGGGCTCTGAAGTACCTGCTTACCTTACATAAACTCCAAGACATCTGGAGGGTAGCTCACCCAGACAGGAGGGACTATATGTACTTTTCAGGTGTCGGACAGGTAGCCAACAGGCTTGACTACTAATTACATACTCAAACATATTGCACTGTGTGTTGGATGTCACAGTAGTCCACTGTATCTGTCTGACCATGCCCCACTGATTCTATCCTCATGCTGAAACCACCAAGCCCCAGGTCAGTCAGTTGGAGAGACCCTCTGCTCTTGTAGGAGACAGACTTTAAGGAATGGCTAAAGTTGGAGGTACAAACTTACTTTTCGAATAACCCAATGGGGACTGCATCAGAAGCAGCCATTTGGGAAGCATTTAAAGTTATGTAAGGACTGGATTATAAACTATGCTTCCCACCACAGGAAACAAAGGGAAATGGAGGCAGTGGACCTGGAGACTAAACTAGGAGAAAAGAAAAACTGTACAAAGATGGCCCAAAGCAGGCTTAGAACTCAGAATTATTATATGACCTCATATCCCTAAGAATAAAATTGAACACCCTGGCCACAAGAAAGGCCAAACTTCAGATACTCCAACTGCAGCATAAATACTGGGCAGGAGGGAAAAGGCGGGTAAACTGTTAGCATACAGGCTTAAAAAACAACAAGCTGACAGACACATTGCCCAGCTACAAAACAAGAAAGGAGAGAAACAGCATAAACCTGAAATGATAAATAAAATTATGTTGGAATTCTATGAATCCCTATACAGTGCACATGTTGCATGGGACAAACATAAATTTGATACCTTCATAGCTGACCTTAAGCTCTGCAAGCTTACAAAACCCAAAGTGAAGAGATGGAGGCACCAGTGGGAGATCAGGAAATCAGAGAGGCATAAATAGTATAAGGCCCTGAAGTGAGATACTACTCGGCTGACTTCTACAGAATAATACAAGAGGCTGTAGCCCTACCTATGAGGACATGCTCCAGGAGGCATTATATAAGGAGGAACTCCTGAGCACCCTAAGAGAGGCGGTTATAACAGTCCTCCCCAAAACGGAAAGGACCTCACCCTTCCTGCAAGCTACAAACACATCTCCTTAATTAATGCTGACACTAAAATACTCACAAAGGTCCTGGCAGCTAGCTTGGAAAAGTCCCTCCCTTTCTGATCCACCCATCACAGGTAGCCTTCATTAAGGGCTGAACCAGTGTAGACCACCTAAGAACCCTGGTATCCCTCATACAAATAGCAGAGCCTCTTCCCACTCCTGCTGCGGCCATCTCGGTCAATTTTGAGAGGCTTTTGATTCACTGGAGTGGGACTTCCTACATGCAATAATCACACGCTGCAATTTTGGCAGTATCTTCAGGAGGTGGATAAAAACACTATACAAACTGCCCACTGCCAGAATACTGACCAATAACATTCTCTGTAAACCACTCAAACTCCACAGGGGCACCAGACAGGGCTACTCACTGTCACCAATGTTGTTTGTATTAGCCATAGAGGCCCTAGCAAGTGCTGTGCATGAACACCCAGGGATAGGGGCATAAATGTAGGAATAACACCTACCATGCTATGCTATATGCAGATGACTGCCTCATAGTGACAAATGACTTCCAGGCAAGTGCACATATTGTAGACCTGTTGCAGTCATTTGTAGACATCTCTGGCCTATGAATCAACAGAAGCAAACAGAAGTCATTCCCTTTAACATGCAGCTAACTCCAGAGGCAATATGTAAGGTGGGTTTGGCATGTGCAAAAGGGGTATTAAATATCTGTGATTAAAGGTCAATTCAAATGTGCACTCTTGATAGAAGCTAACTTATTCCCACTCATTAATGGCTTGCAGGCAGAGACTCAGAGATGGAAGCGACTGAACCTAACATTGCCAGGAAAGGTCACTGCAATCAAAATGATGATTAGCCCAAAGGTTTTCTATGTGCTATCCCACCTCCCAATAGAAATTCCCAAAATGTGTTCAAAAACTGGATAATCTGGTGGGGAAATTTCTGTGGGAGCACGAAATCTACATATGGAAAATATCTATATTTTTTAATATAGTAAATATATCCTAGTGTCCTTAAATATCTCAAATACATGTCAGATATTAGTCATAGTTTTCAGATATACAGTATCTTCATATATATTCAAGATATTCACAGAATGATTCAAACATGTCAGATTTTATTCATATTTTTCAGATATATTTTCAGATATATTCAAAATATTCACTGAAGTGTCAGATATTAGTCACAGTTTTCAGATGTATTTTCAGATATATTTAATATATTCACAGAATGATTCAAGATTGTCATAATTTGGAAACATCTTTGATATATATGTTTGAAATATAGTTCTTTAAATTAAGTTTGCACACTCGGTTCATTCAGTTCTATTTTAGGTATATATATATATACACACTAACTTTTTTTTTTTTCTCTTTTAGATATTTCCTGAAGAAGACCTAAGGCTGAAACATAGATTTTTAACTCTATTTTCCATTTTCAGCGTGCATTTAATATAACCATTTTGTTTTAATTTTAGACCACATGCTGACGCAGTGCTTTGTTTTTGTTTATATATATATATTTATTCTGAATTTGTCCAAGATATATATTATGATTTACCTGTGCCTATTCACTTTTTGAGGCCCTTATTTATGGTAATTATGGTAGAAACCCTAAAATTATATTAATAAAATATGTTTAAATTATAAAGACCCATATAAAAAAATATCCAACCTTTAAAAGAATAGTTTTGAACTTGGGTAAAGCAGTTTATACTTTTTGGTTGTCAAAGGCCAATTGGCTCTGCCTCATGCCCAATAATATACACATTCTTTTCATAATCGATGTTATCATTGGTCTCTTGTGGATCACCAGCAATTGTTTCATATCAGCCCATATGGAAAAGATCTACTGTGTATTTTTAATATCTGAAATATATCCTTGTATCCCCAAATATGTTTCAAATACAGTATATATCAGATTCATTAACGCTTGTCAGATATATTTCAAATTTTGTTCTAGATATTTGTAGACTGGTCCGAGATGTATCATATTTGAGATACATCTTTCATATATATATATATATATATATATATATATATATATATTTGCTGTATTATTTCAAAATTAAAGTTTTAATTCTTTCAATGTCATGTCCTTGAATAAAATCAAAGATACTTATTTGTGCATACATATTATTACAGCTTCTACATGTTTTGCATTTTATGTAAACATATATTTTGAATCTATCCAACATACATATTCTGAGTTACTTATACATTTCCTTTTTGGTTTCCTTGTGAGATGCTAAATATATATGTGAAAACAAACATATATTAATAACATAGTTTTAAATTATACCCATAAGGAAAAGAACTATACTGTATTTTATTAATACATATATGATTATATTTGAATATGCCTGAATACATCACATATTTCTGTTATCAGTGCATTTTTCAGTTATACTTTAGATATTTGCGGAATTCAATGAGGTATGTCTTATACTTGGCATTGTTATTCTAGATGTATATGTTCTGTTATACTGTCAAAGAAAATATTTTGTTTTTCTTTTTAATGTTTTTATGGACTCTATAATGAAAATCATCAAAGTTTTATGCAAGCATAATTTTACCCTGGAATTTCTACAATAAGTGTATGTTAGTAAACATATATTTTCAATATATTAGAGATTAATATTATGAGATATATTTCATAAATGTTAAAATAGGTTCCGCTGATATACTGTACACCTGAAAGTATCTCTAATATATGTATTATATATACTGATAATATAGTTTAAATATATGTTTCACATTGCAAATAAATATGTTTTATAGTTTATAAATATGACAGGAATATATATTACATATATATTTAAAATGTAAATAGTCTACATTCTGTAAATATGTTGAATACACTATTTTACATAAAAATAAAATGTAAAACCAAAGCCAAAAGTAGCAATACACATAGTAAAAGTGGACCTCCCACAGGACTGGCATTTGTGTTGATCTTGTGATTTTTCAAGAACAGTGCAAAATATTTGTGCTGTGGAAGGTCTGTTTTTCACTGTTGCTACTTTTGGCTTTAATTCTTTATTTTTCTTTACTGTACAAATACATTTTGTGATGGCAAATCCAAGAAGTGCCTTCTGGAGCTTCTTCTGTCAGTGAAATATGAATATTGTTTGCTTGCAAGATACAGTATGGTGGAATATATGTAGAATATATTTTATATATATACAGTATATATATCAAATATATTTTGAAAATACTTGCTATGGTCCTGTGTACAGATTTGCATAACTAATTTACATATTTCAGAGTACAGTTTATCAACCAAAATTCATGGTAATTTCTATTTTACAATAGTTTTGAATTAACAGCATTAGCTTACAAACAAGAGGAAAGGTAAAAAGCAAAACATAAGTACATGTTGGAATTGACCCCGACATAAAAGGAACCAAACAGGGTGGTATAAATACCAATTTGAGTCTTATAAAATAATGAGATCAAGAGATAAGTTCTATGTGTAAGTATAAATGTGTAATCTGTAAATCTGTACTAATTGTGCATTATTAAATGATAAATGTTCTATACTGTATTTACCTAAGTTGTTGCTAATAAAAAGGAATTCAAAATGCACAGTTGTGGATATGCAACATCAAGATTACTCTATTGTTTGGTATTTTAAGATATTTTTACAATGCACATATTTTAGAAATATGTCAACTATATAAAAAGTATATCTATTAAATATTCAAAATATATACACAGACATATAAAATATATATCATGCATCTATAATAAAGATATGGAAATATATTTATGATATATCTGATATATATCTGTCACATATATTCTGCAAATAAATGCACTTTTATAAACATATGTAAAATATATTTATTTTCCATATGGGAGAATAAATATTCACAGAATATTAACATGATATTTATATGAAATATACAAAAAATAGTATCTAAGATATATCTGAAATACATGCATCAGATATATCTCAGATATTAAAACCAACCAATTTACAATATAATGCATACATTTGGAAACTACTATGAACATCTATTTATGGATGAAATTCAAAAACTATTTCAAATATATTTTACAACATATATTCAAAATATATTTATTTTCCATATGGGTCCCTAGGTACAGTAGAGCCAAACTTAGAGCCCCATGGAAAGGGGCTGGTGCCTCCACACTTTTAACACTATGCATATGCCTTCACTGTGGCAAGAACACCGCAAGCTATTTCTGGGGAAAGGCCATAACAAGCCAGTCCGGGAAGCAATTGAGAAGAATGCCCTACAGGGCAGCAATCTGACAGGGTTTTAGGTAGACCACTTCCACCCCAATTCTGACACTGACTCACAGTAAAGGTGGCTCACATGGCCTGGCAACAGCTAGGGGTTATCACCAAAGCAAGCTTGAACATGGGGAAGTACCTTAGTCTGGAACAACCCCAGCTGGACAATAGACCATAAACCATTTCTATGGGAGGACTGGAGGGAGGCAGATCTATAGGCTGAAAGACATCCTAATTGCAGACAGATGTACCCTGGATAGCTTCACTTCCATAAGGAGAGATACAAGGTTGAGAAAGAGGACTTCTGGAAATACTTGCAGCTGAGACACCTTTACAGTGATTGGGTAAAGGGAGAGTGTTCATGTGTCAGGTGTCAAGCTGCTGGGAAAGTTATAGACAAGAAACTCACCCTAGATAGATGGCTGAGACTGCAAAAAGACCTAGCAGGGCTGATTTATAAATATATGAGATGAGTTGCCAGACCCTTCTCTGCCAGCTAGCAAAAATGGCAACTGCTGTTGGGATCCCCATAACAGATGAGGAATGGCAAGGCAGCTGGATCTCAGCCAAAAAGGTATGTGAGGATCCTCAGAGCTTCCTAATTCAAAATAAGATATAACATCTTTGGTACCGCACACCAGTACAGCTTAAAACAATTGGTTTATTACACGATGATGTATGTTGGAGGTGTGATGTTAAATGACTGGAATTACTACATATAGAAACATAGAAACATAGACTTTGATGGCAGATAAGGACCGCTAGGCCACCTAGTCTGCCCATATATTAATAAGCATTGTGGCCCCATTAGTTCCTTCTGGAATAATGTAATTAACCACTGCTCCTGAATACTAGGGTATCCGACCCCAAATATCCCAGCTGTCAGGATCCTGGAATCCCCCAGCTGCCTGCTTGATCTCAGGTCAGCAGAAACTCTGTTGATGCAGGCATCAGTGAAGGCCAATAGACTCCTACTGTGTAAATGGCGGACTAAAGAGATCCCAGCATCCCAAGACTGGCTTTTAGCTATGGAAAAACTAGCACACTACTCAGAATGACACATATAGCTAGTTGTATCCAGCATGTATTTTGAGTCAGATGGTCCCCTTTTATGTAATATGTACACAGAACCCCAACCATCCCAGTAGCCCCTCAAAGTAAGGACATGCTTAAACCCCCGATGGGTCTCAGTCATCAGCATGACAAGCCAGTCTCAATCCTCTGGTTTATACTATAAGAACCCCCACCTCTCCACCCACCCCCACTCACCTAGAAAATATTTGGTTGAGGACCCCTCCCAACCCCATCCCCACAGGAAACCAGTCCTTAGATTCCCATATATACCATTTAATGTAGTCATGTATGTAATCCAGCTGCTGGTATGCATAGTTTGATATTAAATATATGTAGTACTATGATTTTGACCTATTGTAAGTTTAAATGGATTGTCAGTTGTTCATTGATGTTTGTATGTCTCTATATGTCAATAAAATTTAACTACAAAAAAATAGCTGCTCACAGTTACTGAGATATTGGCAAATTAGTGTTACAAGGGTTCCTTTTCAAGCCTATAGAGCTACTTTATGGCTCTGTTGTTATGTGTAAGCAGGAGTGCAGGCCCAGAGGGCCCATGCTCCAGAGATGCATATCATTATGCACAAATGGGCAGCTTGGTGGGAGCATGGGCCATTCTAACAACACATACCACTTACTAGTTACGTTACACTTGTTCAAAATGTAAGAAATTCATTGCAAAAAACTTTGTTAATGCATCAGTTAGGGTTAAAGTGACAAACATGGGAAGTGAGATGTTAGAGTTGAACCCAAACCCCACCACCACCCCCCCATCCTCCACCCTTCAAACACTGGGGTGTACTATGGGTCATGAGGCCTGCCTCTCATGCCATTCTCCTTTACTGTAGCATGTCAACCTGTTTACACATGGAATGGGGTGACAGTTGGGCTTGAAAGCGGCATGGCACACGCCAGCATCTGTTGGTGTGTGGAGGATGTGGGATGGGTGGTGGTATGGGGTTAGGCCTCAATCCTAAAATCTCATTTCCCCACTTTTGTCACTTTAACCCTAACTGATGCATTAATGAAGTTTTTGCATTAATATATACATATATATATATCTATATATATATCTATATATATATATATATATATATATATATATATATATATATATATATACATCTATATATAATAGCAAACACTCCATTTAATGTATCAGATATGAGTTGCTCACTGATGGCAAAAGTGAGGAAAAATCAGTCATTAGGGTTGAAAACCCCCACTGCACCCCAGCCTGCACCCCCAGCCGGCATTGGGGTGTACTTTGGGATCATTGGTCCTAACTCTCACCCCATTGAATGTGTAAACAAGCTGAGGTGGTGAAGAATAGGAGAATGGGGTGAGAGTTAGGACCTATGACCCCAATGCACACCCTGATGATGGTTGGGGGGCTGGGGGTGCAAGGAGGCTTTCAATGCTAACACCAAATTTCTCACTTTTGTCACTGTGGAACAACCTAACTGATGCATTAAATAGAGTTTTTTGCCATGAATTTCCTTCTTTTGAGAATGAGGACTACAGTATAAATAGTGAATTGAATGGGATGGTAGTGGGAGCACGGCCCTTTGGGCCCCACACTCCCACCATGATGTTTTGTCACACAGTAACAGCAACTGCAACACAAATGCAAGTGCAAAATGGTTTGGCACATGGTGATGTAAACGTTAATGGTAAGGCAAACGTTAATAGAAAACATTAGTGCAAAGTGACGCTAAAGCTATCAGTGGTGCAAACAGAGATGCAAGCGTGTAAGGAAATGCAACTGGGAACGCAGATGGACACAGTACCACAATTGAAACACAAATGGTAATGATAACAGCAACAATAATGCCAAAGGAAAGAGAAACACAAATGCAAGCACATACGGAAATGCAAACCGACGGCTACTTCAATAATGTACCACAATTATAATGCAAATGGTAACGGTAACAGCAACAGTAATACCAAACAAAACAGAATTGCAAATGCAAGTGTATAGAAATGCAAACCATAGCACGCAGGGTCATGGTAAAGGAATAGAAAATGTAAATGGCAATGGTAACAGCAACGATGACGCAGAACGAAAGACAAATGCAAACATAAACAGAAGGGCAGCCTAAATGCTAATGCACATGGTGATGCAAACTGAAATGCAAGCACAAACAGTAATGGAGATGCAAATGGTAACAGTAACACAAGCGCAAATGAAGGCATAAAGGAGTAGCATACGGTGGCATACCGTGAACCGTAGCATAGCAGGTATGGAAATGCAAGTGGAAAGCGCTAAAGTGTAACAGTAACTGGAGGGCACACCCTGGTTGTCCTCAACAGCTGTATAGAAACTCAGTGACTACAAGGAATGTATTCATAATAATGGGCCTGTGACCAGAAATGAGCACTTGGAATACTAAATTGCTTATATCTCCAGGAACCGCATGACGTGAAAAAAATTAAAACTTCATATCATTCATGACTTTCCTGGCTGGGTTCAGTGCTTCACACTTAGCTCCCAAGGGCTAAGCATTTTCTGATGAAAAGTCCATATCTCGCAATCGCTTCCAAGATAAGGGTCTCGAAGGCACCGCAGATGCCGCAGTGTTAGTCTATGGAAAAAGCATCAGCTTCAGAGTACAGTAAGTTTGCATGCCTGCAATATTTTTACCAAACCTCCAAAGGCAAGTCTGTGGGATGTTGGCTTTCTTCTCTCAAATTTCAGCCCAAAGACCAAACTGTTGTTTTGCAACACAGCGACAAACAATTCCTGTTATTTTGGCCATAGTGTTGCAAAGTAGAGTTGTGATTTGTGACATTTTCGCAAAAAAAATCACAAAGGTTTCTGAGGTGCAACACTACTTTTCCCAAAAATTTCAAAAACATATTTCTGGGGTGTTTAACCTCAAAATAAAGACATGCCTAGCATCCTCAGGGCTCGACTAGGTAAACACAAAATAATTGTGTCCCTAGAGGGTCCCAATTTTAAATGCCAAGCATTTCTGTGATCAGAAATGGAAAAAATGGCTGACTCACAACACTACAGGGTCATTTGCAACACTAAAAACTGCATTTGCAACACTGTCAAACATTTTGTTTACTTTTCCCATTGACTATAATGGGAAACTTATTTTGAATAACTTTTGAACCATTTAATATTTTTTCAGAAATCTTCAAAAGGCACATCGGGGACCCTGGCGCATGTTTGCTGGAGGCTTTCAGACCTGTCGCACAAAGCATGCAACCTGTAGGTGCGAGCAAAGAATGCGTAAATGCGCCCAGAATGTCGCTTAATAACCGCGTAATCGTGATATCTGACTGGTACAAAACTTGGTAGGAACCAAGATCTATGCTAATGCTCTGTGCCTGCTAAATTTCAGGCAAAGCCATAATATGGTGGAAAAGTTATTAGGTGCAAAATTTCACCATTTAACCTTAAATGGGGTACTCAACCCTAACTATAGTGACACTTCCGTGCCACCATAATATATGTGTATATATATATATATATATATATATATATATATATATATATTTAGTGCAAAAACTTCATTCATGCATCAGTTAGGGTTGTTAGTAATGTGACAAAAGCTTGAAATGTGGTGTTAAGTTTCCAACCCCTAACACCACAACCCTACCTACAGGCATTGACAGGTGTCGGGGTGTACCTTGGGGTCATCAGTTCTAATGCTCACCCCATTCCATAAGTAAATAAACTGAGATGGGTACAGTATAGCAGAATGGGGTGAGTGTTAGGGCCGACAACCCAAAGAACCCCCCAATGCCTGCCAGTGTCTGCAGCATGGGGTGTGGTGCTAGGTTGGAAACCATAATGCCACATTTCCCTAATTTTGTCACTTTACTAACAACCCTAACTGATGCATTAACAAAGGTTTTGCAATGAATTTTCTTACTTTTGAAATCGTATAATCATATCCTTATTTGTCTGTGGGACTCATCCTCCATAGATGCATATATGTATGCTGATAGAACCACAGGCCGCCAGGCCCTGCTCTTCCATTTATAGGACAATAGTGACCAATTTGTCAGCATTGTCATCTTATTACCCCACCTCAAGTACCCCGATACAGAAAATTTTCAAATGCATGCCAAAATGTAATTGTGCATAACTGCAATGCCATTACATGACACAGGTAGAAACTCATTTTGGACAGGATTTGAAAATGACAGCTGTGACATACATGAGGTGGGGGGTAATAAGAGACTATGTTGAAAATCTGGGGTAAAATTATTTAACATTTCCAAAGTTATGAATGGGCATAGCTAAATTGGAATGAATATCTTTGGTATTTTTCATATTTTGACCTCAAATGTTCAACATAGTATTCTTATGACCCCACCCTCACCTTCCCTGTAGGTGAAAATTTACAAATCCATGCCAAATGCCATTCCATGCCACAGGAATGAAAACATGTTTTGGGCAGGGTACATAGATACATAGACAGTGTCGGCAGATAAGGGCCTATGGCCCACCCAGTCTGCCCATTTGAGCTTGTAAGTTCAGTTTATGTTTCCCTAGAAGTCTATTTCCCTTACCCTGACCTCCAGAATTCATTTATGTCTATCCCATGCATTCTTAAATCCCATGATTGTTTCAGCCCCCACCACTTCCTCTGGCAGGGTGTTCCACTTGTCCACCCCCGTTCTGTGAAGAAATTCTTCCTCATGTTTCCTCTGAATCGTCCTCCCTCCAACTTCATCCCATGCCCTCTAGTCCTGGAACATCTTTTTGCTTAAAAATAGTGTATTCCTGCACCCTGTTCCTCCCTGTAAGATACTTGTATGTCTCTATCATATCCCTCTCCCTCCTCTCCTCCATGGAGTACATGTTCAGTTCCTTCAACCTGTCCTCATAGGACTTGTGATGCAATCCATGTACCATCTTTGTTGCCCTCCTCTGAACCTTCTCTACCCTGTCTATGTCCTTACATAGGTAAGGTCTCCAGAACTGTACACTGTACTCCAGGTGGGGCCTCACTAGTGTCTTGTATAATGGAATTATGACCTCCCTTTTCCTGCTGGTGATGCCCCTGCCTATGCATCTCAGCATCCTATTTGCTTTACCTGCTGCCTTGTCACACTGTTTCCCTACCTTGGGGTCATCAGAGATGATAACCCTAAGATCCCTTTCCTGCTTGGTGCATGCTATATCCTCACCCCCAGGTGTGAAAAATGACACCTGTACTTTTCATTTGGTGGTCTGAAAAAATGGCTATGTTGAAAATTTGCAGTCAAAATATTAAAATGCCCTAAGTTATATGTGTGTATAGAAAAATTTCAGCAAACACGCGCATCCGGCCATTTTAGGATTTTTTTATCACATTTTCAACATGGGCTTTTTGACCCCTCCACCTGAACACTGGCACTGTCATTTTGTTAAATCAGTCCCAAGGGAGGAGTTAATTACTCAAGGGCAGTGGATAGCTTTAAGCAGGGTTGGGATAGAGTCAAGGGCAGGGTTGTACAGACAAAAACACAAAAGGGGAAGGACCGGGAAAGAGGAGGAAGGATTATTTTGGGTGGGGTGGAAGCTGTAGTGATATGAAGCTAAGAGCTGCACAATCAGGAATACTTGATAGACCTGTGGAGTTTTTTCTGCCAGCAATTTCGTATGTTTGTATGTAAAAGGTGATTTCAGCAGTGACTACCCAAAACACCTTCCAGGCCAAATAACAAATCAACACTGACAGTGTTCATAAGGTGGGGTCCCAAAAAGCATGCGTAGAAAATTTGGTGAAAAAATACCTAAAATGGCAAACTTATGAACATTAATTCAAAATGCCATTGAGATATTGCTACGGCACTTACCTTGATTCCTTAGCTTGTGGTTCATCTTTGAAGAGTGCAGACATGTCCCAGTCCACAGAAGATGACAGCAGATGACCTCCAGAGGTAAGTATAGGGTAAGGGGGTGGGGTGGTAGATGCTCAGTGGTAAGGTGGGAGTGGGGAGGAGGATGGTGGGAACAATGAGGACCATTTTCTTTGTTTAAAAGTCAAAAAATAGGCGTGGCTCCCCAGTGTCCTACACTGCTGGGGGTTCTAGTGCCAACATGGGGACTGGGCCCCCAGTGTCAGCAAACAATATATGAAGGGACAGCTGGAGGGCATCTGACACCGTGAGTTGGCCACCTGGTGTCAGATTATATCAATAAAATAAATTATGACAATGGGGCGGTTGGAGGTGCCACTACACACTAGGGCATGATAAGGAGAGGTTGTGCCACTAGACACCAGGAATAGGGACAATGATCGGTGGGTGGGGCTGCCACTAGACACTAGGGGAAAAAGTGGGTTACACAGAAACCTGCAGCAGGTAGCATGAGTTGCAGCTGTGGCTGCAGAAGTAAAAATAAATCCTGCTGTTCTCATACAGAGAACATGACAGAAGTGGTTCTATTGCTAACCTTGGCACCTGGGATTTTGGTGTCAACAAAAGGTGTTTCTGGGCACAATGTTAAAAAAACATACTACATTGACTTTTACATATTTTCTTTATTTTCAGTCTCTCCTAATGGGAAAACAAAATGGCATAAACAACAGAGTTGTGAGAAAATACAGCAGCTTATATGTGACCCTACTTGCGAAAAGACAGTGTGTCCTCAGAAATCAAGGGAGCTCTGTGAAAACAAACAAAGCTATATGTGACTTTCCATGCACAAATGTGTGAAAATATCAGTTGCTGTGATAAAAATGTATTTTGCATGAACAAATACAAGCTCCTGTAACAGTAATAGTACTTTCATGCCTGTCATATACATTTTCCTATAGGAAATAATGGGAAATTTAGAAATGTAATAACTTTTGAAAGTATGAATATTTTTTCACCAAGCCTTTAAAAGGCACATCTGTGAGACACAGGCTTTCTACCTGAAACTTTCAGACCACAACCTAAAACCATTTCTGAGATACAGGGGACAAAGAAACAGCAAAAACTTGATAAATATAGGACTTTTGAACTTTAATAACTTTGGCACTGTTCAATGGATTCACACAACCTTTGCAATGGCAAGAGATGTACCCAATGAGATCATGTATGCCAGATTTCTTGCAAATCTGTTGAATGGTTCCAAAGTTATTAAAGTTCAAATATTTGGCTTTAACATAGCAGTTTGCCCTCAAAGATATCTATCTATCTATCTATCTATCTATCTATCTATCTATCTATCTATCTATCTATCTATGTGTGTGTATACATATATCTATATAAAACAAAACTATATATATATAAAAATGGGTAGGAAAATTATCTCTGCTGGTTGGTTGAAACATACCACATGACCATGCATATATCAGAGCATGACGACATACCTGCACTTTCAACTCCCTCAAAACAATTTTGACATTGTATAAGATAGATAGCCCACTCTAGGGTGTGCAGTTGTGCTCCGATATATGCACTCCTTGGGTGATTGATGCACTCAGCTGGCTGACTCATGCTTAACAATGCATGTCAAGGCATGCATATATATGAGCATGACCGCACACCTTAAGCCGGGTTACTTTTTATATATAGGGGATACATGATGGGCATGAGTGTGATATGGCAAATATTGTCAATCCTGCAGGTGAGCTCTGGATATCTCAAAATTGCTGAAGGCATGGGTGAGATATCCAGGTTCACGATGCAGGGTGACAATATTTACTACGCACATGATCTGCCATCATGTATTCGATATTTACATAGGGCCAAGAGTTTTAGAAGTTTTGTTATGCTATCTTGTGCTCTGTTCCTGTTTATGTGTTTGCTAATTCTGTGTGTGAGCTTTTCTGAATGGGCTGGCAGTGTTATAAACTCTGGGAGACACATGAGTGTGTCTTGCAATGCTAAATGAGTTAGTTTTAGGTAGGAGTAAGAAACATAATTTTATGAATTTGTATTGTTTAGAAGTCTCGCTGCAGTGAAGCTGAGAGCATCACAGTAATTGTAATGAGCTGAGAGGCAGAGTGTCAGAACAGCTGATACTGTTTTCAGTGGTAATTAAGTTAGCTGCAGGCAGAGTGCAGAGTGTTCTGTGAATTTGTGCTCTTTAGGTTCTGGCTGCAGTCAAGCTCAAAATATCACAGTAATTGTAATGGGTGAGAATCAGAGTTTGAAGAACAAATGAGAGTGTGTTTCATTGGTAGCTGAGTTAGCTGCAGGCAGTAGTTTAGACTGTTCTGTGAAGCTGTGCTGTTTAGAATTCTGGCTGCAGTCACAGTAATGAACTGGAAGTTGATGGGGGAGGATAGGTGTGTTTTGTAATGCTGACTGAGTTAGCTGTGAGGCAGCAGTGAGACCTCTGAAGTAGTTCTGCATTTGTGTCTATGGTAACAGCACAGGTGTTTCTTGCATGCTGAGGGAAAGATGCCTAGAGTGATGATCTTTTGTGACCTGTGTGTGTAAAGGCTAATAACATCACAGTAGAGCAGAGGATAAAATATCACACTGCAGTGGATGATACACTGTTTTATCTCACTCATTTACCACTCACCCCTATTGTATATGTGTGTGTGTGTGTGTATATATATATACACACACACACATGTCATTCTGATAAATCTGAGCCCTAGTGTGACATTGAGGTTTAAAAAGAAGTAAATCACAATTTCCAAATATAGATTTGTACTACTCACCTTAAATGTTGATTACGGGTTAGAATATAGATAACACAATTTTTGAATTTTTGGGATATCTGATACTGTAGTCCACCTGTCACTTCTGTGTCACACATGTGACATGTCCATGAACAGTCTCCTCTGCAGTCATGATCCTTCCTGTGATTCTACATTATTCACCTAAAAGCTGTTATCTAGGATGTTATTTATCAGTATCTTATCTGATTATTTTTGTTTGTAGATCTTTTCTTTTAGTATAACATTTTGTCCACACTGAATATCCATTTTTGGTGTGAAAAGTCACCGTGCTGTTACATAGATCAAATATGAAGAAATAAAACATATTCACTGGGCTTATTTCTGTGTTGTGCTACTAAGCACATTGTTTAAAAAGTGATGTCATACATGGTAGTACATGTAAAAATTAATTCACATATGACATCATATGTAACATGTGTAACAGGGACATTGTAAAACTGTAAAACATAATTTTATCTTCACTTTGAAAAAAAAAATAGTTTTAATATCACCACACCACCACAATGAATTTTTCTAAAATGAGTGGTGGCTTTTATTTTCCTCTAAGATTGCTTAAACTTAAATGAAATGGCATTGTAAAAGGGTCCCCATAGGCGTTCCCCTTGCTGTCCCTACTTAGACATCATAAAACGTCTGAGCACGTGACAGGGCTAGCAGACTGGGAAGTGGAAGGGATTTGCTGGCCGTGGGTTTGGCTGCAGTTACAATCCCTTCCTAGCTAAAAGGATACAATTAAAATCATAAATTTGGCAGCAGTTGCCTGGCGCTGCCATAAGGTACTGGACTTTGAAGCCCAATCAGAGTTGCAGTAGATTGAAAGCAACTTTAAATCTTGCAGTCCAAAAACATTTGTGACACTACATGTGCACACTGTTTTTAGAATGGAATTTTATTCAAGCAAACAGAAAATGAGGCAGACATACAGTAGTGCTTTCACATTACATAAAAGGAATACAACTCTCCAGTTACCATATATAACACGTGGGCAACATTTCAAATTTTGTAATGTAGTATACCATGGATCTTAGGTTTATTGTCGTCACATGTCTACCTTAATCACATTATACCATGTTCCTTCTCAAAAAAAGGGGGAAGGTTAAGCCATTTCCCACTACTACCATTAAACATGAGAAGGATGATGTCAGGAATTGTGACAATGGTTAGGAATTATTAAAGAACTAGTATAGCAAAACAGACAGATAGGAAAATAATACAGATTTTAAGTAGTAGTCAGTTGTAACTTTTCATTTCTGAAGTATTTTTCTTTTCCCTTTGCTCATCAGATGGTATTCTATGTGACAATACTGTGCTGGATGTGGAACAGCTCTTAGCCTGGCAACCGACATACCCACTCTATTGCCCCACACTACATCATTAGCATTATGATCTCACTGACTGTGACATCACAGGTGAATGACCTGGCAGTCACTCACTTGCTGTTCCTAAGTAGCAGTGATGTCACAGACAGTCAGTTCACAATGCTGATGATGTAATTAATGAAGACAATAAACAGACTGTCAGCTGTAGGCAAAACTATTCCACATCACACCTATTAACATCAGATAAACAATCTTCTAATTAAACAGAGGGGAAAGTACTTTGATATAAAAGGTAGTGGTTGGATGCATTTCAAACCTAATATTAATTTTAGGCAGTACGCTAGCTCTTTAAGTCTCCACCTGTTATCCGTTTATGGCTGGAGAATTGTATCAATGTATATGTCTTTAGGTAGGCACTTAAAACAGCTTTAAATTAACTGTAATGCAAAGAATGTAATTTTAACAAAAACAAAAATAGAAATTCTTTGTGGTGGTGTTGTGATGTTTAAAACTATATTTTTTTACAAAATTAACATAAAATGATTTTTTTGTTTTAGAATTTAACAATGTCTCTGTCACACGTGTGACATCTGTTGTCTACACGTGAATACATTTACATGTACGCCTGTGTACATCACTTTCTTAAACAATATGTGCATTAATAAAGTACAACACAAAAATAAGACCAGTGAATACTTTTTTTTAATTATATTTGATCTATGTAATAGTACAGTAACCTTTGATTGTTTAACATCGTCTCAGTCACACACCTGGCATCTGACGCCACACGTGTAAATAATTTTACATGTATGCCTGTGTATGACATCACCTTTTAAACAATGTGTGCTTAATAAAGCACAACACAAAAATATGCCAGTGAATACTTCTTATTTTTTATATTTGATTCATGTAAGAGTACAGTAAGTTTTGACTGTTTAACCATGTTCCAGTCACATGTGAGACATCTGATGTCACATGTGTGAATAATTTTGCATGTACAGAAAATGGCGTTATCTCTATTCTAACCCATAATTCACAATTAAAGTGCGTACTGCAAATCTCTATCTGGAAATTGTGATATGCTTCACTTCTCTTTTATTGCTGCAAAATTCTGCCACATGTTACTCTCATGGGATGTTTGGACAACACCTAAAATGCCTTATTGCACACTCCCACAGTCATTCCCACCATCATTATTTATAATGCACCAACTATGGTAACATGATCCTTATTTGCATCCATGTTGCACCTAAATGGAACATTCAGGTGAAAAAAACAGCCAATAATAACCAACCATACATCTTGACAGCTAGGTAAACAGACTTTATTTTTTATTAATAAATAATAAATGAGGCAATAATTAATAGGGAGACCAGTGTGACTGTAAATAAAGTAAATATTTATTGGGCAGCGCACACAAATATTCATAAGAAAATGCTTTTAAATGGAATAAAAATGTTTTACGTTGAGGGTGATATGATCGACAACTGGTGTAACCTGCAATATGTTGCTTTATTTTTATTAATTTATTTATTTATTCATAACTAGGATTACAATTACCTTTGAACCAGGGTTCTTTTACAAAGGTCCCACGTCAAGTGTACAAACAATACAGGATAATTGTCAAAATGCCGCACAATATACAAAATAAATTAAATAAACAATGAGCAGAAAGCAGTTGCAAGCAAATTACAGAGTTGTTACAGTTGTGAAAACTGGCAATACAGTAATGTAATCATCAAAACAAATACAGGGCACCCACTGTGCATACCTAACTGTCAAAACTCACAGCTAGAACAAGTGATTTCCTTTAAATATCTGGGTGTTACCATTGACTCCTCATTAAACTATCATGAACATATCAATCATCTTAGCTCTGCTGCAAATGCCAGAATTGGTCTCCTTTACAGGAACAAATGTGTATGCCTCCTGCAGCCCTCCATCTAGCAGTTACCTCCTCTGCCCTTTTCCTATTGGATTACACGATTATCCTCTGTGGCACAGCTGACAATACCACACTTTGTAGAATTAAGGTCACACTGAATAGGGCCTGTCGTCTTGTCATAGGGTATGATAGAATGACTCACACCTGTAACCTTTATTGGATCTCCGACTGGCTCAACTTTGAGGGCCAGCTGAAATATCACACCTGCCTCCTTGCCACTAAGATTGTCAATGGTCAATTCTCCACTGGGCTCCCTAACCTCATTCAACATGCACGTCCACAAGGAATACTAGAGGTCAACCAAAGCCACATTGCTTGTGCTGTTCTGCATAACATCCTTGGGGCAATGGGCCTTCCACTATAGGGCTACACTCTGGCTAAATGATCTGCCCCTGGTACCTCATCTGTCCAGAACCTTGGTCATTTCAAACTCAAACTCAGAGAGCAACTACTCACTGCTAGTGCCTGTGACTGTCCCTGAGCTGTCCACTCGCATAGTCGCCCCTCTTTTACTGGTGTGCCAGCTAAACCTCTGTGCCTTTTACCCTCTCCTCTCCCTCTACTCTGGTTGATTCTTCTGATGTATTGTGCCTTTATCTTAAATATCTGTTTTACTGGCTTAGGAAACCTTGTATCATCCTTGAAATTTGAACATAAGCAATAGCTTAATTTGCTTGAAACCTTTGTACTATGTTTGACTCTGGGTTGTTTTACCTCTGCATTCAGATGAAATACCTTTCAATGTATTGCTCATTACCTTTGTATTATACTGGTCTCTGGGATGTTTTACCCTCCTCATTCATTTGTAATACCTGTCATTGTATTGTCCATTCATCTTGTGTTGTACTTTCATGACATTGAGCCTTTGCAAAGGAGTCTCTGACTCGAAGGTTTGTCATTCAATCTCTCAATAACTAAATAAATAATGACCTATATGAACAGTAGACAGGAATTATTCTTAAGAATGTACACCAGTGAAATAGTATGCGGTCAAAATTATGGCAGGCTTTGTCAAAATAAGAGCTAATACAAGGATAGAGAGAAGAAAGCATAAGGGGATGGAGTATAGGGCAAATAGTGCTTGGGAGGGAAGGAGGGAGGGGGAGTGGGGGAGGTAGCAGGTGGGGAGGCACAGTACACAATCTAGATAAATAGCAGACTTTGTCAAAATAAGAGTTAAATATAGGATAGAGAGGAGAGAACAAAGGGAGATGGAGCATAAGGGAGTTAGTGCTTGGGAGGGAAGGAGTGGCAGAGGAGTAGAGGATGTAGCAGGTGGAAGATGCAAAGTATGCAGTCCACATATAGCAGACTTTGTTGAAAAAGAGCTAATTCAAGGTTGAGAGGCTGGGCCATAAGGAGATGGAGTATGTGGGAGGTAGTGCAGGGAGGGAAGGGTGGCGGGGAGTGGATGTGGTAGCAGGTGAGAGAGGCATAAGGCTACTAGGGAGGGATGTAGGGAGGCAGGGGTAGAGAAGGCACACTAAAAGGGACAGTCCCACTTAGAGTTACAAGCTGACCCTGGAGCTTGGCTTTGAATGCACCTAGTTTGGGTTCAAAGAGGATTTCAGGGCAGGTCATTCAACCAGGTTGGGGCTCTGCAGCTGAATGCCAACTGTGCTTGTGAGGTCTGGCAGTGAGAACATGGAAAACCATCTTAGCAGAGCTAGGAGTATGGCAGTGGATGGGGAGTTAAAGCAAGGTATATTTTTTGTGAAAAGACAGGTTTGGTATTTTATCCTACCATGAAGGTTGAGCCATTCGGATTGCTGATAGAGGTCACAGGTGTGAATCTACTTGTCATAAGTAGTTATCAACCCACAGGCCTTATTTAGCCAGATCATCAGCCACTAGAGCATAGTATCAGTAGCAGCACTGTAGATTAGCAGGCCATAATCTATGATGGACAGTATAACACTGATGACTGCAAGCCTCAGAGCAACTGGTGTGAGACAGTGTTTATGCTTGTAGAAGACCCCAGATCTGCTGTTTACAACCTTGGAGATCTGCTTAACATACAGGGTATAAGAAAGGAGCTATTCAGTGTGATGCCTAGATATTTGAATTCATGCACCATTTCCATGGGTAGTTTGTGTTATCGCAGATGGTTAGGAGTGCATATTTGTATTTGTCATCGAGCTAGCAAAAGCATTGTCTTTGCCTTTTTGTAGTTCATTAATAGTTTGTGGCTGGTGAACCAAGATTCAATTTTGTGAAATTTAACTGCAGATCACACGTGAGGGGAGTAGGTCAGCATGGCTAGAGAAGACCTTCAAGTACTTGAAAGGGATAAATAAGGTTGATAAGGAGAGTTTCTTTAAGCTGAGTGGCAACCATAACATGAGGCGGCACAGTCTTAAACTGGAGGGTGGGAGGTTTAGGAGAGGTCAGGAAGCACTTCTTCACAGAGAGCGTGGTGGACACTTGGAATGCTCTGCCTTGAAGAGGTTATCTCATTGAAGTCAGTAGGCAGCTTTAAGAGAGGCTGGAACATGTAGAGGGGAGGTAAGGGTCATGGGTAGGGAGGCTAGGAGGAGAGGGGAGAGGGCAGGAACAATAGCTCAAGCTGTGGACCCTGCAACATGAGCAGACTTGATAGACCAAATGGTCTTCTTCTGCTGGCTTCTTCATATGTTCGTAAGAGTATGGCATCATCCGATATAGCACAATGTTGTTGTCACAGGCTTTGGGTAAGGTGTTCAGGTACAGGCTGAACAGCAGAGGCCCAGGATGGACTCTCATGGGATGCCAGTGCAGACTGATAGACAGCTCAATAGGGAACCATTTATTTTGAGTTGTTGCACTCTGTTTTCAGTTTGTTATGAAAGGGAGAGGCCAAGGAAGGAAGGAGTTAATTAGGAGGAGTGATTCACAGTATCAAAAGCCTTGGTCAGGTCAATTTTAATTATTTATTTATTGATTGATTTTTATTCAATATCTTGGATTAAACCTTTGAGAACAGACTCATTACATAGGTTCCATGTCAAGGAAGACAGCAAAAGTACATAACATCAATTTACAGTTTAGTAATTAGAAAGTAGATTACAGGGCAATGAGATATTAAATAAATAACAGGAGTATACTAATATTGGACAAAACACAGGGAAAGGGAATGGGAGGGTGACAAAGGGTGAGGAAAGCATATAGGAGGGAGAAGCAGAGAGGACAACTACAAAGGTGGGGATAGTGCAAGAAAACAGCCCAGGTTGTGGGGCCACATCAGAGAGGAATGTCTAGCTTGACTGGGATGCCAATTGACCCAACTATGTGACCACAGTCTAAGGCTGTATGATACAGTCTGTGTATTCTAATAATGCTGTAGTGGTACTATGTACTGGGCAGAACCCGTGCTGCTGGGAGCACTGGATGTTGCATTTGGCAAGAAATTCAAGTCAATTGGTCAGCCACAACTCTCTCAAGGACTTTGGATATGGGCGGAGAATCGAGATAGGTCTGTAATTTGAGACAAACGATCTGTTACTGCAGGACATCTGCGAGTCTTCTACTGCTTGGGGAACTGCCTTGAGGGACAAGGAAAGGTTAAGAATGGTGGAGAGTGGTTTAGGCATGACATCAAGCAATGAGTATAGCAGTTTCATGTCAAGGGTGTCACTGCTGTACTTGGTTTTACATAGAACTCTAAGCAAGTATTTCTTTGCTTTAGTGAGCATGAGTCTCCTGAAGTAGAATGTGGGGATATTGGGGAGGCGGCAACATCTGGGGTGTCACTGATGTTGGTATTGTTAAAAAATTGGGAAGCAGGACCTTGCTGAGATCTATAAAGGCTGAGTTAAAGCTTCAGCTATGGGACTGGAGTCTTGCACAGGGTATCATTTATGACCACCATAGCAGGTGCAGCCTTACCTGGTTTACCACTGAGGTCCTTTATTGTCTTCCAGAAATTCTGGCTGTTTCCCATGAATTTGTGAGCTCATTTTGAAAGTAGGTCTGTTCAGCCCTGTGAATGTCCTGGGTGAAAACTTTTCTGGCAGCTCTATAGCACTGCTTATCAGTCAAGTTACCTGAGGCCTGAGCAAGGTGACAAAGATCGTCTCTGGCTTTCATTTTGTTTAACAGATCAACAGTGATCCAGGGTTAGTTACCCCTCTGCACTTAGTTTTATGGGCTGGGGCAAAGATGTCACATGCTGTATTAAAGTGTGTGATGAGGTAGTTTAAAGCAAAGTCAATACTGGAGAAAGAACTCGGTGGCGACCAGTCGCACTGTGCAGAAAAGTCCTGAATTTATCAGTTTCCTTTCTTAGCCTGCTGGTGGTGCTGAGGGCTGAGGCACTGGATGCCTTACCTTGTGCTATGCTGGCGACCCATGTTCAGGAAAGAGCACGGGTCTCCGGGGTCGATAGGGTGGAGCAGGGATCGAGCGTCCATAGGACTGCTCTCTCTCTCTCTCTGGGGTGGGAGGACACCAGTGGGTCAGTGCATGACTGGTGCCTAGGGGAAACTGGGCACTGGCACCAAAATGCTCCACAAGAAGGGGCAGGTGAGGCAGCTGCTCAGAGGAGCATGCACGGCAGCATGCGCACTCGCCTCCCTGTGGTGTCATTGTACACCGCGCCTAGGGGACAAAAACTACAGTTGGAAAAATTAGGTACTGGTGCTGCAGTATGAGAGTCAGTCCCTGCAGGCACCACCCCACTACGGGCAGTCACCCTTCCAGCACCAAATCCAGAGTTATGGTGGGACGAAGATCCCTGCCGTCCCGCCATGCTACCATGGGGGCAAAGCCATGGGGCAGCTGGAAAGGTGGGTTGTGATTGGGGACAGGGCCTCGGGATGCCAACAGGAGGCATCACAACCAGGGACTGGGCAGATAAAGAGACTAACTAAAAAAAATGTTCCCTTTCTTCAGCCTCCATTGGTATGTGATTTGGGGGTAGTGACTTTATTTGTCCAGAGGCTAATGACAAGTGAAAGGTCACTCATCAAGTCCAAAAGAGCCAAGGTACTAATATGTCTTTGTGGGTGTGTGGTGAGAATTAGGTCCAGAAGGGAGCTGTTGCCTGTTCTTAGGTTGGCTCTTGTGGGAGAGGTCACTAGTTGGGTAATGTTGTGTGCTGCAATGACATCTTAGAACTGGGTGGCTTCCAGGACCAACCAGTTGATGTTGAAATCACCCATGACCACAACCTCAGATTGATTTAGCAAGTTAGTCGGAGATTTATCATCATCAGATTGATCACTAGATAGGATCAATCTGGTAATTGATCAATTACCAGATTTATGCCAACCTTGTTTTCACGGGGTGGGGGTTACAGAGAAGATATAAAGGGCTTTGCAATGCTGACCGAGGAGAATTTTAATTCCCAGAATTTGGGATTGATTAGCTAGGAGGCATTGGATAGTATCTGACCCTTCAGGGAGTCCTTCAGGTAGATGGCACATTGCCCTCCCCATTTGACAACCCTATCTTGCCTGTATAGTGTATGCTGGTGAAAGTTAGTGCTGAGTCAGGAGTTTCTTGAGAGTCAGCTTTCAGTCATTGTAAGCATGTCAGGGTTATGCTGAGTCATCCAAACTTGGAGGTCATCAAGTTTTGGTAGTAAGTGCTGAATGTTTAGGGATGCAAGTTTAAGGACACCATTTTTGCATGGCCCATTTGTGGGCTATGCAAAGGACCAGGGTTTGTGTGAACATTTCCAGAGATAAGGAGAAGTAACAGTGCAGTCCTATAGAGGTAGGCTTTCAGTTGTTTGAATCTGCTATTCTAGGCCGAGGGGCCATTTATTTGGAGTTACATAGAGGGGAGGTGAGTAGCTGGGGAAAAGGTGTGAAAGAGGGCAGAAATGGTTAGTATGGAGGAGCGCAGTGGTAAAGTTTGTATACCCAGCTGCGTGTGAAGTTGGGGGTCGTGCCTACAGCTTGAATGGAGATGGCTGACTGAGGGGCAGATTACTGGGTCAGAGGAGTTTTAACATAGGTGAGCATTAGATGGAGGAGAATAATGGTGAGTATGCTGGAGGAGTACAAGGACAACATTTTGGAGGTGAGGGAGGAGTCTAAAATGAACTAAGGTAACAGTACCTGAACTGGCAAGAAGACAGGTGTTAGAAATGCATGAGAGGGTGGGGGTCAAGGAAAAGGCAGGAGTTCAAGGTCAGCAAAATAACCTTACATAGAAGGACTGCTGCAGTGGTGTAGTGGTTAGGGTGTCAACCTTCAGTGAAGAAAATCATAGGTTCAAGACTGGTCAGGGGCAGAAAAGAAGAAAACAAGGGCACCAGAGATTCCATAGTCATGGTGCAGGAAAGGAGGAGTAGAACATAAACAGCAGGGGTAAAAGGCACTATGTGTGAGAGAAAATAGGTGGCTCAGCAGTGACTCCTATTGGTGATGCTGTATAAAAAACTAATGGGAAAGAGTGTTAGAAAAATCTGTGTGTGGTCACGTGACCATGTCAAATGATCATTGTGACCTATATTATCTAGGGATGGATGGGGGCTGGGGAAGTAGATGCATAGGGCTGATGAGCAAACACAGTCCCAAGTTGACTCCTTCACTAGATACTGGCCAGGATATTTTCCTTTCTGAGTAGGCAGGCATCACAACAGGTTGTAATGTTCTTCAGGGACTCCATTGGGAATATGCTGCTTTACATTTTTAAATATGGGATAAAAATTAAAAAGTGAACTACAAAATCTACTGATTAATTTCAACCTCCTGTGCACTTTCTTGCTGTATATCTGGATGCCTATTATTGTCATGGTTTCCAGATATGTTTCAAAGCATGTGTGTGCCATAATGTCACAATAAACAGTAAAAATGATGCCATTTTTGAAATGTTTTAATCGATTAAGGAGACAAAAACAACCAAATATTATGATATTGTGTAACTTTTTATTCATATAATACTTTAATTAAATAATCTTCCACATTACAGAAGAATTTGACAATCACCTTTTTACATATAAATGTATGGACATCTAGTGGCTAGCTTTTATAATATATATATATATATATATATATATATATATATATATATATATATATATTAGAGCAAAAAACTCCATTTAATGCATTAGTTAGGTTGTTTCACAGAGACAAAAGTGAGAAATTCACTGTTAGGGTTTGAAAACCCCTTGGACCCCCGCCCATCCCCCAACCGGCATTGGGAGTGCGCATTGGGATCGTCAGCCCTAACTCACCCCATGACATGTGTAAAGCAGCAGAAGTATAGGAGAATGGGGTGAGTTAGACCCACGATCCCAATGCGCACCCCAATGCCGGTTGGGGGTGGGCGGGGTCCAAGGGGGTTTTCAACCCTAACAGCTTAATTTCTCACTTTTGTCGCTGTGGAACAACCCTAACTAATGCATTAAACGGAGTTTTTTGCCTCTAATTCCTTCTTTTGAGAATGATAATGAGAAATAGTGAATGTACGTAGCGGGGAGGGTGGGGCCCTTCAGGCCTCGCCTCCCCACACATGATGTGTTGTGGCATACTAACAGGGACAGCAACGCAAACAGAAATGCTAACAGTGGCACACATGGTAACACAAGCATGAATGAGAACAGAAAGGGTAACACACATGGTGGCGAACGGAATGGTCTGCCACGTGATGTGTTGTCACATAGTAACATGGTGCCTGCAAACAGAAATGTCAATGGGCATGGTGATGTAAAGTGAAACAGTAAGATAAACAGTACTGTAGACAGAAATGGCAAAAATAACAGAAACGCAAGCGCAAATGAAAACGCAGGATAACGCATATGGTGGCGCAGACGCCAATGGTAAGTGAACGGGTACGGATCCGCAAGCGAAAGGGCAACAGTAACAGTAATGAAGCGCACAGGCTGGTTTTCCCAAAACCTGCATTGAGAAAGACAGGGTACAAATAATGTATGCAAAATAATGAGTATCGGCAGAAAATGAGATCTTGGAATACTAAATACATTATATCTCAGGAACCGCACGACGAGAAAAAAATTTAAAAGTCATATTATTTACAACTGTCCTGACTAATTTGAATCTTAGCCCTTCCGACTTAAAAGTCCGTATCTCGCACCGCTTCGAGATACCGGCCCTGAAAGGCGCGCGAAAGTAATGTTATCCTATGGAAAAAAGAAAAGTTCAGAGCACCATAACTTTGCCTCCTTTAATGTTTTTCACCAAACTACTGAAAGGCACATCTGTGGGCTGTTGGCTGTCTTCCTCCAAATTTCAGGAAAAAGACCAAACTGTTATTTTGCAGCAGGGCTCCAAATGATTTCTGTTATGTCGGTGTCAGAATGTTATCCTATGGGAAAAACTGTCAATTTTGGAGTGTCGAACTTTGCTCCATGTGATATTTTTTCACCAAACTACTGAAAGACACATCTGTGTACTGTTGGCTGTCTTCCTCCAAATTTCAGGAAAAAGACCAAACCGTTATTTTGCAACAGGGTGCCAAAGGATTCCTGTAATGCTCAGGCGCCAGAATGTTATCCTATGGGAAAACTGTCAACTTTGGAGTACCATAACTTTGCCGCCATGTGATATTTTTTCAATACAATGCTGAAAGGCACATCTGTGAGATGTCAGCTCATGCTCCTCCAAATTTCAGCCCAAAACTCCCAACAGTTATTTTGCAGTGCAGTGCCAAAGAATTGCTGTCATTTTCCACAGACTAGAAAATTACTGTCGCAATTTGAAAAGCTGCAATTTTCATATACTTTCGTGAGCACGAAAGTAACTGCGAAGTACTTTTTCCAGAAATTTGAAAAACATATTTCTGGGTGTTTACCACAAATAAAGACATGGCAAGCATCCTCAGGGCCCGACTAGGTGAATACAAAAAAATTAGGTTGCTAGAGGGTCCCAAATTTAAATGCCAACCATTTTTCTGATCACCAACTGAAAACAAAATGGCCGATTGCGAAAGTAACAGGCCCATTTACGAAAGTAAAATGCATTTGCGAAGTGTTGAACTTTTGTTAACTTTTCCCTGACTTATAATGGAAACTGTTTTTGAATAACTTTTGAACCGTTTAATATTTTTTCACGAAATCTTTGAAAGGCACATCGGGGACCCCGCTGCACATTCCCTGAAGATTTAGGGCTGGTCACGCAAACCGTGACGACCTGCAGGCTTGACCACAGAATTCCAGAAAGCGCAACGCGACAGATCACACTTAATAACTCTGCAGCTGTATATCTGACCAGTACAAAACTTGGCAGATCCCAAGGCCTATGGTTCTTGATCATAAATTCCAAATTTCAGGCAAATCCATCAAACAGTTGCAAAGTTATTAAGGTGCAAAGTTTGGGGTTTAATATAGAAATGGCTCTCAATCTTAATCTATGGTAGCACTGGTCAAACCATAATATATATATATATATATATATATATTGTAAAAAACAAAGACAAGCGCTGCGTCAGCATGTGGTCTAAAAGCAAAACAAAATGGTTATATTAAATGCACGCTGAAAATAGAAAATAGAGTTAAAATCTATGTTTCGACCTTAGGTCTTTTCAGGAAATATCTAAAAGAGAAAAAACAAGTTAGTGTAGAGGAGAGGTAAAATGAGAGAT
Organism: Neoceratodus forsteri; assembly: GCA_016271365.2. Classification (NCBI taxonomy): domain Eukaryota; kingdom Metazoa; phylum Chordata; order Ceratodontiformes; family Ceratodontidae; genus Neoceratodus; species Neoceratodus forsteri. The sequence continues at coordinate 1,057,513,313 of CM028132.1, read as the reverse complement.
ATATATGTGGAGAAAGAAGAAGGGGAGGCAAAGAGAGAGAAGTGATAAATGTAAGATTAAGAGAGAGTCTGTGAAACAAAAAGGTGATGATGGGAGATAAAACATAATGGGAGAGAAAGAGCTGGGGAAGTTCCCAGGTAGAGATAGATTAACAGGGCCTTGTAAGAAGGTTGAAAGGTGACAAATGTGTGAGAAGGAGACAGAAATGGAGACATATGGTGAAAATGAAAAATAAATCAGTACAAAACAAATTGGCTTTAGGAAAAAAAAAAAAAAGGGGGGAGCTGAAAGATGTTAGTGGAAATAAGTCTATCATTTAAACCAGAGGGCTGCTGGGAGCCAAGGCGGATGATCAGTTTGGCTACCATGTTTTTCTATGGTTAGGATCCCGGAAGCCCTGCTGAAGGACACAAACAGAAAGGTCATTGACATTGTGGTCCCTGGAGATAAAGTGGGATACAATGGGTTTAGCAGTTTCACCATTCCTGACCGCCTTGTAATGTTCCCTGAAACGGTCAGCAAGACGCCACCAGTTTCTCCGATGTAAATAGCTGAACACCTCTGCAAAGAATACAGTACACTACATTAGTGGAGGTGCATGAGAACTCCTTGGTGATGTGAAAAACACCTGTAGGCCCCGAATCTCAGTTACACTGGAAATAAATTTGCAGGTAGTAGCAGCCCTGTTGCAAGGTTTGGTACCTGGGGAAGAACCGTTAGGAGTGGTAGGCTGCTTTTTACCAGGAGATTACCAGGAGATTTACCAGGATATATATATATATAAATATTTTGCAAAAATGTTAATGCTCCAGTTAGGTAACTAAACTGCAAAAGTAGGAAATGTGCATTAGGGTTTGTCACTCCTAACGTCTCTACCACCCCAAACAGCAAAGGAAACATTAGGGTTTGATCTCTGTGTCTTGGTGAATCAATGATGGGGTCTTCCTGGGGATGTCAGTCCTAATGCCCAACCCATTCCATGAGCAAACAACATCACAAATGATCTCCTTTCTTTACAGGGCCCACAGGGAGAGGGAGAATTAGGAATGATAAGCCCTAAGGAAGACCCCACCACTGATTTGCCAAGACTCCATAATTCCAAAACCCTAATGTTTTTCCTTTGCTGCTTGAGAGGGCAGGGCATTAGGGTGAGAAACCCAATGCCAACATTTCCTTACTTTTGCAGAATTAAATTACTATACCTGGTGCATTAACACAGTTTTTTTGCAAAGAATGTCATTACTTTTTTAGATAGTATAATCAAAACCTCATTTGCCTGTAGGAGCACAGGGCCCTTCAGACCCTGCCTCCCATCCCCAATAGATGTGTACATGTATGTTGGCATGGTAGCAAAGAGCCTGGAAGACCCTGCACTTGCATTTCAACCAAAACAGCAAGCAAATTGTCAGCTTAGCCTTATTATTACCCCACCTCATGAATGCCATGCAAATTTTCAAATCCCCACCAAAACATCATTCTGCACCACCAAAACATAATTCAGTGCAACTGGTGCAAAAACACATTTGGCCAGGATTTGAAAAATTACAGCACTCACATTCATGAGGTGGGAATGGCTATAAAGAAACTGTGGGGTCAAAATATGTAAATTACCAAAGTTACACACAAGCATAGTAACATTTGAATGTATTCACATAAATCTGACATTTTACATATTGTAACCCCACATTTTCAACATAGCCTCTTATGACCCAATTCATGAACAAGGCTGTTAGAAATTGTTAAATCCTTCCCAAAAGGTGATTTCACCTGCAACTGCAAAAATCACCTTCAGGCTGGATTTGTGGAATTCACCGATATTGTTTATGAGGTGGAACTTAAAGGCCATATTGAAAATCTTGTGTCCAAATTTTCAAAATGGCCACGTTATGCAACAAAGCTGTACACCCTCTGAAATACATTGAACTGCATTTAATACCTTAGTTTCTCATATTGCAGTCGCTGGTTCCAGCAGCAAGACATGTCTTCAATCAGAGAGTAGATCTTTGCCCTGTGACCTGTTCAGGTGAGTGAGGGTGTATGAGGTGTACTAGGTGGGGGCAAGCTGAGAGGGTGGGTGGGGACTCACATCAGTGAGGAAGCATTTTCCTTTTGCAGGTTTGCAAAAAAATAATTTTGTTTTCTTTATTTCAGATGGGGACAGGAATTGGGGTGGAAACACTACTCACTGGGAAAATTTATGTATTTAAATTTAGAAGGAAGTTCATAAATAGGGATGGGGTACATTAGACACCAGGGAGAAACTTTTATTTATTCTATGGGCTGAGTGTGATAGGGAGGGAATCTCTACACCAACATGGAACTTGATTTAGTTAGATCAATGGGATGAATGGGGATAGAGTGTGCACACTAGACCACAAGAGAACTTGATTTACTTACAAGTGCAGTCTGCTCTGGGATAGGGATGAGGGTCCAGTAGACTTCCAGCGAAGTATACTAATTACAAGGGTTAACAGAGATTAGGATGGGGACTACTAGCCACCAGAGACTAGTTTACATTTTGAACAAGACACTTGGTAATTTCATTTTTATTTTTATACTTGTTAGCTGATAAGCAAAATGCCATTTTCACAAGTGAGAAAATATAAAAGAGGATAATATCAGTACAAAGCAGTACATACACAATTGTTAATATACAATATAACAAGACTTAATAACTCACATATATTACATTAAAAACAAGTGCATAAATGTGTTGTTTCAAGCCACTGTTTAAATCTAGATTTAAATACAGGAATAAGAATGTTGTTTTACCAGGAGTAGCACACTAAGCCAAAGCTTGTTTCAGATGTAACCTGGGAGCACAAGGAAGTTAATTGACTTGCCTAGGATCACACAGTATGCACCTAGGTGGCTGTGGGATTCAAACCTAAATTTTCAGATTTGCAACTCAGAGCCTTAACCCACTGCGCTATACTGCTGCCAGGAATAGGAGAGATATGCTAGACAACAAGGATCGTGTGTTCTTTAGTTTACAGGGTCAGGGAGGGAGGGGGATGATTAAAGGTGTAGATTGTCTGAGGGAGGGGTAAACAACACCCTCTCAGGAAGTGTCCACTATACTATCTAGAATAAGTGTAAAATAATAAATGTAAAATAAACATTACCATTCAGTATTTCCAATTCAACCTTCATCTGATTTGCTTTTGATGGAGTGGTGGGCAGACAGACATATAACCACTAGACAATTGGAGACTGTTTATTTTTATTTTATTTAACAGTGGGACACAAAATCTTTTAGCTGCTTGCATTTCCTGGGGCTGGTCGGGTGAACAGGGAGGCAAAAGAACATAAATGGGACTGACTTGTTTTTGGTGGAATGGGCGGGCAGGCAGATGAACTTATAACCATTAGAGAACAGGAACTGCTAATTTATTTTATTTTATAAAACAGTGGGACACAAAATATTTTAGTTGCTTGTGTTTGATGGGGCTAGCTGGCAGGCGAGCGGAAGGCAAAACAACATAAATGGGACAGACTTGCTTTTGGTGGGTGGGCAGGCAAATGGACTAAAAACCAGTAGAGAAAAGGAAAGTATTTATTTCTTTTCTGTTTTTTTTAACAGTGGGACACAAAAATCTTTTACTGATTTACGTTTGCTGGGGCTGGCAGGTGGGCGAGCCAGGAGGCAAAATAATGTAAATGGGACTGATTTGCTTTGGTTGAGATGGCATATAGGATGGCAATGGGGGTGCCACAGGACACCAGAGAAATGGCGACTCACTGCTCTCACTGTAGCTTGCAGCATGAGTTCCAGCTGTGGCTACAGAAGTTAAGAAAATCCCCATGTTCTAATACAGAGAATGCAGGTCAGGGCTCATCTCACTAAGCTGGGGACCCTGGTATTTTGGGTAATCAGAAGGTATTTCTGGACATTTATATGTAAACAAACACCAGAATCTAGCTTAAAAAGTCCTGTTTAGCTAGGTTCAGGTGTTTGTTTGCATATAAATACATAATGTGATTATAATTTATAGTTTGTGTTAAGAAAAGAAAAAAAGGTGGCCATCTCAAGTGTTTTATTTTCCCCATGGCAAGAAAATCATGGACATAACCACTTACAATCTGTTTTTTACCTTTACTGATTGGTATTTGTCTATACACAAACAGTAAAGTATGATCTGTTAACACTTGTGAATGATTTTTTACCAGTCGCAGTTTTTTTACCGAACTTCAGTGTTATCCCAAAATCATTAAAATTCAAAACTGTTTTTTTTTTTTTTACCAAACCATCCAATGGCACACATTGACACAGGCTCCCTTCATATTTGAACAAATCATGAAGAAATTCAATACCATGTAGTCTGTAGGCGAGAGCAAAAATACCCAATGTTAAGTATAGGAAAAAAATGCTTGTTTTCACTTTTTGACCCTCCGTGTCTCAAAACCATACAACATGCTGAAACAAAACTTTTCACATCGTGAGACTCCAGAGCCTGACAGCTCATACCACATTTTGTGCAAATTCATGAAAGGATGGCAAGTTATTAAGGTGCAAAAATGGGTTTAACATTGAAATGCTGGCTCAACCCTAACCATAGGAGCGCTATCGGGCCCCTAAGATATCTATCTATATATATATATATATATATATATATATATATATATATATCAAAATGTTTAAATGCATCAGTTAGGTTCACATTAAAAGCAACAAAAGTATGTCGATGAGGTGTTAAAGTTCGACCTAACACCCAAAGCACCCACAACCAACTGTGCCACTCACCATTTCCACTCCTACACATAGCAACAGGTGTTAGTGTACCTTAGAGTTGTCAGTTTGAATTCTTACCCCATTCCATGTGTATAAAATCTGAGAAATTTCAGTATAGGAGAATGGGGTAAGCATTAGGATCGATGACCGCAAGGCACACCCTGATGCCTGTTGCTGTGTGTAGGGTGGGGTGGGGTGGTATGGTTGATTATGGAGGAGGGTGGTGGGGGTATTAGGGTTGGAAACCCTAACATCTCATTTCCTACTTTTTGTCTCTTTAATATGAACCCTAACTGATGCATTAACAAACTTTTTTTTGCAATGAATTTCCTTACTTTTGAGAAAGTGTAATGTTACCCTTATGTGATGTGGGAGTGCAGAGCCCCTCCTATTAGTCTATAGTGTGTTCTCATGCATGCATATTGTAATTGTCCCTGATTTTCATGTGGGAGAGCAGGGCCTCTGGGTCTGTGCTCCGAGCTAACCATACATGTAGAGACCTTGTAATTAACCTTCATCTCTTTGTGGGAACACAGGAACCTCCATGCCCTGTGCTCCCATTACTGCATAATAGTGTCCATATGTGGGAGCACAGGTCCCTCTGGGCCCTGCGCTCCCATCTATCCATAAGTGTAGAGACAGAGTGCAGGGCTACAGACATTCCGAGTAACCCTTTGTGCTGCAAATGGCACAGTATCACAGTAACCACAGGGACATTGGAAAACATTCCACCACAGTTGTAATCAAGGCCTGCAAACATGCACACTTGCTTAGGTGTACTAAGCTGTGTTTAGCAAAATCCATATCTCAAAGCATGTTTGAGATATAGCCACCAAAAGTACTGTGACTACCACAATGTTATCCTATGGGAAATTTCAAAATTTCTAAACTTTGAATGTTATAACAATGGAACCATTGTAAATTGTATCACCAAATCAGCTAAAGGCACATTTGTGGGACAAGTATGTTCTACCCTGCAAACTTCAGCCCAAAAGTCCTAACTGTTTATTTGCAGTAAAGTGAAAAATTAGCAGAAGTTTTTAAAAGTAGTGCCACAAATTGTGACACTACTTTTGTGAAAGTGCTCTGTGGTGCAAGTAGATGCTTCAAATAGTTTTCAGGCTAAAACCATTTGCATTCTGAGACTTGATATTGCAGTTCTCAAATAAAGTTAGAATGGTATTTCACAAATATCCTTTGCAATGTGTGTTGTGTGCACTTTGAAAGTTTTTTGCGATAACATTTGAACTTTGCACATCAATATGGCAACACTCACTAATGCTCAAACAGTAATCATTAAATACCATTTGCACTTTGTACAGCATTCGTATTATGGTTAACAAAGTTCAGTTTTCTGAAAAGCATGGTGCCTTTACTACCTAAGAACGCTTGAACTGTATCCACTAAATACTGTTTGAATGGTTTATTTAACTGAGGGACAAACGTAATAATTAATCACAATTGTTAAACTGATGTTCTTAGGCTCTAACCACAATTTTGTACAAGTAGAAACATCAAAGCAACATACTATAGGCCATACAACTAAAGCTACATTACAGCACTGAAAACTGTTACTCACAACAGTGGCTGAGCTTGGAATAGAACCCACATCCTACTGAACACCGATGTGTAAAACACTATTGGACCTTCTTTTCCTGAGACACATGTGAATGATGACATAACTACTACATTCCACACTTAGTCTGACACCTATTTGCCCTGCAGTTTTGATGTATAATTATCGCATTCCTGAGCAGCCATTTTACCCCCATAAACACGCTAAGTTCGGATGGTTTTTACACAAAAAGTTTGAACCTTTTCTGCCTAATACTCTTCAATTGTAGTCTCAGAATACTGTTTGAATGGTTTCTCTAAGTGAGGAATGCATGGAATAATTACAGACAGAAACACAAATGTTTATGCCCCAAATGAAAACTTTTCATTACCTTAACTGAACACACAGACTTCCACCCATTGACACATGTCTGCACTACTTATTACATGCCTTAGTAATCACAGGAAAATGTTCTAAACTGACTGTAAAAACAAGACAGCAGACATCTTGGGCAGGTTTTCTTAGACATTGAACGCTCCAAAACCAATCAAACTTTTAATTACCATTCAAACGGTATTTCTGCACCTGCCTGTCCAGCAGCTATCACAAAAGTCATTAATATTTAAAATGTATTATATATTTTGTCCCCAAACCATCCAAAGGCACACCCTTGGCACACACCCCATCTTCCAAGAGAATTATAGAGGAATCTTCCATTCTGTGTGGTCTATTGATGACGGCAAAAACACCCTTGTTATCCTATGGGAAAAATGTCAGTTTTTGCATTCTAGGCTACTTTATATCTCACAAACCACAAATGCTGCCATCACAGAAATTTCCAGATCTTGAGACACTGACAAAATTATAGCACATTCCAAATTTTGACTATTTTATCGACAAATTCCAGTTATTAATGTGCAGAAAATGAGATTTAACATTGAAGTGGTGTACCAACCCTAACTATAGGGGTGCAACTGTGCCCCTATAGTATATCTTAAAAAACTTTGTTAATCCCCAGTTAGGGTCAAAGTGACAAAAGTTGGGAAATAGTAAGAGTTTCCTAACACCTCACCTTCCTAAACCAGGCTAGGTGTGCTCTTTGCTCTCAGGCCCAACGCTCATCCCATTCTCACAAAGTATACACATCTGATCTTATTTACTGATGGAATGGGGTGAGTGTTAGGCTTGAGAAGACCAAGGCACACTACACACCTGCTCTCCTGCCTAGTTTTGGAGGGGTAAGAAACCCCAATGCTTCATGTCCCAATTTTGTCATTTTGACCATAACTGAAGCATTAGCAAAGTTTTTACAACTTATTTTCTTACCTTTGAGAGATAGTATAACAGTATCCTTATTTTACTTTGTGAGCCTTGCCCCCAAAAAAAAAAAATACGTAATGGAAACATCAACACTAGTTGCTGGCAGAGAAGAAAGTGATGGTCATCAAATCTGCCTTTATCATACTAGACAAAATAAGCAGGGAAGTACAGTCCCCGCCACATACAATATATCAACCATGGGTGTTGCAGGCGGTTGGATTAAATGGGCAGATTTTGAAATCCTTTTGTCAGTGGCATTAAATCTAATGAATAACGGGCGCTTATAGCGGACGTTACTCCCCTGCTTTATCAGGCATTTTTGACAGTTTCACCTTTGAAAATCAACACTGACATCTGTCAAAAGCAACATTGACATCTGTCAGAATCTGCTGATTGATTCTAATGTATGTGACGTTGGCCATTTATTTAATTGATCAGCTAATTAGCTGATTGCCACTCATTTAGGGTCATAATATCAGACGACAGGTAGTTGTGTTGATAACGTCACACCCAGGGTGATTAGGCATGAGGCTGCAGGCCGAGTGTGACCAATCACCCCAGAAGTGACGTTATCCCAGCACAACACACACCCTGGAGTGCATTATTGCTATTATACAATGGCTTGTTTGTAAAATTTTTATAAAATAGATTGAAAATATGTTTAAAATGTGTTTTATTATTGATTTTTCCATTGAGTAGGAATACACAATGGAAAAGTAGTGCAGTTCTATTGTTTTATCATTAGGTGGTGGTGCTGCATTTGATTCTGACTTCAACGCCTCACACACACACACCACACACACACAGAGACACACTAAAGTAGTGCAGTTCTATTGTTTTATCATTAGGTGGTGGTGCTGCATTTGATTCTTGACTTCAACGCCCCTTCCACCCCCGCGCTACACCACACACACAGAGACACACCATTAGGACTGTGCACTTTCAGTTTTGTAGTTATATTGTGTCTCTGTTGTTTAACTCTGTTTCCTGCTTTTGTCCCTTGAAGTTGTAGATTGCCCACACACACAAATGGTCTCAGAATTGCAGCGCCCCCAGTTCTCATCCTCGCAAACGGCAATCGAGTAAGGGCGAAGCACAGTATGCTTCGGTAATGTACGCGGCGCTACCTTTGAGGTGAAGTGGGCAATGCTGTTGAAGGCAGTTTGATTTAAAGTTTGCAGTCGTCGAATGCTGTTGAAGGCAGTTTTCATTTTAAGTTTGCAGTCATCGTCACATTGAGCCCCGTATCCTGTTCATCTGTTTCTGGATGGTGAGTTTATAGTGAGAGAAAATTGCAGAAAAAGTGAGTGAATGGAATAATGAGCGTAGCACACAGACTCGTAGCATTGTAGGCAGACCACCGACTGGCAACAGTGAAGCCGATAGCACTGGCGGCTTCATGTGACATTGTTTTGTTTTTTGTTTGTTGAAGAGATCACGGAATAATTGTGTTAGGTTTGTGGGGCTTTATCTTATGCCATTTGTTAGGGTTTTGGTGAGTTTGTAAGCTTTTGAGAAGGTTGGATTAAAAAAATGATGAAGTACAGTACTGGCAAACTTCACTTCTGACATGCCAAGTGTGGGCAACTTGTAAATGGCCATCGGAGTGATTTTTTTTACATTTGATGTGGTTACAGGTAGTTGGGACTAGACCCATGATGTTGTACTGATAACATCATGGGTCCAGTCCCAGTCTGACCAATCAGAGTTCAGGAAATTTTGCCATTGTATAAGTTTATGCTGCAAAGTACAAGGAGTGCAACAGTCATTATGTCAAACGCAAGGTGATGACACTGGGAGAGAAAGTGGACCTCTTAAAAAATTGACGATCTGCCACAAATGAGCCAGCAGGATCTTTCATAACACCTCTCCATACCAAAGTCTACCATTGCTGATTTACTGCAGCTCAGGGAGCAGATTTTGGCAGACTGGCACACAGACTCGACATTAGCTTTTAAAAGTGAAACAGTCCTGTGGCAGAAGAAGGCTAAGGAGATATTCACCCTAGTGTACTGTAATATGGACAGAAGCAAAAAAAATAGAACTTTTGGTGATTGGAATGTCCACTGTTCCACGATGCTTCAGGGATGTGCACCATCTGCCTGTCATATACAAGTCTAATCGCACTGCTTGGAGGACAGGGGCTATCTTTACAGAATGGATCAGGAACTGGATTGGGCACTGAGGCACAGAAAGATTCTACTGTTGTTGGGCAACTTTTTCATTCCTCTGGCAGTCCCAGGTCTAAGAAACATCAAGCTCATATTCTGCCACCCAACATGACATGTATTATCCAACCACTGGACCAAGGAGTAATCTACTCATATTTTTTATTATTTATTATTTATTTAACAAATTGAAAGAGGTTTGAGCCAAGGGCTCTTTTACAGAGGTTCCACGTCAAGTCACAAGAGTAACAAATTACAATGGTTTCAATAAGTAGTACAAATGAGGAAAGTAATTATATAAACAAATGAACAATATGGCAAGATAAATATTGTGTCAAGTGCAGCCAGTGGCCTTGTCTGGAGAGAGGTGAAAGGGCTTACAAGAGAGAAAGTACAGGGGGTGAATTGGGGGTAGAAGGAAAAAGAGCAAGGAGGGAGATTTCACAAGGAAGCTTGAGCAGGAAAGACCCACAGGGTGGGGGTACAGGGAGAGAACAAGATGAGGAAACAGAGAGAGAGAGAGGGAAAGTGGGAGTGGAGGGGTAAGGAAGGGGGATGAGGTAGGATGAAAAGAGGGTAGGAATGGGAAAGGGATAAGGAGGAAGTGCTGTGAGTGGAGTAGTGCAGCAGCAGCATAGGGCTATACAGGGGCAGATGGTAAAAGAGGGAGGTCCCAGTGCATTTAGCTGTCAGCAGAGATTAGGTATAGCAGTCACAAGATACTCTGGAAACTAGGAATTGATGCAGCTTCCGCTTAAATGGTCCCAAGGTTGCAGTCATCGCAATCTCAGGAGGAAGGAATTAAATAAATTTGCAGCTCTAACTGCAATGGTTCATCATCAGAGCAAGGTTCAACAGTGAAGGACAGTAAACGTTTGGCTCACAGAACTTTGTGTCTCAGAGTGCCCCAGAAGGACTGAAAAGCTGAAGAGAACCTGGTGGTAGGAGGCCAAGATCTGCCTTCTTAGCCAGAAGGCAGGCTGATATTCAATCTGAGCCTGGAATTGAAGCCATTTTGCTTGTTCATAAAGGTCACAAGTGTGAGTAACGATAAGCACAAGCAACATTACATGTGCTGCATATGCAAAAGGTTCTGATGCACTCAACTCTAGCGAGGACATGATGGCTAGTCAATGTGTCAAGAAGATTTCCTCCTGGATACCATTCATTTATTAAAGCAGTCTTGGGATCTGGTCACTACCATGACAATTCAAAGGTGCTTTAAAAAGCAGGGTTCTGTAACCAAGAACTGCCTGAAGATAACACAGGGGAGCAAGACACTAAACCTCCTCCAGGACTGACTTCAAAGGAATTCTACAGAGCTGTCACCTTGGTGATGTAAATGTTGAGCTATCCTATGAAGGTGATGACATACAGGATGTTGTCTCTGCTCTACATCCAGTCAGGGGAAGATCAAGCGGAACCAGAGGATGATGTAGTTGGTGAAGAGGAAAAGCAGTGAACACAAAGACATTCACGAAGCACTGCTGACTTTACTTCATGCTATGTAGCAAAATAAGGATATTGTACTGGACTGGGAAGTGATGGCAGCAACCAATTGAATGTGGAGTGCCTACTGCAAAACGATGAGACCATTCACAGGAAGATCTTTGACTTCTACCAGTAGGCTGTACAGTATGTACATTACAGCACTATGCTAATTAATTTTGTGTTTCTTTGCCTCTTTGAAGTATTTTTAGTTTAAAGTTTTGAAGTCTTTTAAAACAGCTGTTTGGTTTATTTGGTTTCTTCTAGTTTACAAAGCACTTGTGTTAATTAAGTAAAACAAAGCACCATGTTTATTTGCTTAAACCACATTCGTGGCCAACTCTTTGCTTGCAACTAATGATTTTTTGATTCCCATGCTATATGCAAATTGATCGATATGCCAACCACTTGTATTGTGGGCAGAGTGGTAGAACACAGAAGCACTCACTATAAGTGGCATGCACTGTACTACCAAACTTCATCTCAGCCAATCAGCCAATCAGCCACTCCCAGAGATCCAAGTCAGCTTTTATACTAAAAAGCAGATTGTCAGCCCCAACACCACTAGGAGATCAGTGACATGACAGGCCCCATACAGTAATAAATAAATAAACAAATAAATAAAACATGTAAAGTATTGTAATCGGACAACACGATACAATGCTAACGCATTACCCCCTCCCAACACACACACACACAAACAGCAACAGCATACAACATGCTAGTCAGGCCCACAGTCACACCAGTAAGTCATTACTTCCAATAGCTTTCTATAAAGTCTGAACCATTCATTTCTTAACCTGAAACAAAATAGCCACCCACAATAAAATGAGGCAAGAGGGCATAAGTCACCAATATACTCCCTCCCCACAGCAGCATAACACACACTAGTTCACTCTGCAGCATCCCCAGGCCCATATTAAAGAGGGCATAGAACAACAACAAAAATGTAATACCCCTCAAGGCCCCCACCACAGCTCACAGCAACAAAGTAAGTGTAGCATTAATTTTCCAAGAGGATAGGTAAACGACCAGATGGCAAGAATTTTTGAAAAGTAGCTGAGCAAACTGGAATAAGTGCAATTCAGTATTATATCAGACTGCTGTAGTACTGTACTACATATATTCTGATGTCTGTTTTCTGTTTATTTTGAAAGCCAATAAAATGATAAGTTAAAACAATGCTGATACGGGCAAAGTTTGGGACTTCCAAGATATACAGTGTGCACATAGACAAGCAATGTATTTTGTAATGCAAACAGGCTTAAAAATATTCAGTTAATTCAGAAATATTCACCTTGGCAACCTTCAGAACTCCAAATGCACACTCAGCCACCTTATACACTCTGTATGAGTTTACAACATACTTATTAAATGACCATTACCTCGAGCTGAAAAAGGCATAGACAAGGCATCCTTCCTTTCCAATACTGTGTCACTTGAACAGAACCTGTACATACATTGTTAGCCATGTAGCCCCAAATATTTTTTTTTAAATGTTGTCTTGCAAAGATATTTCTTTACATAGACTTATTTTTTATTTTAACCAGCAGCCAGGAGACTGTAAGGTCCAATTATGGTACAGCTGTGCAAACATTTCCAAGATCATCTGGGAAATCCGAATAAGTATGGCTTAAAATGTTATAAATTATTATCTTTAATTCCCAACACTAACAACCCCCGAATAAATGACACTGACATGCAGCTTACCTTAGCCTCCAGTGTACATACAATCAGGATCCGTGGAGAGGTTCTGGGCCCTGAGGAAAGTTCAGACTCTATGGACCCTATTTAGCTGCATACAGTAGCATGTTTGGCAGTCTAGGCCCATCTTTGGCGATGAGCCCCAGGAATTATCTGTAGCTCTTAGACCCTCTCAAGGGTCATGCATACAATTTCTAAAGCAAAGGGGCACCATACCCTGTGTGACAGATTAGATGCTGCAATATATGACCAAACTAAATGACAAAGAGTAGGCAGCTGGGGATCACTATGCTCTGCTCTACTGTACAGTGACTTGACCCAACCCTTTAAGGCATTTCTTATCAGCATCTACGTTTAAACTCAGCACCATGCCCCCAATTTTCCACCTTTACACAAATGTGTATGTCTAATTTGGTCATTTTAAATTAGTCTGCTATACTTGCAAACACGTGTTTAGAACTTTTAGTGACCGGTGGTTATCCATCTGACCTGAGTAGACATTTTATTTTACTAGGAAACAATAGCAAAAATCAAAAACAATGCTTCAAAATTCAGATAACTTTAGACAACTAAATTTGGTGTATAAGCCTAAAACCCTTTCTGAAAAATATTCCCTATGCATTATTTCCAAAAGTGCAACAGATACAAATGTAACATGGGTGTTAGAAAGTTGAAAACAGTCTTCTTAATCTGAATTTCTTCTTCAATATAAAGATTACCAAATGCTTCCTTCCTATTCAAGAGAGTTAGAGTCAAATGTAATTATAACCCATGTGTTATGATGAGGCAGGTCAAGCTGTACAGGAATAAAGCCAGCAGTATGCATTATTGACCATGAAAACCATGTATGCACTAGATAAAATATGGTTCATTTCATTTTGCTGGAAAGGAGCACAGTTAATGCACTCAAATGAACTTGGATTAACATTGAAAAGCAGCAAAAAAAATGTAAGGGTTTTAACTCAATTATAGGAAAGGCTTTGGTTTTCAGAAGGAAATTTACAAGTGCAGCATATGCTATTTTGGGTCTTGCTAAAAGTAACAGCTTGGTCTCTTTTATTGTCTCTTAGTTTAGACAAGGTAGAGAAGAGACATCAGCCCATAAAGTGAACATTACCCAACAAAACCTTTGGGGTGCAAACAATAAAAAATAATTACTGTTACTTTACTGTTTGCACTCTGCAGCTAAAGCAAACTCTTCAAATTTCTTGCAAGAGAGCAGATTCAGGGATGACATGGTTTAAAAAATCTTACTTAATTAGCAGAGTCGACAGGCAGGCAGCCCCAAACCCAGTTGATTGCTCCTCAGGCCCTGCTCCTCAGTGGCACAGTGCCCACTCGCAGACTCCAGATGGGGCAGACAGTGCATGGTTTTTGAGAGATTCACACAGCTGATGTTGGGTACTGCTGAGCTGAGTGGAAGCAAAGCCAGGAATTGGTGGGTGGGGAGTTCATGGCATGACCACGGACCTGCAGCACCTCAAGAAAGAAGAATCACTGGCAGACAAACAGCAAAATGAATGATGATCAGTCCCCTGCCTAGGGTGATGGCAGCAGCTGGGCGGCATGGGAAGTGAGTTGAAGGGAGGACAGATGGCTTAGCACTCACAACAGCAGGCACTAAGTTTGCTTACAACAGGGCAGGCTTAGGGGCTAGCTAATAGCACCAGCACCATAAATTATACTGCCTGCTGGGCTGGCCAGCTCCTCTGCCACCTCTCTCACTACTACTCTACTTCTCTTCAGTTTTTTCTTTTGTTCTCTCCAGCACCAGCTTGAGTCTGGCAGTGTGTGTTGGTGGTGTGTGGGTCATCGAGTCTCTCAGGGCAGTGGTCAATTCTGCAGCATTCAGTAGTCTCTCCTCTCCACTGGAGTCTCACTCTCTCCTGTAGGCAGCTCCAGTTTGAAGGGTGTGTTGTAAGTGTCACCTAGGCCCCTGATCTTATGGGGCAAGTATGGACCTGAGTGAGGGCATTGAATTATTTCCTCAGACACTAAGCAGTCGCCCTTTGAACTGGTTGCTCACATTGTGATGCTGGGGTCAGGGTGTTTCTCACAAGATGATTGGTGGATGCTTTTACGCTCTCTCTCGAAATCTCCATCTCATTGCTTGCAGGCATGGAGCTCTGGTGTGGCGTAAAACTTAAAGAGACAAAGACAAAAGAAAAATGCTGACATTCCAGCCCTGTGCATGTTTATGGTACAGGTGCTTCAGGAGCCCACAAGTCCAGCACATCATAGAAAATCCATGACACTTGAAAGAGTTGCTCACAACACAAACTGCAGCCAACAGCAGGAGTTCGGCTGCAGCTGCAGACTTAATAAAATCTGTTGTTCTCATACAGAGAATATGGGTGAGGCTCCTCTCACTAGCTGGGCACCCAGAATGTCGGTACCGGAAAAAGTATTTCTGGCCCTAATTGAGAAATAAACACCAGAATCTAGCTAAACAGATCCCATTTAGCTAGAGTCTGGTGTTTGATTTGAAAAATGACAAAGTTTGTATATATTTTCCAGACTTTTTAGTTTCTGGAATAAAAAAACAACAAGATGGCAGCACATGAAAAGGATTTTTCCTCACAAAATAGGAAAGGATCTCACAAGACTAAATCCTTTTTCATGCAATCATTTGTCGAACTTTACACATGAATTCTGAGAAATGAACTTCCCATAAGATATAATAGGAACTTAATAACTTAATAACTTTGCAACAGTTCAACATTTTTCACCAAACTAAAAGTGTCAGTTCTGTTACCCAAGTTTCTTCTACCATAAAAATCAAAACAAAATTCCACACCATCTTGGCATAAGATGATGAGGAATGCACCCATCGAACTGGAATGTAACAAAACTTACCACATCATTAGACCTACCCCACAGGGCAGTGCATATCACATTTTATGCAAATCCATTGATCAGTTGCAAAGTTATTAAAGTTCAGAATTTGAGGTTTAACATTAAACTGGCTACTCAACCCTAACTATAGGCATGACTAATATATATATATATATACACACACACAACACACACACACAGTGGCATCCCCAGGATGAAACCCACTTTTAAAGCACTCTACAATATGCTAGCAGACCTACTTAATAAAGCAAATGTAATTTCAATGGTAATCAGTCCTTTTGTCATGCAGGAAATGGTGGCATTCACTTCATCCTGGCAGTGTCACATTTTCCTGCATGAAAAGAGACTAGTAACATTGAAATTACGTGCTATTTAATAGGTCTGCTAGCATTCAGCAGAGTGTTGCAAAATGCTGCAGAATTGGTTTCATCCTGGGGGACGCTTACGATATATAGATATAGATATATATTTATCAAGAATGAAACTATGACAGCCTCATGCCTAAGCACAAGTTTTTAAACCCAACTCCTCACAAGAGTGCTGGAAACAAGAAAATATATTATCTTTTGATTGTTATGAATTGATTTGCCAACTAAAATAAAGATGGTGAGATTGCATTTTTGTTTCCAGCCTTTACATTTCTGATGAGGAGTGGGTGCACAAGCTTTGTGTGGTCCTTCTTTGAAGTTAACTGCCTTGAAGAAAACATTGCTCCAGTTTCCTAATGCACATCCTCTCCATGATATGCCTCCTCCCATAGCTCTGCATATCGTATCCTTCCCAACTGCCAATCTGTACATCCTTCCACCCTCCTGGCCCCACGGACTCTGAAACTAGGGCCAAGAAGCAATCAAAGCTGCAGTAAGTCGTTTTCTTTTCAGCAGCAGCCAGCAAGCTACTTAAATCCCTCATCAGCTCATCTTTTCCCAACAAAGTCTGCAAGTGGGGAGCACACTATAACAGTCAGCCCTAGCTTCAGTGACCACCTCCTATTTCTATTGTAGTGCACACCATCAACCCTCACAAATCACTGGAACGGGCTGGAGGACACTGCAGCAGCAAAGGAGCTTATCTTAGCTCCTGCCAGAGTGCTGCATGTTGCTGCCTTCCCTGAGCTGGAGTAATTAAATGGACACCTCTCTGGCCAGAGTGCTGAAGATGTTGCCTTCCACAAGAAAGGTAGGGTGAGCTGGAAGTCTTGAGGGCCTTCTCCTGCTGGGTTCTCAAACTCCCCCTTGAGTCAGAAAACAGGCCTCCCACCAGGCCTTGCCCGTCACATTCCCCAGCACTTGCAGTTGCATCTCCAACTCCACCACACCTCTTCCATGATACCTTACTCTATATGGCATCTTATTCCTGCTCACTAGCTGGAAGACAAAATTCCCAGACAACCTGCCCCTGTATGTAATAGCTTCTGTTCTCACAGATCCACACTGTGTAAACTAACTTGAATTAAACTCTTGGCACACACTTTATTTTTAGAAAAATCCCCGCTTTTCTGGGTTCATGGGGGAGGACCTTGTCATGGCAGCCCTGTTTCTAACTAATGCTCTCTCCATTAGAATATTTCCTGCCTAACCCTCCTCCTTTTTACCCCACGTTACTTGTCACATAACCTATTTTTCCCACTGGTACACCATTGGCACTGTCCGAGGAAGTATCACAAGGCTGGGGAGGGCCATTATTTTTGATCCATTCTCTGCTCTCAGTGCACCCAGTTGGCAGCACCCAATCCTTGAGTGTGTTGCTGTGCATGCGGGTGCAGGTGCTGGCTGCAGGATTCCCCTTATTTACTGCCCTTCTCGAGGCGGAGGGAAATTCTTGCAGAAGGTAGCAAGATTTTGTCGCTGACCAGGTGTTGGAGTCACCCAGGTGTCTGATCTTGGCAGACTTCAATGCCTGGGTTGATGAGGAATCCTTGTGTTTCAGGTATGACCTCCTCCAGTTGCTGCAATCTCTGGACCTGTCACAAGTGATTGCTGCTGCTACCATCAACATAGCCACACACTCAATCTGGTATTCCAGCTGGGTATTCAGATTGAGAACCACAAGATTGATCAGGTCATTTGGTCTGATCACTGCACTGTGGAGTTCAGCTTTGGGGCCCCCAAAGTCCCTTCCTGTGGAGATGGTCAGCTATTGTCCTTTAGGGGTGTTGACCCAGAGGCCTATTGGTGTTAGCTGTTCAATCTAGGGTTGATGCAGCATGTATGATTGGCACTGAGAGGCAGTGGCCACCTATAATAGGTGGTGGCAGAGGTTCTAGATGCCATTGCACCAGTCCATATACAACCCAGATCCTTCACTTGAGATCCCTTGGTTTGATGGGGATCTCAAGGTGATGAAGATCAGGGTCAGAAGTTAGAGCATTGCTGGCAGAAGACTCAGCTGGATGCTGACAGGTGGCCCTGTGTTCTCACTATGTTAAGTACCAGGGCAATTTCCCATAAGGAGGCAGAATTTCTGCCCAGGGAAATTGCTGTGGAAAAACAAACCATCTCAGCTGTTTCAGACCATGGACGGGCTTTTACACCCTGCCTGTCTCCAGCCAAAAAAGCTTTTCAACCACTTTATGTGAAGAATTTGCTCTGTTCTTTTCTGACAAAGTGTCAACCATTTGGTGGGATTCCGCCAGGGAGGCTTTACCCCACAGTGATCAAGTTGGGAGTCTCAGAGGCACTTAGTCTGCCTGGGAGGAGTTTAGGCCAGTGGATGTGTCTGAAGTGACTAAGGTGATCTTGGAGCTGAAGCAAACCTTTTGTGAGCTGGACCCAGCACCGTACACATTTCTTAATGGGATGTGCTGATGCTGTTGGCCCTAGCTCACCTGGATTGCCAGGTGCTCAATGGCAGAGGGGTCTCCCAGTTGCTTTGAAAGAAGCACTGGTGATGCCCCCACCTAAAGAAGTCTCCTCAACCCAGACATCCTGGCGAATGTACTGTCTATCTCCAACCTGCCATTTTTGAGCAAGGTTGTTGAGAAATGGTGGCCCATCAGCTTGAGGATAACCTGCTGTCTTTAGATATCTATGAGTCTTTCTAGTTGGGTTTTCGGACCAGACATAGCATGAAAACTGCTTTAGCAAAGTGCCTAATGATCTGCTCAAGGCTAGAGATAGAGACAGGTTAAGTTCTGTGCTCCTCAATCTCTCCTCAGCTTTGACACCATGGATCACATCATGCTTCTGATAATCTCTGTGAGGTTTGTGGACTCTGAGCATGGTCATCAAATGGTTTGAGTTCTATCTCTCGGACAGAGTGCAGCCAGTGGTGACGGGAATTTATCCTCCTCCAATGCCCCTGTCATGTGAGTACTTGAGCTCAATCTTGTCGCTGATGCTGCTTACAGTGTACATGCTGCCCTGGTGAGATCATTCGACAATACATTGTGAAGTTTCACTGCCATGCAGATGATACCCAACTGTATTTGTCTTTGCAACTGGAACATCGGGAGTGGTTGACATGTTTAACAGCTGTCTAGCTAACATCAATGACTGGATGGCTAGCAGCTGACTGAGACTCAACCCAGCTAAGACTGAGGTGCTGGTGATCTAACCTAGTCATGGGTGTGATGGGTTGCCACGGGGTCCAACTGGACTTGTTCTGGGTCTGCTCCCTTGGTGGCTTCTCTGAGAGTGCGAAATCTGGGCATGATGCTTTATTGCAGATTAACCTTTGAAGATCAGATGTCAACGGTAGTGAGAGTGAGTTTTACCACTTGTAGAACACTGCCCAGATTAAGCCACTCATTCCACCTGAGGACCTGCCGACTCTAGTGCATGCCTTTGTAACTTCTGACTTGACTACTGCAATGCTCTTTACTTTGGGGTCATGGGAGGGACCCTCCACAGGCTGAAGCTAGAGCAGAATGCAGTGGCCCAGTTGTTGATTTGGCCTCACAGTCCAGTCATGTGACTCAGTCCTGTGTGTCTGCATTGGCTACCTGTCGGGTGGAGAATCCTTTTTCAAGGTGGGTCTTCTCACCTGTAAGACCCTATATGGGCTGGGTCCTGGTTACCTATCTGAGCTCCTGACACCCTTGTCCTCTGCTCACTCCCTCCATTCCTCCTCAAGGGACCTCCTTGATGCTCCCAGGGTTTGGCTCAAGACCTCGGGAGATCATGCTTTAATTTCTCTGGGACAGCCCTGTGGAACTTGCTTCCACCTGCAGTCAGAGGCTCCCTCTATTGAGGTGTTTAAGTGGATGCTAAAGGCCCACCTCTTCATCCTGGCCTTTGGCTGATGATGCCATCTTTATCTTTGGCCAGTCCCCTGAAGATTGACTTCTGGAAACTTTTATCTTGCTGAATTTTAATTTTGTGATGGTTTCTATGAGGTTTTATTATGTTTTAATTCACTGCTGTATGTCCTTATTTATTTCGGCACCCAGAGCCTCTAGGATTGGGTGCCTTATAAATAAAGTTGCCTTGCCTTTATATAAACAGAAAACAAACACATGAAAGCAAGCACTCAAACCAAAAGTTTAAATGCCACACATAAGCGGTTTGTAAGCAAGGAACCCACTGCACTACTACCCCATATATAAACACCCTGCCATTCCCATGGCTGGTGTTGTCCTTATCATTCCTGGCACAGGGCACCTAAACAGGTCCAGCATATGCCCACCTGACTCCATGCAACTGACTTCTTGGAAGCTGTGCCATTCTCCACCTCTAACCTTCAGGTCGACTAGCTCATGGCAAAGCCCTGCCATGTCCCAGTGCCATAATATCATTTGTGGGGGCTTGCACACTTGCACTGGAAAATCTCCACTTTAGTGTGAATATTCATCTCCTCCAATGCATTATGCCAGCAGTGACCATGAAAGGTCAAGTGATCTTTCAGAGGCCACATAGCATCTGCTACACTGAGAATGAACTAAGCTTGCAAATTCAGCAAACCATTCAATTGGTGAACCACCCAGTCTGAGGAACACTTGAACCACTGTATATAATTTTTTTTTTATCACTTTCATTGTTTTGACTGCTGCACAATCTATATATTCTGTTGGGCAGCGCTATTATAGTTCTCAAGGGAGTTGGTGGCAAAGTATGGGAACAAGAGCAGCATTCAGGAGATACAAGGAGATGCAAAGGGAAGAGGATAGAGATCTGTACTGGTAAAAGCAGAGGAGGTGAGGAAAGCAGTAGCGGTTCTAAGGCAGAAATGGAGGAAAGAATAAGTAGAGGGGTAACAAAGGGAGACAGACCTTTTATGTATATAAATATAAAAATAAAGACCACGGTGAATTGTGAGGCTAGGGGAGCTAAGGAGAATGTGTACAGAATGATCAGGATAAAGCAGATATCCTGAACAAATACTGCTATTGTGTCTCAATGGTGAAAGGGATGGGGATGGAATGCATATAGCGTACAGAATCAGGGGAGATAGGGAGGGAACTAGACAGTAGTCCATTCATAGAGAATGGATTGCCAAATGGACTTACTAATCAGAAAGTGGACAAGGTGAGTGGGCCAGATGGGGTACACCCAAGGGTTTTGAAGGAGCTCAAAGAGGTACTGGCTGCACCACTGGCAGGCCCATTCAATAACTTACTTGATTTAGGAATGGTCTCAGAGCACTGAAGAAGACCAGATATAGTCCTGTTCCATAAGAGCAGCAGTGGGGATGAAACTGGCAGCTACAGGCTGGTAAGTCTGAAATAAGTAGAGGAAATTAATTGAGTCACTTCTAAAGGAAAGACTTGTAGAATATCTTGTCTCCAGCAGGTAACAGGACACTAGGCAACACAGGTTCAGCACTGAAGATACGAGGTGAAAAGAGAGGAAGTTTTTGTGGCTTCAGTCCCTTCACTATGCTTAATGGAGTATATAGACTAGTGATGTCTATTGTTAGCCAGTGGAAGTCCTGTTCCCAAGTAAGTGCTTCTATTTTCTTCAACACATGCATAGTGTCCCTCACATAGGATGGTAAATCTGTAACAAATTGATTCAAGAAAGTGTATGTGTTAGTGAATTTATAAGTGAAATAATTGGTCTCATAGGTGGGTGAACTCTTTTCTATGCCTATGGGGAGCTGCTATTTTACTTGTGTTTGCAGTTGTACTGCATAGTCATGCACGCAGTGAACACAATTAAGTTTGAATACTATTTTAAAATTTGTACTGTGGCTTTAAAATTATATGTACTTAGGACAGGGATCTGGAGCTGACATGCCCCTGAATGAAGGACGTTTTGTCTGGCTAAAGCATTGGGACCTTCCTAATCTTCTGGTCTGTTACAATCTTGCTGCTTTGAATAAAAATACTTAAATTTTGCATTGAAATTACCTAGCTTCATGATCCTTTGAGTGCAGGAATTATGCACTTTGACACTAGTATCAGAGCTGGCTTCCTTTCCTGACACCTTCAGTATATACTGAGTCGCTGCATCCACGTTGTTTTTGTGACACAGGTTCATTGGAGAATCATGTCAGACCAATCTGGTAGATTTCCTTGACTGGATGTCAGAGAAATAGATTGAGGGCAGTGGGCGTAGCCAACTTAGACTTCAACAAGGCCTTTGACACCATGCCACATACTGTGAGGAAGCCTATAAAAAGCTGGACAACTTGAGGGTGGGAAGTAAAGTGGCACACTGGGTAGATAACTGGTTGATGGATAGGCAGCAGAGGGTGGTAGTAAATGGCACTCTCCCAAGGGAAGGATGATTGACCAGTGGGAATCTTCAGGGATCAGTACTGTGCCAAATTCTCCTTAATGCATTAATAAATGGCATTGCAGAGGAACAGGAAGGTAGAGTGCAGATGACACCAAGATCTCCAAAGGGTAATCACTCTGGAGGGATGGAGAGATTGAATACAGACCTGAAAAGTTAAAGGAATGGTCAAAGAGTATGGCAGCTAGGCTTCAATGCAAATAAAAGTGCAAAATCATGTACTTTGGGTGCAGGAACCCAGAGGCAGGGTATAGAATGTGGGAGTGTATTGGTGGTTCCCAAACCAGAAAGATAGTCCATGACTGGATGAGGGAGGTGGCGACTATAGCAACAGGATGTTGCTACATATATATACATGGGGTGGGGGAGTGAGCACACTGCATGTGGGGTGGGACAGGATGGAGGGATTGTTGGGGTGGCACTGCAGTGAGCTGCAAGCCCCTCCTGTGGCATGGTGGGTGGGTTCAGGGCTAGGGCATGTGTGATGCTGGTTCCAGGTCAGGCGCAGGTGCCTTTTGTTGCACCCTGCCGAAATGTTTTTACTGGATTTGCTCCCCGACATGCACCCCTGGAGTTGAGAATCCTTAAGTAAGGGATGTGAGGCACGCCCCACATTGAAATGTAAAATGTAAGTCCCTGGAGCCCGTATGCTGTGCACTGGGAGTCAGAGTGCCTAAATTGATTTTGACACTATGGCCGCCAATATCACTAATCGCCTTTAAGCTTTCACCATTATCACATAAATCCACAAGAAAGGACCTTGGCATGATCATAATGGATGACCTCAAGTGGCATAGCAGTGCAACAAAGCAGTATGGAAAACCAGTGAGATGTTGGGGTGTATAGGGAGGAGTATCACCAACAGAAGAATGGAGAGTGATTTTGCCACTTTACCAGTCATTGGTTAAACCACTCAAACTTGAAAAATGGTATGTGTGTCAATGGAAAAACTCTGTGTGTGCTACAAATGAGGGGCTGACCCTTGTTGTGATGGCAAACAGACAGCACTCAGAAAACAGAAAACATAATCCAGAACTCTATCACGTTGAAGAAAAAAGTATTTACTCCCATGAAAGATGCTTACAAACACTTACATTGATAGACAGGTACTGTCCCCAACACTTTAGGTGATGTCACAGAGATCATGCATGGACTTTATTAACAACACTAGTCAAAGCCTTCAGTTCACACATCAGTGTAACAAGGAATCCATAATATACTTGGACAGAGAATTACAATCCATTGAGGGACTAAATGTTAACAGTTTAGGATATAGGAAACCAACAACTGCCAACACTATATTGTATGCTAGGAGTGCCCACCCCAGAAACTTAAAGACTCCATACCTCTATGTTAATTCATAAGAGTGAAAATGAATTGTTCTAATGATAATGATTTCTTATTGCAAGCAGTGATAGTGTCTGATAGATTCAAAGAAAGGCGTTACGATGAAGAAGTGCTCACTAGTGCCATTGAGAAAGTTGAAAACAGATAGGAACACTTTGCTTACACCAAAAACAGGAACTTAGAGAACTCAGGACTTATTAACTTTTCCACTAAGTACAATGATAAGACCCGACACATTGGGAATATAAATCACCAGTATTGGCATGTTTTACATATGAATCAGATATTTAAGAAAAAAATAGAGATAAACTTAGAGTCACTTTCAATAAGGCCAAGAATTTGGGGGCATTTTACTGCAAGCCATTTTAAATCATCAAATGGTAGAACCCACACAACTGGCTACCACCAAAACCACTGTTTTTTTTTATTAGTGTTGCTGTAACATCTGCAGATCTGCCTCTGAAGGAAAACATACAAACACCCTCATGTTAACAGAAGGGTGGTTATTACAAACTTTATTATTTTGTGTGTGTTACTACCTTTGTAGTGTATATTGCTTGGTGCACCTGCATGCAACATTATGTTGCCAGAACAATAAGATCCCTCAAAAGTCACATCCAAGAGCATGTTAGGGCCATGGTTAAAAAAGTGACAGAAGTGCTTTGAGTACTCACTTTGTGCTTCTTCATAATGCAGACCCTACATTAGAATCAGTGGGACCTTTAGAAGAGGAGCCGGACAAAGTGAGCAGATTACTTCAAAAATAAACTAGATGGATAGTTATTTTAGAGACAGTACATCCTATAGGTCTTAATGAAGGTGAAGACTATTCCCCATACATTAAATCCCTGTGATTGCATATAAGTTCACATTTAACTGTTGGGGCTGCTGTAGTCTTGATTGTCTAACATCCTCACATAACATATAATTATATGGAATAATCAGAAGAAAAAAAAGCAGTGAATGAGGTCAAAACAAATGTTTCCATTATTGCATGGTGACCTGGTCACTTGTGTCTTAAAATCCTTTTTATCTGGTTTTCACCTTATGTACCACATCAGTTTATTGGTTTAACCAGTGTTATATGTATTTTTTCTTTTCAGGTGTCCATCCTCCATAAACCAATACCTCAACAGTTCCCATCACCTCTTATTAGAGGAACTTAGGGACACTCTTACAGTTAAAGGGTAGGGTTCCCAGTGGAGAATACTATGAATGTAATATATCTCCTTGTCCTTTACTTAGTTCAAACCCAGAGTCTCAAATTGGACTACTATTTTTGTTTTGTTCGACCTTACACATTCACCTCTGGGATAAGAACTGATATCTGGTCCCCTACTTCCCAAACACCACCTCCCTTCCCCTCCCCCCATCATTGAATATGATGAAGAAATCCTTTATTGAAAAATGATTTCTAAGTGGGGCAATATATACACATTTGATTAAATGAATTAAAATCTTTATTTTCCTTTGTTTAAATAGTTTGACTTTTCACTTTGAAAAACAATTATGTTTAAATGTGGTGTTTCATTCTAACTGTATACTTTAAAATGGGTGATGGTAACACAGACACTCCCTTGATGAAGGTCCAATTGTGGGCCTGAAGCACTGGGAACAGTACCTGTCTATTTATGTAAGTGTTTGTAAGCATCTGACACTGGCATACCTACTTTTTGCTTCAACCTGCTGCAGTTATGGAATATCTGTTTTCTGGAGTGCCTGAACCTGTCTATTGGTGAAACAACACCGGAGTACTGTATCCAGTTCTAGAGACTGCACCTTTGAAAGGACATAGACATGGTAGAGGCTTTCAAAGAAGGGTAATAAACATGGTGCAGGGCTGCACAAATGTCCTATGATGAGAGACTGAAGGATCGGAACATGTACACCCTGGAAGAAAAGGGGGGAACATGATAGAGACCTTTAAATACCTCACAGCAGTAAACAGGGTGTAGTACAAGAGCATTTCCAGAACTGAAGATGAACAATAACTATTGGGCATGATGAAGCTGGGGGGGCATTTAGGGGATGTGAGAGTATTTATTCACTCAATGGTGGTAGTTACATGGAACAATCTTCCAGTGGGTGTGTTGGAGTAAAAACTGTGTCAGGTTTCAAACATACATGGGATATATAAAAGGAAAACTGGTATCAAAGCAGTGGTGGGAAGGTGAACAGAGACTACATAGGGTCTGCAGTGGCAGAATGGGTAGGGGAAAAGAGAGGTATACTAGGTGAGCCAAGCAGTCCTTATCTGCCAACAAATTCTATGTTTCTAGATTCCCCTGGTGTACATGCACCAAGCAAGCTGCTACACTTGTGCTAATCAAGACTCTGTGTCCCCAGATTCTACCCCCATTTATGTCATCACCATACTTGCAACATGGTCTAAAGCTCACTGGAAAACTAACCTCTGTTTTAAAACTGGAAACTGACTTCTCCCATTGATTTTTTGAGATGCCTTGCAATCACCCAACAGGCTTGATGCCATGCCCAACATGACTTGTCATGGATGTACAATCGTGACAGCTCACATATGGCTGCCCTCGCCATGTACCACTCAAGCCCCAGCCACAGAATCCAACTGCAATGATGGTTCCTGCTCGCAAGCAGCCCACACATGCTTCCTACTGTAAAATCCTTGCATCCCCAGCTACCACTATGTTCCCTGCTTGTTGTCATTCCCATAAGACACTTCATGGCCTGAAGACAACCTGTTCCTGCTAGAACTAATTTGCTTCTCCTCACGCTCACCCAGGGGTCCAAGACTGTCAGTGGTAGGATCATGGTACCCTTCAAAGGCTTTTGAAACTTTTTTATTTCATCCACAAGGTGCTTCCTCATTTGCTCTTTTCCTACAGTGTTACCCAGACAAATCACTGGCACCTTCACCATCCCTCAGAGCCCTTACTAGCTCTCTGCTAACCATGCTAACTGAAGCCCTAAAGTTCTGAAACTCAGCCCTGCTTTTTATATTCTCACCTTGATATTCCAGACTAGTGATAACAGCTCATCCCTCACAGTTTATTTATTTTTTAATTTTAAGTTTTTATTGTTTAGCAAAACACAGACAACACACAGGTCACCGACTGATCAATGAACAAACACATATAATACAACATAGACAGAATTATAATCAACAATACTTGAGATAGTCTAACAGTCCCTATTGTTGCATAGACCTAACAAAAAGCATCAACAGCTTCTTGGTCAGTTCTTAAGATAGTCCATAAAAGCACCATCGGCGGGTGATGAGTAGTGCCATGATTATGCCAGATGTCCTAAATTAGCACTGTCCATCTGAAGAGTCCAAAAAACACAAGTCTTCCCCTTAAGATTAATAATACTGCAATATCTACAATAAAGTGTTATTTCCCCATTGCAGCAGCAGCTTACTCTTATCAGGTGTAACAGTTGAGTTCTGCTGGCGAGATCTAGTTCATGGTCTATATACTGTACAACAATGAAAACTGAAGCGAATAATGCATTAGAAATATAAGCACCAATGAGAATAAGAATAATACCAGTTAATAAAGAGGTTGCTGAGTAACAAAGCTATAATACTAAACAAAAAAGGTGAGGAACTAGTGCGATTGCGGGGTCATGAGTCAACCAACCCTGTAAAATGGGAGGCTTCCCCACAGCCTCAGTCCTCCCAACTGCCCCATGTAAATCCTAATTAAGTCCCTTTGCCCTGAAGGTCGACCCTACCCTCTCTCTATTGGACAAAATCAGGGTTGTGCTGTGGTTGTTAGAGCACCCACTTCGCAATTTTATGTCAAAGGCCTGCTCTCTATTCTGAAGCCTAGTAGAAAGACATTCCAAAGCATAAACTTCTCTACCAGGCTCCTCCATGCCCCACTTTGTTGGCACCTTCTTTGTGCGCCACAAACATGTTATAGCTTTTTTGCCACAAGGATAAACAAAGTGACCTGCCAATACGTGATCTTATTTACTCAGACCTCTTCTGGAAGTGTAGCTGTCAGAATATAAGTTGGCGTTAACAGGTCTGGGCATGCATATATGGTTATTAACTCCTGTAGGACTTCTTTCAATATAAGTCTAAAGGTCACAATCCCACAAAATATGAAATTGGTCTGCTTCCATGTACCCATACTCACTCCAACATCTTCCAAGAGATGGATCAGAAAATTTAGCTACAATAAGCGGGGGTATGAAAAAAGCATACATGCAACATCCATGAATATTCTTGCCAAGATGGGGAAGTAGATTCTTTAAAAACTGAGAGGGTGGAGACCACCTAATTGTTAACTAGGATATCTACTTGGAGTTCCTTAGCACATTTAATCCTAATGGGTTTGGTCAGGTCAACTGTTAGGTCTCTTAGGGCCCCATATAAAGAACTGATAAAATGTTCACTAGGCATACCACTAGTGCATGACTTAGTTAATGAGACTAATAGTGGGGCTTCACTGCAATATGAAGGATCCTCTTTATGTTGCCTTAAATTTGACTTAAGCTGGAGATACCCATAGAAGCACTTCTGTGGAAGTTGGTAAGTAGACTGTAAGGATACGAAGGGAGTATGCCTGCAGGGATTACAACCTGAGAAACATATTTTAACCCCTTTGCGCCCAACTATAAAAATGCCTTATCAAATGTATTCAGAGGTAAAGAAGCACACGCCTACAAAAGCCCTAAGATTTAGCATCGTGGAAGGAGTAAGGTGTGTGCTCAGAACTGAAGTCCAACACCTGACCGATTACCTAGTATAAAGAGAGACTTAAGGAGAGGGTGTATTTTGGGGGATGGCCAAACAGGTAACAATGCGGTCAAATGAATCACTCCAACCAAGTTCAAACTGTTTCTAGTAGGCATAATAAAGGGATTAACCAACAAAATAATAAAATGTGATGTCACTGCATATAGTCAGCAATAAGGCAAATTCAACCCTCCCATCTGCCTAGGGAGCTACAGCAGAAAGTATCTCACCCTTAGTCATCACTTACTCCAAATAAAGTGGGAGATTAACCTGTCCAAGTCCTGAAAATATATTTTCTGGTAGCATGTGGAAGGTCTGTAAATAAATTGCAAGGAAGTATATTCTATTGCACCGCCTCCACCGTATCAAAAATGTAATGGAATCTGAGAGCACATAGTCAGGTCTTCTGTAATCTGCTGAGTTAAGGGTTCGTAATTAAGAACTGCTGCCGAGCAGAGCATGTTTCAACTTTATTCCAAGATAACGCATAGCCTGTTTTTTGCCACCTAAAGGGCAACTGAGCTTTCCTGCCTTGAAGGAATATAGTTAAATTGAAGGACCCCATCTTATGCTCATTTATCTTATAGCCTGATAGGGTCCCAAACAGAGTAAACTGCTCCCAAACTGCTGGAATGGATGTCTCTGGCATAATCAAGGTCAGCAAAATATCATCTGCAAAGAGGAGATTTTTGCAGTCCACCCCCACGTGGATGTCTTCCACATCAGGATGTCCATGGATGACTACAGCCAGAGGTTCAAGATATAAGGCAAACAACAAAAGGAAAGGGAAGCCCTGTCTGGTACCTCAGCACAAGGTGAATGGTTCAGAAAGGAACCATCTAATTTGAGATAGCGCAGTAGCTGCTTAGCAATTTTGGAGTTGAGTTATAAGCTCTTAGGGGAGCCAAAATGAGACAAGGGACATGAGAGAAAAGGCCAGGTAACCCTGTTGAAGGCCTTTTCTGCATCAACCTCGCAGGACTAGTGGAATTTTTCTTGTAGTAGCATAATCCACAATCAAATCGCACATTGCACAGCGTCTTGGGCCTATCTCCCTTCACAAACCCAACAGTCCAGGTTAATATGCAAGAGAATAAGATTCTCCAATCTATGGGCCAAAACGACATGCAAACTTTATTGTTGAAATTTAACCTAGAGATAGGGCACTACTGAAACAGAGTATTTGATTTTTCTGAGGTTTTGGAATTGCTGCAATAGTCACATATCTCAATGAGGGAGGAGGATCACCCTTCTGGACTACATGATAGGCAGACAATAATGTAGGTAAGAGTGCTTTCTTAAATTCTTTATAAAATTCAAAAGAGATATAAATCCTGGCCCAGAGTTTTAATTGTTTTGGTCTTTCTAAATACCCTATCCAGCTCTTCCTAAGGGATTTGGGTTAGGAGGAGTTAAGCCTGCTCAGAGTCAATTTAGAGAATGGTATCTTACAGAAATCCACAGTATAAAGTGTTTGAAAGTATTGAGCCAAGACACATCTGATTTCCCTCGGATGGGTAAGCAAGGTCCCGTGATAGAATGAAAAGCTTAGTCACACACCATGTTTAGTTTTACAAACTCTTAACCTATGGGCCAAGTTCCTTGCCCTCTGTGAACCTCCCTCATAATAGGTAAGTTTTAAATAAAACAATTGTTCAACTTTTGATCCAACAATTTTTGTATATTTTGATTTATCACCCGAATTTGAGGCTCTACTGTCTTATCCCCTAGGCCAAAATAATTGCAAAGTTTTAAGATCCTCCTGGAGTTTCCTAAAATGTTGTTCTCTTTCTTTTTCTTTTGAACTGAGTAAGTTATAATTTTCCCTGGAGAACTAGTTCAGGGTTTCCCATAGTATTGATGGAGAAACATCAGACTGAGAGTTGTCAAAAGATTTCTAGGTATCAACTCCTGAATTCAATGTTTAAACTCTGAGTCACATAACAGGACCACATTCATCCACATGAGACAGCTCATGACTTTTTCCAAGCTCAAATTTAGCATAAATTGGAGCACAGTTAACAAAAATGTCATACCATGCCAGACATCTGGAAGGGTTTCAGGTGTGCTGCAGTTGTAAGAAAGATAGTCCAGATGAGAAGCCTTACAGGTTCAGACTGCCCTAAATGTGTATCTCCCAGTTGTGGGAAACAATGGTGCCAGGTGTAGATAAAGCCCAAAGATGACATAGCTAACCTCAAGTATTTCTGGAGGGAGCTGGCCCTATGAGCTAAAGCCCTGGACTCATCCAAGGCCCAGATTAAGGGTATTCAAATCCCCACACAAGAGTAACTGCCCCTGTAGGACTGATAATTGCTGAGTAAAAACTACAGGCCAATACCTTCGTTGTCCCTGCTGGGAGATACACCAAAGCTAGTGTGACAGGTTGGGCATACAGCCTGCCAACTGTGATAGCATATTGCCCCTCTGAATCTAGGAAATGGTCCTAAGTTCAAAGGGAATCTCCCTAGGAATCAAAATAGTGACTCCTTCACCTCCCAGAACCATGCGAGGAGGCAACCACCATCTGAAACCCCAATTAATGGAATTGGTTTTGTTTCTCTAGTGACAAATGTGTCTCCTGGAGGAAATAACTTCCAGTTTCTCCCTCTTAAAGAGTTGTAATAGCCAGAGTGCTTTATAGGGCTATGATGCCATTAATATTAAGTGATATTACTAATGATGTCTTAGCCATCCGGTAGATTCAAGCAACTTTATGTACAGTCAGCAACCTCTCTAAAACTAACTGCTAAGAAACTAATAATTTGAAAGAAAAATGTTCCCTTCACCAATATGAGAAATACCTCGTGTGAAGCCTGTGCCTAGAAAATAAAAACAGAACACATAAGAGACACATTCAAAATCTCTAAAACTAGAAAACAGCTTAGTAATTCCTATGACTATCAAGAACAAATAGAGAACTTTCAAACTTACAATAGAGAGGCAAATAGCTATATACCTGGGTGATCAAAGTCATGATCAATACATCAAAATAGTACATTCTAGTTTGCCCAGGAACCCAGGTTCACACATACTGTATTGCCTCAAAATATTTAACACTCTTAAAAATCTCATAACAATACCAAAATGTTTTTGACAAATGTCGGTTTGCCATGGCTAAATTAAAGGGGATTACTTTAAGGAGTAGAAATAAAAACATATTCAATATTTCGTATCTCAATCCATAATGTAAAGAGATCAATAGGATTTTTCAACATCCGCTAGGACCCCCATCTCATAAGACTCCCACTGACCAGAGGCTGAGTACAACTTTGATGCATCAATATTCCCAGTCCTCAACAATATTGTAAAGTAATCATTCAGTTATATTGTGAGCTATAGAGCTACAAATGGCACAAAGTCCCGTAAAATAAAAACTTGTACCAAAAAGAAAGAAAAAACAACACCAACCCAACCAGTATTAAAACTGCTGCTCAAAACCACAACAAATCAGAACCAAACACATCAATGATATGAAAAAGTAGAAGGAAAACCAGAACAAAAATACAACACCCAGTAGAATGGCTTTCTAGGCGAGGAGGAAAAATTGATCTTCCTGTAGGGAGCAAAGCCATGATTCCCGGGAAGGAGATCCACAAAACAACTGTGGGCCCTCTCCACCACTCGCTAAACACAGTACAGTGGTGAAAAACAGGTACAGGAGAGGCAGAAACCCCCAGAGAAATCCCAAGGCCCTTTCCCAGGCCCCCCTATCCTGCCCTTGAGTGCATAAATACAAAAATTGTAAGTCAGGCTATACTGAACTGAAACCCCAAAAACACTTTACCAAAAGGAGGAGAAAAAAAGTACTCCTAAAAGTATCGAGCAACCCCTACCCTGCTCAGTCCCAGACTAATGTTAAACCCCCACATATCAAACCACCAGCCCAAAGTATAACAAGGTAATACTAGCTAACATATTAAAATGCCAGCAGAATAGGCCTAACGGTCTTTTGAGTCTGCTCGATTGGTCAGCCCCACCCTGGGGTGCTGACCTTGCTGCCCTCGCCTTCTCTGGCTTCTCCCTTCCCAGCTCGGATATTCTTGCTGCATTGGATTTTCTTCCAGAACCCTTCCCCTGTACCTATCCCACCCCTCTTGAACCCCTCCACCGTCTCTGCCTCCACCAGCCCCCTAGGCAGCGCATTCCATAGCTCCACCACCCTCTCAGTGAAGTAGCACCTCCTCCTTTCTCCCTGAATCTTCCCCCTCCAGCTTCCACCATGCCCTCTAGTGGCCCCCTCCTCCTTCCTTCAAGCACCCTGACTGTTCCTCCCCTATTTACCCTCTTCATGTACCTGAAGCCTCTATCATGTCCCCCGGTCCCTTCTCTCTTCCAATGTATACATATTTAGCTCTTCGAGCCTCTCCTCATAGGTCCTGTCCCCAAGCCCCAAATCATTTTAGGTTGCCTTCCTCTGGACCCTCTCCAGGAGTTTAATGTCCCTCTTTAAGTGTGGCCTCCAAAACTGCATGCAGTACTCAAGGTGTGGCCTCACCAAGCAGTTATACAGAGGAAGTATCACTTCCCTCCTTCTGGAGGTGATCCCCCTAGTGATGCATCCCAGCATCCTGTTGACCTTGGCTGCTGCCCTCCTACAAGTGTCCGAGTTGTTCATCTTGACATCCACCACCACCCCCAGGTCCCTCTCAGCCATTGAGACTTGTAGCATTCCCCAAGTGTACACTTGGCCTGGGTTTCTGGCCCCAGGTGAGTACCTTGCATTTCCTGCATTGAACCTCAGCTTCCACTTTCTAGACCATCTTTCTAGAGCCTCTAGGTCCCCCTGTAGGGCCACCCTCCCCTCCTCCCCATCCACCACTGCCCCCCAGTTTTGGAGTCATCCATAAGAGACTCATCTCACTCCTGATTCCTGTCCTTATGTCAGAGATGTAGGTGTTGAACAGGAGGGGCCCAGGGACTGATCCCTGGGACACACTAATGACCCTCATTGGGGATGAGACTATCCATAGCTACAACCCTCTGGGTCCGGTCCTGGAGCCAATTGCCTATCCATCTGATCATCTGGTTCCCCACCCCCATTTCTCCCAGCTTATCCAACAGGCCCACATGAGGAACAGAGTCAAATGTTTTGCTGAAGTCTAGAAGAGGACATCCACTGATCTACCCTGGTCCAAGGCACTCTCGTCACCCAGTCATAGAACTCCACAAGGTTTGTGTGACCACGATTTCCCAGGATGAATCCACGCTGTCTATTGTCCAGGCACCCTGACTTTTCCAGGTCCCCCAGCCTCTCTTTGACAATGCCCTCCATCACCTTGCCCACCACCGATGTCAGGCTGACAGGTCTGTAGTTCCCTGCCACCTCCCTTGATCCCCTTGTGGATAGGCACTATATGCACCACCTTCCAGTCCTGGGGCACCACCCTGTCCTCAAAGAGATGGTGAAAAGCTCTGCCAGGGGTTTCCTCAGGACATCCATAAGTTCCTTCAGCACTCTGGGATGTAATTTATCCAGCCCGGTGCTTTCTCTGTCTTAAGGGAGCTGGGCTTCCCTCAGCCCTTAAAAGCTAAAAAGCTTAAAAGCTAATAATCCAAAGCTCCTATGCTCCAGTGCTCACCTTAATGCTAGTCAAACCAAGTAGATTAGCAACTATATAGATAAAGCACTCCACATGCCTGTTAAGTTCTTCTCAACCCACATCCTTAAAACAGTAGGTTTTCTCTTGTTAAAAATAAATAAAAAAGTAAAAGCGATAATAGTAAAAATGAGGCGTGTCCCGATATTATTATAATTATTTCTCATTAATAAAACTCCCTCCTATAACTGGAACAACCACTACTACCTTCACCCCTCACCATTATATTAACTATTGCATTGGACAAGGCAAAGTAGTTGGAGTACAAGTAAACCCACAAAACAAGTACCTAATCAATATCATTAGCTCAGAGCCCCCTCCCACAGCCCTCCACCCACAATCGGTCAAAGCCACATAAAAATACCCATCACTGTGATCAGGAAAAAGCCAAAACAAAAAGTGAAGAGAAGGAACAACACATGCTAACACCAAAAACAGAAGACAAAAATCACGAACCGAGGTGCCAATGTCGAACAAGCATAGAAGTAAGTAAAGATCAAGCACTACACTTGCAGTGTTCAAATTAAGCCACAAGATGGAGATGGAGATTATGAAAACCACAGGAATAGCTATTAAAGCCAGTTAGCCAAGATAAAAAGCAGAACTTTTGAGAAACTTAATAAATGGTGCAGTAGGAAGGCTCCAAAATAGCTAGCATGTAGAATGTACCCCCTAAAATATATTAAGAACAAGGAAATAAAGGAAAAGACAAACACAAATCAAACAACAAAACAACATCTATGAAAGCAGGAGCAAAGAAGAGAGGAAGGAAGGAATACACGGGGGGAGAGGCAAGTAGTTAACTGAACATACAGGAGGTGAAAGCCAAGAGCCAAAGCATGATAGCCAGACAAAAACAAAGAAACAGAAGAGACAAGAAAGATTGAAGAAAGAGTGCAGAGGCACATCTTCCATAAATTACAAAATGAACATAATTGTAAACCAATAATATTAATCTTTTGGACAGCAAAAGATAATGTCATATATGGGTTGTTCCTCCACTGAAATCCTCCAGAGATCCACCAAGCAGGTTAAAGGAATTAATGCTGGCCAGTCAGATTTTCATGAAGGGTTCTCGTGGCAGAAAGCTTGCAAGTAGGTCTGCAACTCAGCCATGGTATCCTCCTGTCTTCTCTTTTACTCTGAGAAACTTGGTGCCAGGGTTCTTTCTGAAGAGCATGTTTCTCTCTAGAATGCTCAGCCTCCATTTGTTCTTCCTCCATGATTAGCTTCCTGGATCTCAACTCCTGAAATGCTGCCTAGGGAATGTCAAATGACCTGACACCATCCTCAAAAGTACTCTAAGATGGGTTGGGTAAGGGGTGGTAAACTTAAATTTTTACCCCTAAGAATCCACAGTATGGGCACATATGCTCTCCATTGCTTTTGTACCAGGGTAAATAATCATTGCCCACAAAAATTATTTTCCCTGATAAATTAAAACTCCTTTATGCCAAGCCTGAAACAACACCTCTTTTCTAGTAGCAAAACTGAAGAAACAGGCAACAATAGACCTCAGGTGGGCATCTGACTGCTGAGGCTTGGGGACTAAGGAGCAGTGTGCCTATTTTATATATAAAGGCCATGGTCAGTAATGTTCAATAGGAAGGCAAAGAGATCCTGGAGAAAATAATCATGCCTTTGGATTCAACCTCTTCTGGAATCCCATATAAGTGGATATTATTGTGGTGGGACTGGTTTTCTAAATCCTTACACCAGTCCACAAGTCCTGCTGATCCTGGAGAGTTTTGGTGAGGAGACACTCAAGCTGGTCTACACATGAGTCCACCTGGGCCAAAGACTGCTCCATCACCACAACATGTTCCTCAAAAGCAGTCAAAGTTTCTTTAAATTCTGATTGTGAAGCCTGATACTCCTCCTGAAAAGCTCTTAATTCATTCCAAATAGTTGCATTTGTAGGGTGTACAGGAGAGAAGGAAGAAGGCACTGCCATGTCGGAGCTCGCAGTGGAGGAGAGAAAACAGGCTCAATCAGGAGCAGAGGTTTACAACACCAGTCCTTCTTTTTGTGAGTCTTCTTCAATTTTTCTCTCTTATCATTTGGCCCCATGTAGTTATGTGACAGCTGATGCTATTTCTAATACAATTCATCAAGGAAATTAAGTATAATAATACCGAAAATGACTGGGAGGATGGAGCTGTCTATCTAGGCTTCCATCCAGTAGCCTGATGTCACCAGAAGTCCAGCCCTCACAGCTTATTACACCTCTTATTACTAAGGAAAGCCCTGCCTTCCCCTTTGTTGACCATTACCTAAACCTATTAACCCTGCTCTCCCTTCCCATAGGGCACATAATTAAAAACTGGCTTACCATAGATCTCGCTGCTTCCAGGTCCTGCTGCCAATTCCTTTGAAAGAACAAAGCTGGTACTGTTATACCCTCTTCACTCGTCCCTCCTTGGCAACTTCCCCACCCTTGGCAACCCTACTAACCTGATCCTCCCTTCAATCTCTCTCTGCTATTCCCCTCCTACCCATTTTCTACTGGGCATCAGTTAAGGGCCAACAGGCAAAGTCCTGCAGCTTCAAGGGCACTTCACCTGCTGCATATTATGACAACTTTCAAAGTGTCATCACCGACAAAGCAATATAATTATGTTTGTCCCTTAGAAGTCCTTATCAGTTAACTAAGGCCCATCACCCCACCAGACCCAGCATGAATGGGAGAGTGATGTAATGAGTAACTGACTGCCTACAGTACCTCGTTCTCTAGTCAACATTATGTAGTCAGCTGAGAATTTAACTTTCACTGCCAGCAGGCTGGAAGCTTTTCATACTTAGTTGAGTTTATTTAAAAAAAAAAATGAAGAAAACAAACAAAAATAAAGATCTCCATCAATGGATGTTATAATATTGTAAGGGCAGTTCAATACCCCTAAATTTAAATCTTAAATTTTTATTTTGTTTGTTTATTTGTTTTGAGGCATCGTTGTTTTTGGGGGTGGGCTTATCATTTTATATTTCATAGGGCCAGAGAGAATATAGTAATTGACATGATGGTAAAGAACAGATTAAAGGGACAAAAAGCCTTGATCTCAGCAATAAATACTAACATTCACTGTAGCTCAATACTGAGGAGTGGTGATGTTAAAGGGTTCCAAGTCTGTCTCAACACCATAGACATAGCAATCTACTGCAGTGGCATGCTAACACACACCTGCTAAAATAATCTATAGTAGTAATTATTCATTGCTGATGTCAAGGCTTTTTACCTTCTATTTGTTGTCTGCTTTACCCCATGCCAGCTACTGCACTGGGATCTGGTTGCCAGTGTGGTTCAGTTAGTAGCACACCTGCCTCTGATCAGAAGGTTGTTGGTTCTAGTCCCACACCAGGATTGTCCTCATATGTGAAAATACTGGCACCTGGGTGGAGTACTAGGGAACCTGTACTGTTAGGGTGAGCCATCCTTCAGATGAGACATTAAACCAAAGTCCATTCTATTCATTTCTGATGCTGTCCTTTTGGGTGTCAGGTGGAAGCAAAAGAACCCAATGCACTTTTCACAAGAGTAGAGGATTTTCCACGTGTCCTGGCCAACATTCCCTTACCATACAACTGGTTTATGCAATTGTCCAAGGCTGTGTGGAGGAACTAATGTGTGAAATGGCTGCATCTACACATTCAGTCACTTCACTGCCAGACTATCATTGCTTATAAAGTGCTTTGCAATACAATGTGTATGAAAAGTGCTGAATAAATGCAGATTTTCTACTTTTCAAGTGATTCAGTCATAATATCAAAACTAAAACATTTTAAGGGGCCAAACTCAAAGCAGAACTCAAGTTGCTAATGACCTACTTCTCTCACCCTTCAGTCTAATGACAGCCAACATCTGAGAATGAAGAGTCAACCACTCATGAAAGACAACTCCCAAGTTATAAACAGTCGTAAACATCCAAAGCTTAAAACAATTAATTACAGGAAGCTTGAGGCAACACTAAAATGTCAATAACTACCACTCAGAGCCCATGAGTTTGCAGTACTGCCTTTTGAGACCACAAGTAGGAGTTCTATTTTTCCCAGGTTCTGTACTACCCACTTTGAGGCCACCCACATTCAATTTGAGACTGATTATCTACAGAGCAATTTCCATGTACCTCCATGGAAAAATGAGGCAACATCTAATGACAAAATGCTTCTGAGCAAAACATTAAATCAATCAATAAATCTTTCCATGTTGTACAGTACAAATAATAACTTTATAAAATTAGCATTAAAAAGAAAAATAGGAATGGTAAGAATGAATCAGTGATTGGCCATCTCCCTCATGCCTCCAACAGTTATAAGCGCTACAGCTAGAAATGTGTAAGAGTTTTTCTTTTTTATATTTTAAACAATAATTATTACCTACACTGTGCCATGACCCATTGTGTTGTAAAAGATATACTTAGGAGTAAATTAGAAAGTCATTGCACTGAACCAGTGTTTTAAAAAATACAATATTTCAAAATTTACTAAAGAAAGATATAGCTCTATGGAACAGCTGAAGTGTACATCTAGTACATAATTTATAATCTAGACATGACAGTTACATACAATAAGTGTTTTGATCTTTATTGAGCAGTACTTAATGTTCTCACTTCATGGTTTGGCCTTAGTAACGTACTTCTAAGAGTTCCATTAAGGCTCAAAACAATAAAATTTCCATTCTTATTCTTACTAGAATTATATGTTGAAATGAGTTTCAAAGCAACTCAGGCAGAACAAACCTACTCAGGAAACTCAATGAGCTAGTATTGATTTTGTACAGAGCTAACTTTGCATGCTTTAAATGATTTATGGTTCATTAGCCTAGGTTAGATAAAACTTTACTTTGCTATTGTTGGCTGCTGAATAACGTTAACAAATTCAATAAAAAAGCAGAAAAAATCCTTCCTCTTCAAAGACCATAAAAAAACTCCAATGTGTTGCCTTTTTGTCTTCCGGTGTGTGTCAATATTGCAGAATGGCTATTTGATTTGTTCGCTCCCAGGCCAATACTAAGCACTCTCAAGGACAGATATTATGTTTATTAAAGCAGTAATCCTCCCTCTGTTCACAGTGCACTGTACACAAAAACTCAGCCTTGCAGCATCATCCTACCTATTTCAGGAAAACATTCCATCTACTGCAAAGCAAGAATCTCAAAATTGAGAGTGGAGAATGAATAATGTTTTTTATGTGTACACTTGTGTATGGAAGTTGGGTTTGCAGGCGTATGTGACACATACATTTATCATCTGTGTAAAGGCATTCATTTCAGAATTTGATTTTTCCCTCTGAATTTCAAAGTTGATATATGCAGTGACTGGCAATAAAACGCTTTTTCTTCACAATGTTATAAATAGCATCACTTGCTCTATAACTGAAATATATATATTTTTCCTATGAAATGTTTCATTTTGATAAATATTCAGTGTGAGAGTATAGAATGAATTATTCAACCTCAGCTCTGCCACTTTTGATTCTTCAATACAGTCCCAGGAAACTAAGCTGCTACA
The DNA here is from genome assembly GCA_016271365.2 of Neoceratodus forsteri. NCBI lineage: Eukaryota > Metazoa > Chordata > Ceratodontiformes > Ceratodontidae > Neoceratodus > Neoceratodus forsteri. Next base: position 1,057,473,639 of record CM028132.1, on the reverse strand, counting down.
CTATTCTTGCTGAAACAAATATGTGTTCAAGCTGTTGCCTCATAAAATGGGTAGGGAGGACCCTGCATCTTGATCGGTGAACATCTATGTCTTATTTCTGTCTGACACACAGGTTAAAAGTGATGGTAATCAGGTTGCAGTGAACTAACAATATCAATGCCTTTTTCAAAATTCCTGATTGCCGTTACAAACATGGCTGCCACTTTTGTTCACCAAAAATTAGGTAATTGCAAATAAGGCTACAATAAAATAATAAGAATAAATTAAATGTTCTTTTCTTTTTTATATCCTCCCTTCCCACTGAAACATCAAGTAAAAATGAAGTGCTGCTTACAATTTTATTTTTGGGCTTCATTTCTGAATATGGACCCCTATTCTTATCACTTACTAAAGAAATATTTGCTGCTCACCCTGCAACAGAATAAATAAACTCTGGTCAGAGTCACAATGGATGCTAATACATTAATCTGAAAAGAGTTATAGAAGAAATAGGACATAATACAATGAAGCTGTGTTCATACAAAAGTGACAGTGAAAACCCCATACAATTGTATAAAACATTGAAGTATAAAATCACTTTATTTAATACACTTAGTTTACCTGAAAAGGACTTTTGCACATCAGCTGTATTTAAAGCCTCACCTCTCTGGTACCATGTACCACCTACCTAGTTACTCCTCCCTGCACCTTGACAGGCCTGGCAGAGAAAAAGGGTGGAGGAGGTGTAACGTGTTCCTCAAGGAACCCCTCTCACTTACTGTTATCTTCTGCTCAGATATCACCTCCCCAGCAAATGGCTCCTGTCCGAGCTGACCCTGGGTTCCACAAAGAAGCTTTACATTGGTTGCTGCTATAACCCCCTACTGCAGGATCCAAGGGCCTAAACAACTTTTATCCGGCTTGACAGACCCTCACGTCCAGCAGAGATATCCTTGGTGATTTCAACTTAAACTGGTTGAGTGCTAACCAATTGGACTACACCTGCATGCTAAAACAGCACAGTCTTGTCCAGTCTATTACATTGCCACCCCAGGCAAAACCCCACACTGCCACTCAAACCCTCCTAGACTGGATTATCACTGACAGGAAGACTTTGTACTACAAGCTGGACAAATGGCTGGCTCAATCAGTGACTACTCACCCACTTTCTTCCTGTGGACTACCAAGATCAGCGCCCTCCCTCAAATACCTATCCTTTCTCAACTTTCACTGCCTGGTCACCCCACTCCTCCCTAGTGATGCATGGTCATTGGATTGGTCTCTACTCACTCCCTCACTGATGTGTCCTAGCAGTGATGATTTCCTCTCAGGCCTTGCTTGCACTACAAGAAAAGCATTTCCCTTTCACAATTAGATGGATCCGAGGGTGGCTGCTCCCATTGGATTACCAAAGATCTTCTCTTTCACATGAAGGACAGGGATTGTGCCTGGACTGCCTATAAAATGTCCCCTCTTCTGCCCTCTGAGATGACTGCAGGTGCCTGAGAAACATGTGCAAACACTTGGCTAAATCCAGAAACAGAGCTACTTCTATAACCTTCAGAAAAGAAAGTCTTGATGACAGAAAGCAATTCTGGGAGTCCATTGGATCACTTTTAAACCCCCAAACTGGCAAGTCTGCCCACAACTCAATTCCCCTACTGACCTGGTAACCATTTCTCTAGATGTGGCCAAAGCTTTTAATGAGTAATTTCCAACCTCTCTGCACTTCTTACTAAACTCTTGGTGGCTCACCTGGTGGATCAACCAACCACCCCAAACTGTCCCCTCCTCATTCTGTCCCCCTTCCCTGTTTCTCCTTTTTATTTCAAGGCTTTCACCCCTGTTGATTCCTCTAAACTTCTCAAATGCCTCCCAAACCACAGCTCCACCAGATCAGACAGCATCTACCCTATCTTCCTCAGACTCATCTCCCCTGCCATTGTCAAGCCCCTTATATTAATTTTCAACCTTTCCCTATCAACCTTTACCATGCCCAGCCCTTAGAAAATAGCAAAAGTGATACCAGTTTATAAAGCTGGTGACCCCACTACACTGACAACTATTGGCCAGTCTTCATCCTCCTCCACCTAAGTAAGCTCCTTGAGAAAGTCATCCACCAACAGCTCTCCAAACATGTTGCAAAGTACAACCTCATGAATAGACAGCAGCATGGCTTTCACAAAACTCACAGTACCACCACTGCCCTTGCACTGCTGACTGACCACATCCTTAGGAATATGGACAATGGACAAGCCACTGGTGCTGTCTTTGTTGACCTATCCAAGAGTTTTGACTTGGTAAATAATGCACTCCTCATCTTGAAGCTACAGTTCCTTGGATGTTCCCTCAAGATATCAGACTGGTTCCTCAGCTATCACTCTAACTGCTCCCAATGTGTCTGTGTTGACCTTGCTTGCTCCACTACCCTACCTGTCTCAACTGGTGCCCCCCAGGTCTCCATCCTGGGTCCTCTGCTCTTCTTCTTCTTCTTAAATTCACTTCCCTCTGCCAGTCTTACCTGTCCTCCCTCCTCTATGTGGACAATCTTGTCCTTTATGTAAGTGATAAATCCCTCACATTTCCTCAGTCCTTACCCAAAACTATGGAGCAGCCCATAACTGGTTTGCAACCAACCTCCTGGTAAACAGTAAAATATTAAATCCATGCTGTTCAGGTCCAAGCCCTTCCTAGCCAAGATCAAATCTCCTCCTCCCTCCACATTGTCTCCCCAATAACCAGGTGCTTGAAAATGTTGAAACCTGTAAGTACCTGGGTACCTTGCTCGACCCTCCCTCTCCTTCTCTGAGTACATCAACTCAGTAGTGAGCAGGATTCTCCAAAAGCTGGGTGTAGCCTACAGATTCTGACACTACCTCTCCCCTGAGGCATGGCTTGCCATTGCCCAGGGTAACCTACTCCCATAATCGATTACTGCTGCTCCATCTACTCCAGGGCTTCCTCTTTCCTCATTATCAAACTCTCCGCCACTACAACAGTGCCTATTGCTTTGCCCTACTGGCCTCTTTTACACTCACCACTGTGTCCTCTATCAGTCTCTGGGGTTGGCTCCCACTCCAAGGCTGCCTTGACCTCACCCTTTGCTGCTTGGTCGATAATACTGTTTGCTCTGGCCAATAGTTCCCTCTTGCAGCCCTATTCCAGGTCCAGACCTCAAGCCGCTGTATACACTCAAACACTACCACCCCTCCAGTCCCCAGGGTATCTACCAAAATGGGTGGGAGAGCCATATCTGTTGCTGCCTCCTCACAATGGAATAATTTGCCAGCAGGGCTTGATCCTAGTTTACCACCGACCTCTTCAAAACCTGCCTCAAAGACTGGCTCCAAGTTGAATGCCCAGCTGTTGTTTCCCATGATAGTTACACACTCCCTCTTTCTCCCCAGACAACTGTAATGATTACCACCAGCACTGTAAATCCTTAGCTGCCTCACAGTTGCCTGAAATCTGACAAATTCATACTCTATACCAAACTGTGTGCCAGTGTAAATTGTCTGTACTCTAATGCATTGCTCTGGTACCATAGTGTTTTCTCTTCAGTGCTCTATTGTATTTTGAACTTTTGTTATTTTGTATGTTGTTTCAGGGTTACCTCATATACTTCATTTACCATACCGTTGTCTTGCATTGCTCTGGCACCATTGTAATTGACTTGTCATCTATGCTTTATTGTAATTCAAATTTCTGTATTTTGTATTTTGTTTTATGTTGCTTCCTATGCCATAAAGCTATCCCGAGCCATGCCTAAAAATGGTCCCTGGGATCAGTGTACTTACCTAGCTATCAAGCCATAAGTAAATAAATAAATAAATTTGCCTAGATTGAGACACTAATATTCATTAATCTCATTTAAACAAAGTGACCAGTTTAGTATAATAGATTGCCTACTGCTGCTAATCACAGTGTCCCTACTTTTTGTGTCACAAGTTCATAATTAGGACTTTGATATTAAAACTGAGAACTTATCTTCTGAAACTAGTGAAGAAGGGATACTAACTAATATGATTGGTTTGTAAACAGGAGCTCATTGTAGTGAAAAATTATAAACATGTAAAAGATATGAAGAGAATAATGACCATCCAAATGTTATTAAATGCATAATGCAATTGCTCATAATTTCCTTCGACACATACGTATTTGGGCCCTCTGAAATAATAAGAAAAAGAAGAAGGACAAGCTGGAACGTCAGATTGTAAAAAAAAATATAAAAGTTGCAGCTGTTGTTGCCCAGCAGACGATGTTACTTGCCAGCTGTGAACCAACCTGCAAATTACACAGGTTGTATATCCTGCAGCTTGCCATAAAACTGTAGAATGTTTCTAGGACAGTGAGCAACATGGGGGGGCTGTATAAAATAAGCATTTATTGTCACCGTTCAGAGGTTACACTTTGATTTGGTTGGTAGGTTATCTGCCCCAAGTCCTGTTTGATCCTATTCAGGAAAATAATTGGCAGTTATGGCAAAGTATGACATAGCACAAGTATTGAAAGTAAAGTTGTTAATTTCCAGGAAAGGCAAATAAAAAATAACAGAGTGCAATGTGCATGAAGGACCATAGAGGAGATAGTCACAGGAACAGCTTGGACTCTCAGCATGCTCTCATTTTGTTAACAGATACATTCTTTTCAACGAAACTTTCATTCCCTGTTTACTCTCTTTCCACTGGGCTCACTGTTGGATTTCTTGCTTTCTCTGCCTGAAAGTGCTCTGATCTCAGCTCTCTCTCTCTCTTTCTCTTTCTTTCTCTCTCCTCTCTCTCTTTTCTCTTCTCTTCTCTTCCCTTCCTTCTCTCTCTCTCTCTCACTCGCTCCACTCTTGTCTCTCTCTCCTGAACCTGTCTCTCACTCTGTGTGGCTCAGGAAATATAAAGGTATTTGCAATGGCACATGATGAACTTACAGTTCCCCTATTTTAATTAATCCACCATGAGTTCAGCCAAATGCAAGTTAATAAGGACATGACACTGGTGGTATTTCAGGCTCACGCTATAGTAAGCAGTCAAAATGAAACTGTGGAGTTGACAGCAGTATCCAGTGCCAGTCTTCACTCATTACATATTCTCCATCCTGTTTCCAATTCCCAGACTGAAAAAATAAAGTTTGCTTCCCTCTGAGAGATCTGAATACCACGTCATTCAAATTGTTTGGCAGTACACCATGCAAGTTGGACTGCTGACTGTCAGTCTGAGCAGATAGTTAGTATTAATAGATTACCATTTCCCGATTCTTAATTGTAATTAATCCTTTCTGATTTTAGATAAATGCAGGTAACTAACAACATGTCACTGCAGTGTCCTGAATCATAATTTTTTTTTAGGATGTTAATGGCAGTCCGTTAATACTATCTTCTTGCCCTTGACCATCCCTCCCTAGAAAATCACAACACAGTTTGTGTGCTCAGTCAACAATATACTTTATTTAGTTACAATCAATTACCACTTACACCTTTTCCAAAATTAAATGCCATACAGTCTTTAAAATTTCACATTATCTGTTATACCACATTGTCACTTCACTTCATTACTTTTGCATTTAATTTAAAATTTCTTCAAACCCTTAGCCGAGGTGTAAACCTGAGCTCACAACAACACTTCACCTTGTCCATACTACCAAGGTCCCAACTATTCATTGTAACTTCCCAGATGTACACCTGGGTACCCTCTTCTTTGATCCATCTCCATGTACTTGAGCATGGTGGGGCTTGTCGTAATAAAAAAGTACCCTTCTTCTGTACTTGGGGGCCCTTTGGTGTACACCCTGAGTCCCCAAGCCTCTCCGGTCCTGGTGTAAACCCCAGGCTGGTCCCTCCCCTTTTCCCCACCCCCAATCCTCCTCTTTCTCCACCCACTGAAAGTCATTTCTTCCTCTTCCTCTGGCTGTAGTTGCTGCCCTATCAGGAGGTAGGAGAGGAATTACCACCAAAATTAGCAGAAGACATAGGGCCCCTTAGCCAGGATCCCCTATATACCTCTTGCTCTAATTCTGTCCCCTCTCTCTCTTTGTGTCCTCACAACCTGGCAGTGTCATGTCACTACCCACTCCTCTCCTCAGTTCTGGCCCTTGACAAGCTCTCTCTCTCCTTGTGCCTGCCTGCCCTCCCCAATCCCATTACCAAGCGACTGGCACCCCTCACCCCTCCCTCCAACTGAGGAGGTCTGCCTGGAAATCTGTCTTGCCCCTTAGGTAGGCAAGACTCTGTGTCCTGTCATCCCTCCTCTAGAAAACCACACACACAGTTTGTTTGGGTGCTCATTCAACAATATACCTTATTTAGTCACGATCAATTACCACTTTTACCTTCATCCAAAATTAAATGCCATGCATTCTTTAACATTTAACATTATCTTTTATATCATAAGTTATATCATAGTCCATTGTCACTTCACTTCACTTCATTACTTTGCATTTGAATTTTAAATCTCTTCAAACCCTTAGTTAGGTGTAAATCAGACCTCACACCAACACTTCACCTTGTCCATGCTACAAGGTCCCAACTATTCATCACTGATCCCTGGATGTACACCCAGGCACCCTCTTGTTTAATCCTTCTTCATGTACTTGTACCTGGTGGTCTGTGTCTAAACATGTGCCCTTCTCCTGTCTCTGGGGCCCTCTGGTGTGCACCATGGGTCCCCAGCCCCTCTGACCCAGGTGTAAACCCTAGGCGGTCCCTTTCCTTTTCCCATTCCCAAGACTCGTTTTCTCCACCCATTAATCTGCCTCCAGCTCATGAAGGAAGGTGGGCTTCCCCACATTCTAGCCCCACAAATGTTCCTACTCACCCCTGCCGTGACTGACTTCCTCCAGACATCTATTGCTAACCCTAACTAAGTAATAGAACATATCCAAACCCATATTGGAGAGATGTACCCCATCCAAGCTATAAAATTTGGCATCCACCTCCTTTATGCCCTCATGTCTTATGCTCCCTCCCCCGTCACGATAAATAATTGGGCTACCCTGTGATTAATTTTCTCCTGTGCTTTGTTTAATGCTTTGTGGTCCTGCACCTGCCTCCAAACCCTGCTAGCAGCACTGCAGACCATAGCAAGGTAATCATGGGCCACCATTCTTTTATCTTGTGAATATCCATCTTAACTTGTAGAAAAATGTCCAGTCAAGGTCATGTGCCGGGTCATTACTCCCCAAGTGGATAATCAACAGATGTGGCTCTGGACACGTTCAGCACATGTCTTGTAGGAGAGGGAGCAGTTGTGCCACCTCATCCCCCTCAGGCCCTTCCAATGCAGGTATACCTTCATCCAATCATGATATAACTGTCGACCCACTGGTCTCACGCCAGTCTGTGTTCTGCTCAGTATTAAAAGGAATGGCCACAGTTCCATACTTCCAACATCCCATCCTCACCTAGTGTAGACAAAAAAGAAAGGGACAATGAGTTACAATAAGGACAAGTCCCACCCATTTAGCACCCCTCACTCACCCCCTCCTTCCATCCTTCCCCAGGTCCCCCTTCCTCCAGAGCCCCAATTGCTTGTTCACTCATCTTCCAATCCACCTGTGGGAAGAGAAAACAGATAAATGGTTAATTTTTCATTGCAATTTCCTGACATATTCCTGTAGCATTCAGATTTCCATCGACTTACCCTCATAATCTCAGTGACCATCCCACCTCTAACAACCACCTGTGAGGCAGCACCTATCCTGAAGGAGTGGGAGGAACAGTCAGTTGGGTCCTCCCCTAAAGGCCAAGCTTCTTTTAAGACTGCTGCAGCTGGAGCCGGATACTCTTGAGCCATCCCGTGCTTGAATCGACCCTCCCGCTGGCCCTACTTGCAGTGTTACATCAGAGGCTATAATCAGGCAAAGCAGGGGCTGATCAAGGAAATCCAGGAAGGTACAGCAGTGAGTGAAGAGGTGGCTGCCATCTTTGAGAAGGGAAGTAATTGTACCATAAAATGCTTTCATTTTACCTGTTTGCATTGATGTTTGTTCTAGGTTCTAGGGTGGGGGCTGTGTGTATAGATGGAATTTTTCTTTGGTTGCCTAATTGTTTTTGTGGGAGCAGGGGTAGAGGGCAGGGGCAGCAATGTAATGCTCACCCACCCGAGTGCTCATCCTACCTTATAGGTACCTAAATCTTACAACTTCCTGCATTTTCTTAAGGTGGTACCTTAGTCATGCAACTTCCTGCTTTTTCTTAAGGTGGTACCTTAATCATAGAATTTCCTGCATTTCTTGAAGGGAAACAGTCCACTCCTCTGCATAATGCTACATAACCCAGCTACTCCACATTTATTAGAGAGGCCACGGATTGCAATAGATGGATAGCACAGCCAGGATCACACACTAGTTGACCCTGGTCATCCCTGTAATTCATGGGTAGATAACAAAGAAAGAAAAAAAAAAACTACAAAAAAAACAACTGGAAATAGAAACAGGTGATGTCATTGTGTTAGGTTACAGCCAAGAACATATCTGTACGATATAAGGCACTGCAGTGTAGGGGATCCAGCACAGAAATTAGAAGTACCAGTACAGGGACTAGCAGAATAACAATGTGGCACACTAATGAAGGTTACAATAAGGGGATTACTGCTGCAGGAGAGGGGTTGATGGCAGGAAGGGGACTGGTTCTGGGGGCAGGAGGACTGCAGGCAATCCAGGATGGGAAGAAGATTGGGTTGCAATGGATGTGGGTGTCTATCTGGATGGACACATTATGGAAACTAGGGGGTGTCCAATTTATCACAGGCTGAGTAGTCTGGAAGCAGAAGTACAGTGGCTAGGAATGGAGTTAGCGAGATTAGGAAAAACAGGGGTGACTGGTACAGGATGGCCACCCTTCTGGGAATCAGGCACAGAACCAGTGGAAAAAAGAGGATGGAGAACTGGGTAAACAATTTCAGAAGCAACAAAGGGGAATCAAGGGGTAGCACAAGGGGAGAAGCGAATGGTAGAAGTGCTGGGTCCAGCAATACGTTCATTTTGCTGGCCTCAGTGGTGGATGATGAGAGAGGGTCTCTCTGAGTGGGAGTAGGAGGAAAAGGGGATAATGTAAACCCAGGGGTAACACTCAGACAGACAATGGGGACAGTGGTAAAGAGTGCAGAGGAAGGGATAAGGTAAAAAGGGAAGGCAAGGGGATAAGGCAGAGGAGGGAGAAGGAAATGGGGCATGGTGAAGTAGGGAAGGAGGATAATCGGGAGGGCAATGGGTGTTGGGGGCAAGACAGATGAGGGAGCAACAGGGGAGGGGCAGGACTAAGGTAGAGGCTGGGGCAAAGCAATGGGAACAAATCGGCCGGTAGGGGTTGGGGGCATAGCAGAGGGTCAGATCATGTTGTGAATATGCATGACAGGGTTGGTTCTGAACACAGGTGCAAGGAAGGTAGGATGGTGTGGGGCACAAAGGGAAAGAGGGTGGGGTTTTAGTGCTGGGTGACTCAGTCCTGAAAGGAGTAAGATGGGAGGCAAGGGGAATGGCATAGTCGAATATGGGTGGAATCAGTACCTGGACTGACAGCAGATTGGGTGGAACAGTCTATTCTCAAGTGTACAAGATAAGGAAGTGAGAAACCACATGTAATGTAGTGGTGCACTTGGGTACAAATGACTTGGCGGGTAGCATGGTTGGGTTGGTAGGGAGAGTTTTGAGGAACTGGGAGATGCGTGAGGAGGCAGGGAGATCAGTGGCCTTCTCAGAAGTGCTCCCAGTACCCAGGGCAAGCACAGAGAAGAAAGTAAGGAGAGAACAGTTCAACACTTGGCTGGGAGAGTGGTTTCAACCAAAGAATATCACCCAGAGAAATATATAACTAATGTATGAATTCCACAAAATATTTTGCTGGGTGAAATTTTCAATTTTGCACAACACTAACTGGGTCATGTACCAAGACACAGAGCAAGAAGGGTACAGCCAGGAAACCAAGTTGGTTGAATCTGGAGGTCTTGGAAGGGGTGAGGGCAAACAAAAATCAGCATTTAGGTGGTTCAGGAAATCCTGGAGGGAGAGGACAGGAAAGTGCATGTGAAGAAGTCCAAGAGGTAACCAGACTAGTCAGGGCAGCCAAGGCTTCCAGATAGCTAAGACTGACAAAGGGCATCAAGAATGGGGAAAAGAACCAGATAGTGAGGATTAGGAAGGATGGGGAGGGAAGAGAAAGGGTGGAGCAGGCAGAAGCACTAAATGAGTACGCCTGTTCTGTATTCATGAAAGGTAAGGTGAAGCTACCTCAGGGATGGGGAAGGCAGACAAGGATGGGGAGGGGAGACAGATAAGGTAATTACAAAGAGCAGGGTGCTTGAGGGTCTGAAGGCTCTTAGGGTGGATAAGGCACCAGGACCTGATGGAATTCACCTAGGGTGCTGCAAGAACTGGAGGATGTCCTGGCCGGACTGCTGGCAGACCTGTTCAATACCTCCCTGATATAGGATGCATACCACAGGACTGGAGGATGGCTCATGCGGTGTCCCTCCACAAAAGTGGCCTTAAGGATGAAACAGGCAATTACAGACCAGTAAGCCTCACATCCATTGTAGGGAAACTAATGGAGACAATTCTGAAATAGAGGCTGGTGACCTTTTGGAAGACAATGGACTCCAGAACAGTCAACAACATGGGTTTGTCTCAGGGAGATGCTGCCAGACCAACCTAGTTGTGTGTTACGACTGGGTGATGAGGTAACTGGACAAAAGCCATGCAGGGAATGCCCTGTATTTGGACTTCAGCAAAGCCTTTGATTTGGTGCCTCATGGGGATTTGGGGAAAGTTGGAGTATGTGGGGGCAGGGACAAAGATGGTGAACTGGATTGTGAAGGGAGGTAGCAAAGGGTGGTGGGGGGAACGCTCATCCATAAGGGCTGTGACAAGTGGGGTTCCACAGGGCTCGGTTCTGGGCCCAGTGCTGTTTGGGATTTTCATATCAGATATCTCACATGGCATCAGGAGTAAGCTCAGTTTGTTCGCAGATGACACCAAGATGTGGACAGTGGTGGATGACACAGTAGGGTGGCAAGGGCTGCAAGATGACCTAACTAAACTGGAAGAGTGGTCGGAAATATGGCAGTTGGCATTCAATGCTAAGAGTGCAGGGTACTGCACTTCAGAGCAAGTAACCCTGGGAGGAGCTACCAGTTGGGAGGGGTTCAGTTAGGTACCACAGAAGAAGAAAAGGATCTGGGTGGTTATTATGGGGAATATGAACAACTCAGCTCAGTGCAGGAAGGCAGCAGCTAAAGACAACAGGGATGCTGGGGTATATTGAGAGGAATCTCCTCCAGAAGGAGGAGGAGATCCTGCCTCTGTACAGTTCAATGGTCAGACCACACCTGGAATACTGTGCAGTTCTGGTGCCCATTTCTGAAGGAGAATATCAGACTACTGGAGGGGTACAGTGCAGGGCAACAAAGATGATCCAGTGTTTGGAAGACAGACTGTAGGAGGACAGGCTGAGGGAGTTGAATATGTACTCAGTGGAGGACAGAAGGGATCAGCGGATATGACCGAGACCTTCAAATACATGACGGGATAAACAAGACAGGAACAGAAGGGTATTTAAGTTGAGGAGGGGTAGGGACACGAAAGGGCATGGTCTCAGATTGGAGGGAAGATATAGGAGAGAGATGAGGAGACATTTTCCACAGAGCGGTAGTGACTAAGTAGAATGCCCTGCCTGAGGAGGTGGTATCCTGTAGTATGGTGGGCAGTTTTAAAAGGGATGGGACAAGGTGGGGAGGGTAAATGAGAGGGGAGGGCAGCTGCTATGAAGGGGGCTAGCTGCACATTCAAGCAGACTTAACAGACCATGAGGCCTGTTTCTGCAGGCAGATTCATATGTTCATATGTCCATATGTCTCTCTAATCTGATAGTTGTCCCCTTCCTATTTGATCCATCTTGGACCCTAGCAACTGTAAGCAAATGGTATCTCTGTACCATTGCAAGTTCTCTAGTGAGGGCCCCCCAGTACGGTTGTGGCCCAGTACCTTGCTGGACCGGAAAGTCCCATAGTACATGGTAGTTATAATGGCACCAAACAGGATCACCTCCTTGGTGGAATGACACACCTTCTGCACCACACCCATCAAGCGCCCAACAGGTGCTCTGAGATCATCCGCCTCCTGTCCAGTGCTTGTCCTTTACTCTGAGCCAGCTCTGCATCATTCTCCAGATCAGATTGCCCTTACTGGGATCTCCCCCTTTCATAGATCAGACCATCGTGCAGCCGATGGGTGGACCCCCATGGTGGCGTATGTCATCCCCCTCTCCAGCTGCTGACAATGATGCCACACCAAGATCAGTCATTGCCTTGCTTACCTCAACTCCCAGGCTTTTCTGAAAGGCTTGAAACCTTCCAGGAGGCTTCGAGACCTTCAGAGTCCATGGCAACCAAGAGCTTCAGAACAGAAGCTTGGCACATTCTAACCAATTTCCCAGGTGAATGCTGGAATCCTAATTTTGTGTTGATCTGCCCCAGGAGCGATGACCTGGAAAGCGGTCCACCTGCAGATGGAAAGGCTATCAGCTATCACATTCCTTGCTCCTTCTGTATGTCTAGCTTCAAATGACATATTCAGCTTACATCTCTGTAATACTAATTGCCTCATGACCCTAACGTCTGTCATAGATCTTGCTCCCTGCTTGTTGATGGCCTCCACCACTGACTGGTAGTATCACCAGAAAACCACCTTCTGGTTCCGCAGTGCCTCACCCCCACACCATTGTGGCTACCCAAATTGGGAATATCTCCAAAATGTGATATCCTTACCCAAACTGCACTGTACCCACTCCTCGGCCAGGCTTCTTCATCTACTTCCTTTTAAAGTAGGCCTCCATACCTAAACCCCTGGATGGTCATTATACAGCTCCAATTTGGTATTAAACACCCATCCATCTTACCAGAATGTGACCCCATTGTACTTCCATAAAAACTGTTCCCATATCACCGGATCATCCCAGACCCCTTTTGTGATGGCTACCCAATTGTGTGGCCTTGTGGCTCCCTTTGTGGTGCATGCTAGATGGTGTGTAAATGCTGGTCCCAGACCCATGGACTGGCATGCAAAATTGAGGTGACCCAAGAGCTGTTGCATCATGCTAAGGGAATCCTTCTGCATCCTGTAAAGCCTCCAAAAGCTTCATTAGCTGGAGGATCTTGTTCTGTGACAACCTAAATACCCCTGCCAGTGTATCGATCTCAATACCTAAAAACTCATTGTGTCAGCTGGGCCCTCAGTCTTGTCGGGCACTAGGGGCTCCCACCATCTGACATAGCACTTCAAATTGTTGTAGCGTTTGCACCGCTGGAGCCTGCCCTTCCCTGACCAGTAAGAAATCATCCAAATAGTGTATGACCACCATGTGCCTATATTACTTCTGGAATGCCCATTGCAATCAAGTGATGAATGTCTTAAATGCCGCACATGCAATCGAGACAACCCATGGGCATGGCCTTATCAAGTTAATAATCTTTCCGATCCTAACCCAGGCAGGTCTCAATCCTCTGGTCTAACCAGAAGCAAGCGAAATGCAGACTCAATGTCTGTCTTTGCTAGCCATGCCTTCTTACGTGCCCTAATCATTAGGACTGCCTCTTCTAACATTGCATATGTCACCCTGCTATCCTCACCACTAATGTGGTCATTAACTAACCTCCCTTCGAGGTAAGACAAGTGATGTATCACCTGGAATTTCTCTGGTTGTTTTTAGGCACCAAGCCCAGTGGGGACACCCCAGGCTGGGAAATGGAGGGACTGAAACAGGCTCTCTACCCTTCCTGCAGCCACCTCTTTGCCAATCTTCTGCTGGAGAAGGTCCCCGCCTGCTGTCCGACCACAAATCTTTGCCCTCATCATCACCCACTGGCCCTGATAGTGTAAATCAAAACCCTTCAGAAACTCAACTAATAATATCTGTACAGCCTTTTGAGTCCAGATAGTTTAGCAGCCACTGTTGCAAAACTGTCAATTGAATTAGTATCGTAGCCATGGGGTAATTCAACATCATCAGGGATTCCGCCTGTCTGCTTGACAAATTTTTAGTTTCCCTTGTCCTACATCCCCCACCATTAAAACCCTGACCTCTCTGTCACCCCCAAACTCCTCCTCAGAAGGTCACATGTACTGCATGAAAGGACTGGTTCCCATAGTTTGCTCCTCCCATGGTGGTAACATAGCTCCTGCATCTGGATGCAGGGTGGCTCCTCCACACTTGGAGAACATGAGCCATAAGTTGCAATTGGGACGGAGCAATGGATCTCGTTAAAAGTCTAACAGCAATTTTGAGAGGAACCTTAGCCCCTAGCCATTCTCCTTAACTTTCTCCTGGGACTGTCATGGTTTCAAACCATATGTCCACCAGCCTGGTAGCCCAACAGACATCTCCTTCAGCCACCATGCGGTTTCTAAACATTTGGTCATACTGAATTCAAGTATTCCCTCACTCATTTTGTAAGTGCTATGCACAATGAGGAAGCTGCGCCTTGCCAGCTCAGGCTTCTTTTTTCATAGTACCACACTCAAATGTGTGTAGAACCAACCATCCACACATCCCTCGTCTTTCCCTTCACTGCTTTCTTCAGCTTTTACCCAGCAGCATTACTACTGTGGCCATATCTTTTTATCAAAACGTTCCTTTCTTCATGCCTTTGAATGGTCTCTTTAATGAGAACATGTCCACATATCCCCATATCTTCTCCTTTGTGGCCATCAGAATATGACTCCAGTTTGACCCCAGGAGTACTAATGTCTAACCCCTCCACAATGGTTGCTTCCCCTGGCTCCCCCTTCACTTTTTAATCTCCCTATGACCATCTCCAGTTGGCCAACTCATTCTCACCCATGGAACTTAACATTTGCTCTATGTACTATCTAATACTCCCTTCCACAGAGATGTCGACCATACCTGATCTGGAGGATCCTGGGCTTGGGTGCTCTTGCACAGAAGGCATCCTTTGTGGTCCCGTGGGAGGAGGAGGTGGTGGTTGGGATGGAGCAGAAATCAGAAACTCATTACCTGGATCCAAGGGGTGCCCAGGTGAGGCCAAGGGCTGTGGGGTGGTGCCAGTGTAAGCATTGTGGGCTGACTTGGGAGGGACCTCAGGCTGAGGGAAAGTCAGCTGCAGACTGACCACACCTCTGGTGTTTGATCACTGTGGTGCTGCCGGCTGTCTCCATCCCTCCTGGCCACTGTTAACCCAATTGACCCAGAGGCCTTTTTTTTTCCCCCCACTTGTCAGGTCCTGACCCTCCCAAGAATCATCCATGGAGTCCAGAGCTTGGCCCGCTGCATCATCTGCATCCATTGCTGCATAGCCTCCTCCTTTGATGTACTTCTGCCTCTGGGTGCCATACTGCTACTGCTGCAGATATAGAACCCAAATTAGAATGAGGAAACACCAGTGGCTAATAGTGCAGTTCTGCTGACCCTCCAACAACAACAACCCCTTTCGATTCTGGGCCTACAGACTGCCTGGGGGTTACTAATGAACATATTCTAAATAAGGGAGCATCTTATATGGAAGAATGTTTATTGAAAGTGGGGCTTAGAGTGTGGGGAGGAGTAAACTTGCTATAAAAAGCCAGCCCAAAGACCTCAAAATCAGATGCAGTTAGCAATTGAACCTGGTATGGTCTCCCAGAGTTAGATCTCCTTGGGGAGGTCAGCACAGACCAATGTTGTGGAGTTAGCAGTTATACTTGCTAAGCTGTGCATTTTGACTTATTTTGTTTTCTGTCATGAAAAGTATTTGCTTTGGTTTTGCTGATCTTTGTTATTTTTGGGGATTTATTTCTTTTTAATAAAAATCACGCCTTCCTGGTGTGTTGTATCTGAAATACTGTTGTTGTTGTAGTCTGTCCTACCTCTGCCATGACATTTGGTACCAGAAGTGGGGTAGTTTGGAGGTCCAAGAATACTGGGGACTCCATGCCATGATACTGATCCTAGTATCCAGATTACTGCAGACAGCAGTAGGTACATGGCCCATAAGCGTGAAAGCTACGGCTCTTCCGGGTATCTCCCAGAACCAGGTGGCTAAGACTGGAGACATTCTACTTCCTGGTCTGTGTCTAATCACTAGGCCTAAAGTTAAACAGGACACTCCTCCAGTTGTTATCAACATGAATGCCAAACATGAAGAAACCAGCATGAGTGAACCAGTTGAAGAACCAGAAGATGTTCTACCCCAGGATATACCTGTACTATTGAAATGGCTCTCTGTAAGACAGATGGAGATGGAAAGACAAAGGAACCTAGATCTACAAGAAGGGAACAAGATAGATGGAGACAAGACCAAAGGTGGGCAGACACAAAGTGTGCACTCCAGATTACGAGGTTGGGCAGGAAGTAACTAAGATCAACTCTAGAGACATAAAACTGACAAGATGACACCCTCAGATGATATTGAGTCTTCTCTAACTACTTTTGAAAGAGTGGCCCAGGCATGTGGTTGGCCCCAAACCCAATGGGTGGACCAATTAGCCTGTCACTTAACTGGGAAAGCACAAATGGCTTATACTAGTATGGTCAGTTAGGCCGCAAATAACTATGTTCTGTTAAAAAGAGATCTTAAAATGCTATGATATAAACACTGAGACTTACAGTCAGAGATTCAGGACACTAAAACACCAGACGCATATTCCACAGAGAGAGACATTTACTTGCCTAAATGATTTATGTAATAAGTAGCTCCAACCCGGTGGGAAAAGTGTAAAGGAAATAATGGAACAATTAGTGCTGGAACAGTTTATTACAGTTATGCCAGCTGACGTACAACTTTGGATCTGAGACCACAACACAGAAAATGCAGAGAATGCCATCACACTAGCAGAAGATTTACTGTCTGCACATCAGCCTATGAGAAAAGGTTACCAAGGACAGATACCCCATTGCCTGCTACCTCTGTGATCACCACAACTACTATCCACCAATAAGAAACACAGCTTTTCCTTTATCTGGGTCCTGTACTGTGAAAGCAAAGAGGGATGGAAGGATTTTGCTACAAAAGGACAGATTTGAATATTGAATGTCATTACTGTCATAGTTTGGGACACATTGCTAGATACTGCCTAAAAGAAGAAATACCCTCCTTATCTAGCTTCCATGAACTTAGGGAATTTTGTTGTCAAAGCACATCTTAATGGGAAGCCTATATAGGGAGTAAGAGGGTGGAATCTTAGTGCTGGGGGACTCAATACTAAGAGGAGTTAGGTGGGTAGCAAGGGAGAGGCATAGTCGCATTTGGGTGGAGGTCATGCCAGGAATGACAGTGGAAAGGGTGGGACAGTCTGTTCTGAAATATGCTAGAAGGGGTAGGACAAGCCTCATTCAATTATACATCTTGGGACAAATGACCTGGCTGACAAGACAGTAGATACAGTCCAGAGGAGATTTGAGGAACTAGCACAATTATGTGAGGGGGAGAAAGATCAGTAACTTTTCAGAGATACTTCCTGTGCAAAGGCAAGCACAACAAGAAAGCAGAGAATAGAGGAATTTAATGGATAGCTAAGAACCTGGTGTTGTGCTAAAGGGTATGGACTGTTAGGGGGTGGGGAGGACCTGGGAGGACAGTAGTCTCTATGCCAAGGACAGACTACACTTGAGTGAGGAGGGGAAAGAAAGTGTTGAAACAGAGGATGGAGGAGTACATAGAGGAAGTTGAGAATTTAAACTAGAGTAGGGGGGTAGTTGGGGAAGAGATATGCAGAGACCACAGGTTGGAAACCATATGAGCTTACCCCATAACAGTGACAAAGGACAAATAGCAAGTACTGTTGGTGATGCTAGGAAAGGAGGGCAGGATGGGAGGGGGGAAAAGGTGGAAGGTGGTTACCTCAATGCTAGGAGCCTTGGGAGGAAAACTGCAGAGTTATAGGTTCTCATGGCAGAGGGAGAGGTGGACATTGTAGTCATCACGAAAACATGAGCCACCCAATACAATGATTATACCTGTCTGTACCAGGGTACAGATTATTTACGTTAGGACAGAGTGAATGGGAAAGGGGTGGCACTATATGTGAAGGAAGGACTGAAGTGTGTAAGGAGGAAGGAGGAGGTAGTACGGAGTCACTTTGGATGCAAATCCAGGATTCCAAGAATAGAATTCTTAGAATGGGAGTGGTGTACAGGCCACCATCTCAGATGGAGGAGTTAGACAGAGAACTAGCGGGACAGATCAGGAGGACCTGTGAGAAGGGTAGTGTGGTGATTGTGGGGACTTCAACATGCCAGGAGTGGACTGGAGCCCCCAACAACCAGGAACAGAAGGGAGCAGGTACTGCTGGATGCCTTCCAGGACAGCTTCCTGCTGCAAATGGTCAGTGAACCAACCAGGTTAGGAAATATCCTTGACCTTGTGCTGGCAAATGGGGACTTTGTGAGAGAACTTACAGTGGAGGAACCGCTGTCAGGAGTGACCACCGCTCAGTATGGCTCACATTGGATATGGGCAAGGAAGGAGTGGAATCTGGCACAATAGTGTTGGACTTCAGGAGGGCCAACTTTGGGAGGATGGGGAAGTGGTAAAGGGTACCTGGCAGAATTCAATCTAGTATGGATGCTAACCAGAGGTGGGAGCTCATAAAGCTGGGGATAGTGGAGGCAACCAAAATCCTGCTGCAAAGCCCAGAGCAAGAAGGCTAGGGCTAAGAAACTGATCTGGTTGAGCAAGAAGGTCATGGAAAAGGTAAGGAGGAAAGGAGCTGCCTTTAGGAAGTACAAGAAAACCGGAGGGGAGGGGAAGGACAGGGAGGAGTACTTGACAGAATCGAAGGAGGTGACAAGGGCAGTAAGGGGGCCAAAGAATCATCTGAAACTCAGGCTGGCATAAGGCACTAAGAAGGGGAGAAGGACTTCTTTAAGTACATCAGGAGAAAAGGAGCTGTAAGGACCACATAGCAAGGATTAGGAAGGAGGGATTGGGTGGAAGCAAGTGAGATAAGGCGGAAGTACTAAATGAGTACTTCTGCACAGTATTTACTAAAGAGAAGAGGGGGTGACACCCAAGGTGGGATAAATTGCAGAAGGGGGAGGGGTGACAGATGGGGAAATCATGAGAGCAGAGTTCACAAGAGGGTTTGATGGCACTAAGGGTGGACAAGGCGCCAGGCCCAGATGGCATCCACCCCAGGGTACTAGTAGTAGCTGGCAGAGGTCCTTGCAGGACCTTTGGCAGACCTATTTAATGCCTCACCACATTCAGGGTGTGTACCTCAGGACTGGAGGATGGCTCATGTGGTGCCCCTCCACAAGAGTGGCCCCAAGGATGAACGGAAACCACAGACCAGTGAGCCTCACATCCATGGGTAAGCTAATGGAGACTATCCTGAAGGAGAGCTGGTGGCTCTCCCAGAGGCCAAAGACTACAGGACAGCAGACAGCATGGCTTCATACGTGGCAGATCCTGCCAAACAAACCTGGTTGAGTTCTATGACTGGGTAACTAGGCAACTGGACAGGGGCCATGCAGTGGATGTCCTGTATCTGGACTTCAGTAAGGCATTCAACTCAGTGCCACATGGAAGGCTGGGAAGGAAGTTAGTAGGCACAGGGGCGGGTGCAAAGCTGGTGAGATGGGTAGGAAATTGGCTGCAGGGAAGGCAACAGAGGGTGGTGGTGGGTGGGAGCCTCACACCCAAGCAGCAGTGACGAGCGGTGTTCCACTAGAGGCTCCAGTGTTGGGACCAGTGTTGTTTGGGATATTTATTGCAGACATATCATGGGACATCAAGAGCAAGATCAGTCTGTTTGCTGATGATACCAAGGTAGGCACGGTGGTGGATGACCTAGGGGGGATGGCAGGAGTTGCAGGATGATCTGGCAAAGCTTGAAACCTGGTCAGACACCTGGCAACTGGCTTTAATGCCAAAAGTGCAAGGTGCTGCATTTTGGGATGAAGAACACAAGGAGGAGTTACCAGCTAGGGGGAGTGCAGCTAGCCCAGACAGAGGAGGAGAAGGATCTGGGTGTGCTCATTACAGGGTCAATGAACAACTCGGCACAATGTAGGAAGGCAGCTGCAAAGGCCAACAAAATGCTGGGTTGTATTGCAAGGGGTATATCCTCGAGGAGGGAGGAGGTGATTCTGCCACTGTATAGGTCATTAGTTAGACCACACACCTGGAGTACTGAATGCAGGCACTGAAGGTCCCTATCTGAAGAGGGACATTAAGCTACTGGAGGGGTGGCGCAGAGCCGACAAAGATGATCAAGGGCTGGGGGACTTATCATATGAGAGGAGGTTGAAGGAGTTGAACATGTACTCACTGGAGGAGAGGAGAGACAGGGTGACATGATTGAAACCTTTAAATAGATGAAAGGAATAAACAAGGACGGTACAGAGGGCTGTTCAAAGTAAAGGAGGGAGGGCCACCAGAGGCCATGATATGAGACTGGAGCGAGGAAGGTTCAGGAGGGAGATGAGGAGACCCTTTTACAGAGAGGGTGGTGGCTGGGTGGAATCGTACCTGCTGAAGTGGTATGCAGTGAAACAGTGGACTACTTCAAGCCAGGATGGGAGAGGACAAGGGGAGGGTTAATGAAGGGGAAGGGTGGAAGGAGGGCAGCTGCAAAATAAGGGTGCTAGCTGCACATTTGAGCAGACTTGATAGACCTCTAGGCCTTTATCTGCTGGCAAATTTCATATGTTCATATAACAGGGACTTGTGGACTTGCAGTAAGCAAATTCTAGTCTGTGATGATTTAATACCACCAGTTACCACTACTACTATATCAACAGGAGTCATCTGTATTCATGGGGACACTCATCAATATCCAACTGTTGAAATAGAACTGGGCATTAATGGACATGAGAGTAACCTGAATGTAGGGTGGTGCCCACATTACCTGTGCCCTTATTATTGGACAAAATAATCCTGCCTTTAGCACATTGGTACACTCCTGTGATAATCGTTTAGTAGCTGTAACCACCGGAGCCCAGAAGAAGAAAGAAGAACAGATGGGGACACATTTTACTTTGAGGATGATGTGTTTGGAACTGTTGGGAGCAAGGAGAACAAGGGCAGAAAAAAGGAAGATACAGAAGCAGTGGAAAGGGACATATGATGTTAAAAGGACTATTGATGCTATGCCAACTGTTCGAATGTCTGATATTGCACATGAGCAAGCTTTAGATACATCTCTTAACCCTATTTTTCAACAGCTAGGGAAAGTGGTACCTTCCTCAGGTGCCTATGATCCAGAAAATGGAATATTGTGCAAAATCTGTACCAATCCCAATACCAAAGAACAAATAGAGCAACTAGTCATTGTTGAAAATTACAGGCAGGATCTCTTGTTTCTAGGACACGATTTACCCAGTGTTGGGCATGCTGGGAAGAGAAAACAGCTGCTAGGTTGTTAAAATCCTTTATTAACCTAAGTTACAGAGAGGTAGCACAATACTGTAAGAAGCTATGTCAAATGCCAACAGATCAGTCTATGAACAAAAGGAAAGAGTACCCATTATGCCCTCCCACTAATGTCCCATCCATTTGAACAGATTGCAATGGACATAGTTGGTCCCTAGAAAAAAGCAAAAAGGGAGACAGGCTCATGCTCATTCTCTGTGACTATGCCACAAAGTATCTGGAGGCATTTCCCTAAGAACAACTACAGCTCTAAAATAGAGAAATTGGTTGAGTTCTATAGTCATATGGGTATGCCAAAAGAACTCCTAACCAATCGAGATGCTGATTTTTCCTGCCAATTGCTAAGAGAACTGTATACAATGCTAGGTGTAACAGTGTTAGAATGTCTCCTATCACCCACAGACTGATGGGCTTGTGGAACATTTTAATCAGACTTTTAAAATGCACGATCTGAAAGTTTGTGGATGATGAAGGAAAACTGGGTCCATTATCTAATTTTATTTCTCTGTGCTTACAGGGGAGCACCACAAGCTTCCACAGGATTATCTCTGTTTGCCTTATTATATGGACGCAATCCTGAGAATCACTTGATGTGGTAAAAGAAGCTCGAAGGGAATAACATGGTTAGATATACTAACATATTATACTATTTGACCAGACGCCATCAGAGGTTAGTAACCAATACCCAACAGGCACACCAGAACTGTGTAGCAGCCCAAGGAAAACAGAAGGTGGTTTACGATACCCAAACCAAAGAAAACTATCAGCCAGGGATAGATTTTTATTACTCTTACCAACTTCTGAGAATAAGTTGTTAATGAAGTGGCAGGGTCCATACATTATTAAAGAACAGACTGTCCCTGTCATTTATAAAATTGAAACCCTAACAAACGTGGTGGTCTTGAAGATCTATCATGGCAATCTGCTTAAAAATGGAATGATAGATCTGAAGATAAGCCATGTTTGTATGTCTTTAATGAAAACCCTAAGACATAATTGGAAACTGCTTATAGGAGATTAGAGGGTCCTGAAAGCCTGCATGATGTTAAAATCAACCCTGACCAATCCAATGAGGAACAACAAGAGTTAAAACAACTTCAGCACTTTTCAGATACCTTTACAAGCATACCAGGTAAAGCCATTGGGGACAGTCATGAAATCAAATCTGATTCCTATCCCATTAGGCAAAAGCCATATAGACTGCCATAACATGTGTTCGAGTCAAGTGAAGCAATAAATATCCAAATTACTACAGCTCTGTATTATTGCACCTTCTGTCAGTCATTGGTCTTCACCTATTGTATCAGTACCAAAGAAGGAAGGAGCATATGCCTTTGCCTGGATTTCAGAAAGTTTAACCAGGTGTTTCAATTCAATAGTTATCCCATCTCCAGGGTAGATGACATGATTGACTGCATTGGCCAGACTAACTATATTTCCACTCCGAGCTAACTAAAGGGTACTGGTACATACCCCAGAAAGAACAATCTAAGAGAAGACAGCATTCATTACCCCAAATGATCTTTATTAATTTGTATACATGCCTTTTGGTTTACATGGAGCTCACGCAACCTTCCAGAGGCATATGGACCAGCTATTAACCCCTTGCTCCAAATATTGTTCAGCTTACCTCGATGACGAAGTTGTGTTTAGTACAGATTGGGCATCTCATCTGGTACATCTGACTAATGTCATCCAAACCATACAAAGAGCTGGTTTAACCATAAACCTCTAAAAGTACCCTTGTGCTATGAAAGAGACAAAATATTTATGCTTCATATTAGGAAACGGGTAATATGCCCTGAAATCAAAAAGTGGAAGCTGTGGCTCAGTGTCCTGTACCTGAAACCAAGAAACAAGTTTGGTCCTTCTTGGGACTAGCAGAATACTACTAGTAATTCATTCCTGAATTTGCCACCATTTGACCCCTTTAACAGATCTCATGAAACAGAAGGTCCCTAATAAGGTTCCCTGGTCTCTTGCGTGTGAACAGGCATTTTGTACTATCAAAGCTGCACTGTGTGTATCACCTATGTTATGATCCCCTGATTCAGCCAACCGCTCTGAGGTAGGCAAAGGCAAGGCAAAATTTATTTAAAGACGCTTCAATCCCGGAGGCTCTGGGCACCGTCATAAATTTTAAACAGAATTTTAAAAGCACAACATTTAAGACACAAAATTTTATACAGATTGAATAAATAAATCTAATACAATCACAGTCTTTACTGTATATACTAATCTAAATATCAAAAGCTTGGGAAAAAAAGAAAGTCTTCAGGGGCCTTAAAAATATCCACTCTGGGGGCTTTCCTGACTGAAGCTGGCAAAGAATTCCACAAAACGGTAGCCGCAACACTAAAGGCTCTATCACCAGCTGATTTTAGCCTCGCTCTGGGAATGGTCAGGAAGCCACCACTAGGAGATCGAGGAGGGCGGGTGGGGAGGGCAGGTGACAGAGGTCTGACAGGTAACCAGGGGCCCTGCCCATGTAGGGTCTTATAGGTGAGAAGACCCACCTTAAAGAGGACTCTCCACCTGACTGGCAGCCAGTGCAATTCGCATAAAACCGGTGTAATATGACAAAACTTTTGCTGCCCAGCCAACAACCGGGCAGCTGCATTTTGCACCAGCTGCAGTCTGGCGGAGATCCTTGTGACCCGAGATAGAGCACGTACAGTAGTCAAGTCTAGATGTGACTAAGGCATGTATCAAGGTAGGGAGGTCCAGAGGCGGAACAAAGGGCTTAATTCTGGCAATGTTTCTGAGATGGAAAAACAGGTATGAACCGTGGAGGATATTTGAGACTCCATGGTTAAGTTCCTGTCCAGAATCACTCCCAGATTTCGCACTCAAGAGGAGGCCTTCAATGACACAACTCCAAGGACAAGCCCAGTTTCTGAGTCATAGGCCTATGCTATCACGAACTCTGTTCGTCTCCACTACCAATACCTCCATCTTGTCAGGGTTCAGGGGCAACCAACTGGAGGCCATTCAGTCATTAATCTCAGCCAGACAGATGTTAAGCACATCTACTGCATTAGATGTTCCTGGGGCAAAGGAAGAATATAGCTGAGTGTCATCGGCATAACAATGAAAACTCAAACCATACTTCCTAATGATCCCTCCCAGGGCAGCATGTACACTGCTAACAACATTGGGGCCAGTACCGATCCTTGAGGACTCCACAGAATAGAAGAATGGGTATAGATGAAGAATTCCCATCATAACCCGTTGCCTTCTGTTGGTAAGAAAGGACTCAAACCAGTTGATGGCAGTACCGTGAGTCCACATAGTTCCCTAAGGCAGACAAGCAACACACAATGGTCCATAGTGTTAATGCAGAAGAGAGATCAAGGAGAACAAGAATTGTCCTGTCCCTGATCTCTTGCCCTGAGGAGATCATTCTGTACCCAAACAAGTGCAGTTTCTGTGCTATGTCTAGCCTGAAATGCCAACTGGAAAGGTTCGTGCAACTTCAGAGTCACGAGATGCTCTTCCAACTGAAGCGCTACTACTCTTTTCCACCACCTTCCCCAAAATGGAAGGTTGGATATAGGACAGTAACTCGCCTTGATCTCGGGTCCAAAGATGATTTCTTTAAGAGGGGTCTCACCAGAGCCCTTCGCGCATATGGAAAGACCCCTCAGAAAGGAAGCACCAGACAGTCAAGGTGCAACACTGGCCAACAGAGTCAACGATCCTCATTAAAAACGCGTTGGCACCGGGTCCAGTTCACAAAAGGTATGCTTCATGCTGGCTGCCATCTCAATCACCTCACTAGCCTCCACTGGTCTAAACTCTCCCCAACTAGGCAGAGTGCTTTCAGAACACATCAAGCGACCATTGTCAGCTATAATATTACTAGCTGAAGAAGCGCCCCACCGGATCAAGGACACCCTGTCCAAAAAAAATGAGCAAACTCCTCACAATCTAAATTTAAAAATACCTCCCGGCTGCAGACAGGCAGGATGAAGAAGCTCTGTCCATAGTCTGGAAGAGTAAAGCTGGTCAGTTTTTCCTGGCAGCAATCTCCCTAGACAGGAACATTGCCTTCTTATGGTTGATTGCCTCCTGGTACACACTATAAATGTGCACACAGGACCAGTTTGTCCGCCTCCAGGCAGGATCTTCTCCAGCAGCGCTCTAATTTCTGTCCCATACTTTCATCTCCCTGAGCCCCGTCAAAACCATGGGGACCTCAGGTATGAAGTTCTGGGTCATACACGGACAGGTGCAAGGAGTTGATGGTGTCAGATAGTACCCCTATTATAGGTATCAACCCCGACATCAACACCTCCGACGCATGCAGCACCCACACTAGACAATTTAACTGCTGCCTAAAACCCTCAGGGTCAAACCCACAAAGGGCGACAGCTAATCATCTCAGCAGGGAAGGGCTTATGGCGGGAGCCCCAGGCATTAACTGCACCGTGCAGTGATTGGACCAATGCACTCAATCAATCCTGAGATCACTGATCTCAAGCCCCAGTGAGAAACACCAGGTCCAACATGTGGCCATCCTGATGAGTTGACGTGTAACAGCCTGTGTCAATCCTAAAGAGGACATAGTCTGCAGAAAATCACAGCTACATCTATGATTCTCGTCAACCCAAACATTGAAATCCCCCAGGTACATACAGACGCCTCTGAAACTGGCTTAGGAGCAGTATTATGCCTGACTATCAATGGAGAAGAGCATCTAATTATCTACATTAGTCAGAAATTATTTCCAAGGGAATGTAAATATGCAACCATTGAGAAAGAATGTTTGGCAGTCAAATGGGCAATTGAGGCCTTGAAATTTTTATGGGGCAGGCAGTTTACTCTGGTTATAGATCACAACCCGTTATGCTGTCTTAACCAAATGAAAGACAAAATGCTTGAATCCTTCACTGGTACTTGGCATTACAAACCTACAAATTTGACATTAAGCATAGACCAGGAAGTCAGCATAAAAATGTTGACTATTTATCTAGATATGCTGCAGGTTAATGTCGGTGCTACATGATAGTAAGGACAGGATACCTACCTACCCAGGGCAAATGATGTTATATGATATTATATTGTCATTATGTAATATTTCTTGATTGTAGTGTATTAGGGTGCCCTAGGGTGGAGCTTCTGTGATGGTGGATGGAAGCTCCATCCCATTCCATAGGGAAATTGTAAACTTAGAGAATGTGCTTTCCAAACCAGTAACTTAACACTGGTTTGTACTTGAATAGTAGGGTATGTGGCAGAGTTATGTCACCCCTCTCTTTTGTTCATGTGTGTCTGCATAGGTTTGGGTCCCCCAAGTCTGCTGTGCAACAGCACTCTCCTTTCATATACTATATTTCAGTAGTTCTATTACAGTGGGATGGCCTCCTACTGTAAAAACACAACTTCTTTACTATTCCCTTTGTTCTTCTTTCACTTCTTCTTAACCCCAGACCCTTGAGACCACACAACAATTGGGTTCTTAGCTGTGTTTGAAAGTCATGAGTAAATCACATTGTGACTAGAATGATATAAAGCTCTATAACAGGTTGCAATAAGAAAGCTGCCCTGGTTTAGCTCATTTGGTTCAGAGACCCTTTGATCATAAAAGCAAACAGAATATGTATTGCACTGCTATGGAGGGGTGAAAGCCACTTGCTTTGTTTCAGACCCCATTTGGTGCAGCTCCATGTAAATTGGCAGCCCATTCCCTTGGAGGTATGAGAGGGACGAGCCATGATTATTCATAAAAGTGTTGTTGCTGCCTGCTGCATGATGTGGCTTTGTACATATATAAAGATTGCAGCAGAAACAAAAGGCAGTGAATAAAAATCCCCTGCCCTTTTCTTTCCTTGCTGGCATATGTCCCATCTTCTTGAAGTGGACTGCAGGACGAATATGCCATGATTATTTGTTTTTCATCCTCTGGGTCAGCTGGATACTGGCGGCTACTTAGGTGTAAGACTTAGAACCAGAATGAAGTATGTAGCTGACAGCCTTGACTGAAGGTGGCTTTATTCTTTTTATACTTGCAAGTGTGTCCACAAATATATTCACAAATGCATTAACACATATTATGGATATTTACCACTTATGCTGTGTTTGTTTTCTTCCTTTTCCTTTCCCTGCGGAATGGAAAACCCTTGAGTGGCAGCTTTGTAGCATGGCTGTCCAATTGGTATCCTCTTCATTCCTTGGTGTCCACTCCATAGTGAGACAGTGGTACCTTTCTTGCTATATTTATAGGCACCCCGGAGTCTATCATCTAACACAGGGTGGAGTTTATGCTAATGTAGCCCTTTTATGCTAATGTAAGAAATAGGCTATGAAAACATAAGATTTAATGCAGTACAAATCAGCACTGCTGAATATTAATATGACTATTGCTTTTTGTGGTATCTGATAATGAAAATATTGTAAATAAAGGAGTGTCTTGTATGGAAGAATATTTATTGAAGGTGGGGCTTAGAGGGTGGGGAGGAGAAAACTGGCTATAAAAGCCAGCCCAAAGACCTCAAAATCAGACACATTTGGGGATTGAACCTGGTAAGGTCTCCCAGAGTTAGATCTCATTGGGGAGGTCGAGCACAGACAAATCTTGGGGAGTTAGCTGTTATACACTGTAAGCTGTGCATTTTGACTTATTTTGTTTTCTGTCATGAAAATGTATTTGCTTTGTTTTGCTGATCTTTTATTATTTTTTTTGGGGGGTTATTTCTTTTTAATAAAAATCACACTTGTTTGGTGTGTTGTACCTGGAATATTTAATAAAAATCACACCTGCTTGGTGTGTTGTACCTGGAATACTGTTGTTTGTGTAGTCTGTCCTACCTCACCCACGACAAAGTTATACCACTCTTTCATTCATTTTCAGTTAATGTGCTGATGACATCATACTGCTGGACAGCTACAACAAAGTTGTTGTTGCAATTCACAATATTTGCTAACCATGAAGGTAAGTATTTTGGGGGATGGGGGACTTTGCTTCATTCATTGTAAGTCACTGTCTCTGCTCTTCTTCCTTACAGGTATTTCTTGTGCCTGTGGGCTTGATTCACTAAGCAAATGATGATGACTGAGTGACCTAGAGCCATGATGAGTCCCAAAGTCTATCAACCTTTATCAAGCGGTATTGCACCTTGCAAGCTAATTATTTTTTTTTTCATTTTTCTTTTATGGAGGTGTGGGCATTTTCATTGCAAATTGTGCGGATGCAGTTCTCAATATTTCCTATTGCTGTTGTTATAATTTCAAGTACAGTACTTAGCAGAATGTGTCTGTACTGCAGTATATGTGAATTGACTGAACTGAGAAGATGGTGTTGGCCTGCTTGCCTGCAGGATCTTTTCACACACCATTTCATTCTATTAACAGTCCAGATAGCCACTGTGAAGACAAGAAAGATTTTGGTGAATGAATGTACAGAAAACTTTTACCATGGTGGTAAAGAATGTCCATAAGGTGATGTATATGCATTATTGAGTCTGGAGTAATCCACATCATATTAATTATACAAAACATATGCCATCACCTATTCAAACATCTGAGAACAGAGAAAAGGAGAGAACAAAATGAAAATGAAAGGAAAGGAAAGGAAAGGAAGGAAAGGAAAGGAAAGGAAAGGAAAGGAAAGGAAAGGAAAAAATTAAATCATAAGGATATTTACCATCAGAGTACTACTGCTGGCTTTGCAATGGTGTATGTTTTGGTGTCTGTGAGTATTGGAAGCAGCAAAACCTGTATGTAGAAGAAATGACATGAAAACATGTTAATGCTGCAGTGAGTCGCATGGACTGATTTTCTGCTTCTAGTAGGCTGATAGAAGTGTTGCAGTAACCATGACCACACTGGTATGGAGGAAATGTTTTCTGAAGAACAGTGTTGGTGTCTTACCATCACAGCTGATAAAGAAAGTCCTTACTGCATTGTGGTTCTGCATGATGAGGTCTTGCTGACTTAAGTCAGTGGCTTGACATAGAGTATAGGACCACTTCTGGGGTGTTCAGTTTGAATGATGTGACACTTCTGGTGAGGAGGACCAAGGTAAATCAGGCAAGAGGAGGAGTACAGAGGAGGTGGAGGAGGTGGTTCTGTTTATCACATTTGGGGAGCAGGCAGCCAGTGTCTTGCTTTTATTTTAAATTCATTATCCTGATTAATCACTGGTAGCTACCACTGTGGTGTTGGAAGTGGTGTCCCATGCTGTTTCTGCCAGTGTTGTAAGATCCAAGGTGACTAGACCCATGACATGACAGGAGGAGAAGAAAGCTGAGATGGTGAAGTCACTGCTGCACAGCTGCAGTGTGTGTCTTGCTGGCTCTAGTGGGTGTTCATTGTAAATGATATAATGCATTGTTTACAGGTGCTCCATTTGGCGCAATTAAAAATTAGCACTACAGCAATTAATAGTTGAGGATTTACATCAGAGCTATGATTGGGAACACTATAATTGTTATTAATTTGACATCCAGGATTACATTTAGGACAGGTGTGGAGGAGAAGGAGAAAATAAATAACAGAGTTTTTTATTCTTCAGTGTCATCCATGAAGCAACCCTCACAGTCTTCAAGACTGTAATTGTCACCATAGGGGAACTCCCAGTCCATCACTGCTTCATCCACTTCAATGTTGTGAGACAATAATGAGGTACATCCCAGTCTGCCAACAGTATTTTCCTCCCCTCATCTCTCTCAAATGGTGGTGTGATAAGGGACATTACTCTTTAGTTGGAATGTGAGCCTGATTCATTTTAATGAATGTTAGCATGCCAACATTTTGGTAGAGTGTCGGTGCACCTGTCAAGCACAATGGCACCCGCTGAACTGAACACCCACTCAACGCTGACACTCGAGGAAGGGCAGCTCAGATATTTCAGGGGAACCGCTGTCATGCTGACCAGTCATTGACCTTAGTGCCCCAGTATAGCAGTGGCTCATCTGCGATGGTGAGGTTCTTTGTATCTGTCAAATATGCATCTACCATGCATTTTGCTACTCAAAGACATGCAGTGTGATCCTCTTCCTCCTCCTCCTCCTCTTCCTCAGTTTCCTCTATGTCTGCCACTCCCACATGGCTTAGGCAGCTCAAATGGGACTCAGCATAGGTTCCTATGACTGTCTTGGTTTTGTGCAGTTTTACACCCATGTGATAATTTTTTATTATTATTTATTGCATAAGATCGGAATTACAGTCCTTTGAGTCACAGACTCTTATGCAAAGGCTCCACGCGGTTACAGGGGGTGGAGGGAGTACGAAAATACAAGGAAACATACATAATCAAGCAGTATTCAGGAAAACATACATTAATAGTCAGTATTCATAATCAGTACTGGCAGCGCAGTCCAGGCTTTAACTTAGTTTACCACAGACAGTGGTAGGCAGCTTTCAGGGTGATGAGTTGGTGGCAGGAATATCTTCTTGCTGTACAGTGTCCTCATGTGGCTTTGACCTCTGTGCCCGTAGTGGCAACTGTGCACCACTTACCCTCTGAGTGAGAAGTTCTGTCAGTCTCTGCACCTCCTGATGCCCGCCTTGTA
Organism: Neoceratodus forsteri; assembly: GCA_016271365.2. Classification (NCBI taxonomy): domain Eukaryota; kingdom Metazoa; phylum Chordata; order Ceratodontiformes; family Ceratodontidae; genus Neoceratodus; species Neoceratodus forsteri. The sequence goes on along the minus strand of CM028132.1, from coordinate 1,057,442,795 downwards.
TTATGCCTGTGAGCCCACTTTATAACATGGGTCAAGCATTGTGGCAATCTCAAACTCCTCAAACTGTAGAATATAGTTCATGTGGGTGTTGCAGTCTAAGGTGGACAGCATGTTTCCATCAGTGACCAACTTACTCTGTCACCACCTGCCTTCAGTTGTTGCTGCATGTTCAGCAGTGTCTACCTCAGCAAACATAGTAAATGGATGGACTCACTGATGCAGGCAGTGTCCCCACTCACTGCCTGTGTTGCATGATCGAAGGTCCATCCATTAGGCACCACTATTTGGTTGTCAGGGACATTGATGTCCCACTGCTGTCATGGCTTGCATGAAGTAGCAGATACTCTGATATTACCTTGTACTACATACCTACATAAGGACATAGACAGGATAGAGAAGGTTCAGAGGAGGGCAACAAAGATGGTGCATGGATTGCATCACAAGTCCTATGAAGACAGGTTGAAGGAACTGAACATGTACTCCTGGAGGAGAGGAGGGAGAGAGGGATATGATAGAGACATACAAGTATCTTACAGGGAGGAACAGGGTGCAGGAAAACACTATTTTTAAGCGAAAAAGATGTTCCAGGACTAGAGGGCATGGGATGAAGTTGGAGGGAGGACGATTCAGAGGAAACATGAGAAAGAATTTCTTCACAGAACGGTGGTGGACAAGTTGAACACCCTGCCAGAGGAAGTGGTGGGGCTGAAACAATCACGGATTTAAGAATGCATGGGATAGATATAAAGGAATTCTGGAGGTCAGGGGTAAGGTGCAACAGACTTCTAGGAAAACAAACTGAACTTACAAGCTCAAATGGGCAGACTGGGTGGGCCATAGGCCTTATCTGCCTACACTGTCTATGTATCTATGTATCTACATATATAGATGCTCCACCAGTACCTGCAGAACACCTAGATGGTCACGCACTTTTGCTAAATGTGCAACATGGGCACAGATGTTAGGCCACAGTCAATATTTCTTTGATATTAGGATGGTTGATAAAAGTCTGCACAACAAGGTTAAGCAGTGTGCTTAGCAAGGCACCTAAAAATCCACCATCAGTGATGCATTTTCTCACATTTGATCTGTTTTCACTGGTGATTAATCCAGCTTTCAGTGCATGGGGTGGAGCCACTCATCTATTACTGCGAGTACCACTTTAAGTACCTTTCTCCAGTGTGTGACCCTGGGATGCTCTTCATGATCAGTGTCACATGCTGCAGCACACCAGGCATGTTTGTCTTTGAGCAATTCTTGCCCAACCCCAATCAGACACTACCCCAGGTTCCTGTGCCCAGTGTGCCATAATGCACTGGTAAGAGCCACAGCACCAGCTGTTTTCCCACTGGTCCACATGTCCATGCTCAGATGTATGTGTTGTGCCTAGGAATGCTGCAGGCAGATGTACCATGTCACAAACATTACTGTACAGTTCAGGATGGCACGCTTGGAAAAGTATTTACATGATGGGACCTACCATTTAGGCATGGCATAGACACAACACCTCCTAAATCCCACATTCTCAACAAAGGAGAATGACAACAAATCCAGAGCAAGCATTTCTGCAGCTGCTGCATTCAACTTCAATGCTGCAGCATGATTAGGTGGAATTTAGTTTGATGCTCCAAAACTGAATGCAGCATAGGCTGAACTTTTCTTGATATTGGTAATGGACCTGGTGTGCCAAGCAGCTTGCCTCATTGTGGTGGCATTATTGGGGTGCTCCTTGGCTGGGGATTGCCAGTGTTACTCTGAGGCAATGCACGACAGATCTCAGTGCTTTTTTGTTTTGCAGTACTGAGGTAGCTATCATACTTGGACTCAGGGTGGTAGTCATGCTGCTATCACCACTACTTGGCTCACTTCCAGAATCATCCTCATCCTGCATCACATAGATGTCCTCCTCTTCACCTGAACCCCCATCTCCCTTATGTCCTGCTGTGTTTATCTGGCTTACAATCCCTGATGATTCTGATGGACCAGAACCACCGGCACTGGCTTTCTTCTGGTGTTGATGCCACTGTACTGGGTGCCTGTTTTCAGGAGTGTATGTTGCCCACTTATGCATAGGTGACTACCCTTCTTTACCGTACTTACTCGTCTTTAACACAGTTGGCAAATTGTCATTGTCATGTCAGATGGGTCCAGTACATAAAAATCCACAATAGGATTCATTTGACCTTGTTTTAACTTGGTGCCAAGGTGACTGGGATAACAAAGAGAAGGTTTGGTCTTTGTATTGTTTTGGGATGACTGGCAAAATTTAAGAACAGGGAAACAGTGTTGGGGAGTCCTTGGTGGCTGAAGTAGCAGTGAAGACAAAAGGAAACACACCTTCTGCATCATTAACACACTACTTTGAACTTTTCTTTTCAGGCTCCCATGAGGGATCCGTGTCCAACACATCATCGTCATTATCAGCAGCAAGAAAACTGGCATTCTCATCATCCTCTGCAGGTCAGTCCTCCTCAACAATAGCAACAGACTCTGTGACATGCACTTCCTCTTCATGACCAGAGTCATCATGTTGCTCAACTTGTCCCACCTCACCCTCACCCACTGGACACATTATCAGGCTCCGTGCCAGCATCACAAACAGCACTATTTTCAAAGTGTACTTCAACATCAACCACCTCCATGCTTTTGCTGGTTGTTTGCGGTGCTGCTTGCTTTCCTGTCAATGTGTCACTTGACACATCAATCAACATGTCTGCCACAGATTTGGCAGAGAAAAATTTAAAGGAAGAAAAGTCACCTCCACTGCAAACTACATTGGTGCTACGTTACTGCTACTGCCTGTCACAGAGTCATCTGAATACTTTCCCTCTGCTCCTCTGACCTGTATTGGTACCTGCACCACTATTAGGGACCACAAACTGAGAAATGTTCCTTGTAGGTGCTCAAAGCTCTCCATTTAGTTGACCTTTTCTTCCCAGTAATTCTTCTGTGCTTTACTTACTAATATGGTTACTCAACAGTGAATAACACCTGTTAAAGCACAGTCAGGACAATGACTTTGTTCCTAACACAAGTGTGTTGACAGGGACACAACAATCACTTTGGTTAAATTGTAGTCAGGACAGTGATTTTTCCTAACACAAGTGTGCCAGCAGGGACACAATAAATCACTCTGGTTAAATTGCAGTTAGGAGGACAGTGATACTTTTCCTAACACAAGTGTGCTGACAGGGATACAACAATCACTCTGGTTAAATTGCAGTCAGGGGCACAGTGATTCTTTTCCTAATATAAGTGTGCCAACAGGGACACAACAATCACTCTGGTTAAATCAGTCAGGACAGTGATTTTTTCATAAGACAGGTGTGCCGACAGGGACAAAACAATCACTCTGGTTAAATCAGAGTCAGGAGGACAGTGTATTTTCCTAACACAAGTGTGCTGATGGACACAACAATCACTCATGTTAAATCCAGTCAGGAGCACAGTGATTTTTTTCCTAACACAGGTGTGCTGACAGGGATTCAACAATCAGTCTGGTTAAAACACAGTCAGGAGGACAGTGATTTTTTCCTAACACAAATGTGCCAACAGGAACACAACACAATCACTATGATTAAACCCAGTCAGGAGGACAGTGATTTTTTCATAAGACAGGTGTGCCAACAGAGACACAACATTCAGTCAGGTTAAATTGCTGGCAGGAGGACAGTGATTGTATTCCTAACACAATGTGCTGGCAGTGACACAAAATCACATTAGTTAAATCGCAGTCAGGAAGACAGTGATTTTTTTCATAAGACAGGTGTGCTGACAGAGACACAACATTCAGTCTGGTTAAATAGCTGTCAGGATGACAGTGATTGTTTTCTTAACACAAGTGTGCAACAGGGACACAACAATCACTCTGGTTAAATCTCAGTCAGGAGGTCAGTGATTTTTGTCATAAGATAGGTGTGCTGACAGGGACACAACAGTCACTCTGGTTAAATTGCAGTCAAGACAGTGATTTTATGTTGCTTGCACGCATGTGCAAGAAACATAGTGCCATCATCGGAGATTTCAGAGGTGTGTCACCTCCTCCTCCAATTCAGTCAGTGAGCTGGCAGGCGGCCCCTGTAAGCCTTTATGCATTTGGAGCTGTCTATGACACGCCCAAATGCAGTGGCATACAGTTGAAAGGAGGAGCTACGCTCAGTGAGCAGCGATAAGAAGCGTAGCCCCCACCACATGCAGGCGTGCACACCCCCACAAGTACTGTGTAGCCGACAGGGTGCCCAATCCCCGTCCGGGCTGAGCTGCGCCTCTTCTCTCCCAGTTGTAGGTGCCATGCTGGGAGCCCACCTCAGCATGGCAATCGTCTTTGGCTGACGGGGTGCCTAACTTCGCCGGCTGAATTCCACATCCTTGTGCCACGCTGGAAGCCCACCCCAGTGTGGCAAACGGTCCCATGACGCCTTTTTTTTTACCTGAAAACGAAAACGGTCCTGCGCGCTGCCTCCAGACCCCTCCCACAACCCGCACTCACCCACTGGCGCACCCAGCCTCCCCACGCCACCCTCACCCCATACTTACCTCTGACTCGGCGTGATGATCTTCGGTGGACGGGAACACGTCTGCACTCTTCAAAGCCGACCGCAAACTGAGGAAATGCCCGGTAGCTGTATAATGGGCTAGATAGGGGTTTCAACTTTGTTGCATATCTCAGGCATTTTTGGATTTTTGCACCAAATTTTCCACATGGTGTTTTTGGACCTTCATGAATGATGTCACTGCACGCAGTTATTCGGCCCGAGGGTGATTTCGTGCAGTGACTGCAAAATAACCTTCGGCCCCAATACCGCCACGACAGTGACATCATTCATGAGAAGGTGTCCCTAAAACCCCATGTTGAAAATTTGGTGCCAAAATTCCAAAAATGACTGTTTTACGACTGCGTGTTATGCAGTTCCTACGAGGCTCGTAAGTTCAAAATTTCAATATTTTCACCCAGATTTTCAACATTACCATTTTACCCCACTTTCTTATCAGTAGTACAGCTGTCATTTTTTACATCTCACCCAAAATGTGTTTCCACCATGTAGAGCAGAATGGCGAGTCGGTGTGCGAAATCAATGTACGGACAAATTAAGAAAATCACAGTGACACTGTTCATGAGCAGAGGTCTTAAAATGGCTATGTTGAAAATTTGGTGAAAAATTCCTAAATGACTGTTTTACGAGCTGTTTACGTAGTTCCCACACGACGCCAGAAGTTCGCAAATTTCAATATTTGCACTCCAATGACTTCCAAATACCTAAACAGCACATAGAAGCAAGCAACATTCGGCATTGACAAATGCTTGTTTCTTAAGATAAGACCGGCACTTGGCCAGTGATTTTACTGAAGACAAGCGTGCCTTCTGTTCTAAATTGTTCCTATCCTCCCCACACAAGCTACCAAACCACTACTTCTCTGTTAAAACAAAACTAAGTACTTCAATTAAAAATTACAGGAGACAATCAACACAAAAAGTACTATGTGTGCACAGGGCACTCACACAGTTCTGAAACAATTTGACCACCAACATGCTCTTTTATATAATGTGTTACGTTCGATTTTGACTCTACAGCACAAGCTCTGTTCTCTAAGTCTCTCTCCAACACACTACACGGACAGAAAGATCAAACTAGCTTCTCATTGGCTGTTCAGCAACATGTGACTCCTCTACTATGGTACATTGCAAACTTCGTGATCTTACGCTGAACTTCGATCATGAAGCATCAGTTTTGTGGATCTGGGATACTTCCATTATTAAATTAGCATGAGTCGAAGTTTCGACTTTGAAATTTCACAAATCTGCCAATTGTCCATGAAACATGACTTCAAACTGCAGAAAAGTTTGAGGAACTGTGGAAATCTGCCAAATCTTACACAGAGTGAACTTTTGCAATTTGCACATCTCTACTTCTAAACATGCAAAGGTAAGAATTCCAGCTTGGGTTACAAACAGGTTGGCTAAGACACATTACATGCTACAAAATTAATACATTTGCTTCCTCACATTACACTGGCATAGGAACAGTTTCAAATGTAATGAGACAGTTCAGAAGTCCTAAGTAGAACAGGTGACCCATCCTGCACACCTCTAGAAACCCTTCAACATATCAGACCTTGTCCTAAGAGCATTTCCTCACCTACAGGCAGTGTGTCAAGTAATGTACCCCACACTCTCAAAAATAATTCAGAAATAATTATTTCTTTCCCTTAATGAGATATAGGACATGAGCCTTCCACAGGACCTGAATCTTCAATCGCCCTTCTGTGGGTGCCGTGAAACATAGAAACATAGAATCTGTCAGCAGATAAGGACTTGATAGCCCACCTAGTCTGCCCTATTTTCCTACTTATAGTGTCACCACAGACTGTACTCAGTCTCTTGTCCCCTCACCCATCGCTAAGATCTCTCTGTGTTTATCCCATGGGTTCTTGAGCCCTGCCACCATTTCCACCCCACCACTTCCACTGATTGGCAGTTCCTCACGTGTCACCACTCTCTGTGAAGAAGTACTTCTTTACATTTCCTCTGAGCCTCCCCATCTAACTTCATAGCATGACCTCTTGTCCCTGAGCATCTTTTTTCTGTGGAAAATGCTTCCCTCCTGTACCTTGTTTTGCCTGTGAGATATTTGCATGTCTCTATCCTATCCCCCTTTCCCTCCTTTCCTCCAGGGAGTACATGTTAAGTTCCTTGAGCTTTACCCCATAGGGCTTTTGGGTATACCAACCTCAAAGGCAACACCAAGACAGCAACATATCTTGTTGTTGGCAAAATTGACACATTCCCAACAGGTCACTGTGTCGGTGTGCTCCTGGAGAGGCACACTCCTCCTGGTTCTGCACTCTCCGCAAACAATTCTGGCTGGAGTTGATAATCCTAGTAAAGGGTGGGTGTAAGAACCCCACATTGGTGTTCAGGGTGCTCCCCAATGAAAAAACAGGACCAGGAGACATTAGATTTGCGTCTACCACAACTCGTGGTAGACATAAATCCCATCGCTGTGATGCCAGTCGACAAATTGTTGTGGAACCAGCATCATAGAGCCGGGCTTTTTAATGCTGGCCATGCACCATTTTGTTTGCCCTCCTTTGTACTGCCTCAACCATCTCTATGTCTTTTATGGAGGTGGCTCCAGAATTGTACACAGTACTCGAGTGCAGCCTAACCAGTGATCAGTATAAGGGTATTATTACCTCCCTCCTTCTGCTGGTGATTCCACTTCCTAAGCAATCCAGCATACTTCCAGCCTTCTGCACTGCTTTGCTACCTTCAGGTCATCAGAAATGATTACCCCAGGTCCCTTTCCTGCTTTGTAGGTGCATACCTCTCTCCTAGTTGGTATGCTGCCCCAGATTCTTATACCCCAAGTGTATTATTTTGCACTTCTTTGTGTTAAAACTCACCTGCCAAGCCCTTGATCATTCTTTCACCTTTTCTAGATCACGTCTCATCTTTTCCACTCCTCCTGGTGTGTCTAGTCTGTTGAAGAGTTTTGTGTCATCTGCAAATAGGCATACTTTCCTTCCAGCCCTCCTGCAATGTCACTGATGAAGAATTGAGGAGGATCAGCCCAAGTACTGATCCATGTAGTGCGCCACTGGTCAATTCGTCTACTCTGGAGTAACCGCCATTTACCAACACCTCTGACTCCTTTTGAATAGCCAATGTACCACCCATTTTACTACCTAAGGACCTACTCTAGACTTCCCAGCTTGTTTAACAGCCTTCTATGTGAAACAGTGTCAAAGGCCTTGCTGAAATCCTGGTAGGCTATGTCCACGCTCCTCCTTGAGTCACTTCACTGGTCACCCAATCAAAGAACTCAATCAGATTTGTATGGCAGGACCACCCCACTGTGAACCCATGCTGCCTCTGATCCTGCAGGGTATCGGTAGCTAGTAGAGCTGTGTGGAAAGAGAAAATTCTGTATTTGTGGAATTTCAATGAAATTGCACAAAATTTATTTCATGGAAGTGTTAAGATTTATTAATTTGGTCATAACTCATCCATCTATTAAGCTAAAGTTCTGCAATTTAGCAGGCTTAATGTCTGTGATGATGTCTAAAGATGTTGCTAATATTATGAAGTTAGCATGGAACGTCTCAAAATTATAGGTGCTCAAAATCTGTTGTTTTATTTTTGTGGGACAATTCATGAAAATATTTATCTGCATATACCTCAGCCATTTATTGGGCCAATGATCTAAAGTTTGGCATGATTAATTGATGATAGGTGTTCTAACAATGCAATTCAATTACATTAGGATGGATTGTCTAAAGACTATTGGTGGTCAAAATCTGACATTTTATTTTTGTGAGAAATTTCATGAAAATGTGTGTCTGCATATACCTCAGCCATCTATTAATCCAGAGATCATAAATTTGGTATGATTACGTGAATGTATGTGTTCTAATGTTGTTCTACATTTCACCACATTAGGATGCATAGTCTCAAAATTACATATGCTTTAAATCTGTCATTTTATTTTTTGCAGGAAATGTCATGAAACATTTTATCTGCATATAACTTAGGCACCTTTGGAGCTAGACATGTGTAAATTAGTATGACTAACCATTTTGTAATGGTTATAGAATGATCTAAGCATGGAGAGAACTGGATTAGAGATTTTAAGTTACAAGGGGTCAGAGATTACTATGTAAATATTTGCAAACTTTTTGTGAAAACTCTCAAAAATGTGGATGTTTATAACTTCTCTGCTCTTTCAGGCATAGACTTAACATTTGACATGCACATCTAATGTGTATCTTGGTGTCTAGCTCAACTTGATAAATTGATTACCAGTTTTAAATTTACAGTGAAAAAAAAATATTGGCAAGATCTTGTCAAATATTTATGGTAGCAAATAGAAAATCATCCAGAATTTTTTGTTAAATTTAAAATTCACAGTGCACGATCACTACTTTATTTTATAAACTGGGTTGTGCTTTTAGCAGTCCTGCTGTTCTTCTCTGAGTGACTGTTTTGCCCTCCTTCTCTCTTAGCATAGCCAAACTGGCTCAGTAAAACAATGGATCCCTCTGATATCCTCTTTTTTCTTTACAGTGACAAAATCTCTTAAAATAAGAATCACCTACTCATTTTCTTATCAACCTGCAGTATCCTGTTGGAACAGCCAACATTCTTCCTCCTGGCAGTCCAGACATTGTCTTCCCCACTATATCTTTTGGAGTACATCCCAGTCCCAGACTTGCACACATCAGGCTTCCTGCATCATCAGTTTGCTGGATGTAATTCTTATATATCCTGCATTCAGGTTGGAATTGTTGACAAACTGTGCTTCTTGCTCCAACTTGAGAGTCTACCACTAGTGTGCTACCCAGCTCTGCTGCCCATTTCTTGGTGAAACCATGCAAATAACTCCTGAACCTGGTGAGCCCCAACAATACCTGACTTTCATATCTCTATCCTTCAATTTGAATCAACTAAGGCCTAGTGAAATTAACAAATTCCAATTTTATGGAATTTTCATGAAATTCAGAAGTGTCACAAAGACTCATGGAATTTGACTTTAAATTGAAGTTATTTTGCAATTTCAGGCAGCAAGCAATGAATAAAATTGCACACACTGCTTCCTCATAAGATGTAAGAATCTTCTAAATTTAATGGAATTATATTCTCTAGTTTTTAAGTTTCAGGGAGTTATACATTTGCAGTTTACATTCTTGCAAAATTAAATTTTAAAATTAGAAAATTTGACTACTTGTTATTCAGTCCCATTTAAAGCTGTAAAGATAAACTTTATCAGAAATGACCATGAGGAATAGTTGTTTAAATGTTTAAAATCTGTTTACATTTGGATATGCTGTTTTAAAGTTAAAGTGAACTAAATGAAATTTAAATTTTGGCAACATGTTTGGTGAGCTATAGCTTAGTCCCATGATGATAGAAATATGAAATTATGTGCATATATAAATGTAATGATAACCTGTATACCTGAAACATTTTATTACATTTCAATGAAAACTATCAACATTGTATTAAAATAACATAACCTACTTTTGGCAAACTTTTGGCTACCTATAACTCAGCCCCTATTAAAGCTTTTAACATGGTGCACACACTCATGTAGTAAGTTCTCTGAATCCTAAATCTGTGGAGAAATTCTGATCAGAAAATTTAAAATTATATCAAAATAACTGAAAATATAATTTTGATTAAATGTTTGGCCTCCCATAACTATTCTCCCTTTCAACCTATGACCCTAAAATGTGGTACACTTACTTAAGCTGTTGCTAAGTGCCAATTGTACTATAAATGGAATGCACAGTTTTAAAATTAGAGCAGACTAACTGAAATTAAAAATTTGGCAAAATTCTGCAGACATTTCATACAAATTTAACTAAATTCCTTAGAATCAGAATTGTACTTCTGAGGGAGTCCTGCAGGTAGAATTCTATATTCCACACAGCTTCTAGTAACTAGGTATTCCTAATTCTTTCCTTTAATAGTGTTTCCATTACCTTGCCTACCACCTACACACTGAAATATGACCAATGGAAAATCATGTACACAAATGCTCACAGCCTGGGAAATAAGATCCGAGACCTGCAGGCAAAAATGTCAGAAGCTAAACTGGACATAGTAGCAATTAATGAGATGTGGTTTACCAGTAACCGCACTTGGAAGACTTCAGTACCTGGCTATGTACTGTTCAGAAGAGACCAAGGTGCAAAAAGTGGTGGGTGGAGTGGCCCTGTATTCAATGAAAATATCAAAGCCAGAAATTAGAATACCATAAGGAGCCAGAAGAACGTGTGTCACCCTGAAACAGGAAATGGGACAGCCATAAGAACTGGGGTTGTCTACAGGCCTGCAGACCATGGGGAGGACATAGACACATTACTGTTAGAAGATATACAAAACATGACAGCTAAAGGGGAGGTTCGATAATGGGAGACTTCAACATGCCGGATACAGATTGGTCAATACCAGCAGGAACATCAGCCATAACTAGACACATTGTGGATTCCCTGCAGGAGAGGGCCTCAAACAACTGGTACAACAACCCACAAGAGACAGGGCTATCATAGATCTAGTACTGACTAACAGGGAAGGGATCACAGATCTCCTGGTAGAAGGTCACCTGGGGCAGGTGACCATCACATGGTATGGTTCAATTTGGCCACTACATCTAAATCATCCTATTCCAAGGCAAAAATATGGGACTTCAGAGGAGCTGACATTGATAAGATGGCCAACAAAGTTAAGCTAGCCCTGGCAAAAAGAAACACAGGTGAGGGGTACAGGCAAAGTGGGCAAGCATTAAGGATGCAATACTTGAAGCAACATCCCTTTGTGTTAGACAGAAAAGAAAGTGCAACGGAAGAAGGAAACCACTTTGGTTTTCAAATACAGTAGCAGAAAGGTCAGAGCCAAAAGGCTGGTCTTCAGGAAATATAAGGAACACAAAGGGATGAAGACAGGGAGGCATACCAAACTGCCCTAAGGGAGGCTGGGAAGACGTAAGGCAGACAAAGTCCCAAACTGATGAAACACTAGCACGAACAGTAAAAGAAGGTGACAAGACTTTCTATAGCTACATTAGTGAAAGGAGAAAATCCAGAGCGGGTATTGCTAAGCTCAAAGGAGAAAAGGGGCAAGTGAGGAGGAGGGGGACCCTGTAAAGCATCTATCCTAAATAGATACTTTTGCTCAGTATTTACTGAAGAGAAGGTAGGGCAGGGCCCACAGCTCAGCACCATGGACACAGGGGAGGGAGGTGAGCACTACTCCCTTCACAAAAGAAAGGGTCCTACAAGAGCTCACTAAGCTCAGGGTGGACAAGGCAATGGGACCTGATGGCATACATCCCAGGGTACTTAAGGAGATAATGGTGGAACTAGCAGAGCCATTAGCAGAACTGTTTAGTGAGTCTCTGAGCACAGGAGCGGTCCCAGAAGACTGGAGAAGGGATTAGGTGATCCTGCTCCACAAGAGTGGTAGCAGGGAAGAGGCAGGGAACTACAGAACAGTTAGTCTTACCTCAGTAGTGGGCAAGATTATGGAGGCACTCCTAAGGAAAGGATAGTGCAACACCTGGAATCCATAGGGCACAGGATCCAAGACAGCATGGTTTTACAAAGGAAGGTCCTGTCAAACTAATTTCATAGATTTCTTGACTGGGTAACCAGAGTGGTGGACCATGGGGAGCAGTTGATGTCACCTATCTTGACTTCAGTAAAGCTTTCAACACGGTTCCACATAGAAGATTGTTAAATAAGCTGGGTAGGCTTGGGGTGGGTCAAGTTGGTCAACTGGGTGGTAAACTGGTTGACGGGCAGAAAACAGATAGTGGTAGTAAATGGTATACAGTCAGAAGAGATACAAGTCACAAGTGGGTACCCTCAGGATCAGTCCTGAGCTAGTCCTCATCAGTATCTTCATTAGTGACATTGCAGATGGACTAGAGGGTAAGACTTGTCTGTTTGCAGATGACACCAAGATCTGCAACAGAGTAGATGATCCAGATGGGGTTAGCAGAATGAGAAGAGATTTGGATAAACTAGCAAAATGGTCAGAAGAGTGGCAACTGGGATTTAATGCAAAGAAGTACAAGATCATGCACATAGGAAAGAGAAACCCTGAAGCCACTTATAGGCTGGGAGGGAGTTGCTGGCAGTCACAAAGGAAGAAAGAGACTTGAGCATCATCATCACCGATGGCCTGAAATCATCCAAGCAGACCTCTAAAGTAGCAGGTCAGGCTAGGGGATGTTAGGATGTATTAGTAGGGTATTACAAGTCATAAGAGGAGGTAATAATCCTCTTTACAAGACACTGGTTAGGCCCCATCTGGAGTACTGTGTGCAGTACTGGAGGCCACAACTTCACAAGGACATTAACCAAATTGAGGCAGTCCAGAGAAGGGCAAACAAAATGTTGCAGGGACTGCATCAGAAGACATATGAGGACAGGTTAACGGAGCTCAATTTGTACACCCTGAGCAAAGGAGGGAGAGAGGTGATATGATCAAACATTCAAACACCTTAAGGGCATTGACAAGGTGAAAGAGTCTAACATGTTTGAATATAAGAAAAATAGCAGGACAAGAGGACACAGCTTGAGATTAGAGGGAGGCTGATTAAGGGGAATGTGAGAAATTTTTTCACAGAAAAAGTGGTGGATGATGAACGGCATACCTCACCAAGTGGTGGCTATGAATACAGTGTAGGGCTACAAACAGGCATGGGATAGGCATAAGAGAGCAGTACAGATGAGTATGAATAGATAGGCCACTGACAGAGCAATGGCCAATGGCACATTTATAAGGTAGAAAAGAAATGGGCAGACTGGATGGGCCTTGTGGTCCTTATCTGCCGTCATCCTCTATGTTTCTATGTTACCATAGGCTGACTGGTGTGTAATTTACTGCCTCCTTTGACATCCAAGTATTTTGCATGTAATGATGTGTAAGTACTTGTAGGATTCATATTCCCCTGGGACCTCTACCAGATCCCTCATACAAAACAGCATAGAGACAGGGTGTGAGCTATCTGTCTGGAGTACACAAGTCATTTTCTGTGCCACATTAGCCCGAAAAGGCTTGAGTTCTCCACAGTCCCAAAATAATGGTAATCCACTCCAACAGTAATGTTGTATCTGTCAAACATATGGGATATTGTTGGATTGAACCAGTTCACAGTACAAGAGGGCAATAAACTCTATGCAAAATTTAAACTGCAACTCTTTGTATTTATTTCAGAGCAACAGACCTGTGTGACAATGGAGTGCTCATCTAGAGTCCTCATGTAAAACTACCTGACCAAAATCCCTCTCCACTGTGCTTTCACCTTCCCAGCATAGTCACGTTGTTAAGAATTATCCTGCCTTGCCATCTTAGCTATCAACCAGTACAGAGCATTACTGTTCCTAAAACCAATTGTTCTTGAGAAAATATTGTGGACTCCACCACTGGTTCCCACCCCAGGTTCCTACCAAAGTCTCTGGCCTGAAAATATTCATACAGTATATGGCAGAGCCTGAAATGTCAAATTGGTCCTGTGGTTTGGGAAGGTTTTAACACCTTCCTGAGATACGTATCCTCAATACGCAGTATAGCATTCCCTCCCACTCTCAAAATCCTATTTTCTAGTCCCAGCAGAAAGGCTGGGTTTTCCTCAGTGATATCAGTTTGATATGGTCATTCTCCACTGCATCTAATGACATATTAAATTTTTTATTTGGTTTTGTTTACTGGGTAGGTGAGCTAGCCATAAATGACTATTTTCAGTCACGACCTGAATCGTCATTCCAAGCATCCAAGATGAACTTTACCGAGGTCAAAGGATTATATCTGCTACTGCCTCATAAGCCCACTGCCCATCCAGTGCCAGATATAAAATATAGACAAATTCATTACTGTTTACCCCTTTTTAAGTCCACATAGCTTGCTGCTGGTCCTCTTGTAACCCAGCCCTGCATGTACCTACAGCAGCACCAGCCAGGATGCAATGCAGTAATGTTGTAGTATATCACAGAATGCTGCAGTATACTGTATGGAATGGTTTACTGTAATTCAGTGACAATTAAGCCTTTTTACTGCAGCATTTTGTGACATGTCATTTACGACAAGTCATTGCATTGCATCACGGTTGGCTCCACTGTATTTTGAATAGCCAGGAAATACCCATTATGTCCAGGAAGTTTAGCTCACATTTTCAACACTGCACCTAAGGTGCTGTAGCCATACCCTTGGTCTCTTATTCTGCCAAAATAAACAAATCTCCACTCAATTCTTTAATGCCCCCCTTTTTGGAATCAGAGGTAACATATGCATTAATTTAAAGATACAGGGAAAAAGGAGACAGAAATGGGTACAGGCCATTGAAATCTAGTAGATGTAATTTACAAAGTAATTGTGTTGAGCCTCTAGTGTTGCCATGGTATAGACTGCTAATATACTGAACTTTATTGAAAGAAAGAAAAGTAAAGGTCATGAAATGTTTGGCGTGGGGACCACCATGACATAATGCAATTCAAACTCAGTCTGCAACTTGAGGAATGGTTTGCAAGTAAGCAGATGAGGGTCCTAAGATGTCAAGAAGAGAGCAAGCACCTGAAAATTTGCTCAGACAGTCAGGTTCAGACCACGGGTTTCTGCCAACTGCATTACCCCCAGGGTACTGCAAACTGCTGTTTTATTTATGCCAATAAAATGTGGTATGAAAATATGTGAACCTTGTTATGACCATGCCATCTTATTTATTTATTTATTGATTGATAGCTAGTAGTCAACACCTCTGAGTTTAAAGCGCATTTATAAAAGTTCTGTGTCAGAGAATAGGCAGACATTCAAAACATATCTACAGTGTGCAAACAATGGAGGGCTAATTACATAAATTGCATGAGGTTTCGTAATTTGCAGTATGGTATAAAACTATATGATGGACAGTGCAATACATGTGACAATTAACTGTAGCTGATAAGGAGAAGAACTGAGGAGAAGCTAAATATTGAGTAAGGCTAGGGAAGGAGGCAGAAGGTTGAGAATTAGAAATGCATGAAGATGCTGAGCGGCTGAAAAGCAGCTGAAATAAGCTTTGTCAGGGAAAGGTAGGGAAGGGTGCAGGGCAGAGTAAATCAGGGTAGAGAGAGGCTAAGCTCCTGGGATCCTGGGATCACAGCTGTCCCGGATTCCCACCTCTAATCCTCTGGTCTGTGGCCCTCAGAAGAATGGGAGAAGATGAAAGCTGCTATGCCCACCCCTCTTACCACCATCCACATAACTCAGATGGAATCAGAGGCCATAGTTGAGAGGTTATAGGAAGAGAACAGGCCTTAGCTGAATGTCTGCACCGAGGAAGAGGTGCCCACCTGGTGGTGCCACCTTGGGCCCAGGAGGTGACTGATAGGATGTAGGGATGAAGCACAACTGTGCACAGAAAGGTCTGGAGAGGTCCTAGATGTGGTTGCAAGCCTCCTCCTGACAGACTCTGTGGTGAGCAATGGATCTGGTGTACTAGCTAGTGAGATGGGATCATGGTCAGAGATTAATCTGACTGGCAGTTCAAGGTGGCTGAGACACTTTCTAGGCCTGAAGGTCCTTGCTGGTTTTAAGACTGCATCTCCTAGTGCAGCCACTGACCCTCTAGTCTGGCTAAAGATCAGTCACCAGTCAGCCCTGCTTGACCCCAAGCAGATGGAAAAAGGGACAGTAGCCAGACTGTCATGCCAGAAGAACAGCCTGACCAGCAGATGTTCATGGATGTGATGGTGGAGGACAACATGGTTGAAGGAGAATGAATCTACAGACATGGAACCAAGTACAGCAACTGGTACCCTGCAGCAGAGGCAACAGTAATAGAAATACCCAAAATAGAGATCCAAGCAATGGAATTCAAATCTAGCTTGACACCTGAGAAAGAGGAAGCAATTAAATTGTGGTGGCGTGCAACCTAGCTGCCTGCAGGTAAAGGTGATGTGAAGAAACTTGGAAAAAGTTGTCATGCTGACAGTCTCATAAACAAATTGATAGAAACTGGGTACGGATATTGTTACTCATACATGCCAGGGTTGTGGGAAATCCCTGAGACTCATCCAGAACAACTTCTGCTGTTGGAAGCTAAAAGCTACCACAAAGGAGACCATGACTTTTATTTGTAAAACAAAGAGCAAGTAGATTGTACAACAAGATCTAAAGTTTCCACTTGGGACACAGGAGGAGCATTCAGATGCAAACTTGGATGGAATTCAAACCAGTTACTATGTAGTTACTGTCAGACCAGATTGGGAAAGAGAAAATAAACCCCATACAAAGCAATATGTAGAGGCAATCCTCAGGGCTTTTGTTTAAAAGCCACCAGTTACAGTCAATTAAGGAAATGGGTCAGAAGCAGTAACAATTTTGCCCCTGAGAAGCACCACAGTTATCGGAACATTCTCAAAAAGCAACTTGTGTGCCTTCTCCTAGTGCATGATGAAGAATAAACTTCAACTGCTGTGCCAAAGGACTGGCTTGAGATCTCAGTTCAGGGGACTGTGACTTGCCTGGTGACATGACACTGGAACAGAGGCAATGGATAGGGCTGTTCAAAATTAAACGCTCTGCTAGTGCAATTTTGGCGAAAGCTGTAATTTCACTTTTGTGAAATTTTGGAATGCACTTGGCAACTTTTGCAGAAATTTCAACTTAGAATGGCAGAATAAACATATAAATTGCAGATTATTGTATTGAACTGCAGAAAAATTCCACAGACCTGACCACTGAACTGTGGAATGATTATATGCCTTGCAGAATAATCCATTGAACTGTGAAACAAACTTCCTTAGGACTGTCATTCTGCAGTTATGTGTATTATTCTGTAGTTCAGCAAAATAATTCCACTGGAACAGGGTGAAAATTCACCAAACACATTCAAAAGATTCTGATCTAACCAAAAACATAAGTTCTGAAAATGTTACTAAATTTAGGAAATTTTGCAAAACTTCTGTGAAAGTGGAATTCACAACCTTTACCCAGCTCTAGTCACAGAACTATATCCAGTTTAAAGTTGAAGCACTTCAGGTTTGTAGAGCACAGGTAGCCTCCTCTATAATAAATAAATGGGAAACAGAACTTCATGTAATGCATACTCACAAAGAATGTGAAAATGTGGAAGAGTTCTTTCTTAACTTTATCCTCAAAGTGGCACAAATTTGCTTGGAAAATAAAAATAGATTTTTATAACTCCTGTTCTTAAGGTTAAATGGGATCATTCCTCTTCAGTGGCACATTGGAGAGGGTATGGAGAACCCTGTTGGAATTGCAGCCACATATTCTGGCAGAGTGATGCCCTCCTCAAGTACCGTAATAGACCTCACAACACTTGCAAAATACTTTCGGCCTGAGAGATGCACCACAGTGTAGCAATTTAATGCTAGGACTTAAAACAAGTATAGAAGGAAAGAGGCCATATATTTATGGTATATCTGTACTGTGGCCAAGGAAGAGAACGTGGGTGGGTGCCCTTTGTATAAAGTACTCAATTGCTCCTATTGGGGGCTGGTTGAGCGATTGACTTCAGTGTGGTGAAAGAAGTTTCTGGAGACCAGCCACTCTGTTCATCATAAGAAATGTAGTTTTATTTTGATATTTTTCAGAACACCATGATCCCCTAGGTATGACCAACATTTCACCCACCACCGGCTTCCTCAAGGACTTAGGATCTTGTGTTCCTAAATAAATTATTTCATTGTTGGTTTTAGAACAACTAGGATTCAGTTTCCTGCTTGTTTCTAGCTTCAGATTATAACTTTTTTATATTTGAAACAAGTTACAACCACTTTGAGTCTGTGATTAGTTTCATTTCAGACTGCCCAGGGTACCATTCCAAACTTCCTTCACTCAGATTTCTAGCATTACAATGCTCATTTCTTGACTAAGCTAAATAGCATGTGGTGCAGTTTCAGTTCAGGTGTATCTTGTACTGTGGCCATGTTGAAAGACATGATCTGTGAATGGCTTCAGGCAAACCCACCTTCAATTCATTACTACAAAACAGTTATGAGGAGACAGTCAAAATGGAAAGAATGACATACAAAATCCAAAATAGGGATAAAGCTTATCAGAACAGATGGACCCAATGGAAGTTGGTAGGTATAGGGAAAAGTAATAGAATCCCTGGACATACACATTGCCTTGAAAGATTTATCTCACAAGATACCATGATATTGGAATAAAGCCTTTTAACAACGTAATTGATATTATAATGTTTTAGCAAGTGGAGGGGTTTGGCTAGCCCTTTAAACATATTTTATAGAGATAATCTCAAGAAAAGCAAGCATTTGTCAATGTCGAACATTTGATGCTTGTTAAAGAATTTTGTTAATGAAGACCCCAACTTTTGAAGATAGTTGATTTAGGATTACGCCTTACAGACAGGACATGTATCAAGTATAGTATACTGGCGGAGGTGAAGAAACTGGGGCAGGAGTTTGGCACCCTGTGCCATAATAATAACATGAGTTGGGCCTGGGGGGTGATGTTGGTGCATATATTACTGTTTTGGTGTGTGTAGTGTATAAGTGTGTCTGTGTGTGACTACAGTATGTATACTTGCCATGCATGCATATGTCAGTGTCTGAACATTAGGGCAGGAATCACAAAAAATGCAGCAGTGCATCTCAGAGATGTGCAGTGGTGTGATCCGCAAAGACAGAGACGCTACGGCGCATCTCGGATGAGCCACAATACCAAGAATGCACGGAGACCAAAAATAATGACATGCGGCACATCTGGAGGGGCATGTGGCTGCATACATGGTGCATCCCCATTCCCAAAGCAAAATGAATACATAACAACAGCGATACACAGTGCATACACCCACATGCATACTAAGGAGACAAGTATAAAGGAATAGACTTATATGCAAGCCCCCGCAGGCAGCCAGTAGGATAGCAGCAACAGCAGCATTTATTTATCTATTTATTTATTTATTGGAATCTCAGATAACACCTTTGAGCTAAAAGCTCATTTACAAAGGTTCCATGTCATAAGGCAATAGACAAGGTATGTAGACATTACAAAACATATAGGGGTATATACAGCAGGCAAGTGCATTGTGGTACATGCAGATACAGATTCAAGCAAGTACTCTTAAAATACATCAGGTAGGAGAGGTCAACTTTATTGCAACAGTACTAACAGCATACCTAAGGTGGACAAGCAATTTATAGTAGTAGCTGAGCTTTAGAGCATGCAGGTAGAGTTATGGAGGGTCAGAAGTGGTGGTGACCAAGGAGGAGAGGACAGAATAGAGATGAGCACGGGAGGGTGGGGCAGAAACAAAGTGGGTGACAGAATAAGGGGTTGAGTAGTCAGAGGGTGGGATTGGATAGGAATCCACAGGGTTGTGTAAATAGGTGTTAGGGCAGGGTGGGTAATGTGGGGAGAGAGGAATAAGGAAAGGGTTTTAAAGTGGGTGGGTGAGGTGAAGGGAAACCTGGGGAGAGGGGTGAAAATTGTGGGGATTAATATTTGTGAAGAGAAGCAGGCAGGAGGGATAAGGAAGGGACATGGGGTAAGTGCTGGGTGGGGTCACACCAGGCAGGGAGGAAGTGAGGAGGAGATGGGTGCTATGCTGGACAGATAAGCTATCAATAACAGTACGATTAGGCACAGGTGATTCAGTCATAGTTACTAAGAGTGGCTGGCACTCGCAGCAGCTTGGCCTTAAATGGGTGTAGTTTTGTTTCCCTCAATCAGCTCAGAATTAAGGGAATTTATCCAGCAGGGCCCTGTATTCAAGGACTGTTGCCCTAGTGAGGTCCTGTGGAATGGGATAATGAAGGCAGTTTTTACTCGACCTCTAATTAGTCTGGAGGAAGTGGAGTTTCTTAGTAGTTGCCTCACTCCAGGAGGAGCAAGACCTAGGGTGGATTTTTAGCTAATAGACAGACTTGGTACTGAATTCTGCTATTCAAGTTTAACCAATCAGTGGTTCACAAATGTGAGTTATATGGTCCACACCCAGGACTAGTCTGCAGGCTTTGTTTAAGAGAATCTTGATTCATCTAACTGCTGTATCGGGTAGCTCCGTAGACTACCAGTCCATAATCTATGATACAGAGCACAAAGCTGTTAACTGCAAGCTTGATGGTGCTGGTGAGGCACTGCCTATGCCCATAGAGCTGACCTAGTCTGACACTAGCTGCCTTGGCAACATGATCTATGTGCTGGCTGTAGGGGAGAGAGAGCTGTCAAGGTAGACATCAAGGTACTAAAAGGTGGTGACCATTTAGAGTGTATCAAACTTGTTACTGTAGATACTGAGGATGTGACTTATGACGGTTTTGATAGGAGGCAAACAACATTGTTTAAGTCTTAGTGTAGTTGAGCAAGAGCTTAGGCTGAAGGAACAATTTTTCCACAGCAATAAAGTCATCTTGCATGCCTTTTCCAGCTCTTCTGGAGTAGAGTGACACGTGTAGAGAACAGCATCATCTGCATATAGAAGGATCTTATTCTGACATACTTTCAGGAGTTCATTTAGAAACAGACTGTACAGCAGGGGCCCAAAATGGAACCTTGGGCATCCCATGTTGACATGCCGATGGTCGGATGGAATGTCAAGAATCTTGACCTGCTGGGTCCTGTTAGAGAGGTAACTCTGGAACAGCCTAGTGAGCCAGAGGATATACCAATGTTAGAGAGTTGTGTGAGAAGCAAGTTGTGGTTGACCCATTGAAGACCTTGGTGAAGTCGATGAAAGTGGCCCCTACCAAGAACCCTCAGCCAAGTGCTTTATGGATATGACCGGTAAACTCAACCAATGCTGTTAAAGTACTATGTCTTTCCAAAAGCCATGCTGTCCATGGTGATTGAAGGTTGTACTTATCAAGTACATACTTAACTGATTGCAAACTATCCTCTCTAGTGCCTTGGAGGGGGTGGCAAAATTGAGATTGACCTGTAGTTGGCCAGGCAGGTTCTGTCCCGCTTTTAAAGACCAGGGTGACCACTGCAGCTTTCCAGCATTGAGGAAAATGCCAGAGGTTAGTGAGAGATTTAGGATCAGGTTAGAGGAGAGTAATACATCCAGGGTGAGAGCCACAATCTTTAGGTCAAGTGAGTCCCCACTGGATCTAGTGTTCCTGAGAACTTTCCAAGTATTTTTGCCTCAGTTGTAGATTACTTTGGTAGAAGGGAGGTGCTGTGTGTGTGTGTTGAGGGATGTCAGTACAACTAATGGTGGAGCTAGGCACAGGTCTGAGATAGTCTGGAGGAAGGACGCCACTAAGGTCTGTGAAGGCCTTGTTGAAGCCATCTCGCGATAGTTTCGGGATCCTGGGTAATCTCACCTCAAAAGTTTATTTGCGATGGTAGTGATTTACTTGCTCTGCCTGCTAGCATTTTATATTGTCCCAGAATCTGCGGCTGTCCACCAAGAGTTGTCCAGTTCACTTTTAAAGTGAGATCTTTTTGCAAGGCAGATGGCTTGAGGCACTTATTACGTACTGCTTTGCATTTCTCTATGTCAGAGAGAGACCCAGTGCTCTTAGCCCTATGCCACAGGTTATCCCTGATCCCCATGAGCTTAATGAGCTGTGGTGTGATCCATGATTTGCTAGTTCCTTTTGATTTTCCTCATTTTTAGAGGGGCAAGGATGTTGCAGGCCATACTATACTTGTTGATAAAGCACTCAAGAGCAGCATTCATGTCAACGGCAGCATAGACCCACTCCCAGTCTAGCTGGTGGAGGTAGGATTGTAGTGAGGCAAGATGTCCTGCTTTATAATTCTGGTGGTTATTGTTTTTGGGGGAGGGTTCAGGTCTTGTTTGTCCAGGAGCATAAGACTGGTGAGTGGTCACTGATAGAGTCGGCTAGCACAGTGGTTCTAGTTATTCTTTGTGGCCAGTTGGTTAGTACCCAGTCTATGAGAGTACTTGAACCAATGCTATGGTTTACACGAGTGGTGGATTGAATGAGCTGACCATGTCTATGGCCGCTATTGCATCCTGGTAAGGTGCAGGATCTGGGGATAACCATTTATATTAAAGTCCCCAACACTGGCCTGGTGGTACTGAGGGTTGAGGTGCTGGACGCCACACCTCACGCCACACCAATGACCTGGTTTGGGACAAGCTCGGGATGCTGGGGGTCAGCAGGAAGAGTAGGGATTGAGCATCCGGAGGACAGCTCTCCCTCCCTGGAGTGGGGGGTTCATGCTCCCGTAGTCTAGTGGCCTCTGGTGGTGCCGGGGCCTAGCAGTCGGGAGCTAGGGACGAGCAGGGATTGGCTGGGAGGCGCTCCTGTGGGCGTGCTCAGGAGTGAGCACACAACATGCTGGAGTGCATTGCACGTCTCAGTCAATAGGGGGAAAACATGAAAAAATCCCCTGCCCATGGGTGGTAGCGGGACCATCAGTTGCCCCAGCCACACGCCAAATGTCGGCCGCTGCTCCCAACTCTCCCCTGGGGACTCATGGGCCTCCTGGGCTGGGAGAGCCTGGGGTCCTGACCCTGATGTAGTGACGGGAGAGCGGTTCAGACGTATGATGGAGCCGAGGAGCAGAGAATGGATCCCCAAGAGATGTCCCGTTAGGTAGGTGCATAAAGAGATTTTAAAAAGAAAGCCACCTAACATTATGATTCTAGATTGATGGTGATTACTAGATAAATAATCAAGGCTAGTTTGAAACCAGCCTCTAGATCTTTAGGGGTATATACACCGAGATTATAGTTAAACACTTTCCCTGTGATCCAAGTTGAACCTGGATGAAGAGAATTTGTGATCTTCCACCCTGGTGGGATGGGAGTGCCCTGCACTGAACTGAGTCATTAACATAAATGACACATTCTTCACCCTCATTTTCCTGGCTTGACC
Organism: Neoceratodus forsteri; assembly: GCA_016271365.2. Classification (NCBI taxonomy): domain Eukaryota; kingdom Metazoa; phylum Chordata; order Ceratodontiformes; family Ceratodontidae; genus Neoceratodus; species Neoceratodus forsteri. The sequence continues at coordinate 1,057,419,470 of CM028132.1, read as the reverse complement.
ACCCTGAAAGTTGTGTAGCCCTCAAGCTGGATAGCAGAGTCAGGGGTTCTAGGAGTGAGCCAGTTCTCACGACTGAGATGACATCTGGTTTATTTTGGGCCATCCATACCTGGAGATCATCAAATTTTGCTAGCAGGCTGCATATGTTAAGGGATGCACAGTTATTGCACTAGCCTTACAGTCTGTTGGTGGTATTGAGGCACTAGTACTAGGTCCAGGGTTTGGGTGAACGTCCCTGAGAGTAGAAGGAGTAGCCAGGCAATTCTAAGAGCTTGTAGCTTTAAATGTTTCATTAGATAGGACTTGCTGTGGGAGTTGGCTATTTTATTCTTCACTTTTGTGGTGACTATCAGCATATTCAGCTGAGCTGGCAGGATAAGCGGACATATGTTTAACTGCGTCCCCTGCTCTTGTGGGATGGCAGAGGGGTGGCATAGTGGGGTTTGCCAGAGGTGGTCTCAGATCACCTAGTAGTTGGGGCCAGAAGTTGGATTGCACATGCATGCGAGGTACTAATAGACTGCTTTGTCCCCCACAGGTGATGCAGCGTATCCCCTCAATCCCTGGTTGCTCACCCCTACCACCTATCACCAGGCAATGAGGCAGAGGAGCAATATAACAAGCCACACATTTCTACATGAACCATCATTAAATGTTTCGTCATGCTGAAAGATGTGCTTCAGGTGCTTGGATAGGTCTGGTGGTGCCCTACAATACAGCCCAGAGAAGGTCTGTGGCATATTCCTGGCCTCTTGTATGCTGCACAATATATAGCCATTGACTCGAGGAATTCCTGTCCAGGCTGAGGTGGGTAACAGTACAGGGAGAAGGAGAAGGAGGAATCGGAGCAGGGACCCCATGGTGGTGGTGGGCAGCTGCCCTGCAATGCAGGGACCCACGCCTGGTCTCCAGGTCCCGCAGCACAGGGTCACAATAGTGGAGAAGTATTTTGGAGACTGAAGGTGAGTATCACAGGTGGGCAGCACATGGCAGCCCCACCCACACACACACACCACAGGTGGGTGTGGGGGCTCTTACACATACGCGATGACTACCACGCAGTGGGTGCAGAACACACTCAGGAGGGGTGACAGCCATGCACAGACACATACAGAAGGCCAGACATGGATGGGGGGACATGATGTCAGTGTTGGGTAAGGATGGATCAGTGTACAACCGCCAGCACACATGAACAGCTGACATAGGGCCGTACTTATCACACCCACACAGCACAACACCAGTGGCCCCGCCATGCACAGTGTACCACAGAGGCATTGTCCCAGTGCAGATGTGCACTGCATCATGCTGCCCCGGCACTATCAGCCTGGTGTGTGGGCTGCAAGGGGGCATCATACAGGGGCCATGTGAGAGAGGCTACCCAGGTGTCAGCAGGAGCCACAACGGTCACCATGGACACATGGGCACCCTCCCTCACCTGATGGTTGCTGCATCAGTGCCACTGGTCTCAGGGGGTGTTCACCAGCCCTGGAGGGGTACTGAAGTGAGACCAGAATGGGTGCTCACGGTGTATCATTCCTGAGACCCAGGTTGGATCTGGGAGGTGTCCAGGGATGACTAGGCATGGTGATGGCATTTCACCTGATACTCTGACCAGGGGGTGTGAGGCACTCCTGGGGGTGTGCTGGAACCCCAACATCCTTGTGGCACACTGTGAGCACTCACTGCCTCGGGAGCAAGTGCTATCTGCTCCAGTGCAGTGGTCATGCCCACCCACATTAGGCAAACCTTGGCCAGCATCTGGGCCTGCCACGCAGATGATGACTCATGCTCCTTGACCAGCTGTGTCTGAATGCCCCTCAGCTCCACCCTGAGGGATGTCTGCTCCTCCATGGTGTCCTGCAGGAGATGTGGAAGCCCTCCACCTCTTCGGTGGGGATGCAACAGGTGGGCGGCACTGACAAGCAGGTGGAGTTCCAGCCTGCTTTGCTGGATCCACTATAGACAGATACTGGACAGCAGGCCACTGTATGGGAGGAAGTGGGCATGGGCAACCTCTGCACACCCAGGGATGCTGGCATTATGGTCCTCTTCCACCTCCTGTTGCTCCACAATACCCTGCTGAACAGTGTCAACAGTCCCTGGCCTCACAGCAGCAACAGATACAAGTCCACCAACATCCGCCATCATGGGCAGTTGTGGTGGCCCTGTGAGTGCACATGGAGCCACAGGACCACCAATGTGCATGGTGCCACCTGTGCATGCACATGTGCCACAGCTGGGCCAGTGTTGTCAGTGTCCCCCCATATCTGTGTGGCATCAACATCACTTTCATCATAAGTCCCTCTGTTCTGGATGCCAGCAACAGCAGGTAGTCTGTGATGTTGAACCTGTCCTCAGGGTCCTTGCCAGCAAGACCAGGTAGGTTGAGCAGATATGTGTTACTATGGCCATCAGCTGTGGCACTAGCTGCAGAAGGGTTGGATGGCCCTGCACCATCCTCCACTGCATCCGGGGCTGCGGAGGTGTTGGATATACCTGGCGTGGGCTCTGCCACAGCACCAGCTGCAGCACAGTGTGATGGTCCGGCTCCCCCTGTTGTGTCATTGGATGTCCCTGACCCTGCAGCACCTGTGGGGTGTGACGGATGAAAGTAAGAAGGTAAACATGGTTAGTGACATGTATCAATGGTGCGTACAAACAGGTATGAACAGGGAACCATGCACGTGTAGCCATTGGTGCACCAGACCTGCCACAGAGATGAATTGCCACCCATAGCGGACACTGCCACACACAAACACCAGTGTTGGCAGCCATGTCGGAGGCTGGTTCATCTGCTCAGGGGTGCGTGTGGACAGCACACCACTGTGAGTGCTGCATCCCCAAGCCACCACCCGCAGGAACAACTTCCTAAGCAACCACTCCATCCCCAGGTGCTGCAGAGGGTGGCATAACATGTGTCAGCAGCACACTGTGGATGGACAGGGATGTGCGTTGACATGCACAGTGCACATGACACATGGACATGTGGCAGAGCATGGTGGGGCATGTCATGACACTCATGGCAAGTACATACAGACCTCCACAGTTAGTGACAAATGAATACTCACAGTGCTGCAATGGACTGCCCCAGTCTGGAAGACACCACCCAGAACACCCATCACTGTGGTTCAGCCCATGCTGGCAACCAGCCTCCTCATTTGGTGTGAGGTGCACCGCTGTTGGCGGCTCACCCCAGTCACCCCCAGGAAGCCGGATGGCGGTCCATCTTATCCTAGGCCCTCTGCTTCTCATCATGGAATTGCTTGCGACACTTCTTGGGGTTCCTGTTGTAAATGCCACAGGCATTCATGTAGCAGGCAACCTCCTCCCAGGCCTCGTCCCTGCGCTGGCTGGTGCCACCTCTGCCAGACAGGATACTCTGCCTAGGGAAGCAGGCCTCCAGCAGTGCCCTGTCCTCATCTGAAGTGAAGTTAGGATGTCTCCGTCCTGAGGCATTATCCTGATCAGATGTTGTGGCTCCTGTGAACGGAAGATATGGGCATCAGAACAGTTCAGGAAATTATGGATTTGTGCCAGCAACGCAGCAGGAAGCAGCACTGTCACAGCCCCTGGATGCCTTCAAAACCCCACTGCAGCTGTTACTGACAAGCTGTACAGAGCAGAATGTAACAAGACATACCTTCAAGGTTGCAATACCTATTGGTCACCTGTGGATTGGGGAGGCACATTCAGGAGCATTCATAGTCTAGGCGCATGCAAATGAGGTTTGAATGCAAAGCAGGTGAGATGCCCCTGAATTTGGCAATGAGCTGAATTGAGAGCATTGCATATGAATTGCATAATTGCTCCAAGCTCTTCTCAATCAGTACTGCAAATGGGGCATTGGGCATATCCCCAAAGTACATTCCTGTGCATGCGCATTTGCTTTGTGGCATTTTCTGCAAGTTACACAGTGCATCCCTGAGCATGTGTGATGCATCATCAAGGGCATGCTATGCATAGCGCATCGTGCAGTGTTAGCAGTAGCACGATTGCAGTCAGCATCACATGGCAGGCAGCGTGTTTCATGTTGTGAGGGTATGGTACATCTTTGTGACATTGTGGTATTGTGCCACTGCAGATCACAGTGGCATGTGTGTTTGTATGTGCCATCCATAGTGCCTTGTAGGTGGTACAATGTGCCATTCCCAATATGGCGGCTCCATGACCCAGTTGTGACCCCAGGCCCTGGTCCCCAGCCCATACTGTGCTCACTGTGCATGCTCGGTGCCACGCAATTGGCAGCTATCAGCGCATTGTCATGCTGAAGTCCCGCGGCGAGCAGCCAATTGCTCAACGGTCTATAGCGCATGTGGCACAAATAGGCCAGAATAGTCCTGAAGCTTGTGGTGCACACCTGCTACCTCAAAACTCCACAGCAACATGCCACATGCCCAGTCAGCTGGACCAAGAGCAATGAACTGGGGGAGGTTCAGTTGGCCAACCCTAGTGGCACTGGTCATGCCAATTGAGGGGCAACTCTTGGCAGCCAAGACCTGCACGAGCCATGCTCTGCTGTGTGGGCAAGGTGGCAGAGTATCTGGTGCACAGGACTGGAGTGGAATGCATAATGGAGAAGTGCAGGCACCACTATGGTGATCTACAGCAGAGGGACCCTGACTGGCTTCATAGCCTTCAGGACCAGGCACAAAGTGGTGCTGTGTCACACCCAGGTAAGTCACTACAACTTACATCCACTCTAGCCAGCAGCTATGCATTTCTTGGGAGGTGATGCAGTGTGGACTAGCACACACACACACACACACACCACACACACACACACACACACACACACTCACAGCATGCCCTGCTGGTGATGCTTGTAGTGCAGTCATGCACACTGTGCATTGACATGTATGCCATGGTTCACAGCAGGGGTTGCACTGGCACTGTGGCAGGTGCATTGTGGTGTTGACAGTGGCACGGCACACATACATCTGCACACTGACATAGGATCGCAGTCTGTGGTGGTGTCTGTTACTACCTGCTGCCCAGGGTTTCTGTTACATTAGGTCAGTGAGGGGTGGGTCCATCACTGCATGCTAACAACAGTGATGTTGCTGTGGGTGACTGGGTTGGGGGGTGTTTGTACATCTATACTGTCACCACACGGTGCTCTTTCTTGTGTTTCCATTGCAGGACTGGCAGACAGGCAGAGGACCTTGGTGCGGTGGAGGCCAAGGACACTAGGGCAGTGGTGGAGGATGAGGTCTGGCCATGTGGGTGCAGGTGAGCGTAATGCACATGAGGGGCCTTTTCTGTCTCAGTACCATTACACAGTCACTGTGTGGTGTGTGTGCCAGCCTGTTGCTGGTGTGTGGTGTGAATGGCAGGCTGTCGGCCATCGCCATAGGTGCTGCCTCCATCACACTGCATGGTAGTCAGCGGGGCATGGTGTGGACTATGGCACTGAGTTCTTGTTGTCTGTGTCCCACTGTAGGTCCACAGCATGTGCATTCTCCTGCAGTGGGGAGGAGAAGAGGTTGATTACCTTCAGGCCAACAGGGACTGAGTTCCAGAAAGCACTGCAGAGGACCATAGCACCACTCTCCAGGAGGCAGGGGCAGTTGCTGAGGGCCATCAACTTGCTTGTTCAGACTCTTCAGGCAAGGAGCAACATAGAGTGTGCAGTACTGCATCCCGTCACCCCGCATGGACAGTAGGCCACTGTGACATTTCATATAGCCCATCTGTTCCCTTTCCCCTCACCTTCCATGATCATCCCTTCCTTGCATTCTTCCCCTGCCCCCCATGACACTTTCCCTGATTTATCCTGTTTGATATTGTTACTGTTTTAAATCCCACCTTCTCTATCCCTGTTGTTGCTTATTTATTCTGTTGATCTTGTTGCTGTTCCTGTTTATTTTACTTGGTTCAGTAAATGTTTTGCTATTGTTGCCCGTGTCTATGGTCATTCATTTTATCCTGTGCTGGTGCCCTGTTGTGTTTTCTAGATTCCACACAACCTTTGTTTCCATTTGCATATGTGCCCCAATGGTACTGTACATCCATGCGCCATGCCACCTTTCGTGCCTCCACAGTGTGTCCTCATGTTGCATGGGGACTGTTGGTGGCCTTCTCATGTGGTGGCTTGCATAGTGCCCCTGTTATGTGGTGGTACATGTTGTTTTGTTGCGGTGGTCACCCTGGTGCTGTGATGCTCTGCTTGCAGTCCACAGTGCCTGTGGGTATGTTCCTGTGCAGACCATTGCCTTCGGCCTGTGTGCCATTGTGTCTGTCCTCTTGTGTGCACCTGTGTTACAGCTCTCATATCCATCCTGCTGTGTTCATGTGCACTGGGACAAGTGTGGCTGCCTCTGCCATGCTGACTGGCGCATCTCTGCTGCTGTGCCCCACCTTGACAGTCAGCTCTGTGCATGGTGACTGTGCATGTTGGTCCTCTGTGTTAGGTGTGTTTTTCTGGTGTTTGCTGGTGTCACCATACATGCTGTCTTTTCACCTCATCTGCTTTGTGGGCTACCTCGGCCATTTGGCCCTGTGCACAGTCCCTGCTGGGCTGTTCAACAGCAGCCATTATGCCACTGCAGTTTTCCACTGTTGCTCCTGTGTACCTTGCTGACTTACTCCTGATTCATTGTTTTGTGGTCCTGGGTGCTCCTGCACATCCTGGATATGCTGGGGCAACTCAGGTTGCCCATGCGCTCAGTGCTAGTCACAGTGGGGATGCACAAGGTGAATACTGTGGCACATCCTTTTGTGAATACCACTGTTTGGGCACAGTGCATCTCATTTGCCCTGGAGCATCTGCTTTGTGAATCCTGCCCTATGTGTATTCATGCCAATATGTGTGCAAGTTACTGTATGTGCATTAGTTTTATTTATGTGCAGGCATTTTAGAGTGTTTACGTGTGTGTGTGTGTGTGTGTGTGTGTATGCATGTATACATGTCACTGTTAGTGAACCACAAACTTGAACAAGAACACAAATTATCTCACAAGTTTGCAGATATACTGTAGCACCAGCCAACTCCTGTTTATTTTGTTTCAGGATGAAAATATAATGGCTAAATACACTGTAAAATGAGTAAAGCAGAATCCTACTAAAAATTAGATTCTGTAGCTCATCTAGCCTGTCCATGGTAAATATATAGTCAAGGTGGGATATTCAGACTGCGCCAAAAGATCTTGCGCAATAGCGGAGTAGGCATAAGAGAGGAGTGTGCTGGTGCAATGGCGCAATATTCAAACCAAGTGCAGGCCAAGGTGCACCTGTGCAACACAGCTGAATGTACGACCTGGCGCACCATGGTGCAACCAGGGATGCACAGTAGAGCAGGGCCGATGCGCAGTAGCACATCCAGGATGCACAGGGACAAGGACAGAAAGCAGGAGTGCACTAGCCATGGATGCACCATCAGTGGAGGAGCATGCACTAGTGCATACAGACCAACCCCCGCAAGGCCCCCATGAGCTGCACAACCAGAGGTGAGCTGAACGGACCACCAGCCAATGTATCCAGCACCGATCCAATAGCAGACACGGGCCAGCAGTCCACATCTGCAGGCAAGGTACCCAACACTCTCCCCAGCAAACAGTGACCACAACACAAGGAGGGCCAGGACCCTCCCATGCCACAGCACCACACCAATGCTGACCACTTTCTGTACAGTGATCCCAAGATACCAGCCCAGAAGCACGACCAAACAGACATGGCACCAAAGGTATGCCACCACCACCATGACAATGCAACCCGGTGCCCATGGCGCCTGCAGCTGACAGCCCCACCGTGACCTCCCCACAGCAGGTGACACCAGCCAATGACGCCACCACAGCATACACAAGGCCTCCCTGCATGGCCCCACAGTGGCACAGCAAAGAGGTGACCTTGCGTCAGTACCCGAGGACCCGATGTGACAAGACCCACCATGCATGCCACCACCAGCAGGACGGCACCCCAAAAACCCACCCATGCACACACCTGTCCCAGCACTGGCCAACCAGACAGCACAGCAGCCACTGTGGTGCATGGAGCATCGCCACACAGGAAGCTACACAGAGCATGAACAAAACCCCCACCCGTCCCAAGGGTACCCGTCACATAGCCACACATAGTGGAGCAACAGATGCCGCTGTCATGAGTCCAATGATGCCATGTACCCATGGCCTGGACACCACCATGGTGCTGGTGAGCCAGCCATGTGGTGTCGCACTATGATCCTGTCTGCCACTGGCAAGCAGCTGGAGCACATGTGACAGACAGCAGACCGCAGGCACTGCCCCAGACACCATAGACAGCATGGAGGGGACAACAACAGCATCGCCCACAGTGTCACCAGAGGCAGATGTGCCATAGACGGGAGCCAGGATGCCAGCTGCCAGAGCACCATGCCCAGATGGTGGCTGGCATGGACTACCACCAATGTCATGTCAGCAGACATGCATGCAGCAGTGGGGTCATGACTGTGCATACCACAGACACACAAGGGGAGAGCTGCGCGGGTTAGGCACACACTGCCAGGGGTGACTGGGACATAGCGCTGCACCAAAGACCGCTGCACACAGGCATACAGTGCACAGGGCACAACACACATACCACAGACAGGGACCATGGCCCCACCAACACCACTGTGGGGAGCCCTGGCAGACACACCCACAGCCAGGCCGGCACCTCCCCTCATATGCCATGCACACCACTGTAGCAAGGCACCAGACATCTGTTGCAAATCAGAGACCACCACAGCTGTAGTATGATAAGCATCTATATTGCAACAGGTAACTGAATCAACATGAACTATATACATTGCTACATAAAAGTGGGGGAGAGGAAGTACAAGGTTACAACTTGGGGACATGGGCATGGGGTAAGGGAATAGCAAGGAGGGGGACAAAGGGTGTGAGGGACAGTCCAGGGAGGGAAAGGAACAGCGTGGGTGCTGCAGACCCCACTAGCAGCCCCTCTAATTCCTGCTCTCCCTGTGGCACCTTCTGTGCCACTACCATTCACTCCCTCCTTACCCTGCAGCAGCTCCAATGTTGCCTTGGTGACCTGCAGGATCTCCTGAGCTATGGCGCTCCAGGATCATCCAGCATTGTCCACCTAGGACAAGGGGAGCAGAATCAGTACGTGTGACTGGCCAGACCACCACAGCCCACCCAATGTGCATGGCATACAGTTGTGGCCTGCGCCTGTGATGGCATGCAACCACCCACAGTGGGTGTGCCCACATGACCTGCCTACCCAGGCACCCAAAACCATGCAAACTACTACACACCTCCATCACCAATGCACTGCACAGCACCATCGTGGCCATTCAGTGACATGGCTATGCAGTGTGATGGCGAGTGGCACAGCCAGGGGTCAAGTGTCGAACAGCCCACCTGTGACACCCACCCACACATGCAGACCCACAGGATGGTGTGGAGGGCACTGTGGGACGTGCATGGCAGTAGGGGCCATGTGCAGGGGCCATGCCCCACCACCACCCTGCAACCCACCATGCACAGATGTAAGGGAAACACAGCACTCACCTGCGTCCTGGTCAGCAGGGCACTGCTGACTTCCAGCACCACCACCACCACTGTGCCCTGCCTGCAAGGCCACTCCTCCAGTGCCAGCCTGCCATCCTTGCTCATGGGACAACCCAGGCCCTAAGGTGAACCTCCAGGCCTAGAGTGCAAACATGGAGGGTAACATCAGTACAGGTCAGTAACATAGCCTCTTCCTGGCTGTGTGCATGCCCGCACAGCCCAGCCATGATGCAGTGGTGCAGGTGTACACAAAGCATCCCCAACACCGCAACACAGGTATGGGCCCCCCATGGCATGGCCTGAAAACCACCGCTTATACTAGGACAGACAGATACTACCAATGTGTTGAAGAGCACCTACCTGAACATGGCATGGCACCCTGTAGGGGCACGTGCCTGCAGTCACCCTAGGTGGTCGGGGTCCCACTGCTGGAGGTCCCCATGGTGGTGGCGACACTGTTCAGTGGTCCTGCTGCTCCCTGTGGCCTCCTCAAGGCCCTCTGCCACCTCCTGCCACACCACTGTCCATGGCCTCAGGAGGGGTACCTGGCCAAAAGGGTACCTACATGGGGCTCCACTAATGCCACCAGGTTGGCCAGCTCAATCGCTGTCCACACTGGTGCTCTGGTGAGTGGCATAGTGCTGTAACTGGAGGGCACAAAATAGTGCCCTGTAGTGCACGTGCCCCATGTGGGAAGGCAGCGTGGTACTGCGTTGCCAGTCGCTATCGTGCTGGCACCAGACTGTACCATAGGGGTGCAGCCATGCATCGCATGGTGCCTAGAAGGAAAGGTCAGCCACAGGGTCAAGGGTCTGTCCATGCACGGGCGCCACAGCACTATAGGAAAGCCCTGCATGTTGCAGTGGGGTGCATGTGTGTTTTGCCATGCAGTGGCCTACCGCACTGTGGCACCATGGCCCAAGGCACACCAATGGCGCGAGCACCCCTCTGAGCATATAGTGCACTTGTGCCACAGGCACAGTGGTGGCCATGCCCTGTACTACCTCCTGTGCACAGTGCATCAGCAGCACCACTAGTGTTGGCGTCATCACCATGGGCATGCATGGTGCGGTGCTGATTGCATGACGTCACGGTGGTGCGCCACAGCCTGATCATGCTCAACACCATTGTGCAGGTGCAACAGCATGATATTCAGCCAGGATATGCAAATTAGCTCATGAGCCATTCCACAGTGCATCCACTGCATTTGCATCCCATTATAGTTGCGCCTGTCCTCATTTGCTTATGTTGCACTATAAAATGCGACCTGAGGCTGCATGGGCCATGGATCGGTATTGCAGTCCTTTGAGGTAGGTGGCATGCTGTAGGGATGTGGAGACAGTGGTCTGAGAGGGCTGTATGGGACTGCACAGTCCAAGGTAACACCTGTCCATCCCCAGGCACGAGCATGACCGGAGCAAGAGGATGAAGAGGAGCAGGGAAGGGTGCGGAAGGAGGAGGCCCAACTTTACCAGGGCAGAATATGATGCCCTGTTTGAGGCATACCTCAACAGGGAGCTGCTGCTTAGCGGACAGAGGGAACACCACAGGCCCATGCAGCTACATGGGGTGAGGTGGCACATGCGTCAACCAGCAGGGCAGCCACCAGTGGTCCGTGCAGGAGTGCAAAAAAAGGTTGGCATGGACAGGAGGCAGATAAAAGATAAGGTGGCTGCCATCAGGGTGGCACATGCTTCCACCGGTGGGGGCCAGCAGGACATACCCCACCTGATGCCATGGGAGGAGCAGGTTGCGGCAGCATGCGGCGTAGGTGCCATTGAGGGTGTTGATGGTGGTGGCTTCCAGATGGGCGGCAGCCCATCACATGGTAGGTACAGTGCTGGCAGTGTGTGCATGGTAGGAGGCAGGCCCCAGGGCCAGGCAGAGCCACTAATGGTATTGTGTTCCTTTACAGCTTTTGAGTGTCTGCATGGGGCAGAGGTGGTGGTGTGTCCACGAAGAGGAGGGCATGGACATGGTGGAGCTCCCATCCACAGGTGTCTGAGGGACAGACCATCTGCAACCCTGCCGTCTGTCTAGACTGATGCTGGTGATGCAGGTGTGGGCATGGCCCTGCCTGTGTCCCAGCATGACACCACCCTCAGTATCCAGTGTGCTGAGACATGGATTGGGGCCGGCTCCAGCACTGATGATGATGTGACACGTCCCAAACAGTGATGTATGTGAGACACAGGATGGTCCCATGGATGGCATCTGCCCAGGTTGTTCAACGGGTAATGCTGGCATGGCTGCCTGCACAACAGTCCATTCCCAGACTGTGTCTGCATGCTACAGTGGAGCAGCACTGGCATGCGGCCTGGGTGGTGGGGTGTTGTTGCCGGCAGCCACGCCAGTGTTGCCTGGTGATCGGCAGCCAGAAGGGCAGTGGCAGCAGATGGCCATTGTCAAATGGGAACAGGGGGGCACAGTGGCAGTGCACCACATGTGGACATACCCCAGAATGTCAGCACTGTGCAGTGCCCACAGTTGAGGGGTGCTGTGTAGCAGGGCAAGGAACACCATGGGGACAGCATGCTGGACATGTAGATGACCCCTTGGACAACCACAGCCATCTTCTCCAGGCCTCAGTGGATCAGCAGATGTGCTCATGGCGGTGGTGGATGCACTCTATATGGTGCTGCACCAGACAGAGGAACAGCGCAGCAGGGACTATTCCTTGCTCCTGGCAGAGTTGGCTCAGCAGCGGGCAGATGTGACTGCTGCCATTGACAAGCAGATCACTGCAATAGCGACTGTCATGGCTACACTGGCAAACTGGTTGGATGCCCAGCCACCGCACACCCCGCAGAGTGCTATGTCCACCCGCATTCTTGGCGTCATGCAACCCCTGCTATGTTGACAATGGGTTCAGCTGTGGGCATACCTAGCACACCTGGTGCGGGCATGTTTGATGGCCTGCAGACCCTGCATGAACACAGTTGAATTCATGCAGCATCACCCTAGGGGCCCTTCGGTGCCACCCCATGAGGCCACTGGTCAGCCTGGCATGGCTGGCGGGTCTCAGTGGGGCCCATGCATCCATGGTGGCTGTGGTACTGTGCTGCATGACTGACCCATCCCCTCCATGGCCACAGTCTGCCGCTGCCCTGTGTGCACTGTGGTGTTCTTTGTGTGATGAATGGCTGAGGTGCCCAGCCCTGCACACACATGGTCCCTGTGCACTCTCTCCCAGCTGCTGACCACTGTGGTGTGTGTATGATGATGCCAGCATAGCGCTGTCTGCCACTGTGCAATGGTGCTCAGCATCTGAGGTACGTATAGTGCCAGCCTCTGGTCATGGTTGTGTATGGTCCTGTGTGGGTGTGGGGCTGCCTTTTGGGTGGGTGTGCCTGTTGCCCTTTGGGCATGTGTTATGGTGTGTCTGCCCATGTGTGTGCATGCCATGTGCAGCCCTGCCCATCCCTGCCTTTGTGTGCAGTCCCCACCCATTCCCATGCCCCTGATGCTGTCCTCCCCTGGTGTCCACCTCTGCTTGTCTGTGGGCTGTGCCCTTGCCCTTGGTGGTTGCACATGGTCCCATTGCCTACCTATGTTGTCCAAGTACTCCTCTGCGATGGTGTCCTGTGCTACTGTGCCATTCATGCCAGATGGGGTCCCTTCACCCAGGGGTGGCTGCTCAACACCAGCTGGACTGGCGTCCCTCTTCATCCCCACTGCTGTCCCCCTCCTCGACCTCAACAGCTATCCCACAGTCAGTGGCCATATTGTGCAAGACACAGCAGGCCAGGAATAACCTGCAGGCCTTGAGGGCTGTACTGTAGGGCACTGTTTGACGTGTTCAGGTAACAGAACCATGCCTTCAGCAGCCCAAACACCCGCCAATGACATTCCATGTTGTGGCATGTGCCTCATTGTACTGTTGCTGTGGTGGGGTCATGGGGCACAGGTATGGTGTGAGCAGCCAGGGCCATAGTGGGTAACCACTGTCACCTGTGTGTAGAGGGAGTCGTTAACATGGTGGTCTGCTACACTGTGCCATGGGCCTTCATGGCCATTTCCATGGCACCCTACCAATGCCCCACACCCCCATGTCTGCACCCATTGTACAGCGTGCTATGCATACTCACCTATCAGATGGCCAGTGGAGATGACGTAATTCTTGAATCTATGGCACAGTGCAGACTGGTGACAGATGAAGGCATCGTGTGCTTCTCCAGAGTGCATGGCACAGACACTGAATATGTGCCCCTGGCATCGCACACCACCTGGTAGTTGACACTCAGGTAGCCCTTGCGGTTGATGCACACCACCATCTCCAGGCCAGGTGGCATGTGGAGGCCTACATGGGTGCAGTCTATGGCCTTAAGCATGCCAGGCAACCTTGCTACCCTGTGGAACTCCTGTATGTGTGCTGGAGAAATGGATGTACTCCACAGCATGTGGCAGCAGTGCGCTGAGGAACTGTGTCAGTAGGCATGCTGCGCTGACTGGGTTATGTCTGTCGTGTCCCTGTTGGTCTTTGGAAGGTGCCCGTGGCGAACAGGCACATGACGGCTGTGACCTTCATCTCCACAGACAGCACATGGCTCCATCGTGTGGGTGCCTGCATCTCATCACTGCAGATGTCATGTGTGGAGAGGGATTTAAAATAGAAAGGTGCTGTTTGCTGATGATTGGCAGAGCTGGAGGAGGATGACAGGGGATCAGGTATAAGTGTTGGGCTTTGTGGTTGGTCAGTTGACAGTTTATTTAGATACATGGATAGATTGGTGAATTTACAATTGAAGACACTGGCCACATCATGAGGGCTGGTAAGCAGCCCATCCTGAGAACTGAGATGTGGTGCAGCATTGCTGGAGTGGGGATTTAGAAGGGAGCTAAATGAATCCCAGAATTTTCTGTGGTCCCTGAGGTTGGCTCTTTGTAGATTGCAGAAGTAGGTCTGTTTCAGATATTTGGCCTGTTGTTTACATTTATTCCTCATACACCTGTAAGCATCCCAGAGGGCAGGAGAGGGATGCTTTAAAGTAGACCAGGTGCAGTCTCTGGCCTTCATAAGGGTTAGGAGGTCTTTGAAGACATAACATGCACACGACCCCTAACCCATCTGGTAGTGACAGGAAGAGGCGGCCCTGAGGGTTAGTAGAGGCTTGGTGAATGCGGAAACCATTGTGGCTGTATCAGAAGAGAAAAAAGCCTGGACCTGTCCAAGGACCAGGTCTCCTCGAGGAGATTTGTGGTGTCTGGGCAGCTCAAATTTCTGAAAGATAGGTATTTGGGCAAGGGCGCTTTAGTTAGGAAAACGGAGGAGCTAGGTCAGTGAGTGATAAGCTTATAGAGTCAGCCATGGTGCCAGCGTGCAATGTTTGGTCCTCCTTGTTTATGAGTATCCAGTCCAGTAGAGTCTGAGTGGCCATATGGGGATTAAGTCTAGTGGGAGAGTAATCACCTGCACCAGGTTGTGCTGCTTTAACAGGTATATGTAGTTAAGCTGGTGGCAGCTCAGCCAGCTTAGATTAAAGTCACCAAGAAGGATATCCTTAGGGGAGTTAGAGAGCTCAGGCCCTGGAGGAAACTGGTGAGACCTGCAGTTCCGGTCATAGGGGTTGTAGCAGCAACTAATATAGAGTTTCTTGCAGGATCCCAGGTTCAATTCGGAGAGTAGTCATTCACTAGGGGAGGAAGGGTCAAAGTGTAGGATGATGCTGGCTGACAGGGGTTCCCTAAAGAACAGGGCCACACTGCCACCTTTTTCCTGCCTGACTTGTCAAGTCATAGGTTGGAGTAGCCAGGTAACTGGAAGGTGTTTTCAGCGTGGTGTGGCTTTAGCCATGTTTCTGTGAGTCTCAGAATAAGGGGCCTGTGGGCACAGTCCAAGCCTCAAGGTCGAAGAATTTAGGCGGAAGGCTGCAGATATTGATATGTGCAAGTTTAAGACCGGGAATTAGTGTAGATGCTGGAGGATGTGGTAATGTGGGAACTAGTCAGGCCAGGTTGCACTCAATGTCCCCAGCAAGGGAGAGTAGTGATAGTAGGAGAATATATGTGCAGGAGGGAATAGTGGGATACCAGGAGAGGTTAGCCAGGTAGTGGCCAAGGAGGCAGTGTTCCACTTTAGTGAGGAACACGAGTGATGTACCCCAGGGTGGACTTATTCTCAGTAAAGAGTGAAGAGGAGTGAGATGGGGAAGGGGAAGGAGAGGAAGGTGAGGCAGTATTGGTTTTAAAAAATGTGTAAGCTGGGCCCCACTGGAAATGAGATATCACATCTCCATGTGCTATCCTAACTGACTAATGTGTAAAAATATGTAAAAGCAGAACAACACTGAAAATGAGATAGCTCATCTGAATAATATTATCCTGGGTAATTACAGTATAAAACAATCATTTTAATGCCAAATGTTTCCTTGCATCATTTTTGTGGCAGGGCTGCATTGTGTTAGTTGAAGTAAAGGCGAGAAGGAGTCACAATATTGGTAAAGCCCGAAGCTATCAGGCTTTAGATGCATTCTGGTACATTTTGAGAGTCATGTTGACACTCTTTGGCTGCTTTTAAAGCCTTTGCTGACTTGTTACAAAACAACCACTATCACTATCATAGGTTCATAGGTTCATCAGAGCTGAAAAGACCAAAGTCCATATTGCTTGCCATACGTTAATTATAACCCTTGATAGAATTTAAACTCAAGTAGACATCCAATCGATTTTAAATAGATCCATACTCTCACTTGCGACCACCTCCAAGGGCAGACCATTTCATATCTTAGAAACTATAACTGAAAACCAAGAGCTTCTCTGTTTACTTCTACAACATTCTACTTTTAACTGTCGTGGATGAGGTCTGGTATCATAAACCACCTTTCTGAGTACTAGATCCAGTAGTTCCCATAATCGATCATCATGTAAGGCTCTGTAGACCATACACAGATCCCACTCATTCTCACGAAACTCCAGAGTGTGAAGTCAAAGCTTCTGTAGCCTATCATCATACTCCATTCCCTCACTTCATCCATTCTTCTAGTTGCCCTCCTCTGCACTCGCTCAAGGGCATTTATAGAACCCTTATCTCCTGGTGCCCAAAACTGAACACAATACTCCAGGTGGGGCCTAACTAAGGAGGAAAATAGTGGCAACAAAACCTTACTACTGGTACTTTTTATGTGTTTGTTTATACAATGGAGTATGCCGCCCAGCCTTCTTGATTACCTGTTGACAGTGCAGTCCAAAATTTAGGTCATTTTTGACCCTTACACCCAGGTCATGTTCATCCTTGACAACTTCCAGTACTCTACCACCCAGCATGTAATTTGCTTGTAATTTGCTTGTGGATTATTCTTCCCAAAGTGCATCACTGTACACTTTTCTACATTAAACATGAGTTTCTTTACATTGGCCAACTTTCTAATTCACCCAAAGCATGCTGTAGGGTGTTGATAACAGGGATTATTAACTGTAAAACCTAGTCGTGTATCATCAGCAAATTTGGTTAACCAAACTTCTGTGGTAGTATTTAGGGAAGAAATATAGATGTTTAAAGACAGGGGCCCAACACTGATCCCTGAGGGACCCACTAGTCACTTGCTCATATCCAGAATAGAATCCCTTTATGCAAGCTTGCTGAGTTCTCCCATTCAGCCAGGATTCTATCCATCTAGTGATGTTCCCTGTAAGCCCATAGTTATGATCGCATCAATTAATTCACCATGGGAACCTTGTCAAAACCTTAGAAAAATCAAGAAGGATGACATCCGTGCTTCTCCTTTATCCAGTGCCTCACTGATACTACCGTAAAAATCAATAAGTTAGTCATGCATGATCTTGATTTCTACAAACCCATGCTGGTGGTAGCAGTCTGCATAACTTTCCCAATATAAATTTTTACTATGCCCTAGAGAATCTTACCAGGACCAATGTTAGTCTAATAGGTCTGTAATTTGTTACATGCTGCTTAGATCTCTTTTTTAAAATAGGAACCACAGTGGCTTGTTTCCATACATCGATAACTTGTCCCTCTATGATAGATTGTGTGAAGAGGGCAGCGACTGGGCCCAATAAGGGATGACTAGTTCTTAAGAATACGAGGTGAAGTCCATCAGGGCCAATTGATTTATTAAGGTCCAACTCCTGTAATAGTTTTTCAACTTCAGCTTTTCCCACAGTAAATTGTTCATTTGTTAGCAGATCACTATGACTTTTATTAGGCATGGTTTTACTATTAAAAACTGAGGACAAGTATGTGTTACATACTACAGCCATTTAGGATTTATCAGTAATTAAGTCACCTGTCTAATTTTTAATGGGCCTATGATAGGTGTACCTCCTCTTTTTGTGATATATTTATATAACTGGTTTTTATTTTGTCAAAACTACAGCAAAAATCCCAGTCCAGCCACCATGCTTTAAAAAGTGTACAACGTTCCTTATTTTTTAGTGTTAAGGGAAAACATTCTAGGGTTTGGTTGCATAGAAGATGAATGTCACATTTAAATGTCAGACTGTCAAAATATGGAGGATGTTTGAAAGGGCAAAATACAAAAGTAACATCATTTGTTTTATTGGAACATCAGATAGCCATGCATAAAACAAACAAATCAGAGGTGGCAAACATAAGATTAATTCATACCTGTGAACTATTACTTGATTCCATCCCCCGCCACCCCAGCCCCTGGAAAAAAAACATTAATGGCATGAATCTCCTGGTGAGACAAACTTCTATATATTGATAGTAGACACATACAACACATTATTATTCTTTGATCTGATTTAAATTAAATGTCATTATGTGGCGATCTCTTGACCCGTCTCTGTACTGCATGCTTCTGAGCAGAGAAATGATTGGGTGCTTTAAACAAAAAAATTAGTTTGTCCTGCATAGTGTCCTGAGTTGGCTCCCTGTAGTCCCTGATTGATGGAGCAAACATAAATAGTCTCAAATACACACTGTTCAATTATTGAATTCGGAACCATGTGTATCACACTATGCTAACATAGTCAAGTTACACTGCCAATCAAGAACGTGGCAGACATAAAAAAGTAAAGAGAAGCAAACATTACGGGAGTCTATCAGCTGACATGATACCTACTTTATTCAGAACAAAACTTTACTTATTGCTGGCTTAAGTAAAAGTAGAAAACAACACACAAATCAGATGGAACAGTATAAAAGTAGCTGTTACATCCGATCATGACACTGATTGAACTATTACACATGGAGCACAAGGCTTTTCTGACAAAATTTCACATCCCATCAGGCTTAACCAAGTGCATACTCCCATTTCAAAAGCCAAGTCACACAGTGATTGAGACCAACATGAGAATCGGCAGTTAGACAAATAATTTTAATACAGTGCACATACAAAGATCATTAACACACTTTTCTGACATGACAGTTGAAAAAAAACATGATGTAATCCACTAGCTCTTTAAGAAGTAGGATTGGCGCTCCCATGGGACTCCGCAAGTCTAACTCGCTACCCATTTTACAAGGGTTTGATATAAAAGGAGGTGGAGAGCTGACCTAGTCAGAATCACTCTGTGCAAGTGGAATAAATACTGCTATTTTCATAGTAGGGAGCTGGGAGGTAATAGAATTGGAAGCTGTTTAAGGAGCAAAGCCAACAGCTACTTGTGAGAGAACAAGAGTTTTGTTTCCATAGAATCATAGATGGTGACAGCAGAAAAGGACCTCCTGGCCCATCCAGTCTGCCCTTTAACCCCTAGCTCTGCCTACCATATGCTGAGACACCCCCTTCTCCTTAGCCCCATGTGTCTGTCCCAAGTGGTCTTGATTCCTTCCACGGTCTCTGAATTCACCACCTCCTCTGGAAGCCTATTCCAGTTCTCCACCACCCTCTATGAAAACTGACCACTCACATTGGTCCTGAAGTGCCCCTGTAGTCTCAGTCAGTGTCCCCTTTGTTATGTTCCCTCCTTCCTGTGGAATAACTTCCCTGGGCCTCCCTCATTCATCCTTTTGACATAGTTAAAGGTCTTGATCATGTCCCCACTCTCCTCCTGATCTCCATTGTCTATAGCCCCAACTCCCTGCATCTCTGTTCGTATGGTTTGCCTTCATCCCTGCACCATCTTGGTGGTCTTCACCGAACCCTTTCGATTGAGTCTATATCCTTGCACAAGTAAGACCTCCAAAACTGGACACCATACTCGAGGTATGGCCTCACCAGGGGGCCTGATACAGGGCACCAGGACCTCCCTATGCCTGCTGGTGATTCCCCTCTGATGCTTGCCAGCATACCATATGCCCTCCACACTTCCCTTGAGCATTGCTTCCCTACCATGAGGTTGCTTGAGACTGTTACCCCCTGATCCCTCTCGTCCTCTGTCACCCTGATTTTCTCCCTCCCAGCATGTACTCTGCCCTTTGGGTCCTGTGACCAGGTGCATAACAGCACACTTCTTGATGTTGAATTTTAGCTGCCAGGTCTCTGCCTACTCTTTGAGTATTCTCAGGTCCTTCATGTCCTCCACCCCCCGAGAGTCAACTCTGTTATAGATTTTTGCATCATCTGAAGCGGGCAACCCTCCCTTTCATTCTGTCTGCAATGTCTTGTATGTAGATATTGAACAGGATGGGCCCCAGCACTGATCTCTGGGGAACTCCACTCTTCACCTTCCAGATCCCTGAGTATACCACATTCATCACCACCCTCTGACTCGTATCACAACCAGTTTTTACCCATTTTATTTCGACCCCTACTCCTATGTTATTCAATTTGTTGACCAATCTTCTGTGGGGAAGGTGTCAAAGCCTTACTGAAATCCAGATAGGCTACATCCACTGCAACCCACTGGTCCACTATCTGCATCACCCAGTCAAAAAGGTAGATCAAATTTGACTGGCATGACTTGTCCCTAGTGAACACATGCTGTCTGTCATCCAGCAGTCCGTTCACCTCAAGGTACTCCATTTACCTTTCACCAATGAGTGCCTCCATGACCTTCCCCACCACAGGGTTACAGTATGCTGATGGGTGGTAGTTTTCCCTCAGCTCCCTGCTTCCCCCTTGTGATCGGTACCATCGTCTCCCTTTTTCCAGTCCTCTGGCACTCTATTGGTGTCCAGGGACAGGTTGAACAATCCTGCCAGTGGGGCAGCCAGCTCTTTCTCTTAGTTCCCAAATCATTCTTGGATGCAGGCCATCTGGTCCCATGGCCTTGTCCACTTTCACCCTGGCTAATTCCTCCTAACTCTCTCCATGGTGAAGGGATCCAATACAATCCTGTACCCCCTCTCCTTTTCAATTCTGGCCCTCTAACCCCCTTTCCACCATATATACAGAGCTACAGAGCAGAAATACCTATTCAGGTCTTCTGCCTTCTCCCTCCTTCCCATCTCAGCCTTTCAATCCTGACCAGCCTTCCTCCTCTCACCCATGGATCTAAAAATTATTTTTCCCTCCCATGGCCCTGTTTCTCTATCCTTTCCTCCATGTCCACCTTAGCCCTTCTAATGACCTTTCCTGCTAGTTGCTTTGCCTCCCTGTAAACCCTCACTGTCCTCCTCCTCCTGCATACTCTTGTATCTCCTGAATGCACTCTGCCTACCCCCTACTACTCTTGCTACATCCCTACTTAGCCAAAGTGGTTCTGTGTGACAGCCGCCTGCTTTATACAAATGAGTACTGAAGCACTCTCTGTCATTGAGCGCTTCAGTCATTTCAAGTACACAAAGTTAACACCCAGAAACCATCCTCCTTCACCTCCTTCACACTCTGCTTGTGTGGTCATTGATCTGTCAGGGATGAGCCCAATGAAGACTGCTCTGCTTTTGGTCATGTCCGTGACACACCTCTGAAATGCCGTTCTCTGAAACAAAATGTTTCTTGAACATGCACAAGCAAATATAATAAAATGGATCAACGTCCCACATAATGAAGGGCAGTTGAGAGTTACTGGCTGAACTGCTTCCAGGCATTTATCTTTGCACAGTCAAGAGTACAGCAGGTTGGCACGGCTCAGGTAGGAAAATGGGCAAGCGTGATGGACTAGGAGTCTTTACTGCTGACTCCTTTCTCTGTTTCTTAATTCATATTAATATACAATGCTTCATTAATAGCACTATATTGACAATGGAGAACTCACACCTCTAGAATTCTGTACATACTGCATATCTCCCTATTTGATGATCTGTCCCACATTTTGTGAGTGACCCCATTTGGGTGACAATAGGTTCAGAGCTGTATGGGCTAATAAAGAGGTTAAAGGCCAATCTTGGTGGAGTATCCTCCATCTGGGGACCAGAAGCTTGCTTGACCTAGGAACAGCAGTCACCCACAAGGCTAGAGAGCAGAAAGAGGTGTGTAGATAGTGCTAGTGGTAACCATTTCAGAAGTGTAGCAGTACAAGTGATGAGGCTGAAAGAGGTCAAGAGGAAGGGTAAAGAAGTAGAAAAAGAAGATTAGGAAAACACCCTGCAGTTTACTTAGGTAAAAGTCTGTTGCCATTCAGATTCCTTATGGGGCACTCCATATCACTCTTGGCCCTTTTGTATTTGACTTCAAAAGGAGGAAAGCTTTGTCGGGCTTAGACTACTATAGCATAAGATGTGAATAGCAGAAGGGAGGGAAGGCATTTTCAAGTTTAGACCTCTACAGCACAAGGTGTTGAGAGCAAAAGGGAGGGAACATTTGTGAGGCTTAGACTTCTACAGCAAAAGGTGTCAAAAGAAGAAGATAAGAAGGAGACTTCTGGTTGAGTTCTCTCAAAGATGGCAGCATACATATCGAGCTCTGTGCCCACCTTGCTCTAAAAACTCCCTGACCACATAGATTTACAGCTGAAAGCAAATAAAAACATTGAAAACTCAGGGACAATCTACTGGACTACCAAACAAGAACTTTTGGGTGTACCCACTTCATTTAAGCACATTTCTTATGCCGCCACAATGTTGGCAGATGAGGCCAAAGACTCAGAGCAATCCCAGGCTCCGGCAGGCATCAAAATCAAATTACCCCAGGCAGACAGAAACCAGCTAGGAATAAGTGTATTAAACTGGATACAATTTACAAAGAGCGTCTATCTTTACTAGCAGGTATTAAGAACTCTATGGGGAACTAAGAAAGGATGTGGTAAATCTTGAGCAAAGAACTGATGCATCGGAGCACCAAATCACAGTAGTGGAAAACTGAGTTGATGACATGGAGCTGGAAATACAAAATCTACAAGACCAATATACACAACTTCAAGCCAGGCAAGAAGATGCTGAGAACAGAGCTTGACGAGAAACATTAGACTACAATGTATCCATGAGGGCTCCTGAGGGGCAGGACATAACAGATTTCATGATCACCTTGTTAAAATGGCACTAGAATTACCCTCAGACTTACAAATTGTGATGGAAAGAGTACATAGAGCACTGGGCCCTCGTCCCACAGATCCAAATACCAGACCGGTCTATTATCACAAGGTTCCACAGTTATGCAGTCAAAGAGAAGGTGTTAACAATTGCCTGGCGAGAGGAAAAGTTTTCTACGGCAGACCCATATATATTTGGACAATGATAATGTCCCACAAACCACAAAGAATCACCGGGCATATTCTGCTATTCTATCTGCATTGAAGGAGGCATCCATTAAATTCACCACGCCATATCCAGCGTGTCTTGTGGTACAGCTCCCTGGGTCAGGGGAATTTCATATGGCTGAAGAGACCAGGGAGGCACTCTGAGGCACAGGCTGCAATTACAGACGATGCCAGAGCTGAGACAACAAGCATGAGATCCGCTTAGATGGCAGACCATGATGAATGCATGGAATCTGTGAAGGGTTGTTCTCAGCAAGTTCTATCCATTTCTAATAGACTGGCTGAATTTCATCAACCAGCCTGAAGACAAACCTGAAGGGCAGGAACTCTAATTTTGGTATTGTACATGCTAGGCCTGTTGAGACCTAGACCTCGACCTCTGGTGCTTCAGTGGCTTGAAATGTATACACCACACTGAGAATTGCCTCTGAGGTACCATAATCTCTTTTGAACTGTGGGACATCTTTAATGTCTCCATTCCTATCTGGAGACTTGGACATGAGTATTATATGAAAGCTCTAAAGCTGTTTGTATATCACACTAATATGCTCAATGTCTTAGATGCTTAACTGGGTCATTTACCCTTATATATAATAGATTTTAGTGAATTCAGATATTTACAAGTAATATCAGCCTGGAGTTTATGTTATTGAAACCAAGTGATTTTACCCAGTAAATGGTACAATTAAGTATATCAAAATACATTGGTTCTACATTGCAAACATATTATATATGGAGATTGGTGGGCATCTATCCTTCTGAGAGGGCAGCTCAAATGTTATTATTTACCAGGGCTGATGATTTTTTACTAAGTGTATACTTCTGTTTGATTTATTTTCGGCCTGCCTTTTCTTTGTTGCTTAGGGGACAACTCACCTCAGGGGTCCTGGAGACAACCATCTCCAGATTTCCTCTAGTGCACCTCTCTACTTTTGAAGGTGACACATACAGGGAGAACAAATGAGATCTCCTCTACATTGGAAGTACAGTTTAAGTATACATGTTATAGGTTTCTGGGATCAGTCAGGAACAGATCCTTACTGGTAACCTGGGGTGGCCTCAACAACATCTCAACCCCAACAATGTATTATTAGCCCTGTTGGCTGTTATATACATTGAAATGTTGTTATCATATTATAAGCTGGGTGGTTGCACCTTTAATATATTTTACAACAGGATACCACTAGATCATTATGGTCTACATGACAGTGAATTTCTAAAACAGAAATAGAGGAAATGCACAAGATAGAGACAGCAGTGAGAGACTTTCAGCGACTCAAGAAAACACCGTGAGGCCTTAGATTTTTCCAGAACAGCTTTACATTTTATATTATTAAAGATGGAAATTACTAGTGTAAAATTTTTTCTCTCAACATAAACGGAATTAATAATCCGATTAAGAGATCTCATTTATTTCAGTACCTTAACAATTAAGTTATATAATTTATTTACAAAAGACACACCTTGCTGGTAAAGAACATCAGAAACTGGTTTGGGGATGGTTCTGAGTTTTGCTTCCTCATACCCTAAGGGAAAAAGGAGGGAGTCAAAATTTTGATCCTTCTACTACCCAGTTTCTCCTGGAGTCACAGTATACAGACCCACAGGGTTGTTTTTTGTGATCCTCAAAGGTCTCATGTATGGAAAACAAATAACCTTGGTGAATGTCTATTTCCACAGCATACTCCTGTGAGGTTTCAGTGATTTTTACTAGGTTGTTAGATCACATGCAGGGTTGCTTGATTATGGGAGGATATAAACCTAACATTGATGCACCATCTTGATTCCTCTGCCCCTTCTCAATACCACCTCCGCCATCTCAGAAACAGTTTTGGGCCTAGCAGAATTCTCTTAGGATAATTGACATCTGAGACATTTCTTCCCCACCACAAGGGCATACACATTTTATTCCTCTAGATATAATACATATTCTAGGCTAGACTTTTTTTTTGTATCTAAAGAACACATAGACTGGCTACAAGATTTAACAATTGGCCCCAGATTTTTATCAGATCATTCCCCTTACTTCTGAAATTAGATTTTAAAATACCAAAAAGACCACTGGATGGCGCCCGAAAAAGGAATGATGATGAGTAGAATGTGTGTGTCGCTGACACCGCCACACCTGGGGCTAAATGATGCTGCAGGCTGAGTGCATCCAGTGCCCCAAGCGTGGCATTATCCCAGCATGACACACACCCTGAATGCATTGTTCCTATTATACAATGGCTTGTTGTTATATGTAAAATATAAAAAGAATTTTAAAGAATGTTTTTATTAGTGTGGAAAATATTTTTTTTCTTAAGAGGAGATGCAAAAAGAGAATAAGATCCTAAAAAGTATCCTCAATTGGTTCACAGTGCTGAGACCATACCCATGGTGTTATGCTGGGACAATGCCATGGGTTCAGCCCTAGACTGACCAATCACAGTCCATGATTCTTTCTTGCCATTGTATCATACTTCATTGCTTAGTGATGAGACCTTTAAAACTAGTTTTAGAGAAAAGATTACACAGACTCTCTTAGAAAACTCTACTCCAGAAATGTCAGCCCCCATTATATGGGGCACACTGAAGCTGTCATTCGGGGAATTATTGCTTATATAGCACACAGAAAAGACAGGGAAAGTAAATATGCTAAACTTCATGCAGAATGACAAAATCTGCAACATAATTCAAACTTAGCTGCTGCAGAAGTGAGAAACCAGATTAATCAGAAGGAGTCAGAGCTGCAAAAGATTCTTGATGAAAAAACAACAGTCATTATTTTACCTCAAGTCCTATAAACTTGAAGGGTGACCCAGAGGTGCTAGAAACTTAGCAAATAGACTTTGGAATTATAGAACAGCCACATACATAACCCACCTTAAGGACCCTCAAGAACATATTTATGCCTGGAACACCCCAGAGATAATGGAAATTTTCAAGACTTATTATTCTCAATTATATGTGCCCTCAGCCAAGCCACCAGGCCTAAGAAGATTTTTTTAAACACATCTACCTCTCTAAAATTATGCAGGATATGGAGGAGAGAATAAAAGCCCTATTAGAGCAGAAGAACTAAAACGAGTAGTTTCATACAGTAAAACCCTGAAAACACTCAGGCCCAGATGGCCTGCTTTCTGAATAGTAAAAACATTTTTCAAACAATTGGCCCCTGCTTTGTTGACAGCTTTCATGAGGTTCAAGAAGGTGGCCCGGCCCTATGGACATATACTAATATTTCCATTCTTAAACCAAATAAACCAATGGATCAACCCACTTCTTACCAACCAATATCCATTTTGAATATAGATTATAAGTTATTCATGTCTATTCTAGCATTTGAATTGCTGAGATGTTGTCATATCTTATAAACCCTGACCAGTCAGGATTTATTCATTCTCGCAAACCACAGATAACTTACGAGGACAGTACATCTCCTGGATCATATAAACCAGAGAAAGATTCCAGCAGTCTTTTGTTAGCCTTGACGATAACAAAGCTTTCAACCAAGTTAGGTGGCCCTTTTATGGCGGATGTTGTCCATATTTGGATTCCCAGGGAGTTTATAGCTTTATTGCAGCGTATATATTCTTCCCCCAGGGCATATCTAAAAAATAAATTGGCAGTTAGCAACCTGTATATTCTTAGCAGGAGAACAAGACAGGGGTGCCCTCTTGTCGCCCTGCTCTTGCTCTCTACATAGAGCCCTTAGCTGAATTCATACGTCAACACCATTGATCCAGGGATATCACTTGAGGAGAAATTTTACTATATCCTTATATGCAGATGATATATTGTTGACAATGCAGGACCAAGAAACTTCTATCCCAGCAACATTGGAGGTGATTAATGTTTTCTGGGCCATATCCGACTAACAAATACACCCACAGAAAACAGGGATATTAACCTTGAAATTCACCCTACTCTAAAACTGAAACAGCTTCTCCCTGCCAGTTGGAGAAATAATAAAATAAAATATCAAGGGTGAACATTCCCAATAATTTAGAGTATTTGGACCTCTTTAATTTAGAACCACTGTCCTTAGAGATAGAATCCTAATGGAATATGGTCTCATCTATTTTGTAATTCTATTCTAGAATACATGCTATTCACATGACAGTTTTTCCCAAGATATTAAACTTTTCCAGACATTGCTTCTACCCTGCCTGATTTTATTTTGTGTCTTGGAATAGAATGATGTCCAGGTTTGTATGGGCTAGCAAACAGCCAAGGATTTGTTGGCCACTACTACAATTATCAATAGATAAAGGAGGTCTGAGTTTCCCAAATCTGAGGGAATATCACAGAGCAGTAACCTGCAAAACAGTTATGACTTGGCTTTGTAGGTACCTGGATCCAACCTGGAAATATATTGAATTTGTGTTAAATGATTTATTTCATATTCTTTCTACAGTATTTGCCCCCTCCAGTTTAGAATTTCACCTTTGGAACCCATAATACCTTAAAAACATGGTATGAGATAAGAGCCCTTCCACAGATAAAGGAAGCCTTTTATTATTTTTGACTACTAGTTAGTGAGAGAGATTTTATTCCTGCACAAATGCATTATGCCTTTAGTGAATGGCATACCAGGGACTATCAATGATACACCAATTTCTGGATGTGCAGGGTGGTGTGAAGGTGTGGGTATCATAAAGGAGGATGTCTTGACAAATACTTGGTGCTTCAAGCAAAAGTTTTATTTAAATGCATAAATAAAACAAAAGTCGAACTTCAGACGGTAAAAAATAAAGAAATAAGGTTACAATGATGATACACTCAGATAAATACCAGAATTTTGCTAGTGCATCTGTTTTGAATGAGGACAGAACAAGTCTGTACCTCGCTGAACTATCTGCTGAATGAGGCTAACACAATCTTTATATACCTGTTCAACCATGTGACTTTTCTGTCCCTCCCTTTTAGATAAATGAAACATTTTTTTTAAAGATAAACAAAAGATTTTATATTATAACACTTTCACAATGCAGATTTTACATTAGAGAGCAAAATAATGGTTCAGGATCTGCAAATAGGAAGGTTATTCTAAAAATAAATTCTAAAGTGTTGCAACAGAGCTCCACCCCTAAAATATACCTTTAAATACAGACAGGCATAAGCCGGCCAGCTCTAAAGGGAAAACTCTACCAACAGGTTGCCATAGAGGAAGATCTGTTCATTTAATCCAAAAGGTATACTTGAACTTAAACATAGAATTTCTATAAGTTTTACATAAAAGGGGGTTACCAGTCTGGGTTTCAAATAGAAAATGAAAAAGGGACCAAAGTCATTACAAATATGTTGTAATTGAAACATTTTGAGAGTTCACAGAGTAGAAGGGACAACTCTGCTTAACAATAGGCTGTATGACTTAAAAACGTCCCTAGTGCTAGAATTCACTACTAGTCTAATTTAAGAGAGGAATTTTCTAAAGCATTCTAAAGGCTGAAAGCATGTTTTAAAATTATATTTGCCAGCAGGAGCAATGCTCTTGAATAAAGCCAACGCCAGCGCGGCGTGTTTGTTTACTAAAAGACGCTTAGACTAACTTAAAGCAGTGAAAACGCTAAGAGCAGACAAAGTGCAACGGTTTATGCTCTTCTATTTTGGCTACCAAACAGTGGGGTGATTTATATACAATTATTTATTTTGTAAATGAAACTGCAATGCGAAATGAAATAAGTGAAATGGGGATTACCACCGCCGAATGCAGGCAAGAGAAGATTCGCATATCTGCAGAGGAGCAGGATACTATCGCTGCACTACAAGGTGTACGCATCGACCTGGCGTTATATAGCCCGACTATTCGGAAATAAAATAAATAAACTCTGGGATACGCTACAAAGACGCAAGGCTGCTGCAAAATATACAGCAATTCCAAGCAGCTATTCTTTAATTTCTATGCAAATATGTATCCAACCAGCCCAAAACTTCAGGGAGGGGTTTACAATGAGGTTTAATTCACATACCAGAAATATGAAAAGAAAAATACACAATAAAAACGTGATTAAATCAGGAATTTTATATAGGTGGCCAGCCTATATAACAATAGTGTTTTAGGAAGAAAAAAAGAACAAAATGCTGTTGCAACAGACTACAAGAAAAAAAAAAATTTCTGGTAGAAGCATTAAACCCTACACTCCTCCCCTTTATGAGGAAACCAAAGTGTCCTGAATTCTTACACCACCTTTGGTTTACTTTAAATAACAGATCTCCCTTTTGGGAGATGGAGCTTTGGACCACCCACTCCCAAAGCTCCACCCCAGAGTCCCAATATTTGCTTTACTAGAACCTAAGTATCAAAATACTTTTACATTTCCTTTTATCTTACTCCGGGTCTGTACTCATGAATCAACACCTGCTCCATAACGTGAAAGATAGTCAGCGTTAAGGTGCATTTTCCCAGCTCTATGTCGATTTCAAATTTATAGGGCTGCAGTGCTAAATACCATCTCATAATGCTGGTTTTTATCCTTCATAGTCTGCAACCAACATAAAGGATTGTGGTCTGTTATGATCGTAAAATTCTTCCCCATAAATAAAATTTTAATGCATTTATCGCCAGTGAATGGCTAAGCATTCTTTTCGATGGTAGAATACTTAGTTTCTCTCTGATGTAATTTCGGCTAATATATATATAATGGGATGCTCCTCTTCCTCAACCATTTGGGAGAGAACAGCGCCCAGACCATGTTCAGAGGCATCTGTGTACTATAAAGGGTCTATGAAAATCCGGGCTGTATAGTACCGGTATGAACATAATCTGGCCTTTAGTGTTGTAAAGCTTCTTCACATTGCTCAGTCCAATGGATTTTGTCAGGATTATGTTTCTTTGTTAAATTATTTAGAGGGGTAGCAATATCAGCAAAATCATTTACAAATTGGCATAGTAATTGGCCAGTCCTAAAAATGAATCGTACCTGTTTTTTGTTTGTGGTCTTGGACTATTAGCTATAGCATCTAATTTATTTGTTTCAGGCTTCACCTTTCCATTTCCTATAATAACCCAAGATATTTAGTCTCCTGCATGCCTATGAAACATTTTGTAGG
Organism: Neoceratodus forsteri; assembly: GCA_016271365.2. Lineage (NCBI taxonomy): Eukaryota > Metazoa > Chordata > Ceratodontiformes > Ceratodontidae > Neoceratodus > Neoceratodus forsteri. The sequence continues at coordinate 1,057,389,444 of CM028132.1, read as the reverse complement.
GTTAATAGTCAATTCTGCCTGTGCTATTATCGTGAATATATTCTGTAAATGTTTTACATGATCCTCCCAGGAAGTGCTAAAGATGATAACATCATCCAAATATGCTGCACTATAATCTAGATGAGAATGTAATAACTGGTCCATACACTCTGGAAGGTTGCGGGTGCTCCATGCAACCCAAAGGGCATTTTGTAAATTGAAATAACCCAATAGGGGTACTAAAGGCCGTCTTGTCCTGTGAATCAATAGTCTAGAGGAATCTGCCAGTAACCTTTCAAGAGATCCAACGTATGATGTTACTGGGCACTGCCCAGTCCATCGATAATGTCATCGATACGCGGCATGGGATATCCGCCAAATTTTGATATCTCATTTAGTTTTCGAAAGTCCAGGCAGATCCGTACACCTCCTCTTTTTATTTACCACAACCATGGGGAAACTCCATGGACTTTAGAAGGAACAATTACCCTAATTGTTGCATCTTTAGCAGTTCTCTAGTTACCTCTTTTTTAAACTCTGGAATTCTATAAGACTTATGTCTCAGAGGTTTATGATCTGACAACACTACGTGGTGTTCAGTTCCCTCCACGGTCCCAGGACTGTCGTAAATATGTCTTGGAAAGTGTGAATTAAATCTTGTACCTCTTGCAGTTGTTCAGTACTTAATTTATCACTTATAGTTATTTCTTTTATGTTCCCTTGGCTTCTAACCGCTCATAGGCCATTTCTAAGTCACTGTCAACTATCTCAGGGTGTACAAATAGGGTAGGTGAACCCGATCATACCATCTTTTCAGTAAGTTAGCATGGTAAATCTTTAGGGACTGCTTCTTGTCGGGACAAATGATCTGATAGTTCACGCCCTATTTGCCGTGTACTGTATAGGGTCCCTGCCACTTCATTAAGAGTTTGTTTTCAGTACAAGGTAATAATAGGAGGACTTTATCACCCGGTTGGAATATTTTATTGCCCACCTTCTGATCATAATATTGTTTCTGCCCTGCTTGATGTTCTCTATTACACTGTTGGGCAACTTTTGCATATTTCATCAATCTCTGATGTAGTGTTGACGTATTCTAAAGTGGATACAGGAATAGTATCCACCATAGACCCTTCCCATTTTTCCTTTATAATGTCTAGTATTCCCTTGGATTTTTCCGATACAGTAGTTCAAAAGGTGAATATCCTGTAGAGGCTTGGGAACTCTCACGGTATGCAAACATTAGATAAGGTAAATACCTGTCCCAATACTTGCCTTCATCACTAATAAATTTCTTTAACATGTGCTTCAATGTTTTATTGAACGCTCCACTAGACCATCAGATTGTGGATGGTAAGGATAAGTAAGAATAGAATGTACCCCTAAAGCATGATAGAGGCCCCAGCACCTGGGAACAAAAGTTGCTGCCCCTATCTGTCAATATTTCTTTTGGTATACCCATTCTAGAAAATATTTTAATTAGTTCTTCCGCTATTTTATCTACCGTAACTGTCCATAATGGAATTGCTTCAGGTATTTTGTGAAATAATCACACACTACTAGAATGAATCGGTTCCTTTCGCACTTTTAGGTAATGGACCAATTATATCCATTGCAACCCCAGTGAATGGGGTATCCACTAATGGTATCGGCTGCAGGGTACCTTATCTTTTGGTAGTATTGGTCTCACTTGTTGACACTGTGCACATGATTTACAATATTCAGCCACTTGTTCTGTATTCCTGGCCAGAAAAATCTATACAGTAGTCTCTGTAATGTCGCTCCGGCCTAAGTGACCGGCTATTGGTAAGTCATGAGCAAGGTTCAACAACTGTTCCCGATATCCAGTAGGCACTAACAATTGCCATACCATATCACTTTTTTTCATTAAAACATTTTCGGTATAGCAACCCATTGTGTAGAATATACTTCTGTTTAGGATTTGAATCAGCACCTATCAGGGAAAAAAAAGGTTTTAAAGTAACATCTTGCAACTGAGCTGTTCGAAATTCTGCTTGAGAGCTTAGTTCTTTAATATCTACTACTTTAAAGTCATTATTGTCTTTATAGCCTTCTGAGTTTGTTGCCAAACCTGCTTCTCTTGGCTTTTCCTTCTCGTCTTCCTTGATTTTCCGGGAAGTCCAAATAATTCATCCTCAAAAGAGAAAGCTCTTGCTAAATCCATGTTTATTTTGTCCTGTGCGCTTAGTTGTCACAGCTCCCATATTTGTAGCATTAGAAGTAATTGTGCAAAGTCTGGGTGGTCATGTCCCACAATAACGGCACTGGAAGTTCTGGAACCACCCCAACATTCATTCTTCGATATTAGATTGTATTTGGACTTCCACCTGCTGTACTGGATAACTATGAGTGTCACCACATATGCAAATCACTGTTGCTTGTGCAGTTATGTTGGTGACTGTAGGTACTATATCAGATTTGATTAAGGTCTGTCTACTACCAGAGTCCAACAGACCAAATGTTTCTCTGCCATTGACTGTAACAGGTGTTATGATTGCCCCAATTGGCCAAGGCCAGGTGTGTGGGAGTGGATTTCTTTTAGGACAAAATCTAGCTATGTGTCCTTTCCCTTGACAATAATGACAGGTTATCTCAACATGTGTATTTTAGACATATTCAGTGGTTTGATAGTATTACTAGAAGCTGGCAAAGAAGGTGTATATGTTCTTACTGTAGAATGGGCGGGCCAGCTCCAGATTGTCCTTTAGCCCTGTTAGGACGGGCAGTTAAATAATCCTCGCCAATTGGACTGCTTTTGTGGATGTCTCTGGACGGTGTTCCGCATCCACATCTGGACATCTTGTGGTAAAATATGAATAAATTGTTCCAACACTACAGTCTCTAACATCTGTTCTTTTGTATTCGTGGCTGGCTGTAACCATTTAGTACATAAATCTTTTAGTCTAGCATATGCTTCCTGTGGAGTATCGGATATTTGAAACCGTAATGTTCGAAACCTTTGTCGATATGTCTCTAGACAAATATCATACCGCTTAAGGATGGCTTTAACAGTGTCATAGTTCTCACTCAAAGCACTGTCCACATTACCGTAGCCAGTTGTGCCTTCCCTGTTAGGTATGGGGCTAGCTGCATAACCCATTGCTCTCTAGGCCATTGACATGCTCGTGCAATGCATTCAAAAGTTGTCAGGTACGTTTCAATATCATCAGTTTCACTCAATTTAGTTAGTTTAATGTCCTTAGGATTATCCCCAACAGGTGGAGGGGCCTACTTACACCGAGGGCTTGTATGGCTCGTAAGGTGTCGGCCCATCTATCTTCATTCCTTTGCATATCTTTTTCCTCTGTTTTGCCATGGTAATCTGTTGCATACATAACCATTGCAGTAAATCCTGTGAATCACCAGTAGGGGCCTGCCTCCAACTCCTCCTTCTCTTCATCGGCTTCTTCCTCAGGCTTCATAGTTTTTGTCTGACATCTGGCAAACCAGTCATCAAGGGCTGTCCGGATTTTTCTACCATGGTTCTGGTCAGTACTCCAGTAGGTACCTTCTGTGACATCCACGACCCCTTCTGATACTGAAAGCAGTACTCCCAGATCCCACTTCTAACACCAAGTGTGAAGGTGTGGGTATCATAAAGGAGGATGTCTTGACAAATACTTGGTGCTTCAAGCAAAAGTTTTATTTAAATGCATAAATAAAACAAAGTCGAACTTCAGATGGTAAAAAAATAAAGAAATAAGGTTACAATGATGATACACTCAGATAAACACCAGAATTTTGCTAGTGCATCTGCTTTGAATGAGGACAAGAACAAGTCTGTACCTTGCTGAACTATCTGCTGAATGAGGCTAACACAATTCTTTATATATCTGTTCAACCATGTGACTTTTCTGTCCCTCCCCTTTAGATAAATGAAACATTTTTATTAAAGATAAACAAAAGATTTTATATTATAACACTTTCACAATGCAGATTTTACATTAGAGAGCAAAATAATGGTTCAGGATCTGCAAATAGGAAGGTTATTCTAAAATAAATTCTAAAGTGTTGCAACAGAGCTCCACCCTAAAATATACCTTTAAATACAGACAGGCATCAGCCGGCCAGCTCTAAAGGAAAAACTCTACCAACAGGTTGCCATAGAGGAAGGTCTGTTCATTTAATCCAAAAGGTATACTTGAACTTAAACATAGAATTTCTATAAGTTTTACATGAAAGGGGGTTACCAGTCTGGGTTTCAAATAGAAAATGAAAACAGAGACCAAAGTCATTACAAATATGTTGTAATTGAAACATTTTGAGAGTTCACAGAGTAGAAGGGACAACTCTGCTTAACAATAGGCTGTATGACTTAAAACGTCCTAGTGCTAGAATTCACTACTAGTCTAATTTAAGAGAGGGAATTTTCTAAAGCATTCTAAAGGCTGAAAGCGTGTTTTAAAATTATATTTGCCAGCAGGAGCAACGCTCTTGAAATAAAGCCGAGCGTAAGCGCCGCGTGTTTGTTTACTAAAAGACGCTAGACGAACTTCTAAAGCAGGGAAAACGCGAAGAGCAGACAAATTGCAACGGCTTCTATGCTCTTCTATTTCGCCACCAAACAGTGGGTGATTTATATACAATTATTTATTTTGTAAATGAAACCAGTAATGCTAAATGAAAAAAGAGAAATGGGGTTACCACCGACTTAACGAGAGCGAGAGAAGATTCGCACATCTGCAGGAGCAGGAATACTATCGCACTACAAGGTGCACGCACAACCTGGCATTACATAGCCCGACTATTCGGAAATAAAAAATAAATAAACTCTGGGATACGCTACAAAGACGCAAGGCTGCTGCAAAATATACAGCAATTCCAAGCATCTATTCTTTTTAAATTTCTGTACGAAATATGTATTCAACCAGCCCAAAACTTCAGGAGGGTTTACAATGAGGTTTAATTCACATACCAGAAATATGAAAAGAAAAATACACAATAAAAAAGCGATTAAATCAGGAATTTTATATAGGTGGCCAGCCTATATAACAATAGTGTTTTAGGAAGTAAAAAGAACAAAAATGCTGTTGCAACAGACTACAAGAAAAAAAATTAATTTCTGGTAGAAGCATTAAACCCCTACAGGTGGTACCCTTTTTCTTTGATAACAGCTTTTCACCTTCCCAGTTCCCATTATTATAGGTATTTACAGATAAGAACATTTCTGTCTCAGAAAAAACACCCTGGAATGCTTTTCTGAACCCGTCCCCCTTTGATGGGGTTTTGATAGAGGCCATCCAGGGCCAGGAAAACACACATTGGATAGGTTATATTGATAAGACCCCAAGGGACACTGGCAAGACTCCACAAGGGATGTATTACAGGCTTGGAATTTAGAATTACATACACACCTGACATATGAGAAGTGGTTGGAACGAATTGTACCCTCCATGAAAGTCTCTCAAGACCCATATTGGGTTGAATTTATATGGAAATGCAGGCTTTGGTTTTAATATGCCTGGCAAATTAATTAAATTCCTGCCAGGCAGTTAAGGCATATGTTGGAGGACTGTGGAGAATCACTGGCTAATATGACTTACATCTTCTATGCCTGTCCAATAATAGTCCAGTACTGATGAGACATTGAAACCAGTTTAAGACAATTAGTGAAACATGACTTAAAACTCTCTCCACAGCTGGTGTTGCTATATGTTGGTGAGAGGATTCAATTCCCCAATAAAAGTAAATTATATTTATACCTGACTGCAGCAAAAACAGTAATAACTCATCTCTGGTGAACCAGAACTATCCCTACATTGGACATGTGGCATAAGGTGATGTCTGAAATCTATTATTTAGAATGGACGATTGCCAAAAGAACAGGTAGAATCAAACATTTCGAACTGGCATGGAGACCTTGGGTGCTCTACATTGTCCCGATAGATGCGTCCTTTGTCCCCTGACTAGTCTTGAAAGTTGGATAACTAGGTTGAAAATACATTTTGATATACATGATGTATTTGTAGATGTCTTAACTACTATGGGAATTGATGGACATACTGGCTGCACCCTGGTGGAGCTCTTCAGCAGGTCGCTTGAGACTGGGAGGGTACCTTGGGATTGACGAGGCACATGTGGTGCCAATCCATAAAGGGTGGTTGAGGGAAGTACCAGGTAATTATAGACCCATCAGTTTGACCTCGGTGGTGGGAAAATTAATGGACAGTAAACTAAAGGAACGATTGGGGTGTACTTGGAGGAGGTGAGAGGTCTGGATAGTCGGCAAGCAATGGTTTGTGCCAGGTAGATCATGTCAAACCAATCTTGTGGAGTTCTACAAATGGGTGACATCAGAACTGGACAGGGAAAGCCTGTGGATGTATTATTCTTGGACTTCAGCAAGGCGTTTGACTCTGCCCCCACAATGGTCTGGTGGAGAAACTGACAGGGTTGGGAGTAGGCCTTTGATGGTCAGATGGATTGAAAACTGGCTAGCTGGATGCACTCAGAGAGTAGTGGTCGGTGGGGAGCTCTCAAACCCTAGAGAGGTAGGTAGTGGGGTACACGAGGGCTCTGTCCTGGGTCCAATCCTGTTTAATGCATACATTTTGGACATCAGGGAGGGTAATGGTGTGAAATTAGTCTCTTTGCTGACGACTCCAAGATGGGAGCAGTAGCTGAGGGAAAGAGGGAAGTTGGTCCTGGAATGGGACCTGGACACCATGGAAAGGTGGGCTCACACATGGAAATTAAATTTCAATATCACCAAGTTCAAGGTGTTACATCTTGGGTGGGAAACCCTAAATACAGGTACACCTTGGGAGGGAGGGCAGGCTGGAGGCCTCAACAGGGAAATATATCTAGAGGTCATGGTGGATGTATGTATGAATAACTCTGAGCAGTGCAGTAGAGTGGCTAGCAAAGCAAACAGGATGTTGGGATGCATCGTAAGGGGATCACCTCCAGGAGCAGGGAAGTGATTCTGCCGCTGTACAATGGATTGGTTAGACCACACCTTGAGTACTATGTACAGTACTGGAGACCACACTTGAAGAGGGACATACAGCTCCTGGAGAGGGTACAGAGGAGGGCAACTAAGATGATATGAGGATTAGAAGATTTGACTTATGAGGACAGACTTGAGGAACTCTGCCTGTTTTCATTGGAGGAGAGGAGAGAGATGGGGACACAACTGAGGTCTTCAAGTACCTCAAGGAAATAAATATGGTAAACATGGAGGGATCTTTAGACTAAAGCAGGAGGTATCACCAGAGGGCATGGTTTGAAGCTGGAAAGTGGAAGGGTGAGGGGAAAAGAGGAGGAGGTTTTTCACTGAGAGGTGGTGGATCCTTGAATGTGCTGCCTAGCGAACTGGTTCAGAGATCCACAGTGCAGGACTTCAAGAGAGGGGACAGACACAGAAAGCAGATGTATCAGATGATGGCCTGGCCCAGGAGGTGGGGATGGATGACAGGATTTCTGGAACACAAGAGGGGAGGTCCTCGGTACACAACTAGGGATCTGAGGTTCGAGCAGACTTGATAGACCTTAAGACCTAATCTGCTGGCAATTAGTACATTAGTGTGTTAGTATGTCTCAGGATGTGTCATTCCCAAGCTGCTATATTTATTTAAATGCATTAATGAATGTCATTATTACTTGTCATTGTGTACACTGTATCCCTGCTAATATGATGAAAAAATAAAATAAAGAATATAAAAAGCAGAAGGTGAGAGCTGCAGTACCATGGAATTTTAATCTGACTGCCCATGTAATGCAGTGAATACGTTGAAAATGTAATATTTTTGTAAATAATGAAAAGAAAAACAGAAGCATTTGTATATGTTTATGCTAAGCCCAGTTCATGATCTCTCTTGACTCCTAATTTCAGTCACAAATAGTTAAGACAATTTGACTTTCTTTTGCTCCCAAAACGTAGAAGAAACATACATATAAAAATACATTTAAGAAATTTAAGTTTGGCAAACAACTGGGACATTTGAGTTAACCAACACTCACATTGGAATACAAGATGCAGTTCTCAGTGTCCCACATCTGCCATGCTGACTGTCTCTCGCGTCACTCTCTGACTATCACTGTGGATCTCAGCTCTCTCATGCCATACCATGCTGCTTCTTCTCAGCTACCACTGGTCCTCCAGGATGCTTCTGTGTGTCTCTGCTCTGCTGAATAGCATTTTCTCTGCCCTCCCTCCTTCCCACTATCCCATGGCTCTTGACAATAACCCTGCAACACCAACACCACACTGCTACAGTGGGGATACGAACTCATTGTACGACATGGTCTGACACTATACTCTTTTATACTGCTACTGCAGGATTTCACTTTGAGATGGCATGCCATGCTGCTCTTCTCTGTGGAGCTCTTTGTCTCAGAAGGAGCTGATACCGTTGTTGGAGGTCACAGAGACACTGAATCAAGAACAGTGTTGAGTTTCCTATTCTCTTTTAAAGCTCAAGGAGCCCTACCGTGTTTGGCAAGAGTGCATTTGCTTTCCAAGGCAACCTGGCATGCAAACAGCTATGGATTTCAAAGTTGAGTGGGGGATACGCACTCACTGCTGAGGGTGATACAGACATAGAAAAAATTCTTGATGTGCCACTTGTTAGTACTGTGTGTCTACCTTTCTCTCTCTGTCTACTCAGTGTCAACAGAACAATCCTTACTCAGTACAGGACCCCCCACCCGCGGCGTGTCCTACTGTCTCTACCAACTCCCAGGAGTCACTCCTGGTAACACCCAACCTGTGGTGGGGGGTCTGTATGTAATTGGAATTAAATGTTCTGCTTAACAAAGCACGGTTTCTGGTAACATGTCCCATAAGTGTCACAGGCTGATGGGTGAACATAAATTATGTGTGGCAAATGCTGTGGCACATACAAAGCCAGGCACATTCCCTGCCTCTTGCTGTCTCACATGGAAGAAATGTTTTGCTTAACAAGCACAGTTGCTGGTAGAATGTCCCATATGTAAGGCAGGCTGACGGGGCACAAGAATTATAGGGAAGTGAATGCAGCAGCACATACAATACAGGGTGAGCATTCCTGCCTCTCACTGTCTTAGAGGCAGGTTCTTCTGCTTGACTGTGTGTGTGTGTGTGGGGGGATGCAGCAGGACATACAACATACCATTTAACTCCCTACTTGCAAGGCAGGGGTGTTGTAACAGGATGGAATTGGACCCTGCCCCAGTTGTTTTGGAGAAAGTGTTTAAATGCAAGGATCTTTCCTTTTCTGTCTCTTCTCTGTCTGGTTGTACAACCACATTTTCCTGTGAGACTTCAGAGTTGATCACCCCAAACAGCCTCACAATTCTTTGCCTCTCTCTGTCTCTCAGTCCTCTCTTGTTGTCTGTCTTTTCCTCCCTTGCATATCCACTGATATAAAAGTATATGCAACTCAATATGTGGAAATGTAACTGGCGGGATCTCTTTTTTCTAGAAAATATATAATGTTACTTTTGAAATGTATATATTTATAATTTGAGATGATTGCAAAAAGCTGTTGAAAACAAGAGGTTACGTTAGTGAAATCTTTGAGCCTTTTGCAAAAGCTGTGCACAAGGGGCCTCAGCAAGCATACACTCGTGTTCTAGCAGCTCCTGCCTGATATTTACAAAAACAGGATGCTTCCTAATGATGGAGTTGAAAGGACTTATAAAAGAGCTAAGCTGCAACTGCAAAAGATTAGAAGAAAAAGAAACACAGAGACTGAAAGAAAAAACTATTTAATTTCTCCTTTGTACATAGTTATTATGAACAAGTTTATTTTTTATGTTACTGCTACTGTAAATAAATATTTTGGTGAATTCTACAATTGCTCCTGGTTTTCCCTGTGCTTCCTGGCCTATGCCTCGATGACAGATGGTGTCAGCCGAAGTGGGATTTATGCCATGCATATCCTAAGACAGGAGTTTTGTGCATGGGTACTGGACCTGGTACCACTGAAGCACAGAGGAAGGTATGGATTCTTCAGCAGCAAGTCCAGGAGTGGTTACGAGGAGAATGGCAGCCAAACTAGCAGAGACAAAAGTCCAGTCTAAGATTGTACAGCCAGGCACAAGTTAAGGAAAAGAACAGGCAGTGACAGAACCTAAAAGCCTGATGGACTTTATCAAATGGTGGGCTATATAACAAAAGAGACTGAGAAGCAGTGAGAAAAAGAGATGCAGTGACAGAAGCAGCAAATGAGAGAAGAGCTGCAGTGACAGTAGCAGTGATGGCTAGATGCCTTTCAAGCTATCAAAGGCAGTGGATCTGGCACAGATCCAGATGAACAATAAAATGCAAGCAACTTAAAAGCCATTAAACTTACTAAGTTGTGTCCCTCAGATGATATTGAGGCATACCTGACAACTTTTGAAAGAGTTGCCACAGCTCTGCCAGTGGCCAAAGCAGCAATGGACAATCAGACTGGTACCCTACCTGACAGGGAAAGTCCAACTTGCCTACAGCAGTATGGACACTGCACAGTCAGAAAACTATGACTTGGTGAAAAGCAAAATTCTGTAAAGGTATGACATCTCCGGAGAGACGTACAGGCAGTGATTTCAATCTCTGAGGTACAACTCTGTCAACAATCCTCAAAAAGCCTTCACCCGATTCAGATAACATCTGATAGAATGGATCTAACCAGAGAGTAAAACAGTCCCACAGATCATCTACACATTTGCCATGGAGCAATTCATCAATACCATGCCTACTGATACGCAGCTCTGGGTAAAGGAACACTGAACAGAGTGTGGGGAAAAGGTGGTTTCTGTGGCCAAGGAATACCAAATGGCCAAACAGATGCCACAGCAGTGCGACAGCAACCAAGCACTAGTAAGACACTATTTTTCCCATTTAATTTCCAAGCCTGATAAGAACCCTAGTGGGGGTAACAAATTTGTGCCTAAAGATGTTATCTGCAATAACTGTATTAAGCCAGGCCATTTTGCAAAAACTGTCATAGTAAGGAGAGTGGCACTGGAGCAGATTTGTTCTTGGCAAATTGGGGTGATTACTTAACAGATGTGAAGGTGGGGAATAAGAATGTGAAAGGACTCATTGATTTGGGAAGCAGACAGATCCTAGTGCATGTTAAAGTGCTTGGAAAACACCATGCAAAGGGACCAAGTACTGGTGTCATCTGTGTCGATGGGAACACTGATACTATGCCACCACCCAAGTGGCTCTGACCATTAAGGCTGTTTCACACCAAATGAAAGTGGGGTAGTACCTAAGTTACCTGTACCTGTGATTATGGAAATGACTTTCCAGGACTTACTGAGCTAATCAAAGATGGATTAAATCCAGATGTTTCAGCAGCTGTGGTGACTGGAGCTCAGGCAAAGAAAATTTCAAGCAGTGGAGGCACTTTTCCTTTTCAGTGATTTTGATTTGGACTTGTTTGAGCACAGCTCCAAGATCAGAAATCCAGGAAAGAAAGATAATGCCTGAAGAAACGGTGGCAGCAAATGACTGATGGACATGAAGGGTTAAAATATGAAAATGCTGAAACTAAAGTGATAACTGATTGTGATTTTCTTTCAGATCAAGCTAACAATGTTTCCCTCCAGGGTTATTTCAAGCAGCTAGGCGAGAAACCAAAACAGGAGTGGACCAATGTTTAGAACATGTAACGGTTACTGTACAGAGTTTGGGTTGAACCACAGATGCAGGAACAGATAGAATAATTGATTATACTACAGAAGTATAGAACAGAATTGTTACAGATCGTACATGATAGTCCTATTGCCGGTCACTCAGGGAGGATCTCACCTTGCCAGACTGTTGTATATATTTTACTGGCCTGGAATTCATGAAGATGTTGTGACCTATTGTAATTCCTGTGCTGAGTGTCAGAAAGTAGCCCCAGTCACTAGAAAAGACAAGGTGCCCCGAGTGCCCGGCCCTTGATAGATGTGCCTTTTGAAAGAACTGCAATGAATGTGGTTGGTCATTTAGAAAAAATTAAAAAGGTAATAGATTTATGTTAGTAGTATGCAACTATGCTACTTGATACCCAGAAGCAGTTCAATGTGTACTGTTACAGCCCTAAAAGTTACAGCAGAGCTTGCCAAATTTTCAGCAGAGTGAGCATACCTAAAGAACTTATTACTGATCAGGGTAGTAATTTTGGTGCTGCATTACTTAGGAGCTGTACAAACTATTAGGTATCACTGCACTAAAAACCTCCCCATCACCCTCAGACAGACGGTCTTGTTGAGTGTTTTAACCAAACCCTAAAACACATGTTAAAAGGTTTGTAAAAGGGAAGAAAGACTGGGGCCAATACTTGCCTTTCCTACTTTTGCCGACAGAGAAGTGCCATAGGCAGCAACAGGGTTTTCACCATTTGAAATGCTGTATGGTAGGCAGACAAGAGGCTACTGGATGTGATAAAAGAAATGTGGGAAGATAACCTCACAGAAACAATCTATAACATCTTATATGTATGCCCTAAGAATGAAGCTGGCAAAACATGTTGAAATTGCCCATAGTAATCAGGAAGAGGCTCAAAACCAGCAGAAGGTATATTATGACCATGAGGTAAAAGCAAAGCTTTTTGAGCCAGGTGAAAAGGTTTTGCTACTGTTACCCACAACAGAAAATAAACTGTTAATGTAGTGGCAAGGGCCTTGTAAAGTTCTTAGACGTACTGGCAATGTTAACTGTAAGATTGAGACCCCTGACAGGAAAACTCTTATTAAGGTATACCACGCTAACCTCCTCAAGAAATGGGTTGAAAAAATGACAAAAGCTGCTTTGCTGGTTTTACCAGAAACTGATAAGGAAGATATTGATGTAGCATATGATAGACTGGAACAAACTGTAAATGCTGAGGCTGTAAATGTGAATGTTTCCTTAACCTCAGAACAAACTGCAGACATTCGTAATATGTTAGACATTTAACAGTGCTTTTACCACAGTACCAGGCCAAGCAAAAGGGTCGAGCACGTAATAGAGACAAGGAATGCTCATCCTATTAGGCAAGAGACATATAGGTTACCAGAGTGGTTAAGAGCTGATGTCTTAAGGAAATACAAAAAATGAAAGCAACTGGGTATCATAGAGGAGTCGAGAATGCTTGGTCATCTCCATGGTAATTGTAAACAAAAAGAAGGGTGTTAGAATCTGCCTTGGTTTCGGAAACTTAATTATCAGAATTTGACAGTTATCCTATGCCCAGAATAGGTTTGGTGGACAGACTGGGAGTGCAAAGTATATCAGTACCCTCAATCTCACCAAGGATTACTGGCTAACACCTTTAGCTAATGAATCCTGAGGCAAAAGTGCATTTGCCACACGCTATAGGATTCTATCAGTTCATCATCATGCTCTTTGATTTACATGGTTCACCAGCTATATTCCAGCAGTACATGGATGTAACTTTATCCCTCACACTGGTTATTGTGATGCATACCTGGATGATGTCATGGTGTACAGTCCAGACTGGAAAAGCCACCTGGAACACCTATGAGCAGTTATCCAAGCTATCAAAAATGCAGGTCTGACTATTAACCTACCAAATATGCATTGAACATGCAGGAAACCAGATATTTGGGCTATGAGTTGGAAATGAAGATGTTGAGCCAGAGATTTCAAAATAGAAGCTGTAACTAACTGTCCTGTACCTAAAACAAAGAAACATGTCAGGTCATTTTTAAAGCTGGCTGGTAATTATTGGAGATTTGTTCCCAACTTTACTGAGTTAGCTACTCCTCACTGAACTCATGAAAAAACGATACCCAAATAATGTGAGATGGACCCCAGTGTGTGATGAAGCTTTTCAAGCCATAAAGGCTGCATTCTGTTCAGCCCATTTTAAAAAGCCAGTCTTTGAGAAAACATTTCTGCTACAAACAGATGCATCCGAGGTAGGCCTAGGTACTGTCCTAAGTCAAAATGTAGATGGGAAAGAACATCCTATTCTGTACATAAGTAGGAAATTGCATGACAGAGAAAAGGTACTCCACTATCGAAAAGGAACGTTTAGCAGCAAAGTGGGCCATGGGTCCCTTAATTTTTATTTGTTAGGAACTGATTTTGTTCTTGTAACTGATCACAATCCTCTTTGTTGGCTTAACCAGATGAAAGATAAAATTCCAGAACCACACAGTGGTACCTGACACTTCAGCCATTTAAATTCAGTGTTATGCACAAATCTGGTAAACAGAATAGCAATGCTGATTTTCAGTCAAGATATGGATCAGGAATTGAGGGTTCTGAAGGTTGAAAACAAATGTATGGGTTGAACTTTACTGTTTGCTGTATTGTTATATAACAACATGTACTCAAATTCTGAAGGCAGCAAATGTTAGTAAAGAATTAAAAACAATTTTGAAACCTATCTAATAAAACAGGTTCCCTCTTAAGGAGGGTGTATGTGACAGGGTGGAACAGGACCCTCTCCCAGTTGTTTGGAGAAAGTATTTAAATGCAAGGATCTTTCTTTTCTGTCTCTTCTCTGTCTAATTGCACAACCAAATTTTCCTGTGAGACTTCTGACTTGATCACCCCAAACAGTCATGCAATTCTTTGCCTCTCTCTGCCTCTTATTTCTCTCTTGCTGTCTGTTTTTCCTCCCTTGCATATCCGCTGATATAAAAATATATGCAACTCAATATGTGGAAATGTAACTGATGGGATCTCTTTTGTTTAGAAAATATAGTGTTACTGTTGAAATGTATATATTTATAATTTGAGATGACTGCAAAAAGCTATTGGAAACTAGAGTTACCTATGTGCAAATCTTTGAGCCTTTTGCAAAGCTGTGCACAAGGGCCTCAGCAAGCACGCTGTGTTTTAGCCGCTCCGCCTGATATTTATGAAAACAGGATGCTTTCTAAAGATGGGGATTGAAAGGACTTATAAAAGAGCTAAGCTGCAACTGCAAAAAGATCAGAAGAAAAAAACACAGAGACTGAAAAGAAAAAACGATTTAATTTCTCCTTTGTACATAGTTATTATGAACAAGTTTTTATTTTTTTATGTTACTGCTACTGTAAATAAATATTTTTGGTGAATTCTACAACTGCTCCTGGTTTTCCTATGCTTCCTGACCTGTGCCTTGATGATAGGTGTAGCTTGGCTCATACACAGGCAGTGCTGACAGAGATTGAAAGATATTGTATATGCAACATGGCGAGGTTGTGGTGAGGAACAGCCACAGAGCTGATCACTACTATTCTGGGATTTTAATGCACTCCTGAAGAGCTCAGGTCCTTGAACAGAGGTGGCGACTACAGCCTGCACCCTCCTTACTTCAATCTGGTGGAAAGGGTGCAGATAACTACAGGGGACCTGCGGTGAGGATGAGTTGTGTAGGCCCTGGCCAGAGTTGTACTGTAAGCTGATGGGAGACCGCTGCTGAGCTCACCAGCCACACTATTCAGGTAAGAGGAGTTCAGGGCAGACACTGATGAGAAACACAACTAGCAGCATGATCTACCAAGAGCTATTCCCTGCTGCAGGTAGTTGCGGTGACAGGATGAGGAGGAGGCAGCCCATGTTCTCTATTCTGACAGATTGTAGCTCCAGGTGAGGCTGCAGTGTATGTGGTTGAAAAGGACTGAAATAACTTGTTTTTGCAATTGGAGGTACTTCTGGTACTGCAGAGATAGGAACATCACTGGGGCAGGCAGGAATGGAATACAGTGGAGACTCCACTGCCTGCTTCATCTGTTTTGAGTGACAACTGGCGGATTTATTCAAATGAAAGTACTGAAGGGCACTCTTTCATTGGAGCACTTCAGTTCTTTCACATACACAAAGTTCAGACCTATGAAACTGTGACAATCATCATGTTCTGCTTGGGTGGTCATTGGTCTGTCAGGGATGCGCCCAATGTAGAGTGCACTGCATTGGGCTAGTCCATGACACACTCTGAAATGCCATTCTCTGAAGCAAAGCAAAGTGTTTCATGTGCACTCACAGGAAACATAAAATGTGTCAAGCAGGACACCACAGATAATTAGATATTGCTTCTCAGCTGGGCTGTCCTGGTAAAATACATGTATTTTAGAAAGCAGTAAAAGCAGAACTCCACTGAAAATGAGGCACTGCATCTTAGCTGTGTCAACCTGAGTAAATAAATTACAAATGTGTAAAGTTGAACCCCATTGAAAATGTGATGTTGCATATGTTGCCAACCACGGCAGGAAGTCGGGACAAACAAGCAACACAAGCAACACAAGCAGCTCACCTGAGGAGCTGAGGAAGCCGAATTTCCAGCCTGATTACTTTGAGGCAGCCCCAAGCTCACTGCCAACCGCGGCAGGCACTCGGGACAAACAAGCAACACAAGCAGCTCACCTGAGGAGCTGAAGAAGCTGAATTTCCAGCCTGATTACTTTCAAGGCAGCCCCCCAAGCTCACTGCCAACCGCGGCAGGCACTCAGGACAAACAAGCAACACAAGCAGCTCACCTGAGGAGCTGAGGAAGCAGAATTTCCAGCCTGATTACTTTTGAGGCAGCCCCCCAAGCTCACTGCCAACCGCGGCAGGCACTCGACAAACAAGCAACATAAGCAACACAAGCAGCTCACCTGAGGGAGCTGAGGAAGCTGAATTTCCAGCCTGATTACTTTCGAGGCAGCCCCCAAGCTCACTGCCAACTGCGACAGGCACTCGGGACAAACAAGCAACACAAGCAGCTCACCTGAGGAGCTGAGGAGGCTGAATTTCCAGCCTGATTACTTTCGAGGCAGCCTCTAAGCTCACTGCCAACCGCGGCAGGCACTGGGACAAACAAGCAACACAAGCAACACAAGCAGCTCACCTGAGGAGCTGAGGAAGCAGAATTTCCAGCCTGATTACTTTCGAGGTAAAGAGAGCCTCTTCTCTTCATCTGGACGCCTGCAGCGGGTGCTACCTGATGAACACTTATATTTTATGAACTTTGTTCCTGTTCACCACTGGGTGGGCTTGTTATTTGCTTTTCTTTGTGCTACTAATGCTGAAGTGTAAAGCTAGGATTCACTGGGTGCCCTAGAGTTGCCTTGCTGATTATACCTTAAAGCCAGACTTACTAAGCAGCTAATATAGAGCAGACTTGTCTAATTTGTGTATTGGATCTAATTGCTGATTATACTTTAAAGCCAGATATACTAGCAGCTAATATAGAGCAGGCTTGTTTAATATTGTGGTATTGATCCAATTTCTGATTATACCTTAAAGCCAGATATACTAAGCAGCTAATATAGAGCAGACTCGTTTAATATTGTGGTTTTGGATCTAATATGCCTGTAACTGAAGGTATTAGGATAGCTGGGTCCTAGTGTGACCTCATTTTGAATAGCCCTGTTTGCTTAGAGAGGAGCCCTTGTGTAAATTACAACATTTTCTCCCACTGCATAGTAATGAGGCTTTGTTTTCTCACTACATAGGCAGCCCCCAAGCTCACTGCCAACCGCGTGCAGGCACTCGGGACAAACAAGCAACACAAGCAACACAAGCAGCTCACCTGAGGAGCTGGGAAGCCAAATTTCCAGCCTGATTACTTTCGAGGTAAAGAGCCTCTTCTCTTCGTCTGGATGCCTGCAGGGGGTGCTAGTCCGGCCGGCGCTCGCGCCATCTGCCCCACCACCCCAACCACCCACCCACCCAGGGGCGGCTGTCAATTTAGGATCCACCCCGACATCACATCCGTGACATCACATCCTGTTGCCCAGAACCTATCTCCCCACTTTCCCATTTGCAGGTTTTACCTGCTGGCCATTAAAGGGATCTATGCTCCTCGCTTCCTACTCCTACCTGTACAGTACTCCTTCCTTGGATCTTGCTCACCACAATGTATTGGCCCTGCCTCACTCTCTGCCTGTGCCTATCCCACTAGCAGTGCACTGCCCACTTACCCATCTGCTACTCCGCACTGTGCCCTGGCACCTCCCTCCCTTGCTCCCGAACCTGCTCTCTTGCGCCTTGGGACCTTTGTGTGTCTCAGTCCTCCCTGCCCTCCCCTAGCTTTCTCCTTGCCTCAGGCACATCTGGGTGTCTTCTTAGTCTTGTCTTCCTTCCTGTACCACTCCTGCCCACCCCTGCTCCCTTAATGTCCCATCCCTCTCATGTCAATCGAGGAAAACCTCTCACCATTTCCCAGCCAGGGTATTAGTCGTGCTACTACTCCTGTCAGGGAACATTCATCAAACCCTGGCCCGGTTCCCAGGAGCTCCCCGACTAGCACCACAGGTCTATGCATGGTCTCCATGAATATCTGTAGCCTCCTAAAAAGTTTGACTCATTACAATGCCTGGTCACATCAATTAACCCTGATGTCATCGCTCTGGTTGAGACTTGGCTGTCGAAATCCTCCCTGACTCCCTGGTCTCCCTTCCTGGTTTCACCTCTTCCAGTCCGACCGTGTTGGGAGACGGGCGGTGGCTGCACTATTTATGTCAAGGAATCTCTCCCATACTAGCCCTGACTACTCCAATCCTGACT
Source organism: Neoceratodus forsteri (assembly GCA_016271365.2). Classification (NCBI taxonomy): domain Eukaryota; kingdom Metazoa; phylum Chordata; order Ceratodontiformes; family Ceratodontidae; genus Neoceratodus; species Neoceratodus forsteri. The sequence goes on along the minus strand of CM028132.1, from coordinate 1,057,371,056 downwards.
CCAGGGCCCAGGCGCTACACTGAAACTAACCGCTGATCCTTTAAAGGACCCTTTATCTGACTACTGCATACGTGCCCCCAGGAACCAAACACAGGCCATTGACTCTCTTACAGAATACCTTTCCTCACTACCTCCTTCCACTGATCAAATTCTGTGGGTGACCTAAATGTCAACTGGCTCAGCCCTCCTCCTCCTCTACCCGTGACTCCTTTTCTGCAATAGACCTAACACAACTAGTTACCCAACCTACCAGGACTAACCCCAAGAAAGACTCCAGTACCCTGCTTGATGTGGTACTCACCAACCGCCCTAATTAGATCCCCAATGTACAAGTCCTCCCAGACTCTCTCAGTGATCACTCCCCATTCTATTCCACTGGTCATCTTCAGTCCCCAAACCCATAGCACAGTCCACATGCAGTGCGTCTAATACCTGGTGGTCTGACAAAACTTAAGGAACTTCTGTCTCAAATTGACTGGTCTCCTATACAGGCAACTCCTGACATTGACACAGCTCTCTCCTTATTTACCCAAACTTTTAATAATGCCTGTGATATCTTTGCCCCAATGTCGACCAGCCGTTCTAAAGGCAGACTGCCCCTGGGTAACCCCAGCTTTGATCCACCAACTCAAACATAGGGACAACCTATGGCACAGTGCCATTGAGACTGGCGGCCCAGTGACAGGCAGTATATATGCCACCGAAACAAGTGCACTGGGCCATCAGAAAGGCAGTCTGAGCACTATCGGTCCTCTCACCACAGCCTCATGGGAACCCTAGAACCTTCTGGGATAACATTAAACAGTTAAATGGGAGTCACACCCCCCACCCACCCAGATCAACATTAATGGCGTGATCTCTTCAGACCCAGCCCTCATAGCCAACCACCTCAACACCTCATTCACTGACCTTAGCTCTATCCTTCCTACAAATTTTTTGACCCTCCTCCCCCCAGCGCCTGCCGTAAATCTTTCTCGCCTAATTTTCTCCTCTGCCGTGTTTCTGCCCAAGAACTTAGGCGCTAGCTTGTCACTGCCCTCAAGAGTAATATCACGGGCAGTGACACCCTGGATCCGTGTATCCTACGCTGGTCTTAGACACAGTCCTTACCCCTGATCATGTGCCTCATCAACCACTCTTTGCCTGGAGAAGGTTCCAACTGCTGGAAAGTCACCACTGTCACCCCTATCTTTAAAGGTGGTGATAGGACTGTGGCTGGAAACTATCAGCCAATCTCCATTCTCTCTTCTCTCCAAGGCCTTGGAAAAGTGGTAGCCTCTCAAATCTCTGACTACCTCTCCACCTACAATGTCCTATGTCCTGAGAAGCATGGCTTCGAGCGGGCCACAGTACCAACACAGCCCTCCTAGAGTTCTCCAACTTTCTCCACTCCTCCTTAGACACCGGTTCTTCTGGCTGGTGCGGCTTCATTGACCTCTCTAAAGCTTTCGACACTGTCTCCCACCCCTCCTTCTTGATGCCCTTAGTCTCTGGTTTTGCTTGCTGGGCCTATCTCCTGGTGCAACAGTTATCAGTCTGACTTCGCCACAGCGTGTAAAATTAATGGGACCTACTCAGACATCTGTCCTATCTTTCTGGGTTCCCCAGGGCTCCATTCTGGGCCCCTTACTATTCTCCCTTTACCTTAACACCCTTCACGCCTTGCTCGGGGAACATTCTATTGTATGCTGATGATGCAGTCATCTTTGCCTCAAGTCGTAACTCTATTGCCCTCCAGGACTTGCTGCAGAAGTCCTTCGCTGAAGCAGAGGGCTGGTTCAAGGAACATAGATTGGTGATAAATCTTAAAAACAAAAACATGTTCTTCATTCATCCTCAAAACAAGTCCTGCAACTTCAAACTCCTCATTCACTCTGGATCCTCTTTCCCACTCGAACAAATTTGTTCTATAAATACCTAGGGATCCATTTTGACCCCTCCCTCTCCTTCCATGGACACATCGCTGCCCTAGCCACTGCCACTAATATCCGATTGGGCATCTTACATCGGTATAAACACTACCTCCCCCAGGCTCTTCGACTTGCAGTCACCTCCTCTATCCTATCCCTAGTGGACTATGGACTGCCGTGTATGATGCTGCTGATCAGACCGCACTCCATAAAATTGCACTACTCTGAATAAGGCCTGCAGGTTAATTACTGGGGCACCTAGGCTAACACACACCTCTCTACTGTACGCCAAAGCTGGTACTTGATCTTGATGAGCGCCTCAAATATCTGACCTGTACCCTACAAAAAGACCCTCCTTGGGCTATCCTCGCTTGGATTGACCACCACCATCCGCCGCTCTGTCCCACTAGTTCATACTCGGACCTCTGGGAAAACCCTCTTGTTATCCCTAGAGCTAGGACCTCACGGCCAAAGAGCCTTCAGCTTTAGGGCCCCTCCTGGTTCAACACACTGCCGCCTCCATCTCCAAGCTCCAACTATATTGTGTTTTCAAAACGTCCTTACGGAACCACCTTTGTTAACACCGGTTGTAATTGCCACTAGTCAAAGCCGATTAATACTAATGACAAAGCTTACTACTAAGCTGCTATGACAACATAACTCCGGTATTGTTTGCATCAATCCTACCTGTACCAGCTTGTTTGTATCTATGTCTTAAGTTACTGTTATACTGTGTTATACTGTTATACTGTGTATTTTCGTTTGTCTTACTGTGACAAGGTACTTTGTAAATGAGCCTATGGCTCAAAGGTTTTCCAAACTGCTGTCTAAATAAATAAATAAATATCATCTGGTCTATCCTGGTAAATGTATATTAAAAATGTGTAAAAGCAGGATCCCAGTACAGCAGACCCCCACTGAGAAGTGTGCATCAAGCTGGTCTGCATGACAAAACTCACTGTAAAAGCAGGAACCCACCAGACATAAGATATTACCTCTCAGCCAGGCTATCCTGGCTAAATACACTGTAAAAAAGGGTAAAAGCACGACATTGACTTAAAAGGAGATATTGAATCACCACTGCGCTATCCTGATTAAATGCAGTCTAAAACTGTGTAAAAGCAGGACCCTACTATAGATAACATATTGCATGGCAGCTGCACTGTCCATTTAAAAACATTTTAAAAATGGGTAAAAGCTGGACTCCACTAAAAACAAGATATTTCATCTGAGCTATATTAGTCTGGTTGAAAACATTTTTAACATTTATAAAATGTATTGACATGGTTCCATATTTGTTTTGTTTGTTTTTCTTTTTGGCGGCCCACCCTATGCCTCATCGGTCATGCACATTGCCCCAACACACCCCCTGAGACTCCCAAATCCTTAAATACCCCTGGCTTATCCCCAAGGGTGAAGCCACCAGGAGAGACTGGTGGACTTTAATCAGTGACCTGGTAGAAGGAGCCCAGTCAGTGTTGTGGAGTCTGGCATGGGCATCATCCATCAGCAGTGGGACCATTTTTGTAATTATGTGCTCCCTGGGAGGCAGGACATGCAATGACCTCCATGGGATGAACTCAACATGTGTCCTGCTTCCCATTGATCTAGGTGCCTGTCGCTGTGGATCCCCGCACCTCCCAAGGGTCTGTAGTATGCCAGACACTCAATCCCTCCCCTGGAGAAGGAGAGCTATCCCCAGGATACTGAATCCATCTACCCCCCCACACCAGCACTCTGAGTCACCCAAACTCAGGATGTTGGCATCGCAAGCAGATGCCTTGCCACCCTGCCGGCATCCTGGCAATGGTTCCATTTTACACAGTTAGCATGCTTCAGTCAGAGCACACTAACTGTTGGAATATTGCCCCTGTGCCACCCATGCTCAGCTCACAGAACTACACTGACAGTAACATTCTGGTCTTTCTACAGTATGGTACTACCCCACCTGGCTACCTGGTGGCTGCCTTGCCTGCCCGGACCATTGTGTTACAGCAAATACCTTTTCTGCTACTGTGCCACCAAATTCTATTCAGTACTATTCAGTTTAGTTTATTTGTGGCCCATATGGTTGACACAAACAAAACTAGAATAACCAATGATTAATCATGAAGAACCCCAAATTATCCTCAAAATCTGTCCCACAGCTACAGCACATCTACTCTAGGTAAGGTTAATCTCCAAAAGTCAAACTCTGCCATGACACAGAACAGTAGGTTAATGTCCTGTCTGTGCAATTTTAATTTCAACATGTTACTGGAGCAAACAGCATTATGGAATGAAGGAGCATCGTGTGACACTCTTGACCAATCACAGTGCTCCTTTACTTTGCTGAGATACACTTATTTTGATAAGAGTGACTCACACACAGTGCCAGGGCAACAGATGATTGCCTGAAAGACAAACTGGGTAATTTTTTAAATATCTTTAATGTACTGTTATGTTCCCCATTGCCATTTGTTGCAGGTTAACAGTGGTTTCACATGTGCTCATCGCATGTCAGTACAGCTCAAATTCACTTAGGTGTTCTCACACACAATGACTGTGAGTGAAACCACTCATCCTGCAGCTAGTGGCTCTGGGGAACATATTAACACAATTGAGCACAAAGATCTTCCACTAGGTGTTAAGAATATCGACTCCCTCAATATGCTCTGCTAAATTCATGTAATTTCTGTCTTATTTTGCCTGACTGTGGTAAAACATTGTAAAAGCACACTCATGAAAAGAAAAAACAGCAGCACCTTTACAGACTATATGACATACAATATAGTTAGTAACCAGGATAACCTATTATTAATTGTGAATGGATCCAAAAGCAGCCTGAAAATCTGCCCTACAGTAGATGATTATAGCTACAGCAGAGGTCTTGTCAGTTCATTTCAATTTAAGAAGATGATACCGTAAAACTAGAAATTTTCACTGTCAAATAATTTTCACTATTTTCACTGAACCAGTAATTTGCACTAACTAGTACTATTAGCACTTTTTTTCCATTATAATGAATGTGGCACTAATGCCTTAGCACTAAATTAAAATTGTGCTATTATAGTTGCATTTGGGTTTGCATTAAATTATTTTGTGTGAAAATAAATAGTTTTACAATGTACAGTATGCTGGATCACTTTACCCTGGAATGGCTGTCCGGTCACATGTGAATGCAGTTAAACTGTGCAATGTGAAACTGCTTCAGGATCAGTTTTGTATAGCCCCAGTAGTAGAGCATCAGTTTACCAGCTAAACTTGATCATGATCTGGGATCAGTTTATATAAGAGATGTGTCTCATCACAAGGTTGCAAAACAAAGATTATGTAGCTTAGTGGTCTGAGACTCAAGAATCTGGGTTTGAAACCCAGGAAATCATGAACATGTTAACACTTTCTTTCTCTCAGATTTCCCCATTGTGGTATTCCATAGTGGCATGTAGTTGCTATTGTAAACTTTCACTTAAGAGAGTCCAGTGCAAAAAGGAATAGCTTTTAAGTAAAGTGTTTGCACATTAAAAATGAGGTACTGGGAGCTCCATTTGTAACACACATATAACTGGCTGTGCTAAGATTAGAGGGAAACACTGGTAGGTTATGTTCCTACTGTAATCATCTGAGATCAACCAGTAGGTTTAAACTAAACTCGGGCAATGCTTATGATACTCTTCCCAGCTGTACCTGAGGTTATGCCTTAACATCATACCTATATCTGCTTTGCTTCAGGGGTATAATAGAATAGAGAGCAAATCTTGCCCTGCAGTCTGCTTGTTCAGCAGCAGAAATCAGACAGAAGGGAGAAAGGGGATGCAGGAACCAGCAGTCCAGCTTCTGCCAAGGATCATAATGGGGACAGTTTTGTAACCAAGGACCACAAATGACATTTCAGGAGAACACTAAACTAACAGCAACTCTGCATCCCAGTAATAACATGTGTAGAACAGTTTAAAATCTGTACCAAAAAAAAAAAAAAAAGGATTTAGTTCTAGGAGTGGTAACTATGTCAGATCATTACTGAAGACTGGCTTGCTGTAACAGAAGTTTGAGTGTTCAGCCAGCCTTTAGAGATTAGAGGACCAAGCTGAGAGAAGCAGCAAATCATAATAGCTGCACAGGACCTAGAAAGTTATAAAACAGAGGTAACTTGAACAAAATTGCAAAACAAAGTGCTCAGTCTCTATGTGGATGTTGCTGTTTGACAGAGAAAACTCACCCCAGCCAGGGTGGGCTGTCTTCATACAGGGCTCTGGCTTCGAGATAGAAGATAACCTGATGCATTATCAGTCCTCTGTCATGTTGATTTTGTTTTTTAGGTGAACATCTGTTGTAGAAGAAAGGCTGCTGGGGAACTGCTCAAAAGACACACAGATAGCAGGAATGGATGGAGTAGCTTGAGCCAGGTGGTGACATCATGAACCTGGAAGAAGGATGAGAGAGCATCTGAAAAGGGAGAAAAGCAGAAGGACAAGAAACAGGTTGGACAACCTAAAAAGAAGAAAAAGAAGACAGAAGACATGAGGAGGCATGAGGTATGGTGGGGGATATGGACGAAAGCAAAGGCAGAAATGCAGCAGAGCAGCAATAAGGGTGGGGGTAACAACACACTCCGAACAGTAACAAAGACCTGAGGAGGCATGGGGCATGGATGGGCAGGGATCAAAATAAGGATGGAACTACCCTGAGAGGCAACAAGGGGGATGTAGAGCTGAGGAATGGCAGCAAAGACTTGAGAAGGCATGAGGTAAGGGAGGGTAAAACAAGAATGGAAATGCTGTGGAGCAGCAACAAGAGGCAACAGCTAGGAAGCAACAATAGAGGAACAAGGGAACCAGCTGGGCAGCCTGAAAAAGATAAACGGGGGATGGGGGATGAACACCAGCTGCCAAAGAGAGAGAGGCTGACAGGCTTCTGACACTGAAAGTCGATCAGCTGTTTGAAGTTGACAAGTTTACAGAATGAAAGGACCAGGCCCTCACAGATTGGAGTGGCTTGGTCCTTTGAACACACAAAGTTTATGCCCTACAAACAACAAGTTGTGTCACCACCACACTGTGTGGTCATCGGGCTAGACTGCCAAGCCCCTGCTATGTTGATCTGCAATGGGCTCAGCAGTGACACACCCCTGAAATCCCTTTACTATAGCAAAACCTTTGCACAGGTACATCAAACATAAAAGGGGAAACAATAGAATCTAGAACTTCACAACCTCCACCCCTTCCTGACCCCTGTGCAGGGAATGATAACACTACCATAGTTTATTTAAACCGACTACACCATAATTATTCTATATCAGAAAGCAAGGAAATTCATTGAAAAACGTTGTTAATGCAGTAGTTAGGGCTAAACTGACAAAAATAGGGAATGTAGAATTAGGATTTCAGCCCTAAACCCACCGCAACCCTACAGGCAGCAACAGGTAAAAACATTACAGTTTCACCAATCCTGTATCTTCAAGAATCAGGTGTGAGCTGTGCCTTGGGGTTGACAACTCCTAACAGTCACCCCATTCTCACATCTTCAGCTTCTTTAATGATGTAATGGGGTGAGCATTAGGACTGATAACCCAAAGGCACACCCCATGCATGTGGGAGTGGGCCCTGTATTACATCCCTCCATAGATGCACACATCTATAGCTTCTGTGGAAGCACAGGGCTCTGTTGGCCCTGCACTCTCCATTTATGCTAAAACAGCCATTTGTTTCTTTCATTCATATGAATGGAATTGTATTCCAGGATGCTTATTCATCTACAAATAAAATTAAAATTCAGTTCATTGTATTGCTTTTAAACTCCCAATGTTATTCTATGGAATTTGCATTTTATTTTGTATATTTTTCATATTGTCCCTGTATGTTTGTGGGGAATATGTGTTATTCTTGTGGTACTATTAAGGCCTTGCTTTGATATATACATATACAGGTATATGAATATGTATATATATATATATATATATATAGGCCCAGATATTCAAACTGCACCCAAAACATACACAATAGCAGGAGCAAGCACAAGTCCATTGCACCCATGTGCAAGAGCGATATTCAAAACTGAACCAGCCAAGATGCACCTACAGCCAATGACTGAATATCGCACTACCTGAGCCATAGCGCAACTAGGGTGGGAAGCTGAGCAGATCTGATGTGCCATAGTGCAACTAGGGATGCTCAGCTGAGCAGTCCAGAGGCGCCATAACACAACCAGGGATGCTCCCAGCAGCAGGGCAGCAATGCAACAGCACAACCAGGGATGCAGGGCCCACAACCCATGCCACAGATGGGTAGAGGGACACACAGCAGAACAGACATCATCCCCCACACCCCATGCACTGCACAACTGGGGAGGGCTGAATAACCACTGGCCCATGGAGACAAGCAACCAACCCACAGCTGGGCCATGGTGCCCCATCACACCCCTGGCAAGCTGTGACTGGCACACAAGGAAGGCTGACCACCCCATGCCACACCATCCCACTAATGAAGAGCACACCCTGCACCGTGACCCCCAGACACCCTGCCCAGGAGCAGCGCCCACCACTGCAGGATACCCCATGCATGCCACCACCCCCACTGTGACAATGCAACCCTGTGCACCACAGAACCATACAAGGCAGCCTCTACCACAAGCACCCATCGGTGGGTGGCAGCACACAGCGATGCAACAATGGCATCACAGTGCCACCATGCACAGCCTCTCCGAGACACAGAAGGAGACCGACCATGCATTGGCACAGAGAGGTACCCCAAACATGACAGGGTATGCCCTGATCCCACCACCAGTGGCACAGCACCCTGAACACCCTCCCAAGGACACACTGACCCAGCACTGGCCACAACAGCCAGCACAAACACCCACGGTGGTGCGTGGAAGCATGCACCACACCCGATGCAACACAGTGCATGGACAAACACCCACCTATACAAAAGGCACAACAACACAGCGACACAGTAGCGGGCAACCAAGCCCCTCAGCAGGGCCCATGGAAACCGTACACACAGTCAGCAGTCCTCCATGGCACAGGAGTGCCAGCCACCCTGCGCAGGCACTGTGGACCTGTACACCACCATCATTTGCCCGGAGCACAGTCACAGACAGTAGTGCACATCCTGCAACACACACAATCCACAGCATGGAGGTGGGACAACAACCGTGGAGGCCACAGTGTCACCTGAGGCAGACATGCACTACACAAGTGACAGGAGGCAACCCAGCATTGTGACGGGTAGAGTGACTGCCCTGCATGGACAGCCACCACTGACATGCCAGCAGACAGTGCAGGTCACAGACATACAAGGGTGTCAGCTGCACAGGCCATGGATGGACTGACAGGTGTGCCATGGACACAGAACATGCACCATGGACCACTGCACAGTCATCCAGTGCACAAGGAACAACACACACACCACAGACACTGACTGATAGCTACTCCCACACCATAGTCACTTCCCCATGGACACACACACATACCAATGACTGCACCACCCTTGACGCCATGCACACCTCTGCAGCTGAGCACCTGTAGCCCACTGCAAATCAGAGACCACCATAGTATTCATATCAAAAGATTTGTAATCAAAAATATCAAAAGAACTATTTACAGAACAATTTACAAATGTGTTGGGGAGGCCACAAACAAGGTGGGGTGGTGGCAGGGGTGAACAAATGGGACAGGAAAGGAGGCATGAGAGGGTGGGTCCAGGGGGTAGGGGAAATCAGGGCATAGGGATGGTCATTGGGAGCCCTCTCCCGCTCTGACTGCTCCACCTTCTGTGTCTCCGCCGGACACCCAGCTGCTCAAACCCCGTAGTATGTCCAATGATGCCCTCGCCACTCTTAAAATCTCCTGCAGTGCCTCATGGATAGCCTACAGCTGGTGGACACCTAGGAGAAGGGAGCACAGTCAATAGGTGTGAATGCACAGCCCCATACAGCCCACCCACTGTGCATGGCATACGGCCATGGGACATGCCCTGTGATGGTGTGTGACCACCCACAGTGATCACGTCCACAAGACCTGCCCACCCAGGAGCATACAGCCATGTGGACTGCTGCACACACCCACTGGCCAAGTCCTATACAGCACCACTGTGTCTGTTTAGTGACATGGCTATGTGGTGCGAAGGCAGTGGCACAGCCATGTACCCGTGCACGCATGGACCACTCATTGATGCACTCCCAGACATGCAGTGCCACTGGACAGTGCTGACTGTAACAAGCTGCGTGCATGGCAGTGGTGTCAATGGATGTTGGTCATGCCCCGCTGCCTGTCCTGTTACACAGCATGCAATAGTAATCATGGAGGTATGGCACTCACCATCATCAGACCAGTCCCTCTGGTGAAGTGGACCATTATCCCTCCTACTGGCCCTGTCCTCCTGCTGGCACCTCTGCTCCCTGGCCAGCTGCCTCTCTTCCAGCCCTGTGGTGCAAACATGGAGAGAGGAACATCAGTACAATCCTGTAGCAAAGTCCCTTGCCCCATGTGTGTGCAATCCCACCCAGTCAGACCCACCCATCCCACACCCTGATAACACCACCACAGCCAACACCGGATGGTCCCTCCCCATGTTCCAGACACATGCAACCATGATACTCATATGGAAGATAAAAGTGTGTGAACGTAACACCTACCTGGCTGTGGCACTGTGTCCCTCCTGGCACATGTCTGCAGGCATGCAGACAGGTCCATTCCCTCCTCCTCAGGTCACCATACCTGTGGCGGCACGCTCCACCATCCGTCCCCTTCCTGTGACCTCCTCCAGGGCATCGGCCACCCTCCCACACCTGGCTCCTGGTCCTGTTCAGGGTGCCTCCCAAACAGTGGGCCATAAAGTGGCTCTAAATGGCCACCATGTTAGCTAGTTCAATTTGGGTCCACTGGGCAGCCTCCTCCGTGCCATCTCACTAGCTCAGTTGGTTCAAAATGGCACTCTGCAGCACGGCTCCACCACATGCAGATGCTGTGTGGTACAGTGTTGCCATTCCCTATTGTGCTGTCACGGAACAGCGAGATAGTGGTGCACCATGACTGACGCATGCGCCTGGGGAAAAGGTTGGGCACAGGGTCAAGGGTCTCCGTGCACGGACAGGCACAGCATCATTGAAACCCAATTGTAGCATGATTGGGTGCCTGTGTCCTCCTCCAGTGAGCGCCTACCGGCGCTGTTGCCTCAGTGCTCCTATGATGCCCAAGTGCCACAGCGCCATATAGTTGAACATTGCTGTTGCGCCACTGGCACAATGGTGGCCATGGCCTGCATTGCCTCCCACGCACAGCACATCAGCAGCATGGCAGACACCTGCGCCAGCAACCTGGGCATGCGCAGTGAGGTGTGTACTGTGCATGTCACAGAACTGCGCCTTGGCTGAGCATGTTCAACAAAATTGCACAAAGCGCAACAGCGTGATATTCAGTCGTCATATGCAAATCAGCTAATCAGCCATTCAATGGCGCAGCACTGCAATTTGCATCCACTTAAGAGTTGCGCCTCACCTCATTTGCATGGGTTGCGCTATAAAAGTGTGACATTGGGCTGCTCTGGCCATAGTCAGCTACTGCAGTCTATTGGTGAGTTGCATGCTGTTTGGGAGTGTGGACTGTGGATTTTGGGACATGCATGGGACTGCACAGTCACAGGTAACAACTTTCATTCTCACAGGATAAATAATGGCCGAGCGAGTTGTGGGAGAGGAGGAACACAGTGGTGGAGGAGGAGGAGGCCTAATATCACCAAGGCTGAGATGGATGCCCTGTTTGAGGCCTACCTGGATCAGGAGCCACTTCTCAGTGGACGGCAGGGAACATCACAGGCCCGTGCTGCTGCATGGGACGAGGTGCCATGTGCAGTGAACCTGCATGGCAGCCACCAGCACCTGTGCAGGAGTGCAAGAAGAAGATGGGCACAGACAGGAGGAGGATAAAGGAGAAGGTGGCTGCCATCAGGGCAGCATGAGCTGCAACAGGTGGGGGACAGTCGGAGGTTCTACGCCTGACCCCATAGGGAGGAAAGGGTGTGCAGCATGCAGCATTGTGCCATTGAGGGTGTTCCAGGTGGTGGCTTCCAGATGAGTGGTAGCCTGTCACTGCATGGTAGGTCATGGTCTTTCTTTTGGGGCAGGGTAGGTCACTGCAGTAATGCGACTTTGTTTTCCTTACAGATCCTGAGCATCTGCATGGGTCAGCGGTGGTGGGCCTGTCCACTGCTGCCAGTCAGATGGAGATGGAGGAGGACCCATCCACCTCCACAGGTATACGTGGCTCAGTGCAACAGTGGGCCCACTTGGCTGTCTAGACTGATGTTGTTGGAACAGGTGAGGAGGAGGTTTTCCATGTCCCAGCATGCTAGCTCCATGGAGGCCAGCATGCTGTGACTCGGCTGGTGCCGGGTCCATCACCAATGATGATGTCGCTAACGGCATGGGCAGTGACACGTGTGTGCCACGGATGGCCACACAGCAGGTAACATCGCCACCATGGTTGTGGATGGTGTCGCCGTGGAGACCTAGTGTCATCACAGTCCCAGCCTGTGCCTGTCAGCACCAGTGGGGCAGCACTGGTGTGTGTGTACAGGGCAGTGGACTGTTGCAGCCACTGTGGTGGCACCACTGAGCCCTGGGGAGCAGCAGTCAGAGGGCAGCATCAGCAGTCGGCCAATGGGGCTGGGGGTACAGGGTCAGGGGCGGCTTCTGCGCACCACCTGTGGACATGCCCAGACCTGGTCCTGGTGTGCAGCTCCCACCTCAAGGGGTGCTGAGCATCAGGGCCACACACCCTGAGGGACAGGATGCTGAGGAGGCAGATGACCTCTTGGATGAGCACACCCGCATACTGCAAGCATCAGTCAACTAGCAGATGTGGCTTGTGACATCGGTGGATGCACTGTGTGCAGCTCTGGGGTGGCAGAGGAGTATCGCAGCAGAGACACCGCCTGATCCTGGCAGGATGGACCAGTTGCGGGAGGATGTGACCGCTGCCATTGACAGGCAGACACAGGCATTCACTGCTGTCATGGCCACAATGGGCACACAGTTATTTGCCCATGAGTCACAGACACCACGCAGTGCACTGTCCACCCTGTTCCGGTGTCATGCGACACCAAACTTGTCGACACCGGGTTCAGCTGTGGGCATCCAGAGCATGCCTGGTGCAGGCATGTTTGTGTGCTGCAGACCCCTGCACAAGCATGGTCACGTTCATGCAATGGAACCCCTGGGGACCATCAGTGCCACACCATGAGGCCAGTGGTCAGCCTGTCAGTGCTGGCGGATCTCGCGGGCTGCCCACGCATCCGTGGCGGCGGGCACTGTGGTCCGTGACTGACCTGTCTCCCAATGCAGCTACTGTCTGGTGCTGTCCTGTGTGCATTGTGTCATTCAGCAGGCAATGCACGGGTGGGTACCTGGCTCTGCAAGTGGACACACAGTCCATCTGCACACCCTCCTGGCTGCTGTCCGCAGTTGCATGTGCATGATGATGCCTGCATTGCGCTGTACATCAATGTGCAATGGTGCTCAGCATCTGACACATGCACAAGGACAGGCAGTGGCGTGGTGGTTTGTGGACATGCGTGTGGCTCGGGCGGCATTCTGGGTCAGTGTGCCTCCTACCCTTTGTGCTTGTCTGGTGCATTTTGTGTGTGTGTGTGTGTGCATGTGGCATAGTTAGACCTCACCCATCCCTGGTGGTGTGTATGGTTCCATGCCCGGCCACTTCCCTTGATGGCATGCACCCTGGTGTGTGTCCATGCATGTTTGTGGGTTGTGCCTTAGCCACTGGTGGTTGCACATGGCCCCATGGCTCACCTGGGTTGGCTGAAATGCTCCTCCGTGATGGTGTCCTGGTGCAGCTGTGCCAGCCGGAACAGTCAGGGGTCCCGTCGCCTAAGGGGCTGCCCATCACCATTGTCACTGGCATCCTCATTGTCCCCATCGCTGTCTCCCTCTTTGACCTGTCACGGCTATCCCATATTTGTTGGCCATGTTGTGCAGGATGCAAAGGCCAGGAAAAGCCCGCAGGCCTTTGAGGGCTGTACTGTAGGGCACCGCCGAGGCATCCAGGCAATGGAAATGTGCCTTCAGCATCCCAAACACCCACTTGATGACATTACGGTGGTGGCATGTGCCTCATTGTAGTGTTGCCTGCGATGGGGTCACGGGCTGCCAGGTGGTGTGAACAGCCAGGGACGGAGTGGGTATCCACTGTCACCTGTGTGTAGAGGGTGGAGGTTAGTTTGGTGATCAGCATCGCCTGCCCCGCGCCATGTAGGCCACTACCCATGTCACCTCTGTCCATGCCCCCAGGCCCTATGATTGTCCATGTGGTTTGCATACTCACCCACTAGGTGGCCAGTGGGGATATCCCCACTCTCGAATCTGTGGCACAGTGTCGACTGGTGCCAGATGAAGGCATCATGTGCTCCCGAGGGCGCGTGGCACAGACATTGATTATGCACCCCTAGCATCGCACACCACCTGGCAGTTGATGCTGGCATAGCCCTTACAATTTATATATGCGGCCCCTCGGGGCCAGGTGATGTGTGGATGGCCACATGGGTGCAGTCTATTGCCCCTAGAATGCCAGGCAAATGCACTACCCTATGGAACTCCTGTATGTTTGCTGTATGCTCTGCTGGTGTGCTGGGAAATGGATGTACTCGCAGCATGTGGCAGCAGTGCGCTGAGGAATTGTGAGGTGGCATGACGCGGGTCGACTGGGTTACTGTATGCCTGTGGTGTCCCTAGTTGGTCTTTTGAAGGTACCCGTGGCGAGCAAGCACATGCAAGCTGTCACTTTCATCTCCACTGACAGAGCATGGCTCTGTTGTGTGGAGTGCCTGCATCACATCACTGCACAGCTCACAGAGCTCCCTCAGAATTGCCTGATTCAGGCAGTACCGACCCACAATCTCAGTATCACTATGCAGCTCGAAGTTGGTGTGGGCTCGGTACTGCCTGTTGGGGCATACCGCCGACAGGCCCTTCCATGGCCACGCCCCTGCTGCCTGACTTCTACCCCCTCATTACTGCCTCCATTTGGATGGTGGCACTGGCCACGTCCCTGGCTTGTGTTTCACCCCCGGCAGCTGTTTCTGTATTCCCCTGCTGTCCTGGCTGCTACTTCCCCTGCACCAGGAACACCTGCCTTGCTGGCCTCACTGCTGTGTGTTGTACTTCCCCTTCTGCACTGTGGCTCCCACACCTTCCCCTGAGCCTGTTGATTCCAGGTGCCCTTTTCTGGCCTGCCCAGTTTGTCCTGCTACATTTTGGCCTCATGTGCCTTCCTGTAATGTTCTTTTCGCTTCTCCCTTGCTCCCTTTTATTTTGGCTCATTTCGCGATGGTGCAACTTCCCTTGCTTCCTATTGCGCATGGTGCATGTTGTTGAATATCGCACTGCACCATTTATGCACGGTTCCTCCCCTTCAGTTGCACATACATTCATTAGCATTGCACTGTTGATCAGTGTGATTTGGGGTGCAGCTGCCTCCTGCTGAATATCGCAGAATGGTGCAGTTTTGGACTTGCGAGGTGCAACCCTATTGCGCAAGGCTCAACTCTTTGAATATCTGAGCCATAGTCCCTAAAGTTCAAAGACTAAGGAAGTTATGACTTGTTGAGATTCCAGTGATATGCTTTAGGAATTTGCATGTTTTATTCCTGTTTTTATATTGCCCCAAATATTTTGGGGTAGGAAGATATGTTATTTTGTAGTGCCTATTAAGACCTTTGTTTTGATATATACTGTAGAATGCCCCTTAAGTCCAAATATTGAGGGAGTTATGCCTTGTTAAAGTTCCAATGTTATCCTATGGGAAATTTCATTTTTAATACTTTTTTCTGGTTATGTGAGATCTATGTTTTGGGGAAGGATTATGTATTATTCTCGTAATACTCATAAAGACCTTTGTTTTAATATATAGATATATAGATTGTCCTCAAGTCCAAATATTGAGGAGTTATGACTTGTTGAAGTTCAAATGTGAAGAAAATAAAATCAGTCCAAAATCTTTTTATATAAGGAACTTTTTCATATGAAATGAAAACCCATGCAAAATGGATACCTTCATTCAAAAAAAAATCAGGAAAAAACTAGGTCCAGGTTTTTTGTGTGTGTGCAAAGAGTCCTTTTTCGTATGAACAACAACAGCAATAAAAAATGGAAAATAAAAATGATCCTTTCATACAAAAAAGAACATGAAAAAAAGCTAAGTCCAAATTCTTTTTCATATGAGTGGATTGTTTTCGTATAAGGGCATCCTGTTTCGTATGAATGAAAAAATCACAAAAGGATCCCTTCATACAAAAAAAAAATCAGGAAAAAACTAGATCCATTTTTTTGTGTGTGTGTGTAAGGAATCCTTTTCGTTATGAACAACAACAATAAAAATACAAAAATTATCCTTTCATACAAAAAAGAATATGAAAGTTCTTTTTTCATATGAGTGGATTATTTTTGTATAAGGGCATCCTGTTTCGTATGACTGAAAAAGCTCACAAAAAGGATCACTTCATACAAAGAAGAATCAGAAAAAACTATGTCCAAATTCTTTTTTTTGTATGAGGGATTCTTTTTCATATGAATGAAAAAAGTTCATGAAAAGGATCCTTTCATATAGAAAAGAATTGGAACATTTTTCTGGTTCTGTTTTTCATATGAAGTGATCCTTTTCTGAACTTTTTCATTCCTACAAGAAAGGATCCCCTGCATTAAAAAATAATTTTGGACTTAGTTTTTTTCTGATTCTTTTCATACATAGGAATCATTTTTTTGCAAGATTTTTCATTCATATGAAAAGGAATGCCCTCATTTAAAAATATTTTTTTTCATATGACAGGATCCTTTTTGTATGGCAGAACTCTTTTTGCCGTGACCATATGAAAAAATGGAGCAGTCATAGAAAAGATTTAAAAATGTTAAAAAAACATATTGGGAATGTTTCCTCACAGTTAAGTGCAGAATCTACATAAAGTGGTTCCAATGACCAAGCTACATGTGTTAGTGTCTCTGCAGGATATCATTTTTGTGGGTTTTGAACATTTTTGGAGGGGAATAAAATGGAATCAAGATGGTGGCCATAAAAAAAAGATGTTTTTCCTCATGAAAAGGATTGACTGCATATGAAAAGAATATTTTTCCTATGGAATAATTTTTTTTCATGCCAAGTAGCTATGCAAAAGATTGTTCTGAACATGCTTAGAACTGAAATTTTAAAGTGTAATAACTTTGGAGTGGATTAATATTTTTTCACCAAACCACTGAAAGGCACATCTGTGGGCCAAGCCCTTTCTACTCTGAAAATTTCAGACCAAAATTCCAAGGTGGTGACAAAAACAGTAATTTGTATATGTTTTTGTTATCCACATCTAAGAATTCACAGATCCTCCTGGAACAAAACCTGGCACATCAAGAGATCTACCCCCCAAGACTGTGCATGCAAAATTTGGTGTTAATCCATTGAACAGTTGCGAAGATATTAAAGTGCAATATTTGAAGTTTAACATAGAAACCCCTGCTCAACCATAACTGTAGTGGTGCTACTGCACCATTATAATAAAAGGACTTCAGGTTCTCATCAGTGAGATCCACTAGGATGCAAGACACTGTCATATAAAACTGTGAAAAAGTAATGAACTTACATGTGTTCTTCTATATAACAATTTTCAGTTATTGGAAAAAAATACATGTTTTGGGAATCTTGTATGTGGTGCATTTGTTTTCTTTCTGCTTTCCTGCAGGTGGAGTTGGGTCTCACCATCATGTCTATGGATAAAGCAGAGAGAGAGAGATAAGAAAGGGCAAAAGAAGAGAGGATTAAACTCACAAGAAAGTGAAGCCTACTTCAGGGTGTCTGGGTTTGCTCTGGCTCTTAGGCACCTAATGACTGATTTTTAAGTGCACTAGTAATTGAGAATATTGAAAGTTAGTATGTGTCCCCTATAGAATAGGACTTATTTTATGTAGACCTGCAATGGTACATATTTAAGGGTCTTGTCTGCTTATGGCTTGTGCTGGCCACAGACAGAGGCATAATCAATGCACATTCACCTTCATCAGTATGCGAGAAGGGCAGTACCACCCAGAAAGGAGATGGCACTGAGTTTTGGTTATCCTTGTGGGGCACCACAAGGCTTTTAGGAGAGAAGAGGGAGTGTAAACTGCCTCTGTCTTCACTCAGCTTGAGGCGGGATGCTAGATGGCACTTAGTGTTACACCTGACCATGAAAGTTGTCCTAGGGGATTCTACTTGAAACAGAAAGTCTGTGTTTTATATTGTGACTGGCCTGACTAAATCAGAAGCACGAAAGTTCCAGCATGAACATTCATGGTCCTGCTCTTCCCCAAAGATATAAGAGAACGGCATGGTCCTCTCTGCAAGGTCTTCAGAGGCCTGAAACCAATCAGGGTGCCAGAGGAAGGACACTCCCATTTTTTCAGCAGGGTGGAAGCAGACAACAGCAGCCTCACCTTGTAAGGCCAGGAGATCAAGACCAGCATGGTAACTTAAGAAGTTATTAAAGCGTCAACCCTCAAGGGATGTTGTGAGGATCCATGGAACCCACTCATGCCATGAAGATGGTTGAGAGAGCACAGTTGTATGTAAACCTTTATAGGCACAGCCAAAGACATGATCAGATATTTCCTGAAATTTCTGTGATATTTCTAGAGAAATCTCCTGCTTTCTGCAGTTCCACAGTTGGGGCAGCAAAAAAAAAACTCTTCAGAAATTTTGTGAAATATTGTGAAATATCTGACCATATCTTTGGCTACAACTGTAATTAAAGATGCTCAGTAGCAACAAAAGCCAGGGTAAAATGTGTAACCCTCTGGTAGGTAGCAGAATGAAACAAGTCATCAGGAGGAGGCAGCCTGGCAAGACTGGCCTTAAGTCCCAGAACTGGTGGCTGGCAAGGCAGCCTGTTCCTGTGCCCCTAGGGCTATCAGTGACTTAGCAGGAGGGAGCTACATACAGCTGGATCAACTAGTTTTAAATTAAGTGTGGATCATAATCTGCATGCAGTGCAAACTGATGCCACTGAATGGCTCAGTAACATGCTCTGGCATTATTTTCCCAGAGTAGTTCTTGCCCAGCCTGGGAAGATGCCACTGCACACTGGAGGGAGCACCAAGGCTTAAAATATCCTAAATTCTGTGTGAGGTGCAACAGCAGCAGAAAATCTTTATATTGTATCAGATGCAGGTCACTATGAATTTACATTATAGGTACAGTGTCATTATATTAATGAGGAAGTGGTTGGCAAGGCAAATACCTATCCTTTTCTGTGTAAAATCAGGGAGCAGCATGATAAAATGCATCATCCAGCTTGATCCCAGCTCCAGTGTGGAACTTTGTTTTGTGTGTTGTCTCCTGCTAATGTTGACTCATGTATGCTTTGTTCACTTTAACCCCATCACCCCAGACCAGACATGGCAAACAGTAATGGCACAGGTAGTGGTTTTCATGGTGTATGGTGTGCTCCTCTGATGAGAGATGCCACCTACCTAATACTCCAAGACACCATGGACCACCTGGTCCTTACATCGAGATAAATATTTTATCAGGGCAAGAGCTATGTGGCTATAGAAGTGCCCTGTAGAACAACCTCTTGAGAGTTACAATACATTAGCTGCCAGTTTAAAATTTCTGTTGGTTTTATATATTGTTCTGGGATCCACAGTTGCAAAACTACTCATCAGTATTGCTTCAAACAGGCATGGGATAGGCATAAGGAGCAATACAGATGAGTATGAATAGATAGACCATTGACAGAGCAAAGTCCTATCGCACATTCATAAGGTAGAAAAAGAAATGGGCAGATGGGATGGGCCTTGTGGTCCTTATCTGCCGCCAACGTCTATGTTTCTATTTTTCTATTGCACTTATTCAGCTCAGACTTGTACCTTGCCTCATCTGTGTGCACACTAAATAGATGATCGGAGCTCCTGTTAAGCGATTTGGGATTTACCTGGTGTACCAAGTTGAGTGATTGTGGTATACTGCTTGTCAGAGGAGGATGATGGGAATTTTTATTTTGGATTGCATTTCTTTTCCATTAATTATTGTGTCACCTTACAACTTCCTTCTCTATAGCCTGTTGCTGTTTCCCCTAATAAAGTCCTTCCTTACTGTCTGCACCATAATTGTTACTCCCATGCCTTTCTGTATTTGTTACCTTTATTTGAAGAGACTCAGAAAGCTCTTGAGCCTTGCTCATTTACAATTGCACCCAAAATAAGTGCAAGTAAAATGTTACATGTATAAAATCTATTCTTTGCAAAAAATCTTTGTTAATACACCAGCTATGATTCAACTTAATGCCACAAAAGTAGGGAAAAGTGATGTTAGGGTTTACAGCCTACCCCCACCCCAGCAGCAAAAAGGACAAGACAAGGCAAGCAACCAAAACAACAATCATAAGGTAAGACAAACAACATAACAGTTTCCAAAGGACACGAATGCAGTTGCACTGATCCGCAACCTTTTGGATCTGTATTTATGGTTATGTAGTAGAAGTAAAACTTTTATTAATTTCAAATAAATGAATCAGACGACTCAACTGAGGCAAGCTCATTTCCAGTGAGGCCTCTTATTTTGTTTTTTTTTTTTTTGTAGTAAAACAAGTTATAGAAGCACAAGCCCCAAAGGAGCCTGAACTTAAAAGCAGACCTGGCCAATTTCCTTTGTTTTATCATGTTCTTTATATTTTCAGAAATCCATTTATTGGAAGAACCCTAACTCTACTAATGAGCGTAGGAAATATTTTTCCTGAATGGGAAGAAGTTTATGATGGAAATAATCCAAAGCCAAATCAACATCAGGTATTATGTCAATATACTATATGAACAATCAGTGAGGGATAACATGAAAGTAAGTTCATTGACTGAACAAACCGGTGGGGTGGGATTATTAGTTTGGAAGATAAGTTTGTAACAATAATTCATAATCCTTTTACTATTAGATAGCCAATTTAAATTAACAACACCCACAGCAACAAAATAATAATATTTAAAAGAGATTCAGCGGAGGCCAGATATTCTGTAAGACTAGATAAACTATATTGAGGGGTTATACAGATACCCTAAAACAATATTTTTTCAGCCACCCAGCAAATGATGAAGCAAAAGTCAGTCAAAAGGAGTATTGCTATTAGAACTACTAGAGACCACATTAACTTGTAAGTGGTCTTTCAAATATACAACCCCCACACCCTTTTTCCCTAAACAATTGTGTCTAACAAAATTATAGCCTGTTATAATGCATAAACTATCAGGTATGGAAGGCTTCAACCAGGATTCAGAAATAACAATAACATCTGGATGGTAAATAGTGGCAGAGTTTCAATTTCTGTCATTTTAGGTACAAGACTATGAGCATTTAAATTGAAGTTTCACACCATGCTATTTATACCGTAGATGGGGAGGACCAGGATTTAGTTCTACTGTATATTACCAACCAATAAAAGTAAACAAAACTATGGCAAAAAACTACTAAGAATCTGCTGACAACATTCCCTATATTCCCTGTATATGTCACTTTTATGTTTTCTCCTCACATAAAGCACCACACCTCATCTTTTCCTTCCCACCTGGTTCTTCCGAACAGAGTATAACCTGGTATGGTTACTGTTGCAGTCATGGATTTCAGTGCACCATGACTTGATAATAACCACAATACCCAAGTCAGCCTCTGCCATGATGGCCTTAGGTCCAGAATCTTATTTCTAGATTTTGGCATTCACAAACGTGGCCTTTCAGATTTTGTTTCCATTCTCCTTGTTGCCCCCCTCTTTTTATTTTGTTGCCTCTTTCCTTCTTCTTTTAATGTCCATATTCCTTTCCCCTTTATCTCTACTACCCTGCTTTTTATTAATGTGTACACTGGGGATTCCCTTTGCTTGTGTTCTCCTTACTCTCTATTTCAGCCTGTAGAGGAGGCAGTTTCTGACTTCTGCCATCCCCTTGGATAGTTTAAATGTTCATTGAATTTATACCACCCACTGAGGACTGTGGTTCCCTCTTTGATGGATGCAGGCCATAACCTCCACATATGTGACTGTTTGCCAAGGTGCTGAAAACAAATTGTGTCCTGGTAACCAGTATCACATTGAAGGAGACAGAAAATAGATTTAAACCCTACTGTCGCTTCTCAGTGTACACGATGGAAAACTCTAGAGCACAGCTTTTATATTTTATTATGAGAATCATTATACATTTGTGTGGGTCTCAGTTCCAGCATTGGATGGGTTACTGCAGTGGGTGGTCAATTCAGTGGGTGCAGAGTTACTGCAGAGGTGCTCAAAAATTCTTAATTTTCACTGTACTTGTGGCATCTGATTCCAGAATATTAACATTACTCAAGTTTAATGAAGCAGCTGCTGACAGCTTCTTTTCATGATTTCCTTCTACAGCAAGATTTGTTGACTGATGGAGAGCTGTCAAACTTGGGATGCTGTTGAGAAACACATCAATGGCAAGAAGGATAGCATTTGTGCCCTGTACCCATGCAAACCTCCAAATGCCTATCACAGTTCAAAACTGGACTAAAGCGACACTTTAAATCAAACACAGAGTATGACTGCCTCTGAAGGCTAGTCCCTCCCCTCCTTAGCCTCCAGAGTTGCTCATGGCAGCCTGCTGCACCCACTCCTCTGTGCAGCTAGTGTCTGCTCTCCATAGTAGCCACTCTTCCCCTCCTTGGTACTCTCTCCCTCCATTAACCTCACACCTTACCCCTGAACTGACACTAGGCAACCATTCACTTCCCCGCCTTGGTCCGTCTTGTCCCCACACCTCTTCTGACATGCCTAGGGCAAACTCCACGCCCATGTGATTTTCAGCATGCCAACCCTGCTGTTCCCCCTGAGTACCTCCCTTCATCATAATTCAGTCCCTGCACCACTTCTCTCCCAGTTTCCCTGTATGACAATTTAGTCAAGCACTTTTCTCCTCTGGTGCCACCTTCTCATTTCCCCTCCACCCTGGCACCCCCAAGCCACTATTTCACCCTCCTATTTTTGATAAAGCCCCAACATGAGGCTGCTTACCTTCCTAAGTCTCCAGTCAACTTGCTTTCCTCATGTAGCTCACCACTGCTTTTCTATATCCTTTACTGACGCTGTTCTAATTCCATGGTACTATTAAAATTGATTTATTTATTTATAATCACATCAGAATTACAACTCTTTGAGTCAAGGACTCATTTCCAAAAGCTCCATGTCAGAATCAACAGATGAAATACATACACAGATATAGATGCAATTACGTAACATGTGCTTACAGTAACTTTGTGACATAGCAATCAAATTACATGAAAACAACAAACACACATCCACTGGAAGTAGCACAACATCTTAGAGCACAGAGCAATACAGTAGTCAGTCAAATTACAGTTTACAACAGTGAAACAAAGACCTATACAGGGTGGT
Organism: Neoceratodus forsteri; assembly: GCA_016271365.2. Classification (NCBI taxonomy): domain Eukaryota; kingdom Metazoa; phylum Chordata; order Ceratodontiformes; family Ceratodontidae; genus Neoceratodus; species Neoceratodus forsteri. The sequence goes on along the minus strand of CM028132.1, from coordinate 1,057,347,742 downwards.
AGCTAGGTTACAATAGACATAGGAAACAATCACGGATTTAAGAATGCATGGGATAGACATAAAGGAATTCTGGAGGTCAGGGGTAAGGGGCAACAGACTTCTAGGAAAACATAAACTGAACTTACAAGCTCAAATGGGCAGACTGGGTGGGCCATAGGCCCTTATCTGCCGACACTGTCTATGTATCTATGTATCTACATATGCAGTAGCACGTTAGTGCAGCCTCAGAGGAGATGTTTGTCATCAAAGAATGTAGTCAAATAGCACTGTAATATTGTAATCTATGTATGTTCTATACCTGATTGATGTAATATGTCTATTATCTGTCAACCTGATGTGGAACCTTTGTAAAAGAGCTTGTGCTAAAAGGTCTTCTCTGAATCCTTAAATAAATAAATAAATAAATGACAGGTCCATTACTAAATAGCTGTCAGTGATTTAAATTTGTTTTATGGGCAAGTGTTTCACTTTTTACAGATGCAACCTTCATATCAGTTGATTTGGGTGGTAGTTTACAGTCACGGTCGGTGAAACTAAATGGCGGCAGCAAGGAGATGTTTAGAATTCAGGAATAGAATCTTTATTGAAAAGGGGACTTGTTATAGCTGATTCAGCCATTTGTGATGTGGCTCTACATAGTTACTTTTAAGAGATTAACATAGGACTACCAGAATGCCATTAGCCAGTCAGAGCCCTTACTTTCATTCACTTTTTATGACAAATATTATGCAGTAGGAATTAAATATTGCCATTGCAAAGTGAAAACCTGTGTCAAGTAAAAGTCTCCCCAAAACTCTATGATCCTTATTTTGTCTTATAATATACTCATAATAAAAAAAAAATGCAAACTTAGTTTCTTAATTCCTCATGACATTTAATTTAATTAAATTGACTTTGATAATGCATAAATATTGTGTAACAGTTTGGTTATTAAAATCTGCCTTCCATCAGGATCATCACTTATTTTAATGGCAGAAAATATTATAGCTTACCCTATTAATTTCACTATTCCTCTAACTGTAATGTTTTAACATGTAGTACCATCTGGGTGGTATATTCAGAATGGATGTGCCTTGCACAACAGGGATGCACAAGCGCAAAGGCGAAATGCGCCATGGTGAGATATTCAGCGGGAGTGGTAGTGCAGCATAACATGCAATGCGCCATAGAGCAACAGTAATGAATGCATGTTAACTGCAGGGATGGAACCAGAAATAATATGTGCAGTGTGATATTCATCAGTATGCAACATGCATGATGGAGCAAGCAGAAGTTATGCGAGAGAGAAATAAGCCAAAATAAAAGGGAGCAAGAGAGAGGAGGAAGAATGTGCCACAGAGGGCCAATAGGTGGTTGCTAGAAGACAGAGTGGCAGGGAGGCAAGGCAGGAAGCAGGGGGCAGGTGTGGCCAGGAATTGGAAAGACCTACAGGAGGTGAGGCTGAGTGAAAGAAGGAGTGGGTGTGCCCGTGCCAGTGTGTTCGAGAGGGCCTGAGAGTGCCACAGTGGATGGAGGGCAGTGGCAAGAGGCAGGGCACCCAGAGGTAAACAGCGAGCTGAACCCGGTGCAGGGCAGCACCAGCAACACACAGCAGGGGAACAGGAAGACAGCTGCCTGGGGGGACACCAGCCAGGGACATGGCCAGTGCCACCTTCCAGATGGAGGCGGTAATGAGGGGTGTGAGAAGGCAGGCAGCAGGGAGGTGCGGCCATGGAAGGGCCCATCGGCAGTAGTCCCAGAACAGGCAGTACCGAGCCGCACCACCTTGAAGAGTACAGTGACACTGAGATTGTAGGCTGGTACCGCCTGAACGGGCAATTCTGAAGCAACTCTGTGAACTGTGCAGTGATGAGATGCAGGCACCCACCGACAGAGCCATGCACTGTCTGTGGAGATGAAAGTCACAGCTGTCATGTGCCTGCTCACTAAAGGCACCTTCTGGAGACCAACAGGGACATGACAGGCATAACCTAGTCGGCGCATCATGCCTACTTACACAATTTCTCAGCGCACTGCTGCCACAAGCTGCGGAGTACATTCATTTCCCAACACACAGGTGGAGCACACAGCACATACAGGAGTTCCACAGGGTAGCACAGTTGCCAGAGATGCTCTGGGCCATAGACTGCACCCATGTAGGCATCCGCATGCCACCTGGCCCGGAGGGTGGTATACATCAACCGCAAGAGCTACTGGAGTGTCAACTGGCAGATGGTGTGCCATGCCAGAGGCGCATAATCAATGTCTGTGCACGCACCCTGGAGGAGCACAAGGTACCTTCATCTGGCACCAATCTGCACTGTGCCACAGGTTCAAGAGTGGGACATCCTCAATGGCCATCTGATAGGTGAGTATGCATACACGCTGGCTGATGTGTGCAGATGGCGTGGGGTGTGTGGCATTGTCAGGGGTGAAAGCGGGTAATGGCCATGATGGCCCATGGCATAGTGATGCAGACCACCATGCTAATGACTCCCTCTACACACAGGTGACAGTGGTTACCCACTACTGCCCTGGCTGCTAACACCATACGGCACCCATGACCCAAGCACAGCAACAGTACAATGGGCACATGCCACAACACGGAATGTCATTGAGCAGGTGTTCAGGCTGCTGAAGACACGGTTCTGTTGCCTGCACACATCAGGCCGTGCCCTACAGTACAGCCCCTCAAAGGCCTGCGGGCTATTACTGGCCTGCTGTATCCTGCACAACATGGCCACTGACTGTGGGATAGCCATTGAGGTTGAGGAGGGACAGCGGTGGGGATTATGAGGATGCCGGTCCAGCTGGTGTGGGCAGCCACCCCTGGGTGACAGGACCCTCGGCTGGCCGGATGGCACAGCAGCACCGGGACACTATCACAGGAGCCCTTTGGACAACATAAGTGCGACAGCGGGCCATGTGCAACCACCAAGGGCAAGGGCACAGCCCACAGACAGGCAGGGGTGGACACCAGGGGTGGATGGTGTAAAGGAATGGGAATGGGCGGGGACCACACAGCAGCAGGGATGGGCAGGGCTGCACATGTCACGTGCATGCAAATGCACACACCACAACACATGCCCAAAGTTCAACATGCACACCCACCCTAACAGGCACCCCGCACCCCCCACAGAACCACACACAATCATGCCTAGTGGCTGGTACTGTGCATGCCTCAGATGCTGAGCACCATTGCACAGAGGCAGACAGAGCTATGCAGGCATCATCATGCACGCCACAGTGGCCAGCAGCGGAAGGGTGTGCACAGGGACCATGTGTTTGCAGGGCTGGGAACCTCACCCATGCATCGCACAAAGAACACCACAGTACACACAGGGCAGTGGCAGACGGTGGCCATAGTAGGAACAGGTTAGTCATGTGGCACAGTACCACAGCCACCACGGATGCGTGGCTGGCCCGCTGAGACCTGCCAACCATGCCAGGCTGACCAGTGGCCTCATGGGGTGGCACCAACAGGCCCCAAGGGTGACACTGCTCAAACGTGACTGTTTCCATGCAGGGGTCTGCAGGCCACCAAACATGCCTGCACCAGATGTGGCAGCATGCCCACAGCTGAACCTGGTGTCAACATAGCAGGGGTCACATGACCCTGGGAAGGGAGGTGGACAGAGCACCCTGCAGGGTGTGCAGTGGCTGGACACCCAACTGGGTGGCCAGTGTAGCCATGACAGTCACCATTGCAGTGGTCTGCCTGCCGATGGCAGCGGTCACATCTGCCCGATGCTGGGCCAACTCTGCCAGAAGCAAGCTGTGGTCCCTGCTGCGCTGCTCCTCTGCCTGGTGCAGAACCACACTGAACGCATCCACTGCCACCATGAGCCACATCTGCTGATCTACTGAGACATGGAAGACAGCTGTGGTCTTCTAAGGGTCGTCTGCATCTCCAGCTTGCTGTCTGCCATGGTGTTCCTGGCCCTGCTGCAGCACCCCTTGATGGTGGGTGCTGCACAGCACTGCCATTCTGGGGGTGTGTCCACGTGGTGCATTGCCACTGCCTCCAACCCTGTTCCCTCATTGATATTGGCCATCTGCTGGTGCTGCCCCTCCATCTGCTGATTGCCAGAGGACACCAGCATGGCCACAGCAGCTGCAACAGCCACTGCCTGGCCGCACACCAGTGCTGTCCAACTGAAACATGCAGATGCAGGCTGGGAATGGGCTGTTGTGCAGGCAGCAGGCTGGCATCACCTGCGGAACTGCCGGTGCGGTTGCCATCTGTGGGACCATCCTGTGTCCCACATGCATCACTCTCCAGGATGTGTCACATCATCATCAGTGCTGGATCCAGCCACGATCCGTGTCCCAGCACACTGGACACTGAGGGCAGTGTCATGCTGGGACACAGGCAGGGCCATGTCTGCACCACACCACTGGCATCAGTTCAGACAGATGTGCAGGTATGCAGATGGCGGTCCCTCGGACACTTGTGGAGGTGGATGGGCATTCCTCTGTGTCCAGGGCCACCCTCAGTGGACACACCCACCACCTCTGCCCCATGTAGATGCTCAGGAGCTATAAAGGAACACAGCACCATTAGTGGCTCCACCTGGCCCTGTGGCATGCCCTCATACCACCCACACTGCCAGCACCAGATCTACCATGTAGTGATGGGCTGCCACCCGTCTGGAAGCCACCACCAGAAATGCCCTCAATGGCACTATGCTGCATGATGCTGGCACCCACTCCTCCCATGGCATCAGGCAGGTTACATTCTGCTGGCCCCACAGGTGGAAGAACATGCCACCCAGATGGCGCCACCTTGTCCAATACACCTTCTGCCCTTGCCAACCTTCTTCTTGCACTCCTGTACGGACCACAGTTGGCTGCCCTGCTGGTTGATGGCACATGCCACCTCACCCCATACCACAGCATGGGCCTGTGCTATTCCCGCTGTCCAGAAGCAGCAGTTCCCTGTCGAGTATGCCTCGAACAGGGCATCGAACTCAACCGTGGTAAAGTTGGGTCTCCTCCACCGCAATCTTCCCTGCTCCTCCTTTTCCTCTGAGCTTGGTCATGCTCTTGCCTGGGGAGATAGACAGGTGTTACCTTGGACTGTGCAGTCCATACTGCCCTCACAGACCACTGTCCCCGTCCCTACAGGATACAACCTACCTCAAAGGACTGCAATAAAGATCCATGGCCAATGCAGCCTCAGGTCGACATTTATAGGTCAACACATGCAAATGAGAGCAGGCGCATCTGTAATTGGATGCTAATGCAGTGGATGCACTGTGGAATGGCTCATAAGCTGAGTTGCATATCCTGGCTGAATATTGTGCTGTTGCGCCTTGCGCAGTGGTGTTGGCGTGCTCAGGCTATGGTGCACCATTGTGATGCGCCAATCGGCACCGCATCATGCATGCCCGAGGTGCTGGCGCCAACGCTAGTGGCACTGCTGACATGCTATGCACTGGACACAGTACAGGTCATGGCCACCACTGTGCCTGTGGTGCAAGTGTGCTGTATGCTTAGGGGCGCTTGTGCCATGGTGCGTTTGGGTACCATGGCACCACATCATGATAGCCCACTGCAAGGCATCACACACATGCACCCTACCACGCTACACGCAGGGCTTCCCAATAGCGCTGTGGCACTCCGTGTGTGGACAGACCCTTGACCCTGTGGCTGACCTTTGCCCCTAGGCACCATGCATATGCATGGCTGCATCTATTGTGCAGTCCAGTGACGGAAGCGGTAGCGACTGGCAGTGCAGTACCATGCTGCCTTCACTCAAGGGCACATGCCCTACAGGGCACCATTTTGTTGATGATTGCCACTGCACTGCACACACCAGAGCACCCGTCTGGATGGGAATTAAGCTTGCAAACCTGGTGGCCTTGGTAAAGCCCCATGCAGGTGCCATCTTTGGCCATGTACCCCTCCTGAGGCCGGGACAGCAGTGTGGCAGGAGGTGGCAGAGGGTCTTGAGAGGCCTCAGGGTGCAGCAGGACAGCCGGCGGTGTCACCACTGATATGGTGACCTCCAGCAGTGGGACCCTGACTGAATAGGGTGACTGTAGGCACGTGCCGGTGGGCGCCATGCCATGGCCAGGTAGGTGCTCCATCACATCACTGGTAGTATCTGTCTGTCCAGGTATTGCGGTGGCCATCAGGCCATGCCGCAGGGGGTCCTACCTGTGTTGCCGGTGCTGGGGTGCCACGTGTATGCCCTACACACCCTGTCACTACTGGGCTGTGCAGGCACACACACAGCAGGGAGGCTATGTTACTGGCCTGTACTGAGGTTACCCTCTCCATGTTTGCACCCTAGACCTAGAGGGGATCACTGTAGGGCCCAGTTGACCCATGAGTAGGGACAGAAGGACGGAACAGGTGGTGTGGCCTTGCAGCCAGGGCAGCGATGGTGCCATGGGTCAGCAGCACCCTGCTGACCAGGATGCAGGTGAGTGTCATTTTTCCCCTTACATCTGTGCATGGTGGGTTGCGGGGTGGTGGTGGGCATGGCCCCACATGGCCCCACTGCCATGCATGCCACATAGTGCACTCTGCACTGTCCTGTGGCACTGCATTGTGGGTGGTTGTTGCAGGTGGGCTGTGCATGCACTGGAGGCCTGGCTGTGCCACTGCCATCACACTTCATAGCCATGACACTGTCACGACCACATTGGTGCTGTGCAGTGCATGGGCAGTGGGGTGTGCAGCGGTTTGCATGGCTATAGGTTACTGGGTAGGGTATTGTGGGCACACCCACTCTGGATGGTTGCATGCCATCACAGGGGCAAGGTCCACAGCTGTATGCCATGAACATTGGGTGGGCTGCGGGGGTCTGGCCAGTCACACTTACTGACTCTGCTCCCTCGTCCTGGGTGGACAGCGCTGGATGACCCTGGGCATCACATCCAGGAAATACTGCAGATGAACTGGGCCACACTGGAGCTGCTGCAGGGCATGGAGCAGAGTGAAGGTGGCAGCACAGAAGGCACCACAGAGGTGCAGGGAAGAGAAGGGCCGCCAGTAGAGCCTGCAGTGCCTGCGCTTGTTCCTTTTCCCCAGGACTGTCCCTCACACCCCTTTGTCCCACTCTTTGCTGTTTCTCCTTGCACCATGCCCATCCCCCGAGTTGTAGCCTTGTACCCTCCCCACTTTGTATATAGTAATATAAATAGTTATTGTTAATATTATTACCTTTTGAATTATATACATGTCACATACAACAACTGTGGTGGTCTCTTATTTGCAGCGGGTGTCTGGTACCTTGCTGCAGTGGTGTCATGACATATGGGTGGTGCAGGCCTGGTTGTGTGTGTTTCTGGCAGGGCCCCTCCACTGGTGTGGGTGGGAGCATTGGTCCCTGTCTGTGGTATGTGTGATGTGCCCTGTGCACTGGATGCCTGTGTTCAGTGGTCCCAGGTGCATGTGCTGTGTCCCAGTCGCCCCTGTCAGTGTGTGCCTGGCCTGTGTGGGTGAGCCTTGCATGTCTGTGGTATGCATGGTCATGCCGATCCCATGCATGCATGTCTGCTGGCATGACATTGGTGGCTATCCATGCCAGCCACCGTCTGGGCACAGTGACATGGCAGCTGGCATCCTGTCTCCAGGTCTATTTCACGTTTGATTCAGGTGACCCTGTGAGCAGTGCTGTTGTTGTCCCCTCCATGCTGTCACTGGTGTCTGCGGTAGTGTCTGTGGTCTGCTGTCTGTCACATGTGCTCCAGCAGCATGCTGGTGGTGGACAGGTTCATGGTGCATCCACCACATGGCTGGCTCACCAGCGCCACGGTGGTGTACAGGCCATGGGTACATGGCATCATTGGACATGCGACAGTGTCATCTGTTGCCCCGCTTTGTGTGGCTTTATGATGGGATACCCATGGGACAGGGTGGGGGATTTGTTCATGTCCTGTGTTGCATCCTGTGTGGTGCATTCCTCCATGCACCACAGTGGGCAGCTGTGCTGTCTGGTGGGCCAGTGCTGGGACAGGAGTGTGCATGGGGGTGTGCAGGTGCTGTCCTGCTGGTGGTGGCATCCAGGGTGGGCCTTGTCACATCACGGTCCCTCAGGTACTGACAGTGTTGACCTCTTTGCTGTGCCACAGTGGGGCCATGCAGGGGGCATTGTGATGCTGCGGTGCATCAGTGGCTGGTGTCACCTGCTGTGGGGGATCACAGTGGGGCTGTCATGCATGGCACTATGGGGCTGAGGGTTGCATTGTCACAGTGGTGGTGGTGGCATGCTTTCAGTGCCATGCACTGTTTGGTGATGTGTCTGGGCCTGGTATCTTGGGATTGCTGTACAGGGGTGGTCAGCATTGGTGGGGTGCGGTGGCGTGGGAGAGTCCGGCCCTCCTTGTGTTGCGGTCACTGTTTGCTGGGAGTGTGCTGAAGCACCGTGTCTCTGCTGTTGAATCAGTGCTGGGGTCCATGGGCTGGTGGTCCATCCAGCTCACCTCTGGTTATGCAGTTCATGGGGGCCTTGGGGGTTGGTCTGTCTGGCCTGCTGCATGCTCCTCCGCCTATGGTTCTTCCATGGCTAGTGCACCTGCTTTCTGTCCTTGTCCCTCGCATCACTTGATGTGCTTCGCATCAGCCCTGCTCCACTGTGCATCCCTGGTTGCGCCATGGCACATGGGGCATGATATTCAGCTGTGTTGTGCAGGTGCACCTTGGTCTGTGCTTGGTTTGAATATCACAGACGCTATGCAATGGCCACTGCTCTTGAGCCTGCTCCTGCTATTGCACATCTTTGGCGCAGTCTGAATATCCCACCCATTGTGTTTAGAAACTTGCAATGGCCTAGTAATGATTTGTTGCTTCTAGTTGCTATTACAGTACTTTCAATAAAATTGGTAACTTCTGGTTGAAAGCTAATGCACTAACATATTTTACTTTCTGATTGCACTTGGCAAGATACAACGTATTGAATATTGTCTTTCTTCACCATTTATTCAGGATGCAGGAACATAGCAAGGATAAAATTACAGATCTAACCATTTGCTATTCAGTCCATATAAATGTTGTTATTCATCTCTTCCATATGTAATACTGTAGCTCCACAGCCTATTCCTTCTGGCTGTGTCCTTTCAGATATATTTTATCCTGATGCTTGAACAAACCGCATGCCCACACAGCAGACAACATCTGCAGCTGGCAACTTCTGACCTTGTTTCCTATACCAGTGGGGTACAATTGTAAAACTAAATATCAAATGCAATTTTAATGGAAATGTTATTTTTGTAAAATGCGTGCAGCTTGAAATGAGTCTAGTTTCAAATTACTAGTTCTACGTGCTCTCTCCACAATATCTGAAAGACCTGATGTGACTGATTCAAGCCAATCAGTATGATGATGATTATAGTTACTGTAGTTTGTGAGAAATGTGCACTATTATTGAATAAGTAGCATTGTTGTGACAATCTAGTATTTCATGCATACCTACAAAATAAAAGACTAAGGTGGACAATATGGGTGAGCACAGAACTGCTAACTAAATTCTGTAGCTTTTAAAGTTATAATCTTCTTGTACAGTGTAATGAGTCTTGTTCTAAGCTCCTGGAGCATACTGAACAATTACAAAAATGTCAAGTAAAGAAAGAGGACTACCAGCTATAAAATAAATAAGCTGGTGTGACACTTCACCACAGTGTCCAAATTAGTCATGCAGAAGTATATATGGGTGGTCAATTTTTTGCATAAAAAAAAAATCCAGAAATTACCATGCCATTGATCTGATGCCACAAAGTCATCTATCTAATATAAGATCATTATTTATACAAAATAAATGATAGGCAACTTTGGAGTACAATGGAATATACAAGAAGGAAACCTCATGAGATAATTAGTCATGAGTCCATAGAGTGAATAGCAATAATTATCTCATCAGCTCGAGATGTACATTTCACAAGTACATTACTGTTGTGCATCTTTTATTTGTAGCATAGAATAATAATAATAATATTAATAATAATAATAATAATAAAATGTATTTAGTTAAGCGCCTTTCAGATTTTCAAAGCTGTACATAAACATAAAACATCAACATATCAATACATACAATAAAACAATACAGCAAATATAACATATTAAAAATAACCAATTACGGTATAACAGGAATGCCTTATCCCATAAAAACTACTTTAAGGCCCTTTTAAAACTTTCCACCATTGTACTCTCTCGGAGCTGACGAGGCGGAGAATTCCATAGGGAAGGAGGCGGAAACCAAAGGCACAGGCTCCAGAGGACTTCAAATTTACCCTCGGAATCTCCAGCAACCCCTCGTCAGCGGCGAAGCTGTCTCAGAGGGTGTAGAACTCAAGCTCTTTCAAGTAGTCAAGACCAAACCCGTGTAGGACTTTGTAGGTCAAAGACCCACTATAAAGGTGATCCACCACTGTATTGGCAGCCAGCGCAGAGTCGCAGCACTGGGGTAATAGGAGACCTTCTTGATGCCCCAGTCAACAAACGGTTGCTGCATTCTGCACTAGCTGCAAGCTGTGGATATCAACCCCAGCAAGCCCTAGGTACAGGGAGTTACAGTAATCAAGATGAGATGTCACAAAGGTGTGGACCAAAACCAGCAAGTCACCAGGTGGAACCAGGTGCTTAATCCCAGCGATGTTTTAAGATGAAAAATGCAGTCCTGACAACTGCAGACACCTGATAATGAAGGTCAGACCAGTGTCAAGCTCCACACCAGGTTATGCACCCGTTCAGAGGTAGGGATCTGGTCCACCCTAGAATTAATCAGAGGGACCCGCTCCTGAACCCTCAACCCTGCAACCGGGGTCCACCACCATAACCTCAGTCTTTCCAGGATTCAACTTCAAACAGAATCAGATGGAGCATTTTATTATAGTTGCACTGCAATCACTTTATCTTTTGGACATGCTCAGTATTTATGTTTTGCAATTTTTTTGACCCAGTGTGTTCCTATAGTGTAGTGGTATGTGAGTGTGTATTTGCAGGTGTGTATTGCAATTAGGGGTACCTGCACATCGATTGGCTATGCCATCAAAGTAGGAGGAATAGTGCTGTGCCTCCTTTGATCCAGATGGCATACTAACATACTAAAATGCCAGCAGAATAGGCCTAACGGTCTTTCGTGTCTGCTCGTTTGGTCAGCCCCCACCCTGGGTGCTGACCTTGCTATCCTCCTCGCCTTCTCTGGCTTCTCCCTTCCCAGTTCCGGATATTCTTGCTGCATTGGATTTTGCTTCCAGAACCCTTCCCTGTACCTGTCCCACCCCTCTTGAACCTCTCCACTGTCTCTGCCTCCTCCAGCCCCCTAGGTGGCATGATCCATGGCTCCACCACCCTCTCAGTGAAGTAGCACCTCCTCCTTTCTCCCCTGAATCTTCCCCTCCAGCTTCCACCCATGCCCTCTAGTGGCCCCTTCCTCCTTCCTTCAAGCACCCTGACTGTTCCTCCCCTATTTACCCTCTTCATGTACCTGAAGACCTCTATCATGTCCCCGGTCCCTTCTCTCTTCCAATGTGTACATATTTAGCTCTTCGAGCCTCTCCTCATAGGTCCTGTCCCCAAGCCCCAAATCATTTGGTTGCCCTCCTCTGGACCCTCTCCAGGAGGTTAATGTCCCTCTTTAAGTGTGGCCTCCAAAACTGCACACAATACTCCAGGTGCGGCCTCACCAAGCAGTTATACAGAGGGTATCACTTCCCTCCTTCTGGAGGTGATCCCCTAGTGATGCATCCCAGCATCCTGTTGGCCTTGGCTGCTGCCCTCCTACAAGTCTCAGAGTTGTTCATCTTGACATCCACCACCACCCCAGGTCCCTCTCAGCCATTGAGACTTGTAGTATTTCCCCAGGGTGTACTTGGCCTGGGTTTCTAGCTTCAGGTGGAGTACCTTGCATTTTCCTGCATTGAACCTCAGCTTCCACTTTCTAGACCATCTTTCCAGAGCCTCCAGGTCCCCTGCAGGGCCACCCTCCCCTCCTCCCCATCCACCACCGCCCCTAGTTTGAGTCATCATAGAAGGTGGGAGAAGTCAGTGGTCAGAGGTGGGAGTTGTATGGAGTCAGTGGCATGGCAGTATGATAGAAAGAGTGGCGTAGAGTCGGCGGTCAGTGTGGTAGGAATGGTGCAGACTCAGCTGAATGGCAGCGGTGTGAGGTAGTAGTGTGTAGTCAGTGGGTAGGAACCTGGCATGGTCAGCATGTAGTAACAAGAATGAAGCAGCTTGGAATCAGCTGCAGCAGCATGGAGAGGATGCTGTTTAATGAGAGAGAGACAGAGTGTTGATGGGTATGGTTTCTTGCTGAGAGACAGTAGGAAAGCAATGTGCACGGAGTGAATTATTTGGTTAGCATCATGCTGTGTAGGGGAGAAAATGATTGGCTTGTAGCAGAAAGGGTCTTTTTAAGGCTGTTAAAGTGAGTAGTTTAAGTGCTTTGGGAATTATTTTAATTGATGTGGTAATTGTTTTAATTAATTTGGTAATTACTTTTAATTACTGTGGTATATAGTTGTAATTAGTGAGGTGTATGTTTTTAATTGTTAAATTATAGTGGTATATAGTTTTAATGTATACTTTAATTGATATGTACATTGGGAAATGGCTGCTAACCACTTCTATGGGGAAATATTCCATCTATTATGTCATACAGGCATGGTAGTGCCTTTATATTAGGGCTGCATTAGTGTTTCTTTAAAAAGGCAGTTTTCCAATGTTTATAACTCATATGTCTTTGATCCTAGGACTGTAAAATTTTGCATGCATCATGCAAGTCATAAGATCTACTAATGTGGAAAGATTTATCAAAATATGTTTGTCTATTGTGGATGTATAGTGATGCAATTATGTATTTTTGCCATTTTTGAACCAAAAGGTTTGCACAAAGTTAGAGAAAAAATACAAGTAGTAAAGTTATGAAATGTACAGGTTAGTTGACTGTTATAGAGAATAGACCATTCTTGTGGTTTGATGAAAACATTTTAATTGTTTTGTTATTATTAAAAATATTTCTGCATACATGCTCAGTTTGGCAATACAATAGCTTGGAAAAAATCTATAAGGTTACGCTTTGAAACATGAAAGTTTGCAAGATGTCATGGAGCTACAGATCCTTTTGTTGCTTTGGTAAAAAAGTAAATTTGTTTTGAATTTATTAATGATTTATTGCTCACATATGCTCAGGTCACTGAAAAATATAACTAAATACCATGGGCCAGATTTTCAAAGACCAAAGAATAACGAGTAGCTGCATCAAATAGAAATGACACAAGTGGCACTTCATCAGAAGTTGAGGCATTTCAAATTCAGAAAGCGTGGCCTGTACCTGAGGAGGAGCCATTGCATCAAACTGTCACTGTGCCATCCTTGCAACACTCAGCAGGGTGCAACAGGTTGCAATGGGGATTGCACCACAGTGGGGCTGCACCATCCTTTAATGGAAAAGCAAGCTTCACCATGGGCTGCAGAGGGTTTGAGATAGACCAGCACTGAGCTGGTCCAAGCCCCTCGTGCCAGAGTCACACACTGGCGACATGGGTGAGGGGCCCTGAAAGTTGCATGCAAGGGTGGAAGGGCACCAGATGCCATACAGTGAGGTGGGAGGCTGTGGGAATTGAAATTAGTGATGTTGCACATGATGAGTGCGGATTATATAGCAATTACACGATAACATGGTACGCCAGAAGCGCAAGTGACACCACAGTGCCATGGCCCCATGTAGGCACAGCTCTGGCAGCAGCCCAAGGTTGGGGCCGCTGTCAGACCTATGCCCACATTGGGCCATGACACTGTGTGTTCCTGTACCCCTTCATAGTACCATGTCATTGGCAAGCTTGCTATATAATCTAGCTACTAATTGTGTGTCTTTTTCCTCCAACTCTTACCAACTCGCTGTACTCACTATTTCTGTCAGTCTTACCCTACCTCTTCCCCTCCCACTATCCTTCATTGTCTAACACCCTTGCTGTTTGTTTCTGCCTTGCTTCTAACTCTGGCATGGTTGCCCATTTCATGTTTACCTCTCTATGCCTGGGTTAGGTATGTTTTGCTCAACATGTATTTCCCAACGGTTAATTTCCTGACTTTAGTTTACCAACACTTAGTTTCCCAAAGCAAACTTCAGCTCGACTTGCAAAATCCGAAATTTGTAGCTGTAAACCCTGGAGTTATGTACTGCTAAGTAACAACTGAAGTTCCTATCGCTAGGTAAAACAGCCTCCATAGTATGTTGGGAGTGTCAGGATTGAACTAACTGCCTGACTGCTCAGTAACAACTGAAGTTCCTATCACTGGGGTAAAACAGCCACCACAGTATGTTGGGAGTGTGTTAGTATTGAACTAACAGCCTGACTGATTACAGGGTAAAGTTTGTGTTGATCTTCATTCGGGAAGCACTACAGAGTTTAAATAGTCAGTGCATTTCAGAGCTTGAAGCAATAGTAAACAATAGTAGTGATACGCTGTCAAAACTGTAAAGTTTGCATTGATCTTCATTCAGGCAGCATTATGGAGCTGAGATAGTCAGTGCATTTTGGAGCTTGAAACAATAGTAAGCAATAATAGTGACACTGTCAAAACCGTAAAGTTTGTGTTGCTCTTCATTTGGGCAGCACTACAGAGTTTAAATGGTCGCTGCATTTCAGAGCTTGAAGCAACAGTAGTGACACTCTGTCAAAACAAAGTGCTGCTTTTTACATGGTTACCCTCCCTCTCCCACCTCCACCCCGGTCGCACATCAGTAAAAATTACAGAGCTTGAAAATCTTAACAGGACTCAACAATTGCAATGGCATTTTACCTGAGCTTACAGATCTGTGGTGTGAGACAGTAGCAAACATTAGCTATTATGATTAGTCAGCTCAGGTAAATACTTGTTTTAACAGCTCCGAAGCACAGACTGGGTAAGCGGAGGTATATTTGCCAGCACTGGTTTAAGCTACACTCTGCTATTATTTGTTGTTTTAAGTAGCTGAGACAAGCACTTTGTGAGCACTGGTATATGCTATGGTATAAGCTATGCTGTTGCATTGGGCAAATGAATGTCAGGATTGTGTGTCAGTGGATTGCATGTCAGGCTTTAAATGGTGTTGGGATGTTGGTGTCTGGAATTTCCTTGTCAGGCATATTCATACTGGGCAGTAGTACAGATCCCTTATGCCTTCCCCAACTCTTTTCCTTAACCTCTCTCTCAGACATTACCCTGACTCCCCTCTCACCCATCTCCACCCAGGCCACCTGTCACCTGCATATACCTCTGACCTACTCTTAATCTCCTTTCATTATCTCTTTACCTAAGTTCTTGGTTTAGTAAATCCTGCACCCCTCCTGTACGATGCCTACCTTTGGCTTCTTTCAACTATTACTTCTGCTGGTTCCC
The DNA here is from genome assembly GCA_016271365.2 of Neoceratodus forsteri. NCBI lineage: Eukaryota > Metazoa > Chordata > Ceratodontiformes > Ceratodontidae > Neoceratodus > Neoceratodus forsteri. The sequence goes on along the minus strand of CM028132.1, from coordinate 1,057,332,430 downwards.
AACTACACTCTTAATCTCCTACTCTGGACTACAACTTTGAGGTTCATGACAAGGTCATCACTCTTACAACTCTTACATAATGAACAATACCTGTAACTTTGTAACTCATATTACCTATGCAGAACTTACTATGTATTTTATGTATTTTGTATACTCTTTCAGCCTCTGTACCATATGAATTGTCCCTCTGTTTCTTCCTACTGTGATGTGGAGCCTTTATAAAGACCTCTGGCTCAAAGGTGTTGTAATTCCAAGACTTCAATAAATAAATAATAAATAAATAAAATAAGCGGCACCCCACTGGATGCAACATCACTGATTTCAATGGCTACAGCCTCCTCACCTCACTCTATGGAACCTTGAGCCCTTCCACCCCTGGGCCACTCCTGCGCAGCATTTTGTAGCCCTCACCACCATCCCAGCACCTCTTGTGTTGTGCCAGATGGGGGAGTGGACAGGATCCCTGTGGCATTTCCGTCATGTGTGCCACGACTGTTTTGGCACTCACCTCTCTGCAGGTATGGCAACTCCCAGGTTTGTGCCACTGGGACCCAATTCTTACTGAATTAGGTGCAGGGTTCCTGACACAGCCAGAGTGCACTACATCCCTAGATAGTTGCAAATGGTACTGATCAATGGGTTCTTTGAAAATCTGACTCATTTGTTTTTGAAAAAAACTGCCCTCGAATAAAAGCCACCCTGAAAGTGCAAGTCAAAATGAATAATTTTAATAAAGCTGCCCTCAAATACAAACCACAGCTTCTAGTCAGGGTTAAAGACATGTCAGAGTAAACACTGTGGGTGGGACTCTGTGATATTTACCTCTGTAAATATGATCATTATTGTAGTCTTTTAACTGAGTATCTTAGTAGATACTTTTAAAGGCTTAAGCCTGCGGTTCAAGGGGCTGAAGCAACAGCCCCCACCAACTTGCCTAGTTAAATTCTGCCTTCCTGCTTCATTCAGAAGCATTTTTCCCTTGTTGCCAGAGGCTCAACCTGACTCCTCTCTGTGCTCTGCCCCCCCTTCTGCTGTATTTGTCTCCTACCTTCCATTGTGCTTGGATTTCTGTTGGCTTGTGCTGAACTCTCTGCCTGGTTTGTGCTTCTCCTGCTTCTAGGTCAGTATTTGCTTCTGGATTCAGTCTGTCATGCTTCTCTCTCAGTTGTTTGTTTATTCTCCTAGCAGCTCCTGTGCTTGGGTTTGCTTTGTTTGTTTCTTTTGGGCTTTTCACATGTTTCTAGCATCCCATTTATTTTTATACTTTTACTAATCCCTCAGTTTACCTATAAGTGTTCTCTGTATTCCTCAGCTCAAACTGCTGTTACCTGCCTCTGCTGTGTCCTGTGCATTTCCACCTTAATTGTTTGTACCTGATCCAGGCGTCATACCACTCCCAGTTAGCTGCCACTCCCTGCTGTGCTATGTTTGTTACTCAGCACCTCTGCTCTTAATCCATTCAGTGCTAGCTCCACTCTGGCAATTACAACTCCCTACTTTTCAATTCTTTTGTCTGCTTCTAGCATATTCATTGAGGTCTGCTGTATTACTATACACATTTTCAGCTTTACATTAGCATTTCATACATTTGCCAAATCGTACTTTGCCAAACTACAGCAATCCATTTCTGACTTCTCATACTGAACAACAAAGGTGCCTCTACAATTTTGGGAGTTTCTGTTCTACCATCTGAATTACACTATATCACAACACTAATGTTCTTCTAGTCCTACATGCAGGACTCATGTGCATTGTAATCATAAATCAAACTCTAATTTCTTGTACTTATGTATTCAATCCAAGGTATGTCAGCCCAACCCACAGCTGATGGCATTTAAATAGTATGTTTCATTTCTATCTATACTAAAACTTTCAACTCATTATATTAGCTGTTTGGTCTCATGGTGTTCAGCTTGTGACTTCCTATTATTCCCAGGGCTGGGGACTGTGAAGAAGCAGGAGTATGCTTTTATGTAAGATTAAGGAATTTTGTCCTGCTCCTTTGCCATATTCTTGCATACAGTAGTAGCCACAGACATTGCCAGCTATTTCTAGATAGTTCATGAAATTTCTAAAATTTCTCTCTGCTGCCCCTACTGTTGTAATGTAAAAAGCAGGAGATTTCTCTAGAAATATCACAGAAATTTTTGGGAAATAGCTGGCAATGTCTGTGGCTGCTACTGTACTCACCATTAATGTAATTACTGTCTCCAACTTGCTGGCTTTGCATGGCCTCCTATTACTGTTCGTGTGTGGCCTAAATGGCATTTAAGGTAATCATGCATAAATCATATAAATTCAATTACTTAAACCTCATCAGATCACTTACTGGCATTCATAGCCTCCTTCTACCTAACCAGTGGCCTCTAGCTATGCCTGCCTTCTACTGCCTACCCACCATCAGTATGATCTACCATCATTGAATGTTTTCAATGTCATCAATATTCAGCTTTCTTAATGGAATTGGTTGGCTTGCTTTTACTGGCTTTGCTCCTACTTCTAACCTCTGGCCGCTGGCTTCACCCGGCCTCTTTACCATAAACTATTACCTAATCTCTGATGGCTGGCTTTGCTCAGCCTCCTCCTTATAAACCATTACCTAACCTCCAGCCCCTGGCTTTGCCTGGCATCACAATACCTAACCAATGGCCACTGGCTACCAGGCCTCTTCATATCTAGTGTTTCACAGTTGACTGTATGCTTTCATTCATAAATCAGAGGCATGCCATCCATGACCATTACCTTCTATGGCTCAGGGCCTGCTCTGCAGCTGATGGTCTCATTCTGCACTCATGAAGTCTGTATCTTAAGCATGTAAAACTTGGGGTGGCATCCTTCTCATCTGACCCATAGTGGGAATGTCCTCACTCCAGGAGGATCATTATCCATGCAAACATATTGATTGCGCCTCTTGATGTAAAATTTAATACTTCAGCTATAAGGAATGGGACCCTTATACCCAAGGAGACTCCTTTAGCTAATTGAATCAGATTTGGTAGCACCTTCTACTATTTTTCCCCAATGACTGCCTCTGTTTCACCTGGTCTGTTTTAGTCAGTAGGCCAGATGAGTGCCTCAGCTGTTATTGCTCTCCTCCTCCTGCCTTTGGGGTCTCCTCTCACTTCACAGTATCCAATGTTGCAGAGTGCACAAGCAACCCTTCATGACATTGTTGTTGGAGGGATTGTGAGCTTTCCACCAAACTGGGATATTTCCTCCTCTTGGATTGGGTTTCTAAATTGCAGCAGCAGAGCCATCACTAAATAAAACATCCCAAGCCAAGAGGGAAGGCAACCTGACTTTAGATATCCAGAGGTTTCCTTCTCAATGGTTTGTTTTCCTCTCCTTGGTGATAAAGGTTATAATATCTAATTACTTTAGTTGTATTTTCTAGGTTACTTATGTAGGTTTCTGCAGTTATTTTGGCAGGTTTCCACAGCTGGATGCAGATGGATGGTGGTCCTCCTTTGCCGTTCCCTCTTTCCTTGAGAATTCATGCTGTCTCATTATAATTCATTCGACATACATTAGGTTGTTACATGTTTCAGTTATCTGCTGATTGTTACCATTATCTCTCTGACCCATGTGAAGTTCCAAATACTCAATACCAACTCATTTCCTCTGCAATGCTTTTTGATCTACATTCTTCATGGGCTTTTCCTAAGCTACCTTTAGCATAAGGAAATGCTTCCCATAACACCTCTAGAGGTGAAACCTCCTCAGGGTTCCTTGCCCTCAGCATCCCTACAGGATGGTATTCAGAGGCACAGAGTGGCAAACAGCCACAACAAAGATTATTTAATAAGTTGCATAAGCACAACACCACACCAACTGCATAAGCACATTCAATTCAAAGGCTTAAGCCTGTGGTTCAAAGGGCTGAAACAACAGCCACACTCACCCTGCTAGACCTATTTCAACTCAGCGTTCCTGCTTCATTCAGAAGCATTTTTCTTTCCCCACAATCCTCTCCTCCTCCTCCAGTGCCAGTGGCTAGCCTTTCTCCTAGAGTCATGGGCTGTTGAAAATTTAAAACGTTGTGGTGGTGTATTTCTTTGCTGTCTTTAATTGCTGCAAATTTAGTCTTGGCTTGTCTGACTTGCCCTGTAGTTTGGGTGAGGGTGTTAATTGTCTGGCCTCTGACCTCAGCTACATGATAACTGGAGTTGGGGCTTAGTCAAGTTGATTTAGCAAGTGAGTTTTATTTTCTCAGAAGAAGCCAGAAGGAAGGAAACATATTCAGTTCAGTGCTTTACAGTAACTGGTAATTGCTATTTTTCTTTTAAACTTAGATTGTGGGCTTTTAGTGACACTGTACTTTCTTTGTTGTCTTTACTTAGAATTGTTTTTTTGTCTGTTGAAAATTTAAAATGTAGTGGTGGTGTATTTCTTTGCTGTCTTTAATTGCTGCAAATGTTCGCTCCCCTTCCCCAACTCTTAATTATATGCCCTGTTAAGTCTGATTGACAAGAGCTAATCACAGGGTATAGTAAGGTGTGAGTAGGAGGGACATAAGGGAAGAAGCCCACCTCAGCATGATAAGTGTTTTGACTTATTTATTTATTTATTTATTGGTTTATTTTCTTTTAAAAAAGAAAAGTATCTGAGGATCAGTGGCAGGATTTTAGGAAAGTAAATTAATAAAAGGGAACTAGGAGAGCTTCAGTAGCAGAAAAGTAGTGTAATAGCAGTATAACTGCAGTATAATGTGGGAGTGGTACAATGCAGTGGCTGTGGGACAGGCATATTCAGGAAGACCTTCTGGACACTGAGGTACTGCCCTATCTGCATGCATCTCTCTGGAATGTGGGATGAGGTAGCCAGACTCCAGAGTGGAAGTAAACTGGGTCAGGAGTACCATCACCCCTATCCAGAGACCACCCAGTCCAATGCAACTGCCTCAAAGGATGCCAAGAATGAGAAGCACTTGGATGACAGTGGGCTCACTCAGGGAGGTTCGAGAGGTCAGGCAGAGGCACATCCCACTCAAGAACTCATATGCCATACTGGCAAATGGGGACAACCAAATAAAGGTACCCAGAGAAGTGGAAGGAAAGAATGTGGAGGTTAGCCAAGGAGGTGACCTCAGCGGGGAAGCAGTGGACCCCAGAGAGGAGGCAGAATCCTGGTGGGGACTCCATCATAACAGGGATCCAGCTAGGAACACAGGAGGGGAGGACAGGAGGTGAGGTGCCTGACAGGTGCCACGGCATGGAAGGATGGAAGGAAGATCCTGGGGATCACTGGGAAGGCAAGATGGGAGGTGAGCTGGATGTCATTACCCACCTAGGTACTAATGACCTGGCAAATGGGAAGCCAAAGGAAGTTCAGGAAGAGTTTAGAAATTGGGGAGGGGTCTCAAGCAAGTAGCTACTTCTGTCACTTTCTCAGAAGTACTACCTGTGAGAGGCAAGGAGAGCATAGGAGTGCATGCACCAGGAACTTTAACTCATGGTTGAAGAACTGGTGCCGTGAGGAAGGGTTTGGATTCATTGGTGACTGGGGACCCACCTAGAGGATGAAGGTTTGTTCAAGCCTGATGGCCTGCATCCATCCTGGAGGGAATCCAAGCACTCAATGATAATTTAAATGCTACATTGACAAGCATTTAAACTAGCAAAGGGGGTGGCAGCCAGCAAGGATGGTACCTACTTGCTCACCCCCACAGCTAGCAGTGGAACCAGTGAACCAGAGGAGTGACTATCTCTACAAAGCAGTGTGCAAAGATGGAGATTAGCACCCAAAGGTGGCTAGGCAAAAAGGCACATTTCATCAGAAGGGCAGACAGCAAGGAGAACCAGGGATAAAGGACAACCATGGAAGGGGCTGGAGTAGAATAGTGAAACAGTCTAGGGAGGTCAAATCATGGAAAGCCATGTGTGCAAATGCCAGGAGCCTTAGCAACAAGATCTGGAGGCTGTCATGGTGCAGTCAGACCTGGACATTGTGGCCATCACTGAAACCTGGTGTAATGATAACCATGACTGGGAGATGGCCATACCTGGCTACAACATATTCAGAAGAGACAGGAGGAGGTGGCACTGTATGTGAAAAATGATATAAGGGCCACAGAGATCCAGGAGGAACAAAATGGGGACAGATACTATGGGTTAAGCTGGAAAGGAAAATGGGGCCAGCCATCCGCACAGGTGTGGTCTATAGACCACCAGCCCAGGAGGAAGAAACAGATAGGAGTTGATGCTGGCCATCCAAAGGATGGCAGACAAGGTGTGGTAGTACTGGTTGGAAACTTAAATATTCCAGATGTGGACTGGAGCATCCCAGCAGCAGCATCAACTAGGAGCAGATTTATCCTGGACTCCTTCAGGGTGCCTTCCTCAAGCAGCTGGTCATGGAACCAACTCGGCAGAAGGCAATACTGGACCTTGTGCTCACAAACAGGGACAGTGTGATGAGGGTAACAGTGGGGAGCACCTGAGGAACAATGACCACCAGTCATTGTGGTTTGAAATCCGAAAGAGCAGAACCAAACCACATAAAAACATGTATCCTGGATTTTAGGGTGAAGACTTTGGAAAAATGGGAGATACTCGAAAGAGGCATTAAGAGGAATGGGGCAGGAATTAGGGGTTGAGGAACAGTGGGCAGTATTTAAAATGGGGATTACAAGAGCAATGGAAATATGCATTAAGTAAGTTAGCAAGAGGAAAAGGAAGAGGAGACCATTATGGTTTCCAAGAGGTAGCAAATAAAGTGAAAGCCAAAAGATTGCATTCAGGCAATACAAAAGACACAGACAGAGGGGATAGGGAGAAGTACCAGGAGAAGAAAAGGGAGGCAGGAGGTCAGTAAGGGAAGCCAAAGCTCAGGCAGAAGAACACATTGCAAAATCAGTGGGTAGAGGGTCAAAACCTTTTACAGGTACATAAGTGAAAAAAGACAAAGTGAGTGATGTGAGACTGAAGGAGGAGGATGGGAGCCATGTGGAGGATGACAACAGTAAAGCTGACATACTGAACAGGTATTTCTCTCAGTCTTTACTGTGGAAGAGGAGGGTAATGGGCCTGAATGTAGTACAAGGTGAGAATGGTGCAGAAATGGACACAAGTCCCTTTACACGAGAAAGGGTCCTGAAGGAACTGGAAGTAATAAGAGTTGATAAAGCAATGGGGCCAGATGGGGTGCACCCAGGGTCCTTAAAGAACTAAGAGGTGGTGGCTGAACCTCTGGCTATCTTGTTTAACCGATCACTGGAAATAGGGTAGGTACCCAAGGACTGGAGGACAGATGTAGTCCCTTATACAAAAATGGGAACAAAGGAAGTGGGGAACTACAGACCAGTCAGCCTCACCTCGGTAGTGGGGAAGATTTTGGAAGCACTACTGAAAGAAAGATTGGTGGAGCGTCTGGTTGTCAATGGGCTACAGGACCCAAGGCAGCTTGGTTTCACCAGGGGGAGGTCATGTCATACCAACCTCATTGAATTTTTGACTGGGTGACTAGGAAGTGGATCAGGGAGGGCAGTGGACATGGCCTATCTGTACTCAGCAAGGCCTTTGACACTGTGCCACATAGAAGACTATTACCGAACTGGGGAATATGGGTGTGGACAGGACAGTAGTGTGGTGGGTAGGTAACTGGCTGGGCGACAGGACACAGAGGGTGGTGGTAAAGGGCTGCACTCCACAGAGGGAAGAGTGACCAGTGGGGTACCACAGGAATCAGTGCTGAGACCGGTCCTATTCAACATCTTCATCAGTGACATTGCACAGGACCTAGAAGGCAGAATTTCACTGTTCGCTGATAACACAAAACTCTGTAACAGAGTAGACACACCAGAGGGTGTAGACAGAATGAGAAAGGACCTGCAGAAACTTGAAGAATGGTCAGGGTTTGGCAGTTGAAATTCAATGCAAAAGTGCAAGATAATGCATATGGGGCACAAAAACCCTGGCACAATATATCAGTTGGGGGTGAGGATATAGCATGCACCAAGCAGGAAAGGGATCTTGGGGTTATCATCTCTGATGACCTAAGGTAGGGAAACAATGAGACAAGGAAGCAGGTAAAGCAAATAGGATGCTGGGATGCATAGGCAGGGACATCACCAGCAGGAAAAGGGAGGTCATAATTCCACTATACAAGACACTAGTGAGGCCCCACCTGGAGTACAGTGTACAGTTCTGGAGACCTTACCTACATAAAGACATAGACAGGGTAGAGAAGGTTCATGAGGAGGGCAACAACGATGGTGCATGGATTGCATCACAAGTCCTATGAGGACAGGTTGAAGGAACTGAACTTGTACTCCCTGGAGGAGAGGAGGAGAGGGGATATGATAGAGACATACAAGTATCTTACAGGGAGGAACAGGGTGCAGGAATACACTATTTTTAAGTGAATAAGATGTTCCAGGACTAGAGGGCATGGGAAGAAGTTGGAGGAGGACGATTCAGAGGAAACATGAGGAAGAATTTCTTCACAGAACGGGTGGTGGACAAGTAGAACACCCAGCCAGAGAAAGTCGTGGGGCTGAAACAATCACAGGATTTAAGAATGCATGGGATAGACATAAAGGAATTCTGGAGGTCTGGGGTAAGGGCAACAGACTTCTAGGAAAACATAAAATGAACTTACAAGCTCAAATGGGCAGACTGGGTAGGCCATAGGCCTTATCTGCTGACACTGTTTATGTATCTATGTATCTTTGACTTTTCTAAGCTGCCTTTAGCTTAAGGAATCCTTTCCACTGCACATCTACTGGTGGAATCCTCCTCTAGGGTTCTCTGCATTCAGCATCCCTACGGTGTGGCATTCGGAGGCACAGAGAGGTGAACAGTTACAATAAAGTTTATTAAACAAGTTGCACAAGCACAACACACGCACCAAGTTGAATAAGCACTTTGAACTGTTACTTATGTTAATAAAAAGTAGACCAAAAACAATAAACATAGTCAAATCCAGGGTTAAACCTAAACCAACAAAAATAGAAATGTGGTTTTAGGTTTCCAACCTAAATCCACCCTTAAGCAAATCAGGGATGGAGTCTTCCTTAGCGTTGTCAGCCCTAATGCTCACTCCATTGTATATACTCCTGAAACATACCATAATGCAATTATTTTGGGTATTTGTTACACCAGATTTTAAACATAGATATTTTGGGACCTCCTTATGAACAGTGGCACTGTGATTTTCTTAATCCAACCCAAACATAGATTTCACACAGTGACCGTGCCCATTGTGCTCCAGATGTACAAAACCACATTTTGGGCAGGATGTAAAAAATGACAGCTATACTGTTCATAAGGAGGTGTGTCAGTCTGTACAGGGTGGGATGCTATGGTTAGAAACCCCTAATGCTCCTGGCATTTATTGGTATTGCACTACAAATTTTCAACATGGCCTTTTGTGACCCCCACCCGATGAAAGCATTTGGGACCTCTGCTCATGAACAGTGGCACTGTAATTTTGTTAATCTGTCCCAAACATTGCTTTCCCAAAGCGACCGCACCATTCTGCACCAGATGTGTGAAACTACAGTTCAGGCAGGATGTGAAAAATGACAGCTGCACCATTCATAAGGAGTTGTGAAGATGATAATTTTGAAATCTGGGTGAAAATATAAAAATTCTCAGAGTTACGAGCGCTGTAAAATCGCAATGCACATTCGAATACAGTCATTTTTAAAATCTTTCACCAAATTTTCAACATAACATAGATACATAGACATAGATACATAGACAGCTTGGTAGATAAGGGCCTATAGCCCACCCAGTCTGCCATTTGAGCTTGTAAATTCAGTTTGTGTTTTCCTAGAAGTCTGTTGCCCTTACCCTGACCTCCAGAATTCCTTTATGTCTATCCCATGCATTCTTAAATCCTGTGATTGTTTCAGCCCCCACCACTTCTTCTGGCAGGGTGTTCCACTTGTCCACCACTCATTCTGTGAAGAAATTCTTCTTCATGTTTCCTCTGAATCGTCATCCCTCCAACTTCATCCCATGTCCTCTAGTCCTGGTACATCTTTTCACTTAAAAATAGTGTATTCCTGCACCCTGTTCCTCCCGTGAGATACTTGTATGTCTCTATCATATCCCTCTCTCCCTCCTCTCCTCCAGGGAGTACATGTTCAGTTCCTTCAACCTGTCTTCATAGGACTTGTGATGCAATCCATGCACCATCTTTGTTGCCCTCCTCTGAACCTTCTCTACCCGTCTATGTCCTTACGTAGGTATGGTCTCCAGAACTGTACACTGTACTCCAGGTGGGGCCTCAGTAGTGTCTTGTATAGCGTAATTATGACCTCCCTTTTCCTGCTGGTGATGCCCCTGCCTATACACAAGGCCCCTAGAATTCTGCAACCCATGAATTTTGCTCAGAACCTGCAATCTACCGCAGAACTTCTGCGTTGCCACAGAATTCACTCTTCTTGGTGTTTTTATTAATATTTCTGTTTATCCATAGAATCTGGTTCTCTTCCCTCTTTTATATCCAAAACTCCCTATATCCAGAATGTGTTTTTATCATTGCTATAACATCATACATTAGCTAACAAAATGGCTGCATTCTGCACAGAAATGAACAGTCACTTATCTACCACAGCTCCCACTGTCAGATCTGGTGGCATAGCACATCATGAATGATGATAATTGCTCAACCTGCACTACAGCCTAATACAATTTTCAGTCTTACATTATTGTGCTGGGCCAACTTAAACAAAACCTTGTCAATAGCACAGACCTGTTAAGTCCATACTTCACTTTGTACAAACCTATTTGTGCCTTTAAAGTATAGAGATGTCATCTGAAATGAATAACTGGTAAAATAAGTTTAACTGTCATTTTAAGAAAAATAAAACAATTATGCCCAGAAAAGTGGAATATAATAATGTATAGACCTGTTGAACGAATAGACCTGTTAAATAAATAATTGCGCTGTACACATTTTGCTAGAGTTATTGATTACATATTGTCATTGGTTGACAGAATCACCTAAAAGTTATGGAGAAATGCTGTGTGCAGGGACAGCTGTTGGGCCAGAAGGTAGCATGCTGTGTTTCTGTGCGGCAACTCAGGTTCAGGGATTAACTCTGGGAGCTGGCTGGGCAGCACAAAATTGGTGGAACACATCACTGCTGAGAGCCTGGGAAGGTATGGTGCAGTGCTGTCACAAGTGGACACATTGTGATGGGCTGGAGAGCTCTATCTTACAATCGGTTCACATGCATGTCATGGCCTGATGTTACGCAGCGTGTCAGGGTAAGCAGATTGACATGAAAATGAGTTTTGCAATAGTTCCTCATTCCATTTCAGTGGGACCTGTATGAATGAGGATGCAAGTTCATGGAAATTAAAAAAATATATATATACACACACACACACATACAGTATCTCGGTCTCTCACCACACACACACACACACACACATTTTATACGTATGTTACAGATTGCATATAAATATATAAGTGATACACAATGGGAACCTCATCAGTGGTGTAGAAAGCACATACAAATATATAAGTGATAGACAGTGGAAACCTCATTAGTCGATAGATAGCATGCATATAGAAATACCTTATTTATCATAAAAGATCCCTCTCGTATGTCATTTATGCAACAGGCTAGGACCTTAAGGGAAAGACATTTGTTTTGCTTTTTAGGCATAAAGTTATTTTTATAAGTCTGTTATTTTTTGAACTAGTGTTACTGTGCTTTCCACCATCCTGATTGCTATAACCACTGCCATGAAAGTGAAGTCAGGATGACAAGCTGACACTGTGATGTAGTAGTTTGTTAGTGCCGCAGAACTTCTGCAGAAATTACAAACCACCACACCCTAGAAGTTCTACGGCAGAATAGTAGTCTTGCATAGAACTTGGTCCCACTGTGCCATGAAAGTAGGGGCCCTGCCTATACATCCCAGCATCCTATTTGCTTTACCTGCTGCCTTGTCACACTGTTTCCTACCTTGAGGTCATCAGAGATGATAACCCCAAGATTCCTTTCCTGTTTGCATGCTATATCCTCACCCCCAACTGATATATTGTGCCAGGGTTTTGTGCCCCATATGCATTATCTTGCACTTCTTTGCATTGAATTTCAACTGCCAAACCCCTGACCATTCTTCAAGTTTCTGCAGGTCCCTTCTCATTCTGTCTACACCCTCTGGTGTGTCTACTCTGTTACAGAGCCTTATGTCATCAGCAAACAGTGAAATTCTGCCCTCTAGGTCCTGTGCAATGTCACTGATGAAGATGTTGAATAGGACCAGTCTCAGCACTGATCCCTGTGGTACCCCACTGGTCACTCTTCCCTCTGTGGAGTGATAGCCATTTACCACCACCCTCTGTGTCCTGCCACCCAGCCAGTTACCTACCCACCACACTACTGTCCTGCCCACCCATATTCCCCAGTTTGTGTAATAGTCTTCTATGTGCACAGTGTCAAAGGCCTTGCTGAAGTCAGATAGGCCATGTCTACTGCTCCTCCTGATCCACCTCCCTAGTCACCCAGTCAAAAAATTCAATGAGGTTGGTCTGACAAGACCTCCCCTGGTGAAACCATGCTGCCTTGGGTCCTGTGGTCCATTGACAACCAGATGTTCCACCAATCTCTCTTCGAGATTGGTGGAACATCTGGCTGTCAATGGACTACAGGACACAAGGCAGCAACATAGGCATTCAAGGATATCTGATCATAAATAGTGTCACTATAATTTTATCAATCTGTCCTGAACATTGATTTCCCACAGCAAACGTGCCATTGCGCCCGGATGTGTGAAACCACATTGTGGAAAGGATGTGAAAAATGACATCTGTACTGTTCACAAGGAGGTGTGCAAAATGACAATGTTGAAAATCTGGAGTGAAAATATTAAAATTCTGACGCTACAAGTGTGCATGGAAACTCGCAACACTAGCTTGTGACATAGTTATTTTGTGGAATTCTGTTGCCAAATTTTCAACATAGGCATTTTGGGAAATCCACTCATGAACAGTGCCACTGTGATTTTTAATCTGTCCTGAACATTGACTTCCCACAGTGGCCACGTGATTATGTGGTAGATATGTGAAAATGCATTTTGGGCAGGACGTGAAATGACAACTGTACTGTTCAAAGGAGGTGTGAAAAATGGCAATGTTGAAATCTGAGTAAAATACAAAAATTCTCAAAGCTGTGAGCATACATGGAAACTGCAAACTGCACACTTGTAACACGTTGATTTTTGAATTTTTTCACCAAATTTGCAGCATAGGCTTTTTGAGCCCACCTCATGAACAGTGACAGTGACACTGTCATTTCATTAATCAGTCCTGGAAGGTGATTCCATGCAGTGACCATGAAATCACCTTTTGGGACTGAATAATGAGATGACAGTAACTGAATTCATGAGATGGTATCCTAAGAACCCCATGTTGAAAATCTGTGCAAAATTCACAAAAATGGCCGAGATATGCACCAAAGTTGAAAAAAACATTTATGCCATTATACAGCTTACTGGCATTTCTTCAGTTCGTGGTCAGCTTTGAAGAGTTCAGATCTGTTCCCGGTCCACTGAAGATCATCGTGCCGGGCTCTGGAGGTCAGAATAGTGTGAGGAGGTGTGGGAGATGAGGTGTGCAGAGGGTAGTTGCAGGTTGGGGAGGAGGCAAGAGACTCAATGAGGGACTGATTTCTTTTTTACAGGTCTAGAAAAAAGAGAACTCAGGACTTTTGGCATGTTGGGGTGGGCTCCCAACATGCCACCTGGAAGTTTGTTGGGGGTCATGGAGCCAATGGGATTGGGCACCCCATCAGCCATAGATTGTATAGGGGAGTGCATGAGCATGCTGGGGTGGGCTCCCAGTGTGCTACCTGGGTGCTTGTTGGGGGCTGGAGCTGACAGGGATTGGGCACCCCTGTCAGCCATACTGTGTGCTTGGGGAGGGTACATCAGCTGAGGGATTGGGCACCCCTCGGCACACAACAAATGGGGAGGGGTGCATCATGCCAATTGGGATTGGGCTACCCCATCGGCAAATGAACTGGGGCAGGGCATGTCAACAGAGGTTGAGCACCCGATGTCAGCTTTTCTGGGGACTGTAAGAGGATGGGACGGTGACAGTCGCCATGTTTATTGAAAGGAGACACTAGGTGTGATACACCCTGGAATGAAGGGCGCTCCCTCATTGCAGCAGCTAAATCATTTCAAGTTGGTGGCATGTTTGCTGAACTAGTGTCAGCAGCAGCATGCCACTGCATTGGGAAAGGGCCAGCCTCTAAATGCAGTGGGGACATTGGCCACCTCAGTGCCATACCTCCAAAACTCTGCTTCTCTCCTAAGCTGTCACATAATGTATCTTGTGCATACGCACAGGCAAAAAAAAAAAAAAAAACAGCAGTATAGTAAGCAACCTAATACTCTGTTCTAAAATTATAATAATTTCTCCATGTCCATGTTTTATGCTTTATTGTCTGTTGCCTGCTTTCAATGCTCAGCAGTATTTGTGGCCATTGACACACAGAGGTCACTGATCTGTGCAAAAGGTTATACACCTTACAGTAGGTTGCACCTTGACTTTAAACCTCCAGGTACTGTTTTTTTTTTTTTGTCATAGGTAACCCCCTCGAGTGCAGATCTGTTTACTAATTAGTATTCAGATATGCTTCACTCACACTGAAGTTTAATAATAATGTTGATAGTTTGTTTGTAGATTTTGTTTCTGTGACCTACACAGTGTTCTGATATGTTCCACTCCCACAACAGAGCTTGCTTGCTACTAGCATCCTCTTTAAGCTAATCGCTATCCTGTCACCCCATCCCTACCCTTTTCCTATTTCCTTATATTTAATGCATCATTTTACTTGTACAACTGTTCATTAATGTCCTCCTCCCATTTGTAATAACACTGTACATTTATGTTAATGGCTCTGTATCATATGTATTGGTCTCTGTACCTAAGTGTATGTTACTTTGTCCAGCACCATCTTGCAAATGAGCTTGCTCAAGGATGTTTCATGCTTGGTTAAATAACGTTTTTGATTGATTGATTGATATTTAATTTGGGTCATACTGCCAATTACATTCTAGATTTCCTTTCTGTGACATAACCAGTGTTCAGATATGTGGAGGCTTAAAGTCACAGATCAACCCTAGCTCAGGTTTCTTAAATAAAGATCCACAATAATGTTTAATATTTTCTCCATTTAATTGTTAAAACAAACACTACATGTCCCACTTGTCCAGGAAAGATCATTGTGGACAGCATTTTCTGTAATGTTTGCTATGACCATTACATGGAGAAATATCTAGTAAACATTAGTGTGGATTACTAAACCTCAGGTACTGTTTTTTGTTACAGGTAGCCCCCAAGTGCAGGTCGGTTTACTCATTAGTGTTCAGATATACTTCCCCTGTGTTTGTAGATATAATTTCTGTGACATTCAGTGTTCAGATATGCTTCACTCACACAACTGAATAATAAATTATTTTGTATAAAGCTTCTTTTCCTGCAGACTCCATCCTCTTCCTCTGCCGATGACATTATCACACTCTATATAATAAACTTCAAAGCACAAAACCCTGTTCATATGCTAACATCCCAGGTCTTCAGTCACTTCACACAATAATGGTAAATGTTAGGTGCCTGGATCTATAGGAAAACTGCCAGACTTTCTGTCTGAGATGCAAATGACTTTAAATTCCTTTCCCAGTAATTCACATTGGGTGAATTTCACATGCCAGTGTCAAATCCACTTTCCATGCAAAGGATATCAACTTAGGCAAGGGCTTTGTTTTGGTGCCTATACAGTGTTACAGTGTTGGATGTATACATCCAACATTTGTCTCTGCAGTTGCTGGAGATAAGCAATCTTAAATCACTGCTAAGAAACCAAACCCATATAGTCTGGATCTATGGACTGAAAGTGACTGGCTAATAGTTAACTAGCTCATTTCATTACTGCTACTGATATATTATAACCAAAATATTTCCTTGTTACATGGATCAACTCTAAATAAGTGACTCTTCTGTGTATTTCCTACCGACTTCTTCACAAATTGGATTATTGCTATGATGTCCTTTACAGATTAACATTTCCATTTCTCTACCAACTTCAGTAAGGTTTTTTTTTTTTTTCCTTTTAGAAAAGATAGAAATGATGAGGTATCTCTCATGTTCTGGTGTGTGTGTGTGTGTGTGTGTCTGTGTCTGTGTCTGTGTGTGTAGTATTTGGTTACTTTATTGATATCTCCTATGGAGGGACTCAAAATGTGCAGGATAGTTTTTTAGCAAATTCAGAGAAATCAGAGACACACCAGACTTGGACATTGGGTGGAGTTTTCCTTTAAATTTTCTCAAGCCAGTGGCCAGCCAAATATAAAACTATGGAGGAGATTTCAATTTGCCAAAAAGGCTATTTAAAGAGATCCTTGCTAATGGCATAATCTTGCCATCAATGTTAGTGCTAGACATACTGTAGTTAGCTTGCCTTGAGGAAGGGTGAACATGGTCAGGACCCTTTAGAAATTGAGATGCCCATGCAGCAAATAAGTCCAGATGGGCTAACTTACCCTAAAACTGTTGATTCTCCCTATATTTCCTAACTGCAGTGATACAGGTATACTTTTTCCTTTTGCATTTCATGCTGGCATTTGCAATGGCCCCTGCAGATTAATTATGTGTCAGTAACTGCTTTTAATGTTATTTGAGAAAACCATCTGCCTTGATAGATTTTTTATTTATTTCAGAATTTTGTCCCCCACCATTCATGTGGCATGAAGCACAGTGCTAATTTTACACACTGACTGTCCTGTACTACACATATGGAATATGACAAGGGTGAGAGTGAGATGGCAGAAATATCTCCACAAGCTGCCATTGAACACAAGCTGCCATTGAACATGGGAACACCTGCTTTCCCTTTGTGGGTGGCACCTGCTTGCCCTCCTCCCCAAACCTGTTCATCTAGGTATCCTGGTCATGACCCAAGACAAAGTCCTGCCTCCGTTGATGTCTTGCAGGGAGGAACATGAGCCAGAGGAAAAATAGTGTTCTCTAAATCCCATACACACACATAGGCAGTGTAGTAATGAGGCTTCGTGGAGGATACTATTTTTATACTCTACCATGTTGTTTGGAAGGTAATTATGCAGGAAGTCCTTTTCTCAAAGCAATACATCTACAGGCTCCACCTACTGCAGCCGTAACAATACTTATGTGATATGTATGGTCAGTGTCCTCTACACCTGGTCAATGTCCTATCAGACCTGTAAACATAAAAATAGAAAGTGGGTCAGGGTTCTTATGTAATAATGGTGACCACCAAGGGTGATCGCCATTACAGTGAAATCAGAGAACTGAAAATCAATTTCAGCTCTGACTCCTAAAAAAAAAACAGTGCCTGGGCACATGACCACTGCGCCCCTACTTAAGGATTCTCAACTTCAGAGGGTGCATCTCGGGGAGGCAAAACATAAAAAAATTAAATTTGGGCGGGCGCAACAAAAATGAACCTGTGCCCTGACCTAAACCCAGCATCCTAGACACGAAAGCCATGAGCTGACCTGTTACATGACAGGGCCAGCTCAGCAGCCTACCACAGTGCCACCCCTAAAATCCTCCCATCCCTTGCTGATCGTGCTCACTCCCCATCGCATACCCGGCGTGCTGGCTCCCACCTCCACCAAAGTACCAGTAGTGACTTTCTGTCACTACAGTCACCAACCCCATCCAGTCACTGTAGCTGCCGGTAGCCACAGTGCCATGTACCACAATTGAGGTGCTTTCAGGGGTCACTTAATAGCAGCCATGCACATCACGGTACACCATGGGTCAGTATGAAGAATAAAAATACTGTTCAGCTGAGTTGGTTGGGAAGGATCTGTAGAAGTTAAAAAAGGGATTTGGTTGTTTGGTAGCAGGGCCAAGGCTTATAAGCCTGAATCAGTGGGACTTCAGGAAGCAGGGTGGAGCAAAAAATTAATAAACAAAAGGAGGGCAAGGCCATCAGGACAAGCACAACTGTGCTCAAATTCTGAAGACAGGCTATGTGCAAAATACAGTGAATTTTCACCTTAGTGCATGCAAAGCTTAGGCTAAAGCCTGACTCATGGCATGGATGTAGGTGAAGGGAGAACAAATCATCAAGTATCTGAGGAAAGAAAGAAAAGCCAGAAGTCCAACTCTAATTTACCCAGAACAATTCAGCTAAGAGTGGCAACACCTCATTTTCAGAGGATCCTGCTTCTACATATTTCCCTAACTGGGTAAACAGGTGCACTGGGAGGTTACATAGAAACATAGAAGTCGTCAGCTGATAAGGACCTCCTGGCCCATCCATTATGCTCTATTTTCCTATCTATAATGACACTGCAGACTCTACTTGGTCTACGGTCTTCACCACCCTCATCTTATTTCTAAGACCCTTTGTGTCTATACCATGCATTCTTGAATCCTGAAACCATTCCAGCACCAACATCTCTACTTGGAGTTGTTCCATGCAGTCACCACCTCTCTGTGAAGAGTATTTCCTCACTTTGCCTCTGAGCCTCCCCACTTTCATCTTCATGAGTGTGACCCCTTGTCCTTGAGCATCATTTTCTTTAGAAAATGCTAACTTCTGTACCTTGTTTTGTCCAGTGAGGAATATGAATGTTTCTATCATGTTTCCTTTCCCTCCTTTCTTCCAGGAGTACATATTTAATTCCTTAAGCCTTTCCTTGTAGGGGCTTTTGATGCAGGCCCTGCACCATTTTGGTTGCCCTCCTTTGTACTGCCTCCACCCTATCTATGTCCTTATGGAGATGGGTCCTTCAGAACTGGACACAGTAATCCTGGTGCGGTCTCACCAGTGATCTATACAGGGTATTATTACCTCCCTCTTTCTGCTGGTAATTTCCCTGCCTATGCATCCCAGAATTTTGCTAGCCTTCCCCACTGCCTTGTCACACTGTTTAGCTGCCTTCTGGACTTCAGAGATGATTAACTCCAGATCTCTTTCTGCTTTGTGACTTTTAATACTTCTCCTCTCAGTTGGTATCTTGCCCCAGGTTTCTGTGCCCACGTGCATGATTTTGCACTTTTAGCATCAAAACCCAGCTGCCAAACCCATGACAATGCTTCCAGCTTTTTATATCACCCTCATTCTTTTCATCCCCACTAAACCCAGTGCAGTCACCACACTGTGAGTTTTGTTTCATTTGTAAATAGGCATACTTTCCCTTCCAGTCTCCTGTAACGTCAATAATTACATTGAAAGGACTGGGCCTAATACTGATTAGTGTTGCTCAGATAGTGCCATGTGGATCTGCCAGTGATCTGGCAGATGGCGGCACTATTCAAATTGGATCCAGCCCAGGATCTGGCCAAATATGAAGGTCAGATCCTGGGTTGGATCTTATGTTAACCAGTGCTGAATCCATGTGCGGATCTAAGGATCTGATGCTGGATCCATCCAGGTGCCAGATCCAGGGATCTGGTGTTGGATCCCTGGATCCAGCACCAGATTTCTGGATCTGGCCATCAGATAACATGGGATGTCATCCGACCAGGTATACAATGGCCAGATCCACAGGCAGATGGTAGGAAGTATCTGGCAGATCCACCATCCTGCCACAAAGGGCAGATTCCTGTGGATCCAGATTTGGCTGGATCCATTTTTAATGAACATCATTACTATGATTTTAAGGTGCACAGAAGAAAATTCTAGGTGATCTTTCATTGAGAAGCTGGCAGTTTGATCCCTTCCACTTCCTTATCTACAGTCTGCTCCATGCTCAGATAATTTGTGTCTGTTATTAGTTGAAACCTGGCTTTGATTTGTACCAAAGCCCAATTTAAAATGAGAAACTAACATTAACAAAAAAGAAACACCATAGAATTAAGCAGACTTGCCCCATGCTTTCCTTTACAGACATTGCAAAACACCTTAGAGCAGATGCAGAGTCAGTGATGAGGAAATACTGTAGCTGGGACCCAGCAGCCAACCCCTCAGGAGCAAATTATAATCACTTCAAAAGGGCATCCAGTGCTCCAGATAAGGTGAGCATTAGCTTATTTTACTCTCCCAATGTTAGGAAAATGTCTTATTTTTTTAAACATTTACTGATCCTCATCCCAAAACATGGAAATGCTCCACACCCCATGGAATAGTGCTTCATAACATCAATGGCAACTTAAAAGGTGCAGATTTTTCACAGGTTTAAAGCACTTGTAAGCTGGCCAGATGGTGCTGAGGGTTGAAACTCTGGACACCACACTCTCATGCCAGACCGGTGACCCAGGTTTGGGAACGAGCTCAAGTAGTCAGGGGTTGGCAGGGAGGGACAAGATCGAGCATCCAGAGGATGGCTCTCCTGTCCCAGGTGGGAGGGATCATGATCCCGGCTCTAGGGACTTCTGACAGAGGCTAGGGGTACAACAAGCCTGAGATCTGGAACAAATGGGGATTGGCTGCAGCAGTGACCGGTAGGCACTCACGGCAGCATGCATGCCCATGCTGGGATGCATTCCATGTCTGAGCCAGTGAGGGTGGGACTCACTAAGAAATACCCTCCTCCCAGTGATAGACATAGGTGCCTCCCCTCTGGTCCACATTCCCAATGTAGGTTGCACCTGTCCATTCCCCCAAGTCCTAGAGCTCAACCTATAGATAGAGCACCCTGGGCAGATGGGGATGCCCTTCCGGAGGGTTCAGCCCCAGGAGATGTGCCAGGCTAGGGGTATGGAGTATGCTAGGTGATTCAATGGGAGGTAGAGACCAGGGTACTTGGAGGTCACTGGAGAGTTCACTTGGGGAGGTGAACAAACAGAGTTCTAAAAAATAAGAAAGCACTTATGCGCATTCAAATTTTATTTTACTCACCAAGTTTCAAAACTGATGAATAAAATACTCCAATGTGCCAATATTATCAGGAGTACCTGGGGTGTCATTAGAAAAAATTGCAACCAAACGCTCCCATTCAGGTAAGGGAACTTCCCTGATTTTTTTTTTTGGCACTGAGAAAGGTGCTCTTTAAAGGGTCCTAATTCATAATCAGGACTGATTTTGCCAAGCAGCATCTTGGAACTGACAAGTCTCTAAGATGAGCCATTAGGATAGTTTTCCATTTTTCATAAACTGATCCACAAACCAGGCTCCATATTCCCAAGAAGTCATCCTGTTGTCCCATTGTACTTTAAAAGCCACTGACATGGTCAGGCATGCAACTCATACCAAGGAGTTGCGTAGCCCAAGATTTAATTTAGCCCATGTCTGAATTTTTTAAGTGATTAAAAGTATTGGAACAGAAGTTATGAGAGGAGCATTTAAGCAGAACTTGTAATCACTTGCAAAATAAACTTCAGAAACTGGCAAAATTCACTCCTCAGGCAGGCAGCTCCTTGGTATGAGTTGCCACAACCCTTAGCCATGTTTGTCAATCAGAACAGTCCTCTGTGAAGAGCAGAATGCATATAAATACAAAAATTAGTGCACTGGAATGGGAAGACAAAGCTTGGATTCAGGCTTTAAAAAATACAACAGAAGAACTGTCTTGTGGCTCATCTTAGTAACTAAGCAGTTATAGAGCCCCAATGCCATTGGGACAAGTTTGAATAAATATATTTCAACACAATTATGCCTATATTTCATTTTCCTTTCTGAAATTCCCACCAATATTCTTTTATAAAGGCATTTACATGAAATCTGGATATCTAGTAATCATTTCTGCTCTGGCTGCCTGTCTACACTTGACATCACAATCCTGTTTACGACACAATAATCTGTTGGGATGGAGGTAATTGTGAGGTCATAAACAGAGGAACTGTGATGTAACTTGTGGACAAGCAGCAAGAGCAGGTAATGTCTATGTTTTTTCCCCATAATCTGTTTATCTGCTAGTCTCCTGGCTGCCCCTTCCAATCATCTCCCCCAAGTCCCGTCACTTGACTTCTCCGAGCTTACCTTACACCAATGTCTTTGGCACAGGTCTGTGGTGGTGTCCAGTCACTGGTGTGGGACCTGCATTCTGCTGTATTGGGTGTTTTTTCTACTGGTTTTCATCCTGGACTCATGGACATGCAATGGGTGAGATTAGCAATCTCAGCTTCTGTGGTGACAGCCCCAGCATCCTAAGCATCTGTTTGGTTCCCCTTCCTATGTAGTGGCATTTCATGTGTTGCCACCCAGCCGCTGATGGATATCAGTCACCCCAGCATCCAGAACATGGGTTCAGTTCTCCTTCCCTACATAGTGGAATCATATCTGCTGCCACCCAGTCACTGCTGTATTGCAGTTAAGCAGTGCACCACACTAACCCCTTCCCGAGGAAGGAGAGCTGCCCTATGGATGTACAATCCTTTCCTCACCACTGTCCTCGAGCAACAAAAGCCATTCCAGAACCCAAGTCACCAGTGTGTGCACTGTTTATCAAGTACCCCAAGTCTATCACACCACACCTCAGGGACTTTTCTTGTGCCTCAAGATGCCCCATAGTGAGACCATATCTGTGATCAGTTGGAACAGCCTGGTCAGCAGGTGAGGGTCCTGTGGGAGATTAGCATTATCCTGCTACCCTGATGGTTCTTTGCTACCATTTTACATTTTACTCCTTCCTCTCGAAGTCAGTGGTGTCAACACTCACGTGCATGCAACAGGTGTGCACATGTGCAAGCTGACACACTCACCCACCCTAAGTTGATGGCCACCATGATGTCTCTTGCAGTACTGGGGGCATTCATACATAGACATAGGCAGTTGACCTCTCCTCCAGCCAGCCCTTACCACCCAGGCTCATTTCCAAATCCAAATCACTGGCACAGCAAGTGGTAGCCCTACTACTGCACCAGTGGGTCAGCTAATCCAAACGGCTTTTGCTATATGGCTCCAGTCTGCTTCTTGATGGTTCCTGTTTGTAAC
The DNA here is from genome assembly GCA_016271365.2 of Neoceratodus forsteri. Classification (NCBI taxonomy): domain Eukaryota; kingdom Metazoa; phylum Chordata; order Ceratodontiformes; family Ceratodontidae; genus Neoceratodus; species Neoceratodus forsteri. Next base: position 1,057,309,593 of record CM028132.1, on the reverse strand, counting down.
TCAGAAACATATAGTATGCCCAGCAGCAGTGCATCACTTTGGACACTAGACTTGGGAGTAAACTTTGGAGGCTGGTGCTTGGATGACTGACTGCAAAGATTTATTTATTTATTTGTTTGTTTTTATCAATTTTATTTTGTTTAGTTTTTGTTGACGAGGTAAATGCACTAGATAAATTCTGCCTATTTCAGAGTACGATCCAGGGAGGCGGGACACAGATGCATGCCAACTGACCTTGAACCAGATTAAGCTGTTGATGGTATTTTTAGTGAATGGAGGAAATTTGGCCAGGACACCGGAAATTCCTCTACTCTGCTGCGTTGGGAGGCTAGTAGGGGCGTGCAAGGGTAAGTTATGGTCACTGCAATGCAGGAGGAGGAGGAGGAGGTTGTGTTGGATGGCGTCTCTGAGGAGAGATGTTCGTTAGTGGTAAACGAGCAGTCCGTTGCTAACATGGCATTAGAATCAAGCACTAGTTCGTTACCTCATGTTCTATCAGAAATGAGTGAGAACTTGACGTCTATGGAGTCGGGAGTCTTCATTTGGATGTGGAAGCAGAGTTCCTGTAGATGATGATAAAAGACGGCGGCGCCTTTAAATCAGGAGGAGGAACGAAAGACAGTGTCGGACCAGACGGAAGAGCGTGGAACCAGAAAGAAGGTCTAACAGCTTTCGCGCTGTGCTGGAAGCGTAGTAGCTGCAGGATGCTTACGGAGAACAAAGCAACTCAAGAGTTGAAGCAGAGATTACCGAAGGCAGTCGGAAGGAGAGTGCATATAATTCAGAAGATGGGACTTCAGTTAGCAGCACGGGTAAGCTGTACGCCTCTTAAGGTGCCTACAAGCAATGAACAGACTAGAACTGAATTTGCTAGTCCTAAATTTGCTACTTTTACGTTAAATAAGGAGGTTGGGTTTGTTTTTAAATCGCATCCTCCTGGTCTTGGGGTTGTAAAACTATCGATTCAGTGGTGTACCAAACGAAGGAAGGTTCCCAAGCTGGAGTAACTGATTTTTCTTTTCTGATAAACTTAAGGACTGCAAAACCTCCAAGATTACAAAGGAAGCAAGGGACAGTGATTTTGAGAACTTTCCTACTCTTTCCCAGGGAGAACATGATGCAAATTGGTCCCTCAGGCAGCTTTAACAGCTGCAGGGTGGAAATCTTTGGGAAAAGGGATATGGACACCAGACTCTGAATGGGACAGTTCTTTTGATATTAACAAAATGTGCCCAAATGGCAACCAGAGAGTAATGAAGTACAGGCTCTAACCGGAAATGATTTTGTTAATAATGTTGGTTTGAGGGGAAACAGAGGAGAAATAGTATACAAAGGAGTCATCAGCACAATCACACTTAAATGAACAAAATAAGGTAGCAGAGAATAAGATGGAAAAACCCCTTATGTCAAGTCTTTTTCACAGTTCAAAAGAGAAGCAGCTCCCAGGAGGAATGCTGTGTGCATTAGGTATAAGGGTGGGTTACAGGAAAGACCAGACAGGTATTATGTAGGTAAATTATTGTTGAAAGAATCTTTAAAGTTTTGCCCGAGATGTATTCGCTTTATTAATATCTCAGGAGAGACAACTTTGATGTTAGTTTTCGTTCCCCAGCTTTATTAGACCTTTTGGGATAGATATAATCAAGTCAAGTTTTCCCCTTATGGTCACCCTTCTTGGTTATTCCTTTGTCTAAACCCCTGATTAAGTACGTGACTGTTATGTTCAGGAATGAGAGTGTTCATGTTGAGGATATTATTTTTGGTTAGCTCAAAATGTGAAATTCAAAGTTAGCCAGAACCAATTTTAGATGCAGAGCAATTTTGAACAGGGAGGTGGAAATTTAAAGTTAAATTGCGGCAAACATCTTCGGTATTGAGCATATACCTAACTCGTTTATGTTAGGAAGGGATAGGGAGTGGTGTTTAACAGTGGACAGCCAAGAGCATGCTATAGGTGTGGAGCCAAAACACATTTATCAAGTTCATGCGACCAGCCAAAATGCGATAACTGTGGTGAAGTTGGGCATGTTACCATGTATTGTAACAACCCGATCAAGTGTGACCTATGTGAGGAGCAAAATCATGCCTTTAGGGAATGTCCATGAGGTACAAAATAAAAATGTAAATGGCAAGTCAGAATTTTTGTACAAAAAGCACAAGAGGTCATGAAAGACCAGGAATTAGGACAATCTGTAATAGGCTCTCCCATAAATCCATGAGTTCCTCAGTTACATTACCAAGTGTAGCTACTCCTGATAAAGCTATAAACCTTGTGGATTCTAAGGGAATGGAAGGAAGAAAATATCTCTGAACTCTTTCAGCCAGTTTGTTATACTGATCCGAAGGGTGAAATAATAGATAAAGGTACTGTTACCTTAAAACCTCCGCCAGTGCTTAGGAGATCAAGTAGGTTTCTAAAACCACTGGTGATTACAGAACCTGAAGGATAGCAACTAAAAATACATTTGAGGCTCTAAGTTGGGAGATTCAGAGGTTGAAATGGTTGATACAGACTCTCAGGTTTCAGTCCTAGAAGACATGGTGACATCTGAGAAGATTACAAAGGAAAAAAAAAGAAAAGGAGGAAAAAATAATTTAAGTTGCTAGATTTTGGGTTTAGCAAGTATGGAGTTAAATTTTTCCTGGGCCACCTTAAATACTCACAGTCTTTTAAAAACCAAGAAGAGACAGGCAGTTTTTCACATGATTCACGATTTAAAAATTTCAATTATATTTTTACAAGAGACTTGGATGTTTGATAAGAATCAGTGTTCTGCTTTTACTAAAGACTGGCCGTGGGGACCATCTTATTGGTCTTTGGGGAAGATAAAGCAGATGGTGTAGGTATCCTTTTAACTCATTTAACTTTACTTTACATAAATTGATTGATTTATGTCCGGGAGAACGCTAATTTTAGAGGGAATTGGTTTTCATATACCCTTCGCTAATAAACATATATAACCCCAAATTAAGGCGGAAGAGTAACATGCATGAGACAAATCCAACCCTTCTTAGTAACCACTATCCCTATCTTTTGGGAGGATTTTAACTGTGGGACAGTGTTAAAAAGAAAATATGAGAGTAACAAAAAATGTATTGCGATACTGCATGTCTTATAGACATCATTAAAACTGCTGATTTATTATCTTGCATGGACAAACAGGTAGTGGGACGAAAGGTACTTTTTACAAAAAGCAGGAAAGGGTATACTATCAATAACCTTTTTGTTTCAAACGCATCTTATTTAACCAACTACAAATTATTCCGATAGAATTTTCAGACCATGCCCTACTACAGGTTAACATAGGTCTTACGAGTAATAGTAGAAGACAAAAGGTAAGGTGGAAACTTAATACTTCCATGTTACAAGAGTCGTTGGTCCTGAACTCCATAAAATTAATATTGCAAGCCAGACTATCAGTAAGCTTCTTATACAAGGATATGGGGAAATGGTGGCAGGAAACTAAAGTTGATTGTATTAATTGGTTTAAGAAGCAGGGTAAAATATATCAAAAGAACAAGTTTTCCACTATCTAAAATTAAGGAATCAGTTACAAATCTTATTATCAAGAGCTAATACCTCAAGAGACAACTATACATCACAAATTGATGAAATTAAAAAATTGAAAATTTTTCAATATAACCGAGCTGAAACACTGCAAGCTGTTATTTCAAATCATATGAGAAAATCAGTATTTGGGGATCCTTTTGAATTATGTAAAGAGGTCAGAGAGCACGGGTCTTTAATTTCATTAAATAAAGGTACTAGGAAAGTCTCCTCGACTAAAGAATTAGAGGATTTAATACATAATCATTTTGAGGATTTAGAGTCTCTTCAGATCCCATCCCTAGCACAGATCAATAAAGTGTTAGGACCCCCTATAGAGAAGGCCCTAGAGCCAGATTTACTTAAGGTTCTCAATCAACCCTTTTGCAAGAAGAAATTATGACTGTTCTAAAGTCTTTAAAATCTAATGTGGCCCCAGGACCAGATGGCCTTTCTAATTCATTTACAAATCCTTTCCAACAGAACTTAGTTCTATTCTGGTAATTGTATATAATTTCTTTTGGAAAATGGTATTAGTATAGTTTCCTTTTCAGATAGCATACAAATTTATATCCACAAATCAGGTGATAAAGGGTCTTTCAAAATTGAGGCTGATAACTATTGAACTCAGATTATAAGATTCTGATGTCATTAATTAATAATAGACTGAAAAACTTAGCAAAACATAGTTTTTCTCAAATTCAACATTGTGGCATTCCTGACCGTAGTATTCAGTCTATCCTATGTTTGATCAGAGTTTAATTGAAAAAATCAATGAGTTAGGAGAAAGCAGTTTTTAGTTTCTTTAGATCTAGAAAAGACCTTCGATAGAGTGAGCCATGTTTTTTTATTTTCTGCCTTAGATTTTTAAAGTTCCCCGAAATTACGAAATTTAATTAAAATCTTTATTGCTCAGGAAAGGTGTTTCCTTCTATTAATGAAAAACTGGGAAGAGGTTTTCAAGGAAATTGTGGGTAAGGCAGGGTTGCCCGTTAAGTCCTTTATTGTATAATTTTTCATTAGAACCCTTGTTAAGGGCTGTGAGTATGGTCCCCTATGGCAAGGAGTAAGGTTCGGACTCTAATGCAACAATAACCATCCAAGCCTATGCAGATGATGTATGTCTGTTTCTTACAGATATCACACAGCTTGAATTATTTTTTCCAAATTTGAGGAGTATGCATTAGTAGCTAATGCTAAGATTAATTTCCTTAAAACGAAGGGCTTACTTATAGGAGGGAATTATCAAAAGCCAATAGTATGGAACCTATTAATATAACGCTGAACCTATAACAATTTTATGGGTAAAATTTGGCCCACAGAACTGCCCTGAGGATAATTGGAACCTAGTGTTAGATAAAATTGAGAAGAAAGTTTCTAGATGGAAAAGGTTTAGATTTACTAAAATGAAAAGAATTCAGGTTTTGAAGCAATTTATACTACCCTGTCTTCAATACATTGCAGCAGTGTTTCCTTACCAGTTAAATTGGAGACCAGACTGTACAGTATTTGTTTTCAGTTGCTCTGGGGTAATAGACTAAACCGGTCAAAAGGTGTTACCGTACCTTGAGAAGAAAAAAGGAGGATTGGGAATGGTAGACCCAGTTTTTTTGTTTTGCAATTTTTTTTCTAGTTCATTAAAAGATTGTTTAGGAGGAGCTAATAGACAGGAGGTCCCTTTCTTTAATAGCTTAATGAATCGTTACTTCTGGCCTGGATACATTGTGCTCCAAAAATGTCTAGCCATTTGCCTTCCCAAATTTTTTAAACCGGGGCACAGAAATTATTTAAGTGGCAGGTCACAAAACACCAAATCTTAAGATGCTCCTCAAAAGCATTATATAGAGAATTAATGGCAGTAGTCTATTCGAAGCCCATGTTTTAGGAATTGTCCTAGTAATTGTAATGAGGACATTTTAAATCAATTAAACAACACAAGACTACCAGAATTTATGTGGAAACACAATGGCTTACTTTATACAGTAAATTAAATGTGAGAGGAACAACTAAATATAAAGCAAAAGCTGAGATTATGTCCCTACACCGATTGTACAAATCAGGAAGAAACAATGGAACACTTTTTCTACAATGCTCAGTGGCCACCAACATTTGGGATTACTTGGCTAAAGTTTGGACTTTCCGTGGTTGGCAAACATCACCTATGATATTTTGGTTATAGTTCCTTCCTGTAAGCTTACACAATTTCAATAAAGGGACTTTACAGATTTTCATCGCTAGTTTAAGACACTGTTTAGGGCAAACAAGATGCCAATGGGTTTTATATCAAAGAAGCCTTCAGTTCAAGGATATAGAACATATGTGCGAATATATTAAATAATATTTTTTTCAGAATCACAACACTTTAATGTAAAAAGTTAGAATGTGGTGGAAAGGTTTCTCCACATCATCAAATTTAAATAAGGTTGTTTGGTTTCCTTTATCAATTATTTAAAAATTTATTAGAAGTTAATTTTAACTTATGGATAACTAAGAGGTTAATTTCTTTTCGGTTTTCTTTTCTCTTGCATTTAAAAGATTTGACCTACTAGGATAGTGGGGGTCGGCCTAATGTTAGATATAGTTGTTTCAGGTTAGGTTTTTAGTCTATCTTTTTCTTATAAGATAAATATTCTCAAAGCACAATGTTAATTATGTTCTACTTAGATGTTTAGTTTTTTATATCATGATTGTTTCTGTATTGTTCTTATGAGTTATGATTGTTATGTGTTTATTTCAATAAAATTGCCCCTACTCACCAGTAGGGGTGCTAGCCATCGAAGGATGGCTGAGTCAGTGCTGTGCTGACAGGTGTGGTGATGGAGGGGCAGCGGGTTGGCGTCTGTCTCCTCCTCCTCAGCACCAGAATTGCTTGACCCAAAGATATTCTTTGATGCTGCAGCAATTACTCAGGTAGGTTCCATAGACCTTAAACTGCCTGAGTCTGGAGTGAGTATGGATCAATAGAAGGATTCTGATTACCAGACTGTGGCTGGGTCCCGAATGCGAGAATAGGTGCAGCAGACCTTGGAACAGCTTTTGCTTTTGGAAGAAACAGAACATCTCTGTAGAAAGCAGGAACTATTGGGCTGATTTCGCTCCCAAAATCTGGAGGCAGAGGTGACCTGACACCAACGCTGAACTGGCAATGGGCGAGGTTCCTATGGATGCCGCTGTTGTTACTGCACATGCCACACCAACTACTGTGTTCACCACCAACATGGATTAATGTTCTGCTTCTGCTTTTCCTTCTTGGCCTCTACAGCTCCACTGCTACCTGTCTGCATTACCAAAACAGGTCTTCCTAGTAAATTTCACTGGGCAGACTCGCCTGTACAGGAGGGTGACTCATGATCTGTAGACAGCTCCCTTGCAGAGGCTAGCTGGGTGCATTCTCCTGATACTCGGCGCTACATTTCAGGCTTTACACCAATAAAAATCCAGGGGTTTCTTTGGCTCCTAATACTGTGCCTCCCACTCTAAGTACTGTTTCCTTATCTAAAACCGATGGAACATTTTCTACTGTCCTTGTTTTACCTCTTAGTCCTTCTGACAAACCTACTTTTGCTACTTCATCTCCTTTATGTTTAACCACTGAACTGAAGTTAACCCAGAACCCTGTCTTTAACACTGCCCTCACAGATAAACCTGCAGACCTCCCACAGGACAGTCTTGGGGATGGCATGAGTGACATTTTGGACATTCTAGATATCCCTAGAAACATTCCTGTGGTGCTCTAGAATGGGCCTGTTGTACAAGATAAGACTTTGCCTTCACCTAGAACTTCTCATAACCAGAGGACTTACACTTCATTTTTCAGCAGCATACTTATCCTGCTAAATGACATAATGCAGTTAAACTTATTTATAAAGGGATTTAGATGCCTTTCCTGACTGTGTGTATGTTGGGAAGACTCTTTTTAAAGACTGTTTACAGTTTTCTGTGTCTGAACTGTATGTCTTGATCCGTGTCTGGTGAAAATGTATTTGATGTTAGCTTTAAGTTGGGCAGTGGTCTTGACAAATTTTGGGCTCGACTACCAGAAGAAAAATACTCCCCTTTGGACACCCTTTGAGGTTATTCCCTAACCAGGCCAGCCCATAAAATAATCACAGTCTTGTTTCACAATGAGCATTTTAGTGTCACTGATCTCCTTTATTGGCTGAAGCAACACTGTACTGTTACTGGACATCCTGAGGCCATTTTTGACTCTGAGGGAATTTGGATGGGGGTTGGCGTATCAGGGTTATCTTGAGATCTGATGATGCAGGCTTTAAGCATTTTCCTAATAGCTTTTTGGGGGCCAGGGATAGGGTAGTTCTTTTCTATCCTGGACAGCCCAAGACCTGTTATAAGTGTGGTCAAGTGAGACACATAAGTAGTGTTTGTGATCACCAAAATGTTCTTTATGTCATGACTCAGGTCACACCAGTGCACATTGAAATAATCTTGTACATTGTAATCTGTGGTGCTACTGGTCATGCATAGGCTTCCTGCCCTGAAGTGGCTCACAGAAAATCAGTTTCTGCTGATCTGGAGGAACAACAGCTTTTAGTATCCAATGCACCAGAGGTTCAATAAACAACATTCCACTGAGCAGTCACTTGGAATGCTCCCTCAACATGATTCTGCCTCTCGGAGGGACATTGGGGATATTCCTTCTGCTTGTACAGTGATGGACACTTCTATCCCCCTCCTCTCCCTACCCTACCCCTCAGCCCTCCACCCTACCCCTTTCCCATCAGTGGTCCTATTGACCTTCACTCAGTAACAGCTGACCCCTCTGGAATCATTACCTGAGACACTCCAGGCTATGATGCCCCCTCCCCAACCTGTGGCAGAATCATCGGGTGGGAAAATGATTGCCAGAAAGCATCAATCTGGGTCTTTACCTTGCCTAAGCTCTCAAGACTATCCTGCTGTCGCCTCCAACAGATATCAGGGCTGGAGGATGTGTCGATCTCTGAAACTGAGTCAGCCACTTCCTCAGTGGACTCTCATTCACAGGATGTTGTGGGTGATGTTCTGCACATGGAAGCTCTGGCGTCTGGTTGGAAACCTGCCCTAAGAGAAGTAGGGTTAAGAAAAAAAGAAGAGTTAAACTCCTTCCCTGTCTTTTCATACCTTTTGCTTTCCTCCCTGTATTTTCTGATGTCTATTGTTAATAGCATTGAGAGTGTCAGGAAACAAGGGAGATTTTCATTTCCTCTGCTGTCAACCCCAGGTATTTTTTTTATTGCAGGACACCAGGTTCCATACCATTCCTGCTATTGCTCAGAGCCACAAGAGAATGGACTTTGGGAGTTTCCTATTGGTCCCTGAGCACAGAGTACTCTGGCATTGGTATCTTATTTCTCCATCTTCAACCCACTGTTCTGAAATTATTGGACTTAATTCCTGGCCATGCACTTTTATTGGATTATCATATACATGCTGTTTCCTTTTGGGTTACTTCCATCTATAGCTCGGCAAACAAAGGCTGAGCGGACTACAATGTTTCACCTTATTAGTCCTTATCTCCATGGGGCTCATAATGTCATCTGGGAGGGATTTTAATTGTGGGACCAGTAAATTAGATAGAGGGTCCTTGATGACTACTGAGAAAATTTGGGGGATATGACTGCTCTTGCTCCATCATACATTTGGCAGGGCTGAAGGATGCTTTTTGACGCATTCTGGAAAATGGGAACAGACTTTTACAAGCGTACTTTATCTACTAGGCTTGATGTTATGTTTATTTCTAAAGCATTGTAGATTGATGGTACTTGTACTGCCAGTGGAATATTCAGATCATTGTTCTCTGGCTTGCATTTGGGTAGTCCAAAGGCTGTTCTTGGCCCTGGCTATTGGAAGATGAATTCTAAACTTTGGAACAGACCTCCTTCCTTCAACAACTTTTTATTTTCTTCATTGTAAAAGACAACCTTTGACCTTTATGAAAATCCACTTCTCTGGTGGATGGAGACTAAGGCTGAACTCTGGATGTTACTTACATGGACTGGCAAGCATTCGATCATCCGCTTATGTGGATTATCTGAATGATCGCAAACATTGCAGCATTTAATTTCCCTCTTCTTCCACTAACCATGTCTTCTCAGACAAGATTTCTCTTATCAAGAATAAAATGTCATCCTATCATTCCCCTCAAAATGCTAGTCTGCACTTCAAACAAGATACTGTACAACTGGGGCTCTTCATGAAGTTTTGCCCTCTGCTTCATAATCAGAGCATCTTGGCCACAGATTGATGTCAGCACTCAGGGACCCTGTGGAGTACTCCCTACCTCTAACGCTCACCTTCTTCAGCTTGCCACGATTATGCCATCTCTTTATTTGGTAGCTCTGATCTGACCTGACTAGATTTTTACCCTTTTTTCAACCTTTCTGCTTCCCTCAGCCCCTCAGGACCTTCTTGAGGTTTTATCTTACCTCTTGACTGTTTCCGAAATTTTGGACACTATTAAGACTTTAGCGTCCAAGAAATCCCCCAGTCCTGATGGTCTTCCTCTGAATTATATGTGATATTAGGACAGGAAATTCCTTGTAGAAATTACTGTGGTTTTCAATGATGTTTTGCAATACCAAGACATTCCTTTGGTTATGGCTACTGGTGTGCTTATTTTCTTGTTTAAGAAAAGGGAGAAATCTGCTATTACTAAATGGAGACCTATTAGTCTTCTAAATACCGATTTTAAGTTGCTAGCTAAAATTTTAAATAATCAACTTTAACAGTGGCCCCATATTTAATTTCCCCTGCCCAATCTTGTACCGTCCTGGGGGAGGGTCTATAATGTATCCTTTACTTTTATTACATTAGGTGTTTAACTGTCATACCATCTCACCACTGGAGGGGTACTGCTTTCCTTGGGCCAAAACAGGCATTCGACAATGTCAGCCATTCCTTTTATGGTACACCTTGGTATGGTTTCATCATTCTTTTGTTACTTGGCTGCAGTTGTTGTATAAAGCTGCTATGGTTAGCTTTGTATTAATGGCTATTTGGGACCCTATGTTCCCATCCAAGTGCATTCACCAGGGGCTGTCCTCTTAGCCCTTCATTATATATTTTCTACATTGACCCTCTTTTGTGCCTCCTTAATTCGCTGGCCATTCTTCCAATCAGTTTACCCAGTCAACGATCCCTTATAGGGCCCTTGCCTATGCTGATGATCTGATCATTTTGATGAAGGATGTTGTTTCAGCAGAAATGGCTATCCAACATTATCATGACCTCAGATCATTTTCAGGGACACAAGTTAATGTGACTAAGAGTAAGGGAGAATCTTTGGGGCTACTACCACCCCTCCACCCACTGTGGCAGCCATCCGCTCACCCTTGAGGTTCTTCCATTTTGGGAATTTTTTTGGCAGTACCCAAATGGATGTTGTAAACTGAGATGCTAAGATACAGCTGGGGAATCATTTGGTACATTCTTGGTCTAAACAGAAAATGTCTTTTAGGAAAAATATTAATCTTTTAAAATGTTTCTTTACTAATTTTCTTTTTCTCAGTGCTATTTTTCCAGTACCCAAATCTCATGAAGCCACTGTTTATAGCTTTTTTTCAATCCTTTAGAGGCAGTAGGCTCAATCCTTTTCATCATACTGTTCTTTATTTGCCCTTGCAAAATGGGGCCAGAATATGGTGAACCCTATTCTTTTTTTAATGTCAATTTCTTCATGCTAATTTGAGACCCCTGTTGGTCTCCTCCACTAGATACTGGGTGTGAGTTTTTACACTCTACTTCCTTGTGGTATTTTGCTTGAGTGGATGGTCAGACCCGACAAATCAAACCTCTGCCCCTCATCTGGCTTATCTTCAAGATGTTTTTGTTTGGCTTCAGCAGTGGGGTATTACTCATACAGTGGTGTTAAACAACACTAAAAGCAGCTTTATTCCCAAGTCCTTCTATCTCAGTTCTGGAAGGATGATCCTTTTCCTAAGTGTCCTTAATAGCTCCAAGTGGTTTTACAATACTATCTTTTTGACTGTAGGATACCAGTTAAAATGAAAGATTTACACTGGCTGACTTGTCATGAGTGCCTCAATGTTAAGGCTAATCAAAAACATAAACAGATGGCAGAATGGAATTGTTCCAGGCCTTTATGTATTCTTCAACCTGAAACTCTAGAACACTTGTATTTTCTTGTTCTTATATTTTGGTATTTTGGAATTTGTTGTATACTATGACTAATATGCCATGTTACTTATTCCAGATTGATGTATGGGATTATCCTCTTTCCTGGTTAAAATGGTATAGAAGCACTTTGAATGTTATGTTTGTGATTATAAAATGGTATGTATGGAATTCTAGGTGCCTTTTTACCTTGCAGCAACTTCACATTTCTCATTTAGAACTATATGGTAACATTTTATATGAACTGCAGAAGATTTATTTTTCTGAAATAAAATTTTAGATAAGTCTCAGTTGTTGCAACTTTGGAGAAATTTGCCTTGGATAACTGACACAGATGTACCTGTCATGTGAGATGCAGTTGTTCGACTATGGTTTGCATTATGTATTTGTGTTCTGCTTTTGTTTTCAGTGAGCTTACAGTTTGTTCTTTTGTTTGGTTTGCATGATTCTTTAATAAAATCTTCCTTTACTCGCAAGTAGGGAGCCTCTGACATCCTGGTCCTTGGCCAAGATGGTGAAGCACATGGATCCAGTAGGAGGAGGAATGGTGAAATCTACAGGAACGGAGGAGAAGACCTCCCTTCTGTCCCTTACTCCTAGAGACAGTAGTGGATGACAGAAATGTGGATATGGAAATTTCAAAGCAGGTACCTCTGTCTGCATGCCAAGATTTGTTAGATTTCAAAGGTGGTGAATGAGGTGGCTGCTCTCAGCAAAGAGCCATGTGTGGACCTAGAATTGTATCTGCAACACCAGCATGGAAGATGCTGAGTAAGGATTTACAAAAGAATCACAATTTCAGTCCACAAGTGATTATTTGTGGGTGCTGTTGACTGTGGAGGAGCTCGAGACAATGAAGGAAAAGCGGGCAGCTTAGCAAGAGAATTTTCAGATCGAGACTCAAACTGTGCGAGGACAATCTCATTGTCATGCAGAGTCCCATGGATGTAGCAGCATGCAAGGATGTATTGGATGCAGTTTCAATGCTACAGTCGGTCTGAAGGACGGCAGAGTACAGGAGGAATCTGCTATGAAGGACAAAGGAAGTAACACTGTTAATCATGATAATTCTCATGTTGGTGATGTGCAAAATGTGGGGCTTTCAGGAAAGGATGAAGTCATAGAGGCTTGAGCTCTGGATCAAGCTCTCAGGAACTGTTCAGGGCTGTAGTATGCAGTTTCAGTATCGGACAACGGGACTTCAACCTGATAATAGGGTAGAACTTCCTAATTATGATGGAAATGTGTTAATTATGAGGCGGACAGTGGCTAAAGCATTGATCTCTGCTGGCTGGGTGAAGCAGGCCCCTGACCAACCTTGGCTGCAAGAACAGAGGAGGATCAGAGGAATCCTTCAGCACTCCCCTCCTTAGAACTGGTGAACTCTCAGTGTTATTCCTTATGGCACACAAGAGTCCTTTGATCTTCCCTACTAGTAACAATAATGCTGAGCGTGAAATATCCCCTGCTGAACACATGGTGGTAACTGACATCACAGTTTTGGGAGATGGGAATGTGCTTTCTGGCCCTGTGTCTGGGGTTCAACATTCAAACAGGAAAAATGCTAGGAAGCCTGACCCTAGGGGATGACCCTCTTCTAGTAAAACATATGCAGGTTTGTTTCATGCATCTCCAGAACAAGCTAGGAGAAGAAACACAGCTTGTATTAAATATAAAGGGTGGCCTAGAGACCTATCTGGACAGGATTTATGTGGGCGTTACACTTTTGAAAGATAGCCGAGGATTTTCAGCACAAGAGATTTATGCTCTGATTCACACATCTGGTGACCCTAATTTTGACACTAGTTTCAAGACTGCAGCGGTCTTGAATTGTTCTGGGAATAGTATCAGGGTGTTTGCAGTTCTCCAGAATGGAAGGCTTTCACAGTTATCCCACTAATGAAACCTGCTGATAACGGTGCTATTTAAAATGAAGGGTGACAATCTCAGATTTTTTTTTTGGCTGTGAGCAAAATGCACTGTGCTAGGACTACCAGATCCTATTATTGATTCAGAGGACATATGGACAGGGGTGGCAGATCTGAGTATGGCTGCTACAGGAGAAAGGACTGATTCAGCACCTACCCAGCTGCTTTTACTTGGGAGAGACAGAGGGATTTATATTTTACTCAGGTCAACTGAGGTCATGCTTTGTTCAGGTGCTCACACACACTTGAGTAGTACCTGTGATAAAATTAAGTGTTCATTATGTGGGGATTAGACATGTGGCATCTAAGTGTCAGACCTCTGTTGCTTGTAACTTATGTGAGGACACCAGCCACACCTTAAGGACTGCCCATGGGCATCACACAATGTGGAAGGAGTGGAGTCAGATGAAGAAGATGATGCTATTATGAGAGAGAACAGAGGTATCGTGATTCTGGATCTTCAACAACAGTTTCCTGTCACTGTCCACCACTATTGTGCCATCCTGTACCACTAGTCAGTCCCCTAGGGCTCAGGCAGAAGTTCAACCCCTGTCCAAGTCAGGCATACTTCAGCAGGTATGGTTGTCCTCATAAGGGACACTCTGGTCAAAATGGATGGACCACAACTATCACAAGAGTCGATGGATGGAGATATTGAGGGCAGACAAACTGTTCTGCCAGGGACATCCAAGATTAGATGCCTGCTATGCCACCACAAGCGGAGAAGTGGGAACAACAAAAAAACAGGAGAATGGCGTGTAGTGCCTCACAAAAACTTGGTCAACAATCCATTGCACAGACTGCTGATGGGCTTCCTACAGAAAATAGATTTATTCCATTGGCAAAGAGAAACAGTGGGAGGAGGATGGGAGAATTCGATACATCCTCCATAATTTCCTCTCAAGCAGAGAATATGACTGATTCTGATGTCTTGACACAAGAACCAAAGGGGGTTAAGGAAAAAAAAGTAAAAAAAAAACTATTACTAAAACCCTAAGAGCAGAAGGTCTCGAGGATAGTGTTGGCTCAATCACATGAATATGGAGATTCATCTTACTTTGGGTTCCATTAATGTAAATAGCATCAAGAACCAAAAATGGAGACAAAACACGGGTTGGACAACAGGACACAGTGGGTAACAGTAAATGGAGTCCACAGTGAAGAAAGGAGGATTACTACTGGGGTACCACAGGGTTCAGTACTAGGCAGGTCCTTTTCAATGTCTTTATAAGTGACATTGCGGAGGGACTGGAGGGAAGGTATGTCTCTTTGCAGATGACACAAAGATCTGCAACCGGGTTGATATGCAAGGTGGGGTGGAATTTGGAAAGGATGAAAAGGGACTTGGCAAGGTTGGAGAAATGGTCAAATGTATGGCAGCTTAGATTCAATGCAAGTAATGCACCAGGAAACAAAACCCAGAGCAAGAGTACACAATGAGGGGTGAGATACTAACAACAACAACAATGGAAAGGGACCTGAGGGTAGTCATATCAGACAACCTAAAGGTGGGCCAGCAATATGAGAAGGCAGTATGGAGGGCTGGGATATACTGGGATGCATAGGAAAGGCATCACCAGTAGAAAACAGGAAGTTGTTGGCCCTCTGTACAGGCAGTTGGTAAGACCACATCTGGAGTACTGTGCACAGTTCTGGAGATCCTATCTCTGCAAAGAAATAGACAGGGTGGAGGCTGTCCAGAGGAGGGCAAAATGGTGCAGGGTCTGTACCAGAAGATAGATGAATAAAGATTAAAGGAACTTAAGATGTATTGCCTCGAGGAAAGGAGGAGAGGAGGGACATGTTAGAAACTTTCAAGTACCTCAAGGAATCAACAAAATCCAAGAGGTGGCATATTTCAAAAAAAGGTGTTCAAGAACAAGGAGCACAATTTAAAGATGGGGGATGGCTCAGAGGTAATCTGAAGAAGTATTTCTTCACAGAAAGGGTTTCAGATGCATGGAACAGCCTTCCTGAGGAGGTCAAAGAGTCAAAAACAGTGGGGAGTTCAAGAATGCATGGGACAAATATAAGGCAATTCTAGTGGAGGGTAGGAGGAAGTAGGCTGTTGGTTAACTAGAATCTGCAGCTTTTCCATTAGGTAGGAAATGGGCAGACTAGGTGACAAGCGGTCCTTATCTGCCATCAAATTCTATGTTTCTATACTTGCAGATCATCAGATGGACATTTGTTTATTACAAGACACTAGGTTGCACACATTAGAGAAACTTACCGTGCATCTAAAGAATGGTTTGAGAGTCTTCATTTTGGTCTTTGGGGAAGAGGTATGCTCTGTTGTTGGGTTTCTTATTTTAAATCTAGACCTCAGAGTCACGTCTAATTGATCTGGTACCTGTACAGGTGTTTATTTTGGATGCGAAGATAGGGACCCAGGAGTTTAGATGAATTAATATTTATAATTACCAAACCAAATACCAAAGGGTGGATTTAATGAAGAAAGTACAGCCTTAACTTTACACAGCTAGGTCCGCCTTTTGGAGGGACTTTAACTATATTCTATCATTGTCAGTTAAAACTGGTAGAATTCAAAAATGTATACAGACTCTAATTTTTGAACAGGATGTATAAACAGGTTCGCTTAAAGACTGTGCAGTCACTGGGGGCCAGGTACCAGATCATACTTTTTTAAAGGTTGTTTGTCTAGATGGATTGACTTTTGTTTGCTTCTCAGTGGGTCCCAGTTCTAGATTTTCAGTCTACCCTGTAGGAACATCAGATCATAGATTAATATGGGTTAAGGTGGGGCGCCTAGGAACAAACCTTGATCCAGCCAGTTGGAGGCTGAATGTTGCTGGCTTGGATGATGCTGAGATATGGCCAGTGATTCAAGCTGAACTAGAAGCAAGGTTTTCAGTGGTTGAGTCATATGAGAACTCCCTCTTTTGGTGGCAAGACACCAAACATGACATAAACACTTTATATGTAGCTCTTTGGCAAAAAAAGCAGCAAACAATAAATACTAACATTATCTTAAGCTAAGGGATAGATTCCAGATGTCATTATCCCATTCAGTTGAAACTGGCGAAATTCTGACCAGAGGAGTTTCAACTGATTAAAGCTGATATGTATAATTTCCAGTATGATAGACACGATCATTATTAATTGAACAGAAATTTGGTACACAGAGCAGGGGCAGAATGTCTACCTGTATGATAGTTATTGTGCAAAGGGTGGAATTCAAATTTATGACTGAACTCAAGACTGATTCAGGGGTAGTTGAGTACATGGGGATGAAATAATGAACACAGTTCAGGATTTTGTGGATGCCTCCTCTAGGTTCCAAAATCTGACCTGACAGGACTGCTGAATTTCTCCACCACTTGGAGATACGGAGTTATTATAAATGGATAAAATATTCTGATATCCCTATTTCAAAAGAAGAGGTGAATAGGTGGTAGCCAGTTTCGGGCTGGGTCCTCGCCTGGTCCAGATGGGTTACCGGGGAATTTTATAAAAAGATTTTAGACATGTTAAGTGAGTTCATGGTGGTCATCTTTAATGATGTTCTGGCAAGTAGAAGTCCATTTCCTGCAGCATTGGCAGATAGACTCTTGATTTTCCTTCATAAAAGGGGATAGAGTGGATTTACGTAACTGAGGCCTATAAGCCTGATAAATGTGGATTATGAATACTGTGTAAAATTCTATGTAAAAGACTTGCCAAAGTAGCCCAGGAGGTGATCTCCCTGGACAAGCCTGTGGCATTTCCCATTGTAATATGGGGACTTGGTTAGAACCTTATGAGAAGTCTTTGATGGCCAAGAGACTGTGGACTACCTGATTTCATTGGACCAGGCCAGGGCCTTTGATGGGGTCCTACATGGGTATTTGTTTCAGGTTCTGGTTTACTATGGTATACGGATATATTTGTGAATTGGATCAAGATTCTCTATAAAGATGCTTCTTTGTAGCCCTGGATAATGGTGGTATTGGGAAGCTTGTGAGATTTGACAGGGTGTACGTCAGGGTGTCCTTTAAGCCCCCTTTGTACATCTTCTCTCTGGACCCTCTTTAAGGAAGTTGAATGGGATATTGGGATCTTGCCTATCAAGGGTCCACGAGGTGGTATTTCAGGTGGCCTTGGCCTACACATATGACACCAATATTTTGGTTGCATACAGGGTTTCTGGGGAGGACTATGGGGTTGTAGAGTCCTCTTCTGGAATTTCAGGTTCCAACATCTATAAACAGAAGAGTAAATTTGTAGGAATACATATTCGAGGAGAAGAACTGTAGGAACTGGGGTTATACCTGTGGTGGAGCTACCAATCAATGTTCTAGGAATTTGGTTGTGATCTGGGGAGGCGGCATGTGTAAATTGGGAGATAGCCTTAGCCCAAGCAGAGGAGAAAAGTGGTCAGATGAAAGAGCTAGCCTATGACAAAAGAAGCAGGTTTATATGTATCAGAACTTTATTATACTTATCTTTTAAATGTTAGTCAAATATATCCTTTACCGGTTAAGTTGGAAGTCAAAATGTACAGTGTCGCATTTCAGTTAATTTGGGGTAGTCAGTTGAACGCATAAAGTGGAACAATACATATTGGTAGGTTACAAAGAGGGCTTCATATGTTGAACCCAGTTTTAGTTTTTTCTCTCTGTTTATTTACACCAATCTGGTTCCATTATTGATTAAGAAGGAGTTGGTCTGGGTTCCATCATTACTGGATAGGCATATATTTTTGGCAGAGATGGGAGACCCAACAATGGGGTGAAATTCCCAGCAGTCCCGATGGGTATGTCTGACTATTTACTGGAGACATATAAGAAACTAAAAGACTGGCAAATTTCCACTACAGAGCTTTTGCATAATGGTAGGAAGATTTTGTATCAAAGGTTATTACAATCTATGTGTTTTAGCACCTTGTCTTGTAGTCCCAGATATGGTGGTTGTATCAGAATAGTTGCACAATTAACAGAACCAAGAGTCCCACCTAAGGTGTGGGACTCTCTCTGACTGAGTTGTCACTCTAGACTGAAAGTTCGGGTTAATAATTTTCATAAAAGTATTTTGGAAGAACTTGCTTAAGGGAGGGTTGTGGAGCAGATGTAGAAACTATGGATCACCTTTTTTTACCTGTGCATACATCACAGGTTTGTGGGATTTATTGGCTAATGCATGGGGCATTCCACACTTGCAAGATATGACATACAATACACTAGTGTTTGGTCAGTTAGGGAAGGATGAATGGAAAGGTTTTCTTACGAGGAACTGTAAAAGTTGTAATGGCCATTATAAAGTGGGTGGTATGGCAAACAAGGTGTCAGTATGTGTTACAGCAGAAATAGTTATAGTTGTTAGGGCTGAAAATTAAAACGAGCAAGAAATTGGAATAGCATATAAGAGAGAATGTGTTACTTTACCTAGACCAATGTGTCAAAAGTCGAGGAGGGTTGGCTGGATGCTCCTTTTTTCATGATACAGGATAAGCGTTAGAAATGTGGAAGGGCTGTGTGAAGATAAAGGGCACGAGAGGGGTGGGGCGACCCAAAATATACAGGGTGGTTACGTTCAGAGTAGAGTAACAAATGTTTGTATGACTTAGCTTGCTGGGTACTTGTATAGGAAAGATATATGAGGTTACAGTAATATGAGTTAGGAGTGAGTGTGGATAGGCATGTTTTAATTGTGTGTATTAATAGATGAAAGTTTGGCAATATAATATTAGACAGGATATGGTGGTGGAGTTATTTCACTAGGGGATGGGGATAGTCCGGGTAAGGTTATGTTATGTGGTGGTTCTGGTGATCATCTGCACTGTCTGTTTACAAGTTTTTGTGATGTACTTATGTGAGTTATAATGTAATTTGGGCCAATAAAATTCTCTTGCTCTTTTTGAGAAGTGCCATGGGATCTTTAACATCCACCTGAACTACCACCAGAACAGGCAGATGGGACCTCAGTTTAATGTCCCATTCAAAAGGCGGCACCTCAGGAGTGCAGCACCCCCCATGCTGCACCACAGTGTCAGGATTGGGATTAACCCAAGTGCCTGGTGTGGGGATTGCAGCACATCTCAGTAGGAGATGGCCTGGTGTACATTCTGCTGTCACAGTGACCTCCAGCAATGGGCCATGGAGCTTGGTACTCCAATAATAGGATAGCAGTATGTGCAAGAGATGCTGCCAAATGCAATGTGACCCAGCAAGTGAGGGTCTGGTGTATGTTCTGCAGCCACAATAATCCCAAACAGAGGGCCACTGAGCTTGCTACTCCATTAATAGGATAGCAGCATGTGCATGAGATTCTGCCAATTGCAATGTGTCCCAGCAGTGCAGGGGCTGATGGTGTGTTCCACAGCTGTTGTGACTCACTTCATTGGGCAAAGGAGCTTGAACCTCCATTAGGAGGATAGCAGGAAATGCAAGAGCTGGCACCAAGGGGTCTTGCAAGCCTTAGTTCAGTTGGTAGAGGACTCTGATGTAGAAACAGGAATACTGAAAAGCCCTATTGTCTTCAGAATGATGACCACTGGTGCAACCTGACTTCTCTACATGGATCTTCACTGACTGTGATGAGGGATGACAGGGTTGGTGGTTGCCATGAGTAGATGGGGTAGGGTGGTTGGAGGTCAGCATGGGGCAAATGAAGAAGAGATTAAAAATAAGCATGTGTGTGGTCTGGGGCACTTTGGGGCAGGAGGCAGGTATAACAGAAGGCAGTCATTGGAAAGTGCCTAAAACATTAAGGTCGGGGGGCTGAGTTACTGGTGTGGAGGACTGCAGGTTTTCTGCCTTTTTATTATTTAAAAACATATTACTGCTGCACAGCTTCACATTCCCAGTTCATTTAGTTACCCCACGACATCATACTGGATGCTTACACAGTATAGATATCTATCTTTCTATCTATATGGATACACAACTGAGATGCAGTTTCTCATTTCTAGTGGGGTCCTGCTTCTGCACATTTCCACAGCTGGGTGGCCCACAGCACTGGAAGGTTAAGAAAACTGTCAAAATTACAGAGTAATGATTTGGTTCGAGTTGGGCAGTTGGGTTTGAGGTCTTCTGGTTCCAATGTCAGTGCTCAACCCATTAAATCATATTGCTTTATAGACTCCTAACTCTCTCTCCTACCACATTGCCTCAGAATTCTCACTGGTTTGAGTGCAAGCTTGGGAACCAGTAGCTCAGTTTAAAGTGATGCATATTGGGAAGAGGAACCAAAAGTGCAATATGAAATGGGTGCAGTGGTGCTGGAAAGCGTCATGGAGAAAAGCGGTCTAGGGGTCACGATACAGGAGAACCCAAAAACAGTTCAATGCATTAGAGCAATGAGCAAGGCAAAAGGATGATGAGCTGATTCTCCCATTTGTAATGGTCACTGGTGTGACCACAGCTGAGTACTGCACATGGTACTGAATTCACACATGAGGAGAGACTGTGCCAAAGTGGA
Organism: Neoceratodus forsteri; assembly: GCA_016271365.2. Taxonomy (NCBI): domain Eukaryota; kingdom Metazoa; phylum Chordata; order Ceratodontiformes; family Ceratodontidae; genus Neoceratodus; species Neoceratodus forsteri. Next base: position 1,057,288,566 of record CM028132.1, on the reverse strand, counting down.
TGCAGCATAGAGATAGTCTATGGAGTAAGGGCAAGACATACAAGGAGATGCTACAAGATGTGAACATGGACACCCTTGAGAAAAGGAAGGAAAGGGGTGACATGATCAAGACATTCAAGTACTTGCACAGGACAAATAGGGTTGCTGTCAAGCAGTGGTCAGTTAAAGAATTTACCAGGATACATATATTCAGCACATATATAAATGCCTTACCTCTGTGAAAAGCATGTGCTAGTATCTTCCTCAAAATAGGTCTTTAGTTTTCTTTCAAATTCACTTATAAAATTGTCCGCTTCAGCTCGTTATAACTTCACAGTTTTTATTGCATGCGCTCTCCTGCATGCACAGCCATGTTTAATCGTAAGGCCACATAGTGCATAGGGACATGCTCCATTATAGTTTATGGAGGTACTTTACAAGTGTTTTGTATGTTATGATGGTCACCTGATGATTAATCAAGGGCACCGATCAACTACAAGGCCCTTGTTAGTTGATGGGTGCCCTTGATTAATCACCAGGTGATCATTGTAACATCTAAAACCCTGGAAAGTAGCCCTCCATAGACTATAATGAGCACATCCTCACACACTCCTGGCCTTACATCATAACATGGCTGTGCATGGGGTGGAGCATGGTGGCAATAAAAATGGGAAGTTATAAGGAGTCAGTGGGGACAATTTACAACTGAAGTTACAAGACAACTAAAGAGCTATTTTGTGGAAGATACAGTATGCAGTATGCTTTTCAGAGGGTAAGACATGCATATATGTGCTGCATATCTGTATCCAGTTAACTAGATAGATCTCTTTAAGGGCATACTGGTGTATTTTATGTCTGTTTTTTCAATCTATACACTGGTGCAGACTCACGGGTCATCCCATCACGACCTGCCCATCTCTCTTGGAAAATTTGCTAAACCCAGAGCTTGCCCTCTATGTCTGCACAGAATAAATCAGTCTGTCAAGTGAGCACGTGCTGCATCGCTGCTTGTTCCTGCCTGGCCCCTCAGTGACTAGTGCGCAGCTGCAGAATGTCTTGTGCATGTGTGGACCATTTGACAGGGTAGAAGATGAGGACTCTCACTGGAGCTGAGCTGTGTTTGTGATGTGTTGGAAAGTGGATTTTTATGTTTAAAAATGCAACCACCGTAAACATCATCATGGTGAATCGGCTACCATGTCCGGCCTTGAGGAGTTGTCATCCAGGAATGAGAAGGTGGGGGCATTGAAGAGGCATGGCCTGGGGTGTGTGGCATTGTGGTTCATACCAAGAGGAGGAATCATTCTTGTACCATCTGTAAGCGGAAGTAGTCAAAGTGTGGCTGTGCATGCAGCCAATCTGAGGAATCCTGCAACTTCAAGCCTGGTGTTCAGTAAGGCCCGATCAGGTGGCTCACTGTTTTGTTCTAAGTAACAATCTCTGGTGTTTTGGGTGCTAAGCTTTAATGGCTACATGACAAAATAGTCTCACTGCCTGCAGTATCAATGTCTAGTAACCACTAAGAGTTGCATATGGGCCTGACTGCTTGAGGCACTTGTAGGAATCAACCCTATGTCTGCTAGAGTGGGGGAGGTTAAGTGACTTGCCACATTCGCACAGTAATACAAATGGAGCTTGTGAGAATCAAAACCTAGGTCTGCATTGCTGGAGTGAGTGGGTTGAGGAGGTTAAGTGACTTGCTCAGACTGAGTCACACAGTATTATTTAAACAAAATATCTTATCAGGTTGCCCTGTTTTTTAACAGTTTTGTAACATTTGGGTCATCCTTTAGTACCAAACAATGAACCACGGATTATATGAAAAGGACTAATACTGCTTTTTATTTTCAATTTCTTTTCATTTTTATTTTTTTGTTAATTGGGACAATGGTTTAATGGCCATGCCACTTCTTCAGGTCCCTTAATAAAGTTTGTCTAGAATAAAACAGAAAATAAAACTAATTAAATACATGTTTTAACTTCACTCTGAAGAATCACATGGACCTTAAAGTAAATAGTATTTATAAAGTGTTGAAAGCCTCAATAAATCTTTATAATAGTCAAACAGACATTTCTACTGGGGAAAAAAAAGACATGTATGATAAAATAATTTCTACCTCAATTTGTAAGTTAATCCAACTCATGCTTTTGTTCACAAAATATTTTGAAAGACTCTCTCAGGTTCAAATTAAAAAGGAAAAATGTTTTATAAATAGTATATCTAACATAGAAATGTCATAAAATATCTTTCAAATAAACAAATTAGTTGTAACAAAATTGATTTACCAAGTGTTTTCACCATGGATAACATGATTTATTAATCACCATTGTCTTTTGAGACCACTATCATCACATTACAAAAGGAAAAATATTTCCATTTAGAAAAATTTTCAAACATATATTTAAGAAAATGTTTTTATAGTAAATATTACCCACTCATCTGGTTTAAACATATATACCTTTCAAGAGTCACTGAAAAGGATTCCCTCCCTGCATTGTTTTTCAATCTTGTGAAGTCCAACGGACTTTCAGCTAGCTAAGAAATGCAAAAGAATCTCTATTTAGAAGTGTTCCATTCAGAAAAGATATTAATTAAACTGATGAAAGCTCATTAGATTCCAGATAATATAGAATGTAACTTACTTTTTAAGAGCTGCACCATCAGGACACCAACCCACAACTAAAGTGTCCTGTTATGCTATAAGCGAATTTAAATCTCGTGGCAAGCTGCAGGAGAAAAACATCACGAATGATGTTAAACATAGTCTCCAGGTGGCTATGTTGCTGAGGCTGATAAATTTAGCTGAAACCAAGTCAAAATAGCTCAGTGGTGTGGACAACTGGACACTGAGATAACCAGATGGCTTCTCAGCGTTCACCTTCGCTTAGGGCTGATAGCCCAAAGGAAAATTAATTTTATTTTATATCTGCAAGTTCGCTTAAATAAACAAGTATTTAATAAAATTTATAAAACAGAAAAATAATTATTAGAAGCTAAAGGGTAGAGGAATAACACTCCAAGTCTAAATCGAACATTTAAAATATAGATGCCATTCCATTTCTTCATTTAGCCAACACATGGGTCCAAACTGTTCAAGCAATATATCCAATAAACTTCTTGTGTTCTAAGAGCCACATCCCTAGTAATATTGGTAGATCTTGGTTCTGGGACAAATTCAAGCTCCCAGAAGTGTGGTGAGGTAGCTGAATGCCTAATTCATTAAAGTGCCTAGCCACAGTGGAAGATTCATTCTTCAAGCGAATGTTACTCTTATGCTCGCTTATCCATTTTCTTAGTTCTCATGTTGTCTTCCTCATGTACAGCTTATCACAAGGGCACTGAATAACATAGATCACATGATCACTTTTGCAGTCTATGTGTTGCTGAACAGGAAATTTCTTATTTCTGTAAGGATCTTTAAATTCAGTTTTCTTTGTGGTATTCTCACACTGGAAGCAGTGACCACATGGAACATAACCAGATGCTAAAGGATCCAATAATAACTGCTTTTGTACCTTTTCTGGAATAAAATGTTGTGTATGGACCTAATGATCCTTTAATGTACAATTTCTACATGAAGTGAACAGTGGGGTATTCTTGAATCTAGTTATTGTATTAGACTCTAATTGTAGGATATGCCATTGTCCAATACAATTCTCTTAATTTTATTGCTCAAATATAGTATGGATTGGAAAAAAGCTATCCTATCTCCTACATCTTTTTCACTGACTTCTCTAAAACTTCTTCCCTAGAGGTTGTTCCTATCAACAAACTTGTGTCCTTGATCAAACTGTACTAGTATCCTTTCTCCAAAACCTATTACTCATAGTGAAGGCTATTTTATCATATTCTTGTGGCTCACTACAGTTACATTTTGCCCATATAAATTGAGACTTGGGGATGCTGTGTATTAACCTTGGTCATGATAGCTTGAAAAATGCTAAATTGTATTTTTTGCTGTATCTTTGCGATATAAACTAGTATGCAATCCTGTCTCTCCCTTATAGATATACAAATCCAAAAATGAAATTTGAATAGTGACTATCAATGGTGAAAATAAATTTCTACTCTTCTATTTAGGTAATTGTGAAAGAGCTTTAAATCTGCCTCATTACCCCTCCAAATCTTGAACACATCATCAATATAATGTTTCCATATCAAAATGTTGTTGAAAAAGTTATTATTATTAGGATTTAGTATATAATTTTCTTCAAAGTCCCACATACAAAGGTTAGCACATGAAGGAGCCATGGAACTTCCCATGGCTGTCCTCCACCTGTATGTAAAAATCATTTTCAAATTTGAAAACATTATGTTTAAAAACTATTTCAGCTAATCTTATAAGGAAGTCAGTAGATGGATACTGATCTTCTCTCCCTCTAAGAGCATGACATAGAGAAAGTAAGCCCTCTTCATGATCAATGCTAGTGTGCAAGTCTTGTATATCAAAGCTGACTAAAATTGTATCATCCCAATTTTAAACTGTTTTATTAATCTCATCAATTAATCCAATCATATAGTTAGAATCTTGAATGAAAGTATCCATTTTTCAACCTTATTATTGATATGGAAATCAATGTATTTGGACAGAGGTTTTAAAACTGAATCCAAACCAAATATAATCAGTCGGCCTGGTGGGTTATTCAAGTCTTTATGAATTTTGGGTAAAACATAGAATAGAGGCATCCTAGGGTTTTATTTTGTAACATATTACCCTCCTCTTCAGCACACCACCCCAAATATACTGCTTGTTCGAGCAATTCTTTAATTTCTGCCTGTATTTCTAATGTAGGGTTTTCAGCAATTTTCAAGTAATGATCTGGGTCATTCAATTCTCTAATGCATTCACTTCTATACTTTTGATAATCCCATAAAACTATACCTCCATCTTTATTGGCTGGTTTTATAACAATCAACCTTTTTCACATCTTTTAAAATGAGTCTTTCTGAATTATTTAAGTTATTCCATTTAGGTACACATAGTTCTTTGTGACACTGTGCCTTTATTTGAGAATCCACTACTTTAATAAATGTCTCAGTATTATTCCTCCCTTTAGGTGGATTAAATGTAGATTGTATTCCCAAAGCCTTTTTAACTCATTGCCTCCACAAGGGCTCTCTGAAGTTACACCACTTGTCTCCTGTATACTGTTAATAGTAAATCCTGGGTCTTTCTAAGCAAAATCAAGCTATAGTCAGCATGCCACAAACAGATCCTAGTAGCTCAAGAACTGTAAGTGCTAGACACAAAGTATGAGTGGCAAAGTTATTCAGCACAAAATTACCTTTCCAGTGGTGGTATGCAAAGAATAATATGTAATTTCATTTTTTTCTATGCTGGTTGAAACAGCAATTTTTTCTCTAAAACAGGCAACATAAGCCATACACACCATACCATAAACAAATACAAATAACTCCTAAAGTATACATGATATACCCAGAATATCAGTGGCAAAGTTGTTCATCACGAAATTATCTTTCCAACGGTGCTATGCAGTCAAATATATGTTATTTTCTGTTACATTATATATTAAAATATATAAGTGACTTCTCCAGACGTTGCCAGGGCACACAGAAAGTCAGTAGCTGACTTCTGTAGGTGTCCTCAGGACACATCAGTGTATTTTACTGACACCTACAGGCATCGGCTATGAGACAATGAGTGAAGCAGTTGTTTTCTAGTGATAGATTTGGCTGGTCAACTGCTAAACTAGTCGGCCAATCTAATCTTTCTATAAAGTTTTTGCAAATCAACTTGTAAATAGAAAAATCTAATGGCCTGGTAGGTGCAAAGAGAGTCCTTTCTTCAGGTTTTGAATGACCTGGATCGTTACTTGAAGGTGCTGAAAACCCTACATTAGAAATACAGGCAGAAATTAAAAATTGCTCCAACAAGAGTAAATTTGGCTGGTGTGTCCAAATATGTTGATTTCCATATCAATAATGAGGTTGAGAAATTGGATACTTTCATTCAAGATTCCAACTGTATGATTGGATTAAATTGATGAGATTAATAAGACAGTTCAAAATTGGGATGATACAATTTTAGTCAGTTTTGATATAAAGACTTGTACACTAGCATTGATCATGAAAAGGGCTTACTTTCTCTATGTCATGCTCTTAGAGAGAGAAGATCAGTATCCATCTACTGACTTCCTTATAAGATTACCTGAAATAGTTCTTAAACATAATTTTCAAATTTGAAAATGATTTTTACATACAGGTGCGAGGACAGCCATGGGAAGTTCCTGGCTCATAACTCTAACCTTATATGTGGAACTTTGAACAAAATTAAATACTAAATCTAATAATAATAACTTTTCCAACTACATTTGATATGGAAATGTTATATTGATGATGTGTTTATGATTTGAAGGGGTAGTGAGGCAGATTTGAAGCTCTTTCACAATTACCTAAATAGTAGGAATAGAAATTTATTTTTCACTATTGAGAGTCACTATTTGAAAATTTCATTTTGGATTTGTATATCTATAAGGAGAGACAGGATTGCATACTAGTTTGTATCATAAAGATACAGCAAAAATACAATTTAGCATTGTTGAAGCTATCATGATCCAAGGTTAATAGGTAGTATCCCTAAGTCACAATTTATATGGGCAAAACATAACTGTAGTGAGCCACAAGAATATGATACAATAGCTGACACTATGAGTAACAGGTTTTGGAGAGAGGATACCAGTACAGTTTGATCAAGGACACATGTTTGTTGATAGGAACAACCTCTAGGGAAGAACTTTAGAGAAACCAGTGAAAAAGATGTGGGAGATAGGAGAGTTTTTTCCAATCCATACTCACATTTGAGCAATACAATTAAAAGAATTATATTGGACAATTGGCATATCCTACAATTAGAGCCTAATACAACAACTAGATTCAAGAATACCTCACTGTTCACTTCACATGGAAATCATACATTAAAGGACCATTTGGCGAATACACAACATTACATTCCAGAAAGGTACAAAACAGCTATTATTGGGTTCTTTAGCATCTGGTAATGTTCCATGTAGTCACTGCTTCAGTGTGGAACACCATGAAGAAAACTGAATTTGAAGATCCTTACGAATAAGAAATTTCCTATTCAGCAACACATAGACTGCAAAAGTGATCATGTGGTCTATGTTATTCAGTGTCCTTGTGATAAGTTGTATGTGGGGAAGACAACATGGGAACTAAGAAAATGGATAAGCAAGCATAAGAGTGACATTCACTTGAAGAATGAATCTTCCACTGTGGCTAGGCACTTTAATGAATTGGGGCATTCACCTACCTCACTATGCTTCTGGGGCTTGAATTAGTCCCAGAACCAAGATCTACCGATATTACTTGGGATGTGACTCTTAGAAAATGAGAAGTTTATTGGATATATTGCTTGAACAGTTTGGACCCACTTCTTGGCCTAAATGAAGAAATGTAATGGGTTATATATTTTAAATGTTCAGGTTTGGACTTGAAGTCTTATTCCTCTACTTTACCTTCTAATGGTTATTTTTTGTTTTATAAATTTTAGTAAATACTTGATTTATTGAAGCAAACTTGCAGATATAAAAAATTAATTTCCTTTTGTGCTATCAGCCCGAAGCAGAGGCGAACAGCTGAGAAACCATCTCATTATCTCATTGTCCAGGTGTCCACACCACTGAGCTATTTTGACTTGGTTTCAAGCTAAATTCTATCAGCACTCAGCAACATAGCCACCCGGAGACTATGTTTAATGTCATTCATGATGTTTTCTCCCCACCAGCTTGCTGAGAAATTTAAACTCACTATTGTGCAGAACAGGACACTCCCTAGTTGTGGTTTGGAGTCCTGATGGTGCAGCTCTTAAAAAGTAAGTTACATTCTATATTATTTGGAATCTAATGAGCTTTCATCAGTTTAATTAATATCTTTTCTGAATGGAATGCTTCTAAATAGAGATTCTTTTGCATTTTAGCTTGCTGAAAGTCCATTTGGACTTCATAAGGTTTAAAGTCAGCATGGGGAGACAATTCATTTTCAGTGACACTTGAAAGATATATATGTTTAAACCAGATGAGTGGGTAATATTTACTATAAAAACATTTTCTTAAATATGTGTTTGAAGATTTTGTCTAAAAGGAAATATTTTTTCCTTTTGTAGTGTGATGATAGTGGTCTCAAAAGACGAAGGTGATTATTAAATCATATTATCTACGGTGAAAACACTTAGTAAATCAATTTTGTTATGATTAATTTGTTTATTTGAAAGATATTTTATGACATTTCTATATTAGACATAATATTTATAAAACATTTTTCCTTTTTAATTAGAACCTGAGAGAGTCTTTCAAAATCTTTTGAGAACAAAAGCATGAGTTGGATTAACTTGCAAATTAAGGTAGAAATTATTTTATCATACATGTCTTTTTTTTCCCTAGTAGAAATGTCTGTTTGACTATTATAAAGTTTTATTGAGGCTTTCCAACACTTTATAAATACTGTTATTTACTTTAAGGTCCAGGTATTTCTTCAAAGTGTAAAGTTAAAAAACATGTATTTAATTATTATTGTTTCTGTTTTATTCTAGACAGACTTTATTAAGGGACCTGAAGAAGTTGTGTTGCCGTGAAATCATTGTCCCAATTAACAAAAAATTAAAATTAAAGAAATTGAAAATTAAAACATGGTGTTCATCCTTTTCATATAATCCATGGTTCACACAGTATTATTGCAAGTGGAGCTTGTGGGAATCAAACCTAGGTCTGTTGGAGACAGTGAGTGAGATGAGAAGGTTAAGTGACTTGCTTAGAGGCACACAGCATTGCAAATGAAGGTTGTGAGAATCAAACTTCGCTCTGCATTGCTGGAGTGGAGTGGGATAGGGAGGTTAAGTGACTTGCTCAGAGTCATACATTATTGCAAGTGGAGGTTGTGAGAATCAAACCTAGGTCTGCTGCAGACCATGAGTGGGATGAGGAGGTTAAGTGCCTTGTTTAGAGTCACACAGTATTGCAAGTGGAGGTTGTGAGCATCAAACCTAGACCTGCTGGGTGAGTGGGTTAAATCTTTGGTACCCACCAGGTATGACCCATGTGTGAGTGTGCATAACAGTGCTCTGTGTTGTGTGGTTGGTAAACAGTCCCCTCCCCAACCTCATGCAAGCTGCCTGGCTGTTAAGCTACAAATAAAGCAAATCATAATCATCTTAATGTGCAGATATTTCATAATTTAAATAACAAATGTATTGTTCATCATATGTTATGATGAACAATACATTATTAAATATGATACCAATCAAACAGACATGGCACTACAGATTAAGATGATTATGATTTTCTTTTCTTTTAACATAACAGCCAGGTAGCTAACATCTTTAATACACAAACTCAAATGTCTAGTATGGGTGCTTTGTCATCCACCAGAAGAATGTGACCGTGTTACAAAATGCTTTCTGGTATACTGAAAAACTACCAGCTTGGAAAACTAGGAAATTTTTAATTCCTGGCCTAAACAGTTATCTGGAGCACTGCTGTCAAGGAACTTCTCTCCTTGAGTTCAACTACTGGGATAAGGTGAACTCAAACTCATGGCAGTGGGATCAAAATAGACATCTATAAGCAGTTTTCATATAAAGAGTGTGGGGCAGTGAGCAAGAGGAAGTGATATAGGCCAGATCATTAAACAGCTTCAAAAATGTATGGGACAGGCATATGGAGTTAATTAGAAATGGGGGCAAAACAAAGTGAAGAGTGGCTACTACAGCCACTGCAGAGTAACAAGGTAGGATGAACAGAGAGGATATGCTGACAGGCCTTTTGCCATGACTGTCTATGTATCTATGGTTCAAAACTTGCTAAAGCCAAATACTCATTGCTTGACCAGTGCTTCAATTCACCCAGCCATGGGAAGAGGTTGAAACAGGAACTCTCTGGAAGAAATGAGATATTGCTGTTAAGCAGGGTTAGCCTATGCTAAAATTTGTGAAATAAATAATATATATTTAACATTCCTTTACAAAGGGTAAGTCTCTTACCTTGCTGATCAAGTTGTGGAGCTAATACTAGCAATTGAGCCTAAGGAATGGCTGAAAATAAAAATAATAAATTAGAGCACACAAAGGACCAAGGGAGATCTAAACTACATGTAAATCAGATATAAAAATACATATAGTTATCTTATAGGTATGGATTTATGTCCTCTAAGTCCTATAAAATAAGACATATATTTGCTCACTTGCACTTTCTGCTGCAGGTGTCATGGCGGACACCATGTGGAGAAGTGCTCTGATGAGCGAGAGTCTCATGCTGCACAAGAGTACCGCTCGGGACTACTCGTGTGCTGCTTAGAATACCATCACGTACCGTCTAAAACTATCACAGGTTACAGATGGAATGTGTTCCATCAGCTAGCATCATTAGAATAGTGGTTAGGGTAGTAGACTGTGGTAGGCAGGTAGTGGAATGTGATAGGGACAGGGTTTGCATCCCACTCTCTGCAGCTAAAGGTCACATAAACAGGTCCTTGGAATATGCCCTGGAAAAAGACACAGCATTGTAGGTGAGGTGCTTACCTATAGAATGCTGGGCTCCTTCTTCTGGAAACATGTTTAATCCATAGTCGCTAAATCATAAATGCTGTGGCAAAATATAAGTAAATACCTGGTTCATGTTTAAAGTTAGCACTGCAGTAGCTTCCTAACATGGTGGCTACATCCTACTTGATTTCATCATCTGAGAAACAGCACTCAAATATGGTAATCGAATTGAACTGGGACTTATGAATAAAGTATGAAATTACCTTACGAAGCACTTTCCACAAATCCTTTACGGTGCAGGTGTATGGCCACCGATTTCACACCTGCACAGGTAAAGATTTGGAAGGAAGCACTACGTAAAGGTAATTTCATACTTTATTCATAAGTCCCCATTCAGCCCGCATTACGCTTCCAAGCACTTTCTGTTTAGATTATGTAATCCGTAGGGACATTGACACCATGTAAGGGAGCTACCGCAGCGCTAACTTTAAGCAGGAAGCCAGGGGTTTTCTTCAATTTGGTGCATCCTCAGAGTTAATTATATTTATTTAAGGGGCAAGCCCACCCACATGGTGTGTGAGGCACAGCCCCCAAAAAAGTCTGACTTACGTTGGCAAGGTTTGCCACAGACAGACAGTTATGGCACTCAGCCATACTGTTTCCTGTTCATCATGACACTTGCAGCATAAACTGCAAATGCTGCCATATATTAAATAAAGCTTTCGAGAAACCCAAGTTTAGAAAGACAGCAGATGAACTGGTGGTGCAGAGGGTAGCATATTGCACTACCATGTGGGAGATCTGCTAAGATTCAAGTCAGGATGACTTTCAGGAGAAAATAAGAAGAAAATAATGTTGCAGCACAAAAGCTGTTTATTTGTGGTGGCTATCCATAACTTCATGCCCTAGGGCACTTTGAAGTAGACTGCAAAAGTATTTAATCTTGGAAAGGAATATTGAAAATGAAAAATGTATTGTCTTTTAAACTGTAACATCTGAAACATTTTATTTATTAAAGCACATCCTGAAGTGAAGAGTTGCTTTTAAAATGAACAGGACACAAGTTATGAACCAATTAATAATAATAAAACTAGACTCAACCAAAAATGTATTAAACATACAGTATGTGGCAGAAGGCACATACTTAAATAAAAGAACAAATGAACAACAAGACAGTATGTCAGAAGTGTTTCTATTGTACTCTTAGTGATAAGAAACTGTACAGTACATCAGCTTGATATGGAATATATCAAATCACCTTTTATGTAAGAAAGACAAAATCACACATACCCCATAATGCAAAGCATCATGGGATGTATATACAAATCATCACAAAATATTATGGTTCAACCATGCATTTCTGCTTCAAGTTGAACCAGCATAATATTTTTGTGATATTCATATACATCCAAATGCTCTACGTATGAGAAATTTTAATTCTTTGAAACTTAGCTTACCGGCCAATGCTCTTTAGGATAACCCTTGCCTCAGTGCTTGCTCACTAAGATTCTTTGTCTTTTATATAAATAGCCACATAGAGTATCAGTTTAAGGCATGCTTTTCAGAAACTGTAAAAATTACACCAAGCAAACAGAAACTCCACAAGTATACACGAAGAGATATTTTCATGATCAACAAAAGAATGAAAAAAGTACATGGATTCAAACTTTGATACTGTTTAAACTAATGTATTAACACATGCAGCACAGCCCACTCCAATGCCTGACATACACACACATCTTCAAGCATTCCAGCTGTTAGGAAATATACACTGTAAAAAAAAACCTTTAAGCATTCAAGACAAAGACTCTTCATAACAGACTCAGTTTGAAAAGATGCTGTTTTTTAACATGCCTACAACATTGTGAAGCTAATCCATGTAATCTCCTAGCCCACAGAATTCAAAACACAGAGGATGCTCAACACCTTGAAAATGCCCCAATGGATTTTGGGAGATCACATGTCTCTTGGGAGGTGCTTCCTCTCCTCCACAATAGATTTTGGGAGTAGTAGTTTTCTATAAGCAGATATTTAAAACAACAGAAAAATATTAGCAGGTTTTAAGAATTGCCCTACACATTACAGAAAATAAAATGGGGGGCAAAGGATAAATATAGGAGTGACCATTCAGAAAAACACTTTTGTAACCATTTCTTTATTCAGGATAGTCAAACAGGCATTTTCAGTTTCTCACAGGGAAAGCTGGAAGAGACAGTTGTAGTCTTCAGTTATGATTCAGTGAGTATTCAAAATAAACTGTACTTACAAGTGCAATGAAATCTATTTCTAATCTTCATTTTGTAATAATTTACAGTTAAACAAATAGTTTATTGAATACTTCTTAGAATTTAGTATACTTAGAGCTGTACTATTCTGTTGATGACTAAAGATGATTAGAAATTACTGTAATCTTTAAAGACACATGTAATAAATAACTTTAATACTAAATTTAGTATTTAACTTTGGTGAGGGCAGCTAAGATCTGACCAGACATCTTCAAATAAAGGTAAAAATATATAAGTATAAGGAACTTAAAAGTACTGTGAGCAGAGCTGAGGAGCGGAGAGATGCAAAGTACAATACAGCATAGGAGTAAAGAAAGCTGAGTTTTAGTGGAAATGAGTTAAGCTTGAGCAACTCTGTATTATAATGAAAAGCTTAAAACATTACATTCATACCAGCTGAGTTTTAACATTATTGTTTTCTAGTATTTTGTTTTGAGAAAATGGGTAGAGACAACACAAAAACCTGATTGGCTGGCACCCCAGCTATATATTTTTTAATATACTATGGCAAAAAACAGGTACCACCACAAGTGACCCAGTCACCCAGCATAGCCTTTGCACCTGGCCGCCTCATAGGGATCCTGAATCCTGATCTGAAGTCCCCAACTGGCAGTGACCCCAAAAATACACAGTACAGCACATGTGGGCATAAAGCAAGAAAGCGTGGATGGCTGGTTTAACCACTATCTTTCTGTCTGCTCAAAGCAATAAAAAACACCATTACTTTTTCTTCCCGCACTCCTCAGCTGATTCAACAGCTGGCTTTACTCGCACTCCTCAGTAAATGGCACAGTGAAATGGAGTAAAAAAATAAAAACATAAAATAAAACTGTAACAACACTTGAAAAGTGTTTGCAAGTAAAAACTGTATCCCTGTCCCTGCTGAACTGCTGCTTTGTCCCCTCACTTAAATGCTCCACCATTTCTCTGAGGCCCCAAACAGATGGACCAGCAGGACTTTTATAAAGTTGCTACGAGAGGATAGCTTGCCACAGGAAATACCAAAAGCGAAATCGTGGTCTTGACTGGGGCCTGACTCATTGACTCAGTGGCTGCCTTCAGTGCCCCTAGTAACAGCACTTCACATAACAGCATCCCTAGCAACCTATAGAAAGTGGAGGAGTTATTTCATATCAATACAGATTTTTTCCTTTTTCACTATTTTCTTTTAAATAATATGACAGTTTCTCAACAGATACCCATTTATAAGCTCAATAACACTCCAGTGTGGGCTATTCTGGATAAACACACTTCTAGGGGCAGTAAGGCTGCTCCTTATGCCTCACTATGCCCCTAGGCATGTATTTATCCAATAACCTACACCCCATAGTGTGTTATTGCTTACTTACTTTCCCATGCTGTTGATCTACTAAATATAAATGCAGCACTTATTTCACCAAGTCTTTCAAAAGTATCTAACTCTCCTTTGCTAACCACACAACTGCTGTTTGTTGCTGGACTAGTGATGCTGGATGCTTTATCTCATGCCATGCTGGTGACCCGGGTTCAGGAATGGGTCAGAGTTGTCAGGAACTGGTGGGGGAGGAGGGAGGGAGCAGCTGCAAGGCAAGCTCTCCTTTCCTGGGAGGGATCCTGTCCCCCATAGTTACACTGCCCCTAGATGGAGGCCTGTGGGAAACATAGGTGGGTGGGCTACATGGAAGGAGGTCTCCATGGGACTGTGAAATGTGCATGCTGCGCATTTGCATGTGCGTAGCTGCGGCATGGAGAGGGGAATGGAGGTACAGAGAAAAGCTGAAGAAAATGAAGATTGGAAAAAATAACTGCTGTTTGTGACTTCACAGTCTCATGGTGAGCACTATGATGTCATTAACAAATGCATTGTGAGGTTAATAGGGAGAGGCAAATGTTTTCTATACAGCCTTTTGAAACAGACTACCAAGATGTGCTGTGAATCATGGAAAGGAACATGGAAAAAAAGTATTCTCTAGTAAAGTGTAGCAGCTGAAACATCTTATTTATGAAAGCACCTGCTGAAGTGTAGAGTTGTTCTTTAATGCCAAAGTAAGGAAAACATAGATATATTGACAGAGGACAAAATAAAAAGATAGATAGGAAACAGGAGCTGATTTCCTCATGCCCCGACATAGCAGCTGTGCTCCCAATGCCTCAACACAGGAACTGCACTCCATCTCCACCCTCCCAACACAGGAGCTGTGCTCCCTGACCGCTAATACATGAGCTGTTGTCTTCTGGCCCCAAACACCCAGGAGCTGTTCTCCCCAAGACAGGAGCTGTGCTCTTCCTAACAAACATACACAATATACACACACACACACACACACACACACACACATATGCTGTGTTTCTCTCAACACGCACAGGTACTGTGCTTTCCTTACCACACAGAAGCTGAGCCACCAACTCACATGGAGCTGTGCTTCCCCTATCCACACATCACAGGCTGTGTTCCTCCTCACCTAAACATAAATGCACAAACTGTGCTTCACCTGCAGCCACACACAGAAGCTGTGCTCCCTCACCCATGCACACACAGAAGCTATTCATCACCCCCACACACACACACACCAGGAGTCCTGAGCTTGGCTCCCTGTCCCTACCTATGCTTCTCATCCCACTTAAGAATGAAGAATGTTCTGGCCTGCTTACCAAGCTGGCTACCCACCCATCCATCAGGCCACCAAACAAACTAACATGCCACAAGTCCACCAACCTTTGTGCTGCTTTTCTCGCGTCATCATTCCATTTGCCGTGCACATAAAATGACCTTGCAAAATAATGGTGATAATGATAGTCACTGTTAATATTCATGCTCAAACAATCAGCTTCACCTTTTTAAACTTCCTGGCAGAAGTCCTGCCTACTTCCTCCTGCTCTTCACTGGCTGCTTCTGGGTGGGAAAGGTTGTCAATCATCCCTATACCAGGCAGCTGACAACACAGAAATCAATGCTAAGTGGAAATCTGAGATCATTATGGTGGTGGAGGATGTGTTCTGCCCAGAAACACACTAATGTGCCCTGTGGTGGTGGTGTTATCTGTGAGAGAACAGGTTGTGGTGATACTGGGCAGGAGGCCCATCTGTAAATGGGGTTGACATTTACTGTATACTGCGTTTAGAGTTTTGCCATTCTCTTCCCCACTGGGAGTGCTGCTGTGGGATTTCCCTTTTACTGTGAAATGGGAATGGTGTGCAGTGCCA
The DNA here is from genome assembly GCA_016271365.2 of Neoceratodus forsteri. Lineage (NCBI taxonomy): Eukaryota > Metazoa > Chordata > Ceratodontiformes > Ceratodontidae > Neoceratodus > Neoceratodus forsteri. The sequence goes on along the minus strand of CM028132.1, from coordinate 1,057,272,602 downwards.
CCACTGCAGAGTGTGGGGTGCAGGTCCATGCATAGGGATTGGGCCACTGCCTTGGTATGGGGTTGCAATGCTCTGCACAGGTAGGAAAGGCACAGGCCATTGACTGGGAGGGGGTTTCAGGCCAGTGTATGGAAGAAGGTAGGGTTTGAAGACCCTGCAAGGGGTTCCCAAACATCCTAACAAAACACGTCAGGGGATAGCAGGGTGTGGGGTGTTCCAGCTGCAGGGAGAGTAGTTGGTAGGGGGCAGCCTGTTGGTCAGTGGGTGGAAAGTATGTGTTGTGTGGATCTAGCTGCAGAGAGGTAATCATCTTGGTAGTATGCAATCTTGAGTGCTGTGGAGTGATCCAGGGATGGTGTGCAGCATTAGGTGCCCATGCTGTTATTACATTTTGACCTTATCTACTCCAGTGCCACTGTAGAATCTATTTTTACTGGATAGCAAGAATGGTGCAAGGCCCTCCATAGGAAACAGGGTGAACCTGAAAGCTCCCTTCCTTGACAGTACCCCCTCCCTCCACAGCCCCGAACACCACCTCCCTCCTCTAAGATCCAACACTAAGCCCACACACCACCTCCTTCCTCCATGTCCCTCTACCTGGACCCCCATAAACCCTCTCTTCTTCTACAGTCCCCTGCCACCACTACTCTCCTTCCTCTATGGCCTCTCAGACACCTGTCCCTCCCTTCCCACCCTCTCAGACAACTTTAATCCCTGACCCCCAGACACATCCTTCCCTGGCTCATAGGACATCTCTCCCCACTAGGGATGCCTCCTGGCTCCCCTTTGATGCCTTTTGCCCTGGCCTAGATTTATCCCTCTCCAGCCTCCAGGATGCCTCTATCTAGACACCCATGTCTCTGTACCCCCAGACATCTCACTCCCTGGTCCCTGGACAACCTTCCTCTTCAACCCCTGTCACCCCGTCCATCCCTCCCTCCCTCCTTGGCCCCTTTCTGGTCCCTGGACACCTCTTACCTTCTGGGCCCCAGGATACTCACCATGCAACACTGTATGCTCCCACTTACTGAACTCTTGCAGCTCCATCTCCTGGAGTCCACCACCCATCAGGATTGGGGTGACTAGAGCTTGGAGGCTTCCAGTAGAGCTGAGAGTGGATGATCTTGTGAGCCTGAGACAAGAGCTGGGAGAGGATGAGCTTGGGAGCTCAGTGCTGGGGCTGCTACAGAGCATGCTGCCAAGGATGCTGCTACTCACAAAGTTCTATGTGCAAAAGCAACACAACCAGTATGTTGGGGAATCAGAACAGAGTAACAATGGAAAATCACACTGAATCCTGAAAATAAATCACAACATGCAATGCATTTGAGAAACTCTTGGTTTATTTAGTGCCAAACATACTAGCACAATGCCAAACTAGCCCCAGTGCTTTGGGTCTGTAGTATGGCCCTTCTTCAGGGTATGGCCCTTCATAGGGGAGTCACAGAAGAAGGGCCAATGCCACAGATCTGAAGCATCAGGGCTAAAATCTGTACAATAATATGATGTTGTGTTGCACCATGGTTGAGGTGGGCCTCTGGAATCTGAGTCATTTTAATATAGTAATATAGCTAGGGAGTGGGTGAGAGGGCTTTCACTAGACTACAGGTTTGTGATGGCAAGGGCATTAAGGGCTGCTGACAGTTCCATGCAAATTAGCCCATAATGGACATGCAAATGGCCCTTTATTTATTTATTGAAACATCGAATTACACCCTTTGAGTCAGAGACTGTTTTGCAAAGGCTTCTCATCAGAGTAACATACTAAACAAGCAATTTACATAGTGGAGTTAATAAAGGTGCAGATCATACAATAAAACAATATGTTACATAAGGAATACAAGAAGGAAGTGGCAAACAGGAACATGTTACATTCTGTGGGCAGAGACAGCCAGAGTCAAGAACCAACAAAGATATACAGTAACAATCATGTATCCACCATAGTAATTATTGCAATGCAGAGAAAATAAAGGTGGCAGATTAGCAGAGGATGGGAAGCATAATAACTTAAACCATGATATAGCACACTAAGAGTTAGAAAGTGGGAAAAGAAGAATGCAGGGAAGAATTTAGTGGAAAGGATGCTAGGGGCAGTCACAAGTTGAGTTCTTAGTGAGAAATTCCCTGAAGGTGGATTTGAAGGGGCCTATCTTAGTTCTGGCAGAGAGGTACCAGGTAGCCCATTTAGCCAGTAAGCTGCCCTGTGATAAAGACTCACTGAATCCTTGCAGTGGAGGACCAGAAAAGGGCCTTGGCAGTACTCCTGGAGACTCTTTGGGGAAGGAAGGCTGGATGAGACAACGTAGGCCAGGTGTGGTGAGTTGGCACTGAATTTTCTTGGCCAGGAGGCATGAATGATATTTTAGGCACTCAAAGTTTAGCCAGTTTGAGTGACTATAGAGAACATGTGTGAGTCAGTCAATCACAACCTGTCACCAAGTGATAGGCTTTGTTTAGACCTGTCTTTATGTGACAGAGAGCAGTATTATCTGCAGATCCATACAACACAATTCCATAGTGCAAGAACAGAGAGGACAGAGGATGACACAGTGAGGTGTAGTGCTTCAGGGGCAGACAGTGTTGAGCCTGTAAAGGCCAATTCTGGAGTTGATGGTGGTACAGAGGAGGTGGATATGTGCATGATAGGTAAGAGAGGAATCAAGGGCAATACCAGATATTTGAAAGAGTTGACCTGTTCAAGCGGGCGCAGCAGGGAGGTGTGGATAAGTAATGTGGAGTCATGGTAAGTGTTTGGGGGATGGCGAAAAATCATGGTCTTGGCTTTATTATAGTTCAGTACTAGCTGGTGATCAGTGAACCAAGCTTCAGCTTCAGTAAGAGATTTCTGGAGGGCTTGCTTCAAGGATAGAGGGTGAGGGTTGCACTAGAAAATTACTGCATCATCAGCGTATAGAAGTAACTGACCAGAGCAGGCACTGGGCAGTGAGTTTAAAGAGGCTAAATAAGTGGGCCCATGATGGAGCCTTGAGGGACCCCAGAGTGCACTGGCAAGTAAGAGGAGAGGGTATAGTCAGTTTGACCTGTTGTGACCTGTCAGTTAGATAACTCTTGAACCAGGTCATAGAATCAGGAGTTAGCCCCAAAGCGGTCAAGGATTTGAGGAGAAAGCATGATGGACAATATCAAATGCCTTATTTAGGTTGATATAGACTGACCCAGCTAAGTGTCCTTGATCGAGGGCCTTGTGGTTGTAGGAGGTATATTCCAGTAGGGCTGTGGTGGTGCTATGGCCCCTACAAACCATGCTGCTCAGGACATAGAAGGTTATATTTTGATAACTGTTCGGTGAGCTGGTCAGCTCCTATTTTTCAAGGGCCTTGGAGAAGGGGCAAAATGGAGATTAACTGGTAGTTAGTAGTGGAGAAGCGTTCACCATCTTTTGAAGTGGGGTAATAACAGACCATTTCAAGGGAGGAAACTCTCCCATGCAGAGGGAGCAGTTAAGGATTTTAGTTAGGAGGACTAGGACAGCATTGAGAGAGGTGGAGGTTTTAAGTCCAGGGTGTCTCCACTGTGGCAGCTCTTACAGGACACTAGAGATGGACTTCTTTGCCTCCCTTGGTGATATTACCTGAAACCTGAAGGCGTGGGGAGGCATTGGGGAAGGGGAACATAAGGAGGAGAGGAGCATGTGGGGCATGGGATTGAAAATGTTTGTGGGAGTACACCACTGAGATCAGAGAATGAGGAGTTCAAGGCATTGACAGTTAGGAGGGTCCTGGGTTGTAGTCCCATTTACTGAGAGTTGGAAGGAGAGGATACAGATTTACCATTAAGTTAGTTGATAGTATCCCAGAATTTATGACCAACTCCCCATCAGAGGAGAGGCATCAGGATAATAGATGGCCTTAGCCTGATGCAGGGTACAGGTACATTTGTTCCTCACTTCCCATACCATTGTTTGTCCTGAGGCAGATCTGAAGCATGGGTTCTATGCAGAGGCTATCCCTGTAGCTCATGAGATCAAGTAGTGACTGGGATAACGGGAGTATCACAGCTTTTCACAACTTGTTTGAAACTAGGGTAAAGAGGTCACAAGCAGGACTTAGGCCGTTATGAAATAGGCAAGGGCACTATCAGTACTCTCTGCTGTATCTATTAGTGATCAGTCACAGTTAGAGAGGTTTTTTAAGCTGGACTAGTGCACCACATTTTAAGTGTTGACAGAGAATATTTTTTTGGGGGTTGAGTGTCTTGCAGGACCACCAGCAAAGTACAGGTGAGTGATCACTGATGACATCAAGGAACACCATGACCCTTGGGATTCTTTTTAGGGCAGTTTGTGAAGATTAGGTCAAGCAGTGTCACGGTCCCTGTTTTGAAGTTATGTCTTTTGGGGATTGGAAAGACTTGTGTCAGATCCGTGGCGTGGTGGCATCCTTATAGGAGGCAGCAGATGGCAATAGCCAGTCAGTGTTGAAGTCACCCATGACTAGGATCTCACAGTTAGGGGAGGAGTGAGATGCAGTTGGTAACAGCACTGAAGGCTGGTTTTGATTACATGGAGTAATATATACCACCATGACATAGAGAGTGCTTGGGCCCTATGCTGCGGGAGGGGATGGGACAGCCATGGCTTGGAGGTGGTTCCAGATATAGAATGAGCAGCCGCCACCCTGTTTACCCTGATGATTCACCCACAACATAGAGTAGCCATTTAGTGCCACATGGGAGTCCACAGTGGCTGGGAGAGCCAGGTTTCAGTTAAAGCCAGGATGTCAGGCTTATGCTGAATGATCCATCCCTGAACAGAGTCAAACTTTTTTGTAAGCTTCAGATATTTAGGCAGGTGAACAAGAGTCCACTCTTTTACTACTGAGAGAGGAGGTTTGGAGGGTAGGCCCTGGGTTTATGTGAACATTCTCTGATAATAGGAGAAGGAGGATGTGGTGGAGTAAGAGCTGATTTAAGCAGCTTGCATTTGTGAGCAATAGCAGGGGAGGTGTTAAATTTGGAGTCATTAACTGGGATAGGAAGGCGAGAGGTGTGCTGGGCCTGGAGGAGTGTGGAGAGGCAGGAGGGAGAGGTGAGTGTAAGGGATTGCAGAGAGGCTGGTTAAGGGGGATACTGGGAGGAGCAAGTGCCACTGATATGACTAAAATGAGCGGGTGGAGAGAGGAAGCTGGGGGCAGCGTGGAGCAGACAGAGATCGGAGGGAAGGTAATGGTGGGCAAGAGTCTGATAAGGAGTAAGTAAAGGGTGGGAGACATTGCAGGGGAAAGAGAGGCTGCCAAAGAATGATGACTAGGTCTTGAGCACAATCAGGAAGAGGAGGAGGTATATTGTATTATGGGAGAGAAAGAGAGCACAAAAGATGAGGAGATATAGGATACTGAGGAAAGAAGGAGAAGATACAATGGTCGGATCAGGTGGTGCAGAGGAAAGGTCTCCAACTACAGAGCAGAGGATCACAGATTCAAACCCAAAGTGGGATGGAGAGGAAAGAACCTGGAAAGGCAGGTAGAAAGCAAGAGTTGGACTGGGATGAGTGAGTGGTTGAGGAAGGGAATGTGATGGCAGGAAAGAAGGAACAGAAAAGGCAGTGATCTGGGCAGCAAAAGCCCTGACCCTAGTGGTCAGACAGTATAACTTGCAGATGGGAAAATGGGAGGCTAAATAATTAATAGGTCACGTACCCCAGATAATTAACAGGTCATGTGACCCAGATGTCAATAAAGGGAAGGTCAGTCTTAGGTGGGAGGTGGCTGGGGTGGGTGGAGAGTCAATGTGAAGCATCAAGGTAAACACCTCCACCAGGCGTATGGGAAAGAGATCCATCTTTACCTTTGTTTGTATGGCCCCACCTCCTGTGTGACAGCTCCTCACATTCAGCATGTCTGAGTGAGGATATGGGGGGGTTTCATCGGCCTAAGAACAAAGAATGACAGATCAGATCACAAGGAAGCCAGAATGATGGAGGTCTCAGGCTCACAATGTGCGTGTGTGACATTTATAGCTTGGTCAGGAAGGCCTGGACAGAGGAATAATACAGTGATCACAAAAAGGTACACAAAATGCAGGCTTTTAACACACTGTACTTCTGCCAAGGCAGGCTAATAAAACCACATACATCCCCAAGATTAGCACCCCGAAAGGACACTTAGTGTTGTCTCTAATGTCAATATTTCCACCCCACACCAACATTAACAAGCCTTAAATTACCACCTTGAAAAAGCCCCAAATCACACTAACTGAGAACCCAAAATGTCCAGAGGTAAATCAATCAGTCTCTGTGTGCCAATTAAAGTGCAGCTGTAAACACCTACACTGGGTGTGTGAGGAAGGGATCTGTCTTTACCTTTGTTTGCATGGCCCCAGCTTTCTGCTCTGTGTGGTAGCTCTCAGCGTTCATGTCTGAGTGAGGAGATGGGGGTTTCAGCTGCCCTTTGTTTGCATGGCCCAAGCTGTTTGCTACCTGTGTGGTAGCTCCTGTAGTGTTTGAGTCTAAGTGAGGAGACAGAGGGATCCAGCTGGCCTTTGTTTGCATGGCCCCAGCTGTCCCATCCCTGTGTGGTAGCTCCTGTGGGATGTATGTCCAAGTGAGGAGATGGGGGTTTCAGCGGGCCTTTGCTTGCACTGCCTCAGCTCTTTGCTCCTGTGTGTAGCTCCTGCAACATTTGTGTCCAAGTGAGGAGGCAGGGGGGTTCCAGTGGGCCTTTGTTTGCACAGCCCCAGCTGTCCACTCCTTGTGTGGTAGCTCCTGTGGCATTCGTGTCTGAGTGCATGCCAAATTGAATCATTTGCATGCAAGGGCTGAATATAGCCCTTAGGTGCCCTAGTGCTATCCCATTAGGGCTGCACTGTTGTTCTTAACTCCTATGGGTCATGTAGCCCCATGTTGTAGTAGTACAGAATATAACCACTCTGCATCATGCTGCCTATTGACTCTATAGTCAGATGGTTAGCAAGCTCAAGTTGGAGTGTGCTAACTATGAATATTGCATACAGCAGGACATGATTTATGTGCCATGTAGAACTCCTGTCTGTGCAGAAGTAGTGGTTGTCTCTGAATATGGGGCCCACCTGTTTGCTAACCAACTGTGACTTGATGTAATCAACAAAGATCATAATTTTACATTCATATAATCAATAAAGACCTACAGAAAAATGTGGCTTGATATGATCATCAAAAATCATCACTTGAAAATAAAGCAAGTCATTAAAATTCACCAAAAATGGACTTTCATCAATAATCACCACTTGACAGTTAACCAAATCATGAAAATCACCATTAAACATTTACACATTTTAGTCTTTTGATTATCAGATCACCACCCAGAAGATCATCAAAATCAAAACTTACTTGATGATCAGATGATGATAATTGGTGAGTGGAAGTGATTGTTCATGTCCACCAACCAAAGGTCATGATTCAAGATTTACTAATTTGACTGGGTAGTGTTCAAAATTCAAAGCCAATCCACTGAACCATCCCCAGCACTTCTTGTTATTTGTGTGACACTTCATCTGGGTTAAAATTGACATGGTTAGCTTATGACAGTATATGTTATGACTCAGGGATTACTGCCAGTGGATACCATCTCAGCCACAGCCCTCTAGCTCAAAATTTTCCTAAGGATTTTCTTCTTGGAGCAATCTTATCCTTACAAGTAATTATTTTGTCATTGACAGAAATACTACCTGCAAATTAAGGGCACTGCCATAGGCACCATGATGGCCCCTCAATGCAAATCGTTTTTGGCATGGTTGGGCCGGGACCATAATGTTTAACCGTGACAGAAACCTTTCTGCCTCATATTTTCTATGGGGCAGACATATAGATAATACTCATGATTTGGAGGTGATATGGCATCTGCATCAGCATTTGTGGATTTTTGAATTTGAACAACTAAGGCTTAAATTTTACATTCACAGCAGATATACACTCTGTTACATTTTTGGATTTATAACTAAGTAGAGTGGATGGGCACACAATATATTCAGAGTTTTACCGTAAGCCTACTTCAGGTAACATACTGTGCATGCTAGTAGTGCCCATGCACACCATTTATAAAAACAATCTCCTATTGCCAATTTGTCTGCATTAGATGGAACTGTTTGAATTAATCTCATTTTGATAGACAAGCCCAAGAACAGAAAATTCATTTTCTCAAATGAGTTTACACTGAGAAATTTTGGATACAGCATTAAACAGGCTAGAAGACTCAATAGGGAAGATCTTTAAGTTCTAAATGAAGGAATAATGGTAATAATCAACAAGTGACTTTTGTAGTGGAATTTCATTTTCTAGCCCTTGAAGTCTCAGCAATTGTCAATCAAGTCAGGTATGTTTCACATGGTGATCCAGAACTTAGTAAAGTCACAGGAGAACATCCTGGAATCACTTACAGAAGGGGGAAAATGTAGGTGACTTACTAACAGCATGTATGTAAAGCCACCAGTGAATCATCACCCTGAATGGATGCCACCAAACCTGTTGGATGTTTTTGTTGTGGGAGGTGTAGTTGTTACTTCTGCATCCAGGATAATGTTTTTTCTCCCACTTTTAAATAAAATGGTTCATTGTTGTGTATATTTTAAAATATGTGTGTCCTATAATCTATGTGAGATGCACTACTCGTGCCTTTAAAAGAACAGATGCAGGAGCACACATGTGCAATCTCCAAACTTGTACCAGATACTCCAATAGGAGTTAATTTTGTTACTTACACAATCAAAATTATTCTGATTTTCAGTTCATTGGAATTGAACATGTGGAGTCCAATCCATGAGGTGGTGATAGAGTCAGATTTGTTGCTACAGTGTGAAACCAAATAGATTTACACACTCAGAGCTCTTTCTCCATATGGTCTGAATGAAAGTATTCATATTTCACCTTTTTTATAAGGGCTTGGAATTTTGACCTCTGTGATATTAATTTTGTGAATGACATGGCTGTGACTTGTTTGTAATCTTCCCATCCTCCCTTTCCCCAGTTTTCTCTACCTTTTTCAACCCTTCCTTTTCTTTACTCCACCTTCCCATCCCCCTTTACTGTCTCCTTTCCTCCTATCCTTCCCTTCACCCTTATTCTCTGAGGCATAACTTATTTGGATTCATTTATGTTTAATATTTTCATTGAAATTGTATGGATTTAATTCTAGGATATTTTCATTCATTTTATAAGTAATTATTTACCAAAACTTCTTGATGTTTAATATTATTAATAGAACTGATATGTATTTGACTGCTTTTAAATGTTTGCAAAATATTGTTGTAACACTCTCCCCATCCCATCCCACACTACCACCACCCTCCTCCTTTCCCTTTCCTCTACCTTCTCATTGCTCTTTGTGAAGTTCCTGCCTTTAATGAAATTACATCAAAATGGTTATTTATATTGGGCTTTATGCCAGTATAATGTATCTGCCCTTGTAATTATTTTCTGTGCTCATGTTGCACTCTTTAGAAATGTGGGGAGCACTGTTTTACTCTTCAGCATATTACACTAGCAGTCTGACTGATGTGCTGTGGTGTGTGTTACTAAATGAGCATTTGGCTTTAAATTTCTTGAATAAATTACAAGTCTGTTCACCATGGCCCTGCCCCTGACAAAGTGTCACACAAATGATATGAAGCACTGGAGTTAGAGCTGTGGATCGACTTTTGCATATTGAACACTGGATGACTTGATTTTGTAAGTGTTTCCGTTATTTTCACTTACATGAGTGCTGCCTTTGGTGTTTTTTGCTGCATTTTTAGGTTTAGCACCCACTCATTTCATGAGCATGCATTAACCTGTGTGCTGTCTTATAATGTGACATAGTATCCTACCTTTAAAACAGTGCATTGGTACACTTCATAACTTTACGGATGTGAGGCAGGCTGTAGACATTGTTAAGTGCCCAGGAGGGTGCAACCTCTAGCAAACACTGCTCATGGTCATACACAGTAACTTTTAAGGATCTGCCCCAAAAGCCAGACACCTGCATCAGACTACTCCATGAGCACAACTCCACATTCTTCTATTTCTCTGAAAACACTGCTCTTCCTGAACAATGGTATTCTTGGTGCTCTTACCATCCTGACGTAGCACTAGATACCTGTAAATTGAACATTCAACCTAAGACCTCACATTGCAATCAAAGCAGAGGTTCTCAGGCATCACAACAAGACTCCAACTCTTCAGTCAGCTCACCACTGAACCACTCAATATTGTCCAATTGAAGGAGGACCACAGAACCGAGAAGCAAACAGTACAGACACATACATGCCTACTTCCACCTCAGATGTCACAAAACACCTGGTCAGAGGTGCTGCAATTACAGAACACCACTGCAGAGCAGCAAGAGACAATCCACTCCCTTCAACAACATTGGCTTCCTCAGAGTCTGCTTGCATGAACCAAGTAGATCAATTTAACCCTTACTTTGACTATTAAATTTGTCTCAGGCTATTCAGGCTCTTGTTGTCCACACAACAGGTATGGCTCACTTGAAAGGCATGGAGACCCTCTGGGAGAACCCTCACAGTGCCAGCAAAGGGAGGGTGGAATTTATTAAGACTATCCTCAGAAGACCCCCATGAACATATAATTTAACTGCAGGAACAGGCAGAGCATAGCCAGAGACCACTGGCAGTGCTTGGATGGCCCTCTGCACTGCAGCAACCTCCTTGTTGTAGATTATGATGTCTTGAGCCATTATTATTGACTCACCCCTAGGTTAAGCAATACTGCACTGGTCCACCACTGCGTTAACCTGTTAAAGCCATACCTGTCAACAATCTAATTGTCCTCCATCCTACTAATACTTCTTGGCTACAGCAAATGTTCAGCTGGGCTTCTATGGGAACAGAGTGAGCACATTCATTCATCAGAATGGAGGAGGTAGGTTGTGCCAGTCACCTTGCTTCCATATTCATGCTACTACAAAATCAGGTGCCGGGAGGAAGACCGAAATAATGGTGTTGTCATTCTGGTCAGACAGGGAAACTTAAGGTATCATTGTCTTTAGTATAAACAAGCACTTGCACCTGATGAAGATGGTAGCCAGCTGTTGAAGTGGGTAGGTTGTGCTGGTCATCCACTGTTGGCCCAATCAGTTTAATATTACAATACTGTGGGCACTTTGGGGATGATAGTAGAATTAAGTGCAGATAGTTGGTGGGAGATGGAGTTAACTGTGTCCAGGTGAGGACAGGAGTGTGGGACATTTAAAATAAGCAAGGGTGGGTGAAAGGAGTGCTTTAGTTTTTCTTTTAAACAGAGAGCAAGAATATTGAATACCCGGATACCAAATACCAAAATATTTGGTTGATAAATTCTTAATATTCAGCTGAATATTTGGGACTAAAAGATTTGCACAGTCCTAATACAGTAGTTCCATTGTGCAGGGCTTTGTTGGACCCACCTCAGAGTGCCATGACAGTTCTAGTACAATATTGTAGGAAGGGCAATGGGTACTTCAAAACGTTTCAGAGAAGGGTGACACAGATCATTTGGAACTGGAATATCAAGAGATACTAAAGCAATTAATATAGGTCTTTAATTTCTGCAGTTAAGGTAAATGAATGGTGTGATGAAATCAGATGATGAAGGCATTGAACAGTATTTAGCAAAACTCAGTCAAGACAGAAATATGTACAAAGTAGTTACGTGAAAAGATATCATATTTGTTTATTTATTTATTTCAGATTTGAAAATACCTTTGATTCAAAGATTCATTTAAAAAGGTTCCACGTCACATAGATTAGATGCAGAACGTTACGATGATTGATTCAAAGAATAAAGCTCAGATTGTTACAAAGATCAGCCAAGGCTAACATTCAAGTACTAGGGTTACTTAGTAGTTTTACACAGTATGTATCAAACATAGATATATAACAATGCCTGAGAGACTCAGGTTGGGCACAATGGAGGAAGAGGCAGGCCAGTGGCCATTGTCAGTGGATGAGGAGGGAGGGGCATAGTTCAGTTGCAGTCACAGGTACTTGAAAACAGGAGGTGGACCCTAAGGTGGGTTTTAAATTGTCCCAGTCTTTGTTTATGTATCAGGGTGGCAGGAGGCTGTTCATCCACAAGGGGCCCTGTAGCTGAAGGACCTTTGGAACTGAGCGGTATGGCAGGAGGAAATCGAGAAGAGATGGTTATCTGAGCTATGGCTGTGCTTAACCTTAATGTCTGGGTGGATTAAAGGGCTAGCCCAGTGGGGGAGAGGCCTAGGGCAATTTTAACCAGAAGGCAGGTGTGGAACCTGATTCTGTTGTCAAGATTAAGCAATTTGGTAGCATTATACAGTGAGCAGGTATGGGTAAGATGTTCACATCCCAATACAAGATGGCAAGCTTTGTGTCATTCTTATCTGAAATCAGGTCAGTATTATGCAAAATGCCAGGATCATTTTGTTTTTTTATAGTGGCTAGAGGTGGGTGAAGTTGCCAAAATTGCCATTGCACTGAAATTCGTGAATTTCAGCAATTTCCTCACCAGCATCCACAATTCACATAGCCATTCACCCAGTAGGTTGGTCAAATTCATGTGGTGAATCTAAGCAAATTGCTAATTTGTAATTGAATTAGGCAATTCATGTAGTTCACCTCACAAATGTGTACAATTTGTAGGCAAAAACTATGCAACTTGCATCTCTGAGAAAAGAAATACATCCCACCCACTCTGCAGTTCAATGCTGCCCCCACCTCCCAAAACCTTGTAGTCATATAATCCCACAAATCTCCTGTTGGCACCCTCCTCCAATTTCACCCTGGTGTATTTGACTGCATAGCATCACAAAACCTAATAAGTTAATCATACAGCTTACACTTCCTCCCGCCCACCTACCAAATACACTCCCTGCCTTCTCCAACCTGAGACCCACAACCAGGTCAAGTCATATATGACTCCCCATCCAACCCCTCCTCTGGCTCCAGCACCTTCCCCACCAGCACCAAGAAAAATGTGACCTGCAATAGAAGAAATGGTTCCCCAGTACAGAGCATCTATTCTGTTTGGTATCCATCTTAGTATTGGGCCCACATGAAAAATTGTTCAGTAGTTGCTTCTAGTAAAACCTGAGTGGCTAAAAATTCAGCCAATCAGGCTTTACACAGTAAGAGCAAAGACATCACCATTCATCTATGTGCAGCAGCATTATTAAGCTGGACACTAAACAAATCAGACACTCTGTACTGGGGAACCGTTTCATTTATTATAGGTCACATTTTTCTGCATGCTGATGGGGGATGTAAGAGGTGGTGGGGACCACAGGAGAGGATGGGTGGTGGCATCTTATATGACTTGACCTGGTGGTGGGACACAGGTGGGGAGGCAGGAAAGTGTGTTTGTTGCATGGGTGGGGAAGGATAAACCATATGATTAACTTATTTTGTTATGGGGGCTATGCAATAAAATTCATAAGAGCAGAGGAGAGGAAGAGGGTGACAGTGAAGGGATGGAGAGGGAGGTCTATAACTACAATGTTTTGTAAGGTGAGAGGAGGTGGTATTACAGTACTATGGGAGGGTGCTTTTAATCACAGTTTGAAGATTTCTTTTAAAGAAAAAGAAATTTGCAAAGCAAGTTAGTGCAGCTACTGGGAAATTCACAAAGCACCAGATTTTAGGAATTCATGTCAACTACACCAATAAATTAAAACATCACTGCAACTCTAATAGTGACATACAAAGCTCAGTCTACAGTACTAGCCAGAAATATGCACCCGTAAATGTTTAGACATATCTGGATATATCACACAAAAATCTAATTACACAGACAGGGTATTTCGTGAAATACACAGACATACTGAGTCATGTCTCTGGATACCACTGTAGATACTAAATAAAATTGACATGGTCCTCATCAGTGGGCATGATAAAATGCATTTTAGTTTAGCATGAAAGTGGACTTAAAGAAACAAATAGATTAACTTTTTAATTTCTTGAATAATTGATGTAAACTACCTAATTTTATACATTTCCGAACTTTTTATTTATAGTTTATTTCAAGAACCTAAATTAGGTTCTTAAACAAAAGCTGCTAATTAAACTTACAGGGTGGGATATTCAAAGCAGTTGCGCATGGCACAACTGAAATGCACTTTGCAAGAGCAGAAATGTGCCAAAAGCGATATTCAGTGGGAGACAATGCAGGCGCAAATCACAGTGTGCCAATCGCAAGCCTAATGAATGCATGCGTAAGTGCAGGAGAGTATAGCCATGAATAAGCAGCGAAAAGCGATATTCAACAGCAAGCCGATGGTGCAAGCAAGAAGCAACAGAGACATGCATGGAGCAAACCTGAGCCCATAAAAGATGGAGCTAGCAAGGGATGGAGGCTTACACCCTGGGGAGCAGGGAGAGACAGAGATAGAGAGAGAGAGAGAGAGAGAGAGAGAGAGTGACAGAGAGAAAGAGAGCCAATGGCCAGGCAGGGACACAGGCAGGGGTGCAAGACAGGCACAGAGGTAGAGGCAACAGGCTGTGGGACTGGGTGTGTGACCCTGAAGAGTGCCTGTGTGTGTGTGAGCAGCTCATTGTGTGTTTGCATTGTGTGTGTGTGTGCATGTGTGTGTGTGTGTGTGTGTGTGTGTGTGTGTGTGTGTGTGTGTGGAGAGATATCAGTGGGGCAGCAATGGCAGCATGATCCTGTGAGCCCGGACAGAGGAGTGGCAGTAGGAGTACCTGGCAGGTGGGAGGCGGAGGCCACAGCCAACAGGCTGCCAGCAGGGAACCCCAACACAGGTGTGCTCCCAGTGCAGGGGCACACGCAGTAACACACAGCTGGGGTTGCTCAGGGTGACAGCCACGGAGGGCAGGACAGGCCATGCCATGGACAGTGCAATCTCCAGATGGAGGCAGTAATGAGGTGTGAGGAGGCGGGAGGCAGAGCAGGCGCGGCCGTGGAAGGAGCCTGGTGGCAGTATGCATGGAACAGGTGGTACTGTGCCCGAACCACCTTCGAACAGTACAGTGACACTGAGATTGTAGGCCGATACCACCAGAACCAGGCAATCCTGAGCAGCTCTGTGAGCTGTGCAGTGATGAGATGCAGGCACCCACAAGACAGAGCCATACCCTGTCGGTGGAGACCAAGGTCACGGCCATCATGTGTCTGCTCACCACGGATACCTTCCAGAGACCAACACGGGACACCACAGGCAAAACCCAGTCGGCTGCATCATGGCTCTCACACAATTCCTCAATGCACTGCTGCCACATACTGCAGAATACATCCATTTCCCCAGCACAGGCAGAGCATACAGCAAACATGCAAGAGTTCTATAGGGTGGCACGTATGCCTGGCATGCTAGGGGCCATTAACTGCACTCAATGTAGGCATCTACTCATCACCTGGGTGGGAGGGTGGCCTACATCAATAAGGAAGAGCTACCCCAGTGTCAACTGCCAGGTGGTGTGCGATGCCAGGGATGCATAATCAATATCTGTGCCACACCATGGTGGAGCAAAAGATGCCTTCATCTGGCACCAGTCAGCACTGTGCCTCAGGTTCGAGAGTGAGGACATCCCCACCAGCCACCTAGTAGGTGAGTTAACAGCTGGAATGGGCAGCCTGGCACAACAGGGCAGGGTGTGGGGGAATGCTGGGCAGGGGCATCAGAGGGTGTGGCTGGGTAGGCAGGGAGCAGCCACAGAGGCCACCATGCTAACCCCACATGTCTCCACACAGGTGACAGTGGATACCACTCAGGACCTGGCTGTTCACCCCATTCCGCACCGTCGACCCCAGCACAGGAGCGATACAATGAGGCTACACGCCAGCACATGGAACATCATTAAATGTGTGTTTGGGCTGCTGAAGGCCAGTTCCATTGCCTGGACAGGTCTGGTGGTGCCCTACAGTACAGCCCTCGAAGGCCTGTGACCTATTCCTGCCCTGCTGTATGCTACACAACATGGTCACTGACCGTGGGATAGCTGTCGAGTTGGAAGAGGGGAACAGCAGTGGAGATGACGCAGACGCCAGGCCAGGAGGTGGTGGGTAGCCGGCAATGGAAACCCCAGCTGAACAGGATGGCCCAGCAGCACTGGGACACAATTGCAGGAGCACTACGGTGCACACAGGTAGGTGAACATGACCACACATGTCCCAGGGACCATAGCACAGTATACAGGCTTGCAAGGATGGGCACCAGACAGACACAGCGGAGGGTAGCGTGAATGGGCATGGGACTGGACTCCATGGAGCACCATGTACAGCACTGTAGGCCCCCACCCACACACCCACACACACATGCACACAAGCACCCACATACACCCAGAGGCTGCCAACAGGCATGTGTCAGATGCTGAATAATGATTGCACAGTAGCGGCCATTGTTGTGTTGGACATCATCATGCACATGCCACAATGGCCAGTGGTTGGTGGTGTGCACAAGGGCATGTGCATGGACCATGGATGCAGGACCCTGGAATGCACACACATGCCACACCAATGTGCACACAGGGCTGCAGCAGGCAGCGGACTGGGAGAGTGGAGGATCAGGACTGCCGCGACAGTCGCTTACGGCCACTGGGGACATGTGGATGGCCCCACGAGACTGCCAGCAGATGCAGGCTGTGTGACAGCCACAGGGGTTGTCACTGACCATCCCCAGATGTGTTACTGTGGGACACGACCGTCCCTCGCAGGTGTTTGCAAGCTCACAAGCAGACCTGCTCCAGGCATGCCGGAATGCCCACAGTGGATCCGCATGACGACACTTATAGGGGTTGCATAGCGTCAGGACCAAGGGTGGAGAATGCACTCCACAGGGTCTGCAGTGGACAGCCATAAACCAGGGTGGCCAGTGGTGCTAGGCGGCCATGACTGTAGTAGTAAGCCAATTCAGGGCTGTGGTCATGTCCTCCCGCATGCATGTGATCTCAGCCAGGAGCTGCTCATAATCTCGGTCACACCTCCCTGCAGACTGGCACAGCTCTGTGTGGAGTGCATGCACCCTGGCACGACCAGCATCTGTCACTCCACAGAGGCCCGAGCAGACAGGTGTGCTCGGTCAAGGGGTCAGACCCTGGGGCATGGGCATTGTGCCGTCTCATGGGTGTTGCATGACCCCAGCACAGTCCCCAGTGCTGGCGTGGGCTGCACAGTAAGGACCCTTGTGGCTGATCAGTCTGTGGTTCAGCAGCATGGCCACTGCACCGGCCCCCCTTGGCCCCATCCTGCTACCTGCTGCCTCTCTGGACTCTGTGTGCATGGCGCCAGAACAGCTGCACTACCACTGCCACCCCCTTGGACTGGCGCCACACCGTTACGCCTACCACCTCACCTGGCATTGCAGCCAGTGGGTGGACAACCACCAGGGCACCATCTGTGCTGCCATGTCGGACGTGTGGTATGGGTGCTTCCCTTGATTGGCAACACCACTGTCCAGGATAACAGTCGGCCATCATCGGGTCCCAGACCCACTCCTGACCTGTGTCTCAGCATACTGGACACCATGGCTAGCATCCTGCTGAAACATTGCCAGGGCCTCATCCGCAACCATGCCACAGGCATCGGTTGGACAGTGGGATGGGCTGACTGCGGCCGGACCCCAGACACCAGTGGAGGTGGATGGATAGATAGTCTTCAGGTCCAGGACCGCTCCCAATGGTGGTAACCCCACCCTGCTGCTGCATGCATGCAGGTGCTCCAGAGCTGTAAAGGAACACAGATGCATTAGGGCCACTGATACACAACCCTGCCTAGACCCACTGCCCCCTTTCCCCTGACACTGCTGTACCTACCATGCAGTGATGGGCTGCCTCCCATCTGGAATCCTCCACCGGACATACACTCAATGGCACTGTGCCACATGGACTCCGACACCAGCTCCTCTTGCAGCATCAACTGTGGCACATCAGGCTGTCCACCATCCGTGGCAGCACGTGGCCTGGATGGCGCACCTTACCCTTTATCCTCCTCTGGTCTGTGCCTACATTCTTTTGCACTCCTGTGCTGTCCTCTGATGGCTGCCCTGCTGGTTCACAGCCCTGGTCATTCTCCTATGCAGCCACCCTGGCCTGTGGGATACCTGTTGAGCCACTCAGGATGGGATCCTGGTCCAGGTAGGCATCAAAGAAGGCATGGCTCTCTTCCCTCATGAAAGCTGGGCCTGCGCTTGATGCAGCTCCTGCTCCTCAACTTCCTTGAGTTCTGACATGCTTATTCTTGTGGGTATGGACATGTGGTTAACGATGGCTGCAACACACAACACCCTCCCAATCTACTGTCCCAACAGGCCCACAGCCTGGTGGCTACCTCTGAAGGATGCAATACTGGTCTGCTGCCTGTGCAGTCCCATGGCACATTTATAGCGCATCACATGCAAATGAGGGGATGCACAACTGTAATGAGATACGAATGCCTCTGCTGTGCTGTGGATATGCTGATCAGCCCATCTGCATATTCTGGCTGAATATCGAGTTGTGCAATGCGCATTGGTGTTGTGCATGCACTAGTCATTGTGCAATGGTATGACATGCGCAGTAGACTTGGCAGTGCATGCATGCACCAACGTGTGTGTCGTCAGTGGCAGATCCCCCACACACTGCACTGTCACGGCGGTACAGCTGTCTGCTATATGGGCATGTGGCACTTCGTGCTGTTAGGTGCCCTATGGCACCCTGTGTGACTGGCCCCATGGAACATGGGGCACACATGCCCATTGCACACCATCGACTGTCTCTCATGGTGCACATGCCAACCTATGACCTCACGTGTGCCTTTGACCCTCCGGGTGACCTGTGGCATGTGCCAGTGCTGCCCAAGCTGTATTCGCAGCACTAGGGAATCACGTGATTTGGAATGGTGCATCACCAAGCAGAGTCAAGCACCCACAGCACATGTGGCTCATGTGCTACTGGGTGCCAGTATGCGTTCCCAATACCTGGATCGAGCATGCCACACCGTAGCACAGCGAGGCTCCCAACCGGAGCCAGTGAACTGGTCAGTCTCGTGGCCCTGGTAGAGCCACATGTGGGTTGTCTCTTGGCCAGGTGCCCCTGGATCAGCCACATATGGAGGTGTGGCAGGAGGTGGATGAGGGTTGGAGGAGGCCACTGGGACACAGCAAAGTGGGGAGCAGTGCCACCACCACTATGGGGACTTGTGGAGGAGGGACCCTGACTGAGCTTCTGCCACTGTAGGCATGCGTCATGAGGGGCACCGTGCTACATCCAGGTGAGTGCACTAAGTCCATGTCTGTGCTATTCCAGTGTTCTGTGGGGACCAGCAGGGTGTCACACCATGCTGCGGTGGGGGCTGTGGCCATGTGCTTTGTTGGCCATGGAAGTGCACTATGGATGTGTGCCACTGCACCAAGAATCATGCAGGGGCCAGGAAGATTGCTGTGCTGGGGGGGGCCTGTGGGGTGCTGCCAGGTACTGATGTGTCATTCTTAATGTCTCCTACTAGGCCCTGAGGATAGGCACAGTGCATGGCTAGCAGGCACTGTAGGTGGACGGGGGCAGGCTGACACATGAGCACAGCCACAGGGTGCAGGCCACATGGGCAGTACAGCAAGACAGGGCACCAGTTGCACCACAGCAACCAAGTAGGCACTCTTCCTTGGTTTATTGTTATGCAAGATGGGGTGGGCCACATCCCCTGTGCACAAGGCCATTCCAGCTGTGCACGCTGGCAGAGTCCATTGCACCATGCCATGGCTATCACACAGGTGTGCGGCTGCTACAGGTGGGCTGTGGGTATGCCTGTGTTCTAGCAATGCCACTGCCACCCCACCGCTATGCCCTGTTGCCTGGGCCACCATGGTTGTGGTGTGTGCACGTGGGTGGTGTTGGTATGCAGTGCCCTGCGTGGCCCTGGATTGTCAGGATGGCTGCTCATGTGGTCACACATGCTGCCAGTGACTGTGCTGTCTCAGGGGACATGTCACCACTGTCCACAGCACATGGTGGGTGGGCTACAGTCATATGGACATACACTCATAGCATGTCCCTCTTTGTCCTAGGTGGGCCAGCGGGTTGAGGTCAACACAAGGCTACTACGGCAGATACTGTGGGTCACACGGCCACACTCCACATGGTGCAACTAATTTTCTTCAGGCACTGTGTAGACCACAGAGAAGACGGCACACCAGGAGCCAGTAGGGTGGGGACTCCATAGGGCTCATTGGCCTGCACCCCTTCCTTCCCTCCCTTTCCCTCACTTGTACCCTTACTCAGCCATGTCCCCAGTCCCCTGCCTCCCTTCCCAGTCTACCATTCTGTTTGTGGCCTCCCATTCCCTGCTTCCTGTTATTCTGTACATAGCTATTGTTACATGGTTTTAATGCACTTTTGTACTGTTTTGTCTGTGTCAGATTTGCAGCTGGTGTGTGGAGCTATGCTGCAGTGGTGTGCATGGTGGCAGTGGTGCGTCTGGGGATGACCGGGCTCGTGCCGGGTGGTCTTGCCCAGTGGCAGGTGGTGTGCCCTGGGGCATATGTGTGTGTTATGTACGTGTTGTGTGGCATGTGTGTTTTGTACTGTTGGCATGTGTGTTGCCAGCAGAGGTCCAGTGGCATGTCCCATACCTTCCTAAGGTGTTGCCGGTGGCTGATTGCCAGTGGACATTGGTACCACACAGCCTCCGTGCACCACTGTGGTGCACATGGTCGGGGGCCTGGAGCCAGTGCCTGCCATGCCTCCCACCTGGCATTCTCTACACCCTGGTGGTGGTCTGTCCTGCTCTGGAGGCATGCTTCCTGCTGTGACTGTTGTCCTGTGTTCTCGCCCATGCACCTCTGGCCCTTGCACAGCCCTGGTAGCTCTATGGTGCATGCTGGTTTGCTCCCTGGTGCAGCCCTGGTTGTGTTGTGGTGTATCCTCGCGATATTCAGGTTGTGCTGGTACTTGCCATTGTGCACAACCTTTGAATATCACGTTCAGTGTGCACTGGCACAGTGCACTCATGCCTGCGCAGCTGTTGCGCCTGCCTCTGGCACATTTCTGAATATCCCACCACAGTATACAGATGTTGTGATGAATTTATGACATTTAGAACATACATATTTTTTTTTATTTTACAGGTTTGCATATCACAATAGCTTTATTTAGCTGTAACACATATTTCTCAACAGGATCCTGGAGGTATATAATAGTAGCAGTGGAGTTGGATAGTTATGCTATTATAGTTTTCAGCATTAGATATGTATACGTATTTTGAATATTTACAGTTCATATATTTAAGATACAGATATTGTAGTTCTCAAGATTTACCTGTGAAATGTTGATAAAGCTACAGTTCATATATTTGACCTTTGTGGAGCTATAACCATGTCCAGGTTTCTGAAGGTCTTGGAATTTGTTAATCATAAAATGTTTTAGATCAATATAATGGTGTCATTTTTCCTTAAAACAAAGTACATGAGGCTGTCCTCATTTTTAGACTTGATGGTGTGTCACTGCTTGTTAATTCATAGTCATAACTCTCTTCTAGTCCTGCTAATGTAAAGGATGTGACAAGGACAAGTTGTGATGTGGAAAATGTTCTTATTGAGGCAGGTTATTATGCTGTAAAAGTGATATTTAATGTTAGTAAGGGGAACAGTGGGTATGCGAGTACAAGGCCAAATATGATATCTTCTCAAGCCTTACTTTTATGTTTTAAAACATAAATACCCCATTCTATTCTTTTGCTGATCAAATGCTCCTGGCATAGTGTGCTTTGATTAATAATGAATAGGTAACTAAAAGCATTTAATTTCCATATTTGCAAGGAATAAATTCAAAAGGAAAGTATGTGACCAAGTCTACTATATGTTGAACTCTTTTAAAAGTCCACTGTTACTGTAAACATGAATAAAGCTATTTTTTTATCCTAGATAATGTTCTTTTAGATGTGATCTTAAATTCTGGAAATTTATAGTAAATCAATACAAAACATCCCCAGATATATTGGCAAGAGAAGAAAGATTCCTAGGGCAATATTTGGCTAGAACATAGATAATAATGCCATACAAATTCCTTAGATACAATTATGAACATTGAAACACTGTGGTTAAAGATTTGGCACTTTTGGCCACACAATACGACTACTAACATGCAAACATCTTATTCAAATAATATGGCAAAGATTTTGTTAAAAACAGAGACTGTATTATAGCAATAAAAGTAAAAATCTTCTTTAGGATTATATATTATAATTAGGGTTCCTGCCAGCATGTAATGTTAAGGCCAGTTTTGCATGGTAATAACTCAGGGCAAGTTCAACAGATCTGCTTGAAATTTTGCATGCTTCTTTGGAAGGGACATATCTATTGATGTAACACATTTGGTTTGAAGACTGTGTGTGGTTTCTGAGATACAGGTGTTGACAATAAAGAGATTTTTATGTATTTTGCTGTTTTATTTGTCAATCAGTATCTCAGAAATGGCTGCAGTAGCAGGGTTAATATTTTCAGGGTGGTAAACTTTGGCCTCACAGGCATGCCTTTTGAAGGTTTGGTGAAAAATATGAATCCATTCAAAAGTTATTAAACTTTGTTTTCCCATTATTTTCTATGGGCAAAAATAGATGTCCCTGGCGGCATAGGCTTCTAAGTCAGAGCAGCGCCCAGCATAAGGTTTACGAAGTTTAGTAATGGGCATCCAATTCTATGTCAGAGCAGCTGTCCAGCATAGGATTGTATGCCAAAGGGTAAAGTGCAGATCAGCATCCCTCCCTCCAAAAATCTGTCTTGTGCTCCTAAAAACAAAAAGTCTCCTGACATACTTTTTTTAACTTCGATGCAGAATCCTTCATCCTACCATTTCCAATGCAGAATCCTGCATTGAATGTTAGCTTTTGCCAACGTTGAGGTGCCTAATCCCCAAGTTGGCATTATACTGCTCTCCACTACTGTGGCACACTGGGGAGTGCTCCCCAGTGTGCCAAACTAATAATTATTGTTTTACGACGCTGGGATGCTGACTCCTGGTGTTGGACATCTCCTTGAGCCAACTTACATTGCTGACAGGGGTACCCAGTCCCCTGTCAGCATTATGTATCCCCATTCATGTGGCACACTGGGATCCCACCCCAGTGTGCCGACATTTATTTTAGATATTCCTTTAAATAAAGAAAATGGTCCCCAATGTTTTGCATTTAAACCTGTAATAAAGAAAATGGTCCCTCATCATCTCCCAGTCCCTCTCCCTTCCCTGCCCTCCCACTGAGCACCCATCTCCCTGCCTCCCCTTTACCTATACTTACTTCTGGAAGTTGGGAGCAGTGTTCCTTTCTGGACGGGACACGTCTGCACTCTTCAAGACCAACCACAAACTGTGGAATCAAGGTAAGCTCGTGTCATGGCTCTCAATGGGGTGTTCAACTTAGGTTGATACCTGAGCCATTTTATGAATTTTACCCCAAATTTTCAACAGGGGTGCTTGGGACTCCACTGCATGAACACTGTCACTGTCATTTCATTATTCAGTCCTGCAAGGTGATTTCAAGTCACTATGCAGAATCACCTTTCTGGACAAAGTAATGAAATGATAGTGCTAGTGTTTATCAGGTAACTCCCAAAAGCCCATGTCAAAAATTTGTGCAAAATCCCAAGCATGACTGCTTTATGAGTGTGTGTTGTGCAGTTTCTATGCAGATTCGTAACTTTGCCAATTTTTATATTTCTTTCAAGGGTACACCCCAGGACTCTGACTCATGGACATCACCTCTTAAAGACTCCTCCTCTGGTTCCCTAGTACTCA
This sequence comes from Neoceratodus forsteri, assembly GCA_016271365.2. NCBI lineage: Eukaryota > Metazoa > Chordata > Ceratodontiformes > Ceratodontidae > Neoceratodus > Neoceratodus forsteri. The sequence continues at coordinate 1,057,248,953 of CM028132.1, read as the reverse complement.
AGTAGAGACTTTTTATTTATAGCTATACTTGGTGGGTTGTCAGTAGCAGCATGGCTATACCGACTAAGTGTGTGTCCATGGTGGGGACTGGCCATGTGGGTGAGGATGTGCGTGTGTATGTGTGTGTCAAGTTATTGCTATGTTTGTGTTTGCAATTTAAAGTCTGTTTGCATATAAGCATTCAAAACTATGGAAAACAATAGTAGGTACAGGCCAGACAGAAGAAATTCAATGGTTTTGGGTAAGTTTGTGTATTGCGGGTGGGTGCGTTTCCATTGATATGTGTGTGCTACAGTTCTACTGTGAAAATGAGATGAGGGACAGAAGAAAACTGAAAAGCATGACAGTGGCTACAAGCATGCTGCATGCATGCAAATGTATTCAGATACAGTAAGTATAGAAGTACTAGTGACCCATATGTGCACAGACAGTATGTCCCAGTGATTAAAGGCACTGAACTGTAAGCCAGGAGACTTGGAGGTGTGAAGACCTGTGATTGAATCTCATCAACTCCCACTTGTATATGGTGTGATCTTGAGCAAGTCACTTAGTTTTTACATGTGCAATTATCAGTGACCCCTTGCTTTTTGCACACATGCCACATGCATGCAGTCTTTCCCAGTTTAACAAAAAAACATGGTTTCTACACTTGCTTGCTGCATGCATGCCATATGCATGTAATCGGTTCCAATTTAACATTTAACATAATGGTAGTACGCATGTCACTTAGCTAGTTTTATGTGAGCAGCATGAAAACATTTCATACAATTATTTCTGTAAGGGATAAGACAACACTGACAGAAGACTTTACCTTGAAACAAATATGTCAGGATTTTGTTTAGTGTTTTTTCTTTTTTGGTTTCAACACAGAACAATACTCAAGTGGGACTATTAGGACTGGGGGCACACTCACACAAGTGTCAACCACACAACTCTTTTCACAGACAGTGCACAAAACCACCAGTCAAACAACACCTGGAATATTGTGTGTGTGTGTGTGTGTGTGTGTGTGTGTGTGTGTGTGTGTACATTAAAGAAAACAGCAACAGGTAGCAGCAGTAAAACAGCACAAAACAGGGTTTCACACTAGGGGTTCAACTCAGATACATGCAAGTTACTGATTACACATAAATGAAATAAAACTACCTCAAAGAAACAATTCAGTAAAACAATACTCACCTTTCTACACAATTAAACTACTAATGCACACAGAAAACAATGAAAAATACACCAAACCACTAAGTACAACATCACTACACACTAGGCGTGAAGCCTGCCTTTTGCTCCTTCAGGACTGGAGCAATGGAAACTTTCCTTCCCAAAGCTCACCACTGCAATATCTGCAATACAGAAACTGAAAGTACTAATTAAAGTAGGAAAATGATCAAAAAATCAGTAAGTGGTCAGTGGTCCACAGAAGCAAGGCACAGCACACACTTAGTAGAGTGAATTTGGAAAGAAAAGTCTACTTCAAGGATCTTAAAACTTTTGTTGGCCACAGCTCTGAAAAACACAACTGACTCCAGCCTCTCCTTCCTTCACACACTATACTACAGTCAGCCTCTGCATCAAAAAAGACCCTTTGTGACCTCCTATCCCATGAATCTTTGCTAACTTCAACTTAGGACCATTATTCCTAGGTGAAGTTAAGCAAAGTTGAGCATTCATGCAATTGTGAATATTGCCTTTCAGGTGAAGTGCGACTTCACTTTGAGGAATAATTTAGCAAATTCTACAAAATTCACAAAATAATCCCTAAAGTGAAGTTTTCCAACTTAGCCACCACTATATAGGTGTTATAACCTTAAACCAAACTAAGAATCACCTTACAAGACTTCCATAATAAAAATATAATACATGATGCTAACCATGAGAGAAAGGTTTTAGCCTGTAACAGAGGTGCCAACCACCCTGCTGATGAAAGAAACAATCAGGATAACTATCTCACATTCATAAGGAAAGGTAATAAACCATAGAAGGTGGAGAACCTGACATAGTGCAAAAGCAAAAACACCACGTGAAGGAACAGGTAATTGGTAGAGTGAAACCCTGTCTTGGAGAACAATAGGGATAGAGATCTTGTATCCTGGTGAGCCAATGATGATAGCATTCAGACAAAGTGGTAGTCAGGCAATAAAATACATGTCATAAGCAGCAGAAAATCCCAACGTAGTCCGTGTAAGGACAACAGAACCAAATGAGGGTCCCATACCATTGCTGGTCTAAGGACTGGGGGATATAGAGAAAGGCAAAAGGCAGACCAAAGCACACCTAACTTGGTATAATATACTTTGTTTAAGAGAAACTCCCATCTCCATTTATTGTCTTTCTTGAGCAAGACAACATTGAGATGTTTCTCTGTTTTGCATGCTATTAATTTTAGTGTTTTGTAGAAAATTTTCCTTACTTGCTGTTCATGAAGTCTTTTTTCCCTTCTTTCCATCACTCTTCACTCCTTGCTTTTGCTTTCATAGCAAAGCTGTTTGTTTAGGAAGTTTTAAAGTCCATTAATAGTATTGAGCAGTAGCATTTGCTTTCATAATGTATCCAGAGCTATTAGTTTAAGAAGTTTCAAAGTCCATTAATAGTATTAAGCAGCAGCTTGGTACTCTGCTGCATACTGGGGAGCATTCTGCAGTTTCTGTTCAAAGTCACAGCATTACATCATTGGTTCATTACTTACTCATTGCAACCATGTATACTATTTACTATTATAGTTACCTTTTATATATTGTTTTCATTTGACATATTGTTGCTTATAAATACACCCAAATTCATCTCAGAGACCACCTTATTCAGCATGTTTCCTTCTATACTGTCATCTCTCCTAGGATTATTTCATCACAGACTGGACAGTAGAAGGGTCCAGTGAGTGAGGCACACCAAATACTGAAATTTGTCCATAACCAGGAATATGGGTGCCAAGGAGATGACAACCAAGACTCCAGCAGAATGTTTGAGATGGGAGGAAACCCTGAGCAGGACAGCATCATGGTGGTAGGAGCAAAAGTGATGTTGCAGTCATGTCAACCATCAATGGATGCCTGGTGTACAAGAAGAAGAAGAAGGAGGAGGAGGAGGAGGAAGAAGAAGAAGAAGAAGAAGAAGAAGAAGAAGAAGAAGAAGAAAAGTAGTAGTAGAACCTGGTATATAAGAAGAAGAAGAAGAAGAAGAAGAATGCACACCCCAACAGTACAGAATTCCTCTAGTGCACACGTGTTAGCATTTATCATATGAGCCCAATCCTGGTGTGGGGACGAGAACCACAACCTTTTTCCCAAAAGGCAGATGTGATATTAACTGGAAGCAAGCTGACATTTAGAGAAGAAGACCATGTCTGGGGCAGCCCCAGACCTGGAAGAAAAGAAGAGGAGAGCCAGTGACAGCAGTAAAATGTGTCAAATCCTCCAGCACAAGGGAGCACAGGTAACTGTCATTACAACAGTGGGGAAGCAGGGCAGTGTAAATTGAAGTGAGATACAACAGTCATCGAAAAGCCCATAAGACTGGAACAGCCTGTAGACTACCAGTCACAGCAGGACCAGAAAATACCCAGATTACAACCTCCCAGACATTACTATTGGACAGAAAGCCTCCTGATAAAATGTAAGTTATTTGATGAAGTAGCAGTGCTGTTAGTCATGAAACCCTTTAGCACTTGATGACTTTGTTGTGGGACCCACACAATATTGATGGGGTAATGGTGATTAATTTTTCACTGCTTTTGCAGCTTATGCATTTGATGTAAACAGAGTCCACACTGAAGAAAGGGGGTTACTAATGGGGTATTGCAGGGTTCATTACTAGGAATGGTCCTCTTCAATGTTTTATAAGTGACATTGCAGAGGGACTGGAAGGAAAAGTATGTCTCTTTGCAGACGACACAAAGATCTGCAACAGAGTTGATACACAAGATGGGGTGGAAAGAATGAGAAGGGACTGGCAAGGTTGGAGGAATGGTCAAATGTATAGCAGCTTAGATTCAATGCTAAGAAGTGCAAGGTAATGCACCTGGGAAACCAAAAGCGAGGGAAGAGTACACGAAGGGGGTGAGATACTAACAACAACAAAATGAAAAGGAACCCGCATAGTCATATCAGATAATCTAAAGGTGGGCAAGCAATGTGAGAGGGCAGTAAGGAGGGCTGGGGGATACTGGGATGCATAGGGAGAGGCTCACCAGTAGAAAACAGGAAATTGTTATCCCTTTGTACAAATAGGTGGTGAGGCCCCATCTGAGTACTGCATGCAGTTCTGGAGATCCAATCTCCGAAAGACATAGACAGGATGAAGGCAGTCCAGAAGAGGGCACCTAAAATAGTGCAGGGTCTGCACCTGAAGACATATGAAGAGAGACTTAAGGAGCTTAATATGTATAGCCTTGAGGAAAGGGGAGCTGACATGATAGACATTTTCAAGTACCTCAAGAGAAACAATGAAGTCCAAGAAGGTAGCATCTTTCAGAAAAGAGGTGTGCAAGAACAAGGGGAACAATTTAAAGATAGAGGGGGGCTCAGAGGTAATGTAAGGAAGTATTTTTTCACAGAGAGGGTTGTGGATGCATGGAATAGGCTGCTGGAGGAGGTTGTGGAGTTAAGAACAGTGGTTGAATTCAAGAATGCATGGGATAGTCATAAGGCAATTCTAGGGGTGGGGTAGGAAGAAGTAGGCTGTTGGTTAACTAGGATATGCAGCTTATCCATTAGGTATGGAAATGGTCTGACTGGGTGGGCCAAGACGTCCTTCTCTGCCATCAAATTCTATGTTTCTATGATGTAGAGTATTTTGTGTGTGAAATGTTAGTACATTTGGTTCACACTGTAGGGGAGCCTGGAAAACATAAGATGCATGTTGGAGAAAGCAAGCACATGTGAAACACTTGTAGGTAGCTCCATGTAGGACCAGTGGGCAGGTGGAACATAGGGTAACATAATCTAATACCATAAGTTCATAAAGGACAAGGTAGCAATGAAAGCCAGTCCATGGAAGTAAAAATCAGGGACAGCAACTGAATCATGGGTGCACAGTAGAGGTGCAGTGAATATAAACTTTGCCAAACAATAGGTTATAAAGTTGCAAAACTTCACATTTGCTAAGCTTCACAAAGTTCCTACTGACACCACCGACTTTTGCAAGTTTTCCACTAAAGGGCACTTTTCCATGATGTCTTTGTGAAGTGGGAACTCAAGCAATGTTTGGTCACTTCACACAGAAAAACAGCCAATTTGGCCATCAAAACTTTGTGAAGCTAGCACTTCACACTTCACAAATTCTGGCGAAGCAAACTTTTTAGCTTCACATATCTCTAGAGAGCAGAACTTGGAAACCACAGGAGAGCAAAAAAGCATTCAATGTGACAAGGAGAAGTGACAAAGGCAATGTTTGTCAGTATCCATGAGCTTTGGGCAACAAAATTGACATATGCAAGGCAACAGGTAGGGAAGGGTTTCAATGTGATATACATGAATTGCAAAAATAGCAATCACAATATGTGTGAGGACACATCACAGAAAACAACAACAATGCACTACAGTAGAACCAAAGAGCAAGGTTCAGCAACACTCTCTGGGGGCAATCTGTACATATATTTTATTTATAGTTTGAGAGGGACTATTTTGGGAGGTCACATTCAGGAGACCGGGAGTGTGTGGCACACATTAGGAAATTTGGGGAACACAAAACAAACAAAAACAAAACAAAAGTTATCAAACTGCAAAAGAAAATTATTTTCCAAGCTACCTAGCTCTGAACCTAGGTCCTCCTACACCAGCACCACTCACCCTTCCACTAGACCAAACAGCCAGCAGGGAACGAACTGATCAAACATCCACCTATATTCTTACTTATGTAGCTCTCTATCCCAGTCACTCTATCCTTCCCATCACCATTTTGTGCTCTCACACTTGCCATAACTGCTCCTTGCTATTCTTTCACTGTTGCAGTAATCACAGGTGGTCAAACTGAGCTGCTCAAACACAGTCGCTCAATTTGACTTGCCCATATCACGGGATACCAAATGGAAGGAACAAGAAGCAAGCTGGCCACAAAAGAAGTTGGAGACAAAAAAATGACTTGCAAAGGTGAATCACTAAAACATATTAGGAAAATGGCTGTATTTATGCCTATGGTTTCTGAGGCAAAAGGGCAGGTACCCTATGGCTAAAAAGCACCAGAGACCTCGATAGAGGGTATAGTGCACAAGCATGAGGCAATATAGGTCTACCAAGAGCAGCCATGACAGCCCCTGAGCCAGTTTTAGGCAGGACAAAAGTGGAACAGACAGGTTATTTCAAAACACAGCCAGATCTGAAACCATTGGTGAGAACAAAGGCAGAACCAAATGGCCAAGGCAACAAACAGCACCTGCAGAGGTAACACAGGATAACAACCGGACATGGAATCTACTGCAGCCTCAGACAAGTGTCAGACCCACACATAAGAGAAGAGAGGACCTGCAAGGTCCAGCCCACCAAATCAGAAAGAGAAGGAGCCATATCTCAACCTCAGTAGCTGGAGGAGAAAAGAACAAAAGCCCATGTCAAATGGGGACAGAATGGCTAAAACAGCAGATAATGATGGTATTGGTGATGGGGCCAAGCCAACTTATGCATGGTATACCAAGGAGGCAAGAGTCTCTGGATTTGCAGTGTGAGAGAACAGAGTGAAAAATCTGCAGCATGGAAGGCTCCAGAGAAGTCCTCAGCAGCACTGCAGAGATGAGGAATACAGGGTCAACAATGTAACATGGACGAAGAGCCCAAGAAATAGTACTCAAAAAGGAACCAGTGATCACCTGACAATTGGTGGCAGTTTACCTGAAACACACAAGTGACAACAATGTGAGTTATAAAGAGATCAAAACCCAGGAAGCTCTGACAAGGCAACAACAGTGGCAAAGGGGAACACCAGTGGTGAGACCAGTGATAGCAAGGATGGAAGCAGGCCAAAACAACCCTAGAATGAGACCAGAAACCAAATAAGTTCTCCCAAATGATGACCAGGTTGGCAGACAGATGTCCCATGGATGGCCAGAGCAGGCTGCCATCCATGAAACCCAGGCCACCTCATACCAAAATGGCAGAGGCAGTGGTGACAAGGGGAAGGCAAGATATGACAAGCATCAAGAAACACTGCAGGTGTAAAGCTGATGACAAGAATGTCAATGGCAAAGCCTCCGCAGTCTCTAGAGTAACACAGAGAAGAGCTGATAAAATAGCAGGAACAACAGATAAGTAAAGCAAGACAACAGCCTGCAAATATAAAGCTGTGGAATAGTTTAAAGGTTTTTGAAAATGAACTAGATAAATACAAACTCTGATTGGCTAACAGCGTCACCTAATTGGTGGGTATCAGTCAATACAGCCCACAAAAAATGAGTCCCAGTCTCTGGCCCCTGATAACCATGGCATGTAATTATATCCATAGAATCTTAAACAGTAAATTGCAGACATTTTTCATCCTCATCTAGGGAGAGATGTGCCCTGGCAAACCATGGTGAAAGCTACAAAAGAGTTTCTGTACGCTTAACAGAAAAAAAAATCAAGCAGTAGTTTCTCACAGAGTAGAAGCAAACCGAACCACACTGAACATAGTAAATCATTTCCCAGTGTAACAGGCTGTATAAATAAATTAAAATGACTGTCTAGACTCCCAATATGCATGTTGTGCAGAGTATTACTAGTCAAAAGATAGTGAGCGATGTAATTGCACAGAATTTCACAGGAAAATAACTGATTAGGTGTGTCCCTAAGCTGCCATCAGTGCATTTAGTAATGGGTTTAGTGGCAGAACGTAGGCAACCGTGGTCAGCTCTAGTATCCAAGCAAAAGGCATGCCACCTAGCTTCACTGTGAAGTGAGAACATATTGTTTTGTAACAGTAAGCTGATAATGCCTGTTAAAATTGTGCCACAAACCCCCACAAATTATGTAAAATAAATCGTGCACAGCGCTTTATAAACACAAAACAACCACCTGTCTAAATAAATTGACTGAGTCCCCTTGCATGTCCTCTCGAACCCTGTTCCCTGGCACTACACAATCTATTTAAACAGTAAAAGTAAAATATGCTGCTGCCTCCTAACGTTAACATTGTCCCCTGACTGCAGGCATAGAGGTAGCATCTCCAGCTGTTTCTTCATCGAATAAAATGCAAAAGTGACCGATTAGAAGAACACAGTTAGGGTCCTTACTTAAACAAATAAAAAAGCAAAAGAGTGTCCATGTAGGCAAACAAGTGTACTAACGTAATGAAAATAATCGATAGCAATGCTGATCCAAATATGCCTAGGACTATCGCACTGTCCATGAGACTGCTGCCCAGTGTCATAAATGGCCATGCGAGCACGGTATTTTCCTGATTTCCACGCAGATGAATGTTCACCTGCAGCAAGGAAAGCAAACAAAATACTGGTACTGTCATACACAAAGCATAACAAGTTAGCATTGTCCGTTGCCTCCAGCAACCAGTATTACCCAATCAAGTACTGCTGGCAGACATCAGCAGTATAAATTTCAAACAGAAACTGTCAAGGGTACAAAAAGTCATTTAAAAGAAAGAAAAATGTCTGATTATTTGGCAAATAATTCTGATATACAAACAGTGACAACAATTGACAACATTTTTCCCAGTATTACAGTGGACCTAAAAAAAAGTGAAAAAGCAAAGGAAAAATGTAAGTAATTGTTTTGTCTCCATAAGTGACAGCCAGCTAGACAAAATAGAAAGTGACAGGGTGGCATTAAACACCGAGAAAAACACCAAGTGGGCAGTGACAGCGATGAGAAATGGGCAATACAGAGTAGCATTAACATAGACTGGCATAATGACACACTGGAGCAACTGAATAGCAATCTCGAAGGTTTTGCAGAAGTCGGGTCTACCCAGGGTCAGGAGTATTCTGTGGCTGGATATTGTGCACTACGGTCGGGCATAAACCGGCTACTTAAATAGTGTTGAAGTAGCAAGAACATGAACATATGAAGTGACCCCCAGTTTAAATCATCAAACAATGTGCTATGATCTGTGCTCAAAAAGCTTAGAAAGGCACAGAAGGACACATCCAGCCACTACCCTGCAATCTCATCATCTGACCTACAGAAACTGAGAGCAAGTGCTGCAGTATCACCCAATACTGCGCCTGGACTTGTAAAATGGGTATGGTTTGCTGTCCAACTCCATGTGGCAAGGCGTGGGCATGTGGGACTACGAGACCTAAAGATGGATTCCTTTGAAGTAAAAACAGATGGCAGTGGCACTAAGTATATAACCTTAAGTCACAATGCAGACAAAAAAAAACCCCACAAAACCCAACTGAAATAAATAAAGAGAACATGAGAGGTTTTATTTTTAAAGAACCAAAACCAATTTTGTCCAGTAAAATGTTTCTTAAAATATGTATCTAAAGTTCCTCTAAATGCCAAAGCTTTCTATGTACACCCCGTAAGTGCCGCCAGAACTTCTTAGACACCCAGGCTTACTGGTATACTTGTGAGACCATGGGAAAAAACTACCTTGGTTCCCTGATGAGCAAGATCAGCAGTGAAGCTCAGCTGTCATACAAACAGCTGAACCATAGCATCAGAGCTACAGCTGTCCAGATCCTTTCTGATGCTGGTCTTTCAAATTCGAAATCACATCAGTGACTGGCCACAGATCTGAGACAAGTTTATCTAGAAATTGGAGACCTTCCTCAACAGATCATAAACATTGGAGCTATATCCTAGGAAGTAGTAATGGCATGGCATCTACAGGTAAGGCAATATGTTTTTATTTGTAGCCCTCAGTAAATAGTGGTCTAAATTTTTTTTCTGTTGTTGTCTATGTTCAGCTGTCTAAGAAAATAGCACATCTAAGCAGCAGCAAAAGATGACAGAAGAACAAGCTAAGAAGACAAACAATGTACAGGACACAGTAGGACTGCCCGAAAATCAGACTGCCAATAATCAAAACATGGAAACTGAATCCAGTAACGGCCTATCAGGTCAGATGGGCCCAGGAACACATAATTTCTTTAACCCAACATCCTGCACTTTAATTGTCCCATAAACTTTATCACCTATTACAAATAGTAGACTGACCATTGATTTAGGTATTTTTAACCTATTATAAAGTAAAACCAAAAGTAAGCATTGTTCTCTGTTTTATCCCACAAGGGACTATTTTTCTGTTCTTGTAATTTTGTTCTAAATAAATAAAAGTGTTTAAAATGTTCAATTCTTTTATTTGTATTTTGTATGTTGAAAGGTAGTCCATTTTCTAAGTGCAGTAATACCCTCCGGAGGGCAGTATGCAATACTGCCCACCCTGTTGGGTATTATTATGATGGTCAGAAGCTGCAGCTGACTGAGACATCAATGGGATAGTCAGAGCAGTATGACCTGGTTGACAGTGAGAACACTGAAGGTGTAGATGACAACTGCCTCTGAGTACAAATAGAGACCATCAGACAAAACAGCAGCAAACAAGTGGTGAAGCAAAGACAGGCAATGTTTATGAGACAGAGAGATACGGGTCAGCATAAGGATCCAAGCACAGAATCAGCAACCAACAACCAACTGATGTCATAAGGGCATGCGAGCAGCAGAGTTGATGATGAGAATGGCAATGGCAAAGTAGGTAGCAGTTTCTGGAGAAAAACAGAAAAATCCAAAATTGCAGCAGAAGCATCAATGAAGCAGAACTAAGTGACAACCTGCAAGCACAGAATACAAGGACAACATAAGGATGCTAGCACAAAGCCAGCAACTGACGACATTGTCAATGGCAAAAAGACCAGAAAACAGTGTAACCCCCTGCAAATGGGGGTTCCCAAAAACTTCCAGGAGCTTGCTTGAATGCTCCAAGCCTGAATGGTGTTTGGCATTTAAGCCATTTATCAGTGAGTGTTTTAGAACCTCTGGTACTGTCTCTTTAAGAGCTGTCTGCTTGCAGACATAATTAGTTTGTATGGGGGACTGTGTGCTTCTCTGAGTACCACTCGAGCTGCTGCCAATTCACTTCATTTTGCAGTCACTAGGAGTGCAAAGGAACCTATCTGAAAGATGTAACTGTTTGCCAGAAATTATTTAGAGTAATAATGAAATTACAGTTTGTCTAACCTGCTTTCTTTGCAGTCAGAACTGTGTCTGCTAGTTCCCCATTCTAGTTTTGAACTGCTGAACTGGACCAATCAGTGTGGGGTAAGCTAGCTCTAAAATGGTGCCTTGGACGAATCAGAACTTGGACTCATAATCTGAGCCAGCCACAAGAGGATTGTATGGGCAGTGACTCTGGGAGATGTAGTTTAGACTTCAGTGCCTTTTGGACCAACAGCAGCAGTCTATTGTGAGTGACAGCCAATCCAGTCAAGAACTGGGAGGAACTCAAAGGAAGTGCCCGGTTTTGTCGGTTGGAGTTCAGTTGAGCTTTGGCAGTGAAGAAGGAAGGAGCCCTGTACTTTTCAGTGTGCAGTTTTAGTCAAAACGTGTGTAAGGCCCAGAGTTCCGGTCTGCAGCTTGTTAGGACTGAATCCGTCCTGTGAAAAGAATCAAAGGATCTCTGAAGAGTAGAAACCAGGCTCACCCCTAGAAGACTGAAGAATTGCTGAAAATTGCACTCGGTCTGTCAGGAACTGAATCTGCTGTGTGTTCTCCCGGTATTGTGCAGTAATTGCGATCGGGATACAGATGCAGCCTGCCTGGTATAGTGCTTTCTTTTATATGGATGTGTGAAGAGGTTTGTGTACCTCAAGTGAGCCCTGCTGACATTGAAGGACCCTATCTTATTTGGAGGTCGTGAGTACTAATTCAGGGTTGCTCCCTGTTGAATTGCCACATTAAATCCAAATGGAATTACTGTACTGCTGACTGTTTAATTCTCCTTTCTCTGTGTGAAAGGGCCCCTACCAGCTGCCACGGTTTGGACTAGCCACTAGGGCTTGGGTACCCAGGACAGTAACTGATAGGGATAGGCCCGTGCACAGAGCCATAGGTAGATTATTAGAGTGATAAGCTAATTAACCTGATTTCCCCTGTCCTTGTTATATCCCCTAAATAAATCAGAGCTACTTGTTTCAGCAAAGTTGTACTGCCTGAGGTATTTGTCTATGTTAAAGTACTGTACTGTGATTGTTGCACTGTATCTCATTTCACAGGACGTCCCAGTGACGGAACCAGACCTGGGGGTAAGTGTATACTGTGAAGGTAATTCTGATATATTGTGTGGGCCACTAGTGGAAGAAAGGGTGGTTGCAGTGTCCCAGAGGGCTGTGACCAAGTTAGTTTAACTATTGCAAACCCTGACCTCTGGGTGGAGGCACCGCCATTGGATCCAGGCCCCTCAACCTGTTAGTGGCAAATCAGGCAGGGTAGTAGCCCCTGGGATAGCGCCATCTAGGGGTTACATCTTGAGGCACCGCTGGATTGTGTGTCCTCTAGTGGCCATATTACGAACCACTGTTAAGAAAAATGGGTACCCGACAGAAGTGGCTGTGCACCGGCTGGCGGAGTGGTGTACTGGGGAGGAGATCGACCCCCAAAATGCTATGCTTATCCTGGACATCCCCTGGTATCAATACGGACACTGTGCAGGGAGTACTTTCCAAGGTGGAAGGTTTACAAAACCCTGTGGTGGTGGGTCGCATGCTAATCTGCTCACCCACACTTTCCTGGCCCTAGTAGAGTTTAAGGATCCCATAGATAGCTCCAAAGTGCCACAGACCATTGCCCCAGAGGGAGCCCTCACTGCTTGGAGGTGATAACTAAGGACAGTAAAGACCCGGGGGAATCAGCCCCACCACTATCTGAAACTTTTGAGGAGAAATTTGCTGAATGGTTGCTGGGAGAGGGAAAACTGTGGAGGACTTGAAGAAACTATTCTGCCACCTGGGGTGTTCCTCCCCAACACCCTCTCCTGCTCCAGTGCCCGTAATCGTGGCTGAACCAATGCAGACTCCTATTTCTGCACCTGCCATTAGTCACGACTCTTACGAAGGTTGAGGATTTTCTCTGGCACCTCCCCCACCCCCCCAAGGGAGGATGACTGGGAGACCTGGATAGACTATGTTGCCCCCAAGTGCTAGAATGGCAATGCTCGGAAGGTGAAAAGCGAAAGAGGGTTAGTGAGAGCCTCCGAGGTCCTGCCCTGGCTACCATCCGTGCTAAACGGGCCAGTAACCCTGAAGCGACTGCACAGGCCTATCTTGAGGCCTTGGAGAATGTGTATGGGAGCCCAGATTCTGATGAGGACCTATGGTGGAGAGTAAGAGATGCACAACAGTACCAAGGGAGTTGTTGTCTGTGTATGTATCTCGGCTGGAAAAATTGTTGCAAGAATGCCTCAGAAAAGGTAGTTTGCCAGCGATTGAACTGGACCGAACCAGGCTGGACAGGATCCTTAAGTCTGCCCCTTCTCAGAACTGCTGTTGCTTCAGTTACGCCTGGCAGATCGACTGGAATCCCCACCCTCCTATGATGAGTTAATGAGAGAATTCGAGGAGTTGAAAAAGACGACCTCGGGAGGGACCTGCACCAATAGCTGCGGCTACGACCCGAGTGACTGAGGGTGACCCATCAAGTGAAGTTCAGGGGCAGAGGTTGGCAGTCAATGAGTGCTCTGACAAGGAAAAGATATGTCACAATGGGGCTGAACTGTTGAGAGAGATCCGGAATTCAAAAACAGTCCCTTTATGAAGGCCACGCCTGCAAGTACGGGCCCTGACCTATATCCGCTGCATCTGCTATGGGGTGGGGGTACCCACCCATGTATCTCCTGCTGATAACAGCTCTGAACTCGATTCCTTGACCATGGAAGTGGAGAAACTGACGAGATGTCTCCAAATGCTTATCACGCCGAGACAGAGATGGCACCAAGGTTTCCAGTTAGTAATACCCCGCCCTGGCTCCCAGTGTGGCGCCTCGGCCAGCTCAAACTCCAGAAAGTATGTTTTGCTATAATTGTGGGAAAGATGGGCACATGAAAGGGAATGCCAGTCCCAAAAGACACTGACAAAGTTGCATATAGGCTACAAGGAGAGCTTGGAGAAGAAATCAGTGGTTAAGAGGTGCCGACATGATCCCAGTGAGGGCACCAAAAATGCTAATTCACGTCCTTTTGTGGCAAGGTCAGTTGCCCAGGCCCCCACTACCGCCTCTCCAGACTGGTCCAGAATAGTGGGTCCCTCCATGGAGACCACTGTAAAGGTGAACGGAGTCTACAAGAGCTATATTAGACAGTGGCTCCCAAGTGACAATTATGTTCCAAGATTGGTATCAGAAGCATTTGTCAGACGTACCTTACAACCATTAGAAGGACTGCATGTATGGGGGTTAAGTGAGAAGGCCTACCCCTATTCGGGTATATCCGAATTTGGCTGTCTTTCCCCACCTCCGTGGCTGGAGTGGCCGAACAAGTAGAGACCCTAGCCTTAGTGTGTCCCCCCACTGGACTGTATGATGGTGTCCCTTTGTTGATTGGAACAAATGCCCATATGTTCGGAAGGCTGGCACAGTTGTGTTATGAAAACAGGGGTCAAAAACTAGTAGAGCTTTAAGAGTTCCGGCTTTAATTAAGAAGGCCTATGAGGCACAGAGAGATGCTGAAAAACAGAACCAGAGGAACCGGTCGGAATTGTATGGAAGAAGGATCCTGAGTCTCTGATCCTGGCGCCAAATGCCCAGTGTACCTTACAGGGAGAGGTCCGTATCAGAAAGGATGTTAAGAATAAAATATTAATGTTGGATGCACCAGGCGATGGAAAATTGCCAGAGGGACTGCTGGTCAAGCCTAGTATTTTGCCCGCTAGAGCCCATGCTTATGCCAGAAGGGTAATGGTCCAAGTTCATAATGTGTCTGAAAGAGACATTCGAGTAAACAGAGGTTGCATCCTGGCTAATGTGCATTGTGCAGACACTGCAGTGCTACCCAGCAGCAAGAGTTCAAGGAAGAATGACAGAGTAACGCCTGACTTGTTTGATTTCGCGACTTCCGCTGCCAGCTGAATGGAAAGTGAAGATCAGTGAGAAGCTTGCCCAGAGAGACCAGGTGTTTTCTTTAAAGGAATGGGATGTAGGATGCGTGCAAGAGCTGAGCACAATATCCGCCTGCATGACGAAGACCATTTCGTGAGAGGTCTCACGCCTGGCACCTGCTGACATAGATGATGTGAGACGGCATCTGCAAGAGATGTTAGCTGCTGGTGTAATACAAGAATCCAGAAGCCCTTATGCTTCCCCATTGTGGTAGTGAGGAAAAGAATGGAACAGTAAGGATGTGTGTGGATTATCGCACTTTAAACCGGCGGACTATCCCTGATCAGTACACAATGCCCGCATTCAGGATGCTTTGGACTGCCTAAACGGGAGCAAGTGGTTCTCTGTGCTGGATCTCCGCAGTGGGTACTACCAGATCCCGATGGCCCCAGAGGACCGTGAGAAGACGGCCTTTATCTGTCCGCTTGGCTTCTATGAATTCATGAGGATGCCTCAAGGATTTCAGGTGCCCCAGCCACTTTTCAACGATTGATGGAGCGTGCAGTGGGGACATGAACTTACTAGTGCCTGGTATACCTAGATGATGTTATTGTGTTTGGCAGCTCACTGGAGGAACATGAGAGCAGATTATTTAAGGTATTGGACCGACTGGAGGACTTTGGCCTTAAACTGTCCATTGATAAGTGTCAATTCTTTCAAACATCAGTAAAGTATGTGGGACACATAGTATCCACCGAGGAATAGAGACCGACCCAAGTAAAGTTGAGGCCTTGACCACCTGGCCACAGCCCAAAAATCTAAAAGAACTGCAAAGATTCCTGGATTCTGTGGTTATTATCGGCGCTTCATCAAGGACTATTCAAGAGTGATCCCCTTTACTTAACCTTACTCAAGGGTATCCCCAACCCACAAAAATACCAAAAGTCAAGCGTCCCTCAAGACTGAAAGAGTGTATTTTCATCCGAGTGAAGTATTTGGGCCCGCTGGACCCTGATTGTGAGACTGCTTTTCATGAGATCATATATCAACTTACCCATGCTCCAGTGCTGGCCTATGCCGATCCAAGAAAACCTTATGTCCTGCACACTGATGCTAGCTTGCAAGGGTTGGGGCTGTGTTGTACCAAGAGCACGAAATGGCCTGAGACCAGTGGCCTTTGCCAGTAGAAGCCTGACCCCATCCGAAAAGAACTATCCTGTACATAAGTTAGAGTTCCTAGCTTTGAAGTGGGCTATTGTTGACCAATTCCATGAGTACTTGTATGGGGCTAAAATACTAGTAAAACTGACAATAATCCTTTGACCTATGTGCAGACCTCAGCTAAGTTGGATGCCACTGGCCATAGGTGGCTTTCTGCATTATCTACATATGACTATGCTCTCGAATACCGAGCAGGTCTGAACCACATAGATGCTGATGCTCTCTCCGAGGCCTGTTCCCCAGAATGATTGGGTCCGATTGGCAGAACCTGACATTCGGGCACTCTGCCGGAAGTTTGACAGGGAGGAACAAATGTCCACGGACGAGTGGACTGCATGGTGGATTGCTTGGGAGCTCTGAGAATTGCATACCTGCTGCTTGCCTGCCACTTTTCTGCAATAGACATTGGTGCACTGCCTCAGCTGGACAATGACAGTATTCGCGGGCTCAATCCCGCGATCCCATGATCAAAGCAGCTTTAGAAGCCCTCTATGCAGGAAAAGATGTGTCCAAATTACGCTCCACTGATTTGAGAACTGCACTGCTATACAAAGAAGGTCCTAAGTTGAAACTGATCAATAAACTGTTATACAGAGAAACAGTAGACAGAGGGGACAAGTAGACAAACAACAACTAGTGCTGCCCACTGCCTTCGAGACTCAGTACTGAGGTCCTTGCACAACCACATGGGGCACCTTGGTATAGACAGAACACTTGACTTGGTGAGATCCAGATTCTATTGGCCTAAGATGGGGGCTGATGTGAGCAACACATTCGAACTTGTAGTCGCTGCTTACAGAGGAAAGCTTTGCCCCAGAGGGCTGCCCCTTGTTAACATCACCACCAGTGCACCCATGGAGCTGGTCTGTATTGATTTTCTGAGTTTGGAGTCAGATCAAAGAAATATCAGTAATGTGCTGGTGGTCACTGACCATTTCACGAGATATGCCCAAGCTTTCCCACCAAAGACCAGAAAGCATCCACTGTGGCCAAAGTACTTGTAGAAAACTTTTTGTTCATTATGGGGCTCCACAAAGAATCCATTCTGATCAAGGGAGAGACTTTGAGAGTCGTCTGATCAAAGAGATGCTTTCTCTGTGGGAGGCAAAGTCCAGAACCACTCCTACCACCCCAGGGGACCCACAGCCTGAACGTTTCAACCGCACTTTGCTAGATATGCTAGGCACCCTGCACCCAAAGGACAAGCCTAGATGGAGCCAACAAATTAGCACCCTGGTACATGCTTATAACTGCAACTAAAAGTGATGCCACTGGATTCTCCCCCACGCCTGATGTTTGGAAGAGAAGCTCGACTACCAGTAGATGTGTGTTTTGGGGTCTCTCCTGATGGGGTTCAAGCTGACAACTATTTACAGTAAGTTAAAAGTTAAAGGCCCAGCTAACTCATGCGTACCAACTGGCTCAAACCATGGCTGCCAAAAAGAAATCTGGCCAACAAAGAAAGGTATGATAAAAGGTGAAAGCACAGGAACTCCAGGAGGGAGATCGGTATTGCTAAGAAATCTGGGATTGCATGGCAAGCACAAGATTGCTGACAGATGGCACCATCTCCCTCACATTGTAGTGGGCAAACTAGATGATCTGCCAGTGTACAAAGTAAGGCCTGAGAATAATTCAAAAGATGTAAAACAATGCATAGAAATCATTTACTGCCCATTGGACAAATCTTAATTGAGTCTGAGCCCCTAGAAGATGCCCCTCTGGACCAGTGACTAGAGCTGCTGCTAAGAAAAGATCAAGAAAGTCTGCACCTACAGAAGCAAAGTTAAAGTGTTCCCTCCACAAGTCCCAGTTGAGCATGACTGTCAGTCCATATCGGAAGAAAGTGAGAGTGACTTTGAATACTATCCTTCTTACGAACTGAGTCAATTGTTCTGGGCAATCCCTAGTCAATACTGGAGATGAAGCTGGGCCTTCTGGACTGTCTAAGCCCCAGCTTCATCCCTGGAGCCAATGCTCCCAGAAAGTGAAGTGCAAAGCATCAGATCAGATGAAATGGAATCATTGTGCATGGTTGAACTGTTTGAGCTTTCAGGGAGGAAAATGATAGATTGGGGCAGACTGGTGATACACGCGAACAAGAAGAGTATTTTGAGTGCCCTGACAGTCCACTGCCAGTGTCCGAAAGCGCCCATGCGAGCCAAATGTTGTGGACTCAGAAACTGTAACTCCTGGAGCTGAAAGTGCCCCAAGTTCTAGCCTCTCTACCCCCATGGAGACTCCCTGACAAGTGAGGACAATGCTGAAAATGAGGCTCAGAGTGCAGAGACTATAACAGTTCCTCCTAGAAAGACTGGTCGAGCTGTAAAGCCTGTGGTGCACCTCAGTTATGATTCACTTGGGAGGCCTGTGGACTTGCCTCTCAATGTTGTCCATAAAGGAGTGTATGTGTCCCCGAGCTCATTGCCCAAACTGAGCATCAGTGCTAACTCCAAGTTACTTGTGTTGCCCTCTAATATGGTGCCCTTGCCCCATCCAGCCCCAAGGTAACTGATAGGAAGGGCCCCTCTCTTCAGGTTTCATGTACAAGAGGTAATAACTTGAGTTATGGTACAATGTGTATGTAATACTGTGTAAAGAGTGACGTACTGCAATGTTTCAGAAATGTGTTCTTGGTAAAATGATATATTGACTGATGATTACATGTGCGAGCCTAATGCAAATGTATGTGGTTGCAGTTGAAACTTATGGGGTACTTGCTTGACGCGGACGTCAAGCTTTCCCAGGCCAGGAAGGGTGTAACCCCTGCAAATGGGGGTTCCTAAAAGACTTCCAGGAGCTTGCTTGAATGCTCCAAGCCTGAATGGTGTTTGGCATTTAAGCCATTTATCAGTGAGTGTTTTAGAACCTCTGGTACTGTCTCTTTAAGAGCTGTCTGCTTGCAGACATAATTAGTTTGTATGGGGGGACTGTGTGCTTCTCTGAGTACCACTCAGGCTGCTGCCAATTCACTTCATTTTGCAGTCACTAGAGTGCAAAGGAACCTATCTGAAAGATGTAACTGTTTGCCAGAAATTATTTAGAGTAATAATGAAATTACAGTTTGTCTAACCTGCTTTCTTTGCAGTCAGAACTGTGTCTCTAGTTCCCATTCTAGTTTTGAACTGCTGAACTGGACCAATCAGTGTGGGGTAAGCTAGCGCTCTAAAATGGTGCCTGGACGAATCAGAACTTGGACTCATAATCTGAGCCAGCCACAAGAGGATTGTATGGGCAGTGACTCTGGGAGATGTAGTTTAGACTTCAGTGCCTTTTGGACCAACAGCAGCAGTCTATTGTGAGTGACAGCCAATCCAGTCAAGAACTGGGAGGAACTCAAAGGAAGTGCCGGTTTTTGTCGGTTGGAGTTCAGTTGAGCTTTGGCAGTGAAGAAGGAAGAGCCTGTACTTTTTCAGTGTGCAGTTTTAGTCAAAAACGTGTGTAAGGCCCAGAGTTCCAGTCTGCAGCTTGTTAGGACTGAATCCGTCCTGTGAAAAGAATCAAAGGATCTCTGAAGAGTAGAAACCAGGCTCACCCTGTAGAAGACTGGAAGAATTGCTGAAAATTGCACTCGGTCTGTCAGGAACTGAATCTGCTGTGTGTTCTCCGGTATTGTGCAGTAATTGCGATCGGATACAGATGCAGCCTGCCTGGTATAGTGCTTTCTTTATATGGATGTGTGAAGAGGTTTGTGTACCTCAAGTGAGCCCTGCTGACATTGAAGGACCCTATCTTATTTGGAGGTCGTGAGTACTAATTCAGGGTTGCTCCTGTTGAATTGCCACATTAAATCCAAATGGAATTACTGTACTGCTGACTGTTTAATTCTCCTTTTCTCTGTGTGAAAGGGCCCTCACCAGCTGCCACGGTTTGACTAGCCACTAGGGCTTGGGTACCCAGGGACAGTAACTGATAGGGATAGGCCTGTGCACAGAGCCATAGGTAGATTATTAGAGTGATAAGCTAATTAACCTGATTTCCCCTGTCCTTGTTATATCCCCTAAATAAATCAGAGCTACTTGTTTCAGCAAAGTTGTACTGCCTGAGGTATTTGTCTATGTTAAAGTACTGTACTGTGATTGTTGCACTGTATCTCATTTCACAGGAGGTCCCAGTGACGGAACCAGACCTGGGGGTAAGTGTATACTGTGAAGGTAATTCTGATATATTGTGTGGGCCACTAGTGGGAAGAAAGGGTGGTTGCAGTGTCCCAGAGGGCTGTGACCAAGTTAGTTTAACTATTGCAAACCCTGACCTCTGGGTGGAGGCACCCGCCATTGGATCCAGGCCCCTCAACCTGTTAGTGGCAAATCAGGCAGGGGTAGTAGCCCTGGGATAGAGCCATCTAGGGGTTACAACAGAAAACAGAGCCAAAGACTGCAGCAGGAACATTGATGAGGTAGAACCAGATAATGACCACAAGCAGGAAGCCAAAGGCCAGCATCAAGACCCAAGCACAGCCAGCAACCGACCAAGGCATCATAATGACAATTGGAGTGGCTGGAGTTGATCAGAATGCCAGCAGCAATGAAGGCAACAGTGGCTGGAATCATAAGGAACACAGTTTCAAGGACTTCAGCAGGAGTTTTGACTCAGAGAGCCAGGTGGCAACCAACAAGCAGAGAGCGACAGGGCAGCAAAAGACTCAGGCCCAATACCAGCAACAGACCTTGGTACTGCAAAGACTGATGGAGCAGCAGCAGGAGTTGAGCATATGGCCATAACGTCACCCAAAGAGGTACTCCATTGTGTCACCAGGATCTGAGAGAAAACAGTGCCAATGCCAGCCAGCAAGCTGGAAAATGGTATAGATGGAGATAAATGTCACAACCCTTAGGTAGCAGCACCCTTCTCAATGAGGGAAACCAACAAAGGGAGAAGCTTCATTTGAAGGGTATAAGGAACCTTTGCACAGATGTAAGCCCCAGCCCTTGTGGTGTGTTACAAAATGAGCTAGGCAGAAAATCAGCACAGTGAGAAGTGTAATTTGGCTCCTTGAAAATGTCTAGATTAGGCTCCAGTGCCAGATTCAACTACTAAGTGATGGCAATGCTTTTAAAATGAGTACTTAAGTTTTGACAACAGTATTGTGCTAAAAATGAAATTGAGACTACTGCCTATAGCAGTCCACTACCAGCATCAGTTGGATGGCGGTGGCGGAGGTATAAGGAAGGATGTGCTGCTAATATGCAGCACACACCAACTGTTAGGTATGTGGTGTGGAGTTGTCGGTGCTGTGGTGGTGGGCCACTGGCCACCAATGGAGAAGCTGGAGGTTCCAGGTTGTGGGGTCAGGGGTTGGGACTGAGTCATGTGGACAGAGATTGGGGCACCTCTGTGTGTGTGAGGGGTTGTCATGAGTTACACCAAAGACTAGAATGAAGTGTGCTGGAGGGACTGCATTTAAAACAATGGGGACAGGGTAGCCATATGCTGGGGTGTGCATTTACACCAGTAGGATGGGGATGATGTATGCTGGGGGACTGCATTTACCACAAAGTGCAGGCTATATGTGTGTGGGGGATTCAGAACAAATGGAGTCAGGGCTCGTGTGTGTGTGTGTGTGTGTGTGTGTGTGTGTGTGTGTGTGTGGAGGTGGTACTCAAAGGACTGACTAGAGCCAGGTCTTGGCTGTGTTCAGGATGGGCTGCCAATGGAACTGGGGTAGGAGATCAGTTGTGGGTGCATTTACATCCTGCTACCAGGTCCAGGTGGGAGCCTGTGTGCACAGGGCTTAGTGCGTACAATGGTTATGACAGGGTCCTTCTGTCACAACCTGTGCCCTTCTATGCCACACTGTGTGCTGCACAATGCTCCTTTGTACATGGTGTGTAGTGGGCACACCCTATCTCAGCTCCTGGATCACCCAGCACAGGTGGTTGGGAATTTGGAGCACACCTGTCCAGCGCACATTTGGTGAATGCTGCTGGGGATCTGTGGGACCCCACTGCATGGCATTCAGCGTATGTATGCACCCGGTTTCCATGGTGCACTGGGTGTAGTGAATAGGACACATTGATTGTAACAATCTCATCAGTGGTATATTTGGTAACATGTAAAGGTAATAGTTTTTAGTTGGAAAAACTAGTCCGAAATTTAAACTGAGGGTGGGTTAACATTTGGCAAAATTGCAAAAACAGATCTAGATAATGCCTTGACATTACATGTAACATCATCAAGTGGGGAACATAAGATTCATTTTCTGGGAATGAAAAATTGACATTGGGACTCAGAGGGGTGACCCTGATAAACTTTTAATTCAAAGGGAAACCTTTGGCATTTCAAATTAAGACCAGGGATTATATCTGGATTCCAATTCCAGTTAGGACTGTGTTTATTGGATTTGTATCACTCCACTGATGTTTTGTACACATTTTATGTATTTTATATATGTATATATGTGTATATGTGTATATATATATATATATATATATATATATATATTTAAAGAGGATACATGATGGCAGGAGTGGAATATGGAAAATATTCTTACTCCCAGCGTGAGCTCTGGATATTTCATGAGTGCCAAGGCACGAGTGAAATATACACAGTGCTTACGATGCAAGAGTGAGAATATTTTCCATATTCCATGATCTGCCCATCATGTGTGCTATTTATACCATGGAGGTGAGGCCAATTTTAGTGAGAGAGGTATGTTGATTGTTGTGAGGTTCATGCCACTTTAAACGATGCTGGTGCTGTGTTAATGTATGTGTGTGTGGGTCTTGATTGGGTGTGCTGTGTTTTGGTAATTGATGGACTGAGGGAGGTTGTGTTCTGTGACAAGCTGGATGTTTGCAATGTACTGATTATTTGTTGTTTGTTTTGTAGGTCAATATGTGGCAATGCTGGATTCAGTAAATGCAGCACAAGAGATTAGGAGATTGTTACATTTAGAAGGAGTGCTGCAGCTGACTGTTATTATCTATTGTAACTGTGTTAATTTCAGTGTAGGGCCTGTTTTAGAACTCAGCAAATTACAGGGTGTTTTTAGTGTTTTCAGATGCAGGTGAGCGATGTCAGCAGAGTATGTATAAAGGGTATTTATTTTAACTCAGCTGATGTCATCAGGATTTATTTCACTTCAGTGAAAATAACATGGTTTATTCACTGAATTGATCTCACCCCATGGTATATATATATATATATATATATATATATATATATATATATATGTGTGTGTGTGTGTGTGTGTGTGTGTGTGTGTGTGTGTGTGTGTACTGTATATAGTATAAATATATATATTCCTTCCCAACAGCAACTCCCTTTTATTCATTTTATGTATTTGCTCTGTGTTCATTATGGTAACATAGAAACATAGAATTTGATGGCAGATAAGGACCACTTGGCCCACCTAGTCTGCCCATTTCCTATCTAACGGATAAGTTGCAGATCCTAGTTAACCAACAGCCTACTTCTTCTACCCCTCCCACTAGAATTGTCTTATGTCCGTCCCATGCATTTTTGAATTCCCCACTGTTTTTGACTTTACTGACCTCCTCAGGAAGGCTATTCCATACATCTACAACCCTCTCTGTGAAGAAGAAATACTCTCACATTATCTCTGAGCCATCCCCATATCTTTAAATTGTGCCCCTTGTTCTTGCACATCTCTTTTCTGAAAGATGCTATCCCTTGGACTTTGTTGATTCCCTTGAGGTATTTGAAAGTTTCTATCATGTCCTCCCTCTTCCTTTCCTCGAGGCTATACATCTTATGCTCCTTTAGTCTTTCTTCATATGTCTTCTGGTGCAGACCCTGCACCATTTTGGTTGCCCTCCTCTGGACAGCCTCCACCCTGTCTATGTCTTTGCAAAGATGGGGTCTCCAGAACTGTACACAGAACTCCAGATGTGGTCTTACCAACTGGCTGTACAGAGGCCAACAACTTCCTGTTTTCTTCTGGTGATGTCTCTCCTATGCAGCCCATATCCCCAGCTCTCCTTACTGCCTTCTCACATTGCTGGCCCACTTTTAGGTTGTCTGATATGACTACCCCCAGGTCCCTTTCCATTTTTGTTGTTGTCAGTATCTCCCCCACCCCATCGTGTACTCTTCCCATGTGTTTTTGTTTCCGGTGCATTACTGTGCACTTCTTTGCATTGAATCTAAGCTGCCATAGATTTGAACATTCCTCCAACCTTGCCAAGTCCCTTTCATCCATTCCAGCCCACCTTGCATATCAGCCCTGTTGTAGATCTTTGTGTCATCTGCAAAGATACATAGTTTTCCTTCTAGTCCCTCTTCAATGTCACTTATAAAGACATTAAAAGGACTGGACCCAGTGCTGAACCCTGTGGTACCCACTAGTAACACCCCTTTCTTCACTGTGGACTCCATTTACTATTACCTTCTGTTTCCTGTTGTCCAGCCAGTGGTTTACCAAGGCTACCACCCTGGGACCCACTCCCAGGCTGGCTAATTTGTTTATTAATCTTTTGTGGGACTGTGTCAAATGTCTTGCTAAAGTCTAGGTAGGCCATGTCCACAGCCCTCCCTGGTCTACTACTTTGGTCACCTAGTCAAAGAAATCAGTTAGATTTGTCTAACATGACATTCCTGCTGTGAATTCATACTGCCTTGGGTCCTGTGCCCCACTGGACTCTAGGTACTCATCTATTCTTTTCTTCAAAGGTGATTCCATCATTTTCCCTACCACAGAGGTCAAACTGACAGGTCTGTAGTTTCCTGCCTCTATTTTGCACCACTTTTGTGAAGGGAGTCACATCCACCCTCCTCCAGTGCTCATGCACCACACCATCCTTCCATGATTTATTAAACAGGGTAGTCAGTGGTGTTACTAGTTCTTCCTTAGTTCTTTTAGAATTCTGGGTGAATCTCATCAGGCACATTTGCTTTATCCACCTTCAGTTTTAAGAGTTCTTTCAGAACCCTTTCTTCTGAGAAAGGACTAATATCAACCCCCATCCAGAGTACTTCTATTGACTGGATTAGGTATCTATCTCTGCTCTTCCATTGTGAATACTGAGCAGAAGTATTCATTCAGTATCCCTGCTTTTCACTGTCTCTCTCTGCCCAACCACCTTCCCCTTTATTCAGCCTCAGTATCCCTGCCTTAGTCTTTCTTTGCTCCTAATGTACCTATAAAGGTTTTATCCCCTTCTTAACTGAGTTGGCTATCTTTTCCAGTTTGGGCCTTTGCTCTCCTGACTGCCTTCCCACTTCCTTCTTCCTTAACTGGTACAGTTTCTTGTCGTGCTCTTTCTGTGTTTTCTTATACTTCCTGAATGCTATCTTTTTTCCCTAAACTTCCCCACCACTTCTTTTGAGAATCGTAGTGTTTTTCTTTCATTTTGATTTGTTTATTTGCTTCACACAAAGGCTTGTTGCCTCTGTGATAGTGGTTTTGATGTTTCCCATTGTTGCTCCACTCTACCTTCTTGCCTGTTTGCTAGTGCTTTCTGAGGCATTCTCCTATTTTGATAAAATTAGCCTCCTGAAGTCCAGTACCTTTACTTTTGCATGGCTTGAGTCTACAGCTGTTTATCATAAAACACACTGTTTGGTGGTCATTTGTTCCAAGATGGTTACCCACTTCAAGATCGGAGATCCTCTCCATCCCCATTTGAGAGTACCAGGTCTAAGATTGCTCCTCCCAAGTGGGTCCCAAAACTAACTGTCTGAGGCATGTCCCCTGTAGGGCATTGAGAATTTCCTGCTCTTTGGATGTGGCTGCAGCAAAGGTGCTCCAGTTAACATCTGGCATATTCAGTTCCCCATCAGCAATATCTCTCTTTCTCTGCCATCCTAAGGATGCCTTCTATCATTCCTTTTCCATTTCCTCCCCGAGATATAAGAGTTTATGCTGTGGTGGGGCTTCATTCACTATATGTATATGTTCTGTATTTACAATGGTGTGGTTTGAATTGATAGATTTAGAGATTTAGGAGAGCAGTTTAGTGCAGTGGTTTAAGGCTCTGAGTTGCAATTTGAGACCTGGGTTTAAATCCCACAGCCACCACTTGTATAGTGTGTGATCCTGAGCATCATCTTAACTTCCTTGTGCTCCCAGGTTGCACCTGTAAATAAGCTTTCAGCTTAGTGTGCCCCCTAGTTAAATAATTGAACAAAAATGTTTGATTTGTTCAATGAATCAAGAGTGAGTTCTGTCCTTTTAAGGGAGAGATTTAAATGCTTGTACACATCTGAAATTAATTTTGCCTTGAAAAAGTACATGCTTTAGCTTACACATTGGTGGCTTCCAGGAGGTGCCACTGTTTCTTTAATATGTTTCATAATAATATTTTATTCTTTAGCCAAGCTATGTTGGAGTACATGATGCCCTCTTCTCAGTTAGCTCACCTGTTTGAAAACCATTGGAATTGTGAAACATTGTGTGGCTCCTGAGTACTGGTTGAGTGCTACCTTCCAGCAACATGGTTTACTACCATAACTCTCAGATCTTTCTCTAGTCCAAAGTTCTTAGCTATTTGCCACCCATGTAATATTTTGACTGCATATTGTTACTACTAAAGTGCAACACCATACACTTGTTCAGGTTAAAGTTCATTTTGTTTCTAATGACCATATGTATAAATTATTCTGATCATCCTGTAGCAAGGTAATATCCTGCTCAATGTCCACAATATGGTCCTGTTTGGCATCATCTGCAAACTTTGCTAGCCATTTCTTTTGCCCAGTTGCATATCATTGATACATATGTTGAATATTTATGGCCCTCAAACTGACCCCTGGGGAACTCCTCTAGTCACTTTGATTTCTGAAGATTCATAGCTATTTATTTTAACTGTCTGCACCCTGTTTTCTAGCTGAGATTTAGTTCATTTTACTAACCATGGGTTAAAACTATTACTCATCATTTTCCTTATTAGTGCAGCATGTGGAACTTTATCAAAGATTTTGCTGAGATCAAGGAAAATCAGTTCTGTTGGCTTTCCTTGGTCAAGTGCCACATTAACCTTACCAAAAGTCCATCAGATTTGTTAGACATGACCTGCCTTGTCTAAAGTCTTGCAATGTTACATCCATATATTGTTATCTTCCATGAATCTGTTGATTCTATCTCTCAAACTTTTCAAAGAGGTTTCCCACCACTGAAATCAAGCTCCTGGTCTATAATTAGCTTTGTCACTGTTTCCTTTTTAAAAATTGGTGTAACAATTGCTCTTCTCCATTCTAATGGGGCTTGCCCCATTTCCAAAGATGTATTGAATATTTTTGAGCCAGCAACATTCCCAATTCCTTCAAAATTCTGAGGTGAAACCACTAGGACCTTAGCGATTTATTCTCATTTATGCTCTTCAGCAGGTTTAAAATCTTGTCTTTCACTATTCTACATATATTACCAACTTCAGGAATATCGACCTTGGATAACACTGCATCCTGAAATATGGATCAGAAAACTGTGTTTAGGATGCCTTATATCCTTTTCATCCTCAAACTTCACCCCGCTTTCTGCTTGTGGTTCTACTGTTCTACCTCACCCTTTTAGACCTCCATAGGCCCAAAAGCTTTTGTATTATTTTAGAAGTTTGAGCTATATATAGTTCTTGCCTCCATTAGGCAGTTATAATCTCTTTTATAGAGCTTAACCATGCTTCTATGCCACTCCCATAGCTTAAGGTCATTTATTATGTTAGCCCTTTTAAACAATGTCATCTTCTAATTTATTTGTGCTGATAGGCTTCTCATTATCCATACTGGTATACTCCCTTTATTATTATATTTTGCTACAACAGGCACAACCTCTCCTTAAGTGATTTCATTTTGTTAACAAAGACTTGCCAGATATCGCCCACATCCTTCACTTCCATCTCTTTTCTCCATTCCCAAGTTTGAACTTCCTTTTCATAGCCTCATAGTTGGCCCTGTTGTAGCATTTCCTTTTGGTAGTCCCATATTTTTACCTTCTCTTTTTCATGTTGATAGATACCATGGAATGATCACTGTCACCCAGCAGTTTATGAATGTTACATTTACTGCTTACAAATCACTCCGTGATCACTCAGGAGGACTACCTCAAGGTAGTATCACCTCTTGTTGGTTGATGTATATATTGTTTCAGATTCAAGTTTAACAAGCTGCCAACCAATTGTTTATTTTGACTACTGCCCCTTCTGCTGACCTCCAATCTTCCTGAAATGTTTAAATCCTCACCAAAACAATAGTATCCCTCCCGTAAGTTCATCAACCACATCAATTAATATTTTGCCTGAACTAGCTTTTTGGTTTAGTGGAATATAGTTTAAGCCCAAATTATATAACTTGAGCTGCATTTAGCTAGACAGAGTCAGTATTGTCCTGCTCAAGATGATTAATTTCTTTCTGCCCGTAAGTATTTGGCTATGTATACTGCTACATCAGTGCCTTTCTGTCCCCTTCTATCCCTTATAAATAAATAGCACCCATCTATTTCCTTGATCCAGGAGTTGTCCTTTGACCACCATGTGTCTGTTATACCAATTAGATCTGTTTTCCATGTATAGTATAACTTCTAGCTCACCAAACCTATTTCTAAGGCTTTTGCATTTGTCAGTAGACATTTTCATTCTTTATTTTATTCCTCCCTTATTAACTGGACTTGTATTCCTTTATCTTTGTCAGTTGCTACATGATTGCAGTGCGCACAATGTTCCCTCCCCATTCCCTCATGGATTAGTTTAAACTTCTGTCCAAATACTTGTTTATACAGTCTCTAACAATCTGGTCCCACACCCATTTAGATGCAGTCTTTCTCTGTACAGTTCACTTTTATTACAGAACTTGTGCCAGTTGTCTACAAAAAGTGAATCCTCTTGTTGGTCCAAGTTCTCAGCCAGTTTTAAGCCATTTAAGGAATTCATCTCCAGTGCCCACAGCATTCATGACTTCTTTAAGATAGGTTCACTTGAGCAAATCAAAGGCCTTTACAGCATTTATTAATAGGGCAATTTCTGTATCCCTATCCCTTTGTAGGATACTAAAATCTCCTAATATTATTGCTCAAGTGTATTGGTTAGCTCTCATGCATTGGGATACCTTTTCATGCATTGGGTTAGCCTCTGAACCATGTCAAGGTGGCTAGCTCCTGAGAGGACCATATACACAATGCATAAAATTTATACAACTTTATTGGCTGCTGCCACAACCCCCCTTCAAAGGGAACTGTTGGACTGTGCAATTTCCTCCAGGTCTGAGCGCCTAACTCCCCAGAGGAAACTATCTTTCTTGGCGACTTTAATCTGGATTGGCTGAGCTGCCACCAGCCTGACTATGCATCCCTGTTAAAGCAGCACAACCTGATGCAGGTAATTACTCTCCCACCAGACTTAATTCCCGGACGGCCACTCAGACACTACTGGACTGGATCTTCATAAACAGGGAAGACCGAGCATTACTTGCTGTTGTCATGGTTGACACTATTAGCAACCACTCACTGACCTATCATCTCTGGTCCTCCAAACTAAAGCACCTACCGCCAAAATACCTATCCTTCAGAAATTTCAGCTGCCCAGACACCACAAATCTCCTCAAGGAGACCTGGTCCATTGACTGGTCTGCACTCTTTACATCCGACGCAGCCTCAGCGGTTTCACATTTACCCAGATACTGCTATCCTCCAAGATCCCTTTTTCCTTTCACCACCAGACATGTCAGGGGTGGGAGTACACGCTAGTTCTCCAGTGACCTACTAATCCTTATAAAGGACAGAGACTGCACCTGATCAATGTTCAAATCAACCCCTCCTGCCCACTGGGAGGCATACAGGCATCTGAGGAACAAATGTAAACAACAGGCAACATCAATGAAACTGTTCCACTTCCACAGCCTACAAAGGGCCAACCTTCAGGACCCTAGAAAATTTGGGATTCAGTACGCCCTTCTATACCTACATTCCAGCTATGCTTGTGCCACAACTCAACTCCAGGACTCGCTGCTCACTGACCCTCTTGAAGTGGCCAGTGTCTTCAATTGTAAGTTCACTAACCTATCTGTATACTTTAACAAACTCTCTACTGTCCAACAACAATGCCCATCCACCTTACCTGATCCACCGTAATGCACCTCCAGCTCTAACAGTCACCAGCAAAGACCCCTTTCTACTTCAAAGCCTCTCCATATGCCACATGGTTAAGCTACTCAAAATCTGCCTAACCATGGCTCCCCAGGTGCGGACAGCCTATCTCCAGCCTTCCTCAAACTGGTCTCTCCAGCCATAGCCAAACCACTCACATACATCTTTAACCTGCCATTTCCTCCTCCTCCATGCCTGACCCTTGAAAATAGCTAAGGTAATCCCCATTCTTAAATCTGGGGATCCCAAATCTATCAATATCCATCCTCCCTCATCTTAGTAAATTACTTGAGAGAGCAGTACACAACCAATTCATCAAATACATAGGCAGGCACAGCCTCCTATGCAACCAACAGCATGATTTTGCAAGAACCATTCCACTGCCACTGCTCTTGCTCTTCTGACAGACCACATCCTCTCCAACATGGATAATGGTAAAGCCACTGGGGCTGTCTTTGTTGACCACCCAAAGCTTTCAACATTTAACCATGACCTCCTCACCACCAAGCTTAGTCTCCTAGGCTGTTCTCAGAAACTCACTAGCTGGTTCACCAACTCACCTGACTGGCCACTCACAATTCATGTGTATAGGCCAAACCTGCTCAACCACTTTATGTCTCTGTGGGGTCCCTCAAGGCTCAATCCTGGGTCCCTCCTCTTCTCCCTTATTTGTCAACTCAGTTCCCTCTGACTGCCTTAACTGCCACTCTCTGCTGTATGCTGATGACCTGGTTCTCTTCACAGTGACAAATCCACATCCGCTATCTCCTCAGTACTCTCCCACAAGTATGCCTCAGCCCACAACTAGTTTTCTAAAACCTCCTCTTAGTTAACACCAAGAAAATGAAATCCATGCGTTTGGATCTAAGCCTTTCCTTTCAAAATCCAAAACACATGCCCGCTTATGCATTCTCTCTCCCCTGACAGCCCAGCTCTTGAAGATACTGACACTTATATATACTTCAGAGTGTTGTTGACCCCACTCTCACCTTCACCAACCATGTACACTCCATTATAAGAAGGTTCCATCAGAAATTGGGTAGTGCATATCGATTCAAGCAATACCTAACCCACGAAGCTGGACTAGCCATTGTCCAGGAAATCTCCCCTATTCTGGACTACTGCTCTCCCATATACTCCAGGACCTCTGTGCCACCACGGCCAAACCCTCTGCTGCCTACAACAGTGCCTGTCACTTTGCTTTACTGGCCTCATTCTCCACCCACTACTGTACACTCTACAATACCCTGGGATGGCTACCGCTGCAGGGACCTTTGACTTGACCCTTTGTGGCATGGTGGACAACGTGATCCACATGGGTTCTGAATCCCCCTACCTCCCTCCTGAAAACCTGTTCCTCTGTAGCCTCTGCTCAACTGGTATCCACCTTCTAGCTGTTCCGGGTATCTACCAACATGGGCAGCAGGGCCTAGTCTGCAGCCTCCCCTTGCAGTGGAACAGCCTGCTGGCAGAACTCTGTGCCATCAACACTCACTCCAGCTTCAAGTTCTGCCTCAAAACATGGCTCCAAGCAAACTCCTCCTGCCACTGCTCCCAGGATTATCCACCTAGCCACACTAGTCAGCTAACTCCCAGGGGTTACCCACCTGGCCACATAGTCAACTAACTCCCAGGGGTTATCCACCTAGCCACACCAGGCCCAAGACTACAATGGTGCCCTCCTGCTTGTTTTATTCTACATGTTACTGATGTGTGACCTCACAGCCTTGTACATACCGTATATTTATTTTATATGTATTGCACACTGTATGTATATATATATATATATATATATATGTATGTATATGTGACCCACTGTATATGCTATGTACAACATGCCCATTTGACTTATGTATCTACCTTTGCTTATGCTACAACTGCTGTTTTTCTACCATGCATCATATTGAAAACAGTATTCGCTGTCTATCACTGAACTTGTACCATACCAATGTATTGTGCTTCAGTTACTGTATCTGAATCAAATCTCTTACATGTGTATCGATGTTCACCTTGTATTTACTGCCATCCTGTGCCATGTGACATGGCCTGGGTCATGCCTGAAAACGGTCCCTGGGATCAGTGCACTTACCTGGCAATCAAAGTCATAAATAAATAAAAGGGCCGGATATTCAAACTGTGCCCCAAATGCGCAATAGCAGGAGCAAGCACAAGTCCATTGCACACATGCGAAGATACATGATATTCAAACATGGAGCAAGTCAAATTGCGCAATGAGCCAGTGTCTGAATATCGCACAACCTGCGCCAGCGCAACCAGGAAGAGGAAGCTGAGCAGATATGATGCGCTATAGCGCAACAAGGCCAGCCCAGCTGAGCAGTCCAGAGGCACCATAGCACAAGCACAGAGACCCCAGCAGCAGAGCAATGGAACTGCACAACCAGGAGGTAGGCGGGACCCACCACCCATGCCACAGATGGGCACAGGACACACTGCAGAAGCTAACAATGCACCCCCCACCCCAAGCACAGCATCACTGGGGAGGGACGGAATATCCACCGCCCATGGGACAAGCCAACAAAGCACAGCTGGGCCATGGTGCCCCAGCACACCCACTGCAAGCTGAGACTGCCACACAAAGGGGACGGACAACCCTGGTGCACATCAGCCCCTGTGCACAGTACACCCTGCAGTGGTACCCCAAGACACCACCCATGAACAGTGACTGTCACTGCAGGAATCCCATGCATCCCCCATCACACAGCAATCTCGTACCAACAGAACCATACTAGCTAGACCCACCAGGAGCACCCAGCAGTGGTGGCACACGCAAGACTGACTGAAAGCCACTACCACACCAGAGACACCTCCTCACGCACACACACACACATACCCAGGACAATACCACCCCAGATGCCATGCACCACTGCAACTGAGCACCTATAGCCAGCTGCAAATCAGAGACCACCACAGTATTCATAACAAAATAGATTTATCTAATTAACATATCAACAATAACAACATGAACTGACAGAACTATATATAACTATATACAATACAAGGGTGGGGGTACAGGTACAAGGTAGGGGTGGGTAAGGGCAGGAGTGAACAACTGGGAGAGGTAAGGCAGGGTGTGAGGGATGGGTAAGCGGGAGAGGTGATGGCATCTACTGCCCGCCAGCCTGCTCATCAGCTGGCCGCTGCAGGGCCTGGGGCCCCTCCTGCACCTGATTCCACTGCACTGCATGTCCTCAGGATCTCGAGTGACTCCATGGACACATCAAGGAGCCGTGGACTGCCCACTCAATTCTCCACAGGATCTGGACACCTAGGACAAGGGATCAGAATCAATGGCTGTGACTGTCCATATCCCTGAAGCCCACCCAACATGCATGGCATACAGCCAAGTGCCCCACTCCTGTGATGGCGTGCACCCACCCACAGTGACCATGCACAAGACAAGCCCAACCAGGCAGCAACAGCCATGTGTGACACTGCACACACACCACCCATGTCCAGCACAGCACAACCAAGGCTGTACAGTGACGTGGCTATGCAGTGGGAAGGCAGTGCCACAGCCATGTGCCAAGTGCATGCATGGACCACCATTGACGCACCCAGACATGCAGTGCCACTGGACAGTGCTGACTGTCACATGTTGTGTGCATGGCAGTGTTGTCCATGGATGGTGGCCATGCCCTGCCCCCACAGCATGCAATAGCATTCATGATGTCATGACACTCACCCTCATCATACTGTAGCTTTGGCTGCTGCTGCTGCTGCCATGGTTTGACACCACTACCACCACCACCATGTACAGCCACCACTGCCACCCCTCACTGCGCTTCCAGCCTGGGCCTGCCTCTGCTCACCACGCCTGTGGGAAACAAAAGGTGAGAAACACATCAGTGAAATCCCAAAGCAGACAGCCCCTGCCCCAATGAGTGTGCCTGCCCACCCAGCCAGACCCATACATCACACATCCTGTAAACACCGCCACAGCCAACCATAGACCAACCCTCCCCATGTGCTGGTCACAACACACAGTGTTACCCATGCGGACAATACAGGTGCATAGATGGCTCACCCACCTGGCTTAGGCACCACACCCCTCCTGGCATATGAACATAGTCATGCCAGTAGTGCCTGCTCCCTCCTCCACAGGCCACCGTACCAGTGCCTGCACTGCTCTGCCAAGTGCTGGTGGCCAGTGGCCTCCTCCAGTGCAGTGGCCACCTGCTGCCACACATGTGTGCGTGCCATGTTCAGGGTTCATCCCCAAACAGTGGGCCATGGTGAGGCTCCACTATGGCCACTAGGTTGGCAAGCTCCACCGCACTCCATTGTGGGTCTGTCCTGCATGCCATCCCTGCATGTATATAGTAGGCAATATGGTGCTCCGCAGCACGGCAACCCCACGTGGAACTGTTATGCAATATAACTCCGTTAGTCCTATCGCTGTTAGTATAGCGCCGCAGTTCCTTATCGCGCTGTTACCGAACAGCGTGATAGAGCTGCAGGCATGCCATGCATACAGCGTGAAGGGGGCAAAGGTCTGGCACAGGGTCATGGGTCTCTGGCGCAAGGCCACGCACAGCGCCATCGGACGCCTACACGTCCAGCGCGATTGGTCACCTGTGTGCCAATGCCACAGTGGAGTATTGCGAGTTGTGCCACAGCCATGTGGTGACCGCTGTAGCGCCACTGGCACAATGGTGGCTGTGTCCTGAATTGACTATCGTGCACAGCACGCCATCAGCTTGGCAGATGCCCGCGTAAGCTACCTGTGGAGGCACAGTGCGGTGTACTACGCAGTCACAGAACTGCACCATTGGCTCAGCCGGTTCAACCGAGAGTTGCACAAAGCGCAACAGCGCGATATTCAGCCAGTCGCGTATGCAGATCATCCGATCAGCCATTCAGTAGTGCAGCTGCACGATGGTATCTCATTAAAGTTGCTCCAGTCCTAATTTGCATGCATTGTGCTATAAATTCATGACACTGTTCTGCAGTGGCCAGATTCGGTTACTGCAGTTGATAGGTGAGTTGCATGCATTGTGCTGTACTGGACCATGGCCCCAGAGAATTGCTGTGTACTGCACAGTCACAGGTGACCACTCCCACCCATACAGGCTGTGAAATGACTGAGCGAGGACTGTGTGAGGAGGATGATGGTGGGTGGAAGAGGAGGCCGAACTTTACGAAGGTGGAGACAGAGGCACTGTTTGAGGCCTACCTGGCTGAGGAGCCACTTTTCAGTGGACGGTGGGCACCCTCAGGCCTGTGCTGCTGCATGGAGGGGTGGCACATTGTCAACCTGCATGGCAGCCACCAGCGCTCTGTGCAGGAGTGTAAAAGAAGATGGGGACCGACAGGAGGAGGGTGAAGGAGAAGGTTGCAGCCATCAGGGCGGCACATGCTGCAACAGGCGGTGGACAGCCGAGGTGGTGCAGCTGACCCTGACGGAGAACATGCTCGCTGCAAGCATGCAGTGCGGTGCCATTGAGGGTGTACCTGGAGGTGGCTTCCAGACAGGTGGTAGCCCATCACTGCATGGTATGTCATGGTTGGGGAAGGTAGATCACATGCACTAACATGTCCTTCCTTTCTGTTACAGATCCTGTGCATCTGCAGGGGTCAGCAGTGGAGGTTCTGTCCACTGCGGACAGCCACCCAGAGTTGGAGGAGGGACCATCCACCTCGCAGATTGCCGGTGTGCACTGCGGCAGTGTGCACACCCAGCTACCTTCACTAATGTTGAGACAGATGTGGGGAGTGCCCTTCCTGTGTCCCAGCGGTCTGGCATGCAAGTATGCCAGCACGCTGTGGCTGTGCTGTGGCACAGACCTGCACCATCGATGATGCACTGACCACTATGGCATTGAAATGTGTGTGTCACTGAATGGACACACAGCAGGCCAGTCACACCCATGGAACTAGCTGGTTCCGAGTGTGTGTGCCAGCATGTCAGCACAGTCCCAGGCTGTGCCTGTCAGCACTGGTGGGGCAGCACTGGTGGCTGTGCAGGTCATGGGCACTGTTGCGGCCACAGCACGGAACCACTGATCCCATGGGCACAGCAGGCAGAAGGGCAGCAGTCACCCACCGGACTGGGGGTACAGGGCTCAGCGGTGATGAAGATGCACTGCCTGTGGACATGCCCATATCTGGTCCTCGTGAGCAGTGCCCACTCTCAGGGTGCTGTACATCAGGCCCTTCCAGACCCTGAGGGACAGGTTGCTGATGTAGCAGATGACCTCTTTGATGAGCACACCCACCTGATGCAGGCATCAGTGCAGCAGCAGATGTGGTTGCAACATCTGTCCAGGCACTGTGTGGCCCTGGAGTGGGTCAAGGAGTGACACAGAGGGACACTGAGAGGATCCTGTCCTGATTGTCCATATGGGTGGATGTGACCGCCACCATTGACAGGCTGACACAGGCAGTGGTCGGTGTCATGGCCACATTGGGCACACAGTCAGATGCCCTGTGCTGCTCACACCACGCAGTCACGCTATCCACTCCCCATTCTCGCATCATGCGACACCCACCCTGTCGACACCAGGTTCAGCTGTGGGCATCCCGAGCACCCCTGGTGCAGGTATGTTTGGTATGCTGCAGACCCTTGTGCAGACAAGGTCACGATCGTGCAGTGGGACCCCGGGGTCCATCGGTGCCACCCATGTGGCCCATGCTCAGCCTGCCAGTGCTGCTGGGTCTCGACGGGCCGCCCATGCATCTGAGGTGGCATGGCACTGTGCCGCATGACTGAGCTGTCTCCCAGTGCGGGCCCTGTCTGCTGCTGCCCTGTGTGCAATATTGTAGTTTTGGTGGGCAGTGCACCAGTGGGTGCCCTGCCCTACACGCCGACTCATGGAACACTGCACACCCTCCTGACTGCTGTCCACAGGTGTGTGCATGATGATGCCTACATTGCGCTGTACACCAAAGTACAAGGGTGCCCAGCATCTGGCACGTGTACATGGACAGTACAGGTGGTGGGGTGGCCTGTGGATGTGTGTGTATGTAATGTCAGTTCCTGCTCTGTTGTGCACCTGGCCCCTGTGCACTTTGTGCCTGTGTGTGTGTGTGTGTGTGTGTGTCTGTCCATGTGGCGTGTTACTGTTCACCCCACCCTGGTTGTGTGTGTGTGCTTCTGTGCCCTGCCACTTCCTCACTGTCATGCACCCTGGTGTGTTTCCTGTGTGTATGTGGGTTGTGCCCTAGCCACTGTTGGTTGCATATGGCCCCATGACTTACCTGTGTTGGGCGAAGTGCTCCTCTGTGATGGTGTCCTGGTGCAGCTGAGCCAGCCGGATCAGTCCGGGGTCACACCGTCAAGGGGGCTGCTCATCCCCATCATCATTGGTGTCACCAGCGTCCCCATCGTTGTCCCCTCCTTGACCTGTACGGCTATCCCACAGTCTTTGGCCATGTTGTGCAGGATACAAAAGGCCAGAATATCTCACAGGCCTTTGAAGGGCTGTACTGTAGGGCACCGCTGAGGTGTCTAGGCATCAGAAGCATTCCTTCAGCATCCCAAACACCCGTTCGATGATGTTGCATGTGCTGGCGTGTGTCTCATTGAAGCATTGCTGCGATGGGGTCATGGGACGCCAGTAGGGTGTGAGCAGCCAGACGGAGTGAGTATCCACTGTCACCTGTGTGGAGATAGTGGAAGTTAGTGTCATGGTCAGGCTCATAGTGCCCCCAACCCTGTGTGCCACTCCCATGGCACCTGTGGCTTACCCTCCCTTGCCCTCACTTTGCCAATCCTACATGCATACTCACCCACTAGATGTCCTGTGGGGATGTCCCCACCTCGAATTGATGGCACAGTGCTGGTTGGTACCACATGAATGAATCGCTGGTCCACCAGGGTGCGTGGCACAGACATTGATGGTGCGCCCACTGGCATCACACACCACCTGGCAGTTGACACTGGAAACCCCTTCTGATTATGATAGGCAGCCCCATTGGGGCCAGGTGGTGCAAATGGCCACATGGGTGCAGTCTATCACCCTAGCATGCCAGGCATACATGCTACCCTGTGGAACTCCTGTATGTTTGCTGTACGCCTGCCGCGGTGCTGGGGAAATAGATGTACTCCACAGCATGTGGCAGCAGTGGCTGAGGAATTGGGTGAGGATGCGTGACATGGCCGACTGTGTTATTCCTGTGGTGTCCCCTGTTGGCCTCTGGAAGGTACCCGTGACGAGCAAGCAAATGCAGGCTGTTACCTTTGTCTCCACTGACAGAGCGTGACTCCATCATGAGGGTGCCTGCATACATCACTGCACAGCTCACAGAGCCGCCTCAGTATTGCCCTGTTCAGGTGGTACCAGCCCACAATCTCTACATCTGAATACAGCTCAAAGCTGATGCGGGCACAGTACTGCCAGTTGGGGCATACCACCGACGGGCCCTTCCACGGCCACATCCCCTGCAGCATGCCTTTCACCCCCTCATTACAGCTTCCATGTGGAAGCTGGCACCGTCCATCTTCCTGGCTTGTGTTCCCCTGGCTGTTGTTGATTTGTTACCCTGCTGTCCTGACTGCTACCTCCACTGCACCGGTACACCTACTGGCCTCTGCACTCTGTGGCCCCACACACCTTCACTTGCCCCTCTTCTGTCCTGTGCACTCCTGGCCTGCACTGTTTCCTGTTCTGGCCTGCTCTGTCTGCCTGCCTCATGTGACTTCCTGTCGCTTCTTGCACCTCTTCCTTGGGCCTTTTATTTTGACTCATTTCCTCCGTTGGCTCAACTTCCGCCTGATCCATGTTGCGCATTACTTAAGCTTTGAATATCGCATTGCTCACTTTATGCATGGTTCCACCCCTTCAGTTGCGCATACCTTCATTAGCATTGCGCTGTTGCTCAGCATGTTTTCTGTGGTGCAACTGCATCCTGCTGAATATCGCACTAGATGGAATTCCAGACTTGCGCTGGCTAACCCTATTGTGCATGGCGAACCCTTTGAATATCCCACCCAAAGTGTTCTTCCTGGGATAAACCCCATTTGGCCTGGGTATATTAGTTTAGCTATCACTTTCTGTAAATGGTTAGCTAGAGTGTTGGTAAAGTGTTATGAATTCTGGCTTAACAGAGAGATGGGTCTATAAGATTCATATAGCTTTTTATTTTTACCTGGTTTTGGGATTACAGTTATGATGGCTTCTTCCAGTGAAATCACTGGTGTGGCCACAGGCTGAAAATAACTATCCCTTAGTAACAATTTCATGCATTGGGTTAGCTCTAAACCATGTCAAGGTTTCACTAAAATACCACCAACAGCTTAATCTGGTTCAAGGTCAGTTGGCATTCATCTGTATTCCCTGCTCAGGTCGTGCCTGAAAATGGGCAAAATTTGTCTAGTGCACTTACCTGGTCAACAAAAACTAAATAAATAAAATCAAAAAGGTGGCTAGCCCATGAGAGGACTATATACACAATGCATAAAATATATACAACTGTAACTCCTCATGCCCCCATCTAGGGCATAAACATTCTTTCACAGGTGTTCCAGGGCAAAGAAAGGGGCATCTCAAGCACTAACATCGAGACACATGCACTTCCAAATTAAGGCTGGGAAACAATATTCCTACCTCTAAGATGTCTTCAGCACTGTGTACTTTACCTTCTCCCTCAGTATTTAATTTTCTCCTCACTGAAGCTGCCCACCAGACCAGGACCTCCGTGTTGCATCTCAGCTAGTTCAGGAGTCCTTACAGTCCCACCCAGGCTGGATGAACACTGCAACTGGAATGCAACTCATGGAAATTAATCAAACTGAAGATAAACGGGGAAAGAAGGATTTTATTTCATTTACTGCCCCTGTCAGTTAAGTCAGTTAAGTAATGCACATAACCATTATTTCCTCCCCAAACTGGCTTTTATTCTGCACCTGTAATGCAAATTATTTTCAGCAATACAGGGGTCACATACATAATCTTTTAAATGGAATAAGCAGTTCCATGGAGCTATTTAAACTTTTACAATACTGGCTGGACATTCTAAGGCAGCAGAAATGATGGATACAGGCAGACATAAGCAAGGATTTTCTTTTCTCTCTCTCCTCTCTCTCTCTCTCTCTCTCTCTCATGCTCTACCCAAGACCTCACTTGAACTCAGATCCCTGCAATCTCTTGGCTTCTTGAGATCTGGTAAGTAAACACTTTGTTTTTTATTCTTCCTCACCCTGGTCACTCTCACTGGCACTGAAAATCTCCCTCCCCACAATCTGGCATGGGAAAGTAAGCTGCCTTCCTCACCTGGACTCCTGGGTACTGGCCCAAGCCACAGGGCTCCAGGAATTCTTCTGAGGACCCAGGCCCCCAACCTCCTACCATGGTCAGCACTGAATCTGGTGCTAATGCAATACCTACCACCTCCACTTGGCTCTGCCTCAGCACCTGCCTTCTCACTTTTAGCCGTTCACTCTGGGATCCACTGGTCTCACTTCCTCAGGGTCCCTGCCAGGCCCAGATCCCCATTTTCACAGCCTGGGCTTGAATTAAGCTCCAACATTGGGGTCACCCTCCAGGGTCTGCCATTACTGCCTGTGACCCACCCGGATCTCAATGTACCAGTTCCCCAGGATCTGCCCCTCCAAAGCAAGCCCCAAACATTGGGTGAAAGGCCCACTGGCTCCCTCCAGACACCAGGCTGCCCTGCCACACTGGGTACGATGGGATTCACTGCCATCAGCTGCCCTCCAGAGGGCCCTGCCACTGCCCTCACGAGCCCAGACCTGGGGTACACCTACTAGGGGTCTGTAAAGGCCCTACCAGGCCTACAAAGCCACATACTGTCCCTGCCCCCCATGACATAGGGCCTGGCTACATATTCCCCATGGAGCTCCATTCCTTCACTCCTTGTTGACCATGATACATGAGAAAACCATCCTAACTGTACTCTTATAGGGGTTTCCCCTGGCCCTATTGGACCATCAAACTCCCTCACTTGCCCATCTACTCTGCTCCTAGCTTGATGCTTCCAGCCTCCCCTTCAGCACTAGGCTTAATGCCCAGGCTGGAAAGGCCCGATACTTCCTGTTTATCCCTTTATACTCCTAAATCCACCTCTGCTGCCACCTTGAGGCACCCAGCAGAAGTTCCCCAGAGCACTAGCACATTCCCAGCTCTGGGGAGGGATAGGAGATGGAAAGGAAGCCAAATATGGGACTATTAGCCCTCTCTTTACAGGGGATTACACAACTATTGCTTTCACCTGGAATACAATTTCAGTATAAAAAGAAACTGAGAAAATACCAAAGCTAAATTATTGCATTTATTCTCAAACTCCAAGGCTGGGTATTGGAAGTCAGCTAGTGAGTGTGGCATGTGTCAGTGCCTTGCTCACAGTGATTAGCACCTGTGAAGGGTGAGAGAGGTAAGAGGCAGACACACAGAAATTATGTTTAACACATTGCATTCCATTTGCCAGGTATTAAGGTAAATGACCAAATGCAGGAAAGCATATATACTGTACATAATGAAGTTGCAACAGCTCATAACACTAGAAAGTCTACACTAAGGCAACATATATTTCTAATTTATCTTCTAGAGATTTATTTGCAAGGCAGCTTTTTTCTAGAAAGTCTCTCACTATAAGACAGAGTGTGTCTCCTGTACAGGAGATCTTTTTCCTTTTCTGGCTTGACAGGAATGAGCTTGGTCACCTCAATTCATCCAGAATGGGTCTCATATTTATCCTGGATTCACAAAGCACTTCATTTTTTGAAAACATTAAAGAACAGTATTAAAAACAGCACTACAAAATGCTCCATAAAGTCTTAATTTGTAACATTTCTACTAAGACATTTCTTCCCAGAAGACAAGATGCAGATGTACAGCAATATGGTGCATTGTATCCAAAGTGAAAGTACTGGCAGAACAAACCTGTAAACCATGACAACTGTTTTAACTTTCTTACAGCCTAAAATCACTAGTATTTTTGAACACATCTTATAACTGTTTATAAGAACATATTATAGCAGAAAGGTAGAGCACGAAAGTAACAAAGTTAGAGGAATTGTCTACAGGTGGCCATCCTGCAGATGTTTAAGGCCCATGGCACTGTAGCCAACCTCCCTGGAAGTGGCTGCAAGAGAAAACTTGATCGAAGATTGCAGCGCAGGATTATTCAATGGTGTAGAAAGCATCTTGATCAACTGCCAAACAGATTCAAGCTGACCTTCAGACACAAGGTACGACAGTTTCAACTCGCACCATCCGTCACCAACTCAATGAGCGGGGTTATATGGTAGGAGGCCCTAGAGGACCTCACTGCTGAGAGAAAGACATAAGAAAGCCCGACTGGGGTTTACCAAAACACACCTGAACAAGCCAAAATCCTTCTGGGAGAATGTCCTGTGGACAGATGAGACCAAATTAGAGCTTTTAGTAAAGCACATCATCTCTATGTTTACAGAAAACAAATGAAGCCTTCAAAGAAAAGAACACCTTCCCTACAGTCAAACATGGAGGAGGGTCAGTGATGTTTTGGGGTTGCTGTGCTGCTCTGGCACTGGGTGCCTTGAACGTGTGCATGGCATCATGAAATCTGATGAGTACCAGGCCATTTTGGAGTGCAATGTTGAACCCAGTGTCAGAAAGCTGGGTCTCCGTTGAATGTCATGGGTCTTCCAGCAGGACAATGACCCCAAACACACTTCAAAAGCACCCAGGAATGGTTCAAGACAAGATGCTGGACTGTTCTGAAGTGGCCAGCAATGAGTCCAGATCTAAATCCCATTGAAAACCTGTGGAGAGATCTGAAAACAGCAGTTGGGAGAAGGCACCTTCAAATCTGAGAGAACTGGAGCAGTTTGCACAAGAAGAGTGGGCCAAACTGCCAGTAGAGAGGTGCAGAAAGCTCATCCATGGCTATAGGAAGTGACTGATTGCAGTTATTTGACCAAAGGCTGTGCTACCAAATATTAAGTCTAGGGTATCAATGCTTTTGTCAATGCCATTTCTTTTCATTTTCTGATTTAAAAGGATATATTAAAGTCTGAATCAATAACAAAGGTTCTGTAATATTAACAGAGAAATAAAGAATTGTGGAGACCAAATACTGTACTGTTGTTAATTTCAACTTATGTTTAGAGGAATTGTGAGTTATTTGAAAAGTGCAAAGGCACCAATATTTTTGGCCACGACTGTAGATTGACCATGGTGATAGACTACACTGTGAGTGTCAAACACTGATTGATTAAAAACTATTTTACCAGCTGTGTAATCAGTGATAGGAGTGTCGACTCTGAGCCTGTTGGAGTAAAATCTGTGCAATATAAGCAACAGATATTGAGATGAACTCCTGAGAGGTATTGACCGAGTACATCTGCCTCCACACCTTTTACAAGAGTGACCACATTGAGCATTGGTAAATAGCTGTTGAAATTTACACTTTTGGTTTGAGGGACAAAAGAGTAATACACAGCATGTCTTTTGTGGTTTCATGCTGTGAATGACCACATGATACACATACATATTTGGTTACATATGACACA
This sequence comes from Neoceratodus forsteri, assembly GCA_016271365.2. NCBI lineage: Eukaryota > Metazoa > Chordata > Ceratodontiformes > Ceratodontidae > Neoceratodus > Neoceratodus forsteri. Next base: position 1,057,205,275 of record CM028132.1, on the reverse strand, counting down.
GTGAAGTACTGGTGCACTGAAGTGCTGTCTTCATCCAAGTTGTTTATGATAGCCATCATAAACTCACTAGTGTCTTGCTGTATGTCAGCAGCAAATGTACTGCATCTGTCATATGTACCTAACACCTGGCTTAGTGGCGTTAGTGACTGCACATTCTTAGACTGGTCAAAATTTATGTTGATGATCTGCTTCAATGCTTTTGATAGGGGAGTGTCTTGTGAAGCAGATATTGTGTGAACAAAGTGTGGTATGTATAGAAAACTTGCATAGCTGAGTTAGCATAGCAGTTCACTCTAGTGCTGTTGTCAAAGACTGGTACAGCAGCTACACCAACTGATTTCTGACAAACTGCTGGCTCTGAATGTTTAGTTGATATTGTGACCTTTGTTGAATTCTTTAGAGTTGAATCACTTGTGGAAGCTTGTGCCTGTTTGCTGACACCTGTAGATATGACTGTACGATATGAGACAGCCAGATATGTAGGCAGTGGTATTAAAGACATTTGTGGCTGATGGAGAGTACGTAACCTGTTGTACTCAATGACACATCACTTGTCAGCTCTTGTCTTCTGAGGTGCAAGAGTTGTAATGTGCAACCCAGAAAGACTTCGGACACAAGAAAGTGCCACGTAGCTCATGCCATCTTTGAAATGTCCGTACCTATGTCCACCATTTTGAATCAAAACTAAGGCCCTGAGATTTGTGAATAGAAACAGAATATGCAACACATAATGGAAACTATTTCCTGTTTACATAGCTATCCTTAAATACCTGAAATTTCACACAGGTACGTTCTATGTGTACTGGCTGTTCCATGTTGTCAAAGTGAACTACAAGTGTCTCAATATACGTCTTCTGGACATTGTAGACTAAGTCAGTGATGTTTCCCATGGCACCATTCTACCATGCCTCATTCAACATCGAGATTACGTCAGTAGGCATGATACGTGCATTCCTACAAGTATAAGAACAGCTTCTAGGCCAGCTGTGCTTGAAACATCTGACTTCAGTTCACTGAATCATTCAGTCATCTTTGCTACTAGGTTGTGACTGAGAATGACACCATCAACTGTATCAACAGCATGCAGAGTTAGAATTTCTTGGTTTTCTTTCAGCAGCATAAGATTGCTTAACTCAGTGCATTACTTTAGTCATGGTATAAGACACAATATGTGTGTCCCTGTAGAGTACACATCGCTGAAAACATTACATGCTGTTTCTATTGATGTAGTATCTACTCTGATTCTCCGATCATTTAACATAGCTGCATGTTCTGGTGATAGAGAACCTGTACAAGCTTCATCCAAAAGTGATTTGTGAGCCAGATCACCACTTTGGCACATGTTCTCATACAACTCAACATAGGTAAATAACTCCCAAATGTTATAACCTGAAATGCAGCTGAGAATGGTCTTAGCTTGCTTGGCAGTCAGAGTAGCAAACTCCTGCTCTGCATTAACTGGTGCAAGCTGTAAAGGTTCCCATACAACAATACCTTTGGCACCAAATGGTACTCCATCATCAGTACCTAAGATCTCCTGTAGACGTAGATGTATACAGGCAAGCATTACTTTGGAGACCATGCTGATTTCAACACCAGACATGTCAGGGGTGGGAGTACACGCTAGTTCTCCAGTGACCTACTAACCTTTATAAAGGACAGAGACTGCACCTGGTCAATGTTCAAATCAATGCCCTCTCCTGCCCACTGGGAGGCATACAGGCATCTGAGGAACAAATGTAAACAACAGGCAAAATCAATGAAACTGTTCCACTTCCACAACCTACAAAGGGCCAGCCTTCAGGACCCTAGAAAATTCTGGGATTCAATATGCTTCCTTCTAAGCCTACATTCCAGCTATGCTGTGCCACAACTCAACTCCCAGGACTGGCTGCTCACTGACCGTCTTGAAGTGGCCAGTGTCTTCAATTGTAAGTTCACTAACCTATCTGTATACTTTAACAAACTCTCTACTGTCCTACAACAATGCCCATCCACCTTACCTGATCCACTGCAATGCACCTCCAGCTCTAACAGTCACCAGCAAAGACCCCTTTCTACTTCAAAGCCCTCTCCATATGCCACATGGTTAAGCTTACTCAAAATCTGCCTAACCATGGCTCCTCAGGTGCGGACAGCCTATATCCAGCATTCCTCAAACTGGTCTCTCCAGCCATAGCCAAACCTCTCACATACATCTTTAACCTTGCCCTTCCTCCTCCTCCATGCCTGACCCTTGGAAAATAGCTAAGGTAATCCCCATTCTTAAATCTGGGGATCCCAAATCTATTGATATCCATCCTCCTCATCTTAGTAAATTACTCGAGAGAGCAGTACACAATCAATTCTTAAAATACATAGGCAGGCACAGCCTCCTATGCAACCAACAGCATGATTTTTACAAGAACCATTCCACTGCCACTGCTCTTGCCTTCTGACAGACCACATCCTCTCCAACATGGATAATGGTAAAGCCACTGGGGCTGTCTTTGTTGACCACCAAAGCTTTTAACATGGTTAACCATGACCTCCTCACCACCAAGCTTAGTCTCCTAGGCTGTTTTCAGAAACTCACTAGCTGGTTCACCAACTACCTGACTGGCAACTCACAATTCATGTGTATAGGCCAAACCTGCTCAACCACACTTCTTGTCCCTGTGGGGGCCTCAAGGCTCAAACCTGGGTCCCTCCTCTTCTCCTTATTTGTCAACTTAGTTCCTCTGACTGCCTTAACTGCCACTCTCTGCTGTATGCTGATGACCTGGTTTCTTCCACGGTGACAAATCCACGTCTGCTATCTCCTCAGTACTCTCCCAGAAGTATGCCTCAGCCCACAACTGGTTTTCTAAAACCTCCTCTTAGTTAACACCAAGAAAATGCTGTTTGGATCTAAGCCTTTCCTTTCAAAATCCAAAACACATGCCCGCTTATGCATTCTCTCCCCTGACAGCCCAGCTCTTGAAGATACTGACACTTATATATACTTCGGAGTGTTGCTTGACCCACTCTCACCTTCACCAACCATGTACACTCCATTATGAGAAGGTTCCATCAGAAATTGGGTAGAGCATATCGATTCAAGCAATACCTAACCCATGAAGCTGGACTAGCCTTTGTCCAGGGAAATCTTCTCCTATTTTGGACTACTGCTGTCCCATATACTCCAGGACCTCTGTGCCACCATGGCCAAACTTCTGCTGCCTACAAGAGTGCCTGTCACTTTGCTTTACTGGCCCCATTCTCCACCCACCACTGTACGCTCTGCAATACCCTGGGATGGCTACCGCTGCAGCGACTGCTTGACTTGACCCTTTGTGGCATGGTGGACAACGTGATCCACATGGGTTCTGAATCCCTCCTTACCTCCCTCCTGAAAAACTGTATTCTACACAGTAGCCTCTGCTCAACTGGTATCCACCCTCTAGCTGTTCCCAGGGTATCTACCAACATGGGCAGCAGGGCCTGGTCTGTAGCCTCCCTTGCAGTGGAACAGCCTGCTGGCAGAACTCTGTGCCATCAACACTCACTCCAGCTTCAAGTCCAGCCTCAAAACATGGCTCCAAGCAAACTCCTCCTGCCGCTGCTCCCAGAGGTTACCCACCTAGCCACACTAGTCAGCTAACTCCCAGGGGTTACCCACCTGGCCACACTAGTCAACTAACTCCCAGGGGTTATCCACCTAGCCACACCAGGCCCAAGACTACAATGGTGCCCTCCTGCTTGTTTTTATTCTACATGTTACTGATGTGTGACCTCACAGCCTTGTACATACCATATATTTATTTTATATGTATTGCACACAGTCTGTGTGTATATATATATATACATATATATGTGTGTGTATATATATATATATGTGTGACCTACTGTATATGCTATGTACAACATGCCCACTTGACTTATGTATATACCTTTGCTTGGGCTACAACTGCTGTTTTTTACCATGCGTCATACTGAAAACAGTATTCCCTGTCACTCACTGAACTTGTACCTTACCAATGTATTGTGCTTCAGCTGCTGTATCTGAATCAAATCTCTTACATGTGTATCGATGTTCACCTTGTATTCACTACCATCCTGTGCCATGTGACATGGCCTGGGTCATGCCTGAAAACGGTCCCTGGGATCATTGCACTTACCTGGCTATCAAAGTCATAAAATAAATTAAAAGTGTCTTCCCAGATAAACCCCATTTGGTCTGGGTATATTAGTTTAGCTATCACTTTCTGTAATGGTTAGCTAGAGTGTTGGTAAAGTGTTTATACACAATGCATAAAATGTATACAACTGTAACCTCCCATGCCCCCATCTAGGGCATAAACATTCTTTCACAGGTGTTCCAGGGCAAAGAAAGGGGCACTCTGAAGCATTAACATCGAGACACATGCATTTCCAAATTAAGGCTGGGAAACAATATTCCTACCTCTAAGATGTCTTCAGCACTGTGTACTTTACCTTCTCCCTCAGTATTTAATTTTCTCCTCACTGAAGCTGCCCACCAGACCAGGACCTCGCGTTGCATCTCAGCTAGTTCAGGAGTCCTTTCAGTCCCACCCTGAACACTGCAACTGGAAAGCAAATCATGGAAATTAATCAAACTGAAGATAAAGGGGAAAGAAGGATTTTATTTCATTTACTTCCCCGTCAGTTAAGTAATGCACATAACCATTATTTCCTCCCCAAACTGGCTTTTATTCTGCACCTGTAATACAAATTATTTTCAGCAATACAGGGTCACATACATAATCTTTTAAACAGAATAAGCAGCTCCATGGAGCTATTCAAACTTTACAGTACTGGCTGGACATTCTAAGGCAGCAGAAATGATGGATACAGGCAGACATAAGCAAGGATTTTCTCTCTCTCTCTCTCTCTCTCTCTCTCATGCTCTACCCAAGACCTACTTGAACTCAGATCCCTGCAATCTCTTGGCTTTTAAGATCTGGTAAGTGAACACTTTGTTTTTTATTCTTCCTCACCCTGGTCACTCTCACTGGCACTGGAAGCCTCCCCACAATCTGGCATGGGAAAGTAAGCTGGCTTCCTCACCTGGACTCCTGGACACTGGCCCAACCACAGGGCTCCAGGAATTCTTCTGAGGACCCAGGCCCCAACCCTCCTACCATGGTTGACACTGAATCCGGTGCTAATGCAACACCTACCACCTCCACTTGGCTCTGCCTCAGCACCTGCCTTCTCACTTTAGACGTTCATGCTGGGATCCACTGGTCTCACTTCCTCAGGTTCCCTGCCAGTCCCAGATCCCCATTTTCACAGCCTGGGCTTGAATTAATCTCCAGCATTGGGGTCGCCCTCCATGGTCTGCCATTACTGCCTTTGACCCACCCGATCTCAATGTACCAGTTCCCAGGATCTGCCCCTCCAAAGCAAGCCCCAAACATTGGGTGAAAGGCCCACTGGCTCCCTCCAGACACCAGACTTCCCTGCCACACTGGGTACAATGGGATTCACTGCCACCAGCTGCCCTTCTAAGAGGGCCCTGCCACTGCCCTCCCAGCCCAGACCTGGGGTACACCTACTAGGGGTCTGTAAAGGCCCTACCAGGCCTACAATGCCACATACTGTCCCTGCCCCTCAATGACGTAGGGCCTGGCTACACATATTCCCCATGGAGCTCCATTCCTTCACTCCTTGTCAACCATGACACATGAGGAAACCATCCTAACTGTACTCTTATAGGGGTTTCCCACTGGCCCTCCTGGACCATCAAGCTCCCTCACTTGCCCATCTACTCTGCTCCTAGCTCGATGCTTCCAGCCTCCCTCCAGCACTAGGCTTAATGCCCAGGCTGGAAAGGCCTTGATACTTCCTGTTTATCATTTTTATATTCCTAAAACCACTCTCTGCTGCCACCTTGAGTCACCCAGCAGAAGTTCCCCAGAGCACTAGCACATTCCCTAGCTCCAGGGAGGGATAGGAGATGGAAAGGAAGCCAAATATGGGACTATTAGCCCCTCTTTTACAGGGGATTACACAACTATTGCTTTCACCTGGAATACAATTTCAGTATAAAAAGAAACTGAGAAAATACCAAAGCTAAATTATTGCATTTTTCTCAAACTCCAAGGCTGGGATATTGGAAGTCAGCTAGTGAGTGTGGCATGTGTCAGTGCCTTGCTCACAGGGATCAGCACCTGTGAAGGGGTAAGAGAGGTAGAGGCAGACACACAGAAATTATGTTTAACACATTGCATTCCATTTCCCATGTATTAAGGTAAATGATCAAATGCAGGAAAGCATATATACTGTACATAATGAAGTTGCAAACAGCTCATAACACTAGAAAGTCTCAAGGCAACATATATTTCTAATTCATCTTCTAGAGATTTATTTGCAAGGCAGCTTCTTTTCCTAGAAAGTCCTCTCACTATGAGACGAGTGTGTCTCCTGTACAGGAGATCTTTTTCCTTTCTGGCTTGATAGGAATGAGCTTGGTCACCTCAATTCATCCAGAATGGGTCTCATATTTATCCTGGATTCACAAAGCACTTCATTTTTTAAAACATTAAATAACAGTATTAAAACAGCATTACAAAATGCTCCATAAAGTCTTAATTTGTAACATTTCTACTAAGACATTTCTTCCCAGAAGACAAGATGCAGATGTACAGCAATATGGTGCATTGTATCCAAAGTGAAAGTACTGGGCAGAACAAACCTGTAAATCATGACAACTGTTTTAACTTTCTTATAGCCTAAAATCACTAGTATTTTTTGAACACATCTTATAACTGTTTATAAGAACATATTATAGCAGAAAAGGTAGAGCAAGAAAGTAACAAAGTTAGAGGAATTGCCTACAGGTGGCCATCCTGCAGACAGAAAAGAGAGGAATATTGTTGCACATTGTAACATGGTATAAAAAGAAAAACAAAATGAAGCACTCAGATAGGTGCAAACACACCATGTGGTACAGTAGAAACCATGGTCTAATACCATTGTAGATCATGGTTTGTGATGTAATACCTGCAATCCACTACAGGCAAGAAGCAGTACACAAGTGAAAGCAATATGCAAATAGTTTGCAGTTGACCCGCCTTTGTATTTGCTAAGGTTTTTCCTGACACAGGATTTTGACATTTCCAAGATTGTTCTATGTTGTAACTGTGACAGAAGTGCATGAGTTACTAAATATTATACACTTAAACTCCACACATACTGTTAATTATGCTGCTACAATATTTCTTTAGAAGTGAACATTTACATACTGTTACCATCCCTTCTGATCTACTGCTTTCTAAGCAACCGTGGGTGCAATGCATTGTGGATGACTGAATAACATTATCTGTCCTAGCCTTTTCTTGGTTAATACACAGTGGTAAAGATGAGCATGCAGCTTCTATAACCAAAAGCAAAAATAACAGACACTGAGATAAACAAAGCAAAATAACAAAGAAAGATAATACTTCTATGAGTGAAAAGAAAAATAAATAGAGAGAAACAAAAGAAATCAAAGAAACAGACTAACAATACCAGTCAAAACAAGTATTTGAAAGGTGAAAGCAGTAAACGTTATGTTGTTCTATGTCCTGCTGAGTTAGATAGTTTAGAGGAAAAAAGTGAAAATAATGTTCCGCAAAATAGTAGTTGTTTAATAAAGTGCTTTTCAGATTGGCTTAATTCAGTACATTTGGAGAAATGGTGCTTGTGCTACTAGGATGTTTTAACAGCCACCTATTGGTCTGCAAAGGAACTGCAGGAAGAAAACTAAATGTACCATAGCATACTCCCATCATGCAGTGCAGCCCATATCTTCTAATACACAGGAAAATCAAAGCACCTAGAAGAGAAAGTGAATTGCAAGTTTTGAAAAGTTGTAAAATATGTTTTGATGTTAGAAAGCTTAAAGCTTGTAATGAAAGTTATTTTAACAAAAGTGAAATAGCAGCCACAATATTTCCAATAGGTGTGTTTCAATTGTTTTGAAGTATATGTACATCATGTTTAACAGCTCGACATACAGTATTCTGAAAGTAAATCAGTGTGATTGTACTCATTTATTCAAAGACTATTAGTCATACACTCATTGCCATGTTACAAGGAGATTAAGCCACTTTCGAAAGGATGGGTCTACAGTGGAATTAATTCATGGTTGGTTGGTTGGACCCACTTGGCTTTTGGCCTCGTGGGCCAACTTCAACCATGGATTAATTCCACAGTAGACCTATCCTTTCTCGTGGCTTAACTTGCATACAAACTTGGTGAAAAACAATGCAATGTATAGAAAGTATACTACAGAAAGGTTTCTCTTTAGACAACAAGGAAACAGGCAGGGAGTTAATCATATCACAGTGCCTAAAAGCAGAGGGCACACTAAATGTGCCATAAGTCACAGTGAGTGATACACTGCTCTGTTTGTAAGTAACACTAACTGATGGTAGTGTGCTGATGCAAAGCAGTTGACTGTGCTTGCATATACATGCACTGTATATCCAAAAGTGTTGGAAGGCATTAAATATCTGTTAGTGCTGCTCTACATAGCACCTACCCAAATCTGGTCTTAGGGCTGCTGTGCAGTTCCCCCAACACACACATGCCCATCTGTATAATTAAAGATATTTTATGTTAGTCTACTGATCTCCCAATTGCCCATCTCTACGGTTAAATAGAGTCCTGGCAGTCTAGTTTTCCCACCAATTGCCCGATCACCCATGCTATGGTTAAACAGATTATCTGGTAGTCTAGTTGTCCCCAACCACTCTTATTGTTCTTCCCTATGATTAAAATAATTTCTTGGTAGTGTAATGGTCCACCACCCCATGATCATTGATATTATGTTGTAACAGAAAAGATACCGACCCCTTGATTGCCCATTCTTAGTATACAGCCAACTCAACTTGCAGTCCTGTGACCCACCCCACCCTCCTGGTCACCAATTTTGGGATGTAACAGAAAACACACCTGCCTACAATTACCCCTCCTTAGTATGTACCTCTCTGATACAGCTGTGCCCCACCCCCAACTACATAAGCCTCCCTTCTGATTACAGCCAGCACTCACCCACCTCTCATCATTACTTGCCAGCTGCTGCCTGCATCGCATAGCCAGCAATATTTTTGGGGTAGCACTAGACTACCAGAGAATCATTTTATTTATAGGGACAGTGATTGGGGGATGACCACAAGAGTACCAGAGAAGGCGCATAACTACAGACAAGTAGTAAAAGAAAATTATACTGCACAGAGCAACAAAGCATCAGAGTGACGTGAAACATTAATTGTTTGTGTGGGGCATTCTACATGCATTTTAGTTTTCATGTCTGATATTCACTTAAAGGTTTTTAAATGTATACTAGCATTGGATGTCGGTATGTCCTATGTGCAAGCTTCATGATTTTCTTTTATTACTATGAGTAACTGGAGTGGCTCCACCACTGAAGCATCCTGAGTCACTTTCTTGCTAAATTACAGACACACTTATCAGAGTAGTGAAATCCCCATTTGCTCCTGGCCTGTAAAGAGGCCCTTAATCAAATGCAAATGACCCCATAGCATTTTGTCTGTGCTATGGATCATTTGAATGGGATTTACCAAATGAGCAATCACCATTTGCGGGCCTATCTACTCCTTTGCCCCTGTCAGACCCATATCTTCCTGTTAGCAACATACCTCATGTGGCTTGTAGGGAGCTATGGTATGCTGGAGCAATTATGATAGTGCCCAGTTCAGTTGGACAGCATAGTAGAACATGCCATTTGCATTCACTGTATGCTTTAGGTTAGTTGTAATATGCTCATAGTTTCTCCAGCCCCTAATTTTCTCCTGTACTAAACTTTCTGTGAGTACAAACAGGTTTCTTTGAATATCCTGGCCAAAGTGTACAAAATGATGGGCTAAACCTCTGAATCAGTAGACTGTGCTCTCAAAGTGCGAAAATGTAAGGTTAACTGCTTTGATTAAATATTATCTTGCAAATTCACTGTGTTGACACATGCTGTATGGTATCTCCTGAAACATCTCCATGGACCTTCACATTTTTTTTGTTACCCACATCTAGACTTCATTCAGGACATACAGTAACTGCTAACAATGAAAATGCAAATTAATGTCAAGCAGATCATATTTCAAACTTCACTAGTTCAGGGAATTCACTGCTCATAGTCTGTGCTTTCATTTAATTAAACTGCATTATTATTTCACAGTCTTGTATTGCTTAAATGCCCCAGAATTAATGTACTGTATATTATTCTGTCCACTTTGATCTTATCCCAAAGTTGCTAACATATGATCTAGAATTCTCCTGTGTTTGGACTAAATGGTGTCTTATGGACTTCAATCCACCAGCATACCTCTTGTTGTATTGAACCAGTTTCCTAATGAAAATGAAAACTAAGAGAACATTCATCATTATTAATGAGACTTTAAAACAGTCAATAGACTTAAAGTTATGAATGTTTAATTTTAGTATATAAAATATGCTACATTGACTGATAACATGTAAAAAGAGTTGTTGATCTAATTTAATATAGTGCCTGCTTCATACTGCTAACCATGTTTATACTATTTTTTGTTAATTTATTTGAAAATTAGTGACCAGGAATGGTCCTCTGAGCCGAGGTTCATTTTCAGGAGTGACCCAGGGTAGGGAGGGAGTAGGCAAAGTACAAGGTGACAAGCAACATAATGGTATAAAGTAGAGTGCAGACACCATACAAGAATGCAGGTGATGACATTTAGTAACAATGTTACAATAATGTGTGGGACAAAACAAAAAACATGTTACAGTATGTGTAAAAAAAAAGCTTAAACTATATGAAACCCAAATCAAAATGCAAGATCAATTAGACCATTCAAAAGGAGGGAAAGAGGCAAAGGAGTAGGCAGTCATACTCACTGTACACATCTATGTACAGTTTTGTTGAGGCCTATCACAAACCATATGCCATTCTGTTAACATTTTCATTCTAATCTGTACTATTTGGGTTAGTAGAGGCCACTGAGGCATGTCTATGTTTACACTTCAGTTGTTTAGAGACAGATACATGTATAACCTTTTCAGAGATTAGAGGAGTCATCTGACAACAATCTAACTTGTTTGGAAGGGGTACCATTTGAGAGGATGTGTACATTTTTAATGGGGGTAACTTCTGGAGATTGTGTGTACAAACAGAAATTTCTGGCTGCACCCTGTAAAGAGGAGTGAGCCAGAGTTAGAAGAGAGGCATGACAGGAGCAGGACAGGCAGAGAGAGTTTGAGCAAGCACTTGAGGGAGGGGTGGAAGGAGAAAGGCTGAAAGCAGAAGGGAGATTGTTTCAGATGGAGGTGAGATGATAGGCAAAGATAGGCTGCCTATCAGTGAAGATGGAGTTTGGAGCGATAAGGTGTGTGAGTCTCTTGTGTGATGAGACATATGAGATAGGACAGGTAAGAGAAAGGAGAGAATAGAGGTAAGGAGGAAGAGACCCAAACCAATATTTAGAGATGAAGGAAGCACAGCGAGCAATGCGAGGGAGAGGCAACACAGAGATAGGTATAAAGTGAGCAGTAATGAATACAAAAAGGGCACTAGCACCAAAGCAGCAAAAGGCGTTGAAGAGCATGCACAATCTGGTGAGGGGGGGAGGAGGAGGGGGCAGTGCCATAGACAACATCTGCATAGTCGAACACCAGAAGCACTAAGTGGTGTCTGCCTCCTGGCAGACTTGGGGAGAGAAGCAGTCTTTGCTGCAGCACAGGGCACTGAGTTTGGAGTGGATGTCATCAGTGCAGGCAAAGAAGTAGAGCTTACCATTCAGACACACACTGACATATTTGAAGCAGGAACTGCTTCGGGGCATCCTGGGTGGTGAATATGATGCAGAGAGCCTGGTCAGTGTTCTGGCTGTTACCAGAGTTTATGGGCAAAGCTCTCTGAGTGTTGATCCAGAGTTTTTGGATTGCAACCAGCAACCCTAAACTCGGTATGCCGACGCCAGCATACCAAATACAATGGCCTGAAATCCACAGCTCTAATGGATCCTATGCCCAACAGAAATATTTTGGGCATTACATGGAAAATAAGTGTAAAATGTGGGGATTTCGCCACCTGCACCCCCACAATCCCATAACAAAAATAACTCTGAGGGAAAAGACCCTGGAGTAACATAGAAACATAGAATTTGATGGCAGATAAGGACCGCTTGGCCCACCCAGTCTGCCCATTTCCTACCTGATGGATAAGCTGCAGATCCTAGTTAACCAGCAGCCTACTTCTTCCTACCCCCACCCCTAGAATTGCCTTATGACTGTCCCATGCATGCTTGAATTCCACCACTGTTTTTGACTCCACAACCTCCTCTGGAAGGCTGTTCCATGCATCCACAACCCTCTCTGTGAAAAATACTTCTAAATTACCTCTGAGCCGCCCACCTTCTATCTTCAAATTGTGCCCCTTGTTCTTGCACACCTCTTTTTGAAAGATGCTACCCTCTTGACTTTGTTGATTCCCTGAGGTACTTGAAAGTTTCTATCATGTCCCCCTCTCCCTCCTTTCCTCGAGGCTATACATATTAAGCTCCTTAAGTCTCTCTTCATATGTCTTCCGTGCAGACCTGCACCATTTTAGTTGCCCTCCTCTGGACAGCTTCCATCCTGTCTATGTCTTTGTGGAGATTGGGTCTCCAGAACTGCACGCAGTACTCCAGATGTGGTCTCACCAGCTGTCTGTACAGAGGATAATAACTTGTTTTCTGCTGGTGATGCCTCTCCATGCATCCCAGTATCCCCAGCCCTCCTTGCTGCCCTCTCACATTGCTTGCCCACCTTTAGATCATCTGATATGACTACCCCAGGTCCCTTTCCATTTTTGTTGTTGTTAGTATCTCACCCCCATTGTGTACTCTTCCCTGGTTTTTGTTTCCCAGGTGCATTACCTTGCATTTCTTAGCATTGAATCTAGCTGCCATACATTTGACCATTCCTCTAACCTTGCCAAGTCCCTTCTCATCCTTTCCACCCCACCTTGTGCATCAACTCTGTTGCAGATCTTGTGACATCTGCAAAGAGACATACTTTTCTTCCAGTCCCTCTGCAATGTTGCTTATAAAGACATTGAAGAGGACCGGTCCTAATACTGAACCCTGTGTGTACCCCACTGCTAACCCCCTTTTTCAGAGTGGACTCCATTTACTATTACTCTCTGTGTCCTATTCTCCAGCCAACTTTTACCCAGGCTGTCATCTTGGGACCCACTGCCAGGCTGGCTAACTTGTATATTAATCTTTTGTGTGGGACTGTGTCAAATGCCTTGCTAAAGTCTAGGTAGGCCATGTCCACAGCCCCTCCCTGATCTACTACTTTGGTCACCCAGTCAAAGAAATCTATCAGATTTGTCTGGCATGACCTTCCGCTGTGAATCCATGCTGCCTTGGGTCCCAGCCCTCTGGCCTCTAGATACGCAAATAATTCTTTCCTTCAGAAGTGATTCCATCATTTTCCCTACCACTGAGGTTAAACTAACAGTTCTGTAGTTTCCTGCTTCTGCCTTGCTCCCACTTTTGTGAAGGGGAATCACATCTGCCCTCCTCCAGTCCTCAGGTACCACCCCATCCTCCCATGATTTGTTAAAGAGGGTAGTCAGTGGTGCCAATAGTTCTATCCTTAGTTCTTTTAGAATTCTGGGATGAATTCCATCAGGCCCCATTGCTTTGTCCACCTTCAGTTTTAAGAGCTCTTTCAGAACTCTTTCTTCTGTAAATGGCTGGTATCAACTTCTGTATCCAGAGTGTTTCTACTGTTTGTTTTAGGTACTCCCCTCTTCCTTTGTAAATACTGAGCAAAATATTTGTTTAGTATCTCTGCCTTTTCACAGTCACCCTCTGCCCACCCTCCGTCCCCTTTATTAAGCCTCACTATCCCTTCCTTGGTCTTCCTTGCTCCTGATGTACCTATAAAAGGTTTTATCCCCTTCAACTGAGTTGGCTATCTTTTCCTCGGTTTGGGCCTTTGCTGTTCTGACTGCCTTTCCAGCTTCCCTTGCTTTAACTGATACAGTTCTCTGTCCTGTTCCTTCTGTGATTCCTTGTACTTCCTGTATGCTTTCTTTTTCTCTTGAACCTTCACTGCCACTTCCTTTGAGAACCATAGTGGTTTCTTACCTCGTTTCGTTTTGTTTATTTGCTTTACACAAAGGCTTGTTACCTCTGTGATGGCAGTTTTATTATTCCATTGTTCTTCCACCCCTCCTTCCTGCCCATTTGCTAGTGCATTCCTTAGGCACTCACCCATTTTGGCAAAGTCAGCCCTCCTAAAATCCAGTACCTTTGTCTTTGTATGGCTTGACTCTATTGCTGTGTTTATTGTGAACCATACTGTTTGATGGTCGCTAGTTCCCAGATGGCTACCCACTCTACATCTGTGATCCTCTCTTCATCTCCATTTGAGAACCAGGTCTAAGATTGCTCCTCTCAAGTGGGCTCCAATACTAGTTGTCTAAGGCATGCCCCCTGTAGGGCATCCAGAATAACCCCACTCTTAGAAGTGGCTGCTGCAACTGCACTCCAGTTAACATCTGGCATATTCAGATCACCCATCAGCAATATCTCCCTTTATCTGCCATTCTAAGTATACTTTCTATCATTTCCTTGTCCATTTCTCCCCCTAGAGGGGTCTGTATCAACCCCTGTGTGGATTGTGGTGCCATTGCCTGCCTCCAAATTGACCCACAGTGCTTCTTCTCCTCCCTGTTTACCCTTTTGTTCTATTGCTTTGATTTCTTCTCTTATGTAGAGAGCTACTCCTCCTCCTTTTACCCTCCCTGTCCCTCCTGTAGATAGTGTATCCTCGTATGTTTACGTCCCAGTCATGGTTCTGTGTACCATGTTTCTGTGACTGCCACAATATCCAGATCTTCCTCCTCCATCAAGGCCACTAATTCAGGAAGCTTGTTACCCAGACTACAGGCATTGGTACTCATTGCTCTCCATTTTTGATGGCTTTACCTTCTGTAGCGGCAACCCCACTGACCTTTCTACCTTGGTCTTTTTCTCATTTAGTACCCTGTTTTGTAGGGGAGGCTGGGATTTTCCTTCTGCTTATCAGTGCCTCCCCCTTGACTAGTTTAAAGGCTTGCCACTAAAATGTTATGTTGTTATGGGCGGTGCAGTGTAAAATGATGTGACCTGGACCAGAACCCAGGTCACACACAGCATGCTGGCTGACCTACCAGTGGCATACCCTCCACACCACCAGGGCAGCTCAGCCAGCAACCCTATCCAGCCATCCTTTCCCATACTGTAGAAGGATAAGGTAGCATTCCATCACATCCTTTACCTTATCCCGTTGGGAGGAATACCTTTGGGTTTACTACTATTCACGATATCCCATGTATCAAGCAATGCTTACTGTACTGGTTGTCAAGATAGTGAGCTTCAAGATAAGGTAAGTATACCATGAAAGCAGTGTCATCCACATACATGTGAATATGAGAATTGGCACAGATGGATGGGGTAATTTAAAAGATGGTAAATAGGATGGGATCAAGAATGGTGTCTCAGTGGAACCAAACTGAATTGGGAGGTGACAGGGCACCTCCAGCCTGCATGAAGTGGAGACAGTCAAAGAGATAGGACCTGATCCAGTCAACAGCAGAAGCGACAGGACAGCTGAGCTTAGCTTCAGAAAGGCAAGAAATCATGCACATCACTGCAGAAAAAGGTGTAACACTTTACAGTCATAGCTGAAAACACAGAAAAGGAACAAAAGGATGCACACCCATCTATTATATCAAAACACTACTTTATTCCAAACTCACCAACATGTTAAACCTAAACTTTGTACCTTAATAACTTTGCAACCATTCAATGGATTTGCCTGAAATTTGGAATACATGATCAAGAATCATAGATCTTGGTATATGCCAACTTTATATTGTTCGGATATACAGCTGCGGAGTTATTAAGCATGATCTGCAGGTGTGTTTATGCTTTTTGAAATTCTTTGCTCATCTCTACAGGTCACACGGTTTGCGCTACTGGTCCGAAATCTTCAGGGAACATACGGTCAGGGTCCCGTTGTACTTTTTAAAGATTTGTGAACAAATATTAAATGGAGCAAAGTTATTCAAAAACAATTTCCCATTATAAGTGAATGGGAAAAGTTAACAAAAGTTCGACAGTGTCGCAAATGCAGTTTTTACTTTCGCAAAATGGCCTTTACTGTACGCTTAAATCCACCATTTTATTTTCAGTTGGTGATCAGAAAAATGCTTGCCATTTAAATTTGGGACCCTCTAGCAACCTAATTCTTTTGTGTTCACCTAGTCTGACCCTAAGGATGCTAGCCATGTCTTTATTTTGGGAAAAACACCCCAGAAATATGTTTTCAAATTTCTGGAAAAGTGCTTTCACAAAGTAGTGTCAAATGTGCAACACTGTCGAATGAATTTGTGAAGCTTTTGCAAGTTTGACAGTACTTTTCCAGGCTGTGGGAAAATGACAGCAATTCTTTGTCACCCTGCTGCAAAAGAACGGTTTAGTGTTTTGGGCTGAAATTTGGAGGAAACGCAGCCAGCGATCACAGATGTGACTTTCAGTATTTGGTGAAAACATATTACATGGTGGCAAAGTGACAGCACTACAAAATTGATGCTTTTTCCCATAGGATAATATTACGGCGTCTGCTGCATTACAGGAATCCTTTGTTGCCCTGCTGTAAAATAATGGTTTGGTCTTATGGGATGAAATTTGAGGGAAGAAAGGCAACATCCACAGATGTGCCTTTTAGTGGTTTAGTGAAAAATATTACAGGAGGGAAAGTTATGGCACTGCAAATTTGTCTTTTTCCCATAGGATAACAATACGGCGTGCATGGCACCTTCGAGGCCAGTATCTTGGAAACGGTGAGATACGGACTTTCATCAGAAAAATGCTTAGCCCCAGCTAAGTACAAAAGTAGCCAGAAAATTGATAATTAATATGACTTTTAAATTTTTTTATGTTGTACAGTTCCTGAGATATAAGCAATTTAGTATTCCAAGTGCTCATTTTCTGTTCCGAGAGCCATTATTATACATACATTCTTTGTACTCACTGTCTTTCTATATGCAGCTTTTGGGAAAACTATTGCGTGTGTTTCCAAAACTGTTACCCTTAACACTTCTGCTTGTGGTTCTGTACCTGTTTCAGTTACTTTTTCGTGTCTATGCCACCTTGTGCTTATCCTTTGCATTTTCATTTGCACTTGTGTTTCTGTAATTGTAACCATTTGTGTCTACAGTACTGTTTATCTTTGTGTTTCACTTTCTGTCACTATGTACATTAACATTTGCGTTTGTGGGCACTGTGTTAGTATGTGTGAAGATATCACGTGGCGGGAGTGCAGGGTCTTAGCGCTCCTGTTGCTGTTTACATTCAGTATTTTTAGTATTGTTTATCTTTGTGTTTCGCTTTGTGCTACCATGCACATTAACATTTGCATTTGCTGGCACTGTGTTAGTATGTGTGAAGACATCTCGTTCGGGCCCGCACTTCCATCGCTATATTACATTCAGTATTTCTAGTACTGTTTATCTTTGTGTTTCACTTTGTGCTACCATGCTCATTAATATTTGCGTTTGCTGGCACTGTGTTAGTATGTGTGAAGACATCACATGGCGGGGCCTTGGTTCAAAGGGCCCCACACTCCCATCACTGTATTACATTCACTATTTCTCAGTACTGTTTATCTTTGTGTTTTGCTTTTGTGTTACCATGTGCATTAACATTTGCGTTTGCTGGCACTGTGTTAGTATGTGTAAGACATCATGTGGCAGGATTGTGGGGCCCTTACTCCCGTTGCTGTATTACATTCACTGTTTCTCAGTACTGTTTATCTTTGTGTTACCATGTGCAGTATTATTTGCATTTGTGGGCACTGTGCAAAGACATCACATTGGCGTGAGCATGTTTATGGGCACTGTGTTAATGTGTGAAAAGACATCACGTGGCAGGAACATGGGGCCCACACACCTGCTGCTGTATTACATTCAATATTTGTCAGAGTAATTTTTAAAAAGAAGAGAAATTAGAGAGAACACTCTGTTTACTGTTTCAGTTAATGTTGTTCCAGAGTGACAGACGTGAGGAAATTCTGTGTTAGGGTTCAAAAGCATAAATGTGCATTCACCCCCCGAGCACCAGTGGCACACAGAGACACACACACACATGGAAGGGGGAACCAAGGCAACAGGGCCAATCACAAACAATCAGCAGGAGGTGTCAGAAATAATATACAACTAGTCTACATACTGCATACTGAGTGGAGAGCCACAGCAAAAATATGCCTATGGACATGAATAGTGTAGCTCTGTCATTGCAGCTGTAGAGAACTTAACACACTTAGGAGTATCATTGCAGGTGTACAGAAGTTAGTACGCTTAGGAGTTGCACAGTCTCATGGGGTGGGGACTACACCTCCAGAGCACTTGTTGTACATTAAGTGAAGAGGCACAAGCAAAGAAGAGTTATGCAGATCACTTGTACACTTCCATAATTACACGTACAGTGTAGTTAGCACAATTACCACTTAAATGGCCTCAGCCAGGTAATGCCTTTCAAACTGTGACACCAAGTACTGGATCCTCAGTAAGACCCACAGCACAGCTGAGGGTATGGACATCAATGGTAGATGTCAGTGATTGCAGGGGCACTCAAGTTAGCATAGTTAGTGTTTGTGGGGGTGGGTCAGACAGGTAATGCTTCCCCAAAAATTTGTACTGCATCATGAGTACTGATGTACAGAAAGACTGAGGCAATGGACATCAATGGTACGCCTCTGTATTTGTTGGTTGACACAAATTTGCAGTTAGGATTTGTATGGGCTCACCCAGGAAATTTTGTCATGCATACCAGTTACTGATTGTGACTGTACAGCCACAGCTTCATGGACTGAGTTAGCAATGTTGCATATCTCTACAACAGTTACTGCACTCTGACTGCAGACTCAGAGGAAAAGCAAGGGTGGTTCATACTAGTTAGTTTAGTTAGGAATTACAGGAGCTCTGTCAGGAAATGTCTGAACCCCTAGCACACATACTGCATACTGAGTAGAGATACAGAACAAAAAACCTATGGAGATGAACAGTGTCATGGGGAACTGCACTTTCAGACCATTTGCTGCATCCTGAGTGAATAGTCACAGGAAAAGATAGGCAATGTACATCAGTTGTACAGCTCCTTGATTACAGAAACAGTCCAGTTAGCTCAGTTATCACTTGAATAGATTCAGGCAGGCAATGTGTCTTCAAACGTGACAGCAGGTACTGCATTGTCAGTGGAGATACACAATACAGGTGAGGGTATGGACATCTCAGTGGAGATACACAACACATGTGAGGGTATGGACATCAATGGTAGATATCACTGACTGCAGGGATACTGAAGTTAGCTAAGTTAGGATTTGCATGAATTTAGGCAGCTAATGCTGCTCCCCAAAAGATTTGTGCTGCATCATGGTGGTGATCCACAGGAACAATAAGGCACTGGAGATCAATGGCACACCTTTGTAATTGTAGGTACAGTGAAGTTAGCACAGTTAGGAGTTGCATGGGCTCAGCCAGGGAATCGCAGCACACATAGCAGCTACTGCATACTGAGTGTATACCACAGCTGGATAGTGTTACATTGTGATGCACCACACCTCACTACAGGAGCTACTGCCCACTGAGTGAGAGGCATAGGAAAACTAAAGTGGTACAGACTTCTTAACACACTTAGGAATTATGGAACTGTGTCAGGCAATGTGCCACATCCTAGCCATGTGGTGGATACTGAGTGGAGAGCCATAGCAAACAATAAGCCCATGGACACGTGGTTGTGGTAGTATTTCTTCCAGTTGATTTGCTTGCTTAATAGAAACAAGAGTTACATTCTAATGTTATTATGCTATGGTTCAGTAAAGACTCAACACAGATGGTTACATTTAAAAAAGATTTATTGCCAATTGGTGAAACTGAAAAGGGTCAATTAAGATTTTATTTTTTACAAAATCAGTCTCACAATACAATCTTTGCTTGTGTGTAATCATTGCTTGGAATATATCTAAATGTGTGTCATTTACAGTAAGTAGATAATATGAATTGAAATAAGTATGTACATATGGAAATACAGCATAGAAAGAAGGCAGCAGAAGAAGGCAATTTGGTCTATTAAGTCTGCTTGTGTTGCAGGGTTCGCATCTTGAGTTAATGTCTCTGCTATCCCTGCACAGTCCTTCCATCTTCCCTAGGCATGATTCTTATCTTCCCCTATGCATTTACCTGGCTCTTTTGTAGCTGGTCACTGTTCTTTAATGAGGTGACCTCTTTTAGCAGTGCAGCGTTAGTGGTCACTACTCTTTGTGGGAAGAAGTACTTTCTGACATTCCTCCTGAACCTCCCACCATCAAGTTGAAGCCTGTGCCCTTTCATGATATGTTTGTTACTCAGCTTGAAGAGACTTTGGTTAACAATATTATTTATACCTTTTAAGTAGTTGAATGTTTGAATCGTGTCTCGTTCCTTTGTCCTGTCCTACATTAATGAAGGTATGTCAGGAGCTTCTAAGCAGTGATTACACACATGAAACAGTGATGATTTGTTATTGTGTGACTGATAATGTATGTTCCTGGGGTGGGCAAAAACCAGATGTTAAGTGTTCAAGTAATAGGACATAAAAGTTTATGATTTCAGTGACATTAGATAACTGGTATGTTCAGTTAAATATTTTAAGATATATCACTGACTAGGTGCACATGGAAAATTCCACCTGACCCCAAAGAGAGGCGATCATAAACATTGTCAGGAACAGATATGAAGTGTGTTGTGATCAATAACAGTGTCTGATTTACAATTTTCAGTATTATTAACATATATTACAGTTACTTGTATGACAAGTACAACAGATTTTATATTATTATGATTGTTGTAGCTGTTTATTCACCACCGAAGATAAATACCAAGTATTTTGAAAAATTTTCTCATTTTATTATGAAATACATAGGTCAAACAAATGTGGTACTGATGGGTGATTTAATGCTGCTTGGGGATGCCCAAGAGGTCGGGTTTTGGAAAATTCAATGAAATGTCTGAACCTGTTGCAAATTATTGATTTACCCACAAGGAAAGGAAAATAACTAGTAGTGGTAGTGTATTGGTTGTGTTTTGTTTCCACAATTGATAGTAGTAAATAAGGTGTTGGGGAACCAAATTTGGGGATCATAACGTAATAAGACGTACAATAAATCTGGAAATAAAAAGGCTTTAAAAAGTAAAACACCTATAGAATATAAAAGAAACTATGCACAATTTAACAAGCAGTTGTTTTGTGAATATCTACAGGGACTACCATGGCATAGAATTTTCTTAATCCCCGACCTGAATTTAGCAGCTAAGGAATTTACATCCATGTTTATCGAGGCATGTGACAAATTTGCACCTTGAAAAAGTCAATCAAAACAAAATCATTTACCTTGGGTGACTCTAACTATAAGGAAGTTAATTAGAACAAAAATCGACTTTGGAAAAAGCAAATAAAACCGTGAGACCTGATGTATGGAAAGTTTTAAAAGATAAGAATAGAGTGGTTCAGAAAATAAGGAAATCTAAAGGCTACTTATTACAAACAAAGGATCAAGGAAGCTAAAGATCCTAGGAAATATTGGTCCTTGATAAAAACTTAGCAAACCCTGTCAAAAACCAAACAGAAACAAAACTAAAACATAATGGAATAATACTAGAAGCCGATAGGGCTGTGGAGCTATTAAACAATTACTTTACTGAACTTCCTGACTTGAATTTAGGAACAGAAACAAATTTGGAAATGTTCAGTTTGAGGACCAAAAATTTATATTGAAAACTGTAATGAACACCAGGTTCCAAAGTTCCGTTTTAAAACAGTGACAACCTCTGAAGTGTACAAATTAATAAGAAATTTAAAGATAAATAAGGCTTGTGGTCCTGATAAGATAGAAAACAGATTATTAAAGAAGCTGCCCAAGTGATATCTCCAGTATTGAAGGAAATTTTCAACTGGAGCTTAAGGAGGATTATATCCATTAATATGGAAAAAGGCTAAAATAATTCCAATTTATAAAGAGGAGACCTATTGGATACTACAAACTATCACCCAATAGCATTACTATCTCGGTCTCCAAAATGTTGGAGAGGATTGTTCATGGGCAATTAATGATATACCTGGAAAAATACCAGAAAATTACCCCTTTCAGTCAGGTTTTAGACAGGGTAGGTCCATGGCTACCACAATCATGGACTTTCTAGATTCAGTCTCTACCCCATTGGGAGAGGGAGGTCGGTGGGTGCGGTATACGTGGACCTATCAAGGCATTTGATTTAGTAAATCACCGCGTTTTGATTGAAAAGTTGAGATACTTAGGAGTGGAGGAAGAACCATGTGGATGGTTTAGATCATACTTAGATGAAAGATCTCAATTTGTAATGGCGAATGGTTATAGTTCTAGTCTGGGTTCTGTTACTGAGGGAGTACCCCAGGGTTCAATCCTGGGCCCCTCTTGTTTTCTAGTTTACCTGAACGACTTACCAGGTTAATAAAAGTTCAAAATTAGACTTTATGCAGGCAGACACAGTCCTGATTGCATCGGGTAAAATGTGGGTGAATTAGAACAAAAATTTCAGGTGATTTCTTAGTTATGCAGAAATTTTTACAATGCTTGGACTTTGATTAATAACAAAAACACAGACCATATATTTTGGACTAGAGAAGAAGGATAGAGCAGCTTCTGAAATAATAATAAAGACTCAGGATGGAAAACCTAGAGCAAACCCAGTTTTATAAACACTTGGGGATTATAGTTGATCAAGAGTTGAATTTTGAACAACATGTGACTGAATTAATAAAAAAAAAATTCAAAATTAGGGGTAATGAGGTGTATATCAAAATGCTTAACAAAGGATATGCGTTTGAACATAGTAAACCAATTAATACTTCCAGTGATTGACTATGGTAGCCATATTTATAGGCACACTTCAAAAAAACAGGTACATAGCTTAGATGTTCTATATAATAAATTAGCCAGATTTGTGCTAAAATGTGATGTTGGTACCCATCACTGTGAGATGTATACAGAGCTGGGATGGAACTCATTACAACAGAGGCATTTTAGGTTAATACAGATAAAAGGATTACATAAAAATAATCCACAAAATCATTTGATAAGTAATCTTAAAAACAGAACATGGATTAAATTCTACGGAAGTTAGGAGCTAGAGATTTTTTACTCCAAAATCAAAAATAGATACAACACAATGACTTTTCAACATAAAGCTTCATAAGTTGGAACAAGCTTCCCCCCTTCTTAGGGACCCAAACCTGTCTTTTTAGAATACAAGACTGTATTAAAGCGTGAGCTGCGTTTTAGATGTTTATGTAATAGGTAAAGTTTGAATAATATTATACATGATGCTTTGCTGTTTAAAACAAATGTATTGATATGTATGTATATGAATGGTATTTGTATTTGAAAGCTGTGTATTTGTCTTTTGTAACTATTTATTATTTGTACTAAACAGGTATGCCTTGTAAACAGGGATTCTCTGAACCCTAATGGCATAATTTTCTGTATAAATAAAATTTTACTACTACTACTACTACTACTACTATTACAGGTACAATATACATTTTGTCAATGGTTACATTAGTTACTATGTCAGCTCTGAACTAGTAAATAACAAATGTGTGTAGCATGTTGTTTTTATGAAAGATATGGGTCACTGAACTTAATCACTATAGTATTCTATTATATGTTAAGGCTTGTTACTTGTGTCTTATAGTAACACTTTTACTAGAACAATTAAACTAGTTAACAACAATGGTGAGACAAAATGAGAATGTAAATATTATTTACATGTCATTACATAGGTATGCAAGAGTCATTTGATAATAAGCTGCAATACTTCAGTATTTACACTTGCTTCATTTCACTTGCTTCATTATGACTAAAGAATTTTATTTTTACATATGTACAGTTTCATTGTAACAAATATATCAGGCATAGTTCAACACTTGCATGGTGAAAGAATGATGCTGTTGTCTAGATTTCAACAGCTAATAGACAAAAAACTGGTGATAGAAAACTTGTGACAGAGTGTTCTCTTTGGTGAATTAGACGTGTTACACTTATTTAAAATGATAAGGGACAAGTTTTGTGTCTCTGCAGAGGCAAAAAGTTAGGAATTGGCAACAACTTCTTGTTATGTATGGGTATGACACCTACAAGAAAAGATATGTACAGAACAGGGGAGCTAGAAAGGACTCTGTTTTGACATGTACAATCTTTGATAGACATGTAAGCATGATTTCTCTAGTGACTGTGAATACTGTTGGCACCGATTGAAGCCACTACAACAATTTCCATGTTGTCACTGATCCACACAAGATATTAGATGTCATAGTGCATGAAATGTCTCTGCCAGTATATAATTTTGTTTATATACTACGGTTTATTGAGAGTTGAAGATTGGAAATAATTGTACTGACCTATGACTGATTCTGTCTCAGAGTAGTCATTTAAAAATGCCACATGTTGTCTGCTATTCTTCTGAAATATGAAGGTCACCATAATTCTT
Source organism: Neoceratodus forsteri (assembly GCA_016271365.2). Taxonomy (NCBI): domain Eukaryota; kingdom Metazoa; phylum Chordata; order Ceratodontiformes; family Ceratodontidae; genus Neoceratodus; species Neoceratodus forsteri. The sequence continues at coordinate 1,057,180,719 of CM028132.1, read as the reverse complement.
GATATTAGAAGAAATGTATTTTTAAGTGTCGTGGCAGTCTCTGTTTAAAACTGCTTGTAGAGTCATCACACTCTACCCATCCACTTCTGTACCTTAGCAAACAAGTGTAATGGCCAGAATGCATGCAGTAGATTGACCATGGTGATAGACTACGCTGTGAGTGTCAAACACTGATTGATTAAAAACTATTCTACCAGCTGTGTAATCAGTGATAGGAGTGTCGACTCTGAGCCTGTTGGAGTAAAATCTGTGCAATATAAGCAACAGATATTGAGATGAACTCCTGAGAGGTATTGACTGAGTACATCTGCCTCCACACCTTTACAAGAGTGACCACTTTGAGCATTCTAAATAGCTGTCAAAATTTGACACTTTTGACTTGAGGGACAAAAGAGTAATCCACAGCATGTCTTTTGTGGTTTCATGCTGTGAATGACCACATGATACACACACATATTTGGTTACATATGACACAGTGAAGTACTGGTGCACTGAAGTGCTGTCTTCATCAAGTTGTTTATGATAGCCATCATAAACTCACTAGTGTCTTGCTGTATGTCAGCAGCAAATGTACTGCATCCATCATATTTACCTAAAACCTGGCATAGTGGCGTTAGTGACTGCACATTGTTAGACTGGTCAAAAGTTATGTTGACATCTGCTTCAATGCTTTTGATAGGGAGTGTCTTGTAGCAGATATTGTGTGAACAAAGTGTGGCATGTATAGAAAAACTTGCATAGCTGAGTTAGTATAGCAGTTCACTCTAGTGCTGTTGTCAAAGACTGGTACAGCAGCTACACCAACTGATTTCTGACAAACTGCTGGCTCTGAATGTTTAGTTGATATTGTGACCTTTGTTGAACTCTTTAGAGTTGAATCACTTGAGGAAGCTTGTGCCTGTTTGCTGACACCTGTAAATATGACTGTACGATGTGAGACAGCCAGATATGTAGGCAGTGGTATTAAAGACATTTGTGGCTGATAGAGAGTACGTAATCTGTTGTACTCAATGACACATCACTTGTCAGCTCGTATCTTCTGAGGTGCAAGAGTTGTAATGTGCAACCCAGAAAGACTTCGGACATGAGAAAGTGCCATGTAGCTCATGCCATCTTTGAAAATGTCTGTACCTATGTCCACCATTGCTGAATCAAACTAAGGCCCTGAGATTTGTGAATAGAAACAGCATATGCAACACATAATGGAAACTATTTCTGTTTACATAGCTATCCTTAAATACCTGAAATTTCACACAGGTACGTTCTATGTGTACTGGCTGTTCCATGTTGTCAAAGTGACCAACAAGTGTCTCGATATATGTCTTCTGGATATTGTAGACAAAGTCAGTGATGTTTCCCATGGCACCATTTACCATGCCTTGTTCAACATCGAGATTACATCGTAGCATGATACTGCATTCCTACAAAGTATAAGAACAGCTTCTAGGCCATCTGTGCGTGAAACATCTGACTTCAGTTCACTGGTCATTCAGTCATCTTTGCTACTAGGTTGCGACTGAGAATGACACCATCAACTGTATCAACAGCATGCAGAGCTAGAATTTCTTGGTTTTCTTTCAGCAGCATAAGATTGTTTAACTCCAGTGCATTTATTTAGTCATGGTATAAGACACAATATGTGTGTCCCTGAGTACACATCGCTGAAAACACTACATGCTGTTTCTATGGATGTAGTATCTACTCTGATTCTCCGATCATTTAACATAGCTGCATGTTCTGGTGATAGAGAACCTGTACAAGCTTCATCTAAAAGTGATTTGTAAGCCAGATCACCACTTTTGGCACATGTTCTCATACAACTCAACATAGTAAATAACTCCCAAATGTTATAACCTGAAATGCAGCCAAGAATGTTCTTAGCTTGCTTGGCAGTCAGAGTTGCAAACACCTGCTCTGCATTAACTGGTGCAAGCTGTAAGGTTCTCAATACAACAATACTTTTGCCACCAAATGGTACTCATCATCAGTACCTAAGATCTCCTGTAAACGTAGATGTATACAGGCAAGCATTACATTGGAGACCATGCTGATTTCATCAATGATGAGAAAGCGTCATCTTTGTAAACATGGAATGGAGCTGAGATGCAACCTCAAATGACAGTTTACGATACTCTCCTGTTTTGCCATGTTCTACTGGCAACAGAAAGAGATGGTGTAATGTAACTCCACCAATGTTGTATGCAGCTAGTCCTGTGGGAGCAGCAACAGCAGCAGACATTGATGACCCTGTCAGGCTCATATTTCAGCAGTGATGGCTTCAATAAGAAACTCTTTCCTGTACCAGCTGAACTGCTAACAAAGATTAGTAGTGGTTTATAGTCAAGACAGTGAAAATTTTTGTTTCATGTAGTAGGCCATGTCGAACAGCGTCAATGACTTGAGAGTGAACTACATGCTGCTGTTGATTCAGTCTTTCTCAAGTCAGCTGGGTTGACAGTGGAGTGTGTTCCATGTTCCATGCTGTCTCAATTTCTGAGATTAACATTTCTGGGGCATTTAAACTCAGAGGTTCACCTAGAACAGCTTATCTTTTGGATCAAGATTGTCTTGTGAGCTAACAGGAGGTCTTCCTGAAGCTGCTTCTGCCTTCTCAAGCTGTTCTTTCTCAGCCTCTAGTCTCTGTATTTATGTCTCTGAGTATTCAGTTTTGAAAGTATCATAACTGAGATTGAATTTGTCCTCAAATGTATCACAGTCACCTTTTAATTCAGACTCATTCCTCCAGGGTCTAAATAGGAATAGGAGAGCAAAGTAGCAATGCTCTCTGCTCCGATGTGCTAGATGTAATTTACAGTGGTCTATGAGCCATGGCTTGTGTCTGTTTATGAGACAGCCATCCACTCTTTTCACTTTGTAAATGTGGCATGTTGAGTCAGGTGATATATCTGCTTTGTAGTCATACCACTTAGCCACCTGAAAGAGACACATATCATCCATGTCGTCATGTCTACTGGGGTAGTATGTGTCTATCAGGTTATTCTTCAAGATATGTTTAGAAAGGTCTATTGCAGTGAGTTTCTCAATTTCTACATGGGAATCAGTACACATTTGTGTTTCTCTTTGTAGTTCACACTGAGAAACCAGACAGCATCAGACTTCCTGTACAGATACCCACTAAATGGTCGCTGGCTTCATAAGCTCCACATTCTCTGTGTGAAAGGGTCTTCAAGCCCAATGACCACAGCTGAGATGTCAGGCTCCTGCTTGAACTGGCAATATCTTCCCAAAGATCTTGCAAGCTAGTCTGCTCATGTTTAGCTATGTACAAAGTCATGTACCACACCAGGCCAATGAGTTGTCAGCCACGAACTGAGCATCTATGTTTGCTTGCCACATTAGGAGAAGAGTTGGGTTGTAGTCATTGATGTACTCCTCTTTCTCATCTCTGGGTAACTTGTATACCCTCTTAGTTGATTTTGCCTTCAAGTGGTGTTGCATTGCTGAAAAAGTTCATTCATGGAACCATCCTGACAAAATCGTCTAGGAAATCTGAAGCGACATTGTGTGTACCAATTAGATTTATTTTTACTACTAGCTGGCAGTATTTTGCACAAATATGTAGCTGGAACTTTTGTACCAACTTCCATAGTGTAGGACTGTCATACTTGTCTGGAATGTGACAAGTGTTATATTTCTTGATGAATGCTAGCACTTGTGCTGCTTCATGTTCACCTATGCGTGGTGCATCCTTGATCCACAATAACATATGGATATGAGGGCACCCGTGCTTGATATTCCATCCTCCAAAGTAATGCTCCACAGTACCAAGATGTGGATTGTCCTTTGACAATATGAAAGTCAGAATGTCATGGAATTGCTTATGAAAATGTCTTGTGACAGACACAGGATCAAGTGAGCACATTTCTCCAACAGTCATTGATGAAATGCCATCAGCATCAGAATTTGCCCACAGCAATAGTTCAATGAGCTTGTCCCAGGCATATTCAGCACAACTAAGTGTGACAAACCATGTGGCAGCACCATACTCTCACAGCATTGTCATCACTTCGGAGTGTCTGTGATATCAATATTCTTGGTGCCACGAGACTTGAAAGAATGGACGACAGATTCACTTGCACAGTTTCATCTTTCTGCTTTAATTTCTCTAGAAATTGAGCAGCTGTCATTCCATCTAGTGGAGTTGTGAGATGAATAGTATGTGTAATAGATGCAGACAGAATGCTAAGTTCACTCTCCCAGAGGAGATGAAACAGGTACTGTATGTTACATCTGAATTTGCCATCTTTACTGAGCACATGGCTAGTGTTGTACTCAGCACCCTGTACACACTTCCCTTTCATCTAGCCATCCACCTGACCCTTTTGGGAATAAGTCTAGGAAACAGCATGCTTCTAGTGTTGCCTCCCAAATGCTGACAGTCTCACCTTCCACCTGTTTCATTTGATGAGAGCTCAATGTTGTCTCCTACTGGATCTCTGCCACATAGTGGTGAATTGTGTACTGTTCATACACATTGTCACTTGTCTGTCACTAACCTTTCAATCATTGGCTTAGTTGTTTCTAAGAGATCATGTTGAACAGAGAGACTAGTCATGTGATCTATGTCAAGATCTGCATAAAGAGATTGTTACTATTTAAATAACTAAGAGCAAGCTTTACCTTCTGTACATTGACAACATCTTGCCAGATGACCTTAGACTTAGTTGGAACACCATTTACAAGAATCACCAAACTATTTTCCATGAGATTGCCTCCACATTTTCCTGTAGAGGAAGTGGGAGATACATCACAGAACCCTTTGAGAGCTAATGAGTTATTTCTGTGGAATGTTCCATGTCTTTGTGTTCAGATATAGAATGGTTTGAAATGGTTTCATTGTCTGAATTAGAATGCGTTCAAACATATTCAATGTCGTAATCTCACTTAGTGTAACATGTGCCTCGATATTATTCAACAGTGACCTTGGTGGCAGAATGTTAGACTTCAGTTTGGAGAAACAGTGTTTGCACAGGAGAATGGTGGTCTGTAACTGAAAGTCAGATTTCATCAGCAAAAATGCTGAGAGACAGAACCACATGTCCTTGTATGGTGACAAGGTTTCCAGGTTCGCTGTGACTGTTTGCTTGCTGTAGCACAGACGGTCACATGACACACATAAAAGTCAAACTTCTGAGCCTTTGCCAGCTCAAATTTTGTAATTTTTTGCCATACTGTTTCAGTAAGTCAGTTTCTTACACAGAAACAGATGTTTCAGCAGAACTTGCTGACTGATAAATAGTTGTGTCTGATACAGAAGTCACAGGTTGCAGCTGTTTGAGAAATGTGATAGCACCCTGCATGTCACCAGACTGCAATAAATCATTTAAACAAGTGTACTGATTGAGAACTCGTCGGTTTCATATACCCAGTATACAAAGTTTTGCATGCCTGTTTGATGCACTCCCAGCATCTGCATGTTTTGAAAGACACTATCACAAACACCACTATCGAGACATGCTAGTGAGTGACCCATAAGTCCAGTATGTGGAAGAATTTCACAAAGGTCAATCTTGTTAAACAGTTTATATCTTTCATTGTGATCTGTTATCACAAATAGGTTGGCAAACTGTTCAACGGTTGCAGGTTTCATCACATGGCCATGACAGACAGTGCCATTTATGGGATACAGTGGTTGCATCACAGTCATCATTAGTGTCCATCACTGTGTCATCACAGACACTGAGCACATTGACAAGCTTACCAGACTCATCAATGGTGAACTTGCTTTCTTTTTCTGTGAATAAGATTCTTCCCAGAAATATGCCTCTGAGTGCTGTGTGTGCATCCAGAGACCTATGAATACATTACAGAAAGTGTGCACAGTCAAAGTAGGATACGTTGCTAGCCTTTTTTGATGTCATACACAACTTTTCTGAATAGTTCAAATACATGAGACATCTTACGCCATAAGCGTTGAAGAACAAATACTGCTCTGTTAACAAATGTATATACTTTGAGATGCAATTTCATCAAAGTCAGATGACTCTTTGTCTTTTGCGCTATTGTCTCATCACAGCAGCAATAAGCCTGTCGATCTTAGCTTTACTTGCTAGCGATTGGAAATACTTTGCATTTTCAGATGAAACTCACCAGCTGTGAGTTTATGGCACTGTTTAGATGGTCTGTTGATGATTACTGTAGCAATAGCTGTGTTTCGCCCTGAGAGATCTACACAACTGTTGCTCAGGTAAACATTTTTACTTGCTGTTGAGCAAGCATGTGGTTTTGTTGTGGACTGAGTTACTGTAGAACTTCGCTATTCCAGTAGAACTCTGTTTTGTTTTATGTCTTGAACTCACATCACTGTTTTTTATCATTCTTAAGCAACAGTGAAGTACTATGACCTGTTTCGTCTTTCATACATACGCCGTCTGTATTTACTAGGCATCTTTCAATCTGTTAGTTCACAGTGGCAGTCAGCAATGTTACAGAAGTATAAGACATCTGTATAAAGACAGAGAAAAGACAATATTAGTATATGCTTCTGTTGATCACTTCTAACATTGTATATTGAGACAGATGATTTATGTATAAAATATTACAAAAACAAAGATTCATAAAATGTTTTAATCAGATTGGTTGCTCAAATTTTGACAGTCTTATTTTGATTCATGTCACACTGTCCTGCATAGTGTTATCACCATGCCACATAGATTTTTTAGTAATATTTCACTGTTCAGCAATGCAGAATCACTGGAATTCAGTATAGTGATTTTGACCTAGTATTGTTAAACTGCTGGTCAAACAACTACTTTATTTAAAATCTTTCTGTAAATGAGTAACAGATTAATAAGTCAACTTTAAACACTTAATGTTTGAATATTAGTTGTCATGATAACCATAAGGCATTCACAAGAATCACATTGACAGTTATTTAATTCCATCTTTGGGCGATATAACACTTGGCACCTTGTGCCACATTATGACTCTAGGAGTGCTTAAGACATTGTTAAGCCAAGCTCTGTTCATGTGCTATTGCTAAGACGAATAATCACAATAATTGATTAGAAATTAATATTGATGTCACTTGTGGAGTGACAGAATACAACAAATGCAAAATGTAGCTTCAGCAATTACATAGTTATTGCAGGTAGAGTTACGATTTCAGAATAAGTATGAAATTGTGTGAACTTATGTATTTGTACATTAGGTAAGAAGCAGGAACTTTCCTTCAGTAATCATCATTATGTTGGCGCAGGTTGCAGCTTACATAGTGGGACAGTGCAGCTTTGGAGATGGGGTCGCTGTTGGGTGAATGCAGAGCACGCACCAGTAGGTGCATCCACTCCCTAATCAGCCTGCATGCCAGCACCTCACTATGTATACATAATGTGGTGAGCACATCTAAGAAAAGGTCTGCTGCAAGCTGAGCAAACCTCATCATACACAGTGGTCCTTTTCTTTCTGTGCTCACCACCATTATTGTGCATGGTTCGGTGAGCAGGTGACTGCCTAACTACTGCCGACTTCAGGGGTGACCAGTACCTCTGTCAGTTGCCTCCCCAGTCTTGTGTGCTGATGGGGGCCCATTCCCCATTGGCAAAAAACCCACCTCAATAGTTGAATGCCGAGGGGTGCCCAATCCTCGGCTCGCGATCCCCACTTTGTGTGCCGATGGGGTGTCCAATCCCCTCGCATTACTTCCTCCTCTCCTGTGTTGTGTGGTGATGATAGTGCCCAATCCCCTTCAGAATAGCATAGTCACTGTGCAAAATCAGTGTTCAGGGCATATAACAAAATGACGATGACACTGTTCATGAGCAGAAGTCCTAAAATGTCTGTGTTGAAAATTTGGTGACAATACTCCATAAAATGACTGTTTTATGATTGTGCTATAACTGCACAATGCACACTTGTAGTTAGGCATTTCAATATTTTCACATCACATTCTCAACATAGGCATTTAGCACACTTCTTGGTGAACCGTACAGGTGTCATTTTCACATCCTTGCTGAAATGTGTTTTGCCACTTCTTGCGAAGAATAGTGCAGTCGCTGTGCAAAATCACTTTTCAGGAAACTTTCAGGAAATGACAGTGACACTATTTATCAGCATGTGTCCTGAAATGCCTGTGTTGAAAATTTGGTGGCGGTCAGATAATGACTGTGCTGCAGCGTGCATTATGCAGTTTCATGCACCCTTGCCAGCATTGTCAATCTGTAATATTTTATGCCACATTTTCACCACTGGCATTTTAGTGCCTACTCATTATCAATAATCCTGCTGCCATTTTCCACATGCTCAAAGTGCTCCTGCAATTCTGCCACAGATTGGCGTACTCACTGTGCAAAATCACCTTTTGGGACACATAACAAACTCACGCACTATGCCTCTCCACCGTCACTGCCAATGCCATCGCAATAATGCTTGGCATTGAAAAATGCTTGTTTTTGGAAAAATCATCAAATTATGTTGTAATTCAAAGTTTAAAAAAAACTCGTGTGCATGAAAGTGTCTCAAAAATAGTGTTGTGCATTCTACAGTGTCGTAAAAAGTAGTGTGTGTACATGAAAGTGTCGCATAAAGTAGTGTTGTGCATGTGAAAGTGTCATAAATTTAAGCTTGGGAGTGCTAACTGTATTCATTATCAAATCATATCTGATTGCTATTTGACTGACAGCTAGTTCTGCCAATGTTATGCTAGATTTATCAGGCCATGTGAGACAACCAATCAGAGATGGACAACTCTAAAGAAGAAGTCAACAGCAGCCATCTTAGTTAACACTGAAAGACAGCAGATTTATAACTGTAAGTACATTATATTTTATAAAGCATTTTCTAGTATGATAAAAGTGTTACTAACAGGTAAATAGTATTAATCAAAATGTTTTTACTACTCTATTTGACTATGTTGCTAGAAATAACATAAGATGCTGCATTATTTAGGTAAAACTGTTTAAAGTCAGATAGTAGTTTGGTACTTACTTGCATAGATACAGCTGCAAATGGAGGGGATAGGAAGGTGCAAGTGTACCCACCACAGAAGGGAACCAATCAGACTTGTTTCTGTAGTTGTAATTGTTTAAAATTGCCTAACAAAGGATGCATTTTCCCACCTTTAAATGTTAGTACATTTTAGCTGTAGCAGAAGTGCAGTGATAGTCAGTGCATAGACTACATTGGTTAATGAAGGCACAGTAGTAGCCAATGGTTTGTTTTATTTGTGCGTTATGGATCAGCCCTCAAGCTGGGTTGAAGTTAGGAGTGAAAATAGCAGTTTTACTTTCACTGCTGCTTAGGTACTGCAGGGTGAAAACTGACGTTTTGGTAGCTCTCTGTCCACTTCTAAGTTTAAATGCTGAGAAAGGCAGAAAACAACAAAGGACTTTGTGGATAGTTGGAAGCAGTATAGGAGACAAGCATCTGAGTATGCTCAAAATAGTGATTTTGGGAGAAACCTACTGCTCCCAAATTGCTGTGTTAAGTGGTTTGGTAGGGGTGGAATGAGGTGGAAGCACCTCATGCCAACCATGCCTGACTTTTGAGTACTCAGCCTCATCCAGACATATTGCTGATATATGATTTGGGAAACAAACGCCTGGTAGATTTAGTATCAGAAGCAAAATTGGACCTTGCTTCTATCATGACTATGTTGCCTGCCTGTAAAATCATTTTTCAGATATTACAGAGCCTAGGGTCTGGCAAGCAGAGCCATATGTACCTGATTGACAGAGTCAGAAGAAAAAGTCAACATACAGCTATCTGCATTTCTACACATGTCTGGAATGTACACCATACACCATACATCACCTGGAAATTAAGTATTGTTATGATTGGCTATACCTACCAGATGGTGTACACTTCTCCCATGCTGGCAATTGCCATTTCCTGGGAGACCGTCGACGTGCAATCCTCAAAGTCCTCTAAGAATGTCAGACTGTTTAAACAAATAGCAAAGTGCAAACAAAGGTTCTTTCAGAACCAAAAATGTTGGTCAAAAATAGAACAGCTGCATACATCACTCACACAGATGTAACACATGGTTCAGGAATATTCAGACTGTGCCAGGATGTGGAACAAGCCTGGGCAAAGTGCAACTGCAATGCAGCAGGTTGTAGTCAGGGCAATATTTTACAGTGCTGTGGTATGGTCAGCATTGTTAAATATTTCAGTCTGGCAACCTGCTTGTGCATGTTACTCTGGCACTGCATGAGTGAAAGTGGGCAGAGAGGAGTGGGGTATACAATACTGAAGTGCAGTGGTGGTAGGTTCAAGTATGACAGTATTTAGTACTATACATGCAAATGGAGCCATAATGCATGCAACATATTAATACACCTATTTGCATATAATAATGGTGTCATTAGTATGCAGGTGTGCTGTTCATTAGTAACTTGTCTCTGGTATTGTGTGAGTCAGTACCTGTTGGCTAGTGATGCACCCAGTTGCTTTGTGGTAATGTATTTCAAAACTAGATCTTGTTTTTCAATTAAAAAATACTGCTGGTAGTACAGTGGACTGTACCCTTTCACCTATAATGGGTTAACTGTATAAAATGTATCCTTGTGGCCTATTCACTCTACTTCCTCATTAAATTGAGCTGGAGTGGTGGCTACAGTAGAGCACAATGGTTACTTGCCAAACAGAAAGCCCACAATTGGGTGAGGGGTGGGGTGCAGTGGACCACCATGGATATATTTTTCATAGCAAAATCACAGTTGGTGAGGGAGGGCTGATGCCAACACATGGTAGCCCTGGACCTTGGGTGGCATCACAGCTGTTGGCTGCATGTTGTAGTGTGCAATACGGCGGGTACACTGTGGTTGTTTTTAGCTTTTTGTTTGGGGGCTTCAACAGTGTGTTAGCAGAAGTAACGGGTTGTGGTTGCAGATGCTCACGTTATCACAGGATCAATACCAGAATGTCTAGTGTGCATAGGTGTGTTACTGTACCACAATACAACCAATGAGAAAAATAATTTCTGTGTGAAGTGGTATGGCAGGGTTGTGAAATGCTGTTCTTGCTGTGTTCTAATCAGAATGCTTCATAGAATACATAGAAATATATAGGCTCTGAGACATGACAGTAATGGAATGTTTGTGTATGTTTATTGCAGAATCAAAGTTCAACATGAGACAGTGGAGCATGAGAGGTGTGCTTGCTGCTTGAGGCAGTCCAAGAGAGGGAGTGCTCGCATTTTAATACGGAGTACAAACCGGAAGTTGGACTCAATGTGGGAGAAGATAAACAGCTTCCTGCATTTGGTATTAAAAGTCAAGAACAAAACCATAGTGCAGTTGAAGAGGAAGAGGAAGCTGTTGTGCCAACACTTCACATTTTGAAGCAGAGGGAGGAGATGCGGAGAATGATAAGTGCTGGTACTACCTCGCATGCAAATTATGGGAAGCTGCAGGGAAGCCAGCTGTGGGGAACACCTCACTCATCGTAAGTTACTCAATAAAATTCTCAGATTCTATTATATTATAGTACAGGACATAACTGGGCAAAACAAAGTCTTTTCTGATTGAAGTCTTTGTTGTTGTAGCCATGTTAGTATCACAATAAGATGTTACAAGTCAAGTTGCTGTAGTTTAAAACAACTGAATATTTCGTACATCACAAAGGCGTCATTTTCTTAGTCTTTTGTTTTGTTTTTCTGTACTAAAGGAACAAGTATTTATGAATGTTATTAAATAATGATGCTTTTTTTGTTATATATATATATGTATAAGTATATATATATATATATATATATATATATATATATATATATATATATATTATATATATGTTCATACAATACATGTGTCTTGATATTGACTTAGATAAAAACATGTATTTTTCGATGCTTTGAATGAATAACCCAATGATAGTGTTGGAGTTACTATATCCAGTATCGATCTTATTTAAGCAGAATTGTATTTCATGTGTCATACTATACAAGTACTAAGTATTGTGTACTGAGTCAGCTTATGATCTTTTATTTATAAAATATTTATTTGCAGTAATTGTGATTTTATATGTGTCTGCAATGGCTCTGCAATACCTGATTACAGGCAATGTTAGGTGCCTGAAACATATTTAATGCTTAAAGAAAGTGTTGTTAAATGTAATGACATTTACATACAAAACTTAGTGGATCTACTTACTATCTTCTTTCACAGACCAGCACAGGCACCCCCAATTGCAGCTGAGGTAGTACCAGCACAGTCCGAAGCTGTGAAGGCTGAACACTCTGACACTGACAGTGTCATTCTTGTCAAAGTCAGAAGGTAAGATGCTGATAGAAATAATTGCATTACATAATTGGGGTGGTATTAGGTTATACTATTAGGTGTGAGCTGGACTACTTAACTCACTTCATTTTAGGAATACACTTCAGAAAATTAATATGACTTCCAGCACCCATGTAATATTTGTAATAATACAACGTACACTAAAATTGAATAGAATCTGAATTTTGATTGTCTAGCTGGCACCTTTTCAGTGTTGCAAATACTCCAGTGTACCCATTGTAAAGGTGCCAGCCACCACTCAACCACATCAGGAACTCCCCAGCAAATCCATATGTTCATCACAAACACACCACTGCAAAGCTAATGGATGGATGGCAAACACATGAGCAGCAAGTTTGAAATCAAATAGATGTTTTAAATATTTTTGTAAAAAACAAACAAGCCCTTTGTATAACTGCAATATACCCTCCAGGGGAGTAGTATGCTGGAGGATTACCACTCTTGGCTTGCTAAGTCTCTCAGCTGCACCTTGTGACTAAACTACACCAGCCATGGCACATCTCCAGTAAACCAACACCTTGTTGGGGTATGTTGTAAAAATTCTAAAGAACAAGGTGTCGTACTTCATTACATAAATGGTGATTCAAAAGGAAAATATTTTATAACAGATGTATGATAGTTGTATACATCTCAGTTTGGTTTAACTGACTATGATCTACAACTGGTCATGACATTTCTAGACAGCAGTGGTATGGAAGTATTGTTGTCCTATGAATTTCTTATCTATGATTTTAAAAGTGAATGTTGTCTTCATTGCACTCTAAGAAGATATCTGTACAGATTTGAATTGTATTTTTGTGTCATCTCATGTTCAAAATAGGTAATACAGGTACTCAGTAAAATATATATTGTCTACATCTTGGCTGTTATATTTAAAGTGTTTTGCATATTGATATACTACCCTTAGGTGAGATGTAGCAATGTGACCAGACACAATATACACAAGAGAATTTTCTGTTGTTCACATAATGATGTGAGAAGGAAGAATAGTAATATATGTTAATGAGGTTGGGGGCCGGCCCTTGCATATGTGACAGATTGTGATATTAAGTCTGTTATGTTCTGGTAATATATTGCCAGAATCTGTATATTCTGAATAGACAATATTGTATGTCTATGGTAACAGTGGGGTAGTAACGAAAATGGGGTGGGCATCACTGAACAGCTGCATGGGCAGTGCAGTACTGCACAGAGAAAGTTTCTGTATTACAGTGGGGTGTGCAGTGCTGATGTGGCTGGCAAGGTGTGGAACTTCTCTGAAAGATCGGCTGTGGCACTGTTGGTACAGTTCATGTAAGTGAGTTTGTTGCTGTACCCACAAGCAGGCCCGGTGCATGGATGTCATTGCTGGTGAATGATACAACATCCATGGAAACACAGAAGTGTAATTGCAAGAGAAATGTGATACATGGTTGAATTACACAATGAGACAGTATAAAAATGTATTTCACAATAAAAGTTTAGTGGTAGATTAATATATTGTGGCATATGTTATAATATTTTTACTTATATGTTTTATAGTGGCCAGGAAAGCTGTGACAGTAAGAATTGTGGTGGTGAAGGAGGAGCCAGGCACCAGCTCTGAGCACTAAGTACCATCATAAAGATATTCACACAAGATATAGTGTCACAGTCTCCTGCACCCACAACGTCTATTCAGTAGTATGGAGGACTTTGTCACCCTAAGGCAGCCATAGAACTGCTAATAGCTAGGTACTGTGGCAGCAGTGTGGCTATTTCTGAAAGTGATGAGTAAGTGGGATGCAAACAGTACTGTAGTAGACAGTCTCAACATGTGAATGGATCATTTGTATATTGAGATTCTGGGACACAGTCTGTTATCTATGTTCTGATACCCACTTTTTGCTTTACTATGCATACAGGTGTACTATATGGTGTCACTTCATGCATAGCTGGGAGGTATTTTGTTGTACAGTGTGCCTATTCCTTATGATGGTACACTTATGATTACATTTTGTTTCTCAGTGGGTAGGTGGTAGTACTACATCAATGGGGAATCTATGATGTGGTAAGACTAGTATAGAAACATAGAAACATAGAAGCTGATGGCAGATAAGGACCTAAGGCCCATCCAGTATGCCCATTTTTTTCTACCTTATAAATGTGCCATCGGCCTTTGCTCTGTCAGTGGCCTATCTATTCATACTCATTTGTATCGCTCCCTTATGCCTATCCCATGCCTGTTTGAAGCCCTGCACTGTATTCATAGCCACCACTTCTTGAGGTAGGCCATTCCATGCATCCACCACCCTTTCTGTGAAAAAAATTTCCTCACATTCCCCTTAATCGGCCCCTCTAATCTCATGCTGTGTCCTCTTGTCATGCTATTTTCTTATATTTAAACATGTTAGACTCTTTCACCTTGTTAATGCCTTTAAGGTGTTTTAATGCCTCGATCATATCACCTCTCTCCTCCTTTGCTCAAGGGTATACATATTGAGCTCTGTTAATCTGTTCTCATATGTCTTCTGTTGCAGTCCCTGCACCATTTTGGTTGCCCTTCTCTGGACTGCCTCAATTTGGGTTAATGTCCTTGTGAAGGTGTGGCCTCAATACTGCTGCCGAGTACTCCAGATATGGTACATGAGAGCAGCTGTACTGGGCTAATTCTGAGTACATTATCATAATTATCACAATGTGTGTGGAGCAGTGATGGAGTGTACTGGACTGGTGCGTCATGCATGTATGTCAGCATAAGTGTAATTGTATGAAGGGGTGTGCTGGGATAAGAAGTGTATTTATAGATAGAATGGTCATGATAAGCGACAATAAGGCCTACTGTACTACAGTGCATACGTAACCAATTCAAAACAAGTTTTCACTTCAATGGGGAGGGCCTAGTGTAGTAATAGAGCTAGTTACCATATTGTACAGTGTGATAAATGGTAGCAAGGGTACAATGGATATGTCACATGGTGTACTTGCCATTCACAGATGTTGGATGTACTGTAATGCTTTGCAATGTCTCAAGTCACCTGTAAGTGGGTACATATTGTTCTTGTTTGCTTATGGTGTATGCTCACACCCGTACCCCTGCACAGAGACAGTGGAAGGTTGAGTGTGCAGGTATGTATATGACATGGATTACAGAATGAGTAATGAAGACTGATGACTATGCATGTTTGTGGGCCACTTTTTTTTCGCATCAATTACTGTTGCAGTTTGTTTCATAATAGCAAACTGCTGTAATATCAAAAGTGCAGATGCAAAAGGGCTATTGTGCATGCAAGCTGGAAATGGGGCCATTTGTATGTCATTATGGGCCCATTTGCATGCAAGTGTGCCAATCCCAGATGACTTGTGCCAGCCACCCTGCCAGGCTGCAGTCGTTGAGGGCGACACCCCTTGCCCCTACTGGCAACATGCTCCACCCTGTTGTGTGCATATGTATAAATAATAAACAACCATATCACTGCTGGTCCACTGGAATGCTTGCAGCCTGATTGCAGGTATATGTGATAAACTACAATGTTCTATAACACTGGTGGTCCAGTGGAGTGCTCATAGCACAATTGTGGAATATGTAATGAAATAATAGTTCAATATCCTGGTGGTCCAGTGGACCACTTACAGCCTGACTGTGGTGATATGTGATAAACTACAATTTCCTATAACCCTGGTGGTCCAGTAACCCACTTTCAGTCTGATTGCAGTCGTATGTAATGAAATTATGGTCCAATACCCTTGGTGGCATAGTGGACTGCTTGCAGCATTATTGCGGTTGTCAGTGAGATATAATGAGAAACCAATGCATCACTGGTGGCTCAACGTTCTTCACTGCACACCCATGTACTGAGCTCACTGCCCGCCTCCCCTCAGTTAGTAGTAGGTGGTAGTTCCCCATTTGCTTGCCACCCTGCTGTCTGCCGACTGACTCCATACAGTAGGAGTGTACAGCCATTGGTCCACAGCATAAGCAATGGCTGTGCAGGCCATATCATACTACACAGTACAGAAATGTGAATGCATCCATTCATATATCTGGGTTATGTAAGTATAGTATGAGCTACACACCCATTGGCTTATGCTGTGGCCCAATGGGTGTACAGCCCACAGTACAGAGTCAGACATTGGGCGCAGGATGGCAAGCTGGTAAGGAGCTGCCGACTGCTGCTGATGGGAGGGAGTGGCTGTATGGCTTAGTGGTGGAGGGGAGGGGTGTACCGCTGGACCACCAGGGATGGATTGGTTTGACATAATATAGCACTGATGCCTGCAATTGGCCTGCGGCGGTACACTGGACCACCAGGGATATAGGATCATTATTACTATACTAAAGCCTGCAATCAGGCATGGGGAATGCCAGCATGAAGGTGCCACTGGAGCTTGGTGGTCACTCTCACATGGCAGCTGCCATGTTGCACCCTTCAACATGGCAGCTCAGCTTTGGGGGCCAGCTGTTGCTTGTTTTTGAGGGATCAACTGTGTGCAGTGCAAGTAGGGTTGTGACTGCATGGGTTAGTACATCCCAGGCTGAATATCGGGATGTGTGGAACATGGATGGGCATGACCCTCCTAATTGTTCTGCATACATTACTGATGTGCTTGACTCATCGGCATTTGTACCAGGCACATTCCCTTTTGAATATCACACTGGGATGCATCAGTGGGTTGCACATGGTGACACTGTTGTAAGCATTGTACAACCTTTTGAATATCCCACCACTGTTTCTTTGCATGACATGTAAAGAACATATTTCATTAATTAGTTGCCAAAGTCACTGAGCTGTTGGTTTGTAAATGTTTAACATTATTTCAAGTATTATAAAAGGTCTGAGAAATGGAGCTTTCTGATTGTCTGCAAACATTCTAACAGCCTTATGTTAATCTTTTATTAACATACATGTACAGATTGGCCAACATGGTGAACAAGGTTTAAGAGTGTTGAAAAACATGTTTTATTATAATATGAATAAGGCACTCCCAGAGATTATGTTGGTGATCAGTTAATCACCGTCTAGGCACATGTGGTATTTGGCTATACATTGTGCACACCACAGCCCTAGAAGGTGATTAATAGAACATTAGAAAATGGCCAGAAAGCATTCTCTGTCCTGATTGGATGAAACTACCTCTAAACTGGGCATTTATTTTTCAATAGATGCCCAGTCAGAAGTAAGTGGCAGTCCAAGTGCTACTTCACTGCGCATGATTCTACAGTGGTACCCAGTCTGCATTTTAGTTGGCTGAATACATGTAAGAAAATTGTAAATGCCTGCCATCTTTTTCTTTTGCTTAGCGACAGGTACTGAGCTCCCTCAGCCAAATGCAAACACTCTTTACCTCAATCTGCTCCCTGTTTTCCAGATCAACCAAAAACCACACTACTGTAGTTATCTTACAGCTAGAAGAGTAACAAGCACCATGGTACCACTCTCCCAACCGCACTCTCACAGTACCATGCTGACCATCTCCTGTCCACGGTCTTGCACTACAGTTCTGACCACAGACACAGGGTAAGCGATCAGTCAGCACAATGCCTCCACAGTTATGAGCCTCGCAGAAAAAATGAAAATTTACCTTGCAAGTTCATGAGACTGATAAAACCAAGAGGAAGTAATTTTCTCTTTCTTTCTACATCGCTCTCAAAGGTCACATATGACCAGAACACAAAATAATAATAGAAAAATAAACAAAAAAATGATTGTGCACCAAAAAAAGAAAATAAATTAAAGTTACCAGAGAGTCAAACAGAAAAGTTTCAGGACACACTGCCTTTCTTTTTTAGGAAAGTCTGTGTGTCTCTGTCTGGAGGAGGGGTGCCAATCCACCAGAATGCTGCAGGAAGGACCAATAGCACCAGGAATATCCTATGGACTACTTTATTAATAAACTTATTTCTAATACTTATGATCATTTGTCAGTCATTTATTATTTTACAACTTCAAGAAAATATACACAGATGGCCATTTCTAGCGCAATAATACCCTCCAGGGTGGGCATTATAGGGAAATACCAGACCTTCCAGGGCTAAGGCCCTCCGCCTGCATCGTCGGGCCTCATTACCCTGGGCAGTCCAGTATTTCCCAATAATGCCCACCTTGTTGGGTATTATTCCATTTAATATAACCCTTGCTCATGCCTTAGTGTTTAATTAATGTAACAGCAGTAAAAGATGATTTGTTTCAATGAAAATATGTACACAAAATAAATAACTATATGACATGTGTGTCTCTTTTATAGCAGTTATTAAACAGATGATTATATGAACATTAGATAATGGAAATAGTAGTGTTGGTGTACAGGGCATGGTATTATTCTCATGTAGGTGTGAACAAATAATATAGGTGCAGATGTTCAAGTTCACTTGTTCATACACAATTGAAGAGCTAGTATCACTGTATATCAGACTGTGTTGTTTATTATACCAAAACATTTAGGCACTGAGTGTTGCCAAATACTAACTGATATGGAACAACAGTGTAGAAAGTATACTGTTCTTATAGATCTTTTCATTTTAGGTACAGTAATGTTAGCACATTTAGAAGTTGCTTGGCCTCAGCCAGCTAATTCCACTCCGTGTTAGACAGAGCAGTTACTGTATTCTTAGTATACAAACACACTGAAGGTAAGTACATGGACATCAACAGTACACCTACATCACTGAAACTGTATATCTGTTAGTGACATTAGGAGTTGCCTTGTACAGGTAATAGTTTTCCATACCTCCAGATCAGCTTGTGTATCTTGGTGGACAGATGCAGTAAACTTACTACTACGTTACATTACATGCTTAAATGCAACAGTTCTTGTATCTTGATGATGGATGTGTCTTTTAGTACATTTATGTAGTTGTTTTCATTTCTGTTTACTCATAAGTGTACAGACCTTTGTACAGCTGCAATCAGAGAGTTGCATTGTTGATGTCCAGTCAGGTGTGGTACCAGGTGTGGTGGGGTGTGGGGCATCGCTAGGTCAGGTCATGCAACTACTAAGTGTGGTACGTTGGTGCACCTGCAATCAGGGATGTGTACGTTTGGTGTACATGGCCTCAGTTTTGCTGTTGATCTCCACTAAGCATGCAGTACCTGGTCAGGTGGGTGGGGATGTCTTGTAGTAGATTTAGACAGTTGTTTTTATTTCTGTCACCTGCTGCTGGTTGTCTGTGATTAGTTGTGTTGCCTTGATCCTCCCCTACTTGCATATATGTGTGTGTGTGTGTGTGTGTGTGTGTGGTGCTGGGGGTGAATCGGAGTTAGGGTTTCGACCCTAACACTGAATTTCCTCACTTTTGTCGCTGTGGAGCAACCCTAACTGATGCATTAAACAGATTTTTTACCATATATATATATATATATATATATATATATATATATATATTTACATATATAGATAGATAGATAGATATACAGATACATATACACACTATACATATTCGTGGCAAAACTCTGTTGATCATAGTTAGGGTTCATACCACAGCCGACAAAAGCATTTGGAAATGTGGTGTTAGGTTGCCACCCCACACCCCACCCCCACACTCCACACACCAACAGGCACTGGGGTGTGCACTGGGGTTATCAGCCTAACTCTCACCCCATTCCATATATAAGAAGCTGAGGTAGTACAGTATAGGAGAATGGGGTGAGAGTTAGGCATGATGACCTCTAACACACACCCCAATGCCTGTTGATATGTGGAGTGAGGGGTGGGGTGGTAGATGATAACCCTAACACCACATTTCCATGCCTTTGTCACTGTGGTATGAACCCTAACTGATGCATTAACAGAGTTTTTGCCATGAATTTCCTTCTTTGAGAAAGTGTAATGCAACTGGTAAATGGTATGTGTTAGTGGGAGTGCAGGCCCTCCAAGCCCTGTACTTCCTTCATAGTGCCCATTTTCTGCATAATGGTATGTGTATGTGGGAGTTGGGCTTTGGTCCTGCACTCCCACTTTCACATAACTACAGAGCCATACAGCAGCCCTACAGGGCAAAAGAACCCTAACACTAATTTGTCATTATCTCAGAAACCGTAGCAGCTAGAAAACAAATTCCAGTGCTGTTGTAATCATGACAGTGAGTACTTCACATGATATGAATTGACTGAATATGTATCTCATATTGTTTCTGAGATACAAGTACAAAAATGCACTGAAAAGGCAACCTTTGGAACCCTCAGACACTATCTCCATAACCATTGTAAGTAGGAAACAAAATCCACTGTAGGTGTAATCTATGAATTCAAAATTGTTTCTACAGATTAGATCACTTAAAGGTGAGCTAATCTGCTAATAGCAAAAACGTTGTATTATATTTCATTTTCGAGATAAGGGCACTAAAAGGCGTAATGGACACCGCAATGTTATCCTATGAGAAATTTATTTATTTCAGAATGCTGTAACTTTGGGCCCCTTGAATGTTTTGGCACCAAACCACCAAAAGGCACATATATGTGACCAGGGCTTGCTACCCTGCAAATTGCAGCCCAAAAGACCCAACTGTTTTGTTGCAGGAGGATGGCAAGATTTGCATTTTTAAATACTTTCACAAATCACAAACGTTTTGCAAAAGTAGCATGAAAGTTTTGCATTTGTGAAAGTATTCTGCAGTTACTTTCATGATTTGTGAAAGTATGTTTTCCCGATGTTAAAAATGACATTTCTGGGGGTTTATCCCCAAAAAGGTAGGGCTGGCATCCTCAGGACTCAACTAGGTAAAGGAACAATCAGTGTTTACCTAGAGGGTCCCAAATTTAAATGCCAGGCATTTTCTTTCTCACTAGATGAAAACAAGCTGTCTGAAGCACAAAAGTTAAAGGGCAATTTGTGAAAGTAAAAATGCATTTGTGAAACTTTCATGATGCAAATATATTTTCCCCATTGACTAAAATGGGAAATTTGTTTTGAATAACTTTTGAATGGTTTAATAGTTTTACACAAATCTTTGAAAGGCACATCCATGACCCAGACTGCATCTTCTCTGAAGGTTTAGGACCAAACAGACAAATTGTGTGGGCTGTGGTTGCAAGCAAAGAAATGCAAAAGTCAGTTTTTTGTGTTGTTTGGCATTCTGTAGGTCTGCAATCATACATCCAACCATAATGCAACTTGCCAGAGCCAGAGATCTATGGTACCAGACCTTGCATGCAAAACTGCAGGCAAATCCGTTGTCACGGTGGTAAAGTTACTAAGGTGAGATTTAATATAAAGTGCTTACGCAATTTAACTATAGTGCCACTATTGTGGCACTATAATATTAATATATATATATATATATATATATATATATATATATATATATATTTAGATACATAGCAAAAACTTCATTTAAAGCATCAGTTAGGGTCAAAGTGAATGAAGATGGAAAATGACATGCTAGAGTTGAGCCTCTTGCCGCCCACCATCCTTCACACACTGACAGATGCTGAGGTATACCATGGGGTTGTGAGGCCTCTCACCCCATTCTCCTTTAATCTAGCATGTCAAGCTGTTTATAACATGGGACGGCTGAGAGCTGGGTCTCACAACCCCATGGCACACCCAAGCATCTTTCAGTGTTTGGAGGATGGTGGGGGTAGGGGTCTCAACTGTAATGTGTCATTTCCCTACTTCTGTTGCTTTGGCCCTTACTGACACATTAAATGAATTTTTATATATGGCAAAAACTCTGTTTAATGCATCAGTTAGGGTTGTTCCACAATGATAAAAGTGAGAAATTCAATATTGGGATTCCACCTTGCCACCTCAGCCCCCCACCAACAGGCATTGGGGTGTGCATTTGGGTCATCAGTCCTAACTCTCACCCCATCCCATGTGCAAACAAGCTGAGGTGGTGCAGTATAGGAGAAAGGGTGAGAGTTATGACTGATGACCAGTGCACACCCCAATCCCTGTAGTTGGGGTGGGGTGGGGTGCAAGGATGTGTGAACCCTAACATCAATTTCCTTGCTTTTGTCACTGTGGAACAACCTAACTGATGCATTAAACAGAGATTTTTTGCTATGAATTTCCTACTTTTTGAGAATGTGCACTATAAATAGTGAAGTAATGGCAACACAAACACAAGCACAAACGCTAAAGCACATAGTGACAAATGTAAATGATAAAGCAAATGGTAATACAAACACAAGCACAAATGTTAATGAAAACAGAAGCTAAATGCAAGCGCATATGAAAATGCAAACCATAACACACATGGACACGGTAATGTAATTGAAATGCAGACAGTTACAGTAACAGCAACAATGACACCAAAGGAAACAAAACAGAAGCACAAATGCAAATGGAAGCACATACAGCAAACACAAATGGAAATGCAGATGGTGACACAAAAGGAAAAGCAAACAAAAACAGTAATGAAAATGCAAATGTTAACAGTTACACAAATGCAAGCACAAACAAAAATGCAAAGGGTAATGCACATGGTGACATAGACGGAACGGTAACACAAGCGGAAACGCAAACACAAGCATGTACGGAAGCAAAGTGGTAACATGCATGGTCATGTTACTGCAATAGTAAATGCAAATGCTAATGGTAACAGAAATGATGATGACAACGAGCATAATGGTAATACATGGTGACACAAAATGAAATGCAAACAAAACCAGTAATGGAAGCACAAATGTTAACAGTAATGCAAATGCTAGCACAAACAAAAATGCAAAGGGTAGCACTTTGCGGTGGCATAGACGGGAGCAGTAATGCAAACCAAAAAGCAAGCACATACAGAAATGCAACTGGTAACAAGCACAGTCATGGTACCGCAATAGGAAATGCAAGGTAACAGCAACGATGAAGCCAAAGGAAATGCAAATGCAAATGGAAGCACACATGCAATGCAAATGATAATGCACACAGTGATGCAGAATAAAATGCAAACAAAAACAGTAATGGGGACATGAATGTTAATAGTAACGCAACGCATAAATGAAAATGCAAAGGTAATGCACATGATGGCATAGACAGGAATGGTAATGCAACGGAAATGGAAATGCAAGCACATACGGAAATGCAACTGCACAGTCATGGTAACAAGAATAGGGAAATGCAAATGCTAACTGTAACAGCAATGATGATGACAAAGGAAATGCAAATGGAAGCACGTGATGCAAATGCAAATGGTAATGCACACGGCGATGCAAAACAAAATGCAAACAAAAACAGTAATGGGAATACAAATGTTAACAGTAACGTAAAATGTAAGTGCAAATGAAAATGCAAAGGGTAATGCACACAGTGGCATACACGGAATGGTAACAAAAATGGAAATGCAAACACAACCAAATATGGAAACACAAATGATAACACGAGTCACTGTACCACAATAGAAATGCAAATGCTAACGGTAACAGCAACGATGAAGACAAAGGAATGCAAACAGAAGAGTGTACACAAATGTAAATGGTAATGCACATGGTGATGCAAAACAAAGCACAAACAGAAACAGTAATGGAAACACAAATGGCAACAGTAATGCAAACACAAGCGCAAACATAAAGGCAAAGGGTAAAGCACACGGTGTAGATAAGAACTCTAATGCAAATGGTTATGGAAAGCAAGTGAAACACTAACTGTGACAGTAATGAAAGTGCACACCTTTTGTTCACCTACAGCTGCATAGAGAAACACAGTGAATACAAAGAATTTATGCATAATAATGGGTCTCGGAGCAGAAAATGAGCACTTGGAATACTAAATTGCTTATTTATTTTATTTATTTATTGAACATCAGTTTACAATCTTTGAACCTTTGAGCTCATTTACAAAGGTATCTCATCACAGAGAGGACAAAACAGTACAGACAAGCTTATTCCAATATAGTAGGGTACAAAATTTGGAGAAACATGAGGACATAGAAATGGTTACAATTTTACAATTTTATTTTATATCTCAGGAACTGTACGATGTAGAAAAAAATGTCATATAAATTATGACTTTCTTGGCTAGTTTTGCCTCAGCCCTAGTGGGGACTAAGCATTTTTCTGATGAAAAGTCCGTATCTCTAAGCATTTCTGAGATACAGGCCCGAAGGCGCTGCAGACACCACAGTGTAAGTATATGGGGAAAAGCATCAGTTTTGGAGCACCATAACTTTCCACCTGTGCAATATTTTGTCACCAAACTACAAAAGGTACATCTGTTGGATGTTTGCTATCTTCTCTCCAAATTTCAGCCCAAAAGACCAAACCATTGTTTTACAGCAGGGTGGCAAAGAATTCCTGTTATTTTGGGTATAGTGTCACAAAATAGTGTCACAAATCATGACACTTTCGCAAATGAAATCACTTAACTGTTGTGAGTGCGACACTACTTTGCAATGCTACTTTACAAAAATTTCAAAACATATATCTGGGGTGTTTAACCCCAAAAGAACACATGGCTAGCATCCTCAGGGTCTGACTAGGTGAACACAAAAATAATTATTTCCCTTGAGGTCCCAAATTTAAATGGCATATTTCTGTGACCTCTAACTGAAAAAAATGGCTGACTCACGGCACTACAGGGGTCATTTGCGACTCAAAACTGCATTTGCAACACTGTTGAACTTTTTGTTAACTTTTCCATTGACTATAATGGGAAATTTGTTTTGAATAACTTTTGGATAGTTTAATATTTTTCATTAAATCACTTAAAGACACATTGGGGACCTCGAGCATGTTTCCTGAAGTTTTCAGACCAGTTGGCAAACCGTGCAACCTATAGGCATGAGCAGAGATTGCGCAAAAAGCATAAATGCAATATGGAATGTAGCTTTTTAACTCTACAACAGTATATCTGACCATTACGAAACTAGGCAGATCCAGAGATCTATGGTGCTGCTCTGAGTCTGCCAAATTTCAGATAAATCCATCATATGGTGACTAAGTCATTAAGATGCAACATTTCACACTTTAACTTTAAGCGGGTACTCAAACCTATCTATAGTAGCACTATCGTGCCACTATTATATATATATATATATATATTAGCGGCAAAAATCTCCATTTAATGCATTAGTTAGGGTTGTTCCACACAAAAAAGTGAGAAAATTCGGTGTTAGGGTTGAAAGCCCCCTTGGCCTCCTGCCCACACCCCAACCGGCATCAGGGTGCACATTAGGGGTTGTCAGTCATAACTCTCACCCCATCACATGTGTAAAGAAGCAGAGCTGTAAGAGAATGGGGTGAGAGTTGGGCTGACAACCCTAATCTACACCCCGATGCCGGTTGGGGGTGTGGGCAGGTCAAGAGGGCTTTCAACCCTAACATCACCCTCCTTGCTTTTGTCAGGGTGGAACAAGCCAAACTAATGCATTAAATGGAGTTTTTTTGCCTCAATTTCCTTCTTTGAGAATGATAACGAGAAATAGTGAATGTAATGTGGCAGCGGAGCATGAGGCCCAAATGACCCCACCCTCCCGCCACATGATGTCTTGTCACATAGTAACATTGTGCCTGCAAGCACAAATAATAATGCGATGGTGACGCAAGCTAAACAGAAAGAGAAACAGTAGTGTAGACAGAAATGTTAAAACATTGCAAAAGCAAGCGCAAATGAAAACACAAAGGGTAAGGCACATGGTGGTGTAGACATGAAGGTAAGTGATATGGGAACGGAACCACAAGCGAAAACGGTAACAGTACCAGTAATGTAAGCACACAGGCTGGTTTTCCCCAAAAGCTGCATAAAGAAAGACAGTGAGTACAAAGAATGTATGCATAATAATGGTTCTCGAGCAGAAAATGAGGAGTTGGAATAATAAATTGCTTATATCTCAGGAACTGTATGATGTAGAAAAAAAATTTAAAAGTCATATGATTTATTACTTTCCTGGCTAGTCTTGTACTTAGCCCCAAAGAGAGTTAAGCAATTTTCCGATGAAAAGTCTGTATCTCGTACCGTTTCCGAATCACGGGCCCTGAAAACAGTG
Source organism: Neoceratodus forsteri (assembly GCA_016271365.2). Lineage (NCBI taxonomy): Eukaryota > Metazoa > Chordata > Ceratodontiformes > Ceratodontidae > Neoceratodus > Neoceratodus forsteri. Next base: position 1,057,154,589 of record CM028132.1, on the reverse strand, counting down.
AAAGCGTAATGTTATCCTGTGGGAAAGAAAGAGAAGTTCATAGTGCCATAACTTTGGATCCCTGTACATGTTTTCACCAAACCACAAAAGGCTCATCTGTGAGATGTTGGCTGTGTTCCTCAAATTTCAGCCCAAAAGACCAAACTGTTATTTTGTAGCAGGGCGCCAAAGTATTCCTGTAATGCATCAGACCTCGTAATGTTATCCTATGGGAAAAGTGTCAAATTTGGAGTGCCATAACTTTGCCACCATGTAATATTTTTCAACAAAACACTGAACGGCACATCTGTGAGATGTCAGCTGCGTTTTCTCCAAATTTCTGGCCAAAACACCAAACCGTTCTTTTGCAGCAGGATGCCAAAGAATTGCTGTTATTTTCCACAGCCTAGAAAAGTACTGTTGAAGTTTGAGAAAGCTTTCATAAATTCATTCGACAGTGTCATAAGTCGACAGTACTTTTGTGAAAGCACTTTTTCCAGAAATTTGAAAACATATTTCTGGGGTGTTTTTACCCCAAAATAAAGACATGGCTAGCATCCTCAGGGTCTCACTAGGTGAATACAAAAATAATTAAGTTGCTAGAGGGTCCCAATTTTAAATGTCAAGCATTTTTCTGATCACTAACTGAAAACAAAATGGCAGATTTGCGACAGTAAAAGGCCATTTCTGAAAAGTAAAACTGCATTTGTGACACTGTCAAACTTTTTGTTAACTTTTCCCATTGACTTATAATGGCAACTTGTTTTTTGAATAACTTTTGAAACGTTTAACATTTTTTCACGAAATCTTCAAAAGGCATATTGGGACACCGCCACATGTTCCCTGAAGATTTTGGACCAGTCACATAAACCATGCCTGTAGAGACGACAGTAAAATTCCAGAAAAGAGTAAACATGCACGCAGATCATGCTTAATAACTCACAAACCGTTTATGAGACCAGTACAAAACTTGGAAGCGCCAAGGTGCATGGGTCTTGATCATGTATTCCAAATTTCAGGCAAATCCATCAAATGGTTGCAAAGTTATTAAGGTGCAAAATTTGGGTTTAACATGTAAATGGCTCCTCAACCCTCAACTATAGTGGCACTACCATGTATATATTATATAGAGGCAAAAACTCCATTTAATGCTTTAGTTAGGGTTATTCCACAGTGACAAAGTAGGAAATTCGGTAATAGGTTGAAAACCCCTTGGACCTCCACTTACCTCTCCAACCAGCATTGAAAAGGAGAGTCATCAGCCCCAACTCTCAGCCCATCACATGTGTAAAGCAGCAGAAGTATAGGAGAATGGGGTGAGAGTTAGGACCAATGACCCCAATGCACCCCTCTGCCGGTTGGGGGTGGGCGGGGTCCAGCGGGGTTTTCAACCCTAACACCGAATTTCCTCACATTTGTCGCTGTGGAACAACCCTAACTAATGCATTAAACTGAGTTTTTGTCTCTAATTTCTCTTTTGAGAATGATAATGAGAAATAGTGAATGTAATGCAGCGGCGGGAGCTGGGCCCGCCTCCAGCCACATGATGTCTTGTGGCATAGTAACAGGGACAGCAATGCAAACAGAAATGTAACAGTGGTGCACATGGTAACGCATAGTGTGAATGTGAACAGAAAGGGTACACATGGTGGCATAGACGGAATGGTCTGCCACGTGATGTTAGTCACATAGTAACATGGTGCCTGCAAATGGAAATGTCAATGGGCATGGTGACACAAAGTGAAACAGAAAGAGAAACAGTACTGTAGACACAAATGGCAAAAATAACAGAAATGCAAGTGCAAATGAAAAACAAAGGATAACGCATATGGTGGTGTAGACGTCAACGGTAAGTGAAACGGTAGCAAACCGCAAGCCGGGAAAGGGCAATGGTAACAGTAATGTGGAATGCACAGGCTGGTTTTCCTCAAAACCTGCATAGAGAAAGACAGTGAGTACAAAGAATGTATGCATAATATTGGGTATCGGAGCAGAAAATGAGGACTTGGAATACTAAATAGGTTTTATCTCAGGAACTGTACGACATAGAAAAATTTAAAAGTCATATGAGTTATGACTGTCCTGGTTAGTTTTATGCTTAGCCGCCAATTGGGGCTAAGCATTTTTCTGACAAAAGTCCGTATCTCGCACTGCTTCTGAGATACAGGCCCTGAAAGGCTTGGCGAATGCCGTAATGTTATCCTATGGGAAAAAGAGAAGTGCGGAGTGCCATAACTTTGCCTCCCTGTAATGTTTTTCACCAAACCACTGAAAGGCACATCTGTGGGCTGTTGGCTGTCTTCCTCCAAATTTCAGGAAAAAGTCCAAACCGTTATTTTGCAGCAGGTGCCAAAGGATTCCTGTAATGTCTGGCGCCATAATGTTATCCTATGGGAAAAACCGTCAATTTTGGAGTGCTGTAACTTTCCGCCATGTAATATTTTTCAACACAACATTGAAAGGCACATCTGTGAGATGTCAGCTCAGTTCCTTCAAATTTCAGCCCAAAACTCAAACCGTTCTTTTGCAGCGGAGTCGAAAGATTTATTAGTATAGATGTAAAGTAGTGCATGTGATTTGCAAAAGCTTGCAAAAATTTGCGACACTTTTGTGAGTTCGACATCTACTTTGTAAAAGTACTTTTCCCAGAAATCTGAAAACATATTTCTGGGGTATTTTACCCCAAAATAAAGACATGGCTAGCATCCTCAGGGCCCGACTAGGTGAATACAAAAGAATTAGGTTGCTAGAGGGTCTCAATTTTAAATGCCAAGCATTTTCTGATCACTAACTGAAAACAAATGGTGGATTTGTGACACTAACAGGGCCATTTGCGACACTAAAAAGTGCATTTGTGACACTGTCAAACTTTTTATTAACTTTTCCCATTGACTTATAATGGGAAATTATTTTTGAATAACTTTTGAACCGCTTAATATTTTTCACGAAATCTTCGAAGGCACATCGGGGACTCGGCCGCACATCCCCTGAAAATTTCGGGCAGGTCATGCAACCGTGCGACCTGTAGGTGTGACAGTAGAATTCAGAAAAAGTGTAAACACACGCGCAGATCACTCTTATTAACTCCACAGCAGTATATCCTACTGTACGAAACTTGGCAGATCCTAAGGCCTATTGATCATGTATTCCAACCTTCAGGTAAATCCGTCAAACGGTTGCAAAGTTATTAAGGTACAAAATTTTAGGTTTAACATGTAAATGGCTCCTCAACCCTAACTATGGTAGCACTACCATGCTACTATATATATATATATATATATTAGAGGCAAAAACTCCATTTAATGCATCAGTTAGGGTTGTTCCACAGTGACAAAAGTGAGGAAATTCGATGTTAGGGTTGAAACCCCTTTGCACCCCTCAGCCCACCCCCAAACGGAATTGGGGTGTGCATTGAGTCATCGGCCCAAGTGTCACCCCATCACATGTGGAAAGAAGTTGAGGAATAGGAGAATGGGGTGAAAGTTAGACCGATGACCCCAATGCACACCACATTCCATTTTTTTACTTTTTTCCTATGGGAAAAGCATCAACTTTGAGTACCTTTTAACTTTGCCGCCGTATAATATTTTTTTCAATGAACACTGAAAGGCACATCAGGAGATGTCGAGCCGCATTCTCCACATTTCAGCCCAAAACTCTGAATTGTTCTCTTTGCAGCAGAGTGTCAAAGAATTGCTGTCATTTTCCCACAGACTAGAAAACACTGTCGCAATTAGCAAAAGCTTTCACAAAATTTGTGACACTTTCATGAGCATGAAAGTACTTTGCAAAAGTACTTTTTCCAGAAATCTGAAAAGCATATTTCTGGGGTGTTTTACCCTAAAAATGAAGACATGGCTAGCATCCTCAGGGTCCAACTAGGTGAATACAAAATAATTAGGTTGCTAGAGGTCCCAAATTTAAATGCCAAGCATTTTCTGATCACTAACTGAAAACAAGATGGCGGATTTGTGAAAGTAAGAGGCCATTGTGAAAGTAAAATGCATTGCGACACTGTTGAACTTTTGTTAACTTTTCCATTGACTTATAATGGGAAATTATTTTAATAATTTTTGAACCGTTTAATATTTTTTCACGAAATCTTAGAAAGGCACATTAGGGGCCCTGGCTGCACGTTCCTGAAGATTTCGGGTAGGTCATGCAAACCCTGTGACCTGTAGGCGACCGTAGAATTCCAGAAAAAGCATAAACGCACATGCAGATCACCTTTAATTACTCCAGGCTGTGCATTTGACTGGTATGAAACTTGGCAGATCCCAAGGTGTATAGGTCTTGATTGGTATTCCAAATTTCAGGCAAATCTGTCAAATGGTTTGCAAAGTTATTAAGGTGCAGAATTTTGGGTTTAACATGTAAATGGCTCCTCAACCCTAACTATAGTAGCACTACCATGCTACCATAATATATATATATATATATATATATATATATATATATATATATATATATACATATATTATAGTGGCTCGGTAGTGCCACTGTAGGTAGGGTTTACGAACCATTTACATGTTAAACTCAAAATTGTGCACCCTAATAACTTTGCAACTGTGTGACGGATTTGCCTGAAATTTGGAATACATGATCAAGATCCATACGCCTTGGGATCAGCCAGTCTTGTACCAGTCACATATACAGCTGCGGAGTTATTAAGCATGATCTGCGTGCACGTTTATGCTTTTCTGGACTTTTACTGTCATTCTACAGGTTGCACGTGTATGCAACCGGTCTGAAATATTCAGGGAACATGCGGCCAGGGTCCCCGATGTGTCTTTTGAAGATTTTGTGAAAAATATTAAACGGTTTAAAAGTTATTCAGAAACAATTACCTATTATAAGTCAATGGGAAAAGTTAAAAAAGTTTGACAGTGTCGCAAATGCAGTTTTTATTCGTAAATGGCCCTTTTACTGTCTCAAATTTGCCATTTTGTTTTCAGTTAGTGATCATAAAATGTTGGCATTTAAAATTGGGACCCTAGCAACCTAATTATTTTTGTATTCACCTAGTCAGACCCTGAGGATGCTAGCTATGTCTTTATTTCGGGGATAAAACACCCTGAAATATGTTTTCAAATTTCTGAAAAAGTATCATTAAAGTACTGTCGCACTTCAGATAATTGTCAAATGAATTTGTGAAAGCTTCAAACTTCGACAATGCTTTTCTAGGTCTGGAAAATGACAGCAATTCTTTGCCACCCTGCTGCAAAAGAACGGTTTGGTGTTTTGGCCTGAAATTTGAGGGAACGTAGCTGGACATCTCACAGATGTGCTTTTCAGTATTTCGTTGAAAAATATTACATGGTGGCAAAGTGACGCACTCCAAAATTGATGCTTTTTCCCATAGGATAACATTATGGCGTCTGCTACATTAGAGGAATCTTTGATGCCCTGTTGCAAAATAATGGTTTCTTCTTTGGGATGAAATTTGCAGGAAGAAAGGCAACATACCACAGATGTGTCTTTCAGTGGTTTGGTGAAAAATATTACAGTGAGGGAAAGTTATGGGACTGCGAATTTGTCTTTTTCCCCATAGGATAACATAATGGTGTGTGTTGGCGCCTTTCGGGCCCGTGTCTAGGAATGTGTGAGTTATGGATTTTCGGTGTAAAAATGCTTAGCCTCTAACAGGAGCTAAGTACAGAACTAGCCAAGAAAGTGATAATTAATATGACTTTTACATTTTTTCTGTGTAATACAGTTCCTGAGATATAAGCAATTTAGTATTCCAACTCCTCAATTTCTGCTCCGAGACCTATATCATGCATACATTCTTTGTACTTATTGTCTTTCTCTATGCAGCTTTTGGGAAAACTAGCCTCTGTGCTTACATTACTGTTACACTTATCACTTCTGCTTGCGGTTCCATACCCGTTTCACTTACGTTCTCGCTCACGCCACCATGTGCGTTACTTCTTGCGTTTTCATTTAGCCTACGCTTGTATTATTTTTACTATTTTTGTCTACAGTACTGTTTCTCTTCTGTTTTACTTTGCATCAATATGCGCATTGCCATTTGCATTTGCGGGCACCGTGTTACTATGTGACAAGACATCATGTGGCGGGAGCGCCCCCGGCCACACTACATTCACTATTATTCACATTATCATTCTCAAAAGAAGGGAAATTAGAGGCAAAAATCCATTTAATGCATCAGGGTTGTTTCACAGCGACAAAAGCAAGGAAATTCGATGTTAGGATTGAAACCCCTTGCACTCTCAGCCCACCCCAACCAGCAACAGGGTGCTCACTGGGGTCATCAACCTAACTCACCCCATCACATGTGGAAAGAAGCTGAGGAATAGGAGAATGGGGTAAGAGTTAGGACCGATGACCCCAACATGCACCCTGATGCTGGTTAGGGGTGGCTGAGAGGTGCAAGGAGGGTTTCAACCTAACATCACATTTCCTCACTCTTATCACTGTGGAACAACCCCTAACTGATGCATTAAATGGAGTTTTTGCTCTAATATATATAGCAGTGTCAGTGGCTCAGTAGGTAGCACACTTGCCTCTGAGGCTGGGAGATCAGAGGGCTGTGGGTTCAGTTCCCACATCTGGCACTTGGGTTAATATCCCAGTACTGACACTGTAGTGCAGCATGAGAGGGTGCTGCACTTCTGAGGTGCTGTCTTCAGATGAGACGTTAAACCGAGGTCTCATCTGCCTGGATTGGTGGTAGTTCAGGTGGATGTTAAAGATCCTATGGCACTTATCGAAAGAGCAGGGAATTTCCTGTGTCCTGGCCAAATTTCCTCATTCACTAAAAATACCACCAAGAGCTTAATCTGGTTCAAGGTCAGTTGGCATTCATCTGTATCCCTTCCCCAGGTCGTGCCTGAAAATAGGCTGGATTTGTCTAGTGCACTTACCGGTCAACAAAACTAAATAAAAATAAATATATATATATATATATACATATATACACACACAATAGGGTAGTGGGAAATGAGTGAGATAAAACCGCGTATCATCCACTGCAGTGTGAAATTTTTAGCCTCTGCTCTACTGCTATGATATCAGCCATTTACACACACAGGTCACAAAAGGTCATCACTCTAGGCAGCTTTCCCTCAGCATGCAAGAAACACCTGTGCTGTTACCATAGACACAAATGCAGAACTACTTCAGAGGTCTCACTGCTGCCTACAGCTAACTCAGTGAGCATTACAAAACACACCTATCCCACCACCAACTTCCAGCTCATTACTGTGACTGTGGCCAGAATTCTAAACAGCACAGCTTCACAGAACAGTCTAAACTACTGCCTGCTGCTAACTCAACCACCACTGAAACACACTCTCACTTGTTCCTCAAACTCTGATTCTCACCCATTACAATTACTGTGATACTATCAGCTTGACTACAGCCAGAATCCTAAAAGCACAATTTCACAGAACACTCTGCACTCTGCCTGCAACTAACTTAATTACCACTGAAAACAGCATCAGCTGTTCTGACACTCTGCCTCTCAGCTCATTACAATTACTGTGATGCTCTCAGCTTCATTGCAGCCAGACATCTATACAATACAGCCTCACAACAGTATGTTTCTCACTCCTACCTAAAACTAACTCATTTAGCACTGCAAAACACACTCATGTGTCTCCCAGAGTTTATAACACTGCCAGCCCATTCAGAAAAGCTCACATGCAGAATGAGCAAACACATAAACAGAAACAGAACACAAGAGAGCATAACAAAACTTCTAAAACTCTTGGCCTATTGTATATATCGAATACATGATGGTCAGATTATGTGCTATGGCAAATATTGTCACTTCTGGTATCGTGAGCTCTGAAATCTCTACCATGCCTTCTCGGCACTCATGAGATATCCAGAGCTCACTCTGCAGGAGTGATAATATTTGCCATACCACACTCATACCCATCATGTATCCCCTATATAGATATAGATAGAGATATAGATATAGATAGATAGATAGATATATAATATAACAGATGGGGTGTGTTCTCTTTGTTCCTTTCTTGAGCTCAGCTTCACCAGGAGGAGGGGTGGACTACCAAATTGAAGGCCTTTGCCAGGTCAATGAAGATAGCAGCTGTGATAAGTCCCTGGTCCATCCCAGTAAGAAATTAATCAGTGTCATGCAACAGGGAGGAGATTGTGAAGTGGTGTTTAAGAAAGCTAGACTGGAATGGCTAGAGAAAGTTGAAGGAGCAAAGGAAGTCAGCATACTGGGAGAAGACTAGTTTCTCCTGCAGCTTGTTGAGAGTAGGAAAGGAGAGATGGTCAGAAATTTCAGAGGAAGTAGAGTCATCCCTTTTGGAGGTAGGAAACCTTAACAAATTCCAAGACTGAGCAATAGCAAAGAGGGAAAGAGAAGTTGAGAATGGGTGATGGAAGAAGCAATGGCAGGACAGAGAGATGAAATAGCTTTTGTCCAGCCCATCAAGACTAGATATGAAGTGGGGGTGACAAGAGAGAAGTGAACTCCTGAGATGGATGAGGCAATGAGGAGGAGGAGGATCAAGAATAGAATGCAGAGGTGGCAGGATGAGAGACAGGGGAGAGCCCAGGTAGTAAGGAAGTCATTGAAGTGAGCAGCAACTGAGGAGGGAACAGAAATAGATGAACCATTCACAAGCAGGACTGGAGGGTGCACCAGGTGGGGGGTCAAAAGGGTGAATAACTTTCTAGAACTTTGCACAGGAATTAAGGTTGTTTTCAAGGTTAGTATTGAAATAATTAGATTTCACAGCTTGGACGGCCTGAGCATAAGAGTTTCTAAGCTTCCTGTAGGTAGGGAGGTCTGGAGCAGAGTGAGACAACTGGAATCAGGCCCAGGAATTTGGAAGGGAACAAGCAGAGGGCCATGTCAGTATCCACAGCAGAAAAATGGGCGACCAGTCAGTGGCTGTGAGCTCTCTTAGGAGGAAGTCTATGTTTAGTGACTGGAGAGACGTAGACCATATATATATTTAGGAGAGTCATGGGGAGGCAAATTTTCTCAGACACATTATGGTCATGCATTCCTCACTGAAGGTGTCCAGAACAATATTAGCTGTGACTGTGTGGTGAGAATGAAAGGAAATAACCCAGTCTAGTAAAGTATGGTTTGAGGAGTGAGGATTAAGTCACATGGGCTCAGTGATGATCTGTGAAAGGCTGAGTCACTCATACCTTTGGGAAGTCAACCTGGAGGCAGGGAGAGCCAATTAATTTGAAAGTCTCCTAGTACAAACAGTTCACCTGAGAGGGAGTATATGGCCAGAGAGGAGAGAGTGTCAGTCAATGGGGGAGAGATTTAGAGCAGATAGATATAAAACTAGTGAAAATGGCTAACGAGGAAGGAATAGAGAGTTTGGCTGAGAGAAGCTTGTGAGAAGAGGGCACAGTCTCCCTGAGAGAGATAACTATATGGAAGTAAAGACTGAAAATGAATGCCATTATAGTATAATGCAATAGATAAAATGATTTTACAGAAAGAACAAATCCTTTTTCCTAAAGACTATAGTACCCACTTGTTTGTGATATTGTTGAGACAATGAAATGGCTCAAATTGTATCATATCACACATAATTAGTTATTCTAATTATCATAATTATTTAACAGATAAATAAACATGTGTCTATGGCATGGGTGAGGCTAGGGTGCTCACATCATGGGATTCAATCAGTGGTTGAAATATTGGCAGAGCTCAGGTTTGGCTTCATTGGGCACTGGGGGTCCACCTGGAGGATGCAGGCCTATACTGGCAAGATGGTCTGCATCTGTCCAGGAGGGAACCAGTATCCTAGGTGATAAGTTTAAATGCTTCATTGGCAAGCATTTAAATTAGCCAAGGGGAAGGCAATGAAGAGGAGCAGGAAACCTAGCTCCCCAAAAATCAGGGTACTAAGTGAGGTAGACACCAACATACAAGATGTCGATAGGAGAAATGCTGGGGTAAATGGAAAAGTGACAAACACAATAAGGACAGGGATGGGGGTGAAAAGTGGTAGGGCCATCAAGAAATGGAGGTTAATGAGTACCAATGCCCATAGTCTGGGAAACAAGCTCCCTGAACTGGTGGAAGAGGGTTGCCTGGATATCGAGCAGTCACAGAAACATGGTACACAGAGAACCATGACTGGGATGTTAACATACCAGGGTACACTACCTACAGGAGTGACAGGGAGGGAGGGAGAGGAGGTGGAGTAACTCTTTATGTAAGGAAGGGTTAAAAGCAACTGAACAAAAGAGTAAACAGGGAGGAGAGGAGGCACTGTGGGTCACCTTAGAGACTGGATATGGCACCACAGTCCACACAGGAGTTGTATACAGACCCCCATGTCAGGGAGGGAATGAACAAGGACATGATAGAAGACATACTTAGGATGGCAGAGAAAGGGAGATTCTGTTGATGGGGGACCTTAATATGCCGGATGTTAACTGGAGCACCTTTGCTGCAGCCACATCCAAGAGCAGGGCCATTCTCAATGCCCTTCAGGTGACATGCCTCAGACAGCTAGTTTTGGAACCTACTTGTGAGGGAGCAATCTTAGACCTCATACTCTCAAATGGGGACAGTGAGAGGATCTCAGATCTAGAAGTGGGTAGCCATTTGGGAACAAGAGACCACCAAACAGTGTGGCTCATGATAAACTCAGCTACCGAGTCAAGCGATACAAAGTGAGGGTTCTGAACTTCAGGAGGGCTGACTTGGGCAAGATGGGAGAGTGCCTTAGAAAAGCACTAGCAAACAGGCTAGAAGGAGGGGGAACAACAATGGGGAAATATCAAAACTGCCATCACAGAGGCAACAAGCCTTTGTGGGAAGTAAATAAACAAATCAAAATGAAAGAAAAGCAACTATGGTTCTCAAAAGAGGTGGCAGTGAAGGTTAGGAGAAAAGATAGCATTTAGGAAGTATAAGGAAACACAGAAGGAGCAGGACAGAGAATTGTACCAGTTAAGGCAGAAAGAAGCAGGAGGGTAGTCAGAATAGCAAAGGCCCAAACTGGGGAAAAGATGGCCAACTTGATTAAGAAGGGGATAAAACCTTTATAGGTACATTAGGGAGCAAAGAAAGACTCAAGGCAGGGATACTGAGGCTGAATAAAGAGGAAGGTGGTTGGAGAGAGACAGACAATGAAAAGCAGGGATACTAAATGAATACTTCTGTTCAGTATTCACAAAAGAGAAGGTGGGGAGGTGCCTAATCCAATTAACAGAAACACTCTGGATAGAGGGACCGATCCCAGTCCTTTCACAGAAGAAAGGGTTCTGAATGAACTCCTAAAACTGAGGGTGGACAAAGCAATGGGGCCAGATGGAATTCACTCCAGAATTCTAAAAGAATTAACAGAGAACTAGTGACACCAATGACTACCCTTTTAACAAATCATGGGAGGATGGTGTGGTACCTGAGGACTGGAGGAAGGCAGATATGATTCCGCTTCACAAAAGTGGGACCAAGACAAAGGCAGGAAACTACAGACCTGTCAGTTTGACCTCTGTGGTAGGGAAAGTGATGGAATCACTTCTGAAGGAAATAATTGTTGAGTACCTAGAGGCCAGTGGGGCTGGGACCCAAGGCAGCATGGGTTCACAGTGGAAAGGTCATGTCAGATGAATCTAACTGATTCTTTGACTGGGTGACCAAAGTAGTAGACCACAGAGGGCTGTGGACATGGCCTACCTAGACTTTAGCAGGCATTTTACACAGTCCCACACAAAGATTAATAGTCAGATTAACCAGTCTGGGGTGGGTCCCAGGGGGTAGCCTGGGTAAAACATTGGCTGGACAACTGGACACAGAAGGTAATTGTAAATGGAGTCCACTCTGAAGAAAGAGGGGTTACTAGTGGGTACCACAGGGTTCAGTACTGGGACCAGTCATTTTAATATCTTTATAAGTGACATTGCAGAGGAACTGGAAGGAAAAGTATGCCTCTTTGCAGATGACAAAATGATCTGCAACATGGTTGATGCACTAGGAGGAGTGGAAAGGACGAGAAGGGACTTGGCAAGGTTGGAGAATGGTCAGAAGTATGGCAGCTTGGATTCAATGCAAAGAAGTGCAAAATAATGCACCTGGAAAACAAAACCCAGGGAAAATTACAAAATGGGGTGGTTAGGTAGTAACACCAACAAAATGGAAAGAGACCTTGGGGTAATCATATCAGATGACCTTAAGGTTGGCTAGCAATGTGAGAAGGCAGTAGGGAGGGCTAGAGGATGCTGGGATGTACAGGAGAGGCATCAACAGCAGAAAACAGGAAGTTGTTATCCCCTGTACAGACAGATGGTGAGACCCCATCTGGAGTACTGCATCCAGTTCTGGAGACCCCATCTCCATAAGGACATAGACAGGATGGAGGCAGTTCAGAGGGAGGGCAACTAAAATGGTGCAGTGTCTGCAAGAGAAGCCATACGAGGAAAGACTAAAGTAGCTTAATATGTATACCTTTGAGGAAAGGAGGAGAGGGGACATGATAGAAATGTTTAAGTACCTCAGTGGAATCAACAAAGTCCAAGAGGGTAGCATCTTTCGAAAAGAGATGTGCAAGAACAAGGGATCACAATTTGAAGATAGAGGGGACGTGAGTATTTTTCACAGATAGGTGGTGGACACATGGAACAGCCTTCCTGAGGAGGTTGCATGGGACAGACATGAGGCAATTTTGTGGGGGTAGGAAGAAATAGGCTGTTGGTTAAATAGGATCTGCAGCTTATCCTTTAGGTAGGGAATTGGGCAGACTAGGTTGACCAAGCAGTCCTTATCTGCTGTCAAAGTCTATGTTTCTATGTTTTTAAATGTTATTAATTAAATAGAATTTTGGACAAGTGTCCCAATATTAAGTGTTGATATTCACATAATTTAGTAGGTGTAGTGGTTATTGATTTATTTTAAATTAAATTGTTTGCTTGTACACTAGATAGTCAATAATGCTACAAGAATCTTTATTAGGAAAATACTTTTGATTTATTTTTTTATTTCTCCTCTTGATCTAGCAAATAACTATGCATTCAGAAGCCTGTTGCTACATCTCTAAATAATATTGTAATTCCACCATATATCCATGTTGTATTTCCACCTTGATTAATTAGTCTCACAAATGATTAATTTTACTACCTACTTTAATAGCATTGCCATACTGTAGATGAGCACAGTAATATAATGGAGTTTACATCTGCAACCATATGTGATGCTCATTTTAACTAAACTGATGCTAGTCATTTCTGTTATTTCAGTTGTACAACTATTTGTGTACTCTATTATTATAATTATTGAGTCAAACTCTAGCCAGGAATATTAAATGATTATTAGTAACCTTTTAAAGAATATGATTATTGTTTTTGTTTGTTTTTATGTTGGTGGGTCATTTCCTCTTAGTCTGTGGAAGCATGTTAATTTAAGAATAGTTTTAGCCCTGCATCAGAAATTAAAAAAATAATAATTGGTTGTGTGTTATTGATTCTGAATGGGAGTAATTAGACCTTATCAAGTTTTGATGGACTTTTCTCTAACTCTGCTTGGAGCATCAATGGACATCCTTAATTATGCAATAATAATTAGCTATATTGGAGTTCTAACAGTTCATTTGCTTCTGCCCTTCTGAGCTAAAGAGGGCACTATGTCAACACCGTGTGGTGAAAAACAGTGCGGTCAATAACTGCATCACGTGACCAGTGGAAAACCGTGTGGTCCAAAACTGCATTAGATTATATATACTAACTCCGAAACCATGTGACACTGTTATGACTACATGGTTTTGACCCATATATACTGTTGCGGTTTGACTGGATTCCATTGAAGAGTTGCTACACTGGACATCTCCTTAAGTGTGCTAGTTCTGTTTCCTTCTTAAATAATTAAAATGCTTCTGGGCCCAATTTTCAAATCACTCTTATATCATTGCAAGTAGTGCTGAAATCCCACTTGCAGCAAACTCCAGGTGCACCCTGAACCCTGCATCATATTTTAGTACAGCAGGGGTACTGTTACAAAAGTGCCAGAGTTACTGCAAGTCATGCCTTATGCCAAACTGGTGGTGTACCAGAGGGGAATAATGGAGGCTGGTATCATCCCTTGCCTGTGCCAACCTACTGACTGTGTTCTGCAGGTATGACAGCAGATAAAGAAAATGGCAAGCTCTGTCAATTTGTAGCATGTTGGATGTCAGGACTGTGAAAACTCTGTGGCAGATGTACTTACCACTTCCGCAAACATCAGGAATGCCTTCTCCATGTCCTCATTAACTTCATGAATGGATAATGGTGAGAGCCCTGACCAGCAGACTGTGTGGAGAGCCCAAAAGCAGCCCTGCCAACTACACTTGTGTCCCCACCTTTCACCAGGGCATGCCCCGCTTTAGGTCTGGGACACACCATCACCACTGGGGTGGCCAGTACTGGGGTGGAAGCACCTACCAACCACTGCAGACTACAGTAGGGGGTGTGAAAATCTATGTGTCATGCCAGGGTACTGCCCGATGCCCATGCAGCTGGCAGCAGGATCTGTGCCTCTGTGGCACTCAAATGTCAGACTAGTCAGGTGTGCATCTCTCGCAGCTAGGGCATTAAACCTGATCATGGCTGGTCTAATCACAGCCAGGACTTGCAGCCACAGTGGGGCTTTCAGAATACTAGTTTATGGGATATAGCAGCTCCACTGTGATGCAGGCCTCCTTCCGATATGGTGCACGACCAGTTTGGGTTGTGGGGTTGGTACAGGGCTGCTTTGCTGCAAGGCCTCCCATTTTTGATGCAACCTGCATTCAAAAATTGGAATTACACAACTTTGTACACGGTGCCACTTGCATCAATTCCATTGGACACAGGCACCTTGCATCATTTGCAGTGTTTGAAAATTGAGCCCCCTCTGCCTGTAGTCAGACCTGAACAGCCATGGGCAAACACTGTATATACCACTTCAATCTACATTCAGGCATTCTCAATTTACTGCTTGAACACAAATGATTTGGTTCTAAATAACTTCAAAATTTCTTTGATCATACAGTAATTGAGGCAATGCACCACATGTGGAATCTCATTTTTCCTCATAAGGCATAACACAGTTTTACCTTTTAAGCTTCCATGTCCATTAGGTACTGTGGATCAATATTATCTCCAAGTTACAATTTCTTTACAAGATACAGTTGACTATCATGCATGCAACTAAAGCACATTTAACTTTTGTCTTGACTGGTGCAGCCATTCATTAATAATTCTAACTGTTAGCATTGGCATCTGTTTGTATCTTTATATTTTATGTTTGTAGTCAACATTACACAATTTTGTAAGCTTAGATTCACACTCAGGCTATGTTTTGGAAAAAAAAAAAATATATATATATGTATTGTACTAACTTTGTATGTATATTTCTTGACAAAAATTTGTAAATGAAAAGGTAAATAATATCTTAAGATATAAATACAGGTGCAAGCTGTGAAATACAATGTACTTAGTATGTTCTCTGGTAATGCATACACATCAATTACAAATTACCACATATTTCAATTTGAACTTAGAAAGAACATGTATATATTTGAAAAGTTATTTACCTTCACATACTTTATAATTGTTTGAAAGTTTTTTTAATGCTTATATGTGTAATTCTGATGAATATGGCATTTTTGGGAGGCCTTGCCTGAGGTTCAATGTGGGGAATGGCTCCTCCCACAATCTTTACATAAGCCCTAAGCCCTCCACTAACACATCTCCCTTGCTTAGGAGTGTTTTCTCCCTGGACTCCTGTATGGGTTGTGTGGCTGTACTTCTTCAGTTCACTCTGCTGTCTGGTTTGGTCTTCTCTCCCACCCTCTCCTGCCTCTTTGTTCTGTGCTCCCCTCGTTATGGCTTTCTCTTTACCCTCCTCCTGGACTCCTACCCACTCCCTTTCTCCCTTCCTCCATTCCGGGCTTCTTCTCTCTAGGGTTGCCACCTATCTGGTTTTAGACTGATAATCCATTTTTAGGGTCCTTATCCGGTCATCCAGTTTGATTAAATGTAATCTGGTTTTGTGCTATTTTGTGTGCTCATATACTCTTAAAACTGATGTATCAAATCATTCACTGTTTTGGCTGCCTTGCATGTCCAGGTTACAAAGTTCTGATGTCATTCAGACCTGCCCTTGTTTGTAAAACCAGTCTGTCTGGGAGGTGTAAAGTATGGCATTAAGACAAGTAGCAGTAAATTAACCTAATCGTTTCCACCGTGAATTTTAAGTATGGTCTTTTACTGCTATGACAAGAAACAGCTTTACACCTTTATATGCTCTCATGTGTTACTTTCAGTTTGTCCTGTATTCTGGTATGTTTTAGACCCATTTTGTTAAATTAATAATTTAATTTTTGTTGCCTTTATCACTACATTGATTACTTTCTCATGAGTCCTCTCTTCAACAGTTATTGCTCTAATTATTTGTATTGCCTGAAAACTCCATAATATTAGCTACACTTTTTCAGATCATTCAGATAAACAGCATGGAATGGTGTGTCTGAAATTGTGGAAATTGTGGAATGTCTTAGAAATATGAAGAGAAACGAATAGCTGTTGAGGTAAAAGAACACAGTGCAGTATTGAAGGTACCACAAGAATTAATAATTATCAAAATTGGTCAAACCATATCAGACTACATGACTGAATTGGAAAGGAAATGGAGAGTGTTTAACAGAGGCTTGAACAATAAGCTGCGAATGAGCTTGACACATCTAGCAGACATGAGTTTGATTCCCACAGCCTCCACTTGCATACTGTGTGACCCTAAGCAAGTCACTTAACCTTCCTGTGCTTCTGGGTCAATCCTGTAAAATGGACTATGTGGCCAATGGGAGTTAACCTGGTTGCCAAAGAATAAATATAAATAAAATAAATAACACTATAAAATGATATCCTATCACTACTAATGTCTATTCTGACTTTACAAATGGCTTTGGAGGAGGGATGATATACTCGTCAGTCATAAAAGGGATGGAACCAGAGGTGGAGTTTGGTATGTGGCTTAGCATCCGG
Organism: Neoceratodus forsteri; assembly: GCA_016271365.2. Lineage (NCBI taxonomy): Eukaryota > Metazoa > Chordata > Ceratodontiformes > Ceratodontidae > Neoceratodus > Neoceratodus forsteri. The sequence continues at coordinate 1,057,137,633 of CM028132.1, read as the reverse complement.
TTTTTACCTCATCCAAAGGTGGTGACCCTATGTCTCTCTTTCCTCATTTTTAGGTGTTTTGCTGACCTACTAGCACTGCCTCTCCTCCCAGCTTTCTCCTATCTCGTATGCTATCTCTAGCGCTACCTTCCCTTCCGCACAAGCTTCAGTCAATGTCAGCATTCCTCAGTGTCTGGCTTAGCTTTCCCATCATCGTAGCTGCTTCTCCACGATAATCCTTTCATCTCCTTGCAGCTGCTGCAAATGCACATCCTCGCCATTTCTGCATGGCCTTCTTGCATTACCCCCACAGCAATACACATATGTCATACTGAACTGAAGCAACAGTAGAAAGCCTTTCCTACATGGATTGTTTCCATTCTACTTCCCTTCCCTTCCTCGCTTGGCCTTCTAGCTCGCTCATCTCCTACCTCACTGCCACAACAGGACTCTCCCCACAGGTATTTATGGCTGCTCCATAAGTACTTTGTTTCAGTTCCTGGCCGCATTCACTAGAATGCTCCCATTACCTAGTTCTCCCCAAGCATGGAAACCTCACAAACACTGGTCAGTGTGAACGGTGTTTGCTTGCATATTTTAGAATGCACATGTGGTGTACACATCAACACAGAGGAGTTGGATGTTATGGCTATTGTTTAGGTGGCTTACAATCTGTAATTTCCATAGCTAGATGGACCTAACACTGGAGGTTAAGAAACTCATTGACGGTCACACACTGTGTATGTGGCTTAAATGGGGACTTGAATCTGCCATCTCATTTCCAAATGTACTCATACATATAGAAAACTCTGCTTTCACTGTCGGTGTTGGCTGCTAACTGGCAAGAGTGCCTGCAGTTCTTCTACACAATTTATGACCAGGCAGCCCACCTGGGGTGCACAATCTCTTTCCACTGCGGTCCCTCTCTGCCTATTTTATACCTAGTTGTTCAGTAACCTCATTTCCCGTGGGGTCCTGCTTTCTTATGCTAACTTACATAATAGCTCAGACAAGATGCAACATCTCCATGTCCTGTGATTATGCTTCTGCACATTTTCTCAGCCAGGTAGTCTGGAACACCAGGAAGTGAAGCTTTCCTCAGCAAATAGCAGGTCCAATTCAGAAATGTAGCTTCAAAGAAATACTTCATGATTCAGTGTCTGATCTCTGCATAATATCCCCATCTTTCTCCTCACCACATTCCAGAGCACTTCTCTGTTTACTTTGTCATCTGTGTTTACTATATCCTTCTTGTTCTGTTCCTTATCTCCTCTACTTGTGCTGCTATACCTAAAATTTCAACCTACATTCTACTTTACCATCCTACTCCTGCTCCATTACTATTCTCCTCTCTAAAAGCAGTGTTGTGTGTCAGCCAGCCCATACCAGCAGCATTCAGACTCCGTCCATTACTGCATCTTCTGAGGCACTGAGTGAAGGTAGGCTTCCCTGTCTACTGGGGATGGAATTCCATTTCAACCACTTCCACCAAGGATGGGAGCCTGTCACAGGGTGCTCCTGTGAAGGGTTTAGAGCCCTGAGCTGTTATATATAAAATAGGAGGAACCTACAAGCTATGTTGAATTTTGGTCTGAAGGTGCTGTCTATGTACTTATAGTTTTTTAGTTAGGCTGTCAGTTTGAAAGTCTGGCAGCTGCTAATTCATTAAAACAAAGACAGCATCTGTTTAGTAATAGTGTTTAAAAAATGTAATGAATAAAATAAAAAATCAAACGAAGGGATAGTTGTTAGATTAATAAAATATTTCATGACACTTTCTCTGGGTGGAGAAACTGAAGTGTAGAGCTTTGTGAAAGCATGCTTAAATTCAGTCTCTTGCCCAGGGTCAGTCGTCATGCTGAGAGTCCGGTCGGCATCATGAATTGCCGGTAAAATTACTGTGTGAGGGTATGCACCTTTGATTAGGTATTTTTTCCCTTGTGATGTAGCCTTGCAGTCTTTCCAAGCTACGATGTCAGGTTTAAAAATGGTGTGGAGAATTATCTGGTTCTCCTTAATATTCTCCGTTATGTTCTTTATTCCTAAAATGTATTTAAAATATGCTGTCGGTGTTAAAATTGCTTTAGGGCTTTAGCACAACAGTAAGTAAACAAGCGCTTCCCTGCTCGACTGTGAGAGAGTCGTGAAGGCATTTAGCCTTCTAGTGGTGTTTAAATTTCATATTTCACTTGAAAATCAATGGGAATGTTCTACTTGCCCCTCGGAGTTGAGGTAGGCTGTTTGTGGGTGGTTTTGGGACTTTAGTAGGCGAGAGGATTTTGTATTTTGGGTGATTTTGTAAGCCCAGGGGTTTCATTTAATTTTGGCTCTGGTTTGCTCGCTAATATGAGTCAGCTGGTCTCATTAGTCTCATATTTATTTGCTGAATGTATCGTGGCTAAAGGGTCAGGAGACTTTTGGGGGCTCCTTTTCTGTGTGCTCTTCTCTCATGGCTAATAGCTATTTTGAGCCGCTTTGTTATTCTCTGAGTGAGTGCCTCTTGGTGTTTAATATAATTTTGTAGCATCTGTATTCTAATTTAAATACAGTGGAAACATCAATGGTTCAGTTTAAAAGTGTTATATTTTGCCATAAGCCAGTGCCAGATTGAATGCCTTTAAATCAGTGTTATATTGGCTCTCTGTATAAAAGGGTTTTTGTTATATATTTCTGAGCTTTTTCCTGATGGTGCGATTGTAAGCACTATCATAAAGATATTTACTTTTAAAACCTTCTTTAAAAATGGATTATTCCAACAAAGCACAATTGTTTTGAACTTCACTAACCTTTTGAGTTAGAGTGGGGAGGTTTGGAAGTGATTCCAGACTCTTTCTGGAACAAGGGTGTTTGCAGTGGTAATGAGTCCTGAGTTCAAGTTCTGGCCCTTCTTCTTCTTCTAGGGAGCCAGCCGACCTCTTTTCCTATCCTTTTATCAGGTGTAGAAGGGACATGCTATAATTTTCAGAAATAATGTTTAAATCACTATTAAAGAGTTTAACTGCTGGTAGCATAATAAATGTTTTGCTTTGGTAGTTTAAAGGAGCAGTGTGTATATAAATAAAATAAATACTTGGCAAATAAAGATTTAAAGTTTAAATTAAAATATTGGGGAGGGTTGAATGATCACATGACCCTTTTGGGATATAAATTCAGACTCTTTGGATTAGAGTCAAGTTTGTTTGAGATCAAGGGAGAGTGCAAGGTCATTCTGCTTGCTGTGGGTCTGGAGCTATGCTCTGGAAGCTGTTTCTCAAAGTGCTCTATGGAGTCATAATGCTCTGTGCTATCTACTGCTCTGAAAGCAAGATTTATAAATGCCAGATGAATTTGTCTGCTGTGGTATTTCTGCTGTGAGTTCCAGAAAAGCTTTGACAAAGTGCTCTAAAATGCGAAGGTATACAATTTCTGTACTAAAACTGAGAACCTGATGTTGAACTGATGCACTAAATTAAGTATCGATCTGCCTCTGAATAATTTTTCTGGAGAATTGAGAATAAATGTTGAACTTTGGAAAGAGGCTACATGTGTCAAGCTACTTGATTTGCCCACATAAACCTGCGCCTACCACATTTGGTGTCGGAAGTGGATATCCTGATGTACCATGTTGGATGTTGGATGTTGGGATAGCGAGATCCTGATATACCCTGTGGAAGTCCTGCATGGTTGATGTTAGTAGCCTGTACAAAAGCCTGGTGGGCTAGTGCATCTGAAGAGATATTTTAACATATTGTTCTGCTGTGTTGAAAGGAACAATACCAGTATATTTAAAGAGACATTGCTACAGGTTTGAAGAGCTGTTTCAATGATGGAATTTATGAAGCAAGAAACAGATGGTCCAGTCATGTTTGAACATGCCAATCAGAACTGTGATCTTCAGAAAGTGTTAAGATGGCTATATGAGCGTTGAATGGAGGCGGAGAATTGCTGTAAGAGTGCTGAATTCCGTATTATGACCTTTTGAGACGTCTGGCGGTACCTACTGAACAGAATGCTGTCATGGAGCCTGTTGGAGAGGAGACAGAGACACTATTTCAAGAAAGTCTGACAGGTAATGAACTTCCTAATTTACCTGAGTTTGAGGGATTATACTGGTTGGAAGATGGGAGTCAAGTTTTAATAAGTCCCTGGTGAGACTGTTCAGGACATTGGGGTGAAGACAGAGGATGATCATACTCCATGTTTCGAATGTTGTGAATTGCCTGTTGAAGGGGAAAAGTGTTTTCCAAGTAAGTCCCCAAACGAGACTATTTTGGACTATGGGGTGAAGTCAACAGTTGTAAGTGAGAAAATGCAATCTACTGAGAGACATTTAATATATCTTGTCATGTACCCAAAGATGATTTATGGTCAGTTAAATGGAATGTGTTGCAGGCAGGGATCCTGAAATTTTACATCTCAGTAAATATGCTAAGCCACAAAATGAAGATGTAGGTGTGAATGGGAGGAATGGGAAGTTATGGTGGTATGAGAGGAAAATGACATATTATACCATATGAAACCAAACCCCGTACTAATAAAGTAGATTCAAGGTGGTAATACCTTGCAAGTATAGGACGTGGGTTCTCGAAGAAATTTGTAGAAAGAAAGGGTATCTAGATTATGGAGAAGTATTAAATGTTTAGTACCATATTTTCACTGGCCTGGGATGTATTGTCAGGTGGCAGCGTATGTATGGGAATGTAGGAAACATGTGAGGATATATGGAAGTGTGTAACCCAAAGGGCTGATAAGCACAATAGGTGGCTGCCCTGGAGAAAAGGGAATTCTTCCTATGAGAATAAGGATGCTAGATGTGTTAGGTGGTAAATGTTTATTAAAAAAATTACATGGGAAAGTGTGAGAATAGTTATGGAGAGGAATTTAGGTAAATATATGAGACAAGGTATTATTACTTCTTGATTTAAAGTAATGTTTGTGGGGGCCATTTCTGGGCTAGAATAATCTAATTGGGAAAACTGAATTGATGGGATATGTTAACTGTTCCTGTATGAATTACTTCTGTATAAATCCCATATAGTTCTTTAGATAGTATGTTATAGACTTTGAAGTAGTGGTCTGTAAAACAAACCTCAGGGTATGACTCTGTTGAAATCCAAAAATAAAAAAAAAAAAAAAAAAAAAAAAAATAAAAGTTCAAGTCATAAGGGACCCTGGGGTGGAGCTTTAGGTGTGGGTAGGCTAGAGCTCCACAGATTGTTTTGCTTAATAGGTGATAATGGCAATATTAGGACAACCAGACTATTGGTTGCCCTCTTAGGTGGGGAGGAATGTCATAGGGTGCTCCTGTGAAGGGTTTAGAGCCCTGAGCTGTTATATATAAAAATAGAAGGAACCTACAAGCTATGTTGAATTTTGGTCTGAAGGTGCTGTCTATGTACTTATAGTTTTTAGTTAGGCTGTCAGTTTGAAGTCTGGCAGCTGCTAATTTCATTAAAACAAAAGACAGCATCTGTTTAGTAATAGTGTTTAAAAAATGTAATGAATAAAAATAAAAATCAAACGAAGGGATAGTTGTTAGATTAATAAAAATATTTCATGACACTTTCTCTGGGTGGAGAAACTGAAGTGTAGAGCTTTTGTGAAAGCATGCTTAAATTCAGTCTCTTGCCCAGGGTCAGTCGTCATGCTGAGAGTCCGTCGGCATCATGAATTGCCGGTAAAATTACTGTGTGAGGGTATGCACCTTTGATTAGGTATTTTTCCCTTGTGATGTAGCCTTGCAGTCTTTCAAGCTACGATGTCAGGTTTAAAAATAGTGTGGAGAATTATCTGGTTCTCCTTAATATTCTCCGTTATGTTCTTTATTCCTAAAATGTATTTAAAATATGCTGTCTGGTGTTAAAATTGCTTTAGGGCTTTAAGCGCAACAGTAAGTAAACAAGCGGCTTCCCTGCTCGACTGATGCGCAGAGTCGTGAAGGCATTTAGCCTTCTAGTGGTGTTTTAAATTTCATGTTTCCCCTTGAAAATCAATGAAATGTTCTACTTGCCCTCTGGAGTTGAGGTAGGCTGTTTGTGGGTGGTTTTGGGACTTTAGTAGAGGAGAGGATTTTTGTATTTTTGAGTGATTTTGTAAGCCCTGGGGTTTCATTTAATTTTGGCTCTGGTTTGCTCGCTAATATGAGTCAGCTGGTCTCATTAGTCTCATATTTATTTGCTGAATGTATCGTGGCTAAAGGGTCAGGAGACTTTTTGGGGGTCCTTTTCTGTGTGCTCTTCTCTCATGGCTAATGGCTATTTTGAGCCGCTTAGTTATTCTCTGGTGAGTGCCTCTTGGTGTTTAATATAATTTTGTAGCATCTGTATTCTAATTTAAATACAGTGGAAACATCCAATGGTTCAGTTTAAAAGTGTTATATTTTAGCCATAAGCCAGTGCCAGATTGAATGCCTTTAAATCAGTGTTATATTGGCTCTCTGTATAAAAGGGTTTTTGTTATATATTTCTGAGCTTTTTCCGATGGTGCGATTGTAAGCACTATCATAAAGATATTTAATTTTAAAACCTTCTTTAAAATGGATTATTCCAACAAAGCACAATTGTTTTGAACTTCACTAACCTTTTTGAGTTAGAGTGGGGAGGTTTGGAAGTGATTCCAGACTCTTTCTGGAACAAGGGTGTTTGCAGTGGTAATGGAGTCCTGAGTTCGAGTTCTGGCTCCTTCTTCTTCTTCTAGGAGACAGCTGACCTCATTTCCTATCCTTTTATCAGATATAGGAAGGGGAAGTGCTATAATTTTTAGAAATAATGTTTAAATCACTATTAAAAGAGTTTAAACTGCTGGTAGCATAATAAATGTTTTGCTTTGGTAGTTTAAAGGAGCAGTGTGTATATAAATAAAATAAATACTTGGCAAATAAAGATTTAAAGTTTAAATTAAAATATTGGGGAGGAGTTGAATGATCACATGACCCTTTTGGGATATAAATTCAGACTCTTTGGATTAGAGTCAAGTTTTGTTTGAGATCAAGGGAGAGTGCAAGGTCATTATGCTTGCTGTGGGTCTGGAGCTATGCTCTGGAAGCTGTTTTTCAAAGTGCTCTATGGAGTCATAATGCTCTGTGCTATCTACTGCTCTGAAAGGAAGATTTATAAATGCCAGATGAATTTGTCTGCTGTGGTATTTCTGCTGTGAGTTCCAGAAAAGCTTTGACAAAGTGCTCTAAAGAGCGAAGGTATACAATTTCTGTACTAAAACTGAGAACCTGATGTTGAACTGATGCACTAAATTAAGTATCGATCTGCCTCTGAATAATTTTTCTGGAGAATTGAGAATAAATGTTGAACTTTGGAAAGAGGCTACATGTGTCAAGCTACTTGATTTGCCCACATAAACCTGCGCCCTACCACAGAGCCTACAGTCTACTGAGTCAAACCATACCTCTCTACCTCATACCAGTTGCTGCATCCCTTAAGGAACAGAACTACCTCCTACTTGCCAACTCGACATCCTCCACCTCTAACTCTGCTGGATAGCATTGAGTGAAGGTTAGTTCTCCTGACTACCTGGGATGGGAGTCATGTCTACCATCTACGAACTGTTATCATACCTTCTCCATCACATATCAGTTGCTGCTTCCTTCGGGAACAGAACTATCTTCTATTATCAACTCAACATCCTCCATCCCTAACTCTGCTTGGCAGCATTGAGAGCAGGTTAGCTCGACATGACTACTGGGGATGAGAGTCTTGTCTCCATTCTACAGACTTATGCCATGCCTTCTCTAACTATGCTAATTCCACTTCCTGCAGGAACAGAACTTTCGCTCTCCATGTACCCTTATTTTACTTCTGCTGCTTCCAGTCACCATCATTCATCTACTGTCCCTGACAGTTGTTTGAGACTCAGTCTACTGCTTCATCTTCAATGTTCTCAGCCTGATACCTGGCTGCTGCTCCTCCAGGAACAGGACTTTGCTCATCTTGCTTCTCCACCTTCTTATCTGCAGCCTAGATGACTTCCTTGGCCAGGATCCTGACTCTAATATAGACTGTCTTCACTGTTTGCATCTACACTGATGCGGATTGCCAATTTCACTCTGTATCAGGACTTCTCCAACAAAGTTTTCTCATCATTATCATTCCTAGGAAAATTCAGCCTGGATCATCTTACTCGAATGACTTATCTGGACCATGTCCTTCCATTCTGTTGCTTCACATGTGTTTTCTTCACCTACTGCCCAATGTCACAACCTCCCTGGACCTGGACCTCTTCCTGCTGAGCGGTCTCCAATTCTTCTCACTGCAGTTGTTCTTCCAGCCTCCAGCAGCCCTAGCTCCACAACACTGTGTCCACTGTCTGCTTCTTTCCTACTGCAGATCACTTCTCCCCTTCAGGGCCAGGGCACTTTCACCTCCACCCTTCCGCCCCTCAGTTCTACCTGCAACTTTGACTATGGAACCAGCACCTCTTCGATCGCCCTCATCATATGGATCCTGATGGCTTGTTCCATCCCTCTCTCACTCCAGGTCAACTGCCTCATGGACTTCCTTGCTGCAGGTACCCATTTCGGCTGCTGTACAAACTTATTTTCTTTTGAAGATATAGAACTCCATCCTTAGTTGCTCCAGCACCTTCTGTCATTTCTCTGGTTGCTTCTTGCCTTCATCAGATGTGGGACTCCCGTTGTCCAAGTGCTTTGCTTGGTTCCTTGGCCTTCCGCGGTGCATCACCCAATCCTTGCTTCAATTTCCCTGCACTTCACTGCTGTTCACCTTTGACCTGGCAGCATCCTACTCCTTCTGCTCTGGATGTTATTCAGCTCACCTAGTCCATAGCTTCTTCTGCTCGTTCCTTCAGTTACTCAGGATCCAATCCATACTTCCTTCACATTTGACTGGCTGCTTCTCTTCTTCGCCTGGCTGGCTCAGGGCTTTGTACTGTTGCTGTGGCTCTCTTCTGGGCCTTGTGCCTCATTTTGCAAGTACTCCTACTAAGTCATCTGCCCATACGATCCATCCCCTACTTACTCCTGCCCTTTAACAGTACTTTCCATTACTCATTCGATCATTTGTTCATTACTCTGGAGAAATACATCTGCCAGCAAAAACATTCCTTGGCTCACATGCCCCCTGACTCTTACATTATCATTGAAACCTCACACTGTCCATTCAGTTCTTCACAATCATTCATGGAATCCCATTAGCCTGGACCATGGAAGATCTCCTCTGTCTCTATTGATATATCCTCCGGTTCCTGTCCATCCAATCATCATTCTTTGAATGACTCATCTCATTAACCATTTTCATACATGGAAAGGACTTAAATCCTTCTGCTCAATTCAGACTTTGTAATCAGCATTGCTTCTACAGACCCCAGGAATCGCAAGATAACCCATTCAGCTATGGACTTCATCCATTTTACCTTATGCCACCTCTTATTTCAACAATTACTCTGATGACCAAGTTACTCAACTTACTTCACAACAGTCATTGCTAGTTTTAGGAATTGCATAGATATCATCCAGAATATTCCTTGTGTGATCTCCATTGCCTAGCTGATTTCCGACTCCACGCCATCCACATCTTCGATTTCACTCCCGGACATTGTTATTCCTTATACTATTAGCCACACCTGTTCACCTAGTACTTTCCATCAGGTTAACCATTCTTTCACTGGCCCATTCAGCCTCTTTTCTCAAAGTACCTTCATTAGTCCCTACAGTAAAGACCATCACCAAGAAATGTCTCTCTGAATTTTATCTGGCAATCCATTCGGCTGTAGCACTAAATTCTATGGCATCCTGCAGTTATTGATCTCACTACCAATCCAGCCTACAGACTCTTCCTCTCATCTTCCTCAAGCTTTCTCATGTACTTCAACATCAGGATTACCCATAAACTTAATCACCTATGCCACCATAGAGCATCTCCTAAATAATCACACCACAGGAATACCCACACATACTTCAGGAAGCGTACCAGCAAAGGATTAAGTATAAAGTCATGAACCTGATGACCAAAGCAGACATCACTTCCTTATAACACATTACCAATCATTCCTAATATACACTAGGTTACCATCTGGATGGCTCTGCAAATTATCTTCTGGGCTTTACTAATCACTTCTGGCATTACTCTTCTCAGGAACTCAAACCTCTACTCATTTTACTCTGGGATGCTTACCTAGTGACTTTTGTTCATTAACTGATTCTTTACCTTCAGACAACTTTGGATATTGAACCTTATATGAATTGGACCAGTCACTCATAACTTTACTAATCATCATAACTATACGTGAGTGTACCGTCTGGTCTTATATCAATCTCATTTTGTTCTCCGCCTCATAACATTCATACAATTCCTTGGACATTCATCCTTTGTCACTTGAAATATGGTCTACATTAGTCCTTCTTTAACTGGATCTGCTTTACACATAAGATTTTACCATCCTTAGAAAAGATGTACCTTTCATCTTTGGAGTCATCATTCAAACCGTATCATCCTTGGATCAAGAACTAACCATCACTTCCATGACACTCAAAGACTTCTACAAATCATACTCTATGGATGTTTCCTTAGTGACTCCTTGTTCAATGCAGAATTTCTAGCCTCCAGGCCATACTCTTACATCTGAGTCTCTCACAAGTTGGATCATTCACTAATGACTTCTTCTACCATTGCAGTCCCACCCTTCCCAGTTTGGTACCTTATTGATCCACCATGATCCCTCTGCCTATTACAATTCAGTTAGATAAGCATCATCATCCTCTCAGATACCTGAACTTCCTTCATCCTCCTTCACTTGGATTTATTTTATACTCAGGATTCTATCGATCATTCAGAATGGATCTCCTCTTCAACCTCATACGATCAACATCATCCATGAATCGAAGATGGATTATCGTCTCTCCAAGTGACTCACCACCCTTGAATTAGCTATGGTTACTAGAACCTAGCTCCTTCTCCATTTAGTATGCTCAGAAGGATGGGCAGACCTCTGGCCATAGGTCCTCAGAGGTTTCCTTCACCTGGGTGTTTTCTTCTCATGAATGCCAGGGATCATACTATCTGTGAGTTGGAGGGGTTTCTTACCTACTACTCAAGGGTGGGAATAAGGTAAAGCCACAAAAGCTACTACAAGTTACACAAGCACTATATACCCCATCTCTCCCCATTGCTATACCACTAACATTGAAATGGGAGTAGAATTTAGTAGCTGCCACTTATCATTTGGTGGTGATAGGGACCAATCTATATGACCTGTCCAGTATAGATTGGTACCCCATCACCACTGCCTCCTCCATAAATGCAGCATTGAGCTACTTCAGCTCACAATTTCTTAATGTTTGGGACCAGCATGCCCCATTTAGACATGTGAGGTTTGAGGAACCACCTCCCTGGATCTCTGCCAAACTCATCGTGTGTTAATATGTAAGAGATCAAACCTGGGCAGTGTTTAAGACTTCCAGTTTCCCACATGACCGTCAACACTATCTCACACTACACAACATATGCATCACAGCCATCTGCCTTGCCAGGTGTAATACATCCAAACCTCCTTCCACAAAACATCAACAATCCATCCAGATTCTGGAAGGTTATCCACACTCTATTCTCCCCCGCCCATGCCCCTCTCCCATCCTAAAATTGGTGCCCGCGCACAATAGAGACCCTCTCCTTGGCAGTTGAGTTCAACAACTATTTCACTTCCTATGCTTCCTCCTCCTTGCATCTCTTCCCCATCACTACCAGTAACTCTACATGTCCCTTCAGCCACCCAGCAATCCCAACTCCCATCTGACTTGCACTTCTCCTTCATGCCTGTATTCCTGAGGACACCCTGCATGTTTTACTTGACCTAAACTCTTGCAATGACAAAAGATCAGATGGCCTCAACCCCAAATTACTCCACATTTCAGCCTATGCAATTGCTCATCCTGTGACTAATTGTTTGAACCTCTCCTTCCTACATGCAACAGTCCCTGATGCCTGGAAGTCTGCTACAGTAACTCCTCCCTAAAGGCGGGGACCTATCCACCCTGGAAATTTCCACCCAATTTCTATACTCCTTAATCTGGCTGAGCCCCAAGAGCACCTGGCACTGGAGCAAGTCTTCTCTTTCCTTGACTTTGTCTCCTTTTTCACCCCTTCAATCTAGATTGAATAAAGACCATTCCACCACCACCACCTCACTTCTTCAGCTCACTGATTCCATTCTCACTGGCATGGATCAGGGATGCATCACCTCTGCCATCTTTGCCAACCTTGCCAAAGCCATCGACACTGTCTCCCACTCACTTCTCCGGAGTAAGCTGTTGAACAACTGGCATCTGTGAACCTGCCACCAGATGGTTCTGGTTCTACCTCTTAGGCCATTACTAATCTGTCAGAATTGGTAACCCATCTCCCATCTTCTCCTTATCACCACTGGTGTCCCCAAGGTTCAGTACTTGGACCAATACTATTTTCATTTTTCCCTGAATGACTTTCCCAACACCTGTTAAACTTCCTATATCCACATGTACACAGACAACATGGTCTTGTTTGCATCCAGCAACTCCTCATCTGAGGTGGCCACCAGCCTTCAGCAGGACTTCAATAATGTCCAGCGCTAGTTCAACACAAACCAACTCTCTATGAATGTCAAAAACAGTCTCTATGACCTTTGGCTCCAGGCAACAGCTGTTCAGACTTGTCTCCACCCCTACCTTCAATACCCTCTCTGGTACTACATTGGATGATGTCACGCCTTTAAGTACCTTGGGTTATGGCTGGATAAGCATACTGAGTATGGGGTACAAGTTGACACTATCCATAAAAAATACTCCCTAAACTCGGTGCTCTGTACAGACACTGTAGCTGCCTGCTACATCAAGCCAGGAGACAAATTGTCCAAAGATGATTCTCCCCATCCTTAATTTTGGAGATATAGTCTACTGTTCTATCCTAAAATTCACCCTCTTCAGACTGTACACCTTCAATTCCTTCTGTTGCTGTATACTTGGCTGCCCTAAATTTACTTATCCCTGTGATCTGTATACCTCACTCTACTTTTCCTCCCTCTATGCAGATGCCTATCTCACTGCACTAACTTAATTGGGAAGTTCTGACTCAGATCACTTCCCTACATACCCTCCCTTCTAACAACCCCTCACTATACCATCTGTACATCCTCACATAGAACTCTAGCCCTCTGTCCTCGTGCACCTCATCTAGTCATGCTGCCTTCTCATACAAGTTCCTTAATATCTGAAATTCCTTCTGCTTGAAATTGACTCTGCCCAATCCCACCATTCACTATCACTCCTCCTCTGGAAGCACTCTGTTCACTGTTGCAATTGCACCTAACCTTTTCTACCTAAACCACTCCCTCTCTACATACCTGTTTTCCTATCCCAGCACTTCTAAGTTATCTCTGGCAGCAGCCTCTGATTCCACCTTCCCCTCCCTCCCCTAAATACTACATCTCCTCCCTCTCTGTCTCAACTCCATCATTGTTGGATCCTAGTCCCCCTGCAGGGTTCTCAGCACCCTGAAGGTGTCTAGCTCCATCTCCCCTTCCACCCACTTGACCCTCCCATTCACTGTCCTCCTCCTCTCTCATTCCCATCCTACCAGGTCCTTGTCCCTCTTGCAGGGTTCTCAGCATCCAGAAGGGGTCTAGCCCTTGGAAGACCTCTCTACTCTTCTCCTCTCCTCTCTTTCTCTCTCACCTACATTCTTGCTGGATCCTTGTCCCCTTGCAGAGTTTTTGGCATCCTGAAGTGGTCTAGCTCTCAGCATGCCTCTCTACCCTCCCTTCTCTCCCTCTGCCCATGCCTTTCCCTAGCCTCTCCCTTGTTTTTTCACTGTCATCCTATTAGGAAAACTTATCACTTGTTAATCCCTGTATTCAGCTTGTCACTTCTAGGACTTTAAGTGTACTCCCTCATCCGGTCTACACCTTCCTTGTTACCTGTTAATACTCTTGTGGTTATGGTATTGGCAACCCTGTATGTTGTATTCTTATGATACCATTGGTCTTAGCTCTATTGTTGCCATGGTTTGTAATGTACTATACTTGTGTTGCATTTCATACATTTAATGTACAGTATATTAGCTTGGTTATGTTTTTGCTCTCCCCACTTATGGAACCCCTCCTCCCAGGATACTTCTGGAAATTAGCTGTTTTCAGCTCATGTTGTCCTTCCTGATGAAACCTTTTCAAACAAATAAATAATGAATAAAAATGTGGTCACATCACAACATTATACATAGCTTTTTCAATTGGTTTCTTGGATGAAATCAGTTGTATATGTGGGTGGGTGGGTGAGGTGGTTGGATTGGGAGTAGTGTTCAGTTTTATGTGTATGTATTTGTTTGGGAGTGCATATCACTACTTGATCACAGAATAACTAAAATGTTAATTTATGCTGCAACATAATTGTACTAATAGTTTCAGACTTTAATGAATATGGATTATGACATCAGAAAACTTTGTAAATTTTTTAATTTATTAAACATTTGGTGAACAGGAATGCACACTGAGCTGAAGCTAATTTTCAGGTGTGACCAGGGAACAAATACATTAAAGAGATAGCAAAATCAAATACAGTAATATACAGCAAAAAATCAAATACAGTAAATACAAGAACACAAATATATACAGTATAATACAGAATAAAGAATACATTTTTCAAACAGTATAGTACAAACAGCAAAACAATTCACATTATAAGACTGAATTACAGAGAATGGTACATGGTGTCAAGTTAATACAGGCAATGGAAGACAGGAGGAGGATGGTAGCATGATTGTGTATAAGGGCTGTGGATAGCCACAAGATGTGACTGGGGATGGCCTGAGGAGACACTTAAGAGCAAGAAAGGTGGGGATGAGGCAGGTTAGAGGGAGAGATTATTTGGAGGAGGAGTCTATAAGATAATGCTAGTTTCCCAGCAGAGGTACAGTCACAGCCAAAGACATGGCCAGATATTTCCTGAAATTTCTGTGATATTTCTAGAGAAATCTCCTGCTTTCACCATTTGCACAGTAGGGGCAGCATAGAGAAACTCTTCAGAAATTTAATGAAATATCTGGAAATGGTATGCACTCTTAGGAGGGTGAAGGAGAAGAGGCAATTTGTATGTGACTTGTAGGGAGGGAGTAGCAGGAGTTAGGAGAGAGGAGAGAAAGGAAGGAAGAGTTCCAAACCAATATTTGGAGATGAAAGTGAAGTAGTGAGATGTGTCTCTGCAATAGGGATTGAGGATAGGGAGGAGAAAGTGGTCAGTGATGAGTCAGAGGAGGTGAATTTGAGGTGAAATGACAAAAGGCATTGAAAAGATTATCCATTTTGGTGAGGGAGGTAGCAGGACTGTGATGAAGACTATTTTGGTGTAGTCAAAAGCAGGAAGGAGCCATTTGACTAGCAGGTCACATCTGACTGGGATGGAAAGACTATCCTCATGGTGGTAGAATAGACCCAGTTTGGGATGTAGTTTGGAATGTAGGGCATTAAAGTGTGAGGAGAAGTCAAGTGAGGGATCAAGCCACACAACTAGGTATTTGTAGGCCAGGATATTATCAAGAGGAGTGTTGGCATGATGGGAAAGGCAGAGAGGCAGAGGTAGAGCAAGTTTCTGTTTGGAGCCAAAAGTCACGGCTACAATCTTTTTGGTGTTTATTTTAGGCAGTTAATATAGAACCAATTTGCTACTGCAGTAAAGTCGACTTGGAGTGGAGTTTGGATGGCTGGGGCTGAGGACCAGATAGGAAAAGGACAGTGTCATCTGCATACATGTGGATCTTCACATGGGTGCATACAGAAGGAGGTCATTGATAAATAGATAAAAGAGGACAGATCTGAGGATCGAGCCCTGCAGGACACCTTCAAGAATGGGGAGGGAGGAGACAGGACATGACTGATTTTAACTGATTGGGACTGGCTTGTTAAATAGGAGCTAAACCAGGAAATAGAAGCTGGGGAAAGGCCGGTGGTGCTTAGCTTGCTCAGATGGAGGGAGTGGAGATGGAATCAAATGCCTTTGCAGGGTCAATGAAAACAGCCATGATGTTTCTTCCTTGGTCCATAACAGAGTGAATGGAGTCTGTAAAGTGAAGAAGGAGGAGGTGGTAAGTGGAGTTTCCTAAAACTTGACTGGACTGGGGAGAGAATGTTGAAGCAGTGAGGAAGTAATTTAGCCTTGAGAGTAGAAAAGATTATTGAACCTTGGCAAGTGAAGGGGCTTGATAGTATAGCCTAGAGGTTAGATTAATAAGCTGTGAATGAGATTGGTGCATCCATCAAACCTGGGTTCGATTTCTGTAACCTCTACTTGTATATTGTTTGACTCTGAATAAGTCCTTAACCACCCAGTGATTCCGGGATGCCCTGAAAATAGGCACTTGTGCCTAGTGGGCATTACCCTGTTACCAAAGCATAACAAAGGAGAAGAGATATGGGGTGGTAGTTGCCAGGGTTAATGGGGTCACCTCTTATTAAGGGGTATGACCATAGCTGACTTCCAGGCTGAGGGATGGTAAAGGAGAACAGAGATAAATTGAGGAGGTAAGTTAGCGAGGTCAGAACAGAGGATGCATAGATTTTAAGGAGTATAGGTTGTAAGTTATCAGTGCTGGATTTAGAGGAGTTTAGGGAACCAAGAGCTCTAAGGATAGAGGCTAGGGATACCAGGGACAGTTGAAAACCAAAGGTCTATGTGGGGAAGAGGGACAGAAGAGGAAGGGTCATGTGGGAGGGACATGTGGTAAAGAACTTATTTAGGGTATCAGAGACAGAGGTGGGATCATAAACTAAGGATCCTGCCAAGCAAGAAGTGGGTGGGGAGTTCTGTGGAAGGGTTCAGGAAGCGAGATTGTGCTAGAAGGAGGACAGGGAGTTGTTTAAGGTTTGAAGTCAGGTTTTGAAATATTCAGATTTTGCCTGCCAAATACATTTAGTACAGCTGTTTCAGAGGGTTCAGTATTTCTGCAGGTAAGTTAGGTGCATGTGGTTTTGAAGTATAAGCCAAACAGTGTCCAGGTATTGCATAGGTATAATTTCTGTAGCTATCCTGGGATATGATTTCTGTAGCAATCCTGGGATTGTGATGGCATTTGACCCTGATTGGTTTCAGTGGAGCATGGACATCCCAGATTTTTGGAAAGGTTGTAGTGAATGAAGTGAGTGAGTGCAGCATCAACAGAGGGGTGGAGAGGACCTGTGGCCAGTTAGCCATGGCCAGGTCGAAAGTACTGTATTTGAATCAAGCGTTTTAAGGGATTGGTACTGGATATATTTTGGGGGTAGTTGGAGGACATATCTTTCTGACACAAAAGGTGGGGTAGTGGTCACTGAGCATATTGAAGTACACATGCAGAGCTGATGCAATGTGGGTAGACTGATAGAACCCAGTCAAGCAGGGGTGGGACTGAGAGTGATGGTTAAGGGAGAGTTGGCTCATTGAGCAACTGGTCAGATGTATTGCTTCAATCTGGAAGCATTCATTTTGTGATGAGAAACAGCCAATTCATATTGAAGTCACCAAGGATAATCAGTTTGCCTGCAGATATATGGGAGGTAATGAAGGTAATGCAAGAGATAAGGAGGAGAGATGGAGCTTGGGAGAGGCATTCAGGTGTACTCTGACAAAAGTGGCATTAAGGACAGGAATGTGAGCTTAGCCAAGAGGAGCTTGTGGGATTGCGGACACCTTCATGGTGGGTGACAGTGCAAGAAATGGAGTTATGGGAGTAAATTGCAACCCCACCTCCTCTTTTCCACAAGTTTGCTGTTGGAGGTTATAGTCTTGGAGGAACATTGAGTATTTGGGGTACGTGAGGACAGCCATGCTTCCATGATGTACAGAATGTCAGGGGGTGCTGAGTGGCCCACACTTTACATTGTCCAGTTTGGGAACAAGGCTACGGGTATTGACATGGAAAAATCTCAAACCCTTGGGAAGTTCTACAGGAGAAGTGGGGTTTGAGGCCAGGGTTGAGCTCAGCATCACCAGCTAGGAGTAGGAGAAAGACTAGAAGGTGATTGTAGAATGTCTTTTGCCTTTGGCTGGTATCCACAGAAAGGGGAGTTGTTTTGATGAGGCTGGAAACCGAAGATGATGGATGGCTTTCTAGCTTAATGATAGGTGTTGACCAGCCCTGGGTGAATTATCAGCATGTGGAAGTTGGAAAGAGTGAGGGGAAGGTGAAATATCATCACATGTAATATTGATGGCAAAACCCAGATTAGAAGACAATTAAGATAAATCACTACCATGTCTAAATACTGGCATTGCTATACTACAAGAGACTCACCATAGGCCCAGCATTTTGAATATATTCATACAAAAGTGAGCTGGGGAAATATTTAGATCTAGCTTCAACTCCCAACAATCTGGGGTGACGAGCTTAGTCAAAAGTGAATTACATTTTTAGCAATCAAGGTTATCACAGACAACATGGGAAGATACAGTATGTCATTGTCTTGAGATTTCTAAATCTCTAAAATACAAATCTAGTTAGCGTATGTAGTCCTAACAAATCAGATCCAAAGTCCTTCACTGAACTTTTGAAATGCATGTCCCAATTTATCAATACTAACATAATGTTTAAAATACAAATCTAGTTAGTGAATGTAGTCCTAACAAGCCAGCTCCAAAGTCCTTTACTGAACATTTGAAATGCATGTCCCAATTAATCAATACTAATAAAATCATCATGGAAATTGTGAAATTAATCCTACAACCTTGAAAAATCTCAATTTATACTAGTTAAAGATGTAAAAGAAAAAGATCACACTGTGATAAGCTAGATAGCCTGAAATAGATCTATACATGAGGAGCATTTAATCCATCTCTAAAAGAGTACACTTTTTATTTTTCCTATTAAAATACATATTGTTATATTGATTACTTCTTGATAGCAAACCAACTTCTCCAAGCAATTTCGTTTTTGAAAAGTTTGTTTATAGATTATCAAGGACAGATAAACATACAAGCCTTATAAACCTTTAGTGAACACTACAAGTAGTCAGTTTGAGAGAGAGAGAGGGAGGGATGGAGGGAGAGAGAGAGAGAAAACTGCATATGGCTGGGCTTAAGACCATCTGTGTATCAGTTCAACTGTATACTACAATAGTTTATTAGCAGAGCAAAATAATGCTTGGAAGTACGAACTAACACATGTAACCACCCAGTCCCTGGGGTTACTAGAATCCTATCAGTATTATTGTTAGGAAGACAGGAGGCAACTGGTAGAGATATCATTAGGGGCTCCTTACATAATGACATCATTGTTTTCTCAGCTAGTCTGAGAGAAGAATGATTGGTCATTTAGAACTCTCACAGTAGTATAAGTTACACTCTGTGGATAGCTGTTCTGGGGAGCTTAGAATGCTCAGAGTTCTGAGTTGGAGTCTGTAATGGTCACTTGTGGAGTTAGGAGGTGAAAGTGGCAGAAGAACTGCCAGTGAGCTCTGAGGGAGGGCCTAGGATTTCTCACCCTAGTAGAAGGACATTCATGAACTTCCAGTGAAGTGGTGGAGACAAGGCTACCACAGGATTTGTTGATTTCTACTCCCTGTGAAGTGGAAGGAACTGTTTGTTCTCAGTGGACTCAAGGGGTAATCCCTGAATGTTCTAAGTATTTTCAGCTGCCTTGGATAGGACCTGAAAGAAACTGTTTGATCTGCTACCCAGGAAAGTGCCTCTGTTCTTTTATTGTTCTGTGCCCTGTGGATGGGACAACTTCTGTGAGTACTGTTCTAGGAGACTATCTCCAAATTTTCTTTGGGGATTCGATAGTCTGGGGTGTGTGTGCCCATAGAAAAGGCTGGATCACACAAAGTGAGTGCAGTTTATTTTCTGGTCATCCCAGTGAGTGACAAGTTAAGAATGGGACCTCTAGCATTTCAGTGGGAATGGGGTTTCAATGGTGTAACCCTGAAGAATGGCAGAGACTGTCATTTGGGGCCAAGGGTAGGAGGAATGCAGTCTAAGTGCTTACAAGGCAGGGCTTCCTTGTTCATAAAGGCACCAGTATTTCTACCTGAACAAGTGGCCAAGCTACAGGTTGAGGTGTGTGACTGAGTTTCACTAAATGCACCTAACGTGTGAAGAAGAGTTCTGAGTGTGTGACTTTGATTACATAGAAACATAGAAGATGATGACAGATAAGGCCCATCCAGTCTACCCATTTTTTACCTTACAGAATGTGCCATAGGCCTGTACTCCATTAATGGCCTGTTTATTCATACTCATCTGTATTGCTCATTTATGTCTATCCCATGCCTGTTTGAAGCCCTGCACTGTATTCATATTCACCACTTCCTGAGGTAGGCTGTTCCATGCATCCACCACCTTTCTGTGAAAATAACTTCCTCACATTACCCCTTAATATGCCTACCTCTAATCTCATGCTGTGTCCTCTTGCCCTGCTATTTTTCTTATATTGAAACATGTTAGGCTCTTTCACCTTGTTAATGCTCTTAAGATGTTTGAATGTTTCAATCATATCACCTCTCTCCTTCCTTTGCTTTAGGGTATATATTGAGTTCTGTTATTCTGTCCTCATGTGTTTTCTGATGCAGTCCTTACACCATTTTGGTTGCACCTCTGGACTGCCTTCATTTTATTAATGTACTTCTGCAGGTGTGCCTCCAGTACTGCACACAGTGCTCCAGAAGGGCCTAACCAATGTCTTGTAAAGAGATTATTACCTCCCTCTTACGCCTTGTGATACCCCTACTAATACACCCCAGCATTTCACTAGCCTTACCTACTGCTTTGTGGTCTGCTGATTCACTGATTAACACTCATGGGAAGAAGATGTTCATGTGCATGGCCAGGTGTTCACTAAGTCACCTTCGGGGAAATTGGAAGGAAAATGTTTATGTGTGTGTGGCCAGGTGTCAACTAATGCACCTTTGGGGAATTTACTTGGTTTACTTGGTTCATAAGGACAAAATGAGGCTGTTGCCCATCGAGATTGTCCCCACCAATATGGTGAGAAAATTGTACCCGCAATAGTTAGACTCCATCCAAAGATCCAATCCTTTAAAGGATACAATTGAATTACTTTCCACCAGATCTTGTGGTAATAAATTCCAGACTCTAGGTGTTCTTACTGTAAAATAATTTAACCTTTTTAGTTTTAGATTTTGCAACATCAATTTGTCTATTATGGAACCGAGGCTAATTCTTCTACTAGAAAAATTTAGACCACATTGATGCATAAGGTCCTGAGAATTCTGAATTTTACATAATAATAGCAGGTCACCTCTAGTACGTCTTGATTGAAGTGAGTGCAACCCGTTTCCTGACGTCTGTCACAATAATCCAGTTTGGACAAGTAAGGAACCATTTTGATAGCTCTTCTCTGGATTTATTCTATTCCATCCTCTCTTGCCTTAAATAAGGACTCCAAAAAGAGACCCATAATCAGAATGTGGCCTTACATAGGCTCTTAGCAAGGGAATAATTCATTCCTGAGTCCTTGACACAAAGATCATTGAACACGATAGGCATTGCATTGGATATTTTGGCTATACTTGTACATTGGTCATTGAGGACAATTTGTTGTTAACAAGAATTCCAAGATCACGCTCTACTAGTGACACAAGAAGGGAATATTATTTAAAAATATGCTTGTTTGGGATTATTTCTTCCAAAATGTAGTACATGACACTTATCTGGATTAAGTATCATCCTATTAGAGTCTGCCAATCTTCAATAATTTTTAAGTTATTAGTAATAGATTCCCTGTTTAATTATGAATTTACAGACCCTCCTAGCTTGGTGTCATCAGCAAATTTTGAAAGAAAATTATCAGAACTAACCTGTAGATCACTAATAAAAATATTAAATAGAGTTGGCTCAAGAACTGAACCCTGTGGAACCCCACTGGTCACATTCCGAACTTGGGAGAGAGAGCCATTTATTCTAACTTGTTGTTGTCTATTATTTAACCAACCTGATACCCAATTAATTATAAACTGTGAAAATCCCAAATTCAACATTTTATCAAGCAATACATCATGAGGAACTTTATCAAAAGCTCTGCTATAGTCAAGGAGGACAACATCCATGGGGATACCTCTATCAAGTTCCATACTAATGTAGTTATAAAAAGCTACAAGATAAGTGGTACAAGAATACCCTTGTCTAAATCCATGTTGAGTATAGTCAATTACATTATTTATAACAGATTCCTTTCCAACATTTTTTAATAATTGTCTCCATTAATTTACTTATAACCAGGTTAAACTTATCGGTCGGTAGTTTTCGGTTTGAGTGATTACCTTTCTTTAAAATTGAATAACTGTGGCAATTGCCCAGTCATGAGGAATAACACCTTCAAATAAGGATTTATTAAAATTAGGGTCAATGGTTTAGATATGGTTTCAGCTGTTTCTAGTAAAAATCTAGGCTTATTATTATCTGGTCCTGGGCTAGAAGTCTGTTTTAGAGAATAAATAGCCTCTAAGGTATCATCTTCAGTGATAGTGTGGTGGAAATTACCGTTAACTGAGTGCCTAAATAGTTTAGGTATTTCATTTTTAGTAAAGACTGAACAAAACTGATTATTAAATGTATCAGCAATATCACTGTCAGTAGAAATAATGGAGTTATTTACAAATAGGGGACACATATATCTATTATTCAATTTCTTATTATTAAGATATGAAAATAATTATTTATAGCTATCTTTAGAGTGAGCCAGATGAAACTCCAGTTTAATTTTGGATTGTATAATAGCTTGTTTTAAAAGTTTTAATGTTTTCCTATAATTGCAAAGTAGTAATTTTTAGCATCTCCTCACTATTTTTACAAGAGAAAAAGCCTTTGTTTATGTTTAATTAAATTTTTAATAGTTTTATTGAACCACAAAGGAATCTCCCCTTTTATTATACTGTTTTTAATAGGATAAATAATTCTTCCAAATAATAGATTGAAGATTTCAAATATTCCCAAGATTTCTAAGGGAGAGAGAAGATAATATTTCATCCCAAGAAATGGAATTTAGTTGTTCATTAATAATGTCTAATTTAGCATTATTATAATTTTGAAATTCTGAAAAGTTCAAGTTTTGCTGAAAAATAGCAATGAAAAAGAAATAGAATAATGGTCTCTAGAACCCAAGGGGCACCCACTTGAATATTTGTAATGGAACTCCTTATATTAGTAATAACTAAATCTAATATGTTCTCACCACGAGTTGGTTCGCTCATAACTTGTTCAAGGCCCATATTCACAATAAGTGAAATTAAGTCATTTTCAGCCTGTGTACTACCGGATAAAGTGGTCCAGTTTATGGAAGGCATGTTAAAATCACCCAGAATGAGAATGTTACCTTTAGAGGCCATATTTGAGATTTCTTTATGTAGGAGTAAAATGTAATCAGTATTACCTGATGGGGGCCTATAACATGTTCCAAGCAACAGTTGGTTGTCCCTTAAACTGAATATTCACCCAAACAGATTCAGTGTTAATGGTAAGGGAAGTTGAAATGAGGCTATATCCTCCCTTACATAAAGACATACCCTCCCCCAACCTGGCCTTGTCAATCCTTATGATATAACTTGTATCCTGGTAGGAGTGGGATCCAGATGGTATCAGAGTCCCACCAAGTTTCAGTGACTGAAATAAGTCCAAAGTTAACCAAAAGTCACTTAGCCTCAAGTTCATCAATTTTAACCAAGTTAAGAGATCTTGCATTAAGAGAAAGGACCTCACATCCAGTAGAATCAATGTTGAGCCTTTTAGAGAACAGGACACATTCCTATCCTCACCCCAAGTTCTTAGTTTAAAAGTTTATTAATAGCTAAACTAACACTTCTACCAGTAAAGTACTACCTCTGCGGCTGAGATGGAGTCCATCCCAGCAAAACAGTGAATCTTTCATGTAGAATGTTTCCCAGTGTGCAAGTCATAAAATGCCCTGCTGGAGCTACCATCTTCTTAACCAATCATTAAAAGCTTTAATCTTAGTGTTGATAGCATTAGTAGCTCTAGGTACAGGAAGAATCTCAGAATAGCATACAAGGCTGTCTTTGTCTGCCAAAACATTATTAAGTGCTATGATGTTGTGCTTAAGCTCTTCAAGGCTGGTTCTGTTTAAGTCATTAGTGCCAGCATGTATTACAAACAAAGGATTTTCCAGCCCCCACCAATAATTCTTTAGCTACAGAAGTAATATCTGAAACTCTAGCTCCCCTTAAGCTTAGAACAAGTATCGATTAAGTTTGTCCATGTTGCAGATAGGACAGCCCAAGTGCTTAATAAGGAATCTCCAATAACAAAAATTAGTTTTAATGGAGAATGGTGATCCATATCATTAAGAGGGAGTGATGATGTATCTGTTACATTGGTTGAGCTCCTAATTTAAGGGAAGAATATTGTTCTGTTGTTCATGAACTGTACTGCATGCAAGGAGAGTTTGTGAATTGTACCTATCCAGCTTGGACTGACCCTTGGGGGTCCACTTCTGCTTTTACTTTACATCTGTTTAATAAAGCCATACTGCACAGTCCCAGTCACTGTTATGGACATTCCGATTATTGCTTCTGGTTGTATCAATTTACTGGGGCCTCAGCAGGTTACATATGGCATATACCTAGCAGCCTCCACCCACGATCTAGGTTGTGTCATTTACATAAGGTTCAAGTTGTTTTGTTTCTGTTCCCCCACCCCTGTCTTCCTCTAGAAAATGAGACAGGTATACATCCTAATGCCAAGTGTGGTACCTACCTTTTTGTAAAGTAAACTGGTATGCCAGTGTTTCCAGATTTAAATGGGGAGTGTACACTAGTTAAAAAGTGGTTTGGGGTTACACACAGAACAGAGACACATAAAACCAGTAGATAAAATGCATATATGTACACAGCAACTGATACAGTAAGTGCACACATGTTTGCAGAAATGCTCTTACATTTATATAATCCCTGATCATATAACTAGGGTGTTTTGTGGTGGCATGGAGTGCAAGTATGGTCACCAGACTCGCTGAAACTGGAGTACGCAATCCCACAAGGAGAATGTAAGGTGTTCCAGGCGGAAAACTTCAGAAAGTTCTTCTTGGGTTACCTAGGTAACCAGGTATCATAGACATAATGCTTAGCAATGACCTGCAACAAACTCACATTTCTACTGTACAGCAACCACTCATCCTCTTTCTATTATCTATGTTTAGCAACATAGCATGAAGTGTGACCAGTATCTCTCATCTGTGTATCTATCCTATGGCAGCAGCAATCTCTTTCCAAAAAGAGCATCTTATCACAAGACCAGAAATAGTGAATACATTAAGCACCCAATTCCTTGCTACACCTTCCAAACATTGGAGAGAACTTAGGGTTAAACTTGTGCATCATCTTTGGAGTTTGAATACCAGTGATTAACAAATGTATATGGTTTTCTTTATGTTTACTGCATATAAATAAACCCACATGAGATGTATAGATTGTTTGCTAACCTTTCTGAGGAATTTCACAAGCCATATGCATTTCACACCTTGGCTTTACTTTCAGAGGTGGGTCTATCCCTAATGATCTGCTCTGCTGTGCAACTGTTGAGATCATCTGTTTTGGGTTGAGATATCTCCCAGAATAACTTGTTTTAGATGTCCTATTACTACTTCCATGGGATTTTCCTACCTATCCCTTCAATGTATAGAGCACTTGGTGATAGAAAGACCTGGGACTTAGGGACATTTCTGTGCTTTTCAAGCACTACAAAAAGCCTGACCGCCATCCCCATCACCAGGTCCCCACACGCTGTATCTTCTTCTTCTATCCATTTTCATATCTGTGGTCTCTAGTCCAGGGAAAACTCTGGCTTATGTGCCAGTAGTACCAACAATGTATGCTCTGCCCCTCACTCTCATCTTTGCATGTTGATTGCCATGCTTACAGCATCCATTCCACCAAAGGGTTCTTCATCTGCAACCCCTTTACCTAGTGAAGCCTCCTACCACTAAATTTGGTGTGGGTGGAAAGGGAGATCCCACTCTCTAGACTGAACCACTATACCCTTTCAGACTGAGACACCCAATTTGAATCTACCAAGTTTGGACTGTCAGGTGAAATGATGTATGTTGGAACTTCAGGCCGCCATGTTGGCCATCATGTTTTATTCTAGGCAGACTGACCTTGGGTCACTTTTCCAGCCCAAATAAATTATATACACACTGCTTCCAATCTTGATCTGTCATCATGTGAAAGATCCATTGGAAGTATTTGCATTCAGTATAGAATTATTGTAAATATCATCATTTTGATTAGGTTAAAACAACTGAACCAAGACAAGGGAGGGTCTGTGATCTCTCAAGGTCCACCATAAGTACTGTAAGCAGGACCTTTAGTTTAACCCATATAAATCATCTAAGAGGGCCCCACTTTAATACTTAAGTAGGTAAGGCTCCTTGACCAGTTTAAAGGGTGCCTGTAGGTAGTGTGCCATGTTTCTTGCCTCCACATCTTCCAACAGACAACACTTTTGTACCTGAATTTTATAATCTGAGAATTATGAAAATGCCTCCAGTGACTGCAAGAGGATAGGTGCAGAGGAAGATGGATCAGTGATGCACAGCATGATGTCATCTGCATAATGTGTGATCTTGTGATGTGTCCCCAGGTAGGATATCTGACAATTAATATCCTCCTGATGTAGTTACCAAAGCTCTATCACCAGAGTAAACAGGAGTGGGGACAAGGAGCAGTCTTGATGTATGCCCCTGTGCAGTGTGGAGGTGTCTAAATGGTGCCCATTCATTAAAATGCATGTTGTATGTTTCTGAAAGAGCAATTTTATCATCTCTATAAAGGATTGTCCAATGCTGAATGTCCCCTCACCTCAAACAGGTGGTCTTACTAGATTTTATCAAATGTCTGGGTGAACAGGGAGACCATGAGTGTTCTTCTCTGGATACAAAGAACCAACAATTTCAGGGTATTGCTAAAAGGCATACATAGCAAGGGGTCAGCTTTAACAGTGTGTGAGTGTTAAACAAGTACTTTAAAAGTTTTGCAGGGTGAGCAGTCACTTGATCGCTTAACTTCCACTTTGAGACTATCGTTTAAACTCATCCCTGAGTGAGGGATTCAGTACTACAACTATACCTCACATGAGAGATGACTGGGAGATAGTAGTCTTGACAAAGTGCTATATTTAGCTTAGTTTTAAAATAAAAATTTGAAGGTATTAACATAGGGAGCTTTATCCTGCATACAGGAGGCCTGATGAGGTACACTGAGAGCTGTAGGTTATGCCCAACTAGTGGGAAACTACAGCATGGTGTTGCGGCAGAACTGCAGTGAAATTATTTTAGTGCAAGCAACTATTTCAGGATACTGCTAAAAGGAATACATAGCAAGGGGTCGGGTTTAACAGTGTGTCAGTATTAAACCAGTATTTAAAAAGTTTTGTGGGGTGAGCAGTTGTGATCGATTTACTTCAGCATTGGGACTGTCATTTAAACTCATGCCTGAGTGAGTTGGGTGAGCATGTGAAACCACACGTGGAGATGCATGCAGAGACATCCGTGTCCTTAGAAAGTGTTAGCTGTGTCTGCTGGGAAGCTGGGGTACTAGGACAAGATATACTATTACCTAGCAAA
The DNA here is from genome assembly GCA_016271365.2 of Neoceratodus forsteri. Classification (NCBI taxonomy): domain Eukaryota; kingdom Metazoa; phylum Chordata; order Ceratodontiformes; family Ceratodontidae; genus Neoceratodus; species Neoceratodus forsteri. Next base: position 1,057,110,118 of record CM028132.1, on the reverse strand, counting down.
TAGACAGTACTACATAAGTAAATAAAGTCTTCCGCCATCTTGATTCACAAGCTATATCTCTCGACCCTAGAAATGGAGGGCCCTATAAATGTATGTAACCACTGTCAATTGTTTTGCAAAGGAAATAGGTTGGTTTTATATGTGATAAATGTTTACTGATTAGTACACTACAAGAAGAAATAGCTAGACTTTTACAAAGAAATAATACTAATGAGGAAATAGTAACCTTGAGAATTTTATAGACAACATGCTAAACTAATTAGAGGCCCCAGCCAAGTGTCCTAACAAAAGAAGCCAAAATGGTGACAACACAGAGAATACAGTCAATCCCCACTAGATTTGGAGGTAGAATAATGGGCAATAGTCTCTAGGAAAATGGCAAAGAAGGTGGGCAGATCTATAACAGTGCCCCAGTGACACTCAAAATAAATATGATATTTTATCAAATACAGAAGCTACTTGTGACAACAAAAATACCCCAGTCTAATCCAATTACAATAAAGGGTACACCCACTTCAGACCATCAAAGTAAATTGGCATCTGCTAATATATATAATTACCAAGTGAAAACTGCCCATGAGACTACAAATAAAGGCTAAAAACTGTTGCTAGTAACCTACTTGTAATTGGGGACTCAATAATTAGAGGTATCGATACCACCTTATGTAAAGGAAGGAATGAAACTACCACAGTGAGTATGCTGCCAGGTGCAAAAATCAAGGATATAAGACAGCTAATAGGGTGTCTGATGAAAAACACTAAAAACCCATTGGTGGTGCTCCATGCAGGAGCTAATGATATACAAAGTAGAACACTGTAGGACATCTACACAGACTTTAGAGCAGTGTTGTCTGATATCAGGAAGAAAAGGAACAATATAGTAGTGTCAGGTAGTTTGCCAGTATTTAATTACCGTGAAGCCAAAATCAAAAAAATCTACCATTAACTGCTGGCTAAGGGAGCTCTGCAGAAAAGAGAAGTTGCATACATAAATAACTTGGATGCATTCAGAGATCTATGACTTTTTACCAGATGGACTTTGTTTGAATAAAATGGGTTCAGGTATCTAGCCAAAAGGTTCAAAAAGTAATTCAGAGTCATTTAAACTAAGTGACGTGGGGCTATAGGACAGCTCAGGGCCACTGATATAAAACTAGCAGATTCACACCCAGGACCAGTAAAATTGGAAGGTTGGAACTGTATGCTACTAAATGCAAGAAGTTTAACAAATAAATTTGAGAAATTTAAACATGTACTGTACACATAAGACATACATATATGTACTGCCACAGAGACCTAGAGGATTTACATGATAGCTGGGACCAAAGTATTGATGGGTATACTCTGTATAAGAAATCTAGGGAATTCAGAAAAGGAGAAGGGGTAGCATTATATATCTCTGAAAGCATAACATCAGACAAGATGGATATAAGCCCAAATGAACCAGATCATCTTTGGGTAAAGGTAACCCTTGTAATCAGCCCAAAATCATAATGGGCATAATTTATATGTCTCCTTCATCAACGCATCAAGAAAACACTGCCTTTTACACAACATCCATTCTTTAAACTAGGCAGATAGATTAATAATTATGGAGGATTTCAACTTACCCGAAATAGATTGGGTGACATAGGCAGGAGTAAACAAAATGGAATATGATTTTTAGATGAATTAGATTAAATCAGATTCACCCAAAGGGTGGAGGACCCAACAAGAGGCCCCAATCTGTTGGACTTCTTCCTAACAAACATGGGGACACAGTTACAGAATGTAAAACAACAGAACCCTTGAGTACAAGTGATCACTTGAAAATAGAATTTAAAATTAAAGAACCACCTACAGGTGTTAAGGGACCTACCACTGTTCCAAACTTTAACAGGGCTGACTTTAACCAATTTAGCAATAATTTCAAGAACTGGAATTGGAAAAAGAATTTAAAGGTAAATCACTGAATAAAATGTGGGAATTACTTTGCAATAAAATACAGAAAGAAACACTTCTCAATGTTCCATCAAACAGAAATACACAAACACTAGAACCAAGGTACAGTGATGGACACCAAAAAAAAAAAATGATAAATAAGAGAAACAGATTATTCAAAAAATGGAAAAAGAGTAAACAAGAAGGGACCAGGGTACAATATAATATCATATCTAAATTAATCAAAAGAATATTAAAGCAGCTAAAGCAAACTACGAGTTATCACTAGCAACTAGGGATGAGGAAACTACAAAGCCTTCTACTCTTATGTTACTAGTAAGAAGGTACTCTAAAGGGCACACCAGGTCATAATATCGTACACTTAATGGCGTGTGGCATTGTGGTGAAACCTGGACCTGTGCACACTCTGAGTTGGACTCCTCAAAGTTGGAATCCTTAGCGGGGGAGTCCAGGGGCAGAGCCACCCATATGGGGTTGTGGGGTGGAGCCCCCACAGAACGAGAAATAAATAGAAATCATATAACACGATTCTGCCATGCAACATTATGATCCCGTGCCCTCAAAATGGCATAGGTCCTCTTAAAAATCAAAATGGGAACTAATACCTGATGACAAAGAGATGGCTAATTTAACCAATACTTACTTTCCCTCTGTATTTAAAATGATACAGCAGGGGCAGATTTAAATACGCACAACACACAACACAGATTGATTATCAGCAACAAAGATGTGGAAACTAGGCTAAATAACCTAAATCCCAATAAATCCTCAGGACCAGATTGGCTTCATCCAAGACTCCTAAAAGAACCGAGTGAAGTGCTTGCTCCTCTATTAGCACATATATTTCAGGAATCAATAAACAGTGGGGAAGTAGTGGACGACTGGAAAATTGCAACAGTATTTCCAGTTTTCAAGAAGGAAATAAATCCAACGCCTCCAATTATTGGCCAGTAAGCCTAACTTCAATTCCATCACAAATATTGGAAGGAATATTGAAAGATGCAGTTTTATCATTTATGGATCAAAATCAACTTATAGATGGTTGACAACATCAATTTACAAAAGGAAGGTCCTGCTAGACAAACGTGCTGGCCTTCTTTGACAAGGTGGTAAGGAGTCTGGATGAGGGGAGTTCAGTGGACACACTCTTCCTGGACTTCTTGAAGACATTTGATAAACTCCCTCATGTACAGTTAATATCATCAATGCAGGAGTTAGGTATACTTTCCCCATAACAGCCTAGGTTCAGGATTGGCTGAGGGACAGAAAGCAGAGAGTCTGTATTAAGGGAGCCTATTCCAAGTGGTCAAGAGTCACAAGTGGAGTGCCCCAGTGATCAGTGCTGTGGCTGTGCCTCTTTAACCTAGTCCTATGTGAATCATCATTACAAAACATTTTGCAAAATGTCTGGCTGCATAAATTTACTGATGACTGTAGATTAGGAGCAGTGGTTGACAACACTAAATGAGTTTCTCCACTGCAAACTTTAGTAAAAGCATTTCAGAATGGATCAATAAATCAGAATTAACTCTAAACCTGGAGAAATGTGCTTATTATGCACCTGGGGAAAAAACCTTGCATCACATACATCTTAGATAATCAACCGCTAAAAGTTACAACAGAAGGGAGGGACCTGGGGATCATGATGTCCCAAGATATGACATTTACATCCCATGTAGAAATATTACCCAAAAAGGTACAGTAATAGAATTCTCAACTGTATAGTCAGACATATAGCATCTAGGAGCAGGGAGGTTATTCTCACATTGTATACTTCACTGGTAAGACTTGTTTTGGAATACGGAGCTGAGGTCTGGTCACCCTATAAAAGGGAGATGTGGCATTGCTGGGAGGGCACATAAAAGGGCCACCAGGGCAACAAACAATATGTTAGGCAAGAAATATGACACACAATTAAGACTGTTAAATCTGTTTTCACTAGAGAACAGAAGAATGAGAGAGGACATGTGCCTAGTTCACAGGGCATGGAAGGACAATGATCTATGTGACTACCTAGGTTTAGAAACTAGTGAAAACACATATATCACCCGGTCACATCTGCTCCAACTCAAATCAAGACAATCAAGATTAGTAAGAACCAATAAGTGGTTTAATCAAAGCATGGTTCAGGACTGGAACAGGTTATCCCTAGAGGTGGTGGTATGTGAAACAACAAATTCATTCAAACTTAAAGTAGATGCTTATTTTCTGGGAATCTGATACACATATAACTGGCGAGCAATAAGGATGATAGTCTATGTAACTCTGTAAGAATTCTATGACACCTATGAAACATGTATCACATTTGGGCATTGTGATAGGACAGTCTGTGCTGGCCAAATCTTGTCTGATTAGGGTGAATCACCAGAACTAGTACCTTTGCCAATCTGGATGTTAGTACCTTAACATATCTTTTATTGTCATAATTTAATAAGGATAAGAAGCGATATGAGCTACACTCTAAAGTGTCCTTCCCTGACTCTGGTAAACCACAAATCATGTAGCTTCCTGACATGAGTGTGTTTGTGGGGGGGGCATTGACTTCCTGGCCTCAGCATATACCCTAGCCAACAATTAGCAGCAACCTTAGGTGTTTAAAAACCAGCTCAAAAAGCCATCCAGCATTTTGCTTCACCATTTTGAGCAACTGTATCATCTGGCCAACCTTCTCAGGTATAATATTGGCCTTCATCGCTTCAGCCTGTGTTTATGTGATTGGAGAAAGGGCAACTTATCCAAAATGTCCTAGCTCTCTCATGTCTTCCCAAGCATTCCAGACTGTATAGAGTCTTGTAAAACTTAGAGAACACTCCTCCAATGTCCTTGGTGGTATTTATCATATCCCCTAAAGATGTTCTGTTGCTAGTAATAATACTCAGCTTGTTTTGCTCCTTGCAAGGCAACCAACAGCATGCTGGACTTATTGCCCCAATCAAATAATTGCTGCTTAACATAAAACAATGTTGTTTGAGCATTCTCAGTAAGTAACATGTTGATTGCTTAATTAGCAGTGGACAGTTTTCTTAGGTAGTCTGTGGATTTGTATATACATGACAGTGCTTCCAAATCCTTGAACTGCTTATCCAATTCCTCTGTTTATCACTCTAAATGTATCTCTAACAGGCAAGGTACAATATCGGCATGCACTGCATATATGCTTCCCTCACCTCCCAAGCCACCTTGGTAGAGGAAGCAGTGGCAGCATTCACAGAGGAATATATATCACAATGCATAGTGACATAGTCTCAAAATCTCTGATGTCAATAAATGTGCAGTGAAAAGATGGTTGGCCATCCCTCCAGCAATGCTGCACAGTGGCTTGCACATGATCAAAGAAGACCACTCCACTGATATCCATTTCACACACCCTGAGTACCAACATCTTGGCATAAAATGTAGTCAACATGGGACTGTGATGAATGTGGGTGAGTGAAAAGTATACTTCCACTTTAAAGGGGTTGGTCACCCACAAAGCATCCGCCATATCCATGTCCTGAAACCTCTGTTGCCACTGCTTCACACTTTGCCCATTGAATTCTACCCCATTGTCCCTAAGTGTGTTCCAAGACACAATTAAAATTGCCCTTATAATCAATCCCTCAAAGTTCACTTTTTGGAGCAAGGACAACAGGCTCTGAAACAAGACAGCTTTAAACACTGCTGGGGTATATATGGAAGCAAAGGTGACCTTCTGTGTACCAAAGATATCAAACACAAAGGTATACTTCCCTCTAACATGTGAGCTGCCACCCTGTAAAGGGAACTGGAGCTTTTTTATGCAGCAGGATGGCTGTGCCTTGTTTATTTGAATTATAAGAGGCAGCATAACATTTACCCACCCAATCAGTTTCTAATTTAAAATGTTCTTTGGGGTAAGGTGTGCTACTTGCAATAACACCACATGCATGGCTTGTTTCTTCAGTGCTGCAAGAAATTCTTTCTCTTGCCAGGTGTGAAGAGTTCCTAAACACTCATGAGGCTATATGTAATACCTCAATCAACATAGCAAAGCAAATGGGTCTGATGGGGTCTCAGGCCAACCAGTACACAAATGCATGGTTCTTCCCTCAAGAAAAACACAACTTTTCCCTGTTGGCTAGAGACAGAAAGCAATCACTGTAACCACTGCATCATATATCTTGTGCATTCTAAAATTATAAACAACTCAAACTGTGAGATAACCCAAAATGTTACCAGTAACATTGAAAACTTACAATAACATTTTGTAGTGCAATTTCACTTGTGCTTATCAGAATCATCATGGCATGCCGTAATTTGAAAGCCATAGCTGAGGTGAAATCTCACAGAAGTTGTTGTAATCACCAACCCCTATACACACACGCACATGCACCAGTTATTGCTCTTTCATACAAGCAAAGGAAGAAAATTATAAGCTGTGTGACTCTTAAGGGTGTCGTGGTTTACGGTGATGATAGACAGCATTGTTAGTATTCCTTCTGTCCACCCCAAAATGCCATTATTTCCCCAGCATGACACCAACCCTCCTTTCAGATTGCTGTTAGATATACATATCTATTTCTCTTCAATGGAAATCAGTGTAGCATGTCAAGTTATTACACCAGGAAAAGTGCCCCCAGCAGATCTACTCCCCAACAAACCCATTGTCCATAAACACAAACTGTAAGGATGATCTGCAGAATGGTAAATCACAAATCAAATCTGTGTGTAAGGCTAACTGGTTGCCTCTCTCCAGTCATCAGGAACTACTTCTTCCTTTACAATGGCTTGAAAATTTGGCTGATAAATTCAGCAAGGTAAACAGCAAGCTCCTCTAGGACCCTATGGTAAATATTATCAGGGCCAGCTGCTCTATATGGGTTCACATCTTGTGATCTATTACATACAATATATCTAATTGTTATTATTCCATTCACTGCTCCTTCTAAATTGTTCACAGATTGTGAGGAAGCTGGATTACATACCAAGCAGAAGTATTTGGTCAAGGTACTGACTATTGCCTGTTCCTCACTTTTTGGAATTCACATAGTTTGAGTTTCCATTTGTTGTTTAGCCTTTTTAATTTCAAATTTGAAGTTTCCTGTACATCCTTATAGTTTCCCAATCCTTAATTGTGTTATTCCTTGCTATCCTATAAACATATTTTCTTATTTAATAATTTCCTAATATTCACTTTGAGTCGTTACTCACATATATAATATTCATTTGGTGTGTACTTGACCTCCAACTCCTTCAATTTGGCTTTAAAAATACCTTACATTTCTTTTCTACCTTTTCTTCCAAAATCTTTTCCCTATTACCAAACTGGTACTTAGTTCTTCATACTCTCAAGTTAGCCTTAGTAAAATTTCTGTGAATGGCAATCCCTTTCTCAATAACCAAACCCTTGTTTGATTTAAACTGGACCATGTTGTGGTCATTATTACCAAATGGTTCCCTAGTGACCCATTCTTAATGTTATTCAGAAAATTATTGACTACTATGTCAGGTATATTTTCTTGTCTTGTTGGTAATTTAACATGCTATGTTAGATCATTCTCACACAATACTCTTAAGAATTCCTTTCAAACTTTGTTCAGGCTTCAAAGACACACCAGTTGATTCCAGGTTGTTAAAATCTCCCATAAATATCATGCTACCATGTTCACATATGGACAACAAATCCTGTAGCATTAACTCCTCAGAACCACCAGTCTGTTTGATGTTCTATAGTAAAATCTTATAAGCAGGCACTTTTCAATACAATTCTTCCTAATTCTGAGCCACAGTTACCTCCTCACTTCCCAGTGGTTCCCCAATTCCTCAACTTTCAAACATTCTGTGATATATACTGCTGCTCCTCCACCCTTCCTTTCTGTCCAGTCTCTTTTAAAGATGTTGTATCGCACAATGCTTTAGTCCAGGGGCAAGATTCTAGAAGAGCTACGCCTGGTAACAGCAGTTGCAGCAAGTAGAATAGCATATGTAGCAACTTACACCAGCAGTTGCGTCATGCACATTACAATGTGGCCTGTGAAAAACAGCAGTTACGCTGGCAGTTGCACCATAGACTCCCTGCACCATGACACTAGGGGTTTACTGCAGCAGTTATGCCCATTCTAGAAAGGCAGCCACAAAGTCCCCATTGTCAGGATTCTACAAGAACCCCGGAGGAGAAACGCCATGTTACGTGTGGAATAACAGACACTTAGGCAGGCGGTATGATGCATAAAATAAATGCACAATGTGCTTATGATTTTTGTTCAAAATCAAATAAAATTAATATTTACAGAAATGAAAACAAGGTGTTAGTCAACACACCAAAATAAACAAAATTCTGAATATGACTCTTCCCTAGTCACTTCTTCTCTTAATTTTACCACTTTTTAAACCAATTCACTGGTGTGAAAACAAATGCACCTTCCTCCTGCAAGACCAGCAGCTCACTGGCCTACCCTCTCCAAACATCCCTCTAGTGGTGAGTTTTTTAGCTTATGGCTGATGACATCATGGCCAGGTGACCAACATCAAGGAAACAATTAGGCTTTTATTCTTTTATTTATCAGCCAGTTACAACATCTCTGGGCTGTTTTCTTTTATACATGAATGTTTTATTCTTTATCTAGACACTTTTGTTTTGCTCTGAGCACTACTGCTAATCTGGGAACACTCCAGGAATCTCAGGAGTGTTTTCAATATTTAAAAGTAAAGCCCTACTCATGTTTGGACATATCTTCCACTAGGGAGAGTGCTTTACACTGCACTCAGCCCTATCTGGTGCACCGTAAGGGGATTTGAGCAAAGGGATAGTAAAGGCAATGAGATATGTCAGGTTGGTCACCCTGACATGAAAAAAAAGAAAAGGACAGAAGAAAAGATGAAGAGTATAGGACAGTGTGAGAGAAAAAGGGGGATCACCTTTATATTAGTAGGGGAGTAAACCTACAGGGAACAGGGACCCTGTTACACTCCTTCTCCACAAGAAGGCAACAACTGTTGACACAGACCCTTCTACCCTTGAAGGTTGGAACTTCTGCCCACCACTCCAGAAGTTCCCCTCAGGAACCCTTTTAATTACAGCAATGGTATGTCAGTATCTAGAGATTGACAATAGCTACCATACCGTTCTATTTCCTGAGGTTTACTGTCTATTCATGACACTTGACAAAAACTATCGTTTTTTCACAGTTCATTTTACTTTTCCTTCAATGTCTAGTTATCAGCTCCAAATCTAGACAAAAATCTGTATTTTATGTTAGGCACCTACTTATGCTTAACCGTAAACCTATATGGCTGTAGGACAAGGTACCATCACATAATCTGTGCATTCTTCTTCAGCTGGTTTAACCCACAGCGGATTATGGTCTGTCAAGATGGTAAACTCAGTGCCCTACAGGTAATAGAGTAAGGACTCAATGGCCACTTCATGGCAGACACTCTTTCAATGGTTTAGTATTTCGCTTCACTCATGAAGTTTTCTGCTGATATAGATCACAGGATGCTCTCCCTTTGTCACTCTAAGAGAAAACAGCCTATCCCGGTGTCTGATGCATCTGTATGCACTTCAAAGGGCACCTGGAAATTTGGACTCCTAAGGACTGGGGCAGAACATAAATAGCCTTTATGTTCTGGAAGGCTTTCTCACACTCAGTAGTCCATTTAACCTTATTATTAAATCTGTTTTTGGTGAGTTCAGTCAAGAGGTCGCTATGGTTGAAAAATCAGTCATAAATCTCCTATAGTACTCTGCTAAACCGAGGAAGGAATGAACTAGCTTTTTAGACATGGGACCAAGACTATTTGCAACAGCCTCTGCCTTACTCTTTTCTGGTTTTACTGACCCATGTCCTATTACAAACCCTAGATACTTCATTTCAGTGTTTGCTAAGGAACATTTTGCTGGATTAATGGTCAGTCCTGCATCAGTAATGGCTTGTATGACTGCACTTAGATTTGTCAAATGGGTTTGCCAGTCTGGACTAAAGATAACAACATCATCCAAATATGCAGCACTATACCATGTCTGTTGTCTAAGAATGTGGTCCATGTACCTCTGAAATGTGGCAGGGGCACCATGAAGACCGAATGGCATTGTTGTAAACAGATACAGACCAATGGGAGTGCAAAAGGCAGTCAGTTCCTGTGCATCTAATGCCGAGGGTATTTGCCAATACCCTTTGTCAAGTCTAGTGTGCTGATGTATCTAGCTGTTCCTATTTTATCCAGCAAATCATCAATTCTGGGCATGGGGTTCCCATCAAAGTATGAGATTGCATTGATTTTCCTAAAATCTAAACATAGCCTTAGACACCTTCCTTTTTGGGACCATAACCATGGGTGAAGACCAGGCACTTCGTGAAGGCACTATCACTCCCAGATATTCCATTTTCGTACCTCATCTATGACCTCTGACCTAATCCTTTCAGGTAACCTATGTTTTTGATGTATGGGTTTTGAATGTATGACTTTTATGCTATGCACCACCCTTTTGGCTTGACCTGGTGTATTTGTGAAGGTGTGTTGGTAGTACCATAGCAAATTGTGTACCTCTTTGCTCTGTTCAGGGTCTAACTCAGGACTGATCTGTACATTCTGCTTCTCTTGAGAAGGATCTAATCGTTCATAAGCAACATCCAACTCAGTGTGCACCTGTTCAGGGTGAATAAATAGAGTGGGGGGCTGGTTTTCTCTCCACCCCAGCAAGTTGGCATGATAAACCCGTTTCTGGGGCCGCCTCCTGGCATCGTGATCTCAGAATTTACCACCCCTGTTTGGTGTGTTACCTTAAAGGGACCCTGCCATTTCATCAACAGTTTAGGTTAAAACATTTCTCCTTCAGTCCTATATCGTACCACATTTTCTGCTCTGCCTGGTTACTGGACACATTCTGATGTGCCATGGTGACAAACTTCACCAACTTTTCTCTTAAAGAAGTCATGTAGTCCAATATGTTAGTATGTCCCACATTTCTACCTTCCTCCCAATGCTCTTTCACAACATCCAAGGGCCACGGATTTCTACCATACAATAGCGTGAATGGGGAAAAACCTGATGTAGCCTAGGGTACTCCTCCCTATATGCAAAAAAGAAGGTGGGAGGAAACCGGCCCAATTGCATCCTTCTTCCTGCACATACTTTTTAACATAGTTTTCAAGGTTTTGTTGAAACGTTCTACAAGGCCATCCATTTGGGGATGATAGGGGAGGTTCATACTGCTGATACACCCAGAAGTTTGTACAATCCTTTAACAATTCAGGTAAAGTTACTTCCTCTGTCAGTCAGGATCTCCTGAGGGATACCCACCCTACTAAATATTTTGGCCAATTCCTTGGCAATCCAAGAGCCTTTGCAGTACATAAGGGTATAGCCTCAGGGTATCTTGTAGCGTAATCACAGACAACAAAATAAACCTATTGCCTTTTGAACTGGTTGTCAGGGGTCCAACTATGTCCACTACAATGCACTCAAAGGGAGTGATAACTATATGGAATAGGTTGCAGAGGTACCTTATCTGCTTTCCCACCGTGAGAAACCAACTGGCACTGGGGACATGCTTGGCAATAAGCTGCTACATCCTTATGAATGCCAGGCCAGAAAAATCTATAGGTTATGTGCCCAAGGGTTCTATCCCTTCCCTCATGGCCTGCCATGGGTAGGTCATGTGTTAATTGCATCAGTTTTTCTCTGTATACATTAGGAACCATAAGCTGTTCTACACAATCTTGAGTTACTGGATTAAACATAGCGGTATGATAACCAATTTTCAACACAAAATGAGGCAGTCCTTCTTTACTCTTTCCTGGACCTTTAAAAAAAGGTTTTAAAGATACATCAGCCACCTGTTCTTTTTTAAAACACCGATGATCACGCCTGGTGCAACCTCAGAGCTACCAGCCTGTTTAGTTTCCAACCATAACATTTCTCTCTTCTTTGTTTCTAGTCTTTTGGTTTCCCTGGGCTGTCAAACAAGTCCTCTTCAAAGGAAACAGCTGGGTTAATTGGGTCTGTTTAGCTTGGAACCTGGTGGTAACAGTCACAAGTTCATTGGTAGCATGTTGGGTACTCATTAGGGTAGAAAAATGGGGAAAGTATTGCCCTATGATTACTGGTACAGGTAGTTTTGTATCAATCCACATTCATGCAGTGCTGCTGGTTGTTAACAGTCACGCCAACCCTGGCACTGTGGTATTGATAACATCACCATGGGACACATATTACAGTTGTATCAGCCTGGGTATATTCAGTAGTAGGCAGCAGATCTGCTCTCATCAGTGTCTGTTTACTGACTGAGTCCAGCAGGCCCAAAGTCTGATGCTGTCCAATCTCACAGTGGTGCATATTCAATATTGGCCAAGGCTAAATGGGCAGCTTCTGATCTTTTGTTAGGACAATTCCTATCAATATGCCCTTTTCCCAAACATCCGTGGCATATAATCTCAGAATAGGGTACTCTTCCCCTCTGTCTCTTCTTACATAATTAGCCTATCTCTGTGGTGTAAAATTGAAAGATCTTACCAGCTCCATGGTCTGGGTGCCACATTCTGTCCTCTGGGTCTTGAGGTCATGGCTGCCAGGTAGTCCTCAGCAAGCTGGATGGTTTTCACTGCAGTCTCTGGCTTGTGCTCCCTCACCCACACTTGTATATCCTGGGGTAGAATCTGTACAAACTGCTCGATTTCAATAGCCTCCAGAATTTAGTCCATGGTTTATGTTGCTGTTTGTAACCACTTATTATAATAGTCTTTTAACTTAGCAAAAGTCTCTCTCGGGCATCAGAATAAGACATCCTCAGTGACCCAAATGCTGCGTACATTTCAGTATTAATGTCATACCGACGCAATATTTCTTCCTTAACCCGATCATATACAATGGCATCTGGTCCAATTAACTGACTATAGACCAGCTGGGCAAGTCCGGAAAGATATGGCACAAGTCTTATTACCCACTGGCCCCACGGCCATGTACATGCGAGCAATACACTCAAACGTACTAAGGTGCACACCTATGTCATCATAATCAGTTAATTTTGTTAGCTTAATGTCTTTAGGTACCATGTGATCAGGTTACCCTAGTACTAAGGCCTGGATTGCCTTAATAGTGTCTGTTCACTTTACCTCCTGTCGCTGCCGATCCTCCTCCTGTTGCCGCCGATCATCTCACTGCCGCTATCCTCCTGCTGCTGTCGATCCATCTCCTTCTGTCAGATGCACAGCCACTTCAGGAGCTCACTGGTATCCTCTGGTGCTTCCATCTTCTTCATGTCCTGCTCTTCCTCCTTCTCTGACTCCTCTTCAGTCTTCCTCACCTTTGGCTTTATGCTGAAATCTAAGCCAGGTCCAGGTTGCACACCTGTCTTCTCAGCCATTGCCCTTGTCAAGTGAATGACCTTCCCTGCCTCTTTTGCATCTGCTGGGCACTAGATCCAGTACCCACTAATGGTGCCTCCCAAGCAGTCTCAACACCACCAGAATCCCACTCTGACACCAGTGTTACGGGTGGGAATAACAGGCACTTAGGCAGGTGGCATGATGCATAAAATAAACGATGAATGGGTTTATGATTTTATTCAAAATCAAATAAAATTAATATTTACAGAAATGAAAAAAAAGCAAGGTGTTAGTCAAACACCAAAATAAACAAAACTCTGAAGATGACTCTTCCCTAGTCACTTCTCTTAATTTTACCACTTTTTAAACCAATTCACTGGTGTGAAAACAACGCAGCTTCCTCCTGCAAGACCAGCAGCTCACTGGCCTACCTCTCTCCAAACATCCCTCTAGTGGTGAGTTTTATAGCCTTATGGCTGATGACATCATGACTAGGTGACCAACATCAAGGAAACAATTAGGCTTTTATTCTTTTATTTATCAGCCTAGTTACAACATCTCTGGGCTGTTTTCTTTGTACATGAATGTTTTATTCTTTATCTAGACACTTCTGTTTTGCTCTGGGCACTACTGCAAACTAGGAACACTCCAGGAAATTTAGGAGTATTTTCACTATTTAAAAGTAAAGAACTACTCACGTTTGGACATATCTTCCACTAGGAGAGTGCTTTACACTGCACTCAACCTTATTTGGTGCACCAGTAAAGGGGATTTGAGCAAAGGATAGTAAAGTAAGCAATGAGATATGTCAGGTTGGTCACCTGACATGAAAAAAAAAGAAAAGGACAGAAGAAAAGATGAAGAGGATAGGACAGTGTGAGAGAAAAAGGGGATCACCTTTTATATTAGTAGGGGAGTAAATCTTACAGGAACAGGGACCCTGTTACACGGCAAAGTAAGTTACTCCTGCATTTAGCTGGTGTAACTTACAGCCTACTCGGGGTGTAGACCCAGGCCATGTGCTCTACTCCCCATGCCCAGACCCCTCCTCTGTTGATGCCCCAATGGGCATCACACACCCACCATCCTCCATTGGGTACATGCCCCCTACCCCCACACAGTAACTGCCCCCAGGGCTGCCCACTCTCTGCCCCCTGAATCCATGTGTTAACCATACCCCACAGGGTTTCCCATACCCCCAGCTCCTGAATCCCTGGTGTAACGTGGCCTCGCATGGCAGCACTGCTATCTCCCCCACCGTGCGTTCCTGACACCCTGAGTCACCAGCTGCATATTCGGCTGGGTAGGGAGTGAGGGCCACTAGACTACCAGGGACATGGTGGTGTTAATTTCTTTTATTGCAGTGCTTGGGGGTGTGCACTGACTACCAGGGAATTGGAGGATTTATTTAAAATTCTGCAGTGATCAGGGGCCACTAGACTACCAGGGCTGCTCAGGACATTTGTTCCATGTGTGGCCAGTGACATGGGGGCGGGGCATGCGGGTGGAGGGATGTCAGTGCCACCCTGCACGGGATGCATTACACACTGAGGATTCAGGGGCTGGGGTATGGGACACCCTGCAGGGCATGGTTCACACATGGAGTCAGGGTAGGGGTTTGCAGCCTGCAGGGCATATGTATGGGGGTTTCTGGGGCCACTTGGTGTGGCCAGCCCTGCAGGGCATGTATGGGTTTCTGGGGCCACTTGTTGTGGCCTGCCCTGCAGGGCACATACTAGAGATGTGGGGGGCAGGGGTGTGGGTTGCCCTGCAGGGGCGCTATTGTAACTTGCTGCATGGGGGATGCACTTGTGCCCTGTGGCAGTGGGTTATGGCATGCTGGCCAGGTACACCCTCTGTGCAGCGTACCTTGCCGTATGGTGCAAGTCACAGGACTTTGCTGGGAGACCCTGCCCCTTTTAGAATAGGGTGCAGGGTCAATGCCACAGTTGCTGGTGGTGCCAGTTGTGTTCAGCAGCAACTTGCACCACCCTTTTAGAATCGGGTCCACATGAGCCCATATCTGATCACCCAGTCCCAGTGATGGCAAGTATATCAATATCTTCAATACAGAGCAGTGCTTCTACATCCCCATTTTTCTTGTTCATACTTCTCACATTAAATAGCATACATTTCAGGTCTTTCCTTCTTTTGGGCTCATTTTTCTGCTAGGTTAGTTGTCATTTTTCCTGACAGGCTCCATACAGTTGTTTCCTAATTCACAAACTGCTTGTGCAGAAATATTTACCATGTGTCCCTTGTTCATCAGTTTAAAGACAAGTTAATATGGATTTACTGTAAATTTATTTTTCAGCCAGTATACTTGCTCCTTGTAATTTAGATGCATCCCATCTCTTTTTATAGGTCATATGTATTTTTGAATCTATCCCAGTTTCTTGCAAACCTGAATTGTTCCTTTTTGCCCATACCTAAACAATGTATTCATTTTCCTAATGGACATAATTCTCCTGCTCCTGCCATTGGTACAGGTAATATTTAAAATATTATAGCTGGACATCCTTTCTCCCTCAATTTTCTCCTTATCTCTTCAAAATCTCCTTCAGTATCATCATCTAACCTGTTACCAGTGTCGTTGATACCTTATGTGTGGGCTACTATAGGTTTTCCCTGATTCCTTCAGAAACTCTTTTAAACTAATCTTCATATTAAACACTCTTGCTCCAGTCAAACAGCTTTCAGTAGCTATTTATTTCTGTCCTTGCAAATTGCTGAGTCTGTATTTCTTAGTATGGAATCCCCAGTTACAATAGTATGCCTTTATACTATTTCCTGGGTTGTTATGCCATTATCTGTGGCACCCACCTCCTACATATTTTCTGCCAAGTTTTGAATCTATTAGGTACATTAAATAAATAGAAGCTGGCTAGCCCATAATTTTCCCTCCTGTTCCCCTGTTTACATGAACCCAGTTCTCAACAGATTCATCGTCATAAATCTCATCATCCCCTGTGCCTCCCTTTGCACTTTGCTACTCCTCCTGTGGCAGGTTCCATTTCAGCAGTGCAATTTGGTATACCCTCCCCTGTAGATTAATTTGATTAAGGGTGTTATCCAAGAAACAAGTTCATTTATCATGTACATTTTACTTAATCTATATGTAACAGTTGTGGGTGAAAAGGTCCTGAAATACAATTTTGCTGTGTAAATTGTGCAAGCAATATTAAAAGAAATTCATCCCGTGAACTCGAAGGAACTTTCTGCTAAAAATAAGGCAGAGTGCTACCCCTCCAGGATCTGGTGTTTTATAGTCCCTGCAAAGGGCTTCCTCTGGTGGTCTGCAGGAGTAGGAATGGAAATTCCAGCAAATGGTGACATGGCAGGCCACTCCTGGTGTTCTGCATAAATATAAATTAACCAACTTCTCACCTACAGGGTGGGCCTCTCCTGGTGCCAAACATAAACAGAAAACTGAACATCCAGTAGCACAGGGCCTCTCATGTTGTCCTGCTGGAGCTGGAACAGAAACCCAGCATTTGCCAAGATAGCAGGCCTCTTCTGGTGTCTTGCACAAGCAGGTATAGAAAATCTGGCACCCATCAGCATAGTGGACCTCTCTTAGTATCCCATGCAGGGTGGGAATGGAAACCAAACATCCCCAGCTGGCTCTAGCAGTTGTTAAGTAACTGAATGGTTTTATTTATTTATTTAAGAGATTTACCAGGAAGGCATACTGAGCGGAGTACCGCTCAATTCCAGATGCACCCTGGGGAAGAGGGTACAATATTGCAGACTAAGACAAAACAGTTTATACATAATTTGCAGATAATAGCAGACAGCGGTCCAGTAGGATGGGTGCAGTAACTGAGATGACAGACAGTTCATACAATATGCAGAGTATTCAGACAGTGGTGTAGTACATAGTGTGAGCAAAAATTCCTTACAATATGGGTAAGACGTGCGTAATAATACAGTAACAGTAGCAGATTCAACAGATAGTACCATTTTGTGATGAGTGAGTAGGATGTTAGAATGGGAGTGAGGGATGGCGGTTAGGGATGTCGATAGGTGGGAGGGCAGCGTATGAGACCAGAACTTAGTAGTAATTTTAGCACTTTGCAGCAATAGCGGTTTTGGAGTGAGGGAGGTCAAGTGACTGGTAAAGGTCGCAGTGGTGGGTATTGGGGATCGGTCCAAAGGCGAACCAGCAGAAGGAGTTGTATAGGGGTCAAGCCTGGCTAAAGACACCTGTGGGGCGGAACCGTGAACAACATCATCCAATATAGAGAGGATCATTTTATGGACTATTGCTCGTCTGGTCGGTAGGGGATGCAATACTTGTTGCGATGGAGAGCTCCCAGCATGGGATGTAGTTTTGTGCAGTGCATCTATATGCACTGAGAAGTCAAGGTACTGATCTAGCCAGATGCCAAGATAGCAATATGTGGAGCAGGCCTGAGCAGAGTATTGTCCAAGGTATAGAAAGTGAGTGCATCAGTAAGCGGGTTAGCTTGGCCTCGGAGCCAAGGTGAGGGAGACAGTTTTTTTGGTTCAAGAATAGTTGGTTCTCAAAGAACCAGCATTGGAGGGAGAAACCTTCTGGAGGCATGCCACAGCAGTTCTGGATGGGCCAGAGTTGAACAGCACCGTGCAGTCCTGCGTACATATGGATGTCAGTTTGTGTGCAGACAGCAGGCAAATCATTGAGAAAAATTGAAAAAAGCAGTGGGCTGAGTACGGATCCTTGAGGTACGCCACTGGTGAGGGGGTGATAGAGCCGCACGATGTGAACTGGATTGAGACCTGCCTGTTAGGTATGAGGGAACCAGTTGCATGCTGCGCCGACAGACCAGTTTGGGCAAGTTTGGACAGCAACAGGGGTAAGAGACTGTGTCAAAGGCTTTTGCCAGGTCTATAAAAATAGCTGCTGTTATTTCCCTTTGTCAATGCCTGTGAGGATGGAGTTAGTGAGGCGAAGGAGGGATGTGGTGGTGGAGTGATTTTTCTGAAACCAGCTTGGAAGGGGTGAAGAAGGAGATGTTGTCTAGATATGGGTGTAGCTGGATAGAACAAGGTGCTCTTGAATTTTGGCTAGGATGGGGAGCAGAGATATAGGCCAATAGTTTGATGGTGAGGAGAGGTCCCTCCCTTGGGAAGGGGAATGACTGTGGCTTGTTTCCATTTTGTGGGACTGCCCCAATTTAAAAGAAGGATTATAGAGCGTGGTTGGGGTGGGCTATAGCTGGGGCAGAGAGTTGGAGCATTCTAGAATCAATGCCCGATGGACATTTACCTTGGATGTGTTTAGTGAGAGTAGAATTTTCATCACCTGGTCTGGAGTGACTGGGTGGAGCAAAAGGAGGCCAGGGGTGCATTTGGGAGAACGGGGAAACTTTGGGGAGAACAAAAGGTGTGGGGTGGGCGTGGAGGAGATTGGGGAGGCAGTAGCGGTGGAGAAGTGGGTATTAAACTCAGTGGCAACCTGACAAGGATTATTGATGATTTTGCCTCAGAGGTTGAGAGTGGGGTTGGGGTTGGGTTGGTGGGGTGAGGAGAGATTTGATGGAATTCCAGAATTGAGAAGGGTGGGTGTGTTTTTGTTGAACGCCTCTTTGAAGTAGTTTTATTTAGACTGCCGATGAGTCTAGTGCAGGCATTTCAAAGTGCCGGTATTGTTGCTGTGCCAGGTGAGACCCTGTGGCCTTGAAGGATTTCCAGGCACGTCTCTGGCTCGGAGTTGTTCCATGAGATTTGAGGTCACCCAGGGTAAGTGGGAGCCTCTGGCTCTAGAACTCCTTAGTGGGGCATGAACGTCCCAAATAGTGAGGAAGTTAGTAGAGAATAGCTCAGGGCCTCATCCAAGGTAGAGGCTATAGGGATGGGAGACCAGTCAATGGAGATAAGGTCATTTAGGAGCGCAGGTAGATCCACTGATTTGTACACTCTGCTGTGCAGCAAGCGGGGTGGAGGGGCGGGCACGGAAGATTTGCGCTCTATAAAAATCATATGGTGGTCGCTAAGGGAGTCCGTAGAAGGCCGGCTTTAAGCATCCTATGTGGGTGGGTAGTGAGTGCCCAGCCCAGTAGTGTGTGTGTTTATTGGAGTTGTGATTTAGGTGGGTGGGTTCTCCTATTTGCTGGTGCAAATTAAGCACGTTGATTTGGCAGTGTGTCTTTGATGCTGCACATCCTAGCCAGTTCTGATTGAAATCACTAAGGATGTGGAGTTCTCCTCCTTCTGTAAGGGCCCTCAGGTTGCCTAGGTGTTCAAGGATGCTGGTTAGTGGTGTGTCCAGTGGAGAGTATGACCCAGATATGTATACTGGGATAGAGGGGCAGGGGATTTTGATCAGGAGGAATCTATGGTTGGTAAGGGTGTTGGTGGTGTGATTACCAAAAACTGGAGATATGAGGTGACATCCATGGCGGTACCACTACCTTCTTTCTCCCCTGTCTGTCCTGGTGGATTAGTGAGAAGTCGGGTAATGAGAATTCTCGTCCCGTGATGGGGCTTCAGCCATGACTCTGTGATGATTATAATATCAGGGTGAAGGGCCAGGACAGTTGTTTGTAGGGCAGCCATTTTATTTAGGATGCTACATATATTAAGGTGGACAATTTTGAGACCTTTGGGGAGGTGTGAGGGTGATGTTGTTGATTGAGCAGCAATGGGTGTCGGAAGTCCAGGGTTCCATTCAATGTCCCCTGCTATGAGAAGTAGGAATACCAGGGCGTGCCTTAATAAGTGCATGATCTTTCCTGGTGCACCCTGCAGGTGGGGTGATTAGAGGGAGTTGGGTCCTTTGGGGCTGAAAAGAGGGAGATATAAGTCAGGTGTTGCAGCGTGGAAAGAGGGGGAAGGATAGAGGCCCCAGGGTCCAGTTGTGCACATGGTATAAGTTGTGTTTTACTGGTGCCAAGGAGGATTGTGGTGTAGACTTGGTAGTTAAGTGTGGAGTGCAAGGGGTCTGGTAACCTAGGATTGACAGAGGGTGGGAGGGAGGATGAGGCTATGCAGAGCATAGTGATGATTGCAGTGAGAGACTGCATTATTGGAAGTAAGTTTCTTTTGTGCAAGGAGGATTTGTCAGTATGCTCTGCAGTGGCCTCTAGTGGTGAAAAAAATAAAGGGACTAATGGAGAAGTGGGCTGATTGGTTCATAAGCTCGGAGCTCCTCTATATAAGAAGCCGACCAATGGTGGTGGTGGGGGTGGGTGGGAGCCTGCGCATAGGGCAGGCGGGCTAGATACTAGATAGAGTTTTCAAGATACTCTAAAACTTGCCCTAACTTGAGGACATTAAAAGAAAAAAAAACAGTTGCTATGACACCATTGCCTGTGTCCTGGAGTCCAGATAACCTCCAGACCAACACCACTATTGGATAAGCAGGTACTGCCTATTTTACAGTGATGAATGATTGAGCATTCATGAATATTCTCCAGCAGCATCAGCAAAGAGTGAGTAATGATGCCAATGAAATAAACCTAACCCAGACACCCACTAATTTAATAAATGTTTCAGCTGATTTGTGTATTTGTATTATATTTAAAGTATTGTATACAGATTGTGGATGGTGGCATTAATAACACATTTTGTAAGGGAATGTTAAGGAACATAGAATGTGTCAACAGAAAAGGCCCCATAAGTCCAGTGAGGCTCCCGCTCCAGCAGTAAGGGGCAGAAGGACTGAGATTCTAATCTGGAGCCCAGCATCTACAATGGGCTGCGGTGGTGCTTGTTAGGCTCTTGGCATCATACTGAGTCAGCCACAGGGGTTTTAAGGCTTTCATTCCTCCTGGGAATGTGAATGTGCAATGACATCAGCATGTGAGCATCCATGCTCCCACACATTTTCTACAGACATCTGCCATTGTCACGCCTCCCATCTGTGACATCCCATCCTCTGTTCTCCCAACCTCTGCTGGGAGTCACTTCAGTGCCAGGTGCCAACAACCTCTAATCTTGGAGGAGGTCAGTTGCCCATTGGATGCTCAGCCTACCTACCCAGGCAGGCCATCTGACACTCTTCCTGTTCCTGAACCTGGATCATCAGCATCAAAAGTGATAACTCTACTGCTGCATTATTTGGCTAGCATCAGATAGGCCCATCTAATCTGCCCTATTTCCCTACCTATTACTATACTCTGTCTGCAAATGGGATGACTGGGGCATATGAAAGTAGTCAGATTGTAAAGGTAATGTACTACAATGGCAATGTCAGTTACCTCATTTTCAAACCTTGGCCTAATGGGATACCTTTGGGCTTGTGCTAGTCCTGTGGTATTCCTATAGATGACAGTCAGCCATTCCTTTCCCCAAGTTGTATGCCTATGCAAATTAAAGACTGTTCAAATGAGAAGTTAGAGATGAGATTAATGTGGTCCTTGTTCCAGTATCACCCTACTGTAATTAACCTTATTTCAAATTTAACTTAGCATTCTGCATTTAAAATGTACAGTATATACTGTACAGTATGCCTGTTTAAAGTCAAACCACAATGTATGATATATGATGTTTTGTTTGTTGGAAATGAAACCTGTTGTTATCTGACAAATATGTAATAGGTTAATGAGTACATCAGTTGACCCCAGGGTGGCTATAACCTCCCCACGACACAGCTGCAGGGAAATTTAGTTATTAACTTTTAATAACTTCAAGTAATGCTTCCTACTAAGTTGCATTCAAACCTAGACAAGTCTCAAAGTATCAGCCAGAACAAATTACTCTGTCAGAAGCAAAGTAACAGTTAAATAATGTGAAAGTCTGCTTCAAACCTCTGCTAAACTCTCATCACCGACATCAGTGATGACATCTAACAATTTGTCTCTTACTACATAAATTGTAATATAAATAAAAATTCTGAGAAAGGAAAAAATATTCTTCACTGGGGATCAAACTCAGGACCCCTTCAGTTATTGACTTGGTAATCTACCATTGTGTGCCAATGTTCTACAGTCTTACACAGATGGTTTCTTTATAAGAAACACATGCATTGAGAATATACATCCTGCACTGAGTGCAGACCCCCAATACACAGATACGGTGGGGTCTAGAAATGAACATTTTGTCAACTTGAAGTAATACTTCAAATTATAGCTGCATTCAAGCCTAGACAAGCCCCTAGTATCAACCAGAACTAATTAAATTGACTGCAACAAAGTAACAGTTTAATATTCTGAAAGTCTGTTTCAAATGTTCACGAAAACTCTTGTCACCGACAGCAGCAAAACCATCTAACAATTTCTCATACTACATAATTACCTTAAGGCAACTCAGCTAGCTCTCTGAGTTCCTCTCTCTCTACTCTGGCTAAGGAAACTGTCATTATGTGTTTATGTATTCAAAGTTTTGCACACTGGAAATAACCCCATCTGTTCACTTGGGGAAATGTTATTAGTGGTGTCCCTCGGGATCCATACTTGGGCCAGTACTCTTTAAAATATTGATATCTTCCATGCTGCCCTTTAAACAATCATTGCTGGATGATCAAGTACGCTGATGATTGTAAACGCTGTATTATAATAAATCCAGACTCAGCTCAGGAAATACAAAGAAATCTCACACATCTTGAAAGATGGTCTGTTGAAAATGAACTACTATTTAATGCACACAAATGAAAGGTGATGCATCTTGGAAAACAACCCATGTTACATTTTATAAATTAAATAACATAAATCTGCAAATAACCGAAAACGAAAAAGATTTAGGAGTCACCCTTTCTAAAAACTTGTCCTTTGACACACACACAACAAATATCATAAAGAGGGGAATTAAATTTTGGGTTATATGCTACGTAACATAAATAGAAGAAATGAAAAGGTCATAATCCCTCTTTTTCTAGTCTCATTAGACCACATCTTGAATACTGCTCATCAGTATCTGCCCCAACCTCAGTAAGAGGAACAAACTTGTAGAAAAGGCTCAATGTAAAGCTACTAAAAAATCTAAGCTGTAAGCAGTCTAGATTATAGCACAAAACTAAATATATTCGGACTTTACTCAATACAGTACAGGAGAATGATGGGGATCAATTTTAGTATATAAAGCTTTAAATAATAAATCAATATTTGAAACCTTCAGTTTGTGTATGAAGTCCTCAAAAACTAATACAAGATCACACTACAACAAAATTACAAGGTACTCCATATAAATCAAACAAGAGGAAACAGTTGTATACTCAAAGGGTCATATCTATATGGAATACTCTTCCAAAGTTATTGTAGACAGTAATACAATAAATATCTTTAAAAACAGATTATACATATATATGGCTAACAAAAATTTAATTTCCAACATTGAAAATGGTGATGAGCTCGAAAAAGCAACACTGCCTACTGACCTTCTAAACTACCTATGATAAGAATTAAGTTTCTTTTCCATAGGAGTCCTGGTGAGATCGCATGTTATGAAGTCTAAACAACTTTTAAAAACAGTTCAGCAAAATACAAGTACAATAAAATGATAGTCTATGCTCACAAAATTACATAATCAGTCATACTGTGGTTGATAAAGCAAGTCCAAATGGTAGCCTGCTCTTAAAAGGCTTTAGGAGAGTCTAGGAGCAAATCAAGGTAAAATATAACACTCCATCATGATTCATGTTTTCCTGACATCTTATGTCTGCTTCTGTAAATACAATACAATGTTTGTATGAAGATGTTGTCAGTTCTGTACATGAGAGGAGGGTACAGCCATTATATTAGTTATATTTGGAACAGTAGTACACACCAACCCTTACAGCTTTTCAGTGTTGTTTGGGTTGCCTTATAATGAAGCTCCACTATCACATAACAGTACCAGTACCTCACACCACAGCCAACAGGGTTTCTAAGCAGCCCTTCAACACCAGTGAAATAAACATGTTTCCACATTATGAAACTCCATCTGCTTTATAGTTGTGAGGCTCTTGGAACAGAATTGTGTGCTCTGCATTATGTGGAGGACTGTGGCAAATATTCATCACAGACCCAGTGGGATGTTCTGTAAAATGTTTACTTCTGAAATGTATAAGCAGAAAATTAAGGATTTCAGTGCAGCTTTTGCAACCTTTCAGCAGGCAATTCCCATGGTAATCCTACTGAAAATATATTTGCATTCTGGTATTAAAGAGCTACAGAAAAATTAGAAACAAAATGCTAGTGGTGGAATAGTACAGTCATGTCATATGTGACACAGACATTTGTTAGACAACTTGCACAAAGGCTTGGAAAGATTAAAATGGACACACTGCTTAGTCTTGCTGTACAACTGAGATCCAGATATTTCAGATATGTTTATATTCACTGCACAGACAGATGCTTTAAAACAGAAACTATTGCATAGACTTCTGAATGAGTAGCCCAGACAGTGTGATTTAACTACTTCATTAAGCAAGAAATTTAGGGTAAGAGAGCTTCATTAAAATAGTGACCATAAAATGATCATTGTTGATATTAGTAACTACAATAAAGAAAATAAAAATAACTTCACTAAAAATTTCAGAAAAGCTGACACTGAAGAGATAAAACAACACCTGGTTGAATGGCACTGGCTTAATAACTTTAATAATGGCACTCTGAAAGAATTCTGGGAATATTTAAAAAATGCAATTACTAGAAGACAGATGTATGTCCAGATTAAAGAAGAGTGGAAGTAATAATTATGCATGTAGTTTGGGTATTGGCAATTTTTAGTCAGTAGGGTTGTTGGGTAATGTACTATCCTACCCGACATAACAGTGTATTTCTCTGGTCAGGTAGTTTTGACATGGGTATTGGGTAATGGTAATTGGAAGCAGGCAATATAAGGCAGCCAAGGGCAGTCTGTGTAGTCCTGGGACTCACGAGAACTTCCTGGCTGGGAACTGACATTAAGGGAGCAGTCTGTGCAGTCCTTCATGAGTTTACAGCAAGAATAGGAACACATAAGACTGGGTTGACAGCCTGATTGTTCAATGGTGTCTGTGCTCTGTCCTTTGTGAGCCCATGTTTCATAGAAGCAGCTGGCAACAGTCTAGAGTGGAAGCAGCTCTGTGTCTGTGGTAGGGTGTTCACTCTGCAGTCTGCAGCTAAATTTTGGCAATCCTTTAACTAAAAGTTGAATAAAAAAACATAAAATAAAAATAAAACCTGCATGAAGGAGCAAAGGGAGTGGGGTCATGTTGGGGACTAAAACAATTTCAGAGATGGTGGAATAGGGGATCACTTTCAATCGAGTAAGTGGATGGTGTGCTGGGTAGAGAACAGAGAAGGAGAAAGGGGTATAAAAACACAGAAGGCAATGCACTGGCAGCTGGTTTGAAAATGTATTTCTGTTTGTTAGTTGCCTCTGAGACCTGTCATTAAATTATTACTGCATTAGTCAGCTACACTGTGTCTCTGCAGCATAGTGAAAGCTTTGTATGGCTGTGTGTATTACACTGTTTGTTAGGATGCCCCTGACTGAGCCCTGACATTTATTAATGTGACAGTCAGCTATACTGTATCTCTGCAGCATAATTAAAGCCATTTGGGCAGTATTACACTGTTTGTTAGGTGCCCTGAGATCTGTCATTTATTACTGTGACATAGCTACACTGTGTGTCTCTTTGCAGTACAGTGAAAGCCATTTAGGCTGTATTTAGTTTAGTTTAGTTTATTAGTCTAAGAATTAATACCTTTGAGCCAGGGCTCTTTTACAAAGGTTTCACATCACAAAAACATTTAACAAAGCAAGATACACATTACAGGTAAAACCAGACAGGAAAGTTACATCATAAATTTGCTATTAACAGTTTAAGGCATAACGTTTTTAAGTTTCCATAGAAAACAAGCTATAACAGGTTCAAGCAGTAGATAATTTCAAGGTTAAGAAACTTCCAGGAGAGGGTGATCATTAGGCAGCCAAAAGGAGGCTAGAGAGGAGGAAAGGTGGTGAGCGGAGAGTAAGTGAGAGGGACAGGAAAAAAGGGGGAGTGAGTTTGGGTGGGAGACAGGAAGTAGTAGAGGTACCAGAGGGTTCATTAGTCAGGAGGAAGAGGCCTCAGATGTGAGGATGGACATGAGGAGTAGTCTTTATCTAGCACAGTCACAGTTGCTAGTGGTGGTGAGGTGGGCATAGAGCATGGATTTGAAAGCTTCCAAGCGAGGTTGAGGGATAGAGTAGGTGGACTAAGCGCATTGAACCATGTCGGGGCCCTGTATGCGAAAGATCTTGTCCCTGTGCAGTCCGGCATCTCGGAACCAGGAAAGGTTGGCGTCAGATCTGGTGGAGGTTGTGAGCCAGGATTCAGTTGGAGTAGGCTTTGAATACATAATGGAGTCAGTCCCAAGATAGATTTTTTTCATTGTGCAGGTGAGATAAATAAGACGATTTGATAGGTTCAACCAGCCTGATTCATAGTACAGATCACACGTGTGAGTCAGTCTTTGAGTCCCCGTGAGGAGCCGCAGGCCTTATTTAGAGTGATTGAGATCGCCTTGGAGCAGTGGAGGTAGCTGAGCCATAAATAGTAAGCCATAGTCAATGATTGAGATTATGGAACTCTGTATAGCTATTCTCAATGCCACTTGATTTAGAAATTGACGGTTATGGAATTGTATTCAAGGCGTTGGTTCACTGTTTTTGCAGTGTTGTCAATGTGGGTTGAGAGGTGAGCCCTTGGTCAAAAGTGAATCCAAGGTATTTGAAAGTATTTACTTGGTCCAGTGTAATTCCGCAGAGGTTTGTATGGTGAGTGGAGTATGTCTATTTTTGTTTTGGTGATTGGAGAAGAGCATGGCTTTTGTTTTATTGTGGTTTAGCACAAGTTTACTATCCAGGAACCACCTTTCAACACTAGAGAAAGCAAGTTGCAGGCTATTTCCATAGGAGTTTGGATCCTTGTGGGAAGAGAGAATTACAGCATCATCAGCGTATAGATTATTTTCTCTGGCAGATATCTGGGAGGGAGTTAAGGAACAGGCTAAAGAGGAGCGGTCCAAGAATTGATCCCTGTGGTACACCGAGAGAACTGGTTTGAAGTCGGAGAGTTCATTAGAGATTTTACAGCCTGTGACCGATTGGACAGGTAACTTTTTACCCAAGCACAAGGACCTTCGCCAGCTTAGGCTAGAAGGTAGGGAGGTAAGTAGGCCATGATGACTGTGAAAATGAAAGCTTTGTAAGATCGATAAAGACTGCACCTGTTTGGCACCCTTTGTCCAGGGCTGAGTGGACTCTCCAGAGAAATCAAATAAGGCTGTTGTTGTACTATGTCCTTTCCTAAAGCGTTGCTGTTGATTACAGAGTAGATTGTATTTGTCCAGGTAATCAGAGTTGGTCTGCCGCTCATTCGTTCAAGTGCTTTGGAGAGGGAGGAGTATTGATATTGGTCGATAGTTTCTGTTGAGGTTTTGTCCCCTTTGTGCACTGGTGTAACTATGGCAGATTTCCATTTGTTGGGAAATTGACTTTGGCAAAGTGACAGATTAAGAATTTTTGCAGGGGTGAATTACTTCATCCAGGGTGAGAGACAGGATTTTTAGATCTAGCGTGTCACTACTTGTTCTGGATTTGGAGCAGACCTTTCTTATGTACTTGTGTGTTTGCAGCACTTTGATTTTCTTGAAGTAAAATTGTGGTTTGTCACAGGGTGTTTTGTGATACTAGGCTAGGCATATAAGTCCAAGAAGAAATCTGGGGAGGACCCCACTAAGGTCTGTGAATGTCTTATTAAGCGCATCTGCAATAGACTTTGGGTCAAGAGTGTAGGATCCATCGACTTTCATAATGGTAGGTGACGATTTTGATTGTTTACCCATTATGTTTCAGATGTTGTCCCAAAAGCTCTTCCATCACCCAAGGTGGATTCAAGGGCATTTTGAAATAAGGCGCCTTCATTTGCCTAATTTGTGAGGTACATCTATTTTGTGCCTGCTTGTATTTTAGGGTATCATGAGGTGAGCCTGTGTCTCTGGCAACTGCCCAGAGGTGGTCCCTAACCGAGCTCGGCAAGTAGTTTGGCAGTAATCATGGATTTGATAAGCGCTTTTGATTTTACGTTTTTTTACTGGGAGTATATAGTCGCGTGCAGAGTCGAAGATTTAATGAGTATTCTAGTGCGGTATTAATATCAGTTGATTCAAGGATTGCGCCCAGTCCTGTTGTAGGAGATGGGTTTTCAACTTGATAAGATTCCCATAAGGCAATACTCTGCTTGTTATAACTTTGGGGTGGCTTGAGAAATTTATTAGACCAGGTACAGGACACTGGGGAGTGGTCACTGAGGGAATCAGGTAGGACTTTAATGTTTTTATCCGGTCAGGGTGATTTGTGAGAACCCAGTCAATAAGGGTGCTTGTACCAGTTTTGTAATTTTTCTGGGTGGGAGGCTACCATCTGAGTCAGGTTTGCTGCTAGGATGTCATCTTTGTAAGAGCCAGTGTCAGAGGCGAGCCAGTTTATGTTGAAATCCCGAGGAGAAGCTCATTTTCAGAGGGCTGCAGACTAACAAAATCAAGTACAGACTTAATACTGGCACGGTGGTCTTTTGGAGGATATAGACTGCGACCACTGTGAGAACTTTGTTTTGTACCAAGAAGCAGTTTGATAGGGAGGAGTTGCATCTGCGTGTTTGTGGGGGTGAAGCTGCCGCCGTTACAGGAGAGAGGTTGTCCTTTATGTAGATAGCACAGCCCACCTTTCTCTTGCTTGCCCGGTTGAGTCTGAAAAGATTGTAGCCTTCAAGCGAGACCGCATGATCCGGGTGCTGGAGATAGCCAGGTTTCCACAATGGCTAGTATATCAGGGATTTTTTGTCCAGCGAGTTTGAAGAGATGCCAATTTGGGAAGGAGGCTGCAGATATTTAAAGTGATAATGGAGAGACCACTACCAACTTTCCCTGTTTTTTGTCAGCTTCAGTGCAACAGGACCAGGGTTGGGTGTATCCCACCAGATATTAAAAGTAGGAGGAGCAGGAGTTTCAGCGATGCCATTCAGTTCATAATAGGTTGGAGTGAGTTTCTGCTTGTACTTTTTAAGATGCTTGGATTGTCTTCTGAGTCCCAGAGGGTGATCGTTAGGTGAGTTATAATGATGTGGCAGTTTCAATTAGGAAATATGGCTCTTTGCACCCAGGTATTAATTGGGTGATGTTTGTTTAAAGACTTCAGAGTAAAAGCCATGGTACAATGTTTCAGGTGGTAGTATAGAAAGGTGAGAGTAGGTGGAGGGTAGGGTGGGTGGAGGGGAGTTGGCATAAAGGAAAAGGAGGGTGAGGGTGAGCAGGAACAGGTGGTGGGGACTAAGCCAAAGCATTTTTTAGCGAGGCAGAGAGAGCCAAGAAGTAGTGTGGGCAGGCAGCCGGGGGGTGGCGAGGCAACAGGAGGGGTGGTGGGGTATGGATTTTATGGGCTAAGGTGGATAGCTAAGCACTATGGCGTAACAGAGAAAAATGAAAACAAAAGACTGGGAGGGTTTGGTGCCAGAGGTTTAAGAGAAGTACTATAGTATTGTTGAGATACAGGATCACATAATATGTTAAAGTTCCTGAAAGGTGATAAACTGTGGCCTGGGCATATGCAATGTAAAATCCTTTTGTCTATATGTTTCCTTTGTTCTTCAAAGTCCTCAGAGATAAGTACAATACCTTGGGAGTAGGTCAGACAGTAGGCATATGCAATGTGTGAAATCCTTTTGTCTGTATGTTTCCTTTGATCTTCAAAGTCCTCAGAGACAAGTACAATACCTTTGGAAAAGGTCAGACAAAAATGTTGATTCAGTCACAAAATGTGTTAAAATTCCTTTGTTCTTTAAAGCCACAAGTGCAGTTGCTTTAAGAGTGGTCAGATGAGAATGTTGAAAATGTCTATTCAGTTGCAGGACCCAGCATCACCATGTTTGTAAGACTAGTTGTAAGGCATATGCTTCCTTGGGGAGGCTTCAAGAAAGTTGATTTAAAATTAAAAGCTGATACCTGATGATGGCTTTGCAGAAATTCAGTCCAGGAAACTTTCACCAATGTTGTGTGCAAGAATGGCACAGGTATTCCCAGCAGAAAAACATGTAAATGAACAAAACTAACCTACAGACACAGACAAGCACAAACAGCCACCCACACAGCCCCAGGAGGAGGAGCTTGAAGTATCACACTGTTTGTTAGGTGCCCAAGCCTTGTTGTTTATTACTTTAACTTAGCTACACTGTGTCTCTCTGCAGCATAGCAAAAGCCATTTAGGTTGTATTAACAGTAGTCAAAACCAGAGAAATTAAGTGTGCCAGGCAAAGGAAGTGGTACAGGTAGGGGTGTGTAACCCACTATCAACAATAGACCACAATTTACTGCACTCAGAGTGTGGAGACAATAAGCAATTCAGGTAATGCAAGGTAATTTTGCCCAGTATTCTTTTTATTGAAAATAAATTGAGAGAGACAGAGTTCAAAACCACAACTGCATTCCACAGTAACCCCTGTGCTTCACTCAGTAGAGCTTGGGGGCAGTTAGCTGTTGCAAAGCGCCGCCCTTAAATACCTGTAGGTCAGAAATCACATGGCCTCAGGATTACAAATACCCATGGTGCAAAGCAAGATGTGACATCACAATGGTTCCATTTTGACCAATTTGTTACATCACAAAGGTTCCTGAGTGACATATTTGTAACTCTACATTTAAATGCTTTAAATAGCTAAATAACACCATGAGTTACACCCATCGGGTCAGAAATGAAAATGTTTAGAAATAAACCAAAATTAAATACAAAAATGAAAAACAGTTTGCAAAACAATGCCTAATTCACAAGTAGCTTGTCAATGCAGTTATAGTAACTGTTGTAAATTACTGACAATAAATATCCAAATATAAGCCACCAAGCTGTTAGGGAGAAAAGAACTGACTAACTAATGTTGGTGGATTTCCACAGCAGAAATATTATTTCTCCCTAGTGTCACCTCTAGTCATATGTGTATGAGCACATTTCACTTCTTACATGTTCTTGCTCCCTTTTAAAACTTAACTTTGCCTCTATTATTGACATGTAAAAGAGCATCTAATGTAAGAACTCAGCATATTCAGTTATAAATATTTTTACTAGGCTTTTAAAAAATGTCAGTATATTCAATGTACATCATGTTCTGCTTGCTTTATTTATGAGCTCTTAAAATTTTTTTGTATAAAGTGTTCACTTCTTTTTCTTTCTTTTCTCCCTAACAGTTGAGCATGGTGGAGTGCAGGAGGTTCCTGCTTTTACAGAAATACTGTGATTGTTTTCTACTTGGATTGTTTTATTCCTTTGGTTCTGAAATCTTCCCAGTTGTAATCCTGGCTTGTATGTAGTACAAAAATGTTTTGATTTCATGGCAATTACAATCCTAATTTTGTTTATTGCAATGGCTTATATTTGGGTATTTGTCATCAGTAATTTACAAAGTTACCATAGTTTCATTGACAAGCACTTGTGAATTATGCAATGCTTGCAAACTGTTTTCCATGTTTTGCATTTAATTTTTGGTTTGTTATTTCAAAATTGTTTTCATTGATGATCCTGGTGGGTGTTACTCTGGTGTTATTTTGCTATTTAAAGCATTTAAATGTACAGTTACAAATATGTCACTCAGGAACCTTTGTGATGCAACTAATTGGTCAAAATGGAACCATTGTAATATCACATCTTGTTTTGCAATTAGCAACAATAATAATAACATCACCAGAACTGGCACTAAATGTCCTCCTGAACAAAAAAAGCATGTTAGCAATGAAACAGTTTCAGAAAGAACTGAGTGGAGTCACTCACAGAGGTACTGAATGTTTTGCCACATGTGCCAGGATACTTCCAGCTGCAGCAGATGCAAGAAGGCATCCTCCTCAAATATAAGTTCAGATGCTGAGGCAGTGAATGCTGATAGAGAAGGTGGTGATAGTGAAGACTGAGAATGTGACAGCCCGGTCTATGTCCCACATGCTGATGGTGGCACTGCCAGTTCTTCTGAATCTTGTGGTGATGAGGCCTATGGTTTCAGTCGGAGGTAGGAGAGGATACTCTATAAGGCATGAGAGGCAAGTGCAGAAAAAATCATATGCTAAAACCTAAGAATAAGAAGATGAGCATGAATGAGAATAATTCATCTTAGCAATGAAATGGCAGAGTATGGTTTCCTTCTGCCCCTTGACTGTACAAGAAATAGAGGCAGGCACCATGGAACAAAGCAAAAAGGTAAATCTTTAGTGTGGAATTTATGATATATTCACTAGCACTCCTGCAGACAACTCTAAGTTGTATGCAGTCTGTGTAAAAGAGCTTCAGTTATGGTGGCAAAGCAGCAAATTTTGGAACATCAGTAATGATATGACATGCAAAAGCAAAACACCCAATTGAGGAGGGCAGGTCAAGAGGCAGTGCAGTTGGTATGGGGTAGTGGAGGTGGTGGTGGTGGCAGTGATACAGTATAGTGACAATGAACTGAAATCAAGAATTGACATTGAATCACTTGATGTGTCCTGCAGTCTTCCCAGACAAAGATTTTTTCTTCTGACACTATTAAGTACTGCAAAATCCCAAAGAAGTACTCAACGTGAAAATGCATGAAAAACATCTCCCAAAATTAAAATATCTCGTGATCCTCGTCAACTAACATTGAAAGAACATGTTGTGAGGACATCAGAAATGACCTGCAACCATCAAACATGCCAGCTGTTAAATACAGCCTTTGCAGAGCTGTTGGCCAATTGTCAACTCCCTTTGCTTTTGTTGCCATAAAGGTTTCATCAAGTTAATGAACAAGACTGAATCATGGTACACCATTGCCTGTCAAACCTATTTCTCAAAAAAGGCTGGTCCCCAGTTGTATTACTTGGTGGTGTACTGCAGTCATTAAGGAGTTGAAACTCTTCGGTGAAGCAGGTTCACATAACCACTTATATGTGGACCAGCAACCAAACAATTGACTACATGACTGTTTCAGCTCATTGGGAAAGTTTTCAGTCAGATTTAAACTCCCTGCTCTACTGAAAGCAGTAGGAAGCAGTCTGTATTATATGTCACCGTAGTGAGGAAAACCACAGTGCTGTGAATATTTTGGAGGAGCTGGAACAACAATTCCCAAAATGGCTTACCCAGTATTCCTTATCTCCAGGGTTCATAGTATCAGATAATGGTGTCAACATAATCAAATCTGTTAAGAGACTGCAATGACCAACACGTACCTTGTTTTGCACATTGTTTAAATATACTCATCCATAGTTTCTTAAATGAAAACAGAAATGTTGAAAACCTGTTAGGTCTTGCTAGGAAAATATATTGGGCATTTCAGCCACTCTGTGAAAGCACAAAAATCCTGAAGGGACTGCAGAGGTCAAACAACTTACCACTGCATATATTAAAGCAGTTGACTTCCAACCTGCAGGAATTCAACATTTTACATGTTGGAAAGGCTTCTTGAACAGAAAAAGCACACCTGCGTGTAACCCACCCATTAATTTGGGGTTTACCTTAATGTCTTCCTGGGCTCCTTCAATGCCCTTTGTCAGGCTGATGTCGTAGAGGTAATGGATCCCTGAATATCTATTTGCTTCTGTTTCTTTACGTGTGAGTGCCATGCTGAGCTTCTGCACCTGTCCCTTTAAGAGTCTAGCTAATATGTGTATAGTGAAATGGTCTGGGCTGGGTCGAGTGATTTAGGTATGCGACCTGCCAGACAACACTTGGATTTGCTCCACTCTGCAGTCGATGCTAGTGCAGAGGGAGCCTGAATGGGAACTGCATTTGTTTATCTTTTACATACTGTTATATGGAATCACATGATGGCTGTTTGAGGGAACACGTGTTGCTCCCTGCTCTAACTTTACAGCATTTACTATATTTCTTTTCCGAATCCTTGAGCATTTTACATTGATAAGCTTTCATCTACAACTGATGAATATCAGAGCTGTTCACTGCATCTGGGATTTTTACCTATCGATATGGATGCAGATATGAAGGTACCCTGCTGCGGTACACTCCCTCCAACACCTGAATGGGAGAATGCTGCAAAATGGACAAAACAACAGGCTGCAGGGGCTTCTAAATCCTCACCTGTGTCAATCACTCTCAGAGAGGAAAGTTTATGGCAGAAATGGCCCTCTCCAGAACTCTCTACAGCTACTTACTGATGAGTTGCAGAAGATCTGTGCCTCTATGGATTTAGTCACTTGTTGGGTCGGGGACACCGAGGTGTGCATTTCTTCCCTGGAAGACTGGAAGCACTGCCAGGATTCTGAGGTGGTAGCCCTAAGACACTGCCTCTGCAAATGTGAGGATCAGCTCTAAGATTTGGAGAGTCAGGTCCTGTTGAAACAACCTGGTGGTGATTGGCCTACTGGAAGAGGGCCCCAAGCAGTAATTTACATTCAGAAGCTACCCAAGAAGATTGCTGGGCCCTCCCCTAACAGTTCAGTGTATATAATTGAGCAAGCACACTGATCCCTCTTCTATGCTGCCTCCAGGTTCCCCCGACCCATGATTTGTTGCCTGCTGTACTTTCTAGACAAGCAACATGTGCTTGCCAAAACTTGGGACATTAAGGAGGTCCTTTGGGAAGGGAAAAAGTTAAAACTGCCTAGGGCTTCCCTGCTCTGTACGGTAAAGTGGGTGGCTCTTGCACCCTATACTGCAAGTTGATTGCAGCCAGCATTAAATTCTCGAGTCTGATATCCCTCTACTTTGCAAGTGCTTCTTGATGGGTCCTGGATAAACTTTGAAAGCTCTGATATTGCCACAGCTGAGTTAACTAAATGGCTCCCAGATCTGTACAAATGAATAGGACTTCTGACCCTGAAAATGTGGTGATGTTTCAGTGTTCCTGTGAAGATGCATGTTGCTGCTTATTTCCCTATGTTTTTCTTCTACTGCATCTAGTTCTCTGCTGGTGTTGTATATGGCCACTGATTGCTATCAATACTGAGGGCTTGATAATTGTTCATTTTGACTAGCAAGTTTCAGACTCTTGCTGAGTTTTGCCTCCTGACTGTTTCCTGGCAGACTGACCCTTGTTTCTGCCAGCTCAGAATGTTGTTGGGTATCTCCTTCTGGTAATGCTCCAGTTGGCATGCTGAAGACTTTACATCTCTGTCTGCAGACAGTAACCTACCTAATGGGTGTCCCTTTGAGTGTAATGTTCCCTGGACATGTTGTTCAATAAAGCAAGGGCAGAGCTGGACCTTTTCTTTAATTTCCTAAGCCTTCAGCCTCTGCATTCTACAGGACTTTATGGGTTCCTGTATTTTGTTGAACTGTTAACTGTTACTTATAATATTGTTTCTTGTGTGATTATTTGCTTGATAGTTCAATTTTTTATGGCCTGACTTTGTTAAATTTCTATTCTGCTTTTGTGACTACTTAGTCATTATTCTGGAGGTGTTGCTCAGTATTAAGGGCTGTGGGTTAAGAGACAGTGGGCGCATCACACCCATCATGGGCAAGCAATATTTTGGAGTTCAGTTGATTGGACCAGGGTCTTGGGGTATTTGGTATTTAGGGTTTTTATGGGTACTGGTGTTTTATTTGGGGAGGGGTGGGGATTTGTTATGTGCTTTGCAGTTCCTCTTTGAAATTTTGATCCAATTTTTATGATTGTTGCAGGGAAGTTGGTGAGGGTGGGGTTTACAAGAAGTTATTTCATTTACAGTTTAATATTACTGTTACTGTCTATGTTCTGTATTATACCCTCTATATAATACGCCACTATCTTGTTGTTCATATGTAGTGTGCCTTTACAAGTGGTTTTAGTTATTGTACAGGGTGTTATGGGGTTATTCCATGGTGAACTTTGGGCAATGTTTTCATGGGGTTGTTGTTCAAGTGGAGGGTTTTTCTAAAATATCCTAGATGCGCCCATCTGTATAATATGAGATATGTCACATGGAATGTTAGAAGGACCCTGCTCAAGGATGAGAGTACCAAATTCTTAAACATCTCAATTTGTTGAATTGTCATGTAGCATTCCTTCAGGTTACCCATCTGCATGCCTCGGAAGGGTTTTTCTTCCACTCGTATCCTATAGGACAGATTTATGCTGCTTGAAAATCCTCCTCTCAGAGGGAGTGGCTATTTTATTTACTAAAAGAGTGCAGTTTCAGCTGTTGCACTCTGTGGTAGATCTGCATTGGCATTATCATCTACTGCAAGGGTACTGGGTCATTCTGAAGTCCTGTTGGGCTTTACATATGGACCCAATGAAGACTCCAGGTTTTTCTCTGATCTCTCTGTTTTACTAGCTCCCTATCATCACCTTCCCATTTTACTGACTGGGGATGTGAATCTGGTGTTTACCCTTGATCTGGATAGGTCCCATCAGAGGTACTCTGGTCTTTTCCTGCTCAGCAAGCCTTACATGAAATAACAGATATGGTGGACTTTGTGATCCGTGGGCAACTGTAAATCCCCCACTAGGAATAAACTATTTACTCTCCACTTCACAAATCCTACTCTGGGATTGACTATTTTCTAGTCACTAAATCTATCTTGCTGGGTATCTTGGGTTTGTGAGATAGCTCCACGTGTCCTATCCGATCACTCCTCAACATAGCTTGGTGTAGCTTTCCACCTGCCCTTAGCAAGGACAGGATTTGGAAAGTTAAACATTCAGCTATTTAAAGGATGACCAGGTGGTAGCTCTGGAATACATAGAAACATGGAATTTGATGGCAGAAGAGGACCACTTGGCCTACCTAGTCTGCCCATTTTCCTACCTAACAGATAAGCTGCAGATCCTAGTTAACCAACAGCTTACTTCCTCCTGCCCCCCACTAAGACTGCCTTATGTCTGTCCCATGCATTCTTGAATTTTCCACTGTTCTTGACTCCATGACCTCATCAGGGAGGCTGTTCCATGCATCCACAACCCAATTGAAAAAATACTTTCACATTACCTCTGAGCCGTCCCCTCTATCTTCAAATTTGTGCCCCTTGTTGTTGCACATCTCTTTTTCTGAAAGATTCTACCCTATTGGACTTTGTTGATTCCCTTAAGGTACTTGAAAGTTTCTATCGTGTCCCTCTCGCCCTTCTTTCCTCAAGGGTATATATAGTAAGCTCCTTTAGTCTTTCCATTATGTCTTCTGGTGCAGACTCTGCACCAGTTTGGTTGCCCTCCTCTGAACAGCCTCCACTCTGTCTATATCTTTGCAGAGATGGGGTCTCCAGAACTGCACACAGTACTCCAGATAGGGTCTCACCAACTGTCTGTACAGAGGGATAACAACTTCCTGTTTTCTACTATTGATATCTCTCCCTATGCATCCCAGTATCCCCCAGCCTTCCTTACTGCCTTCTCACAATGCATGCCCACCTTTAGGTCATCTTATATAATTACCCTGGTCCTTTTCCAGTTTTACTGTTGTCAGTATCTCACCCCCACTGTGTACTCTCCTGGGTTTTTGTTTCCCAGGTGCATTACCTGCACTTCTTTGTATTGAATCTGAGCTGCCATACATTTGACCATTCCTCCAACCTTGCCAAGTCCCTTCTCATCCTTTCCTCTCCATCTTGTGCATCAACCCTGTTGCAGATCTTTGTGTCATCTGCAAAGAGACATACTTTTCCTTCCAGTTCCTCTGCAATGTCACTTATAGATACATTAGAAAAGACTGGTCCCAGTACTGAACCCTGTGGTACCCCACTAGTAACCCTCCTTTCTTCATTGTGGACTCCATTTACTACTACCCTTTGCATCTTGTTGTCTAGCCAATTGTTTATCAGGCTACCACCTTGGGACCCACTCCAAGGCTGGCTAACTTATGTATTAATCTTTGTGTGGGACAGTAACAAATACCTTGTTAAAATCTAGGTAGGCCATGTCCACAGCCCCTCCTGGTGTACTACTTTGGTCACCCAGTCAAATAAATCTATTAGGATTTGTCTGACATGACCTTCCTCTGCTGTGAATCCATGCTGCCTTGGGTCTTCAGCCCCACTGGCCTCTAGGTACTAAACAATTCTTTCCTTCAGAAGTGATTCCATCATTTTTCCTATCACTGAGGTCAAACTGAGAGGTCTGTAGTTTCCTGCCTCTGTCCTGCTCCCAGTTTTGTGAAGAGGAATCACATCTGCCCTCCTCCAGTCCTCAGGTGCCACCCACCCTCCCATGATTTGTTAAAGAGAGTAGTCAGCAGTGTCACTAGTTCTACCCTTAGTTCTTTTATAATTCTTGGTGAATCCCATCAGGCCCCACTGCTTTGTCCACCTTCAATTTTATTAGTTCTGTCAGAACCCTTTCTTCTGTAAATGGACTGGTATTGACCCCATCTTCAGGGTGTTTCTCTTGTTTGGTTTAGGTACCTCCCCTCTTTCCTTTGTGAATACTGAGCTGAAATATTCGTTCAGTATTCCTGCTTTTTACTGTCACCCTCTACCCACATTCCTCCCCTTTATTAAGCCTCAGTATCCTCCTTTTTCTTTCTTCACTCCTAATATATAATTAATGATACTATGCCACAGTTTGTGACTTATAATAAGGATTTCATCTCTGCAGTAGATAAGATTTCATGTACTTTAAAATGTGTATTGAGGGGAAGTTTATACATCTGGCCACCATGAAGAAATGTAAGAAGGAAGCTGCTTAATCCTTCTCCTAAATTGTATCAAAGACTTAGAACAAAATCTTTTTTCGACACCCCTGAAGAAGACCATGCAACTTTAGCAGTGCTTAAGGATAAGTATGCAGAGAGTCTGAGGAAAGAGTGGAATATGTTCTTCTTAAGACCCAAGCCATTACATGGACCAGGGTGATAAGGCAAGCTGTCTTCTTGCTTTGTGATTGAAGAAGCAGGAGGAGTCTTGTTTAGTTCTGGCTCTTTCTTCACTTTCGAATAATTCCTATAAAACTTCCCCTATGGATATCAGTCAGAATTCAAGCATTACTATTGTAGGCTGTATGGTCATCTTGTCAATGCACCCTCTGTTGAGGGAATTCAAGCTAATTGACTGATATCCCTTTCTCAATTAACCTTAGCTTAGCATTCATTGCTTGACAGACCCATCACACTACAAGAAATATCTGAGGCAATTAGTTCTCTTCCTTTTGATAAAGCCCCGGACCTTATGGTTTTCCATCAAACCTTTATAAGGTTTTGCAGAGGATTTTGCTCCCATGCTTTAGCAACTCTATTCATATTTTTGTGAATACAGTATCTCAGACCCTACATTGCTAGAAGCTATAATATTGGTTCTGCCAAAGCCAGGCAAATCTCATGACAGGGTGACCAACTATTGCCCTATTTCTTTATGAATCAAGATATCAAAATCTTTGTTAAAATCTTGGCTAGCAGAATTGCCTATGTTTGGGAGGATTTAGTTAGCCAGAACAAGGATGCTTTGTTAGGGTCGTACTTCAATGGATCACCTTTGCAAATTGTCCCATATTTTCTTTGCATCCAAAGAGGCTTCCCAGCCTATGGCTCTGATCTCCTGAATTCAGAAAGCCTTTGATAGGGTGAACTGGACTTTAATGTTTGAGGTTCTTAATAAATTTGACTTTTCTACAGACTTTAATAAATAGGTCCAGGTATTGTATTCAGGCCTACTGCAAAATATATTGTAATGGTATTTTCTCTTTGGCTTTTACACTATACTCTGGTACCTGGCAATGGTGTATGCTTTCTCTGTTACTGTTTAATTTATATTTAGAGACCTTGTTGGTTCATCTGAACACCTCACCTTTGATTAAAGGCATCCCAGTTGGTCCTTTAAACTCTGTTTCTCCTCATATGCAGATGATATCTTCCTTCATCTCTCTGATCCAGCTACTTCTATCCCATTAGTATTTGCTCTTATCAGGGTTTTGTAAATTTTCCAATTATAGACTTAATTTGGACAAGATGGTGGTCATGCCATTAAATTACAAAGTCACGTAAATTGGATAGTACAGATCTTCATCTTACTTGGGTTACCTGATTTAAGTACTTGGGATAACACTTGCCTAAAAATTATACCCAGTTGAAGAAATTTAACCTGATGATCTTTTGGTTGCTATTCAGCAGGATTTGGAAAGATCGTCTCCCCTTTATATATTCTGCCAAGGGAGAGTCAGTGTAATCAAAATGAACACCCTTCTCAGATTATTTTACCACTCCACATTTTTAACATTTTCCTTCTTCTTAACTGGTTTAAGAAGGCCCATAGCATCATATCTACCTTCATTTGGCAAGGGAAACAATCTAGATGGTCCATGTTCTTCTAGGAGTGCTAAACTATATGGTGGTCTCAAATTGCCTAATTTCTTTTATATTACTTGGCTAGCCATACTGCCAAATATGCTAGATGGTCTGTATCCCTTAGTGCAAGGAGAACCAGGTACATCCCAGTGTGGATACAGATTGAAATAACCCTTATTGAGAACTTGGCCCTCTCCTGATAGCCTTTTCTTTGTTTCTCCTAAAGCTTGCCACAGTCACTTGTAAATCAGTTATTTCCACATCCTGAGGGTACATGCCCAGCTGTGTTGGGCCTCTACTATATGACAATTTCACAGATATTTTTCAGCCACTATGTAACAATCCCAGTTTTAAGCTGGAGTGGGGTATGGAAGGTATCTCTTGAAGGAATTCTCCAGCCGGAGGGTAAGAGAGCAAAGGATCCTTTGTCTGATGGTCAGCTTGGTACCAGTCCAGACTTATTGGTTAAACTTAATTTACCACTTAGATCTATCTTTAAGATTTACCAGCTCCGCATTTATTGATCAGCTGGTTTGGCATGACACTTTGGTCTAACACTCAGGAGGAGTTATACCACACGCTTTGTCCTTTGGCCTGACAACCTCATTTGGTATCTCAAATTGTCCTCGATCTGTTTCCAACACTTTTTCCAGATGTTAAGGGACAGTGTCAATACTGGCTGTCTTGTTTCCCACCATCAGTTTTGACTGGGCCTAGATCTGACTGACCTTTATTTATATGCTCCAATGATAGCTTCTTATTACCCAGTTTTATATTCTACTACACATTTACCTTACTCCATCTAAATTAGCTGCACTGGGTAAGTTACCTTCTTCCCAATGCACTAGGTGGGGACAAGATTCTGGATTTCTTTACCACATTTTGTGGGATTGTACCAAAATTGCTTCTCTCTTGGAAAAGATCAGGCAGATAAGCGGACCCACTTTTGGGTATTGATAGTTATTTTACTCCCAAAGTTTGTATTATAGGTGATGGTTCTATGTCATAACAGCAATCGTGGAACAGCAATCACCATTTGGGTGAGTGTATATAACCAAAAATAAATTTAGTGATGCACACCCACGGCAAACATGATAAGGGTGCCTGAAATATATGGGTTTCATTTTCATGCCTTGACCCCTGCATCTCCCTACTAAAGAATTCTCAACTCCAGGGGGTGAAATACTTAACAAAAAAAATCAGACTGCAAGAAAAAGAGAATCATGTTGCACCATGCCAGACCTGAACCCTACACCTCCCAACTGGTCACCATACCCACTATGCTAGTGGACCAGCTCAGCAGCTGTCCACCACACCTCCTCCACATACCTTCCCTCCTGCCTCTCCCCCATGCGTGTGCATGTGCCATACACACTTCCCATTGTTCTACCTCACCCACCCAGGTATCCGGTCACCCCTGCCAGGTAGCCCTGAACACAGGTGACGTATTTGTAATCATTCAATTGTGAACACCTTGTTCACAGATTATCATCGGTGACAATTCTAAATTGGGGTCTGAGAGCAGAGGTACTATATGTCCATTATCTCATTATCTGTTAATTGTGTGGTACTTTGTCACTGGAAGGACCAAGAGGCTATCTCTTACTCTGAATGGCTTAATGAACTTCTGCCTAATCTTCATCTTGAAAAGATGAAGACCAGTCTTCGTAATCGGTTATCCACTTATAACAAAATGTGGAGCAAATTACATACCTTATTTTCACTTCCTTCTAACTCTTGAATGAAACGATGGAGCATAACATAGGTTTATAGGTAATTATGTTCTTCTATTACAGCTACCCATGCACAAAGATGAATGTACTTTTGTGTTCTCTAACAGGGAAACAACCTTTGCCCCTTTCTCATATGTACAATACTTTGATTCTGCAAGCTGACCCCTACTCAGTGAATTTTTATGATCTCCGTGGAGCAGAGTGGTGGGCTTGGGGTGGGGGATATTTCTGAATTTTTTTTTTTTTGTATGTTGATTGTTGTGTTTGTTTGTTGAAAACTAAATAATATATGTTAAATAAAAAAAACATAATGTTATATTTGAAATAGAAAAGCTTGTTTAACCTTTCTTTCCTTGCAGCTATGTGTTTTGGAGTAGAGACACCATGTTTGGTCAGGGACTACCAATGAGTGGACCAACAGGACTCCTGTGACTTCCAAGTGACCTTAACCCAAGTGTCCATTGTGAAGGAAAAGCTGTAGTTTTGTAGTTTTTAGGTTGGTGCCTAAGCTGGACAGAAGGGGCGTCAGCTTGTGACTGACAGCTTCTAGCCAACCTGAACTCAGGATTCCAAGGAAATCTCCAGAACTGTAAAGACAGTGGATCAGTTGGAGTTTGAGGAGTGAACAGCTCGAGCTTTTGAGCAGCTGCTCCAGTCGGTGGGAAGAGGCCTAACTTGCCTCCCTGACAATGTTCTCCTGCATTTGGACTGCCTGATTGCAGAAGTTAAACCCATACAATTTTGTACTGAAACTGCAGAAGAAAGAATCAGAGAGTTTAAAAGCACTGTTTATGAATTTGGATTGAAGATTGCTCCTGTGAAATGTTCTTTAAAAAGGAAAAATATAAATTGTGAAGGAACCTGCAACTACACCACCAGCTGATTGAGGGAAAGCTTGTTGATGGTTGCCTGTGTAACTGCTATAGATACATATTAGAACTTCTATAGAACCAATAAACACACATGACCATCAGTTCAGTGTACAAGTCACACTGATCATCAATGTGGGCTATATTGATGCACATTTTAGGTTATCTGTCACTATGCACTGCCTCCTGCAGTGTTGGAATATCTTTCAAAAAGGAAAAATCCAAATTGTGAAGGAACCTACTACTGTACCACCAAACGATTGAGGGAATGCTTGCTGATGGTTGCCTTTGTTACTGCTATTGTTACATATTGCAACTTGCATACAAGCAATAACCACACATGACCATCAATACAGTTTACAATTCATACTGACAATCATGTGGGCAATAGGTTGCATGTTCTAGTTAATCCATCAGTATAGCTACCTCAGCCAGTGTGGAGATACATTTCCAAAATAAAAATAAAAATAGTGAAAGTGCTTGCAACTGCACCGCCAACCGATTGAGGTGCTGCTTCTGATGGTCACCCATGTAACTGCTATTGTCACATATTACAACCTCCATACAACCAGTAAGCACACACGACCATCAGCATAGTGCAAAATTCACACTGATAATCAGATGTGGGCAATACTGATGCATGTTCTAGGTTATGCATCAGTATGCAATGCCTCAGCCAATGTGTGAATACTTTACAAAAATGGAATAAAAATACATTGTTATGGCACCTGCAACTGAACCTCCAACTGATTGAGGTAATACTTAATGATGGTTGCCCGTGTAACTGCTATTTTATATATCACAAGCTACATACAACCAATAACCACACACGACCATCAGTATAGTGCACAATTCACACTGATAATCACATCTGGATAATAGTAATGCACATTCTAGGTGCTCCATCACTATGCACCGCCTCAGCCACTGTGGGAATACCTTTCAAAAAAGAAAAACAAATTGTGAAGGCGCCTGCAATTGCACCACCAACCAAGTGAGGTAATGCTTACTGATTCACCCATGTAACTGCTATTGTTACATATTACAACTTGCATACAACCAATAACCACACACGATCATCATTATAGGACACAATTCATTCACTGATAATCACACGTGGGCAATAGTGATGTACACTCAAGGAGATCCGTCAGTATGCACTGCCTTAGCCAGTATGGTAATACCTTTCAAAAAGAAAACAAAATAAAATTTGTGAAAGCATGGTGGGCAACTGCATCATCAACTGATTGAAATAATGCTTACCAATGGTCACCCATGTAACTGCTATTGTTACATATTACAAACCCCATGCAACAAATAAGACACACGGCCATCAATATAGCACTATTGTTTTTTTTTCAGTCTTTGGTAACTTTAAGGCCCACTAGGCACAACTGCCTGTTTTCAGGGGTGACTGGGGTGGTTATGACTTGTTGAGGGTCATACAGTATGCATGTGGAGGTTGTAGGAATCAAATCCAGGTCTGCTGGATGTAGCAAGCTAATTCACAGCTCATTACTCTAACCTCTAGGCTGTACTGCTAGCCTCAGAATTCACACTGATAATCAGATGTAGGCAATACTGATGCATGTTCTAGGTTATGTATCAGTATGCACTGTCTCAGCCAGTGTGGGAATACCTTTCAAGAAAAACAAACCAAAAAATTGTGACGGCACTTGCAACTGCATGACCAATATATTGAGGTAATCCTACCGATGGTCACCCGTGCAACTGCTATGGTTACATATTACAACCCGCATACAACCAATAATCACACATGCTCATCAGTATAGCACAAAATTCACACTGATAATCACATTTGGCAATAGTATGTCACATCCTAGGTGGTATGCATCCCGGACGGTGAAACCCTGACCATGAACCCTGCAAGTTGACATCGGCACTGCAAAGTCCTCCAAAGTGACAAGGTGCAA
Source organism: Neoceratodus forsteri (assembly GCA_016271365.2). Taxonomy (NCBI): domain Eukaryota; kingdom Metazoa; phylum Chordata; order Ceratodontiformes; family Ceratodontidae; genus Neoceratodus; species Neoceratodus forsteri. The sequence goes on along the minus strand of CM028132.1, from coordinate 1,057,065,279 downwards.
CCACCAGAAGGGCGGACATGTAAGATACCAGAGGACAACAATAGCCCCAGCAAATAGGCATACGCCGCGACAGTGCAGCGTTGCTGCTCTGAACATCAGGATGACTGCCTCAGCCAGTGTGGGAATACCTTTCAAAAAAGAAAAAATTGTGAAGGCACCTGCAACTGCACATCCTTACAACCAATAAGCACACATGACCATCTGTGTAGTACAGATTTCACACTGATAATTGGATATGGGCAGTACAGATGCATGGTCAAGGTTACCCATCACTATGCAACAGCCAGCCAGTGTTGCAATACCTTTCAAAATAAGGATAAAATACAAATTGTGAAGGAACCTGCAACTGCATCACTAAATGATTGAGGGAATGCTTGCTGATGGTCACTTGTGTAATTGCTATTGTTACATATTACAACCTGCATATAAGAAATAACCACAGACGACCATCAGTACAGTGTAACGATTCACACTGATTATCAGACGTGGGCTGTACTGATGCATGTTCTAGGTTATCCATCACTACTCACTACCTCTGGCAGTGTTGGAATACCTTTCAGAAAAGGACAAAATTACAAATTGTAAAGAAACTTGCAACTGCACCACCAACCAATAGAGGAATGCTTGCTGATGGTTGCCTGTGTTACTGCTATTGTTACATATTGCAACTTGCATACAAACAATACCTCACGACCATCAGTAGAGTTTACAATTTACATTGATACTCACATGTGGGCAATAGTGTTGCATGTTCTAGTTGATCTGTCAGTATGACTGCCTCATTCAGTGTGGGAATACTTTTCAAGAAGAAAAAAATTGTGACGATGCCTGTAACTGCACCACCAACTTATTGAGGTAATGCTTACTGCTGGTCACCTGTCTTACTGCTATTCTTAAATATAACCACCTGCATACATCCAATAGCCACACAAGACCATCAGTATAGTGCAAAATTCACACTGATAATCACATGTGGGCAATAGTGATGCACTCTTTAGGCGATCCATCAGTGTGCAGTGGCTCAGCCACTGTGGAAATACCTTTCAAAAAGAAAAAAGACTTGTGAAGGCATGTGCAACTGCACCACCAACCAATTGAGGTAATGCTTACTGATGATCACCCCTGTAACTGCTATTGTTATATATTACAATCTGCATACTACCAATAACCACACATGACCATTAGTATAGTGCACATTTCACATTGATAGTCACATGTGGGCAATAGTGATGCACGCTCTAGGTGATCCATCAGTATGGACTGCCTCAGCCGCTGTGGGAATACCTTTCCAAAAAGAAACAAAAATATATTGTGACTGCACCTGCAACTGCACCACCAACTGATTGAAGTAATACTTACTGAAGGTCACCCATGTAACTGCTATTGTTACATTTTTACAACCTTCATGCAACTGATAATCACACACAACCATCAGTATATTGCAAATTCACACTGATAATCACATGTGGTCAATAATAATGCACATTCCAGGTGATCCATCAGTAAGCAATGCCTCAGGCAGTGTCCAATACCTTTCAAAATGCAGAAAATTAAAACTTGTGAAGGCACGGTAACTGTACCATCAACCATTTAAGTTAATACTAACTGATGGTCACCTGTAACTGCTATTGTTACATATTACAATCTGCAACTACCAATAACCACATAGGACCATCAGTGCAGTGTACAATTCACATTTTGTAATTACATGTAGATGACAGTGATGCACATTCTAGGTGATTAATCAGTATGCGCTGCCTCCACTAGTGAGGGAACACCTTTCAACCTGCACCTGCAACTATACCTCCAGCCAATTGAAGGAATGCTTTGATGCTTGCCTGTGTAACTGTTATTTTATATATTGTTATATATGACTAGTGTTGTGTGAAATTGGAATATTTTGACAGGCAAAAATATTTCACTGAATTAGACATTAAGCAAAATATTTTTGCCAGGAGAAATAAGAAATTTCGCCACGTTTATGAAACCGAAATATCTCCCCATGCCAGTGAAATTTCACCTGTGGCTGAAATTTCACCACTGTGGGTGAAATTACACCACTGTTGGTGGAATTTTGCCACTGAGGGTGAAATGTCACCATTTGTGGCTGTATTTCGCCACTCACAGAAGAAATTTCACCATTGTTAGTGGACTATTCAGAGGGTGAAAATGCGGGTAAAATTACGCTACATTTTGTGAAACATTTTATGCGGCAAAATTGCTGATTTCACTGCAATTTCACCAGCGAAATTTTATTTCGCTAACATCTCTATATTTATGACAACCTACATTCACTGACTACATTAGCAAATAGATTACAGTATTACACATTCAGGGTTCAATTCTAGAAAGGAAATATGCCAGATGCAAGCAATGGAGTTGCATAAAGATATGCAGCAGCAACTGTGACATACGAGATATGTGCGATTCTAGAACACGACGAATACACCAAACGCAACTGCGTAAGTCGCGATATGCAAGATACATCACATAGTGCACAACACGCAGTTGTGGCCCAACATACACCAGCGATACATGCTACAGCAATGAGCACAAGCCACAGTAGAATGTCAAAATGGAAAAGGAACTTGGGCCATGAGGAGGTAAACACCTTGGTGGAGCAGATAGATCACCACCATGCACTCCCCATGGGCCGTGGAGGGATGCAAGAGGGAGAAAAGGAAGCAGGCCTGGGAAAGGTGGCACGCAGGGTCAATGCCATTGTCACCCAGTGCAGGGCAGTGAGGACCTGTAGAACAAATAGAATGACCTCAAGTGCCTGGTCAGCGCCAAGGTAGTGCAGAATAGGCACAGGGCACAGGCAATGGACCCACCCAGCAGGAGCCACTCAGCCCCATTGAGAGAAGGATAGCAGCACATCTGAGCCAGCAAAGCATCAGCGGTGTCATACAGCTGGAAACATTCAGACAGCAGATGGCCACAGGTAGGGACAAGCAACCAGCAATGTATGGGACAGGCCAGACAGGGCAACAGCACACAAGCCAATGGCATAGATGGGGTGTAGGAGGCATCGGGTGTGCAGAAGCAATGGTGGTGGCATGCCATAGGGCTGCCACATGGGACATAGCTGGCCGCAGGTGGTCCAGGAGAACCAGACAACAAGGAGGTGCATGCTAGGGACAGGCATATGCAGCCAACATGTGCAGCTGTGCAAAGGAATGACCCATGGGAACAGTGGAGGACTAGCACAGGGCCACATATCAGGAAGGGGGCCTGCTGAGAGGATGGCTGGCTGCACTGGGTGTTGCTCTGACCTGCACTGTGAACTGTTGTTCTGGGGGATGCTGAGGGGATGGCTGGGCTGCATTGGCTGTTGCACTGACCTGAACTGTGAACTGTTGTTCTGGGGTGGATGCCAAGGGAAGGCTGGGCTGCACTGGGTGTTGCGTTGACCTGCAAAGTGAACTGTTGCTCTGGGGGGCATGCTGAGGGGATGGCTGGGCTGCACTGGTTGTTGCTCTGACCTGCACTGTGGACTGTTGTTCTGGGGGTCATGCTGAGGGATGGGCTAGCAGCAGCAGGGATGTTGCGACCCGCACTGTGTGCATGGGAGGGTATGGCTGTGCACAGGCCTGTGCTGGGCAGTAGGGATGGGGCATGGGTCACCATCCCAATACCTGCTGACTGCAGGCAAAGGCTGCAGGTCCAGTGCAGCTGGCATGTCACCCAGGGTGCAGGCCCCCACAGCGCAGTGGACCCCATGGCGGTGCCTGTGCATGGTCCCACTGCACAGTGGTGAGCCTTCACTGGGTGACCATGGAACAGCAGGAGTCACCGTACAGGCTGAACAGCACAGCAAGGGCGGCACCGGGGTTCAACACCAGTGGTGCAGGAAGCAGATACAGTGGAGGCATACAGTAGGTAGGGAAGCACAGATGTGGGATGGGTGCAATTCAAGAGTGCCACGCTGACGCAGACTCGAGAGGGAAACACAGCTCAGGCAGGTGAGGGCAAGCTGTGAAGCAGAGACACGCTAATGTGCTCCCAATCCAACAGGTGCAGTGGCAGCTGGCCTCAGCGGAGTCGGAGGGTGGGAGCTGCAGGGCAGGGCCTGGAAGCAGCTGGCATGGCCCAGGCCACAGGCATGGTGCCGCTGGCAACAGCAGCCCAATGGACACTGGAGGCGCCTTGCCACCAGCACACCTGTGGCAGGAACACCATAGGCATTGTCTGAGCCTAATGGTAGTGGGGATGAGGAAAGCCCCATGACTGAAGATGCAGTAGACAGCAGTGAGGGTGACACAGCTGGACCACTGCAGGAACAGCAGGGGACCACCAAGGATACCACCAGCAGTACCGCCACAACTGTGGTGGCAGTGCAGATGCCTGTGGTTCAGCGAGGCAACGGACCAAGAACAGCAGACAGATGAGGCCACAGGCATAGGGATGCTCAGCTTGCTGAGTGTCTGTGGACTGGAGGACAAGTTGGACGAGGCTGTCTAAGTACTGCAGGCCCAGCAGACCCTGCCAGCCTTCATCGGGGAGTACTGCCAGTTGGTGCTGGCCAGCCAGTGGGACTGCAGGCAGGAGCTTGCAAACATATGGCAGGGCATGCAGGAGCACCACACCTGCATGAGCTGCAGCTCAGCAGCATTGCTGCCACCCTGCAGACATTCACAAGGGACACAGCAGTATGCATGGCTGGCCTGGGGGATGCTATACAGGGCATCCAGCACTGTGCTGAATGCCAGACAGTCATCATGGACCATCTCAGCACCAGCCTGGAGAACATGCTGGCACTCCAGCAGCACCAGGATACAGCCATGGCCACTGCCTTGCAGGCCATAGCATGCGCCACTGCTGCCCGTTGCAGCACCTGCAAGGCTTGGCCCCAATGGGGGGCAATCCCGGGCACTGTTCAGTTCAGCACCCAGACACAGCCACCAGAGCCAGTGGTATCCCTTACCCCACCCCAGATCAGGCGTCAGTACCCACCTGCCCACCAGTCATGCTGCCGTATTGCATGCACAGCCGGGCACCGCCCACACTGGACCCTGGCTCAAGAACAGCACTAGGGTGCGACATGTGTAGCACACAGGCGTGCCAGCTACTCAGCCACAGGCGAGGTGAGCACCACACACAGTCCCACAGGTACATGCTCAGTCATGGGGCATGCACAGGGGAGGGCACATCGAGGAGGGTGTTCCGCAGGCTGCTCAGGGCTTTAGATGCTCAGCATGGGATGGGGGCACACATGGCACGGGCTCACAGGCATGTAGGCCTGCATGGGCGAAGGCATATCAGCCCACCTGTGGGGCACACAGGCCACAGGCTGTGATGCCTGGTGTAGTCTGCCAGGAAACCGCCCAGCCCGCCAGACTGGCAGGACCCCATAGCCCAGCACCCGATACGGAGGGCTCAGTGCAGGATGACATGCACTTGCAGATGACTGTGAGTCGCCCAGGTAACCTGTGCAGTAGAGGAACAGGTGGATGGGGATGCAATGGTGTGTGGGGCCATATGCATGGCAGGGGCACTATGTCCATGGGGGGCACTGTGTGGGCACAAGGGTGTGTGTGAGTGTGTGTATATGCATGACTGCATGCATGGGTGACTGTGGGGCACGTGTGATGGGTTGAACCGGGAGCATGGGGCAATGTGCACATGTAAATAAAGACACTGTCATTAATAAAATATGTTTGCACCCTGAACCAATGCTGTGTCTTCATTGTGTCAATGCAGTGCTAGGGACTTTCTGGTACCATGGTGGGTAGTGTGTGCCATCAGGTTCAACACTGCCATATGCATGCCACGGCCCGTGGGCAACAGCCTGCCAGGCTCCACCTTGGACACACACACACACACTATTACGCAACTGCGTTGTGGCCTGAAACAGCATCACACAGTCTGCTGACAGATGTATGTCACAGTATATAAACATCGCACTGCTATGCCGCACAATGGACATACGCTGGCTACCGTTGTCTCGCAGGCTGCAAATGTGTATCCATGACGCGGCGATCTACGCTCCAGCAAAACGATGTTGAGCAAGTGCGCTTAAGCAGCAAGAGGCCCAGGCACCTTGTAGTGGTAGACAATGGAAGGAGTGCACACTTTGAGTTTGTGGAAGCTGCACATCTACAGAGACATCCAGCCCAGGACAGGGACAGATACTTAGCAGACTGGTGAGTATTGGGCTACTGCAGCACCCCCACTTACCCCTGCAACCTATATTGCTGGCAGGATGGGCTGGGACTGGCATGCATGCCACTGTGCCATTTGTGTTCCAAGGGTAGTACAATGACTGCCTCACTGTGGATCCCATGGCCTGCTTGTGCAGTACTGCAATGTACAACTCTGTTCCAGGGCAATATCAGTGTGGTTAGCAAGAGCTATCTTGGGACACTACTAACTGTCAGGGGCAATGCTGTAGGCATTTTAGGGGTGTCTTGGCTGCTTAGCACAGTAAGGCAGATGCTATGCAGTGTTCACAGTGTATGTGAGCCAGGCTGGGCACAACGCCACTCACCTATAACAGGCATATGACACCCTGCCATGGGGCACAGACCACTGGTGTACTGTAGCAGACATGTACAGGGGTGCAGGCAGGCGTCACACTGCTGAAAATTGTGTACAGCCATGTGGTGTGCCAGCCATGTCCCATATGCTGCACACAGTGCCTCAGCACTCTGTTGTGTAGTTTGACTTCTGTAGACCACTGCTGGTTGCCGCTGTACAGGTGTCTGTTGTTTATGGAGACCAGATGTATGACCACTGTGGGCTGTGGAGGGGACATCTGACAGCAGTCGAACATGTGCGGCGAGGGGTGCAATTAGTAGATTGGGTACTGCCATGGTTGGGGATGGGCCATGCTGCTGGCAATGCTAATACGGCACCGCCTGGATGCATCCCTGTACATGATCCGCATGCCTGTCCCTGGGTGACAGTCATGGTAGTAGGCGGCATGCACACTGGTGTGTTGCACCCATAGGTCAGCAATGCATGCAGCCCAGGTGTCCGGCAGTGTGGCACAGGGTGCCCTCTGCAGTGCACTGGGGTACAGTCCCCATACCCTGGCTTGTGTGGGTGGCATGCAGGCATGGCCCACCCAATGGTGGCTGGCCAGGGGTACCATACGATGTGCCTTGTCTGTGGACAGTACCAGGAGCTGTGTAGTGGGGTGTGGGTGGGGTTATGGGAGGCATGGTACAGTCACACACCACTGTGCGGGCGGTCGGTGTAGGGGCCCCACCGCATGTGTGTGGTGTCATGTTGCCTGTGTGGTCCAACACCCACCCATGCGGTTAGGCCAGGCAGGCCCTCCCATGGCTGCAGTGGAGCCTGGCATCCTATGGCTCAGTCCCTGACCAGGTGGGTCACATGGCCCTCCCACCCCTGGAGCCGCTGATGTACGGTGACCCTCGGGTGGGGTATGCCACCCCAGGCAGAGTGCTACATGACCTGTCCACTGTTGCACCCATGTTGGTGGATGCACACCATGCACAGCAGTGATGGGTTTGAAGTCGACATGGCATCTGTCCGGTGGCATGCAGGCACAGCACAGTGGCTGTGTGGCAGCGCATGCCCATGTGGAGGTTGCGTGGCTAGGCCATGGGTGAGCATGGGGTGGGATGACCCCTGCCATGGGCATATCAGGGATGCCCCCAGTCCCCTGGGCCCCACAGCAGTACTGTCCATGGCACATGCCATCATGCCCTACACTACACAGGCCATGGCCACTCCCACATCGGCCCCTGTGGTACAGGGCTGTGCGTGTTGCAGTCAGGCACACACAGGCAGTCTGCATGTGGTTTGCAGTGCTGGCACAGCTGGTTGGGATTGGCACACACAGCCATGCATGATTGTGTGGGCCATGCAGGCTACTACAGGGTACTGCAGTGCTCACCTGATGGCATGGTGTTCCACTGGGTAATATTGGTGCCTCTGTCTGTGCGGTATGCGTTTCTAGTAATCCTGTATTGAAAGCGTGATGCCCGGACAGTGTGCCTGCACCCACACCATGGGTGCACAGTGCGTCTGGTAATAGGCACTGGTGTCTCGGCTGTGTTGCCAGCCCGTCGCCCCTACAGGCACACACAGGTGGTGCCATGGACCAGGCACACTGTTCCTGTGCCATGCCCTCCATGTTACACCAGTAGGAAGGGCACCGGCCACCACAACCTGTGCATGGGCGACACGGCAGGGTGTTGTGGAGTCTTTCCTGGCCTTGTGCAGTTACATGCCCATGGGATGGTGCCAGCGGGTGGTGTGTGGGGTTCTGGCACCCTGAGGCTTCTGGCCATGGTGGCATGCTCGGCTGTATACTAACCCATGTCCATTCCTCCATAGCTCCACAGCTGACATCCACTGGACTCTGATGAGTATTCAGCATTGTTCATTGCACACATTCCCACTGCCTGTCCAGCACTGTGTACCTGACAATGTTGCTTTCTGTCCTCTGTGTAGGTTACAACGCCACCTCACAGGTCCAGGTAGGTACACATTGCTGCACCGCAGCTACTCCAGGGTCCCCGACTGTGCCACAGGCTTGTGTTTTCCTGTTTTCCCTATCATGGAGTGCTCCAGCCCAGCCAGCAACACTCTCTTTGACAACACAGGTGCACAGCACAGGTAGGTAACATTCCTTCCCATGCTGGCACCCATAGATGTCATTGTGTCTGCCCCTTGTCCACCTGGTGGGTGGGACATGCACCCCTCAAGGGGTGCTGGTGTGGCCGCGGTGGCAGGGCTGCATGTGATGCCCCATGCCCACACTGTGCAGGGCCGCACCATGGCATGCTTCTGCAGGGATGGGTGCCATGGTGGTGCAGTGTGGTCACTGTGTGCAACACTGTGTGCCAGCCCCTGCATGGCACAGATCGTCACATACACACATCGTGCTGTGTGTCATTGATGGGTGCCACGTGGAGGTAGGACCATGGTTGCAGTCTCATGGCCTGGCACTCAACCTATGTCCCACAGCCAGTGTCCAGTGTTGTGCATGGTGGATTGGGGTGGTGTGCACGCCACGGTAGATGTCTGTAGTGATGCTTGTGCCATTCCTTTCCAAGTTACAGGTGCAACGCAGTAGCCAGCCCATGATGTCATCAGGCTCTATCCTCAGCCTCAGCAGAGGGCTCCAAACTTCACGCCCCATGAGATGGCGCTGCTAGTGAACTGTGTGCAGCAGTGGGGGCGGATGCTGCTGCCGACTGGGTGCTGCAGGGCAATACGGATGCCCGTGAGTGGGCATGGATGGCCATCTTTGCCTGCATGGCCGCGGCTATGGGGATTAAGGTGCACCATCTGCCAGCTGACACAGCTGAGCATTTGAACTCAGCGTCTGGCGTGGCAACAGAAAAAGCATTCTGAGCCTGATGGGACAACTTGAATGAATGAATTAAATAAAACAACAGCAAAGGTCTGAAATATTGTGAAGCATAATGAGTGCATAACAGGAATTTGAAAGGACTTGTTTGATTAAAAGTAGAAATACACAGTGAATCATTTGGCCTATGTAAATAAGTTCATAGAAGGCATCTCTTGAAAAGCTTGCTCAGTAGGTGAAACGTTGAGACATTTGCCGAATTTATAATAAAGGAAAATAATGTGAATATCAGAAACAATCGCCTGCAGCAATATTTGTTCAATACCCCCACCCCATTTTGACTCAGACACTGTTTGCACTGTTTTCACATCGGGAGAGGCTGCTTCAAGTACTTTTAAAAGGACAATTAATTTCCTGTAGATTTCATCTTTCTTTTTGGTCTACACCACTGGCAGGACCTTGCATGCAGAGAGGCCAATTTACTGCAGCAGATGATCAGCATGGCCCGCCGCAGGGATGCAGAGATGCGTCCAGCCAGGACACCAGTGTTGGTATGTACCTCACAGCTGTACGCCTGTTGCTGCAGTGCCATCATGGTGGCCTTGGCACGTGATGCCTCCAACACACTCACCTGTCCTTCACCCCACAGGTTCTGCTGGTGCATCGCACACCGTTCAGCAGGGATGCCTGCCAGACTCAGGCAGGAGACATGTCAGTGGAGGTCAGGTACGTATATTCCATGTCACCCTTGAGCCATGGCCTTGGTCAGTTGTCACTAGAGGCCTGTGCTGCACCTCACATTGCTTGTCTATAGGTGTGTGCACCCTGTCCAGTCCAGGCACTGACAGTGTCCTTTAAATCCTACAGGTGTACAGAGCAGGCTGCCATAGCGACAGAGGGCCCTGCTGCAGGTGATGGTGGATGTCAAGGCATCCGATGCTGAGGAGTACAAGTTGTGCACACAGCACAGGCAACAGAGGGCCAGGGTGCTGCCACCAACCTCCTCCTCCAACTCTCGTCCTCCTCCTCCTCCTCCACTGTTGCGCCAACACTGTGGTCCAAGCACCATTGGAGGCACAAGCAGTTCTGAGGATACCACTGCTGGTGGGCTTCAGAGCCAGTTGGTCCAGTTACACTGAGCCAGGTGACTGTGTGCAGTGATGCAGCCAGGGCCCCAACACCATCCACTGTACTGACTACCGGGAAACAGAGGACAACATTGTGGCAGGGGCAGGCATGGCTGACCCTACCCGATGACACAGTGCTGTGTCCCATTGTCCGCGATGTTAGCTAATGCTGGAATGCAGCAGGACTTGGGCATGCACATTTTGCAGCAGGAGGAGCCAGTGCCTATGGTGGATTTGGGATCCGCCACGGGACATGCGAGGGTGGGGGCCCCTGATCGGGAATGCCTGGTGGAACGTGAGTCAGCCATCCTCCAGGACATTTTTTATTTTATTTTATTTTATTGAAATCTAGGATTACTAATACTTTGAGCAAGAACTGCTCATTTACAAAGGTTCCACGTCAAGGGATGGGGTTATACATACATACAAAGGTCAACATAATAATACATAGTTACACAATAACAAGAAGTAAGAGACTGAGGCTTAGGAAATTCCAGTAATTCAAAATGTGCCAAATGTTAGGTAGAATGACATAACCAGCCAAGGGCAATCTTGGAAATAAGCACTGCAGTTGAGAGGGAAGGGGCTATGCAGGCAGGAAGGCCATTGTCAGATTGGCCACCTTCAGGGTTTTGTGGCCACCCTTCTGGAGGAACTCAGATGCTCTTAGTGGCCATGTCTGCAACAGCCACTCGTGTGTTGGGTATACTGTGTGGGTGGGATTGTATATAGGGGTGTGTTTCTGCTGTGTCTGTTCACTTGTTCTGGGTGTACATCGGGGGTTGTTTTGGTGCTGCTGTTTGTTTGGGGTGGGTTTTATTTGAAATTTTGCTGTTGGCTTGTGTGTGTGTCTGTTTGGGTATTGGGGTGTGCGTGGGGGCAGGTTGGGGGTTGGAGGTTTGGGGGTGGCTGTTTGTGTTTGTTATTCCTGTACTGTTATACTATACTGTTCTTGCCTGTTGGTGATCCCCATCCCCTCCCACTGTTACCCTGTGTCCCTGTCCCTGTTTTGCACATTAACTTGTTTGCCACTTACACTGTCTCTGTGTCCATTATTGGAATGCTTGGCTGTATGTGAATGTGTGTCTGTCACTATGCACAGGGTGCACACTGGTGTTGGTGCCTGCTGTCCCCAATGTTCCCTCTCTGTGCATCAGGTTAGTGTGCCATTTGTGCTGCCCCCAGCACATGCCACTGTCCACAGGCCACATCTGCGTGGTGGTCTGTGTGCTGGGTCACCTTGCATGCTTTGGTGTCCTTGCCACCTCACATTATACCTCCCAGCTGTGTGGTGGCACAGTTACTGTGCTGCGCCTTTCCGCCTCAGGGTGCCATTGTTCCCTGCAGGTGGCACCACTGGCACAAACATTGGTGTGTCTCACCACCAGCTGTCCACTGGTCTGTGCCACCAGGTGCTGTGTCCCTGTTGTGGTTGCACTGTTTCTATGCATCAGTGGCCATGGCATGGCCATTGTGCCTGGTGGTGCCTTTGTCCCTGCATTGTGCCCGTGGCCTCTGTACTCTCTTTGTATCCTGTGCCACATTGCCCTGTGTGCCTGCCTTCCTTGGTCACTGTCTTCCTATCTCTCTTGTGTGTTGCTTGTGGCTGGCCTGTCTGGCCCTGCTTCTTACTTTGCTGTGTATGTTACACCTGCTCCTACCTGGTTTATGTTGCACTGTCTGTTCTTGGTGTATGTTGTGGCACTGCTGCTTCTGGAATCCTGCCCCATGCGTTTCTGCTTTTTCCTTAGCGTGATAATTCAGTTACGCATTTGGCGTACCTGTGGGATTGTTGCAACTTCAGCAAAGTCGTCATTGGTGCACTACATTGTGCCACTGCACATCTCAGCAATGTAAAATAGCTTGGCGATGTACTAGATGTATTTGTTACTTTATGGTGACTAATATGCCTGTTTTTCAACTCACCTGAGGTGGGTATTCTCCCACCATAACATATTCCTTATTGTACTATCTTATTGGCTGTAAGGTTTCTAAGAAGCTTACATTAATCACTTAAATTAATTTCTATTATGCTGTTTCTATTATCTATTACAACATAACCCATGCCTTATTGTACTCTTTGGTGCATCTGCATTGTGCATTGGCATATGCTTTCTGGAATCGGGTCCTCAGTTTGTACTTTTACTTTTTGTTCTGTAGTTATAATTTATGGGAACAATCAACTACATTACTTGAAAGGGTGTATGTTTTTCTTTTAACTTACATGATGGTTCATGTGTATCAGCATCTGCAGCAGGCTGTACTACTCCTGGACCTCGTTGCTGACTCTGTGACATTGAAGCACCATCTTGTTTTTCTTGCTTCACTTCAAATGGGATTCAGGACTGTGGTGGAAGTAATTCAACACCACTACCACTCTCCTGGGTTCTGTAATATATACCTGTATATCTATTAGTTAGATAGTCTTAGTTGTCATTGTTATCATTATAATAAATATGCTATAGTTTAATTATCAAAACTGTTCTGTATAGTTATTTTCACTTTGCTGTAGTAATTTATGCAATAACTTGCAATATGCATTCTTGATTATGAAAAATGGTTTGAATGTATGCTGGACACATGCAATGTACTGCAAATGATGCATTTAAGAATTGCAATACAACACTACATGGGCTGCATTATGGTGGACTAATATGCCTGTTTTTCAACTCACCTGAGGTGGGTATTCTCACCATAACATATTCCTTATTGTACTATCTTATTGGCTGTAAGGTTTCTAAGAAGCTACATTAATCACTTAAATTAATTTCTATTATGCTGTTTCTATTATCTATTACAACATAACCCATGCCTTATTGTACTTTAGTGCTTATGTAAACAGTTACTGTTTGTGGTCATAGTGTGTTAAGTAAATGTGCACTTATTCGCAGATGGTACTGTACTCTGTCCCACAAATTCATCCTTCAATCTGGCCCATGAGTATTTACATAAAGACTTTGTCATCCTCCAATACAACCTTCTCACTCATAAGCTCCTCCTCAATGCCAAAAGACTAAAGCAATGATTCTCTCACCAAAGTCTACTTCTGGATGTCCATATATCACACAGATTTGAACACTCTTAGATGAACCCCTTGAAGTAGTTGATACCTTTAAATACCTAGAATTCTGGCTGGATGACAAGCTCAACTTTCTGTGCCACTTAAATGAAACCTCGAAGAAACTAAGACAGTGATTAGGTTTATTCTATCGCATTAAACACCTACTCACGTTAGAAGCTGAATGAGACTAGTACAAACTACATTCCTACCTTTACTGGACTACACTGACTTCCTTTACAGTCATTGCCCATCAATGTTGCTAAACAAACTGGACACCCTTTACCACCAGGCTTCAAGATTTATTTTAAATCTACCTCGTAATACACATCACTGTCGCTATACCAGGTTTCGGATGGACCTCTCTCTCAACTAGAAGAAAAGGAATGCTCTCCTCTGGTTTTTAGAGCATTATCTGATAACCTCCTGCATACATCTCGAACATCTTCAAATGGGCTAAAGGTTCCTATGGCCTGAGATGCTTTTCCTTAATCTGCTTCCAGATTCCTAGAGTGAAAACTACCCTTGGCTCAGCAGCAATCAACTTCTCAGTTCCATCACTTTGGAAAACTATGCAAGACTCATTAAAATTATCCTCACTTCCAAGAATTTTCACATTCAAAGCTCTATTAATGGATTATCTGAAGGAATCATGCAACAGTTTCAGACGCCGATGACCCTAAGCCCCGGTTGCCACTCTCAAATCCTACACCTAAGTATCTCAACCGCCTACATTCCTAACTACAGAAACCTAGGACCTACAAGCCTAGTTCCTTTAATCCAAGATGGCCCTGCCTATTCTCTACCTTTACCTATTCTGGCCTCCCTTTGGCTGCCTACTCTTTCACACCAATTTCTACCCTATTTCTTAATACCTCCTTATTTTTCTCATTTAGGTATGAGCTCTTACTTAGCGGTGACTATATGGGATTGTTGTCTCTTCTCATTTCAGTAAAGCTTATCATTATGTACCTTTATGTGTTAATTATGTTGACCGTATGTATAGGGCCCATATTGACCGGCATCCACAATGTTTTTCTTTTTTTTTTTGCACCGTTGTCCACCATAATTGTAATCTTATGAAGTGTACTGTATTGTATTAATGTCCAGCACCACCTTGAAAATGAGCTTGCTCAATGGTATTTATGTCTGGTTAAATAAAGTGATTGATTGATTGTTACTTAAAGAATCTCTTCTCAAGATGACATATCATCATCTGGCTCTACGTCCTGTGCCTTGTTATCTGGCTGTTCCTGCTGGTCCTCCTCCACTGTTTCATTTAGGCCTGGTTCTAGATGCTTCCATGGCAGAGCGCCTGCAGGCATGTGCTGAGGTTCTATATAATATGAATGAGAAGAAACATGTTATAGTATATGGATGCCATTGATTGTGCATGGATTTCAGTAACTGCCTAAAATCTTGTTGTAGGACAGTTCAAGGTCCAAAAGTTGTACTATCGTTCTGATGTCACATCGATAGTAAAACAACTTTTTAGCCTTGATCTACCACATGATTGGCTCAGATGAGGCTCTATGTAGAAAATAAAACATGGCATCATGATTTAGTGAGCACCTGGAAGTTGAGCCACTGACTTTGAAGTTGGGAAATGGAGAGTCGCACATGGCTCCCTTTCAGAAAAATCTAATTTTTCCTTTCTGATTTTGAAAGTAAGTGATGCAAAGAGGCAGAGAGGCGAGAGTGAGATGTCGGAATGGGCAGGAGTGGCACCAGTGGGAATGGAAGCAGAACCTACAGCAAGTAAGTACAGAAATAAAATAATGTAAAACAATTAAAATGAAAAAAACATATACAATATGAAACAGTGGATTGGTGAACATGCACAACTAAGGCTGTGTTTCAATCTCGGCACTGGATGACATCAGTGAGACCTCTCGAGCTTCGCACTTGAGGTTTTCATGATGTCATCAATTCCTGATGGAAACATAGCCTTGTTGTGGTTGTTCACCTATCTGCTATTCTATATGTGTTTAACTTCTATATTTACTTATTTTACTATCAGCTAAATGTAGCATAACCACAGATTTCTTACTCTCTTATTGCTTGTATTAAATATGTGTGCATCTGCACATAGCAGTAAAACACCCAATAAGAAATTTGAGAAATGAAATGGCAAGTTAACACTGTGAAATTGGATGTTAGTACTGAAATATTCTTTCTAGTTCTTTGTTATGGATATTGTATGTTCTGCCATATCTGTTATTTGTTACAGTTTGAATGTTGGTAGTATCAAGATCTTACAAATTAAAAGTATCATTTTTCTGTATGTTGCATGTGTGCCACCTTAACCATGTCAACCACGCTGCACACACTGTTCCTAGAGTCTCTAGCCCCTTCCAAGTCAACTTTGACATTCCTTATGTTTCACAATACATTTTATCATTATTATGCAAATACCTCATTTAATCTTGTCTGACTTATGCATGCAGTTTGTGGTAATTAGTAGGGTATTCTTTTAGTAATATGGATTGGTCTATTAGAAGCCATGGTAAATAATGTCATATACAGTACATATATAGTGAAATATTGAGTAATGTTGAAGTTTACAATTTATTTGCGATCATAATGTTAATTTTTTACTTGCCTTGAATGATTCTCTCCCCAGGTTGTGGCTTTCCTCCCTTCTCCCACAGGCAGTTCGCAATCTGGAACCACACCTCATCTTTTGAGGGACATAGCCCCTTTTTTTTGTATTGATCATTTTATTGTTTTCAACAGTTCATGACAGACAAGAAATCCATCTTCCTGTACATTCATAACATCCTTAAGTACTTTAACGAGAATATGAAAGCATACACAAATAAAAGATTTTAACCCCACCTCTAAACATAGCTCTCTCACATTTATACATGCATTTCTCCTGTTTCTTTATGTGATGACTGTAGCTCCATCAACTGCTGCCCCTGCCCATACCTAGATGACAGCCACAATGGAAAAGTCTGCAATGAGAGTTTCACAGGTTACAGACATATTATATAACATACCACAGTTTCCAGAGGTAAGGGTACTTCTAATGATACAACACATTTTCTTTTCTCAGTTTATCATATCAAGGGGCTATCATAAAGTTTCCTTACCTGGAGTGCATGGATTTAGTTTGTACCTACCCTCAAGGCATTTCCATACCTGTTACATCCCTTCACATATAAAATGAGGCAGTAATATTGTTGCCATACCAGCTTCCACTTCATCTTACAAGTACCAGACTTCTTGTCTAGCGTCCTTTCCTTCCTTAGAAACTTTGTTACCTCTTTCTAAGTTTGTGTTAACTTGTAATTTGTGGCCCTTATCATTACTTTTGCATTGCCAAATTGTTCAGCCAAGTCAAGCAACAGAGGCACCTTCTTATCTGTCCATACCTTGGTGATGAGGCAAAGAAAACCAAATATTTTGAGTTAGTATTAAAATATGGCATTTGATTATTTCTTATTACTTACTAGTTTGTATATAACCTGCAGTAGTATGTTTTTACATGCCTTATGTGGAATTAGTGTTATTGGTACATTATGCAAGTGTCATGTTGCTGAGTACATCGCACAGTATTGCCTACCCTCTAGTGTGTTACCTTGGAATAATATTCCAGCGTGCATTGCCAGTACAAATGTATATGTTAAATACATTTAATTTAGTGATAAATAATCATGATTTAATTAATTAATGATACTGTGGCAGTTACAGTATGTACACACAATGTTTCTCATTGCCAAAGAAAACCTTAACCCTCACCTCCTCCATCTGCAGAATGGTAAACATAAACTGCAGAGGTTGTTGCTTTCTGAGGATGTTTTGTAGTGTGTTCTACACCCTATAAAGAAAAAAATACAATTGTTTATGTTGTGTGTGTGTGCTTGTGTGCATACGTGCATGTGTGTGTGTGTGTGTGTGTGTGTGTGTGTATGTGTGTAGGTATAGCTGATCTATTTTTGACAAGTAATAGTTAGCTTTTAAAAGAGTAGTTGTGTTTTGTAGGCTTTCACTGATTAAGTGACATGCTGCACATCAGAACACTACTTGGATGCTATGTTGAAAGCCCCCAGGAAAAGACAATTACCAGCATCTAAGAAGTGCACACCATCTTTTAGATATAACCAATGTTTGAAATACTTAATTTTAGGGTGACAAGTGGTGTGCATCCCCAAATCATGTAGGAAGCCAGATATCGAAGGTTTATCTTTTCACGAGATCTGTCAAACAGATACATATGTTAATCTGCCTTCCAGATCATAAGCTCTGTAATATCTGAAAAAATAATTTTACAGGCCATCATTCTGACTAGTGAGGCAAAATCTAATTTATCTTCACTTACCAAATCAACCCATCTTTGCCAGCCAAATCATTACCTCCAAGAAGGATAGGCAGTACGCCTAGATGAGGAGTCGATAATGGTTGGCATGAGCTGCTCCCATCTCATGCCTCCTTTACCAAACCAGTACACCTTGCAATTCATCAGGTTCAAATCATTCTCAGAATTACTTGATCAAGCAAACTGCAATGCCCTATGGATCAAGGAACTGCTCACCATCCAAACAGTTGCTCTGGAGCTTTCTGCCATCTTGTGTCTTTTTTAGACAGATCAAGCAATGGCTATCTCAGGTATTTGTCTGTGTCTCTTAGCAGCCTGTGATAAATGAGTGGCACATCTCTATTTCTTGCTATATGCTGAAATTTTGTTGAATCACATAACAACAATTTTTAATAAGGTTCTGTTGGCTGGCATTGTTATGTTCGCGCCAGTTAAAACAATAGTTTGTTGGGTACAGTCTGCAAGTTTTGTTTGATGCAACTATATAAAACAGACTCAAATGATGCATCCTGATTTAAGAAATATGTAATTTGCTATTAAGAATCTGTATGCTTTAATTTTATGACAATTTAGCACAATTTTTTTTTATTGTTGCGTTTTGTTCATTTGTTTTCATTTCACTTTATTTTATACTGGAAAGGCATGTGAGCAAAGGCCCATTTTCACAAGTGTCCAGTTATAATGAAAATATGGGTGGATATATACACAATAACATCAAATACATATTTTTCAGAATAAAACACTTACTACATAGGCTATATGTACAATTACAGAAAATAAAATTTTACAGAAGTACAATACACTTTTAGAAACACAGCATTAACATGTTAAATGTACAGCGATCATGTCAAAACAAACATTAAGACACTGTATAACTATGAACAGCACCAAATAATCAAGATCCTCGCTGTACAAATGTACAGAAAACAGAAACCTGACAGGTAGGGGATGATGGGTGAAAGAAAGGGAAGAGGAGAGATTAAAGTAAAGAAGGTAAGTTAAACAGACTGGGAGGGAGGAGACCATTAATTTATCTTTGCTACTAAAAATAATGCAAGAAAAGTAAAAAAAAAAATTTTATCTGCATACTGTTGTCGCTATGCTGTTTGTGGTTGTAACTATCACTCTGCTGCCTATCTTAATGAGTTCTATATTTCTATTGGCAGTCTCAGTGCTTTAGGAGTATTTTCAGAAAAAAAACATGGCCACCATTAGTGAGGCATTTTGGGTTAATTTTATTTACTTTCTATAAATGTGTATCATGATTATTGGTAAAGTTGATCTGTTTTAATGTGTTTATGCATATATCTGGTTGATCCTGTAACTGATTTCTTTGTCTGCCACGAGATCTGCTTCCCGCTGTTGTCACAATGCTAACTGGTGTTGCAAGGCATCATAGGATTCCATGAAAGAACACAGTACTTTCATGAAAGTCAATTCTCTTTGTGAAAGAACTGCCATTACAAGCTATGCCATAGCTTGAAACAATGCCCATGTTTCACAAAATAGCCTATTGTTTCTCTAAAGTACCATTATGCCCCATGGCAGATCTCGATACAGTGCAGTAATTTGTGAAATAGGCTGTTCTTTGCAAAGATACATTATGGCCTATGGAACGCTTTAGTAAAGGTGTGTACTTTTGCAAAATACATTTGTCTTTTGTGAAAGTACTATTATTTCCTACAGCAAATCTCAACACAGTGCAGTACTTTCACAAATAGGCTGTTCTTTTATGAAAGATGCATTATGGTCTATGGTGTTTTAGGGGAAAGGTGTTTACTTTCATGAGACATATTGTTCTTTCATAAATGTACCATTATATCCAACGGGAACTATCAACACAGTTCAGTATTTTCACAAAATAGGCTTTTCTTTCGTGAAAGCTACATTATAGTCAATGGGACTTTGCAGCAACATTGTGTCCTTTCATGAAATACATTGTTGTTTTGTGAAAGTACCATTATATCTTTACAGCAAATCTTGACACAGTGCAGTACTTTCACGGAAAAGGCTGTTCTTTTGTGAAAGATGCATTATAGTCTATGGGTTTTTTGGGAAAGGAGTGTACTTTTGTGAAATACGTTGTTCTTTCATGAAAGCACCATTATATCCTTTAGAAAATCGTGACACGGTGTAGTACTTTCACAAAATAGGCTGTTCTTTCATGAATGATGCATTATATGCTATGAAACTTTTCAAAAACTCGAGTACTTTCACAAAATAGGCATCTCTTTGAGAAAGTATCATTATAGACTATGATGCAGCATGTTTGAGTTGTTGTTTCATGTAATAGTTTTCTGTTTTGTGAAAATAGTATTGCAGCCTATGGCATATCTCAAACAACCCTTGTGCATTTGTGAAATAAACCTTTCTTTTCAAAAACTAATACTATATTCAATGGCACAACCTGATAAAGGCACATTGTTTTATGAATAGGGTTCTTTGTTTGAAACAACCTTTATAAAGTATACTATTTGTGAAGAATGGATACTTCTGTGGGTAAATAGGCTTCTCTTTTGTGAAAGTTACATGATAGTGTATGACAGGTAAACAGCAGACAACAAGGATGAAGGGAGGGAGTAGCTGTTAACATATCAATGGAAATGAGCAATGTAGAGGGGGAAGAAGAGTATAGAGGTGGTGCTAGATAATGTTTGCCATTCTGATAGTGTGCAGGACATTGTATGTGAATAAAGTGTAGCCTTACCATTAGACAACTAAGCATATGTGGTATTTGTGTTTGATATAGTGTTCACTATTGGTTAGGAAGGTATATTAAACAATAAATCATGTTACTATCCATTTACTATATTTGTAAAGTAGTAGTAGTACGATATAGGTACAGTTGAAGAAAGTAACGACGTGGTTGTTGGCATATTTTTTTATTGTTTCTTTTCTTTTCTTGCAGATGTCTGCTAGAAGTTAAAATTTGTACTGCTGCTATATTGCTGTTTTACAGAGAAGCCTACCAAGCACAGATGAAACACACCATTCATAGACATGACAGGTATCAGAATACTATAGTGTTTCTGAAGAGTTCAAATTGCACCTTGACTAACAGTACACATTATGGAATGTGTATTTGGTCTGTGCCTAGGAAAGGGCTAAGAGATGGTGACTCAATCTCTCTTCCAGTTAGTTGCATATCAGTGACTGTAAACATGGATCTGCTGAACACTTTCTGAAAATGTTAAGCGGATGAGGAAAACTGTTGTAGCCTTAGGTGCTAAGCACCTGAAAAGATACAGAAACATGTTTCTTTTGTGCTGTCATGAGATTTGCTGGCAAAAGGTTAAAGAGTAAATTTGCCTTAATGAAACTGGGCCTGAAAGTTTGCATGTTTGTCAACATGGTAGTAACTGTTCGTGCATGTTTGTGGAGACAAATGATGCATCAGATTGAACAGTTTCAAAAGCTGTTTACTCTGTGAAGATGAAGTTGAAAGAGATAGATAGATAGATAGATAGATAGATAGATAGATAGATAGATAGATAGATAGATAGATATTTTATTTGATAGACATGGTAGAAACTTTCAAGTACCTCAAGGGAATTAACAAAGTCCAAGAGGTAGCATCTTCCAGAAAAAGAGTGTAAGAACAAGGGGCACAATTTGAAGATTGAGGGGGACGGCTCAGAGGTAATGTGAGGAAGTATTTTTCACTGAGAGGGTTGTGGATGCATGGAACAGCCTCCTGAGGAGGTCGTGGAGTCAAGAACAGTGGGGACTTCAAGAATGCATGGGACAGGCATAAGGCAGTCCTAGTGGGGGTAGGAGGAAGTAAGCTGTTGGTTAACTAGGATCTGCAGCTTATCTGTTAGGTAGGAAAATGGGCAGACTAGGTGGGCCAAGAGGTCCTTATCGTCGTCAAATTCTATGTTTCTATGTTTCTGTTTATAATGTGCCCAATTCCAGGGACTCTAATTGCTGAACAATAAAATCGCAAAAATATTATCACAGTCACTATAGACACAGAATAAAATTATACAATATAAATAATGCAACATAAATTCACATTATCAATCAGACAACAACTCATATCATAAAGCCTTTTCAAATAAATAAGTCTTTAGTCCCTTTTAAAGGCTTCCGCTAATGGGGCCCCTCTTAAATAGTCAGGTAGGGAGTTCCATGAGGGTTGGTCCAGCCACCGCAAACAGTATGTCTCCGAATGCCATTAACCCAGCTCCTGGAACTCCCAGGAGACCCCTAAGGAATGGAGCATCTGGCTGGGCGGTAAGGGTCAAAGAGATCTTGCAAACAAGCAGGACTTCCTCATGCAGGGTTTTATAGGTGAGGAGCCTTATCTTGAAAACAATCCTGCACCTGACCATCAACCAGTGCAGTTCATGGAGGACCAGGGTAATGTGTTTTCTTTCTTTCTTTCTTTTCTTTCTTTCTTTCTTTCTTTCTTTCTTTCTTTTCTTTCTTTTCTTTCTTTCTTTCTTTCTTCTTTCTCTTCTTTCTTTTCTTCCTTTCTCTTATTGAATTGTTTCACTAGGAAAGGCACACTGAGCAAAAATGCTTGTTTCTCAGTGCAATCTGGGAGACGGGTTACAGGGGAGGATAACATGCAGGTTACCAAGCAATAACATAAAACCGTATACAGTGCAAAAGTTTACATTTGGTTAAACATTGATTAACAGTCATTTACATTGTGCAGGGAATGCGTATCCCAGAGGCATACATACATACAGACAATGCATCTATACTGAGAGTACTGATTCTGAGGTGGATTAACACTTGGTAGCTGAATCTAGGCAGGCAGGAGGGAAAGATAACAGTAGATGAGTAAATGCCATGGTTGGTTATAAAAGCCAGCTTCCAAGCATAGGGATGTTCACTCCTCCTCTTTAACCCAGTCAGTAATCTTGCTGTCACATTCTGCACTAGCTGCAATCTGCAAAAGTTGCCTCTAGATAGCCCAAGGTACAGGGCATTACAGTAATCCAGCCTGGAAGTTGCAGCGTGTGCAAATGTGAGCAGATCTTCTGCAGGGACCAGGGCATGGATTCGGTGATGTTCCTGAGATGATAGAAACCACTTTTGACCATGACCGACACATGTGCATCAAGTGTCAGGCCATCATCCTTGATCACACCCAAATCCTGCACCTGTTTAGGGGACAAGGGAATGCCCCAGTGCTAGATTGGGGTGAACCCCATCCCCTCCTCCGTGATAACCCGGCTCCATCACCAGCACGTCAGTCTTGTCTGGGTTGAGTTTAAGCCAGTTTAGGTCATCCATGACTGAATTTCCTTGAGGTAGCTGTTAAATATGGGGTAAGACATGGACATCAGTGTACAGGACAGGTGAGTTGGGTATCATTTGCATAGCAGTAGAGCAAACCGCACATACATTAATGTCCCCAGTGGCAGCATGTACACCGTGAACAATAAGGGCACCAAGACCGACCCTTGGAACTCCACAGCTCAGAGTTTTGTGCTAGATGAGGCAAGTCCCATTTTCACCCTCTGCACTGTATCCATTAGGCATGACCTAAACCAGCTGAAGGCATTGCGGATAAGCCACACCAGAACTACAGTCAGTCTAGCAGCACCTCATGATCCACAGTGTCAATGCAACAGAAAGGTCCAGAAGAACCAACATGGTACGAGTTCTCCTGTCCCTTGCCATCAGGATGTCATTAAGCACCCTTACCAGTGTGATCTCTGTACTATGCCCCTACCGGAACACAGACTGAAATGGCTTATAGGTAGATGAAGATGTGAGATGCCTCCAGCTGAATGACCACCACTTTCTCATGACCTTCCCAAAAATTGAGGCTCGAGATTGGCCTGTAGTTGCTGAGACAGTTGGGTCCAACGAGGCTTTTTAAAGGGGCCTGACCAGAATTTCTTTCAAGGACACCAGAAAGATCCCACTCCTCAATGAACTCCAGACAATCTCAGCAACCACAGGTCCTATCAGGTCCAAACATCCAACCACAAGGCATTCAAATCTGGGTCCAGATCACACATGTAGGCTGCAGCTTTGAGATTATCTCCATCACCTTTTCCACCCCAACTAGCTCAAACTCATCCCAGACAGGAGGAGTGTTTCAGCACAACTTATGCTGGACACTGCAGTGCTTTCAGGAGATACTCAAGGAGACCTCAGCCCTGCTAGAGGACACCTTTCATCGAAGAACAGTGCCAACTCCTCTCACCTTGTGCTATAAACTGCACCTCCCACATGGAGACACCCCAGATGTAAAGTCTGTCAACCATACAGAAGAGCTGAGCTGGTCTGTTCTTCACCACAGCAATCTCCCTAGACAGAAAATCTGCCTTCTTGTGGAGATTGCCCTTGATAGTCAAAGTAATGTATGCAGATGATGCAGTCCTATATTCATGTAATTCTGACCCCTACAAACTGGAAAATCAAATGCAGGCTAATTTCACCGTGATTGAGCACTGGTTTCTTCAATCAAAGCTGTTCCTCAATTATAAAAAAAACGAGACTATGTTATTCGCAACATCACATAATAAACACCACACTCACCAGCTTTGCATTTATAACAATCAAAATACTTCCATGGAGGTGGTTGAAACATTTAAATACCTAGGATTGACACTGGACTGCACCCTCTTGTTTAACCAACACATAGATGCAGTCACAAAGTCATCAAATGCAAACCTAGGATTACTATACAGATGGAAAGGCCTGACTTCTGTGGCACTCAAAACTGCTGTAAATAGCTCAGTCCTCTCAGTGATAGACTATGGTCTAGCAGTATATGGAGCTGCCTCCCAAACTGCTTTGAAACATATCAAAACAACACTAAATATAGTGTGTCATTTAGTCCTAGGTGTACCCCATCTCACTCACACCTGCGAGTTGTACGCTCAAACAAAATGGCTCAACCTTGACAGTCACCTCCAGTATCAAGTATGCATGCTCACCAAGAAGTCTGTGCTATGACTTACCACCCCAGGCCTGCAAAGCCTCCTTAGCCGACCTAATTCCATCAGATGCACTAGAGGTACAAACAACTCAGCTCTCTGCATCCCTTTCCATAGAACCACACAAGGCCAACAGTCTTACTAATACCAGGCACCACATTGGCTTAATCCGCTTGACCTAGGCATCACAAAAGAGGACAAAATAGGCCCTTTAAAGATAAACTTGAGTGGCTCCTTGCCACAAACAGGAACTGTGACTGTGAGACCTGAACTCCCCACACTGTCCCCTCCTCTTTCCTGCTACCCTCATTCTAACCTGCATCCTTGCTCTCCTCTCTTTGCTAACTAACACTCCCTAGTAGGCTCCAGGTCCCCACCTCAGCACTTCCCCACAGTGAGTCTAGCCTCCTTTATGACTACACTCTTTAGCACTTATGACAAAAGAACTGCTGCCCATCAAGTTCTCGACTCCTTGCATATAGTATTAGTTAATTATTTTACAGACTATATCATCCTCTGCTCCCTACCTGATTCACTCTATATCCTGCATAATCTCAAGTTATTCACTTAACAACCTGTCAGCCTAGCCTGCTTTAAATTATGTGTCTGTATATTCTTACTTATGTACTCCCTGTTATTGTAATTATGTAACTTCTGTAACCTGATGTACTCATGTCTTTCTAGGCATGGAACCACCTTACTAACATACTATTTGCCAGCAGATTAGGCTTCACGGTCTATCGAGTCTGCTTGAACCTCAGATCCCTAGTTGGGTGCGAAGCCCTCCCCTTGTGTTCCAGAAACCCCTATCATCCTTCCCCACACCCCTGGGGACAGGCCATCATCTGATACATCCACTTTCTGTGTCTGTCCCACCCTCTGTTGAAGCCCTCCACTGTGGATCTCTGAACCAGCTCACCAGGCAGTGCATTCCAAGGGTCCACCGCCCTCTCAGTGAAAAACCTCCTCCTCTTTCCCTCACCCTTCCACCTTCCAACTTCAAACCATGCCCTCTGGTGATACCTCCCTGCTTTAGTCTAAAGATCCCTTCATGTTTATCTTATTTATTCCCTTGAGGTACTTGAAGACCTCAATCATGTCCCCCATCTCTCCTCTCCTCCAATGAAAACAAGCAGAGCTCCTCAAGTCTGTCCTCATACGCCAAATCCCCTAGCCCTCGTATCATCTTAGTTGCCCTCTTCTGTACCCTCTCCAGGAGCTGTATGTCCCTCTTCAAGTGTGGTCTCCAGTACTGTACACAGTACTCAAGGTGTGGCCTAACCAGTCCATTGTACAGTGGCAGAACCACTCCTTTCTCCTAGTGGTGATCCCCTTACGATGCATCCCAACATCCTGTTTGCCTTGCTAGCTGCCTCCTGCACTGCCTCAGAGTTATTCATACATGCATCCACCATGACCCCTAGGTCTTTTCCCCTATTGAGGCCTCCAGCCTCCTCCCAGGGTGTACCTGTGTTTAGGTTTCCACCAAGATGTAACACATTGCACTTGGTGATATTGAAATTTAATTTCCATGTGTGAGTCCAGCTTTCCAGGGTGTCCAGGTCCTTGCAGGCCAACCTCCCTCTTCTCCCTCAACTACTGCTCCCATCTTGAGTCATCAGTGAAGAGACTCATTTCACACCCTATACCCTCCCTGATGTCCGATATGTATGCATTAAACAGGATTGGACCCAAGACTGAGCTCCTGCGTACCGCATACCAACCTCTCTAGGGTTCGAGAGCTCCCCACAGACCACTACTGTCTGGGTGTGTCCAGCTAGCCAGTTTTCAATCCATCTGAACATCAAAGGGCCTACTCCCAACCCCATCAGTTTCTTCACCAGACCATTGTGGGGACAGAGTCAAACGCCTTGCTGAAGTCCAAGAATAATACATCCACATGCTTTCCCTGTCCAGTTCTGATGTTACCCATTCGTAGAACTCCACAAGATTGGTTTGACATGATCTACCTGGCACAACCCCATGTTGCCGACTATCCAGACCTCCCACCCTCCAAGTACACCCCAATTGTTCCTTTAGTATACTCTCATTAATTTCCCACCACCAAGGTCAAACTGATGGGTCTATAGTTACCTGGTACTTCCTCGACCCCTTATGGATTGGCACCACATGTGCCTCTCGCCAATTCCTAGGTATTCCCTCCTGTCTCAAGTGACCTGTTGAAGAGCTCCGCCAGGGTTGCAGCCAGTATGTCCACCAATCCCATAGTACTCTCGGATGAATGCCATCCGCCCAGGAGATTTGTCTTTCTTTGAGGCCTTGAGGGCTAACCACACCCTTTGGCGGAGATAGCACCATCGGTCCCTCCACCTTACTGGCCTTTTATCCTTATCCTGATGTGACACCCTGGGGTAGCTCTCCCTCCTCTTGCTCCATTTCTGTTGATCCCCTGATCTCACTCACTGATGCTTCTGTCCCCATCGTGCCTTGCTTTGTAGATATCCCATCCCTCCCTAGTGAACACAGAGGCAAAGTACTCATTAAATACCTCTGCCTGGTCCCACGCCTCTTCCACCCACCCTACTTCTGATCTCAATCTGCTGAGATGGCCCTTAATTTTCTCCACTCCCAATGTACCAGAAGAACCCTTTTCCCTCCATGTAATCCCTGTGCCAGCTGCTGTTTTACTGGACTTTGCCCCTCACCATCCGGGTGACTTTTCTAAATGCAAGATGGTACATTTTCTTATCCCTATCCCTCTTGTTGTTTTATATTTTTGTAGGCCGCCTTCTTTTCTCTGACTGCTACCTGAACCTCACTGGACCACCAGCATGGTTTATGTGACCTTGCTTCCTTACGTTTCACCTTAGTGCAGGTCCTGACTGCCTCATGAAGTCCCCATTTTATGACCTCCCATCTCCTTTCCACATTTGTCATTGATGTAATCCCTTCAAGTGATCCTTGAGAATATTTCCCATGCCCACAAAGTCTTCCCCTGTAGTCCACTGCCAGTGTCCTAGATCTCACCCCCTCCCCTATGCTTATTTGAAACCAGACAGTATTGTGGTCACTCCCACTCAGGGTATTCTCTACAACCAGGTCCCTTACCAGATCCCCATCTGCCAGAACCATGTCCAGGACGTGTCCTGTCTTGTGGGCTCCATCACATGCTGTGTTAAGAACACATCCTGGAAGCCGTCCCAGCAGCCTCTGCTCCTTGGCCACCTTAGAGGACATGGTTCCCAGTTTGTACCTGGCATATTAAGGTCCCCATCAACACCACTCTCTTCCCCTTTTAGTCCACACTGGGCAATGATGTTGTCCAGCAAACCATCCTCCAGAACATCACTCATCCCTGTGGGCCTATATACTACACCAGCTTGACCTTATCTCCTGCTGGGGATCGTAGGTGACCCATAAGGCCTCCACGTTTCGCCTGCCTGTTCAACTCTAGCAATTTCTATGTCATCTCTAATGAACATAGTCACTCCACCTCTCTGCCCTCCTTTCTATCCTTCCTAAGCATAGTGTACCCCCACACGCTTAGGCCCCAGTCATGGTTTTTGTTGGCCCACGCCTTCGTGACCGCCGCCACATCCACCCCCATGGAACAGCATGGCCTGGAACTCTAGCAACTTGTTTCCAAGCTCCTGGCATTTACTAACACCAACCCCACCCTTTATCCCTGATCCCTTTGTCAAACCCCACCCAGGTTCATTATACTTCCATCCTCCCTCTGCTCCTCCTGAAACCTCCACCCCAGACTGTTTCCTCCCTCCTTGGGTTTGAAGGCTACTCTCCTCATCTGGAGGAGAGGCTTCTGGTCAGCCTCTCCCTTATCCCTTCCCTCACAAGTTTAAACCCCACCTTTCTTGAATGTGCTTATGTATTTGTAACTATTGTGAATGATGTAATGCCCATGTGTTACTAAGATGTGGAACCTCTGTAAAAGAGCTTTGGCTCAAAGGTACTTCCTAGAAATAAATAAATAAAAAAATAAATAACGTGACCACAGGGTCAGTTTGTCCTCCATCCAGCCAGATCTCCTCCAGCACATTTCTAACCTCTGTCCCTTAACCTTTAAACTGTGGAGACCCTCATCATAACAAGGGGATCTCTGGCAAGTAGGCAAGGGTGTACACAAAGGTGCAATTAGTTGAAGGCTGCAGTCACTGCCCCATTATAGGCCACCTTTGCTGCCTCCGCCCTTTCACAAGCTACCCCACATCTATAGGTCCAGCACCACCAACAGTCCCATAGAGGAAACTCCTCTTAATAGGCGGTACTGGACCATCTCCATAGGGGCCGGGCTATTAGAGGGACCGCCACATGAACCCCATGGTGCTATGGATGCAATCAAACCACTGGATCAACATGAAGGTCCTGTAATACTAAGACCCATTGAAAAACTAAGTCCAAAGTGTGGCACACGAGTGTGTTGCTGATGTACAATGCTGTGTCAGGCCCAGGCCTCCATGCTCTTCAATAAGTTACCACCAAATTTTGAGAGCCAGTCGCGACTCATGCATTGAAGTCGCCCAGGATCAACCACCTTGAGGACTCCAACACCAGGCTGGCAACAAGCTCCTCGATCCCTCAAAATCCCCAACCACTCCATGGGTGGATAGAGCAGGAGAACCCAAAACCAGCACCCTCACCCACCAGGTGGCCACACACTAAAAGACAGAGTAGGACCCACATTTAGCACTGTGAGGTTCAGGCCAGATTTAAAACAAATGGCCACACACCCCTGCCCCTGTGATCCTCTCTCAGAGTATGTATCACAGAGTATCCAGTCGGAACTGCTTCCTCCAAAATGGGAGCAGCATTTAAATCCAGCCATGTCTCTGTGATGCAAGCCAGGTCAACTGAGGATATCAGGTTCACCATAATGGCAGTCTTGTTCTTCAACCTGGCATTGCATAACACAACCCGAGCAGGAAGAGGTGAGGCAGCTAGGTCCATCATCTGCTCACCCACAAATAGATTACAAATCTAAACAGAGACAACTTTTACTCCATTTTCAATGGTAAATGGTTACACACACAGCATTCTGAGGCATGTTTCTGAGAGGAATGCTATCATCCACACAGAAAAGGCATTACTCTGTGTATTGATGATGGTGGAAAAGTGTGTAATGTGTAGAGTCTTTTCATGACAATACAAAGATGACGTTGACTCAATGGGTGATACATGTAAACATACCTGATTACTAGGAGTCTGCCTGTTTGATACTGTTACCTTAAGGGACCATATTTACAAAATATGTGCCAGACGATAATTCATTGTGAGCTTTTATTCGGTTTACAGCTTATTGTTTTATTCTTACCTGATGTTTCTTTCACACAGTTTCCTTCTTAACCATGCACGCGCAGCTTGCTGCTCAGTCTTTTTTTCCAATTTCTCACTCCTGATTCCTTTGTTCATCCCCTCTATCTGCAGGTTGAACAGTACCCCCATTCCTGGGCTCCTGTCTACACAAAGCCATCGGAGCAGCAGCATCCCACATGCAGCCTACATGGTACATCCTCAACAACTGTCTCTCTCCATACATGGACAACTTGTGTGGTGTGTGGAGGCCCATCCACGCTTTGGTCAACTGCCCCACCAACCCCATTCACCCATCCACCCAGGGCTGTCCCTAGCTATATTGATAATGTTAGTCATGTGATAGGTCACGTGGCCTCTGCTGCTAATTTACTGAGTGCCTGTTTTCCCATTTGTTTTTCATCTTAGCTGGCCAGTAGGGGTCAGTATTCTGTCAACATAATTCCATCTTTACTTACTATCTCCCTACCATCACCTGTTCCTCTCCTGCTCAGCTCCTCCAGTCTCACACTGCTTCTCTGCTCCCCCACCCTCTTCCCCAATATCTCACTACCTTCCTTCACCTGGACTAGAACCTTGTACCTTCTACATTAAAGGTGGCTACCCTACCACTGTACTATTCTGTCCTCATCATTTTCTTTGAATCCTTTTGTCTACCTATATTTCTTCCTTGCTCTAGTCACTCTTAGCTCTTGCTCTACTACACTATGGCTATGTCTCCTATGGTTAAACATATCTTACCTTTATTCTTTTTCTGTGCATTATCCCTATATCTTCACTGTACCTCTTCACCCCTACCCACTCTCCCACTTTGTAATTTCTCCATCACTGTGGCCTCTGGGACAGTGATCATGGATCTTTATCTCTCACCCAGTCTATTGGGCCCAGTTGCCTGCTACACTTATCACATCTCCCTTTTCTCACCATCCTCCTCAGCTTTTCCTTTCACTGCCTTTACCCACAACCTGTGCTAAGCTCTCCAGGAGGAAATCGCTATCCTCCCTAAGTTGATGAAGCATGTTCTCTTCATTATGATCTGCTTCTGCTGCTTCTTTCTGGGAACATTCACCCAAACCCAGGGCCTGGCTCACTACCCAAACCCTCCACCTGAGTCTCTGGCAGCATCAAGCTCACTTTGGTAAATATCTGCAGTCTTCATCTAAATCTCAACTTTCTTCAAGGCTGGGCTATTCAACATCAATCCAACATCCTTGCTGCGGTTGAAACCTGGCTGTTCCCCAAAGTACCCAACTCTACCATCTCTTTTATTAGCGATACTGTCTTCAGGGAAGACAGGCTGGGAAAAAGGGTGGGGTGTGCCATATATCTGGTTGACTCCTATTAGGCATGTTCTCCTCACCAATATCCCACAATTTCACTCAAGTACTTGCCATTAACATTGCTATTATTAGTAGGTAAATCACTCACTATTTTCTCCACCTATTTCCCACCCTGTAAAACTAAGTTGGGTTTTGATGCTAGTCTTGATTTCATCTCTAAGCTGCCAAATCAGGCTGATGTGATCCTATTAGGAGACTTCAACATAAATTGGCTGGCTCCCGACTCAGCCCCTTCAGAGATGCAGCTGCCACTCTGGATCTCTCCCAGGTTGTTTCCTCTCCTACTAGGATCAATAACAGAACAGATTTCAGCACTCTTATAGACCCTCATGTTCACCAGCCACCTGGAGAGACTCTCAAATATTGTGGTCCTACCTGACTCTCTGAGTGACCACCGTCCCACTCTTTGCCATTGGTCTAATCGCCTGTTAAACCCCTGCCAAAACATCTTATCAGCATCATCCTAAACAAGCATTTGTCAATGCCAAATGTTGGCTTGTTGGCATTGGCACTGGTAGTGCTGGAGTTACAGAGATGCATAATAGGAATGGCAGTGAAGTACTAAAGTGATGCCAACCCACCTCCACCCTGCAGAGACTGACAAGAGTTGGGAGTGTGCCTTGGTTTGTTGGCCATAACGCTCATGTCATTTCACCTCACTCTACCCTGCTTACACTGACAGGTGTCATGGGGTGCCTTGGAGTCTTCGGCCTTACATTCACCCCATTCCATAAGGAAATATGCTGAGATGGGTGCCACATAGGAAAATGGGCTGAACTTTGTGACTGAAGACACCAAATCACACCTCAGAGCCTGTCACTGGCTGCAGGGTGGGATGGGGTTTAATGGAGTGAGAATTACAGCTGACGATCCCAAGTCACACCCCGATGCCTGTCAGTCTTAAGAGTGGGGCATTATGGTTGGAAACCCTAATGCCCTGGGTGTTTGTTGGTATTTTCACTCAAATGTTCAACATGGGCTTTTTGTGACCCACTCATATACAGTGGCACTATCAGTTAATTAGCCAAAGGTGATTTTGCACAGTGACTATGCCATTTGGTACCACAGGTGCAAAACACATTTCAGGCAGGATGTGAAAATGAGAGCTGTACTGTTCATGAGGAAGTATAAAAATGGTAATCTTGAAAATCTGGAGGAAAATTGAGACGCTATGAGCGTAAGTGAGAAATTGCACAATGCACGCCTGAACATTAATCATTTTTGGATTTTTTACCCAAAAATTCCTATGTTGAAAATATGGAGTGAAAATATTAAAAACTGGCAAGGTTACAAGCATGTGTGCAAACTGTGCAATGCATGATTGTAACTCAGTCATTTTTTGAATTGTTTCACCAAATTTGCAACATGAATTTTTTGGGACCCTACCTCATGAATAGTGGCACTGTCATTTTGTTAATCTGTCCCAAAAGGTGATCTTGTGCAGTGCCCTGAAGTCACCATTCAGGACTGAGTAACAAAATGTCAGTCATATGTTCATGAGGTGGGGTCCCAAGAACTGCATGTTGAAAATTTGGAGCCAAAATTCAAAAAATGGCTGAGATATCAATCAAAGTTGAACCCCTCATTGATACCATTACAAAGCTTACTGTGATTTTCTTCAGTTTGCAGTCAGCTTTTAAAGAGTTCAGATGTGTCCTGGGCTCAATCAAGATCAAAGCGATGGACCTTGGAGGTAAGTATGGGGTGTAAGGAGGTGGGTGCAGAGGGTGGGTGCAGTTTGGGGGAGGGAGGTGGATGATGAGGGACAATTTTCTTTTTACATGGACAAAACAAAATGGACATTGGGGAAAGGTTTTCTTTATTTACAGGTTTAAAAAATACTTTTGGACACACTGGGTGGGCTCCCAGTGTGCCACATGAGTTTGGGTGGGGGGTTGATGCCGATGGGAACTGGGCACCCCTATTTGCAAACAAGTTGTGGGGACATGATGCCGATGGGGATTGGGGCACCCACGCTGGCAAACAACTTAAAAGAGAGGGAACTATATGTCGATGGGGATTATGCACCCCGTCAGCAAACAAATTAAACATGGGGGATACATGATGTTGAGAGGGTTAGACACCCCATGAGCAAACAAATTGAACTGGAAGGGACATGCTGACATGGGGATTGGGCACACCTCAGTTGACTTTCTGGGGATTGAGTGGTGAATGGCAGAAGTCCGATTTATTGAAATGATTCACCAGGAAAGACACGAACAGAGTCTTGTCATGTGATGTTACAGTGGGGAAACTGCACCTCATTAGAGCAGCAGATTTCTTTCAACTCCATGGTTCTCTTTTGAAACTGCTGTCATTGGCAGCATGGCCACTAATTTGTGGCTAAGGTACGCACCCTCTCTAAAGCATTCCCTGCATTGGCAACAACACTGACACACCTCTGAAATGTGCTACACACAAGATGTTGCTTTGCATGTGCAAGCCAACATAAAAAGATATGCTTGGGAATTTCCAGGACTACCTTCATACCTTTGACTGGTCCCTGTTAGACTCTGCCACAAACATTGACAGTGCTCTAACTTATTTCATCTCCACCTTCATGCTACTCTGTGACACCTTTGCCCCTACTCCAAGCATAAGGTCAAAATTGGATAATCCTTGGATCACAGCCTCTTCTAAATCTTATGGCAGCGAAGGACAATTGTTGGCATAAAACTTTGCCACTGGTCTCCAGGTCGACAGGCAAAAGTATTGGGCAGCCAGAAACATTTACAGACATGAAATTTGCTCTTGCCAGGGCTGAACACTTTAAAGTAAGCCTCACCTCTTCCCAAGGAAATGGGAGGATTTCTTGTCTAACATTAAGGAACTCCTGGGAAAGCCAGTATCACCCCCATTAAAAATCAATGGTGTCATCACCCAAGGCCTCAATTAATTGTTGCTGACACTTTTAGCATGGTGTTTACAGACCTCAGTGGAGTACTTCATCTGGAATTCTTCAACAATGCCCCTAGCACCTCACAATCCTCCACTCCCACTAATACCACCCCCAATGCAAGTCTAGATTTATTGGCAACTCCTGGATTTGAAATTACTACAACTTGCCTTGATGCTGTCCTTCTCCCTCACTAAGATTCTAAATCTCTGGCTGTTTAAGCCAATTCTCTCATAGAGGAAATCTGCAGTTGTGACACTAATCCACAAGAGTGGCAACAAAACCTCACAGCAACTACCTCTCCATCTGCATCCTTCCTCCTATTTCTAAAGCCCTTGAACAAATTGTATCAGATCAATTATCTGACTATCTCACCAAACATAATCTCCAGTGTCACCAACATCATGGTTTTCAGAAGGGCCACAGTACTACCACTACCCTCCTGCAGTTTACTAGCTATGCCTAATAAAGCCCTCAACCATGGTCAACTTGTAGAGTCTGTGTACATAGACCTTACAAAAGATTGGACATGGTCAGCCACAGGCTTCTCATCACATCCCCAGACTCTTGGTCTGTCACATAAGGCCATCTCATGGTTTGCTAATTATCTCAGTGACCACTCTCAGAGAATGAAAATCCTTGACACTCTCTCTCTGCTAGTCTGCCAGTTCATTCTGGTATTCCTCAAGGATCCATACTTGGACCACTTTTTCAGTCTTTATTTAATACCCTCCCTAGCCAAGTCAGGAAACATGCTCCTTTACGCAGATGATGTGGTCATTTTCACAAGTCACCCATACGCGGCCCAGTTAGAACATAGTCTTCAAATGAACTTTACTGAATTAGAATCCTGGTTCTCTCAAACAAGCTCATCATAAACTACAAAAGACCAAAATCATGTTATTTGCCAACCCACAGAACAAACATAAAGATGTATCACTAACCATCCTCAATAATTAACACCAACCTTACAGCAGGTAAATAGTTTCAAATACCTTACTATTGCAATTGACTCCTCCCTCTCCTGTTATGTTCATGTCAATCTAGTTTGCAAGGCAGTGAATTCTAGAATTGGCCTCTTGCATAGACACAGAAACTGTATGACGAATGATGTCCTCCACCATTGCATTACTTGGTTGAAGGGACAAAAGAAGGCCAAGGCCCATCAAGAATGTCCCCCACTATGTGGGATTTTCTTTTAGAGCTATTGTGTTACCCCTGATCCAGACATCTAAACCATTTTTGAATTCAAGAATACGGGGCAGACATAAGGCCATTTTTGTGGGGGTAGGAAGAAATAGACTGTTGGTTAAAAAGGATCTGCAGCTTGTCCTCTAGGTAGGGAAATGGGCAGACTAGGTGGCCAAGGGTCCTTATCTGCTGTCAAAGTCTATGTTTCTATGTTTTTATGTTTCTATGGAAGAGTTTAGGCTACATGCATCCACCAGCTCCTGTGGCAAGGTGTTTTATAACCTTGGTGCTCTTATGGAAAATAGTTTCCTTTTGTTGGTTTTAAAGGACGAGACCTTTAACTGCTTGTTAAGCAGTCTAGGGACTATCTGCCTGGCTGAATAAATAAGTCCATAGTGATTCATAATAGTGGGTGATTAAAATAACTTGTATGTCATGAGTAGGTCACCTCTTTTCCTCCTAGTTTCTAATGAATGAAGACCAGTGAGCTTTAATCTTGTTGGGTAGTCAAAATGTGCAAGTCTTGGTATTATTCTGGTAGCTCTTCTCTGTATTTCTCCAAACAGTGTATGTCACCTTTAAGATAGGGGTTCCAGAAAGGAGACCCATAATTGATATACGGTCTTATAAAGGTCCTATATAGGGGATAATACATTGTTCGCATGAGTAATGAAAGTGCATCTGATTTGATTGGTATCCTGTGATGATGGAGACCATGATTGGGCACCTGCTGAAAGGGTGACTCAATTGCAGCACCTGTAGATGGGGTGACTGGGGAAGCTGGCAACCGGATGGTGAGGGTGGGTAAAATACTGACCGGAGGTCACTATATGGCTTTGCATGGAAGGAGCGAGCATGCTAAGCATGGGCTGGGAGAGGACAGAGGGTTGTATGGGTGGGCTGTGGTGGGATGCCGAGCTGCATCATGGTTTCACGGGTTGATTTGTGGCTGCAGTGGTATGGTTCCGGGTTGGGGTCTGAGCATGGTGCCTTTTGTTGTGCCCTGCCCAAGATCTTTATTTTTGCCCTGAATTGCACTATCCCTGACATGCACTCCCCTGGAGTTGAGAATCATTTAGTAGGGGTGTGGGGGTGCAGCCCCCGCAGAAACAATAAAATCCAAGTCCCTGTCGCTGTGTTACTCAGCGCTTTGGGAGTCCATCACCAAAAACTTTCATCGATATGACTTCACTGTAACAGCAATCAAGTATCGCTCTATGACATAAATCTGATTTTTTCAAGAGACCATTGGCCATCTTGGCTGTTTTAGTGCAATGTTCCCTAGATGTGAATTTGTTAGATGTATGTATCCCCAGATCCTTTCTGCATGTAGGCATTTTAAGTATTATATTATTCAGATAATAGTTATGCTTTGATTGTTTTTTCCAAAATGACACATTTGTCATCATTAAAGAACATCTTATTTACTAACCCAGAGACCTAGCAGTCAGAAGCTCAGTCCTTCCATAGTTGACCATGGTATTTTGTTATCTATGACTTTGCATCTGATACAGTTCTAAACAGAGTCACAGACTCCTCAACTTAAGCCTGTCACCTGGTACTTGGTGCACAAAGGCTCGCCCACACCTGTGACCTATACAAAAAGTGAACTGGTTAAATTTCAAGGGTTGATTTACCTACCAAACCTGCTTGCTGGAAAGATAACCACCAATCAGTCTCCTCCTTCAGCTCTGAAACTCCTGACCACCACCCCTTTCCCCAGAGCTACTAGAAACTCCACTAAGGTCTCTTTACTTGTTCCTTTCTGTGAAACTGCTCTAGGACAGCGTCATTCATGTATAGGGTTCCTGCTTGGTTAAATGATCTGTCTCAAGATTTTATATCCACTGGCAATTGTGGCCCTTTAAAATTAAACTCTGGTAGCTTCTCCTCTCTTTAAACTGCTGTGACTGTTCCTAGCCCTACCCTTTATACCTTGCTTGACCTTCATTGCCCACCTGTCTTTCTGTATTATCTCTCTCCTCATCTCCATGGTCTGACTATCTCATTGACCTTCCAGTCTCCTTTCTCTCCATATTCCATCTTACCCATACTCACTACCCCCTCCTGCCTTTCCCACTACTCAACCATTTCCTTAAGCTTTAGTGACCTCCCCTATGCCTTCTGGCTCTTTTCACCTCACTCTAGGCTCTCTGACAATGTCCCTTGGACTGCCAATTCTACTCATAACACTGTTGTTTCCTGGGCCTTTCCCCAGCCCTGTGTCAATACACCCCCACTGTGTCCCATTTCCTTCCCTCAGCACAGTCTTTGCCCTGTCTTTGCCTATGTGTAAATACTACCCTCAATTTTCTTATTTGTTACAAACCCTATATACCTTTTATTCTTTATTTTTATTCCGCTTTTGATAG
Organism: Neoceratodus forsteri; assembly: GCA_016271365.2. NCBI lineage: Eukaryota > Metazoa > Chordata > Ceratodontiformes > Ceratodontidae > Neoceratodus > Neoceratodus forsteri. The sequence continues at coordinate 1,057,027,491 of CM028132.1, read as the reverse complement.
CATACTGTTCCTGAATGTTCTTAAAGTACTGTTTTCTATTGTAAATTGCACTGCATTGTTGGTACTTACTTGCATTGTGTTTGACATTGAACCTTTGTAAAATAGTCTCTGACTCAAAGGATTGTAATTTGAAACTTCAACAAATAACAAATAAAATAAATGCCTGTCTATCATGGTCATGTGATGACACTTGCAATGTCAGACAATCATCATGAGATGAAATTGCTCAATTTGTGAATCTGTTTGTTGTCACCAAAAGGACACAGAGATACAAGTTGTTCAAGGACATTGACCACTGTGACATCTGTCCACATTCTGGACTGATGGGTCATCCTTGGCATGCCTGAACTGTGGTGTGTGTAACAATGCTTTCCACCACATGCACATGGTTGCTGTGCACAACACAGGTATGCATAACTTTGTACATAAATGTACCTAATGAGGCATGCTGTCTCAAAGTATATGCAGCTTGATGAGTTGTTAAATCAAGGTGACATGCCATGTGCTATGGTTCTTATTAGAGAAGTGCAACATTGTACAAATGATTCCACTGCACTCAAGTACAGTCACTGATTTGTCGCGGTGTTTCTCTTAGGGAAATTGATATCATTCAAACCTTTGTTAAGGCTATTGCCAAATGTGAGCTGTCAAAGAGAAATTTGACTCTGTTTGTGTGTCATGTGACAGACTGTTTTACAGACAACACACTGTCACTGTTCATCTTGAGAACATAGTCTCCTAGTGAGATGTAGGGTCTATTGTTGGCACTTCTACTGTTAAAGCATATCATCTTTGACCTTGACCCAAAGGTTACTATGTGTCAGTACTGTTTTACAAAGGTGAAACATAACATATGCCACCAAGGTCTGTGTTGAACAACATGGAGGCAAATGTGACACTTGCTGAGATTGCAGTGCTGAACATGTTTGAATGGATCATGATACAAACTATGAAAACATTTCAGATTAATCTGCATCTGAATACAAGGACACAAACTATTCCCCAGAAAGAGCTTTTGAAGTCTTTAAAGTGATCTGTCATGCATCTTCCACTGCCTCTGCAAGAGAATGTGGAAGCAATCTGTCATGAGAACAGTTTGGTTATTCTTGTAAACAGTGTCCCCACAAAGTATAAGGTTATCTGGCAAGATATTGTCAATGCTGAAAAGGTAAGAACTACTCTGAGGTATCTTAAGAGCAATAACTCTTTCTATGAAGACCTTGACATTGATAACCTGAGCAAAATAGGTGCTCAGTTTAGAGTGGTGGATACCAGAAAGCCAATGATTGAATAGGCCGATCTTACCATGAATGAAAATGTGTATGAACAGTACACAGTTCACCCTCTACATGACAGAGATCCAGTAGGTTGAAAATTCTGAACTCTATCAGAGGAAACAGGTAGAAGGTAGTCTTGTTAGTATCTGGGAGAGCACTTTGGAAACACAGTGCTTTCCTGATTTGTTCCCATGTCACAGACCATATTGATTCTATGCTGTTTTATTATTTGTGTATGTTTTAATATTTATGTACTTACAGTATATTGATAGATTGTTTTATTGTGTGGCATCCCAACCTCCGGGATTGGGCACCTAGAAAAATAAATTTGCCTTACCATAAGGCACAGTACATCATTTGATGAATGTGAAATGCAGGTACCTGGTGCTGAGTACCAGACATCTGCAGTATTGAATATGGATTGCAAATTTCATAGGAACATTCAATATTTGTTCCAAGTGCTGTGGGAGAGTTAACTCAGTATACCTTAGCATCCATAGCACATACTTTACTGCTGACCACTCCACTAGATAGAATCACAGCTATAGAGCTTCTTCAAAAGTTGAAGGAGAAGGATGAGACACTGTAGGTGAATTTGACCTCTGTTCTGTACAGTATGCGTGGTACAAAAGAATACTGGTATCAGAGACATTCTGAGGTTATGCGATGCTCCAAGAGTTTGGGGCAGCCACATGGTTTGTGACTCTGAGCTGTTCTAAATACAGTTGGGATGAGTTAATAGATCTACTGAAGTAGGCCAATGCTGAGATTGATGGCATTTCATCTATGGCTCTTGATGAGATGTGCTCACTTGACCCGTGTCTGTCTCCCAACATTTTCATTGTTGTTTCCATGACATCTTGAAATTCATTTGTCAAAGAACAAGCCTCCTCTAGGATTTGTTGAGCATAATTTCTGGAAAGTGGAGTACCAGGCACATGGAGCTCCTCATCTGTGGATTAAGGATGCACCTCATATTGGCAATAATGAAGCAGCAGAAGTTCTGAACTTCATTAAATGGTACATTACTTGTCAGATACTCAACAAGTATGAAAGTTCTATACTACGGAAGCTGGTGCAAAAGTTCCAATGGTATCTCTGTAGCAAGTACTGCTGTCAACTAGTAAACAGTCATGCTAAGTGGTACATCATTATAATAATAATAATAATAATAATTTTATTTATATAGCACCTTTCAGTGTATCAAGGTGCTGAACAATTTTAAAACAGTTCAAAACACTACATAAAAACAGAACATGTACATAAAATCAACATACAACGAAATAGAGTATTAATAATAAAATCAAGCATTTATAAATAACTTAATTATCTAAAAAGCCATATTCCACAAATAAGTTTTCAAATCCTCTTGAAAAGTTCCACGGAGGTGCACTGCCATAACCGACATGGTAGAGAGTTCCAAGAGTGGGTGCAGCATGCGAAAATGCTCTGCTGCCAGAAGATTTTAAACTCACTCTTGGGATCTCTAACAACCCCATGTCGGCCGAGCGGAGTAATCGGTCAGGGCAGTAAGGAACCAGGAGGTCTTCCAGATAGGCTGGACCCTGGTCGTGACGGGCTTTAAAAGTCAGTAAAATGACTTTAAAGGTGATCCGCCATCAAGACAGGAAGCCAGTGCAGTTCGCACAGCACGGAGTGATATGACAGACCGACTTGTCCGAGTCAAAACCCAGGCTGCAGCATTCTGCACCAGCTGTAGGTGACAGATTTCAACCCAGAAAGCCCAAAGTACAGGGCGCTGCAGTAGTCCAAGCGTGAGGATACAAAAGCGTGAACCAAAGTAGGCAGGGAGTCGGAGGAACAAGATGCCTAACCCTGGCAATATTCCTAAGATGATAAAGGAAATCTTGACAACGGCTGACACCTGAGCTTTAAGAGTCAGCCTTAAGAATAAACCAAGAGCTACGCACCGTTTCTGAGGACGCAGAGATACTCCACCAAGGACAATACCAGATGGAGCACCAATACCCGCCTCACCATCCGACCACCTGGGTCCACTACCAGCACTTCTGTTTTCTCCGAGTTCAACTTTAGCCAACTAGAATCCATCCAGTCTTGGATCTCCCCAGACAGTTGTTAAACACCGAGAGAGCTCCATCCTGGTCGGGTGCAAAGACAGATAGAGCTGGGTATCATCAGCATAGCAGTGAAACCTCAGCCCATATCGTCTAATGATACCTCCGAGGGCAGCATATACACTGCAAACAACATGGGTGATAGCACGGATCCCTGGGGCTCCACACAACAAAGGAATTGGGTCAGAGGAAAAAATCCCACAAAACTCTCTGCGATCTCCGTAAGGAATGACGTGAACCATTGCAAAGCGGTTCCAGACATTCCACAGATTTGCCCCAGGCGAGCTAACAACACCATGTGGTCCACTGTGTCAAAGGCTGCAGAGAGATCAAAAAGAACAAGAATGGAGCATCTCTTCTGATCCCTCGCCATCAGAAGATCATTTAACACCGAACCAGTGCAGTCTCGGTGCTATGTCTTTTCGAAGCCCGACTGGAAGGATTCATAGACATTATGGATGGTTAAATGGTCATCCAATTGAACCGCTACGACTTTCTCAATAACCTTCCCAATAAAGGGAGGTTAGAGATAGGCCGATAATTAGAAAACAGTCCGGTCCAAGGAAGCTTTCTTCAAGAGAGGAGTCACCACTGCCTCTTTCAAGGAGCAGGAAACTCGCCTAATTCCAAGGAGCACTAGACTATTTGCGCCAGGACCGTACCGATGATATCAAAACAACCCAAAATGAGGGAGTCGGACTGGGATGCAAACCACAACTTGTGGGACGTAGAATGGATGTTCCTCATAATGTCCACGAACTCAGGTCGTCGAAAGGAACTCCAGGAGAAATGAGGCACTGTCATCTCATGCTGTCCAAGAGCATCACCCATAGAGGTTACCGGACCCAGGTTCATCCTGATGTCGGCCACTTTAGTTGCAAAGTATAGAGCGAGCTCATCGCACTCTGCTTGTGAAAAAGCTTTCCGAACATGCAGGCAGGCTGGGTTGCACAGTCTGTCTACAGTTCGAACAGCTGAGCTGGTCGATTCTGAGCAACTGCACTCTCCCTGGACAGGAATTCTGCCTTCTTATGGGTGATTGCAGATTGATAGCTAACATAATGTTCCATCAATCTAGAGTGGTCGGCATCGAGGGCGGACCGCGCCAGCGACACTCTAACCTTCGCCCCTGTCTCCAGATCTCCTCAGGGTTCCATCAAACCATGGGGCTCCGGGTGAAGGGATAGGGGCACTACAAACAGGAGCAATAGAATCCAGAGCTGTCGTGACGGCCTTATTATAGGCCAGCACCAATGCTTCTGGGCTATTGCTCACCGAACCGAAAGATGAGAGGTCAGGACCGCCACTAGACCTTGTGGAGTAACATTCGTAATGGCGGTACCTGACCATCTCCACAGGGGCTGGTCTTCTCAGGGGGTGCAAAATTGAACCTCACGATGTGGTGATCAGACCAGGCGACTGGTTCCACCCCATGTCAGATAACGTTGATCCCTAGAAGGAAGACTAAGTCTAAAGAGTGTCCAGATTTATGCGTAGCAGTGGAAACCACCTGTGGAGGCCCACGAAGACATCAATTGGAGGAAGTCATTGCCAAAATTTGAGAGTTCATCGTCGACCAGGCGTTGAAATCACCCAGAACCATCAATCTGGGTGATTCAAACGACATGTCGATTGAGGAAGTCTGCTACTTCCTGTAAGAAGCGCTCTCCCATCTCCAGGTGGACGGTAGATGAGAACGATTCAAACGCCTACACCTGCTATGACTGTACACTCAAAAGACCCAGCCTCACCTACTACCACATTCATGAGACCCAATTCCGTCTTAAAACAGACTGCAACCCCCCGCCTCTGATAAATTAATCGATGGTAGAATACCCAGTACCTGGTCGGAATCATGGCCTCCAAAATAGGGCCAGAGTTTTCATCCAGCCAGGTCTCGTGATGCAAGCTAAGTCAGCCGAATCCAACAAGATCGGCAATAATAGCGGTCTTATTCCCACAGACCTGGCATTGCATAACAACGCCTCGAGTTGGACAAACTTCGGGGTTGTCAAGCCCATCTGCCCACTACCTCCGTAGTGCCCTTGGGTATGGATACCAGACAGGGAAAACCTCGATCTGGATTCCATTTAGCCCCAGGGCCTTCTGGACCTGACTACCCCGATACAATGAACTCGTTGCTCATCCACCCTGTTCGACAACCCCCTCTCCTACGAACAATGCCCAGTGCTCTACAGCGCTGGTAGGTGTCGAAATGAAGAGGAGGAGTGACAAAGGGCGAAGAGCGTGAAGCGAGGAGGATGAATAGTGCACCACTGTGGGGGCTAAAGGCCAGCACAGGTTGCTACTTAAATAAAATAAACCAAAACCCAAGACAAACTAATTAACAATCGGCTGACAAAAACGTAAATATAACCTTAGGAAAAGAAAAAAAGTCTACACCTGAACTATTACCCAGCCCCTGGATTGCTCTCACCACTGGGAAGAAGAGGCAAGGCACTCTCACTGCCCTAGCCCTTATGGGATATAGCAACAGAGGACAAAGAAACAAAACTCTCCCAGTTCTCTCACAACAGGGAGGGTGGTGTTATTTGTTCATTCCCTCACAGAAAGGAAACAGAATAAATCAAAAACTAAATAAACATAAAAAGCTGAAGGACACAAAGACCTCTCATCCCCAGTGTCCAAAAGCCATAATCATCAATCATCAATCACTCAAAACAAAACAGAAAACAAAAACAAGGTTCCTTAGAATTAATATGTCCGTATCAGGCAGGAGACAGTTAGGTATGGTGCAGAAAAGTCAAGGAATTTTGCCAAAGAAGTTCAGAAATCCATAAAATTTGGTCTGGAAGAAGTCAGCTTGACTCGTGCCCCATTTTCTCCCAGACAGGTAATCTTTGAGGAGTCCAAGCTACCTTACCAAAGAATCACGAAAAGTACCACAAAAGTGGCAGTCCTCGTGGTTCAAGGGAGTGGGGTACTCCAGCCAGCTCCTCGACTAAGAAAATACCCCAAACCCCTGCAGCGTAGCAAAAGCTCCAAACCAGACACCTACCGGCATTTAACAAACAGGGGCTGGCACCAAAGTTTCACAACCAGTTAATAAGAAGAAGTCTCTAAAAACCTTACTCAAACGAGGCACCTCAGCACTCTAAATTTTCGAGCTGTTCAATGTTTTAAAATTTAACCTTAACCAAGTCAAACAGCACCAAAAGACAGGATTCTGAAAAAAGAAGAAAAGGGCAAACTCAACCAGTGTCACTCCATCACGAATCCAACACCAGAGTTCTGAGGCGAGAAACAGCGAAGCTCTTCAAGCCCTATTCCCACAGAGTGAACGCGCTTCTCAGCCACGAAGAAATTCGGCTAAAAGCCCAGAGCCACCCACCACAGGACAACGTAAAAACTCCACGACCTCTTCAGTCCACCAAAGAATCCCAGGAAGTAAGTCTTCACCTCCACACGGACCTAAAGGCCTCGCCTTCTCCGCCTGACTCGCCCAAGAGCTGAAAACTAAGGGAGTGAGCAGAAACAAGAGAGCTCCCTCCGGCGCTCCTCCGCTAACGGATCCTGCCGAAACTCCGAAAACACCACCGCAGGTCCGGGCAACCAAAACCCAACCGATGTTCTTCATTCAGTAAATCCTGCCAAACACCGCAAACACCAACAAAAGTCCATAAAATCCAGAAAAGTAAATTAAATAGCGCAAACTAAAATTGAACGAAACTCAAAACGCAAGTGACGGCACACGCCCAGCCTGGCGCTATATTGTCACCACATGTCACTTTGGGTTCCTAGGCATGTCTATGAGCAAGGACACATGAATGACCTATTCTCAGCAATGCGTCATCACCTCAAAGCAAAGTCTACAAAGAAGGTCTATAAGTTTCTAAGAAAGGACAATGAGGCATACACCAATGATTAAGCCCTGTCCTTCTCCTAATAAGGTGGCGAATATAGATGTTCTGTTTGTTGCTGACAACTCTTTGACTCTTGTTCAATATGTGACTTCGTACATTACAAAACATGAGCAGACAAGCCTTCAGGATCTTTGGGAGGAACTTTCAAATTTCAGCAGATCAATCACATCACGGCTATGGTCACTCAATTTGAAGACACTGTCTCATGGAATGTGGCGTGCATGAAGCCAGTGATCACTTGATTGGGATACAACTGTACAGAAAATCAGATGCTATATGGTTCTCAGTATGAACTACAAAAAGAAATGCAAAAGTGTCTTAAAACCTCATCAGGAGATCAAGGATCTAACATCAAGATGACCTTCATACAGGAATATCTTAAAGAACAAGCTGATCGATACATACTACCCCAAGTGACACTGTGTGATGGAAAACATGTGCCTCTTTGAGGTGGCTAAATGGCATGATTACAAAACTAATGTTGCACCTTATGGTACAAAAGATGTTTACAAAGTCAAAGGCTTGGAAGGATGTCTTGTCAAGAGCCATAAACCTTGGCTAACTGACCACTGTAAGTTAAGTCTCTTTACTGCTGACAGCACAGAGCATTATTTCTTTGCTCTTCCATTCTTGTTAAAGCCATGGAGGGATGAGGGTATGCTGAAAGGGAACTGTGATACATATGTGCAACAGTTCTACCCAACATATGACACCTTCAAAACAGACCAGTCCGATGTGTATATTTGTCAACAGGACTTGCAAAGGAGCAGCATGAGAACGTTAGGCAGTAACTTCAGGAGGATACTCCTGTGAATTCACAGGAGAACATTGATCCAGAAGGAGAGGGTACCCTTGGAGCTCTTCTTCTTATGAATGACCCTGAGGTACTCATGGTGGAAGTGGAAAGTGCAGTGCAGCATGGTAGCCATGGTAAAATGGATTCATGTCAGCTGAAAGAACATTTGAACCAACAGCAACTTTTGCTTTAAGCTGCTGTGACTGAATCAGTTACACATGGTATCCTACATGAAAAGAACTAGTGGAACTGTAGAAACTACAATCCATTTACTAATGTTTGTAAGTGAATCTGCAGGAACAGGCAAGAGTTTTCTAAATGAAGTAATTACTGCTGAGATAAGAAAACACACTGGAGTAAAAATGTCTGCTGCTGTTACTGCTCCAACTGAACTGGCAGCATACAACATTAGTGGTGTCACTCTGCACCGGCTTTTCATGCTGCCAATAGAGAATGGTTAAAGTGAAAAGTTTCACAATCTACCTTTCCAAGTGGCATCTGAACTTTGATCCAGATTTAGCAAAACAAAACTTCTAATCATTTATGAGATCAGCATGGTCTCTAATGTCATGCTTGTTTGCATACACATGCATCTTCAGGAGATTGTTTGAAGTGATGATGGGCTGCACTTGGTGGAAAGAGCACTGTGGTGTTTGGAGACCTTCTACAACTCTCGCCTGTAAATGGAGAACATGTCTTTCTGCGCTGACTATACAACAAGTGAAAAAGACAATTAGGTGCTTGGAGGTATCAGCCTCTGGGAGTTGTTCACCTATGTTGAGCTGTTTGTACAATGCATCAGAGTGGAGACGCTGCCTATAAGGCATTGTTGGATGAGGCTTGATTTGGGAATTTATCATTCTCTAATGTTTCTTTGTTGAACACACATAGGATTACTCCTGATGGTACATTTATGAGTGCTGTATGTGATCATAGAAACATAGAAACATAGAATTTGACGGAGATAAGGACCGCTTTGGCCCACCCAGTCTGCCCATTTCCCTACCTAATGGATAAGCTGCAGATCCTAGTTAACCAGCAGCCTACTTCTTTCTTCCCCACCCATTAGAATTGCCTTATGACTGTCCCATGCATGCTTTAATTCAACCACTGTATCCACAATCCTCTCTCTGAAAAAATACTTCCTTACATTAGATCTTAGCCACGCACCTCTATCGTCAAAATTGTGCCCCTTGATGCGACCTCTTTTTCTGAAAGATGCTACCCTCTTGGACTCTGTTGATTCCCTTGAGGTACTTGAAAGTTTCTATCATGTCCCCTCTCCCTCCTTTCCTTGAGGCTATGCATATTAAGCTCCTTTAGTCTCTCTTCATATGTCTTCCGGTGAAGACCCTGCACCATTTAGTTGCCCTCCTCTGGACAGCATCCATTCTGTCTATGTCCTTGTGGAGTTGGGTCTCCAGAACTGCATGAAGTACTCCAGATGGGGTCTCACCAGCTGTCTGTATAGAGGGATACCAACTTCCTGTTTTGTACTGGTGATGCCTCTCCTTATGCATCCCAGTATCCCCAGCCTCTAACTGCCCTCTCACATTGCTTGGCCACCTTTAAGTTATCTGATGTGACTAGCCCCAGGTCCCTTTCCATATTTGTTGTTGTTAGTACCTCACCCCATTGTGTACTCTTCCTGGGATTTTGTTTTCCAGATGCATTACCTTGCACTCTTAGAATTGAATCTAAATTGCCATACATTTGACCATTCCTCTAACTCCTTGCCAAGTCCCTTCTCATCCTTTCCATTCCACCTTGTGCATCAACTCTGTTGCATATCTTGCATCATCTGCAAAAAGAGACATACTTTTCCTTCCAGTCCCTCTGCAATGTCACTTATAAAGACATTGAAGAGGACCGATCTAACACTGAACCTGCGGTATCCCACTAGTAACCCCGCTTTCTTCAGAGTGGACCCATTTACTATTACCTCTGTGTCCTATTCTCCAGCCAAACCTTACCCAGGCTATCATCTTGGGACCCACTCCCAGGCTGGCTAACTTGTATATTAATCTTTGTGTGGGACTGTGTCAAATGCCTTGCTAAAGTCTAGGTAGGCCATGTCCACAGTCCCTCCCTGATCTACTACTTTGGTCACCCAGTCAAAGAAATCTATTAAATTAATTTGGCATGACCTTCCTGTTGTGAATCCATGCTGCCTTGGGTCCTGTGCCCTCTGGCCTCTAGATACTTGACAATTCTTTCCTTCAGAAGTGATTCCATCATTTTCTCTATCACTGAGGTTAAACTAACAGGTCTGTAGTTTCCTGCTTCTGCCCTGCTCCCACGTTTGTGAAGGGAATCAGGTCTGCCCTCCTCCAGTCCTCAGGCACCACCCCAACCCCCATGATTTGAAAAAGAGGGAAGTCAGTGGTGTCACTAGTTCTACCTTTAGTTCTTTTAGAATTATGGGATGAATCCCAACAGGTCCCATTGCTTTGTCCACCTTCAGTTTTAAGAGTTCTTTCAGAACCCTTTCTTCTGTAAATAGGCTTGGTATCAACTTCTGTATCCAGAGTGTTTCTAATGTTTGTTTATATACCTCCCTCTTCATTTGTAAATACTGAGCAAAATATTTGTTTAGTATCTCTGCCTTTTCACCGTCACCCTCTCCAACCCCTCTCCCTTTATTAAGCCTCACTATCCCTCCTTGGTCTTCCTTCACTCCCTGATGTACCTAAAAAGGTTTTATCCCCCTTCTTAACTGAGTTGGCTATCTTTTCTCTGTTCGCCTTTGCTGTTCTGATTGCCTCCCCAGCTTCCTTTTTCTTTAACTGATACAATTCTCTGTCCTGCTCCTTCTGTGATTCCTTGTACTTTCTGAATGCTTTCTTTTCTCTTGAGCTTCACTGCCACCTCCTTTGAGAACCATAGTGGTTTCTACATCATTTTGTTTTGTTTATTTGCTTCACACAAAGGCTTGTTACCTCTGTGATGGCAGTTTATTATTCACCATTGTTCTTCCACCCTCCTTCCTGCCCATTTTGCTAGTGCATTCCTTAGGCACTCACCCATTTTGGCAAAGTCAGCCCTCTTGAAGTCCAGTATTTTGCCTTTGTATGGCTTGACTCTATTGCTATGTTTATTGTGAACCATACTGTTCGATGGTCTCTAGTTCTCAGATGGCTACCCACTTCTACATCTGTGATCCTCTCTCCATCTCCATTTGAGAGAACCAGGTCTACGATTGCTCCTCTATAGTGCTGCAATACTAGTTGTCTAGGCATGCCCCTGTAGGGCATCTAGAATAACCCCACTCTTCAAGTGGCTGCCCAACTGCACTCCAGTTAACATCTGGCATATTCAGATCACCCATCAGCAATATCTCCTCTTTTCTGCCATTCTAAGTATATTTTCTATTATTTCCTTGTCCATTTCCTCCTCTGAGAAGGAGGTTTGTATACAACTCTCGGCGGATTGTGGTGCCATTGCCTGTCTCAAATTGACCCACAGTGCTTCTTCTCCTCCCTGTTTACTCTTTTGTTCTGTTACTTTGATTCCTTCCCTTATGTGAGAGCTACCTGTCCTCCTCCTCTTTTACCCTCCCTGTCGCTCCTGTAGATAGTGTATCCTGGTATGTTTACGTCCCAGTCATGGTTCTGTCATCATTTCAGCAAAGTGTACTCAGATAGTACATGAACAGTGTGTCTCATGCCATGACTTAAGCAATGTGCTGAATTCAATAACATTATGTTGCAGAGAGGGTCAAGAAATCCTCACACTGTATTCAGTCGAAAATGTGGATGGTGTTTGCTTAAGTCGACAGATGGTAGAGAAACTTAGTGAATGACTGAATGAACTGAAGTCTGAAGTGTCCCATACAGCTGGTCTAGAGTCTGTTCTTTCACTCTGTAATAATGCACAAATTATGCTAAGTTGAAACCTTGACATGGGTTGTGGACTGGTTAAAGGGACACTGTCATCCCTTTAGGCCTCAAACTGTTCCTAGTTTAAAAACATATTTTATGATTGTTAGTATTTTGTAACATATGCTGATGTAGCTGCTAGTTTGATTCTGATGCTATTTTTTCTTTTAAAAGTGAAAAACAGATTGCCCACCATACTGGCATTACCACACCAAAATGTGTTTGTTCTCATTCCTCAATCATCTCCCACTGTATCTTTCCTGAACTTTGGAGCACTCGCACACAGTCTAGCCACCAAGATGCAGTGAGTGCAGAGGAAATTACTGCCTCATGAGTGAATGCACTGCATTGAGGTTTTCTTAATGTTCAGAAAGTGAGCAAGAAGACTAGATCAAGGATTTGAAACAAAACAAAGCTTAGTGTAAATACACAATTACCATGTATTTCAGATGTACCAAGAAAGGATGCAGATTAAACCACCATCTACACCAATGCATTTTAGAGAAGGTAAGCAATCAAAAACTGTGGGTTCTCAACCTGAAATAGTATGATGAAAAAAGTGTTGACACTTCCCTTTAGTGTTGCAATGGGTTAAATCATTGAATTTCAGTACAATGTCCAGAAGACATTTGTCATGACACCTGTGAAGTTCAACAGTATTGAACACCCAAAACCCATTGATAGAACTACTGTGAAATTTCAAGTAGTAAAGGATATATATAATGAGGAAACAGTTTCCAGTGTGTGTTGCATATGCTGTTTCCATACACAAGTCACAAGGCTTAAGCTTGGATACAGCAGTGACTGACATATGCAATGGTATCTTCAAAGATGGCATGAGCTTCGTTGCACTGTCATGTGTTCATACTCTGCTGGGTTGTACATCAGCATTGTACCCCAAAAATCTGAGCTTACAAATGATGTATTCTAGAGTACACTCTCTACAAACTCTGTACCAGCCAGATACAGTATTCCTCTCATTCCACTCCCTATGGATGTAGTGCAGCAGAATGCTATAGTTGATGTTTGTGGTATAACAAAGAGAAAGCAAGCAAGCAAGGGGAGGCACTGATAAGCAGCAGGAAAATCCCAGCCTTTCCTACAAAACAGGGTACTAAAATGAGAAAAGTCTGAGGTAGAAAGGTTAGTGGGGATGCTGCAACCGAAGGTAAAGCCAGCAATACATGGAGAGCAATGAGTACCAATGCCCATAGTCTAGGTAACAAGCTTCCTGAATTAGTGGCCTTGATGGAGGAGGAACATCTGGATATCATGGCAGTCACAGAAACATGGTACACACAAAACCATGACTGGGACGTAAACATACCAGGATACACTATCTACAGGAGGGACAGGGAGGGTAAAAGAGGAGGAGGAGGAGCTCTTTACATAAGGGAAGGAATAAAAGCAACAGAACAAAAGGGTAAAAAGGGAGGAGAAGAAGCACTGCAGGTAAATTTAGAGACAGGCAATGGCACCACAATCCGCACAGGGGTTGTATACAGACCACCTTCTCAGGGGAAGGAAATGGACAAGGAAATAATAGAAAGTATACTTAGAATGGCAGAAAAGGGGAGATATTGCTGATGGGTGATCTGAATATGACAGATGTTAACTGGAGTGCAGTTGCAGCAGCCACTTTGAAGAGTGGAGTTATTCTAATTGCCCTACAGGTGGCATGCCTTAGACAACTAGTATTGGAGCCCACTGGAGAGGGAGCAATCTTAGACCTGGTTCTCTCAAATGGAGATGGAGATGGAGAGAGGATCACAGATGTAGACGGGTAGCCATCTAGGAACTAACAACCATCGAACAGTGTGGTTCACAATAAACACAGCAATAGAGTCAAGCCATACAAAGGCAAAGGTACTGGACTTTAGGAGGGCTGACTTTGCCAAAATGGGTGAGTGCCTAAGGAATGTACTAGCAAATGGGCAGGAAGGAGGGTGGAAGAACAATGGGAATAACAAAACTGCCATCACAGAGGTAACGAGCCTTTGTGTGAAGCAAATAAACAAAACAAAATGATGTAAGAAACCACTATGGTTCTCAAAGGAAGTGGCAGTGAAGGTTCAAGAGAAAAGAAAGCATTCAGGAAGTACAAGGAATCGCAGAAGGAGCAGGACAGAGAACTGTATCAGTTAAAGCAAAAGGAGACTGGGAAGGCAGTCAGAACAACAAAGGCCCAAACCAAGGAAAAGATAGCCAACTCAGTTAAGAAGGGGATAAAACTTTTATAGGTACATCAGGGAGTGAAAGAAGACCAAGGGAGGATAGTGAGGCTTAATAAAGGGGAGGGAGGGTGGGCAGAGGGAGACTGTGAAAGGCAGAGATACTAAACAAACGTTTTTGCTCAGTATTTACAAATGAAGAGGGGAGGTACCTAAACAAACAGTAGAAACACTCTGGATACAGAAGTTGATACCAGCCCATTTACAGAAGAAAGGGTTCTGAAAGAACTCTTAAAACTGAAGGTGGACAAAGCAATGGGGTCTGATGGGATTCATCCCAGAATTCTAAAAGAACTAAGGGTAGAACTAGTGACACCACTGACTACCCTTTTAACAAATCATGGGAGGATGGGGTGGTACCTGAGGACTGGAGGAGGGCAGATGTGATTCCCTTCACAAAAGTGGGAGCAAGGCAGAAGCAGGAAACTACAGACCTGTTAGTTTAACCTCAGTGATAGGGAAAATGATGGAATCACTTCTGAAGGAAAGAATTGTCAAGTATCTAGAGGCCAGAGGGGCACAGGACCCTAGGCAGCATGGATTCACAGCAGGAAGGTCATGCCAGATGAATCTGATAGATTTCTTTGACTGGGTGACCAAAGTAAGTAGATCAGGGAGGAGCTATGGACATGGCCTACCTAGACTTTAGCAAGGCATTTGACACAGTCCCACACAAAAGATTAATATACAAGTTAGCCAGCCTGGGAGTGGGTCCCAAGATGACAGCCTGGGTAAAGAATTGGCTGGAGAATAGGACACAGAGAGTAATAGTAAATGGAGTCCACTCAGAAGAAAGGGGGTTACTAGTGGGGTACCACAGGGTTCAGTATTAGGACTAGTACTCTTCAATGTCTTTATAAGTATATTGCAGAGGGACTGGAAGGAAAAGTATGTCTCTTTGCAGATGACACAAAGATCTGCAACAGAGTTGATGCACAGGGTGGGGTGGAAAGGATGAGAAGGGACTTGGCAAGGTTAGAGGAATGGTCAAATGTATGGTAGCTTAGATTTAATGCTAAGAAGTGCAGGTAATGCACCTGGGAAACAAAAACCAGGGAAGAGTACACAAATGGGGGTGAGGTACTAACAACAACAAAATGGAAAGGGACCGGGGGTAGTCATATCAGATGACCTAAAGGTGGGCAAGCAATGTGAGAGGGCAGCAAGGAGGGTTGGGGGATACTGGGATGCATAGGGAGAGGCATCACCAGTAGAAAACAGGAAGTTATTATCCTCTTTACAGACAGCTGGTGAGACCCCATCTGGAGTACTGACTGCAGTTCTGGAGACCCAGTCTCCGCGAAAGACATATACAGGATGGAAGCTGTCCAGAGGAGGGCAACTAAATGGTACAGGGCCTCACCGAAGACATATGAAGAGAGACGAAAGGAGCTTAATATGTATAGCCTTGAGGAAAGGAGCGAGAGGGGGACATGATAGAAATGTTCAAGTACCTCAAGGTAATCAACAAAGTCCAAGAGGGTAGCATCTTTCAAAAAAGAGGTGTGCAAGAACAAGAGGGCACAATTTGAAGATGGGGGCAGTTCAGAGGTAATTTAAGGAAGTATTTTTCACAGAGAGGGTTGTGGATGCATGGAACGGCCTTCCAGAGGAGATTGTGGAGTCAAAAACAGTGGTGGAATTCAAGCATGCATGGGACAGTCATAAGGCCATTCTAGGGGTGGGGGTAGGAAGAAGTAGGCTGCTGGTTAACTAGGATCAGCAGCTTATCCAGTAGGTAAGAAATGGGCAGACTGGGTGGGCCAGCGGTCCTTATCTGCCGTCAAATTCTATGTTTCTATGTTTCTAAACAGATGAATTGACTTCTGTTACTGTGAAGAAATCTACATCCCCAACCAAACGCACTCTCCACAAAAGAAGTCAGTTGGGCTGATTGTTGTCCCAAAGTTTGATATCAGTACTGGAGTGAACTGCTATGCAAACTCTGCAATACAGGCATTTCTCCATATGTCTCACTTTGTTGAAAGTATCACAGCTTCACATGAAACTGCCTTGTCAAAGTCATTGAATCAAGTTGTAAGTGATACTGCAAAGCATGCCAACTGTGTTCATCATCTTACACCTTTATGGGTTGTTCTAGGTGGGTATGATGAACATAGAAGTTTCATGGATAACATCCAGCAAGCTGTCACTGAGTTTATGATGGCCATAATAAACACCCTGGATGGTTAGCACATTCCTATGTGACAGTACTTTACTATCAGTTATGTGACTAAGTATACTTGTCTGTTTTGTGGTCAATCAAGCAAAAAGTCACAGAGAACATACTCTGGATTTGTCTCTATGTTTTCCATTCATGATCTGTGAAGTTCAGAGAGCAGTTCAGAAATGCACAATGTGGCTGGCAGTGCAGGCAGTGTGAAGGGAGTGTACTCAGTCTATAAGACTTAGAACCCCTTTCAGTACATTGTCCTTGCTTCCAGAGATTTGACTGTCACGGACTAAGAATTGAGAAACCTATCACTGACTTTACAGAAGGTAGAGTATTGTTTGGCCAAACATAATTTGATACTCAGGCTGTAATTTTTCATCATGGACTATCTGTGAATTCTGGCCATTATCTTACTTGGCTCAGGTACAGTACTGGTTGAGTGAAATGCAATGACTACATAAACACCTTTAAGCAGAGACTGGCTCATAACCTATGAGATGCATATGTTTTGGTTTTGAGGCATTACAATGATCTTCATCAAAGAAAAGTAGTCACTGTATATGTGACATACTGTATTATGTGTGCTGCAGTGTTCAACACTTGCAGTGAGACACAGTATGTGCACATGACGGTGATGTCTTGGCTTCCCAGTAAACATAGAGAGAAGACATATGAGTTACCTTAATGTGTTCTTATACTATTTCTAGCTCTGACAGGTGTGTTCATGATCTGTGCAATATGAATGGTTGAGGTGAGCCTATAAACGGCCCAGACTGTGCACATAATCACTTGTCATACCACACTTACTAAGCTGCAGAATGGTTCTATCAGCATGTTCAGGTACAGATATATGCTGAAGTGCACTGACAATTTCTTTGTTTAGCAGTTGCATGGTGTTTGTAAAATATGCCTTGCATTATTTATGTTACCATGCTGTGTTCATGTATTGCAAATGAACACTATTATGAAGCATTACAAAAGAGGTACTATGACATACTTTGTCATATGTTGTCTGTTAAGACATTTTCTACATCTGATAATCATAATAGTACAAGTACTTTTTACAGCTCATGGTGTTACAAATGTTACTATTTAGGTACTACACATGTCCAATAGCAAACTTAGTATGTTAGCGTACTGATTACTAGCACACTACCATATCTGTGATTATACAGTGCAATTACGCAACTCAAAGATAGACCTGTGTTGTTTGTAACAGGTGATGGATTTATTGATTACACATCTTCATGATAGTGACAGTAGTGCACTATGTTTTACCATGGTCGAGGTACTAGTATGACTGTATATATTTTTGTACTTGTACAAAGACCAATAAATGTATAGTTGTAAGCATGTAAAGTCACAAATGTTATATTTCGTGTGTATATATCACTACATTCTCTGTTTATGATTTTGCCCTGTAAGTTTAACTAAATGTTATAATATCACTATCCAAACTCTAGGTCCGATTTTCAAAGCCCTTAGACTGAAAGGTTACTGTGTCAAACATAAATGACTCAAGTGGCATTGTGTCAAAATATGAACCCTGATCTAGTCTGAAAAGCAGCCTCCATCAAACGCAGGCTGCATGCACCACAGCGAGCTTGCATCAGCATTGCACCACAAAATAGACTGCAGCATGGTGCTAGGGGTTTGTGTCAGATGCAGGCTGTCATATGACCTAAACTGGCATTCTAAAACCCTCCCAGGGGCCAAAGGTCTAAGTATTGTTACACCAGTCAAAAGCTGGCCTAAGGGTACTTAGAAATCCTCTGGGAGGGTGTGTAAATGTGCCATGCCCTACCCTAGCCCCAATCCCTTTATAAATATAATTAATTGTATACAGCAGACCCCTGTTCAGCTCGGATTCCAGTTAGTAATAATAAAACCACCCTGGTGGTCTAGCGGTCCCACCCAGGCCCCAGTCCCTGTTTTATATAATTAAACAGCCCTGGTGATCTAGTGGACCTCCACCTCCCCATGAAGGGACTGGTGATGGCATAGCCCTCTTCGCATCACCGTGTCCTGCTGCCAACTGAGCTGTCAGCCAAGGAGCACATACTGCACAGTGTCGCTCTCGTTGACAGCTCAGTGAGTAGCCAGACACAGTGATGTGAGAAGGGCTGTGCCAGTCACCAGCTCTATTTTGTGTTGCGGGTAGTGGGTGGTGGGACACTGCCTGCCATGGTGGGGATCCCCAGATCTACAAGGCTGGTTAATTATACATAACAGGATAGGTAGGAAAATAACCTGAACAACTTATCTGCTGCACTTATTTCTCCCTTCCTCTCCTTGCACCCTAATTTTTATCCACTGGCTTCATGCCTCTTCCACACTACACTTAATGTGCTAATATCCTGGAATGGTCTGAAAACACACTTGGCCTGCTACTGTACTCTGCCATCTCTTCATCTACTAATGCCATCTCCTCCACCCTACAGGTTGTTCCTCCTCTAACCCCTTGCTGACCTACTTCCCTGGCTACCCTGGTCCCTGACTTTTGGCACCTCTCCGCAACTCACTAATGCTCCCTTTGTTCCCCACTCCCATTTCTTTTATTTCTCTTGCCCATACCCCTGCTTAAGGCTAATTTTCCCCAAAGCCACATCATGCACCATCCTGTAGCCTTTATCTTTAACAATTTTCCTCAGTACCTAAGCAATTTTTTTGTAAAATACTGTCTATCCCTACACCATATATTACAGCAATCCCTCTCTGTTGTAGAAAAATGTGCACCTTTCATCTGTTTGTGCTTACTGCCTGTAATCCTATGACATGGAACCTTTGCAAAGGAGCAATGTTGCTCAAGGTTGTTAATCAAATATTCAATAAATAAAATAAAATAACAGCGGATCAGATCTTTGGGGGGGGATGGAGACCACTAGACCACCAAGCGTGTTTTTATAATTTAGCTTGGATCACAGCTGATCGGGCGTCCACTAGACCACCTGTTTTTACTTATAGACTTGAGTGGAGGCTGATCAGGGGTCTGCTAGACCACCAGGCTTTTTTAATCATTTCTAACTTGGCTTATTGATGATTGGGGGTCGGCTAGGCCACCAGAGATTTTTCCTTTTATTTCATAAGTAGGATTGGGGCTGGGGTGAGAGCAATAGCCACCAGGGACTGATGTTCATGGTGCTATTGCCTCACAGCTGTCCCACAGCATGTGGTCACATTTCAGGACTTTGTCACCAGGACTCTACCCAATAGAGAATCAGGAGTAGGGTCCCTGTGCACCTCAAAATTCAGTACAGCAGCCTTTGGCACAGCTTGTGCCAACTTTGAGAATCAAACCCTGTCTTTAACAGACATTCCCTCCCTGTTGCTCTCTAATCTAATAATATTTTTCAGCAGGAGTCCAGCATGAGAGCAGCTCAGAAGAGACAGTCTGCTCTTCTGAATATCGGGCCAAACATTTCACTTTTAAGTTTGAAAACACGTGTTGGGCATGATTTGAAAAATAGCACCTTGCATGTTGATGGTATTAAATAGTAAGCTGTATTGCTTGTGCATGCTATACCATGAATATGCACTAATTATGCATGTTTAAGAGGGCCTCCTGTGGTAACCAATCAGCTCTGAGGAAGGTTGTGCAGAAATGCCAGTTCCTGTGAAGGCACATATGTGTACGCACACCCTCTCCAGCCACCTAGTTGTACACATATAATAGCTACACTCAATGAGTGTTGCTGTGCTCTTTAGTTTATAGACATAGAAACATAGAAATTGTCAGCAGATAAGGTCTGCTATGCCCATCCAGTCTGCTCATAAGCCCTATACTTGTTTGTAGCCTCTGACCCTTACTGGTCAGTAGCTTATCACCCTCCTTCACACCTCTAAAGTTCCCTTTATGCCTGTCCCAGGCATGTTTGAATCCTTCATTGTGCTCACTCACACCACCTCTTGTGGACAGCTATTCCTTGTGTCCACCACTTCTCTGTGTAGAAGAACATTCTCACATTTCCCTCAACCTGTCCTCCCTTCCAATTTCATATCATGCCCCTCATTCTTGTACTCTTTCTATATAGGAAGATGTCCCCTCATGCACTTTGTTTATGCCCTTTAGGTACTTGAATTTTTCTATCATGTCCCACCTGATCCTCCCTCCTCCCTCCCTCCTCCAGTGAGTGCATATTGAGGTCCTTTAATCTCTCCTCATATGTTTTGTGGTGCAAGCCCTGCACCATCTTAGTCATCCTTCTCTGTACTGCCTCCACCCTGTATATGTCCTTGCAAAGGTGTGGCCTCAGAACTGCACACAGTAGTCTAGATGAGGCCTCACTAGTGTTTCATATAATGGCATCACCACCTCCTGCCTTCTGCTAGTGATATCTCTTCCTATGTATCCCCGCATGCCACTGGCTCTCCCCTAAGCCTTTATACTCATGCTAGACACCTTGAGGTCATCCAAAATAATAGTCCCCAGATCACTTTCTTCCTTGGTGACTGTCAGCAACTCCCCCATTCTGTAGCTTTCCCAGAGTTCCTATATCCCAGGTGCATTACTTTGCACTTCTTTGAATTAGACCCCAGTTGCCATACCTCTGACCATTTTTCAAGCTTCCCAGGTCCCTCCTCATTCTCTCCATTCTCTCTGGCATATCCACCCTGTTGCGAGATCCTGATGTCATCTGCAAACAGGCAGATCTTTCCTACAGTCATTCTGCAATGTCATTAATAAAGACATTGAACAGGACTGGCCCAAGGACTGATCCCTGAGGTACCCTCTGGTCAACCTTTCCCTGGATTGGATCCCATTTACCACCACCATCTGTTTCCTGTCCATTAGTCAGTTTCTTACCCAAATTACTACCTTATGCCCCTGCCCAGACTACCAATCTTGCTAACCAACCTTTTATGTGGGACGGTGTCAAGGCCTTGATGAAGTCAAGGTATGCTATGTCCACCCCCATTGACTTACTTCATCACCCAGTCAAAAGTCAATCAGATTTATTTAATATGACTTTCCTGCTATAAATCCATGTTGCCTTGAATCCTGACACCGTTGGATTCCAGGTGTGCTGCTATTCTTTCTTTAAGCAGGACCTCAATGATGCCCACTACTGAGGTGAAGCTGACCGCCCTATAGTTTCCTGCCTCCTCCCTACTACCACTTTTGTGTAGAGGGACTACATGTGCCTCCTCCAATCCTCTGGAACCACTCCTGTGTTCAATGACTCTGTGAACATGACTGCCAGAGGTGCTCTAGATCCCTTCTCAGCTCCCTTAATATCCTCGGGTGTCAGCCATCTTTCCCATTGCTTTGTCCACCTTCAGTTTTGTGAGCATCTCCAGGACTTTCTCCACTGTGTATGGACTGGTGTTCACCTCCCTGCTCCCTACATCTGTTGTTCAGTTGTGGTCCCTGACCCTACCCTCTTCAGTGAATACTAAACAGAAGTATTTATTCAGTATTGCTGCCTTGTCTAGATCTCCCTCCTTTACTCCCTCCACCTCCTCTGAGTCTTACAATCCCCCCCGCTTTTCTTCTTTCACTGATGTACCTATAGAATGTATTGTCCCCCTTCTTCACTGTCTGCACTAATCTCTCCTCAGTCCGCACTTTTGCTCACTTGACAGCTTTCCTGCCTCTCTTAGACACCCCAGGTACACCTCCCTGTCTCCATCTCTTTGGGTTACCTATATTTCCTGAAGCTTGCCCTTTCATGCCCTTACTTAGTCTGCCACCTCCTTCGAGAACCATAGTGGCTTCCTCCTTCTTAAATTTGGACACCAACCTGATGCATTAGTTCGTCACTTCCACTATGGCTCCCTTTAGGTGCCCCTGCTGTTCTTTCACCCCACTTACCTCCATCTTCTCCAGGGCTACTCTGATGCAGCTCCCCATTTGAGCAAAGTCTGCCCTTTGAAATCTAAACCTTCGCCTGTGTGACTGGACTGAGTCCCTGTCCCTATGTTAAACCTAACTACATTATGTTGTGGTCACTGGACCACAGTTGTCCTTCTACCTGGACTGCTGCAATTCTATCCTCATTGTTCAGTACTAGGTCCAGAATCACCTTGTCTCTGTGTGCTAAATCACTAGCTGCTCAAGTCATGGCCCTTGTAGGAATCTAGTATGCCTCTGCTTCTGGTGGAAGCAGCTGCCTGGGTGGTCCAATCCATGTCTGGCATATTAAAATCCCCCAGCAGAACTTCACCTTAGTTGCCATCTCATGCATCTCATCTACTAGCTTCCTGTCCACTTCCTCCCCTGAGCTGGAGGCCTATATCACCTCTGTGTATTGTTGTGCCATTGCCAGGTACCAGGGTGACCCACAGTGCTTCTACCCACCCCTGTCTATCTTGTACCTCAGTTGCCTTTATTCCCTCCCTCACATACTGCCCCCTTTTACCCCCAACCCTCCTGAACAGAGCGTATCGTGGTACATTAATGTACCAAACCATGATTTGCATTTTACCATGTCTCCGTGATTGCTGCCATGTCCAGGTCTGTTTCCATAACAAGGCCTCCAGGTCTGGAATCATATTTCCAGGCTGTAGGCATTCATTAATATGGCCTTCCATGTTCTGCAGCCTATCCTCCCTCTGCTACTGTTTTACTCTTCTGCTCCCCCGCTGGTACAGCATTCATATGCAGCTTCATATTCCCTGCTTCCCCTTTCCTCCAGCATCAGTTGTACCTGTCTAAACCTTTTTTCTTACCTGCTTCCTGGGGTGTTCCATGCCTCCTGACCTTCCTGGCTCCCCTCACTTGGGCAGTTTAAATGCTTGCTGCTGAAGCATCCAAACTTCTTACTAGGACTACGGTCCCTTCCCAGAAGGATGCAGGCTGTCCTCCTTATACAGGGTTGCATCTTTCCAGGAGGGGTCCAGCCTCCCATGAAAGCTAAAACCCTCCTTTCCATGCCATTTCTTCAGCCACAAGTTGAATTTCTGTTGCAGAGTGACCCAGCCTCCCTTGCATTGGACAGGTAGGTGCTCTGAGAAGGAGACAGAGTGCACTGTCTTCTTTAGTCTCCCCAACTTCTTACATAGAAACATAGACTTTGATGACAGATAAGGACCACTTGGCCCACCTAGTTTGTCCATTTCCCTACCTACAGGATAAGCTGCAGATCCTAGTTAACCAACAGCCTATTTCATCCTACCCCCACAAGAATTGCCATAGGTCTGTCCCATGCATTCTTGAATTCTCCCACAGTTTTAGACCCCACAGCCTCCTCAGGAAGGCTGTTCCATGTATCCACTACCCTCTCTGTAAAAAAAAATACTTCCTCACATTGCCCCTGAACTGTCCCCTCTAGCTTTAAATTGTGTCCCTTAGTTCTTGCACATCTCTTTTTCTGAAAGATGCTACCTCTTGGACTTTGTTGATTCCACTCAGATACTTAAACATTTCTATCATATCCCCCTCCCTCCTTTCCTCAAGGATATACATATTAAGCTCCTTTAGTTTCTCCTCATATGGCTTCTCTTGCAGACCCTGCACCATTTTAGTTGCCCTCCTCTGACTGCCTCCATCCTGCTGTATGTCTTTGCAGAGATGGTGTCTCCAGAACTGGACACAGTACTCCAGATGGGGTCTCACTAACTGCCTTCACAGAGGGATAACAACTTCCTGTTTTCTGATGGTGATGCCTTTCCCTATACATCCTAGTATTCCCCAGCCCTCTCTGCCTTATCACATTGCTTGCTAACCTTAAGGTCATCTGATATGATTCCCCAGGTCCCTTTCCATTTTTGTTGTTGTTACTACCTCCCCCATTGTGTAATCTTCCTTGGGTTTTTATTTCCCAGGTGGATTATTTTGCACTTCTTTGCATTGAATCCAAGCTGCCATACTCTGACCATTCCTCCAACCTTGCCAATTCCTTTTCATCCTTTCCACACTCCTGGATTCTGACTATCTACTCCTTGTCCTCTACCAGGTCATTTGTCCCCAGGTGAACAATGACATCCAGCTCCTCCCTTCTCACTGTAGCTCTTGTGATCCTATGGATCCACTTCTTGTAATGCTCTTGATCTCCATCTCCCCCATTCCCCTTCTCCCCTGCTATGTGCCCCTAACATCACCCCTGGACACTTGAGTTCCCCACTAGGAGTAGCTTCCTCCTCCTCCAGGTCCTCTTCCCTTTCCCTGGGGCTCCATCATGGAGGACCCACCCTCCTCCTTGGTCTCATATACAGGTGCCCTTGGGGCTGTCCTATTCTCCAAAACAGCATAGAGTTACTTAGCGGGACCAGTTGAGGATGTGCTTCAGACGCCCTCTCTCATGCTCCCTAAGCCCACCGTGGTCCAACCCTCCTCCTGGGCATCCTTTCAGGGTCAGGTTGTGGACCCAGTGGCTCTGGGTGGTGTGAACATTCTCTGTAACCTGGGCCAACTCAGCTTGGAGACAGCCAACCTACTCCCTCAGCCCAGAGAGTAGCCTGCAGATAAGTCCGCTCACAGCCTCCAGAACATCACCCTGAAGACTGCTGCACCACAGCTACTGCACTGCACAACTCCCATTTTGTGTTATGACCTTCCCTCCAGTATTACTGTTTAAGCACTCTGCACTTTGCTTCACTCAAGAGATAGATTTGCACAATAAAAGCAATTTGCACAAATATTTTCTGCACTGTAAGGAGCTAAGTGGATTTATTATGTCATAGGATTGGCTGTTTGAGGTATAGTACTGCAGAAATTAGAAAGTTTTTTCCATGATTTTCTGGAGTTCCAAAAAGGCCATGTTGAGAATTTTGGGAAAAGATTAAAAGTGAGCAAGTTATGAGTAAATGTTCAAAAGACATTGAAAAAGCATTGATTGCACTTACTTTGTTTCCGAAAGTATCCTGTCAGTTTTAAAGAAGCAGAATGTATTTCATCTTGTAGAGGGAATCCATGGCAGTGTACCATCTTTAGATGAGTGGGTGATACGCATGAGGCGTAGTTGGGATGAGTGGGTTGGGTTTTTTCCCAATTGTTTAACCAGGTGAAACACACTAAGTGGAAAGCTCATTTACAGGTGCAATCTGGGAGCACAGAAGTTAAGTGATTTGCTCAGGGTCCCACAGGATGCACGTGGGCTGTGGGATTCAAACCCAGGTCTCCAGATTTTCAGCTTAGAGACTTAAACCACTGTGCTATACTGGGTTGGTGGAGGTGGAGGAAAGGGATGGGGGGGCCACAGTGCTGCAAAAGACATCAATTAACTTTTTTTACACAGTTTATATAAATTAAAAGGCATTGAAAGACTGGGTTTAGATTTCAGGTACAGATACTAAGGATTGGGCTCCTAGTGTCAGTTTGATGTTTGGTGGCATCAGGGGTTGCACCCCATGTTGCACATTGTTGCAGCAGGGAAGAAGAGTCTGCTGGCATTGATGATTGCCCCCACTTGGTTTTGATTGTATATGTGTCTGGTGGGTGGGAGGGAACAAAGTAATGGACAGGGTGGGTTTCAACTGGCAATGAGTGGGCATACTGATTTTCTAACAACTTATAATTATTTAGCAAGTACCGGGACAGGGCATTCTAGTGTAACATTTTATCATATACTGTACTTTGAGTCTACTTTATGGGATGCAGCCAATGGCTGCCAGTCCAAAAACAATATAACTCAGTTTCCTTTGGTGGGGCTATGCACTGTCTCGTAGCCCCACCCCTGCTAAGTGAACACATTTTAAACTAAAATGTATGCTGTTTACAGTGTCAGGCATCACCTTGTGGAGACATCTTTAGCTAGCTCCATAGACATGCACGCATGTTTGACAAACAACTGCATTTATAATTAATCTTTTAAATGCTCCATTTTAAACTGAGCATGCTCAAAAAAAGCAGCCAGGTTTAGGCTTATTATTTAAAAACTGCACCTGTTAAGGACATAAAAAGCAGGAAAGCACATACCTTGTTCCATCGCTATCAACAGTAGCAAGAAAAACAGCACAAAGTGTACGGGTTAAAAGTTCCAATTTCTTAAAATAATGGATACAAATGTACTCACAACATAGTACAACATGCTCAATGTGTAGAACAAGAGTCACTATTAGTTTTACTATTGGTATTTTCGAAACCATCGTTTTACTTCTAAGTCCTGTTTATAACCTAGTAATAGAGAGTGTACAACAGATTGGAGACATTCACTTATGTCCCTCCTATTTTCCACCCCAACCCCTCACGCCCTTAGATCTACTGACTCACGGCTGTTGGTAATCCCTCACTGCCGGACTACTGTTGGCCAATCAGCCTTCTCCTACCGCCTCCTGAGGCTCTGGAATGATCTGCTGGCACACAACCATTACTTCTCCTCTAGACATTCCATCTCCTCTTCCATGACAAACTACTACGTGGTAAACTGCCAGTGTTGATGACCTCCCTTCCCTCCTACTCTTGTCTTACCTCTCTCCTTCTGCCCATATCTTCTCTCCCCCAATGCCCTTTGCTAGATCCTATGTGGCCTGACCAGTGGCTTTTGCTTAATATATAAATGCTGGCATATAACCACCAACTTCTGCACTTACCCCATACTGCACTTCTAGCCTCGCTTCTCTGTCCACTGTGTTAGTGTAGATTAGTAGTTGACATGTATGTAGTTTCATTTTAAACCCTTTGTCATTATAACTCCTTGTACAATTTTTTTCACTCCATGTAACAATGTGTATAATTCCTTTTGCAATATTTCCTATGTTACTCCTACTCATATTCTGAGGTGTTATACTTATGTTCAAATGTATAATTCATCTCCATGTACAAATGTATACAGTTGTTTCCCTGTAACCCCCGGTTGCACCATGAGACGAGTATCTTTTGCTCAGTGTGCCTTTTCTGGTGAAACATTTAAATAAATAAATAAATATGTATTGGTCAGTGTATTTTATAATAGAGTCTCCTATTACAATAACCTGTCTTGGATGTGGGTGTCCTCCACTTCCTGTTTCTACTGCATCCAAATTGCCATCCCCAACTGCCATATTTGACTGATTTAAATTCCCCATGACACTATAGCTATTTTCCACTGTAATTCCATTTAACACCCTAACCTCATTTTCCATATCCTTAATTGGGCCATGTTCATCCTGCCTTCCTCATCCCTGCAGTTTTCTGTATATTCCTCATATCCTCTCCTCTTAAATGTGCTGGAACTGGTCCAAGAGGGCTCATACCCCTACACTTTCTTTTAACCCTAATTTTATCACCTCATTCAGCTTGATGACCTCCTCAACCCTTCTCACTCATCTTTCTTTTGCCCTGCCCACTTATGGAGTTATTTGCCTCTAGAACAGACTCGTTTTATTCAAACTTGACAAAATCTTTAGCCTAGATGTTAACTCTGTCTGACTGTTCTCTAACACTCCAGCCATTCCATAACTTTGGTTAAGCTGACATGCAGTTCTCTATTTAATTCATATTTTGTACATTCAAAACTATTATAGTCAACCCCAGTTCGGCCACTTTATACATGTCACAGCCTTTGCATCTTATCATCAGATCTCCTCTGATGTTAACAATGAAGCTGCCAAATTGTGCACTTCTATTCCCTTTGTCCCCATTTTCCACCACCGAGGTGCTACAAACTCTCTTTACCTTACTAACAATTAGTATGTCCTTTCACCTTCTCTCTGCTCCCTGCTAACACGCTAACATATGCTCAGATGCGCATGTCTCCGCGTGTCTCAATGCACCGAAGCGCCACACACTCTCGCACTGCTCATGTGAGTGTCTAAATTTAACAGCACTGAACCCAGAAGTAACAGGGGTTCCCACTCAATGCACTGAAGCTGTGTCCTTCTAGATTTAAACAAAGAGCACCAGCTCTATTCAATTCCTCCACTAGAACAGAACTGTCTTGTAAAAATAAAACAGACACAATCCTTCATGTAAGTCACAAGTATTCTGCACTCCCAATTATCCCCTTGTTAGTCCCCTCTGCCCAAGCACATAAAGGGTCTAATCTAGTGATGTTATATATGTGCAGAGATTCACCGTATATGATTAGAGCCTCATGGATGCCACAGATGGCAAGAAAACACTGACAGCACCTCTTTGATTACTGTCACCCTGTCTCACCACTTTTGGCAGACTCACAGTTCAGGCAGCAACCTCAAGGTGCCGCTTGCGTGAGCGTCCAAATTTATCAACACTGAACCCGGAAGTAACAGGGGTTCTTGCTCAATGCACTGAAGCTGTGTCCTCTCGATTTTAAAACTCAGAACACTAGCTCTACTCAATCCCCCAACTAGAACAGAACTGTCTTTTTAAAATTAAACAGACACAATCCCTCCGTGAAGGTCACAAGAATACTGCGCCCAGTGATCTCCTTGTTAGTCCCATCTGCCCAAGCACATAGATGGTCTAACCGAGTGATGTTATATATGTGCAGAGAGTCACTGGATTATGTTTAGAACCTCACGGACTCCCGCAGATGTCAAGTAAACACTGACAGCACTCTTCTTGGTTACTGCCACCCTGTCTCCAGCTTTGGCAGTCTCACAGTTCAGGCAGCAACTTGTTTGGGTTTACAGAACACTTGCCCACATTTTCAAAACAGTTGGGTAGCGATCTCTGAAAAATGGAGATGAGCCGCCCATCTCAAAAAGATGCTCCAAACTCCCATATTTAAAGGAAGGAGATGGGCTTCCCAATCAAGATGGGCCACAGCCCAAAGTTAATATATGAGGCCCAAGTTGAGGGGCGTGCCACAATGGAATATTCAGAAGAGATGGGCTGCCCGAGTGCAGGAGATGAGCAGCACAAAATTAGGCATGGAAAAGCATGCCTAACATCTGGCCACCCACAGATAGGTTGCAGCTGTGCACACAGCAGAACAACAGCCTGCCAGCCTCCTCAGCCTAGTGGCACCCATCTCCCAGCTCCATTCTACACTGCCCAGGTAAGACATAATCCCTTTTCCATAGTGTAGGTACCCCATACTCCTGAACTGTCCATCATTACAAGAGACAACCCTTATATTACCGCTTAAGATTGCTCCTCCCCATCCGTCCTTCATGGAAATGGTGCTACCCACACAGAGGAAGTACTGTAAAAGCAGACAGCATTGCAGAAATGCTTAATATTCAAAATAGTAAATAAGACATAAACTGTACAAATAGAGACTATGGTTTCACAGTATCCTTGTCCTGCATTTCCATGTTTGTGGATGTGCCCTCATTCTGAGAGTTTGTGTCCCCATTGTCCCACATTGTGCATGTCCAGCATTGTCCATATCCCACATGTCAGTGACAAATGGTTGTGAGGTATCGCTACCCCTTCCCAATGCCCATCCCTGGTAAAGAATAGCAGGCCTTTCCATCAGTTCCATAGTGCAGGTGTCCCTCTCCCTGCATTGTGCCAGTCCCAGTACTACAGCATGATTCACCTTTTTCCATAGAGTAGTGTCCCCCCCACCTTGGTATCATGATCCTCATACATAACAGAAACCCACCCTGTAACTGATCAAGGATCCTGTTTCAATATGTAATCCCTGCTGCATTCTTTTCCATAGTGTAGTGTCCTCAACCATCCACCCCAGTAGGCATGACCCTCTCCTCTCATCCCCACCACCCATGCCAGCACTGGCACAGCTCATCACATCCAGTTAAAGCCAGCTACGACTTTTCTGTTGAGATCATTGTACTGTACAGAGCGCAAGCCCAACCAAAGGGCTCACACTCTGTACAATACAGTGCTCATGGTCAGAACAGTCAGCAGCTGTCCGTGGCAGGGTGTAGTGGGCTGTGCCCATCACCGGCATGGGGGATGGAGGGGGGTCATGTTTACTGGGGTGGAGGGGTTGGGGAGTCACTACACTATGGAAAAGAATGTGGCAAGAGATTATATATTGAAAGGGATCCTGGCTTGTATGGGTGGGACACGTGCTATTTGCTATGGTTATATGGTGGGTTTTGTTACATACAAGGATCAGGGTAGTGGGGTGAGGGTACACTACTCTATAGAAAAGGGGTGTATCTTGCTGTAGTACTGGGATGGGCACTGGCCAGGGATGAGGTACCCTGCACTATGGCAATGGGTGTGCTTGCTCTTATTTTGCAGGAACTGGCATAGGGAAAGGAGGGGGAAACAGACAGAGCTGGTGCATCCTGGCCCACACAGACATGCAAAAGGGCTCATAATGGGCATGCATGAGGGTCATTTTCTCCATGCAAGACTAATGGGCTGATTTGCATTTCCTGGTTGAATGTCACCTTTTGGAGATGCACTAATGCATCCCCGATTGGTGGTATTCAGCCCATCCTCGGATGCACCAGGCACATTGTCTCCATCGCCATTTGCGCTGCTAACCTGTTGCTATATTCAAACAGGATGCGCAATCCACTGAGATCGCATATCTTGTATGAATATAACATTTTGTTGTGCCGGAGCAACTTTTGGGCTGTGCATCTTGATGCACCTTGCACCCCTTGTGAATATGGGGGTCTTTGTCTTTATGCAGAGTTTGGCATTTAAGGGATTCACATATTGGGTGGCAGTGACTCTTGAAAAAGCTTGTTGCAAAACCAGTTGGGTCACTGTGGCTCTGCAATCTCTGTTTAACATTGAGCCTGTGGAACTATGTTGTGAGTACATTTTATCAATTATTTGAATAAATTGGAACTTTCATACCTGTACACTTTGTGCTGGTTTTCCTGCTGCTGATAGTAGTTGAGCGTTAACCAGGCACAAGTGGTTTGAGTGGAACCACAGTTCTTGCTGTCTGCATTTCTATAAAACCTGCAAGGTTCAGGTTTCAAATCCACCTAGATGTTTTATTAATATATCAGCAAAAGAAAAAAATAATTTTGTCCAGTTCAACATTTGTTCTGCTCTATAACTATGACCCTACTGAACCAATTGTCTCAAGAGATCAATGAACCATCTACATAGCTGCTAAATTGCAAGTAAATCCAGTGAAAGGGGAGGAGTGATTTAGGTCAAAATTCAGGATTGAACATAGATTTGCTTTTTCAACCCTAATATACAGGTATTACTGTACCTCTGTATTTAAATGATAAGCAACTGTGAGTTATGTGATAAATAATCCATAAAAAGTGTGTGGCAATAGTGCAATCACAGCAAGCCCTTAGTACGCTGTGAGGCACAAGGTGCAGCCAAGAGCCTTCAACCACCCAGTAAGTGCAGATATTGCAGGTTTGCCACATACTTGTGTGGAATATTCCACTTAAAACTTCATAAAAGATCAAATTGTTATAAAAGGAAATAATTTAATCAATGGCTTTGTGGACATGATAAGGTTTACAACATAATTCATAAACCCTGAAACAGAATTATTCCTCGTGGACTCATAGTTTGCTGTTATGTCTTAAAAAAAAAAGAAACATCATAGCATATCACGATGTGGGGCAATGATAGCTTAGCTACCAGCAGGAAGTTTTCTGAAACAATGCAGTAGTCACCAAGTTGTTTTGGAAAAGAGACAGCAGTGAAAACATGTTAGGCAGTGCTGACTGCCAAGATAAGGCACACTTATCAGAGGTTCTGTCAGTGATATCTTACGGGATCCTGTAAGTATGCAATACAGTAGCATTTTAAGAAATTTGTCCCACGAGATACTGTGACTTCTTCATTAAAGAGTACATCATCTTGATAGGCTACACTGTACAGTAGTTAGTGGTTAAAGCAGACATTCAGAACAAGGGAACTCTGTAGGCAGAGTGGTGCCAGAGTACAAAATCCTAACCTCTCTTGGGCAGTCCAAGGGCATGCCCCCAAAACAAACTTACAAAATTGATGCCAAATGGTGCATTCTGGTGGCTTTAAGCTGGCTGTGAAGCAGATTCATAACAGCCTACTAAAAGGCAGCAGAATGCTGAGGTATAATAAACAGGACCAGGTCTGACCATCTGGAATAAGTAGCAGGCAAAGACAGCCAGATTACTGCAGTAAGTTACAGTGCTCAGATCTCAGCTCAGCATCTTATTTTTCAATTAATAATCTACAGTGGATAAGTGGATTCCACTTATTATTATCTCCAACTCCCCACCCCACCACTGGAGTCGACCCCTACTCTCTCCCTGTCCCCCATGGTCTCATCCCTCAGCTTAAGAGAGCAGCCATGCACAACAGCAGCCTTAGACAAAAAGACAAGTCACTGTCAGTCAAGCAGGTTTGGCAGTTTTTTGTTACTATTTAGTTTTGCCTCAAACAGAAATTAAATGGAAAAAAATCCTCCAGTCATCTAGTAGTGATACTTATAGTAAATATAGTAGCCTTGTTTGGCTCTTTTGAAACTTTATTTTAATTCTTGCCACTTGAGTCAAACTCGCTCACTGCTCGCAGCAGCATTTCTTCTCCTCTTGGAAACAGCCTACTGCCATAGTAGAGAGGTCCAACATGTCAAATCATGCATGTGCAATCAATCTGCACATGCACAGTTTATGTGTTCGAGACATCTCTGAGATGGATGCTTCTCTTCCCACCTGCCATCACAGAGCAGATTGGTCAGGTGACAGCCATACAGATGGTCACCTGGTGCCGGCACTCTATCTAAGACTCTGCTGTAGTTCTTTGATAGCCGCATCAATGGGCAGTGCATGGGGAAGACAGGTGGGATGCGCCACGGACATCTCTCACAGTCCATCTGTCCAATCATCATCGTATGTCAGGAGCAAAGAAAGAGTAGTAGGAAGATCATCATGAATGAATTCAGAATGATTAAGTAAACTAAATACACTCAGTCTCTTCCTCCCCAAGTTTCTAGTTGGCACAAGGGTGCATCAAGTATTCTGCTCTGTTAAAGGTCCAGTGCTGCCAGACAATTTTACATATTAAAAATGGCTTGGGGTGCACATGAGTTCCATGAGTCCCCTCATGAGAACCATGAGAGGAGCTGGGGAATAGTCCCCATGTTCCCCACTTTAATCACTGACAATAGTTCTGATTTGAACTTAAATCAATATGTATAATACATAAGATTACAGTACATTGTGATGTAACCTAATCTTTTTGGAAACTGAAATCACAAAATATAGTATGCCTACCTTAAGACTTGATTAATATTGTATTGTTGTATTTTTCTTCTGTCTGAGAAGATATCACATTAAAAGAATGACTCATAGAGTAATGACAGACCTCACAACTTAAATCACATGCTATGTAAGATCAATTCATTTCTTTTCCCATGCAAAAGGACTGACATCTCAAAGTTTCAACAAAAGATAAAAGAAAGGCTTTTTTTA
This sequence comes from Neoceratodus forsteri, assembly GCA_016271365.2. NCBI lineage: Eukaryota > Metazoa > Chordata > Ceratodontiformes > Ceratodontidae > Neoceratodus > Neoceratodus forsteri. The sequence continues at coordinate 1,056,994,014 of CM028132.1, read as the reverse complement.
ATTTGTAATTCATCAGCATTAAATATTCATAATTGAATGAAACACTGTATATTAATTTCATAGTAACAGAGAAAGAGATCATCCATCTGGTCTCTGTAGTTCATTTAATTATTCAAATATAAATGAACAACTGAGTATTTAAAAAGCAGTGCTTCAATCCATGCTGCTTCATTTCACCTCAGAAACAATGTGATTTGTGAAATGACTAGCTTTCTAGCAAGCTGTCTAAATGATTGCCAGTGGCACATTGTATACAACAGATGTTAAAATGAACAGTTGCCATTTTCCTGTAATGCAATTAAGGGACTCTCTTGTTGACAATTTTAGTATCATGTAATTGTTATCAAGAGTAATAACTATTCTTAACTGCCTATACTGTAAAGTTCAATTTTAAATTAAGGCACTGAGCTGGGTCATTGAGGGTCCTGTCCTGGGACTAATTAAAAGGACACCTACTATTATTATCTTCATTATGTGCTGTGAACATACTTTGACTTAGACACACAATATAAGAATATTTGTCATACTGTGTGTTTACCTAAATCCTGTGAACACGTTTTACATACTGGTCCTTACACTGGTCTCCTTCATAACTGATATAGTTGTGTGAAAGTGTAAAAGACTAATGGTAAACTACTATAGCTGATTTTGTAACATGATTTTATGAGCCAAGAGATGTTCTCAACATTTTACATACATAAAAGCAAACATGCAAAGAGCATTATGCACTAAATGGAAAACAGCCCACGTGACATGTAAATCTGGCATGTTTGCACTCCACAGTCGGTGCTCCCCTGTGCAGGATGCACATACAGGACATGTCTCATACACACCCAAGTCCCTGACCTGCAGTGGAACTCCATGGGTGGGGCTGGGCTAGGGGTGGTGTGGGGTCATGCCTGCACTCTGTGCCATTCAAAAGATGCAGAGTGCTGGGTATGGGGGTGCACTATGCTTGAACAACACCAGCTATAAGGGATAAATTCCCCTAGGATGCTGCCGCCAGCTGCAGTGAAGATGGTACAGCAAACCCTACAACAAGCTGCCCCAGCCCATGTGGATCACAAAGAGAGCTGAGGCAGCCAACTAGGTACCCATCTGCCCCGTGTGGCTGGCACACAGCACCTGCCTCCCATCTTCAGCACCCCATGGGTGCAAGGGATCCAGTAGCAGACCCATTCCAGGAATCTTATTGGATGCCCGCCCATTCCATGGAACAGTCCTCCACACACCTGCACACTGGGGGCAGGACTATGGATGGGAGCCATATGGAGGCCAGTGTCTGTGAATACAACCACCATGCATCCATCAGTGGGTGCGGAGCCATGGGTGGCGACTTACAAAGGCACGTACCTTATGCCCATTCATGATTAGCACCAATGAGAAAGTATACTATGTTGAAGTGATTAACTCCTCATCATTCATGTTTGGAATCCTAGTTTGTCTCTGTTCAATATTGAAAGGGTAGGCAATGGGAAAAGTATTTATTTATTTGAAAATTGGTAACTGGGAAAGGCACACTAAGCCAAGGCTCATTTCCAGGTGTAACCTAGGAAAAGGGAATCAAGAAACAGTAGAATAATAAAAGAACCATTTCTTGATATACAAATAAAGTGCAGTCTCAGTATAATACGGAATATCTAATCAAGTGCAAACAAAACAGCACAAAGGCCTAGCATGCAAAAAGAAAAAAAATACTGTATGAGACAGGATACAAATTAAGTGGAGCATGCCTACTCCCACAGTGGAAAGAGCAGAGTAGTAGTGAATGAAACCAGTAAGCAGTTTGGAGAGACCTAGATGAACACCTGACACATGGATGCAGGGCTCAAGCTGGGCAAGGCCAGACAGATGGATAACAGGAGCAGGTGTGGAAAGGAGTTTCAGCTGGTGCCTAAGGGAACCAGAGGAGGTGAAGAGGTGGAGGGAGGAGGAGGAGTTTCCAGAGTGTGGGAAGTCAATAGGAGAGGGTAGATTGCTCAGCTGAGGTGTGGGGGTAAGGCATGGATAACGTATGATGATCCTTAGAGCTGAGGTAGCATGAGGCTCTGGGTATTGGAGTTAGGAGTGAGGAGAGGTAAAGGGATGGACTCAGACCAGTATTTGAATATAAAGGAGGCACAATGAGACTGGCAATGTGAGGGTAGTGAAAGGATGGATAGGGAGGAGTAGTGGGAGCAGTGGTAAGCATGGTAGAAGTTTGTGGCAATGCGGCAAAAGGCATTGCAGTGGGTGTCCAACCTGGCAAAGGTAGTTGAGGGGCAGTGCCAAAGACCACTTCCATATAGTTGAAGGCAGTGCAGCATTCTGGAAACAAGCTCTCTGCAGACCTGAGGAGATAAGCAACCTTGTTGCAGCACAAGGCACCAAACTTGGGATGGAGCATATTGTGGACTGCATCAACATGGGCTGAGAAGCCGAGCCTGCTGTCAAGCCTCACACTGAGGTAATTGAAGGACTGCAATGCTCCAAGAGGGAGCCATCCAATGTGAAAGAGTAGCATACCTGTGTTATTTCCAACTTGCTTAAGAGGAAATTGGATCAAATTAGTAGGAGATTGGCTTGCTAGTAGGGAGATTTCATAACCTTATCAGTTTGTCCTTAAAAGGCATCAAAACAAGAAAATAAACATTTAAAAACATTTAATATATTTTATTTTGTCAAGAATAAACACTGAAAAGAATCAACAACTAGCTATACAAAGTTATCAGTTAGTTAGAAATCTCTAATTTACATTTATGTGTCTTCATCTACCCCAAAACATGAATGGATATTTTGACAGAATTTTATTAAGCAGGAGATTTTGTTTCCCAGGAGGGGGGCTGGAGTTCAGTCAAAAAGCAGGAGTCTCCAGGCAAAAACAGGAGATATCTCAGATATGGAGTAGGAGTCTGGGAGTTTCTGGTTTGGTACCAAAGGTAGCAGACACCATTTTGTTAGTGTTGCCCAAGAGCTGGTTGGATTGAACCATTGCAGGACATTGTGGAAGTTCTGCTTGAGCAGGTCTTCCTCAGCTACAGTAGAGGGACTGGAGGTGAAGATGACAATGTTATCTGCATACATGTGAACATATGAGTTAGCACAGGCAGAGGGGAGGACATTCAGGAAAATGGACCAGGATGGAACCTGTGGGACCCAAGCCTAGACAGGTAGCAGAGGTAATGGTAACAGGACACCTCCTACATGTACCAACTGTCAATGGCACATGTGGCAGAAATGGAACCAATCAACAGCAGTAGCTGAGAGGCCAGCAGAACTCATCTTGTCCAGGAGGAGAGGTTGGGACACCAAATCAAAGGCTTTGGCCAGATTAAAGAAAACAGCAGCTGTGATTTGCCCTTGATTCATCCAGGAGAAGATATAATCAGTGACATGCAGCAGAAAGGAGATGGTTGAATGGTGCTTCTGGAAGCCAGACTAGAAGGGGATAGAACACTGGTGGATGAGAAGTAGTCAGTACAAGAAAAGTTTTCTTGTAGCTTTGCAAGGGAGGGAGGAGGGAAATGGACAGAATTTGCCTGGGAGGAGGAGTCACCCTTTTGTAGTAGAAGAACACTGTCACTCTTCCAGGAATAAGGAGCAGTGCATTGGGAGAATGATAAGTTGAGCAGGTGAGTAAGGAGAGATGCAATGACATGAGCTGAGTGGTAGAGGAGCTTAGGATCCAACTGTCATGGCTAGACTTAGCCAGGTTCGGGAGGAAACAGCGAGCAGGATTTCTGAATAGTGACTGGGGAAATGTAAATGGAGAGAGGAGTGGAGAGAGAGAAGGGGAAGAAGAGGTAAATGAGAGGACCCTGGAGAGGGGTGAAGGGAGGACACAGGTAGTGAAGAACTCAATGAAGTCAGCAGCTACAGGGAAGGGTCAGAAACAGGTGACCATTAACCAAGCGATCTGGGGAGCAAACTGGTGGGAAGAGGTTGAAAAGGGAGTGGATCACCTTCCAGAATGTAGGTGGACATTAAAGGTTTTCTGAGATTAGACTTGAAATAATGCAATTGTGTGGCATGGACAGCCTTTGTACAGTGGTTCATAAGAACCCTGTGAGAAGAGGTCAGAGAGGAATAGAATAATGTAGTGGGCCCAGAGAGATAATGGGACTTGTACTGGTCAATGACTTCAGAAGTAATCTATAGGTGGTTGAAATTTTGACCCTGGATTTACTGAGGTAAGCATGCTTGTCCCAGACTGAGGAAAATTTGAAGTGAAATAGGAAGAGGGCCACGTTAATATTGGGTGCAGAGAGGATGGCTGACCAATTTGTCACAGCATGTTCTCTCAGAAGACCATTAATGTTTAGTGACTGCAGGTACCAGGACCAGATGTATTTTAGGGAGGAGGGAGGATGCTGGATTTTCAGATACAGAACATCATGCACTGGTTGCCGAAAGATTCCAGCTGCTGCAACAATTTGGTGGGGGTGGAGGGCAGATCCCAGTCCAAAAGGGTATACTTGGGGAGGGGTATTGAACTGTGTGGGTTTTGACAATGATCTGGGAGTAATTATGAGAATCAGTCTTATGGATGGTCAATCTGGAGGTTGGGGAGAACCAAATTATGTTGAAATTTCTGTGCCAGCCTGACAGTGCAGCAGAAAGATTCACCACTGTGGTGACGTAAGAACCGGGTTTGGGAATGGACTGAAGTGTCAGAGGGCCAGCTGGGTGAGAGAAGGCTTGAGTGTCTGACAACTGTTCACCTTCTCTCAGTGGGATGGTGGGGTAAAGGACTGGCACCTACTGACCCTGGCAGAGGCCGAACAGTGCATCTGGTCCTGCTATTGAGTGGAGGTGACAGATGCTGCCATAATGCCTTGCATCCTGCATGTCATGATCTTGCAGGAGAAAGCAGAAAATGGCACATGGGCCAGTCGGATGATGGCCTCCTGGACCTTCATCACCGGGGCTCCAATCCATAAAATGCCACCTCAGCAGCACCCAGGACAATTGTTGAGGCACTTTCTTTGCAGGAAGGGGACTCACCCAATGAAGGGCACATTGGGGTACCTTTGGTGGCTGCGATGTGAGGCGGTGGTTGGAGGGAGCTGCCCATGAATGAGAATTGGTCCTTGCAGAAGCCTGAAAAAGTGACTGGCAAGTATGCAGGGAGCAAAAATAAATAACAATTTTGCATGAAAGAATGTTAGGTGATGGTGGAGAGAAAGTCAAACAGGGAGGAAGGGAGATTTTGAGTAAGGCATAGAAAACCCCAGATGTAGTGGAGGGAATGAAAGCCTGACATGAAGAAAATTTGTGGGAGGAGAGTACAGCCTTCTGATAGCCATGGTAGAGAAGAACTCTGGTGCACATAGATGGCAATGCCGCCACAAATTTGTATGTCATATGAAGTAGAATGATAGATTGGTGACCATGTATTACAAGGCTATAATACGATCGAGGGTTCGAGGACATGTGAACCTCAAGAGAAAACTCAAGAGGTTCCAACATGTCTCCAGAATCTCAAGATATTTTATCTGAGTAATCACAGTCCCTTATTTATTATTTTTGTAATATATGTGTCAGAGAATATTAAATTGTCTATTCAGGCTCTTTAAACTTAGCCATGATGTGATTTCATCTGGTGGCTCCTGCCACCTCCTGCTGCACTGCCCACCCCAAGACCTGCATATAAAACTTTATAGGGCATTTTAACTTGGAAGCAGCTCTACTGAAAAGTGCTTAAGTCGTACTAGCTGTTTTGTGATCAGTGGTTCTGTCAGCTCTTGTGATGATTGGCTTTTCATTACATGACAGTTACAGTAAAAGCTGGCTCATGGGCAGCTGTCAAGACTGTACATGTGGTGTGAGAAGTAATATTCTTGTGCCACTGTGTTAGGAAATCCTTCAATAGTATTATGATTTTGTAATACTATCAATGAATATCGAACAATAGTGTTAGGGGACCACATAAACTATTGACAGATTTCATCAATGGTATTACAGGGCAAAATGTATGACATTCAGTAGTATTATTATGGATATCTCTTAAATAAAGTTTGCTCTAAGGCAGCAAACTTGAGACATAAACAAAAAGCCACGTGTTTTTGTTGATGGACTCAAAAAAACACTTCATTGTAAAAATGATGTGACAGCTCAACCACACTAGATGCCAAGTATTTTTGAGCACCTCTGTCATGCTCCTTCACAAGGTGTCATATATTCCAAAGAAAAGTGTTAGAAATATTATTTTCTGTGCGGCCCAGTGTAAGTCAGTGGTTAGAGTGCAGTGTTATAAACCTGAAAACTCAAGCTTCTTGTTTGGTTCTACAAAGAAATGACACAAGTCAAACATGACCCATTAGATTCTAATGTACTCAAAGTGAACGTTGAGCTGAAATTGTAGATTTGGGTTTGTAGTGCTATGCACTCCTTCATCTGCTGCACCACAAGACAGAAACATAAAACGGAATGTGTCATCAGAAAGGAATGCTTGAACTACCCAGTCTGTCCAGATGAAGATGTCATGATGGGGATCCATTGATACTGTGGCTTTTGCAGCCAAATGCAGAAAGTATATAAACTAAAGGCTAGAGAACAAAAATTACCAGATTTGGGGACATGCTGATCTCAGGGATACAGAAGTAGTGGCTGCTGAACAGACATAATGAAAGTAAGTTAGAAAACAGAATGAAAATTCTGACTTTGGAGGCCCTTACCTACATTCTTGTGAGGGCAACATAGCTCTTTGACATCAACTGGAAAATGTGGAAAATGCCCAGCACTACAAAAATGTACATACTATTCACGGGTTCCCACCCAGCTGTATTATTTGTTCCCAGCGATGTTAGATCTTTTAGCAGATTTTGTGAAACTAACCTCAACTACCTAATCCTTACTATACCTTCTATAGTATCATTAAGACACAACAAATACTGGTTAATTGCCCAAAGCAACAATGGGAGCAACTGTAGTCTCACTGCAGGGAATCATCTACAGACCTATGAGACCAGACAAAGCAACCAACTATAATGCTGGTAAGATTTATTTTCACTGCCAAAGGTAATACTGTCATAAAATGGCTTGGGCAGCTGGAGCTTTCTTCTATAAAACTTACAACATACATATTTACCCCACGATGGCTGCCACAGCTCAGGTTCAGAGAAGCAGACTTGTAATGTATAAATCAGAGATTTTAGTGAATGATGAAATGTACAGTATTTTCAGTATTCTTGCAGATGCAAGGTAAAGATTCTAGATTGAACACATTTTGTTTTGATAATGACCAGTAAATACATTCAATAAACTCACAAGAAAAGAAATCAGATGGTCAATATGAATATTGAGAAGCCTCACTAAGTCTCACATTGAACAATTTTGTGATGACCATGAAGGAAACCTGATGAAATTCCATTTGTGGGACTGATGTATGCATAACTTGATTGACTTCTTTATGAGAGTCCATGACACTTCAACATTTAACAGATATTGTTCTTAATTTAAAAGACTTTGGGCTTGTTTTTCAAAGACCTGCAGCATAATTGTGCAATAATTGGACAGCATGCAACATGACTGCTAGACTACATACGACATGCAATGGTGTACCATCATGTTGCAAGTGCCATAAGTTCAGCATTAAACATGATGTATGTATCAAAAAAGATGCAAGTGTAAAAAAAAGGTGCATGTGTCAAGTTTCTATCCTAAAGTGAGAAAAGTGGTGCAAATGCATCAAATGTTTAAAAGTCACATGCAAACATTTTAGCACATTTGCAGTGAAACAGCAGTGGCAGGATAACTATCATAAGTCATCCATTCAAAACTGTGAAAATCCAAGCCTACATGTTTGGCTGCAACTACTTCTTTACAATCCTTATAACAGCTGCTACCAAACACAGTCTGGAACTTTGTGCAACATATTGAACTGAAGTCTGTATATTTAAAGAAAAGCAAAATGAAACTATTTTTGTTTATGATGTGTCATTCAACTAATAATAATAGAGATGGTTGATTCTATGTTTATATAATAAATTTATGATTCTTACATGTCTTATTTGTGCCACTCAGAGTACATATGCATTGGGTTAAATTGCATAATAAATAATATGTATTAGTGTAGAACTCTAATTTGCTTTGACTCATATGAGCAAATTCATATTTACCAATGTATTTCTATTGAGATTTAATTAAATTTATCCCTTACTCTCTCCACTAGTGGATTGAACTTTTTTGACATGTTTAATATGAATACATACCTCTGTTTATTTTGTTTGCAAGCAAGAAATCAAGCCTAGGAAATACATTTCTGTGCTTAGCCTCATCAGTGCATGGAGTTGTGTACAAGAAAGATTAATGATAATGAAATCAATTTAAACTGTTGGTTGTTTTCCTGATGAGTGAAAGAAAATTGCAATGAACACACGGGAATTCCCCTCTGCTGCAGACAGCACAGAGGCACTGCAGGACAGTTATGGACAGTCAGTATGTCTCAGACGCTGGAAGGGATGGTCAGGTTCTTGAAGCTCCTGAAGTTGAACTGAATACCAAGAGTGAAATGGAAGTTGATGTGGCAGAACAAATAAATGGAGTTGTATTAGAGAATCTGAGATTCCTACCCCTGAGAGAGTCCTTTACAGGACATGTGATCCAGCTGAATTGAAATTGCAGGCAGATATGGAGGAAAAAATGGCAACTTCTGGATTTAATTACTGCTGCAGAGTTAGAATATAATTTAAGCAGGTCAAAACTGGAGGAAGAAAAACAAAAAAAAAAAGGTCTATAGCAAGTCCCACATCAGGTACTGGTAAACGTTTTCCTAGTTCTGCAGAATCAGTCCTTTGATAGATACTTGTCAGGAGTCACAGACTACTATACAAGATGAAAAGCCTTCTATATCTAGTGACTCGGCAGAATGGTTACCTGAAGATGCACCACAGAAAGCAGGCTGGATATATAATAGTGAGGCTTGGTTCCTGATCCTGCATACCCCATACCTGGTTCACCAGAACAAATATCTCTACATGAAACAGGAAAACTTTTGGGTGTTGGTTTTGATGAAACATTAGAAGCCACTTGTATGTTTAAATCTCCTCAGGCTCACACTGCAGTTGCGTAGTTTGAAATTGAGGTGAAGAAGAAGGAGGTTGCAACAGATGCTGTCCCTCCATTACAGGGTCATCAAAACCAGGTACTGTTTCAAAATCCATGTCAGGATCAAACTGTTTGTCCATATTTACATACAAGTGATGCAGAGATAGTGGGTAACCAAAGTATGTTTCCACAATTGGGAAAAAGGAACAAGGTACTAGAGAGGAAAAATCGATTTTGGACACTTCGGTAAAGGATGCTCCTCATTCAAAATCATATGCAGGGTTGTTTTGGAAACCAGAAGTGGCAGCTAAATGAAGATTTCTGGTTAGACTTACATATGTTGGGAAAGCCCCGATTCCCCAGACAGAGTATGAGTTGGGAAATCCTTAATCATAGACTCATTAGGTTTTACTCCTACAGAAGTCTATGCTTTTATTCATGCACCTGGAGACAGAAACTATGATGTTAGTTTTGTACTTTCGAACAACTGGATAAATTTTGGAATTTGTATTATGAATTGAAATTTTCAGAGCTATGGTCAGATTTTACTGAGATTCTCATCACTAAACCAACTATTAAGATTGTAACAGTTTTGTTCCATAATGAGGGGTAGATGTGAGTAATATTACATTCTGGTTGGAAAAAAGGTGCACTATATTTGATCATTCACAAGCAAAAACTTGGCAAGGTTAGAGGAATGGTCAAATGTATGGCAGCTTAGATTCAATGCTAAGAAGTGCAGGTAATGCACCTGGGAAACAAAAACCCAGGGAAGAGTACACAATGGGAGGTGAGATACTAACAACAACAAAAATGGAAAGGGACCTGGGGGGTAGTCATATCAGATGACCCAAAGGTGGGCAAGCAATGTGAGAAGGCAGCAAGGAGGGTTGGGGGATACTGGGATGCATAGGAGAGGCATCACCAGTAGAAAACAGGAAGTTATTATCCCTCTGTACAGACAGCTGGTGAGACCCCATCTGGTGTACTGTGTGCAGTTCTGGAGACCCAATCTCCGCAAAGACATAGACAGGATGGAAGCTGTCCAGAGGAGGGCACTAAAATGGTGCAGGGTCTGCACCGGAGGACATATGAAGAGAGACTTAAGGAGCTTAATATGTATAGCCTCGAGGAAAGGAGGGAGAGGGGGGACATGATAGAAACTTTCAAGTACCTCAAGGAATCAACAAAGTCCAAGAGGGTAGCATCTTTCAAAAAAGAGGTGCAAGAACAAGAGGGCACAATTTAAGATAGAGGGGGCGGCTCAGAGGTAATTTAAGGAAGTATTTTTTCACAGAGAGGGTTGTGGATGCATGGAATGGCCTTCCGGAGGAGGTTGTGGAGTCAAAATCAGTGGTGGAATTCAAGCATGCATGGGATTGCCATAAGGCAATTCTGGGGTGGGTAGGAAGAAGTAGGCTGCTGGTTAACTAGGATCTGCAGCTTATCCAGTAGGTAGGGAAATGGGCAGACTGGGTGGGCCAAGCGGTCTTTATCTGCCGTCACATTCTATGTTTCTATGTTTCTATAATGGATGAAAATGGGTTCTGGAATGGGTGTTGGACTTATAGGGTGCAACTAAAACAATCTGATGTAGGTATCCAACATTTACCATGTTCCTTCTATTTGGGTCGGATCGTATTTTATTTTCTCAGGTCAACCAAAAAGTTGTTATCAATGTGGTGCACTTACACACTTAAATAATGACTGTGATAGTATAAAGTGTTTCCATTGTGGAGTTTTGGGACATTCTGCAGCACAATGAACTGCCCCCACATGTAATTTGTGTGGGGATGATGAGCACGGTTTCCAGGAGTGTCCATGGGCAGCTCATAACTTAGATGAAATTTCAGATCATGATATTCTGTTGACCTAAGCATGAAAGCCTTTCAGGCAGATTGAGAGTTGTATGGGGATCTCCTGTACAAACTAGGTACAGAGGAAGAGGAGGAGATAGTTCCTATATTTCCACAGGAGATGGGTTTCTGTGCTCTTTGGGTTTGCAGTTGAGAGACACTCCCAGGTTAATAAAGGTTTTGAGACTTTCTCCTCCAAAAATGTTGTTAGATATTGTGAAAACTCCTATATGACTCCTCAGGGTTCCTCAAAAGAGCTGCACAGCAAGTTATGGAAAATTCCCGTAAATGATACTGAAACAGATTTTGACCTGTTTCCCAATAAAGAGAGCACTCTGCTTCTACAGGCAGAATCACTTTGTCTCCTTTACCCCTCACAAATAGATTTCGGCTTTTTCTTCATGGAGTGAGCAAGTAGATGGGGAAAACCGATGGAGGAGGAGAGGCCTTTCCTACTACTTAAGTTTTGGATATGCCCTAAACTTGATCCCTTAATCCCAGAGTAGTAAACCCTCAAAACAAGTAACAAGGTTGAGTCAGAAGGTAATAATATTCCTCCTGAGACTTTTCATTTAATGGATAGCAAGTATTAAAGTAAATAGCATTCATTCAGTTTATAAACAAAAACAATGTTTGGTATTTTACAAAAAGGATTTTGATGTTTTCTGCTTCAAGATACTAGGTTTCATACTATAGCAGAAGTTGCCCAGGCGATACAAGACTGGAAATGGGGTCCTCTTACTGGTCTTTGGGTACAGAGTTATGTAGTGGGGTAGGTTTATGTTTTGCTCTACAGAGGTTACAGTTCTAAGATTGGTGGACACTGAACCTCCTAGGGCACTTTTGTTAGATGTACTTTTCAATTCCTTCTCAAGTAGAATGATAAACATTTATGCACCCAGATTAAAACTTCTAAGAATAGATTTATTAACTAAAATACAGCTGTATTTACATACTAGCAGACAGATCTTTTTGGAGGGATATTTATATAAATGTTAAACAAGGGACTACATCAGGCAAACGGTATTGTGATAAAACCTTTTTACGGAAAACTATTGAACTGACAGGATTGAAAGATTTTCAGGAAGGGGTTCACAGACTAAAAAGCTACCTTTATAAAGGAAACCTCTCATCACAAATTGATTTTTTTTTTAAGAAATCTTTATCTATTTCAAAACATATATTATGCCATTTGAGATGTCAGATCATATGTTAATAGGGTCAATATTGCTGTACCATCAGATAGAGATGCTGGGCCAGGCTTTTGGAAACTAAATGTTACTCTCTTGAACAACCCTGAAATATTAGCTGGTTTCAAACATTGGTAAAAGATAAAGCTACAACATGTTTTCTTTATGTAGACATTGGATTGTGGAGGAATGACTTGAAATGTCTTATAATTACTTACTCGAGTACAAGGAAAAAGGCGAGTAGCTACTTCCTATACTCATTACTTAAAATTCTGTGGATTTGGAACAACTGATGTCTAGACAGTGTACTGAAGGAGTGTATTTTAGAGAAGATATAGAGTTGGTGAAATTAGAAATGAAAGCATATCAGTATCAATATCTTTCTCTGCAAAGAGAACTCACCTTTGCTACGCAGGTAAAGGCGGAGAGTATAAATCCTTTTATAAGTAGTCAAAATAGACAAAAGAGAAAATTAATAATGGAGTTAACAGTAGAGATGGGACTTTGGTGGTGGATAATGTGGGAACTAAGAAAACAATAGTAAAGCATGTAGAATCACAGTTTGGGACTCCAACAGAATGTTCTCATTTTACTCTGCAGCTATTACAGATGGCAGAGGTACCTCGTATGGCCCCAGAGTGTTCGGGTCCTTTATTGGCTCCCTTTGCATAATGAATTATCATTAGTGATACAAGGTTTACATAGTGGGATATCACCTGGTTCGGACAGTTTGCCAAATGAGATGTATAAAATATTATGGAATTTAATTCCAAGAAATTTTGAAAGTGTTTAATTTTTGTTTCGAGATGAATGTTATTTACCAAATGATATGTATGAAAGTTTATTGATTTTGTTATTTAAATCAGAGATTCTAAGGATTTACAAAATTGGCAACCAATTACTCTATTAAATAATGATCTTAAAATATTTTCAAAATTAGGAAATAGGCTGGCTCAGGTAATGGAGGACTTAATTGACCCAATGCAGTTTTGTTCTGTACCAGGGAGGAAGATTACAGAGGCCTTGCTATTTCTTTGGAAAATAATAGATGGTGGTATAAAATATGGTTCAAGACAACAGACTGGATATTTGTTTAGTTTAGATCAATCAAAAGCATTAGATCAAATTTCCCACATATTTTTGTAGGAATGTCTGGTGGCTTATGGTATTCCTAAACCCTTTATTAATGCATTAGAATTATGTTATGCTCTAGCATATGTTGTTCCTTATGATAATGGGGTACAGGGTCCAAAAATTCAGGTATGTAGCGGGTCCATCAGGGTTGTCCATTAAGCCCACTTTTATGTCTTCATAATTGATCCCATAATCTGATTGATTGAAAAAGGTCCCCAAAGATTCACAGGGTTGACAGGAGTGCTTTATGGATCTAGGAAAGTGATTGCTTATGCAGATGATTTATGTCTCTTGCTTGAGGATGGACAGTCTTTAGATGTGGCCAGAGGTCTTATCCAAGCTGTAGGAAGAATTACTTGAGCTAGTTTAAATTTAGAGAAGACAAAATGTGTAGATTTATCAGGCTTCCTGAGGACTCCTGAGTAGTGGGAGGTCAGCAGTAGCTAGGGCTCCATGTAAAATATTAGGCTTTATTATGGGGTAGCTGAATGGCAGATTATGGCTGGGGTAGGTTGCTTACAATAGGACAGGAGATGGTTAGTAGATGGAATAAAGGGGTTGCTAAAAGAAAAGAGTGTACCTTATTCAAACATTTTGACACTTGTTTTTATATGTCAGTGCAGTTTTTGATTCCTAAGAAACTGGAAGTTGTTTTGATGAGTTGTTTTTACATGTTTTGAGGAAGTTGTTTAAATCCAATTAAACTCAATGTTTTATATAATGAAATTAAATTTGGAGGAGATGATCAATCCTATTGTGTTTTTTACTACATTTTTCTATAATAATATAATTCCCTTGATGAAAAATACTACACAAATATGGGACATTTGGGGGTTTCCTGCTTCAGGAATCCTTTCAGAATGGAAAACTGGTAAATTTCTCCATAAAATAAATGAAACCCTAGACTGGTTAAAAGATGGGAGTTTTTTGATTGGATCATAAATGGGATATCAAATATACGATGGTTTTACAACTTTCACGAAAACAGATGTATAAAGAAATTATTATGTTACATTTTTCGGAAAACCCTTTTAAAGGTTTTCTCAAACAATACAGGATTCGATTGCTGCTTATATCCAGGAAAAGAGACTACCAGAACAGTTTTGGGATATGGTGTGGTTGGGCCTTCATGGCAAAATAAATGTTAAAGGAAATCAGAAACATAAAGGTGAACTGGAGAGGTACTGTCCTACAGATTGTTGTTTTCAGGTAGTTGAAACTATGGATCATTTATATTATACATGTCCATACATTATGAGTTTTGGGATGTCGTGAAAGAAAGATGGAAAAATAAGCTATTGGTTCCACCAGTTTCCACTTTACTGTACTATGATATGATTCCAAATTGGTGGTACAACCTCATGATAGCACATTATGAGTTTTATTTGCACATTTTCTTTATTGGATATGGATCTGTCATTACCGTTTAGTTCTGCAACAACAAATTATAACAGGTTTGGATTTATACCACATTATTGCTGAGGAACTTAAGAAATGGAAACATGCTGAATTACTGCAAGGTAATTTGTATACTGGGACAGCTTGGTGGTCACATTTAGAGTTTATTTAATAAAGAAAGAGGGGGGTTGGTATCCAAAAGGTTAATTACATTTTTCACTAAATAGGTTTGTCTTATTGGATTAGAATGTTGTTAAAAAGGGTCTTTCACTTTTGGAAGTGGGTAAAGGAGATAGTGTTCAAGTTTATGTTTTATGTATAACTTTCGTATTAATTATTTTCTTTAGATGTTTAGTATGAGGTGCAGCAGAATTAATGTTCTGTCTTTCGGAAAAAAGAAAAAAGAGGGAGGGGTTTCTGTTAAGATGAAACAGTTTTTATTATGGGTTGAAAGAATGTATTGAAGTGTATGATTATAATACTTAAATTGATTTATTAATGTGATTTGTAATTTGTATGTTATATATGTTAAGATACAGTTTTGGAAAAAAAGGGTGGTCCTTTTAGTATGAGGTTGGGTTTGTTTTGTATTTGAATTTAAAAATATAATAGTATATGTATGATTGTAATACTTATTTGATTTTTATTATGATTTGTATATTGATGGTGTAAGTGTTAACACTGTTATATGTGGATATGATTTTGAAGTTTTAATAAAAAATCCCTACTCTGCTGTAGGGGGCGCTGTTCTACCTTGAATTTTGCAGTCTGCTTGCTGCTCGAGGAGAGGTTGGATAGTGGGAGGCCAAGGAGCTGATCACCTCCTTGGCCACCTTTTCTTAGTGATCACCACGGCTAATGCACGATGTAAGAAAATGTTTTGCCGACTGAGTCTGTTTTGGGAACATCTGTTCCAGTTGTAATGGACTTACCGACAGTATCTGTTCTGCACTCCTTTTCCAACAGAGCCTGTGTTGCCACTTTAATACGCCAACAGCTTCTGGAAGAAGAGTGATGGTTCCGCTTATCAGGAACTGTTTATTGCATGAACTGGATCGGACATCGAAGCCTCAATGGAGATGCAGGAACTGGATGTTGCCCAATCTCCTGTTCTGCTGGATGGTGCGGCAGTCAGATTAACGGCTCCAGGCACTGAACCAGTGATTATCCCTTTCCTCCACAGATTCCCTGGATTGTACAATGTCATCTATGGAGACTGTGAGTACTATAGATGCGGTAGCTTATCTGTTATGGAACCAAATGGTTCTCGGATACCTTTGACTGTTACTGAAATGACTTCAGTTAAAGTAGTAGAGGCAGTTTCTGCTGTATCGGGTGACTTAGGTTCTGACCCTTCTCAGGCTGGTCACTTTACTATCAGACTTTCTCCTAAAAGGACTGGGCTTCACTCTGGGAGTACAGTTGGTAAGGGTAACGAGAAAAACTAGATTTTCTTTGCCACCTTTGGTGTGTTCTCCTCTGTTTCTGATACTTCCATGGACATGGAACTGTCTGATGGAGTTGTGAAAGCCCCTGCTGCATGGGTTTTGACAGCTTTAGAAGCTGCTGGTTGGTTAAAACTATTGATGGAAAAGGCTGGGATGCTAACCTCTCTGGTGTTCCTAGTTCGATGGAATCTTCCAGGGATACTATAGGCCCTATTTCAGGCCAAGGACAACATACCTCTGCAGTTGTGGCTGACCTTCCTGGGCAAGTCACTCCTTTATTAGCTGCTCAAATTGCCCCAGATGGCTCTCAGGATCCCATCCTGATAATATTAGATGTCTAGAGGGTGACTTACCTTTATAAACTGAAGCCCCCACTCCTCTTCTCCAGTAGATGATTGAGTTTTGATAACAGATACTCCACAACAGGATTCCCCTTAGTAGCTGATCCCGAGCAGCCACTCCCTATACAGCAACCCCCACTACAGTATGGCATAATAAAGTTAATGAAGGTTTGTTTCCTGCTACTTTTGGTTTGCTTTCTGAGCCCGCAATGAGACATTGGGCTGGATATTCAAACTGTGCCCAAAATGTGTGTAATAGCAGGAGCAAGCATAGTCAATTGCGCACATGCACAACAGATGCGATATTCAAACATGGAGCAAGTCAAATTGTGCAACCAGCCAACGCCTGAATATCGCACAACCTGCATAAGCATCAGGTAGGGAAGTTGAGCACACGGTTGCACCATAGCTAGTCAAGGCCAGCCCAGCTGAGCAGTCGAGATGCGCCATAGCGCAAGCAGGAGCCCCCCAGCAGCAGAGCAATATAACTGCACAACCAGGGAGGTAGGCAGGGGCTCACCACCCATGCCAAGACGGGCACAGGAACACACTGCAGAACTAATAACACACCCCCACACCAAGCACAGCATCACTGGTGGAGGGACGGAATTCCACTGGCCCATGGGGACAAGCCTACAAAGCACAGCTGGGCCATGGCACCCCAGCACACCCACTGGCAAGCAAAGACTGCCACACAAAGGGCGGACAACCCAAGTGTACCACAGCCCCCTGTGCACAGCACACCCTGCACCAGAACCCCAAGACACCACCCATGAGCAGTGACTGTGACTGGCACTGCCAGACTTACTATGCCCTCCCTGGCACAATGCAACCGTGTGTACCACAGAACCATACAAGCCAGACCCACCAGGAGCCTACAGTGGTGTGTGTGGCAGCACACGCCAGACCGTCTGAAAGCCACCACCACACCAGGGACACTCCCCCATGCAGACACACACACAATCCCAGGACAACACCACACCAGATGCCATGCACACCACTGCAACTGAGCACCTATAGCCAGCTGCAAATCAGAGACCACCCAGTATTCATAACAAAATAGATAAATATATTCAATGAATAACAGAACAACAACAACAACAACAGGAACAACCATAACTATTTAAAATATATATATCTGGGGGTGGGGGAATACGGGTACAAGGTAGGGGTGGGTGGGGTAGGGGTGAAGAACTTGGTGAGGGAAGGCAGGGTGTGAGGAAGGGTAAAGGGGGTAGTTGTGGGGCAGCTACTGCCCCCAGGCTGCAGATTGGCAGGCTGGCTCGGACCCCGTGTCCTCCGCCGCATCGCACACCCTCTGGTTCAACTTCCTGAGGATGCGAGGGATTCATCAGACAACTCCAGCAGGTGGTGGATGGCCTGCTCTATTCTGAGCAGGACCAGGACACCTAGGGCAAGGGAACAGAATCAATGGCTATGACTGTACATAACCCTGAAGCCCATCCAATATGCATGGCATACAGCCAAGTGCCTCGCCCCTGTGATGGACTGCACACTCACAGTGACTGTGCACAGGCCAAGCACAACCAGGCAGCAACAGCCATGTGTGCCACTGCACACACACCCCACCCATGCCCAGCACAGCACAACCAAGGCAGTACAGTGACATGGTACGTGGTGGGAAGGTAGTGCCACAGCCATGTGCCCAGTGCATGCATGGACCACCAGTGATGCACTCACAGACATGCAGTGCCACTGGACAGTGCTGATTGTCACACGTCAGGTATGGCAGTGTTGTCCATGGATGGTGGCCATGCCCCTTCCCCCATAGCACGCAATAGCATCCATGATGTAATGACACTCACCTCAACCAGCCTGCTGCTGCTGCTGTGGCAGCATCTGCTGCTGCTGCTGTTGTGGGCCCACACCGCTGCCACCTCTGCCAGCCACCTCCGCAGCACCCCTCTGTGCCTCAGCTCGGGCCTCCCCGCCTCCTCCACGCCTGTGGGAAACAAACGTTGGGAAACACATTAGTGAGATCCAAAAGCAGACAGTCCCCTGCCCCAATGAGTGTCCTGCCCACACAGCCAGACCCATACATCACACACCTGCAAACACTGTCACAGCCAACCATGGACCAACCCTCCCCATGCTCTGGCCACACACACAGTTTTATCCCCGCGGACAATACAGGTGCATAGGACGGCTCACCCACCTGGCCTAGGCACAATGCCCCTCCTGGCATGGGACCTGAGGCATGCCAACAGTGCCTGCTCCCTCCTGCACAGGTCACTGTAGCGGTGCCTGCACTGCTCCGCTGTTCGGCGCCACCCTGTGACCTGCTCCAGCTCGTGGCCACCTGCTGCCACATTTGTGCGGGCAATGTCTAGGGTTACCCCCAAACAGTGGCCCATAGTGAGGCTCCACCACAGCCACCAGGTTGGCCACCTCAAGCCACTCCACTGGGGAGCTCTCCTGCGCCATTTCTACAGGTTGATAGTAGGCAATATGGCACCACAGCGCGGCAACCCAATGTGGAAATGTTGACCAATACAACTCTGTCTCTCTCTATCATGCTGTTCATGCGCGCTGTCGGTCCCTATTGTGCTGTTACCGAACAGCGCGATAGAGCTGCACACATGCCAGATGTACAGCGCCAAGGGGCAAAGGTCGGGCACAAGGTCATGTCTCTGGCGCAAGGCCACGACAATGCCATCGGACGCCTACACATCCAGCGCGATCAGTTGCCTGCGTCAGTGCCACAGTGGACTATTGCACAGTTGTGCCACAGCGCCATGTGGTGACCAGCGCCATTGCCACTGGCACAATGGTGGCCGTGTCCTGAATAGCTGATCGCGCACAGCACGTCATCAGCACAGCAGACGCCCGCGTAGCTACCTGGGCATGCACAGTGCGTGCACTACGCAGTCACAGAACTGAGCCACAGGCTCAGCCGGCTCAACCAGATTGCACAAAGCGCAACAGCCGATATTCAGCCGCTATATGCAAATCAGCTGATCAGCCATTCAATGGCACAGCAGCGCGACGGCATCTCATTAAAGTTGCTCCACTCCTAATTTGCATGCATTGCGCTATAAATGTGCGACAGTGATCTGCAGTGCCATATTCGTTACTGCAGGTGATAGGTGGGTTGCATGCTGTGTGATGTTATGGACTATGGTCATGGGATAATGCTGTAAATTGCACAGTCACAGGTGTCCACTTCCACCCATACAGACCGTGACATGGCCGAGCAAGGACTGGGTGAGGAGGATGATGGTGGATGGAAGAGGAGGCCCAACTTCACAAAGTTCATCGAGGCCTACTGGATGAAGAGCCACTACTCAGTGGATGGCGGGCACCTTCAGGCCCGTGCTGCAGCATGGGAGGGTAGCTCACACTGTAAACCTGCATGGAAGCCACCAGTGCTCCATGCAGGAATGTAAGAAGATGGGGACCGACAGGAGACAGGTGAAGGAGAAGGTGGCAGCCCTCAGGGCGGCATGCCACAGGTGGGGGCCAGCCAGAGGTGGTGCAGCTGACCCGGTGGAGGACCGTCTTGCTGCATCCATGCAGCGCAGTGCCGTGAGGCGTTCAGGAGGTGGCTTCAGACAGGTGGTAGACCATCACTGCACGGTATGACATGGTCGGGGAAAGGTTGATCCCATGCACTAACATGTTCTCACTTTCTGTTTCTGATCCTGTGCATCTGCAGGGGACAGTGGTGGTGGGCCCGTGCACTGTGGACATCCAGCCAAAGTTGGAGGAGGTCCATCACCTCTGCTGGTAGCCATTGTGCATTGCACCAATGTGCATGCCTGGCTGCCATCTCCGATGTCAGTAAGTCAGGTGTGGGGGTGCCCTTCCTGTGTCTCAGCAGTCTGGCATGCAAGCATGCCAGCACGCCTGTGGCTGTAGCTGTGGCATGAACCTGCACCATTGATGATGCAATGACCGCTATGGGCAGTGACACGTGTGTGTCACGTAATAGACACACAGCAGGACAGCTCGCGCCATGGACCTAGCTGGTTCCAACGCAGTGTGCCAGCACGCCAGCACAGTCCCAGGCTGTGCCTGTCAGCACCTGTGGGCAGCACC
The DNA here is from genome assembly GCA_016271365.2 of Neoceratodus forsteri. Lineage (NCBI taxonomy): Eukaryota > Metazoa > Chordata > Ceratodontiformes > Ceratodontidae > Neoceratodus > Neoceratodus forsteri. Next base: position 1,056,973,561 of record CM028132.1, on the reverse strand, counting down.
GTGGCTGTTCAGGTCTCTGGCACTGTTGCAGCCACAGCTGTGGAACAACTGGTCCCTTGGGCACAGTAGGTGTAGGAGCAGCAGCAGCAGTCACCCACCGGGTCTGGGGGTTCAGTGTTCAGTGGTGGCATATGCACACCACCTGTTGACTTGCCCATACCTGGTCCTGGTGAACAGCGCCCACCCTCAAGGGGTGTTGAGCATCAGGCCTTCCATACCCTGGGGGACAGGTTGCCGATGTGGCAGATGACCCGTTTGATGAGCACACCCACCTGCTGCAGGCATCAGTACAGCAGCAGATGCGGGTTGCAATGTCCATGGAGGCACTGTGTGTGGCTGTGGAGTGGCACAGCAGGGACAATGCAATGATCCTTGCAGAGATGGTCCAAATGCGGATGGATGTGACCGCTGCCATTGACAGGCAGACCCAGGCATTGGTCGCTGTCGTGGCCACATTAGGCACACAGTCAGGTGCCCTGTACCACGCACCCCACGCAGTACGCCTCCACTCCCCATTCCTGGTGTCAGTCGACACCCAGCCTGTCAATGCTGGGTTCTGCTGTGGGCATCCTGGGCACCCTGGTGCAGGTATGTTCGCATGCTGCAGACCCTGTGCGGACAAGGTCGCTCGCAGTGGGACCCCTGGTGGTCCATCGGTGCCACCCCATGTGACCCATGCTCAGCCTGCCAGTGCTGCTGGTCCGGTGGGCCACCCATGCATCCGAGGTGGCCGTGGCACAGTGCCACATAACTGATCTGTCCCAGTGAGGGCCCTGTCTGGTGCTGCCCTGTGTGCAATGTGTGTCATGGTGGGCAGTGCACTGGTGGGTGCCCTGCCCAACACGCCGACACATGGACCACCTGCACACTCACCGACTGCTGTCCACAGGTGCGTGTGCATGATGATGCCTGCATTGTACTGTACACCAAAGTGCAAGGGTGCCCAGCATCTGACACACGTACATGGACAGTACAGGTGGTGGGGGTGGTCTGTGGATCTGTGTGTTTGACATGTCTGTTCCTGCTCTGCTGTGCACCTGCCCCTGTGCACTTTGTGCCTGGTGTGTGTGTGTGTGTGCATCTGTCCATGTAGCGTGTAACTATTCACCCTCCTGGTTGTGTGTTTGTGCGCCTGTACCCTTCCACCCTCGCCGTCATGCACCCCTGGTGTGTTACCCTGTATGTATGTGGGTTGTGCCCTGGACAGTGTTGGTTGCACATGGCCCCATGACTTACCTGTATTGTACGAAGTGCCCTCTGTGATGGTGTCCTGGTGCAGCTGGGCCAGCCGGATCAGTCGGGGTCACGCCGTCCAAGGGGGACTGCTCATCCCCATCATCACTGGTGTCACCGCGCCCCCATCGCTGTCCCCTCCCGACTCTGTATGGCTAACCCACAGTCTTTGGCCATGTTGTGCAGGATACAACAGGCCAGGAGTATCCCACAGGCCTTTGAGGGTCTGTACTGTAGGGCACCACCGGAGGTGTCTAGGCATCGGAAGCTGTCAGCATCCCAAACACCCGCCAATGATGTTGCATGTGGCGGCATGTGCCTCATTGAAGCATTGCTGCGATGGGGTTGTGGGGCACCGGTAGGGTGTGAGCAGCCAGAGACAGAGTGGGTATCCACTGTCACCTGTGTGGAGATAGTGGAGGTTAGTGTCATGTTCAGGAACATATTGTCCTAGCCCTGTGTGCCACTCCCATGGCACCTGTGGCTGCCCATCCATCCCCAACTTTCTGCTCCTACATGCATATTCATCCACTAGGTGTCCTGTGGGGATGTCCCACTCTCGAATCAATGGCACAGTGCAGACTGGTACCATATGAATGAATCATGTGCTCCACCAGGGCGTGGCACAGACATTGATGATGCGCCCACTGGCATCACACACCACCTGGCAGTTGACACTGGAAAACCCCTTCCGGTTGTGATATGCAGGCCCCATTGGGGCCAGGTGGTGTGTGAATAGCCACATGGGTGCAGTCTATCGCACCTAGCATGCCGGCATACGTGCACCCTGTGGAACTCCTGTATGTTTGCTGTACGCTCTGCCATGGTGCTGGGGAAATGGATGTACCCGCAGCATGTGGCAGCAGTGCGCTGAGGAATTGGGTGAGGATGCGCATGTGGCCTGACTGTGTTATGCCTGTGGTGTCCCTTGTTGGCCTCTGAAGGTACCATGGCAGCAAGCACATGCAGGCTGTTATCTTTGTCTCCACTGACAGAGCATGACTCCGTGGGAGGGTGCCTGCATCACATCACTGCACAGCTCACAGAGCCACCTCAGTATTGCCTTGTTCAGGTGGTACTGGCCCACAATCCAACATCCGAATACAGCTCAAAGCTGATGCGGGCATGGTACTGCCTGTTGGGGGCGCATCACGACGAGCCCTTCCACGGCCATGTCCCCTGCAGCATGCCTTCTCACCCCTCACTACAGCTTCCATGTGGAAGGTGGCACTGTCCATCTCCTGGCTTTGTCCCCCAGCTGTTGTTGTTCTGTTCCCCGCTGTCCTGACTGCTACCTCCACTGCACCAGGTACATCTACTGGCCTCCGAACTCTATGGCCCCACACGCCTTCAGCTGCCACTTTTCTGTCCTGCCTACTCCCTGGCCTGCACTGGTTGCTGCGCGGCCTGCTCTCTGTTGCTGCCTCATGAGCATTCCTGTCAGGTTCTTGCGCCTCTTCCTTGAGCCTTTTTATTTTGGCTCATTTCCGCCTTGGTGCAAGTTCTGGCGGATCCACTGTTGCGTATTGCGCAAGCCTTTGAATATTGCATTGCGCTCTTTATGCATGGATCCACCCACTTGGTTTACATGCCTTCATTTGCATTGCGCTGTTCGCAGCATGTTTTCAGTAGCTCAACTGCCTCCGGCTGAATATCACTGAATGGTGCATTTTTGGACTTGCGCTGGCGCAACCTTATTCTGCATAGCGCAACCCTTTTTGAATATCCGGGTCATAATGTTGTTTGTCTCAAATTTAGAGGGCCATTATCAGAGATTCATAATAGACATTTTGTTTTGCATGAACTTCTAAAGGTAGTATGAAGTTTTACGCTTATGAAATATATGCCCTGATTTACATGCCAGGTGACTCAGTTTTGATGTCATGTTTAAATATCCAATGGGCCTGGAACGTTTCTGGAAACAATTCCAGGCCCTAAAGTACGCGCCATCATGAAATCGCTCATGGCTATTCCTCTGACTAAGCCTGTGACAAAGAAAATAACTGTTGTTTCGAAATGAGGAGCTAATGTTGCATATATAACTTACTGGTTACAACAACATTGTACAATTAAAGGTCAACTGGAGCCTATTAGATGAAGGGCATCTTTGGACTGGGGATGGCATTATCTAGTTGACCTGCATTTGGATCAGGATCTCACAAACATCTCCCTACTTGTTTTTTGGGGAGGATAGAGGGGTAATTTTTACCCTGGTCAGCCCAGATGTGTTATAAATGTGGAACTTTAGGTCACCTCAGTAGTGTCTGTGACCAGCAAAATGTGGCCTTTGAGGAGACTTAGGACACACTGGTGCACACTGTAGAGGACCCATAAAATGTAACCTGTGTGGCAATATGGCCATACATTTCATAATTGTTCATGGGCCTCTCATAATAATGCTGACCTACTATTTGAGCTGAACAGGATGTTTTGTTGCTAATGCCCAAAAGAAAACAATGATTACATGATTTGCAACAACATATGCATCCCACTCCCACAACCTCAGGGAAGGGAGGAACCACGTTGGGAGGAACCTGTTGATAGTACTGATAGTGTGCACTGAACATGGACACTTCACTTTGGATATTGTAGATCCAGAGGTAGCAGTAGCCGCCCAGTGCAGCTCCTCCACCTCAAAATGTTCCTCCACTACGCCCCTACCTGAAGCTGCTGTTCTGGTTGAAATGGTAGACTCTGTTCACACTCCTGAAACTGATATTGATCAGGCTAGTATGCCTCCTCCGGATTTGCAATAGGAAGCTCCTTTTCAAACGGTGACTCACTCCAAATCAAATAGAGCTGTGTCAGAAGTGCAACAGGCCTCTATGGAACCTCCTCAATTCCTTTTCATAACTCTTATGCCATGTTATTTGAGCTGGATGGAGAAGAAGATGGTATTGATTCTGACATTTTATCTGTAGCCTCATCACATGCTGAGACTGTACCTGATGTGGGTGTCGAGATAAACCAAACCCAAAAAACGGAAAAATGGAAATGATATGTTTTTGGTTTTCTTTCTTCTTCATTACTTAAGTAGTTAACTACTTGCGCTGTAGTGTTTCCTTCTCTTTACACATATTACGGCTGATAATATTTCCTTTCTTACTATTAATGTTAATAGTATTAAGTCAGAAACAAAGAGGAGGTCACCTTTGCCAGCTTACGGAGAGTCGTGGAATGTCATTTTGTTACAAGACACAAGATTAAATTCTTGTCAGACCTAAAAGCAGGATTGGAGGTGGAGTGTTTGTGTTTGGTCCTTGGGAGAAGACCAATGTTCAGGTCTGGGTTTCTTGTTTGCGGATGTCAATGTCACCTTTTATGTGTCCTGGATATCTTTTCTGGTCGGCTATGGTTATTGATGTCAGTCTCTGTGGATGTTTATCGTATTATTAACATTTATGCCCCCAGCTAAAAGCTGATTGATTTTGCTTTTAAATGAATAGCCACTTACTTACATACATCCAAATTGGTACTTTGGGGAGGAGATTTTGACTTGGCCATGCTCCACGAGATTGGGGACGTAAAACTCAGAAGTTTTGTTGTGATACTAATCGCGTTACTTCAGATTATTAAACAAAATCATCTTCAAGATGTGTATGATATATTACATATATCTCCCATTCATACCTTCCACAAAGGTGTTTTATCTTCTTGAATAGATTTTGGCTTCTTTCTGATTGGATTACTGTTTCAGGGATCTCAGTGTTACCTCTTGAAACTTCAGATCATGTGGTGGTTAGAGTATTGATAGGTCACTACCAGAAGTTTCTGATGGGACAGACCTACTGGAAGTTAAACCTTGCTTTATTACAAGAAGAACTTACTAGGGTACATATACAGTCCCTTTTGGAATTACCTCTACTTTTTGTTGTTTATACGATAGTCCCATTGAGTGTTGGGAAGGTACTAAACATGATTTAAAACTCTTTTTCATTCAGTTGTCTAAATCAAAAGCTAGAGATAAATATTTGTTATACCTCAGTCATAGAGCTCAATATTTACAAGTATTAGCTCAGGTGACGTCTTCAGATGGTACGGTACAGCAAAAGCTTTTGGACATTAAGGGTAAAATGTTTGATTTTCTTAATCTCGGGAAGATAGAAATATTTATCAGCAAACATATTTGCTTTAAATTACAAGTCATCAAGTTAATCCATATGATGTATCTTCCTCTGAGTCTAAAAGGTGTTATGACAGCCTTATTGGATGGTACAGGTACTATGGTCACAGATATTCAGGGTATTCACCAGGTAGTCCAGACATGTGGAAAACACATTTCAGAACACTACTTCTAGCTCTTCTGACATGTTTTTTCAACATCTTATTCATCTTATTCAACATCTTACCGCCCTTATTGCCTGAGGACGGAAGGGTTTAGAAGCAGCATTTACTGATGGTAGATTACAGAGGCAATTACAGTACTAAGTTCTCATTTCATACTTAGCCTGGTATTGATGGCATACCTAATGCATTTTATAAGTCTTATCTTAATTTATTGCTCCTTGGTCACAGCTCCTTTATGAGGCTATTTTATTTATTATTTATTTATTTCGCTTTTGTTGATTGGGTAAGTGCAATAGACAAATCCTGCCTATTTTCAGGCACGACCAGGAGGGATGCAGATGAACTCAACTGACCTTGAACCAGATTAAGCTGTTGGTGGTATTTTAGTGAACGAGGGAAATTTGGCGGGATGGGACCTCTGTTTAACATCTCATCCGAAGACGGCACCTCAAAAGTGCAGCACCCCTCTCATGCTGCACTACAGTGTCAGTACTGGGATATTAACAAAGTGCCAGATGTGGGAACTGAACCCACAGCCTCTGATCTCCTGGCTTCAGAGGCGAGTGTGCTACCTACTGAGCCACTGACACTGATTTTGAATGAGCATAGGCTTGGACATAGTATGAATAATGTGATCATGATTTTCCTTTATAAAAAGGTGATCCTGCTCTTTGAAAAATTGAGACCTTTAAATTTGTTGACCTCTGATTATAAAATATTGGCTAACATTCTGTCCCATCAGTTATCTAAAGTTGCTCAAAGTTATTAATCTCTACTCAGACTTACGCAGTCCCTGGAAGGAATATAGTTAGTAACCTTGTTTACCTTTGAGAACTTGTTGAGCAGGGTTTACTATGGAATTTGTCAGTTTATCTGTTATCATTGGATCAGGAGGCTGCATTTCATGCAGTTAGATATTCTCATATTTGGGCTGTTTTATGACATTGTGGCATACCACCTTTTTGCTTGACCTGTTAAAACGTTATATTCAGTTGCAAAGGTTACTCCTTTGGTAAATGGTCACTTAGGTATTCATTTTTTTTACATTTTGGTGTTAGACAGGGCTGCCCTCGAGTCCTTTGTTATATGTTTTTGGGCTGGATCCGTTGTTGCGATTGATTACAGAGGACGATCAGGATTTGCCTATTGTGATGACATCAGGCTTTGTTTTCACAAGGTTTTAGCATATCAGACGACTGCATATTTTCAGTGGCAGATTTAAAATCTGGTAGAAGGGTACTACAGATGATTGAACATCTCCAGTATGTTACTGGTATCAAGATTAACTATACTAAAAGTAAAATGCTTGCTTTGGGAGGTGCTGAGTTGGTGGCTGACTTCATATTCCGGTTACCAATGGAAATTCAGTTATTAGGTATTTTGTTTGGTGCACAGGATGCTAGTCAATTGAATTGGAATACAGTTTATGATTTGGCATCCCAGAAAGTGCTTAGATGGCAATCTTGGAAAATGTCCCGAAAAAGGGTTTATCTTCTCCGTGCTTATATTGCACTTGTTTTTTATATGTTTACCACGTGTTTCCCCTGTCCTTTACTATTCATGCTAAAATTATGAGTCTTTTTTTTTTCAGTTACTCTGGGGTAGTTGATCGAATCATGTTAACAGAGTGCATACTTATAGATCATAGAAATCTGGGCCTTAATATGACGCAGCCATTAATGTTTTTTTTGGGAATTATTTTATAGTTCAATAAAACCTATGTTATTACAGACTATGGAGATGGGCACTTTTGTATGCAGTTGTGGGGATCCTTTTGATTGCTTGGGTCGGGGTGTGGCATTCTACTGAGAAACAGTTCCTCATATGTCAAGGATACCTTAAAATATATTAGACTCTGGAAAATAGAACTTAGCTGGTTTATTTCTCATGGTAAAATAATTTTTATAACTTTATTGTAGACACTTGTTACATTGAGGAACCTTTGTTTCAGATATCTGATCATATTGATGCTGATTTATATTAGCTAGTATAATTGAACCCAGAATACCAAAAAAAATGCAAGATGTGAATTGGTTTGTGGTCATCAAACGCTGAATGTTAGAAATAATGAAAAACATAAGCAATTGTCTGATACAGGATGTCCTGAACAACAGTGTCTGGGTTGTTTAGAAACTATTCATCATTTATTTTCAATGTATTCATGTGAAAGGCTTTTGGCACTCCCTAGTGACTTGGTGGAATGAACCTCTTTTTGCAATATGTCTTATGAACTTTTGATATTGGGTCAGTTACCTAGGGCCTGGCTTAAATGGCACAAAAGTACGATTTTTGTTATCTTGGCCTGCCTCAAATGGTTGTCTTGGCAGGCTGGATGCCAGAGATTCCTACAAAATAAGGTGTTTCATATGCAAGATCTTTTTTCAGATTCAAAGTGAACTGGATAAACTTCATGAATATGAATCTCAAATTTTGGGACTTGTTGTTTGCAGTCATTTATGACATAATGTTGATTAGGTGGGATAGTTTACTTTGATTTTTACTTGTATAATTATGTCTGTATTTTGTTTATTTTTCTTTTTTTTTGCCTCTATTTATCCTATGTTTTCGTACTGTTCTGCTTTCTTTGTTGTATTCTGTTTTGTTTGCTAATAAAATTTCCACTCACTCTGCTGTAAGGGACCCTTCTGGCCATTTTGGCTGTTAGCCAAGATGGCGGATGCTAGCCAGATAGCAGGAGCACAGGATTTTGTTATGGAACCTGCTGTGGTGTTGGATGCCGATCTTCATATGGTATCTGATACTGTTTACCTTCTTGTATGGATTCTTCAGCTTTACTGACTGAGGAATACGCTACTGCAAGCACTTCTGAGGTTTTAGATCTACCAGAGGGTGTACCAGATTTACAGAGTGAAAGTAATTCTGATGCGGTGGACGCAGCCCGACTGAACAAGTAATGCCTTCTTGGTCCCGATGTCAGAGAAAGAATGGATTCTGAGAGACAACTCTGCAATTGATGAGAGTTTAATTTTCAAAAAGGAACAGTTGGAAACTTCTCTCCGGCAGCTGTGATCTGAGGCGGCTGTTTAATTGTCAAATCCGGCCAGCTGTGTGCTGATGATGCTTGTGTTCTTCAGGGACAGCCGAAAAGCTGGGAGGTGCTTGTTGAAGCCACTGAATTGGCTGGAACTTTAGTCAGACTCTCCTGTCATGTTACATCCCACAGATATTGTGTTGTGAATGGCGATTGCAAGCAACGTTAAGCTCTGCCTAAGACGTTCTTTGGCGATGGCTCCTGTTGCTGAGGAGTAGGAATGGTCGGTCCATACAGCATTTCATGAAGCCAGTTGGCAATATGGACAAGCTCACAGGTCAGTGGTCTTCTGTCACGCCTATCAGTATGCCAAAAGACTGATTCTATTCCTGTGCATTTAGTAGCTAACATTGGAAATACGTCTTTGGACCTTCCTTCTGATTTAGAACTAACTCAACATCCTGAATTACGTCTTGCTAATCAACAGACTTTGCTTCAGTCTGCTGGGGCCCAGCCATCAACTGCACCTTTCACTCCCCGAGGCCTTGAATTTAATTACTAGAATTGCACCCAAAACCTTTGCTTCTCTGTTTAAAAACACCTATATTTCCTGTGAAGCAGCATAATGCTGTTTGCCTGACATATACTGGGGCATGGAAACTCCTCCGGATAGACTTTTGTTGCTAAAACCCTTCTGAAAGACTCACTTAAATGTTTTGTGACTGAAATTTATGCCTTGATTCATGTCTCAGGAGACTACTTTTGATGTCAGTTTTGAAACTGCTTGGGGTTTGGGACATTTTTAGATCAAATATAATAACTTAAACAAATCCTCTTTATGGTCCCCTTTCTTGTAACCCCTGATCTAAACCTAGACAAAATTATTACTGTACTTTTAAGGAATGAGGGGTGAGTGTGCAAGACTTGATTCTGTGGCTGAAACACAAGTATACCTTACTTGAGGATCCTGAGGCTATCCTCGACTCAGAAAATATCTGGACTGGAGGTTGGAAGGTGAAAGTAATGCTTAAGATTTCTGATACTGGCACTGTTCATCTGTCTAACTCTTTTTTCTAGGTTAAGATAGGGCATTCCTTTCTATGCTGGGCAACCCAAAATGTGCTATAAATGTGGGTCTTTGGAGTACTTAAGTAGTGGTTGTGATCAAGCATGGTGTGTAGTTTGTGGTGATCTGGGTCACTTAGGTACAGATTGTCTTAATGAAAGTAAATGCAATCTTTGCTGGGAGTTGGGTCACATTTCAGAATTGTAAATGCAGCACAGAATTCTCCTGATCAAGCTGATGGAGTCAAACAATGTTTACTGATTGCTTTAGCACAAATAAAAGTGTATTGCACAGGGCTTTCTACTAATGAGAACTCGGATGGTACTGTTGCTCCTCCTTCCTTCCCCACCTGTTGTGCCTCTGCTCATCCCCTCCCAGCTGCTCAGGCTGTTACTGCTGGCCCATACTCTGCAACTGAGGGACTACAGCACCCTCTTGTGCATGAATCTCTTTCCTCATCTATCTTGTTGGCTGAACCTATCATGCCCCCCCACTCAGGGAAGAAGGCTGGGGGCAGGGTAACTAGACAATCTGTAAGGGACACTGTGGGCAAGGTGACATATAAGCAGTCACCGGTAATTCATATTCCTAATAATTTTGATGTGCTGCAATCTGAGCACTGTAATGAGGATTCTAATTTGTTCTCAGTGGACTCCTTTGTGCCGAAGGCACTACTGATACTGAGAGATTGGCTAAACCCAGAGGACAGCAAAAGCGGAAGCCAGAGTTAAATTGAAAAATACAGATAAGCTTAGCGAAAAGGTCCTTATAAACAAACTTGATGAGTGAACCTTTTTCCTTTCACAATATAAATGAGAACAGTATTAAGAGGGTGGCTATACGGCAAATTGTGTTTTCTGTCTTAGCTCATTTCATCTGGGATTCTTCTTTCTGCAGGATACCGGTTACACATCCTGCATGAGCTACAACTAGCCTCTAATACATGGTATTTAGGTCCATCCTTTTGGTCCTTAAGTACTGAGACTTGTGCTGGTCTGGGCATTCTCATTAAGTATCCTGTCACTAAAATACTGAAACTTTTTATTTATTTTCCAGCAAGGCCTTGATTTTAGATGTTCTTATCCAGAATGGCCCAGATATTCAAAAGGGTTAGCGCATGGCGCAACAGTGTTATGCCATGCACAACCCACTGATGCGCTTGATGCGATATTTAAAAGGGAAAAGTGCGCCTGCACAAATCCTGATGCACAGGGGCACATCAGTAATGTATGCAGGCACGGGAGGGTGTGTCCATACATAAACTGCACAGCCCGATATTCATCCTGGGCCGTACAGAGTTATGCAGGCACAACTACTTGCGCCTGCACAAAGTTGAGCCGAAAAAGGATCAGGTTGAGGGCCACCCACAGGTGAGCTGCCGCATTGCAGGGTGCAACACAGAAGCTGCCACCTGTGGGTGGCCCTCAACTTGTTCCCACTGCACCTGGCGTGCCCCATGCCCTATCACAGGCAGAAGTGTAATCCCCCACCCCTAGTAGCCTGATCACGGGCATTACTGTAATACATCCCCCATTAGCCCGATCACAGGCATCAGTAACCCCAAAGTCCAATATCCTGGTGGTCCAGTGGACCGAGCGGAGCCCAATCGTGAGTGGCATTTCTCACCCCCAAGTCCTAAATCCTGGTGATCTAGTGGACCCCCAACCCACCCACCCATGGATCCCCACCACCCCATTCCCCCGTCAGTCCTGCGGGCTCAGCACCCACCAGCCTGCTGCCCCTTGCGCCCGCCGACTGACAGCTCAGTAGGAGCTGCGCCCATTGGTTCAGAGCATGAGCCAATGGGCATGCAGCCCATACTGTACTAGCAGTCCAGATATGTGAATGAATCACGATCGGGCTACTGGGGGTGTATTACAGTAATGCCGCGCTGGGCTACTGGGGACTACTGTGATGCCCGTGATCGGCTACTGGGGGCTACTGTTATGCCTGTGATCGGGCTACTCGCAGTCCACTGGACCACCAGGGATTGAAACATGCATTGTCCATTATGGGACATGATGTGATCGGGCTGCAGGGGCATCGGTCCCGATGGCTGCTGCCTGGCAGGGTGCCAGTTGCAAGTCATCAGGGATCAGCTCACCTGCATGCTAATGGCATGAAAGCGGGGCGTAATCAGATGCAATGGCTCCCCATGCATCCTGCATAAATTATGGCCCCATTTGCATGTCACTCTTTAAATATCGCAGGTGCTGTGCAGCGCAATGGAACTTGCGCCATCGCATCTCAATGCTCCATTCTGACCACTTGCCTGGCGTAGTTCCACTCGCCATTGCAATGGTGTGAGCCAGGGTGATATTCAAAGCAGTTGTGCCCATGGCACAACTCTGCTGAATATCACCTGGCCACACCCCTGTGCAACTATTTTGTAAGGCGAGGGCTTGCACCACAAAATGTTAATGTTTGTGCCCCTCAACATAAAGCTCAGAGATGTACCTTATTTAAGTTGTTGAACCCTATCTAGATACCACCTATCAAGTTGTTTTTGCTGGGGTTTTAATTGTCCCATTAAAGCAAAACATGGTAAACAATATTCTGATTCTAATTTATTATATCAAATAATTCATAAAGCAAATTTAATAGATGCAGTTTTCACTTTACTAATTTGGAGCTTCCCACTTTCCATAAAGGAATTTTGACCTCCAGAATTGATTGTGCTTTTGGTTCCACTATTTTAACTTTGCAGAGCTACTGTATTAGCTTTGGAATTCTCTGATCACAATATTATTTCTGTGACTACTGGGGTAACTGCTAGACAACAGAGCGATTTTGGAATTTGGAAGTTTAATACTTCTTGCTTTCTGACACGCATATTTCTTTGCTTATTCACAACTTTCTTTCTGCACCAAAGTCTGTATTTTTTTGACAGTCCTACTTTGTGGTGGGAAGACACTAAAATGGAGTTGCAAAAAACTGTGTAGCGTCTGAGTATTGGGGGTAGCTAGGACTGATTACCTTGATTACTTACGCATAGAAAGCTTTTGCAACAGCTTTATTCTGTCTGTTTTGAGACAGGACAAGATTTGACTTCTCAAATCTCCCAAGTTACTACAAATATGGTAAATCTTCACAAGAATAAGGCTAAAACATTATTGTTTCAGTAGCAATTTTGTGTGCAGGGTAGTATGGCAACAGCTTGTCCATATGAACATTGGCAGGCTCAACTGCAGAGGAAAACCATTTCTGCAGTCCAGGACCTGCTAGGTGTTGAGTATCATGATTTACAGGATGTTCTTAGAGAAGTCACTGATTATACCAGACATATATGGTAATTTGGAGGTATCAAATGGGGATTACAGCTTTTTTAAGTGATTGGATATTCCACTGATTTGGATATTCTGCTACTGAATGATGGATATGCAACTTTTGTTGCTCCTATCTCTGTCTTGGAAATTAAGACAGCATTTTCTTCCTTGGCAGGAAATAAATCTCCTGGTCCTGATGGTATTCCTACTGAATTGATGGAAATCATTATTAATCTTTGCTTGGAGGAACTGGCTCTAGTTTTTAATGATATCTTGAATACTGGAGTAGTTCCTTATATATATATGAATATGGAGAGCTTGACATATTTATAAAACAGATGACAAATTGGATCTGTGTAATTGGCGTCCAATCATGCTGCTGAATTCTGATTTAAATTACTTATGAAAATTCTGGCAAAATGAATTTCGTAGCAGCTGAGAAATTAATATCCTCAGCACAAGCTTATGCTATTCATGGTAGGAAAATTCAAACCCAGCCTTTTTGTAATGGGAGCTGGTTGAACAGGGAAATTGGGAGCCTAGATGGTTTCCTGCTTTCTCTTGATCAATCTAAGACTTTCAATAGGGTTAATCATGACTCCTATGGATCATTTTAGCTCATTATAATATTTCTGTATGTATGATTAACTGGTTTAAAAGTCTATATTATACGGCTACTGTTAGCCCTCTTATTCAGGGTTGGAAGTGTCCCCTTATTTCTTTAGAAAGGGGTATATGTCAGGGTTGTTCCCTCAGCCCAATATTATATGCTTTTTAATCGATCCTCTTTGTGGAAAATTAATAATTCTAGAGCAATTTAACATATTTTATTTAATGGTCACACTATTCCCTATAAAATTATAGCATATGTGGATAATATGACACTTTTAGTACATGATGAGCCATCAGTTCATTCCAGCTTAGCTATTTGTACTGAATTTGGTGAACTCACAGGAGCTGCTCTTAATATCAACAAATGTGTTGGGCAACGGTTGCAATATTCTTTACATACTTCAGGATTCATTGCAGGAGTTACTATTACACCAGACTCTCTTAATATTTTGGAGCTATATTGGGGAAATGTTGATTTGGATATCTTTAACTGGGCAAAGAAACTTGCTGTGGGTAAACAGAAAGTTCTAATGTGGAATAGATGGAAATTTGGCAAAAGAAAAGGGTATATCTTATTAAAACTTGCTTAATTCCTACATTTTGTACCTCAGTTATATTTTTCCTCCTCCTAAATCTTTTGGAGGTGGGGCTTTTATGTATTTTTTTTCAGGCCTGTTAGGGTAGTCGCTTGAATCTATTAAATATAAATATTCTGTATCTCCCTATTAAACAGGGTGGATTAAATATACCCAATTCTATTCTTTTCTTTAACAGCTTTTTTTTATATTATAATATTAGACCACTGTTAACTGGTGATACTCAAGGCTGGGAAATGTTCCTCTTGCAGAAATGTGTGCGGTGGCTTATGTTGTGGGATGCTCAGTCTTTGAAATGTTTCAAGAGATCTGCTATGATTCCTGAATATGTTTGATGCCCTTTTATGAATTAAACAATGGAACCTTTGAAACATAATTTTCTAAATTTGTCCAGGAAACAAGTATATTTCTTGCTGTTAGATATTATCTGTAAAGTAGATATTGTTTTGACAAATGTCCACTGGGATCTAGAATTACTTTGTTGGGTTTTGTAAATAATAAACCTACACGGATAATCATTGGGATTTTCACTGGTTGGCCTTTCATGGCAAGATACAGTAAATGTTAAATCTAACTAAAACATAAGGCCCAACAGAACAGTTTCTGTGCTCGACTGGGTTGCATACAGCATGAAGAAACAATTGAGCATCTTTTGTTCTCTTGTACTTTTATTTCAGAATTCTGGGCTCTGGTGGCACACAAATGGGGAACCATATTTTCAGTAACTTCTTATGAGAATTTAATCTATGGTGTTTTTGATATTTCTTGAGAAGCAAATGGCATTGTAGTACATTGCAAGTATTAATGATTGTTTTTAAGTGGCATATTTGGTGTTTATGGTGCACTTTCACACTGCAACAACAGGAGGGTAATTTGCTTGAACTACTTACTGAAGTGGTACATACTATGAGGCATATCTATGTTAGTGAGAAATCTGTGATGTCTGAAAGCCAATTGTTTGAATTATGGATTGGGTTCCTTGGATCATGGATAGTGATACTCAGTTATCTGATATGTTATTGTACATTCAATATTGGAGTGATGGAAGTATTTCCATGTCTTATTCTGAATGTTTTGTTATTTGAATTTCATTCAGTTTTATTTTCATATTATGTCTTGATTTTTTGACTTGATAGGTGTTTCCTTCTTTTTTATTTTTCATTATATGATGTAACTTTTTATTTTTATTTAATTCTCTGTTATATTACTTTGTTTGATTTGTACTTTGTTTTTCCTAATAAAACTTCCCCACTTTTCGGTCGGGGTCCTGTGACAGGTGCTGTGTAGCCAGTCAATCTATTCAGATGGAGGAACAGGATGTGTGTGAGACTGAGAGGAAGTCCTCCTCATCAGTCTCAGTCAGCCTAGAGGTCCACGGTGTTGGTGAAGAAGGAGATTTTGCTTTTACATATGGAGTAAGAGCAGAACGTTTGATCTGAATCATGGTTGAGACTGAAAGTCAGGCAGCAGAGGAGGGAAAGGAATGACTGGTACTTTGCATCCTCCACTTTGTTGCAGGTGCTCCTGGAAGAGGAACAACATTTTGCAGAATGACAGAATCAGCTCCAGCAGGAGTTGAGGTGGAGAGGATGGCTTTAGTAATGAACAAGGAAGTGCTCTTGGCAGGAAGTTCTGGAGGACTATATGCCAGTGCTGGGAAAATCCAGGTGAGTTCAGCAGGCCAGCAATTCGAATTAATGAAAGCAACTTGTAGATAAAAGCCTCCTAATACCGCTGTATCCAAGGAATGTTCAGGATGTAAGACTTCAAATCTTTATACTGTAACACAGGGTGTGGCCCAGCAAATACACAAAGTAGTGTGAAACCAAGCAGCATTGAGGTCTTAGAAGCTCTTTGGGTCACAATTGCACCCAGGGTTACAAACAGTAACATTATTTTCAATTGGGACTTCCAATGATAGTCCCAGTAAAACAGCAGTGGTGGCTAAGGTTCTTGTGGAGAAGAATCAGAGAAAACATAAACTGGGTATTAAAGACAAGGGCCTATGGAGCCTCCTTCTTCTTCCTCTGCAGTTGATAAATTGGATCCTGAGTGGATTCAAGCAGCATTAAAAGGAGCAGGATGCCAGACGATGGGGACAGGGTAGGTTGTGAACCCCCAAAGCATCAGGGGAGGGAAACTGCTCCCATAGTTTTCACAGACATGCCTGAGTCAGACCACAGGGAAAGGGAAACAGTGTTGCATCCATTCCCTGGTCAAGGCACAAAGTCAGACTGTGACTTGAGTTGCAAGTAGCTAATGAACAGCATCATAATTTAGTGACTGATATCATAGCTTGGAAGGGAAATGCAAGAGCCAGTGGCCTCTGATGCTAAAAGTGGAGGGTACAGAGGGTCCCCAAGATGGTATCAAGGTAGAAGTACACTCACAGAACTTAGCGTCCCAAGAACAAGCAAACTCTATGGCTCTTCAAGCCACCACTGAGTGGCAGGAGGTCATAAGGAAAATGTGTGAACATTAATGTAAAGAGTGTCTATTTCTGAAACAGTGAGACTGGCATCTGAACCTGCCAATTCTTAGGGAACGAGTGTGACTGAGGTATCGGGGAGCATGGAGGATATATCGGATAGACTTCTCATAAGCAGTGCATTATTGAAAACCAGTATGAAGTACTACACCTATAAAATTTACAATCTTATTCAAATGCCTGGGGACACAATATACTATATTAGCTCTAAGCACCCTGCAGGAATTGGATGATTTTGGAAGCAGTATCAATTGCTTAAGAATACTGCTCTTTGAAGACTTTTGTGTCCATCCCCTGACGAAACCCCTGCTTTCCAAACATATTACAGCATTATTCTGAAATGAGGGGTAAATGTTGCAGACATTACACGTCAGTTGAGAAAGCATTGCAATGTGGAAGGTTATCCTGAACCCATCCATGATGAAGACCACGTTTGAAAGGGTATGGCTGTACAAGGTCACTTTAAGGCAGGAAATGGAGAGACACAACTATCTTACCAACTGTTTTTTTCTGGGATGGGATAATGGGGTTTGTTTTACCCTGGACAGCCCTGAGCATACCACTGATGTGTGGAAGTGGGTCATCTCAGCAATGGATGCACACAGTTAAAATGTGTCTTATGTGGGGAATTAGGCATAGTGGTCTGCATTGTCCTGGCCCTATTAGGTGTAACCCATGGAAGAGCCTGGGCACTCCTTTCATTCCTGTGCCTGGGCAAGGCGGGTGGGCAGAGAGGGACAGTGAAAAGCAGGATACTGAATGAATACTTCTGCTCAGTATTCACAAAGAGGAGGGGAGGTGCCTAATCCAATTAGCAGAGCGCTCTTGATAAAGGGTTGATCCCTGTCCTTTCACAGAAGAAAGGGTTCTGAAAGAACTCCTAAAACTGAAGGTGGACAAAGCAATGGGGCCTGAAGGAATTCACCCCAGAATTCTAAAGGAATCAAGGGAGAACTAGTGAAACCACTGACTACCCTTTTAACAAATCGTGGGAGGAGGGTTGGTACCTGAGGACTGGAGGAAGGTGGATGTGATTCCCCTCACAAAAGTGGGACCAAGACAGAGGCAGGAAACTACAGACCTGTCAGTTTGACATCTGTGGTAGGGAAAGTGATGAAATCACTTTGGAAGGAAAAATGTTGAGTACCTAGAGGCCAGTGGGGCTACAGGACCCAAGGCAGCTTGGGTTCACAGTGGAAGGTCATTCAGATTAATCTAATTGATCTGTTTGACTGGGTGACCAAAGTAGTAGACCAGGGAGGGGCTATGGACATGGCCTACCTACTCTTTAGCAAGGCATTTGACACAGTCCCACACAAAAGATTAATAGTCAAATTAACTAGCCTGGGAGTGGTTCCCAGGGTGGTAGCCTGGTAAAACATTGGCTGGACGACAGGACACAGAAGGTAATTGTAAATGGAGTTCACTCTAAAGAAAGGGGTTACTAGCGGAGTACCGCAGGGGTTCAGTACTGGGTCCAGTCTTTTGATGTCTTTATAAATTACATTGCAGAGGAACTGGAAGGAAAAGTATGCCTCTTTGCAGATGACACAAAGATCTGCAACAGGGTTGATACACAAGGAGGTGTGGAAAGGATGAGAAGGGACTTGGCAAGGTTGGAGGAATGGTCAGAAGTATGGCAGCTTGGATTCAATGCAAAGAAGTGCAAAATAATGCACCTGGGAAACAAAACCCAGGAAGATTACACAATGAGGAGGAAGGTAGTAACAGTAACAAAAATGGAAAGAGACCTGAGGGTAATCATATCAGATGACCTTAAGGTTAGCAAGCAATCTGAGAAGGCAGTAGGGAGGGCTGGGGGTATACTGGGATGTATAGGAGAGGCATCACCAGCAGAAAACAGGAAGTTGTTATCCCTCTGTACAGACAGTTGATGAGACCCATCTGGAATTACACGTCCAGTTCTGGAGACCCCATCTCCGCAAGGACATAGACAGCATAGAGGAAGTCAGAGGGCATAAAAATGGTGCAGAGGTCTGCAAGGAAAGCCATATGAGGAGAGACTAAAGGAGCTTAATATATATACCCTTGAGAAAAGGAGTGAGAGGGGGACATGATAGAAACTTTTAAGTACCTCAGTGGAATCAACAAAGTCCAAGAGGGTAGCATCTTTCAGAAAAGAGATGTGCAAGAACAAGAGGACACAATTTAAAGATAGAGAGGCAGTTCAGGGCAATGTGAGGAAGTATTTTTCACAGAGAGGGTGGTGGATGCGAACAGCCTTCCTTAGGAGGTTGTGGGGTCTAAAACTGTGGTAGAATTCAAGAATACATGGGACAGACATAAGGCAATTCTTGTGGGGTGTAAGAAGAAATAGCTGTTGGTTAACTAGGATCTGCAGCTTATCCTGTAGGTGGGAAATGGGCAGACTAGGTGGGCCAAGTGGTCCTATATCTGCCGTCAGAGTCTATGTTTCTATGTTTTATGTTTTCAACCACAATAGCTTGGAAAAGACAGCAAGGGAAGAAGGTTTGTGACAACAGCTCCAAAGGAGTGTATGAGGCTTGTAGAAGGTTTGTCTCAAACTGCTCCTCCAGCACCCCTGCCCTAGAGATTTACTAGGCTTAGGTTGAGAGGACCTCAGGAACAGAAGCTGCTACTCCAGGAGTACCCCAAGCTTCTATGTCCCATCCCACTGAGTGTCCCTCAGTTGTGAAAGTTGGACCTCCTCCTCTCTCTCCCCCATCAGTGGTAGCAGAGCCAAACATAGTCTTGAGCCCCAAAGAAGTCCTGAACATAGGGGAACTCGATGAGATGGTGCCTGGAGACCCCTCAGCTCAGCCACAAGAGATGGTTCCTCCCACAATTGACATGGCCCCTCCTGCCAAAGGGCACAATCCCCTTTCAAAGGGTGACCCAGTCAAAGACTGCATTACAGCTTATACCATCAGTTGTTAATGCTGATGTCAGTGCAGTGTCAACCCAGAACCCTTACGGAGTTCTAGGGACCTTGAGTCAGTGGACTCTGATGGAGCTTCAACGTGTCCTTCATGTCCTCCTCCCAGATGGAGCTGGTTAGAGATGGCTCTAGTGGTAAAGCCTAAGGCTAAGAAGACGGAAAAAGGGTGAAAACATGATGATTTATACAGATAATCTTTATGACTGTTAAACTCCAACCTTTTCATATTTTAATGGCATTTACTTTGTTAACTTCAAATGTTAACAGCATTAAATCAGTAGATAAAAGGCAAGTCACTGTCACAAGACTGCATATGGAACAAGGAAATGTCACTTTTTACAGGATACAAGGTTGCATACCTCCCAGAAGTTGCACAAGCTCAAACAGAGTGGCATTGGGGCCCTCAGTTTGGTCACTGGGGAGGATTTATGTTCTGGTTTGGGAATACTGCTTTTGTCATGGTTATAAAAGTTTTGAAAGTGTTTGAAATCTTTCTAGAAGAGTATTGATTATGGATATAGCGATCACAGAGATCACATACTGGCTTATTAACATCTATACCCCTCAGTCCAAAGCAGCCAGAACTGCTCTACTTAGACAGATTGAGCCTTTTTAACCATGTCTAAGACAATATTATGGGAGGTGATTTTAACTGTGGACTAACTAACAGGGACTGGGGTAGGAAAGGGGGAAAGTGTATTGTGATACCACCTTACTGCACAGTATTCTAAACCATAATGGATTAAAAGATGCCAATGACATTTCAGGTGAAGCCCTATGCAAACATTTTACAAAGATTCTTTATCAACCAGGTCAGATTTCTGTTTTTATCACAGAGAATGCAGGGTGTAGTGGCCTCAGTAGTCCTTTTGAAATTTCAGACCACTTTGCAGTTAAAGTCAATTTGGGGTACAGACAAGACATATCCATAAGAAGAGGTTACTGGAAATGAATGTATCCTTACTGCAATCAGTGTCATGACATTTTAATGTTATTAGAATCCTGACATGAAATTAGATTGTTGTATGATAATCCAATAGACTGGTGAGAGGATACGAAATGAGATTTAAAGGACTTATTAATTACCCTATCCTCTAGGGAGGCCAAACAGAGATACATGCAGTAATTGGGTCTTAGGGCTAAATTTCAAGTTGATAATGCAGATCAGAGTATCAGAGTTAGATCTCACAGACCAAATTATGGCAATCAAAGGTTAAATGTATGCTTATTTGTAGGCACAAGAACACTCTAGGGTCTTTGATCAAAAATGTGTACAGGGGAAAAGGGGCAGGTTAACCCATATGATACAGAGTCTGGCAAGGCAGGGCAGAGGGTTAAGTCTTCCTTACGGGGTTGATGGAACAATAGCATCAGATCAGATGTCTATATAGCAGGTGGTACAGCAGTACATTCAGGACAGGTTCCAAGTAGGAGGGCCCACTGTCAGGATGGATTCATAAAATCCTTGCCCTTCTCCAAGTAACTAAGGAAGAGAGAGAGAGAGCAGCTTTTGGAACCTATATTAGAAGCAGAGATCAGGGCAGCTATTAGTAACTATCACTGAACACCTCCTGGGATTGATGGCATACCTGATGATTTTTATAAAAGATTCATGGACCAGATGGCCCCTATATTAGTTGAAGTGTACCAAGCTATGGCAACATTATGGGAAATAGGTGTCAGTATGGAGGAGGAATCATGATCTTCCTTTATTAAAAGGGACCGAAGACCTTGGCAACTGGAGGCCTTTAAACTTATTAACATCAGACTACAAAATCCTAGCTAATATTTACACAGCTCAGTTTGGAAAATGTAGTAAAAATCTCATCTTGGAAGTTCAAACTTGTACAATTCCTGGGATGAGTATATCACAAACTTGATTTTTTGCATGAAGTGGTTTAAAGTTTGAAGGGAACCCAGAAGATTACATTTTCACTGCTGATCAGGAGACTGCCTTTGATGCTGTGAAGCATGAGTATCTTTGGATGGTTTTGGCAATAGACGGTATTCCAGAAAGTTTCATTACAATGATATGTTTGCTATACCGAGAGGCTCAAGTGACTCCATGATTAACGAATCTTGGCATTCCCATGTACCACAAGAATGGGTACCACGGTGCCCTTTATTCCTTGTTGTAAGTAATTGGGTTGAATGCCATTCTGAGGGTTTTGGAAGGGAAGAAATCAGTTACTCCGATTCAGCATAGTGCAGGGGTCACATTCAAAAGGTCACTGCATACAGTAGATGATTGTGTATTGGTGGTAGCTGATTTAAACTCATGATTGCAAGCTTTACAGGTGTTTGAGGATTGTCAGCAGGCCACTGGTATCAGGATTAATAAGAAGAAAATTAAGGCACTGGGCAAGGCATCAAAATATCTGGGATTTGTGATACCTGTAAGGAAGGACAAGGTTAAACTTTTAGGGGTATACTTTGGATCTCATGAAGCCATTCAAAGTAATTATGATGATGTTTATGATGCTGCTAGTAAGAAAATACAGAAATGGAAGGAATGGAAGATGACAAGAAAGAAAGGTGCACTTGATAAGGACATTTATAGTCCACTATTTGTGTATGTTTCCCAAGTTTCCCATTCCATTCAATATGCACTCTAAAATGCTGGGCTTATTTTTCTCATTATTATGGGGTAGCAGATAACATCATGTGAAACAGTCTCACATAAAGGGCATGGAAGAATGGAGGGTTAAAGATGTTACAGCCCTTGTGTTTTTATTTGGGAAAATTTTCGATATGAATATGAGGCCTTTGGTGTCTGGGCAAGAGGAGTGTGTACTAAGGTCATGCAGATATGGAAAGAAAGCTTTCTTTCTGCATGGGGGAGGAAAATGGCACAAGGAAGAAAAATCTCTGCCACAACATATTCAAGTATGCTTGAAATACATTAGATTACGGAAAATTGAATTTAGTTGGTTTACAGGCATTACACAAAAAGCAATTTTATGAAGATTGTAGGAAAATGGTATTTTGAAGATCCTGCCTTTAAAGTGGCTCCCTCAGTTGATTGCACTTTATTGTTGGGCTGTATGCTGGAACTTGATCCTCTAAAGATGCAGGATACCATGGATCTGCAGTCAGGATAAGCTCAATATAAGAGGTAACCACAAGCATAAGTCTATTCAGGAGAGATTTTGTTTGGCACCTGATTGTAATGAGCAGGTAGAGACTATGATGTATTTATTGTTTGAATGTTCACCCATACAATCATTTTGTGTACAATTAGACACTTTCTGGAAAACCTCTTGTTTTAAGGGATTGTCATATGAAATTCTAGTCTGTGGTCAACTAACAGAGCTTTGGCAGTAATGGCATAAGAATACCATATTTGTTACATTAGCAGGTCTGAAATAAGTCATATGGCAGCAAAATGTCAGAGGTTTTACAAGGAGAAGAAGTTACAATGACCAATATCTTGTTTAAACTCCAGGCTGAACTAGATGCAATTTATACTGCCGAATGCAATAAATTGGGGAATATCTTTGAACTCTGTTATGGAGGGCATAGATCGGTGGGTTAGGAGGACTATGTTGAATCTTTTCTTAGCGGATGGTAATGAAATTAGAGATTGTAGTCTTGTTTTGTTTTTGGTCATGGGCAGTCTCCTTAGGCTTTTTAGGAAAAATAAAGTATTTTTTCTTACCTTTTGTTATTATTTGTATGATTGCCCTGTCACTTGAACACTGTTTTCACAATGTGAATGAGATGTTTTATTGTTGTTCTTGATTTAAAATACTAGTAAAATGTCCCCTACTCTTGCACCAGGGGCTGTTCTTTCTGTGAGCAAGGATGGAGGAGCCCAGTTTTGAGCCAGACAGAGGAGGAGAAAGAGGTGAATGCAGTGAGTTGGCAAAAAAAACAGAGCTTGTCTTCAAAGGTCACAACTCCAGGATTTAGAAAGGAAGAAGAAAGAAATGTACTGGTTTCTGTGGCTAGCATAGAGATGGCTAGAATGTGCCAGTGGTGGCCAGCACATCGTCCCTAACTCAGAGGTACATTTGCAGACAGAAATGACTGAAATAGAAAACATTGATGAAGAAGAATTTTTTGAAACTCCAAGTAGAGAGTTCTCATTGCAGGAGAAACAGAAATGTTTGTAAGCAGAGCTAGAAAAAGTCAGTATCCACTGCAAAAGCTAAAACCAGACAGGAGGAGGAAAAAAAGAAAAGTTCTTTGAACTCACCTGAGAATCAGGAGAAATCTTGCCTAAGTAAACTGTTCATCTCGGATGTAGCCTGAGAATGCCTGGATCAACAAGGACCACATCCCAAACACCAAAAGGAGTCGCCACAGACCAAACTCAATGGTCACTGAAATTAGCCCTTCAAAATGCAGGATGGGCTGAAACCAACACAAGAAAATAGATACCGATCCAAATAGCCCTTTGCCAGGTGCTATCAATTGAGTCCAAACACCTGTACAACCTAGGACAGGAGCTATGCCAGAACCAGGCAACACTCAGGACTCAGCAGGTACTGCATTTTCTTGTAATACAAACACTGTCATAAATGATCAAGAAATGCCACAAGAGGGACACAATATTTTCTTAGAAGGCAATGCTGAATCCCACAAAATCAAGACAGTTTACAAATGGAGGGTGCAAACCCCAACCCCACATTCTCCAGTCTTGTCCACAAACCTATGGAGTTAGACAAATGACGTAATGCAGTTCTTCTGTGATATATTGGGAATAAAGAAAATTTGCCAGATAGATATTTTATTGGCAAAACTTTACTGAAACTGTTTCTTGGATTGTCAGAAGTTTATGCACTAATACACGCCCCAAGGAGGTCATGTTCAATGTGAGTTTTCAAACACCTGAAATACTGGAGCTCCTTTGATGCAAGTACACTAATTTAAAACAAACCTTCTGTGGTCCCCATTCAGAGTGATATCCCTTACCAAGCAACCCTTTAGAGTAATCACTATTCTATTTCCTGAATCCATATCTTCAACCTGGATACCCCCTTAAACACCTCTGACTCCCTTACCTGAGTCCATATCCTCAACCCAGATAACCCTCTCATCTGTCTGAACTTTCCTCCTGTTTTACTCACACTGGACCCCCACCTGCCATCCCTTGCCACCCCACCTCTCTAGCTCCCTCCAACTTCTTCTCCCTCCTTCCCAACACTTCTTTCCGCCCACTCTCCCTAAATATTCTCCTTCTTCCATTCCCTTTCTCTCTCTCTATCTGTCTCTCCCTCTCTTTCTTTCTCTCTCTCTCTCCTCCTCCTTTCTTTTCTCTCTCTTTTCTAATCTACCCCTCATCTGCACTTTCCCTTCTTTCTCCTACTTTTCCATTACTGTACTTTGACAGGCCCTCTGGGCAGCTATACTGCACATTGCTAATTGAAACCTTGATTGCACTCTCCCCTTTCTTACTCCTACCCTTTCCGATACTGTACCTGACAGGCCCCACCGGGGCAGCTATGCCGTACCTTGCTAATTGGGAATGTCTCCCGGCTGTTTAATTTCAGTTGTCTAGGTTACTGAAATGTATTATTTATCTATGTTTTGTGTTAACTGTCAAGTTCTTGTTATGTCTCTGTTGTTTTATACCCTGACATGGAACCTTTGTAAAAGAGTGTAAACTCAAAGGTTGTTTCAAAATACAAATAAAAAAAAAAAATAAAACACATTTCAAAATGAAGGTTAACATAACAGATGCTCTATATTGGTTGGAGAAATGCTGTACTATCCAAGTAAACCCTGACCCAACTCTGGATGAAAAGAATTTTGGACAGGAGATGGAAAATAAAAGTAATATTGCATCAGAATGTGAATGACATTGTGCATCTCCCCAATTGTTTTATACTGCATGAGATGAGGGTTTTTATTTTATCCTGGCCAGCCATGTACATGTTTTATATGTGGATCAAGCAGGCGCATACTGTAAGCACAAACTGCGAATCCTCAAATGCACACATTGTAGGAAATAGGTCACCTAAGTGCTCACTGCTTTAAAGATCCTAGGTGCAACCTTATGTGAGGAACCCAGGCACAGTTTTCAGATTGTCCATGGGCCTCAAAGAATAATGAAAATGCTGATTTTGGAATCCAAGACTTTTACATGAAAACTGCAACTAAACAGCATTTTGCTCACAATATGGCAGAGAGCCACACCACAGAAGAAAGTCATTCAGTGCCCAGACCCGAATGCAACTAACAACACTGAAGATTGGGCCATGGCTACCTCAATGAATTTGATGTAAAGCACGAGAATACCTCAGGAGCATATGCCCTCTCCCCCAAATGTCTCAAACAGCAGACTCAGACTATGTTCTGGTATCCAGCAAAAGGTGAAAAAACCAAGGGAAACCAAAAAGAGCAAAACAAAGCCAAACATAGAGAACAACTGGAGATTGGAAATAAATATGCACCATTACAAGAGGCAGAATCATAAGAGATGGGGAATCAGACAGTGCTTCTGTCAGATCCATGCAACAAGGGAACACTACAGATTCAGAACTTATGGATGAGCCAAGACCCAGAACTCAGAGACCCGCTTAGGGTAACAAGATCATCTAGTAAAGTCAGCTGACTCTATTACAATGGTGTCTGTACCATACAATAAACGACTAGCATCCTTAAATGCAAACAGTCTACAGTCTGACAGGAAAAAACTCAGCACATTTGCTGGTTTCCAACATACAGATTTGGACTGCGTTCTTTTCCAGGACACATGGCTATATTCCCCAAGGATATAGAAGCAGCAAGCAGTAGTTGGGTATGGGGACAAAGCTTTTTGTATCAGGGTGAAGATACCTGTTCGGGGTTGGGATATGTTTTCTCACCACATTACAAATCACAAACATGGAAGAATTCCCTGGTAGGGACCTTTTATTGCACTCCTCTGAATAAAAACACAAGAGGGACTACTTACTTACCAATAATGCAGGGGGTCTAGGTATGGCAACCTTTGGTATTCCTTTATTGTACATTTATATATCATATTATAGTTCCCCTTTACAACAAAAAAATTAAATATAGAAGCTATGGGTATGGGACAGCATATAGAATACTGTATATTAAATGATTGGGATAATATATCACCTACACCAAAACAAAAACATGTGGTGGGATTACCAAATTATCTTTCTGGAACAATTAGTAAACTAAAATTGTGGGCAATAACTAAATACCAACTTATCAAAACATTAAAAACTGTTATATAATCATATATTAGAAATCCATTATATTGAACATACGTGGTACATTGAAATACCACAGCATGACGAAAACTATCTCAGAAAAATTAACATGCCATAGAATACCAGTACATATGTAGGATTTTATGTGGTTCTGTGTTCACCTCAAACTGGGGGTAAGAACAACATGAAACACAAAGATAAATCAGAAAGAGTGTGTCCCAGGGTCAAAAGCCAAAGAAAACTGGAAACAATGGAGTGTATCTTCCTGAATGCCCATTTGCCACATCCTGTTGGCAGTATCTTAATGAATTATGGATTCTGGGACCTTTCATAATATCACCCCAGATATCCTCTTTTTAGGCATATTTCCTGTGGGATGGAGAACATTTTGAGTAAAGCACAATGCAAATAATCTTATTATGTATCACATTTCAAATTGCATGCAAGATGTGCCCTTATTTTAAGATAACAACATAAAACTGTTGAACAAGCTGTATACAATATTGCAAGATATAGCTGGTATACAAGAAAAAGAAAACATTGTTCTCCTGAATTGTATAAATTGTGGTGGAGAAATATGTCTTGGCTAGACACTGGATAAATAATCTTACTAGTTGTTTAAAGGCTCAGTGGCTGTATCATACCCTTTAACAACAAAAAGGGAAAGGGTGTATAGGAGGTATAAGTAAACATAGAATATAAACTGTTAATTTAATTTTTTTCTTTTAGCTTTCTTTTCATAATTGAAAGTTAGAATTACATATGCTAAGGGAAGATCAAGGAACCACGTTTAGATTTTACTTTAAAACTTTTCTTATTTTTGTATTAGGTTACATGATAACTCTTTTTGTATTATGATTTGACTGAAATGAATGATTGCAATTTTTTATTTTTGTTTCCTGTAAAACATGTATTATCTGTAGTGTGCAAAAACACAGTTTGTTATTATTTGTTGTGCAGTCTAAATTAAAAACTCCTACTATTTTGTAGGGGGCTATAGTCCGTTGGACAGGCTGCAGTATCTGCAATGGAGTAGAAGGATGAGGATGTGCTGAACCAGGTGGGGGTTTGGTCCCCAACCCCTGTCCTGAATATTGTAGGGATGAAGAAATGGATTGTGGTGAGCAGATTTCTGCAGCCACGCAAGTAATTGATCAGAGGGAAACTGATATTTGGGAGCCAATGGTGAGTGATCCAAGCAAGGAAATAGCTGTAAATGTGGAGCAAGTCTTATCTGGAGAGAAACCATCACTGAGTGTGTGGGGGATTTCGGTCAGCAGAGTGAGTAAACCTGGAAGGAGATGCCAAAACAACATGCGAGAACACCTTCAGAAGCACACTTAGATGCACAGGACAAGGCGACTCCAAGTGAGATTCTTCCAGAGCACACTGTGGTGATGGGACAGGAGAGATGCGGAAAAGGAAAACTGTACTGCAAGTTCAAACAGCCACACAAGCTGTCCAAGGAGCAACAATCACAGCTTTTGGGATTTCTCTGCTGAGGTCGAGAGGGAAGAACAAGAATGGTCAGCAGACAATTTATTAAGAAACGCAGGCTGATGCAAACAGAAAAAGGTAAATCACTAAGGGGGCCCTATAAATTAAAGAATTGAAACACTACTATGAGTAAAGGAGCAGGGCAATCCCCTAAAACTTCCAATAGACATAATGATTCTTCTGAAACTACTACAGGACTGGGTGCCATAACATTGGGCAATACAGGGAAAACAAAGCTTAAACACAGACACAGAAT
This sequence comes from Neoceratodus forsteri, assembly GCA_016271365.2. Classification (NCBI taxonomy): domain Eukaryota; kingdom Metazoa; phylum Chordata; order Ceratodontiformes; family Ceratodontidae; genus Neoceratodus; species Neoceratodus forsteri. Next base: position 1,056,945,179 of record CM028132.1, on the reverse strand, counting down.
GTAACCAGGAATCACTTCCTGAGGCAAATAATCAAAGACTACAAAGGCCTAGTTCAAGGCTAACTTTTTCAGAACTATTTAGAAATAAATTACAGCAGGTACCCAGGAAAAATGCTATGAGATTTTGCTATAGAGGGGCTAGCCAAGCACCCAGACAGCGTATACATGGCAAGAATACTACTAAAAAACTTTATGGGCAGAATTCTCAAAGAGATGCACCCAGCGATCTGAGATGCACCGCACATCCCCGACTTGCACACTGGCATGATTCTGGATGGGGACAATGCACCAGCACATCGCTGATGCACTGTTGCATTGCAGATGCACTGCATACTCGCCCCTAATGATATGCAGCGTATCTGAGGGGCAGTGCAGGGTCATGCCCATGCATATGGTGAGCAGCTCCATTTACAGCCCAACTTGGAGGCACATCCCCGGGCAAGTCTGGAGATACATTTCCCAAAGATAAGTCTACATCAAGTAGACATAAGTGAGTGGTCACCACAGACAAGCTGCTTTACTGCAGACAGCAGCATGACAGCCTGCCCACCCTGGCAGTCCTGTGTGCCCCCTTCCTGCCCGCATCCCCAGTGAAAGCCGCTCCCTGTGGCAGTAATGACAGATGAGCAGATACCCCTCCCTGCCGGCAACACTGTTAGAATGCTGTTCACCCCGGGGTAGAGAGTATATAACAGAATCCCCCACCCTGCCCAGGCCCAGTTGCACCGAGGACCCAAAGTCAACCAATGGGCTTGCAGTGTTACCGCGACTCTGTCATTCACAATGAATGATGAGTATATACCACTGCAAGCCCATTGGTTGACAGGGCCCACCAGTGGGCTTACAGTTGTACAGTAGCTGTCATTCAAAGACAGATCTGTCGGCAGGCGAATGGTGGAATGTGGGTGGGTTGTGCCACTCATGACCAGCAGGACCTGCTGGGGTGGGGGAAATGGGGTGTGGAGATGGTGCCTGAGTGGGTGGGGGTCCATTGGTCCACTAGGGACTGTGTGGACTTCAGGTCCTTGGTGCAATCAGCCTGGGCAGGGCAGGGGGTCCAGTATATACCTCTACCGCCATGTGAGAGAGGTATTCTAATGGTGTTGGAGCTGGGAGGAGGATCTTCTTAGCCTTCATTATCACTGCAGGGATTGGCTTTCTACTGGGGATATGGGTGGGGGTCTGCATATGTGTCTCCACTGCCACAGGGTGTAGCTTTCACTGGAGATGTGGGCAAGGAGGGGGCATCTGCATATGTGTCTCCACCACCACAGGCAGCAGCTTTACTGGGGATGCGGTCAGGAAGGGAGGGCGATCGCCTACAGGGTGATGGGTATGTGTCTGTACTGTCACACATGTAGGGTGCCTAGTGAATTCCACCACTTGCATCCCTGCACATAGCATGAAAATGGATCTATATTGATATGCAAATGGCCCCATTGCATCTTGCATGCCTAATGGCCCCATTTTCATGTTGTTGGCCCTGAATGTCAACTTTGGGCACAGCGCAATGTGAGATGTGCTACCCCATTGATGTCCCAGCCTGACCAGGGGCTGCGCTGGCACATCCAGGGCTGGGTGCAACTGTGGTATTCACAGAGGGATGCACCAGAAGCATCCCCAGTGCTTCTTCTGTGAATACCACAGTTGGTGCTTGGCACATCTCATTTGTGCTGGGCATCCGGACATGAGGATCGATGTCTTTGAGAACTTTCCTTGCCCAAGGAACTTTAAGGCAGCTGAGTCTATGCACTAATACATGTGCTTGAGGGATGTTTTGATATCAGTTTTAAACATTCTCTTTGGAGAGATTCTGGCAAAATATGAGGTTCTATGAGCACACCCTCTGGATACCCTTCATGGCCATCCCAATTACTAAACCCTTTGTTAAATCTGTTATGATTATGTTCAGGAATGAGGGAGTAAATATACATGACATACAGTTCTGATTGGAGAAAAGTGTAATGTGTTGGGCCCTCCTGTAGCCATAATTGATACTGAGGAATATGGACAGGGGGTGGAGGTTTAAAGTAAAATTATTACAGAGATACAACGAAGTACTACTGTACATATACCTGACAATTTTCTCTATGAAGTGATAGGGGTATGTTTCTACCCTGGTCAACCTCGGCATGCTACAAGTGTAGGAATAGGACCCATTTGATCAGTGCATGCAATCAAATGAGGTGTGCACTCTGTAGAGAATTTGATCAGTGCTGATGAGCTTCTCAACAGTCCATGGAGGCATCTCTGAAACAGAGTTTGAGGTTTCTTATATATCAGGGGTTGCCACAGAAGCAGAGGCAGAGGAAGAGATTTGAATTCCCTTTTTCTTCAGATGTAATGAAAAAAAGGGAAAAAAGGAAAGACATGATTATTTTTGCATTAATTCACACCTAACATCATGGCCCCAATACATGCAGCCATGGCTAATGTGTGCAGTATGAAATCATATAGGAAGAGCATTTCTGTTTTGCCATATTGCAAACATTCTCCTTTTCAGATCATGCTGCAAGAAACCAGGTTCAGTATCCTTTGGGACATTAACCAATAAAAAACATTGGGTAGATGGGCCCTTTTTTTGGTCCTTTGGGCAGGATGTGGCTGATGGCCTCAGTATCTTATTTATAGGTTCAGAGCTCACAGTACTGCACATGGACTCCTATATATAATGCCATGGAGGGCTTTATTATTAGACTGCATTTATCGGGTTTTCTATAAGAATAATTAACACTTATGCACCCCAAACAAAAAAAAAAACAAAACAAGGATAGATCTGTTTGACAGCAAAAGCCTTATTTATTCACATGTTGGCACGTAATCTGTGGTGGAGATTTTAATTGCAATTTAGACATAAAATTAAAGATAACATACAAAAAAAAAACTATTGCAATTCACATGCCCTCAAGAATATTCTAACCACTGCTAGCTTACATGGTATGATAGGAACCTACACAAAAGTGCAGGCATACATATTCCAAAAGAACAGACTTCATTTTAGATCTAAATACTTGGCCCCTATGGAAGCAAAGACTTTTCCATGTGAGTTCTCAGATCACCAGGTTTTGTCATGTAAATATAGTCTGGAAAATAATCCCCAAGGTTTCCAGGTATGGAAAAAGATGGAACTGAATTCCTCCCTGCTGAAAGAAGAAATCATGTTAAGCATTATACAGTTGTTACACGACAGGTAAACAGTACTCTGCACGTATGAAGATAAATGGTCATGGTGGAAGAAGACAAAATAATAATTAAGGATTTTTTTCTCTAACTACGAAAACAAAAGCAAATAAGGATTATTTACAGTACTTGGACTATAGACATCAACAGTATAAATTTATATCATTATAATCAGCAAACAGAATAACATATAAAGAACAGATTGATTCACTAAAAATAAAATGTTGCAGTTTCAGTATGATAGGCTGTTACCCTGAAGCAGAAATGAGTTTTGGTTTAGGAAATACCCTTATTCTGATCGTTATGAGGTATTTAAACAGACTAGATACACAACTTTTGGAAGGATTATATGCAGCTGATGGGCAATTAAAAAACAAATGCAGAAATGTTAGATTTAGTGCAGAAAGAATTAAGTAAAACATTTAACAATGAATTTACCTCAGTCCATTCTATTAAGAATTTAATTAAGTTCCTGATACTCAAGCTAGATGAAGAAGATAAACAAATATTAGCAGCACCTATCACGATAGATGAGATTTCCACAGTACTGGGTATACTTAAACCATCTAGGCCATTAAAATGTTTTCAAAACAGCTAGATCCTTATTTAATGAAAATAATTAATGCAATGTTTTCTGAAGAACAAGATTACACCAAATTTATAAAACAATAGTAATTTTTTATATAAAAAGGGACAAAACACAATTAAATAATTGAGGCCAAAATGCTTCTAAATGCTGACTATAAAATATTTTCAAGCATCTTACATAGAAACATGGAAACATAGAAGCTGACGGCAGATACGGACTGCAAGGCCCATCCAGCCTGCCCATTTTTTCTACCTTATGAATGTGCCATAGGTATTTACTTTGTCAATGGCCTATCTATTCATACTCATCTGTATTGCTCCCTTATACCTATCTCATGTCTGTTTGAAGCCCTGCACTTTATTCATATCCACCACTTCCTGAGGTAGGCCATTCCATGGATCCACCACCCTTTCTGTGAAAAAGAACTTCCCCACATTACCCTTAATTTGCCTTCCTCTAATCTCATGCTGTGTCCTCTAGTTCTGCTAGTTTTCTTATATTGAAACTTGTAAGTCTCTTTTCACCTTGTTAATGCCCTTAAGATGTTTGAATGTTTTGATCATATCATCTCTCCCTCCTTTGCTCAAGGATATACATATTGAGCTCCATTACTCTGTCCTCATATGTTTTCTAATGCAGTCCCTGAACCATTTTGGTTGCCCTTCTCTGGACTGCCTCCATTTTATTACTGTCCATGTGCAGGTGTGGCCTCCAGCACTACATGCAGTACTCCAGATGGGGCTTAACCAGTGTCTTGTAAAGAGGATTATTACCTCCCTCTAATGACTTGTGATATCCCTAGTAATACACCCCAACATCCCTCTAGTCTTACCTACTGCTTTAGTGGTCTGCTTGATGATTTCAGGTCATCTGTGATGATGATGCCCAAGTCTCTTTCTTCCTTGCTATTGCCAGCAACTCCCTCCCAAACTATAGGTGGCTTCAGGGTTTCTCTTTCCTATGTGCATAATCATGCACTTCTTTGTGTTAAAACCCAGTTGCCACTCTTCTGACCATTTTGCTAGTTTATCCATATCTCATCTCTTTCTGCTCACCCCATCTGGATTATCTACTCTGTTGCAGATCTTGGTGGCATCTGCAAACAGACAAACCTTACCATCCAGTCCATCTGCAATGTCACTGATAAAGATATTGAAGAGGATTTGCCCCAGGACTGATCCCTGAGGTACACCACTTGTGATTTGCATCTCTTCTGACTGTATACCATTTGCCACCACTCTCTGTTTTCTGCCCACCAACTAGTTTGCCACCAGTTGGCCAACTTCTGATCCACCTGAGCATACCCAGCTTATTAATCAATCTTCTATTGGAACAGTATTGAAAAATGTGCTGAAGTCAAGGTAGGCAACATCAACTGCACCCCTTGGTCCACTACTTGGTTACCCAGTCAAAAATCTATGAGATATGTTTGACAGGAACTTCTTGTTGTAAACCCATCATGTCTTGGATCCTGTGCTCCCATGGATTCTAGGTGTTGCACTATCCTTTCCTTAAGGAGTGCCTTCATAATCTTGCCCACTACATAAGGTAAGACTGACTGATCTGTAGTTCTCTGCCTCTTCCCTGCTACCACTTTTGTGGAGTGGGATAACATGAGCCCTTTTCCAGTCTTCTGGGACCTCTTCTGTGCTCAGAGACTCATTGAACAGTTCTGATAATGGCTCTGCTAGTTCCATCCTAAGCTTCTTTAGTACCCTGAGATGAATGCCATCAGGTTCCATTGATTTATCCACCCTGAGCTTAGTGAGCTTTGTAGGCCCTTTAATTTGTGGAACTTGTGCATACCTTCCTTCCTCATGTGTTCATGGTGCTGAGCTCTGGACTGTCTCCCTACCTTCTCCTCAGTAAATACTGAGCAGAAGTATCTATTTAGGATACATGCTTTCCTTGGTCCTCTTCCATACACTTCCCCTTATCCCTTTGATCTTAGCAATACCCCCTCTGGACTTTCTCCTTTTACCAATGTATCTGTAGAAAGTCTTATCCCTTCTTTTACTGTTTGTGCTAGTGTTTCCTCAGTTTGGGCCTTTGCCTGCCTTACTGCCTAGTCTGCTTCCCTTTGGGAAGTTTGGCATGCACCCCTATCTTCATCCCACTGTGTTCCCTTATATTTCCTGAAGGTCAACCTTTTGACTCTGATCTTTCCTGCTACTGTAGTTGAGAACCAAAGTGGTTTCCTCCTTCTTTGCTCTTGTTTTTCTCCCTAACACAATGACATGTTGCTTCAAGTATTGCATCCTTAATGCTTGACCACTGTGCCTGTACCCCTTTACCTGTATTTCTTCTTGACAGGGCTAGCTTAACTCCGTTGGCCATCTTTTCAAAGTCAGCTCCTTTGAAGTCCCATATTTTGCCTTGGAATGGGATGATTTAGTTCTAGTGGTCAAATTGAACCATAACATGTGATGGTCACTGACCCCAAGTGACCTTCTACCTGAGATCTGTGATCCTTTCCCCATTAGACAGTACTAGATCTAGACTAGCCCTTTTTCTTGGGGTTGTTGTACCAGTTGTTTGAGGCCCTCCCCTGCAGGGAATCCAGTATGTGTCCAGTTCTGGTGAATGTTCCTGCTGGTATTGACTAATCTGTATTTGGTGTTGAAGTCTCCCATTATCAGAACCTCCCTTTAGCTGTCATGTTTGTATATCTTCTAACAGTAATGTGTCTATGTTCTCCTCTGGACTGGAGGCCTGTAGACAACCCCAGTTCATATGGCTGTCCCATTCCTGTTTCCACGGTGACCACAGTTTTTCTGGCTCCTTATGTGTATTCTGAATTTCTGTAGCTTTGATATTTTCATTGACATAAATGACCACTCGTCCTCCCTTTTGCACCTTGGTCTCTTCTGAACAGTACATAGCTGGGTAGTAAAGTTTTCCAAGTGTGGTTACTAGTGAATCTTGTCTTGCTAATGGCTACTATGTCCAGTTTAGCCTCTGTCATTGTTGCCTGCAGGTCTGGGATCTTATTTCCCATACTGTGGGTATTTGTGTACATGACATTCCATTGGCCAGATTTCAGTGTGTTAATTGTTGGGCAAGGTCTGGCATTTCCTCTGCATGTCATATGGGAAGCTGGACCTTTTCCTAACCTGATGATCCAAATGAACTACAAACATGTTGAACCCTGTTAGATCACTAGCTGAGGGGAGGGGGGTTCTTCCCATTCAGTGTATCTGGTGCTGCACCCCTTCCCATTTGGCAGGTTAAATATTCTGCAAATACATCAAACTTCTGCCCCAATGCACTGACTCCTCCTTAGTCAGATGCAGTTCACCAAATTTAAAGAACTTTCGCTCCTCAGACTGTTGCCAGTTACCTACAAATTTGTGTCCTTTTCCCTGGCATATTTAGCTCCCTACCTCCCTTCTCTGACTTCAGTCCATCTGCCCCTCTCTCCCAGACTGGCAGAATCTCAGAGAAGGAGATGCCAGATGAAATGGATGACAGTTTGTCTCCCAGCCTGGTCAGGTGTTCCTTGGTCTCCACAACTGACTGGCTGGTGAGCTCGTAGTCCCTATGTATACCAAGATGTTAATGTTTTCTCCTTCTTCCTGCATGCTTTTAGCAGCCCAGTCAATGTCTTTCCATGCTGATGCACCTGGGAGACATATGACCATTACCCCGGCGGAGGTAGGTGTCAACTCCTGAATCATGGAGTCTCCAATGATCGAAGTGTTTTGGATTTGCCTTTGCTTTTTTTGTTTTGGTCCCTGTTTTATGTGAGTTCTGTAGTGCTAGCTCCTGTGCTGCAGTGTCCTGCTGTGCAGTGTCATCTGCCCTTTGTTTGATTTTAGAGATGGAGGCAGATACCTGTTTGTAGTTTTTATATGGTTTTTGAAGGTGAAACGCTGGTGAGCATTTAGTGATGGGGCACCCGATTTGCTCCTCCTAACCACCTGCCAACCTCCCAGACCAACTACCCTCTGTAGTCAAGGTGCTTCAGTTGGATGTTGGGGAAATGGCAGGTGGTTCTTGTAATATATTTCCTCCTGAATATGTGATTTGAGGTGCACAATCTCTGCCCATGCTGCCTGGAGCTTAGCCCTTAGATCTCTGATTGTTCAACATGTAGGATAATGTCCTAAATCCTGTATAACTGCCCTTTTGAAAAGTGTCCCACAGTGCTTGCAGTTAATAATATCCATTCCAGTTGAGCTGCCAAGTTTATAACCTGGTCCGAGTAATGAGAAGGAAAATGAAAGCAAAAGTTTGATTTTTTTTTTTTGTTTTGTTTGTTTGTTTTGTATAACTTTTATAACAAGTTAAAATACTTGTGCCCTGTAAGTGAGATCACTGTGTGGATATCCCTCTGATCCTCCCTTCCTGCTTTGCTACAGGAAATGTCATGCCTGTGCTACTCTATAAAGGAGTGTAGCATGGGGTGATTGGGGATGGGGTGGGTGGTTGGACCCTTCCCTGCCGAAAAGAAGAACCACAGGTGAGAGAAACAAGGAGCTATGAGCAGAAACAATCAGTCAGCACAAATGCAGTAGCCCTGAAAGCTTAGCCTAATGATAGATAAAACTGTAAAACTGTAAGCACCAGCTGTAATGATTTCACAGAAGATATGCCCTGCAAAAACACTTTGCTACAGAGAAAATAAAGCAGTAACAGAAGATATACATTGCAAAACAATTTGAATCAGAGAAGATTACAGCAGTAATCTGTAAGCACAAACAGTAACAAACCTGTATGCACACCCTGTCATAATGCAGCAAAAATATACCCCGCAACAACAATTTGAATCAGACAACAATAGAGCAATAAAATGTAAGCAAAAACAGTAACAAAACCTGTGGGCACTAAAGAAATAATAACACACAGTAAATCTGCCTAGCCAAAAAAGCCTTAATCTTTTACTTGCTCTGATAATGTTGTTCCTTGCTTTGTCCTTACAAGCAAACCTAGAAGAAATGAGCTCAGGTGAAGCTAGATGCCTTCGGCAGAAAACCTAGGCTTCCACCTCAAAACACAACTAACCTGAACTTTTAACTCTTCTTACTGTTGGAAGTTTCTAAGACTTTGTCAGCTCCACCCCCAGTTACACTCCTAATCTCCTGGAAGAGCTGTGGAGGAAAGCAATTAGCTCCTTCAGTGTGAGAAGGAGACTGCAACACCTTTGAGACAAAACCAAAACCTTTCAGCAAAAATAAATAAAATAGTAGCAAACAGTAATTTTGCTTAGCCTAAAGATAGATAAAATCATAAAACCTGTCAACACTACATGTAACAATTTCACAGAAGAAATACCTGCAAAAGCACTTTGCTACAGAAAAAATTAAACAGTAACAGAAGAGATACCTTGCAAAAAACAATTTGAGTCAGAGAAGATTACAGCAGTAATCTGTAAGCACAAAACAGTAACAAACCTGTAGGCACACCCTGTAATAATGCAGCAGAAAGTATACCTGCAACAGCAATTTTAATCAGAGAACAGTAAAGCAGTAAAATGTAAGCAAAAATAGTAACAAAACCTGCATGCACAAAAGAAAATAGTAATACACAGTAAATCTGCCTAGTCAAAAGAATCTTTAATCGTTTTCCTTGCTCTGACAACATTGTTACTTGCTCTGTCCTTACAAGCAAACCTAGAAGAAAAGAGCTCACGTGAAGCTAGGTGCCTTTGCCAGCAAACTTAGTCTTCTTATGCAAATGTCTACAGGAAGTAGCCACTTAAACAATACATGCTGTTCAAACATGCTCTGTTCCAGGAAGGAATATTGTCCAGAATCTACAGCTACTCAGGGTCATGTTTGCTTTTGGAATTCAAGAGGCAGTTCGAGTTTTTGTCATAGCCCTGGATCAGGCCAGGCTTTACAAAGTGTCCCACCATTTCTTATCACAGGTATTATAATGGTATGGCATTTCTATAGAATTCATCAATGGGATAAATACATTATACAAAAATGCAACACTGATTCCATTAGTTAATGGTATATTGGGACAAGAAATCCCTTTTAAGAGAATGATCTAACAAGGGTGCCCTATAAGTCCCTTACTATGCAATTCCATACTAGACCCTTTTAATTAGAGACATACTAGAGGACACAAATATAAAAAGAATCTCCCCAGAGTTTCATTTGCATTACAGAAAATAAGAGAACAAATGCATAGGTATAACCATAGGAGTCAGACAAAGAAATGTAACAGAAATAGCTCAAATAACCATCTCAGATAAGCCTATTAAAATATTAGGTCCTTTTTGAGAAGGAAATCTGGATCATTTAAACTCAGAACAGAAATTGGCAGTAGGGATAGGAAGGTGCAAGTTTGGAAAACGTGAGAGTTTTCAAAGAAAAGTTTCAATTATTAAAACATTTTTAAAGCCACTATTTGCATATGCTTGTCACATTTCCCTACATTACCATAGAAACAAGACTTTATAGCATATGTTTCCAAATGATATGGGGAGTAGGCCAATCCCAATTAAAAGAGAATTTGTATACATACCAGAAAAAAGGACGCCTCAACATGATACATCCTGTAGTTTTTATCATACCTCCTTTTACAGTCTGTACTCAAAATAGCATGGAATCAAACACACAGCCATGGCAACAATGGACAGTCAACTATTTAGACCCCGATGGAAAATTGGATGTACTCCTCAAGGTAACTGTGGCACTACAGATACCAGAATTTGCAGTTTCAACAGTTAAAAAGCATGACAATGGATATGCAAAAGCAGACATTGTTGAACTAGACAGGGATCAGTTATAAATATGGATTATGGGCAGAAATTCAGCAAATAGGGCAGACTTCCCAATGTTCCCCCAAACAACAAACTCCTTTGTCGGTTCTGAATGATAAGAGAGTCCCCAAAATGTTGGGACACAGTATGGCTTTGGAACTTTTTAGCCCAAAGATGGAAGTGGCCATTCCTCATTAATATTACTTATGAAATACTAATTTTAGGAATCTATACAGGAGTTTCTATGAAATATCACCCAAGTACATGAAATGTTATTTTTGCTAGCATAAAGTTTTACCTATGGCAAGCACACAATGTTGCTACCTCCTACAATGATTACAAACTTCGTTTTCACTATTGCAATACAGATAGAGACATCTGTTGGCCAAGTTAGAGTTAATGTTATCGAACTTCTAGATAACAGAAGGGCAACATCTTTATGGAAAAATATACAGTGGATTTACTAAAGTACTCAATTTCAAAAAAGGAGGGGGAGAGAGGAAAAGGGTTATGTTTGATGGTTTAAGCAAAATGTATAAATATTATATTTTTTATTTTTTGTGTTGGTTTCAATCAAATTTACTTAGCATTATTTGCAAAAAAATCACATATGCCTATGTAATCACATGAAGTGGAACAGTTTTCTTTTGTTTTGTACACCTGTAATGTTGGAATGATATACTTTAATAAAAAGTCCCTACTCTGTCAGGAGGGGGTGCTGTTGGCCTGTTTCTGATGGAGGAGCCAGAGGAGGTCGAGGAGTTGGACCAGCATCAGGCTGGGAGATGGTCCTTCCCTCAGTTAAAGAAGTTAAGGAGGATGAAAGTGATGAAGTTCTGCAGTGATGGCCAGAGAGATGGAGGAGTCAAGGAGGATTTATCTGACAAGTTGATAGAGAGATGGATGCACAGAGAGAGGAGGAAACAATATTCACAATGGAGGGAGACATAGAGCTGGTGGCAGCACAATTGCAATGGGAACTTCAAGGAATAATGGAGCATGAACCTGTAGATGTTAACAGATAATGAAGAGAGATACACCAAACGAAAGGTGGCTTTGTGGCATGCATCAAAAGACTGAACCTGCACCACACCACTGGGACAACCAGAGTTGAATAAAAATATCCTTTACTGCCCCTACGGATACAACAAGTGTGCCACCAAAACTCATTCTCCCAGAAACTCACCAGAAAGGCTCCTTGTTACAAAACACTTTCAGGCAAGCATTTTGGATGGATAGAAATGTCCTGGGGAGCCCGGTGGTCTCCTGAGAAAGTTTTGCAAGGTACCAGTTGGATGCAGATGGTGGAGGGAAATGGATCCCAGATTCACATTGGGAGGACTTCAACTCCAGTCTACTGCTGCTGCGATTCAGCAATCTGATGATCTGACATTCAACAGGTAAATCTGAAAGATTCTGCTAAAGGGCTGGATATTGTAGAGGAGGGATGTGGGGAACAGAACTTGAAAATAGCAGAACAAGGGGTAGGAGCTGGTAGACAGGGGAGAACAGGTGCGCAAGGACACACCTGTTTTCTGGTGGATTCAGTAACAGCTCAGGCAGGACTGAAGGCTGCAGCCCAATGGGTCAGTAATTACAGAGGATACCACCCCACAGGAAGGAGAACTTGATGCTCAGAAAAGGTAGTTGATTTAAATCTGGAGACACAGGAGCGGGGGGTCTGCTACCAGATAAGACACCACAAATTACTTTGGTAGAGGGCAAGCTGAGATGCCCAGCTCCTCTTCAAATGACATTATAAGACAGCCTATGATGCCGTTTAGGGCAGCAGATGCCGTCCCATTGCTGACTACACAGATACATCACCTCCCTCAGAGCAGGACCATGTTTTTCAGACTTATCAGAGCCAGCCCCTTGTTGGAACTCTGCCCAGCTGAGATATAAAGGTGGGATGGACACTAGGCCAGACTGCCACTCATGTGGGAGAGTGCTTTTGATACAGGTACTTTATGTTCCTCCTTCTCTGCTGCCCTTCTGACTGCCCCCCAGCCCTGTCACCCTGGAGTCACTGGGACATACTCTTTCTGCCTGGTCCGGTGCGGAGCCAGTGGAGGGTGGGGCGCCATCCTTCAGCCGGAGTGTTTTTCCTCAGTTTTTTCTTCCAATCCCATTGCTGGGGTGCACACAGTCAGACGTGCATGCATGGAGGTGTGTGCACATCAGTGGAGGTCCCACAGTGCCTCCCTTCCACTAGCACCCCAGACCCATACCACCCACAGGCCTCCATCTGGGGACCGCTCATTCAGTGGGAGTGCCAGTCCTCCCTCCCCGGAGAGGAGAGCAGTCCCATGGATGCACGATCTTCTCCCTCCCCATCTGACACCCAGTGGCCCACTTGCAGTGAGAACATGGGCTGCAGGCGTGGCAGGAGGTAAGGCATGGATTCATCAGTCCTCCATGCCACTGGGCTGGCCCAGAGGGAGAATGCTTTTAAAAGACTCCATGAGAGTCATGGCATCTGAAATCTATGCCCTGATCCATGTGTTGGAGGAGGACAACTTTGATATAAATTTTCTGTCACCCCATTCATTAGATCGCTTTTGGTCAAAATATAACCAGTTTAAGTTTCTCAGTAGACCCCCCTTTCAGTCATACCATTGACTAAACCCACCATAAAATACACCACTGTGATGTTTTGAAATGAAAGTGTTCATGTCAGTGATATAATGCACTGGTTACAGCAAAGGTGCGAGGTATTGAGTGCCCTGGAGGCAATTATTAATGAAGAATTCCTTTGACTGGGGCTGGAAATTTAAAATCAAACTACGCACACCATGACAGGGTGGAGCATTTGCCAAATAGCTTTTCTTGGGCCGAGATCATGGGGTGTGTTTTATGCCAGGCAGCTCAAAGCTTGCTAGAAGTGTGGGGCCCAGACACACCTGTCTCATGTCTGTGATAAGTTGCACTGTGGCATCTGCAGGAGTTTGGACACATGAGCTACAGTGTGCAAACCATGCACCATGCAATATCTGTGACGAGCATGGACACATTTTCCAAGGATGTCCTTGGCAGCACAAAATAAGTCCTGGCCCCTGAATCCAGATGACTTAATCACTAAAGCACAACAGCGAGAAGCGAAACCCACCACAGAGAAAAGTCTGATATACCCAGAGAAATGTCATTTGCAGCCATGCAGGAAGTCATCAACATAAGCCTATGATAAGCACTCAGGAGGAAATGTCGGTGGCAACATAAGATAGCATATAACTTCATCCTCTGCCCCTCTGATATGGGAAAAGGCAGTGATCCTGGAGAATATGACTCTTGAGCAAACCCCGACTGGAGTGAAAACCCATTACCTAGGTGTTGGAGCCACAGACAGCAGAAAATCAGCCACAGGTTATGGAGACTGACAGCCTCCACGGTGTATGTCCACAGCTAGTGGGGAAATACAGATTCAGAAGATCTAGATTCAGATGCATTTCTATGCAGTCTGCCTATCAGGAGCTAAAGGCAGCCTGGTTGGACAGCAAGAAAAGGAAAAGGAAGAAAAGAAATGACTGTACTGTAATAGTGCCTTTTAATATATGGATATGCAATTTAATAGCATACAAAAGCGCATAAAAATCCCGGTAATGGCATTGCACAGAAAGTGGTAATAGTTGCTCACCGATAATAGCATCGGACTAAAGTGATAATACTATCGCTCCTCATGAGCTATAGTATTATCAGCAAAAGACATCAACGCATGCACTAGAATGCCCTACCCACTTCTTCTGAAGCGTGCCTTCGATTGGCCACTTCCTTACTGAGCGGTCAGAAAAATCTCAAAACATGGTGGCCATTCCTCGCTTAGCGAGACACTAGGATTCCTCCTTATTTTGCCATTTTTTTAGACTGTGCCCCAAATGGATTTATCTACCTAATCCTGTGTTCCCATTTCCCAACAGCAAAAAGGGTAGGAATACCTACTATTAATATTATGCCGGTGCCTGTGCTTATGGGAAGGTGGAGGGAGGAGTTGAGGACACAACATGCGAGACGGAGAATGACAGGGCGAGACAGTGTGGCGTTCACCATTATCCAGACAGTCCTTAGCAGAACCGGAGAAATGCTCATCTCAGAAGACCCCAAAACACACTCGGATCCATATATTAAAAAATAATATAGGTTCAGTAGTTATCGTCAGCAATATCTCTTAGTTCTGGACATGTAGGAACCTCTCGAGCTTTGCCTGGAGGTTCATACATGTCCAGAACCTTTGATGGTATTACTGACCGCAATGCCCACTGAACTATACATTATTCTCTATTTAAATGACACAGCTTACCATAGCCACCCTTAATGTTCACAGCCTTTAAATAGGAGGAAGAGGGATACCATGTTTTCCTGACTGCATGATTTAAAATAGATGTTCTTTTTACAAGAATCCTGGTTTCATCCTCTAATGTTAGTGCAACAAGCCCAAAGAACCTAAGTGTCAGGGCCACCTACTGGTCCTTCAGGACAGATAAAGTAGATGGGGTAGGGAAAATGTTTTCAGGGCCCTTTTTAAATTACATAGGGTAATGGATGAAGCCAGTGCGACTCTCATTGTAGATGATATACTGTATAATTTCCCAAGCTGGTTCATAGTGTGTATGGACGTCAATTAAAGACAAACTGGGTCAGTTTTTGAGTTAATGCAGCCCTATTTAGCAACAGCTAGAAATGCTTGTTTAGGAGGGGATTTTAACTGCACTTCGAAGTCGATCATCGCAAGACACAGGGCAAAAAGGTGTTGTAATTCTGTGGCCTTAAACATTGCATATGAATGGCAGAACTGATTAACTGTAGTGGCAAGGCATCACCTATGATTCCTTATACCTACATACATAGTAAGTTTTCAACTAAAACTGATTATCGCTTTGTTTCCTAGAGGCTACAAGTTCATCAAATTAAAGCCATACCAACGGAATTCTCAGAACACGTATTAGTGAAATCAACCATCATGATAGACACAGAGGTACAGTTACCTCCAACTAGGTGGAAATTAAATATGGAGAGTTTAATAGTACCAGAAGTACAGTCAGGCCTTGATTCACTATTTCTGGCCAGGACTTCTGTAATGTGATTGTATGAGGATATGGGAGTGTGGTGGGAAGACACAAAGTCAGAGGTACGCAGTTGGATATGGCAATATGGAAAAGCACAGACAAATTATAAGTTCTTGAAATATATTTCCTTTAGACACAGCTGTACAAGTTCTTATCTGCTACATGAGACACAGACTGATCTAAATTTTTAACATAAAGCTAGCGATGAGGAATTTACAATATGACAGGTCAGCTTCCTGCAGGTGGAGATATGGATTGGGACACGCAAACTCCATTTTAGGACCCATGCGCTGACTGCAGAGATAAGAAAAATGTGTCACAGTTCTCTAGTCTCAGAGACAGTTTTGGAATTCTGTGACCAGTACCAATGGCATCTGTCAGTTAGTGGGAAACATTTAGAAACCTTTTCAGCACTGACACATATAGACCCAGTGACAGTGGATCAATATTTAGCTGATGTAGAGCCACCGATATTAAGTCAGGCTACCTGGGAAGGTTTAACTACACCAATACAAGAACCAGAAATAATTGAAATAATAGGAAAATTGAAAATGGAATAACACCAGGAATGGACAGAATTCTGAATGAATTTTGCAAAGCATTTCACAGAGATAATGGCTGCATTTTTGGCTCAGTTGTTTACATTTTACTTTTCTCAGAGTCTTTACCCTTGAATTTTACACATGGGCTGGTGACCTATTTCTTTAAATCTAGGATAAGACTGTTATTACTAACTGGAGACTGATCTGTTTACTTAACTCAGATTTTAAAATGCTTACCTATTTAATAGAAAACAGATTGAAAAAAGTGCCACAGACTGGGTACATCCAGTGCAAACCTATACTTTGTCAGGAGGAAGATCCAGGGAATTTGAGCAAAATCAGGGATGATATAGTTTTTGTCAAAGGAAGGATGAGGAGGGGGTTTGTTGTCATTAGATCAGTGCAAGGCTTTCAATCAAGTAAATCATGAGTTTCTTTTAAAGTGCTTAAAAATATGGGATTCCAAGGCCGCTTTTGAGTGGTTAAAGTTATTATGTAAGAATGCAGTGATTTCTCCACTAATTGCTAAGCTTGGTGGGGGTCAGAGCTGAAAAGGAGTCAGACAGGGGTGTCTGTTGAGTCCTCTCTTATATGTGTTTGCTTTAGACCCTAATTAGGAAAATATTATTAAACCGAATGTTCAAGATATCTCCGGAACAGGTGAGGGATGAAGTAAAATTGGTAGCATACACAGATGACATATGTGTTTTCTTTAGGAATCAGGACAGTGTATAAGAAATGTTAAGAGAGATGGAAAGGTATGCTAAAGTTTCAGGATCTGGTTTGAATATGCAAAATGTGTTGGCCTGAAGTTAGGTTCCAGTTTTTCCCTGTGATGGAGGTTTGTGGGATGAATTTCAGATACTCCCATTCAAATTTTCGAGTTAAATATGGCCCAGGGACATATCTAGTTTAAACTTTGAAAAGGCATTGAAAAGGGTGAAGGAAAAGTAACAAAATGGAAGGGATGGAGGATGGCCAAACTAAAATGGGTTCACATAAAAACAGTTCCTAATTCCTCTTTATAAGTGGGATGATGTTTCACATAGCAGTATTAGAAACTAAAGTATATTGATAATTTTTTTCATTTACTATCGGGAAGTAGACTGAACCTGATCAAAAGAGAAGTGACATATTTACCATTAAATAAAGGTGCAGTAGCAATGGTGAACACAATTGTGTTTTTTCATTCTTTATTCTGGGTGGCCAAGATTAAACCAGCTTTGTTGTTGCAACCATCATTAACTAAGTTATGGTTGCTTAATACTTTTACAGAAATGTTATTAAACTGGGATAATCCTCCTCTTAAACTGATACCAAGCTTACCAAGGATATTTAAAATTGCCTTCCAGAAGCTTTATAAATGGCAGGTAACTAAGATACAGTTGTTACAAGGATCATGTCAATCCATGTATTATCAGGTTTTAAGTTTTATCAGGCCAGATAAACCAGAATTTAAACATTGTGAGCTGCTAAATAATAAATTGGTGTATAAACAGTTCAATCACCCAAGAGTGCCCCAGCGAATGTGGGACATACACTGGCTTTGTGTGCATGGGAGAATAGTGGTGTGGGTGGAGCACAAGCACAAAGCAATTGAGGAGAGGAAATGTCTGTACCCAGCCTTCATAGATCAGGTAGAAAATCATGAGCATTTTTGATAGACTGTTCATATCATCCACACTGTGGACATTTCTGGCCCATCAGTGGTTAAAACATGTGACTAATGAAATGTTAGAATTAGGAAATTTTTCCCAGTTGCTGCAAAGTTATAATTTTGGGATACTGAAATTATTTTTGCATGTTTGAAGTTTTATCTGTGGCAAGGAAGATGACAATTCCTATTTCAGCAGAAACATCTGTCATATACAACCTTTAGTAAAATGTGTGAAGCTGCTGTAAGTACTGTACATAAGAATGACCTGAGGATGCACACAAGATCATCAGTTATAGTATGGTGACAGGAATTTCTTTCATAAAAAATATGCATAGGGTGGAAATAATATGGTTTGCTGTGAAATGTGGGGTTATGGAGGGTTTATTTTGATGTCTGATTTAGAGTTGGTTAAGTTTGTTGTTCAATAAAATCACCCCTACTGTTGCAGTGGAGAACCCTTGCACAACATGTCAGCAAGATGGCTGACCAAGAAGGAGGGAGAAGAGGAGGAGGAGGAGACAGATCTCCTGTGGAGACACAAATGGATAGAATGTATTTGATGTTCTATGGATATACCAGAAAATCAGGATGATGAAATGGAGACTCAAATAGAAGGACAGCAGTATACCAATAATCCAGAAATTCTACAAATTCAGACAAGAACTGCTGCATCTCTGGCACAGAGAAATCGACTAGATAACCACCTGAGAATCACTTCCAGACAAACTCAGATACACCAACTAAACATGAATGACCAGCTCACTGCAATACAGGAATGAAGGAACACACTGCTCAATCTTTGAGGCAGAAAATGTAGCAATGCATAATATCACTTCACAAACTGAGAAAACACAATTAGAGGCACCAACAGATAGTAAAGATTTAAACTTTGGTTTTGCCATCAATGAGTATGGATTGTACACAGTTAAAATGATGGTTATACTGATTGGGGTAGCCTGTGACATGGGTGACCATGATAGAGTGAAAACAAAAATGGCGACTCAGTCATAGTGCATGTCATGGGGGCTATGGACAAGGTAGGGTGACCAGAAGGGGGTTGTATATAGTGACAGGATGTTGCTACATGTATGAGCGAGTGGGCGAGAGAGAATGATCAGCAAGGGGTGGGAGGGAGGGAGGCTTTTGAGGGGTGGTGTCGCAGTCAGCTGCTGAGCTGGTCCTATGGTGTGGTGAGGGGTTCAGGGCTTGGGTGGACAGGGTGCTAGGTTCGGGTCTGGGTGCAGGTAAGTTTTTGTTGTGCTCTGCCTAAATTTTTTTTCTTCACAGTTTGCATCCCCGACATGCACCCCGGAGTCGAGAATCCTAAAGTAGGAGGGTGAGGAGGCAAAGCACCCTGTGGGGTGTGTGGTGCACAGCCCCACATAAAATTTAAAATTGTAATTCCCCAGCACCATTTTGCTGTGCACCATGGGGACACATAGCCGAAATAGATTTTTGGTGATGTGACGTCGCCTAACAATGATCGCCTTCAGCGGTCGCCATTATGACATGGAACCCTGATTGTGATCACTTCAGAAGATTCCTGACACCAGAACATCCCTGCAGGCAGTTGGGTGGACAAAAGCAGAGAACAGAACAGCTTAAATTTCAGACAAAACCTCTACAGCCAAGGAAATACAAGAAGTAGCACAAGCAGCATTAAATCCTACTAGTAAAGACATTTTATATTATAAACATGTCTGTTACTTTGATGCTGAAACTGACAGTAACTGTGACACTGTCAAGGGGTGCATGGAAACTAAAAACTGTGGGAATGAGAATACTACAATAAAAATAAAACGGGTACAGAAATTGAAGGTAATAATGGTAAACAAACAAATGGGGATCCCCGAGACAACAAAGTCCACTTAGATATCATAAAGTGCACGGAGTAAATAGCAGCCAAATCAAATGAAACACTGTAGGCTAATGAGGTTTGCCAGGTTGACAAGCCCTGTTGTCCCCTGGCCTTAGCCAACGGGGGATGGTCCAGTGGCACGCAACGGGGAGGGAAAGGGAAAAAAGGGGGTGTTGAGATCAGTAGGTCACAAAAGGAGGAGAAAGAAAGGGGAGAAGCCTTAATGATTGGGCAAGGTGGGACAGAAGGGAGGGGTTTAGGGGTTTAAAAGGCAGATGCAAGGGTCTCAGACTCACTTTGTTGCTGAAATTAGAGTTTCTTATCTCTTTAGTCAGCTCGCCTGAATGGCAAATGATTTTCTTTTAAAAAATCTGTACATCTCTGGGAATCCAGATTTTGCATAATAATTGGCATTTATAGTACTTGGTAATCTTCTGTAACAAGGAACAGTAAAAAAAAACCTTTACAATTTAAATTGTCCAGCTGTTTTGGAGCAGTTCCAGCCAAGTGAGCATGCAGAAGATTAAGAGTAAGATGTTCTTTTTCTTCCTGTGCATGAGAGCAGTTTTAAATAGAGCTCTAAGAGGAATTGTTGTTGTTCTGCTGGGCAGGCTGTATATTTACTTAAGTTTGTGCCATTGTGTGTTTTGCCTGGGTTGTCGCCAAAAGATGGTGGTGTGGTGGGCTTTGTTTATATGCTTATGTTGTACATTTTGGGCACCAGTATTTATCTAGACCCTTAAGCAATGTATAGAGAAGCTGAGTACATTTATTGAGTGTTGGCCACCAAATGATTGCAGGTGATCTGGCATTTTGTTTGCGGCTACATTTAAATTTGGCAATCTTTGGCCCCATTGTTTTTGTCCCATGCAGAACCTAGGTCTCCACTACATATATAAAAAGAAAAAAATTGCAGGCTTAAACATGGAAGGCAGGAACTGCATGTTGCATCCGAGGGAAACAAATACATCTGTGGTGCTGATAGGCATGGTCGGGAGCCCAGGCAGACAGATGCAGGTGGGCAGCTTCCTGCATGCGCCCTCCTCCACCATGTAGTTTGCTTTGTCTCTGGGTCCCTGGGGAGCTGGATGTTTTTCTTCAGTTTTTTGTTGAGTGCAGCATCAAGAGGAAGAAGGTTTGGAGGATGAAAGGTGCACGGTGGTAACTGCAGAGGGTGACAAGCTTGTGTCAGCCTCTGGGAGATTGGGATCAAGCAGGAGGTGGGGTGGCTCAAATCAAGAGAGCAGCTCAAGGCTCTGGAGGATCAGTATTGGGGTGCTGTACAGCCCAGGAAAGGGCTGACATGGTAGGCTTAAATCATGTGCCCTATATCACATTGTTTTAAGCTTTTGATTCACTCCAATCTCTTATCCAAAACAAACTTAAGGGTTTAAAATATTCAATTAAAAAGATTTACCATTCTCCTCTGTTAGGTTTAATATGTGCTGTTTCAGCTGATGGATTTCATATTATTCTGGCCAATCTCAAAATTAAGACTTACCTTGTTGCATGGATTCTAATCAGGGATGGCCGCTTGGAGAGGATGCGCACAAGAAACAAAAGGGGAAAGTAGACCTCTAAACCAGAAGGTAGGCTGGTGAATCAGATGCCACGTGGTCAGGCTTGCCACATGGTAGTTACCATGGAGTGTTTTTGTGACAGTGGCTAGGACATGGGCACAAAGAGTGTCTCTTACAGGGCTCAATTTAAATGTAATGTGGAGTGGGGTTCTAACAAAATTGAGAATTCTAACCATAATGGCCTTTTCTTTCTTTTACTCTTGATATGCATTTTGACACAGTGACCTGTTACTTCTGTTATGACTCTCTTGAGTCTAGACCACTGTTTTTCCACATCTCCCTGTACCTTCCACTGCTAGGGCTCTTTGAGATTTCTATCCATCTCCTTAAAGTTAGCCTTCTTTTATTGGGTTTGATAGTGCCCCTTGTGCTAAATGGATTCTCCCTTATTTCAGACATAGATGGAAATCAAGTTCAGAAGACAGATGTCCATATTGAACTTGTCACCATATCAAAATGACATGGTGGAAACTGAAACTCTTTATCCCCGCAAAATGATTTAACCTATTTTTGAAGGCTGATATATTATCACTGTCAACCACTTCTCTTGGAAGCACATTCCAAGTACTCATAACTCGCTGTGTGTACCATTGGCTTTTTTGTTTCTGTTGACTTCCCAATTAGTTTCTGATTATGTGACCTGGTGTTTCATATTGTGCATTTTCTTTTTTGTTAAACCAATTAGCTCAAGAAAGGCCTCATCGCTGTTTGCTCTATAAGCCATGCATAGTTTGCCACTCAATTTTCTATACTCCATAGAGTAAAGGTTTAGTTGTTTTAACTTGTTTGGATTGTCCAGATGTTTAACATGCCTAATATGCTTGGTCATTCTTCTTGGACTTTTTCTGGTTTATTTTTCCCTTGAATTGAGTACTGGGCACTAAAGGGGAAACAATATTCAATGTGGGGTACACTAATGCTTTATACAATGGAATTATAACTTCAGGGTCTCTACTTTTATAGATCTTAGTATGCATCTGGATATTTGATTACATTTCTTTATAGTCATGCAGGTATGATGGTTAGATTTTAAATTGTTGGAGATCCAAACACCCACATCTTTTTCATGTGTCCATTCCTTTAACAGCAATCAGTCAGTCAGTCAAAGTTTGTTGTATAACAAGCTATGTTGTTACAATTTAAATATACATTATACAAACAAAATAAATCCATAAATATTTATACAAACTCATACACTTAAAAAAATATTGCACAGTATTTCTTGTCACTTTGTTGATACCACATTTTGATATTTATTACCATTACAATTTAGATATTTATTATTACCAAATTGTGTTATTGCAATCACTTTCATAAGTCCACTATATGAACAACAGCAATTATACATATTCAATAATATCTCATACATCAGCTGTCAATAAATGCAATCATATTACTTATATCCTTTTCCTCATTAAAATACATTAATTCCTACTTTCACTCAATATCCCTCACTACTATTTTGTTTTTCATATGGATACATTCTTTATCAATAATTTTAAATAAGAAATTACCATCTCGAAGATTCTTAATGATTGAGATTTCATTATTTTTCCTGTCAAGATCTGAGGGTTCCTTTCTAGAGATTCCAAACTGGGCACCAATATCTTTATTCTAGCCTTTTTGTATAATAGGCATTTAATCAATAAGTGAGTTGAATCATCTTCCTCCATATTACATTTACAAATTCTCTTAGTTTCTCTATTTTCATCAAGCTATCGACTCTTTCACTTGTAAAGTACGTAAACCAATTTTATATATACATTTCTCCTTTCTGGATTCTTAATAATTTTTAAATAGCCTCTCTCTACTAAATATCTTCTTATTTACTGCCAGCCATTTACTTATTTTATATCTTGAACATTTCTCCATGTCCTTTTGTTTGAATATGTCTCTACTTTTAACGTTATCCTTCCTTTTATATCCTCTGAGGCCTCCTTAATATTTCTTTTAAGTAGCATAACGATCTGGAAGATTTTATCCATTTTTTTAAATATCTATAACTGGAAATTTTAATTTCTGTCCTGGTAATTGATAGCCTCATCCAAGCATTGTTTTGGCAGCCATTTGTCTGTCATTGTGTAAACCTTGAAGAAATACAAAATAATTATTTCTTGAGCTAAATTTTCTAATCGTAACTGACCTAATTATGCTGTTATTAAAGCTGCTGGGGCTCCTTTGGTAATCCCATAATCTTTTGTAAAATATGTAAATTATTCCTCTATTTTTCATCAATAATCAAATATCAATAATAACAGTATATTATTTAGTTTATACTGGAATCTAAGATTGTTCTACCCAAAATACATTACTTTGCACTTTTCTTCATTGAATGTCAGTTTATGTTCTTTAGCCCAGCTCTTGAGGTGATACAGATTGTCCTGGAAGGACCTTGCAGAATTGTGTCATAAACAATGCTGCCGATTTTACAATCATCTGGTACTTACATGACCAAGCACTGGGCAGAGTTTGCATTGTTGATAATAAAATATTGAATAAAACTAGGCCCAAGACAGAGTCCCACAGCACTCCATCAGTTATTGTTTCCATGTAGATTCATAGCCCCTTATGGCTACACATTGAGTTCTGTTTGTCAGCCAAGAGTTGATGCACCTAATTACGCTTGGGTGGAAATGAAGTTTGATTCATTCCTGAATCAGAATTTTATGTGAAACTGAATCAAACACCTTCAAAAAGTCAAGAAAATCACATCAACCGGCATACCCTTATCCAATGTAGCACTTATGGCTCAAAAGCTCATGAGGTTGGTCATGCACAACCTTCCAGATAAATCCATGTTGTGTTAGATCATTGTCCCAGATTCCCGTTTTTCCTCACAAAAGACAGAGACCATTATTTGTTGTTGTGCTCAGATCGGCAATTAATTTATTTATATATATAATTCCATGTTCCATTTTATCATCTTTTATTCTTACGCCTCTCGTAATTTTATTTATTTTCATCCATATATCAATATGTGATCATCCTCTTTCTTCCTCTTTTGCTCCCCAAGGTGAAAACCTGGGTGCCTTCTTCTTTCTTTCCTCCTCCCCTTTTTCCCCTTTTCTCTGCCATCCACCTTGGCAGTCTGATAACCATTTTGTTTTTTCCTGCCATCCACATTTGGCAGTCCAATAAATGACCTACCGGACACATCTGTCATCCACCTTTAACAGACTTACCATACAGTCCCATATTGACTGTCTTCCTTTCTTGTTCTGTGTTGTGGGGGTGGGAGGATCAAAACTCCAGCAAAGTGGCTGAACCACTTCTGTGCTGCCCCTTATGTACCTCCACTTGCCCCTCCTCTTCCTGTTGCTTAGCCATTGTTCTATCCCCTGGCCCTCCCTTCCTTTCCCCTTCTGAGCACACCATCTTGATGGAAAGGGAAGGTGCACCGACAACCTGGTCTGTTCCCTAAAAGGGGAAAACCCATTGTACTGGATTCCCCTTTTCCTCACAAAAAGACAGAGACCATTATCTGTTGTTGTGCTCAGATCGGCAATTAATTTATTTATATATATAATTCCATGTTCCATTTTATCATCTTTTATTCATTCACAGTGTCAGTGGCTCAGTAGGTAGCACACTCGCCTCTGAGGCCGGGAGATCAGAGGGCTGTGGGTTCAGTTCCCACATCTGGCACTTGGGTTAATATCCCAGTACTGACACTGTAGTGCAGCATGAGAGGGTGCTGCACTTTGAGGTGCTGCCTCGGATGAGACGTTAAACCGAGGTCCCATCTGCCTGGATTGGTGGTAGTTCAGGTGGATGTTAAAGATCCCATGGCACTTATCGAAAAGAGTAGGGATTTCCGTGTCCTGGCCAAATTTCCTCATTCAGTAAAAATACCACCAACAGCTTAATCTGGTTCAAGGTCAGTTGGTATTCATCTATATCCCTCCCCAGGTCGGCTCTAAAATAGGCAGGATTTGTCTAGTGCACTTACCCGGTCAACAAAGCTAAATAAATAAAATAAAATAAAATTCTTACATCTCACACAATTTCATTTATTTTCATCCATATACTGTATCAATCTCTGATCATCCCTCTTTCTTCCTCTTGCTCCCCAGGTGAAAACCTGGGTGCCTTCTTCTTCTCCTTTCTGTTAGGTAAGGTGAAAAAACCGAGACCGCTTTCTCCTTCTGCTTCATCCTCTTTTCATCTTATTCCTTTTCTTTCCCTCCCCTTCTCCTCCTTTTCCACACTAGCTGGTCTCCAGCTTGTGTTGGATGACTGGCTTTCCTTACTTAGGTATTGTCTCCCCATACCTCCGGGAACCACTTTCCAGTCCTCTCTTCTCCCCCTTTCTTTTTTTTTTAACCATTTTGCATGCCTCACTCCATGCTTCTATAAACCCATCATTTCTGTATTAAACATATCTATGGCTAGATCTGACAGGTGCATGCCATCTGACCTGTAGAAATCTTCTACCCACTCTTCCACTCCCCACAATATTACTTGTCCTTCCATTTTCTTTACCAGTGTCCCTACCCTTCTGTTCATCTTTCTCCTGGCTCTAGCCACAGGTCTATGGCTGTGCTCATGTCTCCAAACCCTCCTTGGTATCATATCCAACCAGACAAGGCATAACATGGGCCACCACTGTTGTATTGTCTCTAAGTCCTTTTTATCTGTGTATGTATGTGTCTACCATGGCTTGCCCCCAAGGTAATTACCCCTAAATGTATAGTAATTAAGTCTGAATGGGCCACCTCCTTGAGCTCTTTCAGGTGGGGAGCAGTTGTGCCCATCTCATCCCATGAATGCCACGCCATACCAATTTACATTGTTTCACATCCTGGTAAATTGCATTCCCCAGCATTTTTCTCAGCTCGCCTTTCTGCCTAATAAATATGAGTGGCCACAGATCCAAACTTCCGTGTTCCTCCCTCTCCCTATAGGGTTGAAACAGAATAAATATCTTATATATGGTCATAATTTCTTACCATAATATCACCTCCCCTGCCTTCATGTGGCTCCATATCTGTAACAAAACATAGGTGGTACATTAGTCTCCACACTGCAGTGTTCGAATGTATCTTTTATAACTAGTCGACCGCCAGTGCCCTTTCTCCAAAATATTATTCACCGCTCACCTGCCGCTGCCCACTGTGAGTGAGCCCTATCTGTAAGGAGTGGAAGAATAATTATTCAGATCCTCCCAGGAATTGCATGCCTTTCTTGAGCAATGTTGTGACTTGATAACTTGTGACTCCACTTCTATCCCCATGCAGAAATAATCTCCCTGTCCTATTCCCACGCTCTGCAGCGAAGCTCACAAAGCCTGCACTGGGCACACTGCACCCTTTACATGCTTTTTAGTGTTACCATGCAACCTTGTCCCTTTTGATCCATCTTCGACCTCTTAATCATGACCTGTATCTCATTCATTCCCCAGTTTATATCCTCCCATTCTAGTCCCCTTCCCTGTGTTGCCTGCTGTGGCATACCACCTCACTCACTTTCATGGCCCCAGCAAACACTACCACATAAACTGTGAAATAACTGGGCCTCTGCCTTTGATCTACATATTGTTGGCAACACACCCTTCAGTTTAACCAGCCACTGTTCCCTCTATTGGTCTTCTATTATCCAACATCCCTTGTTTTAACTTACCCCATCCTTGCATCATTCTTCTAATGAACATTGATTTCGTTGGGTCCTTCCATTCTTTTAGACTACAGATCACACTAATCCCTGCTAAGTAAACCCCCATTGTGGTGTGGGCTGTTCCCTTGCCATTGCTCCACGGTGAACCTCCCCAATTGTTCTTCTGTGAGTGGCCTACTTACCTCCATGTGGTGTGTTGCCCTGAATGTTTAAACACTAGCCAGGCCCCATCGTAGGCTCTCAGAGTCTGTGGTGCCCATGAACTGTGGAACAACATTTCTGATCCTTCTTGCCAATGTCCCATATGTTCATTGGTATGGGCTGTAATTTGCTCCTCTGCTTTTGGTGCCAGCCTCTGGAAATGATCCAGCTGCAGATGGAAAAGGCTGTCAACCAGGGTATTGTGTACCCTTCACTATGTGTTTAGCTCTGAATGACATGTTCAACTGCAATGCCCTTAGCACCAAATGTTGCAAAACTTGCATGACCATTTCTGACATGGCTCCCTATTGTTCAGGACCTCTACTACTGCTCTATTGTCACACCAAAATGTCACTTTTTGATCCTGTAATTCTTCCCCCAAACCAGGGTGCATGCCCAGATGGCCATGATCTCTAAAAATGTTATATCTTTACCTTACCGCCTCTTACCCAATCTGATGCCCACAGTTCTGCAAACCATCTGCCCTCAGATAGCCCCCATGCCAAGGCCCTGGGCTGCATCTGTGTAAAGATCAAGGTCTGTGTTACACACCCATTCCTCTTGCCAGAAAGAGCAGCCATTATATTCCCTAAGGAATTCCTCCTATACTTTAAAATCCTCCTTGACTCCTTTTGTCATGTCTACCCAATAGTGTGGTCTGGTCACTCTGGCTGTGACCATTGATAGCCTTTGGTGAAAGCCCTCCCTGGCCTAATAGCCCTGCACATGAAGATCAGATGTCCCAATACTTGTTGTACCTGTTTTAGTTGTACTCTTCTTCTACTGGCATATATCTTAATCAGTTCCTTCAATTTTTTCACTTTTTGTCTGGCAGTTGAAATATTTCCATGGAGCATCTATCTCAATGTCCATAAACTCTAACATCCTACTGGGCCCTTCTGTTTTCCAGGTACCAGTGGGACCCTTAGTTCCTTACACAGCTGTTGGAAGCTGGCTAACATTTTTCTGTTTCTCTTCTCCCACTGCCTATGAAAAGGAAATCATCCTAATAGTGAATCACTGTTTTATAACCAGTTCTTTCTTGAAATATCCACTGCAAACATGTGCTGAAAGCTTCTAATGTTAGCATGCTATAGAGCAACCCATGGGCATGGCTTTGTCGCAATAGTACTGTCCCCAGTTTTAAACCCCAACAGGTCCCAATCCTCTTTTCTAACCAAAAGTAATCTGAAAGCTGACTCTATGTGTGTTTTAGCCATCCATGCATCTGCAGTTGCCTGGATAATCTGGACTGCGCTTCCAGGATGGAATATGTCACTTTAGTATATTCCTTGCCGATAAAATCATTCACTGAATCACCTTCCGGAAAGGATAGGTGATGAATCACCCTGTATTCCCTTCCTGTTTTTGGGGACCAAACCCAATGGAGAAATCCTCATATTCTGCAATGGGGATATCATATGGTCCCTCTATTCTCCCTGCTGCCTTCTCCTTCTCTATTTTTGCCTTAACATTTCCTCCCTCCCTCTTACTGAAACCAGATTGTTCGCCTCTCTGGCTTGCCTTGGGCCCTCACACTGTAATGAAAACCTGTGTGAAAACCTTTTTAATCATTTCTGCCATTTCCTATCTGGGTATCTGTCTAACCATTCCATCCAGGCCTCTATCCTGATGGGGGTTCTAGCTTCTTTAAGTTGCTCCCTTGTCCTCATTTCTTTTCCCTGCCAGGTCTCCTCTGGTTGATGCCTGGCCTTGCTGGTCAATGATTCTGACTCCTCTATCTGCATGTCCCCTATTCCTCCCCCCTATTCCATGTCTGCCCTTTATATCCCTGCCCTTCCCAAAAACTGCTGACTCGACCCTTGCCCTCAAATCCTTGGGTTCCTTGGACCCATGTCATCCTGCATCTGCTCACCAGATGTGATGCCCACATTTTGAACAGGCGTACAGAAATAGCATTGTGTCCAGGAGCAAAGGTCTCTATTGTAGGCCCAGCAACATCTTTGTAGCATGGTACCTTTTTCCCAAACTCTCCTCAGGTGTGGACTGATCGGTTATGTAGTCTGTCCACAAATCTAGTTGTTTCGTGTCCCATCTTACATCCCCATATGTCGCCATTCTCTGCCGAAAGAATTCATCATAATATATCCACCCCACACCCCTTTTGCTTTCTCTCCTTATTATCAGGGGATATGTGATGAGTGGGATGCCCAGCTCGGCCTCCTCTCCAATACTATGGCTGAGAATGTGATGAAACCTACAAACCACCCTTCCCAAGTCTTCCCTTTAGTGAATTTGTCCTCTCTTTCTTGCCTAACAAAACCACCACTGCTGCCATTTCCTCTTTCCTATATTCTCTGTTTCCTCAGATTTCACAGCCGCTTCCCGGCTTACTAAAGTGAAAATATCCACATACTCTCCCTTCCGTATTTTTTCTTTTGTGGCCAATGGAGCGTGTTCTCCCACTCTCATCCCCGAGTTCCTATCTCTCTTGTTCCTTTCCTCTTTTCTCTCCTCCTTCCTTCTCTTTCAGCACCTCTTTTCTACCCTAATCTCGGCCAGTGCTGACTCCATCTGGCCCAGTCCCTGAGCCAAGTGCCGAAATGATTTGACCTATGTACTTCTTGATACTGTCACTAACAGAGCGGGTGCATTAGCTGTGGCCTTGTCTGCTCTTTGCTGCCTGTTGTCCTCCTGGTGCCCCAGCACATTTCCCTCTGGCTGGAGGGTTGGTTGCCCTACTAGTGGTTGTGCAGGAACCACTGTATGCTGGGGATCCAGTCTGGGCTTCACTGGGGAACTGCCACCTGGTCCTGGGGAGGTACTGATGGGACCGGGTATACTGGCAGCAGAGGTACTGGACTAGCCTCATTTTGGTAGGTCCCACTATCAGTGGTTGTGCCCTGGTTGGGGTGTGTGGCTTCTCAGCAGGCCGCTTCCCTCTGCCATCTTTACCCTTCACCACTTTCCTTTTCTACCCAGACCTCCCTGGTTCCTCCCTTCCATCAACTCCCACATTCTATTGGCTTTCTTGGCCAGCTCCATTATCGCCTCTAGGCGTCTTCCTTCAAGGCCTGCTTTTCTTGGGTACCATGTTCCTTGCTTCTTGCCAACTGTGAAGATGCTGAAGAAGAGAAAAATTCCATTATTAAAACTCTGCCTGGGGCAGTATCCCGAGAGGCCAGGCCAGCTTCCCCATAGGCAGCCTCTAACTGTGGCGAACATGCCTTTTGTTGCCCCTTTATACTCTTGGGCATCAGATAATTGTGTCCCCAGTCTTGGGCATCAGATAATTATTGTCCCCAGTCTTGTTACGAGGTGTCAACTACCCCTAAAACATAACCCATCCCACCACCCAGGATCACCATCTTTCCCATGGCCGAAACCTCTTTGGGCATTCGTTTTTTGTTTGGTTTTTTTTACATCCTTTCCTTGGTCTCCTTCCGTTGCTCGACCCAACCCAACTGGCATGTTACATCTCACCACATGGCTCTAGCCCATTTTCACCAGTTCTCTGGCCTGTTTCAGCTTGACATCACCTCGGATCCCTGGTTCTCTCCTGCCCCAGGTGACCTTCCCCTGCCCCAGCAGTGATGCCAGCTGCTCATCATTTATTTTTGCCTGCTTCCTTGGTGTGTGCCATCAGGCCATGTGGCCGCTCATCATCACCCTCTGCTAGGCCCCTTGGCCCCATGGCAGGCCTCTCCTTCCTTTGCTGACATCCAATGTCCCCGGAGCGCTAGGCCTATTGTCAGTCCTGTCAGCCCGACTTGGGCCTCTGCTTCCTCTTGGTCTGCTCCCCCGGCATGTGGCGTTACACCGCATGGCCGTTTTGATCCCCATCTGCTTGGCCTTTCCCTAGGCCTCCCTTTGTCCTCCCATTGTCCAACATGCAGTGCCCCATCATGTGGCATCATGCCAACTGGCCGCTTTGTCACCCCCTGCTTGCTAGGCCTTCCTTGAGGCCCTAGCCCCTACTCCTGACCGACTGGTTTGTAGCCAGTGAATAACCCCTAAATCCTCTCCCAACTTAACGCACTAGCCCTAAATGCGTGGGCCCCTGCAGCCGCTTCCCCTTTCTCCGCATCTCCTCATGGGGCCATGGGGCATCTAGACTGATGCTGTCTCTCCAGTCAGCCTCTTCCACCTGGAAGTGGTCGGTACCCCATGGTGATCTTCCCTGGGGATGCAAGGAGGTAGCAGGGAGGGTTTCTTCTGTAAACCATGCGGTTGAGCTGGCTTAGGTAACAAGTGCAGAGTTGCTCTGCA
The DNA here is from genome assembly GCA_016271365.2 of Neoceratodus forsteri. Classification (NCBI taxonomy): domain Eukaryota; kingdom Metazoa; phylum Chordata; order Ceratodontiformes; family Ceratodontidae; genus Neoceratodus; species Neoceratodus forsteri. The sequence goes on along the minus strand of CM028132.1, from coordinate 1,056,913,957 downwards.
CAGCTTACTGGGTCCCTGTGGGGAAAAACGAGCACCAAGGATTTTGCGTTGGGGCAGTGATCCTCAGTTATCCCTGCAGCTCCAATGCAAAAACCCTGGTGCCCTGGCACCCAAACAGCTGCAGGCCCCAAAGGATTCCAGTTGAGCCTACCACACCCTGCAAGGCCTCAGAGACCTGTTTCCCCTCGAGTTGCATGACTCACTTCAATCAGCAATGTCAAAGCTCCCCTTCTTTACCAAAACTCCCACCCTGGATTTCAGAGTCAGACTCCCACCTCCATAAGATACCAGCTCTACCGCTGAAGGACAGTGCAGGCCTCAGTCAATCCAGCTTCTACATTATCAGGTTTTTATCCAGCCAACCTCAGCTCTTCTAACTGAAAAACTCCTCTCTGGGCCACCACACTTATCCAGCTAACCTCGCTCCTGCACGCTATTCACCTCGTGATTTGTAGCAAGGTCTACCATCTCTGTGCAGCTGCAAAATTTGGTCCAAACTACCAAAACACATACCCTCGAGCCAGCTATGTTAACTCGCCTCAAACAAAACTATTATGCCAGTCAACTAGCAAACAAAGCATACAAACTCAGTATAGCTTTAAACTCTTTTCCAAGACTCTCCAAACGATACACTGAAACTAAAAACTAAAACCTCTTTTCAATAAGTCCAATGAACTGGCCACATACTATTCACATTGACAAGATGATTTCTTTTACTATAAAGCTTTCTTTTTTTGTTGCTTTGAGCAAAGTAATCTATACCATTATATACTGTCATTACTTAGCTGTTTATTTTATTGTTATCACCATTTTCTTTTTTTTTTTAAATTCATTCTTGGAAGCTCTCTTACCTGCAATATCCTAGTGCACAAATCTCTCTAGTTGCCGATCTGATCTGCTGCAGTTTCAATTAGATCAAAACTCCAGCAAAAGTGGCTGAACCACTTCAGTGCTGCACCTTATGTACTTCCACTTGCCCCTCCCTTCCTATTGCTTAGCCATTGTTCCATCCCTGGCCTCCCTCCTTCCCCCTCTGAGCACACCATCTTGATGTAAAATGAAGGGTGCACCAGGACAACCTGGTCTCGCCCTAAAGGGGCAAACTCCATTATGTGAAATATGTTTTAAATTATCTAAAACATGTTTGTGTAGCAACCATTCAAGAGTTTTACCCAAAACAGATGTTAGGCTTATTGGCCTGTAATTTTTACATCCTGTTTCTTCTCACCTTTGTGTACCAGGGTTACCGAGCCTTATTCCATATCTGAATGGTTTCACCTATTTTTACTGATGCATTAAAGAGGGAGGGGCAGTGGGCCAGCAAGTTGATAAACGATTCTTTCAAAAATATTGATGCTATAACATCAGGCCCTGCTGAGCTACTATTTTTAATAAGCTTTATTGCCTCTATGATATCAGCCAGGCTAAAACTGGGTGATCCAGTTGATGAGGTGGTAATTCTTCTGATAACACCTCTTTTTTCTTATGAACACTAAGGAAATATTGATTAAAGGCTATTGCCATTTCCCTCTCTGAACTTATTAAACCAGTTTCTGTTAATATAAGTCCTGCTACCTTATTATTAATTTTTTAAGGATCCAATATAGTTATAAAATGTATTTTGTTATCTCCAACTGTTGTGGCTAACCTTCTTTCTATATCTTTTTTTTGCATTTTTAATTCATAGCTTAAGTTTCTTAGTAACTCTTTTACAGACCGTAAAATTACCATTAGTGGGAGACTTCTTAAACCTTTATATAATTTATTTTTTTCCTAATAACTTTTTTTATTTTCCTGGACCACCAGATAGGTACCCTATTATGTGTGGAGGGCTGTGGGCTTATGGTAATGCATGTGACAGTGCTTATGGCATGCATTGTCTGGAATATGGGCACTTGACAACAGATTGAAAAATGCTTTTAAATGTAACCTTTGTGAAAAAAGAGGTCACCCTTTTTGAAATGCCCTTGGGCTTCATATAATGGGGGTGGTATGTCACAGGAAGACCAAGCTAATCAAACACAACAGCAAGAGGCTGCTAGGGGCTCTGAAATGTGTATGGGACATCATAGTGTCACTGAACAAGGGCAACTCTCACTGCAGGACACCACCCTCCCTGAAGAGGCCATTCCGGATTTCTCAAGGGACAAGGCCCCAATCCTGGCAGAGAACTCTGCAATCTTGGTTATAGAACATGATGAAGCTTCTCACCCTGTACCTGAACAGGTCACACTGCCTTTATAGACTCCTACTCCATCTACCCCCATGCTCCACCCCTGGATGACTATGAGATGGTCAGGTCTAAGTGAAAGAAAAGAGGCCAACATCTGATGCTTGCTGAACACCTAAAGGAGAAAAAAGGAGATTTAACCTTACAAAATAAATTCAGTGTACTGAGCCACAAAACTGGCAGGAGAGACACTAAGGAAAAAGAGGAGCTTCAGAAACATCTTCCATTGCATCCTCCATATCTGACATTCCCTCAAATATGGAGGAATCTCTTTCAGATACTATTGATCCTAATAAGAAACAGAGAGTGACAAGGTCCACGGTGAAGAAATAATAACTGTTTTTGTTCCCTATACTACTTTTCAATATTTATGGGATCACTAACTTCCATACTATTAATGTCAATAGCATTAAGAGTTACAAGAAAAAAATAGCCACTTTACAACCTTACCAGTTTGCAAGGTGAACATCCTGTTACTACAGACCAGACTAAAAACAAATTTTGAAATATCTCAGGTAAATAAATAAATTATGAACAAAAGGCCCTGCATTCTGGTCAATGAGCCCAGACAGATGTGTTGGGTTAGGGATCTTTTCACAGGCACAGATTTTTGGGTCAATAAATTTAAAGATGCACAACCAGGTAGAGCTCTAATTCTTGATGTGTCCCATAATGGGGCAAGATTACATATTATTGCTATGTATGCTCCACAGACTAAAGCCATATGGGTGGAATTGTTTCAGTTGGTACAGCCTTATCTCCACACTTCTAGATTGGTGATTTGGTGGGGAGGTTAATTGTGGTTTGGAAAGGGCAGACAGAGGATTGAAAATGAACAAGAAGTTTTGTGATTTGAATAGTCTACATAATATAGTAAACGAGGCTACTTTTCAAGATGTTTATCAAGCTAAACACAGAACAGGTGGACACACATTTACAAAAGGAACTCTGACCACAGGAGCAAGTTTTTTATCGGTATCACCTTTTTCAGTTTCTCAGATAGATACTTGGGGTACAGAAATGTTCTGACCACAAAATGCTTATTGTACACTACAGTAGGGATAGATCCCCACAATTGGAAGAGGCCCATGGAGATTAAATACACAAATTTTATCTGACTCTGCCTTAACCCAGAAGTGGACCCCTTTATGGAATGCCAGGCTATCTGTTGCCTGCTTTTATGATGACATTATTTCCTGGTGGGAAAAGAGTAAAAAGACTTCAGAGATTTGTTTAAAACATATTTTTGAAAGAAAACTACTGCAACTTATATGCAATATTTATCATTAAGATCTACACTTCATCAGGTAATTCTAAAGCTGAAATGCATGGGACAGACTGCACTCCTTTGGTTTCCAGGTTAATCTCAGATATCGACAAGTACAATATGATAGGACAATCTTTACAACAATTTGGTAGACAGAACAGGAGACAAACATTTGACTCATTTAAAGATTGTAAAACCTAGATGGACAGTAGAACAATATGTAGTTTGAGTAATGAACAGGGACATATACTCACACATACAGTATAAGGAAGTTCACAGGCATGTTAGTAACACATCTGGAACAGCTCCCAAATCCATTATAGATGCCATATTTTTCATCACCTCACTTTACCTGAACTATCTGATGCTGGAAAACATAGGTTGACGGCACTTATTACAGCACTCAAAGTAAAGCACAGTATAGACATGCTAAATAAAAATATAGCACCAGGATTAGATGGCTTAAGCACAGAATTTTAGCAAACCTTCAAGCAACAACTGGCCCCTCATTAGCAGGCGTATATAATCAGTGTATGCAGAATGGTTCCTTATCTGACTCTATGACACATGCATTTTTTAATTTTTTATACACATAAATGGTGATAAATCAAAGCTATGTAACTAGAGGCCTCTAAGCCTGCTCAACACAAGTTACAAAATTCTCTCTAAACTATTGACTAATAGATTAGCAGTGATTGCAAACATCTTAATTAACCCCTTCCAAACTTGTGCATTATGTACCAGGTGAGTACAGGACAACTTAATTCTTCTTAGAGAATTATTTTACAGAGAAGACAATGCCTTTATTTTGGGATATATTTTAAGTGTAGATCAGAAGCTGGCTTGGTGGTGCTGAGGCTGAGGCACTGGATGCCATAATTCATGCCATGCCAATGACCGGCATTTGGAATGACCCCAGGTCATCGGGGAGCTGGCATGAGAGGGAAGGAGCAGGACTGAGTCATCTAATAGCAGCTCTCCTCTCCTGGGAGGTGAATGCACTTTCATAGTTCTGCTGTCACCTGGTGGAGGTCCAGTGATGGCACAAGTGGGAGGGCGGCATGGAGGGAGGGTGTCTTGTGGTGTGACATGCATGTGCCTCATACAGGTGTATCTGCACTGAGACAAGGGATGGGAACAGGGGAAAACTAGAAAAACCCTACAAACTATGTACGGAAAAAAGTGTAGACCAGGAAGGCTTTTGACAAATTATCACATGATTACTTATTTTCAGTATTGAGACATATGGCCTACCAACAAGTTTTGTTTTGTAGACTGGATGAAAAATTTGAATCATAATGTTTCAGTTACTCTGCTAGTCAATGGATGTCAGGAAACTTCTTGCATTTTATGCAGAGGGTAAGACAGGGCAGTCCCTTAGCCCATTATTGTATATATTGGTGTAGACCCTGTACAAAGACACATGAATTCTAATTCATTAATTATGGGCATCCAAATGCCACCACTGAAAATCATGGCATGTGCAGATGAAATACTGTAGTACTTATGTTATCAGATAAGGCATCAGGTCAAGAGGTCAAACTTGTATATCATTTCACTTCTCCTTGCCTTGTTGATATTGCTCAACATCATCTCCCTCAACATGCCCACAGATCTACCTCCTTGTCTCCTCTCTCAGTGCCCAACTTATGACTATCTATAGCTCAGAGATCATTTGCATGTTCTGCTGTGTCCTACTGGAACTCTCTTCTATAATGGCCTGCACCTCCATCTCTCAATTTCAGAGTTCGCTATTATCTCACCTAACGACTTCCTCTGACTCTGACCCTGTTCACTCCTTGCATGATTCTCCTAGCAAAACTTTCTACTCTCTCTATTTCCTGCTCTCCAAGAAAAAAAAAACTGTAAATGATGTCTGTATGTAAGGTTTTGTTGACTGTGCTTTAAATTGCTTATTTTGCATAACTGAATGTAATTGATGTACTCTTTACTGTACGAATACTCCTTGTCTAATTTCTTGTATCAATAAATGCACTATCAATGTACTGCACTTCCTGAATCGCCCCTGAAAAATGGACTGTCTTGTCTCAGAAGGCCTACCTGGTTACCAAAATTCAATAAATAAATAAAAAATAAATGAACGTTAGAGTCTCTTTCTATCTACCTCTAAAGTAAATTATGAGAAAAGTTGTGGATTCTCTTTAGGAACCACAACTCTGAATTATTCCTATTCAGTAGCATCTATTAGGATTGCACTAGATGAGTTAAAAATTCTGGGTGTAACTTTTGGTGGTATACCGTTGCTAAGACAACAACTTTACCATGACTGACACTACAGTAACAACATGCCTGGTCGCTGTAGTTTTGGCACGGGACCCAGGCATTGCTTTCTGGGAGTATTACACCCTCCCAAAGCAACTCCAACTTTGAGTTGATTAATATAGTAGGGTGTTCGGGGTGAATCCCCATAGAAAACATAGTCTATCGCGACTTTATGTAGACCACAAATGCAGTCAAAATAAAGGAATTGTTGTAATGTTGGTTGACAACAAAATTGTCAACTGACTGTCATAGATCCACTTTTGGTTTCAAAGCCTGTCAGACATGAATTGAAACACATGTATACAAATTAGAAAGACTAAACTGAACAGCTGGAACTATAACAGAATTGCTAAATTAAAACAGATCCTGTTGATCAAGAGTTTAATACTGCCAATATTCTTGTATGCTAGTTATATTTTCCCACCTCAAAGAGCTTGGAAACCTGTTTATATAATGTTTTTTTCAGGCTGTCTGGTGGAGCTGCCTGAACCCTGTCAAATGAAATATTACATATAAATTGAAAAACAAAGCAGTTTGGGTATGGTTAATCCAGTTGTTTTTATTCTGTTTTCTTCTTTGTGACTAATATAGCAGGACATACAAAGCATACCAATACATTGTGGTCTGAAGCATGGAAATTAACCACCTTAAGGAACATAAGGCAACCAGTTCTCATACCAGAGTACATCATTAATGCAGTCCAAAAATATAAGCATGGAAAATGCAGCATATTATGATGCTTATTACTATGAGGAAACAGTTATATTCAATCAAGACATCTAATTTTGACAGTGTAATAACTTTCCCAAATTGTCAAGATAATAAGTTACAAACTGTGTTAAGCCACTTAAAAAACATGACTACCTAATTATACATAGGACATCTTGTGGCTTAGTATTTATAGAAGACTAGGGTATGTAACTCTCGTAAGCATAAGCAAATCAACGCGAGATATTGTGTCTGAGAGGGCTGTGGGAATACCTTAGAAACACAAGAACACTTGCATTTTCAGTGCCCTTACATCTCACAATTCTGCTTTATGCAGAGGCACAATGGCAGGAACCTTTGTTCAAGACTTTATCTTACCAGGAATTTATAGGGACTCTTCCCAGCCCAAAGGAACAAATACAATATAGGCACCATACAAAGAGTGGGGTGTTACTATTACATTATATCTGGCAGGCTAGATGCTCATGGGTCTTTACAGCAAACATATGTATTTTACCAAGAAATCTTAACAAATATGGGAAGGGCATTTACAAATGATACACGTGATTTACCATATATGCTCAGCGAAAGTGAGACAACTTTGAAAAATTGTGGGAATTTTTTGTTATGAAAAAAAACCTTTAACATACATAACAGACACACTTGAGATATAATGGATTGTACAACAGTTCTTTTTGGAATATTATATATATGTATTTCATACTACACTGTTTTTGTCTACTTTACAGGTGTTTATTTTTGTTATGTTTGTATTGGTTTGATTTCCTTCAAAAGAATGCCCCTACTCTTCTTGATAGGGGACTGTTTATCTTTTGGTGGATGTGGAGGTTGGAGAGGAGGACAACATGGCTGCCGGGGTGAAGGAGAATGCTTCCTCCCCACCTGGAGTACTGAGGAGGCACCTGAAGATGGGACTTCTGTATGGTTACAGATGGAGTCAGATAAAATGACAACCACTGGCAGTAGTCCTGCAAGTGGTCTGCTGGATATCAACATATACTAGCTACAGAGAGAGATAGTCAGGTTGCACAGCAAAGTGAGTTGATGAAGGAGCTGGAAGAGGCTTACTGGAGGAAAAGATGCACCTCCTACTCCTTCTGGCTGAAGAGGAGGAGAAGTTCCTGCACAGGTCTCGAACGTGGCTCCATAAGCAAGCAAGCTCTGATGGGCACTGTATGTTATGAGGCTGCAGTTGCTGCAGAAAAGAAAACAACAGTACCATGGGTGAGTCTCCAGAGGTTGGCAATATGACAGAAAAGTGAACTGGACTTGAGAGAAATGAACTTGCAGTTGCTACAGATCCTGCTAAAGAACAAGAGGAACAGCTGACAAGAAATGGTAAAGGAAAGGTTATTCCTCTCAAAATCAATTGACTAATAATCTCTTAGCAGTGGCAGGCAACTGTCAGAGAAAAGCCTACAGAACAGAGCACTACACCTTGGGGAATAGCAAAAACAAACTTCCTGGTACAAGCCTAGTCAGTGGAATCAGCATAATGAAAATAAGGATGGGTGCAAGATGGACATGGGTCTCGAGGATGTCTCCAGGTCCAGTCAGCACTACCAGTTTAGGTAAAGATATGGAGCTGAAACAACTCATCCTTTGTTGCTCAAAGAAATCTTAGTGACCTGGATACAGACACTGAAAGACAGGAAAGGCTCAAAGTACCAATAGCACACAGCAGCAGCAAGCACAGATAATGGATCGTGAACTCCCTGACCACTTGGAATTTTCAGATGGCACGGTTCCCCAAGTATTTAAAAAACTGCTTTAGGTTTAGATACACGTATGTCATCCCGCACCCTCAACAACTTCTGTTAAAACTTGAGAGAGAACAAATATATGACCCTAGCACACAGAGAATGTTAATGACATTGCATCAAGTTTCTCTCAAATATAGGTGTCATGCCTCAACTGTGGTTCCAGTTGCTGTTACCTTTCAGACACAGGCAGTTGAGTTGGGGACATACAAGCCACTGACAATGTGACAACAAATGTAAACAACTCCTCCTGGAAAAATCAAGCTATATAGAAAGGTACTGCTACTGCTAATAATATTTTGAATCAGAGTTGCTATGCAGACTGCTTTTAGACAAATTGTGGAGTCTGCTAAATGCCACAATGCAGTTCATTTAAAATATAAGGAGGGAATGGAGGATGCTGCTAATTGTAAATTTGCTGCAAGATCACTGTTGAAACACAGCCAAAATGTATAGCTACTGAAATTTGTTTATTTATTTATTTATTTATTAGCACATCAGTTTACAACCTTTGAGCCAGGGGCTCATTTTCAAAGGTACCGTCACAAAGAGGACAGTACAGTACAGACATTCATGTTACAGGATGTAGGATTACATGAAATTAACATACACGTTTGAGAAGAACATGATAGATACAGCAGTAACTGCAGTATACAAAAGCTCACTTATGGTTGCAGGATATGGGAACATCAATCAATCGGTGATTGGACCGATATTACAGAGAGGCCAGATTGGTTATTGTGGCATATAGACTGGAAATGGAGCAGTCATCGGTAATTTAACAGGTTACAGCAGTATATTATGGTAAGGGCAGTCAGGAGCAGTGGCAAAATTAACCAGGTTACAGCAGCACATAGTAACACTGCCGGAGGTGAGATCAACAGAGCAATTTAAGCCAGGTACAGTGACATATAGCAATACTGTGGTTTGAGCAGTCAGCAGAGCAGTGGTAATTCTGCCAGGGGGAGATATGTACCCACATGGGGAAAGGCTAAGCACCAGGGAATAATTACTGTACAGACCATCGTGGTATAAGTATAGAGTGCTGCTGGTTGGATGCTGCCCAGTGGGCATTGTCAGGGCACAGTGGGTGGCACCTCAGATTATACAGGTGCAGCTTCGTGTGGTGAACAGTTCACTTCTGAGTGCAGTTTTGAATTTGGAGATCGTGGGGGCATCTGTGACGTGGAGTGGGGCGAGTTGAACCGGAAGGGGCTCTATGGGAAGGACCTCCTGACCATGGGAGGTCCTGGCTCTTGGTGTCTGGAAGGTAGTCTTGCGAGAAGTCCGTGTACAGACCAGGGGTTTGGCTATGGGGAGGGAGGCTGTCAGCCTGGGAGGACAGTCCTAGGAGAGTTTTTTGCTATTAGGCATGTTTGGTAACGCAGTCGCTCATCTAGGTTCAGCAGTGTCGCCAGCCCATAGAACTGGCAGTTTTTATATCTAGTCTTTCAAGAAGTTAAGTAGTTTGGAGTATTTTGGGCATAATATGTACAAGTAAAGCAAACCTTACGCTGGCCTCTTTCACAGTAATTCCACTCACCAAACATGAGATAAAGATAGTTACTGTGCTCTTCAAAAATGAAGGAGTGAGAAAGCTCTGTGGTGCCAAGCAATGGATATGGTTCTGGCATGCTGGAAATCCAGGTTCACCCCCCAAGCCCAGAAGTCAGGAGGAGACTGACATGGAGGAATCTAGAGCATCCCTGGGCACAGTGTCCTTGTGGGCAGCTCATACTGCAGATTCTGGCAGTGGGTTTGTGGTGGCATTCTTGGCAACGCCTTTGAAGGCACTAAGCCGAGGGACTAGGGGCTCACAAGGTGGATATATGAATACAATAGTTGTACAAACTCATTGTCTTGTGGTTTTTCTTACTGATTCAGAGAAGCGTTGAAATTTTTGTACTGTTTGCTACTTTTCGTTGGCCATCCATTTTAAAGTGCACCCCTCATACATCGAAGTGCATTCTGAGCTGTCTTTGTTTTGTTTTCTTACCCTAGACAGCTCCATCTCATTCACCACACATGTTGATCACATCGCCACTACAGCTAACAGGAAGCTCGGCGTGCATATATAAGCACCGAAGCTGCCTCACTGATAAAGCCCTCCAGCTTGCCATAACCAGCTCGGTATTCTCAACTATTGATTATGGCCTTGCCATCTACACTGCATCCCTGACAGCACACTCAGGTGGCTCGGCACTACGCTTAACAAAGCGTGCAGAGCACTTGAGCCCCGCGTCTAACCCGTAGCTCGCCACCTCTACCAGCAAACCGGTTGGCTAAATCTGAATGACAGGGCCTGCTATCAAACCTGTCTTCTTTGCAAAAAACAACACTGGGCCTACTGCCCCCAGGACCTAGCTCCCTCATACACCAGGCCACACCAACAAGGACTACAAGGGCATCAAATAATATCTATGTCCAAATCCCTACCATCGCACCATTCAAGGACAGCAATCCTTTGAATACCAGGCCCCACTATGGCTTACCTTGCTTCTGCAGAACTAGCTACTATCAGCAAAATTGGCTTGTTCAAATCAGCTTAGATCCCACCTGTCCAGCAAGTGATATGCACCTGCTACACTTAATCAACTCCTCCAGTAACAAATACTGACTACCCCACCTACTGCACACTTATGCAACATCCAACCTGCTACTTCCACCTTCTACCCTACTACACCTACCCCTTTCCCCTCCCACAGCCCCAGTCCCACCACTCTATTTCCCAGGGTCCACAGCCCCCTACCAATTTCTGAATCCTCTGTCCTTCCACTCCCCTACTCCTTTCTGACAAGGTGACCCCTTGCCAGAGGTTACTGCAAGCTAACACCACCTCCATTCCCCTCTCTCCCTACTCTCTTGAACTACCCTGCCTCCTCCTGCTCCTTCTCTGTTTCTAGTTACTACTGAAGTACCAACTTAGCCTGTATGCTGAGTCACAAACCTATACCCTGTAGTTTGTCGTTCATTATACTGCTGTCATTTGTTTAATGTAACTGCAACTCTATGTGTCTCATATTGTATGTTCACATTTTTTCCTGACGTGGAACCTTTGTAAATGAGCTTGTAGCTCTAAGGTTGTAATCCGAGAATTCAATAAATAAAAATAAAAGAAGCCAGTGCAGCTCCAAATTTCCCAGGGCAACATAGAATCTGCAAGGCTCTGGTGATCCCGGGCATCCCATGCACTTTCTGCTCTTTGGCTGTATAGGCTCCCAAATGCCTCCTAGCCAGGCAGAAGTGCCACTGGAAATGGAGACAGGCTGCCACCACTGCACTCCCTACAGTACGGACTGCCACCACTGCACTGCTCCAATGCCCAGGCATTGGGCTTCACTCACTCTTGCCCTGCAGACAAGGATACTTGGACTCACCTGTGCTGCCCCACCATGGTGCCAGAGATCATGAGGTGGGCCTCTACCTTATTTCCCAGGTTTTGGCTTCCCCAAGGCGCATGTGATCCCCTTACAGCTCAGACCCCAAAGACTCCAGAAACTGCTGCATTTCTGCCAGTCTTTGAAGGCAGAGGTTGGTTAGCAAATGGCCCACCCCAGCCCTGAACCTCAGCCCTCATGGCTGAACCAAACTCAGGCTGCCTCCTCTGTTCCTCTTCTCCAGGTACTCTCTCCCCTTCATGCCAAAACCATTCCCTTGTTCCTTATTATACTCACTGGGCTGAGCCCCCACCAGCAGGCAGTGCCCCCAGCTCCAGACTATGCAGCTACACTTAATTTAACTAGTAAGCTCCCAAAGGTGGCTTACCTATGGATTGGGCTGAGCAAGATTTTTATGTGAGCATGGCTCAGAAACCTGATAAAGGACAAGGTTCCTATGTGAAGCCTAGTTGGGAAGGGCAGTGGCAAATGCCACGCACTGGTTGAATAGTTGTGGATAATGAAAGCCCAGCTACTTCTATCTCCACTGTACTGGTAAAGTCCAGGCACTGCTTTTAGCTAACCATTCAGTAGAGGGTGCCCAAGGAGACAGGAGTGTTCCTATGGTGCAGGCAGAGACTCCTGATCCTTGACAGGATTGTGAGGTGAGCATGGAAACAGAAGAAAATCCCCATGTAGGCTGATGCAGCAGAAGTTGTGGTATTAAAAGAAATGCCCCCACTATACCAGAAACAGAGGTGTTTAAAATGGTTATTAGGCAGAGGAGAAAAACGGGACCCCCCAATGTAAATTGTCTAGACATGCTCTGTAGATGTAACAAACCCTTGTCACATGTTGGCAACTAATAAATAATTGAGGACTCTGAAGAGGAATCAGATGAGACCTCTGTTCCTTATTCACAGCTTGGCACTCTTCTATTGCAGAGAACCTTGGCCTGGACCCAGGTACAGAAAAAAGTGGAAGATTATCAGACTAACAAAGAGCAGGACAATAATGAGAAATTGAAGTAATGTTGATGATTAATAATAATATCCCTTTTTCTCTTTTAATGAGTAGTATGGCAGTGGTTAACTTCCTTGTTGCCTCTATTAGTGTAAATAGTATTCATAACTTGGGAAAAATTTTACAACTGTTTCAATATTGCAAGACATGAAAGTAGATGTTGCTTTACTTCAGGACAACAGATTATACACTTTACAACAAATGAAAACAGCACACAGGTCAGGGATGTGTAGTCCATCCTTCTGGTCCATATGACTGGATAAATATTTTGAGTTGGCATCTTCTTTGTAAATTATGAAGTGTAGTAGCAAACCAGACAGATCTTGTGTCTGGTAGAGTACTTATTCTGAATATACAGGATAGAGGCTTAGCATTCAGATTGATTAACTTATATTGCCCTCAAAAAGATGGCATGGATAGAGGTTTTAAATCAATAAGATCTTTTTTCATATACTACAAAAAGAATATTTTGGGATAAGGCTTCAACCACTTGTTCACTGCACCTGACTTGAACAAAGGAGGAAAATGATTTACTGTGACACTAATTACTTATGTAATATGATAACCTCAGTGTCATTGTTGGATGTGCCTTGTCTTCTGCATCACCCTAGAACATAAGGCAGTTATAGTGGTGGGCAGGATGAAGTACTGTAGGCTGCTGGTAAATTAGAATCAGATGTTTATCCAATAGGTAGAGAAATGGGCAGACTAGGTGGGCTGAGCAGTCCTTATCTGCTGTCAAAGTCTATGTTTCTATGTTTCATACTTTTTTAAAAGGGTCCTTGTCTGCTCATATTGATTATGTTGTGTCTATGTTCCCATGGCTGAAATGTGTTAACTTTCATACAGTCGCTATGAAAACTTTAAATCACAAGACTCTAGTAGTCACATTGGTTCAGACACAGTCACTATAGTAAAACCCTGCTGTGGCAGCTTACCTTTTCTATATTTGAAGATAAAAAATATGTGGAGGAATTCAAGGACTTTGCCTGAAAAAGTACCATGGTTAATTCTTTTGATAATTTAGTGGAGTTGTTGGAATATGTTAAAACGGAAATAAAAGCTTTTTATATATGCAGCTAAAACAGCAAAATATTTAAGATATTTAGACTATAATCATCAGCTACACAAACTACTGACATTATGGGTGAAAACCAAACTACAGTAAATTAATCAGCACAGATTGCACAGGTCAAAAATGAAATAGCGGGGGCGTGCTTGGCTCTGAGCAAGATGGAGGTTTAAACTCAGAGCCTCCTGAATTAAAACAGCATCCAGCATCTTTTCAAGTCATCTAAGCCATATACATACTGATTTTGGGAACATCATACGACAGAAGATACTACAGTTAATTTGGTAACATCCTTTTGTTTGGCAAAGGTTTATTTTTAACACATCAATCTCCTCGTTGTTTCAGTGGGAAGGCTGTTAAAATTCATCATGGCCTACTCTGAAAACAAACAGATCCTTTAGACAAAATCAAGAAATGTTTAACCAATTATCTACAGACATGAAGGAACTAAAACTGCCACCCAATTAAATACTCATACAATGGAAACTATTGATGCAAGACTTGCTTTTACAGAAAATAAAACTCGATTGAATGAGGAAGCAATACAAGAACTAAAATCTACCATCAGATCTCAAGACCGAGTTATTAAGGAACTACAATCTAGAATTGAGGACATGGAAAATAGGAATCGCAGAAATAACCTCAGAATATTTGGATTTCCTGAAGATGTGGAGGCCAAAAACACCACGGCATTTTTATTGCATGCACTACCGCAAATTCTGGACTCCAGCCCGGCAATGATCTAATAATAGAACGCTCCCATAGATCTTTAGGCCCAAAACCTTCTGCAGAGCTAAGACCCAGACCAATAATTGCCAGATTTCTTAATTATGCCAATATAGAGCTAATTATGAAAAATCCAAAGAAATTGGGCAACTTCTCTGCAGGGCATAACATTTACATCTATCGTGACTTTTCCAAAGAGGTCTCTATGAAACGGAAAGTACACTTCAGCCAGACATATCATGCACCAGATGGGTTTACGTTTTCTTAGATACCCTGCAACCATGAGAGTCTTTATAGAAAATTCATACAAGGACTTCATCAATCCAGAATCATTAATGACTTTCTTGAATAATTACACGACGATTAAACAGAGAACCCTGAGACCCGACAGGTTCAATGCAGAGCCGACTGTCAGACAACCAACAGTATCGAAAAACACACACATCGAAACTTCAGAAAAATAATATTTGCTTTCCTGATCCCTCCAGTATATCTCCACGATCACAGTACAATTCAATGCAGGGAAAGCTTACTTTACAATCTGACCCCTTGGTTGCACAGGATCGTCTCGATTCAACATGTGCTGGCATTTCTACTAATCCTATTTCATTTGCCCTGGCATTGCAATACAAAATAAATATGACCTGCTGCAAGGCTTACCCACTTCAAATGACTGCTGCGATGGTGTTCTGAATGATTCATCGGCATGAGAGAAGATCGGAATCAGTAAATGCCTCGTGCTCCACAGTGAAATAACTCCCTTCCAAAATAAACGAACCTCCTAAGAAAAGGCATCGTGGGAAAACAAAATAGAGGGATACTCCAGAAAACGTTAACTTACACAGCTGACTGAGTCACAGCAAGGATCGCGATCTCATGCTATGTGGAGGGTACACGTAATAAATCTTGAAATGGAGGTCCGATGCAGCTAGCTGACTTTTACCTAATTTCAGTGTTCATCTGGACATACCACATCTCTTTCTCCTGCTTCCAGTCATTTTGTGAATAACCTCTATAGTAGGTCTACTTGGGGTCCGTGGGTAATTTTACCTACAGTAATTTTGAGTTCAAGGTTTATATAGTTTATCCCAGCATTATAGGTGAAGCACCATTAACAGTTCAGCAGGATAATCAGATTTCTGCAATGTGCAGTACACTAGTCAATACTTAGTCCTACCACTACAATTGATGTGTTCAATTAATTGGAATTTTTTTTTTTGACATATTAATAATGGGAATTCTTCAGACTCTGGTTTGAATTGTTACATGCAGTACGGTGATCACAGCATTTACATATTCTCATTATAATGCATTGCATTTTTTTTTCCACTGTAGTAATGCATTATTTATAGATTAATATGTCTCAATCTACTTCAATTCCTTATACATGATGCTGGATTTGACATTACAATTGAAATTGTACTGTACTTAACTTAGACAAGTTAACTAGTATATTATACTTTTAACTCCACTTTTGGGTCTTGTACCATTTATTATATCTTGACATTGTTAATCTAACTCTTGTTAGATTCAATCTCCAGGAAATTGATAGTATTCTTTCCCTTATTTCTTGTTCATTATCTATAGTTAACACTATCATACTCTCTGGTTACTCAGCTATCCCAGTGAACAGAGAAGTGGTCTTGGTCTATTCTTTATGCTTTTGTCTTTCTTTTTTTCTATCCTATTCTTAAACTTAGACTGACCTTTCTTCTCTGTTTAACTCAGATGACAACAACTTTTCTTTATTGTTATTGTAGTGTGTTGATATACAGTAGTGTTATGGTTACAATGTTAATAATGAGCTGCAAGGATGGTGAACAAGTCGATTTTAGTCATGTCCTTGATCCGATATTTACTTATAGATCTGCCAACAGTTTATCTATATACAATTACAATAAGATGACCTGCATACCTTAATCTGATTATATAAGTGTATTTGAGCCCCTTGACACTATTCCTACCCTATTACAGATTATAATATCATTATATGATGGCTAGTGTATCATTATGTACTTGGAATGTCAAGGGACTCAACACACCAAATAAACACAAACAAATACTTAATCATCTCAAAACACAAAATACAGATTGCATTATTGCAAGAAACTAAACTATTGGATGCGGACAGCATTAGATTAAAAGTGGTTGGGTCAGTCAGGTATTTGCGGTCTCCGCTGCTTCCAAAAAAGAGGTGTGGCTATATTGATTCACAAAATTAAAGTGGAAGCCTCTGATATTCTGAAAGATTCTGAAGGTAGATGGCTTATTATAACTTTCGACACCCCATCTGGTCCATTAACCATAGTTAATATTTATGCCCCAAATTCAGATGACCCTTTGTTCTTTCAAAATTTGCTTCATATTTTAATTTCATCTAATTTAGTTAATTCTCCTTTACTGATTGGTGGGGATTTTAATCTTACTCTAGATACATATATGGACAGAAGTAACGCTCACTGGATAGTCACCCCAGAAGCTCTACTATAACATCTCAAATAATGCAAGACCTTGGTCTGACTGATATTTGGAGGACCCTTCACCCTAGAGATAGAGACTACACTTTTATTCTTTCCGTCACCAGACTTACAGTAGAATAGACTACTGGTTGACGCCCTTCAGTTATGGCTAATACAATAGATGTTGAGATCCTCCCACTAATCATATCTGATCATTCCCCAGTTAAACTTTTATTTACACGGGTCCCCCTCACTAAATCTCCTTCATGGTGCTTAGACCCTCTACTACTAAAAGATCCAGAATTTCTACCTTGGATTAAAACACAAATAGAAGAATTTATAACCTTTAATGATCCCAAAGACACATCTATGGGTATTACTTGGGAAGCACTTAAAGTCACACTACGTGGCAAAATAATCGGGTTTGCCACGATAGGGAGGAAACTCATGGAACAACAAATTAATAATCTTGAAAATCTACTTAAAGCAAAGCAAACAGAATACCTGAACAATTCTAACCCTGATCCCTCCTCGACTTTACATTATGAAATATTACAATTACGTATGCAAATCAACGAATTAATCTCCAGGAAAACAGAATTAGCATTATTGAGAATAAAACATAAATTCTGGGAAGGAGGAGAAAAGGCAGTAAAATACTTGCTTACAGACTTAAAATACAACAAATGGAATGACACATTGTCGCTTTAAAGATCTAACAGAGAAAATTTGTACTAGTGAAAGTTCCATTAACGAAATAATGACAACTTTCTATAAAAACTCTATTCTTCCCCTGCATTACAAGTTCCCAGATATCTCCTCTTTTCTAGATGAGCTCATACTTCCTCATCTAAATGAAGAAGCAACATATTCTCTGGATATACCCTTTACTATAGAAGAAGTAAAAAACACTTTTCTCTTAAAGCTGGCCGTTCTCCGGGAGGAGATGGCTTTCCGCTGAATTTTATAAGATTCTTATTGATCAATTGGCCCTCTTTATGTAATGTATTTCATGAATCTTCTAATATTGGACATCTACTCTAATACGATGAGAGGCTGTCATAACTGTTCTCCCAAAAAGATAAGGATATTACTCTTCCGGAGAATTATCGCCCCATATCATTACTGAATACAGATGGCAAGATTTTTGCTAAAATCCTTGCTAACCGTATAGAATTGCATATACCCAGGTTAATTCATAGATCTCAGGTAGGTTTTGTCAAGGGAAGAACGGGCTCTGATCATCTACGCCTTTATTTAATCTTATACACAAGGCTAAATCTCTTCCTTCTCCGCAGTTGCTGTCGCTATAGACTTTGAAAAGCATTTGATTCGCTGGATTGGAATTTTCTTTATATGGTGCTATCACGATTTGGATTTAGTAGCCAGTTTTGTTCTTGGGTCCAACTTATTTATACCAACCCTCAAGCAAGGGTACTTACCAACTCTACATTATCTCAATTTTTAAACTAGAGAGGGGTACTGATCAAGGTTGCCTCTATCACCATCCCTTTCATCTTAGCTCTCGAAACTTTAGCTATCTTTCTTAGACAGAGTAATGATATAAAAGGTATATCCATTGGTCATAGGCAATATACATCTTTGTCATATGCAGATGACACGCTCATATTGTTAGAAAATTTCAAATTATCCGAACAACCACTTGGCAATATACTTAATTGATTTTCTAAGCTCTCTGGTCTTAGGGTTAATTATCAAAAGACTGAAATATTACCATTGAATGAACATTCGACACCCAATGAATAAATGCCTCAGGTTTCATGGCCTCACAGGGTATTACATATTTAGGTATAAAATAATATCCGATTTAAACAAGATTTGGGACATAAATATTCACCCTTTACTTGCAGATATCAAAACTAATTTAGACAAATGGAAAAGCTTAAATTTATCCTTTTCGTAAAATTTCTGCAATTAAAATGAATATTACACCTAAAATACTTTATTTATTTGCTTGTATTCCACTTAAGATCTCACCTTGTTTTCTACATAAAATTGACAAAATGGTAGGAGATTTTTGTGGGAAGGACATATACCAAGGTTTAGTCGTACTAAATTACGATCTCATTGGTCTCACGGTGGTTTTGACTTACTATGGTTTACAGCCTATTTTGGGCATTTAGAGCCTCACAAACTATTAAATGGTTTCTAAACCTAATTGCAATGTACCTCTGTGGTATGACATGGAAGCATCTCTATCCCCAGGACAAACCCCAAATAGTTTTATTTATTTTACATTAACATCTAAACTTAAAAAAATCCATTATAAATGCATCCACATATTATTGGTTTAAATGCATAAATGGCTCAAATCCGACCCTCACCCATGCTATATGCCAATTTGGGGAAACTGAATTTTGTACTGGAAAATAAACCAATATATTGCAATTCTTGGTTTAATAAAACATCCTTTTTAAACGATATGTTAATGGATAACAGTAATACATTAGAATCCTTTAACAATTTACAAATTAAATGGAATGTTTCAAGACAGAATTCTGGAAATATTTGCAGGTTAGAGCTGTAATACACCCTTTATTCAGCAACTCAACAACCTACCATTAACTCCCTTATACATCAACAAATGGATTAATACTTCCTACGGTTTAATTAGTAAAATTTATAAACTAATCAGAGATAAGCTCCCAAATCAATCCCTCATAGCCAGAAATAAATGGAATCGGATACTGAATGAAAATATATCTGACCTCCATTGGGATAAATGCTGGAAACTTTGTCACGATTCGCTCAAAGACATGCGTAGTAGATTAATACAATATAAAATCCTACATTTATGGTACAAAACTCCAGCTCATCTGCATAATATAGGCTTACTACCTAACAATAATTGTTGGCGATGTAATGCTCCAAATGGGGATCTTCTGCACATATTATGGTCCTGTAAACCTATTTCAAAATTATGAAATCTATTCATAGTTTCGCATAAAATCATTGGCAGAAATATCTTATTCGACCCTAAATTTTATCTATTAGGCATTATAGATAATAATATGAACTTAACCAAACATCAATACAAATGGCTCCAGATACTGTTTATGCAAACTAAAAGATTGATCTTAATACATTGAAATCCCATCTAATTCCTACTTTACCTGATATTTTAAATAATCTAACCCACACCTCTTCTCTTGAGCGGATTTCATACTTAACAATAGACCGACTTGATGAATATAATCTTTGTTGGCAGAACTATTTGAACTATCTTCAATCCCCAAAATGATACATATTGGTAAATTCTTTTTTTCTTCCTACTTTCAATACACATTGTTTTTGGATATGGACATGGAAGTGATTACATATTATCAAACGTTGCAGCTCTTTTGTTAGTTTTAGAACTGTTACTTGTTAGACTTTTTCTCTTCTTTTTCTTCTTTTTTCTCCTGTATATAAAATCTACCATAACATACTGCATTTGTTCGTATGCAAACAGGTATTATTGTAGTATCAATGTTTATAATAACAAGTTTCATAGGTCATTATACTATATATTACATTACAAACATTTTAACCTGTGTAATCTATTTGTTATGTACTATGTAATGTGGAATATATTTCAATAAAAAGATTAACTATAAAAAAAATGAAATAGCAAAGTTTTAATATCAAAGGATGACATCATTGGTTTAAGGACATGTTGGCATGCAGTGGTGTGAAAAGCAAGTAAATCCATTTGACGGCTGCTCTGCTACATTGTGAAAAAGTGATTATGTTTGAAACCTTAGGGTCTTGTATTACATGATAAGGGACATGGACACTTGTGGGGCTTCTTTTGAAGTGCCAGCACTTCGTGAAGAAACACAGAGTCTGGTGATTAAAGATACTACCAATGAAGAAGTAATAGTACCAACTGACTCCTTGATTAATTGTATGGCTCCTGGGAGTGATGGTGTGCCAGGAGAGTGGTATAAATATTTACAGGAGCAATTTGTTGATTTGTTATTGCCTTTTATAAAGATATGTTAGATAATCAGTTTGGTGGCACAACTGTGCTACAGGTCATGTTAAGTTTAATATATAAGAAAGGAGGCAACACTGAACTGGAAAATTGGAGACCTTTAAACCTCTTGAATACAGATATAAAAATATTGTTAAAGATCTTGGGTAAGCAAAGTGGAGGATTTTAAACATGCATGGGGCAGGCATAAGCGCATTTTAGAGGTGGAAAGGTGGGGTAAAGTCATTGACCAGTTAGTGTCATAGGCCACAAACTAGTGTAGGGTTTTGGGCAGACTGGATGGCCCTAGTGGTCCTTATCTGCCAACAGTTTCTATAGTTTTATGTTCTATGTGTCTGTGTAAGTGGCTAGAGAACGCAACATCCAGTTTGATCTCCACATCCCAGACTTGTGCAAGAAAAGGTAGAAAAGTTCAAGATAATTTGGTCCTTGTTCGAGAACTTTTGTAACAAGGAAATCAATAAAGTAACAAGCCCCTCCTGGCCTTGAACTAGAAGAGAACATTTGACAATATGAATGACTAATTTTTGTTTACAGTGCTGTATTAAATATTATGGGATTCCTCAGGTATTAATAGATTGACTTAAGTTTTATACACCTCAGGAACAGTCTGTCCCCTTATAAATGGGATTAGAGACAAAATGTTATATCAGAACAGGGATGAGGCAGGGTTGTTCTATGAACCCAATTATTTACCTTTTATTTTGGATCTATATCTAAGATGTATTGATCATGTCCTGACATTTGTAGAATTGAGACCCCATGTGGAATATTGCTCACTAAATCATCTGCTTATGCAGATAATGTGTATCTTTTGCTGGGAGATGAGGAATCTGAGAATAGAGCAGCGGTCATTTTAAAGTGCATGGGAAAGTATCAGGTTCCCAGCTGAATATGCTTATAAGCTCAGGTATATACCTAGATGTAGGAGCTCATCACTAAATGAGATGGTAAGTGGAATAGCCATGTCCAATGATCATATTATGATATTGGTATTTGGTTTGGGGGCTTGAATTTGGTGACATATAATTGGGATAGGCAGAGACCAAGGCCAGTGGTATAGTATCTAAATGGTGTCAGTGGCCAATGTCTGAACTAAAACTGTTTTTGTTATTAAAATATTTTTGACACCAATAGTTTTGTATATTAGTTGTATTTTCTTCTGCTACCTAGTATAGAAATTACCAAATTACCCTGTATAGTATATGTTTAGATTATTGTGGTGTAGTAGGCTGAACCCAATAATAAAGACTCATATCTGCAGGTACATAAAAGATGGTTGACGGAAAATGTTAAATCCTATTGTTGTTTTGCTTGTTTTTTAGTTTTAATATCAGTCCCTTTCTAATGGGACATATCCATATTGGGACTAGCAATTAAGGCAATTCTGGTGGCAGGTGGAAGAAGTAGACTGTAGGTTAACTAGGATCTGCAGCTTATCCAACAGGTAGGGAAATGAGCAGACAAGGTGGACCAAGCAGTCCTTATATGCCATCAAAGTCTATGTTTCTAGCTCTTTTCAGGACACCAGTGGTCCTTTGGTGCAAGCTTGGAATTTAAGCATTCTGAGGAAGGCAAAGGGCCCAGGGTTGCCCACTATGCCTAGCAAACAGCACGTCTTTTGAAAACTAAAGGCATGGAATTGTCACCTGAAACACAGGAAAACAGCTGTATTTCAGAGTGTTAGTGATTACTTTATACTGACCCAGTTTTGACCCACAGTATTCTCTCACTGTTGCACTGACGACAAAACAACTCACTGAGCAGAGAATACTACGGAAGATATGGGATGTGGTTTGGCTATGTGCCCACAGAAGACTAAGTGTTAAAAAGAAAAGAAACCCAAAAGAGTAGAGTAGAGAGTTTGTTTAAGGTCCACATGTAACCAAGACATTGAGACAATGGAGCACTTGTGCTTTTCGTGCCTATATGTTACTCATTTTTGGGGTACTATTGCTAAATGATAGTCCATGCCTGCACTTAATAGTATGAATTGCCCAGTATTAATGTTAGGGAATATAGATGAGCAATGGGGAATGGTATTACAATGTGATATTAGTAATATTCATATGCATTAAGTGGGGTTTATGGCAAGTACAGTGTAAATATATGTTTTACACAATTCTTATAAGTCTATTGCTGCTGTGATAAAAACTATCTGAAATTAACCACGTTAAAGTTAGAATGTGAACTATTGCCCAAAAATGGGTATGGAACTATGTGGAAAGGGATTAAGTGTCTGGAAGGAGGATCAGAGGCCTGATGTGTCTGATATAAATAGTAAATATGTCATTTCATAGCACATTATACTGTATAAGGTTATTTTTGTAATGAATAGTTGTTTTATTTCCTCAAAGACAACTGTATGGCAGCACTTACATTGTCTGACTCTTTCAGAGTTTGATACATTAACACTTGTATATGAACTATGTTTTTATCACAAATATCTGTATCCAACAGACACTCCTCTTATATGCAGTTCAAGTCTCTGTTGGCATATTTTAAATCATGGATTGAAATGAGAGAGGAAACGTGTGACCCACTGGAAATTGAACCCAGACCCCTGATAATATAGTTCCAGTACTCTAGCCATTAAGCTATGGGCTCCCATGGCTTAAAGGCCTGACAGGCTTTCCTTCAGAACACACATTCCTTCTCTAGTGTTGCACAACCTGCAACTTAGGAACACATCATCCCCAGTCACTCCTCTTCTGTGCAGTTTTAGCCTCTGCTTGAATTTTTAAATCATGGACAGAAATGAGAGGGAAAAGTGTGACCCACTGAGAATTAAACCAAGATCCCTGGTAATACAGTTTCAGTGCTCTAGCCATTAAGCTATGGGCTCATACAGTTAGAAAACCTGACAGGCATTCCCTTGAACACACATTCCTCTCTCTAATGTTGCACAACCTGCAGCTTAGGAACACATCACCACCAGAAACTTCACTTCTGTGCAGTTTAGCTTCTGCTTGGCATTTTTAAATCATGCATAGAAATGAAAGAGGAAAAGTGGGGCCCATTGGGAATTGAACCCAGACCCTTGGTAATACAGTTGTAGTGCTCTATCCATTAAGCTATGAGCTCAAACAGCTAGAAGGTCTAACAGGCTTTCCTTTGTACACACATTCCTTCCCTCTTATGTTGCACCACCCGCAGCTTAGAACACATCACCACCAGAAACTCATCTGTGCAGTTTTAGCTTCTGCTTGGCATTTTTAAATCATGGATAGAATTGAAAGAGGAAAAGTGTGACTCACTGGGAATTGAACCCAGACCACTGATAATACAGTTCCAGTACTCTAGCCAATTAGCTATGGGCTCACACGCTAAAAAGGCCTGACAGGCTTTCCATTTGAACACACATTCCTTCTCTCTAGTGTTGCACAACCTGCAACTTAGGAACACATCATCACCAGACACTCCTCTTCTGTGCAGTTTTAGTCTCTGCTTGAAATTTTTTAAATCCTGGATAGAAATGAGAGGAAAAGTGTGACCCACTGGAAATTGAACCCAGACCCCTAGTAATACAGTTTCAGTGCTCTAGCCATTAAGCTACGGGCTCACAGTTAGAAAATCTGACAGGCTTTCCTTTGAACACACATCCTTCTCTAATGTTGCACAACCTGCAGCTTAGGAACACATCCTCACCAGAAACTCCACTTCTGTGCAGTTTTAGCTTCTGATTGGCATCTTTTAAATCATGGATAGAAATGAAAGAGGAACAGTTTGCCTTATTGGGAATCGGACCCAGACCCTTGGTAATACAGTTGTAGTGCTCTCATCCATTAAGCTATGGGCTCAAACAGCTAGAAGGTCTGACAGGCTTTCCTTTTGAACACACATTCCTTCCTCTTATGTTGCACAACCTGCAGCTTAGGAACACATCACCACCAGAAACTCTTCTGTGCAGTTTTAGCTTCTGCTTGGCATTTTTAAATCATGAATTGAATTGAAAGAGGAAAAATGTGACTCACTGGGAATTGAACCCAGACCCATGATAATACAGTTGTGGTGCTCTAGCCATTAAGCTATGGGCTTATACAGCTAGAAGGCCTGACAGTCTTTCCTTTGAACACACATTCTTCTCTCTAGTGTTGCACAGTAGCATGGAACAAGATGCCAGGGTCCAACACACAGTGCAACTGCAGACAATGTCTGTAGGCTCCAACAGAAAAGCCTTGAAATGCCTCTGATGTGGAGGAAGCCAGAGATAGTACTATTGTAGAGAAGGGTATGGAAGTCCACTCACCTCTTATGAGCCAGAGATAGTACTGTTGTAGAGGAGGGTATGGAAGTCCATTCATCTCTTATGCTTCTCATGCAGGACATGGCACCCTCTGTTGAGATGCAGGCACCAGTTATGTCCCCAAACACACCAACTATGGAAACTTTTAAACTGGTTATGTGAGAAGAAGAAAAGTCTCTGTCTGTATCCTGACTGACAAGAAGTTTGTCTTTGGGGCTTCAGAACCAGTATTATGCACTGCCAACAACAAAGACTGGAGACAAAGAGGTTGAATCTGATGTATCATGCTTCCCATCTTCACAGTAGGACGTCTTCATGAGTACTGACAATAAATGTCCAGAGCTTGGAATATTGAAGAAAAGAAAAACACCAGCTCCTTATGGAGCGGGGAGGGGGTCTGAATTAATGTTTGCCTCAGTTTATTTATTATTTGTTTTTTTTTATTTTCTTTCTTATAAGTGTCATCTCAGTGCTTGCTTTTCTTTTTATCACTCTGAATATGGATAGCATTAGTAGTTTAGAAAGAGGCTTACTAATTTTCCTGTTTTACAGAATTTGGGGACAGATGTTTCCTTCCTCCAGGATACATGAAATCTACACTGGAAGGCATGAGTATGGTTGTGTGGTCCATCATACTGGTCATTGGGAAGACAGATGCTTCAGGATAAGTGTACTTTTTCTTCATATAATGTGAAGTTACATAAACTCATTGATCTAATTCCTGGATGAGTAATAATATTGGATGTACCCAATCAAGGTTTCCAGTTACGTCCTTAGTAATATATATTGTCCCCAAACTAGGACCTCCAGGATTGACCTGTTTCAGGAAATTTTGTGTACACCTGAAAGGTGTTGTCCTGGAGGATTTTAACTATGCTTTTTCAAAACAAAAACTGTTTGAGAATAAGAAAACATATTGGGCTCTATGCATGAATGTGTGGAGTGCCTACATGCTGCTTATCTGCGGTGCATAGCCACCCCACACTCATTGCATCCCTGAAAGGGATGCATGAACGGGATGCACAAACCATACACAGCAGCTCCCTGGCCGCACAGACAGCAACATGCCAGGGCAGGTGGCGGGCATGCTGGCATTATGGTCATGCATTAAGGTGTGGCGCTGTCCACAGGGGTGTGGAGTACTGTGCAGGGTACAGCAGCAGGGACCCTACCATATCTGCATGCCTCTCCAGCCCACTAGGCTGCAGATGAAGGCTGAGGCAGCTGCATGGGTAAGGGCTGTACAGTAGGGTGCTGTGCCCCTTCCATAGTGCCAATAACTCCCCACCACAACATGCCAGCCCTGACCCCATAGTGCTGTAGACATAAACCCCCACAACACAGCAGCCCCAACCCCACATTGCCAGAAAGCCCCCACCCACCACACAGATGCCCATCCCATTCTGTGTTCCACATGCCCCCATCCCCTACATGACTACCTTTCCCCATTGTGGTATGCATCTCACTCTCCTACACCCAGTGGTGCTGGGACCAGATGCACAACCCCTACCCCGGCTTCCCAGCAATACAGTGATGGCCAGTGGCCTACCAACCCCCTGCTACACAAGAACCCCCCGTACATGCTTGTCGTGTTATATGCCTGAATGGGTTAGTGAAGCCTCACACCTCCTTGGCTGCTGACTGTCCAAGGTGATACTGGGAGCACACCCCTATAAATAGGGCACGTCCCAGCAGCATTTGGATGGCCTACAGCTGTGGAGGTGTGAGGAGGGCTGACTGCTGGCCATCCAGAACCACAGCACAGATGAGAGGTATGGGAGAGGGGTGTTGTCTATGCCACAGGTATGAGGAGACCACTGAACACCAATGAGGGTTGGGGTTGTGAGTTTGGGGCTGGGGGTCTATGTCTGGAAGAATTACATTGAACAGGGTCTGTCTCTAAGGGGCAGTAGTGGGGGGCACAGGCCACCTATGTAGGGTCAAGGGTTTCAGGTCAAGGGGCGAGGAGTGGTAGAGTCCCATATGGGTCCCATGTGTGGCTGTATTGGTGGGGAATGGGGCACAGTTGTTTACTGTGAGGTGGTCTGCCATACTGGACTGGGGTGGGTTCAATCACTGGGAGTCCATCTGTACACCAGGAGGTCAATGTGACACATAGGCAAAGAGAGAGGGAGGGGCAACAGGATGCCGGGACTGGCCATGTGGGTCTGGGTGCCTGTGGTTTGTATTCATGCACCCGGACCCACGCCACTGCCAGAAAGGGATCCACTGTGGGTCCCAGGATGGGCATCCAATTGATGCCCAACTGTGTCTACCACTCCACCATCCTGCATACTGGGGCAGGGGGCTACAGACAGGCACCCAGTGGGTGCATCTATACTGCATACTGCACACCTTGCTCCTGTACAGGGTCGTGCAGCTATGTGGTTGGGATGTGCACTTCCAGCATGTATTTCCACCCATTCATGCATAGATCCTAATGTGATTCTCTTTCTTCATGATATCATGTCCTCTGTGCTCCTTATGGATACTGCAGTAGCTTCCTAGTCCCCAGAGACAATATTTTCTTTAGGGGCACATTAGCAACTTAGATAAGCTCTTCTTTCTATCACCATGGTTAATGGTAAGTAGTATGCGTTACTCCCAATCGAAGTCTCAGAACATAAATCTATTAATATTTATATAGATTGAAATTTGGTAACTAAATCCACCCCCACTGGATACTTAATTGTTCAATTCTACAAGAAAAAGTGTCAGATTATTTTCGATTTATTTAATGGAAAATGTACAGTAGTTGATATGTATGATAATTCATTTGATGGGAGTTGGTTAAACTAGTCTTGAGGACCTTGGGCCAGATTTTCAAAGATATGGAATGACACACTGTGCTTGTGTCAACAACGATAAAGACAAAAGAGCAAGCTGCATCACAGCTTGCATCAGTTCTGATTTTATAATGGTGCTTGCCTCAAAACAGGTCTACATGTGCCAGACTGGCTTGCACCATGCTTGCATCAAAACAATGGCTGCACCATGTTGGAAAGAGGGTCTGCATTTAAGCAATGATGTACCATCCCTTATTTTGGATTTTCAAAGCATGAAGCCAGAGTTAGTCTAACTGACACTACAGCATACAAAGAAGCCGACAGGAGGAGTAGACCCAATTATGTTACTATGAATGGCATTTTGCTTCAAGAGTCATGCACTGTATACATCATAATGCTGTCTCATGTACTGTAGCTATGTCCTGAATCTCGTGTCAAGAGAATTTTGCGCAGAACTTGCAATCTACTGCAGAATTTCTGCAGTGCAGCAGAATTCACTCTTTTGGTGAGTTTATTAATATTTCTGTTTATCCATAGAATCTGTTTCCTTCCCTCTTTTATATCCAAACCCCATATGCTCAGAATGTGATGTTATCATTGCTATAACATCAGACATTAGCTAATGAAATTGCTGCATTCTGCAACAGAAATGAACAGTCACTTATCTACCACAGCTCCCACTGCCTGAGATGGTGGCACAGCACTTCATGCATGATGATAGTTGCTCAACCTGCACTACAGCCTAATACAATTTTAAGTCTTACATTATTGCACTAGGGCCAACTAAACCTTGTCAATAACACAGGCCTGTTAAGTCCGTACCTCACTTTGTATAAATCTGTTTGTGCCTTTAAGGTATAGAGATGCCATCTGAAATGAATAACTGGTAACATTAATTTAACTGTAATTTTTAAGAAAAATAAAGTAATTATGCCCAGAAAAGTGGAATATAATAATGTATAGACCTGTTGAAAGAATAGACCTGTTAAATAAATAATTGCACTGTATGCATTTTTGCCAGGGTTATTGATTACATAATGTCATTGGTTGACAGAATCACCTAAAAGTTACGGAGAAATGTTGTGTGCAGGGACAGCTGTTGGGCCAGAGGGTAGCATGCTGTGTTTCCGTGCCGCAACTCAGGTTCAGAGATTAGCTCTAGAAGCTGGCTGGGCAGCACAAGGATTGGTGGAACACATCACTGCTCGGAGCCTGGGAAGCTATGGTGCAGTGTTCTGTCACATGGTGGACACATTGTGATGGGCTGAGAGCACTATCTCACTATCGGTTCACATGCGTGTCATGGCCTGATGGTGTTACGAGTGTGTCAGGGAAAGCAGGTTGACATGAAAATGAGTTTTGCAATAACTCCTATTCCAATTCCAATGGGACCTGTATGAATGAGGATGCAAGTTCATGGAAATTAAAAAAATGCAAAAAATATATATATATATATATATAATATACACAATACAGTATCTCTGTCTCTCTCACCACACACACACACACACACACACACACACACACACACACACACACACACACACACACACACACACACACACACATATTGTATGTATGTTACAGATTGCAGGGGCATCACCAGCAGGAAAAGGGAGGTCATAATTCCACTATACAAGACACTAGTGAGGCCCCACCTGGAGTACAGTGTACAGTTCTGGAGACCATACCCACGTAAGGACATAGACAGGGTAGAGAAGGTTCAGAGGAGGGCAACAAAGATGGTGCATGGATTGCATCACAAGTCCTATGAAGACAGGTTGAAGGAACTGAACATGTACTCCCTGGAGGAGAGGAGGGAGAGAAGGATATGATAGAGACATACAAGTATCTTACAGGAGAAACAGAGTGCAGGAAAACACTATTTTAAGCGAAAAAAGATGTTCCAGGACTAGAGGGCATGGGATGAAGTTGGAGGAGGACGATTCTAGAGGAAACATGAGAAAGAATTTCTTCACAGAACGGGGTGGACAAGTGGAACACCCTGCCAGAGGAAGTGGTGGGGCTGAAACAATCAATGGATTTAAGAATGCATGGGATAGACATAAAGGAATTCTAGAGGTCAGGGTAAGGGAACAGACTTCTAGGAAAACAAACTGAACTTACAAGCTCAAATGGCAGACTGGTGGGCCATAGGCCCTTATCTGCTGACACTGTCTATGTATCTATGTATCTATGTATACAAATATATAAGTGATACACAGTGGGAACCTCATGAGTGGTGTAGAAAGCAATACACATATATAAGTGATAGCCAGTGGAAACCTCATTAGTGGGATAGATAGCATGTATACAGAAATACATTATTTATCACATAAGATCCCCTCTGCATATCTCATTTATGCAACAGGCTAGGACCTTAGGGAGACATTTGTCTTGCTTTTTTAGGCATAAAATTTTTTATAAGTCTGTTATTTTTGAACTAGTGTTACTGTGTTTTCCACCATCCTGATTGCTATAACCACTGCCATGAAAGTGAAGTCAGGATGACAAGCTGACACTGTGATGTGGTTGTTTGTTAGTGCCACAGAACTTCCGAGAAATTACAAACCATCGTCATAGTTCTGCGGCAATGGTAGTTTTGCCGAGAACCTGGGTCCCACTGTGCCGCAGAAAAGTAGGGGCCCTGACTGTAGCATGTAAAATATTGCTTCTGGAGACAAGCCCATATAGTTCCTGTCAATACTGTCACATGAGTACTACAACTAGAATGGAGACAGTAAACTTTGTAGAGGTTTGATTACACAGTCAATATTTTCCTGTGGGACTAGTTAAGAGCATTTTGGTGGCTTAAAATGTCATTGTCTCAGGCCGCTTCTTCAACCATACATTTGATGAACCTTCTGTCATTGTCAACCCCATGCCTCACATTTTTGATGCTGCCTCTGTCATCTCATCCCATGCTTCATTTATTTAATGCAGTAGACCCTTGCATCGTTTTAGTGGACTTTCTACAGAACGCTTGTATTACAAAATACGGAGCACGGTATTTGACGCACCTGGATTTGATGCAAGATGGATGTTCATACTACATCAGTAAAAGGGCACTTTGAAAATCCAGACACTTATGTCTATCCCTGGCCTGGAAATACAAAAAGAGGACTACTTTAACTACACACCTAATAACTTTCTATGAAACCATCAGCATCATCCTTTATCAGGATAAACCATGCAATGTGATCTATTTAGATTTCAAAAAAGCATTCAATATGGTCCCCCACTCAGAACTCCTGCAAAAATGATCAAGTATAGGATACAGTTCACATTTTTAAGTGGGTAAACTCATGGTTGAACAGCTGGCCCCAAAGGGTTAGAATTCAGGGCAAACTCTCAGCCCTGACATAAATTACAAGTTGTGTCCCCAGGGATCAGTTCGGGTCCCATTCTGTTCAATTGTTTTATTTTAGACCTACACAATGGCTTATATAATAGCACAATAAAATTTGCTGATGATACCAAAATAACAGGGTGGTAGATATTAATGCCAAACACCCCTTACAGAAATATAGGTGTGTGTATACATGCAGAACGATGCCACATGCTTAATTGTGCAATGTGTACATGCAGTTCGCATACAAAGAGAGATCCTAAGTGAACCAGGTCTAAAAAGCAAATCAGGTTTGCATGATGCAAGCTTGACATATGCACAGGAGGTAAACTGGTGTGAACATCTAAAAATTACATCAGATTCACATGTGGCATGCTTGATATGAGTGCAGCAGTAAAGCTGGTGTGAACATCATTTAAACATCACATCATGTTCACATGCAGCACTCTGCTATGTGCGCAACAGCTAAGCTGGAGCAAATCTCATCTGAAAAACACATCAGTTTCTATTATACTACTGCTAGCAATTAGAGCCATTAAAATACATTTTATTTGAATTCTCATAAAATTTGGTAAGCTCATTCATTCTGATCATTTTGCCAGTTGTTTAGTGGCTTTTGATTTTGTCATTAAATCACCATTAATTTGTTAAGTATCATTTGCATACTGCATTAAATGAGAGTATATAGCCAGGCAACATCCCCCATTCCAGATATATGAAGAGGGCCTCTGTGTTGTGAAACCTATCATTTTGTTTTGGACCATGCAATCCCTTATGCACATTTAGTGCTACAAATGTGTTTCTCCATGACTGTTTCATCTCACTTACTTTCCCTTTGTCATTCTGTATGGAGCATATACACTATGGCCATGCTCAGTACTCTTTGTGCTGAGTAGGGTCTTGGAAGCATACACCATACCTCACATTTTGTCACTGAAATGAGGGACATGGACACTCAAAATAAGGGTCAATGAGGGACACTAACTCACATGATGATCAGGACACATCATGAAACATTGAGATAAAGTACCTCAGAACACATTGAAAACCATTGCATTAGCAACTGAGAATTAATTTCTACCATTAAGCAGGGGTGCTATTTAGGTAGGGCGGGGGCAGTTGCCCCCCATAATATGTGGCTAGGTTGTTCTTATTGTGTGGCAACAATGTCATTAAATTTGGATTTAATCTTTGCACAGTACGTGCTCACCTGGACTATGTGTACTCACGCTGCAGGTACTCTCCAGACTTGACTGTGTCTATATTGTGTTGTCCAGTCTCCACTTATTAGCGGTGACAAAATCACATGTCATGTGGATGAACTTCAGCCAAGAAAGAGCGCATGAGCCTTTCAAGTGCAACACTGTCTTTACTACCACAGAATAGACAGACTGCACACTACAGCTTGGAGGAGTCAGTGAGCACTGAACCCTCAAAAGCAGCATTGTAGCAGCATATTTTTGTTGGTCTAGTTTCAGTGAGTGTCCATCTTCCTGGCAGCTGAAGGGGCAGAGGGTGAGCTAGAAACTAACTCAAGACCAGGCTACCTACTTACTCTGCTAGGTTTACCTTGCAAAAACTAGCACAGACCCCACAGCAGCAAGCTAGGCTTAGCAGCAGTGGTGTCAGTGGTGTGTGTAGCCTCTTACAGGCTTTGATCAGGTGGTTGTGGCAGTAGCCACAGCAGTAACAAGCAAGAAGCAAGTAACCCAGGTTGGGTGGGTTCGGTTGGTGACATGATTTGGTCATGGACCACGCTGAGGAACTGTGATGGTTGGTTCTAGCATTCAGCTTCAGGCAGAAGGAGAGAGGGGAGCAGACTGAAAACAGGGCTAGTGGCACACTGTCCCATGCTACAGGTTCAGGCAATATGGCTGGGTAAGTAAAAGTGAATATTTTTTTACAGGGGACTGAGGAAGGAGAAAGGACTGAAATATTGATGTGTTTTTCATGTTTCTTCTCTTTTGGGCAGCTTCATGACCCATAGGAACGGGTATTGAATGGAATGGCATTTGGGAGAAAAATCAAGACAAAGTTCTTTGGGGGCAGAACATCAGCCAGGAAAAACATTGGTTAATAACTGGATGGGTATAAGCCAAAATCTGATGCACTGCTCTGGGTATATACAGATGAATATTATATATTTGAATTTTTCCTTATTTGCATATAACTTTCCAGGCAAATCAAATAGGTGGTACCTTTAGAGATTTTACAGACATTCTAGAGATGTCCCTGCATTGACAGACTGCTGAGTGGTATGGTATGCACAGACTATTGAGCCCCTCATAGTCAGTTATATGACCCCTCCCATTGAAGCTGACCTTCACATTCCCTCACTCTGACACATTATGACAAAGTGAAAAGGAGGCTGCAGGGTATGACTATTGAAATGAATGGAGATATTCTTTACTACAGTTTATACATTATTGATGGAGAGTTAGAGATTAATGAAGACCACCTCTTGACTAAGAAGGACCTTGCTAGTAGAACAGTGACCATCATTATTCCCAACTCACCATCATAACATATATAAATAGTAATAAAAATAACTCCATTCATTTCAAGGGGTACGCCCAGCATTCTGAGCCATGCACATCATCTCTTAAAGACTCCTACCTCTGGCTCCCTAGTACTCAAGTAAGAGACTTTTACTTATATATATATATATATATATATACTTGTGGGTTGTCTGTAGCAACTTGGCTGTACCACTACAGTGTGTGCAATCACGAGGGGGCTGGCCATGTGGGTGTGTGTTGAGTTATTGCTACTTTTGTGTTTGCACCTTAAAGTCTGTTTGTGTGGATGCATTCAAAACTATGGAGACAAAATAGTAAGTGTGCAGGCCAGACAGAAGTAATTAAGTGGTTTTGTGGGTAAGTTTGTATATTGGGGTGGGAAAACAACATGCGTTTCCATTGGTATGTGTGCTATGTTTCATCTATGAAACTGAGATGAATAAGAGAAGAAAACTGAAAAGCATAACAGTGGCTACAAGCATGCTGCATGCATGCAGATGTAGTCAGATACAGTATGTATAGAAGTACAAGTGAGCCATATGTGCAGACAGTATGGCTTAGTGGTTAAGGCATTGAATTGCAAGCCAGGAGACTTGAAAGCATGAAGACTTGTGTTTGAATCTCATCAATCCCCACTTATGCATGGTGTGATACTGAGCAAGTCACTTAACTTTTACGTGTGCAGTTATCAGTGACCACTTGCTTTTGCATGCATGCCAGATGCATGCATTCTTCCCAATTTAACATAAAATCATGGGTTCCATACTTGCTTGCTCCACATATGATATGCATGCAATCAGTTCCTGTTTAACATTTAAATCATAATTGATGCATGCATTTTACTTGAATAGTTTTATGTGCATCATTAAAACATTTTGTATAAGTATTTCTGTAAGGGCAATCTATAGTCAAGGACTTGGAGCAAATTATAGACTGGAACAAGACTAACAAAATGTTTCTTAATTAGAAAAATGTACTGTGCTACACCTACACCAAAACAACCTAATTAGCTTTACTATACTACAAAAAACTGTTACCAGAATTTATCAGCAAAAGAGATCTTGGAATTTTTATTGATAGTTAACATATTATGCACACACAGGTAAGAAAAACTGCACTAATGGCAAACAAATACATCAAATCATAAAAAAGCATTCAACACTAGGGACAAACACTGCATTATGAATCTGTATAGGAATTATGCTAGACTACAGATGGACTGCAGGTCACCCTTCTGATCACCATACCAAAAACAGGATGTCAAGCTTCTAGAGGGAGTTCAGAGCACAACCACCAGATTAATTCCCAGACTGAAAAATCTACCCTACTTAAAAAGCCTGGAGGAATTACAACTGATGACCCTGAAGGTGAGAAGGCAAGGGTGATTTACAATTTTACAATATAATCAATAATAATGGGCTAAGAAATGGATATGGCATCACCCTTTGGAACGCTTCACAAAATCTAAGGTCCCACAATAAAAACTTGAGATACCACGTACTTGTACTAAAAGAGAGACAACTATTTCTCAATTAGAGCCCCAACAAAATGGAACAGACTTCCACAACACATAGTAAACATCACCAGCTTCAACATATTCAAAAGGGAACAGGACTGATTTATAGGGTACTAAGGAACACTTGTTCCACACTATGTGGGGACTATTGGTGGGCAACCACCTACTTTTGTTTATACTCCGCAAGTTACTAAGTTATCATGACACCAACTGCAGAAATTGTTGTCATTGACAATAGAAATAAAACAAGATTTCTCTCAAATTCCAAAGATCAAGAAAGACATGGCCCAATTTCAACATCAATGATTTCAGACACTGTTGCATGAACAAAAGTTTGGAATCCAGGGAAAGATGTGCCAGGTGAATCCTTTAAAGATTGCTGTGACAGAGTAGGAAAAGGATCATAACGGGGTTTTGGGTCACAGCTGGACAGAGACACTGCTAGCATTAGATATTATTTGGGGCCTGTGCCCCAAAATAATAGGCTGGAGGCCTAGGGACCGCCTAGGCCCCATAAACTTTGAAATGTTGGTACTTTCTTGTGCAAATAACGCATTTCTGTATCTTTTCCTTGTTTTTTCCCATCTCTGTATCAGATAATTCCACACAGTGGCTGCTGTACTCATTCCTTCCCCAGTACACATAGCATCACAACCAGTTTAGATACTCTGCTGTACACAGAGTAGAACTGTCTGACCAGATACCAGGAAATTTCAGGCAGACTCCCCTTTGGATACCTGACCATCTTCTGAATTTTACATTTGTCATCTATTTTCTAATTAAATGGGGTTGTTTGGACACTGTGAATAAATTTAAGATGCAAGGATCACGTGATGTAGAGCTCAGGCAGCAGCACGGAAGCGGAGCCCCTGCACTCGCCTTTATTAGATTGTGTAAAATAACCTCCTGTAACTGTGATTTCAGTTATTCCTGCTTCTTTTGGAAGGACAACGCCATGTAATTGAGACAATTAGTTTTGTGATTGCTGTCATTGAGGGATGGAGTCGATATGAAGCAGGCGTGCCTCAGCATACTCCACCAACCTCTCCCAGAAGTTGCCAAAAAGCAACGTGCTCAAGGGCTAATGTGAAGGTAACACCCCACCTCCATCTGCTTCTCCGCTAACCAAGATCGGTTTTACAAGAGATGGTCGATTGATGAGACTTTCTCCGATATTTCTATGGGAGCTGAAGTCCCTATGTAGTGATTTTACTGGCCTTGCGAGAAGGATGGGGATACTGAGGCCCGAATGGCTTCAGTCGAGAAATGGAAAGAGAAGGTGGAGATTGATTTAGTGTATTTGCACCAGCAATACAGAAACTACAGCTGAAGTGTGAAGACCTAGAAGGCAGGAGTAGGTGGAAGAATATTGTGATCCTTGGTTTGCCTGAATCAGAAGAGGGCGAATATTGGGGCCTTCCTACAAAGGTTCCTACAGAAAATAGTGGGCCCTTCTCCTATAGGTGCTAGTTACCAGATTGAAAGGGCACACCACTTCCTGAGACATAACTTCCACCAAATGCCTCACGAGACTGATCATAGTGAGGTTTCTGAGTTTTGTAGAAAAGCAACATGCGATCAATAAAGTAAAAGAGTTGCAAGGTATTAAATGGGAGAATACCACCTTAAGAATCACTCAAGATCTGCCTCAGAGACTGTTGAAGAGGGTCGCATACCACACTACAGTTAAAAACTTATTGCAGCGGTATCCTTTCGCATGCAATACCCAGTTAAGCTTCGAGTCTCAGTGCAAGAATCCTGATCTCGTATGATACACCGAACAGGCCTCCTCGGACCTCTTGGCAAAGCTATCCAGCTTGTTTAAGGATGGCTGAACTCTCATAAAGACTTAAACAGTTGGACTGCTATTTAGCTTAATTTGTGTTGATTACCTGCTTCTTCGATTTCTTGGTGGGAGATGGTTGGTGGGTCTTGATGGCCTTCTGGGGGCTGGAGGTTGAGAAGGGGGCAAGGTAGGCATGACTGTTATCGCTTCTAACCACTAGAGGGTATATGGGAATCTCTGCTACCAGGTAATTTTTTCCAGGGAGAGCATTTGGAGTTGGAGAAGTATTCCCTCTTTATCTTTCCCCAATAAGCCTGCTAGTAGGAGGTTACACTAATCCAGGTCTGTTTCTTCACAATTTTCTCTCACTGTAGTAAATGGTTTACACTACCTGATGTTTTAAGCTAATGGGGTATATAGAAAGCTTTGGGGTGCTCGCACCAGTGGTGTATTTTCTAACTAGGAGGTGGCTTCTGACTACTAGCCAACTTCAGTTTTGTGTATCGAACACCTCAAGCTGAATTCAGGTTGACAGGGATCAGTAATTATTTTAACCGAATACGGTTGATTAAGAAACCGCATAATCATGGGGGTTATGTACAAGGGCACCATGGAGGGTCGCGGTCTGTTTTCTGAGCAAGGCTTGAGAATGATTGTCTCACAGTTCATAGGGGCCTACCACCCTTAGGGTGCTTTTCTTACTTGAGGGGGTGCGGAGAGCTCTGTTTGGGGAGTCTGGGAGAGCTGCTCAATGTACTAGGTTGGGGTGGATCTCAGTTACTTTATCCATGTCTATTTTACAAGCCATAACTGGTGCCATCATGTTTGGCCACCCATACAAGTCTTGTTCGGGCAATTACTTACCCTTATTTGGATGGATGGGCCTGTTGTATATAGTTATAGAGGGTTGTTGAAGGGGTGGGGGTTTGGGGATGTTGCCTGTTTGGCTTAAATCACACCATCTGCCATGGAATTCCGAACTTACTGTTCTAAGCATACAGGGTGAAGGCAGGTGCATTTTGCTTTAAGGTACCGGATTTAGAGTTACAGCTTAAGTCTCGGAGGGGTGGGTGGGGTTAAGGATGAAAGAGTATACCGGTCAACTAAGAAGGGTTGGTTTGTTGTTGGGATAAGGTTTTATGTTTCACATGGTGTTCGGGCAGTTTTGAGGGGAGGGCTGAAGTGTGCCATAGGGATTACGGGGTTAGGTTTATTTTCTATAAATTATGGCAAACATCGAACATTAAAGATGGCTAGCTTTTCAACAACAATCATCACCTGAATGTCAGCGGAGGAGAGATGTCCTGAAATGGGTACAAATACTTAGCACTGTGTTCTTTTAAATGCTGACATAATTTTGCTTCTGGAAACCCATTTGACCACTTCTGAATCCCTATTTTTACATAGACAGGGAGTGTCTCAGGTTTTCAATCAATCAATCAATCAAGTCTTTATTTAACCAGGCGTTCATCGTTGAGCAGAAGCTCATTTGCAAGATGGACCTGGGTGGAGCATGAACAATTGTATATACAGGTCAACACAGGTATTTACAAGGCAATACAGATAATACTTTTACAGAGAGGAAGAAAAGAAGATCATATGTACATAGAATTATACAGATATTATACAGATTACACGTATTTACATACATAGAAGTGTCTATAGGAAGATAAAGCAGGTTATCTAAGGTTGCAGGAGGAAGTAACGAAGAAAAAATAAAAATAAAAATATACACCAGGTAGAGGTGAAGGTAGGGGGAAGAGGGGAGGGAAGTAGGGAAGAAAGGCTAGGAGGGCACGGTGCACAGAAAGGAGTTGGTAAAGCTGGATGTAGAGAAGGTGGATGGAGAAAAGGAGTATGTGTGAGCCCTGGGATTGAATGCTATAAAGTATGGGGCATGGTAGGAAGTCACAACCCAGGGTAGTGAGCTCCATCCGAGGTTGGGAAAGGAAGAATAAGCGGATGGATGGGCCTAGTGTTGATAAGACAGGGGATAAAAGAGAGAACAATTAGGCTGGTGAGGAGCAAGCTGGGGTCAGTACTTAAAATTGGGTCTAGCATGGCTATATACCAGTACTGGGTCCGAGGGGTGAAGCAGTTACATACTTCTCTGATTGTACGGAAATAAAGCATCTTGAAAGCATTTATACCGATTAGAGTGCTTAATTTGAGGGTTTTTGTAGATCGCTCCATAAGGTAGGTAGCACGGCTTTATGGCTGCCCTGCCAAAGCGGATTTTGCTTGGGTACTTAAGTGTAATAGCTGAGTAACTTCAACGCTGTGATTCTCAATTATACTCAGGGGAAGACAGCAGGAGATATAGTAAGGCAGCTTATTAGAGATGGCTCTATAGGTCCAGAGAGCGGCGCTTCTGTGGCGCCTGAACTTTAGTGATCTCCATCCCACTGCCGCATATAGGGTGCAGTGATGTGTCGAAGGGAGTCCCATTATAAACCTCAGTGCTCGATGGTAGAGTGTGTCCAGTTTAGCCATGTAAGAGTTGGGGCATTGGCTGTAGAGGAAGTCAGCGTAATCAACCAATGATGGGAAATGGATTGGACCAGTTGTTTCTTGGCATCTCTGGTGAGAAATTGGCTGATTCTAAAAACAGTCCAAGCCTTTGCTGAAGTCGCTTTAGCAAGTCCTCGATATATGTTCAATGAAGGAGAGTCTTTGGTCTATCCAAACTCCCAGATACTTGAATTTTGTAACAAATTCTAGTTTTCACCTAGAACTGTGGTAATTTGGGGAACTGTCCCACTGGACACAGGGTTAGCTGTACGGATAAAAGGAGAGGACCATCGCTTTAGTTTTTGGGCATTAAGGAGTAGCTTTTTTAGAGGAGCTGGCTTTGAAAAGGTTGAATTCTGACTGTAGGTCATTGGCAGCTCAGGTGTTGGGGACTCACGAGAACTGTATCATCTGCAAACAGATGGATGTTGGCTTCTTTATACAGTAGTCGATGTTATTAATGTAGATTGCAAAAGTAAGGGCCCTAATATAGAACCTTGAGGTACCCCTCTTGCAGAGTTTTTAGGGGGACAGGCCTCCTTCGGCTTTAACTTGTTGAAGGCGCCTGTAAGATAGTCGGTGAACCAATGCAGAGAGGAGGGGTCCACACCTATGGTTTGAAGGGCGGAGAGGAGCAGACTATGGTCGACGGTGTCGAAAGTCTTGCTTAGATCAAGGAAAACAGCACAAATAAAGTTTTGCTCTCAAGATTACGCTGCCAGTCGTTAGTAACTTTGGCGAGGGCTGAGATAGTGCTATGTTTAGTTTGAACTGAACTGCATAGGATTTAGCAGTTCCCTAGACTCAAGGTGAGTCCTCAGCTGTGCATTTGCAATTTTCTAGGAGCTTGGACAGGACCAGAAAGAGGAAATTGGCCTGTAGTTATTGAGATCGCCACGGTCACCTGATTCGAACAGTGGTATGGCATGTGCTGTCTTCCATATAGGTGGTAAGGTGCCCTGAGACAGATAAGTTAAAAAGGTGGGTGACGGGTATCGCTAGTACGTGGTAGGCAATTTTAGGAAGTAAGAGTCAGTGAGTTGGCCCCAGCACTTTTTCTAGTATCCAACTGAAGCAAGAGATCCTCACTCTTTCAGTGTGGCAGGTTGCAGGGAGGAGAAAGGCGGGCGAGGTTATCGGAGTTTCAGGCAGTTGGCTGGCAGTCTGGGGAGCCGGCATGTTTGCAGGGAGTTATCAAATGCCATGCCTGCAGTAGCAAAGTGGTTATTGAATGCGTAGTATATCCATCTTTTCGGTTATAGTCAAGTTGCCAGAGGTAATCTTGGTCGGAGTGAATTTCCTGGGAGTGGCCTAGCAGATCACTGATTGTGTTCCAGAGCTTGATTGGGCTCTTTGTGGCAGAGTCGAGTTCGATTTGAAGAAGGTGGTCTTCGATTCTCTGATTGTTTCTGCACATAATTCATGAGTCTCCTGAACTGGTTCCAATCCTCTGCAGTGTTCAGTCTGCGTGCTTTTTTCCAGAGCTTATCTCTTTCTAGAAGCAAGGACTTGATCTGAGGGTGAACCATTTACAGGTTTTGGTCCTAGTTCGAACTTTAATAAAGGAGCATACTTATTAAGTGCCCTTGATAGAATGTTGTGGAAGATATTGTAAGCTGACGTAATCGTTTGGCCAGGTAGAAATCTTACACTCAGGGGAGTACTTAAGCTCATTTAGGTAGCATGTTCATTGAAGTTGCTCTGGATCTCTTCATAGAGAACTTGCTGATAGGTGCTGGGTTGTTGGTGGATCTTACTCCCGTAATAACAATGGTCGCTGGCGCCTGAGAAGAAGACATCAGCGTGGGAGAAGAGATGAGGTTTGCTCACCATTAGCACATCCAAAGTGTACTTTACTGGGGTTCTTCACGCTTTGGGCATGTTGGTTCAGTAATAAGTTGCGTCAGCCCATGTTCATCACAGAAGGATGCAAGGGGCAGCTGTGTTAGAGAGCCAGTCAAAGTTGAGGTCTCCTAAAATAATAGTTTCTGGCAGCCCTGTCCCAGCTTGTCACTTAGATATGACACAAGCTGTAGGCCAGCAGATGGTGGTCTGTAGCATCCTATTACGCAGAGTGCAGTAGTCTGTGTAATTTCCACTTTGAGAATTAAGCATTCGACTTCGCTGGCAACAGATGCTGAGGATAAGCAGGAGGCAGAAAATTTGTCTTTAACGAGATAGCTACCCCATCTCCTCTGGCATGCCTATCAGCTCTGAACAAGGCATAGTTGGGTATGTTTACTTCTATCAGTGGTGCTGGGTCTAAGCCAAGTTTCGGAAATCACAAGTATGTCAGGAGAGGTAGATTTACCCAGGTTTGTATTAAGGTTATCTTTTTAAGGAGGCTACATACGTTAATATGCAAGAAGCTTATTCCTTTAAATTTGCTAGTTCTGCTGGCAGCAATAGCTTCTGGGGCAGGGTTGAGTTCTACGTTGCCTGAACAA
This sequence comes from Neoceratodus forsteri, assembly GCA_016271365.2. NCBI lineage: Eukaryota > Metazoa > Chordata > Ceratodontiformes > Ceratodontidae > Neoceratodus > Neoceratodus forsteri. Next base: position 1,056,871,874 of record CM028132.1, on the reverse strand, counting down.
AGCAGCAGGATAAGTAGGATTTTCTAAGAGCGCTAATTATAAGCTTGTAATTCCTGCCTTTCTCCGTCTAGTAGATCTGATGTTTTTAGGGACTGGAAAGTAGCCACCATAGAAGAGCTGATCTGTTGTAGCAAGAGCTAGTACCCCTACCACAATAGGTGGGGAGAGATAGAAGTCCGCTGGTGGGAGGTGGACCTTGTGGTGGGGAGTGTTATAAGTACTACTGGTATGTGTGGTCCAAGAGCAGGGTTCGAGGTATTGGTACTTGGAATCACGGAGGCAATTAAAGGATAAGTTGCCATGTGGTATACAGCACAAGGTGCCGTTGTAGACCAAACATGATGGTAGTTCAGGTGTCCAATGCTGGGCAGCTGGTACCAGCAGAAGAAGGGCAGTAAAGGGAGCCATATAGGGCCCGACATGATGGTACCTCAAAAGGAGCTCACTTAATTAGCCCAGGGGCCAGTGGGTTGCTGGATTAATGCAGCTTATCAGTAGCTTTCTGATCCTGGTCGACCCAAATTTGATAGCATTAAAGATATTTAGTGGTGAAGGCACAGCCAAGGAGAGCCTATGCTTGTAGTAAGGCGAGGCCCTGAGAGTTGGATCCTGTAGGCTGGATAGAGAAGAGGGGATCACGAGCAAAGTCTCTATTGGTGGGCACTGCATCAGGGACGTGGACTAATATTTTGGCAGGAGCTACTGTATTTAATAATCAGTGGAGGTGGGGGAGGGGAGGCGGTTGAAAAGTTGCGGCAGTTGCCGTACCTTGTAAGACCTTGGGTCCGGTTCCTGGGTCTCGAGCATCAGCTAGAGGGGCGCCGACCGCCCGGTAGATTCAGGAATCCCAGGCTTAGGTGCTGGAAGCCTGGGCAACAGTTTCTCGCTGAGGGAGAGAAGGAGAGTGAGGGTTAATAAAGTGGATTCACATAAAGGGTTAGGCAGAACAGCGGGAGTCCAAAATTTGCAGAACAAAAGGACGGTATGGTACCAGCAATGCCAAAGAGGTAGTGATGAGTAGTAGTAGGTGGTTGCACCCCAAGGTAGTTTGTTTGGTGTTGCTGGCCTGCTTAACTGCAAGCTGGTTTATAGTTGAAAGGGTATATGGTTTTGCTGCCGGACGCTCATCTTCTAGCTGAGAGGTGGCCATTTTAGTCAAAAGAAATGTGGCTGATAGTGGATACAACATTTACAGATCCTGAGGGAGATACGTTTTAATTAAAGGTATTTTAAATAATGTAGCGGTGGTTATAGGTTCAATTTATGGTCCAGTGGGTGGAGATCTGAGTTTTTGATGGATCTGGCCAACAAGTTGGCACCACTTTTACCTGCTTCTGTGATCTCAGGGGTGACTGGAACATTCATCCAACTCAAGACCTGGACAAGACCTATAGGCCACTGAAGCCACTCGCCTCGCAGTCCACCTTGCAGGATTTTAGGGTTATGCTAGGTTTGAGGACACGCGGCATCTCCTGAATCCCACGCAACAGTCATATACATTTTATTCAACCATTCATCAGACCTAGTCCAGATTAGCTTATTTTCTTTAGCGGCCCTTTATTCGGTTAAATCAGGCGGGTATGGAACCCATAGTGATATCGGACCATGCAGTGGTATGGGTGGCCTTATCGGTAAATTCTCACACTCGAGAGAAACAATTTGGAGACTGAATACCCAGCTGTTACGAGATGAACCTTTGATTTCCTGTATCAAGGAACTCATTGCTGAATTTATGGAACATAATAGTGATTCAGTCCAGAGGTACAACCTCCTTTGGTGCTTTTGAAGTGCTACCTTCGGGATGAATTTATCAAAGTGGCCTCCAGGAGGAGGAAGTTATGAGACTCAAAGGCTTTAGCCTTATTATCCCAGATCAAAAATAAAGAAATGTCCTTATCTCCGGACACTTCGGAAGTACCTTGGGAGAGCTGCTGGGTTTGCACAATAAGTACGTGGAGTTATTAAGGAAAAGGCTGAATACGCCTTATTAAAACTAAAGCTAAATATATAGACCAGGAGGAAAAGGCTGACGGTTGTTAGCCTTAAGGTTACGGCAGCTAGAAAATTCCGCTAATCCCATCCATAAGGGCTGATGACGAGTCTATTAAAACAGAACCGAGGACATAGTTAAAGTCTTTGAGAGCTTTATCAGTCTCTGTATGGGAAGTGTCCTACTGACTTAAATTTACAAGACATTAGCAATTATTTAGACTTCTTAAACCTCCCAGTCTTGGAAGATTCATGCCAAACCTTTTAACTTGGCCAATCTCCATTGCTGAAATAGAGGTGGCTATTAACAGTCTTAGCCCGATAAAGTGCCAGAACCGGATGGCTTCCTTCAAATTTCTATAAGACCTTCTCGAAGAATTAGCTCCCTCTTGCTTAAACTATATAGTTACATGTTCACAGCAGATGAGTTAGATCCGTCGCTATGAAAGCCACAGTTATTCTCTTACTTAAACCAGACAAACCCCACCTAGACCCAGCTAACTACAGGCTGATTTCCCTTCTAAATTGTGACATTAAAATCCTGGCAAAATTGCTTTCATCTCGGATAAAGACCCTTTGGTCTCAGTTATTGAGCCCAGAACAGGTGGGGTTTGTGGCAGGACACTCCCTGGCAGACCATCTAAGGACACTGTCACATATCTTTCAGACAGCTCACCTATTCCAATTCCCAATGGCGGTTGTTTCTTTAGATGCTGAAAAGGCCTTTGATAGAGTTAACTGGGAATTCCTATGGCTAACTCTATGGAAAATGGGCTTCCTCTCCAATTCATTGGAATGATACAATCCCTTTATTTTCTCCCATCGGCCAAGATCTATTGTAACAGGGTGTTTTCCGGAGATTTCATTACATACGGGCACTAGGCAAGGGTGCCCCTTTCACCCTTCCTATTTAACCTTTACTTGAGCCATCTACTTGATATATTTAAACAGTCCTCTTTAATAATGGGTATCCCAGTTCATACTCAGGTCCCCAAGTTCTGGGTTTATGCAGATGATATTCTTCTCCATTTAACTCACCCTGCTGTCTCATTAGAACGTGCTCTAAGGGTGGTCAGACAATTTAGTTTGTATTCTTTTCAGAAGCTTAGTGCCCCTAGATTGCAGGGTGGGCTTCAGCTCCGAATTTTCTTTTATACTACTGGGCAAGTCATTTATCCAAAATGGGCAGATGGATACCTCAGAGTGACACAGAGTTTATACCAGTTTGGCTTCAGATTGAGAGAGAAGTCCTAAAACAAGTAATGTTAACCCCTTTCAGTTTACTATTTACCTAAACGTTCATTGCCAAGAGTATGGACTTGACGATTGGTATATCCTTGAAGGTTTTTTTCAATGCTGTTCATATCTCAGAATACCCCTTAAAGGGGATACAGGGCAACCTTTCATTTTAAATCCCAACATTAAAGTGGGGGAATGACTCTTTCATCCCAATGGCTCCTACAGTTAAGGCATATCTCAGTTGAGGATTTATTTACTCAGGATACTCTCCTATCTTCACCCGATATTCTTAGCAAGTATGATATCCCAAGTTTGATGATTTTAAGGTATATCAATTGAGGCATACTATAAATGCCTTGTTCGGGTGAAGCCGGCCCTCCTTAGTCAGACCCATTTTGACACAGATTAATGAATGCTCCGTAAAACCACATGCTGTGGCAGCACTGTATGCCCTACTTTTAACCTTTATTCATACTGACTCACTGAGGCTCACTGACTTAGGAATCCTTGCTTCCGGGGTGAGTTTAGATTGGCTAAGATCTGGAGGGACCTTTATACTTATCTTACTCAAGATAGACTCAGATTGATGCAATATCATATATTAAATAACATGTATTACACCTCCTGAGATTAGCCAGACTGGAGAGGACTGTAGATACTACTTGCACAGATGTGCAAGGAGGAGAGGAATATAGTACACATCTTTTGGAACTGTGAGAAAATAGTTCCACTTTGGCAAGAATTTAGGGCTAAATTAGATCCCTGTCTAGGATTAGAGAACTTGTTTACAGTAGAAGTTTGTCTTCTGCGACACTATGAAGGTATTAGGGTTAAAGAGCGTAAATACCATAGCCTAATAGCGGCATTGTTAAAAAGTTAGTTCTGAAACATAAGATGGACCAATTGCTAATATCGTATAAGGAGTGGTTAAAGGATATGCCCAGCTTTTTCAGAGCTGTACAGTTAATAAGCAGATTTCAGAATAATATGGCAGGTTTCGTAAGAAATGGGGAAGCTTTATGCAGTTTACTTACAATAAGTGAACCTGATTATGTATTATATATAGTATCCTATGGCAGTGGACGTCCCTCTCTTCTTCATCTATATGATAAGTTTGGCACACTCCAGGAGGGAAGGGGATGAGAGGAGGGAGGGAGGGATGGTTGGCGGGTCTAGTTAGTTGTCCTATGTATAGATTAGATTGGTGGGGGTATTTTTGGGTGACTGTATACATTGACGATTGATATGTTTATGGTTGGTTATGTAAAATCAATAAACTTTGAATTAAAAAAAAATTTAAGATGCAAACATAGGCAGATTCTAGTAAAGTTACACCTGGTGTAACAGAACTTGAGACAAGTAGAATGGCGCAAGTAGCAACTTACGCAAGCAGTTGTGACTTGTGCTATTCTACAAAGTAGTCACCATAAACCCCTGCGACATGGTGCTAGGGGTTTACGGCAGCTGTTGTGCCCCATTCCAGAAGGGCAGCAACAAAGACCCCAATGTCAGGATTCTACAAGAACCCCGGAGGAGAATCTGCATTGTAGTTACACCTGCATTTAGCTGGTGTAACTTACATACCTCCTCTGAGGATTCTGCAGAACCTGGTCCATGTGCCACCCATGCCTAGACCACCCTTGTTATTGCCCCAATGAGCACCGCAAGAAACAGTCCTGGACTCGGGCCATGATCCTGCACCATCCCCTACTGTACAGCTCCAATACAGTAAGTGCCCTGCAAGGCTGGCCACACCAGCTGGCCCTGAAACATCCTCTCAGTTCCATGCAGGGCTGGCCGCACCAACTGGCCCCTGAAACACCTATATAAATGCACCGCAGGGTAGTGCATTCAACCCCCACCCATACCCTGATGCTAGTCCTCGTCAGAATGTAGCAGTTACCCTGACATGCCCTGGTAGTCTGAGTGGCCTTTCACCAGTTACGCCAGTTGATTTCAGTACCTTCACCCATCCCCGGGTTAGTGACTGGTAGTTTATTCATCACATGAATCAGTTATTGACTGAGTTCAGTATGAGTGCATACTGTAAAGACGTGTCAGAAATTAATTTCTTAGTGTGTCTTTTCAGTATGCGGTCATACTGAACTCAGTCATCGCTGGCCATGGTGTGAGAGGTGGCTGTGCCAGTCACCAGCTGGGGATGGTTGGGGGTGCTGGATTGGCTGGCATGGCTGGATGGGGTGGGGGCCACTATACTAGTGGGGCATGTCAGGGTACTGCCACATTTGCAGCGGGTGACTTGGGGAGGAGCACAGGCAGGAGAGTGACTGCACTGCCCAGTAAGGCATTCCTATGGGTGTTTCAGGGCCAGTTGGTGTGGCCAGCCCTGCATGGTGATTGCTGAAGGCTTAGGGGGCAGGGAATGGGCAGCCTGCTGGGCGGCTGTTGTGGCTTGCTGGGAAGAGGGTGCGCTTGCAACCTGTGGCTGTGGGTTGCGACATGTTGGCCAGGTAAGCTCTCTGTGTGGCGTACTTAGCCACATGTTGAAAGTCACAGGACTTTGCTGTGGAGACCCTGCCCCTTCTGGAATAGGGCACAGGGTCAAGGTCACAGTTATGGGTGGCAAAGTTGCATTCAGTGGTAACTTTGCACCACCTTTCTAGAATTGGGCCCATAGAGCTAATATATTAAATGTAAGTGGAATACTGATAGGAATGTGTCAACCTGGGCCTACCGTTATTGATTTTCCAGGTGGGCCACTGCATCATTCTTTCAGGTGGGGCCCCTGTACCCCAATCCAGCTCTGACTGTACAGAATTATATCAGCACTACTGGGGATACTAATAATAAGCAGTCATCACGCTGGTTGCTGCTCATTAGACAGCTTCTGAATCATTTCACTCCACTCCACAGTATAGTCCCTCACTATAGTAGCTGCTGTCCTCATTCCTGCCACCCACACAGCACTGCTACCATTTTGGAGATTCCATAAATTGGCACAAATATTATGTAACCCTCCCACATTGGGGACTTACCTTAATACCTTCGGGTGTTCTCTCACTGATGCTGGTGTCCCGCTACCTCATGGCTCTTCCTGCCATTTTCTCCTGGTGCCACAAGTTTCCCTTGTCCCATGAGTGTTACCCTATGTTATTGAGCCATGGGGTTTTCAGACAGCATTTGCGAGCAGCTGGCATTTTAGCCAAGCAGCCACCACTCGCACCCTTGAGAGGACATACTATCATTCCCGACCGCTGGTTTGCGGTCAAAAGTTGTGAGGTGCTTTTCTGTTTGCCAGTGTAGGTTAGGTTAAAATGGCGTCGGACAAAACAACATCAAGGAATAATATTTTAATAAATAAAGTGGCAGATGCTATAATGACTGCCTCTGGGGCACCAAAAGCTAAGGGGCAAAGGTCAGGGCAGTGATGCCCTCATGAATATTAATGAGCCATACTGTGTTTCTAGGGTAGTGTGTTATGGGAGCTGTGACTCTAAGGGTACAGTTTATTTAATTAACAGTGGACATCTGTAAGAAATAACTGTTGGGGCTATAAGACAGTGGAGATATTTAAGTGATAAAATTCATCTTGTAATAATAATAGTAATAATAATATTTGTATTTATATAGTGCAATTCCAGTATCAAAACGCTCCACATAAAACATATCACAAATAATTTAAAAGATCTTACACAAATTCAGCTTCAGTTTAAAACTTTCACCATTCATAAATATCAATCACTAAAAGCCTGTTGGAAAGATATGTTTTCAATCTGGTTTCAAAGCTCTCATGGTCCTGCACACTCTAATCTGACAAGGTAGAGAGTTCCCCAGGGATGGTGCCACAAACATAAACGCCGGGCCCCAGATGTTTTAAATGCACCCTGGAAACTCTAACAACTCATCAGATGAACGGAGAGGACAGCTAGGGCTATAGGGGACCAGGAGCTCTTGCAGATAACTCGGTCCTAGTTCATGCAGGGATTTATAGGTCAGCAGACCAACCTTAAAGGTGATCCACCACTGCATAGGCAGCCAGTGCAGAATGTGCAGCACAGGAGTAATATGACTAGAGTGTGAGAAGCCAGTCAACAGCTGAGCCGCTGCATTCTGCACCAGCTGCAAGCAGCGGATATCAACCCATGAAGCCCCAGGTTAAGGGAGTTACAGTAGTCAGGCATGTGAGGTCACAAAGGCATGGATCAATGTGGGTAAATCATCAGATGGAACAAGGTGCTTAATTCTGGTGATGTTCCTAAGATGGTAAAAGAAGGATTTGATGACTGCTGACACCTGCGCACACAGCGTTAGCCCATCATCAAGAACCACCCCAGATCACGCATTCATTCAGAGGCAGGCAGTTGTACACCATCAAGACAAAGCCCAGATGGTAAACCCACCACCTGCCTCTCTATCCGCACCTTGGATCCACTACCAACACCTCAGTCTTCCCAGAATTCAATTTCAACCAGCTAGCCTTCATCCAGTCATGGATTTCCACCTGACAGCTGTTAAACATCGAGACTGCACTATTCTGGTCAGGTGCAAAAGACAGATAAAGTTGGGTGTCATCAGCATAGCAGTGAAACCTCAGCCCATATCATCTTACAATGTCTCGAGGGCAGCAAATACACTGCGAACAACATGGGAGACAGCACTGAGCCCTGAGGGACCCCACACTGCAGAAAGAATGGTTCAGAGGAAAATCCCAGACACCACCTCTGAGACCTGCCAGCAAGGAAAGGATGAAGCCATCTGAGAACTGAACCAGCCAGGCCACAGATAATCCTCAGGCCCTCAAACAGCACCCCATGGTCCACAGTGTCAAACGCTGATTGAGATCTGGAAGTACCAAGATGGAATGGCGTTCTGGTCCCTTGCCATCAGGAGATCATTGAGCACCCAAACCAGAGTGGTCTCGGTACTATGTCTCTTCTGGAAGCCTGACTGGAGAGGATGAAGATATCATGGATGGTAAGGTGTAGGATTATACAAAGCAATAACCAGCTTCTGTGGATGATTCACCTCAGCGTTTAATCACTATAGAAGCTGATTATTTGCAGTATACTCCTACAAGAAGAATGCTATCACTGTTATACCAGTAGGAGTTTCATAGATTTTTTCATGAAATTAGTAGTAAATAACAAGCGATGCAACAGGTTGAAATTAGGGTTTTAAAAGGAAAGCAGTGACTTTGGGCATGTGCATTAGTGCTGGAAGTAATATGCGTAGTCATGGTTTTAGTTTCGGATGTCCGTTTTCACGATGTTAACTCTGCTGCTGTTGCTGAGGTATTCTGTGCTGAATACACAAAGTTTTGTGTGTGTGTGTTTGTGTGCATGTCTAAGTTCTCCCTCTGTTTGTCTCTTCATCTTCGTGCCATGCCATGTGAAGTTTAACAAGAAAATAATGTGTGTGTGCTCCTTTCGACTTGGTCTGCCCGGTCTGTCTGTTCAGCGAGTTGAGCTGCAAAATTCTGTGTGCTGGTGGCTCCATGTTTGTCTACCCTGTTGGTCTGCTTTGGTAAGTGTTTACCATAATATTTTTGGAGAAGTGAATAATAAGCTTGCCTGTACTGCAGAAGTGGAATATGGGGGTGCTAGTGTGAGCAAATTTTAGAGTGAACAGATAGTGTGGACAACAGAGGACACTATGAATAACATACTGTGGGTCTGTTTAGAGGTGAATAAACTAATGTGGGCATGGTCATAGGTGAATAAACTACTGTGGGCAAGTAGGTGGTAGTTAATGCGAGAATAACTGTGGCTTTACTGTGTTCTGATTGGCTGAGAGTAGATACCTCTAGTATAATAATTAATAAACATTGAACTGATGGCTGCACCACAGCTTTAATCTTGGGGACACTGAAACAGAATGCCTAAAATTGAATTGCAGCCACCATCTTTGCACCTATCAACCAACTGAGAGCCAGCACGTAACAAAGGGAATCATGGGCATTGCTATAGACTTATGGTGAATGATCTGGGAGAAAATCTAGGCGACAAAAAGCAAGCCAATTAACAAATGGAAACTGTTCAGGACAGTTTTGGCAGCCAATGGAAGCTCTGGACCTAAGCCCCATATAAAAGGGGTAACTGCTCAGGATTTTCAGATTTGCCTGGGAATTCATGTGTGTGCCTCTGGGGAGCGGCCAGCTTTCAGAGGTTAGATCTGTCAGGCCTAGACCTTTCGGCTGTCAGTCTGCTTGTCTGAGGTGCCCAGTCGGACCATGTTAGGGTCACAGCAGCAGGTAATTCATGCAGCAATCAGCTGGAAGTCAGGATCAGTCTACAAGCTGGCTGGAAGGACCAGATAAGGACAAGCCTTACATATAAATGTGCATATTTTGCCAAAGCATTGTGCGGCCAGCTAGTTTGAGACATCCGGTTTGCATGTTTCGCCAGTGTTTGAACCAGTTAAGCATCGGACGTTTGCTCCTGCATCCCGAGACCTGCATTTTGACAAGGATCATGAGAGAACCCTTCCTCCTGCTTTACAAAATATCTGTACAAGTCTCATGTCATCGGATCATCCTCAGGGTCAGGGTAGCTTTGAGTACAAAACAGGGTAGCTCCCTGCAACAGCAGCTGTAATCATTGTGTACCATCTAATTTTCTTGTTTGGGTTTATTGCAATGGGCTGAGCCATCCGGCTCCAGATTACAAATATTTGGGTTGAGTGCATGTTAATTGTTTTCCTTCCTATGGGCCCCAACAATATCTGCAACACTGACCTTCTTCAGGCTGACTTGTTTAACATACTGGGTGCCCAGGGTTGTGAGACTGTGTCAAAGGGACTCACAGTGCATGCTAATCATCCTCAATTTAATCAGAACTGCCAATCACTTGCTAGATTTACGCCACACCTTTGTTCAAATTCCCTGAATAAATCAGATTGTTTTTCATGTTTAACCTGGCTAGTGTGTACCTTCTTGGTGGGGATACAGTCGGCTATTGTATTGTTGCATCTCTTGTCTTATTTTTCAGGGGGTCTCCAGGGCAGTTGCAGAAGATCCAGCCCTGATGGTAAGTGCAAGGAGTGTGAGCATATCATACTGTCATATGGTAAATGTGAATCTTCTGTTACTGTTCAGGCCATTAGAAGGGTTGGTGGGGGTTATAGCATCATGGACGGCTACACCAAAGTAGCTCTGCTACCCCAGTACCATTACCCTTGTGGAGGCACCCGTTCACCAAACTCAGGCCCTCAACCTGTGCATAGTCATGCAGGCAGGGGTAGTAGCCCATAGGATAGTGCCACCTTGTGGTTACAAATAGTCCCCTCAAGTAGCCTAACTACTTACTGGTTCAGTAAGTCCACCACAACTTTGAACCCCTGCCTATGCCAGTGTCTGTCCTGAGCCAGGACGGAGTCTGGGGTGGGCTTCTATCCTGATTGACAATGATGCAACTGGTAAGAGAGAGTACACTAGTTGATTTGGGATGGAGAGTAGCACACAGATCACTGAGTGACAAGAGAACAGAGCACTAAGAGAGAGAAAGAGAATGCCACCATGCGACTTACTGCAGGTCAGACAGAAGTCAGGCTGCTGCTGCCGTCATGCTGCCAGCATGTGTTCTGCACTATAGCTGTGGCCTCATTGCTATTAGGATGGATTGTGATGGTGATAATCACTTGGTAACCATGCCATCTGTATCCCTTCCAATGCTGGATGCCTCGACCTGGGCACCATAGAGCTAGTCCATGTTTTACAAGGTTTAACTCTTACGTCCAATGGAAAGAATTTCCTTCTGTTTTTTTTGTATACTTTATTTAGTCTCCTACCATTGACAGCCTCTCTTCAGTTGGGATACTCAGCCTGGAGCTCTGCTGTCTGCCTGAAGCCCAAAATCGTGCACTCTGCAGTGTGCTTTCACCCACCAACCTCATTCGACTGCATGACCCTCTGGCTCTGGCCCCCTGGGGTGGGACCACCAACTCCTCCAGTGCTCTATCTGCAAATCTAGTGGAGGCACAGAAGAGGAGGAGGATGGCCAGAAGTGTTGCACAGTTGGGCCTGGCACTGGGCATGGGGCTCTGCCACTGATCCCCCTCATTGCATTCCACCATGGTAGGGTTTTTCATGGTTTACCCCTCAGTACTTGCCTGCAATGGCATCCTGTGTGACCCTTATGCTGCTGATGCCTGTCAACATCCCACCCTGTTTCTGCACCCCAACATCTGTGCCACCCCTGGACTCCACCAGAGGCTGCTCCTGCACTGGACACCCCAACAACCCACCCCAGGAGAGGAGAGCAGTCTTTCGGATGCTCGATCCACTCCTTCCCTGATAGCCCCAACAGCCCAGGTCCATTCCCAAATCGGGTTGCCCGCATGATGCAATGTGTGGCATCCAGCGCCCAACTCTCAGCGCCACCGAGTTGCTTTCTTCTGGTTTGAGAATTGAATTGCTGTATATTGTGCCAAAAATGTTGCAAACAGACTGAGCCTTTGAAAATAATTTCAGTGTATTTGGTCAGCTGCAGTGGAGCAAGTGTAGACGTTGACGAATCTCAAGACATGCACTTACATCAGTCCTTCTGAAAACTGAATGCCTTTTAATCCTTGGGGGCAGGGGTAATGAGCAATATCGATCAAAAGGAGGGCACAGATTATGGGGTCCCTATTCAGTACTAGCCACCAGTCACTGATAATCTCACATCCTTTGAATTCCATGATATATATTTTTACAGACCACCTGCTGCCTAACGGACAGTTTGAATTAAAAAATACATATTTTTTTACATATTTCAATTTATTTTGCACATCTTTTGTCAATTGGGTGACTCTTTGTTCTATTACTAACTCAGCTCAATAACATGAAATCAGGACTGCTGCCCCCAAGACAAAATGTTATCTGCTTGGGGTGTCTCCCTACACCTCACTTCACAATACTCTGCTTTTGACATCCCATTCTGTTGCTGTGGAAATGTTTATGATTTCAGAGCAGGATATTGTGATGTCAAGGGCAAATATAATCAGTTAGAATGGTTGAAGTCCAGGAACCATGATTCTGAGTTCATGTTAAGGTACATATTTAATGTGCCTTGTATAAGTATCTTTCCACTCCTGCATCTGTCCCTAATCTATGACTGACCTTATTCAATAACACACTGTTATTTCTCTTCCATCCAGGCTTTTATCACTTGACCATTTCCTTATTTGTCTTCATTCTCTCTATTAGTAGCAAATTTGCCAGTAATTTAGTTCAGTGTATTTTATGCTTGCATGGATGGATGTGAGATTGTAAGAATTATATAATTTCTGGTCATCCTTTTTGTTTTACTAATAAAAGCTGTGTGCAATTTTCTGTTATAATCAAAATCAAACATAACCAGTATGCCCCTTCAAAGTCTGCTCGAAAGATCTTGCAAATCCTCTATAGTTATTCTGTTTTCTTACTCAATTTCAATGTTCATTCCATAATTTTAAAAGGAGATTCTTGCTGTCATTATTCAGCCAAACCACGATTTGCATGACCACTGACAGCTGGTTATAACAATGGTCACATGCCACAAAGCGTGTTTTCTACTGCCACAAGACAACACGCTCCCAGCTCCACACATAACTGTGGTAAACCAATTAAAAAATTGAAATCACCCTTGATGCCATAAAGAAAACACTGAACACCTTCTGAAAAAATAGATGAGAGAAAGCATATCTCCAAACAAGTGTTAGTCCTGTTAGTGGGATTACCTTTCCTACAGACTATGATCTGACCTAGAAATTCAGACATCCGACAACCAGCCAGTTGATGGTAAGTGACAGAAACGTTAATATTGACCCAAAATATCCTGCTGATTACCTGGGGAAGAGCTGAGCTGTTTAGGAACATCAGGACATGACATCTGGACAGGCTATGGTCCACTGACTCAGTGAACTACACCACTGAAGTTGTAGAGCTCAACAGTGGGGCATCAGTGGCCAAACCATACAGCTGCAGGTGTTCAGTAAGCTTCATCCTATCAGTTTTGCTTTTGATGTAATATTATTCTAGCCACCACAAGTATGGACAGAGAGTACATTACCCGATTCTGGGTGCCTTGCTTCAGGAATTAGAACATTTCTCCAGCATTTCACTTCCTCTGACCCCAGTTTCAATGGTTGGAGATGATAGTGGGGAGGGGTTGAGGGTCTGGGTCAATGTAGAATAGACAAATGTTGCCAGGTTGTTGACTGCACTGGAATTACAGATGATCACCTTGGGCAGTGTCTTCCTAATGTGATGAAAAGGAAGACTCACATGGGGAAAAATGAAACAAAAGGCAAGGTTCAAGGCTAGACAGAGCACCATATGCAGACTTTTTATTAACTCTGCAGACAGAATGGAAAGTATAAATGCAGACTCCAGAGTTTGCAGTTTGTAATCTAGCATGAACCCATTCTTAAATGTTTATCTTCTATTTTGGGAGTAATGTCATTCTAGTCTCCACAAGTATGGACAGAGAGTACGTACATTATGTTACCCAGTTCTGGTGGAAGGTGGTAAATGAATAATTCTGATTGGATATCTGTGAGGATGGGGTGGGGTTAATACAGTGCTACCCTGTTTTCAACTGTTTGGCCATAAAGTGACTTATCTGTGTCAGCTGACAGCCAGCTTTCCCATTTGCCTCAGGTGAGAGATGTGGATTTATCTCAATCTTGAGACTACAGTGCATGACGGGGAACCCAAGTCAGGGGAGTGCAGAACAGTTGGGATTGGGGAGAAATGGAAGTTTAAAAGCAGGGTTGTGCAGGACAAGGTTCAGGGCCCCAGGCAAAACATTTGGGGCCTTAGCTCCAGAGGCCCAGCCCTAACTATGCCCCTGCAGCTGGAGATTTAAAACCACCCCAGAAGCCATTCTAGAGGTGGTTAATAATTTTGTTAGTTTACCTTTAGGGCTCAGTTACAAGGTTTTTGGATGACATACATTTTTAAATCATTTACTGCTCTCTGAGTTACTGGAGGACTTAGTCAATAGATTGGTATCTGATATACAAAAACATGAAGTTACTGAGGCAATTAGATCACTGAGGACTACTACTGTTCTTGGCAATAATGATCTGCCTCGGAAGTATATATGATATTCCTTGAGGAACTGGTAGACATCTATTGGAACTACAGTATACAATTTCTTGTTGCGGATAAAATTTCAGTGCAAACCATGATGCAGGGCAGATTAATTCTGCTTCATAAAAAGTGGAATAAGGAGGAAATTTCTAATTGGAGATCCATTAGTTTGTTAAATATTGATTTGAAAATTTTAATAAAAATCCTGCGGAGGCATCTGGCTGCTGCAGCATCCACCCTGATACTTCCATCACAGATATGCTATCGAGAATAGGATAATTCAGGACAGATTGTTTTTGGTCTGGGCATTGGTTGAACAGGGAGACAGGGACACTTAAGGGGCCTACTCCTGGACTTAGACCAGGAGAAGGCCTTTGACGGAGTTTGTCATGAATATCTGTTTAAAGTGTTACTTAACTACAATATCCCTGTACTATTTGTACAGTGAAAATGTTTTCTGTATGAGGCTGATTCAGTGTTCCCTTTAATTAGTGGGAGAAAAGGGAAGGAATATCCCTTTGCTCTAGGGTTTGTCAGGGTACTTCATGAGCCTGGTGTTATATCTGTTTGTTCTGGATCCTGCCCTAAGGAAAATAGATCACAATGCTTTAATAGCTGGTATTGCTTGGATCCTTACCATATGTCTGCTCCATATGTGGATGATGAATGCTCACTGTTTAAAGATGTCAGTTCATTACAAAGGGCATTTGCACATTTTGAATGGTTCACATTGATGTCTGGGTCTAAGCTGAACTTTCAGAAAAGATCTAGATGGCATTTATGCCTAGTAAACTGAGTTTGCTCTGAGGAAGGGAGGATGGTGACCAGTGTGGTGCCACAAAGATCTCTACTGGGACTGATCCTCTTTAATGTCTTTATTAGTGACATTGCATAAGGATAGAAGGGAATGTATACCTTTTGTAGATGATACAATGATTTGCAACATGGTAAACACTCTGGAGGGGGTGAAGAGGATCTAAGAAACCTTGAGGAGTGGTCAAGAGCGTGGCAACTAAGTTTCAATGTGAAGAAGTGCAAAATCATGCACCTGAGGCACAGAAACAGAGGGGTTGAGTACAAGATGTGGGAGCGGTACTGATGACACAAAACAGGAAAGAAATCTGAGGGTAGTTATACTGGATGACCTAAAGGTGGCCAAACAGTGTGACATGGCAATTGGGAGAGTCAGTGGGATGTTAGGCTGCATAGGGAGGGTATCACCAACAGACAGAAGGAGGTGGCATACCACTGTATAAATCATAGGTGAGATCTCATCTAGAGTACTATGTCCAGTTCCGGAGACCACATCTCCAGAAGAATATAGACAAAGTAGAGACGGTTCAGAGGAGGGCAACTAAAATGGTGCAGGGTCTGCACCAAAGCCCTATGAATGAATTGTGGAAAGGGGTTACATGGCTGGACTGAGGGATATAAGGAGCCAGAAGGTTGGGTATTCTTTTGTGGTGGTCAGTTTTCTTCTGATTTCTTTTGTTTGTCTTGCATTTCATGATTTTGTAAGGATTTAATACGCATATATGTTGGCAATAAGTGACAACATTTGTACTCTGTTTCTGTACAGTTTCTGTTGATAAAAATACCCTACTCTTGGGTGTTGCCTTGGTTTAAAGAATGCCAAGAGGGACCTCGGTGAACAGGTAGCATGATCATTTGCATGTCATTCCACACTACATATATTATGCAGTGCTCAAGGTTAAATGGCGGAATGTAACACCGGATCATTTTATTTCAAGGACTAGAAATCAACTATATGCACACATACTGCGGACCAGTTTCTATCAGCCATTAATTGAGGAACTGCCAAAGTTATGAAGAAGCTGAAGCAGCTGCCAAACTGATAAAACCCCAGACCCTCTGTCAGATGTAGGATGTAACATGGCTTGGTATATGTGGAGGATGGCTATGAAGGACACCTTTCAACATAAAAGGGTAGAGGAGAGAAATCATCCTGGAGACTGTTGTAGGGATATCCCTGACACCAAAACATATCTCCTTCTAGAGTGTCAGTTTGAAAATGCATTTTGGAAGAAACTAGTCTTTACAGAAATATAGGTGTGCTGTGTACATGCAGAATGCATGCCACATGCTTAATTGTGCAATGTTTGCATGCAGTTTGCATACACAAAGTGATCCTAAGGAAACTAGGTCTAAAAAGCAAATCAGGTTCGCATGCTGCAAGCTTGACATGTGCACAGCAGGTAAGCTGGTGTGAACATCTAAAAATTATATCAGGTTTGCATGTGGCATGCTTGACATGAATACAGCAGTTAAGCTGGTGTGAACGTCATTTAAGCAACACATCAGGGTCAAATGCTGCACACTTGCTATGTATGTAGCAGCTAAGCTGATGCAAATCTCATCTAAAAACACATTAGTTTCTATTATAATACTGCTAGCAATTAAAGTCATTAAAATACATTTTATTCGAATTCCTATAAAATTTGGTAAACTCATTCATTCTGATCCTTTTGCAAGTTATTAAATGGCTCTTGATTTTTGTCATTAAATCACTATTAATTTGTAAAGTTACGTTTGCTTACAGCATTAAATTTCTAGGATATAGCCAGTCAACATTCCCCATGCCAGGTGTACAAAGAGGGCCTCTGTGTTGTGAAACCTATCCTTTTGTTTTGGACCATGCAAACCTTATGCATATTTAGTATACATGTGTTTCTCCATGACTGTTTCAGCTCACTTACTTTCTCTTTGTCATTATGTGTTGAGCACATACACTATGGCAATGCTCAATACTCTTTATGCTAAGTAGGGTCTTTGAAGCATGCACTATATTTCACATTTTGTCACTGTCATAACGGACATGGACTTTCAAAATGAGGGACAATGAGGGACACTAACTCACATGATGATCAGGACACATCATGAAACATGGAGATACAGTACCTCAGAACACAGTGGAAACCATTGCATTAGCAGCAAAGAATTAATTTCTACCATTAAGCAGGGGTGCCATTTTGATGGGGCAGAGGGGAAGTTGCCCCCCATATGTGTGCCTAGGTTGTTCTTTATGGTGTGGCAATAATGGCATTATATTTTGATTTAATCTTTGCACAATAAGTGCCCACCTGGCCTATGTGTCTCAAGGCTGCAGGTACTCTCCAGACTCGACTGTGTCTGTATTATATTGTTCACTCTCTCCACTTATTACCGCAGCACAATCACATGTGATGTGGATGAGCTCCAGCCAAGAAAGAGCACATGAGTCTTGCAAGTGTGACACTGTCTTTCCTGCCACAGAGTACACAGACTGCACACCACAGCTTGAAAGAGTCGGTGAGCACTGAACTCTCAATAGCAGTGTTATGGCAGCATATTTTGTTTGTCTACTCTTAGTGAGTCTCTGTCTCGCCTGGTGGCTGAAGGGCAGAGGGTGAGCTAGAAGCTAACTCAAGACCAGGCTACCTACTTACTCTACTAGGCACGCCTTGAAAAGAAAACAGCACAGACACCCACAGCAGCAAGCTAGGCTTAGCAGAAGTAGTGACAGCAGTGTGGGTGGCCTTCATAGGCATTGATCAGTGCAGTGTGGCAGCAGCCACAACAGCAGCTAAGCAAGAACCAAGCAACCCAGATTAGGTGGGTTCGATTGGTGAGGTGGTTGTGGACCACATTGGGGACCTGTGATAGTCAGTTCTAGTATCCAGCTTCTGGAGGAAGGAGAGGGGGAGTGGACAAAAAATGGGCTAGTGGCACACTGTGCCAGGCTGCAGGTTCTGGCCAGATGACCAGGTAAGTAAAAGTAAATAATTTTTTACAGGAGATTCAGGAAGGAGGAAAGACTGAAATACTGATGTGTTTTTCAAGTTTCTTCACCTTTGGGCAGCTTCATGATGCATAGGGATGGGTATTGAATGGAAAGGAATGGAGTCGGGAGAAAAATTGAGACAAAGTTCTTTTGGTGGGGGAGAGAACTATAGCCAGGAAAACAATTGGTTAGTAACTGGATGGGTTTAAGCACTGCTCTAAGATATATACAGTTGAATCTAATACATTTGAATTTTTCCTGATTTGCATATTACTTTTCAGTCAAAACAAATAAGTTGTACCTTTTATAGATGTTACAGACACTCTAGAGCCGTCCCTTGCATTCACAGACAGTTGAGTGGTATGATATGGCATGGTATGCACAGACTATAGGAGCCCACTATATTCAGGCTTATGACCCCCTAGTGAAGCTGACCTCCACATCCCCACTCTCAGGCACATTATGACAAAGGGAAAGGAGACTGCAGGGGTGGCACCATTGAAATGAATGGAATTTTTTATTACTATTTTATACATTACTGATGGAGAATTAGAGATTAATGAAGGCCACCTCTTGACTAACAAGAGCTGTGTTAGTAGAACAGTGACCATCATTATTCTCCAACTCACCATCATAATGTATAAAATTGTAATAAAAATAACTCCATTCATTTCAAGGGTGTACACCCCAGCATTCTGACCCATGGACATCATCTCTTAAAGACTCCTGCCTCTGGCTCCCTAGTACAGTACTCAAGTAAGAGACTTTTATTTATATCTAAACTTGGTGGGATGTCTGTAGTAAAATGGCCATACCCACTACAGTGTGTGTGCATGGGTGGGAGGGGACTGGCTATGTGGGTGTGTGTTGAGTTATTGCTACATTTGTGTTTACACCTTAAAGTCTGTTTGTGTGGAAGCATTCAAAACTATGGAGAGAAAATAGTAGGAGTACAGACCAGACAGATGTAATTAAGTGGTTTTGTGGGTAAGTTTGTGTATTGGGGGTGGGAAAAACAACATGTGTTTCCATTGGTATGTGCTACAGTTCAACTGTGAAACTGAGATGAGTAACAGAAGAAAACTGAAAAGCATAACAGTGGCTTCAAGTATGCCACATGCGTGCAGATGTAGTCAGATGCAGTATGTATGAAGTACAAGTAAGCCATATGTGTTCAGACAGTATGACTTAGTGGTTAAAGGCACTGAACTGCAAGCCAGGAGACTTGGAGGCATGAAGACCTGGGTTTGGATCTCATCAACCCCACTTGTGTATGGTGTGATCCTGAGCAAGTCACTTAACTTTTATGTGTGCAGTTATCAGTGACCACTTGCTTTTTGCATGCATGCCACATGCATGCAGTCTCTCCAATTTAACATAAAATCATGGATTCCACACTTGCTTGCAGCACATACCATATGCATGTTTTGCTTGCTGTAGATATTATCTGTGTCAGGCCAGATGCTCCTTACAAATTCAGTGAAGTACTGCACCCTGAAGCTGTGAATCATATGACTTTTAGTACTATGACATTTCAATAGATGAGGAACATCAGAAGTTACAATCTAGCATTTTCACAAACTATGGAAAGGATGTAATTGGATGGACTCCTAGGTGTCTGTGTTTATTTTGGAAACTATAACTGTCTATAGTACAGAAAAGTGTAATGCTCTAGTATATACCTGTTTTATGGAAGTAATTGAATTGCTATGTATTATAGATAATAATGAAATAATGTCTACTGCTTAGGTGGAATTAATTATCTATATACTTCCATTAATTTTGGTTTTGAGGAACTGCTCTTTTTTGGCTTGTGCTCTGTATAATGTATCTTCCTTGATATATTAACCTTGCAGCAGGTAATGGAACACCATGCATTGTACGATTTTTCTTTATACTTGTTTGCTTGTTTTATTTTGTTTAATAAAAATGTCATTTCCTTTAATAAAAAATCCCTTCTTTTGAAACAGGGGTCACTGGTGTTCCCAGCTGCAAAATGGCCAGCTCAGGAGATGAGAGTGTGATTGTCATTCCCACCTGAAGTATTGAGGACACCCTGGTTGTTTGTGGAGGTGAACACATTGGTGCAGCACACATCTGTACAGGTAAACAATGAAGAAACTAAGAAGACATTAATGGATGCCTCAGAGTGTAAACTGGAGGGAAGATTTGAGCCAGAAAAAGTCTACTGTCTGAAAATAATAGCAAAGGAAAATGACAAATACTAGCAGAAGTGGTAATGTTACAGGCATGAGCAGTCATTAGAAGCCTAACCCGTCCATCGCAGATCTCAAGGCTTAGGTTCAAGTCTACAATCCTGGCATTTTAAGCCTTACAGAAACATGGCTCAAACGGATATATCTGCTCTCTTCTCCTGACAAATTGCTCCCTGATTCAGGAAAGACATGTTATCCTCTAAGCGTGGTGGGGGAGTTGCTATGTTCTACAAAAACACCTCAACATTGTAACTGTCCCTGCCTCTGCCTCCTTGCCATTGTGAATCTGTACATGTAACTTGCATTAGGTCCAAAGAAACTTCATATCATCTGTGCCTATAACCTCCCTACTGGGGGCATTAGCTGGGTTGCAGGGATTGCTTGATCAAATGCCCCAAATATTCAATCATAATGAGGTAGTAATTTGGGGGACCTTAACCTTAACTGGTTGAGGACATCCCACAGTTCTCTACTGTCACTGACACAAAGCTAAAACTTTCACTAACTGTTGACAGAGCCTATGAGAACTACGTCATCCCTACAATCATCTATCCTTATTACTGGGTACTGATTAACCATGTGGAGCACGTGACCTATATCAGGCATCCTGGCTGATGCGCTTAGCAGACCATTCCCTACTTTCTGCATCTGGTCCATGAACGCGCCCATCTTCTCCACCACATTTCATTATTTTCACCAATTTTGCTAACCTGGACAAAGATGCATTTATATATGATGTTTCCAAGAATTGACTGGTCTGCTATCTATCACTCCAGTAATGTTGAGGATGCCCTACAAATCTTTCTAAATGAATTCCTTGCTATTCAGTATAAGCACTCTAAGGTTACCAGGTGGGTTTGAGGTAAACAAACAATGTGGCTCCACAAAGACCTGCTTGCAAACCTGTGCCTTAGGATAAACACTGGAAGCACTATAAACTTACTGGATTGCAAACGGATTTCAACACCTATAGAGCTCTTATGAACTCATGTAAAAATCAAATCAGAGCAGATAAGAGAAATTACTGCAAAGACCTATTATCATATTATCAAGGTCAGCTGGTGACCCCAGGAAATTCTGGGCACATGTTAAGACTTTTCTAGGTGCTTCTCAATCGTTACCCCTGAGGATATGATATTAAATGGTGTTCATTGTAATGACTCTAACACCATTACAAACTCTTTCAACCAGATGCTTTCTGATCCATTCCAGTATACCTCCTCCTTCCTACTAACAGATACACAGTCTCAGACCCTACCTACAGTCCAAGACACCCCACTGCTCTATCCTATGAGCCCCAATGCCCCATCTTTCTACTTTAAGGCCATATCAAGGTCAGAGGTCCTGAAACTCCTGAAATCCATATCTGTTTATTTATTTAATTATTGAAATGTTTCACCAGGAAGGCACACTGAGCAACAAGTCACTCATCTCCCGGTGCAACCTAGGGGAGAGGTACAATAAGAGTGAAACATTAAACATTCAAGTTACAAGGTCAACATTACCATACAGTTCTAAGGCAGGTGTTACAAGCAGTGGTACAACAGTGTTGCGGCGTAATAGGTAGAAAAGTGGGCAGTAATAAGTGCCTGAATAATAAGGAAAGAAGTGCTTATGTGAAGAAAGGGGGCAGTGAGAGGGAGGAGAGGAGAGGGAGAGGTGAGTTGGGGAGAGGGAAGAGTCTTGTTCATGTTACATTCAAGTTACAAGATTAATATTGACATACAGTTGTAAGGCAGGTGTTACCAACAGTGTGAAAACAGAGTTGTGCATAATATGTAAAAAAGTGAACAATAATAGGTGCCAGGTTAATAAGTAAACAAGTTCTTACATAAAAGAAAAGGTGGAAAGGAGAAGGAGGGATGAGGTTGAGGGATGTAGGGGAAAGGGTAGATGAGAGATACAAGCCCCATGGGGAGAGTTGGAGAGGACCCATGGTGAGCATTTGGTGTCACTCACATTCTGCGAGAGGTCAAGGAGGGCCAGTAAGGGGAGCAATTTGGGGAAGGAGGAGAGCTAGAAGTTTGGGAGGTGGGTGCACACAGTAAAATGAAGGTGTGATAGAGGGCTGAGAGGAGGGAATCAGGGAGGGACATGGCTGGAGCAGCTAGTCACAAGGTAATTTTGAGAGCAGAACTGATAGAGTAGGCAGAGGATGAGTGTCGGACTTGAGAGGGAATGAATTCCAAATTTACGGGAGGTGGTGAGAGTAAGCAGATTGGCCAATTAGGGTGGATCTGCGGGGACTACCAGTGCGGGGAGTTGGTTGATCTAAGGGAATGGGAGGATGGGGGTTGCTATAAAGGAGGAGGTTAGGTAGGAAGGAGCTCATCCAACCTGTGCTGGAGGTGAATTTTGCACAGTGGGAGAGTCACTTATTTGTAAGAGAGGGAAGGATAGGCACGATAAAGATCGCACTGATGGGAGTGGGGGGCATCCAGGGCAAAGTGGCAGAAGGAATTGAAGAGGTTGTGCAATCTGGCCAGGGATAACTAGGGGCAGCACCATAGACTATGTCACAGTAGTCAAAAATGGTCAGTATCATCTTCTGAACACATTCATGCCTAGCTGTAGGAGGGATGCAACTACGGTTCCTGAACAGGGCACCAAGCTTGGGGCACAGTTTTTCTGGATGGCGCTAATATGTCCAGAGAAGTTTAGGTGTTGGTCCAACCAAACACATAATTACCTGAAGGAAGATGTGTCTTCAAGTAAAGTCCCATCAAGGTGTGGAAAGTGGGCAGGGAGGGCAGCCTAGAGAGTCTCTGCCTTGTGCCAGAGGTAATGGAGACAGTCTTCTTGGTGTTGAGGAAAGTTAATGGTTAGCAAACCAGAGCTGAACCTTGTCAAAGCCTTACTGTAAGCTGGTTGTAACCTCAGCAGGACAGGAACCAGATGCATACAGGACTATATCATCAGCATACATATGTATAGTGGTGGAGGGGGCAAAGAGAGGAAGGTCATTTAAGAAGATGAAGAATAGGAGGGCCTAATACAGAGCCTGGGGATGCCAGTGCTAATCGGGAGGGGAGGTGAAGTGGCATCCAAGATCTTAATTGACTGTGTTATGCCAATAAGGTAGGCCTTGAACCAGTTTGTGGTAGAGGCAGATAGGCCAGCTGCTGGGAGTCAGTTGAAGAGAGGATTGAGAGACAGTGTTGAAGACCTTGGCCAGGTCAACAAGAATGGCAGAGGTAATTTGGCCATTGTCCATCCTGGTTGGGATGGAGTCTGTGAGCCTAGGAGAAATGTGGTGGTTAAGTGTTTTTTCCTGAAACCAGTCTGAAAGGGATGAAAAAGGAGGTGTCAGATAGAAAAGAGGTGAGTTGGGAGAGGACAATGTGTTCTTGAAGCTTGGCAAGGGTAGGGAGGAGAAAAATGGGCGGTAGTTGCCAGGGGATGAGGGTAACCCCTTTGGGTAGGGGAGGACAACTGCATATTTCCATGAAGGGGACCAAGGCCATAGAGAATGACAGATTTAGGAGTAATGAGAGGGATAGGTAATGGCTGGAGCAGAGATGGAGATTTTTGAGTCAAGGCCATCAGGAGGTACCTTTAGAGGGGTTGATGGTGAGGAGGGCACTTAAGACATTATTTTGGGTTACAGTAGTGAAAGAGAGGGAGGTGGAAGGGCGGTGGAGGGGCATACTAGTAGAGGGTGGGAAGGGTGATGGGTAGAAGGGAGGGATTTCAGTAGTTCAGTGGCGCAGGATTTATAGTAGGAGTTAATTCCACTGCTATTGGCTGGTGGGTCAGGCGCTAGTGAGCTATTAACTTTAAGTACCGTGGGGGTGCCAGATGAAGGGGTAAATAGGGTGTTGACCATCTTCCAGAACTTAGAAAGGGAATTTATGTTGGTGATGAAGGCTGATTTGAAGTACTGGACTTGGCTAACCTTGTAGCCCTGGTGCAAGCGACCTCTATCCAGACAATTATCTGACAACACTAGCTCTGGCCGGATTCCTAGAACCCTGACTTCTGAAGCTCACTGCTCCTCTCATTGCCTCTCCGCTGGCTAAAATCTACATGCTGTGTCTCTCTGTCAGTGTAGTTTCGGACCTCTGAAAATTGCTCGTGATAACACCTGTATTCAAGAAAGGCGACTCAGAAGGAAATGACCAATTTCAGGCCTATAGTTATCCTTTCAGTCCTGAGTAAAATTCTGGAGAAACTTGTCACTTCCCAAACAATTGACTACCTAACTAAGTTCATTTTTCTCTGAAACCCAGTATGGTTTCAGAAAAGGTCATAGTATATCAACGGCTCTTCTCAAACTCATGACAGATGCTCTTTCCAACATGGATGCAGGACAACTCACAGGGGCTGTTTTATTGACCTTACAGAGGCCTTTGATCTTGTTGATCACCCCAGCTTCTCTCCACTCTTCAGAATCTGAGCTTCTTACCCCTGTGGTTGACTGGTTTAGTAGCTATTTGTCTAATAGAACACAAACTGTGAACTTTAACTTCTCCCTATCTGATAGTACTATCATCAATATTGGTGTGCCTCAGGGCCCAATTCTGGGGCCCCTTCTTTTCTCACTTTTTATAAACAATATTGCAGATGTTTTTGAATCCTGTTCATCTGTTTTTTTTTCAGTTATTTAGTTTATTGAGTTTTCACAATATAAATTGACACACAGTGCATAATGTAAACATGTCACAGCATACATAATATAAAATGGAGACAAAAAGTCACATACAGTTATATTCACGTGTATAGACTGATCAAATCCCAAAATCGAGGTATTGTATAGTGAGACATAAATACCATCTAGTATCTAGGCCATGTCAAGACATAAGAAAGTAAAGGAGATTCCCAGAATACTCAGTTAAGGCACCTACCTAATTTCTCCTTGTGGGCTAACCAGACCAAGTAGGAGGTACCGCTGCTGAGTCACCAACAAGGCTTAAGGTAATTCGGAAAGGTGTACCTTCTAGTGGTCATCTCGGTGCCAAGTCTGAAAAGGAAAAAGTCACCACAGATTAAACTCAACCTAATAACCAGTAATGTAAAGACAAAAAAACATAGACACTGAGGTATTCTAGCTAGTAAAATGTCCTAATGGAAACTATATGCATAACATCTGTACAGAAGGAGAAACAAGGATAGCTGCATACATATCTGATACAAGAAGAAGGGTCAGTGTTAGTATAGTAAATTGCTGTTAAGTATAATCCAGAGTCTATAGCAAGTGTCCTCAGCCTATACCAGCCCTGGGTCCAGGTATGCCATATATGGGCCCAGTATTGGTGGAACATCCCTATCTGTCCAAGTGCTACATGTGAACACCTTTCCAATTCATGTATTGCTGCAAGGCATAAGAACGTTTCTGTAATGGTGAGTATGGTTGGGCTTCTCCAGCTACTTAGAATCAAGCGTTTCACCTGCATGCAAAGCAACATAAGCCATCTGAAGTTTGAGAGGTAAGGTATGGAGCCTCAGACATAATACCCAGCAACATCAAAGGGGTTGAGGGTGGTATAGAGTGACCTAGAATCTTGCTAGCCTCTTGAGATTGCTAGCCATACAGTGGATATGAGGAGGCACTGCCAGAGGATATGAACTAAGTCTCCTCCAGGCTGATGGCAGCACCAACAATTATCTTGAGTCAATACCTTGGCATTCTACAGCAATGCAGGGGTCCTGTACCAGAAGTGCATTATTTTATTATGGATCAGTCTGCTGCAGGTATCCCTGAGTGCAGTGTGGCCAGTGTTCTAGCACTGCATCCACTGGGTGTCTGAGATCTGTATATGTAGGGCTCTTTCCCATTTATTCTTTAGGAGAGATACCGAGTTCGGCAGAGAATACTTCAGTGAGGCATATAGAGCCCTGCCATCCCTTTTTAAACAAAGCCAACTACTAAGTTGAAAGGAGGCTCCAAGCGAGGAAGTATCTGAGCTGAGGTGAGATTTGACTGCATCCCGTATCTGTAAGTACCTCCAAAAGCTGGATATGGGTAGGGATCACTGAAGCTGAAGGTTGTAGAAGGAATTGACTATTCTGGTATTGGGAATCAAGAGGTCCCTGAGAAAATAAATGACCCTTTGAGTCATTTTTGCCAAAGTTCTGGCGACTCCTATCATGATAAGAGAGATTGTGCCATAGGGGAGTAAGGGAGGGGTCACAAATGGGTCTCCAATTTTCATGTAAGATCTCCCAGTAACAGACAGA
Source organism: Neoceratodus forsteri (assembly GCA_016271365.2). Taxonomy (NCBI): domain Eukaryota; kingdom Metazoa; phylum Chordata; order Ceratodontiformes; family Ceratodontidae; genus Neoceratodus; species Neoceratodus forsteri. The sequence continues at coordinate 1,056,845,458 of CM028132.1, read as the reverse complement.
AGAAGCTAGGGTAAGGTGAGTTTGAAGCATATGGAGCATGAGAGGTCCATAGTAGGAAACTAACATGGGGTATTCCCAATATTGGTTGAAATCTAGATTTAGTAGTTGCCGTATTGGTCCTTGCAAAGAATAGATCCAGAAGCAAATGATGTGATACCTTTTAATGGACCAACATAGATGTAACAAGAAGGACAAAGTGCTCTAGCTTTGGACCAACCAGTCCTTCTTCAAGCTCATGGCAGTTGTTTGGAAAATACAATACTTATAACAGCTAGATAATGCAGAAAAAACAGAAAAAAATCCCATTGGTTTAAAATACTCTTTAAAAAAAAAAAGAAGATGATGTCAGAGAAGTTTAACAGTACCATACTGCCTTCAGCCAGGAGGAACCCTGGTCAACGTGCTTGGTGGAACACACATACAAAGAATCCTACTGCATATAAATTTAATTGACATAAGATAACACTGCTGTAGCAGATAACTCCTAAATCAAGCTATGAGTGTCACAGTGTGTATAAGGATGTGACTACTGAAAGCAACCCCCACCCAGCTGTACTCTCAAGCTAGATATAAGGCCTGAAGTTTTGAAATTTCTTGGGCCTTACATCAAGCTTGAGGTACAGCTGATGACATCCAACTAGGTTTTACACATCACAGTGTGCACTGATGTTTTAAGACAGCCTTACTGGTAAATTCTTGTCTATAATGCAGACATTGAAACTTCATGAGATCTATAACAATTTTAGTTTGTCTTTAATCTGGGTGGGCGTTGCCTTTCAGTAATCACATCCTTATACCAACTCGACACTCATAACTTGATTTAGGAGTTATCTGCTTCAGCAGTGTTATCTTACGTCAATTAAATTTATATGCAGTAGGATTCTTTGTATGTGTGTTCCACCAAGCACGTTAGAGCCAAGGTTCCTCCTGGCTGAAGGCAATATGGTACTGTTAAACTTGTCTGACATCATCTTCTGTTTTTTTTTAAAGAGTATTTTAAACCAATGGGATTTTTTCTGTTTTCTCTGCATTATCTAGCTGTTATAAGTATTGTATTTTCTAAACAACTGCCATGAGCTTCTGAAGAAGGACTGTGGTTGGTCGAAAGCTAGAGCACTTTGTTCTTGTTGTTTACATCTATGTTGGTCCATTAAAGGTATCAAATCATTTGTTTCTGGACCAATATTTGTTCTAATTCTAGCCATTGAGGGAGCATTTAGTATTGGTTGGAACCATTTCAAAGTCTGAGAACAATGGTATGCCAGCTTGTACCCTCCATTCAAGGAAGCCCCACCTTCTTTGAGTCCAGTGTGCCTAATCAATTTTCAGCTGTAGCATGGGTGATTGGTACCCCACAGGAAGGTGCCAATCATCCCATCTAACTTTCGGTACCAGTGCTGGGAAGGAATAAGGGATGTGTGAGTAAGTAAAAATTTGGGTGCCATAAACATTTTGAAGGTGGCAATCTTGAAGGCCATAGGTAGGTGTAACTAAGTCCATCGGTCCAGTTCTGCTTTACAGTCTGATATCAGGGGTTCCAGGTTATTGTCCACCACTTATCAGTGTTAGCCCTACTTTGACACCTTGCTAGGTGATGGTATCTTGTGACCACTTAAGGTCTACTTGGGGATACTTTGAGGGTAGCATGCTGAATTAAGGGGAGTATCTCAGTTTTTCTCTGGTTGACTTTGAGCCCTGAAATATGTGTAAATTGTTTTAGAAGGGGCAGTAAAGGGGAACTGAGGATTGGGCATCTTCTAAAGGACCAGCAGATCGTTGGCATACATCAGAGTGGAGTACTGAGACTTCCCCAACTGGATTCCTCTAATGCTCGGGTCTTGATGGATGGTGGAAGCCAGGGGTTGAACTGCTAGGATGAATATCAGGGGAGAGGGGCATCCCTGTCTGGTTCCCCTGTGGAGATGGAAGGATCAGATAGCACAGAGTTGGTTAACACCCGGGCTTGTGGGGAGGTATAGAGAGCCCTAATGGTGACCCGAAAGTGGGGTCCGAAGCTGAACCACTCAAAAACAGTGTGGAAATAGTCCCATTTGACAGAATTGAATGTCTTCTCAAATCTACTGCCAAAGCAGCCATCGGAGTAGTAACCTTTTGGCTAAATAGATGAGATGGAGAAAGGGTTCGGATGTGGTCAGTACAACATCTCCCTTGTAATGAAGCTGACTTGGGATGGATGGATCGGAGAGGGTAGGAAGGGCTTAATCTATTAGTCAGTGCGCTGCATATACCTTACTGTAGGAGTTGATCAGGATATAGAGCGATAACTGGCTGCCTCAGTAGGATTCTTCCCTTTCTTGGGAGAACAGTTATTATAGCCTCCTAAGAGTGAGTGGTAGCAGGGAGTAATCATAAGTGCCATGGCTTGTAAGAAGTCGACAGAAAATCCATCTCCTCCAGGGGCCTTTCCTTTTAAGAGGTGACAAGGCAGTAAAAATCTCTTCAGTGGTTAAGAGAGCCTCCAGGGCTGCACTTTGAGCTGGAGTCAGCTTGGGTAGGGATATATTGTCTAGAAACTTCCGAGTGTCAGAGCTGGTTTCAGGGTGGATGAGGTATATAGCTGTGATCAGAGAATTGACATGATATCATTCACCTCCTGCAGCTTAGTTTTTGCCTTACTGGATAGGGAATCCTTCAGCCCAGCGATGAACCTTTTTGCTTGTTGCTTCCTGATTTGCAAGGCCAATATTTTCCCACTTTGTCTCCCTCTTCCAGTATGTAAGATGTACTCATAACAAAGCCAGATCTGCCTTCCATGACAGAAGTTCATTGATTCTCATACTGAAGTGTAAGGACCTGTCAGCCAAAGGGAGTGGGGGTGGGATGGGACATAGCCTTAGGAGCTTCTTTGGCATTGACAAGCTTCCTTCTAGCCTAGTTAATTCCACCTCTCTTTCTTTCTTTCTATGAGCAGCATACCCTATCTTCCCCTCATATTGGCTTTGTATGTTTCCCATGTATTTTGAGCAGATGTGTCAGAAGTAGGGTTCTCTTGTAAAGATAGTTTAGTTTCACATTTGGCCCTCTATGAACTGGGGTCTCGCATGAGTGAGGATCTAGCCTCCAAGTGGGGGTTGAGGTGGGGATCCCCAGGTTAGGAGCAAATGGACTGGGGTGTGGTCCAAGATAACCATGGGGAGGATTCTGGAGTCAGGAGCGGACTGGGTGAGAGTCTGTGAAATCAGCCAGATATCCAATCTGCTGAAGGTGCCATGCACCCAGATTGGGAGGTATAGTCACACTGTTTGGGATGGGTGAGGTGCCATATGTCAGCCAGCTTGAATTGGAGCATGTTCTCAATGTAGCCTGCACCCCTCTGTAATGCATCTCTCTGCCCTTGTCACTTCTGTCCAGCACTGGTACCAGTGTGAGTTGAAATCCCACTGGCAATGATGGGTGTACCTGACTTACTCATGGCTTCTGTTCTGGTCATTAAGTCCAGAAAGAAAAGGTGTCATCTTTGTTGGGGCATAGATATTTACCAGAATGGCGTTACCGTTGGGGGTGTCAATCAGGGCCAGCACCCATTGACCTTGAGGATCTGATTTACTCTGCAGGATGGACCAGGGTAGGGACTTGTGTAACACCCTTTTCTTGTGGGGGCACTGGAATGAAGTTCTTTTCCCACCTAATCTCTCACCAGGTGGGCATGATCCTGTCTGGTAAGTTTTGTTTCTTGCAAGAAGGCAACCTGGGCACTTATTCCTTTCAACTGTGTTAGTATTTTTTCATTTTATCAGAGTGTTAAGGCCCTGACATTCTAGCTAACGAAGGAGATCACATCCATGGTCAAGGGTGAAGCAGAAAGCCATTAAGGATGGACAGAAACAGTTGGAGAGAGCAAGGGCCCATCAGGGACTCTGATGCAGAAACAATACTCCTCTGCAAGGATGGCACAAACACAGAAATCAGGCAGCATAACAGCATACAGTATATTGCCATATACAGACCCGCTATAAAGTGGTAGGCAGACAGCATATCAAAATGTAATAACAACATTAACAAGAGAACAGTAATAATGTGTCTACTATTTACAAGAAATGCACATAGTTGTGCAGTGGTAGAAGTCAGTTTATCAGGCCAAGGACAAAGACTCCTCTCAGGCCTAACTTACCTGTTCATTGGGGGTGGATTAGGATATGGGGACCACTAAACAGGATCCCATACTTATGAGTATTTAAAAGATGTAGAGGAGTGTGTGGGCTGGTCTCATCCTGGCCATACCTTACCCGGGGGTTATGGGGAAAAGCAAGGAAAGACACCACTGAGTATACTGGCCCTCAGCTTGACTATGCCAGGGTTTAACATTGTAAAGGTATCAAGGCCGTTATGGAGTCTGAGGTGAGAGGACTATCCTTTCCTATTGTAGGAATGCCAACCAAAATATTGTAATACTGTGTCCATGACAAGCCCCCATGATGGTGGGGAGGGAACAACAGTAAATAATGTGAGAGAAGTGGTAGTTAAATAGAGCAGGCCCTAGTTCAGATCAAAACAGTCATGTTGAAAAAGGAGGCATCCGTAGCGAGGTGTAACCCAGCTATCTTGTCAGGCAGTCAGGAGGCCTATACACTGGCTCCCCTATCCACCCTACATTTTTCCTGAGATATTGTGGGCAATCAACAACTTTTAGGCAAAATGTACAGCATTAGAATGACTGAAAAAAACAGCCAAGTTCATAACAGTACAGTAAAGTGTCCCAGAAGCATTTTCCAGATGGCAGGGCAGAGACAATAGGGCAGGAATCCCCAGTTAGATGTTGGATGGGTGATATCTGTAGGTATCCCAGTTTTACCTATAGCCAAAATTAAATTTACAACATTAACCTTCAGGATATCTTACACTGAGCCCATACCCATGCCCTGACCTCGAGAAAGTATACAAAATGACACTTATCTATCTCTGGTCCTGCGATGTTGTCACCTGAGAGTCTTCTATTCGAGATGGCCGAAAAGAGTGCCCGCTTGTCTGGGCCAAGATCATAGGTGTAGGAACTGGGGAATGGAATGAAGGGCAGCCACCCCCTTTTAATTTTGTATGGCAAAAACTAGTTGAGAAAAAGTGCCCTTTGTACTCTTATAAGTGCCTTTCTGATCCTCCGCCCCTCAGCTTTTATTATCTTCCAGCATCCTTGGCCAAGATCTACAGATTGCAGTGAACAGTGTGGTGGAGGGAGGCTGTGCTGAGATGATCCTCTACAGGCCATTGCATTAGTTCTGATTCAGTTGCAGAGGCCTTGAACACCATCTCCTCTGGATATTCAGGAAAGTTCGCTGGTTCTTTTAGTTCCACCAGGGTAAATACTGCATAACGATTCGGAGGAGAGGAGAACTTGTTGAACCTGGTGTCTTGGGTCCTTGATGGTTCTATCTGTCAACAGCCAGGTTCTGCTTTGCAGTTGTGAGAGTGAATCCATCTCACATGCTTTCTGGACTGTTGGCACTTGCGGGATCTGGCAGGTGAGCTGAAGCCATCCCTGAAGTTAAGTCCTGAACTGGCTGAATGCCCATAAGATGGTACTAAATGCAAAGAAAAAGTAAGCCATGCTTCTAGGCTCTGCCCAAAAACTTATATTTGTCCTATGTCCCTGATGGTAGGTGACATAGGGGCTCACTAATAGAGTATGTTATGTCTTTTAATTACTTGGGAGTCCTGCTTGACCAATTCCTGGATTTCAATCTTCACATACAATCAACCTGCAAAGCTGTGAATGCTAAACTGGTATTGGTTACAAAACTAGCTACATGCTGACACCCTCTGCTAAGCTGGCTATTACAAGAAGTACCCTGCTCCCTACCCTCACTTATAGTGCTCCCATTTATGCTGCTACTCATAAAACATCCCTCCAAAATGGGGCGTCACCTACAATAATATATTAGGTATGCCTCCTCGTCTCCACATCTCCAAGCACCATTGTCAACTTTATAATATTATAAATAGCTCTACCTCTGTTTGCAGGCAATACTCTCTTGGCTTGCTCATTTATTCCATTATCTGACAACAATCTCCATTCTTACTTGCAGTATTGCTGGTTCCCAAATCTCCTCCCATGGATTGCGATCTGCGGATAAATCCTACTCAATGTATCTAGGTGTCACACATCCAAAGGTACTGGTGCTTTCAATATGTTGCCCCAGCTATGGAACTCTTTTTCCCTAGTCCTTGGGCAGTCAAAGTCCCATCTCTGCTTTAAAGGGAGCTGCACCGATTTCTATCTCTTGCTGACTTGCCTTTTACCCCACTTGATGACATTAAGCCCCTGCTTTCCCCTAATCCTGCCATGCACCTCCAAACTCTCTACTAGTATCTGCACACCCCATCCCACTATCCTCTAGCTAAGGCCTACTTTACTGTTATCATACTTATTCCTTTTATCCCTGCTGTACTAAATTAAGTGCCTGGCCTTTGATGAATCTTCCTGCTCTGACTCCTTACATTATTACATCATGTTGTTGAAACTCCTGCTGAATGTTATCCCTGTACAATCTGTTTTTATTCTACCCTATTTATGAAACTGTTCTCTGTAGCCTTACATTATGTAATGTGTTTTGACTACTTGCATTTTGGTCATCTATACTGATTTGACCTATCCTTTATGTAATTGTTCCACACTCATGAAGTGTTACCTGTCTGTTATACTCTGTTGAACTCTCTCGGTCATGCCTGAAAATAGTCATTTTATGGCTAGTGCACTTACCTAGTTAACAAAAACTAAATAAAATAAATGAAAACCAGCCACTGCAACAGTGTCACATTCACATTTTAAACCAGTTCAGATGTAAGCAAAAACAGCTGATGTCCAGGAAAAGTTATTTGCAAGGGTTTGGATGTGGCAGGAAAGAAGTCAGAGAAAGGCTTTTAAAATGAAGAGATCTCAAACTTGTGCCCAGAGAAAGCCTTATTGAAAGCAGGGTGGCATGAAAGTCTGGATGAAGGCAGCTGTGTTTCAGTAGGACACAGAAACAGCTGTTACCCCACTGTTACCTGGGGTTACCAGAACCTAGTTAGATATAGTGGCAGGTAGGGACAGGCAGCTAGTAAACTCCAGTTAAATGGATTTCACTATGTCTTGCTCTGTTTTCCAGTCTCTGCTGAGCTGGTGCAATGACATCATTTAAAATTCTGCAGCAGCATAGCCACAATGGAATGCTGCAGTTGGGAGTTAGGTAGAACATTGGGAAATTTTAAAGTCAGTCTAGAGTTGAGCCTTGAATTCAGCAGTCTAGTTTTTGTTTTTGCAGTCTGAAGTGGGTATAAGAAAAGAAGGATGTAGTTCCTTCAGTGCCTTGGAAGGAGGGGTGCACTGCAGGGCAGCACTCCCCCACCCTCAGCTCTGATACAGAGCTACCTTAGTGCCTATGGTGCTTCCACCATAAGAGAGGCACAAGGAACCAACTCTCAGGGCAACCCTGGCTTGGGAAAAGGAAGAAGCTGCCTGATGAAGAGTGCTTGGGCACTACTGTTTTTGAGGAATGAGATTCCTTCTGAATTTTGAACATCTGCAACAAAGAGGGTGTTGAAGATTTGACAAAAGCCAGTGTCATTCACCAAAACAGTGAGTAAATAAGTCTCTGGGGCTGTGGGTCAGTCAGGGATGTCAAGTCCAGGGCTTATGGAACAGTGAGATGTAATGACTGTTGTATGTGGGGGTCTTCAGAGAAAAGACAGTTACTGCATTACAAAGCCATGTACAGTCTGCACTATAGTAGCCAAGGATATGTGTGTGTGTAAACAAAAGGAATGGCTAGGCATGGGTCTTTGGAACAAAGGTGGGAGACCCACCACCTGGCGTTACAAGGCTCACCTCTGATTCGCTTTGAAGCACCAGTCACCTTTCTGTCTGGTATTAATGAGTACCTTAAGAGGGTGCCCAGATGTTGGGATGGAGTAGAGGGTGGTAGTGTGCCACTAGTTAAAGAGTCCATGACATATGGAAGCTTAGGATCCAAGTTTGGATATATGTGTGTCATCACCTTATCTGCATTACAAAGTGTTGCCCGTGGAATCCGTCTATGCTTTTCATTCAGTGTTGTTGAATAAGCCACACTTTAGAATCCCATCTCCTGGTATAGACATTATGTTATTGCTTCTAGTCTCTGGATTACTTTGGTGCCCCTGTGCAGAGTAGTCAAACCTAGTCATCATGCCAAGTGACACCTTTCTCCCCTAATATTCAGCTTATAAAATGGAGCGCCACATCGCGGACCCAGGCCCTCAACCTGTTCACTAGCCATATGAGGCAGGGGTATTAGCCCTCTCAGTCTAGGCGCAGCTAGAGGGTTACAAACAGATGGTAGCACCAGTACTGACATGGTGGAGGTGGAGCAGAGTAAACATAGAAACATAGAAACATAGACTTTGATGGCAGATAAGGACTGCTTGGCCCATCTAGTCTGCCCATTTCTACCTACAGGATAGGTGGCAGATCCTAGTTAACCAACAGCCTATTTCTTCCTACCCCCACAAGAATTGCCTTATGTCTGTCCCAATCATTCTTGAATTCTTCCACAGTTTTAGACCCCACAACCTCCTTAGGAAGGCTGTTCACGCATCCACTACCCTCTCTGTGAAATAATACTTCCTCACATTGCCCTGGACCGCCCTCCTTCTATCTTTAAATTGTGTTCCCTTGTTCTTGCAAGTCCCTTTTTCTGAAAGATGCTACCCTCTTGGACTTTGTTGATTCCACTGAGGTACTTAAAGTTTCTATCATGTCCCCTCTCCTTCTTTCCTCAAGGGTATACATAATAAGCTCCTTTAGTCTCTCCTCATCAATGGCTCTCTGCAGACCCTGCACCATTTAGTTGCCCACTCCTCTGGACTACCTCTATTCTGTCTGCTGTCCTTGCGAGATAGGGTCTCAGAACTGGACACAGTACTCAGATGGGGTCTCACCAACTGTCTGTACAGAGGATAACAACTTCCTGTTTTCTGCTGCTGATGCCTCTCCCTATACATCCAGTATACCCTAGCCTCCCTACTGCCTTCTCACATTGCTTGCTAACCTTAAGGTCATCTGATATGATTACCCCAGGTCCTTTTCCTTTTTGTTGTTGTTACTACCTCCCCACCCATTGTGTATTCTTCCCTGGGTTCTTGTTTCCCAGGTGCATTATTTGCACTTCTTTGCATTGAATCCTAGCTGCCATACTTCTGACCATTCCTCCAACCTTGCCAAGTCCCTTTTCATCCTTTCCACGCCTCTTTGTGTACAACCCTGTTGCAGATCTTTGTGTCATCTGCAAAAGGCATACTTTTCCTTCCAGTCCCTCTGCAATGTCACTGATGAAGACATTAAAAGGACTGGACCCAATACTGAACCCTGCGGTACCCCACTAGTAACCCCTCTTTCTTCAGAGTGGACTCAATTTACAATTACCTTCTGTGTCCTGTTGTGCAGCCAATGTTTTACCTAGGCTACCACCCTGGGACCCACTCCAGGCTGGTTAATTTGATTTGACTATTAATCTTTTGTGTGGGACTGCATCAAATGCCTTGCTAAAGTCTAGGTAGGCCATGTCCACAGCCCCTCCCTGGTCTTCTACTTTGGTCACCCAGTCAAAGAAATCTATTAGATCTGTCTGGAGGACCTTCCCACTGTGAACCCATGCTGCCTTGGGTCCTGTGCTCCACTGGCCTCTAGGTACTCAACTATTCTTTCCTTCAGAAGTGACTCCATCACTTTCCCTACCACAGAGGTCAGACTGACAGGTCTGTAGTTTCCTGCCTCTGTCTTGGTCCCACTTTGTGAAGGGAATCACATCTGCCTTCCTCCAGTCCTCGGGTACCACACCATCCTCCATGATTTATTAAAAGAGTAGCCAGTGGTTTCACTAGTTCCTCCTTAATTCTTTAAGAATTCTGGGGTGAATTCCATTAGGCCCCATTGCTTTGTCCACCTTCAGTTTTAGAGTTCTTGCAGAACCCTTTCTTCTGTGAAAGGACTGGGATCGACCCCCTATCAAGAGTGCTTCTGTTAATTGGATTAGGCACTTCCTTCTCCTCTTTTGTGAATACTGAGCAGAAATATTCATTCAGTATCCTGCTTTTCACTGTCCCCTCTGCCCACCCACCATTTATTCTATTCAGCCTCACTATCCCTCCCTTTGTCTTTCTCGCTCGCTGATGTACCTATAAAGGCTTTATCCCCCTTAAACCTCTTTCAGGTACTATGTTCTCATTAAAATGCTGTCTATATTTTCTTTCTCTCATGTGCCAGACCCTTTGTTTAATATAGGAAATACTACACAGACACACACAATTGATGAGACAAGCTACAGGAAGGGGTTTTCCTTGGCAGTAAATAGGAGATACACAGAAGAACCTGGAGTATCACAAATCAACAAGAAGCAGTGGGGCAGGATGCTGTGAAAGGGATAAGGGATAATAAGGAAGAACAAGAGTATATAGTACTAAGGGACAGGTGTTTTGCCAAAGATGGAACAAGGTACTCCCACACAAGCAGTCAGCTACATGGAATGAGGATTACTGGACTACACCGTGAATCAATTCTACTGGCATTCAAAAGGACAGAAACCACAAAGACCTACGACCACTAGATTTGCAGACCATTTCCATCAACCAAAGAAAACCACAGAAAGGCAGAATGTGGTAGAGGCTGTGCTGGGAAGGGGGGGAGGAGTCGAGGATGCCGTGGACAGAATTTATATTGGGAAAACTTTGTTTGATTCCATGACAATTTGCAACCACAATTTGCGCACTGATCCATACATCAAGTGAAACAACTTACGGCATGAGCTTTTAAAATGGTGGTTGCTTTAGTCTAGAGGATGATTGCAAGGTTTAATAAGGTTTTACAAAGGCTTGCATTACTAGAGACATTAATACAGGTATATTGATCCTCCAGTTTAAAAATAAAGGAGAAGACTAAAACTGAAATTGGAGACCCAATACCCTGCTTGATCTTTATTTCAAAAGAGTCTCACAAGTAAGTGAAAGATTAGCAAAGGATGCAAGGCACATAGCAGAAGACACAAGGCATATAGTTTACCTGTCTTAGGCATGTCTGATCCTGGGATGTGCCATACAGACAACTTAATCTTGTTACTGGAGGTCATAGGGCATGGGAACAGCAAGACAGAATGTTCCATAATTATTTTAGATCCAGAGAAAGCTTTTGAGGTGTTGCATTCCTTAATCCCAATGTTTTAAGGAAATTTGGGATTCTGGAAAAATTAATTTCTTGGATTAAGTTTTTGATACACAAACTTCATTACCTATGTTACTAAACGGTTTGGAAGGAAAAACTCATTGTGTCAAAAGAGTTGTCTGTCAAGGCTGCCCACTTTGTATATTATTATACAGTGGCACCAACCAGGATGCAACTCAGTAATGCTGCTGTATATCACAAAATGCTGCAGTATACTGCGAGAACAGTGTAATTCATATACAATAATATATGGGTAATGTGTATAATGATAATTTTACAGATACTCGATGTATGGGATGCTAGAACTAGAAATCTGCCAGCTGTAAGTAGCCAGTTGGTTAGTGTGTAAAGTCAAAGCTGTGGATAAGTTTATCTGCGCAGGACAAACTGCAAGCTAATTGCATATGATTAACTCTATCCATTACTGACTCACTAGCCACATAGTATATTAGAAAGCAATATTCAGTTAGTGCTAGGATGGAGCTTTTCACAATTAAATATTTGGCCTCCTGGGTGAGGTTATTCTGGTTTATACACAGTGTATCCAATGTGTTATTGAATGTTTTACCAAGCTATTCACATGAGGAACAAAAGATAAATTATCATCTAGGTAGAGTCAATATATTTGAAGACTTCCACTTGTTCTAGCCTGCCTCCCATAGCACTGAAGATGTCAGAGGAAGTTTTTACTTCAGGTGTTTTCTGCTGAGCAGCATGGTCTTATTATTTTTTAATTGAGCACTAGGCTATTATTGGAGAAACAGATTACAACAGATGCAATGTTGCACTGCAGGATATCAGTCAGGCTGCCTTTGTTGTGGATTCTGGAAGAAACAACTGTGTCATCTGCATACAAGAGTACTTTAACAGATTGGCAGGCTTCAGGCAATTGATTAAAGAAGAGACCTAATAATAGAGAACCCAAAAAGAGCATGTAGCACCCCTACTGAGACAGTCCTGCCCACAGAGGCTATACTCTCAGTTTCAACTTTTTGGTTTAATTGGTTAGATAACTCTCAAACCATGAAACAGTGTCCAATGATTGGCCCAGCTTTAATGATTTTTGGAGCAAGGGCTTCATGATCACAGCAATTTCCTTTTCTGTTAACTCCAACATTGTCAATGGGGAATTAATACATACCAGTAATGTGATCCCCACTGTGATAGTGGTACCCCAGTTCCACACCTTTCCAAAGACGGTAATTAAAATGGTGCAGAGGCTGCATCAGAAGCCCTATGAGGAGAGATTAAGGGTACTCAATACATATGTCTTTGAAGAGAGGTGGGAAGGGAATGGTAGCACGTAATGTGGGTGAGTTAAATTAGTGACTCAATTTGAGGAACTCAGTTTGACTATCCATACGGATAGCAAGTCTGAAAGTATAGTATACACGGGCTGGCAGTATAGCCTAGAGGTTAGAGGAGCTAGGTGTGAATAGAGCTTGGTACATCGGCAGACTAGACCTGAGTTTGAGTCTCACAGCCCTCCACTTGCATACTGTGTGACTCTGAGCAAGTCACTTAATCGTCCAGTGCACCCAGGTTGCCCCTGAAAACAGGCACTTGTACCTAGTGGGCCTTACCTGGTTGCCAAAGGCTAAAATAAAAAAATATATAGTGGGATTATGATATAGTGAGTGTAGCAGTGAGCTGCACCAGCTCCAGCTGGCTATGAGGCTATGTCTGACCAAGCAGTTCTGAGCTGGCTGTTTGATGCAGTGGTTTCAATCACTGCCTCTTGAGTTAGTGGACCCAGGTTCAGATCTGGTTGTGGTAGATGTTTTTTTTCCCCTTGTTTCTCCTGAGAGCCCACCCCTCCGCCCAGAGTTGATTACATTGAAATTGGAGGTGCGGGGGAATAATCTCCTGCATAAACATGTTCATTTTAATTCTGCCATTGGGAAAGTAAGTGACCATCACTGTTTGTGGTGGTTGCTGTAACTCTGGTCACTGTTTTGATGCCAGGCGATATTTGCTTTGCTTTTTTTGGTCAGCACTCTTACTGAGTCACCCTTATCACATAAAACCTGGGGGACATGATGAGAATATGAATACCACACGGGGTGAATAAGGTTCAGGAGGGAATATTTTCTAGAGTAGAAGGTATAAGGGCATGGTGGAAGAGGAAATTTAGGAAGGCTATGAGGATTTACTTCTTCACTGAAAGAGTGGTGGATGACCAGAGCAGTCTTCCAGATGAGGTAGTGGAGTGGCAACAGCGGTGGGCTTCAAGTATGTTTGAGATAGACACAAGGGAATCTTGGTAGGGAAGCTGAAGGGGAGATATCTGGCGATCAGGTAGAATTTATGGTGTCAATATAGACAGGAAGGAGTCACGTGATGCCCTCTCTGAGTAGCTACTCTTCTCCAGCACTCCCTCTTACTCCACATTTTATAACTTTAAAACTACCCTTACAGAGTGTCTTTACCTAATCTAACCTTTGAAGATCCTTCTCTACAATGTGCTTGAAGTGACCTGGTACGAAGTTATAGCTTACTATCAGCAGCAATGTCCAAAGAGATGCAGCAAGCTGCCCGTGGCACACTCCCCACAGACGCCAGACAAACAAGACAAACAGCCGAGGCCCAAGTTTCAGGCTCCAGCTGCTCCACCACTTCCACCACAGTGCCCCTCCACTCTCAGAGGAGCATTTTCTCATGGAGTTTGAACCCTTTAAGGATTCCCTTAGAGCACTCACAGAGGAGCTGAAATCACTGAGATTGGAGCTTCGAGACATTGGCAGATGGGTGGGAGATGTGGAAGCCTGAACACTCACATTGGAAAAATGGAAGGGTCACACAGACTCTGATTCAACTTTTCTGTGGCAAAGACTCAATAAGCTAGAGGCCAAGATATAAGATATAGAAGGAGAAGCCACCAAAACAATTTAATCATCTTTGGACTCCCTGAGGGAGAGGAGGGAGCTACACCAGTTCAATCTGCACAAAGGTTTCTAGAAAAGGTGGTGGGTCCATCTCCAAATAGCCCTACCTACACTGTAGAACAGACACACCACTCCCTCCACCCTAAACCCCAGTGGGCCTCCCCGTCCTTTTATGCTAAAGCTGCTCAACTTCTTGAATAAGCAACATATCCTGAAGAAACCCAAGATCTAAAAGAAATTTTGTGGGAGGCTCCAAGCTGTGGCTTACTCAGGATCTCCCGACAGGCACCCATCAGAAATGTGCAGCCTTTCAGCCCTTGGTGGCTAAGCTCATAGCCGTGGGGATCTAATTTAGGATGCTTTACCCTGCCCACCTCCAGGTTTCACTCCAAAATACTTGGCACTCCTTTGAGATGGTGGACAATGCCACTCAGGATCTCAAGAAACTGCTGCCTGAGCTCTTTAAGGAAAGGTGAGCTCAGTCTTTAACATCGGGATTCTACATCCTTGGGTTGTATGCTGCAACTGTACTAAGCAATGACGTTTTGGATCTCCAGTAATGGACCTATTATTACCCTCTCAGTTTTGGATGGACTTTTCACGGGGTTATGCTTCCTATGACCATGAGAGGAAGTCCTATGGTCTTTTGCTTGCCGTCTGTTAGCAGCTATCCTACAACAATGATCACCCGCATGCAATGGAAGAATGCCAAATCCATGTTTCATCATCTGGAACAAATTTGCCTGCTTCTGCCTGTCGTAAGACCCTTACCTCAGCCCATCTTGTATCATGTCTGCTGTTTACCCATCTAGTACTCCATTTGCTTTCCTACCACTTCCTTTGCTGGGTGATTGATCCTCTTTTCTGTAGCTGGAAAAAGAACTATATTTCAACAGATAGATAGATAGATAGATAGATAGATAGATACTTTATTTCTATAACGCCATCTCCATGGACTCTGGTGCTGCGCAATATAAAATATACATTTCATACAAAACATTAGAAAAATACAAAAATACACAAAATATATAACTGGGAGCATACACTTATCTATCTATCCCATAATCCAACTAGATTTAAAAACATCAACCATAAAAAGCTTGCTGGAATAAATATGTTTTGAGACCCTTCTTAAATGCTTCTACCTAGGGGCCTCCTTAAATAACCAGGCAGGAGTTCCACAGGTTAGGCACAGCTGCTGAAAATGCTCTATCTCTTTAATGTCACAGCCTAACCCTGAGAACTCTCAGGAGGCCTCCCTTGGCAGAACAAAGGCCCAGGCTGGACGATAATGAACAAGGAGATCTTTCAGATAGACTGCCCCTTTCGTGCAGGGTCTTTAGGTCAACAGCCCTATCTTGAAGACAACTCTCCACTGGATTGGCAGCCAGTGCAGTGTGAAGAGGACTGGGGTGATATGTTCACATCTTTCACCCCCTCAGCAATCTCAGTGCTGCGTTCTGCACCAAGCTGCAGTCTGCGAGGTTGCCTCCAGATAACCCTAGGTACAGGGCATTATAGTAGTGTACTGATTGGTATGGGCTTTCTGACTAGACTGTCTCCCAGTTGGGTTCTGTCTTCTTTTCCACTATTTTGACTTCTGAAACCCAAGGCTTATAGGGCAACTGCTGCCTGGGTTGCATTTTGAGTCACTGAATGTCATCTGTTCCACGCATGAACATTGCAGGAAGAATGCTGCTGCTCTGCTGACATTTCAGGGCTGAAGTTATTTTTGTGGAGCTAGTTGGAATGTCCTGGGACTGTAGCATTATCCTGTAATGTACTTGCAACCCATGCATTGCAGATAGCTCAAGCAATGTCATGGACATTCAGGCCAGGACTTCTATGCGGTACACGGGTGAGTTCTTGCCACTGAGCTTTGGTGCAGGTGGGATCCCTCTTTGTTTCATTATTAGGAGGGGTACCACCTGTGCTCTAGACCTGGGACTTTTCTGCAGAAAGCTCAAGTTTATGGTTTTCTCCTGTGAGGGTGGGGTTCTACCTCTGCTTAGGAATGACAGAGAGGTCATGGGGTAGTATAAATTTCATCACCAGTTCTTTGTTTCTAATTTATTTTTGTAAATATACCAGGGTTATATTAATTTAGAAAACTGCTCCCAGCACTGGGTTCCTCTGTATCTGGGGTTTCAGCTACTGTATTTATACTTTCCCCAGGCTGTTTTTGGATTTCTCAAGGCTATGTGGGGACATGATAACTTTAGTGCTTGTTTTAATTTCTGCCATATGTTGTTGCATTTATTGAATGTGCTTTAAAATTGTCTTTTCTAATTTAGAGGGAATTGAAGATGTTATGTAGTACATGATAATATTATTTCTTAACAAGGTAGTGTATATAGTTATCTACAGGTCAGCATGTGGGGGCTGGGTGGGTTGAGCATAGAGCTATGATATGTAGGAACTTCATGGACTAGTTCAATAGAGGAGGGAGGTTTTCATTGTTGGATAGAGGGTGGTAGTGGGTAGGGTGGGGACCAATTATGGCCTTTACAATTTCGGGGGTGAGGGGATGGGGAAGGGAGGTGTTCTGATTTGAACTGGTTAACTTGGTCCTTTGTGTGTTACCTATCTCTATGGGGATTGTTGTGGGCTGTTTGGGCTAAGTGTGGGGGGTGGAAGCTTGAGATCTTTCTCCGGTGGCTGGTTGGTGCTATATGTAGGTTCTCGAGCCTTCCTAATTGTGAATGTGTTTTTCCAGATGTTCTCTATATGTTTTAATACAGTATTGCCCATAATTTGATGAACTGCTTGTGAAACATAAAAGGGCCAGTCCCTGATGAAGCTTACCAAAGTGTTGTTGCACCTTCACAAGATGCAGGTTGATGTAGCCTTTCTTCAAGAAACCCACCTTCCCCAGCCCAGGTTCTGTGTCATGATGTTCCTGGGTGGGACAGATGCTCAGTGCAGGATTAGACTCGCGTAGGTAAGGTGTGGCTATTCTGGTGTCCAGGTCTGTCCCATTCCATCTCCTCCAAGAAGTGAGTGATCCTCAAGGCAGATATATTTTGTGAGATCACTATTGGGTCATCTGGAGTTGATTTTGGGATCCATTTATGGTCCCAGTATGGAAGACCCTTCCTTTTTTCACAACTCATACCCACATTGTCCCACTGGGCCTTTGCCCCATGATACTTACTGGGGACTGGAATGTGGTTGTAGACAACAAACTGGATAGGACCTCGAGACATGGTCTGCCCTTAAACCAAGCCAACTTGCCCTGCAAGATCTCACAGATTCTTTAGGACTTGTAGACCCCTGGAGGATCTTACACCCGACCATGAAAGAATATTCCTTTCACTGAATTCCAGTTAATTCCTTTTCCCATATCAATTTTTTCATCTGAGTACTGAAGCACTGCCAGGTGTCATTGTAAGTCATTATGGTGCCACGGTAGTGTCCAACCATCACCCAGCTATATTGCAGGTTAACCTTGCTCCCTCCCTGGTATGTAATAAAAATTGGCACTTTAACAATCAGCTATTAAAGCTCCTGGAAGTGGTAGAAAAGTTACAACATTTCATGTCTGAATTTTTACTTTCAACTCACCCACAATGCCAAACTTGACATGTTTTGGTGCTCTTTTAAATACTGTATGCCCTTTGGGGCAAAATTATATAGTTTGCCACCAGATGGAAGAAAAAACTATCCCAAGCCACCTCTTCCCTTTTGTTGCAGATTAGGGCAGCAGAACAGGAGCTTTCTGAGTCCTCCCCACAGTCATAATGGGAAAGCCTCAAGTTCTTCAGGCCAAGTATAATGCCCTTCTTGGAGAAACAGCCATCTTCTTTTGTGGACCAGAATCAAATATTTTGACCAGGGGTGAAAGCCAGCAGGTTCCTCACCCACACCTGCATACTCAACAAATGGACCAGATTGTTTCATCTCTCAATCAGATTCCGTCCACCCTGTCACCTCCTCCAAAGACATTGTCTCACAGTTTCAGGCCTTTACCATTCTCTCTATGTGGCTCCTCTAGATCCTCTTGATCTTTGTGACCTCTATACCTTCCTTCAGGATCTGGACCTGCCCACACTGACAGATGCACAGGTCGAGATGTTAAAGCCCCTTGACCCTGGTGGAGGTACACAAGGGCGATTGATTCTTTAGCTCCGACAAATCCCCTGCCCCAGAGGTTTTCTTCAAACTTCTATCAGAAACTCAAAAGTTGTTAGCCCACACCTTCTCAAAATGTTCCAATATATTTTTCACAAGGATTTCAGACCACTCCCTTACGGCTGCTATCATAGTGGTTCTGCCTAAACCAGGCTGGGATAACTTGTTAGTCTCAAATTACAGGCCCATATCTTTAATTAATGGTGATTTAAACATTTGACTAAAATTCTGTCCAATAGGTTAAATTTTGTTTGGGATTGTCTTCTTAGTGGGGAGCAGGTGAGATTCATGTCAGATAGGCTGTCCCACGATCACCCTCGAAACTCATGCATGTTATTTCTGCATCCAGGGATTCTTCTATTCCATCAGTCCTGGCATATCTGGAAAAAGACAAAGCCCATGATAGAGTCTCCTGGGACTACTTGTTTCACCTGCTCCCTAGATGTGGGTTTCCCTGAATTTATTAGATGGCTCAGGGTGCTCTACACTAGCCCTCAGCATGCATCCTCTGTAACGAGTCCTGTCCAACTCCTTCTCCTTACAGCAGGGAACTCATGAAGGATGTCCTCGATCCCCATTTTTATTCAACTTATACCTCGAGCCACTGATTAGGAGAATCAATCTCTCCCTTAAGTTCACAGTATCTCCATAGGCTCCTCACATTATAAATTGTCTGTTTATGCAGATGACATCCTTCTGCATGTTACATCTCCTTCCACTTCCCTACCTGCTGTTTTGGGTATTATAGCCCGTTTGGTGTTTTTCAATTACATACTCAGTCGTTCCAAAACAGAGGTCATCCCTGTGAACATTGCAGCTACTCATGCTGGGGTACAGCACCTAGGCCTCCTTTGGGGTAAGGATAAACTGAAATATTTGTGAATGTACCTCAGTACTGACTCATCAAAACTGAAACAATATAACCTGGATCATGTTCTTCCAAATTCAGGTTGAACTAAACTGATGGTCTTTACTACCTTTATCCTTGTGGTGTCATTTGAATATCCTTAAAATGAATGTTCTCCTGCAGCTTCTGTATCCGCTCACAATGCTTGGCCCAGCTCTACCCAAGGCATGGTTTCTTCAAGTTAACAGAATCTTATCTAAATTTCTTTGGTGGGGAAACCTCACAGAGAGCCTAGTTAAATTAACGAGATCAAAAGAAGCTGTTGGGTTAAAGGTCCCTAACATCTATCTGTATTATTTGGCCATACATTGTTCCTTTTCCTCTCCTGGTTCCACCCAGTTTTGGGGAGTCTAGATGTGGTCTATGTTCCCCAGTGGCTGGACTATGAACTCCTTGTGCTCTCAATTAGGCCTGGACCCTTGTGCCCTCTTGTATATTCCTTCAGAAAGGTTCCCTGCTCCTAAAGATACCCCTGTCGATCTGTCTCTTCATGCCCACACACAATTATGTCATATGTCAAATTTAGATCCCTACATAGACACTACTCAACAGATCCTGGGAAACCCTTATTTGAAAATTGTTGGGAAAGTGTTGACCCGGACATCCTGGCCTTCCTTGAGGTTTTCATTGGTTGACCATCTGCTGCATGAGGCAAGTTGTTATCTTTGCAGAAGCTCAACAAAAGTTTGGCCCGCCATCATCTATGTGTTTCAAGTACTTCCAACTAGGCACATGTTACTTCATCATTTTGGTGCTGGTGTCTAGTCCAGCGAATATGGGGACAAACTGTTACCCTTGACATCGGTCACTCCTACATCTCATGCCATAGCCTTTTATCATGCATGGTTTGGAGCTCCTTACTGAGAGGAACCTAGATTTTTCTACTCCTGGGACCAAGCTCTTCCCTCTAAGGGAGGCCCCCATGACTAGCGCTGCATTTGGAGGCTATCTATAAATCCATCAAATAGGATGATATGATTTCATGCAGTTCAAATAATGCATAACATGTTTTACACCCTGACTAAACTTCATTGAATGGGTAGGCTGGCAGCGGATCTATGTACCAGGTGTCAGAGAGAGCAGGGCTTATTGCTTCATATTTTTGGACATGTGATAAGGTTGTGTCCTTTTGGGAAGATATTAGACAGCGATTGGACCCCTTATTGAGGCTTTAACCAGACATTCACACATGAGATCTGCATATTGGGGACATTGATGGGGTTTTAATTGGCAATCAGAAACCACATATTGCTCTAATATCAGCTTGGGCCAAGAAGATTATCCTTCTACATTGGTGTGATCAGACCATTCCCCTTATGTGGAATGGTATTGGGAAATTCGCTTTGCTCTGCAGGCCAAGCTTATTATTGCAAATATGTCAGATTCCAAGAAGAAATACTCTTAGGTATGGGAACCACTTTTACCTTGTTGACCCCTGGGAGGGTGGTGGTCAGTTACTCGTGGCTCCACACCTCGCTACCCTGGAGGAAGCTGGGATGGCTTATGCTTGAACCTGCACATAAGCATGATACACCTCATTTTTCTCAAAATAAGGTGATCCTTTTTGTTATGCCCTATCTGTTAATGTCTCCGCTGCTCACAAAATTAATCCAGACCGGGGGAGGTTGTTTTCTTGTTCCTTATGGGGTCTGGGTGGGAGGGGGACAGGTTGGATTGTTATTTCTGTAGCTTGTTTGGACAGTTTACTTGGTTTAGAATATTTTGTTGTAACTATTACATGTTTGTGAATACTGGCTCAGTGTCCATTTTAAAACTTACTGGCTGGTACTTTATATACCATCTTTTTACTGTCATTTTCCTATTATGTTCTCTACTCAAACTTCAATAATGTTTATTGAATTTGAAAAAAAAGTGTTGACAGGGAAAAATGCCTAGACTAGGTGGACCAAACAGTCCTTATCTGCTGCCAAATTCTATGTTTCTTTAGTACATCTAAAAAACTGTGACTATGGCATAGACCCCTGAGGTCATGGAACATTCTGGATAAAGCAGGTACTCAGTTTACTTATGTCCATGCAGTACCTCCAAACAAAACACATAAACACCAACTTCTATGTCCCCAAGTGAGGCTGTTGAGCAAAATTATCTTCTATACTAACATGGTTAATATAGTGAAAAGTAACATCAGCCTAACTTATCTTGGATGAATCTTCAATAGGTGAGCTGGATGACATTCTTCTCACAGTCACAGAATCATCAGAAGAACTACACAGTTTTAAGCACAACCTTTGCAAATGATCTTCTACCAACACTGCAATACGGAAATCTTTTAACAGGACCAGCATTTGCACTTGAATCCAATAACAAAATGGGTACTAACTGAACAGGTTTTCCTACCAATCTACTATATCACAACCAAATAGTCTATTGGCAGCTAATGCCAACTGACTGATTTTATGCCATGATGTCCCTGGATAACCAATGAATCACAGGATCTGTACAGCTGCAATAATTATCTTGGCTGAAAAATACATAATGCAGAAATATAGTGGTAAATATTTTGAAAAAGGATCCCAAGGTGCCAGGAAGAGATCCCATTGATAACACTGGAGCTAACAATAGAAATAACAGTAAGAATTAAGAATTTCTCATTGTTGTATTGCTCAAGTTGTCAATTGGAATTAATACATATGGGTTCTAATAAGCAGTACTCATCTTTAACCAGGAGGGTAGAATATTATCCCATATACAGTATGACTCAAATGGGTAACTGAGAGAGGTGCTACTCATTGGTGACCTCAACCTGCCAGATGGGGATTGGAGCCTTCCAGCTACAGCATAGGCAAGGAGCATAACCATCCTTCACTCCCTACAGGGGTGTTTCTTACAACTAATCAGCAAACCTACTATGGATGAAGAAGTGCTGGACCTTGTGCTTACTAATGGGGACAGCATTGAAGATATCATGGTGGGAAGTCCCCTAGGGACCAGTGATCAACAAACAGTGTGGTTTAACATTAAGGTGGGTGTCAAGGCAAGTCACATGAAGATGAGGGTCCTGGACTTTAGGAGGTGGATGTTAAAGAAATGGGATATTACCCCAGAAGCTGCCTAGTAGGGAAGGATTGCCAGAGAGAGGTAGGGAAAGTGTGGAAAAAATATGGAGGGAATAACAAAGGTAACCAAACTCTGTGTGATGAAGATGAACAAAAGCAAAAGGAAGAAAAGAATGTTATGGAACTCTAAGGAAGTGGCACAGTGGTGAAGGTAAAATGGGTGAAATCCAGGACGGACAAATAAATGCAGAGGAGAAAGACAGAGATGCTTACCAAGTAAAATAGAAGAAGCAGGTAGGAACATATGAACTTGCACACATGAAGCTAACCAGAAGAAGGCCAAATTGGTCTATTGAGTCTGCTCCTTAGTATTGTATTGCAGTGTCCTGACTTAGGCCATTGACCCTGCCCCCTTCTGTTAACCTTTCCATCATACTCCCCCATGCCCATGGTCCCATAGGTTCCCTCGGTGCCTATCCCAGGCCCTCTTAAAGCCATCCCTGTCTTCTCTGAGACCACCTCTTCTGGCAACACATTCCATGTGCCTACCACCGTCTCTGTGAAAAATGTATATAACATCATCCTAACCCCTCCCACCCACCAACTTTAGACTGTTCCTCCTCAAGGTTCTGTTGTCACTTAGCTTGAAGAGACCTTCCCTATCCACTCTGTTTATTTCCTTCAGGTACTTAAAGGTCTCTATCATATCCCCTTCTCCTCCTCTCTTCCAGGAGTACATTCCCAGGGCTCCCAGCTTCTCTTTTAAAACTTCTGCTGCTGACTCCAGATCATCTTGGTTTGCCCTTCTTTGGACCCTCTCTAACAAGCTGATATCCTTCTTATACTACGGATGCAGTACCTTACCCCATATACTAAATGCGGTCTTACTGGTGACCTGTACATGGGCAGTATGACCTCAGTCCGACTACTGCTGTATTCCCTAGCTATATACCCCAACACCCTCTTTGCCTTTGCCACTGCCTTTTTGCATTGTGAGGAGTGTTTCAGGTCACTAGTGATCACCATGCCAAGATCATTTGCTTCCTCCAATGCTGCTACTCTGTCCAAGGACTTCTGGCCCCGATGTGTATCACTTTGCATTTCTTGGCATTGGAACCAAGTTGCCAGACCCCCAATCATTTCTCAAGTTTCCTGAGATCTTCCCACAGGTTCTGTATGCCTTCAACTGTGTCCACCCTTCCACAGAGTGTGGTGTCATCCACAAACAGGCACATCTTGCCCTTTTGTCTTCCTCAATGTCATTTATGAAGACATTGAAGACACCTGAGACCCAGCACTGAGCCCTGCTTGACCCCGCTGATGACCTCCTTGGTACTGGATAACTCTCCCTGCCACCACCCTTGGGGTTCTGTCAGTTAGCCAGCTTTCTACCCACCTTGTCATATTCTCTCCAACACCAAGATCCATGAGTTTCCTGATTTGCCTCTTATGTGGCACAGCATTTAAAGCTTTGCTAAAGTCCAGGTAAATGAAGTCCACTACCTTGCCCCCATCCACTGCCCTGGTGACACAGTCACAAAAGTAAATTAGGTTTGTTTGACAGGATCTTCCTCCCACAAACCCATGTAGCGTCTCATCCTAGAGACCATTCTCTCTATGTACCTTACCAACCTCTCCTTAAGTATGGTTTCCATAAGTTTGCACACAGTTTATATTAGACTGACCAGCCTTTAGTTCCCTGGATCATCCCCAGGTCTGGTCTTGTGGAAATGCACCACATTGCCATTCTCCAGACCTGAAGTACCATGCCCAGTTCAGGGATCCATTGAAGAGGTCCACCAGTGACCCCATAAGCTCCTCTGCTAGCTCTTTCAGTATCCTTGTGTGTATGCCATCTGGTCCTGGGGACTTGACATCTTTCAGTGCTAGAGCCCCTCCCTCACTCTATTCACCTCTATTACCATTTCTGTGGCCCCTCCCTTCTCCCTCCGGTGGCACCAATATCTTTTCCCTAGTAAAGAGATAGCAGAAGTACTTATTCAATAACTCCAATTTGCTCTCATCTTTCTCCACCCATCCATTCCCTTCCTCAGCTTAACTATCCTATCCCACTTGTCCCTATTCTCCTTATGTAGTAAAGAAGGCCTTTCCTGGTCTTAATGCTGTCTGCTATTTGTAATTCTTTTTGACTTTGCTTGATGCACCACCTTGCCTGCCACTTTAGTAAACCTCAGGTATTCCTCCTAATCTGCTCTCTCGCAGTCCTCATTGTAGGCAACTCTCTTGTCCCTCACCACCCTGAAAACCTTAGAGTTGAACCAAATGGATGATTTGGTCCCCAATTTCTTCCCTCTAAGCTTAACATAATCCATTGTGGCTGCTAGTATTGCATCCCTGATGATGGCGCATTGTTGGTCCACCCCATGTATTCTTTGATTTCCTCTAGTTGCTTCCTTAGCACCTGAACCATTTTCTGGAAATCCTCCCCTCCCCATATCAAACTGAACCACACTGTGCAGAGGTTGCTTCCTCTAGGGTTTCCTTGACCATTATCTCATGCATGTGCTTCCCATTTGTAAGCACTAGAGCAAGGATTGCCCCTCCCTGGTGGACTCAGTAACTCCCTGGGTCATGAACCCTCCTGTATTGCATCCAGGATCACTTGACTCCTGGCACAGAATGTGGCTTGCATTCCCAGTCCACTTTAGGCAGACAAGGTCCTGACCATTACCACCTCCCCTCTTCCTGCCACTTCCAGCAATTCCATACATAGTTCTCTGTCCCTTTCTTCCTCCTAGTTGTGGCGTCTGTAGACCACCCCACAACTTGACCTTCTTCCCCTATTGGTCTGGAGCTGGATCCATGGCAAGTCCACTTTATCCAGTTTATTCTGCTTCCTAGTTCATGTTATCCCTCCTGATGTGCACCAACCCACTTTTGCCTAACACACTGTTCCTTCTGTACAGCTTGTACCCCAGAATGAGAGGTCCCAATCATGGTGTGCTGTGGCCCAGTTCTCGGTAACTGCTGCTAAGTCTACCTTCCCTAAGCTAAGAGGGCCTACATGTCTGTCATCTTGTTACCAAGACTGAGAATTGAATGTCACCACCCTCCACTTCAACTCTGTGCCTCCCTGCCTAGTTCCTGTGTCTTTCTTGACCTGCCTATCCCCTATACCCTCCTTTAGCCCCTACCCTTTGGTGCCTTCCCTGCCCTTTCCCCTCCTGTTTGCTACTTCCTGTGTGTGTGTGTGTGGGGGGTGGATCCTGAACCTCCCTGTCTCGATGTTTTTATGCCCACTGGCCTCCTCCCCCGCAGTTTAAACTCAGATCTTTTCTATGTATTCCCTCAACTTGACCCTAAGTACTTTCAATCTCTCCCAATTAAGGTGCAGCTTATCTGCCAAATACAGCCCTTTGTCCGACCACTAGCATCCACAACCCCAGTATAAAATTGGACCCTTTCACCTTGCACCAGCTCCTCAACCAAACATTAAACTCCTCAGTCCTCCTTTTCTGACTGTACTAGCTCTGGAGACTGAAATTACTGCTGAAAACATCAAAGAGCTCACTGAATCATTGCATCTCTTTGCTAACTCTATGAGCTTGTTCTGCATCACCCCACCTTTTCTCCTACTAAGTCATTGGTCTCAGGTGGATGATGAAGAGACTTCACCACCCTTACATCTTCCCTGATCTTTGGTTCTTTCCTCCCCAACTCCATCCGAAATACAAACAACCACTGTGCTATTCCTTGGGTCCCCTTCCTCCCCCAATGATACCTTTAATTATAGACAGGGCTCCTAGTACTCTGTTGCAGAATTTTCTAATTTCAGTGGCAGGGCTCCTTGGCTTCTGTGGCAGCATGTTCTGATTTCTGTGGCATGATTTATTCATTTGTCTGGCAGAAAGCAGTTCTGCCATTAGCTAAATTGTTGTGATGTCATCGATGACATCATATGCTGAACATAATGGGGTTTAAGGACAAAGGTGATGGGAAAGAAAAGCCCGACACTATGGAAAAGCAGTATATTTTAATGACAATTCACCAAAACCAGTGAATTCTGTGGCACTATATATATTCTGCGGCATGATGCAAATTCTGAGGAAAATTCTGCAACTGCAGAATCGCTAAATTCAGGGGCCTTGATTATAGATATCCCAATGATAATCACACTTCCATCTCATGCAGGCTTGTTAATCAACCTCCTGCCACTCCTGGTGAACCAGAGTCTTCCACCTTCATCTGCCCTCTGTCTGTTTTGGATGTATTTCTGTTTGTACCATCACTGTCCTCCCCTACTGCTTCTCTAATCTTCTTCTTCACATGCCTCTCCAGCTACCTTTGTCGCTACCACTACCCTCCTATTCCCTCCCTATCTTCTCCCCATCCTTTGCTCTGCCTGACTACTTTTTCCTCCTTGCTCTCCCAAGCTACTCAGCTCTCTTGCCCCTTGCCACCATCCTTCGACTCTGTGTTGTCTCGATCCTCTACTCCCTCACCTGCCCCATTCTGCTAAGCAGGGCCAGTATTGCATACCTGTTCCATGAGGCACCCCATATCAGAACCTTCCTCTGTTCTCAACCCTGTTTCCCTCCTTCTCTTTGCACTCATCCTCTTACCCACCTGCCTTTTCCCTTTACCACCTGTTAATACCTCCATTTCTGTAGTGTCCTTGAGGAGCGATATCCCGGAAACTGTGTCATCCTCCTGCTTCCATCCTGTACCTGCCATCCAAATGCCCTGGGCAGCCCTTACCTGACTTTCAGCCACTGTCCTCCCCCCCTTTCCAACTCCCATCTTAGCCACCTTACCTCTGCCATGAGTTGCATTAGGTTTCTGCACCCTGGACAGTCCCTTCTCTCTACTTTGTTCCCAGAAGAACTGCAGCCCCACATCCATTACAGCTGACCACCCTCCCTTCCCCATCCTGCACACTGCATATTCTCTCTTCCTTATCCCTCCTACCCTTCTAGCTGTCCTGCTGTCTGTCCCAGCTCCTAGGCTCCCATCCTCCCAGTTAGCCCATACCAGCCCAGCTATGTTTCTATGTTGTTTCCGGCCTTCTTTCACAAATAGGTTGACCCTAGATAGGGTTTTCTGCAATCCCTTTTTCCTTCTGGTTAGTGAAAGGCTGATTTTACCTTAGGGTTTTGTTTTTCCTATTTATTCTTTTTTATATTTTGTTTTATGTTTTCTTTTGTTTTCTCCCACCCGTAGTTGATACCTCACCTTGTTAGTTAATACTAACATATATCATCAACTCTGTATTCACAAACTCTGATTCCCTTCCTTGTAGTGTACCTACTTTATGTCCTTTGACCAGCATGGCCTGCAGCCTGCAGTCCTTCCTGAGGGATGCCCTGCCAACTTCCCAGATGCCGCTTAGTCACAGATGCCACTCTCCTGCTGCGGCACTCATCCTTTAGGGTCACTCATGTGAGGGGTCACCTGGCCTCTTGGTTAATATATATGCACTTCAGCTCCCTATTGGCTGGGATGTGTCACATGGCTACTGGTTCTGTCTGATTACAGTCACCCTCCCTCCCTCCTCCCTTGGCAACCTCCTCCTTGCAGTCCTTCAGAGAGTTTTTAAAACAGTTTCTCCTCTACCCACACATAGAAAGCAACAAAAATACACTTCCCCTCACTGGAGTCCAATCCTTGTCTTCACTCAGCAGTGGCTTCTCCCTGAGGAGAGCAGTGAGGAGAAAAAAGTGCAGACAGAGGAAAGGATAGGCAAGAAGTAGCTAAAGGGGATAAAACTTTCTTCAGGTACATAATCAAGAAGTGCAAAATAATGGGAGGGATACTAAGGATTAGGAGAATGGCTGAGGAGACTGCACAGAAGAGGATCAGAAAAAGTAGACATATTGAACAACACTTTTACTCAGTCTTCACAGTAGAAGGAGGGCTGTCAGGCCACCAGAGAGCAGCAGCAAAATGGGGGTAGTTGGACATGAATCCATTTTCAAGAAAAGTACTGCAGTGACTTGCAGATCTGAAAATAGACAGGGCCATGGGACCAACAGGATACATCCAATGGTACTATGGTACTAAAGAAACTCAGGAGGTGCCAGCTGCTCCACTGACAGCCTTGTTCAACAGGTCACTGGAAACAGGTATGGCTCCGGAGGACTGGAAGAGAGCAGACATGGTCCTGCTTCATAAGAGTGGCAGCAGGGATGAGGCAAACAACTATAGGCTGGTCAGTCTAACATCAGTGGTGGGGAAGCTAATAGAATCCCTGCTAAAGGAGATGTTAGTAGAGTATCTTGAATGTGATGAGCTACAAGACAAAGGCAGCATTGATCCATGGGAAGTGGGTAGGTCATGCTAGATGAATCTTATCTATTTCTTCAACTGGGTTACCAGGAAAATAGATCAGGAGAAGGCAGTGTGCTTGGCCTAGCTGGACATCTGAAAGGCCTTTGAAACTGTGCCACACAGAAGGCTACTAAAGAAATTGAGCAGTCTCGGGTAGGAACCAAAGTGGTGTTTTGGGTAAGTAACTGGTTAATGGATAGGTGACAGAGCATGGTGGTAAATGTCACTCATGCAAAAAAGGAAAGTGACTAGTGTTGTTCCATAAAGTTCAGTACTGGGTCCAGTCAACTTCAATGTCCTCAGAAAGAACATTGCAGAAGGACTGGAAGAAAAGCTATGTCTTTTCAGATGACCCCAAAACCTGCAATATAGTGGATACACAGGGGGTGGAGAGATTGTGTAGGGATCTTGGGAAACCGAGGCATGGTCAAGGCATGGCAGCTGTGGTTAAGTGCCAAGAATGCAAAATCGCTCACCTAAGGCTTGAAACCCAAAGGCTGAGTATGGATAGGGAGGTACTGACAGTCACTAAGCAGAAATGGACCTTGGGGTAACCATATCTGATGACCTTAGAGTGACAGGGTAGTGTGAAAATCCATGGGTAGGGCCAAGAAATGCTGAGATGCATAGGGAGAGGTGTCACCAGCTGGAGCGGGAGGTGATACTACCACTGTATTGGTCACTGTTGAGACCCCACCTGAAGTAATGTGTCCAGTTCTAGAGGCTGCACCTCAGAAAAGACATAGACAGTGAGGAGGCAGTCAGAGAAGGGAAACTAAAATGGTGCAGGGGTTGCATCAAAGCCCTACCTGGAGAGACTGTGGGATCTCAACATGTACACCCTAGAGACAGAAGAATGAGAGGCATGGTAGAGTTTTAAAGTACCTCACAGGGGTGAACAAGGTGCAGGAGGAGAATTCGTCCAAATAAGAAAGAGCACCAGGACTGGAAGGCATGCAATGAAGCTGATGGAGGAGTTCAGGAGGATGGAGGAAGTATTTCATCACTGAAAGAGTGGTAGACACCTGGAACAGACTGCCAGAAGAAGTGGCAGAAGTAAAACAGTGATGGGTTTCAAGCATGCATGGGACAGACATAATAGAATACTAGTAAATAAGCAAGAACATTAGGGATGGGTCACCATTGACCCAGCAAGGCCTGTGGAGACAGACTAGGCAGGGACCATCTGGGCAGACTCAGTGGGCCAATTGGTCTTTATCTGCTGACAAACTATAACTTTCTATGTTTCTAACTGTGGGATTCATCTATTAGTGAGAACCTTAAAACTCTATGTCCAAAAGTTGCACTGGTGAATCATTTTGATTAACATCATTTTGAATAATTCATATTTACATATATGATAATATGTGAAACCAGTGGGTATATAAGGCTAGCCTTCACCTGAACGCATCATCCCTGATGGAGTGAATTCTATATCACGATAAACCAGGTGATCTGCCTGCCACCTCTACATCTTGCACTCTGCAGCAAAACCTTCATTCTAAAAATCTCTTGTTTCTTACCTAGCCAGGATGTCTCATGATTCAGTGATTGCTTACCAGCAAACAGCATTTACCTGTTAGCCAGTAAACCTGGCAAGAACTGTGTAAGTCTAGCATGAACTATTAATCACATGAACTGCTTCATTTTTATCTATCTATAAATGATAAAAAAGTAAAAATTAAGAGCATGCTAAAATAGACTGTATTTGAAAACAATCATAAAAGCCTGACTTGAAATTGACTGCATATCTGGGCCATGAGGTATAGCATAATAAAATATGAAGCAACCTTTTATAATTTCAAGTGCTCAATTTCTTAGTTGAATGCATAGCATTTTTGTACATACTAGTAGTACCCCTTTTCCTGAGTTCTGTAAGTGGGCTCCCATATGGAAATTGTGTGTTTGTCTACATTGGTGGAAACTCTGGATATCTAGCATGAAGTGTGATGTGCATGTATTAATGGAGGAAAAGCTATCACTTTACCATATTCTGACACCAAATCCTTCCCTTTTCCTCCAGGAAATAGGAAATGCACTACCAGGCATATACTGATCAAAGTGGAAACTTTGACAGCCCTATGTAACTCAAATTATGGAATTCCTTTTCTTTGGACTTACTGGCTCTGGCAGAAAAAAAACAAACACAGTTTCCTTCATCACCCGGAGGGCTGTTGGAACTTGTGCACAAAGAACATAACTTTCAGTACTACCTTGTCCTTGGGGATTGTAAGTTTGGCTGCCTATGTAGAGATAGCCGTGCGCTCCAATCCAGCTTGCCAACAGTTTGCAATCAGGAAACATACGTTATAAGAAGAACACCCAATGGAAACTATGGAAGGGTTCACAAGATGTCCTGCACATTGCATGAAACATCAGGTGCAATAGAGAAACCACAGACAAAATGACAGATGGCTCCTGCTGACTGGTCTGCTCAAATGAGCAACATCCATTGGTCCACACAGTATACCTAGAGTGGACACCTGACCCTGCCAGTGTTAAATGCTATAACTTGCCCTCTTCCTCTCATAATAATCAAACATCGGTGGGACCATGGCGTGTATGCCCTAATGCCCTCTCTCTGGCCCAGGTCAAGCAAAATGAGCTGTATTCTGTCATCAATGTGGACCTTCCTAAAGGCCATTAAAGTGTACACCAACTTTTCAGAGAAACTGTTTCAGGAGTTTCCTCCCCTCAGGAGCCAGGCTGCTTGCTGCATTGTCCAGGAATGTGGATGGAGAAATGAGGCCTGTACTGCCATATGTACAGAACCAAGAACCAAGACCATATTGGCCACTTCAGAGCTAACAGAAGAAACCTCCCTCATGACCACTAAATATAATTTATGGAAACAGGAACCATCTGTCAAGTCCACTCCCTCAATAGAACATCCATTGCCTCTGTCTATGCAACATCAAAACTGTCTTATGATTCTTGGCAGCAGAGCATTTTTATCACAGTGAACAGATGAATATGAGGGTGACTGAACTTCCTGTATAAGGATATATAATAGGCAGGGAGGAGGAAGGTCACCAGACATTTAGGGCCTGCAAAGACAGATTAGGCAGAGAACATTTGGGCAGACTGCATGGTTCAAGCAGTCCTTTTCTGCTGAAAAGTTCTGTGTTTGTTTCACTACCATATTCAGGGACCTCTCCCTGGATGCACCCTTTCATGACATATAATTGGCCTGCCCATTAAGTTTCCCCTGCTAGGTTACCTGCCATTAGTGACAGCAGATTGTCCTCAGCTCACTAAAGAACACTAATAGTTTCTGTGAACATACTTGTCTTTGTTATGCCTCTTTGATTGTTCATGCAGGCCACAGTGACAAAGTTGTGTGATCTTCCCTCATTACCTGAGACCAGAGCTGATTCTTAAAAAACAAAACAAATTGCGGGCTACATACACTGCCCTCATTTCTAGCACCTTAACTTAAGACCTTGTTTTTTTTGCAATTAAGATTTTTATTGCTTATTTATTTTTTTTTTTTACACACCGAACAACTTATACATAGGCAAAGAAGTGCTATACCAAAAGTGTACATTACCTTATCTACAACAATGATTATATAAACTGAGCACTTTCTGCTTACATTACAACAACAAACAAAATACCCCCAACCCCACCGCCTCCCCAACCCCCCAGTTATAAGCCCCAAATCAACTGAAGTAGGAAAAGAGGTGTTTGCTTCTAAAACAAGTGTTACCTAAAATTTATGGCTTCCACGTCATCAAAAAATGCTCTAAGGAGCCCCAAGAAGCATAATGCTCTAAGCACCCGCCCTATCATAATGTGTTTTCAAGCTGCAATGCTAGCGACATTCCCTATGCTACCCACACAAGTGTTGGAACCTTATCAGAAGCCCAATGTCTAAGTATTAGCAACTTCATAACAGCTGAAACCAGAGACTCGTGCCTCCATACTTCAGGAGTATTCATGGGGAAAGCAAGCAACAAACAAAACTCGAAATATCCATTTTAACTGAGCCAAGGATAGGGTCCAGCATACAACTCATAGTCCTCCAGAGTCCATGAATCTCCGGGCATAACCATAGTAAATGATATAGTGTTTCCTCTTCTTTTTGCACTTCCAACAATAGGGTCAACTAAGCACCCCTTCTGAATAGGTGGGCAGGAGTCAAATATAAGTGATGCATGATATTGAAATGTATCAATCTAAGCCTATCTTGTTTAATAAACCTGTCTGATCATCCAAAGTGTCTTCCAAAACTCTGGGGAATCTCTTGTATTCAAGACTTTTACCCAATAAAACATACACCGAAGGAACCTGATGATCTCATTCTTGTAGGAGCTTGTAAACCTTGGAAACTGCATGCAGTTGCCTCGCTGCATTCAAGAGGAAATCAACCTTGATTTCCCCGATCAATCAAGAGAAACGACAAAAATACCCATATTAACACTTTATTAAGCTGTAACCACTTAAAGAAATCTGCATCCTTGAGGCCCAAACTTTTCAGAACTCCAAATGCGCATAGGCCATCCGCCCTTAAAAATCGCTACAGTCAGATTACTTATTTGGGGCAAAAAAGCTACAGGTATAGGAGAACCAGCAATTTTAATTTGAGGATTTTCCAAAACAGGTTGGGCACCCGATAACCGCAATATACCCAAATAGCGTTGTAACTGGTGATAGGCCCTGATTGACCATCCCAAAGGATTATTTTTGAAAAATCTAGGTATACTGGCCAAAGGAATAAACAGCAAAGCATATAAAGAACTTTTATCGTCTTGGCCATACCCGTTCAATGTCCAGCCAAAGAGGTGAATAGCGACTTCTCCCGATCCTTGCTCCATAAGGCCACCTTACAAATATGCTGGGCGAGGTAATACTTAAAAAGGATGAAGTGGCTAAACCTCCTTTATCTTTGGAGCTGACAGATTTAAAAATGATCTACTGGATGTTTTGCCTTGCCACAAAAGGAATTAAAAATCTTCTGTATTTTAGCAAACCAAACCTTTGAAAAGTGGAATCTAGCATATCTAATGGATAAAGTATCCTTGGAAGGGCAATCATTTTAAAAGATTTAGCCTGCCCCATAATGATAATGAAATTGAACTCCACCTCTTGAGATCATCAGCGATCTCTTGTATTAAAGTTGTTAAATTATCCTTAACCATAAGAGCGACACTTGTACTAATATTTATTCCAAGAAATGTTATGGATTTGGTTTCGCAGCACAAGTCTAAATTTTGCAAATCTGTTTTCCTAGTGTAATAATTTAATGGGAGGACTTTTGTTTTAGTATAATTCAATTTATAAGTAGACACCCTGGAAAAGCTATTAATTTCTTCTAAAATAGGTGGTACCGAAGCCCCTGGATTCTCAATGTGTAATAACACATCGTCGGCGTAAGCGAACATGTATAATTAGATTCCCAATTTGTATGCCTTTGATAAGTGGATTCTTCATCAGCCTACGAAGCAATGGCTTTATACAAATTAAATAATAAAGGGGACAAAGGACATCCCTGTCTAGTGCCTCGCTCTAGTTTGAAAGCCGGTGACAACATTCCATTACACTTCACTCTTGCCGACGGAATAGAATATAAATTTTAACCCAACTTATAAAGTTGTGGGGTATACCAAAGGTCGAGATGGTAGCAAACAAAAAGGCCAGGACACCCGATCAAAGCTTTTCGACTTCAAGTGATAAAAGTGCAGCTGGGATTTTAGAATCTTTGGCCTTCTCAATAAGGTACATTAGTTTTCTCATATGATCATGGGAAAGCCTCCCTTTCATGAAACCTACTTGTTCCTACATACTAAGTGATCCATAACCTTTGATAATCTATTGGCAAGAATTTTTGCCAATATTTTAATGTCGGTATTAAGGAGAGAGATTGGTCGGTAGCTGTCTAAGCTAGAGGATCTTTCGGGTTTAAAATCAGGATATTGTGGCCTCTAGGAAGCTTGGATCAGAAATACCACAATTGAACCAATACTTAAAAGTGTCTAGAAGAACTGGCGAGATGTCAGATAGAAAGGTTTTATAAAATTACTGGAAATCCATCGGGGCCTGGGGATTTATCAGGAGGTAACTGTTGTATAACCTGTGATGAATCTCAGAGATCGTAATTGGTACATCTAGGCCTTCAGATTCAGTTTCAGATAACTTTGGCAAATAAGCTGCACTTAAAAAGCTGCAATTTCAGAGTCTGAAAGGCCTGGAATCTGATTCCTGGGCATATAATTTCTGAAAATATTCCCAAAAATCTTTGAAATTTCGCTCGGGTCCATGCATCTGATCCCCTGCCCTCTCATTACACTCACTATATGCTGAGCTGAATCCAATTGTTTTACACAATGCAAGGAGTTTACTAGCCTTTTCCCCAAATCCAAATATTGAAGTTTCACCCTAGAGTGAGCAAGTTCTGCTTGTTGGAAAACCATACCCACATACTGAGCTTGTAATTTATGTAATTTAGCCCACTCAGAGTCGGCTGAGCTCCGAGATAAGCTATGTTCCATACTTCTAATTGAGGATAAAACAGAGGTTAATTTAGCTCTCTGCTCCGTTTCCTCCTAGACACTATCTTGATTAGCTCGCCTCTTAATGAACATTTTAAAGCTGCCCATATCATGTCTGCATGACCCACAGAACCTTTATTTTCCATTAAGAAAGTGTAATAAAGTCCTTCATAGTGTTTAATGAGGCTTGTTCTTTTAATAATTGAATTTAACCTCCATTGTGGTGATCTGCGAATTTCTGGATAAGGCCTGTAAGTTATACTGACGGAGCATGATCTGAGATTACTCTTGCGAATATATCGGCCTGAATCAAATTAGGAACTGCAGATGAACTAACTAAAATATAGTCAATTCTCGAATATGAATTATGCACCGGAGAATAGAAGAAATACTGTCTCATATCAGGGTTGAATATCATGCAGATATCTACTAAAGGCTAATTTATTGATAAAGTCTTTCAGGGCCCTTCTGCGCTGCAGATAGGCCCCTCGTCTATCGTGAGACCTGTCTAAGTCATTCTGAAGTACCAAGTTCCAATCTCCTCCCAGAATGGTGATTTTATGAACATCCAGGTCCATTTTCCAAAAGATTCTTGAAAAGACCTTGTTTCTGATGGCTGCATACTCCCTAAATCTGGTCTAGAGCCACCCCTAGCTTAATCTGTTCGAAAGAGCTTCAAGGAGAGTTTACTTAAAAGATGCTTCACTTTCTCCCACCACACAGGTGACTGCAACACTGGCTCAGACAACGGAATTGGGGCCTTGTAAGGCTACAAAGCCAGAAACCACATTGTTGACATTTTGTTTCAGAGTGGCCTCCTGTGAAATCTGGCCCACAGAACCAGTTCTGTCATAGTTGCTACAGATCCAGTACCCATGGAATTTTGTGTGCAGAGGCAACTAAGGGCAATTTCAGCCACTGAACTTCATTAACTAGACTCCCCCTTACTGAAATGGACAGGAAAAAAAACTCTGCTGATACCTCTAAAAAGACCACCCCAGGTACTCCAAGTTTTGATATCATACTAGGGCTCCTCTCCTGATAACTATTCAGTTGCACATTTGCAGGACTTCCAAAGCTCTTGCAACCAATTCTCTGCCATCTGAACTGAGGATGCTGTGATGAGAAACCCATCCAATAAGAGACATACACAATGTCCCTCCTGTCTACAATGAGCAACCAACAAGAAAAGAATCTTTGAGCATACTGTTTGGAAAGTTTCACAATTGAACAGACAGGCTCGGTATACCAAAATGTCTCCCTGAATTTCAGTCTCAAATGTTTCTGGATGGACTGGCAGATTCGCATGTGAGAAAGTTATCCTTCAATCGAAGGGCAACAGGAAATCTCCTGTTGGACTGCTCAGACAATGGGCCTTAAGATTTTATCATTAGTGTCATGTGCTTGACAAACCTGTTTATCTACTTCAATTCTAGAATCAGTTAGAAGCCCTCAGACTTCTTGGGAACTATAATGCCAATGCAGTAGAAATGTGGTTCCTTCGCTGGGGAACTGGGTTATTTTCTCTATCTGGAACAAGTGTTCTAGAATCTGGCTTACTGCCCACTGTTTTAACTGGTTCAGAAAATCTATGAACTGATGTAATGAGTACACCAATAGAATTGCATGCTTTATACCGGGGCAAGAATTTTCAGCACCCACACATCTGAAATCATCTGATCCCATCACTGGTAAGGTTCAGCAGTCTTCCTCCTTGGGAAAGGAAGCAGAGAAGGGCCCATGAACCTTCAAGTGAATGTCCAACTCTCATTCCTAAACCTCCATTGCATCTGCTAGCAAAGGCACTTCTGTTGTTGTTGCTTTGAAACCAGAGTAGGATCCTCTAAGTCTCCTGTTACTGAAGTTCGGAAAAGGCCAAAATCCACCCTCGGCTATCATGGATGGCCAAGACTTGTCCCTTGATGCAGGACTAAACTTCTGCTAAGCTTAGACACTATCAGCTGTGCTTTCTTGTTCTTATTCCTTGTTCCCAGTTAAGGAGCAATCCCTTTGGCAAAAGGGCATATTGAACATTTTGTCTTAAGATTACTGATCTGAGGGCTGGCTCAGTAGCACTGAGGCTGAGGTGCTGGATGCATTACTTGCACTGTGCCAGTGACCTGGGTTTGGAATGATCTTGGGCTGCTGGGGTGCCATCCTGGGGGAGAGGTGTGAGCAGGATTGAGCTGGCTCCTCTCCCTGGAAATAGGGTGGGTTGCCCACTCATAGTCCCGCCATCACTGGATGGAAGTCTGGTGACAGGCCTGAGGTGGTATCAGTGTGACTGATAGGGTGCGAGGCATCCTGCAAGACTATGTCGTGCATGCCTCCAAATGCAGCGTCATGTTAGGGATGCGTGAGTGGGATCGAAAAGGGAAAAGTCAATAAAGTGCTAATGGAAAAGATTGCTGATCTGCAGCTCAGTGGTGTAGCCACATACACCCAAAACAGCTGACATACTATAGTACGCTAAATGACCAGACACTTACAGATTTTCTGCAGCTGCATATCCCAAAAAGAGGAGGCAATTGACATAAGCTGCCAAATATCTCTCCTTCTGAATCTCAAGGGACAAACCAACCTAAGGCAGTAGCCTAAATGCATAGTGCCCTGAAATAATGAGAGATGCATACATTGTACTGTGGGTTGATGGCATTCACAATTTAGGCTTATCTGCATACCTGATACACTTTTTGTAATGGGGCCAAACCTCCTAAAGGTATGGTGGTGTATGGCACTACTGTTCATGTGGCTTAATCTGCCATATTTTGGTCTGGCATTAATAATCTCAAACCTAGCCTGGGTCGCTGCTTACACTTGCTCCCCATGGCCCATACTGATCTATATTCAGTTCACAGAGAAGAAAGATGGTAAAACACTGGGCTGAGGCCAAACATCCAGAATGGAATTTACATCTACAGTCTTATATCCTAAATCTCCTACTGCTGCAGTGTCTTACAAATCTCCATTATATTCCAGGAGGACAGTAACTTGCAATCAAACAAGGGGGCTCGGAATCTTTTTATTGATTTCTGTCCTCCCCTCCAACTCAGAGGACACTGTTCTTCATCTGATGGATCTAGTTCCTTTAAGTTAGGATTCCCCAGAACTCTTGCCTACTTCTTTTGGCCTTTCTTGCCATCAAGGTTGGGGTCAATGCAAATCTGGTTGAGCATGATCATTCTGCAATGGCACATCTAAAAATGCCTGTATGGGCCCCTGAACTGAGGATCTAACATGGGTTGTGTTTCCTCCATAGGGAGGACCTGTAGATCCTTAGTGTGATGCATCTCAATGAAGAAGACAAACAGACTTGTGCGACTCACTTTAAAAATGCCAGATGGTATCATGGGTGCACCTTTCCCCCAGCCAGGTGATATCATGTTAGATTGCATTACACAGAAAGGACAGTAAAACCTTATTGGAAAGGGTCTCATAGTCCTGCAGGTTTACATCTCTAGAACACGATGTGTCTCTGAGAAAGCCATGATGTCACCGATCCTACTGATAACAACAAAAGACTGTGGTAGTGAAACACTGGCCTCTAAAGCCAATAATAAGCCTGTGCTATTGCCTGCACTGCAGAAATAAATGGTGCTACTTGTTGACAGCACATAGAAACACAGAATTTGTCAACAGATAAGTACTGCTTGGCCAACCCAGTCTGCCTATTTTATCCCTGCTTATACTGTCACCATGAGCCCTGCCTGATTTCTAGATACTTTGCCCCCTCATTTTTCCTACCAATATTATTTTGTTCCTATCCCATGCATTCTTGAAGCCCAGCACTGTTTTCATCCTTATCACCTCCTCTGGAAAACTAATCCAGATATCCACCACTCTTTCAGTAAAGTACTTCTTCACATCCTTCTAAATTTCCTCCCTCCAAAGCTGGAGGAAAGAAAATTGAGGAGGGATATATATTGCATGCCCTTTGTTCTTGTGCAACTTCACTTCTGAAAAATACCCTCCTGTACCTTATTAACCCTTGTGAGATACTTATAGGTCTCTATCATGTCCCATCTCTTCCAGGAATACATACTGAGATCCCTCAATCTGTCCGCATAGGGCTTACAATAGAGCTCCTGCATCAATATAATTGTCCTCCTCTGGACAGTAGGGTTAGACTGGGACAAAAAGGGCCCACCTGGAAAGTTAATCCAGAAGTCAACTGGAAAATCAATAAGGGAGGGCACAAGGCAACACATTGTTTCACTTAAATTGATGCACTAACTCTTTGTTTGCATCTCACATTTTAAACAGTGACCAGCATACCCCATTAAATGATAAAATATATGAGAAATGCAAAGCTTTTCAGAGTTTTGAAAGGTGGCCTGGTATTCAACAGAAGGGGACCATCAAGAAATTTCCAGGTATCTTTGTGGGCCAGTTAGACTCTGCTAGGTAGCCTCTACCAAGTTTACATCCTTCCTAAGATGTTGTCACCAGAACTGGACACAGTTCACCACCCTCCTCCTTCTACTGGTGATTCCTCTTCTTATGCACACCAGCATCCCTCTGACCCTGCCTACTGCCTTGTCCGCTGCCCTGCCACCTTGATGTCATCCGACATAACCCAAGGTCCCATTCCTGTTTCATGACCATCAGTACCACTTCTATTTTATACACTGCCCTGGGTTTCTGTGCTCTAAGTGAATGCTTTTGCACTTAGCACTGCCCTTTAACCCAAATATGCCAAAGGCCCTCACCTAAAGGGCTACAAAAATCAGTAAAGTTCTTCCTCCTCCAGGCCCCCAAAATCCAAATACTTATATAAAATGGGGATAGTTATATAAAACAAAACATAATAATAATAACATTTATTTGTTATAGCGCCTTTCATATAACCAAAGCACTGTACATCAAGACAAAACAAAATACAATAAATACAATAAAATCAAGAAAATCCAGAGTAGGCTTCCCCACAAAAAGTCTTAAGTGCCTGCTTGAAACACCCCACCGTCCTGCACTCCAGAAGCAGATGTGGCAGAGAATTCAGAGGTAGGTGCCTCAAAACCAAAAGCATGCGCACCAGATGACTTTAAGCTTACCCTCAGAATCTCCAGCAACCCCTTCTCAGCCGAGAAGAGCTGTTGCAGAGGGGTGTAAGGGACCAGGAGCTCTTTCGAATAATCAGGGCCCTGTCCATGTAGGGCTTTGTAAGTCAATAGACCTACCTTAAGGTGATCCGTCACTGAATAGGTAGCCAATGCAGACCATGTAGCACAGGGTAATATGCATTCTTCTAGATGCCCCAGTCAACAAACATGCTGAAGCATTCTGCACTAGCTGCAAGCAGTGGATATCAACCCCAGGAATCCCTAAGTACAGGAGTTACAGTAATCAAGGCATGATGTCACAAAGCCGTGGACCAAAACAGGTAGGTCGCTAGATGGAACAAGATGCTTAATCCTAGCACTGTTCCTAAGATGGTAAAAAGCCAGCTTGACAACTGCCGTCACCTGATGATGAAGGGTCAGACCATTGTCAGGCACCACTCCCAGGCTACCTGGACTAAACCAGAGGGAGCTCAATCCTCAACCCCTCTGCCCTATGACCGGGTCCACTACCAACACCTCAGTCTTTCCTGGGTTCAACTTTAAACCACTGTTATTCATCCAATGTTGATTTCAATGAGGCAACTGTTCAATACTGAGATAGCACTAACCTGGTCGGGGGCAAAAGACAGGTAGAGCTGGGTATCATCAGCATAACAGTGAAACCTCAGCCCATACCATCTTACAATGTCTCTGAGGGGCAGCATATATACTGCGAATAACATGGGGGACAGCACTGAGCCCTGAGGTACCCACAAGGCAGAGAGAAATCCTCGGAAGAAAATATACCGAGACAACTCTCTGCATTCAACCAGTCAGGAAAGATGTAAACCATCTGAGAACTGTAGCAGACAGCCCACAGATGGACGTCAAATGCTCAAGCAGGACTCCATGATCCACAGTATCAAAAGCTGATGATAAATCAAGGAGAACCAAGATGGAACAATGTCTCTGATCTCTTGCCATCAGGATATCATTGAGCACCTGAACCAGAGCAGTCTCAGTACTATGCCTCTTATGAAAACACGATTGAGAGATTTGTATAAATTATGGATGGTTAAATGGTTATCCAGCTGAGCTGCCACAGCTTTCTCAATAACCTTCCCCACAAAAGGGCGTTAGATATAGGTCTGTAGTTTGCTAGGTTCTCTGGGTCTAAAGAAGCTTTCTTCAGGAGGGTATCACCACCCCTCCTTCAGGAGCTAGGGAACTCACCCAACTCCAGAAAGCACTGGACAATCCAAGCTAAGACCGGGCTGATGATGTCACTACAACCCAAATCAGAGAATTAGGGCCTGGGTCTAAACTACAGCAGGTGGGATGCATCGCCTGGACAATCCTCATAATATCTATGAACTCCGGCAGATCAAAGGTACTCCAGGAAACTCTGGGTTCTGCAACATGGTACCGATCAACTGCATTCCCCATAGAGTGAAGTTGACAGTATTTCTGCCTGATGTCAGCCACCTTATTCACAAAGAAGCGAGCAATCTCGTCACAATCATTTTGTGAAAACATGCTTAATAGCACTTCTTATTCAAGCTGCTGTCACTGAGAAAAACTCTCTGGCTGAAAACAGTGCCAGAATGTGCTGATACATTGTCTTAAGCACCTAACAGTGCTATGTGAAACAAAGAACTGGTGCCCATACTGCTATACTGTGCATCAGGGAATTGGCCTTGTGAGTGCACGCTGATGTCATGCACTCCTGCTGATGTCAGGTGCATGCACATGCACAGACATCACCAGATATCAACATGCAACTATGCACATGCAACAAATGTTCCCTACCCTGAAACAAGCAATTATAGCACACTGGAGCACTACAACAGAGGGCCGCTGGCTGACAGTCACCCAAAGCAATGACCACACATAGAAAATGGCTCAAAGAGCCACACTCAAAGAAGCAGCTCCCCAATGGTTTAGAAACAGACACTGACCCACTCCCAAGCTGAAACACACAACCGCATAAGCCAAATTAAACAGCAGCTCCAGCAGAAAAAAATACACTGGGAGCAGACAGACATACACACAGGGCACTAACAAAAGGAACAACACGGCAGACTAAAATGGATAAATCAGGAAGACTGAATCATGGTATCCTCATTATATTCATTGGCTAGAAATAATGACAGCACAACCATGTGTTTAGTAAACCCAAGTGGAGGAAAAACTACTGATAATAACCCAACCATGCTAACTGTCTGGCTAAGCCCACTCCCCAAAAGATAAACAATATTTAGTTACCTGAGATATCAAACTAGATATTTTTAGACCTATAACACATTACAGCTCCTACAAATGGCAAGTGGTCTCCATCAAGCAATAGGAGGCACTGAAATTGAGATTAGCTGGCAAGTTATTCAGATTGAATGTCTCAGCTTAACAAGTGATTTCTCAATTTAGAGGTGCATTCTGACACCAGGTAGCCCCATCATGCCTTAGTCATACAGTCCCTAACAAAGACAAATAACAGTTTAAAGCAGAAATCTTCCAGGAACTCCAACTAAGCAGACTACCACTTCAGTAGTACAGCTGAAACTGAGTAGCTGCTATATCTGGAATGTTTCATGTTCCCATGGTTCTGTACTGTGATCACAGCTTTTTGGGCTGTAGGATTGGCAAAGTGGCAGAACATTTCGCATGTACATTAATTCCCCATTGGCAATGTGTAGAGAGCTATGCACAGGTATCTGGGTCTAATATGAGCTACCAGGATTTGAGTTGGGTTGAGGATTGACAGCTGCACACTGCACTGAGAGGAGCTCAGTGCTATCAGAGTCCTGAGATATGAACTTGAAAATTCTAGCACAGGTATGCCATTGTTGTCTGTGCATTAAGACGAGTCCAGGATCTTTCCAGGCCAAATTATGCTGCTTGGAATTTATCTACATAAATGTCTTGCAGTGCTATGCCAGTGTGGAAAACCAGGAGCACAAGCAGTGGCAGAGCCGTTTCCCTGCCATAAAGGCCACAGTGAGCCCAGCAGAGGGTGTGCTACAAGCATAGCTGTTGAGAAATTGTTGGGAAAGAATTTTATCAGAAAAAGTATCATCAGCCCACTTTCCACTGAATGGATGTTTTATTCTCCTCATAGTGCTTACAGTATACTCTGTATTATTACCCTACTATTACCCCAGAGAGGGTATGGAATTTTTAACAAGCTTTTTTTAGAAGTCTTTAGTATATTTTAGCAATAT
Source organism: Neoceratodus forsteri (assembly GCA_016271365.2). Lineage (NCBI taxonomy): Eukaryota > Metazoa > Chordata > Ceratodontiformes > Ceratodontidae > Neoceratodus > Neoceratodus forsteri. The sequence goes on along the minus strand of CM028132.1, from coordinate 1,056,802,294 downwards.
AGCTTTCTAGCACCTTGCCACTTCAGTATCCAGCATTCAGCTTACAACTTGCACCATTACAATGCATATTATTTCACCCAAATTTCCAGTTGATAGTGATAGTGATATTGTGAATGTCTTCAGTTTACATTCATTTTACATTTACATCATATCTTTAAAAAAAAAAAAAGCTTGCGCCAAGGGTCACATGCAGAAGGAGGCTAAAAGACGAATATGTTCCACCCTATAGGTAGATTCCCATTACAGATAGCATCAAGTGCAGGAGTGGAGAGAAGGATTGTGATAACCAAAGGTTTTGGTGTTTTGGAGTTTTCAGTTTGGTGGTTATTCACTATTTACTATTTCCCCATGACCTCTGTGTGCCAAGAGCCAATAGCAAAGAGCCAAGGGCCTTGGGATGATATATTTTACCAGAGAAAACTAAATTTTAAGTTTGATACTGTGGTTGCCAAAATATTGTTTTCATTATTCCCATTATTTCCAGTGGGCAATGAGTTAGGATTTGTCATTGACTCAGAGTTCAGAAAAAGTGGTTCTTTTATATTACATGCCATATATCATATGTATTTTAAAACTGTAGGAAGGAGTTATGCATGTCTGACAAAAGACAAAAAGTAGAAGTCCTTAGTATTACTTTGTAAGGGTCAGTGGAACCTAAAGGCATGATAGTAAAATAAATAGGAAAAATTAAAAGTGCTACAGGATCCATTTGGTTAATTTACATTATACAGGTTATAAAGGAAAAGTAAGATAAACATTTCCAAATATCCTGTGTACTCCTGTTCTGCTTTTTTCATCCACTATAATTTTAACTGCAAGCAACAACAGAAGACATTGTTCCAGCCTGCTTATCTTTTACATTGGCACAGCAGAAAGGGCAGCCAATATAATCTGGGACACTGTGGTGAGTACAGGCCCCATCAATGGTGAACAGAACTGATTGCAGAAAGACTGTCATACCAGATCTGAAGGAGGGTGGTGGAGGAAGGAAAGAATGAGAGCTGAAGTTAAAATAGAACCTTGGAAATTAGAAAATGGACACAAGAGAACAAGTGAAGAAGGCCAAAGGAGAACATGGAGAAATGGGCAGTACAAGCAATACAAGTATCATAAGAAGGTGAAAGGAACAGAAAGAGATTAGAATAGCATACCTTCTTATCCTTTGAATTATAACCCTACGTCCTGTTTGATACTAACAGTATTAACTGACCACCATTAACAGCTCATACCAGTCACATATTAAGATCTCAAATTATGATTTCAAATACTGGAAGGGACAATAGAAATAATTCTATATCTTTCTATTGTATTGTAGAGTACATATTGCATTTGTTGTCTTAGCTATTATAGAGTTAGTTGGGTTTGATAAAATCATATTGGATTAACAAATATGTTAAACATACTGCCATTACTATTTATGCCATATATACTATAGAATAAAAATGCCCAAAGGGATTCTTAATAAATATTGTTGGTCATCAAAATAGTCCTCCTATAGCCACTCAGCGGCCAATCAGTATCCCTTAAGTTTCTGAATTCCTTAAGGTGTTTTTTATAAGTGTCAATACTTATTGAACAGCAGTCCCTATAAGATATTTTAGCCCTTCTAGTCCCAAAGCTCTCTAGTTTGAAAGTTTAACAATTTTATAGTTTTGACAGCAGACTAGCAGTGTAACAAGCTTCTCTATTTCCCTGTTATAAGTATTAAGTATTACTATTAAGTATCTTTATAGCGTATAAATGAAATAAATAACAACAAGCAGTGGAAAAGTTTACAGAAGGATACTTCCTCAAAAATCAGTAAACTAACAGAAAATAAACTAGATAATTCAGTAACAGAAAAATAGGAAGGGTAAAGAAAAAGAAAAGGGAAAAATATGCAATGATTATGGCAAATAAAAGAGAAAGACCCTGGTACAATGTTGGTACATAGTGAGGCTCATGAAAAAATCTTCCCCAACATTGACTATTATAGACTACATTTTATGGCAGAATTCAGGAGAAAAATGAAAACATGCAGGTGAATCATACACACAATGAAACTATGAAAAGGAGCAAATAAAAATAAAAAGGCATCTGGTAGCAACTAGTGATCAAATAAAAAATAAAAGGCATCTGGTAGCAACTAGTGATACAGCAACAGATTTCCAGGATATTTGACAATCTTAATGAACTTAACAAGAACATCAAAAGCATAGAGACTCAATAAGAAATTAACTAGATTGCACAACAATACATAAAATAACAGATGGATGCACTGATATTTTGCTACAATTGAGTCCAGAGGAAATAAAAGCAGACTCTGTTAGAAAACAGAATGAATAAGAAATATTGACAAACTGTTTAGTTGCTGTATTGGTCCTTGTAAGAACAGATCCAGAAACAAATGGTTTGATACATTTTATTGGGCCAACATGGATGCTATAGAAAGAACAAAGAGGTTGCCCATAAAAGGAGACCCATTGTTCACAGGCAAAGCAAGTGAGTGTGGGGCCCAGAAATAAGGGAGTTGCAAAGAAAGGTAAGAAGGGGAGGGGCCATGGTGTATGCTCATAGCCCTTTGAATGGAGGAGGATGAAGAAGGATAGCACCCAATGATGGACATCTTGGGGGAGAAGAAGATAATAAATAAAGGTGAGAAAAATCAAGTATAAATTGTATAAGGAATTATGCATGATGTATAAAATGTATAAAATGTGACTGATGGGATTCATGCATATGTATAACTGTAAATCTGTAAAACTGAGTGCTGAAAAGAAATTAATTAAGTAAATTAATTGCCAAATCTGAGTGCCCACACAGAACTTGTCCATGTCTTTACTGGTGGGGATCTAGGAAACAAGAGGTTGCCCACTTAAAGAGCTGACCCCATTGTCCTTAGGCCTAGGCAAGTGTGTGTGGGGGGCCTGAAACAAGGAAGTTGCAAAGAAAAGTAAGCAAAAGGAAGGGAGGGGCCAGGGAGGAATAGTGAAGTCACAAAGGGAGAGCCTTTGAGGTCAGAACAGGAGTGGGGTGGGAAACAGGGATTGACTAGGACAGGAGAGAGAAAGAGAGAGAGAAAGGAGAGCAAGGGGTTACTTAAGGGCACAGGCCAGGAAGCTCACAGATTTTGCTTGAAGAGATTTTCCTTCCACCCTGAAGAAAGGTTGGATTGGTTTGGTCAATGCGGAAGGTGGGGTGCAGTATACTGGGGAGGCTGCGAAGGTGGATGCAGTTACACCATGGAGAGAGAGAGAGAGAGAGAAAAAATAGGAAAATAGGTGAAGGGAGGATATGATAAGGGAGCCAAAGGAAATAATAAATAGGACATAGGACAACTCAATAAGAATCATAGATATGGTGTGTACACTCCACCCCTTAGAATGGAGGATGATGAGGAAGGACAGCCACCCATGATGTACACCTGGGAGAGAAGAAGATAATAAATAAATGAGAGAAAATTAAGTTTAAATTGTATAAGGAATTATGACTGGAGAAGTGAATTGGGAATGCATGATGCTGTATATAATGTACAAATGTGACTGATGTGATTCATGCATATGTATAACCATAACTTTGTAAAACAGAGTGCTGAAAAATAATGAATTAAGTAAATTAATTGCCAAATCTGAGCATCCACACAGAACTTGTCTGTATCTTTGTTGGCTGGTATCTGGGGACAAAGTGCTTTGGCTTTCAGACCTACCAAATCCTTCCTCAGAAGCTTTTGAGGAAGGACTTGATGAATCAAAAAGCTAAAGTACTTGGTTCTTTTGTACCATCTATGTTGGTCCTATAAAAGGTGTAAAACATTTGCTTCTGGACAAGAAATATTGAAGGATTTGTCAGGATCTTAAATTATCTTGATGAAACAATGGGGATGTAACAATCCCAAGACATTTAAAAGGAGTTTGGAGAAAATCAGAGAATGACTCTAAATGGACACAAGAGATGAGCCCTGTAGTCCAGACATTTTAAACATTGAAGGCATAACAAGAGACATACATGATGAATGCTTTAATGTACAAACAAAATGGTAGAATTAAAGAAAGAGCTATCATTTATAATTTGTATATGTATAGAAAATAAAAAAATAATGGAAGATCTGAAAGGAATTGGAATGTAGAAACAATAACAATTTCAGAACAGCAGGAATCTAACAGGTATAGAAACAGATTGGATAAGAAATGAACACCAAAGAGACTGGGAAGTAAGCAATAAGAAGTATCAGCAGAAGTAGTGGAATAAAACAGTAGACAATATGAACTTATAATTCTCCCAAGGGACAGTTTCTGGATGATAGTATCTGTAGATAATTTGAAGAAAACATCCTCAGTTATGGCAAAAGGGAAAACAGAAGGAATAAATACAACAAATCAGTCTGGAAGAGATTGCATGACAGGGAAAAAGGGAAAAGAGACACAAAACAATTAAGCAAGAAGAAGGAAGAAACATCACAGATAAAGGGGAGCTATTATAGAAAACATGAAACATATACAGCAGAAATTACCACTATGAGGACAATAGAAGTACTCAAGAAAATGAGGAGATCAAGGAAAAAGGGAAAAATAATAATAAAATAAAAGTACCATAAGAAACCATAAGAGAACAAAAGGAAAAACAAGAAGGAAAAAATCAAAAAGATACAAAAGATAATACAAACCCCAAAACAACAGAAAACATAAATTTAAATAACAGTCTAGGAGATACAACAGACTTTTAAAGAAACAGAACCAGAAGAAGTCAAAACAAATTAGAAGAAACAATAAAAAAGAACATGACAGTAGGAAGATATCAAGTCAGGAGAAGCTGAGGAGAACTTAAAAATATTTATGGGAAAACTAAAGGGTCATATTTTGTGTTACCTTTATATAAGGTTGGACTATTGCCAAATGAATATGATGAAAGTTTGAACAAAATGTTTCAAAATCTTCTGAGCACCTTGCTGAAAGGAAATAAATACATAGCCAAACATATAAGTATAATAAGACCTATAAGCATGTTGGAACTGGTATTAGTAATCTCAGATCAATGTTATATTCTACAGTCAACTGGAAAAAGTTTATAAAGAACGAAAGAATTTAGGGATGGAAATGGCATTTATAACATCACTAAAGGAATTGTTTCAGAATTCTTTAAGAAAGAAGAAAAGAGGTATGCAAAAGGGGATAAATTGATTTCAGTCTTTGGAATGAAACAATTTTATAATGAAACACCTATAAATTTGCAAATTAAAATAGCTGAAACATTAAGTGTACTGCAAAAAATGGAAATACACAGAAATGATATCAGGAAGGAGATCAGATGGGAAGAAAAAAGGTCACATACTGTATCATTAAGGTTAAAGAAAGCACTTACTATGATAAATTGATCTGTAAGAGTAATGTATTAGATTAAATTGATATTTGTATATACGATGAAGAACAACAAATCCATACGGTGGATATGGTGCCACCAAAGAAACCAAAATCCTGACAAAGTGGGAAAATTATTGAAGACCTCAAATAGATATACACCATTGGAAAATCTAGAAACAAATGGCTGACAACTAAGGAAACTGGGTAGAGGAAGGAGCCACAAAAATATTACAGCCACAGAAAGGTGGGGAAAAAAATCTTGAAGTTCTTATTGTGGAACATATCTGACCTCAGAGATAAATTGGCAGATGCAGAGTTTTGCAAATATCTGAACACCTTTGATTATATCAGTATACAGGAGACTTGGCTGAGGGAGACATACACATTAAGGGCTTTGAAACATATGACAAACAGGCTAGAAAGAATAAAAGATATGGCTGTAGAGTCATGGGTTTAGCCATATTTTGTAAATTGGTGGGTCCCAGGAAAACAAAAGAACTAAGGATGAGTAATGATAGCATTTTAACAATTTTGATGAAAGAAAGGAAAAGAAACAATAATAATTAATGTATACTGGCCACCACAATACAGTAACTATCAACATAATACAGTGCTGAAAGATTTAGAAATATTATTGGACAAAATCATTGGAAATACCCCCACATAGGCATAGTAGTAGCTGATGATATTAATATGAGAATAGGAACAAAATCGAGTACATAGAAGAAATTACTTATTTTATTTTAACAAAATTAGACAAACTGAAATATACTTACAAAGATATACCAAGGATCTAACTAGGCATAGGGAAGAAAACACTATTATGAATCCATGAGAAATAAAATTTCTGCTACTAAATGGAAGAAAAAGTCAGATAAAATGGTGAATACACACATACAAAGGGGCAATGGATTGTTGGTAATAGATCATATTTGGTAAATATGAATGTGATAAATGGCTGTCTAGATCTCAGAATTTATCTAAAATCGAAAGCCAGCATAGTATGTGTAGAACTTAATTTAAGTATTAATGGCACAAGGGTAAAGGAAAAGACCAACAGTATACCCTAGGAGTCTGAAAAAAATGCATTTGCTGGAAAAGGATGATAAATCAAGGTTTAAAGAACTATTAGAGGATAAAGAGATCTGGGACATTATGACAGAATTAGTGGGTAAAGATGAAGAAGAATCCATAATTTTAAAACACTACAAACAAATAATTGAAAAAATCTCAAAAGTCAAAAACAAAGAAATAACTCTAAATGATAAAAAGGAGCTGAGTGGTATAATAAAGAACGTCAACAAGCAAAAAGTATAAATAAACAACTACGGAATGTTAAAAACAACTGTAACAGAAAATAAGAGAAAGTAAAATATGTTGAGAAAAGAATACAACAAAATAATACATAAAAGCAAAGTTAATCATACTAGACAACTATGGAAAAAACTGGAAATTGCAGTACAGTATACTCAACAGATAGCAAAAGTTCTGGTATATTGTAAGCAAAGGGTTGGGAGAATATAGAAATGAACCGAAACCAACATGGAACCAAACAATGGGTAAAGTATTATATAACATTGTTCTATGATTAAAGTAATAAGTATTTGGAACATATGACTTAAAATGGAAAACATATAAAGAAATAGAATTAAGAACAAAAGGTTTCTACCAGCCATGAGCAAATTTCAGTATAAGTTCAGAGAATATACTGTAAGAGGATATCTAAAGGTAATAAATGTAAAAATCTGTAGTCAACTGCTCTACGGAGCAGAAATATAGAGCAAACATGGTAAAATAAATCTAGACACTAACCTAAATGTATACTACAAAAAAAAACTATTGGGATTACCAAATTGAACCCCTCCACTGTGTCTATACCTATATGGTATCAATAAACCATCAAATTCAGGAGAATGGTCAGCTATTGGATCAAAGCATATAAATGAAATAATATAGATAATCTACACTCTGTATTGAAGAAACAATTAACTTTTAAAACAGAATACAGTGGCCCAGATATTCAAAAGAGTTGAGCCATGCGCAATAGGGTTGCGCCTGCACAAGTCAAAAATGTGCCATTCTGCGATATTCAGTGGGAGGCAGTTAGCCCCCCAAATTACGCTGATCAACAGTGCAATGATAATGAATGTATGTGCAACTGAAGGGGAGGAACTATGCATAAATGGCACAGTGCGATATTCAACAACATGCGCCATGCAATAGGGAAGCAAGTGGAAGTTATGGCATAGCGGAAATGAGTCAAAATAAAGGGAGCAAGGGAGAGGTGCAAGAGCCCTACAGGGAAGGCACATGAGGCCGAACTCTGCAGGACAAACTGGGCAGCAGGGACACACAGGGCAGGCCAGGAAGGGCACCTGGAACCAACAGGCTCAGGGGAAGTTGTGGGGAGCCACACGCAGAAGGGAGAAGTACTTGCCACACAGCAGTGAGGTCCAGCACGAGCAGGTGTTCGGTGCAGGGAAGTAGCAGCCAGGGCAGCGGGGAATACAGAAACAGCTGCCAGGGGTGTATACAAGCCAGGAACATGGCCAGTGCCACCATCCAGATAGAGGCAGTAAGGAGGGGTGGGAAGGTGGACAGCAGGGGCGTGGCTGTGGAAGGGCCCGTCAGCGGCATGCCCCAACAGGCAGTACTGAGCCCTCACCAGCTTGAGCTGTACAGTGATACTGAGATCATGGGCGGTACCACCTGAATTGGGCAATTCTGAGGTGGCTATGTGAGCTGTGCAGTGATGTGATGCAGGCACCCAGATGATGGAGCCATGCCCTGTCAGTGGAGATGAAAGTGACAGCTTGCATGTGCTTGCTCACCAGGTACCTTCCAGAGACCAACTGGGGACACCACAGGCATAACCCAGTTGGCCACGTCATCACCACCTCACCCAATTCCTCAGCGCACTGCTGCCACATGCTCAGGTACATTCATTTCTCCAGCACACTGGCGGAGCGCACAGCAAACATACAGGAGTTCCACAGGGTAGCATGTATGCCTGGCATGCTAGGGGCAATAAACTGCACCCATGTGGCCATCCACACCACCTGGCCCCAAGGGGCCACATATATAAATCACAAAGGGCTATGCCAGCATCAGCTGCCAGGTAGTGTGTGATGCCGGGCGCATAATCAATGTCTGTGCCACACCCTGGAGGAGCATGATGCCTCTCATCTGGCACCAGACAGCACTGTGCCACAGATTCAAGAGTGGGATATCCCCACTGGCCACCTAGTGGGTGAGTATGCAAACCACATGGACAATCATAGGGCCTGGGGGCATGGTCAGAGGTGACATGGGTAGTGGCCTTCATGGCCTGGGGCAGGGCAATGCTAATCACCAAACTAACCTCCACCCTCTACACACAGGTGACAGTGGATATCACTCCATTCCTGGCTGCTCACACCTACTGGCGGCCTGCGACCCCATTGCAACAATGCTACAATGAGCTGCGCCACCACCGTAATGTCATCGGTGGGTGTTCAGGATGCGGAAGACACGTTTCTGTTGCCTGAACACCTCCGGTGGTGCCCTACAGTACAGCCCCTCAAAGGCCTGCAGGCTATTCCTGGCCTGTTGCATACTGCACAACATGGCCAGCGAATGTGGGATAGCCGTACAGGTTGAAGAGGGGACAGCGATAGGAGCGATGAGGATGCCGGTGACAATGGTGATGGGCAGCCCCCTTGGGAGATGGGACCCTGACTGCTCCAGCTGGCACAGCTGCACTGGGACACCATCACGGAGGAGCACTTCAGCCAACCCAGGTAAGTCATGGGGCCATGTGCAACCACCAGTGGCTAAGGCACAACCCACAAACACGCATGGACACACACTGGGGTGCATGCTGTCAAAGGTGGCGAGTATGGAACCACACACACCACCAGGGATGGGTGAGGTCTAACATGCCAGGCAGACACACACACACACACATGCACCAGACATGCACAAAGGGTAGGAGGCTCACCGACCCAGAATGCCAGCCCTAGCCACACACATGTCCACAGACCACCATGCCCACTGCCTGTCCTTGTGCGTGTGTTGATGCTGAGCACCATTGCACATTGGTGTACAGCGCAATGCAGGCATCATCATGCACATGCAACTGTGGACAGTAGCTGGGAGGTGTACAGATGGACTGTGTGTCCACGTGCGGGCGGGTACCCACCCGTGCAATGCCGCTGAATGACACAATGCACAGGGCAGCACCAGACAGTAGCTCAGTTGGGAGACAGGTCAGTCATGCGCCACAGTGCCCTGGCCACCACAGATGCATGGGCAGCCCGCTGAGACCTGCCAGCACTGACAGGCTGACCACTGGCCTCATGGGGTGGCACAGATGGTCCCCAGGGTCCCCTGCGTGACAGCGACCATGCTCATGCAGGGGTCTGCAGCACACCAAACATGCCCGCGCCCAGGCATGCTCGGGATGCCCACAGCTGAACCCGGTGTCAACAATGATGGTGTCGCTTTTCGCCGGGAGCGGGGTGGACAGTGCGCACTGTGTGGTATCCTAGCCACATGGGCAAATAACTGTGTGCCATTGTGGCCCATGACAGCAGCGAATGCCTGTGTCTGCCTGTCAATGGCAGAGGTCACATCCTCCCACAACGGTCCATCCTGCCAGGATCAGACCGGTGTCTCTGCTGCGATGCTCCTCTGCCCGCTCCAAGCTGCACCCAGTGCATCACTGACATCATAAGCCCATCTTCTGGTTGACTGATGCTTGCAGTACATGAATGTGCTCATCCAGGAGGTAATCTGCCTCCTCGGCATCCTGTCCCTCAGGGTGTGCACTGCCCTGATACTCAGCACCCCTTGAGGTGGGCGCTGCACACAGGACCAGGTCTGGGCATGTCCACAGGTGGTGCACTGATGCCGCCTCCTGACCCTGTACCCCAAGCCCATTGGCCGACTGCTGATGCTGCCCCTCCGGCTGCCACTCCCAGGGCTCACTGGTGTCACTGCAGTGGCTGCAACAGTCCCACTGTCCTGTACACACACCAGTGCTGCCCCACTGGTGCTGATAGGCACAGGCTGGGACTGATGACACGCAGGTCTCCACTGCGGCACCACCCACAGCAATGGCCACGATGTTACCTGCTGTGTGGCCATCCCCATGGCACACACGTGTCACCACCCATGCCGTTAGTGACATCATCATCAGTGATGGACCCGGCACCAGCGTGAGTCACAGCATGCTGGCATCTGTGACGCTGGCACGCTGCGACATGGGCAGGGCCTCCTCTGCACCTGTTTCAAAACATCAGTCTGGACAGCCAGGTGGGCCACTGTTGCACTGAACCATGTATATCTGTGAGGTGGATGGGCCCTCCTTCATCTCCATCTGACTGGCCTCAGTGGACAGGCCACCACCGCTGACCCATGCAGGACGTTCAGGATCTGTAATTTAAAACAAAGTCGTGACGCATGTGACCTACCCTGCCCCCAATAGACAGACCATGACCTACCATGCAGTGACGGGTTACCACCCGTCCTGAAGCCACCACCAGGAACACCCTCAATGGCACAATGCTGCATGCTGCCAGCAACCCTCTCCTCCTGTGGTGTCAGGTGTAGCACCTCTGGCTGTCCCCACCTGTCGCAGCTTGTGCTGCCCTGATGGCACCACCTTCTCCTTTATCCTCCTCCTGTCTGTGCCCATCTTCTTCTTGCACTCCTGCACAGAGCGTTGGTGGCTGCCATGCAGGTTCACAGCACACAGGTCCTCCCGTGCAGCAGCACGGGCCTGTAGTGTTCCTGCCATCCACTGAGAAGTGGCTCCTGATCCAGATAGGCCTCAAGCAGGGCATCCGTCTCAGCCTTGGTGAAATTAGGCCTCCTCCTACTCCCACAACTGAGTTCCTCCTCTCCCACAACTCGCTCGGTCATGATTTAGCCTGTGAGAATAAAAGTTGTTACTTGAGACTGTGCAGTCCCATGCATGTCCCAAAATCCACAGTCCACACTTCCAAACAGCATGCAACTCACCAATAGACTGCAGTAACTGACTATGGTCAGTGCAGCCCAATGTCGCACTTTCATAGCGCCACCCATGCAAATGAGGCGGGCAACTTTAAGTAGATGCAAATTGCAGTGCTGCTCCATTGAATGGCTGATTAGCTGATTTGCATAAGACGACTGAATATCGCTCTGTGAGCTTTGCACAATTGTGTTGAGCGTGCTGGCCAAGGCGCAGTTCTGTGACGTGTGCAGTACACACCTCACTGCGCATGCCTGGGTTGCTGATGCAGGCATCTGCCACTCTGCTGGCGTGCTGTGCGGGGAGGCAATGAGAACCGGCCACCATTGTGCCAGTGGTGCTACAGCAATGTTCACCTATATCGGGCTGTGGCACTGGGGCATTATAGGTGCACTGGGAAACAGCTCAGTAGGCCACTACTGGAGGTAACACACAAGGCACCCAATCATGCTACGCATTGGGTTCCAATGGCGCTGTGCCTGTCTGTGCCGAGACCCTTGACCCTGTGCCCGACCTTTCCCCCTATGCTCCATCGTCAGGCATGGGTGCACCCTACTCAGCGCTGTTTGGTGACAGCGTGATAGAGAATAACAGCGCTGTCCGTGCAGCATCTGCGCGTGATGGAACCATGCTGCAGAGCACCATTTTGAACCTACTGAGCAAGTGAGATGGCGTGGAGAAGATCTGCACAGTGGACCCAAATCAAACTTGCAAACCTGGTGGCCATTGTTGAGCCACTTTGCTGGCCCACTGTTTGGGAGGCACTCCTGGACAGTTTCAGGAGCCAGGTGTGGCAGGAGGTGGCCAATGCCCTGGAAGAGGTCACAGGAAGGGGCGGATGGCAGAGCAGTGCTGCCACAGGTATGGTGACCTGAGGAGGAGGGAACAAGACCTGCTTGTCTGCCTGTGGACACGTGCCAGGAGGGCATGGTGCCATGGCCAGGTAGGTGTTACGTCCACACACTGTTATCTTCCATATGGGTATCACGGTTGCATGTGTCCGGAACATGGGGAGGGACCGTCCGGTGTTGGCTGTGGTGGTGTTATCAGGGTGTGGGGGGTGGGTCTGGCTGGGTGGGATTGCACACACATGGGGCAGGGGACTTTGCTACAGGATTGTACTGATGTTCCTCCTCCATGTTTGCACCACAGGGCCAGAATGGAGGTGGCTGGCCAGGGCAGAGGCGCTAGCAGGACGACAGGGCGGTGGGAGGCGATGGTCCACAGCACCCGAGGACCGGCCTGATGATGGTGAGTGTCATACCTCCATGATTACTATTGCATGCTGTGTAACAGGGCGGGCAGCGGGCATGGCCACCATCCATTGACACCACTGCCATGAACGCAACTTGTTACAGTCAGCACTGTCCAGTGGCAGTGCATGTCTGGGAGTGCATCAATGGTGATCCATGTGTGCACTGGGTACATGGCTGTGCCACTGCCCGCACCACATAGCCATGTCACTAAACAGCCATGGTGGTGCTGTGCAGGACTTGGCTGGTGGGTGTGTGCAGCAGTCCACATGCCTGTATGCACCTGGGTGGGCAGGTCTTGGGGCGTGATCACTGTCGGTGGTCACACACCATCACAGAGGCATGTCCCGGCCGTATGCCATGCACAGTGGGTGGGCTGTATGCATTCACACCTATTGACTGTGCTCCCTTGTCCTAGGTGTCTACCAGTTGCAGGCTATCCGGGAGGCACTGCAGGAGATTCTAAACGTGGCAAGGCATCATTGGACATCCTACAAAGAATTGAGTGGCTGGGGTCCGGAGGAGACATGGGAGTTGGAGCTGCGGAGCAGGAGCAGGGCTCCCATTGAACATCCATATGCCCCTGATTTTCCTATCCCACTGGACCCACCCTCACACCCTTCCTTTCCTGTCCTATTTGTTCACACCTGCCCTTACCCACCCCCATCTTGTTTGTGGCCTCCCCACACATTTGTACATAGTTGTAAATAGTTGTTTTTATATTTTTTATTAAAAATCTTTTGATATGAATACTGTGGTGGTCTCTGATTTGCAGTGGGCTATAGGTGCTCAGCTGCAGTGGTGTGCATGGTGTCAGGGGTGGTGCAGTCATGGGTATGTGTGTGTGTCCATGGGAGGTGACTATGGTGTGGGAGTAGCTATCAGTCAGTGTCTGTGGTGTGTGTGTTGTTCCCTGTGCACTGGATGACTGTGTGCAGTGGTCCATGGTGCATGCTCTGTGTCCATGGTGCACCTGTCAGCCATCCATGGCCTGTGCAGCTGACACCCTTGCATGTCTGTGACCTGCACGGTCTGCTGGCATGTCAGTGGTGGCTGTCCATGCAGGGCAGTCACTGTACTTGTCACAATGCTGGGTTGCCTCCTGTCACTGGTGTGGTGCATGTCTGCCTCGGGTGACACTGTGGCCTCCACGGTTGTTGTCCCACCTCCATGCTGTGGCTTGTGTGTGTTGCAGGGAGGTGCACCACTGTCTGTGACTTGTGTTCCAGGCAAATGATGGTGGCGTACAGGTACACAGTGCCTGCACAGGAGTGGTTGGCACTCCTGTGCCTTGGAGGACTGCTGGCCACGTGTACACAGTTACCATGGGCCACGCTGGGGGCTTGGTTGCCGCACACTGCATCCCTGTGTTGGTGTGCCCTTGGGTATGGGTGGGTGTTTCTCCATGCACTGTGTTGCATTCGTTGTGGTGCATGCTTCCACGCACCACTGTGGGTGTCTGCGCTGGCTGTTGTGGCCAGTGCTGGGTCAGGTGTGCCCTTGGGAGGTGTGAAAGGTTCTGTACCACTGGTGGTGGGGTCCGGGGCATGCTCTGTCACGTGTGGGGTACCTCGTGTGCCGACACATGGTCGGTCTCTCAGCTGTGTACCTCGAGGGGCGTGTGTGGTGGCACTGTGTATGCTGTTGTTGCATCGCTGTGTGCTGCAACCCGCTGATGGGTGCTCGTGGTGGGGCTGCCTTGCATGGTTCTGTGGTGCACAGGGTTGCATTGTCACAGTGGGGGTGGTGGCATGCATGGGTATCCTACAGTGGTGGGCGCTGCTCCTGGGCAGGGTGTCTGGGGTCACGGTGCAGGATGTGCTCTGCATTTGGGGGATGGTGTGCACGGGGTGGTCGGCCCTCCTTGTGTGCGGTCACAGCTTGCCAGGGGTGTGATGGGGCACCATGGCCCAGCTGTGGTTTGGTTGCTTGTCTCCATGGTCCAGTGGTTATTCCAGCCCTCCCCAGTTGTGCAGAGCATGGGGTGTGGGCGATGATGTCTGTTCTGCTGTGTGTTCCTCTGCCCATCTATGGCATGGGTGGTGGGCCCCACATCCCTGGTTGTGCAGTTGCATTGCTTACCTGCTGCTGGGGGCATCCCTGGTTGTGCTATGGCACCTCTGGACTGCCCAGCTGAACATCCCTTGTTGCACTATGGCACATCAGATATGCTCAGCTTCCCTCCCTAGTTGCACTATGGTGCAGGTGGTGCGATATTCAGTCGTCGGCTGTAGGAGCATCTTGGCGACTCAGTTTTTGAATATCGCACCTCTTAGCATGGGCGCAATGGACTTCACTTGCTCCTGCTATTGCACACTTTTGGGTGCAATTTGAATATCTGGGCCAGTATGTCCAAGTATGCTGACAGTGGAAAGATTTATAAAACTATGTGGTTTATTTCAATGCTTAACAGATGTGTTAAGGTTTCTTTAGAGATGGTAACAAATGAGACAAAGACAAGGATAAAAGATGTCTCCAAACAAAGAGACATGCAATACTGTAAACAATACAAAAAATGTGGTGGGTGTCAAAAACAAAATAAATCATGAACTGGAAAGTTACTTGAGCTTTATAAAGGACCCAAGCAAAGGAAACTACTTACAAGATTCCGTTTGAGGTCTATGAAATGAATTAGCTTACGACATTGTATAATAAAGAAAATAAGAATAACAATAGCAAATGCAAACTAGGGAAGGATGACGTAACACACCTTTTAATATTATGCCCACTATATGATAAAGAAAGGATTAAATACTTGGGAGAAACCCGAAAAACCTGTCAATGGAACCTAAAGATATGGTCACCCATCTACTCAAGTCTAAGACCAGAGCAACTCTGGAAACTATGGCTTTCCTCCTCTGCATTATCAATAAAAGAAGTTATACTGACAATAAGTATAATGCAGGACAAATAGAATTGGAAGAATGCCTTAGACCCCAGTCTGGATAAGTTCACCAATTCAGAGTTTAAAGTATGCATTATAAAAATTGCACAGCATACAGTTATAAGGGAATGAATAAATATTGTGCAATATTATTAATGGTAAGATTTTATAAATCATGGAAATCTGAACTCTAGATAGATATTTATGAATAGGAGGCCTTTTAAGAATTTACTTCATTATTTATTTTTCTTTTTAAGAAGGTTGTTTATTGTGTAATCATTTGCATTGTAATGACATTAACAAATGTTGAACAATAAACTTATTGATTGATTAATACAGACTAAAAGAAAAGCATATCAATAAGACCTAGGAGTGACACATGGACATCACCTGCTGGAGTTTCTGATATACAAATCTCTCAACACTCAGTCAGATTATTGGGAGTATTCTTTGGACCAGAAGATATGGCTCAGTTTAACTTGAAGTCACTAATGGCTGCAAGGTGGCAGTCAAAACAATGGGTCAGCACCATCAATTTCCTTATATAACATTGTTTGAAATTAGTTTTATAAGCAAATATTAATCATAGATTTATTGAAGTTCATTAAAAGCATACCACACAGGTTTGTTCATCAATAAGCTGCATGCATAACAATCTGGATTGCTTAGTGGTTTGTAGCATTCACCACACATGAGCTGTTATACATACTGTAGTAATACATATCAAGTATTCAAAGGCATTTGCTAAGTGGCTAAGCTGCAAATTCAAACTAGTATTTTCAGTAGAAACAAAACCATCACTATGCTTCTCATGTGCAGTGTTGCAAGGCCACACACCCCTGATGCTTCGACATCATAGTGGACATCTTCCTCAAAGAGTCTAACTTGGAAAAGAGTCTGGAAATAGATATAAGAAAAGTATATACATGAAGAAATTATTGAAACAGTTGTGGTACTGTTTTTACTGTTGCAGTGAGAACTCTGCAGATGTCTCATAATCACAGAAGTAAAAACAGTTCACCAGATTCTGATCAAACAACAGCACATGTTGGAGTTGAAGCATTGTCACTTCTCTAGTTGAAGCACTCCACTCTTTTCATTCAGTAGACCAGTCCCTCTATTTTTTCTCTTTTGTTGCTTTCTGTTATTTATAGTTCATAGACTGAAAGGAGGCACTTTAACTGACATGAAATCAACTAAACCTGCAGCATCAGCACTCTATGAACATTGCTGTATAACTCAGGGACTAAACACTGATGACACTCATGTGCACCCACATTTCTAGTGGAGACCATCAGTCCTAATAGTTCTATAGGTACATGATCCCCATGTACAGATGTGCAAGTGCACTACAGGACAGGCACAGATGTTTGCTGCCAATAATTGCTGCATGCACAGTCAACCAGCCCATCTCCTAAACAACAATTTAGCAAGTTTGACTGTTCCATATTAAGCCTGAGTTACATCTCTGAGTCCGATGCCGAAATCGCCTCTGCCCCAGTGATGACCCAGTTCTAGACCAGTGGGATGGTGCACTGTCTGCAGTCTGTGCAGGAGTTTATTCAGGATGCTATTATTCCTCTGAGGGCCATGATGCGCAGTGAGGAAGCTGAGAAAGTGATGTGGAAAAGCAAGCTGTCCTAGACCTTCTGCCAACTCACATCAGAAGGTTTGTGTCAGATAATGTAGTTGGGCATTATTTATATTTTATTTTATTTAAACAGCAGTTTGGAAAACCTTTGAGCCATAGGCTCATTTACAAAATACCTTGTCACAGTAAGACAAACCAAAATACACAGTATGGCAGTACAACACATAAGTATAACAGTAAATTAAGACATAGATACAAACAAGCTGGTACAGATAGGATGGATGCAAAGAATACCAGAGTTATGTAGTCCTTAGCAGCTTAGTAATAAGCTTTGTCATAAGTATTGAAGATACGGCTTTGACTAGCGGCAGTTACAGCATCGGGTGTTAATAAGGTGGTTACGTGGGAAGTTTTGGCTGCGATATAGTTGGAGCTGGAGATGGGGGCAGTGTGTTGAACCAGGAGGGGCCCTAAAGCTGAAGGCTCTTTGGCCGTGAGAGGTCCTAGCTCTAGGGATAACAAGAGAGGTTTTCCCAGAGGTCCGAGTATGAACTAGTGGGACAGGCGGCGTATGGTGGTGGTCAATCCTGGTGGGAAAAGCCCAAGGAGGGTCTTTTTGTGAAGGGTACAGGTAAATATTTGAGGTGCTCGTCGAGATCAAGTACCAGCGCTTTAGCATACAGTAGACAGGTGTGTGTCATCCTAGGTGCTCCAGTAATTAACCTGCAGGCCTTATTCAGAGTAGTGCGAATTTTATGGAGTGCGGTCTGATCAGCAGCACCATACACCGGCAGTCCATAGTCCACTAGGGACAGGATAGGAGGTGACTGCAGTCGAAGAGCCTCGGGGAGGCAGTGTTTATACCGATGTAAGATGCCCAATCGGATATTAGTGGCAGTGGCTAGGCAGCGATGTGTCCATGGAAGGAGAGAGGACGGGTCAAAATGGATCCCTAGGTATTTATAGGAGCAAACTTGTTCAGTGGGAATGAGGACCCAGAGTGAATGAGGAGTTTGAAGTTGCAGGACTTGTTTTGGGGATGAGTGAAGAACATGTTTTTTTTAAGATTTATCACCAATCTATGTTCCTTGAACCAGCCCTCGGCTTCAGTGAAGGACTTCTGCGCGAGTCCTGGAGGGCAGTAGGGTTACGATTTGAGGCAAAGATGACTGCATCATCAGCGTACAATAGAATGTTCCCGAGCAAGGCGTGGAAGGGTGTTAAGGTAAAGGGAGAATAGTAGGGGCCCAGAATGGAGCCCTGGGGAACCCCAGAAAAGATGGGACAGATGTCTGAGTAGGTCCCATTAATTTTCACAAACTGTGAGCGGTCAGACAGATAACTGGTGCACCAGGAGATAGGCCCAGCAGCAAAACCAGAGAGACTAAGGGCATCAAGAAGGAGGGGTGGGAGACAGTGTCGAAAGCTTTTGAGAGGTCAATGAAGACAGCACCAGCCAGAGAACCAGTGTCTAAGGAGGAGTGGAAAGTTGGAGAACTCTAGGAGGGCTGTGTTGGTACTGTGGCCCGCTGGAAGCCATGCTGCTCAGGACAAAGAACATTGTAGGTGGAGAGGTAGTCAGAGATTTGAGATGCCACCACTTTTTCAAGGCCATGGATAAAGGAGAGAATGGAGATCGGTCGATAGTTTCCAGCCACAGTCCTATCACCACCTTTAAAGATGGGGTGACAGTGGCGACTTTCCAGGCAGTTGGAACCTTCCCCAGGCAAAGAGAGTGGTTGATGAGGCATGTGATCGGGGTAAGGACTGTGTCTAAGACCAGCCGTAGGATACACGGATCCAGGATGTCACTGCCTGTACTATTACTCTGAGGCCCTACCATTAGACTGAGGCAATGGTGGCCTTGTTCAGCTGCCAGTCCCCACCAGAAGCCACTGTCACTGCCACTGTCTTGATTTTGCGGTGGTAGTGACCATCTTATCAGTGACAGCAGCAGGTTATCTCTGAGGCATGGTTTTCCCACAATGCAGACCTTTTGGACATGGAGCCTCCTGTCATTTTGATGCTCTGTAGGAACCACAGAAGGGAAAAAACTTTTCAAAATGAAAAGGTGAGCCATTCCCTTATGTTCAGTACTGTATTAACTGACTAGGGGTGGTGCTGTAAATGATCATAGCCCAGGGCTTGGTCTAACCCTGATTGCAGGTATCTCCCACCTTGTTTCATTCCTTAAGATAGTAAATAGGACAAGAGAGTGTGCAGAGGCATTGTTGTCATATGGTCACCATGAGAACTTCCATAATAAAAATGCCAGTGTAATATTAATTTTAAAGTTTTACCCAAGTTATCTGATAAGGAGGCAGTATAGCGCAGTGGTTTAAGGCTCTGAGCTACAAACATGGAGACCTGGGGTGAAATCCCACAGCCCTCGCTTGCATACTGTGTGACACTGAGCAAGTCACTTAACTGCCTTGTGTCCCAGGTCACACCTGAAACAAGCTTTCAGCTTAGTTTGTCTCTCCTGGAAAAGAAAAATGCATCAACCATTTGTAAACTTAGTTTAAATCGCATAGGAAACAGTTCATTCCTAATTAATATTTACTATAGTTGCACACTTGTGTCTTTCTGTACAAGCCTCTTGTAATTTAGTGTGTCAGTGATCTTTATAACCAGCTCTATGTGTAGCCCACCTTTTGAGGCATTATAAGTGTTACAATTAATGACACACGAGGTTGCAGTTTCTTTAAATGAGGATCCTACTATGTGCTCTATTTTCATCAAAGAAGCAACTTTAGTTCATAGTAGTATCTGTGTCAGTATCCTCTGAAGTGATTGTAGTCAATGTCGTCACTGGTTGCAGCAGCTATAATGTTACAATAGGAAGGTTTCACATGTAAGGGATAACACATGACAGGATGTTGTTTATGTATGGAATAACACCTGTCGAGTGTCTGGTGTGACCTGACATATGGATGCTTTGGTTAGTGTTGTGAGGTATGAGGTGTATGACAGAGTGATTTGAGTCTCTGCTTTGTGACTTTGTATCTCCCTCTTGCAACTGTCCCTGACCTCATACCTTGATACCACCCCTTTCCCTCTCCCACTGGTTACTCCTGCCCTGTTTGCATTGGGCCCAGATATTCAGAAATGTACCAAAGGCCAGTGCAATTCAGTGCAGCACAAATCCAATGAGCCATGGTGCAACAAGAGCCATATTATGAGGTTGTGCCAGTCGCGACTGCGCCCAGCGCAACCCGGCTGATTATGAGCACAATTGCACCATGGTACAACCAGATTTGTGCCATGGTGCAGAAAGAGATTGCTCTAGCACAACTGTGGGAGCAGAGCAGCAGAGCAATGGGCATGCACAGCACAGACAGAAAACCCAGGGACAGAGCCAGGGAAACACAGTGACATGCCATAGGAGGCCACCACCAGCAGGGCACAGCAGGGTGCATACAGGCACCCAGACACCCTCTCCCCAGAACACAAGAGTGGCACAGATAGCAGGCAACAGGAGGTTCTAATGACCAATGGAGGGCCACCAATGGTGCCCCCATGCAGGCTGCTGGCCATGCCCCACCCTCCCAGACCAGAGCAGGCCACCCAGGACCACACAGCCAAGCACACACACACATGCCCCACAGGCACGCAGGAAGCCCACACAGGAGGCACTGATTATGCGGGTGGCAGGTAACATGGCAGACAACATGGGACAGGTCGCACAATGCCAAGCAGGGGCTCCAACACAGTGTGCAGCCAGTACCTGACCAACAACCATGGCCATGTGCCAACACCATGCACACACCCACCACTCACCTAACAGCTGCCCCATGAGGCACCCTGAGGCACAGCCACCAACAGAGGGAAGGGCGCCACCACAGTGGAACATACCACAGCACACAGCAGTGAACCACAGAAGCACAACACGCGCCCGACACATGCACACCACACAGACAGACACTGGGTCACTGCAGCATGGCTTCTCCGCCACCTACAAAGCAGACACTGACACAGGCAGGTAAGTCAAAAATATATATTTCCAATGCAAACTATTTACAAAAACAAGGGTGTGGGAAAGCGTGGAAAGTGAGGAAGGGACAGGGAACAGGGACTGTACAGTGTGAAGGGGACTGTAGGGAGGTCGGCAGGGAAACAGAGGAGAGCTGGGGCCAAACTAATAGTGGCCATGACCTGCCACCCCTTGGTGTCCACACCGCCTTTGTGGTCTTAAAGCAGCAGGCACTGAACCTGAAGGACTGCCTCCATGGTGGTCGATGTAATCAGTATGAGCTGCGGAGCAACCTGCAGTACATACATGAGCCTCCAACACCTCTGCTGGACACCTATGCCAAGGGACAGGACAGGTGATAACTGCAATGTCCCAAGGAACCAGGCCCACCCTCAGTGCACAAGGGACAGTAGGAACACCCCCCAGAAGGTCCATACTGGCTACCGGAAGGGGGTGGGCCAACACCTGCCAGCAACTCTGCACACCATGAAATTGCACTGAGGTGTTCCCCACTGCACAATGGCCACCCGACTGTGCAATAACAGTCACATGGCACATTGCACCAGTGGCACCACTGCAACATCAGTGGCAGCCGGGTGCACGCCCACCCACCAACAGCTGGCACACATGTCCAATGGATGCGCTTGTGGCATGCACCATGCACAGTGTGACACACACAGCTACCATGGCACATGACACAGGGGGTCATGCCTGCCCCCAATCCCCATGCACAGTGTGAATGATCATGACAGTGCCTACCTGCCCACTGCAGCCCTGCTGGTGCTGGTCCCGCTCCAGCTTGTCCTGCTGTGACCTGCTGCACTGCTGCAGCAGCCTGAGTCCTCTGACGATCCTCAGGTCCTGGGAATGGAAAGAAGACTGGTGCATATCAGGAACTGGCCACAGCAGCTACCCCACATCCACCCCTGTGCACAGGGTGTGCCCTGCATCACACTCTCGTACTCGCCGCCGCGGCGGCATTGCAATGCTAGTAGAAGCTGGGAATGCCACCCCACAATGCGCATGATGACAGTGTTCCCTCTGCAGAGCATGGCAGGCAGCCACGCCAACACCACAGGACAGCACCAGGGCAGACATGCAACATAGGATGACTTATCTGGCTGTGACACAGCCCTTACCTGGCACATGCCTGTAGCCTCCTGAGTTACTCAAGGTCCCACTGCATGAGGTCACCATAACGGTAGTGACACTGCTCCCTACCTCGGCACCCATGTCCTGTGCTCCAGGTTTGTGGTGATTGCCTGCCACACGGTGCCCTGGGCTGCTGCAGGGCACCTGCCCAAAGCTGAGAGTCATGGAGCTCCACACATGCCGCTAGGTTGTCCACCTCAATGGGAAACCAGTTCTGGGTCCTCCATCTATGTGCCTGTGCCATGATCTGCTAACTGCATTGGGTGGCGAAAATGGCAGCCAGAGGCACATGTGTCTACACCATGAGCCCACCACATGATGCATAGATGCATGCACAGTGCACACACATTGCGCAGTGCTGGAGATGCACAGAATGGGCTTGCCACATGGGATCACAGGGTCAGAGGTCAGACCTGGGGTCAGGGGTTGACTGGCATTGTGCACGTGCACAATAGGGCACGGCACCCCATGCTCAGCCATGTGCATCTCTGGCCCATGCACAACATGCACAATGACACGGCATCACTCTGTCCGTGCACACTGAGCAATTGCCATCATGATGCCGTGATGCATATGCACACTGTGGGCCTGCGTATCGAGCATGCATGTGCATTGCATTGTCATGACTTGCTCTGGTGCAACCCCATTGAGCATGGCACAATATCGTGATATTCAGCCACCACATGTAAATGAGCTCATCAGCCAATTGTGGCACACTGGGTGCATTGCACGTCATTACTGTTGCGACACACCTCATTTGCATGTGTTGCACTTTATAAGCACCATGGAACAACACAGGCCATGGACTGGTATTGCATCCTTTTGAGGTAAGTTGTGCATGCCGCTGCAGCTCACTGGGAGAAGACAGGACAGCAGGGTGGGACGAACCAGAGAGATGCTGCCACTGACACACTGTGCTGTCCACATCCACAGGAAGTGAGATGTTGGAATGTGAGGAGGGTGAGGAGCATGGGCGGCTCAGAAGTACAGGCGAATTTCATGAAAGCAGAGACAGAGGCCCTGTTTGACACATACCTGGACAGGGAACCCCTTTGAGTGGTGCCATGGGCATAACACAGGCCAAGGCTGGGGCCTGGGAGGAGGTGGGAGCATACATCAACCAGAATGGCAGCCACCAGTGGTTGGTGCTGGAGTGTCGGAAGAAGGTGGGCACATGCAAGAGTTGCATCAAGGAGAAGGTGGCATCCATCTGTGCATCCAGGAATGCCACCAGGTGGGCCCTGCAGACACTGTAATACTCACAGTGCAGGAGGCTGTGGTGGCAGCCACCATGCACCACAGCATGGTGAAGGGTGTGCCTGGAGGTGGTTTTCAGATGAGTGGCAGCCCATCACTGCATGGAACGTATGTCAGTCATGTACAGCTGGTGGAACGGAGGCTGCATTCACGGGCATGCTGGCATGCATGTCATGTGCATGTGCGCACCCGCTCATGCCATGCTGCAGGACACTTGCAATGGCAGTGTGGGGGGCACATGTGGGCAGTGCATCACTGACACACCTTTCTTTCTCTTGTAGCACCAGCACACCTCCATGGGGATGATGGAGTGCCAGCAGCAGCAGCAGCCGTGGATGCTGGAATGGCCCCAGAGGACCAGCTGTCCATCTCCACTGGCATGGGGGCCTGACAGGCCACAGCTTACCACCACAGTGCAGGTGGATGTCCTGGATCTGGGGTCAGACAAGGCCCTGGATGTGTTCCTGCGGGATGCCAGCCTTGGTATCCTCTGTGCAGAGACACAGATTGGGGTGAGGTCTGACACTGATGATGACATCGTGATTATCCTGGACAGCATGGGCAGCGTTGTGGGTGAAAAGCCCCTCCGGCCACTGACACAGGCAGCATGCCCAGTGCCCTGCCAGCAGAGAACAGCTGCCTACCACCATTGTGGGTGCAGCGGTGTGCACTGCCCTGGCTGTGCCCTGCAGTGGTGGTGGTGTGGCTGTACAGGTGCTAGGCAGTGTACAGTGGCTGGACGGGCAATAGCAGCAGGTTGTGGGTGCCACTGGGCAGCTAGACACAGGGTCCACCATGGGTGTGCCTGCTGTGCCCATTCCACTGCAGACCCTACTGTGCAGCTTCCACCAGAGAAGGGGCTGTGCAGTGGCCAGTCTCCACATGAGGATCGGTGTCCCACCAGGGAGCCCCAGGACACTGACCTGCTGGCTGAGCACACCGCTTTGCTGTGGACATCCATTCAGCTACAGGTGCTGCTTGCCAAGGGTGTGTGCACTGTTTGAGGAGGTGCGCCAGTTAGCCAAACAGCAGGAGAGGGCACTGCACAGATCCTGGCAGGGATGCAGCACATGCAGGAGGCCATGACTGCATCCCTGGATCACATTGCCTCTGCGATCACAGATGGCTTTTCATTGCTGGCTGCCACAGGGTGTGGCTGGGCACAGATGACCCCCGCAGCATGTTGTCCACACTGTGAACCCAGTGTTGGGCGCCCAACACTGTCGATGCTGGGCTCTGATGTGGGCATCCCAGGCATGCCGGGCTGGCCTGTTTGGGTGCCTTCACAGCCCCATGCAGACACAGTCACAGTCGCGTTTCAACCCTTAGGGGCTGTTGCTCACCCCACAGGCTGATGTACAGCCTGTGGCTGCCGATCGGCCAGGTGTGGCTGCCCCTGTGGCTGTGGTGGCCATGGTTCTATGCAGCAGACCTGATGTGCGGCTGCCCTGTCTGCAGTCTGCAGTTGCTGCCCTGAGTGCACATGGGCAGTGTGTGTGTGCCCACCAGTGGTGTGGTGCCTGTGTGTCACTCCACATGCTGCCTGTGTGTGTGCTTGCCCAGCCACTGGATCATGTAGCATGGACATGATGAAGTCAGTCTAGCACTTATTGCACCTGTGCACTAGTACAATGCAACTGATCCATGCCACATGCCACCGCCTGGGTGTGTGGGTGCATGTATATATGTGTGTGTGTGTGTGTGTGTGTTGCTGTGTGTGGTTCTGTGTGGTTGCATGCCACTGACTCCCCTACCTGTATCACACTTCTGTGTGAGCATGCCCTGTGCTGAGCATGCCCCTGCATGTGTGCAGTACCAGTTTGTGTGGCCCACATGTATCATCGCACCACCTACCTGTGTGCACCATAGTGCTCCAGTGCGATGGTGTCCCAGTGGTGTCACGTCTGCTGTTGCAGCCAGGGATCCCTCCACCAAGGGGTGGCTGTTCACCATCCTCTGGCCCATTGCCTCTGTTGTCCCCACTACTGTCACCCTCATTGGCCTCAACAGCTATCCCATGGTCAATGGCCATATTGTGCAGTAAGCAGCAGGCCAGGAATGAACCACAGTCCTTCAGGGGCTGTGCTGAGAGCACTGCCTGATCTGTCTAGGCAATGGAAACATGCTTTCAGCATGCCAAAGACCCGCTAGATGATGTTGCACGTCTGGCATGTACCTCATTGTAGCATTCCTCTGCTGGGGACAACGGGCACGGTGGGGTGAGCAGCCAGGGCCTCAGTGGATATGCACTGTCCTGTGTGGATAATGACATGGTTAGCCCTCTGCTATTTTATGCTGTGCCTTGTCTGTCCCTGGCACCCATGCCAACTTGCACACCCTGCCCACCCCATCCCAAGGCATGCTCTCCCATCGCCCTTGCCCATGCCATACTCACCCACTAGGTGGCCCATGGGGATGTCTCTACATTCAAACCTGTGGCACATCGCAGAGCTGTGCCAGATGAATGCATCATGTGCACGCCTGGTGTGTGGTGCAGACATTGGTGATGCACCCATGGTATTGCACACCACCTACAGCAGTTGATACTCAGGCTCCCCTTCCTGATAATTTGCCATAACCTTGGGGCCAGGTAGCATGCAGATGCCTACGTGGGTGCTGTCAATGGCCCCATCACTCCAGACAGTGCAACCCTGTGGAAGTCCTGGATGGTTGTTGTATGCTCCACCTGTGTGCTGGGGAAATGGATGAATTCTGAAGCACTTGGCAGCAAAGCATTGAGAAACTGTGTGAGGAGGCAGGCGTGGCTGACTGGGTTGCCTGTGGTGTCCCCTGTTGGTCTCTGAAAGGTGCCCATGGTGAGCAGGCACATGACGGCTGCCACCTTCATCTCCATGGACATGGCGTGGCTCCATCTGGTGGGTGCCTGCATCTCCTCACTGCACAGCTTACAGAGCTGCCTCAGAATGCCCTGTTCAGGTGGTACCAGCCCACAATCTCCATGTCACTGTAGTTCTTGAAGGTAATGCAAGCAGGTACCACCTGGGTTGGGCATACCACTGAGGGCCCTTCCTCAGCCACCTCTGTTCCTCCTGCCCCTCACACCCCTCATTACATCCTCCATCTTGAAGGCACACTATCCATGGCCCTTGCTATCCAATATCCCCTGGGTTGGCTGCTGCTGGCTGTGGTGCCACCTGGTGCATGCCTGGTAGTGTGTCTGTCGCTCTCACTCTCTCTGCCCTTTCTCCCTCTCCAATGCCACCTCTGTCCCTTTCCCTCTGTGTCTGCCTTGGTCTGTCTGTCTGTCTGTTTTTCTTTCTTTCTTTCTTTCTTTCTTTCTTTCTTTCTTTCTTTCTTTCTTTCTTTCTTTCTTTCTTTCTTTCTTTCTCTCACTCCTCTTGCCTGGCGCAAGTGCTGTCTGTGTGATTGTGCTCTGTATTTATAGGGCGAGTCTGCTTGGAGCAACATTGATTTGCTCTGCACTTGCACCATGGTTTCATGGTTGAATATGTCGCTGCACTGTATATTCATGGGCATGCCCCTGCACTTGCACCTGCATACATTATAATTGTGCATTGGCACAATGGATTTATGCTGCGCTATGGTTCCTGTTGAATATGGCTCCTTGGCACAAGTCCGGGCTTGCACTGGTACAACTCAGTTGCACTGTGTGCAACTGCTTTGAATATCCAGGTCTTGGTGTTCCTCATCCTTGTTTATTCACCCATTTGTGATTGTTACATTGCTTCTATCTAGGTGCAAGTTTGTCTGCCTTTTGCACCTGTGCTTTTACATTCACATGCGGGCATGCACAAGGAATGTCTTGCAACAGTACGAGTTTTGAGGTGTGTGACCCTACTCCCAATGCACTGCACAGTGTAGCAGGCATGACCCTAGGGAACCAATATATGCTGAGTTGTGTATTATAACAGTTAAGTTGTGTTGGTCTTCACTTATAATAAAGGTCCGCTGCAATCAGCAGTGGTAGCGTGTATGCAATTAGCATACATCAGCCAAATACTGTCATGCACAGCTCGGCAATCCCTCCCACTTCCACCCTCTGCTAATGTCCTCCCCTCCCTCCTTTGGTTCCTGGCCCCCACCTTGTGTGCCGGAGGGTGCCCAATTCCCGTCGACTGAAGCCCCCAAAAACTATTGCATGGGAGCCCACCCCAGCATGCTCTGCCCCCTCTAGCACACACTGCATGGCCAGCTGGGTGCCCAATCCTTCATGGCTCTACTCCCTTCCAAACAGGTCAGTGGCACACTGGGAGCAAACCCCAGCATACCAAAAGCATCCATTTCTGTTTTGGCCAGTGGGGTGCCCAATCCCAGCCAGCTCCACCACCACCCCCAACAAACAGGTAGGTGGCACACTGGGAGCTCACCCCAGCGTGAGAAAATTGTCCTTTTTAAGAATCCAGTGAAAGAAGAAAACAGTCCCTCAGTGAGTCCCTGCCCCCCAACCCATGCCCAATCTCTGCACACCCACCTCCCACACCCCTTCACCCCATACTTACCTCTGGAGCCCAGCAAGATGATCTTTGGTGGATCGCGAACTGAGAAATGCTGATAAGCTGTATAATGGCATAAATAAGGTTTCCAATTTAGGTGGATATCTCTGCCATTTTTTTACTTTTTGATATCAAATTTTCAACGTGGGGTTCTTGACACCCCTTCTCCTGAATTCAGTCACTGTCATGGCATTATTTGGTCTCGAAAGGGAGTTTGTGTTCACTGTGTGGAATCACCTTTTGGGACTGAGTAATGAAACAACAGAGTTAGTGTTCATGAGGTGGGCTCTCAAAGCCTATGTTGTAAATTTGGTGAAACAATTCCAAAAATGACTGTTTTACGAGCATGCTTATACGCAGTTTCCAGGTGCACTCGTAAGTTCGTGAATTTATAATATTTACACTCCAGATTTTCAACATTGCCATTTTCCACATCTCCTTATGACTAGTACAGCTGTCATTTTCATGTCCTGGCAGAAATGTGTTTTGCACTTCCGGCGTGCAATAGTGCAGCTGCTGTGGGAAATCATGTTTGGTACAGAGTAGAAAATCACAATGACACTGTTCATGAGCATACATCCTAAAATGCCTATGTTGAAAATCTGGTGCAAACATTCCAAAAAATGACTGTTTTACGAATGTGCATTGCCCAGTTTCCACTCGCACTCATAACTTCACAAATTTATCATATTTTCACTCCAGATTTTCAACATTTGCATTTTTCACACCTCTTTATAAACAGTACAGCTGTCATTTTTCACATCCTGGCTGAAACCTGTTTTCACACTTCCATCGCAGAATAGCATGGTTGCTGTGGGAAATCAGGTTTGGTACACAGTAAGAAAATCATAGTGGCACTCTTCATGACCAGAGGTGACAAAATGCCTATGTTGAAAAATTTGGTGAAATAATTCCACTGAATGACTGTGTTACAAGTGCAGGTTGCTGAGTTTCCACACAGGATTATTCCATTATGAACACAACCAGGGTCTTTGGGTTCCTAAGACAGACACTTTAGAAATATAGGGGTGAAATGTTACTCAGATGCAAGAGTAGATGCAGAGAGGTACTTTGCTGGGATATGGATGCTGAAGGACATGGATACAACTGGGGGCTGCATAAATGCCAAAAGCCAATGCAAGTGCAGCAAGCTAATGTTCGCATTGACAAATGCTTGTTTACATTGCATTGAATATTAGTATGCACATATGCATTTTTCATGCCTTGCTGCAATGTTCTTGCTCCATATTGTTTATTTCTTAGTTATGTATTGTGTTAATGTACTTTTATTCTTTTATCTGTTGTATACTATCCCTGTTTGCTCCTGGAAATGAGCTGTCAAGTTCAATATGTCTTTCCTGCTTAAACTTCTTAAATAATTAACTAACCATCAGAAAAGTCTGTATACCACCCCTGTGGCTCTGGCATCCCTGAACATGGAAAAGGTATTTGGTAGAGTTTTGTAGGGTTACTTATTTGCCCTACTGCCCAAATATTGTATTCCCCAGGACTTTATACAATACATCAGGTGCTCTACTCTCCAACTGCTCGGATACTACTGTATGTAATGGGGTTCTCTTGAGACCTTTTCCTCTCTAACAAGGCACCAGGCAAGGGTATCTATTTTCACCCTATTAATTTAACCTTTCTTTAGAGCCCCTGATCCACAAGCTTAACTCTTCCCGGCAGGTCCTAGAATTCTCTACCTTGTTGGATTAGACAGTGCCTGTCTACTGAGTCTTTAAAGCTTCATTGAAGAGTTACTTATTCAAATTAGCTTTTGAATATAACATCTAGTCTATCCTGCTGCCTTTTAAATGTTTTATATTTGTATTTATTATTGATGTGTGTTATCTCTGTTATGCACTTGTGCTTTGGTACTCTGAAAAGTGCATTATAAATAAATATTGATTTGATTTTGATTTTGATTTGATAACAGTACGTCCTACTGAATATAAATTATCAGTATATGCAGATGATAATTTGTTACATGTTTCTACCCCTGCTATGTCCTTGCCTGCTGCCTTGGAGTTATCTCTAACTTTGGCACTATATCCAATTATAAACTGAATTTAACTAAAACCTAAATAATGCCACTTAACAGTGTGACCTTTAAGGCTGACAGTGAGCCCTTGGCCTTATCTGGGTTTGAGATAAACTGAAATGTTTTGGAGTTTTCTTAGTACTTTGCCCTTCAAGATGAAACAGTATAATCTTGACTCAACTTTGGCTTGTATTAAATCCAATTTAGCCCATTTGTCTTTATTGCCTATTTCCTATGGGGTTATCTGAATATCATAAAATGAATGTGCTTCCCCCTTAATTGTACCACCTACAGATTTACACAACTTT
The DNA here is from genome assembly GCA_016271365.2 of Neoceratodus forsteri. NCBI lineage: Eukaryota > Metazoa > Chordata > Ceratodontiformes > Ceratodontidae > Neoceratodus > Neoceratodus forsteri. Next base: position 1,056,772,026 of record CM028132.1, on the reverse strand, counting down.
GCCCTACTGCATTGTGGTTCAACCAAGTACATAGAATTTTTACCTAATTTCTATGGCAGGGGTAGGTCGACCGTCTGGTCCTGTCCAAATTAATGTGGTCCAAGCAAGATGGGAGCTTGCAAGCCCTAACCTCTTTTGTACTACTTGGCCATCCACCTTACTAGGCTCTCTCATTCGCTCAGTCCAACAACAGAGGGCTCCTCACAGTCTATAGTTCTGCACTAACTGGAAATAGAATGTTTCAGTGTACTAGTATCTGCCTAGAGCTCTGGTCTCTCCTCTATCTCCTAAGGAAAAAACTTCCTCAATCACTGTGAAGAACCCCCTAGAGGCCTCCCTTCATGTTCACTTACAATTATGTTCCCTGGCCAAAATTTGTCCATATAAGGATATTACTCAGCCATTATTTAGGAACCCTTACCTTCAAATATCAGGGCAGAAGATTTCTTATAAGTTTGGCCTCATATGGGTGTAGACACAGTGGAGAGTCTTGTTCAAAGCCAGAAACTTATATCCTTTTGGGAAGCCTGTGCCCTATATCAGTGGCCTACCTCCTGTTGTTTCCACTATTTCCAACTGTCACATATGCTTCTTTAATTTTTGTCATTGTTCCATTGCACAGTCCTCTGGGAATTTTGCTTTCCACCTTGTTAATAATGCCTCTACTTCCATCACATCTCATGAGTTCACAGCTCTGGACTCAACCTCCGTCTCACCCTTTTGATGTTAAGTTGTGTTTGTGTTATGGGTGCAATCACCTGAAAAATGTCAGGAGACACAGGGAATTACAGGAGTTCAGTAAGCAAACTAGACCCTTTGGGACTGTCATGAGCATCTGTGTGATCAGGTACAGGAAGGGGACTTGGGACCATCAAGGGGAGGGGACTGGCACAAAGGCACCATGACAGGAACCACTGGGGAGTGTATTTCTCGGAGGTGGGCTGTTTGTAGCTGGTTTCAGTTGGTCTACTCTCACAAGTTTAGTGAAACAAGACAATTAACATCATTTAGAAAACTGTAGTCATTCTTGAGTAGTAAAGCAGCTTTTTCCCAAAAGAACAGGACACAGATCTTTTAAACTAGTATATCAGCCATGTTGGCTCTGATCTGAGTTTGTTTTATATACAGTATGTTATGTTTTCCACTTCCTGTTAGATTAGAAGTGAAAATGTTATGTTTCCTTTTTTAAATACTGTGGGGAAGTAGATTAAATCCCTTCAAGAAAACACCACTTATCTACAACTAAAGATGGAGGAGGTTTCTAGTCATGATTAACCCATTATCTTTTATCATCATGTTTTCTTTTTAGTAATCTAATGTAGGCAATTTACTCATCATATAACATATGGATAGAATGAGTTAAGCACTGGTTAATTGAATAGCTGCCACATTGAGAATGGTACAGGTTTAAAACTATGGAGAACGATGATCCACCTTTGCTGCCATACCTAACTGTGGCATTCAGGGTAGCCAGTCAAGACCACACAGCAATAACCATGTGGTAATTACAGAACAACAATATGATTGAAAGCAATAAAAGTGCAGAGGACATTATAGTGCTACTCCAGAATAGTGCACTTGTGTAATTTATGTGTGACCCAGAGTAGGAATCTATTAGTCCTTAAGGGTGCAGGGGCAATGCCTGCTGTGTGGGGGCATGCAGTGAGTGTAGCCACCATATTAAAAATTAAATTCTGTGTTGTATGCTGTGTGGTTTGTGGACCTTAGAGATGTGCAAAGTCCACAAACTTCACTCCTGGAAATATTTTGCAGAGTGAAGCACAACATTCCGCCCACAAAATGTGGAATTTTGCCAGTGAAACTTAACTTTGCTGCATCTCATTGTGGTGTCTGGGAGTTCTGGATCTGCCTCACTGTTTTCCCTGATGTGATCTTTTACCACACAATTTTGCTTGCACTGTGTTTAACAATGCAGTTAAAGTATAGCGGTTATTGACCTGAATTGGTATTCAGCAAGCTAAAATAGTGGAAGGTCAGAAAAGGCAATTTCAAATGGAGTCAAGGAAAACTGTGTATCACCACATTTTGTCCACCATTATTTCAGTTACTTCAGAGTACAAGTTCAGTCTGAAAGGAAAAAATGATATTGTAGCTCAGCAAGTGTTGGAAAAAGAGACTTCACAAAAATGTGGGATGTCCTTTGGCTTAGTTACCATTATTATCTACAAATCAGGATAAGCCTTTCAAGAATGATTCTGTCCTAGGCCAAGTTGTAGTGCAGCAGTGAAAACACTGTCCCATTTGTTTTTCATGTCCTTTATTAAAATCTTTGTCATAATTAGTGAGCAAATGGAAGGTCCTCTATTTGCACCTCTTACAAAATATTAGTTTTAAGTTTATTCTCAAAAGACCAGAAAAACTGCTGTACTATACAGTATTTTAACTGTATTGTTTAGACCATTTTGATGCATGGCAAGGGTGTGGTAAAGCATTGGGCCACAGGATGAGTGCCTTCAGCCCCTTGCCATGTGTTAAACACAGTCTAATACACATCCTTGAGTATCTTATAGCACTAAATAAAATATTGCTGTATATTGTACATAGCTTGAAAATTTGAAATCTAAAGGTTAAAATGGTAAAACATAAAATATCTACTGCATATTAATTGTAATGTAAAATAGTACTCTGCCTGCATTAGCTTTCCTGTTGTTTTATTAGTGCTGAGGAATTTTGACCAGTAATGGCCACTGTAGCTGGTTGGCATGGTGCCCACTGCACACATACTGATTTATGGCAGCTGGTTGCCATGTCCACTCCTACATACCCTCACTGATTAAACATGGCCAGTTTATTGTGCTGGTGAGTGTTCTACTTTAAAACGTTTTGACCAAAATTCAAATTAATTTTGTGAGAGGGCATGCCATGAAGCAATTGAGTGAGTGGCAGCAGAAAAGCTGCAGAGCTGTACAGGTAACAAAACAGAACATGTAGGAAAGCTGCAGTTCAACCAGAAAATCAGCAGTTGATCATGAACATGCCACAGGGAGTAGTCCAGGAGTGAAGACTGAATTCAGCAAGTGAACAATTACAATAAAAATCTATTCAATGTTGTTGCTCATAGAGAAGAGGAGTGGTGAGAGAGCAGGCAAGGGATGCAAGATGTGTGTGGGCAGAGTTATTAGTGATTCAATAAATACTACATTTAGGAGGTTGCAATAATATATAGTATGGTACAGACAGTTACATTGACATTCAAAAAAGCTGTGGGGAATATTAGGAATGTCCAGGACAGTGTTAATTTGTCTTTGAAGATGCCTAGATTAAAAATAAAGGTGGCTGTTAAAATCAAAATGAGAAAGTTCTAAAATCTGAACATTTATATTTTTGTGCCCTTTGTCTCAGTTGATGCTATTTGTTTTCAGTTGTGCGTTTAGACACTTCTAATAGAGAGAAACAGCCAGGTAGGATGCAGGATTTTCCCTACACATTTTATAAGTATGAAATTCTGGATATGACATCGTCAATTAATTTTACAAGATAAATGTTTTTCACAAACAGCAGGTATGGAGTTAAGCCTATGTAAAATAAGGACTACTTGTAGAGCTGAATACTCAGAACTGTATTTCCAACTCATAACTGCTGTATGAAAGATATGCCATGAGCAGTATGATCATCCATACCTGAAGTTTAGTAGTTCAAAAGAGACTTGATTAGAATAAATGAGAGGAGGAAAGTGGATATTTTCTTTGTGTTTATTGATGATTTTACAGTGATTTACGTTATTGTGTTTTTTCCAATAAAATACCCCTCCTCTTCGTGCTCTTTTGTGAAGTGTCATGAATTTTAAACATCCACTTGAACAGCCTCCAGAACTGGCAGATTGAAACTTGGTTTAATTCTTTCACCAAAAGAAGGCATCCCATGACACCTTAGTGTCCCCCATAACACCATGCTTAGGCTTTGGTTTGGTTATTTTTAACCAGGAAGAGCAAGCCCCTGCAGGCGACAAACTTCACTTCCTGCAGCACTTGGGCCAGATTCTCAGACATCTCCCTTTTGGTGCACATGCAGAAAAACTTTCCAGGTCCAGAAGAAATGTATCATATTTTCCATCATGTATACATTTGAGATCAGCTGCATAACAGCTTGTAGCTATTTTCTGGCCCAGCCACATCAACAGGTTTTGCCTGGTAATACCTGGGCTAGCATCGCCTGCAAGATGAGAGTGACTTCTGCAGGTGCTGTCTACTAGTACACATCTGTCACAGATGTCTAAAAGACTGTACAGATAAAGATATCTTACACTGCTGTACATAATCTGACTATGGCGCTGTCCTGGGTATGTCATGGCCATCTAAGGCTAGTAGGAGCCCCATAACTGCACTAGCCACCTGTACTGAAAATCAGAAATTGTGGAGATTTTTTGCACACCAGCAGTTGCAGTGTAGGACATACCCCCAAACTGTTTGAAAATCTAGCCCATGGTGTTTTCTTGAGGTCTCTCATCCCACTACTGACTAGAGATGCATGACATTGGCAAACTTTGTTCTGCAAAATACTGTAATTAAGTGAAGTCTGCCACATTGCAAACTTGCAAATTCACATTAACTTCACCTGATTTCACCTGAAAAGTGTCATTCCCCAGGAAAACTCAATGCCAAGTGGCAAAGTGGTGAAGTAGGCAATTTGTGAAGTTATTCGTGAAAATGAAATTTCCTATTTGCTGGAACTTCCCCAGCAAAGTAAAACTTTGCAGCATCTCTCCTACTGACCAGATCAGACCCTGGTTTGCTTTTGAGATCTGACAGGATCAGGCTCCAAGTGTGTAATGCTGCAGACCTTAATCACTGAATCTAAAAGCTGTGTTTGATTTTAATCACAGATGCTGAATACCAGCATTTGTTGTAATCTGATTTGCTTTTCCTTCATCCATATTTTAAAAATCAAATACTATACACATTTTTGAAAAAGGAAGTATACTGTATAAACAACTTTCATAGCCATTTCTGTTAGCTAAGTGGGTGCAAGTGCTGGTTGAGTATACCTGTGCTCTGTGGTAGTGGAGTTTTGCCAACTCATAGCAGGAAGTATTTAAATTTTTAAGTGTTTAATTAGTAACTTTAATACACATTTTCATTGATAATGAGGTTAACAGTTCAAGTTTTGCATGCCCATGCCAGTTTTATTGTGGTACTTACAGCTCATTAGAGAAAGTATTTAATCAGTTTTGATAGTCCAAAACAGGATTTATTGCAATGCTCATAGTGCAGTTACAAAGTAGAAAACTTTGCACAAGATGCCTACTTTATAGAAAAAAGTTTTGATACTGTCAGCCTCAGTTCCCTAGATTATTATGATTTCAACTAAATTCAAGCTAAAAATGGCACTACATAGTGAAACCTAGTAAAATACCTAACATTTCATCAAAACATGATATTTTCCTATGGTGTTTTATAGGCTCGCTATATAGTGCCTTTTCATCATGAGTCTAAATAATAAAGCCTGGAACTGAAGTCAAAAGTGTCAGCCTTTTTCTATCAGTTTTAATATTATTTTTTGTTAGTAAATTAGTTTGGTGCAAGTGCTGGTTTTGCACACCTGTGCCAATGGTAGTGGGGCTTTTACATTGCAAAAGTTCATAAATGAAATAACAATGTTTGTTAGTTAGGTGAGTGTCAGTAACAGGTTTGCATACACATGCCTAATATTAGTGGGCAATTGCCAGCCCATTACAGAAATTGCACACACATAGAATAATGTATGTGTAATATAAGTTTTACACCAGAGGTGTGTTTTGCTGCATACTATAAACTACGACAGCAACGTTTGACTTATTTAGTAAGAGCAAAACTTACCATGTTCTGTAAAAAATGCTCTCCTCACACAGTCACCCATTTTTTTTAAATATCTGTTAAGGTCTGTTTATTGAACACAATTAAGAGTTGGCAAGTGAGTGTGTATGAAAAAAGAGTATGAGAGCTCAAGTAACCCCAAAGACACTGCCATAACTGTTTTCAGTTAGTGTGACAGTATAACAGTGTCCCACAAGGAAGATTAATCAGGTCCCACATGGAAGATTGATCAGCTGTGACTGTCACCGTGTCAACCTGGTGTGATGTCATACCAGGTTGATAGCAAATACAGGGTCAGCTTCCTGGCTGATATCAGACTGTACTAGTTATTATATATTTTTAAAGTATTTCCCATTAGTAAGGTGCATGCAAGTGCCAATTTTGTATTTCCATGCTCATTGTTCCTGTAATTTTGCCAGCCCATTATCCAAAGTAAATAGACATGGTTAGCTGCCATTGTATTTATTATAGTGCATCTCAGTGCCTGTTTATTTTTTTCTATTTATAATACTTTTGCTGCATCCTGCCATCGATATCTGCCCTGGTCAGAGACCCTGTACTTCCACCTGCTGTTATGTCTGCACTCTCTCTGGCACCCTGAGCACCCCCAGGGGTGGGGTCGACACCATCTCCCTTTTCAGTGCTATGATATTGGTCCTAGTTGGGAGAGCCAGCTAGGAGGCTAGTGAAGCCCAGGGGCAAGGCTTCCCAGAGATGGCTGTCTGCAGATTTGTTCCCCTGTAAGCAGCGGTGGGGATGTACTATGACAACCAGCATCCACCCGCCCCTGAGTTCAGTAGGCGTCAGTGCTATACAACGTACCCAACCTCCACTGGGTGTCACTCCTGCACTGAGCACTCACCACCTCCCGGAGAAGGAGAGCAGTCCTAGGGACATTTGATCCTTCTCCCCAGCTGCCCTCCAATGACCTGGGTCCATTCCAGAACCGGGTTGCCAGCATAGCAAGCAGAAATCCAACCACTGCGCCAATGGGCTGGCTCTCAGTGCCCGTTTATAATAACATAAAATACTGAAATTATCAAGGAATTGGTTCAACGAGAGAAAATGGTAAGTGGGTTATATGCTTGAGTGGTTTAGACAAACTCAAAGCATACTTCCACTACCAAAATAACACCAAACTCTGGAAAGTTCCCTTGCCCATGGATTAATGCACAATCTAAACCACACAGAAGACTTGCCTGATGTGACATTCCAACACTGGAAACTAGGTCAGCAATTTCCTTGTGATTAAATTCTAGGGATTGACTGTAAACAAATAATTTCAACCAAATATATTCTAAAATAATGCATTACAACCAGTTTAATCTAGTATACAACTGTTAAATATTTCTGCATTTTTCTTCCTCTGGAAATTTAGTTAGCATAATATAGTTCTCCTCTAGTGCTTCAAGAAGAAATGAGCTGTCTTTTTTGCAAATGTTTAATTTCAAGCAGATGTTTAATTTCAATCTGTCATTAATCTGTCCATTTCTATATCTATTTTATTATCTTTCTGAGCAAAAACTTACAGTATGTTCAAATTTGTTTACAATAAAATGTGCATGAATCTGAATGAAGTTATGCTTTTTAACAAACTGTAGCACTCTCACCCATAAATTTGAATGACCACAAAGGCTCTTAAAATGCATAAGTAGAAAGGTTTTATTTTATATGACCATCAAATAACACCTGATGCATTTCAGAAATAAATCCTTTATCAAAGACAATCTAAATCTAAATAACCATCAGACATGTTGATCAAGGGTGGTGCAAAACAAAGTCCTCATTCTGACACATTTTCTTGTAATGGCATCAAAATGTTGCACAGAAATGTATTATTTCTTCTAATGTTCCTTTCTGTTCAGAATGTATTATGCTGGGTATTGTCTTCTTTTATCTTTTGTTTCACCTCCTTTCTAACAAACTGTATTATCTTTTTTCATAGGGATTTAACATGTAAAACATACACAGCATGGAGAAACAAATTAAAAATGTTTACACAATAACTCTTGCTGGATCTTCAGATTGCAAGGTCTTGGGAGTGAAAGAAATGTAAAGGGGTTAGGCCTCTCCCTTTTTCTAGTACATGTTTAATCATTCCTCAGAGTGAATCAGTTTAAGTACTTTATGATCTTTTAGAGTCAATATACCTTATGGTTCAATGAAGTGTATTCTGCTGCTTATAAATCTGAATGATCTGAATCTTGAAGTGATATGATGCATAGCTCAATAAGATTTGGAATAGTACCATGCAAATTCAATGTTATATGTACTGCTAAAATTAATTCCAATCATTATAGGCATCATCATTTGTTATTTCTGGTTGATGAAATCTGAAATTAAGAAGATCAAGAATAACATAATCCCAGTAGCCTCAAAGCAGTATTTTAATCCTTGTGCTTTTCACGTTATACCGGTAGTATTTTCATGGGGTACTTATACACTATAACATAACACTTCCAAAATTGCATACTTTAAAACACTCTGCACTTTTATATATGTTCATACACTACATTCTGTCACAATGATTTTGTGTACTCTACTACAATTTTTGTGTAGATGAGTTGAAATGCCAAATTTGTTGGCAGCACATTTTATTTCAATGCATTATTCTAAGGGCTGGATATTCATCCATGGCACAGCACCATTGAATATGGCACTGAGGGTGCATGCATTGTGCATGGTGTGGTGGCACTGCGCCAGGCAAGTGCAGAAATGGGAGCAGGGGATGCACCAGCGTGGGTGCAGTTAAGCTAGATGCATCAACCGTGATATTCAGCACTGGGCATGCAAATGGGACCATTATGCATGCAAGGCACAAATGGGGCCATTTGCATGTCATTATGGCTCCATTTGCATGCGATGCACTGATCCCTGGCAACTTGCGCCTAGCGCCCTGCCAGGCTGCAGCTGTTGGGACTGGCGGCCTGTGGTCCCATGATGGTTCCCCTGCTCCCATACACCTGATGGTGGGCATAAGTAATGATTATTGCCCTGGTGGTCCAGTGGCAACCCCCATCACCTGATCATGGGCAGTAGCATTCTAAATCCCCATCACCCAATCATGGGCATTGGTATTCTAAACTTCCCCATCACCTGACCACAGGATCAGTATCCTTAAGGTCCCCTTCACCTGATCATGGGCATTAGTATTTAAATTCCTGGTGGTCAGTGGAACCCCCCCTCCATTGCCCATTGCATACATTAGCATCATTAAATATCTGGTCCGGTGGTACCCCCTCACCCACCCACTGAGGTCCACTGCCACCCAGCACCCCTCCATCATCGGCTGGTGGCAGCACCCTGCCCCTGCATGGCACTCTGCCACCCATTGAATGACAGCATTCAGTATGGTCTGTATGCCTTTTGGTACACTGCATGGACCAATGGGCATGCACACCATACTGTACTACCTGAGCCCGATATGTGAATGTGTTCATTCACATATTGGGCCTGTATAGTAGTATGGTCTGCATGTCCATTGGTCCACACAGTGACCAATAGGCATACAGACTGGTACTGTGCACTGTCATTCGGTGGGCAGCGGGCGGCATGGGAGGGCGCTGCCACCAGCTGATGACAGGGGTGCTTGGGTGGCAGGGACCTTAATGGGTGGGTGGGAGGGGGTAACACTGGACTGCCAGGGATTTAATGATGCTAATGCATGCAATCGGGCGATGGGGGAGTTCCACTGGACCACCAGGAATTTAAGAATACCAATGCCCTTGATCGCGGTGAAGGGGACCTTAAGATGCTGATGCCCACAATCAGAGAGATGCTGATGTTTAGAATACCAATGCCCGCATTTGGATGATGAGGCATTTAAAGATACATATGCCTGTGATCAGGCGATGGGGATTAAGGATGCTAATGCCCACTAATTGGATGATGGGGGGTATTCACTGACCACCAGGAAAATTAATATTACTGCTGCCATAATCAGGCGATGGGGAGCAAAATGCTCCCAGGGCAGCGGGTTCACGGACAGTGTTCTGGGTGGGGGTGGCCACCCAAAGCTGGTAGCTGCTGTGTTGCACCCTGCAATATGGCAGCTCACCTGTGGTGGCCATGATTTGTTCCTGGTTTTACCAGGCATCTTTACACCCCTGAGTGGCACAAGGCAGAGTTGTGGCAGAATATGTGCCTCACACCGGGTTGAATATTGGGATGTGCAACATATGCATGGGCACGCCCGCACTTACTCCTGCATACATTACTGATGTGTTCTGCACATCGAGTAGCGCATTGCAACTTGCTCCTTGATTATCGCACCAGGGTGCATTGGTGGTTGCTCATGGCGCATCCCTGTTGCACTATCGCCAACCCTTTGAATATCCAGACTTAAATGTATAGCAACAATTTTAAAATTGCTATGTTTCTTTAAATTGTAGTGCAATTAAGAACTAATTTCATAGCCAAACCCTCCCCATGAAGTGCCATAGTGGCATAAAGTGCCAGGGTTCTTGGAAGACAGTTACCAATGTTTTGCTAAATAAATTTTACACTCTTTAATTTCTTGGAGTCTTGAGCATTGCTTTCTGTTTGGGATGTTGGTTATCAGCCAGAATGTGTCTACTACAGTAGCTGGTACTTTTGCTTTGCAAAAACAAATTAAAATGAGATTTTTATTTCAGAAACAGTGTTTATTCAACTTCAGTAGATATATAGTATTTTAGATGTCAGATATAGTTGAGCATCCTGTGGCAATCAGGCAGTGAGCAACAATTGGCTGTGGACTGGTTACCTGCTTGGTGAAGCAACAGAGCTTTCTAAAGGAAAAGTTAGCGTGAACATGGAATTATCCAGAAGCAGCAAAAGAAACTAAAGCAGAGATGGATTTGCCAGAGATCCTCACTGGAAAATGAAGAAACTGATAAGAAAAGTTCCTAAAGTATCATAAATTGTAGGTACCACTTGCATTGGCACTATGAGGGTCGGGAGCTGGACGAGAAATGTTGAACAAAGCAAAAATGGGAAGTAGGCACAGGTAATGAGGCTGGAGGAGGAAGACAAGATGCAAGAACCCAGTGGGGACAGAGACACTGATCATGAGTACTGTATGTACTACACAGAAGTAGGAACTGCACATCTGGGAAGGAGGGGAAATAGGTGGGATATGGGGCATTTAAGAGATCAAAACAGTCATAGAAAATTATGGAAGAAAAAGACAGAAGGTCCATCCAGTCTGCCCAAGTTCCCTAAATCTCTGGTACCATCCTTGGAACCTAACATTCTTCCAAGGTACTAACCCTCCTGATCCTTTCCCTATTCACTTCCCTGTACCTGTTGCCCGAAACCGCTATTCCCTTCATTCTACCCTAGGTCTGCTTGAATCCTCTAATGGTGTTTGCTCCCATCACCTCAGCTAGCAGACTGTTACAAGGTTTCATCACCCTTTCAATAAAGAAGTCCCTCTTTGACCTGCCTCTTGTTAATCTCCACTCATAATCATGTGACTGTGAGTTAGTATTCAGGTTAAATGGTTCCTGCAGTTCACTTTGTTAACTCCGAGGAATCTGAAGGTCTCAGTCATATCTCCCTAACCCTTCTGACTTTCAATGAGTACATATTCAGTGCCTTGAGGTGCTCCTTATGGGATCTACCCTGCTGCCTCTGAATCATTTCAGTCTCTCTGCACTGCACTTTCTCCAGCCCATCATTGTCTTTTCTAAGGTGAGGACTCCTGAACTGGGTGCAGTACTCCAAGTGAGGCCTCACTGGGAATCTATAGTTGGGAAGGATTGCCTCTTTTCTTCTATTATCAATCCCTTTCCCAGACATTTAAGGAGAGGCTGCCTCACAGACAGGATTTTAACCTCTACAACTAAAGAGTTGAGTTTCATTACTGTGACAGAAAGGTGGTGTAGTGGAAAGGTCTATAGCCTGAGAAACTTGAGATTGGGAGTCCAAAGCTAGACAAGAGCCCCTCAGTTTTCTTTTCAGAATTTCACTAAAGTGGTGATCTATAGTACTGTGCTCTTAGAATAGTAAATATATGGGAAAAGGGACTTAAATGTGTGAAATATTAAGTGCAACAGTAAGTGCTACCTCTGAGGCAAGATTGCCTCAGAGGCAACATTCGTTTTAGACATGTGTTTCTTGTGAACCAAAGAGTAAAGTTGTCAAGATGAAACCAGTGACAATTGTTCGTAAGGTTTCCTTCCAGTTTATTAAGAATCATGACTGAATAATTCCTCTGAATAAACCAGACTTCTCTCAAAAGTGGAGCAAAAGATGCAGGAATATTTCTGGATAAACAGGAGGGAGACACATCTCAGACTTCCCACTGAGATGGAATGAAAGCAGCAGTCAAAGGGTAATCATGGAACAGGCTGTCTCCTGCCCTGCCCGCTAACTCAGGATTCAGGAGCAGGTGAGTGCCATGGAGTGAGGCACGGCAGCCCTGCATAATGGCCGTGCTGTCTCCCACACTGCTTAACTCAGGATTCAGAAGCAGGTACCAAAACTCTGAAAACAGAGCCCTGCTAACACGATTGGTTAGGTGGAGCACAGGCATAGAAACAGAGAAACATAGAATTTGACGAGATAAGGACCGCTTGGCCAACTAGTCTTCCCATTTCCCTACCTAATGGATAAGCTGCAGATCCTAGTTAACCAAATGCCTACTTCCTCCTACCTCCTACTAGATTTGCCTTATGCCTGTCCCATGCATTCTTGAATTCTCCCACTGTTTTTGACTCTACGACCTCCTCAGGAAGGCTGTTCCATGCATCTACTACCCTCTCTGTGAAGAAATACTTCCTCACATGACCTCTGAGATGTCCCCCCATCTTCAAATTGTGACCCTTGTTCTTGCACATCTCTTTTTCTGAAAGATGCTACCCTCTTGGACTTTTTGATTCCTTGAGGTATTTGAAAGTTTCTATCATGTCCCTCTCCCTCCTTTCCTCAAAGCTATACATCTTAAGCTCCTTTAGTTTTTCTTCATATGTCTTCTGGTGCAGACCCTGCACCCTTTTGGTTGCCCTCGTCTGGACAGCCTCCACCCTGTCTATGTCTTTGCAGAGATGTGGTCTCCAGAACTGTACACAGTACTCCAGATGTGGTCTTACCAACTGTCTGTACAGAGGGCTAACAACTTCCTGTTTTCTACTGGTGATGTCTCTCCTATGCATCCCACTATGCCCCCAGCACTCCTTTCTGCCTTCTCACATTGCTGGCCCACCTTTAGGTCATCTGATATGACTACCTACAGGTCCCTTTCCATTTTGTTGTTGTCAGTATCTCACCCCCATTGTGTACTTTTCCCTGGGTTTTTGTTTCCCAGGTGCATTACTTGTACTTCTTTGCATTGAATCTAAGCTGCCATACATTTGGCCATTCCTCCAACCTTGCCAAGTCCTTTTCATCCTTTCCACCCACCTTGCATATCAACCCTGTTGCAGATCTTTGTGTCATCTGCAAAGAGACATACTTTCCCTTCCAGTCCTCTGCAATATCACTTATAAAGACATTAAAAGGACCAGCCCCAGTAATGAACCTAGAAGTACCCCACTAGTAACCCTCCTTTTCCACTGTGGACTCCATTTACTACAACCCACTGTGTCCTGTTATCCAGCCAGTGTTTTACCCAGGCTACTACCCTGGGATTCACTCTCAGGCTGGATAATTTGTTTATTAATCTTTTATGCGGGACTGTGTCAAATGCTTTGCTAAAGTCTAGGTAAACCATGTCTACAGACCCTCCCTGGTCTACTACTTTAGTCACCCAGTGAAAGAAATCAATTAGATTTGTTTGACATGACCTTCCTTCTGTGAATCTATGCTTCCTTGGGTCCTGTGCCCCACTGTCCTCTAGGTACTCAACAGTTCTTTCCTTCGGAAGTGATTCCATCACTTTCCCTACCAGTGAGGTCAAACTTACAGGTCTGAAGTTTCCTGCCTCTGTCTTGCTTCCACTTTTGTGAAGAGGAATCATATTCATCTTTCTCCAGTTCTCAGATACCACACCATCCTCCCATGATTTATTAAAAGGGTAGTCGCTGGCCTGGTAGCACAGAGGGTTGAGGTGCTGGATGCCACCTCAAACCACGCTGGTGACCTGGATTCGGGAACAGACTCGGTTGCGGGGTCGGCAGGGAAGGGGTAGGATGGAGCATTTGCTCTCCTCCTCTGGGGTGGGTTAGGGATGCATAGTCACTCTGCAGTGGCCCCGTGGAGACGGGAGCACAGCAGAGGGATCACATTATGGGAACACCAGAAAAATGGAAATACGGCTCTGGGGACTGGCCAGATGATGGCTGCTGGCCCCGGACACCTCTGAAGACTCCCAGGAAGCCATGAAAAGCCTCAGCAGCACCCGGGACTGAGGAAAAATAGTGTGCCAGTCTCCTCCCGCTGGTGCCTTCCTCAGAAAGAGGGACCCACCGGTACAGGGTTACACCAGGCTATCCCGAGGATGGCTGCAGATCTGAGGTAGGTGGCTTGGGGAGATAGTAGGGGATGTCTGCGGGTCATGGCAGCCCGAAGGAGAGGCAGCTCCAGAGCACGATGGGGGTATAAATAGAATATGCAAAAAAAAAAAGGGTAGTCAATGGTGTTACTAGTTCTTCCCTTAGTTCTTTTGGAATTTTGGGTGAATTCCAGCAGGTCCCATTGCTTCATCCACGTTCAGTTTTAAGTTCTTTCAGAACCCTTTCTTCTGTGAAAGGACTAATATCAACCCTCTATCAGAGTGCTTCTATTGAGTGGATTAGGTAGCTCCCCTGCTTTTCCATTGTGAATACTGAGCAAAAATATTTGTTCAGTATCCCTTCTTTTCACTGTCGCCTCTGCCCAACCAACTTCCTCTTTATTCAGCCTCAGTATCCCTGCCTTTGTCTTTCTTTGCTCCCTAATGTATCTGAATTGACTATCTTTCCCTCGGTTTGGGCCTTTGCTATTCTGACTGCCTTCCCCACTTCCTTCTGCTTCTTAATGGTCCTTCTCTGTCCTGCTCCTTCTGTGTTTCTTATACTTCCTGAATGCTATCTTTTCTCCCTTACCTTCCCGCCACTTCTTTTGAGAACCATAGTGTTTTTTCTTTCATTTTGATTTGTTTTTTGCTTCACACAAAGGCTTGTTGCCTCTGTGATGGCAATTTTGATGTTCCACATTGTTGCTCCACCCCACCTTCTTGCCTGTTTGCTAGTGCTTTTCTGAGGCACTCTCCCATTTGACAGAATCAGCCCTCCTGAAGTCCAGTATCTACACTTTTGTGTGGCTTGACTCTACAGCTAAGTTTATTGTGAACCACACTGTTTGGTGGTTGCTTGTTCCTAGATGGCTACCCACTTCAAGATCAGAGATCCTCTCTCTGTCCCCATTTGAGAGTATCAGGTCTAAGGTTGCTCCTCCCGAGTGGGTTCCAAAACTAGCTGTCTGAAGCATGCCCTGTAGGGCATCGAGAATGGCCTGCTCTTGGATGTGGCTGCAGCAAAGGTGCTCCAGTTAACATCTGGTATATTCAGGTCCCCATCAGCGATATCTCCCCTTTCTCTGCCATCCAAGGATGTCTTCTATCTTTTCCTTGTCCATTTCCTCCCCTGAGATGGGGGTCTGTATACAACCCCTGTGCGGATTGTGGAGCCATTTCCAGTCTTCAGGGTGACCCACAGTGCCTCCTCTCCTCCTGGTTACCCTTTAGTTCTGTTGCTTTGATCCCTTCCCTACATAGAGAGCTACTCCTCCTCCTCTTCTTCCCTCCCTGTCCCTCCTGTAGATTGCATACCCTGGTATGTTGACATTCCAGTCATGGATCTCTGTGTACCATGTTTCTGTGACTGCCACAATATCCAGGCATCCCTCTTCCATCAAGGCCAGCATTTTGGGAGCTTTTTACCTAGGCTATGGGGCATTGAGTGCATTACCTCCATTTCTTATGACATTATTTCTTTTTGCCCCATCCCTGTCCTTACGCCTTTGTCTTTTCTCCATTTACTCCTGCCCTTATCCCTATTGACTGCTCTATCTTGGTGTTTACCTCACTAACTACCCTTATTTTGGGGTCACGTCTGGAAAGTTACCATGTGCTCTACTTGTCTAAGGCCCTCTCCACCTCCACAAACTCCTGTTGAATGGCTCTGATCCCATTCTCAGCCAGATCATTCATCCCTAGGTGGATAATAATATCCAGCTCACTCCCTTGCAGCTTCTCCCACAATCCTGAGGACTTGTTTCCTGTCCCTCAAGACATGGAGCCGGGCAGACACCTTACCTCTCTTTCACCTCCCTCCCCCAGTTCTACCCCCTAGCAATTGAGTCCCCACCAGAGTTGTTCCTTCCCCTGTGGGGTCCTGTGCAACCCTTCTGCAGGTCTCCATTGTGGAGGTTCCCAGCATCCTCCTTGGTCTCCACTGCAGGTGCCTCCATAGAGGAACCATGCTCCGCCAGAGTGGCAAATGAATTGTGGAGAGGCACAACTGGCGGGATGTGCCTCTGTTCCACCACCCTCACCCTCCCTGAGACCACCATGGTCCAACCACTCCTCTTTCTTGGCAATCTCTGAGGTAGTGGTGGTGGCCTGGGTGGTCCCTAGGTGGTACAGCAGATTTCCGAATCATTGCCAGGTCAGCATGGAGATGAGCAACCTTCTCCTCAGACCAGAGAGGTACCTGCAAATAGGGCAGCAATGCAGTTTCCAGAATGTCTCCCAGAAGACTGCTGCTCCACAGACAGTGCATTGTACCACTCCCACATGTCTGTGTCCCTTCCTGTTACAGAAGCTTTTCTTTAGTTTTTTTTGTTCTTGTTTTAGTGTGTGCAAGCTTATGAGTCTCTACCCCCATTCAGTGTGCTGTGCCTTTAAGGATATGAACAGGTGTATGTTAGCAGTTTTGGGAAGTGATGTCAGAACCCCTGCTATAAAGGAAGTTATGTGTTTGGGGTGGGTGGGGTGAGGGAAGGGTGGGAGGAGTAAACCTATGCCATCCAGAAACAATCAACTACAACTCTGACCTCCATCCTGGGGAGTGCCTTCCTTCCTTCAGACACCTATTTCACCGAGATTAAGTAACAGGTCTAGTCACAAATGGCTGCAAATATGTCCCAGATATGGTTTCTCCCTGACATATTAAAGTTGAAATTAAGATGAGTCAACCCAAAAACAGAATCAATTCTAATTACTTACACATGTCCAAAAAGTAATAATTCAGTTCAGTGTAGTCTAGAAAATAACCTCCTTGATTTGAGAAGCTCTGGCTTTCTCTCTCTCTCTCTGTCTCAGTAGACAGAGATCCATTCTTGGCTAGTGGCCAGCTTTGTTCTGTGCCTTCTCTGATTGTCTTGATTGTCTGGTAGTGATACTGAGCCTGGGTACTCCACTATGCTGACCAGGAGGCTCAAATCTCAGCCTCTGTTGGCAGCTGGCAGCACATGTTTTAGCTTTGTTTACTACTGCCCTATTACTCTGGACCTATTAATTTTAAGTAATACATGGATACTGGTGTATTTACTGATTGGGGCTTAAAATGTTTACAGGACAATATTATTGTTTCTAATTTGTCACACGGGGCCCTGTTAATTAGTTAGGCAGATTAGAACTGGGCAACTGTAAGGAAAAACACTAACTTTTCTGTGTTTTAATTGATGTACTTGGGATCACTGTTTCTAGTTAGGTAGCTTAGGGCATACTGGATTGTACTTTAAACTCAAAATTGTTCAACTCTTTCCTACCTTCTTACCATCCTGATTTTGCAAGCAGCTCCTTTGTATTGCAAATTAGCCTTAGCTATCTCCTTCTCTGGACCCTGACCTCATTAGCGCCATTGACCATGATGCCAATTAAACTCCACACAATAGCTTAGCCTCCATCCCCCTCCCTAATCCCCTCTAGCTCAGTTTCTGTCTCCTTCTGCTGTCCCCTCCACTTTAGCCTGTAGTCCACCCCTGATTTAACTAACTGCATGCCCCAGCATACTGTTCCTCTATTAAACTAACTCCCCTCTCTTTTCCCTGCAGGCAAGTGCTGCAGACTAGGGCATGGCAACCCTGCATGCCAGCTATTCTGTCTCCACTCTACTCGCTAACTCAGGATTTAGGAGCAGTTATGAAAATTCTGAAAACAGAGCCCTGCTAACATGATTGGTTAGCAAGCGCAGACTTTCTCGGCTACTGGCTAGCTTTGTTCTGTGCTTTCTCTGATTGGCTGGTAGTGATACCAAAACTGGGGACTCCACTATGCCTTCCAGGGGAGCTTGAATCTTAGCCTCTGTTTGTGGCTGGTGGCCTGCGGTTTGGCTCTGCTGACTACAACCCCTACTGTTACTCTGGACCCATTAATTTTTCCCACCCACCCACCCTCCTGACCCTGGCCTCTATTAAATACAGTATAGCTCCATCATTCCTGTCTCTCATTGGCCAATTTTGCACCAAGACATATTCCTTTCTATCTATATAGCTATCAACCCCTGAGTGCCTTACTCCTCCTCAGTCTACCCTATCTATACTACAGCCAGATTGGACCTCGGATCCCAGAATGAAGCCATGCATGTTATTAGGGCTACTAATCACCCTGTCCCAATGCACTCTGGATTACAAAGCAACAGGAACCGTGCACCATGTGATATCAACAACCCTAACCATTTCAGTTCTACCACTGCTACACAATCACAGAGGGACATCCATGATTCTTGCAGACCCACTGAGCTAAAGCCTAGCCCCACACTGCAAGACACCACAGCCCAGTACAGTCCTAGTAGACAGTTTCTTAATTGGCAGGCTATCTGGCTACTCGTATAGCACTTGCAGAGGGCTGTTCATGAAAACGTCGAACAAGGCAGCCTTGTCCTACCTTCTGAAAAAATTAATCCTGCTAATGTGCATGATGTCAGGAAATGTGCACTCTAATCCTGGACCTGTTTCCACCAACTGTACCAATAACCCAGGACATCTAAAAATCATATCCTTATTATTTGCAGCCTTCTCTCCAAACTACCACAATTTCAAGCCTGGGTGGCTCAGATTGATCCTGACGTCATCTCCATAACAAAACATGGCTATCACCAAAGATTCCAGATGCAACAATAGCCCTTCCTGGATATAATATGTTCTGGCTGGACTGTACCTCAAAAAGAGGGTGGATGCCTGGTTTACCTCAAGAGTGACATCAAAGGGCAAATACTGCCCATTAGCTTTCACATCAAGGAAGCACAGGTCCTAATGCTAAAACTTAGTATTGGCCAACAAAACAAAGTGCTACTATTATCCACCATATATCTGCCTCCTGGGATGCCTCCCACTGGATTCCCACAGTTCATAAGCCACCTAGAACAGAACAAAACTAAACTGGGAACATATAATTCAACGGGACTTCCAACATTAACTGGCTAGCACAGGATTCCAGCCATTGCTAGAGATGAAATAGCTTGCCTCTACCTGACCCAGCTGGTCACACAACCCACCAGACAAAACTACCATATGGGAATCAGCACTCTCATTGACTGGCTACTCACCTCCTGTCCTGAACATATAGCCGAGGTAACAGTCCTACCTGACACTATCATTGACCACTCCTCTGTACTATTTACCTGGACTAACAAGTTCAGTAAGTGTAAGCCTCAGACCACCAGGAACAGATCACTAAGGCCTGCATACCTCTCAACCGTACCACATTACGAGGAACGTTCCTCATTTTACTTCACAAAAGCTTCCTGTTCCACATTGTGAGGACTTGTTCCACATTCAGTGTTAACATTTTAAAGCAAAATCTATAGCAAATGATGCAAAAATATATTATTCAACTAATAACAGACTTTCTGAATATAAATGCAAACATTTTAACAGTGTTCTGAGCTTCTTAGGTAAAGATTTCATTAAGTGTTCACATTTTGCTCACTTGTTCCACATTTTGAGAGGCAATGTTCCACATTTGGGGCGAGGTTGAGAGAGTATGAAGGCCTGGTTGGCTAGGCTCCTTCAGGCACTTCTAAAAGGGATTAACTGGTCCCCACTGGATAGAGTCAAAATGGAAACCAAGCACTAGAATACTTCTGCAGTATCTTCACTAAAGCCTGCAACATCTTTGCTCCTTACAAAACAAAAAAACCTGAGGAATCCTCAACCCCTGACTGTTTAGCCTCTAATTGAATGCATGTGATTCAGAGATCACCTGTGGCATAGGGCCAAAGCCACTAGGAATCTAGCTGACTCCAAGCATATAAGGCAGCTAGAAATACCTGCACAAAACTCATAGATCTGGCAAAAGCAGCTTACTACAATGACCTCTTAAGAAGGACTTGGGGAAGAGGGAGGAGTTCTGGGATTTTGTAAAATCTCTCATAGGTAGAGCCTCAAGGGCCCCACCAGACCTTATAGTTACCACCTCAAGCACCTTGTAAGATCCAAATGAGATACAGACATTTTTAATGTTGCATTTATGGACCTCAGCAATGTGTTTCCACCTGAGTACCTGAATCACTCCCGGCAGGCCAGCAGCACAACCTCAACATTCCACCACCACTTGATAATGTCACCCCACCATTTCTGCTTCAGGCAAATCTCCCAGGAAAGACCATCAAATATATCAAATGGGTCCTTGGTAAGACCAGGATGGGAAGCGACATGATTGATATGGAGATGGTAGCACTCACATTAAACAAACTAGTGGCACCACTCACTAAGGTCTTCAATGCCTCCCTGAGATCTGGTATCTTTCTGACAGGTGGAAAGAGGTTCTAGTCATACCTGTTTTTAAATCAGGAGACAGAACTAGTCTAACAAACTCCGGCCTATCTCAATTTTACCACCCCTCTTCAAAGCACTCAAAGGGTGGTCTCAAAACAACTAACTGAGTACCTTGAAAAGCACAGCATTCTCTGCTTGCAACAACATGGATTCTGACAAAACCAGTCCATAATTACCGTACTAGTAGAGTACACCACTCAGCTTTATGGGGCCTTGGATAAAGGGGTTGTGGTGGGGTTCTATCTGCAAAGACCTCACCAAGGCCTTTGACAGAGTCAATCACTAACTAGTCCTGAAATGTCTCCTCTCTACAGAATTGTCTCTGGACTCTGTGGCCTGGTTCCATAGTTATCTCACCCATAGATCTTAATGGGTCAGGACTGGTAATACAATTTCTGAGCCCAGGAAGTGAACCTAGGGATCCCACAAGGATCTATCCTTGGTCCTCTCTTATTCAGCCTCTTCATAAATGACATGCCTTCCACCTGTCCTGCACACACCATACTCTATGCAGACAATGCTGTTATCTCCATCCCAGGAAAGATTTCAGAGCAATTAGCTCTGAACTTCAGTTCAATTTTCATGCACTAGAATCCTGGTTCACCAGAAATAATTGCTACTCAACTACAAAAGACAAAGAGCATTCTTTTTAGCACCCCACAGAGCAAGCTAAGAGGGTCCTCAGTGCAAATACTTAGCAACAAAGGAGAAGTACTAGACCAAGTCCACACTTTTAAGTACTTACAGATTCACTTCGATGACACCCTCAGCTTCAATGTCCATGCTGAGCATCTGGTAAAGTCCACCAGCATGAAACTCGGCATTCTGTACAGACACTGCACTTCTATGACACTGACTGCCCTGAAACTTGTTATGCAGCTCAATTCTCTCATCTGTGGATTATGGCCTTGTCATATACGGGTAGCAACAGACGCAACACTATAAGGGGTCAAAACCATCTTGAACAAGGCTTGTCACCAGGTCCTGGGAGTGCATAAAATAGCTCAGTCTTGTGACCTATACAAGGAAACTGGCTGGCTCCCACTCCACCACAGACACCAATACCAGGCCAGCGTCCTAGTAAAAAGTCCCTAATGGTGTCCATGCCTAGTGCTACCTCAGCCCTCTTTTATTTATTTATTTATTTATTTAGTTTTGTTGACGGGTAAGTGCACTAGACAAATCCTGCCTATTTTCAGGCACGATCCGGGGAAGCGGGATACAGATGAATTCCAACTGACCTTGAACCAGATTAAGCTGTTGGTGGTATTTTTAGTGAATGAGGGAAATTTGGCCAGGACACGGGAAATTCCCCTACTTTTTTCGATAAGTGCCATGGGATCTTTAACATCCACCTGAACTACCACCAATCCAGGCAGATGGGACCTCAGTTTAACATCTCATCTGAAAGACGGGCCTTTGAGCCTGCACAACCATTTATATGCACAAGGAGTGCCTCCAGGGCTGTCCTAACTGTTCCTTCAAATGAACCACCCTTAGCCAAAGATCCCTCTCCTACTGTGGGCCTAAATGGTTCAATGATCTGCCTGCAGACCTTGCCGACTCCCTAGACTTGGCCACTTTAAAATGGGCTACAATCTCTTCTTGACAGCAAATCTGACTGCAAGTGTTTCTGTTATCCCAAGGCCACTGCCCACCACCCTCACCCCAACTCCCACTACCTACTACCACCCCTTCTCCCCTCACCTCCCACTACCTACTTCCTCCCTTGACAAAGCCTGTCCTTGGCTGCTATAAATGATTTCTGCGGACTGTGAGTCCTCCTGTCTGAATTGTAACTGATTGTTAAACTTTGTATAGCACCCAATTAGTGCTGCATTAATATGTTTCTCCATAAGTGTGACCCTGTTTCTCCTCACTTGCTATATCTGCTTAATGTTGTAACTGAACACTTATCCTACTTGTTAGTTGATGTCATTCTGTCTGCACTGTTTCTTCACTTGTAAATGTCATGTATTCCTTGTTCACTTGGAGCCTTTGTAAACAAGCTCGCTCAAAGGTATTAATCCAATTCTGAAATAAATAAAATGCCTCAAGGAAAAAAAACAAGATGTGGAACACCAAAGAATTTAGAAAATAAACTATCTCACCTTGAGGCCACTCATAAGATAGCATTAGATGGGGTCTATGTCAATTCGCTCCGCATTTTGCTCCCAGTCAACTCGCTCCCGACATCCCAATCCCTCATCAATTCCTCCCGTAGATCTCTCTCCTGACAACCCACTCCTGCTCCTGATCCCAAAGTATCCTCACAGTGACTTGATCAGTGTGGAACACAGGAACAGGCAGGCGGCTGCACACTACAGTATATTATTGCAATTTTTCAGTAATTTCTTCTAATTCTTTAAAAGGAGTGGAGTCTTTCAACCATTTACGATGTTATGGCTTTTAAGGTAGCCGCTACTAAAATATTCAGAATATTTATATTGTGAACTGTTTAAGCTAACAGGTAATGGGTGCAAGCCATTGTTTCACTCTGGTGTACAAGAGGCTCTCGGTGGTATTTCCTCTGGAATCGGTTAAACAGTAAAAGCTGAAGCTGCTAAACTGAACAGTGTACAGTGTAAATCTCAGTAGGTGTTCTGCGCATCCATGAATGGGTACTTATTTATTATACAGCTGATTGACTTTAAACTACCGTTCTGTATATTTATACATTATGCAGACTGCCTGTATGGCATTAGCAGGAGCGAATTGACCGGAGTAGGATGTCACAGGAGCAAAAAACGGGAGTGAATTGTCGGAAGCACATTTTCCGGAGTGAATTGACGGGAGCGAAGTCACTTGCTCCCCATTAGATGAGTCCCTCCTTTGGAAAATGCAAAATTCAAAACTGAGTTGCAGAGGTATATTTTTTTATTTATGTATACAGTTATTTAAAAGTTGATAACTGAGCAAGGCACATTGAGCTGGGGCCCGTTTCCAGGTACAATCCAGGAAAATGGGGTACAGGAGACTAAATAAAAATCACATCATATAAGCAGTTGAAGACAGTAGATACATCACTATAACAGATTGCAGTGGCGAGGACTAATGCAATACTAATATACTAAGTTTGACCTGTATACAATGAGGATCTAAGCGTGAGTGAATCAATACAGCTATACAGTTGGTTATACAGAAAATAAAATTGAGGGAAATCTCTGATTTGCAAGGCAGCAACTCTATGAAGGGGTGCAGGAAGGTCTTGGTTTGGCAGATTCACAAACAGGCAAGCAGCAGGGCAGTCATTAAGATGAGGGCAAGAGACACATATTTCAGAGACTTCTTACTCAGGTGAGACAGCAAATGTTTGCATCATACTACCAAGACCTATACACAGAGGAGAGGTCCCTTTGCATGACACAAACATTCAGACATATTTAGGAAAGTTACAACTACCCTTTTCAAGCCCCAAAAACAGAAGAAGCTAGACAGGGGAAGATAGAGGAAACTGAACTCAGCGACACAATTAAAAAGTTTAAAATGGAGAGGCACCTGTCCAAGATGGGCTTAACTTTGAATTTTACACATATCAGCATTGTTGAAACCTGACAAGGATCCTAGCAGGTGTGAATCATGCTGACTCATATCTCTGCTTCTGGCAGATCTGAAGATTTTACAACAGTGTTGGTAAAGAGGGTGCAGGAGGTAGAGGAGCACTAACCAACCTGGATCAAACTGAATTCATTAAGGTGCGGAACCTAAACAATAATATGCAGTGCCTCCTTAGTATCCTCCACTCACAAAGGTTTCAAAGGAATTTCCACTCACCATTTCCAATAGACGCAGAAAAAGGCATTTGACCAGGTTGTCTGGGCCTTCCTTCTCTGTGGCCTGGAGGATGAGGTTTGCAACTCAGTTCATGGCCTGCCTTACTTCACTTTATCACTCACCTGAAGGTTCAGTAAATGGAGCAATGTCCAACAGATTCCCATTACAGAGAGGAATGAGGCAGGAGTGTCCCTCTCCCCTTGGTATTTACTTTATGCATAGCAGTCACTGGCTATGGTGATTTGTTCCATCGGGAATATCAAGGAGGGTGAGAGTGGGAGGTTCTGATCAGAAAACTTCATTGTATGCTGATGACTCCCAGTTTTTATTCTGCAGCTACTGAAGTAGATCTCAGCCTTGTTAGAAGAATTTACCAATTTTGGACAGATCTCAGGGCATAAAATAAATTTTGCAAAGCCAGAAGCAATGGTGATAGCCAGAGCTTGCTTTGCACAGTTTCAGACTATATTCCCTTTAGATGGGCCCACTAACATTCATTTAGATATCTGAGGATACAAATTACATCCATGTTGGTGAAGTTGCTCAAATTAAATTAATAAAAGAGATGTCAACGGATTTTCAGACCTGGGGATTGATCTCTTTGACAGAGGAGAGTAGGATAGAGGTGTTCATGATGAATGCCTTCCTAGGTTAATGTTATCTTTTCCATACTTTTCCAATCACCATACCTTGCAATTTCTGGAAAATCCTGAAATCCCAGATTAAAAATTTCATCTGGCAAAGACACAGGACCAAGGTGGAACTGCCACCTGACCATTTGGAAACAACAGAGGAGGCTGGGACTCCCAGACATTAAACTGTATTACTGCAGAGCACAAGCCTTGTACATATTCTCTACTGTTAGACAGAACACTGAGTCAAGATGGTACACGCTGGAAAACAAGGCCATATTTCCTGCCTCCTGTATACTCTTTCTGAACCTAAGATCATTGCTGGAGTCCTGCAGCATGTCATGAATCCCTGGTCCATTCAGTCTTTAACAAATTAGATTTCTCTCTCACACACACACACCATATGAGATTGGCCAACTGACTGTTATCATTGGTAACTGTGCCTTCCTCCTCTGCGCACTGGAGGGATCAGGTTTGGACCCCAGTTTGTGGCCTGCCTTACAGAGGCTGATGTGTTAATTTCAGACTAGGAGTGGGAAAAGATACTGAGTGGCAGTTGAAGGGTCACATCTTCACTATCTTGGCACAAATATAGATGGAAAGTGTTTATAGCAGTGTTGTAGTGAGCCAACACTTTTGTGGAATCTCCAAATAAAAACTCTAGGCAAAGTCATATGAAATGAAACGTTGGTTCAAGGTTCAAAGTAGTTTATTTTGCAGAGCAAATATAACACAGAACATTTTGGCTTGATTCAGCTCTCCAGTTCATAGCACTTGCTTTCTCTCTCTCCATCTCTCTCTAGTCCCCAAGTCTCTTTCTTGCTTTTTCTGTTGTTGCTCCTAATGTATTCCCAGGTGAGATTTATTTGTGCCCTTCCCCACAGGAAATTCCATGACTGCATGCAACCAGTGCAGATGGCCTTTAAAGGACCAGGCCAGAAATCAGCAGGGCTAGGTTTCAGCTCTCCTGCTACCCTGTTAGTATCTTATTGACTTTAGCATGCCATAATGTTATTCCATGAGAAACAATTTTCTGGACATACAAGGTGAATCCCGTCGTTAAAATCTTGTGACAATACAACCTCCAACCCTACTTCTGATGTGTCCATTTACCAAATGAATGGATGGTTAAAATCAGGACACTGTAGGACAGGTGTCTTACATAAAACACTTTTGATTGTTTGGAAGGCCTTCTGACTCTTTGAGGACCAATGAACCTTATTTGTGGCAGCCTTTTTAGTCAGGTCAGTCAGTGGGTCAGCAAGTGTCAAAAACTCTGAAACCAACCAATGATAATACCCCATAAAGTCAAGGAAGGCCCTGACTTGCTTTTTGGTAGTCAGTGTAGAGCACCAAGCAAGGGTTTTTATTTTATCAACAACTGAGTGTACATGGCCATTCCCGGTATCCATCCAGATGCAGTAGTGGTGAGCACATGGAAGGTGGTGCTTCTCCAAGAGCAGTGTTAGACTAGTAATTAGTTGACAGCACTCACCCTGAAACACTTAGTTCATCCTTTCATTCAAGCATTTTATTTTTCTGGCATGCAGAAAGCATAACAGATTGCAGCCATAGCTACAGTCTTAAATTTCACCCAGGCAATGGGCTTCATCCGAGATTCTGAATGAAATGATGGACTAAGTGTTTTAATTTGGCTACACAATATAGCAGGGTGAGTGCTCTCAACTAACTACTTATCTGTCCCAGATATTTAGTTTTCTGTCACCTTAGGGTACATTTTGTGGCACTTACCATGAGACCTGCCTTACTGAGCGATTGAAGTACCACAGCCTCATTCCACAGTTGAGTGTCCTAATCAGAGCTAAATATGACATCATCCAGGTATGCTGATCCATATAACCCAAGGTGAGGGAGGACTCAAATCATCATTCTCTGAAATGTGGCCAGATCACTGTGCAACCCAAAGGGAACCTGGTAAACTGTTACAGACCAAATTAAATGACAAAGGCATTTTCTTCCTGGATGCAGGAGTTAGTGGAATTTGCCAGTACCTCTTGGTCAGGTCTAGTGTACTAATTTAATGTGTCTTACCTAGTCATCCAAAAGTTCATCCACCCTAGCAATATGATATCCATCAAACTTGGAGACTGCACTGGCTTTCTGGAAGCCAATACAAAACTGAGTGGACCCATCCTGTTTTGGGGATAATTCAATAAGGCTAGACAGTCAATCTGAGAGTCCTCAATGACTCCCAGTTCCAACACAGAGCAGATCTCCCTGGACCATTTCTTGAACTTATTCTGGGAGACTCTACAGCAGTTGGGGATCCAATCCAGATACCTAAGTCTGTGTCTATGTGACATTGGATCACATGAGTTTGCCCAGTATCCTGTCAAAGGCGACTGAGATTGGCGACTCAAATGGTGACTCAATCCTCAGTGCCTCTGCTGAGGGCTACACTGCAAAGGTCGCGACAGGAAAGGGCAGGTCAAGAGGATGGTGACAGGATACTGGAAGGTATCCTTTGAAGTATGTGCAGGGGTAGCGAGAGGGCAGCTGCTAAGCTAGCCTAGTGGCGTGGTGGATAAGGAGGCTGTCTTTGGTGAGGAGGGTGCAGGGTTCAGGGCAAGCACACTACTTTTTGTGCTTTGTCGTGGAATTTTTTTTCCTCTTTGCATCCTGGCTCTGTCCCTCCCTGACATGCACCCCTGGAGTTAGTTATTTTAGTTAGGGGAGTTCAGAGGGTGCGGGGAAAAGCCCCTGCATAAACAACTAAAGTCATTTCTGCACTGAGAATGAACATCACTGTGGCTGTTTTCAGCTACGTACATTTGCTGTACAGGCAATCACCCTTTCATGATTGCTGTTATCACATAGAACTGTTTGTCCTAGTTTTGGGAGAACACATCCCTGTAATTTCCAAACAGTTGTTGGGTCTTCATTTCTCTGGGTCAGGTTTAGTCATTCATCCAATGGGACACGGCTTGATTTTTTATGGCTTAAGTCAAGATTTCCATCTTCAATGCCCTGACCCAACACCTGACTAGAGCATCATTTTTGTTCCTGTGGGTTAAGTAGCAAACCTCCCTGTCTTTATAGGGTTTCAACAAATTAAAATTATAAATTTGTTTTCTTTTTAATTGGGTTGTAATACCTCATAATCAACTAGCCTTACTTTTCTCAGGACCTCATACGGTCCTTGCCATTTAACCAGGAGTTTTCTTTAGAGCTAGTGAGCAGAAGAAGTCCTCTGTCACCAGGTTTGAACTCTCATAACTGTGCCTCTTGGTTATAGATTCCTGCCTGAGTTTGCTGTGCTTTGAATAAGTTTTCTCTGGCTAATCTGCTAAGTGTGTTCAATCTTTCATTAATTTATAGTACATTACATATAGGAGCACATTGGGGGGACTATATGCCTGTTTTCCATATCTCTTTTACTAGTTCCAGCATCCATCGAGGTTGTCACCTGTACACCAATTCAAAGGCAGGAATCCCATGGAGCTTGTAGCACCTTCTGAACTGCAAGTATTAAATAGATCAACAGTTCTTTCCAGGTTTTGCCTCAGCTGAAACAAATTTAGGCAGTATACACTTTAAGGATTTGTTAAATCTTTCAAGTAATCTGTTGGTCTGAGGGTGGTACTCTGATGTCCAGATGGACTTAACATTCAGTAATGCATACACCTCCTTCATAAGCTTTGACCTTAAATTGGTGTCCTGAGCACCTAAGATCACGTTTGGCAGCCCAACTAGGAAAAGACCTTTAGCAGTTCTTTGGCTACTGATGGGGCTGTAGTGGGGCACATAGAAATAGCCTTGGGGTATCGGATGGTATAATCTATTATGACCATAATATACTGATTCCCTGCTGATATTCTGGGCAGGAAGCACAACAATTGGCCACTTTCTTCTATATAGCTGGCCAGAAATAATGAGTGAGTATGCACTTCTCAGTTTTCTCTCAGCCCAACTGGCCTGCAATACGTATTTATGAAGAAATTTTAATATCTCCCTTCTTGCAGACAGGGAACCAAAATATGATTGTGTACAGTTCCTGTTTCTGCTTCCTGTACCACCTTGTACAAAATGTAATGTTTCACTTCAAATCTTGGAAATACTGCATTTGTGCTTTTTATCAACCATATTGACATTTACCACAGCTTGGTTTTAAGAATCAGAGTTCGGATCATGGCTCAGATGGCAATTGCAGGTGTCTCATGCCTTACAAATTAAATTGATACAAATTGAAAACAGTGCTTAAACAAAATTTTGTGCAACCATGACAATATAAATTGATATACATTGGAATAAAAGCTTAACAATAAACATTGATATTATCTGTTGAAATGATAAAAGATAAAATCAAATTCTGCCAAGCCTAACTATAAGGCAACTAACCTGTGCCCCACATTTGGATGACTGGGGACCCGGGGAAGATCCTGAGGTTATACCTTTGGAGTGGAGGGGTAAACATTTTTCACCACTTGATTACTCACTCATACCAATATGCTTATTCCCAGCCCTTCTATTTTCCTATCTCCCGCCTTATATGAGACTCTTTCCTCAAATTACCACCTAAATTTCATCATCCAGCCCACTCTTCTTAGCAGCCTCTGATCTCTCTGTTTCCAAATAATGCTCTGTGTTCTTGAAAGCAGTGGCAAGATGGTTTACTCATAACAACTCACCCAGTCATGTGCTCAATTTGGCAAAATGTTCAGGTACTGCCCCAAAACAATTAAATCCATAATGTCCTCTTTAGAAAATGCATCTGACTTTAACCACAGCGTAGCCAAGTCTTTCAATTTTGAGCCATCACTCTGAGTTAGGTTCCAGCTTTAAAACAAAATGTGCAAAAGTTCCATTGATAACTCTATTCAGTTATCCCATTCCAGTCAGTGACAGCCACCTTCATCTGGTCATTGTCTCTGCAATGGCATTATCTAGGGTCCAATCAGCAGCTTGTGCATCTTCATTTAGACATGGTGCAGGGTGGGTGGCCCAACTTTCTTCTGGCTAGCAATCATACTGGCAACTTTCACAAATGTCATAAGGTAGGCTTTGGGTTTGTTCATGTTTTAGCATGGGGTCACATCCCACAGTGATTGGATTCCCTGTGACCTGGAGTTGGGCACAGTTCCTTTCTGTGCTTGCAGCACCTTCTTCATAAACTCCTGCCATTATTGGTCTCTCTGCACCTGATGTTATGCTTGCTGGGCTATCCAGTCTCTTTGATCTAGATTTAGAAAGGGCACATTCACAGACCTGTTACTGCTGTTAGCTAGGGTTTATGCTTCTGGTCAGTCAGGTGACAGAGTTAGCAAGCACCAGAAGCAACCTGAGTGAGTCATGAGGAGATGAACCAGTTTTGTTCAGAGGATGCTGGTGGATCAGACAGTTCTGGAACAACTGGAGTGAGTGACAATGGCAGCTCAAGTGACAGTGGTGTGGGTGGTGGCATGCCACTGAGAATAAATTTGCCTGTTGATGTGGGAAGATAGGGTGAGTCTGTAACACAGGTCCATAACCCTGTGCCTCAGGTTACAAAGCACATCCTTATTTGTTGCTGCTCATGAGTTCTCTGCTGATCAAGCTACAGCAGAGGACAAGTTTGGTGCCACATTCTGCTGAGCAGATGTTCACTAACTAACTAACTAACTAACCAACTAACTAAGCAGTATAGCGCAGTGGTTTAAGGCTCTGAGCTGCAAATCTGGAGACATGGGTTTGAATCCATGGCCCCACTTGCATACTGTATGACCTTGAACAAGTCACTCAACTTCCCTGTGTTCCCAGGTAGCACCTGTAAATGAGCTTTCAGCTAGTGTGTTACTCCTGGTTAAATAATTGGAAAAAAACTATTTGGATGAGCTGGCTGTGGACTTTAATGTTGACATTCTTGCCTACTGAGACACTAAAAGCAATCATGTCCTGCTTTGTCCAAGGTAGCATGTGAATATCTTGTGTGCCTCTGACAAGAACCCTCAAAGTGCCTCTTCAGCATTGCAGGAGATACTGTTCAGCCACATTGCTCCCATTTGCAGCATGAACATGTGCAGTAGCTTCTTTTATTAAGCTCAATAAACATCTGCTAGATTATTTTGTAAATAAGGTGTATTAGTCACCGTCTGACAATGTGCTGTCACTGCCTGCAAGCTCTGATGATTGATATGACTGCTAAACTTATTTAATTTTAATGTATTTACTTATTTATTTATTTTAGTCAGGAGAAACACACTAAGCTGAAAGCTTGTTTGCAGGCGTGACCTGGGAGCACAATGAAGTTAAGTGACTTGCTTAGGGTCACACAGTATGCTACTAAACTTATTACTTTCTGATATAAAATAAATAATATATACAATTAAAAAGTATTTAAAAATAGTATGCAAGTCTGAACATTTGCTCCACTATGCAATCCAGCTTTACTTTCTTGTCTCCAAAACAAACATAGATTCTCATTGTTTATTCCTTCCTCTGCATGCTGTGCAACATTTTGCTGCAGTGCTTTCCTCCTGGTCTCCAAAATAGATGTCTTCATACTTTTTGGTGCACCTATCAAACAGAAAAGAATATTAAATTAAAACAAAATGCCTAATCTGTTAAAGGAAAACACTGAGTTACATTTCTGCACTCTCCTATGTAAGCATTAATCGAGACAGGAGACATTTCCAGGAATTAATGCATGGTTGGGGTTTCACCACCCAACCATGCATTCATTCCTGGGAAATGCCTCCTGTCTCAGGGATTAATGCACCTGTAACATATAAGTGCACGATTGTATTGTTTCACTGTCAAGCATTTTATAATGATACAAATAAATGCAGAAACATTTCTGTGATTTGTTAAAAGATGCTTCACTTTTAAGATGTATATCTCTCTTACATTGTGCGTGCACATTGACACTACATGCATTAATATCGTCCTATCAATTTATTATATTTGACAACTCTCTAATTTCAATGCAGATATACATTACATAGTGATTACATGGTAAAATTATTCTTTGGTTCACGTGCTGTCATTTTAACGTCTGTTCCTCATTGCAATTCATCTACCTGACTACTGCATTGTGGGACATATGTATGACATTGTTGTACTTGACAATATATATACGTGATTCAGACCAATTGGTGGAGCACCAAGTGCACTTGTCAGGCTATTAGAACACTGTCAACCGGCTCCATCGGTGGGTGGGAAACAATAGTGTTTTAGTAGGACTCGTGCGGCAGAATAACTACTTTGCATTACTGGTCTGTTTCTCCTTTGCAGTTATTGTAGATTTCTGCTATTAGTACGCTCTCACCACTCTACATGAGTAGCACACAATGACATTTGGCTGGGTTGTATGTCATAGCCACTAACTTGTTATCACTATCATACTGGCAACATATTATTGCTTGATACATACTCGTGTATTACCTTATGACACAGTTTCACAAGTCGCTCCTCGTGCCATCTGTGGCTGAGCCTCCTTCACCTATTCCATCTATGACTTGCAGGACTCCTATACCACAATATTTCCACAGACCCACCTATAGGTCAGAAACACTGAGCATGGATTACAAAGACAATGAACCACTATTACACCCCAATATTTCCTCAGCGCCACCTATAGGTCAGAAACACTTAACACTTATTACAAGCACAATTCTGATTTTTTCTGTTTGTCTCTTACTTAACACACACTCTCGATCTATGTAGTATCCACTTAAGACTCCTTTTCACACTCTACAACATTGCTGAGCATATCTAAAGGAATTAATGCACTGCTACTTTTTCGTCATGTGATGTGTTTCCTCCAATTAATTTTAGTATTTGTGGTATTCTATTAATGCTATGTTACAAAGTGCATATGCCCGATTAGCATTTCTGTGTAACAATATGTTTTCTTTTGTAATTAAAATTTTATTGAGCATTCCAAGTAAGCGTACATAAGAGCTATGAACCTTAAGGCTGTAGCAAGATTTGAATAACAACACTTTTCTTTGTTCTTTTTCATGTGTAACTCCTGGCTAGGTATAACTCATGGATTAGACTGCAAACTTAAACAAGAAACAACATTTGACACCTTTATACATTCTGTTCTGTAGATTAATAAACTCCACTTGTGCTGTCCTGTAACATCAAGGATAGTGTATAAATCGCCCAGTCCTGTCTAGCATTGTTCAAACTTATTCCAGTCCTTGAGCAACAGCTTTTGTTAAGTGATGGGTGCTGGTCGAGAGCTGGGGAGTGGTATCCTGCAATGCTTTGACTTAAGGAATGGGCCTGAAATCTCAAAGTACATTTGTAGCCTGTTCTGTGTATTGAACAACACCTTTCAAAACTAGCTGCTGCACTTCATTTCTTTGAGCCATGGGAGGGTTGTGCCCTCAATGTCTTTGGAGAATCTGCTTAGCTGTTATTAGGGCCCATAGAAGCCAAAATCTGTGTGGTTTGTGAAGCTTTCCTCTGGGACGTTATCCTGGAATATTCCTAGCAACACCAGGAGGGGTTTAGACTTATCATGTGCCCAGGACTTCCACATATTCCCTATCTCCTGTCAATAATATCTGATGCCCTTGCAGCCCAAAGTATGTGAGAGATATTTCGATTTACACCTTCAGCATTCATCCCTCTGGATGAGTCCTCATGCCTTCAGTTGTGTAGGCATTCTGTACCATCTATGCATTATTTTTATTTGTGTGAGCCTGTTCTTGGTGTCCCTCACTGCAGCTTGCAGGTCCTTCTTAACTTCTGTCCCACATATCCCTGTGATGACTATCTGAAGTTCGCCTGACAAAGCAGTGCCTGGTCCTGACTGATCTCGTCTGGCCCAGAGTCTAGCAAGTATGCATATATGTCACTACTCCTAACGTGCTTATCCCCTTCAGCCAGAGGAGAAAATCTAACTGGTTGTATTCTTGTCCCTTCAGTTCCTGACCTAATAGGCCCTGTATGGCATATTGAAGCTGTAGATACCACCATTGCTGCTGGTTAGAAAGTCCATATTTGGCCCTTATTTATTGAAAACACACGAGGGTGTTCGTGGTATCATCCATGATATCTGAGAGCAGGTGTATTCCCTTAGTCTCTCAGTTTTTGTATTTCATAGTTCCCCACCCATTGCCCAGGGTTATCCCATAGAAGGAAGCACTTTGCCCTCTCTAGCATCCACTTAGTAAGCTTTAGTGTCTTACACCAGATTTGGAAGGTGTTTGTGCTTGTGGGAGGTAGAGGAACATGACTGGGAGGTGGGGAAAATAATACGGTTCTGGCCAGGGGTTTGCCTATAATCTATGCCTCACACTGTGCCCACTGAGGAGTTCCTTTTCCTTGGGCCCGTGGGCTGTGCTTACTAGCTGTACCAGTGTGTGTGCCATTATACGGAGGTGGAAGTCTGGCAGTTTGAGGCCCTTTCCAAAGTCTCTTTTCCGCTTCCCCATGCAGTCTTTTTGGGGCCTCCATCCCAGAAGAAAGACTCTAGCTTAGCCTGTACAAGATCTATTTATTTCATATCAGTGTGGTTGTGGAAATTGTCTAAGACATACTGTATTTTAGGGGCAGCAATCATCTTGAAGGCCTGTGCCTTGCTCCAGTGAGAAATGTGCAACAGTTTCCACCTCTGGCAATCTTTCTCTTTCTCTTCTATTAAAGGAGTAGGTTGATTCTCCCCAGTTGGGAGAGATCCCACTGGAATCTTATGCCCAAGTATTCTATGGTCCTCTGCGCTGGCTGCTGGCCCTCAGGGGTAACCACCAGTTTGTCTACCTCCCTGTAGGAGGCTAGAACTGAGACTTGGTGACATTCAGTTTATAGCCTGATAGTTGGCTGTACTGGTCTATGATGTCGAGGAGATGGGGGCAGATCTCACAGGGTCCATGATTAGCCATAGAATATCATCTGCATACGCCAGTGTTTTGTGTTCCTCCCCAATAGCACACCCTTGATCTTTCTGTCTGGTCTGATTGTCTGTAATAGCAGCTCTAAGTCCAGAATAAAGAGCACAGGAAGAGAGCAAGCAGTCCTGGTGCCTCTATTAAGTCAGAAGGTGGGGATGCATGCCATTTGTGACTACTTCCACAAAGGTCTTATTATATATAACCTGTACTCATGTTCTAAACTCGGTCTCAATACTGAAAGCCTACAATGCAGCTAGCAAGTATTTGCATTCTACCCTGTCAAAGCCTTTTCGATATCTAATGACAGAAGTATGAAGGGTGTTTTGCCAGCTTAATATTCCACATCAGATTTAGCAGACTCTTGGCGTTATCCATACCCCACCTGCATGGGATGAATCCCACCTGGTCCCCTTCAATAAGGTTAGCAATGAGGATTTTCATCTATTTGCTAGTGCATTGGCCAATACCTTACAGTCTGCAATGATCAAGGGATGGGTCTATAGCTATCACAAAGCAAGGGGTCCTTTTCAGGTTTGAAGGAGGAGATTCTAGCAGTTCTCATGTAACCTGGCAGATTTCCTGTATATATGGATTCCATTAAAGCATCATGGAGGGTTGCACAGAACTTCTCTGAATGCCTTAGGAAGTCTGTTGGAAGTCTATCCCCTGGGATTTTCCCGTTGGCAAGTATTTCAATGCCTTTCTCCACCTCTGCCCTTTCTACTGGTTTGTCCAACCACTGCAAGTGCTCTTGCGAGATTTAGGGAGCTGTAGTGTACCTTGGAACTGGAATGTCTGCGTCTGATGGGTGGTCCTCACTGGTGTACAGCTTCTCATAGAAGGCCTGAAATTCCCATTGATTTCCCATCTTTCCTAGCCAGCTTCCCATCCCTTTTTATGGATAGAATATGTGACCTTTCTTGTTTCTTTTTAGTTGGTAGGCTAGAAGTCTGCCGGTTTTCTCTCTGACTCCAGAATGTTTGTCTGAGTCAAAACAGGGCATACTCCACCTTCCTATGCAAGAAAGTGTTGCTGTTATACATTAATCATATTATCTTGGCTAGGAGTCCCACTGGAGAAGGGCAACTTTCTCTAAATGTTTCTCCATCTCTTTTAGACTGGCTTGTAGGTTCCAGCTCCTGTGCATTAGCCTTCCTCATGTACACTGAATGGCTTATACACCTACCCTGATATATGCCTTAAGGGCATCCCAACTAGTGCCAGCTGAGGTATCCCCTACCCCATTCATTTCAGGTATAGATTTATATCCTCCTTCAGACTTGTACAAAGGATTGGTCCTTGAGAGATGAGCGTTGACTTTCCAAGCACCTCTTCTGATGACCCATGGGAGGTAGCCAGGTAAATGTTACTGGAGCATGGTCATATATGATTTTAAACCCTATTGTGGCCTCTAGGATATTCATTGTCCAGCATATGAGTGTTAGCTACATATCAATCCTTGAGAAGGATTGGTGAAGGTTAGATAAGAAAGAATAGTGCCTCTCTGTGGGGTGAACTAGCCTCCATATGTCAGTCCTCCCAACTCCTTAGTTAAGTCTTTTAGGGCCTCTGTATCTGGTTGGGGAGACTTGTTGGCTGTTTTTAATCCAAAATTAAGTCCATGGGGCAATTCATATCCCTCCCACAATCAAGTCCCAGAGTGTACCTCTACAAGTCTTTGGGCCAACTCCTATAGAAATGTGCCCCTGCAGTGTTAGGGTCATACACATTGCACATAGTGATCTTTGGGTTCCATAAGGTGCCAATGACAATGACATATCTCCCCTCTGTGTCCCTAATTTCCTTTTGCAGTGAAAGGCAATGGTTTTATTAATTAGGATGGCTACCCTCTGCTTGTGGTGTTGTGGGGTGGAGAAAAATACTTGTGATACCCACCCTTCCCAACTTCGTGGCCTCTTTTTAGCTACAGTAGGTGAATTTCCTGTAGGAAGGTTATTCCAGCTCTCTCCTTCCTCAGGAAATCCATAATTTTCTGTCACTTAACCAGGGTGGATTCCTTCACATTCTAAGACACCCATTTCAGATCCTGTGCTGCCATTTAGTTTTGGTTTGCTGCCAGCATAAAATAAGGTAGGTAATTGAGAAACTGGGCCCTCAGTCTATTCCTTAAATCTGCCCTGAGGAGAGCCATCCTTGGCCAGGTGTCCTTGTCTCAATACCTGTCCACATAACAGTAACTACACATTGTACCCATATAGAAACCATTAGGACAGTCTCTCTAGCATAACCTGTTGTAAAACTTACTTGAACTACAAACATTACAATCAAAACATTTAGAACAGTAGACATGTGTTCAAACCTTGCCTGTCATAGCCATCTCTTTTGGGGCATTGGGGTACTATAGTTGAGGTGGTTGCCCTTGTGTCAGCCTACAGCTCCTGCACCCATTGGGAACATCTGATGTTCTTGATGAGCTCCTATCAAACTTCGCTATTTCTAGATCAGCCTTGACCAGCGGTCAGGCTGAGGGGAAGAAAGAGCCTTGTCTATTTTCTCTTGCTGTCCTTAGTGCCCTTAGCCAAGGTACACCTTGAGATTGGTCAGACCTGAGATTTCTCTTGGGTGAGGGAAGAAAGGAAGGAAGGGGGTGAGGAGGTGAGTGGGGTGCGGTTTGTCCTGACACATCACACATCCACGCCCTTTGCCATGTACTCACTGGGCACGTACACCAACTTTCTTGAGGGCCTGAGTACCCTCAGGGTTGGAGGACCCTGCAGTGCACATTTAGGATCTGTCTTCGTAACCCATGAGATTTTTTTATTTTTTATTTTTTATATGTCCATCTCTTCCCATTTACTCCTTATCACTGGAGTAGCTTTCCTGTGTGATTCCCCTATAACCCATTTGCTGCTCTATGGATATCTCTATTCATTTGTAAATGTTTGCCACACTTTCCATAGTCGCCTGTGGGTGGAGGTGTGGAGTCTGCTGCCCTCCGTTAATCCCTGTTTGAAATGGTGATTACAGTACAGTCTCCTTTGTCCCCCGCCCCCACTAAGAGTGACCAGAGTGCAACACCCCAATCCAACTTCTGCCTTCGAGCCCTTGCTCTTCCTCCAGCATACGGAGACCTGTGCACACATTTGTGGAGCTGCAGAGCTCAGTCTCAGAGCATCACATCCAGCCTCCTGCACCTTACTACTCTCTCTCATAACAAAGTGACTTTCAGGGACAATTAGTACCAACCGTCCCAAAGTCCAGCTGTGGTTCCATGACAACCACCTCTGGAGGTAAGGCTCTGACACCTTACCAGCATTTAAATTACATTAATTGTTTAACCTTGAGATTGCATGCCTCTGCTGAGACCACTTGCTGCCCGTGGCCATGCGATGGAGGTCCCTTCCCCAGCGATACCATCACCGTGCAAGCCAGCATTCCACCCTAGCTCCTCGCCCGTTCACATGCATATTTGCATCATCCGAGCATCACAATAGTAGGGGCCATTTAGCTCTTAGCAGGCCATCTTTTTTTTTTTATTTATTTGCTATTCGGAAAGACCTCTGAACCAAGGCTCTTTACAAAGGTTCACATCTTAAAACAATGCCAAATACAGATAAAACAACAATGGTCACAAAAAGGGATACAACAGTAAACAAAGCACAATCCAAAATCATTATAATAAATAGTGAACACAGCATTTAGCAATGACCCAGTGATTGATAAGCAATGATGAGGTGCGAGGGTGAGCTGGGAAGGAGGCACCCAATCCCTAGTGTTACCTTGTAGTGGAAATAGCCCAGGATGGAGATGGGGTCGGGGCAGAGGAGAGGTAGCGTGTGCCTAAAACAGGCATTGTCATGTAGTATCGGGGTGGGCTGATGTGGAAGGAGGTGGGGAAAACAGAAGGGCCAGAGGGAGGGGAGGGAGGAAGGGGGATGACAGGGGTGGCAAGGAGGGGCAAGGTGCATGGGAGCCAGAATGTGATTCAGAGAGGAGTTAGCCCTGGCCATCCATACTTTAAAGTCTGGGTGTCAGGAAGGTGGCAAAGTGGGTGCCATGCCGGAGAGATAGGCAGGGGAGGGCTGTAACCTCCCATGTGTCCCTTCTGTAGTTTCCTCATCCCAATCGGATAGGAGAGAGATAGCCAGTTGGCAGTCAGCTCTCATCCTCCAATTCTTTCAGTGTAAGCATACGGTGGAGGTTATCAAGGGGAAGGAGAGTTCTTTATACTACTAGGTGATGCACCATGGATCCCATACCCAGTCTGGCCCCTACCCCAGCATCCACCCCCATATCCTTCAGCTGTTAACCAGACTTGTACCCTATGGCTCTCTGATCCTAGTCATTGAGAAGTGGGGTTAAATGGATGCCTTTAAACCTCTCTTTCTCAGCCCATTTGGTCCCTGGTTCCCAATGCCCTTGCACTTTGTTAATACCCCATCTATTGTAGATCTGATCACCCACTGGAATTGTCCAGGCTTCTGAGCACTTCCCCAAGCAGGTTGCACCCACCTTACTCCCTCCTCTACCAAGACTCTCCCATTATCCAAGAAAAATTTCTGACCTTTAATAGACAATTAACAAAGTGGAAGAGCAAAAGAAAAAAAAATACCTTATTGTCCTTGCTCAGGTGTGGTGATCAGCTGCAAGTTCTTTATCTGTATAATGACTGTACAGTCACTTCAACATAGGTGGGGTTGATTGGCAGTATAGTGTCCTCTCCCTCAGCTGTTGTCACCCTGCCAGTTCAGCCCATGACTGGATTATTGACTCCTGCAGATGTCCTTAATCTCCGTCCTCGTTCTGAATTCAAAGGCTGCTGCCATTGAAGGTTCTGATCTGACTCCTGCCTTTTTGGTGCTAGCTCTCACGGACTCACTACTCCTTTTGAGTCTGACCTTGCAGGAGCATTGTGCCATCTTGCCTTACTTCTTTGTTTCCTCTTTGCCTTCAATGTCTGCCATTTCATGCCTCACTCTCTACCAGAGAGCGAGGGGTGCGTATTTGTTTGTGTAACTCTGCTCCCTTGAGTTCAGCCAGCTCAGACCCATGCAGTTGCCATTGTGATGTTTAGTAGGAGGTTGTAGTTGGGGTGGCGACCAGGCCAATTCCAGCTGATGTACTCCATTGCCTCCCCAAGGGTCTTGAAAGTGTTGCTGACCTTGTTTCTGTTGATTTGCAATTTTTCAGGGTTTATGATTCAGTACTAAATCTGGAGGTCCTGAAAGGATTTCCTGGCTTCTGTGAATGCCTTCTGTCTGCCAGCCAACTCTGTGGAATATTCATTGAATATGTATACCCTGTGACCTTGCCAATGTAACAATTTTTTCCCTTACCAGAGTCAATATCCTTTTTTTTCAGGAAATCTTAGAACTTTTTCAAGAATGGGACTGAGCCATTCACCATGTTTTGGGGCTGGTGCCAGAGATCAGTGTGCTCACTCTACTTCTAGCATCAGGTACCATTCATACCCCAGTATTTTGGCAGTTCTTTTTGCAGGAAGCAGTGTGGTTCCTCTCTCAGCTCCTTCTGGGAACCCCACAAAGCGCGGGTAATTTCATCTATTCCTATTCACTGAGTCTTCTGCTCTGTTCCACAGCAGCTGGACCATGCATTCCAACACCTGAATTCTGGCTTTATGGTAGGAGTCCTTTTGTTGATATAGGACAAGTAGGTTTCTGCATCGGTGTCCAATGATGTAAAACCTTAAAGTTGTCCTCCAGCTTGGCTACCGAGGTTTATAGGTGGAGATCTCAGTAAGGACCTGTTGCATCATACCCTTAGGTCCTGAAATCCAGCAGATGAAAGTGGGACCTCCTCTGCGGTCATTGCTGTACCTGCCATAGCTGGATTTTGTGCCACAATGCTCGTAACTCCCGCCGCCATTTTCATAAATAACTTGTGAACAGAGCAAACTATCAAAGCAGGTTTCTTTTCTTTCATTCAGCTAGATATTTTACTGTTGATTCATATATAGATATACCCCTTCAACCTCCGATCTATTGTTTTTCCAGATTTTAAAAACTTGATTCGGCAGAGCTTTCTCAAGCTACCATCTTCCTCAGTTGCTTGTACATCAAAATATGTTTTCTAACAGTATTTTGGCATTTTGGCATTAAGACTTAAGTTTAAAAAGTGCTTGAAAAAAGTGCTTGAAAACTTCAATTTAGCATGGCTACTGGCAACCATCTTGTAGGAGCCACTTGTCTCCACACTCAGGATATGCTAATGTGCCCTGCCAACTCAGCGCATTGGTTATGCAGGTCCATTGGCAAATCTTAGTTGAGGAAGGAGGGCTCATACACGATGGCTGCCGTGGGTGGCTGCCTAGCTAAATGGAAGTTTTGAGCACTTTTAAAACAGATGGTGTTATATCAAAATGCTGTTTGAAAATATTTGTTTTAACAGAAACGTTAATCACATGCTAAATATGCACTTGCAGGAGTGTGTACAATAGTAACTGGTGTTTTCCTTTAAACTATGATTACACTGTCTAACTCTGCATCAAAATAGTATATTTTACATTCGCTTGCGTGCATCGCAAGGACGTTTTGGGAGAGTAGCACACTTTGGAGGTGTGTCTCTCCCATTAAATCCACTGCTCAGTTGAGCAGGCATGGCGGTCCTGCACCAATGGGTGTGGGAGGCTGTGTATGACAGCAGTGGACTTTGCTTCAAAACCACCAGCCTCACAAGAACACGTCCGCCGCCCCAGCGTCACGCCGCCCCCACCCAAATCATTGATGCCGTGCTGAGCCCACCCCAGCATGGCAAATGTCCTACGTTGTTTTGCCGGCAGGGTGCCCAAGCCCCATCGGCTCCATGCCCCCAGCCATCTTTCTTCCATGCTGGAGCCCCCAGCGTGGAAACGTCCCCCGTTAGTTTGCTGGACGGGGTGCTCAATCCCTGTCGGCTCCTCGGCCCCCCAACTATCCTTGTGCCATGCTGAGAGCCCACCCAGCATGGCAAAGCGTCACGTCGTCAATTAAAAAAAACCTGTAAAGTAAAAACAGTCCCACGCAGTCTCCCGCCCTCCCACAACCCGCACTCCACCCACTGTGCAACCTGCCTCCCACACCCCTCTCACCCCATACTTACCTCCGAGCTCAGCGCGACGATCTTCGTCGACCGGGAACATGTCTGCACTCTTCAAAGCCGACTGCGAACTGAGGAAATGCAGGTAAGCTGTATAATGGGCTAGATAGGGGTTTCAACTTTATTGCATATCTCAGGCATTTTTGGAATTTTTGCACCAAAGTTTCAACATGGGGTTTTGGGACCCCTTCTCATAAATGATGTCACTGTCATGGCGTTATTTGGGCCGAAGGGTGGTTTTGCAGTCACTGCACGAAATCACCCTTTGGGCGAATAATACCGGTGACAGTGACATTCATAAGAAGGGGTCCTAAAAACCCCATGTTGAAAATTTGGTGCAAAATTCCAAAATGACTGTTTTATGAGCATGCTAAGCAGTTCCTACTCAGGCTCGTAAGTTCAGAATTTTCAATATTTTCACTCCAGATTTTCAACATTGCCATTTACCACACCTCCTTATGAGCAGTACAGCTGTCATTTTCACATCCTGCCCAAAATGTGTTTTCGCCTCTGTAGCGCACACAGTGTGCGAAATCAATGTATGGGATGCATTAAGAAAATCACGGTGACACTGTTCATTAGCAGAGGTCTTAAAATGGCTATGTTGAAACTTTGGTGAAAAATTCCTAAAATGACTGTTTTATGAGTGTGCGTTGTGCGGTTCCAACATGCGCTTCATAAGGTTGCAATTTTCAATATTTCCTCCAGATTTTCAACATTGCCATTTTACCACACCTTCTTATGAGTAGTACAGCTGTCATTTTTCATGTCTCCCAAAACGTGTTTCTGCCCATATAGCCACAATGGTGCAGTCGAGTGTGCAAAATCAATGCATGGGACACATTAAGAAAATCACAGGGACACTGATCATGAGCAGAGGTCTTAAAATGGCTATGTTGAAAATTTGGTGAAAAATTCTAAAAATGACTGTTTCACGAGTCTGCGTTGTGCAGTTCCTCATGCCTTTCGTAAGTTTGCAATTTTCAATATTTTCACTCCAGATTTTCAACATTGCCATTTTACCACACCTCCTTATGAGCAGTACAGCTGCCATTTTTCACATCCTGCCCAAAACATGTTTCAACCCATATAGCGCACAATGGTGCAGTCGATGTCGGAACTCAATTTATGGGACACATTAAGGAAATCACAGTGACACTGTTCATGAGCAGAGGTCTTAAAATGGCTGTGTTGAAAATTTGGTGACAAAATTCCAAAGAATGACTGTTTTACAGTGTTCATTGTGCAGTTCCTATGCACGCTCGTAAGTTTAGAATTTTCAATATTTTCACCCACATTTTCAACATTGCCATTTTACCACACCTCCTTATGAGCAGTGCAGCTGTCATTTTCAATCTTGCCCAAAGCGTGTTTCCACCCATGTAGCACACAATAGCACAGTCGCTGTCGTGAACTCAGTGTATGGGACACATTAAGAAAATCACAGGGTCACTGTTCATGAGCAGAGATCTTAAAATGGCTATGTTGAAAATTTGGTGAAAAAATTCTAAAAATGACTGTTTCACGAGTCTGCATTGTGCAGTTCCTCATGCTTCGTAAGTTTGCGAATTTTCAATATTTTCACTCCAGATTTTCAACATTGCCATTTTACCACACCTCCTTATGAGCAATACAGCTGTCATTTTTCACATCCTGCCCAAAACGTCTTTCTGCCCATGTAGTGCACAATGGCGCAGTCAGTGTCTTGAAATCAATGTAGGACACAGTAAGAAAATTACAGTGACACTGTTCATTAGCAGAGGTTTTAAAATGCCAATGTTGAAAATTTGGTGAAAAATTCTAACAATGACTGTTTTACGAGCATGCGTTGCACAGTTCCCATGCACCGCTCGTAGGGTTTGCGAATTTTCAATATTTCCACTCCAGATTTTCAACATTGCCATTTACCACACTTCCTTATGAGCAGTACAGCTGTCATTTTCACATCCCGCTTAAAGCGTGTTTCCACCTATATGAGCACAATGGGGTAACAAAAGGTCATGCTGAAATTTTATTGTGCAAATACCAGCAATCGCGACAGGGCATTGGGTAAGCACCATACTTCCAAACACCACTGCAAATACCTGCAAGCGAACGTTCGGCATTGACAAATGCTTGTTACAACCTATTATCATCCTCTACCCATGCTGAGCAGAAGACATCTCATTAACTACGTTGCATCACCACTGGCCTTTCTTTTCAACGTGTTCCTAGCCACTTCCTCTGTACCAAGGATATGGAAACTGGCCACAGTAGTGCCCATATTTAAATCTGGAGATCGCGTGCTCATGGAGAGCTACAGACCTGTTTACACACTCACACCTCAAAAGTGATAGAAGATAGTCCTCTTGCAAATGTCTGACTACATAGATAAAATGGACTAGTCCCACCCCACACACACATACAGTAGTGCAAGAAGGTTTTGTGGGAGGATAGACTCCTCTCTGCATAGATCACTTCTTTCTCAAGTAGAAACTGAAAGCACTTGAAGCAGGAAGAGAGGTAAACTAGTGTGTGTCTGGATTGTTCAGTGTGGTACCATCATCATTAGATGCACTAGAAGACCAGCAGTGCAGGCTGCTTGCACTGCAGTGGCAGTGGAACCAGTGGTTTTGTGGGGACTAATGAACAAGACTTTCTTTGGCTGTACTAGCATCTGCTGAGCCTTTGTCCTCACCACCCCTCAGCCATGACTGTCAGTCCCTGTTCCACCATGACCACTTCAGTATCAATCAACATCTTTTGCTGAACTTGTACTTGCTGGAACTGGCTTGGTGGACCATTTATCTGCTTCTATCTTCCCCTGTATCCCATTCACGTTCTGTTCTTCTCTTTATGTTTTCTATATGCGCAGCAGATGATGACATGATACAGCCACCGACATACACTAACAGTGATAACTTACAATAATTGATGACTTTTAGGTGCTATT
This sequence comes from Neoceratodus forsteri, assembly GCA_016271365.2. Lineage (NCBI taxonomy): Eukaryota > Metazoa > Chordata > Ceratodontiformes > Ceratodontidae > Neoceratodus > Neoceratodus forsteri. The sequence continues at coordinate 1,056,727,295 of CM028132.1, read as the reverse complement.
AGGCACACATGCCCAACACACAGAGAAGCCACAGTGTCATATAGCTCTTCAGGTGATAGGAGAGCAACACCACCAAGCCATTCTCCTGCGCCCCCACTGAAAGACTACACTACACTAGTGAGAAACCTATGCTGGGTTTTCAAAGATCATCCACGGGCAAATATTATGATCTGCCTGCACTTGTGGCAGCCTGAATGTGCCGACCATGACTGCAGCTGATTTTCAGAGAAGTAGTCTATTTACAACCACAGCATGCAATTTACCACAGACTCCAGATCGACCGACAGTCATAGCTGAAAGTGTCAGCTGCTCAAAGTAACTGCTAGATACCCTAATAGATTATCTTGCACATACAAACGGTTTGTTTGTGTGTTTATATGGGTTTGGGGTGGGGGTGGGGGCAAAATGATTTTGCAAAGTGCTCAAATAAAGTAACAAATCCACTGATCATACTGTCATCCTGACCATAATGCCCTTTTAGTACCGGTCTGTTACATAAAGAGATACAGACAGTATGTTAGAATTAATGCAACTTTTCAGAACAACAATGGAGTAGTGGTGTTCACAAACAGTGTATTGCTCTTATCACAAATAAATATCTCATTTATGCAAAGAATAAATAATTATATACTGAATGAATTTTAACACTTTCTGTGAGGCATTGCTTCTTACTCAGCTCTGAGTGCAGCACATCTATTAATTAGCATATGGAACACTGACCAAGTGATGTAAAAGTTCTGTCACTTCTGCAAGTCAACATTCAATCTACTAATTGAGCATTTAAGAGACACAATAGGATCAGGTGAAGATTGTCTGGTCTTGTGAGTATAGCACTCACTTGCAAAACAAGATATACCAGGTTCTAGTCCCACCATGGCAGAATAGTTTTGCAAAGTGAATGATGGGAGGGTGAGATACTGGGCAGGGTTGGGCACCCACTGCCACTGATGTAGTATGCCAGACAGGTTGGACTTAGCTGTGCACTCAAAAGCCTGCTGTTGTTTGTTCCAGGCCATCGTTCATGTCTTGCCAGGGTGTGTGTGTGACTTGGGGTAGAAGTCATGGCAGGCATGCATCCTGCCTGGTTTGAAACTACAGTTCAAATACTGGTTACAAAAGTGTCCACATCTGAATACCTTTGAAACTCAAACCACCACTAGCAGGATGCAGGGCTTTGAAAATGTATCTCATAGTGTTTCACACAGCACACACTCTACTTTTTACTCACTGGCTTTCTGCAGACTCATACAGATAGACATGCAAAATAAAAAAAATAAAAGATTTCTGTCCCCTTTTGCACCACCAGTAGTAATAACAAACAAATGTCAACTAAATCCTTCAAAAGCCACCCTGTAACTTTTCCAGTCTGCTACATTCAACCTGCCCTGCTCTTCTTGTGTGGGAGGATAAATAAATAAAAATAATATGGATTTCTTTACCCTCTACATCACCAGCACTCAGTAAAAAATATGTCTGTCAAATAAATTTTCAAAATGTCTCCTGCACCTTTCCTAGTCTGTTAAATTTTCTCTTCCCTGCTCATGCTGCAGGAACTGCAGCTGTTAGCAAGGATCACACTGTATACTTTCTTCTTTCCTCTACTGCACAATTTTCCTAATCTGCCTTCCGAGACTACATTTAAATATGGTGGGAATTAATTATCTGGAATGATAACGCATGATTCTTTGATGATAGCAAGCATTTTCTGATCAAAAGTCACTCTTTAGCACATAAAAGGAGCTCCTTTAGTAGCCACTGCTGTCACAGGTAATTCTACTGTAAAACAGAGCTGGAAATGTTACAGGGTTATGTACAGCATGAGAAGCAATCCATAGCCATGTGGCTTGCATACAAACTGGACATTCTCAGTGTGTGCTCCCAATCAAAAGTGTTGCATTATGACATTGAAGTGTCAAAGTGAAACTGTTTCCTTCAGATCTATGTCATTGATGTCCATAAAGCTGAATTTGAGCACTTTCAAGGAATCACATAGGAGACAGGTGTGCCAAATCGAAATTGGGCCCGTACTGAATACCCCTATTCATGGTACTTGGTATTTGGTGTTTACATTTGCTCAAACTCTACCCCAAACTCTTGGCATCTGGTCAACACCAACAGCTCACCCAGTTACCAACACTAAGCATCAGGATTCCTCCCTGTTGGCCCTCACTCAAGAGTTGGTACTTCATCAAGGTTTTAAAATGAAAAAAGATGACACACTCACTGAGATTAAATAAAATATTTTTGCAGTGCATAAGAAAATCCACAGGACTCCTGACATAGTCACCACTACATATCAGCTGTCATCGGGGCTTCATCAGGGGGCAGTTGTTAAAGCTTGTACCACAGACATATAGCATACAAAATAAATATTCATTAGCCCTTGTAAAATGTATTGATGTGATACAGAGGTGTCTATGAGAGGTGTCTTGTGGATTTTCCTATCCACGACAATAAATAATTAAATTTTTTCACTGAGTGTTTCCTCGTTTAAAATTTTTAAGCAAGTTGAGTGTGTTGAACTGATGACACCTTAAGAGTGGAGTACCTGATCTAGTCTAAACGTTTTCTGTGCTGCATCTAAGTTTATTGCATGGCCAGTTAAAATAATACAACACTAGTGCATTATTACAATGTAAGTCTACAGAATCGCCCACCATGTAGAGTAGTGTTGTACCTCCCCATGTGCCTTTAGAACTACACTTCTCACAAATATATGACCAGTTTATTTGGTACCACAATTTCATGTCATATATTTGTATTGCTTTTGAGAGAAGTCCTCTCTCTAAATTAAGCAACAGAATCCAGATTCTTAGATTATACCCATTGCTTTCTGAATGCTTTACCAAAGTAAACAGCATGGAAAGCATTTATAAATCAAATCATTGACTTGTACACTTCTGTAAAGTCACCTTGAATTCCACTTTTTCCAGAGAGAATAAACTTGTCTTTGTTAGCCTTTAATAGGGACTACAGAATTGTATTATTCTTTTTGTACTGTACTTTCAAAGTCAAAGGGCATTTTTCTTTTCTTACAGCTTCAGTCCTCTCAGTACCAGCTCTAGGATATATCTTTAATAATAAAGAAAAAGTTTAGACAGCTACAGTGTATAAAATATAGAGTGAAATCGTCTAAATGTTATCATTTTCAAAGTTATCGTTCACATCACTAGCTTGACAATACCTTGCCTTCTTTTCAAACAGCTTTCACATACTAATTTTGTCTATATATGCATTAAAATGTTATAAAGCAGTGTGTCTCCAACAATCAAATGGCAACACTACTATACCACTTATTCAACATACAGTTGTTACCTTAGTTGCTCCACACAGCTGAGTCCCACTGTGGTGACACTGCCTTGTCACAGTCATCCTGTCAGAACTACCACGGCGGAATCAGCTGTGAGATAAATCGAGCACAATAAGAGTACTGTCTTTAGTCAGCAAACTGGCATTTTCTAACACCTCACAGTTGCATTTCTTTAGAAAAACATGCAACCAATGCAGCTACACTTCACTCCCGCCGCCATCATTAAATGCCATGTAAGCAGAGTTAGAACGTAATGTCCACTGTTGGAATGTACCACAGTCTTATGTAAGCAGCAGGGAGAAACAGCAACAGTAAGAGAAATTAATTCAAGATGTTCAATAAAGGTTTTGTTCTCAGAGTGATTTATTCAGCCAGAGGTAGTTATGCAGCTTCATAATCATGCAGTTTTCAGCTAACAGAATCGCTCAGCTTCACTTTGTGGTCCTCTTGCCCAAAACAGTATAAGATAATGTTCTTATCCTGTAAGAGACACACCTCGCTCCACATAATAAAAATATCATTAAGTACTGAGCTAAGAATGTCACATTTTCCATGAGCATAATGTAACCTTTAAGTAAACTGAAAAAATAAGCAACAGAAAAACAGAAAACGTAATTCACCTGATTTTCTAGTTAGAAAGTCTTGTGCAAAGAGTGCTAAGCTGTGAACCTGCACATCATGGTCTGAATCTCATTAGTACCACTCAATTCAAGTCACTTAGCCTGTCAGTTTAAAGTGATTTTCCAGTGCCCATGAAAATGTTTTAAAACTTGGGTACAGTTTGGCTTATATTTGCAGTAATTCATTTTCTGTAAACTTCCTCCCTCAATATTTGTTACTAAGGACATCTGCTTCTAATAGGATTGCCCCACAACGGTTTTCTGCCTTAACCCCTGATGAAGTCACAATTCTCTGATTATTACATTTATATATTTATTTATTTTTTATTTGTTGAGTCAATAGGTGCAATTGTCCCAGGGACCATTTTCATGCATGACTTGAGCCATAAAGATGGCACAAAGCAGTATTGTAGGAATGCAGAACATACAGTGTAAATCTTATGGTTGACAGAAAGGACACTTCGTACAATACAGTATCATTACAGAGTCACAATTGTTTCAACATCCACACATTATGATGTTTCAGACAGGCAATTGTGACATCATCAGAAAGTCGGGCTGGGAGGAACATGTGATGTTTGGGGACAAAGATTCAATGTTTATGCAAATATTCTCAGAATTAAAGAATGAGGGAGAAAACTGTGAAAAGAAAATTACATGTGTGCTGAAATGTGTCTGATTATTATATTTAAAAAGTAATCCTGGACACAGGAAATCCATTTAATCTTTAGAATATTTTCTATCTGGTCATCCCTGAATTTTCTGAACCTCCCACAGTTCTTTTCAAACTCTCTGTGTGTTCCTATTGCTGCTGTCAGTGTTCACAGAATTTTAAAGTGTTTGAGATACAGTGTGCATGAAAGGTTCAATTACAAACCAAGTTACTGGCTGAATCATCTGGAGCTCCATTAATTGGAAAGGATGAAAATGGGGTGGGTGGGTGCTTCTTTATTTAAGATTCAGAAAGATTACAGTATAATACAGAAAAAATAATAATAATAATAATAATAAGAAGAAGGAATTTATGTAGAGCTTTTTATACACAGTGTATCCCAAAAGAGCTTTATAAGCAGTGTTAGACTGATAGTGAAGTGACTGAATGTGTAGTAGAAGCCATATTGCACATCTACACCCTTACAGCCTGAGAAAATTGCATGAATTAGCCTTACATTTCCATTATTAACGCAAATAATTTCAGGCTAAGAAAAATAGCAGGGTGCATACTTTACAAAAAGTGTGACAGGACTTTGGAATAGCCTCCTCGAGCAAATAGTCACAGTAGCTACAGTGGGAGTGGTTAAAAATAAGCTGACAATTACATGACACAGGTTAAACTGTTTGGCTATGAACACTGAATAGTGGGGATGAACTACAGGGGCAAATGTCTCCTTTGTCCTAAATTCCATTATAGAAACACAGAACTGGACAGCAAAAATGACCCGTGATCCATCCATTCTGCCCAACCCTACCTCTTCACCTTTGCTATGAACTAGTGACTGCTTCCTCCCTTTTACTCTCCTTTTTATACAGTATTTTCTTCTCTGTCCTTGCCAGACTGATTACTTGAGTTCACACACATGCCTGGCACCACACATTGGGTGGTGATGAATGGGTGGTGCATCTGATAACATTAGTTTCAGGGATGATGGGAGGCTCCTTCTGTTGTGTTTCTGTCCCATGGCGACTGAAGAGGAGGGACCTGACTCAATACAAATAAGCATCCCAAGTTCTGCACCTGCCATGGTCATCAGAGATGCCTTATGAATGACACAGAGGAGTTAGACATCCAGTCTTGGGGTCCACATTGAACATGTTGAGTGATGGTACTGCACACATGCATGACCAACCTCTGCAACCCACCTGAAGGTTATGGCACAGGCCACACCGTGTGAGAGGAGTAAGATCTGTGTGTATAACAGCATTGGCTGGCACTTGTAAATCTCACATTCTTCCATGTGCACAAGGGTCAAATGATACCTGCACCTAGTACAAGGGGTATCTCTAGAACTGCCTCACTGCAGCAGCCAGACTTGTTTCCCCTAATAAGGGTCCTAGAGGCAGTCCACTGCAGTATAAGTCATGGTTGAAACCAGCAGCAAGAACCAGAACAGGGACTCTGAATGGGTAACAAGTATCTTAACAGAGGTGACACCTAAGGTGGGACAGAATCTAGAGAATTTGAAAGGAGACCCTATTCAAAGCATGGCTGATAGTATAAGAAAATAGGAAATATAAAACAGGATATCTAAGATAAACACATTTTAAATATTAATATGATCTATATGATACCTGACAGAACTTCTAATCATGAAGTAGAATTAATTGCCATTTCCTACTTTTTCTTCAAAATGGCATTAGTGCAATACCATCTGTCCTTGTATTTTTCTAACTTAAATTGCAACGTGAGGTTTAACTTTCAAATGCCACCTGTGAATACAGAGTGAAACTTCATGTGAAAAGAATGCATTATGCAGAGACATAATATACTTTAGGTTATACTTTTTAAGCCTTGTTTATGTGAATTATTTCTCATTAGATATGGCAGTCCTCCTCATTCCTTTGCCAGGCTGAGTGCTGACAATGTATTTATGGATATTAGGATCAGTGTCAACAGAACAATTGCTTAGTCCCTCTCCAAAGACCATAGCTAATCAATCTTATGCCAATTTTTTTAGTAATATGTACCTCTCACACACTAAGAAAGGACTGGAAATGTCCTAAGGTGTGTGCTTCTACTGATTTATCAAGACATACTGTACAGTTGCAGCAAATGACATGGTCAATTATTCCCAAAATGTTTGTTATATCTCTAGAAAAATTTCCTGTCTGCCTACAGTAGCGCTGTAAGGCCATGGGCCAACAAAGAGAATATTTTAGAAACATTGCACAATATTCAGATATATATGACCAAGTGAATAGCTGCAACTGTAAGACATGGGGTCTTTAACATGGAAAATGACCTCCTCCAATACAGTGATTAGATGCAAAGTAATTGCTATCACTGGTTTGATAATTCTGTAGTTCTTATGTCAAAGTTACCAGCTAATCTTTTGTTACACAGTTCACTTAGGGGCATAAAGCAATAAAACAGATAGTCCAAAAGCTAACCAAGCAGGGTCAGTCCTTTGACACAGTGGTGGAGCCACGCTTGTGGCACCAGCTACCTGGGTTGGGAATAAGCCTGTGAGGTTGGAGGGTCGGATGGGAGATGGATTTGGAGCGATTGCACGCTGTCCATCTCTGGTGGTGGGAGGGGCAGTGACTCCTGGTGTAGTGCCCTGGGTGACAACAGGGGTGGCTTGCTGGGGGGCAAGGTTGAGGCTGGGAGGCATGCAGATGCTAGGTGAGGCTCCAACATTGCAATATTGCATCATTGCACCCATGCCTCCTGATCCCAGAAAATGAAAAAAAAAAAACAACTAAGTATAGCCCCAACCAGTCTCCCTTGCCACTGCCACCTAAGGCTGGCCCGATGCCTGGATGTGTTGAGGGGTGTAGCCGGATGCACCTTGCCCCTACCAGAGGGCAAACCATGGCTCAGTGGGGTGGAGCAGCAGTGGTGGGCTGGAGGGCTGAGCCTAAGATTCAGGGGCTTGTGCAAAAAGTATAAATTAGAAAAAAAAAAAAAACTAACCAGCAAATTCTTTTCCCTAAGAATATGAATATTGCAATATATCATATGATAAAATTCACCTACCTAGATGTTTCGTTTTGAGGTCCCTAATACAGTTTAAAGCTAGGATTTCTCCAATTATTGCTTGTTTTGTAAATTTTAAGTAGCAAGACAAAATTACTGAGCAACAAATTGACCATTAGTCTCTCAATTTGACATGAAAGACTATTGATTACTCATTTTGCAGAATAAGGTGCTACTGGTTTTGGACTATATTTATATCAGTTATTAACATTGGGATGCGGGTGGGTCCAGGGAGGGGCAACCCTAAAGATTTTCATTTCCTGACTTTTTTGTGTTTAACCCTAAATGATGCATTAACAAAGTTTTTGCTTACTATATATATATATATACAGTCATTGCAAAAACCTTTGTTAATACATCAGACAAAATTGAAACAACAAAAGTAGGGAATAATTGTTACGTTGAAACCCTAACACCCTGCCACCCTACCATCCCTCCCCACCTCCACATATCACAGACCATCAAGTGACAGGGTATGCCTTGGGGTTGTCATTCTCTCTCACCCCATTCCATGTGTAACAAAGCTTACATGATACAGTACAGGAGAATGGGATGTGAGTTTGGTCTGAAATAACAGTGCCATTGTTCACAAGGTGAGGTCCCAAGAACCCAATGTTGAAAATTTGGCACCAAAATTCCTAAGAATGGCTGAGATATCAACCTTAAGTTGACCACCCCCACTGACTGGCATTATACAGTGCTTATCTTTGATTCTTCACTTTGTGGTTTGACTTTGAAGAATGCAGACATGTTCTGGTCCAAAGAAGTTTGCTGCTCCCGACCTTTGGAGGTAAGTATAGAATGTAAGGGTGTGTGTGTGGGGAGGAGGGTGCTCAGTGGGACAGTGGGGATAGGGAAGGGGCTGGGGAGATGATGAGGGACCGTTTCTTCCTTTTTCAGGTTTAAAAACAACAAAAGACTTGGGGATGGTTTTCTTTATTAACAGGTATTTTCCAAAATTTCTTATTTGGGCACACTGCGGTTGGCTCCCAGTGAGCATATATTAGTGTGGAGGGAAGGGACACCTGCCGACTCAGAAATTGGGCACCCTGTGCTGGCAATTGAACAGTTCTGCTTTTGAAGGGGGCATCATCTGACATCGAGGTGGGCATCCCGGTGTCAGAACCATTTCATTTCAAATATATATATATTTGGCACACTGGGATGGGCTCACAGTGTGCCATATTAGTGTTGTGGGGAGAAAACACATGTCAACATGGAGATTGGCCACCTTGATATTGGCATTTTATTTAAACAATATGTGAGCCACCATTGTGGATCCCCATTCATAGAGCCATCCCATTCAAGTGGTGGGATGAGAACCAGATCCTGTCTGATCATATGGTCTTCATCTCACAAATGGGGATTCTGACACCTCACAGATAGTAATTTTGACAGCTGGCAAAGAAATTTAAAAATCAATCCCCTTTCACGAACTGTCAAAATTCCTTTTGCCAGATGATCCCCTTTCATGAGCTGACAAAATCCCTGTTCATGGAGCCAATCCTTGTTCACAAGAAAGGCCCATCTGATCCACAAATGCTAATCAAGTATTTTGTCAACTCACGAACAAGGATCGGCTCACAAAAGGGATTTTGACAACTCACGAGGGATTTTGGCAGCTCATGAAGGTTCAAGAAACCAACTCTTTTCATGAGCTGTCAAAATCCCTTTCATGAGCTGATCCCCTTTAGTGAGGTGACAAAACCCCTGTTCATGAGCTGATCCCTGTTCGTGAGATAAGGCCATCTGGTCCTAAAATTGCAATCAAAGATTTTGACAGCTCGAGAACAAAGATCATTAGCAGTGATGATCATAGATTTTTTAAATTGAAAATGGCCATTTTGAGAAAGCACAACAAAACCAAAACCATGGGTTTGCACAGGGTGTCTCCCAACAGAACTCATACTTGTAACACCACATAACACACCCATGGGAGAGATTATAATGTTTTAAATCTGGGGTAACTGAAAACAAGATAACAGCTCATGAAATGGGATTTTTCCTCATGAACGAGGATTTTATAAATCCATTTTCACAAGGTGACAAAATCCTTGATTGTGAGCCCAATCCCTTCGAAAAACATACATATAAAACTAAGACTGAACTGAGCATGAAGAACCCACATATTCAAAATTGAATAACTTTGGGATGGATTGAAATTTTTTCTTCAAACCAATGCTGGATTATTCTTCAGAACAACCTTTTTCTACCTGGAAATTTTCATTTCAAAATTCCAAACAGTGTGCACAAGCAATGGGCAAAAATCACCAATCAGTGGCAAAAAAGTGAAACTTTTTTTGGCTTTCGCTGCATAAAACTGCAAACCTGATCAAAACAAAACTTGACACATCAACAAATCTACTATCTGAGACTGTGATTGCCGAATTTTATATGAATCCGTGAATGGTAGCAAAGTTATTAATGTGCAAAATATGAGGTTTAACATCAAACTGCCTACTCAACCCTAACTATAGGGGTGTGACCATGCCCTATTTTATATATATATATATTTTTTTCATTGCAAAAACATAATTAATGCATCAGTTAGGGTTGATAATACACTGACAAAAGTTTGGAAATTCAGTGTTAGGGTTTCAACCCTACCACCTATCCCCACCCCAACACTCCACACCAACAGGTGTTGGAGTGTGTGTCAGGAGTCGTCAGCCTAATTCTCACTTCATTCCATGTGTAAACAAGCTGAGGTGGTGCAGTATGGAGAATAGTCTGATAGTTAGGCCAATGACCACAACATGCACTCAGATGCCTGTTGGTATGGGGAGGGTGGGTGAGGTGCAGATGGGGTGGTATGGGTTGGTAACCCTAACACCGAATTTCCAAACATTTGTTAGTGTGCTATCAACCCTAACTGATGCATTAATGAAGGTTTTGCAATGAATTTCCTTCTTTTGTGAAATTGTAATGTTACTGGTGCGTGGTTTTAGGAGTGTGGGTCCCTGGGCCACACTTCCCTGGCACTGCCCATTTTTGCATACTGATATCCATATGTGGGAACATGGTCCCTCTGGGCCCTGTGCATCCTCTCATGTCCTGCGCTCCCTCATACTGCCCATTGTTTGCATAATGATATGCACATGTGGAGCGTGGGACCTCTGACGCCCTCTCGCTCCCATACGCATAAGTCCGGAGACATACCACACAGCTATAGTCATGAAAGGAACCCTTGCAACACTAATCTGGTAATATCTCAGTAACCATAGCAACCAAGTAAAAATCCCTGCAGTTGTAAACATGGCTTCAAAACCTCCATGGGGCTTAATCTACCTAAAGGTGTACTAAGGTCACCACAGCAAAAATCTGTATTTATAACCATTTTTGAGATATGTGTGCCAAAAGGCACAGCAGGTGCCACAGTGTTATCCTGTGGAAAATTTCACAACTTTTGAGCACTGTAACTATTGAACCTTCAAGCAATGGTGTGGCAAGCCACCAAAAGGCAAATCTGTGGGACCAGAGCTTGCTACACTGCAAATTTCAGCCAAAAAAGCCTAACTATTATTTTGCTATGAAATGGCAAAGAAACTGGCTCATCTGGGGCTTTAATTTTATGATATTCTGCAACTTTTGCAAAACTCCCATAGGTCAACATATGGTTCTTTCAGAAAACTAAAAGCAGTGTCACAACACTACTGGTACCTTCATGAAGCTAAAGGTGGTGTTGCAAAACTACTGGTACTTTTGCAAAACTAAAGTACTGTCACTAACACTACTGGTACTTTTGAGAAGCTAAAGTAGTGTTGCAGCACTTAGTACTTTTGCAAAACTGAAGGTAGTGTCACAACACTACTGGTACTTTTTGAAACTAAAGGTAGTGTTGCAACACTACTGGTACTTTCATAAAACTTTCATAAAACTAAAGATAGTGTCACAACACTACTGATACTTCCTTGAAACTAAAGGTAGTGTTGCAACAATACGGCACTTTCCTGGTCCACTTTCGAGATATGGATACCGAAAGGTGGTGTCCCATCAAGGGTGTGTGGAAAGTGGGTAGGGAGGAAGCCTAGAGAGTCTCTGCCTAGTGCCAAAGGTCATGGAGACAGTCTTCTTGGTGTTGAGGAAAAGTTGATGGTTAGCAAACCAGAGCTGAACTTTATCGATGTCTTGCTGTAAGCTGGTTGGAACCTCAGCAGGGCCGGGAGCCAGATGCATACAGGACTGTATCATTGGCATATATATGTGTAGTGGAGGACAGGAGCAAACAGCGGGAAGGTAATTTAAGAAGGTGGAGAATAGGAGGGCCTAATACAGAGCCCTGGGGGATGCCAGTGCTAATCGGAGGCGAGGGAAATGGAATCCAAGATCTTAACTGATTGGGTTCTGCCAATAAGATAGGCCTTGAATGAGATTGTGGCATGGGAGATAGGCCAGCTGCTGGGAGTGAGTCAGGAGAGGAGTGAGAGACAGTGTTGAAGGCCTTGGCCAGGTCGACAAAAATGGCATAGGTAATTTAGCCATTTTTCATCCCAGTTAGGATGGAGTCTGTGAGTGATAAGAGAGTAGTGGTGGTTGAGTGTTTTTCCTGAAAACAGACTGGAAAGAGTGAAAAAGTAGGTGTCAGACAGAAAAGAGGTTATTTGGGAGAGGACAATGTATTCTTGAAGCTTGGCAGGGTAAGGAGGAAAGAAATGGGATGATAGTTGCCAGGGATAAGGGGTCACCCTTTGGGTAAAGAGAGGACCACTGCATGTTTCCATGAAGAGGGACTGAGGCCATAGAGAATGAGAGAGTTAGGATCATTGAGAGGGGTAGGCAAGGGCTGAAGTGGAGAGGATAGGAGTTTTGGGTAAAGGCCATCAGGGAGCATAGAAACATAACATAGAAACATAGAATTTGAGACAGATAAGGACCCGCTTGGCCACCCAGTCTGCCTATTTCCCTACCTACTGGATAAGCTGCAGATCCTAGTTAGCCAGCAGCCTACTTCTTTCCTACCCCACCCCTAGAATGGCCTTTATGACTGTCCCATGCATGCTTGAATTCCACTACTGATTTTGACTTCAACAACCTTCCTCCGGAAGGCCGCTCCATGCATCCACAACCCTCTCTGTGAAAAAATACTTCCTTAAATTACCTCTGAGCCGCCCCCTCTATCTTCAAATTGTGCCCTTTGTTCTTGCACATCTTTTTTGAAAGATGCTACCCTCTTGGACTTTGTTGATTCCCTTGAGGTACTTGAATGTTTCTATCATGTTCCCTCTCCCTCCTTTCCTCGAGGCTATACATATTAAGCTCCTTTCATCTCTCTTCATATGTCTTCCGGTGCAGACCCTGCACCATTTTAGTTGCCTCCTCTGGACAGCTTCCATCCTGTCTATGTCTCTGCAGAGATTGGGTCTCCAGAACTGCACACAGTACTCCAGATGGGGTCTCACCAGCTGTCTGTACAGAGGATAATAACTTCCTGTTTTCTACTGGTGATGCCTCTCCTATGCATCCCAGTATCCCCCAGCCCTCCTTGCTGCCTCTCACATTGCTTGCCCACCTTTAGGTCATCTGATATGACTACCCCCAGGTCCCTTTCCATTTTTGTTCTTGTTAGTATCTCACCCCACTGTGTACTCTTCCCTGAGTTTTTGTTTCCCAGGTGCATTACCTTGCACTTCTTAGCATTGAATCTAAGCTGCCATACATTTGACCATTCCTCTAACCTTGCCAAGACCCTTCTCATCCTTTCCACCCCACCTGTGCATCAACTCTGTTGCAGATCTTTGTGTCATCTGCAAAGAGACATACTTTCCTTCCAGTCCCTCTGCAATGTAAACATAAAGACATTGAAGAGGACCAGTCCTAATACTGAACCTTGCGGTACCCACTAGTAACCCTCCTTTCTTCTGAGTGGACTCCATTTACTATTACTCTCTGTGTTCTATTCTCCAGCCAATTCTTTACCCAGGCTGTCATCTTGGGACCCATTCCCAGGCTGGCTAACTTGTATATTAATCTTTGTGTGGGACTGTGTCAAATGCCTTGCTAAAGTCTAGGTAGGCCATGTCCACAGCCCCTCCCTGATCTACTACTTTGGTCACCCAGTCAAAGAAATCTATCAGATTTGTCTGGCATGACCTTCCGCTGTGAATCCATGCTAGGTTCCTGTGCCCTCTGGCCTCTAGATACTCGACAATTCTTTCCTTCGAAGTGATTCCATCATTTTCCCTATCACTGAGGTTAAACTAACAGGTCTGTAGTCTCCTGCTTCTGCCTTGTTCCCACTTTTGTGAGGGAATCACATCTGCCCTCCTCCAGTCCTTGGGTACCACCCATCCTCCCATGATTTGTTAAAAGGGTAGTCAGTGGTGTCACTAGTTCTACCCTTACCTTTACAGGCACCTTTACAGGGGTTAATGGTGAGGAGGCACTTAGAACATCACTTGGGGTTACAGTAGCAAAAGTAGGGGAAGTGGGAGGGTCATGGAGGGCACACCAGTAGAGGTTGGGGAGGGTGATGGGTTAGGAGGGAGGTATTTCAGTAGCTCAGAGGTACAAGAGGTGTAGTAGGAGTTAAATTCCACAGCTAAGGCTGGTGGGTTGGATACTAGCGAGCTATTTACTTTAAGTACCAGGAAGAGTGAGGCGAGATGAGGGATAAATCTGGTGTGGACCACCTTCCAGAACTTTGAAGGGGAATTTATGTTGGTGATGAAGGCAGATTTGAAATATTCGGACTTGGCTAACCATGTAGCCCTGGTGTAAGTGTTTGGAGCATGCAGTAGTTAGCGAGGTCACTAGGATTCTGGGTAGCTTTATGATGCTTCCAGGCTTGATCTCTAGCCCTGAGGCAGGCCAGAAGTTCAGGGTTATCAATATAAGTGGTTACCTCTGACTCTGGTTTAATTGAGTGGGGCAAGGCATTCCAGTTTACAAGAAGATTTCTTTGAAGTAGGCAAGGGCCTTATCAACCGAGGGAAGGAGGTTAGGGAACCAGTCAGAAGTGGCAAGGTTACTCTGAGAGGTTCAAGGTCACAAAACTTGAAAGAGCATAGTTGTATGGTTTGTGTGGTGATTTAGTTCTGTGGACTTCCTAACTATGAATATTGGGTTATGGTCACTGAGAGCATCGGGGAGGATGGCAGAGTTGATGATGCAGTGTAGGTGGGTGGGAGGTAAGGGCCCAGTCAAGTAGGGAGTGTTATGTCTTGTGGTTTGGGTGGGTGGGTTCAGAGATCAGTTGGAAGAGGTTTAGGGCTCCAATTTCATTTTAGTTTTAATAATAATAATAATAATAATAATAATATCTTTATTTTCATGGTGCCTTTCAAATATCAATGCACCTAACACAATTTAAAATCACATGTCAGACATCTCAGCAACATTGGTAGTTTTAAGTGACAACAATTTATATTGAAGTCACATAGAATGAATAATTCCCCAGAGTGAGCAAGTAAGTGATGGAGGTTAGGATGTCTAGTGCAACAGAAGGATGGACATTTGGGCAGCAGTAAATGCCAGCTATGAAGATTGGGAGAGTGAAGGGAAGGGTCACGTGGATAGCTAGGGCATCATGGGTCTCAGGATTTGAGGATGAGTAGATGATGGAATATTGGATGGAGGCTAGGACATAAATGGTCACACCATCACCCCTACCAGCACAGTCTTGTCTTAGCAGTGAGTAGTCAGGGAATGGAGATTGGTGGTCAGGGATAGTGCTCTTTAGTCAAGTTTGAGATGATTAGATTGCCCTGCGCTCCCACAGGCACATAAGGATATGATTACACTATCTCAAAAAGTAAAAATTGTTTGCAAAAAACTATGTTAATGCATCAGTTAGGGCTGAGATAGAAATGAGGGAACTACGATGTTAGGGTTCCAATCCTAACACCCAACCCACACCTTGCACAAACCAACAGGCATCGGTGTGCCTTGGGGTTATCCTCCTGCCACCCATTTCCTATACTGTCCCGTCTCAGCTTTTTACTTATGGAATGGAGTGAGCATTAGGGTGACAACCCAAGGCACACCTCCAGTGCCTGTTGGTTTGTGCAGGTGGGGGTGAGGTGTTAGGATTGGAAATTAGAATGTCATATTTCCTCATTTTTACAGTTTGATATCAACCCTAACTGAGCAATTATGTAGTTCTATGAAAGAATATATGTATTTGCATATATATATATATATATACATGTATTAATATATTACAGTGAAACCCACCAGGATGAAGTGCAGTGCCACAGGTTTACTGCATAACAAAAAGATTAACTCCCATTGAAATCGCATTATTTGCTGCAATAACTCAGTGCTGCACTTCATCCTGGTGGGCTTCACTGTAATATATTAATATATATATATATATATATATATATATATATATATATATATATTCATTGCAAAAACGTTGTTAATGCATCAGTTGATCGCACAGTGACAAAAGTATGGAATGTGAGAGGAAGAACACATGTTAGGGACACTGGGAGTGGGCTCCCAGTATCTCATAGTGCTGGGAGGGTGCACAGTATAACTGGAGACACTGGGAGTGGGGTCCTCAGTGTCCCATTAACAGTGGAAGGGGGTGAGGGTTCTAGTGCCGACACAGGGATTGGGTGCCCTGATGTTGTGAAAAGCGTTGGATTTTATAAAAATTATATCTTGGGATACTGGGGTGAACTCTCTCTGATGTAGCAAGTTTCATTCCAATTGGATGTGCAGTTGACATTTTTGACACATTGCATTTCTGCAACTGCATCTGACTGAAACAAAACTTGCCACATTAAAGATAACTATGGTTAATTTTGAGCCCATCGGTCATATGGTTGCAATGTTATTACAATGCAAAATTTGGGGTTTAACTAGAAGTGACCATTGAACCCTAACTATACTAGCACTAATGTGCCAATATATATATACACACATATACATACATATTATATAAACTGTATAAGATATATTGTTAGCTGGCAGAATAATTTTGCTATGTTCACGTTTTGATTTTTAAACAAAATTATTGTACCAGTGAAAATTAAATGATGTGCTGATGATGATGATGTGCAATGTTGTCTGTGCCTTTCGTCTGTCTGCACCACATTAATAACAGTCACTCTGATTTCATGCTTGGAAAAAAACTTTGTTATTTAAAATTATTTCACAAAACAGAAGGAATTTTTGTTTCTTTTAGAACAATATTCTTCTTGTTCTTCTGGATGCTGAATGACATTTCTCTGTGGTATTCGACGTTCGACAGTTAGCATTTCTCATTGTGCTGCCATGTGGTGTGCATCACCATGGATTCTGGCTGATGTTATCCATGCAGCATCGGTTGGCATTTCAGTGTGAGTTGAGGTTTCTGTTAAAATTAGAAAAAATTACTGTAACTACCATGGCCATCAGATTTAGCAGGTAATTTGTTTAAAAAGTGGGCTGGGGTGTGACTTGCCATTTTCACAAATGGAGCAATAGTGGCTTCATTCACGCCCGGGTGAATTGGGCTCATGATCCTGGTCCTAAAAGAACAAAACATTGGTGAATTTTACAAATGGATATTTGGTCAAAAGTGGGTTGGGGTACTATACTTGCCTTTCTAATAGCTGCTGATTCAGCTGAGGTAGATGGTTGCAATTCAGACTTATGATCCAGGTCCTAAAAAGAAAAAAAACACATTGGTAAATATTGTGATTGGAAATTTGGTTAAAGGGGGTGGGGTACTATACTATACTATAGGTGGTTGGGTGGCCTAGGTTCGTCCAACTCAAAGCCGGTGTTATGTAACACCAGATCTGTTGAAACAAGACCTCAATTATTGCAGATCTTGTGGGGACAGCAGATCTGGTGTGCATCCAAAACCTGGCTAGATGGAAACATGGGCCCAATATTAGAGGCTGCGATTCCTGCTGGTTTTGGTGTTTCACCAACCAAGATTGTACTGCAGTAGAGGGGTTGTGGTCTGTTTCAAGACTGAATTGGGTCTCACTAGTGTACCAATTGAGGATGCCAGGTACTTTGAGTGTGCCATAGTAGCAGGTGGAGGTTGTGGGATGGCTCTCATCTACCGTCCACCAGGGGATGAGAACCTATTCCTGCAGGAAGCAGTGGACTTTGTGGTCTATCTGGCATTTGAGGTCACCCAGGCTGATGGTCCTGGGTGACTTTAATGCCTGGATCGATGACAAATTCTCACTTTTGGTCAACGCTTCCTCCAGTTGATGACATCACTGGGCCTTACACAGGTTGTTACCTCTGCTACTCATAAACACGGCCACTCTCTCGACCTGGTTTTCCTTTTGGGGATCGAGGCTTCCAACATGGGGTGGAACCCATCAGATGGTCCAACCACTACACTGTGAGATTCAATTTTGCACCCCTCCGTAGGCCTACCCCTATGGAAATGGTCAGGTACCGCCCTTTACGAGAGGTATGCCCTGATGGCCTTGCTGCGGTACTTGATCAATCAGAATTTTCTATGGCAAGCACAGATCCAGAGGTTTTGGTTTAGACTATAATAAGGCTATTACTACAGCTCTGGATTATTTTGCTCCATCTGTGTTTGTCCTCTCCCTCCACCTCGGCCCCTGTGGTTTGATGGGACTTTGAGGGAGTTGTGGCAACTAGGACGAAGGTTGGAGCATCACTGGCGGAAGTTGGCCCTAGATGTTGACCATCTTAGACTGTTAGAACATTATCGATTCTACCAGTCAGAATCTCCCGTAAGAAGACAGAGTTCCTGTCTGGAGGGATTGCTACCGCTCAGAACCGACCAGCCCAGCTCTTCCTGAACCATAGATAGGCTGTGCAACCCAGCCTGTCTGCAGGTTCCGAGAGCTTTTCCTGAATGGTGTGAGGAGCTTGCTTGGTTCATTGCTGATAAGGTGGCCAACATCAGGCCGAGATCCGACTGACTCACTCTATGGGAGCTGCTGATGATTGGCACTGGTCACTGTCCCTCACTTCTCCTGGAGTACCTTCGACTGGCTGGAGATCATGGATATTATGTGGATTGTCCAGGTATGTACCCATGTGCTGTAGTTTAGACCCTGGCCCAACTTCCCTGATTATGGGTTGTTGTGATATTATCTGCCCGGTCTTAGTGCAGATAGTCTGGTGCTCCTTGAGTTGGGTGAGTTTTCTAGCTCCCTGAAGGAGACTGTGGGGACTCCTCTTGAAGAAGTTCTTGGACCTAAGACTGTCTGGCAAACTACAGACCTATCTCTTTACCTCCCTTTGGGACAATAATTAAGAAAGTAGTGGCTGTATAACTGGAGAACCATTTGACCATCTATAGCATCTATGAACCCTTCCAGTCCAGTTTTCGAAAGAGGGATAGTACCGAGACTGAGCTGGTTTGGGTGCTCAATGATCTCCTGATGGTGAGAGATCAAAGGAACCTGTCCATCTTGGTGCTTCTGGATCTTTCTTCAGCTTTTGACACGGTGTATCATGGGGTACTGCTTGAGCACCTGAGGTTCATTTGTGGACTAACAGGTTCAGTCCTCGGATGGTTTAGATCTTTCCTCACTGGCAGAACTCAGAGGATGGTGTTGGGGATTTTTCCTCTGACCCTCTCTCTCTGTCATGTGGGGTTCTTCAGGAGCTCTGTGCTGCCCCCATGTTATTCAAGGTGTATATGCTGCCCCTCGGAGACATTGTAAGATGGTATGGGCTGAGGTTTCACTGCTATGCAGATGATACACAGCTCTATCTGTCTTTTGCACCTGACCAGGATGGAGCTGTCTCGGTTTTAATAACTGCCTCACTGAAATCCTGGACTGGATGAATTCCATCTGGTTGAGGTTGAACCCAGGAAGATTGAGGTAACGGTTGTGTATCCTGGACACCAGATGGGGGTTAGGGGCGGTTACCCTCTGGGCTTTTCTGGGGACTCCCAGCTCCTGACCTCTGAACGGGTGAGGAACCTAGGAGTGATACTCGATGACAGACTAACATTACGATCTCAGGTGTCAGCCTTTGTTGATCATCCTTTTACCATCTAAGGAACATTGCTAGGATCAAGCACCTTGTTCCGTCTGGTGATCTACCTGCATTAATCCATGCCTTTGTGACCTTGTACCTTGATTATTGCAACTCCCTTTACTTTGGGCTTCCAGTTGTTGATATCCACTGCCTGCAGCTGGTGCAGAACTCTGTGGCCTGGTTGTTGACAGTGACTCCTCGGACTTCCCATATCACACCAGTGCTGCGCGAACTGCACTGGTTGCCAGTTCGAGTGGTGGATCACCTTCAAAGTCGGATTACTGAATTACAAAGCCCTATGTGGACTCGGCCCTGACTACCTGAAGAGTTACTGTTCCCCTACTGCACGAGCGATTGCTCCACTCAGCAGATGAGGGGTTGCTAGAGATTCCTAGGGTAGTTTTGAATCTTCAGGGCCCATGCATTTGATCATGTGGCCCCTAACCTTGGAATTCTCTACCCAGTCTGATTTGGTAGTGTGCAACCTTGGGGGGTTAAGCAGGCATTGAAGTCGCATTTGTAGAGTAAGCCCTATTGTGGTTAACTGTGTAACTTTATGGTTTTAAGTATTTATTTTTGTTGTTTTATAAGGTTTTATATTTTGTAATGTGCCTTGACATTTGAAAGGCACAAAATAAATAAAGATGATTATGATTTTGATTACTATGCTTGCCTTTCTAATAGCTGCTGGTTCAGCTGAGGTAGATGGTTGCACAGATTCGGCTCATAATCCAGGTCCTAAAAAAAAAAAAACACATCGGTGAATTTTATGAATGGATATTGGGTCACAAGGCTTTGGGTACTATACTTGCCTTGCTAGTAGCTGCTGGTTCAACAGAGGAGATGGCTGCACAGATACGGGTTCTGTTTCTTTCCTTCCTCCTGAAAATACAGTAGACATTACAAATTAATTTAAATACCATATTGTATTTTTGTAGTTAGAATTTAATAACCGAGGGTGATGACTTGCCAATTCAAACACTGTGTATGCACTGACAATATTCCAGCCTCTGCAAAACCTCTGATGCAATCAGCACTTCATTCTGTAGTTCATTAAAGCTTGCTTCCAGCCAGGAGGCATGTCTATCCTTAAGGTAGTGCAACAAAGTCTATTTTGAATTCTTGACTTCCTTTGAGACATTATCTGACATTAGCCCTGCATACCAATTTGTGAAACACTTTCATGGGCTGTCTTTGAAAGAGTATATTAATAGTAATGTACAGTGGATGTAAAAGATCAGTACACGATGCTGGTATAAAATTGGTACAATATTCGCATCTTCTAGTGCACTCAAAATGGAGCTTGGTGTGTGCCCTGAATAGGTCTAGCAGTAAAAGTGCTTTTTGCTCCAATGGTACTGACAATTTTGTTTTATGTCCTCAGAACTAAAACATTTTCAGTGTACTCTAGTGTAGTTCACTCATTTTCCCAATTGTTGGGGAATGGGTAATTGACCAGCCAAACAGAAATTTATGGGATAGATGACATGCATTTGATTTACCCTTGTAAATCACTTATGGAGAAAATCCTCCAAACAATGTGCAGGCAAGTAACATTGAAACCTACCTTTATCCCTTAAGCCAGCAACTGCCACTTGTTTAGAGCCAGTGACAGCCATGGTCCACTGTGCAATTGGTACAATGCAGATGCTAGTTTCATTAATGTTTATCACCAGCTCCGTGGTATTAATTCTTGTGCCACACATTTGGCTATTCTGCTCAGGAATGTTGCCTTCAGAGTTGAGTAATTAGATGGGGTCTTTCTGGCAGTTTTGTACCTTGCAATGGCTGAAACCTATGTGATTCAAGAACTGCCAGGACCACTTCATTGTCAGTTCTCGGTCCCCATTCTCCTGGCACATTGGATTTCACAATGCCCTGTGTGATTGCCAGAACAACCATGGCATTTACAACTGCCCCCTCACATCTTAGAGTAGTAACAATGTTATGCAGCTGATCTATGACATCTGACATCAGCAATGTAGGGTGTTCCCTAGGTTTATGTGCAGTGAGGTTTCCAGATTAAAGAAGAAACAGAACTGAATGCACTCATACTCAAAGAGGCTCAGAGCATAAAATATATACAAAATGAAAATAAATTTATTTATGTAAACAGCTGTGGAGCAAAATCACCAATAAGCGCACACCAGCTAGCCACCCAGTGCTTCAACTCCTCGTAAGTCTTCCTCAGGGGTGTGGCCAGGTATAGGATAAACAGTTTAAAATAACAGCATCAATTTACATATTAGAATTTACATAGTGACGTCAGCATGACGTCTTCTTGTTACTGATGACAGATCTTAGTATAATGTTATCCTAGTTATAAACTCTAAAGTGGCAATTTCATCAAAATGATCAAATCTAATTATAAAAATATATGCAATGCTGATAGAAAAGAGGCTCATATAGGAGACAGTAGATAAATTATTAATGTCAACATTTGAGATGGGATTCTGCTGTAGCACAAACCCAGTAATTCATAAAATCAAATGTCTCAATAATTCCCCTTTCCCAAATGAGATAACATTATAAGCTTGAGCAAACTAACATACATTTAATAACAAAGAAAGAGTTACTTATTAGATGATCCTAATACAATATACATTTGTATGACTGTGAATATAATAAAACTTTTAGATTACCCTAAACTGTTTGTATTACTCCTTCAAAAGTATAAATTTTAATTTCTTGTATTTTGTATAAAGAAAAGAGGAACCACCAAGATACTGAATATAATATACAGTGACAAATGGGAGGGAAGGTGCTTATATAGCACAGACTTCATTGTAATTAAGTGGAAGTGTCCCTCGGTTCCCTCTTTTAAACAAAATGGTTTACATATTAAAAAGAAACCTGGGATTCAATCTCTGGCAAGGACAGTGTTCCTCTATGAAATAGGTAACTACTATATTTTAATTTCCAGCCAGCCAGCCTGGATCCAGAGTATAGAGTGTCTCAGGGTCTACAACCTGCAAAAGAAGAAAAAGAAAAAGTCAGTTCCAAAATGATTCTGATGACCACAACTCATACATAATTTCTAACAGTTATAGAAGACATCCATAAAATCTATCTTCTTTTGAAATTCAACATTTTATTGAATTCACATTACATATATCCAGAAAGGAAGCTAAAGTTGACCGTACACAATATTGGCCAGAATAGATACAATAGCATTCATCAGACTGTCTCTGGATCAAATAAAAACAAAACAATACCAATATCCCTATAAACCATCCTTCCCACCTCTTTGCCCCCACCCCCAGGTGTGCCTCATAAACATAACAATACAGAAATATTCGTAATTAGAAAATAACAGTCAGCATTTACCAGAGGAAGAATAAGACTAACCAACTTAGATGCAGAGACATGTACCTTCCATATTTCAATTCAAATATAGAGCATATAATTTACCCCATTTATGATTAAATGCATCCATACAATTCGGAGCTGGCTATCAATCGCTCAGTATTGAAGCAAAGTGACATCTCCTTCAACCATTCCTCATGAGTTATGACTCATTGGTCCACCCAATGCTTGAGAACCAATCTTTTAACCATAATATAAATTAAGGCCATGTGAAATCTACACTCTTTAATATTAATGTGAGAACATCCCATGGATACATATCTCTATAGTAAACAAGTCTCCTAGTCCCAATAGAGATCTAGGCTAGATTGAATTGAATTCCAGAGTGGAGCCACTTTGCTACAATGCCAGAAAATATAGATCAGATTCCCTTCAGATAAACCCACATCTAGGTACAGGTTGCCACAAAAACCTACCAACATGCTAGCTTAAACAAGTATAAAACATATTATTTAATGTATGATACTGAATAAGTCTATGTCTATCTTGGTAAGATATCTATGTAGGTCCTTCCAAACCTGACTCCACATGGGACTAACATCAGTCAGAAGAGTCAAACTTTAGAACCCAGAAGAGCATTCAGGAATTTGATTACCAAAGAGGTAAATTGCCGATATGCCATAGGGTTTACTAAATATATCTGTACCTGTTCAAAAAAGGCTTAACCTGGGATTGTGATAATGCGATTTCAAAATTGACACCATGAGGTGTCTCAACTGGAAACACTTTGAAAATATATTTGAGGTATGTTGAATTTAGCTATTATGTCGGGATGACTGGAGAGCGGCTTGGTCAGATAGGTCCTCTACTGAAGCTTCCTGTAGCTGTGAAACCAATCCGAAAAGTAGTGATCCCCAATTTTAATATTTGGATTCCGAAAAGGGGTTGAGCCTTGTCTTTTTGTGAAATATTAAAGAAATTCCAGCATTGTGCTAGAACCTTAATGGAAACTCCCACCACTGAATTTTGTATTGAATTTGGCAACGAGAACTAGGAGAAAATATTCCTGTGGAATTAAGGCTGTGGAGACCGAGAAGTTTTCTTTGTAATTGTAGCCAGATTGGTAAGTACCCGTCGCTTGTGTCCGAGAACCATCTTCCCATTTTTGACAGGTGGCTGCCCAATAGTAAAAGTTGAAATTAGAGATGAAGCCCCTAATTCCTTAGGGAGGCTAAGTTTTGTGAAAGAGCGCTTGGGAAATTTGCCCTACCAGATAAATTTGTAAAGGACGGAGTGGAAATGACGAAAATAGGACAATGGAGCCAGAGATTTAATAAATTTAGGGATAGAAGAGACGAAGGAGGACGTTCATTTTAACAATACTGATATGACCCATATTGAGAGGGAGAGGTTTCCCCATCTTTGAAGGTCCTGTTGAATGTTTGTTATTAAGTCATCCAGATTAAGCTTCCTAAAATTCTCTGTGTCATTGGTGAAATGAATACCCAAGTATTTAATAGAATGAGAGGACCATTTCATGCCTGGATGAGCAAAGCTAGCCTGGTGGTAAGAGCATTTAGAGGAAAAATTACAGTTTTGATAAGTTTAATTTATAATTGGATACAAGTCCAAACTGTCTGATGATTTGTAATGCATATGATAGCGATATATCGGATAGGCCAAATGGAGGAGAATATCATCTGCATATACTGAGAGGGTTAAAGACTGTTGATATACTGTGCAGCCCATGACCTGGGAGGCACACTTGATACTACATAGACGGGGCTCCAAATACAGTATACATTGAACAGGAAGAGAGATAAGGGCAGCCTTGCCTGGTACCAGTAAATAAAGAGAACCTTGGAGAGAATACACCATTACAATAAATTTTTGCAGAGGGAGCTTGATAAACTGTCTGTATCTATCAAATGAAAACTGTTGGGAAGCCCATTTTCTTAAGAGTTGTCCAGAGACACTCCCAGTTTACTCTGTCAAAGGCTTTTCTGCATCTAATGAGATTAAAGCCATGGGAATCTGGGAGTCCTGGGCCACCTGGAAGATGTGAAAAGGGTCCACAAATGATCAGCTGAAGAGCGACCCTGTACAAATCCCACCTGCTCAGGGCTCAGCAGATGAGACCATACCCTCTAATTCTGAGACAAGATTTTGTTGGATTTTGATATTGTAGTTTAAAAAGCAGATTGGACGATAACTGGCAGGATCATTATGCGGTTTGTCGGGCTTTAGGATGAGAACTATTGTAGCTTCCAACAAGGAAGGATCCAGAGTATCTAAGGTAAACATATATTTAAATAAATTTAAGAGGAGGGCTAATTTACTAGAAAAGGTTTTGTAGAAGTTGGCGGAAAGCCATCTGGTCCTGGTGACTTATCTAATGTGAGCCCTCTGATCGCCTCTTCTATCTCCCCAAGGTGATTGGGAAGACAGACTCAAGCAATGGTGTGCTTGAAGGGACGGAGGTCCAGGCTATCCAAATATTGCTCTATGCTTGAGGGTGTAGCCTGTGCAGATTTTACTGTATAAATTTTATAAAATTTTTGAAAACCTGAGAGATATCATGTGGGAAGTCTTAATAGAGCCATCTGAGGCCAGAATAGAGGGATGAGCCTTGAGCTCTCTAATTCCCATAACCAGAGGGCCAGCATTCTTTCTGGCTTCTTGCCTTGATCAAAGTAAGCGGACTTAAGTTTTAGGATGGCATATTCCGCCTTTTCTTTTAATAAATCTGCATATTCGTTTCTAAGTTTCATGGGGTTTCCAAGATACCTGAAGGGAAGAGGTGGATAAGATATTTTGGTCTCCTTGATTTGATTTGATAGAAATAATTCTTGCCTCCTTTGCTTTTTCCATTTGGAAGCTAACCTGATGAATTCCCCTAATATAACATTTAAAGGTACACCATAGTTGATCAGTCCTTGTGATGGAACCTTTATTAGTTTTCATAAAAGTTGAGATTACAACCCTTATGTGAGAGATTATCGCTCCTCTTTTAGGAGTTGTGTGTTCCAGTTTCCAGGTAGTGTCCTTTAACTGCATGGGTCAGGAGATCACTAGCCATGCCATCAAGTGATCTGATATGACAATCGGTTCCATACCAGTCTGGTGAAGGCCAGCTAAAAGGAAGTGCTGGTTAGGATATAATCCAGCCTAGACCAAGACTGATGAACCTGGGAATGAAACAAGAAGACCTGACCAGAGGGATTGAATAGGCGCCATGGATCGCACAGACCCAGTAGTCCCATAAAATCCCTTAGAGCTTGCTGCGGAGGATAGGGGCTTCAGTGGCCTGTATGTTCTCTCTAAGTCTTGCGTTGGAGGATGCTCCAATCTCCCCAATAATTAACTTGGAAGGCAGAAATCTACTCAGCTCATGTGCCAAACACATAAGGAACTCTGGACTACCTCCCACTGGGCCATAAACTGCACCTAGGACCACCATATTGTTGTACAGGGTGCCCTTAACTAAAATAAATCTGCCTTCTGGGTCCGAGAGAGTTTCCTCCACTACAAACGAAACATGCTTCTTGACCAGAATGCCACCCCCTGCTCACAGGCATCCACAGGCAGTAAAGACTTGGGAGAACCCTGTCTGCGTAACCCATTTGTTTCGGTAGCCAGAAGGTGGGTTTCCTGCATCAAGAGGATGTCTATATTTAAGAGAACACAATTTTTGAGAACTTGATATCTTTTAGTCATGTCTCTGACTCCTCTGACATTCCATGTGGCAATTTTAATTGTTACTGCAGTCATCACCATCTTTTAGAAATAATAATCCTGTGCCAGTGGTGAAAACCTACCCCAAGAGGCACACCCAGTCCCCTCCCCTACCCTTCTCCCCATTGAACAAAGATAGAACTGAAACCAGAGAACCTTTCCCGATATTTGCCAGTATATGTTTGTAAGCTGAAAAATGAGGAGATATAGCTGTTCACTTTTAACCTCCACCGTTGCTATATTCAGGAAAGTGATCATCTTTGAAAATCCCCCCCCCAAACCCACTCAAACTATGTACACTGGGTCCCTCTTTGAAAGTAATTTTAGGTATGTAAATCTCAGTATAGAGGAACCAACCCAATAAGCGACCTTCCCTTGGGAAGCTATAGCTTCATATAATACCAGGTCTGAACATTGGTGCCAAAGACTACCTCAGTAAGGTATATCAAGTGTCCAGCAACTGCCTTGCTCTTTAAACCTCCCGGAGATCGCTCTTACCCCTGCTTTGGCATGATATGCAGTTCTCCCAAAGCTTGCTCCATCCCAAAACCTCCCCACCACCCCTCAAAAGAAACACAAATGTAAGTTAGTCTAGAGCAGGAAAGTGATTAGAGAAAGTGCAGAACTAATTGCAGGTAAAGTGAAAATAAGTCCATCTGGATGTAGGTTTACCTTCCTACACGAGTTCGAGAATGTTGCCTAAATGAGATTAGATATACCCAAAGAACTCATGAAGCAGACTTCAAGGGATAAAGATCTCCAAAAAAAACTTTGTCGCTAACTTATTAAGGTCTATAGAATGAGATTGCTCCCATGAATGGGGAAGTGATCAGGGGACCTGAAACTGTGGGACTAACACAAGAACCATCCCCATTAGCGGCGCACAGGGAAATGCACGCTGACCAAAGGTTCCTACCCCCACTGGGAGACATCAGTGATCACACGCTGCACCAGGCCTGCTAGGCTCTCAGGACACCTCGCAGCCCCTCAAAACCAGCCCGAGGGAAGGGAAGAGAGAAAAGAGGGAAAGAAACAGAGAGATGGGATCCAAAACAGGTATGCAATTCACTCCCACAAGACGAAGGACTGAAAGCCTGAGATATTTGAAGTAACAGTTCAACCAGTCTTAAATAGATTAGGTAGCTTGATTGTGAGATTTGCTGTTGCCTGCTCCGAGGATTCATAAGAATGCCAGACTCCTTCAATAGCCACTTGCAGTTTAGCCGGGTAGACCATCTTGAAGAGAATTCCTGCGCTATTAACTTGCTGACCGTGGGATGGAATGCTGACCGTTTTGGCGTAATTTTGAAAGGCAGATCCTGAGTAATCCTCAGCTCAGCATTACCCATAGGATAGATTGGAGCTCCTTCCATTTGGAAATGACATGCTGCCTCTCAAGATAGCTAAGGAATTTCACTATTATTGGCCATGTGGTGATCCGGTGGGGTTTCGCTTGAGACAGAGATGGTCCCTCTATATATGGTACTGTGGGCTTAATGGAGATGGGCCCATCATCTTAACAAGAAATTTCTGAAGGAAACCAATGGTATCAGGGCCCTCTTCTGTTTCAGGTAGGCCTAGTATCAGGACATTGTTCCTTGGCTTCTCCTCAAATCTTCGGTTTTCAGTTGCAGCTTCTTAAGCTGTAGCCGGAGCTGAACAATTTCAGGATCCATTCTCTCCTTTCACCTCTCCAGAGAGGTGGTTCTCTCCAACGTCTCCCATTCTTTTGCTACAGGGAGCTTAGGTCACCCTGAAGCGATTTTACCTCTGCCGATATATCCTCGAGTGTCTCTCTCTGAAAGGGGCAATTCTTAGAAAACGTTCCTCAGTTAGAGGATTCATTGAGAGCTGGAAGCACTTGACTTGGAGGTACCTCCGGAGCTCTGATGTTTCGATTTTTGGCAGTTTCTCTGGGGTAGCTGGAGAGTATGCTTGATGGAGGCCTATTTCATCTCAGCCTCCATCACAGTTTTAATCCAAATCTCATCCAAAATGCTCCTCATGGCAATCGCTAGTGTTCCAGTCTCCATACGGCATGTAGCTAAGGTCTGCGACTAGTTCTGCACTTTAAATTGAGCAAAGTAAGCATTTAAATGAGGCTGATAGGCGGGAGCTTTGGCTCAGTGCTGCATCTAGGTGCCCTGCATCACGTGACCCCCAAAAATCTATCTTCTAAGAAATGGTTTGAGGTCCCGTCTTTTCATTCAAGCCACTTGGTTTCACACTTTTCAGCGTGAAAATCCACTTGCTTTATTTTTCAACAACACATTGGGTCTATCTTCCCCAAATTCAAAAGGTGGTACCCATTCAATTCCCATAAATTTCATACAGTCTGGTTTGGAAAAATGTACCTGACTAACATGTAACCCTACTGGAGTACCCAGGCTGTTATTAATAATAGAGCAAACATGGTCTTGAATCTTCTGTTTTAAGGGCCTTACAATTTTACCTACATATAGTTGGTCATAGCCACACCAGAGCATATACACCACATGACTGATATTGCATATGATGAGTTCTCTGATGTCAATTTGAATATCTGGATAGCGTGGATGTTAAAACTCTTTACTTGTTATGTAAAATTTCAAATATTACACCTAAAGCATTTGAAACATCCATTAGTTCTCCTAGGCAGCCAAGAGGTTTCCAGATTAGTTGGATCAGGTGTAGTTCTGAGCTCCTGTAGATAATCTTGTTTTAAAATTTCTCACTGTGCTTTCATTTATTTCACTGTTATTAGTTTGTTTAAAGTGGTGGATGGCTGACATTACTCCATGGTCAGCGCATACACGCAAACTCAAATCTTGTCTGAGGCGGTAGTAGGGCATAACTATTAGGTCTTTTCCTGTTTGTGGGAGGTGAGGTACAAGCTAGCTCTTTTGGAACAGAGCTAGCGACCTGTTTATCAACACCTGAAGCTGCAGACAGTTTGTTGGCATCAATTTTCATAACATCAATTGGGTACTCACAGTTTGCAGCTTGGGGTTTGGGTTTCAGCCAGGCAAGCAAGGACATTGCAATCATGGAACAGCAGAAAAGCAAAAAGCAAAAGTCAGGATCAGGACATGCACATGGAAGGCATGAAAACCAAGGAGGTAGAGTGTCAGGTTTTGTAGGGTGATTGTTGTTAGTGCTAACTGTAAGTTGGCATGTCGTGGCATGCGCCAATTTAAACTGTTGCAAACCTGTCTCACCAGATGACAGCGCAAATTGTACAGGACACAAATTCATTCTCCTATACAGTATATATATATATATATATATATGTGTGTGTGTGTGTGTGTGTGTGTGTGTATATATATATGTATGTGTGTGTATATATATATATATATATATATACACAGTACAGTATATTTATATTGGGTTCATACAATATAACCCAGATAGACCATCTTAGGGTAGCTGGTTTCATTCCACTGGGGTGTCAAACAGGCGAGGCATACTGATGAGTCTTGGTAGGACAAAGCATGTGTCTCAGCCTTCTGTTGGCACCCTTTGCGAACTGTGTGAGAGGCCTTTCAGCACCATGCATTTCTGCTTAAAGTTGAACCAGCATAATATTCTGTGGTGATTTGCATATGCAGCTCAAGATGCTTTGCATTGTGGGGTCATGTGTGATTTTGTATTTCTTTTATATATATATATATATATATATATATATATATATATATATAGATATGTGTGTGTGTGTGTGTATTATATAAGTGCGGTCGAGCCTGCATAGTTAGGTTGAGCAGCACTTTCTATGTTAAACTTGAAATTTTGCACTTTAATAACTTTGCAGCCATTCAACGGATTTGTAAGCAATTTGGAATTTGCTGTCCTGTGGGATGAATTTCTTGATGTGGTAAGTTTCATTCTGGTTAGATGTGCAGATTCTGAGATCCAGATAGTGAATAAAGTAAAAACACCTGGTTTTGCTGTTTTTCCTTACCACCTTGCAGCCATGTGGTGTGGAATTTCTGTCCAATTTCTGCAGAGGATAAAGAACCTAGGTAGAAGAATAGACAGTGACAATTTGGTGCAAATCCATTGACAAGTCGTAAAGTTATTAAGTGTTTTAGTTCCCATTATATCCAATGGGAATTGCTTAACATTCCATTTCTCAGATAGAGGTGAGGTGTTTCTCACAGAGGATTTCATCTTATGAAGAAGGATTGATTCTCATTAGAGCAATCCTTCTTTGTGAGATTGGAATCCCTCTTCATGAAAAAAATCCTTTGACATATGTCGTCATCTTCTTTCCATTTTTATTTGAAAACCTACATAAATTAAGCTATCAAGATACAGCAAGGCATGTATCTTGTTCATCCCATCTCCTTAGATGGACTCTTAAGTGACTGAATGCAATGCAGCCTCTGAGGGTGTTTAATTAACATTTTAAATCCCTTTTACGCCATTCTCTAACTTCCTTTCACCAGCCAGAAGTCTGCAAGTGGCGATAAAGGAATCCTTTCGCCATCCTCTGGTCACTTTCCTTATTTTTCCCACAAAATAATGACGATACCAGGGTGCCCAATCCCCCATGTTGGCTATAGAACCCACTCTCTGTCACTGAGGGACACTGGGTAGCCCCACTCCCAGTGTCCCCTAATATATATATTTTTTTCATTTGCTGTCATGGGTTGCCCAATCTCCATGTCAGCATTAGCACCCACCCAATAACCAGTGTAGGACACTGGGGAGCCCACACCCATTGTCCTCAGTTATTTGTCATCAACTAATTAGTGCGGTACACTGGAGAGTCTACTCCCAGTGTACCAAAATAATGTATAGTCCATTAGTCCCTGTAATAAAAAGTCCCCAACATTTATTTTAATTTTTTTAAACTGTAAAAAGAAAACAGCCCCTCATTGCCTCCCATACCCCGTTCCCCATCCTGACCCTCCATCAGCACACCCACCTCCTCTTAACCACCCTTACTCCCATACTTACTCTACCGAGGTCACGGCTGCTATCTTCTGGACTGGGACACATCTGCACTATTCAAACCCAAACCAAATTGAGGAATGAAGGTAAGCACCGTATAATGGTAGTCTATGGGTTTCAACTTGTGTTGATGTCTTGGACATTTTCAAGATTTTTTCACCAAATTTTCAACACAGGGTTCTTGGGACCCCACCTCATGAACACTGTCACTGTCATTTCGTTACTGGGTCCCAAAAGGTGATTTTGCAGTCTCTGCATGGAATCACCCTTCAGGACTGATTAACAAAATGACAGTGCCAGTGTTCATGAGGTGAGATGCAAAAACCCACTTTGCAAATCTGGTGAAAATTAAAAAATGACTGCATTATGAGCGATTGTGCAGTTTGCATGCATGCTCATAACTTCAAATTTAAAATTTTCACTCCAGATTTTCAACATTGCCATTTTTAATACCTCATCATGGACAGTACAGCTGTCATTTTTCTCATCCTGCACTGAAACATGTTTTCGCACTGTGGCACATAATGGCATGGTAGCTGTGAAAAATCAACTTTGGGATTGATTAACAAAATTACAGTGCCAGTGTTCATGGGGAGGTCCCAAAAGCCCATATTGAAAATTTGGTGAAAGAAATTCAAAAATGACCATGTTACAAGTGTGCATTGTGCAGTTTCTATGCACTCTTAACTTCACCAATTTTTATATTTTCCATCCAGATTTTCAACATTGCCATTTTTCATCACCTCATACAACTGTAATTTTTAAAATCCAGCCAAAATGTTTTTCTGCCCTTATAGTGCAGAATGGCATTACAGTGGTGCAAATTACATTTCTATGGGGAGTTGACTGTACTGGGTACATGCAGTGAGGTGATAAGAAGGTTATGTTGAACATTTGATGAAAATTATTTAAGATGGCACAGTTATGACTATTTGACTGTTTGTTACAATTTCATTATACCTGCTTGTAACTTGATGCATGGAAGTGCAGGGGCCAGAGAACCCTACATTTCACAGCTAGATACATATGCACATCTGTGGAGGAATGGGAGTGCAGGGTCTGAAGGACCCTGCACTCCACATAAAATAAAAATACTATTATAGTATCTATAAAGGTAGGAAATAAATTGCAAAAACTTCATTAATGCATCAGATAGGGTTAAAGATGTCAATGCCAACCCCCAGATCCCTCTTCTTCTGTGCAGGGAGGGTGGGGTGGGTTGGAAACCTAATGCCACATTTCCCTACTTTTGATGATTTAACCCTAACTGATGCATTAACAACATTTTTGCAATAAATATATATAAATATGGGGATATATGATGGGCTTGAGTGTGCTATGGCAAATATTGTCACTCCTGCAGAGTGAGCTCTGCATATCTCACGAGTGCTGAAGGCACATAGAAACATAGAAACATAGAATTTGATGGCAGATAAGGACCGCTGTACACTTAGTCTGCCCATTTCTACCTAACGGATAAGCTGCAGATCCTAGTTAACCAACAGTCTACTTCCTCCTACCCCCACTAGAATTGCCTCATGTATGTCCCCTGCATTATTGAATTCCCCACTGTTTTTGACTCTACAACCTCCTCAGGAAGGCTGTTCCATGTATCCACAACCCTCTCTGTGAAGAAATACTTCCTCACATTACCTCTGAGCCATCCCCATCTTCAAATTGTGCCCCTTTTTTTGCACATCTCTTTCTGAAAGATGCTACCCTCTTGGACTTTGTTGATTCCCTTGAGGCATTTGAAAGTTTCTATCATGTCCTCCTCTCCCTCCTTTCCTCGAGGCTATACATCTTTAGTTCCTTTAGTCTTTCTTCATATGTCTTCTGATGCAGACCCTGCATCATTTTGGTTGCCCTCCTCTAGACAGCCTCCACCCTGTCTATGTCTTCATGGAGATGGGTCTCCAGAACTGTACACAGTACTCCAGATGTGGTCTTACCAACTGTCTGTACAGATGGCCAACAACTTCATGTTTTCTACTGGTGATGCCTCTCCCTATGCATCCTCCCAGTATCCCCACAACCCTTCTTACAGCCTTCTGACATTGCTGGGCCACCTTTAGGTCATCTGATATGACTACCCCAGGTCCCTTTTCATTTTGTTGTTGTCAGTATCTCATCCCCTCCCATTGTACTCTTCCCTGGGTTTTGTTTCCCAGGTGCATTACTTGCACTTCTTTCATTGAATCTAAGCTGCCATACATTTGACCATTCCTCCAACCTTGCCAAGTCCTTTTCATCCTTTCCACCCCACCTTGTGTATCAACCCTGTTGCAGATCTTTGTGTCATCTGTAAAGAGACATACTTTCCCTCAGGTCCCTCTGCAATGTCACTTATAAAGACATTAAAAGGACCAGCCCCAGTACTGAACCCAGTGTTTTACCTAGGCTACCACCCTGGGACCCACTCCCAGGCTGGCTAATTTGTTTATTAATCTTTGTGCGGAACTGTGTCAAATGCCTTGTTAAAGTCTAGGTAGGCCATGTCCACAGCCCTCCCTGGTCTACTGCTTTGGTCACCCAGTCAAAGAAATCAATTAGATTTGTCTGACATGACCTTTCCACTGTGAATCCATGCTGCCTTGGGTCCTGTGCCCCACTGGCCTCTAGGTACTCAACAATTCTTTCCTTCAAAGTTATTCCATCATTTTCCCACCACTGAGGTCAAACTGACAGGTTTGTAGTTTCCTGCCTCTGTTTTGCTGCCACTTTTGTGAAGTGGAATCACATCCACCCTCCTCCAGTCCTCAGGTACCACCCCATCCTCCCATGATTTATTAAAAGGGTAATCAGTGGTGTTACTAGTTCTTTCCTTAGTTCTTTAAAATTCTTGGGTGAATCCCATCAGGCCCCATTGCTTTATCCTTCTTCAGTTTTAAGAGGTCTTTCAGAACCCTTTCTTCTGTGAAAGGACTAATATCAAACCCCATCCGAGTGCTTCTATTGACCGGATTAGGTATTTCCCTGCTTTTCCATTGTGAATACTGACCAGAAGTATTCATTCAGTATCCCTACTTTTTACTGCTGCTGTCTGCCAACTATCTTTCTCTTTGTTCAGCATCAGTATCCTTGCCTTAGTCCTTCTTTGCTCCCTAATATACCTATAAACGTTTTATCCCCTTCTTAACCAAGTTGGCTATCTTTTCCTCGGTTTGGGCATTTGCTATTTGGACTGCCTTACCCTCCTCCTTCTGCTTTAACTGGTACAGTTCCTCTGTCCTGCTCTTTCTGTGTTTCCTTATACTTCCTGAATGCTATCTTTTTCCCTTACCTTCCCTGCCACTTCTTTTGAGGATCATAGTGTTTTCTTTTGTTTTGATTTGTTTATTTGCTTCACACAAAGACTTGTTGCCTCTGTGATGATGGTTTTGATGTTTCCCATTGTTGCTCCACCCACTTTCTTGCCTGTTTGCTAGTGCTTTCTGGGCACTCTCCCATTTGACAGAATCAGCCCTCCTGAAGTCCAGAACCTTCACTTTTGTGTGGCTTGACTATACAGCTAAGTTTATCGTGAACCACACTGTTTGGTGGTCATGTGTTCCCAGATGGCTACCCACTTCAAGATCAGAGATCCTCTCTGAGCCCCATTTAGATACCAGGTCTAAGATTGCTCTCTCCCAAGTGGGTTCCTAACTAACGTGTGAGGCATGCCCTCTGTAGGGCATTGAGAATAGAATGGCCCTGCTCTTGGATGTGGCTGCAGCAAGGTGCTCCAGTCAACATCTGGCATATTCAGGTCCTGCATCAGCAATATTTCCTTCTCTGCCATCCCAAGGATGCCTTCTATCATTTCCTTGTCCATTTCCTCCCCTGAGATGGGGGTCTGTATACAACCCTGTGCAGATTGTGGAGCCATATCAAGTCTCCAGAGTGACCCACAGTGCTTCCTCTCCTCCCAGTTTACCCTTTAGTTATGTTGCTTTTATCCCTTCCCTGACACAGAGCTACTCCTCCTCCTCTTCCTCACCCCGTCCCTCCTGTAGATTGTGTACCCTGGTATGTTGATATCCCAGTCATGGCTCTCTGTGCACCATGTTTCTTTGACTGCCACAATATCCAGGCATCCCTTTTCCATCAAGGCCACCATTTCAGGAAGCTTTTTACCAAGACTACGGGCATTGGTACTCATTACCCTCTATTTTTTATGACTTTATTTCTTTTTGCCCCATCCCTCTCCTTACTGCCTTTGCCTTTTCTCCATTTACCCTGCCCTTCTCCCTATCGACTGCTCTATTTTGGTGTTTACCTCACTAATTACCCTGATTTGTTGGGGGCTAGGATTTCCTTCTCCTCTTCAGTGCCTCCCCCCCCCTTGGCTAGTTTAAATGCTTGCCACTGAAGCATTTAAACCTATCACCTAGGATACTGGTTGCCCTCCAGGATAGATCCAGACCATCGTGCCTGTATAGGCCTGCATCCCTCTAGGTGGAGCCCCAGTCCCCAATGAAGCCAAATCCCTGAGTTCTGCACCAGCTTTTCAACCAGTTATTGAATCCCATGGTGCAGAGTGCCTAAGCCTCATCCATGCCATAGATAGGTAACACTTCCGAAAGTTACCATGTGTGCTACTTGTCTAAGGCCCCTCCCCAACTCCACAAATTCCTGAGTGAGATATCCAGAGCTCATGATGCAGGACTGACAATATTTGCCATAGCACATGATCTGCACATCATATATTCGATTTATACAATAGGGCCAGCAGTTTCAGAAGTATTGTTATGTTGTCTTGTGTTCTGTTCCTGTTTATGTGTTTGCTCATTCTGTGTGTGAGTTTTTCTAAATGGGCTAGCAGGGCTACAAACTCTGGGAAACAGATGAGCGTGTTTGCAATGCTAAATGAGTTAGGTTTAGGTAGAAGTGAGAAACAGACTATTTTGTGAAGCTGTATTCTTTAGAATTCTGGCTGCAGTCAAGCTGATAGTATCACAGTAATTGTAATGGGCTGAGAGGCAGAGTTTGAGGAACAGGTGAGTGTTTTCAGTGGTAATTGAGTTAGCTGCAGGCAGCAGTGAGGAACAGACTGTTCTGTGAAGCTGTGCTCTTTAGAATTCTGGCTGCAGTCAAGCTGAGAGTATCACAGTAGTGAGCTGGAATTTAGAGGTGGGGAATAGGTGATAGTGTTTGTAATGCTGAGTTAGCTGCAGGCAGCAGTGAGACCTCTCATGTAGTTCTGCATCTGTGTCTATGGTAACAGCACAGGTGTTTTTGTGTGTTAAGGGAAAGCTACCTAGAGTGATGATATCAGTGACCTTTGTGTGACCTGTGTGTAAATGGCTGATATCATCACAGTAGAGCAGAGAGTAAAAATATCATACTGCAGTGGATGATACACTGTTTTATTATCACTATAGTTAGGATTGAGTAGGCAATTCAATGATAAACTCAAACTTTTCTAACTTTTGCACTTTAATAACTTTGCAACCATTGAATGGGTTTGCATGAAATTTGGTATGTTCCTTCCTGTGGGTAGGTCTCTTGACCTGGCATGTTTTGTTCTGATCAGATAGGCAGTCTCTGAGTTATGGAGAGGTGAAAAACATGTCTTTACCAGTTGACTTTGCTGGAATTTTTCTTTGAACTTGCCTACAGCCCATAGGGTTTGGTTGTGTGGCACAAAATTTGCAGGGTAGAAAAGGGACTAACACAGAGATGTGCCTTTTGCTAGTCTGGTATAAAAAGAATAAGTAGTTTTTAAGTTATTGCAATTTAAAAATGTGAAAAAATCATTTCTGAACATGCTCAGTAGGCACTTCAATATAGTGTCTACGAAACAAAGTAGGAATCCTGCTCTGTATGGAGAAATTCCTACTTTGTATGGCCACCATCTTGTTTTCAGTTTTGCCCCCCAAATTGTTTTAAACCTTCCAAAATGATATTCTTGGGAGGAAGCAACACATGTAACTTGCTTATTGGGACCCCTTTGGTGCATTCTGCACTTTGGTGATGAAATATGCACATAAAATGTGTTTATTTAATCATTTAAATCCTACTTTGTATCCACGTAATACAATCTAGGATCCTAGTTCTATGCTTGAGATACGACCTGGCATTCTAGGTTATGAGCTGAAAATAGAATACAATTATTTAAAAACATTTTGCCATCATGGTGTGCCCAATCCCCATGTCAGCACTAGAGGACCTCCCCCACCAGCATCAGACACTGGGAGTAATGCTCCAACACCAGGATGCCCTCCCAGTGTCAGATGATGCCTCCCATACAAAGCCATAGTTTTCAATTGCCGACATGGGCTGCCCAATCCCTGTGTTGGCATGTGTGCACTTTACACACTAATATGGCACACTGAAAGCTCACCCCAATGTGCCTAAATATGTATTATTCTAAATAATACTTGTATATGAAGAAAACCGTCCTCCAATGTCTTTCAAATATTTTTTAAACCTACAAAAAGAAAAAGGTCCCTGTTGTCTCCTGAGTCCTCCTCCCCATCCCCACCCTCCCATGAGCACACACCTCCCCTTACCCCTCTTATCCATACTTACCTCCAGAGGTCAGGAGCAGTGATCTTCTCTGGACCAAGACACATCTGCACTCTTTAAAGCTGAACCACAAACTGAGGAATCAATGCTAAGCTATATAATGCCACTCAATGGGGAGGGTTCAACTTATGTTGATATCTGGACCATTTTTGAGATTTTAGCACAAAAGTTTCAAAGTGGGGTTTTGGTACCCCACCTCATGTACAATGTCACTGTCATCTTGTTACTCTGTCCCGAAAGGTGATTTTGCAGTCATTGCATGGAATTACCTTTTGGGACCAATTAACAAAATGACAGTCCCAGTGTTCATGACGGAGGTCCCAAACAGCCCATGTTTTAAAATCTGTGCAAAAACAACATGCTTCTAATGCACACTCGTAACTTCACCAATTTTTGATATTTTCACTCCAGATTTTTAAAATTGCCATTTTGTCACACCTCCTCATCAACAGTATAGCTGTTATTTCTCACATCCTGCCTGAAATGTGTTTTTGCACCCATGGCACAGAATGACGTGGTTGCTGTGCAAAATCATCTTCGGGTGGATTAACAAAATCACAGTGCCAGTGTTCATGAGGATTTCAAAAGCCCATGTTGAAATTTGCTAAAATAATTCCCATAAATGGCCACATTACAAGCATAGTCGTTGTGCAATTTGGGAGGGGGGCGTGGTGGACTGGATGAGGTACCCACTCAATTTTTAAGGCTATCAGAAAATTATATTAAGGGCCCAATGACAATGCTGTTTAATTATTCTCTGGCTAATGGAATTGTCCCAAACCTGGAAAGAGGCTGGTGTCATGCCAGTTTTTGGGGGAGATAAATTAGAAATTACAAATTATAGGCCTATATCACTATTAGCAACAGTAAGCAAGATCTTGGAGAAGAGTGTTCTTCACCAATTGCTGGCCCACTTGGAACAGTGTAACCTACTTGGGACCAGCAACATGGCTTTTGTTGTGGTTGATCCACCTCAACAGCGCTGGCTGGGTTTGGGGATGCTGTACTCATGGCCTCTGATATAGGGAAGACCATAGGTGAAGTCTCATGGACCTGCCCGCACCTTCGCAAGACAGTGGACCATGGACTCCTGCTTGCAAAACTGGGGACAATGGGAGTTATGGGGACCTAGTTAGAGTGGTTTAGGAGTTATTTGTTTGGTCA
The DNA here is from genome assembly GCA_016271365.2 of Neoceratodus forsteri. NCBI lineage: Eukaryota > Metazoa > Chordata > Ceratodontiformes > Ceratodontidae > Neoceratodus > Neoceratodus forsteri. The sequence continues at coordinate 1,056,688,099 of CM028132.1, read as the reverse complement.
TAAATAAAAGGTTAAAATTAATGGCTGTCTGTCACAAGTTGGAAATGTTCAAGCAGGGTCCTCAAGGATCAGTGATAGGTCCACTGTTATTTTCAATATTTATGAATAATATGCCTTCCCCTTAACTATAGAAAACAGTATCTTGTATGCAGATGATATAGTTGTACTGGATTCTGGGCCAAATAGCAGAAAGTACAAATATCCCTCCAAAATAAGTATAGTGTTTTATCAAATTGGATAAAAGAAAATCGTATGCTTATAAATGAAAGTAAAACAAATGTGATGTTATTCAGAACTCAACAAAAATTGTGGAAACAGGGTCAACTTGAAATTAAGGGTCAGAATGGTTTGTTTTTGCCAACAGTAACTCTATTTAATTACTTAGGTGTATACTTAGATCCTGCTTGAGCATTGTACCCACATGGACAGACTGGGAAAGAAACTAAACCCAAAAGTTAGATTTCTGTATAGAAATGTGAATTCCTTGACTGATCTGGCCAGAGTAATCATATCTAAGCAAGTTCTCATGCCCATTCTTGAGTATGGAACATTATTTTTATCAAGGTAATGGTATCTTTGAGTCCAAATATAAAACTTTATATAACAATATATGTCAATTTGCACTAATGGCCCTACTAAAACTCATCATTTTCACCTATACATTAAACTGGGTATGCTGTCACCAGCAAGGTGGTTACAGAGTCTTGCAGCTACATTTGCATACAGAGTTGCCAGCTGAGTTATATGGCAAGCCTTCCAGGTCTCCGATATAAGCTCCTTGCTCAGTCTCACGTACGCGCCTTTCCATCGTGGCCTTCAGAGACTGGCAGTCTTTCCAAATCATCCACTAAATGGGTTTGGCATCTTTCCAAATTGTCCACTAATTGGGCTAGGTCAGGATAAAATACGCGTCTGGTGTGGCAGCACAGAGGGTTGAAAGAGTGGCCCTGAATTGTGATCTAGACCATCTACCACAATTATCCTATCTGACACCGACTGGCCAAGACTATTTGATTTCTGTCCATGAAGGTGCTGTGTTCATTAAAGTCTATTGTTCCCTTATGGGCATGTTTACTATTCAGTGGACAATGAGTCTTTCCTAGTTCTTCAAATATGGTTAGATTTACTTTGAAACCATCTGTTTGCCTTTGCCTGGGACAGTCATATATTTTATACCAGTGTCTTTTACTGGAATCAATGATACACCAACCAAATATTTATGTAGTAATTAGTAAAAAAAAAAAAAAAGCAGACAGATTGTCAGCCTCAGGTCCTATGCCTGAGGTGAAGGTAACAGACTCACTGACCAGTACCAACTGATGTCCACTTGAGATCCTGAGAGTTGAGGTGACTCTTGGTTCTCCCTCTTAGACTCCTTACCTTGACTTGAATTCTGGGGATTTATATACTCTGTCAAGGCAGACAAATATGAGGGCCAAATTCTTTGATGGTTTTAGATCCTAGCAGTCTTTGTAAGCCAGCTGACCACAAATTGATGACTTAGACGCTGAAGGCTGTTGGTAATCTAAAACAACTGACTGATATGCTGAACTATTTGGCTGCAACCTTGGCCTGACATCATGGTGTTTATGTCAGAGATGGCTAGGAATTTTCTCAGATATTTTAAAATAAACTGCGCCTCAGGCAAAGCACAGCCTTTCAGTGCCTGTATTTCGAAAAAAAATCAAGATACAGATTTTGACTCTCCTGGACTAAGCACCCATGGAGGTTTCAAGTGATTGCAACTGCAGTGGAATTTTTCCATAGTTGCTGCGGTTAATGTGATATTGCCAAATTAGTGTTACAAGGGTTACTTTTCATGACTAAAGGGCTGCTGTATGTCCATACCTATGTATAAGTAAGAGCTCAGGGCCCAGAGAGCCCGTGCTCCCATCTATACATATCCTTATGCAACAATGAGTAGCATGAGGGAGCATAGGAGCCGAGTACTGCGCTTCCCACAACCACATACCAGTTAGATTACACTTTCTCAAAAAGAAGAAATTAATTGCAAAAAACTATATTAATGCATCAGTTAGGGTTTTATTAAAAGCGTAAAAGCTGGGAAATTCAATATAGGTTACCAACCCCACACCACCCCTACCCCACCTCTCCACACACCAGCAGTTATTGGGATGTGCCTGGGAGTTGTTGGGTCCAACTCTCACCCCATTCTCCCATACTGTACCATTTCATCTTGTTTACACATGGAATGGGTAAGAGTTAGGGCCTGTGACTCCCAAGGAACACCCCAAAGCCTGTTGGTGTGGAGGGTGGTTTGGGGTTGGTAACCATAACGCTGAATTTCCAGCTTTTACACTTTACTAAAAACCCTAACTGATGCAGTAACTTAGTTTTTGCAATGAATATGTATATATATATGTACATTCATTATAGTGTAATACATTAGAGTGGTGAGGTAGTTCCACTATAGTTATTGCTGAGTAGGCTTTTTAGTGTTATACACCTAACTTTGCACCTTAATAGCTTTGCCCTGTTCAACAGAATTACACAAAATTTTGCTTGTGCTGTCTGGTGGGGAGGGGCAAGGACTCTTGATTTGCCAAGTTTCCTTTCAGTTGGATGTAAAGATTCCATGTTCACAATAGTGCATTTTTAGGATATATATATATTATTTGCTGTTTTTCTGTTTTCATCTACAGTCGAGATGGTTTGTAATTTTGGTCTAAAATGTTCAGGATGGAAATGGCTTTCCCCAGAATTCTGCCTCTTGTTGGTTTGATGGAATAAAATACTAATCCATTACAAAGTTATAAGAGTTGAAATTTCAGTTATGAGCATGCTCAGTAGGGTCTTTTGGATAGATATTTGATACCGTACTGAGCATGCTCGGAAGCAACATTTAAAATCCTTATAACTTGGGAATGGATTAATACTGTTTTCACCAATACAATGGAAAGCACCATTTTGGGCAAACCCTTTCTACCCTGACATTTTTAGACCCAAATTCCAAACTGTTTGGGATATAGGTGATGACAAAAACAACAAAAACAAAGTATTTTCCTTAAAACACACAATCCAAGTATTGGAGTCTGCAATCCAACTGGAACAAAACTTGACAAATCAAGCTACCTTGCCCCTCCCCACCCAATGGCACATGCAAAATTTGTACAATTCCACTGAACAGGGACAAAGCTATTAATGTATTTTCATACAGTATATAGTATATCTACATACAATATTATAGTGGTGCAGTTTAATGTTTAATTTAAACCCTGACTTAGTTTGTACCTTAATAAATTTTTCACCATTCAATGGAATTGCACAAAAGTTTGCATGTGTAGTTTGGGGGGCAAGTTCTTTTGATTTTTCAAGTTTCATTCCAGTCGGTTGTGCAGATGATTCTGAGATATTAATAGTGTGTTTCTAGGAAGAAATCAAAGTTTTGTGCTGTTTTTTTTTTATTGCCTACAGCCCAGATGGTTTGAAATTTTGGTCTGTAATTTTCAGGATAGAAAGGGCTTGCCCCAGAATGGTGCATTTCATTGTCCCGTGCCCCCGAAATGAGACTAATGTCCATACTAGTTCAAATGGTTGCACAAAGGCAAAATATTTATTACACCACTGTAAGATTAATAAGATTATGTACATCAATATAATTCAGTCATATTTGCAACACATTTTATTCCCAAACAGTTTATACAATTACTGTACAAATTAATTCAATCTTGCATTGAATTCCTTTTCTTTCTTCGTTCAGGGTCTGCATGCCTAATCTAGACTCCTGCCATTGACACCAACCTTTCTTCCTGCATTCTAGCTAGATCTGGGTGTCCTAGACCTGACCCTTTAGCCCTTCTTTCTACCCCTCCTACCCCCTCTAAATAAACACATCCAAGTGCCTACCCCTGGCCAGTGTGCCCTCCTCTTCCTTCCCAGCCCCAGCCCCGCCTATCCCCTTTAAGTTTCTAGGCCACCCTCCTCTTCCCTAAAACCTTTCCACCCTGGCCCCTTTTCCTCTGAAACCCCCACTCCTAGTTCCTCCCACACCTGTCCTGGCACCGCAGGAAATGGCCCCTGCCCTGGGCCTTCACCCGCCTCACAGGAACTGTCCATCCATGCTCGGAATCTTTGTACCCGACAGCAGGAACTGTCTACCTGCTCCAGGACCCACAGTCCTCCAGCCATCCCTACTGCCTTGCGTGCTTTCCTGGCCTTCGTTCTCCAGCCTATACTAGGGTGGGTGGTTGGGAAATGAAAATTCCAGCAGAAAGAGGAAGAGCCAACCCAAACCCAGGCTAAAAAGCACCTAAGAACCCTTGTGAGGACCCCTACTAGCCACACCCTAGGCCAATCAGGTCCCTCCTCAGGTGTACTGCATCATCACCTGTATCTACCTGTCAAGCCCTCCCTTGGCCCTCCCTTTTCTGCCTTGCCCTCCCTTCTGTGACCTCACTGGCTCCACCCCATCCCTGTCTGTTCCTACTGAAACCCCCCTTCGCACTTCTTCCTTTTCTCTTGGGGTATCACTAGACAATTCAGGTTGCCTTTATTAGCAACCCTACTTGTCCGTCATGGATGCCCCTCAGAAAATGAGAATAATGTCCACACCAGCTCAAATGGTTGCATGAAGGCAAATATTTATTATACCACTGTAAGATTAATAAGATTATGTACATCAATATAATTCAGTGATATTTACAACACATTTTATTCCCAAACAGTTTATACAATTATTATAGAAATGAATTCAATCTTGCATTGAATTCCTTTCTTTTTTCTCTTGGGGTCTGATGCCTGATCCATCCCCCGGCATGCAACACCAATCTTCCTTCTCCATTCTAGCTAGGTCTGGGTGTCTAGACCTGACTCCTTAGCCTTCTTTCTACCCCTCCTCCCAAAATAAACATGTCCTGATGCCTACCCCTGGCAAGTGCACCCTCCCTTTCCCTCACCCCTGTCTATCACCCCTCTTAATTATTCTAGGCCCTCCCTCCTCTTCCCTAAAACCCTTCCACTAGCCCCCACCTCCAGCCTCACGATGGATGGTGGGCTTCATTGCAGGAACCCGGTTCTTACCATAGTCGAAGGGCAGCCACCTGCCATAGGGCTAACAAAATAACACCTGCCCCTATCCAATAAATGGACACCATCCCCCTATGCAGATGTGACTTGTCAAAATTAATCCCTGGTATGACACACAAGCAGCCCCAAAACCCTTAATGAATGCTGCCACCTCCTTTAAAGCCACTTAGGGCTCTTTCAATTGCCCCCACACTGGTAGCAAGGTGCCAGACCCTTCTTGAAATAATGCCAGACCACACCATCTCCACACTGGGCCACCAGCACTTGATGGTCTGTAGTCTGCCATGATGGTCCTCAAAGGCCCCCATGCCGTATTCCCCAAATCATTGCCCCCTGTGTATAACCATTATACCGATCTCACCCAATTCATTTTAAGGTCCTCAAGCACAGGTAACAATTCCAGCCAACGCATTCCCCGAATCCCTTTCCAGTGTGTCTGCGGGCTTGAGTCCTCTCTATAAACTCCTTCTCCCTTTTCCGCTTGCCATATGTTTCTCTGTCCAGTAGATATAGGAGTATCCCAGGATCCACATAACCGGCTGCCTCCCATCACCTGCTGATAGAAAAGGGAAAGAAGAAACACCAGTTAAGTCCTTTCAAGACCTGATATAACGCTTGTAGCAGTCAGACTGCCACCGACCCAACTCCTTTTTGTCATCCACTGATCCCCTTTCTGACCAATTCTGAAGCCACCCCAATTCTGAATGAATGCGTAGAATTGCACCAGGTCATGTCCTTGGAATCCATGCCTTCTTCAACAGACCTCTCTACCTGATAACAAGTTATCATCATTCCATTTCTGTGCTGAAACCAGGTACCAGTGCTTGTTAGCCAGATGCTCCTGCAATTTTCCATGGCTTCTACTCGCAGATCTGCCCCACCACGCTATGTGGGATTCTCATCCAGGTGCCCTGACCCATCTGATCCATCTTAGAGCACCACAACCAGATGCCCAGGCCCTCTTTTGCCACAGCTAACATCTCCTCTTGCAAACCTCCTCCCTTATCGCCTTGTTCTTTGCCACCAGCTCAACCACTCAAACACTCCCTCTACTGCAATACAAATACCACCCAGAAAAGGCAGACCTCAGATGCCGAGTGACATATGAATCCCAGCAGCCCCATAACAGCCCCTAAAATGTCCGAGGTCAGTGGTTGCTGTGCATCCACCTGGTTGCCCTGCCCCTTCTGCAACCCCACTAGCATGCAATGTACCTTTGGGCTCCTGCTAAGCTCTGGCCAGCCCTGGACACACATGCCCATCCAATACCCACTAGAATGACTGAGATGGAGGAGTGAGCCAACCCTTCTCCCATCTGTCCACCATAAATCATATTACCTGCTCTTCTGAGGGTGGACCACTACCAACATGCCCAGCTGCCACTGAAACCCTTGGAAGCCTTCCCATGCCCCTCTTCATATGCTCTCAGAGTGTTACCGACCAGGCACTCCAGTACAACATTTGGGATCTTGCCATCCAATTTTCCACAAGTGGTCTGGAATCAGTGTTTTCACCTGCTCCACCTGGGGTCAGCCTCCTGAACCTGCTAAACTGCAAAAGAAAGGTTGTCAGCAACCTCGTTCTGCAACCCTTCTACATGCCTCAACCTAATGGAGAGGTTCAAGTGCCGCCCTAGGAGAACCAATTGCCTAGCCACCCTAGTCACTGTCTCTGTGTGGCCATCTTCTTGTTAATTACCTCCACGCCCTTTATTGTCACACTGGAAAACCATCTTCTTGTTTTCATCTCCCCCACCCCATACCACTAGCACTACCCAGATAGGGAAATCTCAAGGAATGTGATGTCCTTTTGAAACCTTAGGGCCTCACAACTATCAGGCCATCCCCCTGCCATCCACTTCCCCTGGTAGTATGCCCCAAAACCGAATGCCCTGATGTGTCCATGTACAGCTGGAGGGCCTCACTGTCCACCCACCTCCTGCCAAAATGTCACTTGATTATACTCTTGAAAGCAGTCGCTCCACACTAGTAGGTCCTCCTTACCCATTTTATGATATCTATCCAGTGGAGTGGACACTTTGCCTTGCTCGTGGCCTGGCCTAAGGTCTGCGAGAAACTCTGCCCAGGCGGATCGCTTTACAAGTGAAATTGAGGTGGCTCAGCAGTTGTTGCACCACTACCAGAGGTACCATCCTTTTTCCCGCTACCTGTCTGAGGAACCCCTTTAGTTTTCCACTTTACCTTGAGGTAGCTGGAAACATCTCCTCCATGTCTATCTCTATCCCCATGAACTCAATCACCCAGGCAAGGCCCTCTGTCTTCCCCTACACCGAGGATGCTGATGGCTACGCACAACTCTTGAAAATCTTTCAGCATGCTCTGTACCTCTGCCTGGACTCCTGTGAGTAAGAAATCATCCAAGTATGCACAACCTGGCCATGCCCATACCTGCTTTTGAAGATCCACTGCATCCATGTGCTAAAACCCTGAAGGTTGAGCAGGCAACCGAACAACCCATGGGCATAGCCTTGTCAAAGTAAAACCCCTTAAGTTGGAAAGCCAGCAAACCCCAGTCCTCTGTCAGGACTGGTAGAAGGTGGATTAAATATCTGTCTTCACCAACCATACCCCTTTACCACCCTAAAGAGCAGCACAGCCAGTTCCAGGGATGAGTATGACACTGCACTGTCCACATCCAATATACCATCGTTCACAGAAGTGCCCTTCGGTATGAAAGGTGATGGATAGCCAGTACTCCCTGCCTGCTTTTGGCACCAGTCCCTAAGGGATACCTGAAATTGCCTGCATGGAGGAGCCACAAAGGCCCTTCTACCCTCCCTCCTCCTTTCCTTTTGGAGTTTTTGATGCACTGTCTTCTTTTCCTTTACTGAAGCTAGGTTCTTTGCACTTGCACACGCCCTGGTCCCACAAAATTTTAATGAAACCACTTAGAAACCCTTCCCTCAGTAGTGCCCCCCTTCGTGATCCAGGTAGGCCACAGTCCATGCCCACACTATTTCCCACTTAATTGGTGTTTTTGTCAGCACAAAACCCCACCAAAGCACCTTCCACACCCTAAATTCAGTTCCAACCATAACTGAAATTATATCCCCATTCCTGGAGCCTCAACCTCTGTTCCCGAAAGCCCACCAGTCCCCTTCCCCTTAACCCCCAAAGGGCTATTCCTGCCCACCAGCCACCCCAGCCCGATCCTGAAAATCCTGTATATCAACACTGGGTCTGTACCTCCACACTTAGAGCAAATGTGTTTGAACTTGCTGCTGGCCCAAATGCATGCCACCTTGTTGTACACCCAGAATGACTTAAGTTTAGCCAAAACCTGCCCGTTACCTTCTTGCCCACTTCCTGCATTATCCTCCCTGGGCTGATAACATTCTCACCCATAGATCAGCATGCTGCAATCCTACCTCAAATCCCCCCATGAAGCCATCCTCTGGTGAAATGCTTGGCATACTCCAGCCATCCATACCCTTTTTGTGCCTTGTAGGCATTCCTAACTAAGGCTGTGTATGTCAACAGTGGGATGGCTAAGTCTGGCTGCTTTTTCCAATAGGATGACACTATAGAACAGAAAATCAGCTTGCCTGGTGTCAAGATTCTTCCCCTATATGAAGCCTCCTCCTCCCATTGCCCCACCACTGCTAGTGCCACCGCCATTTCCAATTTGCCGACTGTCTCCTTCTGCTCATATTTCCTGGCTGTCTTTTTATCCAACAGGCCAAATACATCCACATACTCCCCTTTCCAAATGTTTTCTTTTGAGGAGGCTGGCACGTGGTCCCCAAAGAGAAACCAGGGGTGGGGTGATCATAACTTCTTTCCCCTGCTTTTCCTCCTTTTTCCCTCCTGAGGTCTTCCAGAATCTTCTCCATGGCCCCGGTATTTTATCCCCCATGTCTACCAATAGCCCTTCATGTACCTCCTTCAAACTGCTTTCATCTGCAGGATCCCTGCATTCTTACCCCATTGGTGTCTGGATTCATCAGTTCTGGTTCGGGCTCAGGGAGGGAACAGGTTCCAGATCTGGGGCTGATCTCCTAGGGTGCTTTCCTCCTGGCCCTGATTGCTGTTTTCTCTTCCTCTTCCTCTCCGTGGACTCTTCTTCTCTCTCTTTCTGCCCTGATGATTAGGTCCGACATCTTGGACATCAGAGCCACGCTTCCAATCTCACCTGGGCACTGGAAGCTGAGGTGATACCTTTTTGGTGCCACGATCTATGGGTGAAAACTTACAGATGAAAAAGGGAAAGAAAGTAGAAAATAAATACTTGGTAATGCACCATTAAACCCCTCCCCCACCCAATCGTGCTGTTCCATAAACTGCAATGCCCTTGTATGGGAGGGGGGTATGTAAACTTCCCTACCATTGTGGCTTGCATTTTCTGCATGGGCTCTAAGCAGACTTTTGCGGTCCCAGACTTGCTGACATCTTCCTCTGTCTCAGGCTCCCATCCCTCATTCCATTTTTGTTCTTTATTGTCTTTTATCTTTAATCCAAAAATGCCTAACCCTCCTGCCCCACCCTACTTATTGTCCACAGCACTCACCAATAAGCAGATCGCATGTCTGCCTGTGTTCGCTGCAAAATTAGTAATTCAAAACCTACAGACCATGAAATTGCTAAACTCCTAAGCTATCTGGTCACAGCACTCCCCAATGAGCAGATTGCATGTCTGCTGTGTTCCCTGCCAGATCAGTCAAATCCCCAAAATATCAGGCGGCACTCAGTCTGTCCATGAAAACTCTGTGGCTCTGTCATATTTTCTTGCTCAGGCAGCCTTCCCCTCCACAAAGTCAGGCTGTAAATGCCTCAGCCCAAAATGGCCTGCTCCTTAATCCCACCTGTAGGCCACGTGGCCAGTGACATCAGACACCATTCCAAGTGGCCCATCCCCACACCACAGCAGAAAATGAAACAACAAGAAAACCAAACCACCAGCCAGCTCCACCCCCGATAACTCTGCCTCATTTACTGTCCTCGCATTTTACCCCTTTTGCCCCAAAAAGAGAGAACCAGAACCCACGCCTCACTCCACCACCACAAAAAAAAATAGAGCAGGGCCCTGCCCCCAGATGCCTGCCTGTGAGTGCTCCCACAAAATCCTCACCTTCCCTTCTGCAAAACAAGCGCCAACCATGTTCTGACTATTCCCTGACTGAAAACCCTCAAATGTTTCAAAAACCCCAGCCTTCCATACAACAGTAAACCCTACACTGTTCTTAATCAAATGTTCCTTCCTGCACTATTTCAGCATAAGAAAATACCTCCCATGTCCAGTTGGATGCCTCGATTTCACCCTCCAATGCTTCCAGCACTGATCCTGAAAAGGCCAAATAAAAATCATACTGCAACACGCACGCCACATCTTAGCCACTGTAATATCTGGTCCTGCAGACCGAGGGTTGGATTGCCCCACCACACGGACTGAGACTTAAAACCTTTGGGGCCTTCCCAGGCATCCCCCATGGCAGCTGGGCTCCTGTTTTCATTGAACACCCTGAGTTCTCTTTCACCCGCAGACAACGGTTCTGGGTAAAACACAAAGAGCCACCCTATAGCTGTGCAAAGCTTGAAAGCTTGGCTCGCCCACCTGAAACACTGGGCTTCTTAGCATTTCAGGCCTCCTTGCTCTGAGCCAACACCAGGAGAGCCCTGCCCTGTGCCCTTGCTTAATCCCACAGGCCCAAAACTTGCCGAAACATCTGCAGAAAACAACTGAGGTTGTTGCCCAAGCTCCCACTGGGCCGACCTGGATAGAGAGCTGGCTACAAATAGCAAAACCTTAAACTTCCCTGTTCCACTGCAGACCCTAGCCCTTTTGCAACAAAATTAGCCAACCATCCTATGCCTAGGGCCTCCAAAAGAGGTAAAACATGAATAAACTTCAAAATCAATGAAAAACAAACCTAACAAAATTGCAATCAAACAGTATGTGAAAAATAAGAAAGCATATATGCTTTTTATTTTTCACACATACATATAAATATATATATATGTGTGTGTATATATATATATATATGTATTCTATGCAAAAACTGCATTAATGCATCATTTAGGGTTAAAACACAAAAAGTCAGGAATGAAAAATCTTTAGGGTTGCCTCTCCCCGACCCACCCATCATCCCAAGATTGACAATTGACGGGGTGTGTCTTGAGTTGTGAGGCCTAAAATGTCATCTCATTCCATCTGAAATTACATTCACAAGCCACAGTAAATAAGAACATGTAAATTACGTCACACAATATCTCCACAAAAAATTTTCTCCAACACCTAAACAACATAATTGATATCTACAGGACATGCCGAGAACACCCTCCAAATTTCACTGCAAAAGACCAAACTGTGTCCGAGATATAACTTGTTAAAGTTTGAAATTTTCATTCATCAGAGTTGCAGAATTCTGCACCTGTTAACATTTTACAGGCACAGCGACTGAAAACTACATCCATGACACTAAGGCTAGGTACCTCTATCAATTTCAAGCCACCAGCACAATGCAAAATACTGCCTGCAACACGAAATTGTGTCACACAATATCTCCATAAAATTTTTTTATCTGACACATAAATACTGTAATTCACATCTACAGGACATGCCGAGAACACTCTCCAAATTTCAAGTAAAAACACCAAACCATTTCTGAGATATTTAAACTTAAAGATTGGTGAAATTGCCTCTATCTAATGCATTATAAAATCTGGCTGTCTTGTCCTCCTCGTGATCAAAGATGGCGATCAAAGAATCTCACAAGCAAAGAATTTGCAGGCTTGTGATCAAAGAATTTGCAGGCTCACAATCAAAGAATAAAAAATGCTGTAACTCAAGTTTTCGGCAGAATTACATGGTACCACCCATGCCTTGATAGAACGGCCCCTGAGCAAAACCCACCCTAATGTGTGTTCCTAGGCCACTCCTGAGCCAAGAAATTTGCATTTTGAAAGGAACATCTTGTCCCTCTCTCGCAGATGCAAGATCACGATCAAAGAATCTTTGCATATCAAAGAATTTGCAGGCTCGCGATCAAAGAAATTGCAGGCTTGCGATCAAAGAATAAAAAATGGTGAAACACAAGTTTTGGATGATTTACATGAAACCACTGTCATGCCTAGATAGAATGGAGGCCCTGATCAAAACCCACCCTTATTTGTGTTCCTAAGCCACCCTGAGCTGAGAAAATTGTATTTTAGCTTGTAATGCAAAATTGTGATCAAAGAATCACACAAAGAATTTGCAGGCTCACGATCAAAGATCATTGGCGAGCTGCGATCAAAGAATTTAAAAGCTTATAACTCAATTTTTTGACCATTTTTAACCAAATCAAAGGCATGGGTCAATAGATCGAAGCCCCCGAGTAAAATCCATGTAAGTTTTACTTCAGGAGTGACCCCAGAGCCAAGATATTTGATTTTTTCCAATTAGAATTTAAAACAAGATGGCAGACCTCGCGAATCAAAGAATTCTCAGGGACAAAGATTCTTGAACTGTGAGGCTGCAAATTCTTTGACCACCAGATGGGACCAGATGACCCTTTGACTTATATTGGGAGTTTAAAAGTGGTATAACTTTTGAATGCCTTGATATTTTTCATCAAATGAAAAGTGGCATGTTCAGCCAGCTAAGCTTTTTACATAAGCTACTCGCAGAGTGGCTCATCACATGATTGCTACGCAGGGCCACAGACAAAATCCCCAAAAATGCCTCCAAAACTGGATAATTTTGCATTTTCAGTGTTTCCATGCACAAAGACCGTAGTCCAACTGAAACAAAATTTGGCAAATCAAGAGATCTATCATGCCCCACTAAACATACCAAATTTCAGACAAATCTGCTGAACAGGTCCAAAGATATTAACATGCAAAAGTTTGACTTTAACATAGAAGTGCCTTCATAACTCTAAATATAGTGTGGCGACTGCACCACTATAATATATATATATATTTTTTTAACAACTGTACTACTATGCTAGATGCACCCTGGGTTAGGCCCAGCATGCCACGTGGCCACCATGTGGTTGGCAGGCCGAAAGGAGAGTTCAACCACCCTTCTCTACATATCTCTTTATTATATACTGTTCTCAATGCAGCAAATAGCCACTACATTTTGCAAGGGTCACTTTTACCTTTCTTTTTTTTTTTTTTTGACAAATCAGCTTCAAGAAAACTCCAAACCCTCAGGGCCTGGAGGCCCAGGCCCCAGAGTTGCAATACCTACCAAGTGGTGCAGTAATCAGTAAATTTGCCAACACTGTGCTGAGATCCACTCTAAATGAAAATCCTGGCAGAAAGAAGAAGAGCCAACCTTAATCCAGGCTTAAAAGCACTTGAGGACCCCTTGTGAGGACCACTACTAGCCACACCCCCGCCAATCAGGTCCCCTTCAGGTGTATGCATCATCACCTATACCTGCCTGTCAAGCCCTCCCTGGCCCCCTCCCCTTTCTGCCTTGCCTCCCTTCTGTGACCTCACTGGCTCCACCCCATCCCTGTTTGTTCCTACTGAAAACCCTCCCCCCTTCCCCTTCCCACTTCCCACTTCTTTTCTCTCTCGGGTGCTACTAGACAGTTCAGATTCACTTTTAATGGCAATCCTACCTGTTTTGGAGAAAAAATAATAATTTCCCAAGTTATAAGGATTTGAAATTTTGCTTCAGAGTGTGCACAGTAGGATCTTTGGTGTTTTTTCATGTTTATTTACTTTTTTCTCAATCCCTCATTTACAACTTTGTTGCTTGCAGGCCTGTGCCTGTTTCTGCAGTTTTAAAAGTCAAGTAGTCTGTTATTGTGTGGCAAGCCCATCTTGATTCCACAATGCATGATTTGTGACTATGATAAGCTGGGCAGCCATGTGTCACACAGAACAAATGAGGCACTCGTTTCTGCTGCCCAGACTTGTTGGCAATTTGGGAATGGGGACTGGATAAAAGGAAGCAAAGGTGGTGTGGGTAGAAAGGCACTGCTGGGGCTCCATTGAGATGGTACATATATGTTTGCAGCTTAGATTAAATATTTATGTAGCTCTGTCACAACTCAATGAAAACTGAGTCACAGCTCTTAGGCAATAACTTTTCAAGGCTGCTGGATCAAGTAACACTTCAACCTGTTGTAAAATGTAAAACATATCACTGGTATGAGAGTTAGTGTTCTGTAGTTATTTAAAATGTCATTGTTGACACACTTATATCCATGATCTGATGATTTTCACAAGCTAATTAGTTTTTCTTTATAGATGACTGAACAATATTGGTTATTCTAAAATTCTATTATTGAAGAGATAGTGGACACTTCTGTGCCCATCAAAAAGTTATAACAGCTTGGGTAAAAATCCACCACAGTTCATCAATAAGATCAGGAGCTTAATTCATAAAAAATGAAGCTTTTACACTACTGAAGTCCCAATTATCAGACAAAAATAAATATAAAATGCTACAAGTGTGCACTTAGGACAAAAAAAAGCAATTAAACTGAAAAGGTGAAATTTGGAATTTAACCTAGCACACTCAAAGGATAACTTGAAAGCCTTCTACTTTTACATTTATATGCACCAAAAGCACCTCTTGAGTAATAGAGCCTTTGGAGATTTACAACAAGAGAGTCAGCAACACCAAGACATGGCAAGTCTGTTTAACAAGATCTTCTGCTCTGTATTTAATATAGGAAGTGATCAAGAGCCAACGAATTATGACAAATCACAAAATAATACTGAGCAACACATAATAGATGTTAATATTGTTTATAATAAACTTTCTACCATGGATCCTAACAAATCATCAGGTCCTGATGGACTCTACCTACGGTTCTAAGAGAACTTAGTTCAGAACTACTGTAGCTCCTTTGTTAAGTATTATTTACAACAAATCCATAAATGATGGCATTGACCCATTAGACTGGTGGAATGCCTTGGTAATACCTGTATAGTGTATGGTGAAACCCTGTTATGTATTGAATTCCATGCCTGAAATATGTTTGTTATGCTGCAGTAGTGATAACATTATGTTATGGAACATTATGAAAAGCCATGTGTGCCATTGCCAGGAGCCTTAGCAACAAGATGGAGGATCTGGATGCTGTCATGGTGCAGTCAGACCTGGACATTGTGGCCATCACAGAAACCTGATGTAATGATAACCACGACTGGGAGATGGCCATACCTGGCTATAACATATTCAGAAGAGACAGGGCAGGTAGGAAGGAGGAGGAGGTGGCACTGCATGTGAAAAATGACATAAGGGCCACAGAAATCCAGGAGGAACAAAATGGGGAGAGATACTGTAGGTTAAGCTGGAAGAAAATGGGGCCAGCCATCCACACAGGTGTGGTCTATAGACCACCAGCCCAGGAGAAAGAAACAGATAGGAGTTGATGATAGCCATCCAAAGGATGGCAGACAATGGTAAGGTATTGCTGGTTGGAGACCTCAATATTCCAGACATGGACTGGAGCATCCCAGCAGCATCAACTAGGAGCAGATTTATCCTGGACTCCTTTCAGGGTGTCTTCCTTAAGCAACTGGTCATGGAACCAACTCGGCAGAAGGTAATACTGGACCTAGTGCTTACAAACAGGGACAGTGTGATGGGGTAACAGTGGGGAGCACCTGGGGAACAGTGACCACCAGTCATTGTGGTTTGAAATCACAGAAGGAGCAGAACCAAACCACTCTAAAACACGTATCCTGGATTTTAGGGGGCAGACTTTGGGAAAATGGGGAGATGCTTGAAAAGAGGCATTAAAGGAAATGGGGCAGAAAACAGGGGTTGAGGAACAGTGGGCAGTATTTAAAATGGGGATTACAAGAGCAACAGAATTATGCATTAAGCAGGTTAGCAAGAAGAAAAGGAAGAGGAGGCCATTATGGTTTTCAAGGAGGTACGGAGAAAGTGAAAACCAAAAAGATTGCATTCAGGCAATACAAAAGACATAGGCTGAAGGGATAGGAGAAGTACCAGGAGAAGCAATAGGATGCAGGGAGGTCAGTAAGGGAAGCCAAAGCTCAGATAGAAAAGCACATTGCAAAATTAGTGGGTAGAGGGACAAACCTTTTAAAGGTACATAAGGAAAAGAAAGGCAAAGGGAGGATAGTGAGACTGAAGGGGAGGGTGTGGGCAGTGTGGAGGATTACAACAGTAAAGCTGACATATTGAACAGGTATTTCTACTCAGTCTTTACTGGGGAAGAGGAGGGTAATGGGTCTGAAGGAATTCAAGGGTGGGAATGGTGCAGAAATGGACAGAAGTCCCTATACATGAGAAAGGGTCCTGAAGGAACTGGAAGTAATAAGAGTTGATAAAGCAATGGGGCCAGATGGGGTGCACCACAGGATTCTAAAAGAACTAAGAGAGGTGGTGGCTGAACCTCTGGCAATCCTGTTTAGCTGATCACTGGAAACAGGGAGATACCCAAAGACTGAAGGACAGCAGATGTAGTCCCCTTATACAAAAGTGGGAACAAAGAGAAAGCGGGGAACTACAGACCAGTCAGCCTCACCTGGTAGTGGGGAAGATCATGGAAGCACTACTGAAGGGAGATTGGTGGAACATATGGTTGTCATAGACAAAGGACCCAAGGCAGCATGGCTTCACCAGGGGAGGTCATGTCAGACCAACCTCTTTGAAAATTTCGACTGGATGACTAGGAGGTGGATTAGGGAGGGCAGTGGACATGGCCAATCTAGAGTTCAGCAAGGCCTTTGGCACGGTGCCACATAGACGACTATTGCACAAACTGGGGAATATGGTTGTGGGCAGGACAGTAGTGTGGTGGGTAGGTAACTGGCTGGGCAGCAGGACACAGAGGGTGGTGGCAAATGGCTGTGACTCCACAGAGGGAAGAGTGACCAGTGAGGTACCACAGGAATCAGTGCTGGAACCGGTCCTGTTCAACATCTTCAGTGACAATGTGCAGGACCTAGAAGGAAGACTTTCCCTGTTTGCTAATGACACAAAGCTATGTAGCAGAGTAGATACACCAGAGGGTGTAGACAGAATGAGAAGGGACCTGCAGAAACTTGAAGAATGGTCAGGGGTTTGCCAGTTGAAATTCAATGCAAGAAAGTGCAAGATAATGCATATGGGGCACAAAACCCTGGCACAATATATCAGTTGGGGTGAGGATATAGCATGCACCAAGCAGAAAGGGATCTTGGGATTATCATCTCTGATGACCTCAAGGTAGGAAACAGTGTGACAAGGCAGCAGGTAAAGCAAATAGGATACATAGGCAGGGGCATCACCAGCAGGAAAAGGAGGTCATAATTCCACTATACAAGACACTAGTGAGGTCCCACCTGGAGTGCAGTGTACGGTTCTGTAGACCTTACTTCGTGAGGACATAGACAGGGTAGAGAAGGTTCAGAGGAGGGCAACAAAGATGGTACATGGATTGCATCACAAGTCCTATGAGGACAGGTTGAAGGAATTGAATATGTACTCCTGGAGGAGAGGAGGGAGAGTGGGGTTATGATAGAGACATACAAGTATCTTACAGGGAGGAACAGGGTGCAGGAATACACTATTTTAAGCAAAAAGAGGTTCCAGGACTAGAGGGAATGGGATGAAGTTGGAGCAAGGGCAATTCAGAGGCATGAGGAAGAATTTCTTCACAGAAAGGATGGTGGACTAGTGGAACACCCTGCCAGAGGAAGTTGTGGGGGCTGAAACAATCACAGGATTTAAGAATGCATAGGATAGGCATAAAGGAATTCTGGAAGTCAGGGTTAAGGGCAACAGACTTCTAGGAAAAAAGTGAACTTACAAGCTCAAATGGGCAGACTGGGTGGGCCATAGGCCTTATCTGCTGACACTGTCTATCTATCTATGTATCTATGTTGTTGTGCTACAGTAGTGATATCACTGCTGCAGCACAATAACTAGAATATTATCTCACAGCTGGTTTCCTCTATCCAGTAAAGCTGGAAGTTTTCTGTTTTTAAACTTGAACATTCAGAAAAATCTGCAGTACACTAATTCAGTATTTGAGCCTACCACCAACATTCAAGTGCTCCCAGTCCCCAGTTCACTGAAAGGAAGCAGAGTGTCTGAAATAGAAATGGATGGCAATACAGTACAAAAGATAATGTATGGGCATCAATACACAGACAAGCCTGTGTCTTCATTTCAAAATTTCTATGGCAACCAGGGAACCTCTCGGCGTCACTCTCAAGATTCTTTGCTGCCATAAAACCTCTTGATGCAGACATAGCCTTGTTGTGTATGGCTACCAATACATTTTCCTCTATGTTACAAAGGTGCAGCAAATCAGTACCTGGCAACTATAGACCAATCAACTTAATGTCTATTACTAAGTAAAATAATGGAGGGTATTATAAGAGATAGAATTCATGAGAATTTCTTAAGAAGGGTCATCAGGACCATATCCATCATTTTTTTAATGGGAAGGTCATGTAACTCTAACCATGTAGTTTTCTATGAAGCAATCAGTATACAGGTGGATACTGACCACAATGTGGATGTAATTTACTTGGATTTCAGAGAGGCTTTTGGCACTGTTTCATGAACTGCTGGTGAGAAAATTATAAACTTGCATAATAACCACCAACTTGTCAAATGGGTTCAAGCATGGTTGACTGACAGGGGCAGTCAGCCAGAATCAGTGGATTTGTGTTTGATGAGGGTAGTGTGATTAGTGGTGTTTCCCAACTGTTGGTCATCAGACTGTTGTTATTTAATATCTACAGTATATTCATGACTTAAAATGACAGTGACAATTGCTTAGCAAAATTCATTGATGATACCAAGTTAGGGGCATAGTAACAAACAGTAATGATAGATTAAGGATGTCATCTGATCTTCTGTTTATAGTTGACTGGGCAACTAGGAATAAATTACAGTTTAACATCGATAAATGTCTGGTTATGGATTTCGGTAGATCCAGAATTTCACAGAAATACTATATACATGGTGTTAGGATTAGATGTATAAAAAGTAGTAGAACTTGGAGTTCTTTTAGCAATAACCTAAAATCTAGCAATCATTGCAAACAACTGGTTAATAAGTCAAACTATCTTTTAACTGTGTAAAACATGCCTTTATTAATAGAGCAGAGGCTGTATTGATACCACTGTATAGCATATGCATGCCCCCACCTGGATTACGGCTCTCAGGTGTGGAGTCCATTCTTAAAGAAATATGTAGACCTTGTTGATAAGACATTAAGATTTCCTAAACTCATTTCATATTGTAAGTATAAATCTTATGAGGGCAGGCTCAGGGATATAGGGCCATTTTCACTAAGAGATAGAAGAGTAAGATGTGATTTGCTAGTATAATATAATATTCTGAAGGATTAACTACTGTTTTGGAAATGGAGCTGATGTTTAAACATATCAGACATGATTTGAGGGGCACAAATTGCAGCTGTTGGAACAAAAATGAATAAAGAGGTTAGGAGAGATGTCTTTGTCTCATGAACCATTAGATTATGGAATGAGCTTCCCAATGATATTGTTTATTAAAATAGTTTCTCATAAAAACTGGTACTTTTAAAAGAATGGCTGCTTGTTGAGCCTAGAACACTGGGAAGTGTGTGTTGGGGAGGGGCAATCACCCATGGGCTATATGCCTACTGTTGCCCTTATAACAAAGTATAAGACAAAGTACAATTCCTGAATAAGATCGATGGTTGAAACTTCTCTTACAACTTTACTTTCTATTTTCAACATGCTTTTATTCTAACCATTTTGTAATTAAGCAATAATGCATGGCAGAGTGTAGTATATCATGGGATATTGCCATACTTCAGGTGCACTGTGAGGCATGAGGCTGCAGGCTGAGTGTCTCATGCACCGAGAGTGACAATATCCCATGATATACCACACCCTGAGTGCATTATTGCTATTATGGACTGTTTTATTTATTTTTTGATTAGTAACAAACAAAACTTTAAAAACCTTTTGAAAATCCCCTTTTATGTGTTGGAGGAGTATGTTTTCAGAAAATAGTTCCTGGAGGGCTCTGGCCAGTTGGTGGTGTTGTTGTGAGGAGGTGCATCTGTGAAATGTGTCTCTGCTTGCACTGATCCCAGATGTTGTCCCTGCACTGTGTGCTGTGGGACCGGGTCAAGATCTGGCGGGAGGTTTTTTCTTTTTAAATCTGAGAGTTCACTAGCGACAATTTCCTGTGTGTGTGTCTGCCAGTCTACCACCACCACGAAAAAGTCAATGCTGCACAAATGCCATCAGTGAGTTTGTTGAGCAGCTCCAACTGCACTACGTGGGCAGCAACAGTTAGGAGAGACTCAGGTATGGAATTGTTTATGCTGCAATCAGCAGCAATCTCATTCAAGCTGGCACAGTTCTGAGGGTTTGTGAGTGTGTGTGGTTGTTTTAGTGGCAGTCCTCTGAAGAACTGACTGTCCAGACCATGGGATGCGGAGAATGTTGCACTTGAGGAAGTTGGCTGTGAGTGAAGAGCTGGTGCCAGGAGGTTTTGAAGCCATGAGTATCTAGCCTGATATCATGGCTTCAAAGACCTCTCAACCAATCAGCATCTTCAATTATTTCCAATCTAGTTCATAATATTTGTTTTATTATTTTTGCAACTTTTTATCAGGATACTGCTCCTGAAGTTACATCTCATTTCCAGTGGTGCCCTGTTATTACTTATCTTTGCAGTTGAGTGGATTGGACTTGTGAAAGGTTAAGTGGAGTTGACCAAGGTCACATAAAAAATTATTCTTTCTGGTAGGTGTGAAGCAGTAACCTTTCAGTTCATAATTGCTGGATAACATATAGTATAGTATAGTATAGTATAGTATAGTATAGTATAGTATAGTATAGTATAGTACCATATTGCATAATGGATAATTATCGGATCATGAATAGTGAAATTGTATTGATTATTCTGGCTACCTTGAGCTACCAAACAACAGCTATCAGAATAAGTCAAATCCATGGATGGACAACAGAACATGACAGTATGAAACTAAAGATGAAAAAAATGTACATTTTTCTAAAACATTTTTGTGTTGTGTCTTTATAATAAAATTCATGGCATCTGGCTGTAGGCATTTTATGTTGAATTTAATGACTGCTATGGGCAGTGGAACCTTCCCAAATAACATAGCCAGTCTTTAACTGCAACAATTGCTCCAACCACCTGTCATTATTGTTGAAATATACTGATAAGATAACATTAGATTTGCTTCATGAGAATTTAGGGATTTGCATATATATTTTCATTTATCTACAGCATTATCCAGAAATACATGTATGACTCAGAAACTCCGGCATTTTGTAAACCTCTATGTTCTCATTGCCAAAACAAAACAAAATAAAACAGACAAACAAACAAAATAATACATAGAGGCATACAGTGCAGTGCATATATAAATACAGCTTTATGGATATAAAGTCAGCCATTTGTCCATTGAGTTCCTTCATCCTATGATTTCAGTGGGCATTTGCCTGTTACCACTTTGCATTCAAAGTACTTAACCTGAGATTTAAGGTTGATATAGTATCAATTGATGTCACTTGCTCTTCTAGTCTATTCCTCGTGTCCACAACATGTTTTCTGAAGTCATTTTTCATGACATTTTCCTTCAAACTTCCTTTTCTCAGTAACATTATGTGTCCCTTGCCCTTTGTCCTTATTATCCTTAAGAGCTGTTTGGTTTGGTGGTGTTTTACCTTTCAAATATTTAAAGACCATAATACAAGAAAAAGAACAGAGTGCAGTATCAGTGTGTGACTAAAAATAAGAGAATGGATTATAAATTAAACATAAAAACCACAATCATTTCTTTCCAATTTCTCACATCTAAAATAAAACAGGTCTTCCAGCCAGTCCTTATAGTCCATGTTATCCAAACCTTGAACCACTTTGTTCACTCTCTTCACTACTTCTCAGTTATGTTAACATTGTTCTTTAGAAATGTGGACTAGAACTAAACACTACATTTAATGTTGAGATTTAGTAATAATCTGTATGAAGGCATTTTAATATTTCTTGACCTGCTTATGAATTCTTTCTTGATGCATGAGTTGACTTTGTGGGCCTTGCCTTGCTAGTTGTTTCCGTAAGTTCTCTCGCTTAATGCTGCTAATGATCAGCAGTCCAGTGTATTTTTATTGCTTGTCTTCAGTAAACTTTATGCCATTTACTGTAGGTACTATTTTGCTTTTATATTCTTCTGTTGTAGATGCATCAGCTTGTATTTCTCAGCATTGAAGTTCATTTGTCCCTGACCCCTCCAGGAATGATGGATGCTACACTTCTTTTATTGTTTGGTTGCTCGTTGGCAAAATTTATTTTGGCACAAAGAATATATTTACATCCACAATATTATTACTTCACATTCCACATAAATTCTTTCAAAGTTTTCCCTGGTTCTGGCCTCTGTCCTTCTTCTGGTCATTCCTCCAGCTTGACTTTCAGGACCTGGACACTGTGAATCCAGCCCCTCCTCCACACGAACCAGGCTGGTTCCACCTACTCGGGCTTTCACCCTCCAGGCCCGGATACTTCTGAATCCAGCACCTGGACCTATCCCCTCCCTGGTTTACCACATCTTGTTTCCTTGTCCCCAGCCCACGTATCCTTCCCCCCCCCTTCCTTTCCCCCACTCCCTTTTCTTTCTTCCACTGTCCTCCTCCAGCTTGTAATGGACTGAGAGTCTCCCCCTTGCAGGCTAGTGTCTCAAACCTTTGCTGGCTATCTTGTTCACTAGCTCCCCAATAGGCCTCAGGAAAGGCACATGCCAAATTCCGACAAGTGCACTCCATCAACCTGTACACTGCCAGGCTGATCGAGGAAATGTCCTTGTGCTGTGGGTGTACTTCCCCATTTCAGTTACTGCCCTTGCCACTCTTCTATTCAGACACTTCCTTTATTTTTTTGATCAGCCGGATGTCTTTAACCCCCTCCAAACCTGCCGGGAGGTGATGTCGGACAACGATTTTCACCCTCTGCTACCACCCTCTCAATTTCTCTAAGTCCCCATGATGTTCTGCCCCAATTCACCCCATGGCAGGTCCCCAAATCATTGCCCCCAGATGTATAATAATGCAATCTGGTGTGCCCCACTGCAGCTTTAACTCCTCCATTAGCGGCATGAGCTGCACCACTTCATCCTTCTACTGACTTTCCACAGCACCCTGGTGGGCTCAGTATTGTATTGCAGCTCTGCTCTCTGGAGGTGGCGATCCATAACCTTTCAGCCCAATATACAGAGGAATGCCCCACTATCCAGATTTTCTCTTGGAACCTGCCATGGAAAACAAGATAAACAGTGTGAGTTGCTGTGTCAACACCTGACATACCTCCTATAGCAGCTGGACTTCCAGCGCCCCACCTTCTTTACCTCCTCCACTGCAGCCCTTTCTCTGCTGCCTCAGTGGCTGCCCCAATCTGAAAAGAATGCAGAGCAAATTCACCCAGGTCTTCCCGATGGAAGTCAGGGCCCTCCTGAGTACCGCCTCCTACCTGAAAACCAGTGATCGGGAGCCATCTCCATGTCTGAACAGGGCCCCTCCCAGTCCTCCTCAAGCACTCCCATATGTCTCCAGTGCATTCACTACACAGCTGGTGAACTGTGGTTGCCTCACCAATGACACCTTGATCCCTTCCTCTTGGTCTATTTTAGACCTGGCCAGCTTAATGACCACCCTGTCATGATCATATAGGATGTCCTCATGTTGCAGAGCCTGTCCAGCAGCTGTCTTTCATGAGGCCACCACTTCCCCCACCGGAATGCCCCTGCTGCCATAACAGCAAACATAGCCCAGAATAGTGCCCCTCCTGGGCTGAGGTGCATACCTTCTGAGTTGCCCATAAGACCTTTTCAAGCAACTGCCCTCTTAGGGTGCCTCCTGTCCTCCTGGCCATCTGACCCCTCTGCCAACCTGAAACCATGTGCCTCATTGTCCTGCTTGCCTCTACATTGGGCCAGCCCTGTCCTGACATACCCAACCAATGCCAGCCAGGCACCACCAATGGTGTGGACCAGCCCATCTTCCCACTGCTCCACCACAAACCTCCTTACCTGCTCATCCTGGGCCAGTTCGTCCATGCCCCACCTGTGCTTCCCTCTGAACTACTGGAACCTCACCAATCCTGCTTTGTAGGCCCTCAATGTGTTTGCTGACCAGAAGCCCTGGTACAGTGCCCGGCTGTGTCCCTCCAGCCTCCCATAACTGGACCCGGTATTCTGGTCCTGTGTCAAACTGCCTGAAGCCTCAGTTCTTGAAACCCGTCAAGCTGTAAATGGGAAAGACTTCCAGCCACCTTTCCTCAGCCCTTCAATATGCTGCGCTTTGAAAGATAGGTTCAGTTGTAGCCCCAACAAGACCAAGTGCCTGAGCAACCTTCCCACCATCTCTGCCCTCCACCTTGCCTATTAATGACCTTCACCACTCCTTTGTTGTCACACCAAAACAATATGTACTTCCCTTCATCTTATGCCCCACACTTCCAGGGCCACCTATATTGGGAAGATTTCAAGAATGTGATATCCTTCAAGACTCCACCTTTTTCCAACAATGCTGGCCAAGTTTCTGGCATTCATTCCCTTGAAAGTACACCCCAGTCCCAGGGCACCTGAAGTGTCTGTGAATAGCTTCAAGTCCATGGTCTGTTCCCACTCCTCCTGCCAGAATGTCACCCCATTTTAGCTGTTGAGAAACTCCTCCCATACCTGGAAGTCCTCCGCACCCCTCTCGACACATCCACCCAGTGGTGTGGCAGCTTAACCTTCCCAGTGGCCCTTCCCAGCCTCCTTGCAAACACCCTGCCTGGGCTGATGGCCTTGCAGGTAAAATTAAGGTGCCCCAGCAGTTGTTGCATTTGTAGCAGTGTCACCTCCTCCTCCTCCCATAATCTGGGTTAGCAGGCCTTTAAGGCACACCACTTTTTATCAGGAAGCTGGAAACAGCCCTTCTTCATGTCCACCTCTATGCCCAAGAATTCTAATCTCCAGGTGGGGCCCTCCATCTTGCCCTGTGCCAGTGGTATCCCTATCTGCTGGCACATTTCCTTAAAATCCCAACATCCCCTGTTCCTCCGTTCTCAATTCCCGATGAGAGAAATCATCCAGGCAGTGCACCACCCTCCTGTGCCCATACCTGGCCACAATACCGACACTGCACCCAGGTGCTGAATGCTTTGAAGGTGGAACAAGCCATGGAGCACCCTATGGGCATGGCTTTGTCAAAATAAATGCTCCCTTGGAATTAAAACCCAACAGGTCTCAATCTTGGGCCTGACAGGTAAGAGTCAAAATGCTGACTCTATGTCCATCTTCCAAGCCATGCCCCTTGATAGCCCTAATCAGCATTATGGCCTGCTCTAGAGAGGCACTCTGACACTGCCCTAAGGTGATCAGGTATGCCCTCATTCACTGGCGAGAGCCCTGGAGGTAGGATAAGTGATGGAGCAAGCAGAATTCCTTCTGCCTTCTTGTTGACGATACCCAATGGAAACTTGGAAATACACACATGGTGGGCTCAACAGGCCCTCCACCGGCCGGCCTTGATTTCCTTTTCTATCTTGGCCCCTACTATCCCCTCCTTCCCCTTCACTGACCCAAGATTCTTGGACCACATCCCTGAGTGCCCCTCGAAACTCCAGTTGTGAGTCCATCCAGAAACCCTCCTTGAGCAGCTCCGCTGCCTCCTTATCCAGGTATTCTATGGTCCACTCCTCCACCACCCTCTATAGAAATGGGAGCACAGCGTATCACCTCCACCGACCTCTTGGGCACCCAGCTTGAAGTCAACCTCTGGGAGTGTGTGCTGCCCCTATGGTTGCCCCTCGACCCCTGCCCTTCCCCCTGGGCACCCTGAAATAACTGTTCATAGTACTGTCCCATCAATTTCAATGCTTACTGCATCAACTTCTCGCTGGACAATTGGGCTTACTTGGGTGCCATGGCTGTTCCCTACATCACTAAAGGCAGAGGGTGAAAACAAATGTTCAGCCTTGCATATTACCTAACAACACACCCCTATCTCCCGAAGTCGCTAATGGCCCTTCCGGGCTGCCCCACCCATGGGCTCTGTGGGCTGGCTCCGTGCTCCCTGGGACTGGGCCTGGCATCCCAGCAAGCTGCTCGGTGCTCTGTTGCACCCGCCATAGGTGATTTGTGTTGTTTTTTTTAACCCTACTGTCCGCCCAGCGCGCCCGCAAGGTTTTAACTCCCCATGGCGCCAACGTGGAGGTCTGTAGTTGGCTTCTCATGCCCACTGAACCTGTTTGGCATATCCTCCCCTGCTCTGTATCTGTGCTCCAGCATTCTCTTTCTACCATATTGTTTTATTATTATTTTTTATTTTGTTTTGTGTGTCCTGTCCAGCACTATCCCTGCTCCGGCATCACCCATCCCTTAGGCCATTCGCTGTTCCAGTACCCACATGATTAGGCCTGTATTTTCATTTATTATTATGTCCTTCCTTCATTATCTCTGCATGCCCCCAGTGAACACCAGTAGCACAAATGACCCTTGGGTCATCAGTCTGATTAAAAATCCATATCCTTTGTATTAGAGGCAGCTGCACTGTCTCTGGGCCTCCACTCCATGTCACACCCCCGAGGAGGTCTTGAAAACCAGGCCATTCTGGTATTCCATCCCCAAAAGTGGTCGCACCTCTAATGCCCCACTCATCCTCAATTGCGTGAGCACCACCACTGCAGCCTTTACTGGGGCCAAAGCATTGTAACATCATCCGCCTTAGGGCCACCTCACCCCTCATCCCACCAGAGGCACCCAGCCTCGCGGTCCCTCTCCCTGCATCATGCGTGCCGCTCGCCACAATCTAGGCCCCATTTCCATCTGGTCTGGACCTGCTCAGCTAGGCCCTGAAAACTGCCCACATGCTCTCCAGCCCTCAGCAGAGCCACCTCAAGCCACAATCCCAGCACAATGCCCCCCACTTGCCCTGAGATGGCTGGAGGTATCCGCATTATTTATTTTGATTTTATTTTGCAACCAAGCTGTGCCCGACACCTCCAACAGGCTGCATGCCCTTCACGGAATCCACCAGCAGGCCCAAAACGTCCATCACTGCTAGCAGGCCCAGGAGACCAAAGACACCTCTGTACTGCACCATCCTTCTGCTGCCCAACTAACCCTCTCCCTTCTGTTAATACAGCTTGGATGCAGCACCCAGAATCAATGAACAAACAAAACCTCACAGTTAAAGCTGTGCTTCTGTCTCCCAGCCTTGTCTTTCTCAGGAGCAAGGCCCCCAATACGCGCAAGCTTTGCCGGTAACCACTGCAACCATGCCTCCATCTAGCCACTGCACTGGGAAATGAAGCAGCCATCTCACTAGGCCACACCAAACCATGTAGCCTCTAAGGCCTACATGCTACCAACCAGACCTGGAAGGGTCTCCACCATACGCCATCGGTTATCCGCCTCACCTCCAGTAGCCACAAAATAAACAGCTGGGCCATGCTCCCTACTTCAGCATGCCTGTTCACCACAAAGCCTCCCTTTTTTCTGCAGTTTCACACAATGGGGAACCAAGTACAACCCCTCGACACACTTGGTCTCGAACCCCTGGAGGAAAATGCTGGATAGCACCACTGAACCTTCCACTTCTGTGTCTTACCCCCCAAAGCTTTCTGTCTGTAAGAACTGCATGAGCATACCACAAACTGCCTGCAATAAGCCCTGCTTGCTCCGCGTGGTTTAAGCCAACCTAAATAAGCCTTTCCACTGCAGGCATATCAGTTTAGAGCAGCTCTCCCTTGTAATCACACTATCGCCAGGCTTCTTGCCTTTTCCACAGATGCTGCACAACAGACCACCCGTGATGGGCTCCCATCTGCCCGATGGTTCCATAAAACCTCAAGCAGCTTGCTAGTGCTAAAACCTTCTTTCTACCCAAACCAGATACACTCACCTTAAAACACCAGGGCACATGCTTTAAACCATTTCTCATCCCTTACTGCACTCCAGTCAAACCTAATACTTGCAGCTCTGTATTTATATTTATACTGTAACAGCAAACAGTACAAATGCATGCAACAGCAAACATGTGAAATTTGCCCAGGTTTTCTTTTTTATTTTTAATTTGCAATGAGATAACAGACAATCAAATGAGCTAGCCCTAGGCCACATGGCCTACAATGCCTAACTGCTCCCAAGTGTCTTACCTGAAGATTGCCAATGATGTGCTGAGTTCTTCAATCTGAAAAAATTCCCAACAAAAAGAGGTTGTCCTGCCTGAGCGATGGCCTAATATACCCTACAGGACCCTTGGTCAGGACCCCTTGGGGCTCTGCCGCCAGACAATCCTGGGGCTCTGGCATCACCCAGTCATATTACACCTCCTCCTTCTTGGTGATGTAACTAGCCCCTACCCTTCTACCTGATCCTTCCCTCCCTTCCCTCCACCCTCCTGTGTTTCTTCCTGCAGTGGTCATCAGACAACCTGGTCTGCCTTTTAGTGGCAAACCCCATTGTCATGTCTCTGTCCACATCTCAGTCCTTTCCAGATCCTGCTGTATTTCCTCTGTCTTCCAGTTGAGATGTAACTACTGTTCCTACTTTTTGTTAAATGTGATGATCCAGCTACGGTGCCCACTTCATGTCATTATATATACAGTATCTATATATATTTATATACTGAACACTATAAGTCCTAACTGATTATTTTTTCATGTTGATACTGTAGGTGATCATTTACTACTGAATGACCCTTAGTGTCACGTGGCGCTTTGCAACCAGTCTTTCACTCATCTCATTAAACCCCTGATTATACCTACTTTACAGTGTGGAATCTAGCTTATGAACTAGTCTTATGTTCAGTAATTAAGCAATAATGACCAAGAAACCGGTCATTTCAAAGAGGTAATGGCCAGTTGGGGAATGAGGTGGCCTGAAGGGCAGCCAGGACCACCTCCCAGCTGATCGTTAATCCAAGGTAATAAATAGCTTTGAGGTTGTTGTTACGATTATAGGTCAACTTTTATTTTTATAGATTTTTACTTATTCTTACTGAAAGATGCAAGGACTCTGCAAGTATTTTGACTGGCACAGCATGCAAGGATATATGCTGGCATATGCAAGCTACATGCATGTTTATGTAAGTTGACAGTTTTATGTTTATTTATTTATTTGCTTTTGTTTACCAGGTGAGCACACTAGACAACCAAGTGCCTATTTTCAGGTGTGACCCTGGAGATTACAAGGTACATTCAAGAAACTCCAGGCACAACAAGTACAGGTACATTCAAGAACATCAGGCAAAACCAGGGTCCATACAAGAACGTCAGGTGCTTACATTACAAGCAGAAGGTAGATAACAGCATGGTACAAGTATGGAAGGCAGTAGTCATCATACCGGGCAACAAAGCCCTAAGGATAAGTGTAGCAGGTAAAATGAGTAGTCACAATTTGAATTAGAGACCTAGAAAAACATGAAGCTAGAACAGTACATGTACACAATTTATGAGCAGCTGGGCCAAGGAGGACACAGCTCAATCAATACTTCTAATAGCTGTGTGCTCGTCAGAGGATAAGATGCCTACAGTAACAGGAGACCTGTCTCCCTAAGCAGTTGAGTTAGGTAACGACTCAGCCAGCCACAGTGGAATGGGTCAAGGGGTTGAGTTAAGTGCAGAGGCAGGATGAGGCCAATTTGAGGAAGCCTCAGAGGGGGCTTTAAAGTGGGGATGGGAGGTGAAGAAGTGAGTGCTTTATGTAAGGCGAAGGCCTGATCACCCATTTGGGTGTGAGTTTTGGAACCAGAAGGACATGACAGTCACTGGATCTTAAGTGGTAGGAGGGGCTACAGGTAGAGGGATGTGGTGAGAGCAGAAGGGGTGGCAGTTCTTACAACATTGTCGATGAAGTTGCCTAAAACAAAGGTGTGGTGCTTCTGGTGGGATCCACTCAAACAGGGAGCAAAGGTCACAGCAGTGGGTGAGGCAAGGAGCTGAGAGTGCAAAGCGACCTACACTGTTGCATGCTGTGTCCCATTTTGAGAGGCTGGTTTTAGTGACATGGGCAAAGGAGACAAGTCCATAGCAGGGCGTGGTTAGGAGGACCCCTGGCTGGGGTGAGATGGGCAGCCAGGATGAGACAGCTTTTTGCTCTGTATGCAAGGCCCAACTTACAGTTTGAGGCCTTACATGTGTTGAGAATGTGCAGAGTAAAGTCCAGTTGTGGGTCAAGTTGCCCCAGGTACTTGACAGAATCCGTGACTAGTAGGAGGGACCCATCGGCACCTGAGATCTTTAGAGGGGCAGGGACGACTTTGTCTTGGCTGTGGAGCCAAAGAGCATGGTCTGAGTCTTCAGCAGGTTGACAGTGAGCTTGTGGACCTTTGCCAGGTTTGGATTAGGTCAAGTTGGAATTTAGCAATGCGTTGATGACAGAAATGTCCTGGGGCTGGTCAGGATGATGAGGTCATCTGCGCACAGGGTGAATCACCATGAGCCGGGACAGAGGGCAGCTCATTTATGAAGAGGAACACAGGAGGGGCTCAAAGACAGAGCCCTGGGGACCCCACAGTTAACCAGAGAGGACTCATACAGGGCCTTGTTGAATTTGCCCTATTGCTGTCTGCCCAAGAGGTAGTTAGTTATCCAGACAAGGGCAGGGAGGAGAAGCCAAGGGACCAGAGAGGAGCACAGTAGTGAGTGGTCAACCCAGTCGAAGGCTTTTGAGAGATCCACAAAGATGGCTCCAGTCAGTTTGTCTTGATTAGCAGCAGACCTCATCTCAGAGATTACCACGGCTAGGGCAGTGGAGGTGCTGTGCCCTTTTCTGAAGCTGTGTTGTGCAAGGAGAGTAGATTGTGGATCTGTAGGTAGTGGGTGAGTTGTGAGCAACCACCTTTCAAGAAACTTGCTGATCGCTGACAAGATTGCTATAGGGCGGTAGTTCTTGAGATCTTTATGATCACCTTGTTTGGGAACAGGGACGACTTTGGGCACTTTCCAGATGTCCGAGATGATTCCCGTGGTTAGCAATATGTTAAAGGTGTGGGTGATAGGCCAGACTAAAAGAAATGCCCTAGACTGATTAGTTTGGGCTCAAGGCGATCATGACCTGCACCAGTGTGAGGGAGAGACCTGTAAGGAGCTTCTGGTTCTCCATGACAGAGATGACCCTGAGGTAGAAGGGTGTCGGGGAGTTTCCCACTGGGGTCCTGTTCCTTGGGGTCAGGGGCTGGTAGGGAAGAGCAGGCAGGTCAGAGAACAGGGAGTTAAAGACATTGTCAATTGTGAGGGATTGTTGCAGTTAACCCCGCCAATGTGCATATCAGTGACCTGGGCTCTGAGGTACCCTCCAACAGTGTTTTGATATCCTGCAAGAAGCTCCTCGGGATTCTGGCTTAGGAGAGTAGGAAGATTGACAGAACTCACTCTTGGCAGAGCAGATGGCTTTTTACATGAGTTCCTCAGCTGTCTGTACTCAAGGAGGTCTGTACTGGAAAGGGAGGGAGGCCTTGTATCTCACCCAGCATTTGTCCCTTTGCTTCATAAAGGAAATAGGCCACCATGGAGCCACTTTGTGACAGTGTCACTCACCCTCCTCTTAGTGAGGGGAGCATGCTTGTTTTGCAGGGGAGTAAAGACAGCAAGAAAGTTGCCAAGGGCCCTGAGGGGTCTTTGCAGCAGTGACCTGGGACCAGTCTGTTTGTGGCAGGTCAGCAAGGTAGTCTCCAACGTTAAGTTTGGAGTAATCCCTCATCTGGATCACTTTACAGGGATTTTGGGAGAGGAGATGCCCCATATACAGAAGGTGGAGAGTGATCTGAGGATAACATCAGGGAGAATACCACAGGAGACAATTCTATCTGGTCTGTTGCTCAGCACCTAGTCAATGAGGGATCCTTGTCTCCACATGAGAAGAGCATTGTGGGTTCGGTAATGATTTGGCTGCAGGCAAGACCAGCCAGCAGGGGCTTGTATTGCTGGATGTTGTAGCCATCCAGTTTAGGCTGAAGTCACCTAGGACTAATAACTCATTAGAGCCAACCATGGCACTGAGGCTGTCAAGGAGGGAGGAGAGCCTTAGCACTCAACTCTTAAGGGATTGTAGGCATGGATCAGGTGTACCTTTTGGTATTGCCTAGCAGGAGAAGGGCATGCAAGAACACACAGGTAGGGGATAAGTGTGGGGTGTGTCCTAAGATAGATACATTTAGGTGCATCTTATAGCATAGGAGCACCCCACCCCTCACTTGTTCCCTACTCTGTCTTGTCTAACAAGGTTGTAGCCCAGGAGGCACATGCAGAGTCTGGGTGTGAGGCTTCAGTCAGGTTTCGAGACCACCATAATATCAGGGCTGTAATTTGCCACCCAGGCTGTCAGATCTGTTAGGTTAGGTAGCAGGCTTCATACATTCAGGTGCTCCAATTTCATGCCTTTTGCAGATAGCCAGGTTGGGGGCTTCAGAGAGAACCTAGCAACCAGGGACCAGGATTTTAGGCTGAGGCCACAGCAGACCGTGATGAACAGAGCAACCACTCAGAGGAATCCTGTATGGCCTCGGGAGGGGGTGAGCCCGAGAGTGGATTTGATAAGTGGCAGTCCCTAGCACAAGGTGTGGGGGCATGATTAGGGAATGCTGCCTTGATCAGTCTTCCCAGAGTTATGATACAGGCCCAGGTGGCTCAGGAAGGTGGTCAATGGATAACAGGTTACGCCACGCAGGGTCAGGAAGCCCTAGTTGATTAACTAGCTCTAATTTTTAAAACAAAGGTTGTTGATTCTGGCTACAGAAATTACTAGACATGCACAGGTGGGTTAACTAGCCCTAAGTGTATAAACAATTGGTTGCTGTTTCTGGCTCCAAAATTATTAGGCTTGCACAGGTTGATCAGACAGTATGTAGTTATTACTAGCTCAGGTAAAACAGGGTAAAGCTTCACATGCACATTTGATAGCATTCATTTTCCAGTAGCATGGCACTGAGCAAGCTGAGGTGGAGAATGCAATAGGCACCTCCGGGCTAGTGGGAGGGGCTAGTAAGCATTGGGAGGAGAGAACAGGGTGGGTGGGTGGAAACAAATTTCACTCTCGCAGCTGCAGAAGAAAGCCCCTGCTGCTCGATCCACCAATGCAGAAGAAAGTTTTAAATTGTCCCTGTTGTTTTTTTGTCTCTCTCACTTGCCAGGGGTTGGGGCAACAAGCCGGCTCCTCAGACCCGGGTCCGATTTGATAGATGAAGATAGTCCATTGCAGGAGGGGACCCACTGTGGAAAGGTCTCCTCACCTCCCTAGGTCCCTTGCTGCTAGCAGGAATGAGTTAGGGGCTCAGAAAGCGAGCCTAAACTCAGCTGAGCAAACATCATGGCAGGCAGAGGAGACAATCAGCGCTGGTGCTGTTTTTGAATTTGGTGCCTATGTTATATGCAAGGAATATGTAAAGACTATGACATTTTATAAATAGTTTTGACAATAGTCAAAATACTTACAGAGTCCTTACCTTTTTGTAAGGGTAAGTAAAAGCCTGTAAAATTAAATATTGTCGCATTGTATCAACTCAAACCTTTGTACTCTGAACTATGATATTATTTTTCTAACTACTTATTATACTTGTAGTACCCAGGTCATGCCTGAAACAGTCACTCAGTTAATGTATAAATAAATATAAAAATAAAATAAAATAAAAATTTTCCCTACATGACAAATACTTGCTTCATGCAAGAAAATTTCTTGCCACTGTCATAAGGTGCAAGAACAATTGTTTGTGGGGTTACTGCACTTCAGTATTGGTCTTACATCCTGATGTGGGGCTCAAACCTATAACATTCTGGCTCTACAGGAAGGCTGCTACCTACTGAATCACTGAAACTGTGCTGTTCAAGTGTCTTGCAAAAAATTTATATAAACAGATACACAAGCAATACAAAAAGTATATAAACAGATACACAAGCAATAATTTTAATACTTTTACATCGTTCTTGCATTTTTAAAGGAAATGTCATTATTATACTCCCAATATTTTCTATTAGAATGACGATACCAATCTTACAACTCTTACAGTGGTCTCCACATCAGTATAAGCGTACACCAGAGGTCATAATACCATATCCTACTTATGGCATTGCAGTCATTACCATGACTAATTATGACAAAACTATAGATGGATATTAATTCATGTGGGGACTAAGAAACAAGGGTAAATAAACTGTTAGGGATTATAAAGTCCTGTTTTCATACAGATTTGCTCAGTAATGACAGGAAGAAGAAAACTAAGAATGATATATGTAATATTTGCTGAATAATACCTAAATAGCAAATTTTAAAAGTTTTACTGGGGTGAATGCACATTTTACTACTCAGATTAGGTCCTATCATGAATAGGCCCAGTACACTCTATTAGGTGCATACCGGAGCCATGCAAGTGTACACCATGTAACTGGCCCTTGTTATGCATGGATACCACACACTACTGATTCACATGCTTGCGCCAGTGACAGTCTACGTTATTATTGTGATAGTGTTGTATTGCACTAACATGTACAAATAGGTACCCACCTTAAAAGCATGGATCCTCGAATTATGCTTGCTATTTATTCACAATATCATATATATATATATATATATATAGATGTGTATATTCAGTTTACTTATATTTCATATGAGTTCTTTATGCTTACTGTTACATTTACTTATATTCTGTTATTTTTGTGTGCCTTTTACATTCTGTCATATATTCTCATTTCTACACTGTATGCTCTTTACTTATGTCTGCCAAAGTTCATTTAATATGTATTTTAATATATTCTGCACTGTCTTTGTTCTCAGTTTACAGCTGACAATGCATTTCCTTTGTTCTAAGTTTCTTACTGACTTTACATTTTCCTTGTATACTGTAATGCCCAAGGGAGCCTCCTTATTATTATTTCTTAGCCTTTAGGAATTATTTACTATATCTAGAATTGCAGCCGTTCTCTATAATATATAATTACTTGCATGGCCAGCTCTCTGAGAGAAAGACTAGACAGCCAATGGTTGGGACACCAGCTCCCTTGTGACTGCTTTGCTTCACTTGTATTGGTGTGAGTATTTGTAATAAACTGTGTGTATTACATTCTACAAATCTGATTGTTGTTGTATTGTTTGTACAGTTCATCACCATCCAAGAACCTGAGGTGTGAGCTTGTCTCATGTAACACCTTCATGGGATGCAAGTGGCTAGTATGTGCATCCCTTTGGGACTGGACACCCTGAGTGCAGCCATGTATCTACAGGCTAAGGGTGGGGCTGGTCCAGAGTATACACCTGGTCCAGACTAGGGGCTTGTAATTGGAAGCCCCAAGTGGGCCCCATAGTGGATCTCTCCTCCATGGGAGCAGGGGATCCTGGAATCATAGGACATTATGACCAACCTACTGGCTGCTATGTTCCCAATAGAAGTTTAAAATACTGATGTCAGGTCAGCACCTCACTGCCTTCCACCATCCCTCAGCCCTATGTAGCATTAACGGGTAGGGGTCCATGACTGTGGGGCACATGGTGTTATATGAGCTCCAGTTGGGGGCATGCAGCTGTTATGGCAGCCCTCTGGCTAGTATAACAGTAAGCCCCCTGACACCAATCCAGTGGAGTGCAAATGGCATTAAGCATGCTGTGCCTTCCAGGCCTCTGCAAGCACACCCAACTCCCTGCCTCCTGCCCGGTCCGGTCGCATAATAGCATAGGATCCCCTATGCACAGTCCCAGGTAGATGTACAGAGCAGGTGTGCACCATTAGTGCATCCATGGATATCTAATGTGGTTTACATGCCCCCAGCCCTACGTGACATGTATAAGTCACATAGGGCTGGACACATTTAATATAGAGGGCAAATTGTACCTAAAGATTTGTACCAGTGCTATAAAGCATATATTGTTATTGTATATAGAGTAGAGCAATCTTCCTTTCCCAGTTCTTAAAACGTGTCATTCATCCTTTAACACCATTTTATTCTTGCATATTTCTTGATTAGCATAAGAACATGATTTTGTCTAGCACTATTCTTACAAATATGTGTATATGTTTGTAAGACTACAGTAGTGCCAGAAAAAATCCTCTGCTTACATTAGTCAAGAAAATGCAAGTGTAGTTATGTTGTATCACAGTAAATTCTTAAGGGAAAGTTCCTATTATCCTTTTATCCTGTCTGCTAATGCAGTGTGTTGAAATGAAAATGATCTCTCTCTTGCAGCCCCTAATTTCATCCTAATTTAATTTGAACTGAAGTAATTTCAGGACATGATTCCACTCATTAAAGGAAACATAGAAGTTGATAATGCATATTTGAACATCAAAGGGACTGGGAGTAAGCAAAGAGCTCCTAGAACATAGGAATTAATTTGTTGAATAACAAAACT
This sequence comes from Neoceratodus forsteri, assembly GCA_016271365.2. Lineage (NCBI taxonomy): Eukaryota > Metazoa > Chordata > Ceratodontiformes > Ceratodontidae > Neoceratodus > Neoceratodus forsteri. Next base: position 1,056,651,777 of record CM028132.1, on the reverse strand, counting down.
TCACAAGCATCAGAATCCTTCAAACTGCATTCTTTCAACTCAGACACATTTTGAAACAACAGAAAGCTTTAGGAACTTACCTTGAAACGTTTGACAGACAGCACAAAACAAGAACACAAGGATTTCAGAAGACATGCAACAAATTTAATTGACAATAGCAATTCCAAAACTTGTGCATGTATATCAACTCCCATGATGCCTGTATGAGTGGGATCATGATCTTTGCAATGGATTCAAACAGGCTTTCACACCAGGGTAGAACACAGTGAAGCAATTTCATTTAAATTTAAATTAGGATGAAATTCGCAGGGTGAAAGAGAGGAATTATCGATCATGACTACAGACTGTACATATATACAGACAATAGGTTGCAGTGCTCCCAGATTTAGGGGATTCCCATATTTTATGGATTTTTGCCATAAAAATGGAATTCGGAAATAAATTGTGATTGCTTTAATTCTACCGAAGAACAAGGAATTCCCTGAAATGGCCGCTTAAGGATGCATCAGCCCACCTATGAAATGGCTGCCAAGAATGTTTCTGTAGGACCATGGAAGATTGTAATCACCTCCTAATTGGTTCTGATTGGTCTTGCACTTTGAGCACTCAACAGTCTTCAGGCACATCAGCCTGTTTAAATATCCTTTGTAAGCGCTCTTTGGTCTGGCACTATGAATGTGGCAGCATTTCATGAAATCGGCCATTTCCCAAATCTCACATTGAGCAGCACAGCATTCTGGTTCAATGGCTACTACTAGCATGCATGAGTATTGAGAGAGTGTTGGAGGAGTCCGTCGCATGGCAGAGTGATCAGATTGCACCAAACCAGGTTTGACCAGCACAGCACAGCTTGAGTAAACCAGCATCTGTCCAGCAAACTGAGCAGTTCAGTTAAAATTCCGTGACAACTCAGAAAGGCTTTGTGAATGAGCATGGGGTGTGTGTGCAGCAGTGAGCAGCAAGCTGAGGATGTTCCTATCTGAGCAGAACCAGGTTTGAAGCAACATAGCAGCTCAAGTAGACTGGCATATGAGTGTCCAGTAAACTGAACAGTTCAGCTAAAATTCTGTGCAGAGGCTTTTTATGAATGAGCCATGGGGGTGGGAGGGCAGCAGCAGGCAGCAAGCTGAGTGTTCTCTTATTGCTGAGCAGAACAGGATCTGAACCAGCACAGCAGCTTGAGTAGGCTGGTTTCTTAATCTACCCAGCAAACGAACTGAACAATTGATTTCAGGTAAAAATCTCTGGCTGCTCAGAAAGGTTTTTGTGAATGAGCCATGGGGAGGGTGAATGGGTGGAAAGTAGCTGAGAATGTTCTTGACTTTGTGGGAAAAGTGATAGTCTGAAACCCTATTGCCCCATGTTAATAAATGACTATTACAAGCGGTCCTTATCTGCCGTCAAATTCTATGTTTCTATGTTACAGACCTTTTTGTAAAGGCATGGCTGTGAAAAATGGAGTGAAAATGTTGGTTCTATGGCCCCCTTTCCTGAGTTACAATTAATTTCTTGTTAATTTGTTTGTCTTTATAAAATAAAAAGCAAGAAATGGAAACAAAAGGTTGCAATGGCTGGCTACATATGTGCAGTATTCCTTTGAAACACGTACATGTTTTTCCTGGAGAGTCAATTAATTGGGCCTGGCAGGCCAAACAGTAGTGTTTTTGCATAAGTTGACTCTTTGAAAAGAATGGCAACTATTTTTGTGCAGCTGTGTGTGTGGGGGGGTAAAATCTACAGGGATTTATACCGGGATTTGATTATGGCTCTATAGTGAAAATACAGGAAAAATAAGGACATGTAACAGGAAATGATTATTTGGATCTGGGAGCAATATAGGTTGAGAGGACTTTCCTTTCAACACTGCAGATGTTTTGACTAGTGTTAAAACTTAAATTATTATTTTCAAAAGCCTTGGTTTTACTTGCAATAAACTTGCATTTATTCATGCAAGAAACAGTTTATGTATCTGATAAAATTCTTGCAGAGTCATGCAAAAAATTACAGTACAGTTGCAGGCCTAGATATGTTCAGATATTTCCAGATATTCTGCTTTATATCTTAGTGCTAGAGACCCATGTTTTTCTTAAATAAGAAATAACAAGAAATAACAAGAAATTCAGATATAAAAGAAATAAGAAATTCAACATATAAACAGAATAAAATGGAAACAAACATATGAATAAAGTGAAAAAATTGCTTATTTTTTGAGAGGCACAAACTAAACAAATGCTTGCAGCAGTTGTTGTTTATGTTCCATATTTACCACAAAGACGGTCCACAAGGAAACAACAGCAGAATTGTTTAATTAGAAACCTTTCAAGACTATAGCACAATCCTGCTCAATACAATGTAATATCCTACGAATGTGATTTCTAGTGTATAAGGTCATTTTGAGGTAGTTTATGAATGGAAATGTGATAATGAGAAATAAAACTAAATTTTCAATGAATAAAAAGAAATAACAAAAATTCCAGAAATATGAAAAGAAAAATTACAAAAGATAAAAAGAATATAATGGGTCTCTACTTATTGCCTTTACCCCTCAACTGCACAATCCAGTCCTGATGGACTGGATCTTAACTCTCAAATCTCTACACCTGCCATAGCACATCCACTGTCTCACCTGCTTAACCTCTCCTTCTCCTCAGTGCTGTCCCTCAGTCCTGGAAGTTGGCTAGAATTCTTCTACTCCACAATGGAGGACCCTTCCTCCCAGGTAACTTCCAGTCAATATCCTGCCTCCTCTCTAGCTAAACTGCAAAAGAAGCTTGCCTACGTTAGATTATCTGATTCTCTATCCTCTACCAATTTTCTCTCAATGTTCCAGTTGAACTTCTGAAAGTATCACTCCAATGTATCCTCCCTGCTGTGTGTAACTGATTCTTCCTTTCAGTGATGAATCAGAGGCACATCACAGTGGTCTTCTTCATCGATATGGCCAAAGTCTTTGCAGGGTGTTTCACCTCTCCCTGTATATGCTGAGTGCTGGTGGCTTCTCAGCTCATGGTGTAGATTGGTTCAGTTCTTACCTTTCTGGTCATCTGCAAATAGTATAGACTGGTACTACCCTATGACATTCACTTCTCATCCATGCCAGGGTCCCACAGTCTCTATCTTGGGGTCCTCCCTTTCTTCATCTTCCTTAATGACCTCCCTACAGCTTGTGCCAACTTGCATATTCACATATATGCAGAGGATGCAGTCATTTACACCTCCAGTCTCTACTCTAGCTATGGAAGTTCTGATGCAGCAAGATGTCCACAATGTCCTGCACTGGTTTTGGTCTACCAGCTCTGGGACAGCACAAAAAAATGTGACCATGACCTTTGGCACAGAAAAAATGGGTCAGACTCCCAACTCTGCATATCTTCTCCACCTTGGATGGCACCCTCTTGAGTTGTTCATTCATACAAATACCTCAGTGTGTGGCTAAACAGCAAACATTACTTCTCTGTGCACATTAATACCATCCACACCAAGCTCTGCCCTAAACTTGGTGCTTTGTACCACAATAAAGAATGTCTGTCTCTGCAGATATGCCATGAGCTTGCTATGAAAGTATGCTCCTGGTCTTTGACTATGCTGACATGGTCTATGGAACCCCTCCCTCCACCTCCCTGACCAGACTGGATACCATCTGCAGCACCTTCTGTTGCTTTGCTACCAACTCCTCCACTTATACCCACCAATGCTCACTGTACTCTGCCTTATCCATTCTTCATCTACCATTACATCACCAGAACCACTATGCCTCATGATATTCTAATGCTAGTTTGTGATCCTTCCTCTTAGATCTCCTCACTCTTCTCCTCCATTCCTTCTGCTCCTGCTCCCGCTGCTTTTTCTATTGCTCCCTTCACTGTGGAACCTATTCCCATCTGCCCTCTGTTTCACTACCTTTCCTGTTTCCTCAGATACCAGCTGAACTCCTTCCCTCTTCCTTGTTCCTGTTTTCCTCCTACCTGACTTCTCCCTTTCATTTGCCTTGAACCTCAGAGTTAATGAGACTGAATTGCCTGATATTTGGTACTTTGGTACTTTCTCTAATTGTACTTACTCCAGTTTTATTCATGTACTCTATACCACTTTACTGTAGCTGTAAACTGTGTCAATGTTAGTCATTGCATTTAACTGTCTACTGTGTCCATGCTGTGTGTTTGCCTCCCTGTTCCCTCCCCAAGAGCAGCACCTGCAAACAAGGCTTTGCTCAGTGTGCCTTTCCTGGTCACCAATTTTCAAATCAATCAATCAATCAATCAATAAATACCTATACAGAATAGTGTATGTGTGGCCATACACAACAAGGCTATGTTTCCAGGGGGATGTGATGATGTCATACAGACCTCGAGAGCTTAAGTGGTACTGCAGTCAATCAGAGAATTTTGCTAGAAATATACACATTCAGGCAATACTTGATCATGCCTTTTGCTACATTTCACACTAAGCATATTTTATTATGTTATTCTTACAGATCATGCTAAATCAGTCATATACCTTATATATTTTCTAGTAAGGATAATTTTGCCATTTGGGTGGTACAACAGAATATTTCTGTAGTTGGTTTGGCTCATACATCACAGACAGGACACAACCAGTTAACATAAAAGGTACTGTAGCCTATGACATTGGAATAGAGAAACAAGGAGCACACCTAAGGTTCCATATTGGGCCAGTTGTTGTTGTTAATCTATATTTATGGATTGTCAAATTAGATACATAATTCAAAGGTTCATCTCTACATGGATGACACTATTTTAGTTATGTCCAACAAAAGCTTCAAGCAAGTAGAACAAAAGTACCAATTAATTTTTCAGCTCTACTTACAGTGCTTGGCTTGCATGATCTAAGATTTATCTAATAGCAAAAGTCTCAGGTAAGGCCCTTTTCCAACTACCAATGGCAGGAGGGGCAATGGCTAAAGCTGACTATAACTACAATTGATGAAGTACAACTTACACAGTTCTCTGAATATAAATACCTGGGAGTTTGGGAGGACCAACATTTTAAATTTGATTACCATGTAGAAATTACCACTAAAAGCTAAATATTAGACTTGGTGCCTTTAGATGCACAGCCTATTGCATAATTAAAATATGTGACAGACTATTGTAAATCAACTACTTATGCTAGTCCAAGATCAAAGAAGTCACCTTTATGGATCTGCTAGCAGTACAACTTTGAAAAAGTGGAAGTTACATACAACTGATCAGCCAGTTTATAATTCTTTTGTAATTACAAACCCACTAATGCCAAAATGTACGAGGCATTGGGGTGGCTCTCACCAAAGAACCAAAGAATATTAATCTAGGTCAATCAAGTGAATAATATTGATTACAAAATATACCAGTGTAGCTGATAAAAGCTTGTTAAAACTGAGCACAACTATAGTCTGAGATTTAATTAGCAAAGAGAGAAAGCATCAAAACTTTAGCAAGCAAACAAACAAACAAATACAGGACATTCAATTCAGCTATAATCCTAAAATTGACAATATATTGTAACTGCTTTATTTGACCAAATCAATCTCAGATACTCAAGCCATGCATAGTTTCTCTTTGCTGTTGTTGATTTTTTCTGTATTTATTATATATTTTATGTTTATTTATAAATTAATTTACATATTCTCATTATTTTACTGTAACTTGTTTGTGTGTAGACAGGACCACCTTGTTAACAGGGCATTTTGCCCTAATAGTATATAACAAACCTTTTCTGACTAAAATAAAAATTCTACTACTACAATACATTCAACACCCCAAGTAAACTATCAGAACTAAAACTACTTTAAATGTAAAGACCTATTTCAAACATAAAATAGAAATGCTCTTGCAGTGAATGAATGCAAACAGGTTGTAGTTAAATAAATTAGAAATTGACTGAAATAGAAAAAAAAAGAAGAAAGAAATGATGTTTATTGAATGAATCTTATTGTAGAACAATGCAAGGCCTTATGCAAAGCAAAGGAAGAAAAACACATAATAATCAAAGTAGACAATAAGGGAAGAACTAGTACTCTGGGAGTATGAGAAGTATTAAATTAATAAAAGCAGCTCCAATACTATTGACATGCACAGTGTGTTACAATTGTATTAAATCCAGAAAAACAGTGATCCAAAGTTGAAACAAGATTTATTTTTGTAACAAGTCCTTGTAAATACAAATCCAGCACACAATGCCTGTCAAAGCAGCAGTGATTACCACCCACTGATTGCCCTGACCATTTTCGCCTTTACGAGCTTCCTCAGGGGCTTCTAAGTGCAAAACCAGTCAGGGCAATCAGTGAGTGTTAAAAGAATAAATCTTGTTTTAACATTGGATCATTTGTCGGTGCTGGTTTTTCTGGATTTACTATGAGAAGTATGGAAGAGAATCCCACAGACAATTTAATGACACCACAACTTATATTGCATTTAACCATGACCCTATAAGGAACTACTAAAGTGACTCTGTGAATCTGTTAGAACTACACACTAAAGAGAAACTGGTGACTGATAAACAGAACATCTAGTGAATAATATCCCCAACATCACAATGTTTATATAATCCCTATAATTCACAAAGACCTATTAAATCTAGGGGTATAACAGAGCTGCTACTAGACAGGGGTGTTCAATGACAAAAGAGGAATTAGTTTCTCCTTATAGGATAAGAATTCAGATCTGGACTTTAACGTTGTTAGTATTTTGTTATTATGTCTGTGCTTTTCAGGCTTTTTTCAGGTATCAGGAGACACTTATGTATTATGCCCATATTAGACGCCTTAACTAATCTAGATGCGGTGGTAATCATGCAATCTCATACTTTTCTTTTCTTTTGTTTATTTTTTCTTATCTTTTGGGCACAATACCACAGTACAACTCACTGTATAATTTCTTACTGTATCATTACTTAGCAATGTCCTTTTCTATGGCTAGACTTTGTCAATTACATAATGACACTGCAGTCAATGTGTATGTATATGTCATGCTGTATCTTCTCTATGTACCTGGCTATGTCTGATATTATCTTTCAAACTTAATAAAATTATTAACTATTAATAAAAAATAAACATTAACTAGTCAAGCAATCATGGCACTCCACATATTCAAATAAACAGCTTGAAGCAAAAGTGCAAAATCAAATCTTTTTTAATAATCTTACCAGTTGAGGTACCTCCAGGACAAAATCACAGTGCTGCTTCTAAGCAGGTTGCACCAAATCTTGGGTGCAAGCTCCATGAAAATGGTCTCAGTACTGATGCAAGCTAGACCACAAAAGATGGTCTAACTTACATCAGTTGCTGCAAGGAACAGAAAATCTTTTAGATTGCTACAATCCCAGTGAACTATATCTTTGGCACACCGTGGGCTTGCAGCAGTCTGGCATTTAAAGATCTGATCTGTAATTTATCTCCACTCTGTGACATATGCAGCTGCAGCAGGAGTAGTGATCCCAGGTGTGGCACCCACCTCAGATAAAGCAAGATATTATTTTATTCTAGGAAGAAAAGTAGCAAGAAGAAAACAGAGGAAGAGTCTTCAGTAGATAAAAGATATATGGCAAGATATTCATATGGACTGTTTCCAGCCTAGAAAAAAAGTGGTGACTGACTCCAGTAAGAAATATCATTAGTCAATGTAACAGTGAGGGGCTTCTATTTATTATCAATAACTCCATGTTGCCTAGGATTTTAGGAATCTGAATGCCCAAATACTTAAATTTCATACCTCTCTATTACAACAAAAAAATCCTACCATAGAGAGGGAGAAGGAAATTATTCAGCAGCAGAAGCCCTGTTTGATGGGAGATTCATGAAGAATCTATGAAAGGACAAAATGTCCAGTATAGACCAAGCAGCAGGGATAGAGGTGTTGGGATTTAATAGTGTGAGAAGTATGTCATCCATGTATAGTTTGTTTTTATATTCAGTTCCTCCTAATTGAATTTCCTCCACTGCTAGATTGAACCAGAGGGCAATAGATAAGGGCTCTATGTATAAAGCAAATAAAGGGTAGACAGAGGCACCCTGTCTGGTTCCACATTGAAGCTCAATCAGGGGTATGTGAACCATTAACTCAAACATTGGTCTTGGAATCAGTGTAAATGTTCTGAAGCCAAGTGAGAAATGGTCTGGAAATCCAAAGGCTGCCAGGGTGCCCCTAAGGAAGGTACAGGAACCTCTATCAGATGCCTTTCAGCATTTTAAATAAGCAGTGCTGTAGGGATGTAGCTTTGGTGTATTCCAGCAGAATCAAAGTGAAATGTATATCATCCATAGTCTGATGTCGACAGATAAACAGAGCCTGGTAAGGATGTATTAGAAATGGTGGGATTTGATATAACAGTGTCAGTATTTTGTCATAAAGAGCTTATAATTAAAATTCAATATGCTTGTCGAAGCAATATGAGAATGAACAGTAGGATCTTTCCCTAGTTTAAGGATGGTAGAAATGGTGTCAAATCTTCATGGGGGCATCACCACCACTGACCTCCATAAAGGCATGATGCAAGTTGAGGACCAAGTTCTTCAAAAGGATTTGCACCATTCTATTTCGTATTCATCCACACCAGGACTTTTCTGTGATGTAGTAGCTGCTAGGGTCTGAGTTTGTCCTGTTGTACTGGGGTGATTAGAGATTACTTCAGAGCTTGTGTAACTACAGGGAGGGAGAGGAGGGAGAAGCCAGAGATATGACATGATGTGGGAAATAGCGGAGGGGAAGCTCTGACATAGAGATCCTGATAGTCATGAAAGATCGACCTGATCTGGTGAAACATACAGTCACAGCCAAAAACATGGACAGATATTTCCTGAAATTTCTGTGATATTTCTAGAAGAAATCTCCTGCTTTCTGCAGTTCTGCAGTAAGGCAGCAGAGAAAATCTCTAGAAATTTTACTAAATATCTGGAAATATCCGATCATGTCTTTGGCTACCACTATATGGGTCAACTGACCCATGCGGTATGCTTTGAGCCAGAGTACACAGGCAGCCTGTTTCTTCACCTGAAATTTACAAGCCAACAAGTGGGTGCCTCAGGCACTTCCTTCAATATAAGAATGCTTAAAAAGTTACACATACTGTACCTGCAAGTGCATGATAGCTTGTAAGTCTCATTTCAAACCTTTAATTTGGTCAGCCACTACCCTATCCCTATAGGTGTAGAGGAATTGTTACATATGTAGCTGCTCAATGAATTGGTTGTATCTCTCAGCTTGTCAATGCTTCTTTGCAGAGGCATAGGAGCTGATGTATACTCTAAGAACCACGTTCAGTGTGTCCAATAATACAGGGGCTAATATTTTCGATGCCCCATTATCAGCTACTATCTGCTGTACACAGCCTGTTACCAGTTTTCAGAAGAATTCATCCTTAAAAGGAGAGGTATTAAACCTCCAAAGGTGGATCTGTGCTCTTTGCCCAGGTCTAGCATGACAGTGAGAGTTATGGTCAACCAAAAGTTGAGAAAAATACATAATCTGGTACAGTGCTCATACAAAGTGGCAAAGGAGTCTAGTTGTGCATAACAGCTGTAGCAGGGACAATAAAATAGGCTTTCTCAGTCAGAAAAAATAAATTACCTCCAGATGTCATCAAAGCCAAACTGACCCAGGTTGAGCCAAAAGTATGTCTGTGCTGTCAATGCTCTATATCTGGCCAGGTTAGAGGCTTCCAAGTCAATGACATAGTAATGTTAAAATCCTCACCAAGCATACGTTGACCCTGGAGAATATCTAAACATTTCTCCAGGAATCTCCAAAAAACAATCAAGCGGAGTTAGAGGAAAACATATATTCTCTAGGATGATGTCAGTGTCGTACAAATGGCCCTGCAGAATTACATACTACTCAAAGGATCAGTGTACTCCTGCTGCAATGGGGTGATTGAAGGGATAAGAATGGCCATGACTTTCTTTTTCTCCTCATAGGGAGGTGACATGTACTGAGAATCTCCCTCCCAGGAAAGTTTCAAATGTTCCTGGGAGGGGTGGTTAAATGCATTTTCTGCACAAATATGATTTCATGCAGGAGTCTACATATAGATTGAAATAATGTGTGCTTCACAGGGTTATTTAAAGTAGTTATGTTCTCTGATAAAATTGTTCCTGGTGACAGCCATTATTCAAAGAGTGAGTATATGTCTAAGAAATGTAGAGGATAAAATCCACATGCCAACAGGGACCAACCAGTGCCATATCCTCTGTGCAGGACCTTATCAACCCAGACACCCATTCTGTAGGACCTGAAACAGTGGGGCATCAGGGATGTCAGGGTTTCCCACAAGGGTCCAGCCCATAGGAAACCACCCCAAACCTCCCTCCAGTCAAAGATAATAAACTTAGGTGCCAGCCCTGTGGCATGGAGGACTAAGGCATTGAACTTCTTACCTCCTGCCATGCCAACGACCTGCGTTGGGAACAAACATAGATTGTCAGGGGTCGGTGTGGTGGGGAGGATTTAGCACCCAGGGCTGCTGTCCTCTCACAGGCAGGGTGAACAGCCAACTAGGCCTTTGACTGCCACTGGTGGAGGACCAGTGGCAGTGCAGGCAATGAGTAACTCACAGGAGGGTATGCGGTTCTGCTTTATGTGTGCACTCCATATGCACATCCTGACATGCCACTGTGGAAGGGATTTTGGGGAAAATGGAAAAGGGACCTGAAGGTGAGCTGCTGCGCTGTGCACCTCCCCAGTTCTATGTCACCACCAGACGCCAAGAGCAAAGGACCTGGTGAGATAATCACCTCTTCCTCCAACCCTGCCAAAGGGAAAGCTGCAGGGGATTCACTCCAGGAGGTCCGAGGGAGGTGGGACCAGGTGCTGGGATATCCAGAGGGGTAAAAGCTGTGTGAAAAGAAAAAAAGATAATAAACGTATGCCACAAACCATTTGTCTATCTCTGCTATTTTAAGTATTGTAATGTAGAACTGAAAACCATTGAAAAATGGGAGTACCAAACCAGACACCCTTCAACAAAAACTGGAACCAGGTCCTCTAGGTAAATGGGCTCCAACATGGACAGCTAGTAGGACCAACACAGTTACCAGCTCAAGGGGTCAGAAACCGTAGTGATACAAGTCAATGAATTAGAGAACTGTCCCTTGTTCCTGACACAGTCCACAGTATTTGACAGTATTTGCATTAGGTAGTAGAAAACAAGGAGATGTAAAAAACAAAATCAGTATGAAGGCCTCAGCAAAATAATACAATAACACTATAACTAAACCTATGTTGGATTGAACTGTATCACTTGGTTATGTTAAGACTCTGAAAGTAATGTTTAGTTCTGTTTGTAAATTAAGATACCGCTAAGTTTGTGGGTTTGAATCAGGTTGTAACACTAACCCACCTGTATTTAATTAACTATTTTTGTGTCCGCCCTCCTTTTCCCAGGATATATATCCTGCTTCTTGCCCTATATTTAATCAGTGTCCTTATGGTTTCAGACTGTTCACCATCACCACCGCTGTTCACTACCTCAGAAGGCTATCTATCAAGAATTCATAAACTAAGGAGCACAGAGCCTGCATCTCTATTAGGTTACATCTAGGCAGTGTAGCTCACTGCCACCATGTGGCGGCTGCCTCACCCACTCCCCATCCTCCATCCCTGGGCAATCATTTCTGAAATAGACTGTGCCATGACCTATCTCCTTAAGATCTCATTAGCTGTTAATAATCTCTGACCGCTAGGGTCGCTGTTGCTCTCTTCTAAGCTTTTAATAGAAATTCCATATCTTACCATGACCATTTGCCTACACTTATAATTCCCTGTTTATTTTATAAACTTTTCCTTCCATTTTATTAGTAGGGTACTGTTATTCTACTATTACTTGGGTGGGATTTGATCTTTATACCAGGAGTCCTTCCCTTTACATAATCTACTCCAGCCACTAGACTACATCACAGGTTACTATTGTCAGCTGGTGGGAATCATTAGTATTCTCACCCCCCGATTTTTGGTACACACCCACAACTTGTTGGAGTATTTGATTAATATCCCATTCACTTTTTTGTTACATCCTATTGTTTTTTTTTAAATCATGCTTTTGCCCCCATGATTGCTGGCACTGTCACCCAGAAGACCTCCCCGGCACCCAGACCACTGGGAGAACTCCCACTGAGCCATGGTTTACCCCTCAGGTGGGGACAAGTATGGGAGAGGGACTCCACTCAACCCCTACCCCATCTGCACCTCTGCAAATTTGTCGGGTCCTTGACCAGGGTCTAGGAACTGGAGGGTGAGAGCTTTCCCTGACTCGCCAGTGTTGCGCTAGCTGCTTTTTTTTAATGTATGCCCCCAAGATGACATGCGTGATGATGTAAGGGCATGCATGCCGATATCTGTCATGTCTCCACCTCAAAAGTGGGCCAGGCATGCTATGCCTCTGGCTTCCATCAGAGGCAAGTCATGCACCAGGTTTAGTACACCGCTCCCCTGGAGGAGGTGAGTGGTCCCTGAGGTGCTCTAACCTCCTATCCCCAGCTGGCCCTCCAATGTCCCGAGCTTGTTCTTGAACCTGGGTCACCAGTGTACAAGCGGTAGAACTACTGGTGCGCTGGTGGGTCAGAATCATTGCTTTAGCAACCATTAATAATTGAGGTGACTGATAGGTAAATTATTGTGGTTTTAGTGACCCACAGGATTTTGTTTCCTAGAAATTGTTTTGCACTAGATAGAACCTCAGGTTGTTGTATTTAATTTAGTGTTTGATTTATTGATATTTCAGCCATAAGATAGTATATTAGCTGGCCATATAGCACTTTAAATAATTTTATTTCAATAGTTACAGTATTGGCCTTTAATAATGGATGTATGAGGTCTATGCTTTGGCACTATGTACATTGGTTATTTGATTCTAATTGATGCTCTGCTAGCTCAGTCTGTGTATAAACCACCTTCATATGAAAGGGTAAGGAAGAGGGTTCAGTACTCCATAGATGTTGGTGACTGCCTTAACATTACACATCTATTGGGCAGTCATCACAAGAGTCTGGCATACAACATAGGCTTTTCTACAAGAAAATCCACTTATGCCTGTGTAGAGATAAGACTTAGCATACACCAGTATTTATTATTAGATTACTCATGCTAGCAGGAACATAGAATTGAATCCAGGACCTGTGGCTGATACCACTGATATCAATACAGATTACTGACTGTCAAGAAGGCCTTAAAATCATCCACTTCAGTGCTAGAAATATTGCCTCTACATTACATGAAGTAGAGGCCTGGGTTAATTACTATAGACCAGATATTCCAGCAATATCTGAAACATGGCTTTGTCCTATAATTCCCGACAATGAATTAGCTCTATCTGAATACCAAGTTTACAGAAAGGACAGGGAGAAAGGCAAAGGTGGGCGGGTTATGTTCTATATCAAACATTCATTGTCAGCAGAACCCCTTATTCATGCTGAATTAAGTCACCAATGTCTTGAGCACTTAGGGCTAGTAGTTAGTTTTGGAGCATTTAAAAGTTAAATATTTACTGCATTTACAACCCACACAAACAATAATCTGGGATTTCAAGACTTTATTGAATTAGTGACTACCTATGGCAAAAGGAATTACTGGTAGTAGGTGATTTTAATTTAAATTGGATGGGTAAAGGTAGTTTGAAATATAATACAGTGCTCCTGGACTCAGGTCTGCACCAACTAATATCTAATCCTACATGCCTTAATTTAAAATCCAACAGGTATACTCTATTAGATTGTTTTTAACCAGTAGAAAGGAACACATTGTTGCCAGTGGTTTAAAACCAGATTTTGTTAGTGACCACCACCAACTTTTGGAATCTGGAAAGGAGGTTAATGCAAAAACCATCCCTGAGATATATTGAAATCAGGAACTACAAAAGTTAGATGTTACCGATTTTTTAAGTAGGTTAACTAACAGATTGGGATTACTTGAAGGCTATTCAGATGTAGATCGTGCACTGGACTACTTCATTAAAATCTTTATGGAGATTGTAGATAAATATGTGCCAGTGATTCAGACATGAGTTAATGGGAGGAAACCAAATGGCTTAACAAAAATCTCTTTAAATTGATGAAAGACAGGGATTCTGTTTGGTGAAAATTTTAAAAATATAATATTGTTTTCAGCCTTAAATAATTACAGGAAAAAATGAATAATTGTAAAAAAGTTATTAGAGCAGCCAAAATGAATTTCTTTAAACAACAACAATTGGAAAATTTTCCCAGTTCAAAAAATACTGGGGTACTATTAATTCCTTTTAACACCAAGTAATGACACCAGTACTAGTATGCTAAAGATGGGAGAATGTTGACTGACCCTATCTTAATTGCTGATAAATTCAACTCACAATTTACAAACTTGTACAAATATGGGAAACTACAACAGGGACAAGCCACTACTGATCAGGAAGTTAAAATAACACAACCATGTTTTCATCTAAAATTGTTAAAAGAGTTGAAGTATTAAAATGCTGAAGCAGTTAAAACTGACAAGGCACCTTGCTGTGATGAACTTCCACCTAAACTTTTGGTATTTGCAGCATCTAAAATTGCTTACCCTTTTAGTTTAATGGTTAATCTATCATTTCAAACAGGACAAATACCCAACCTATAGAAAAGTCTTATATAATACTTTATTCACAAAACAGGGTCTCAGACAGAATTCAGCAACTTTCAACCCATATCAATTTTGTCAGCACTCTTGAAACAGTCAGGGTGAAATAGTGTATTTACAGCATAATGACTATATCAGGATTTATGATCTAATTTCTCCCAACCAGCATGGCTTTGGGGAGATACAGCACTGAAATGCCTTGGTCAGGTTCACGCCACGGTCCATAGGGCCACTGAGACTGGTGGCCTAGCAGGGCAGTGTTCATGGACCTAACTGAGCGTATTCGATCACACCATTTTACTGAAATATCTTGAGTACATGGGACTTAGTTGGAACCCATGCCATTAATTGGTTTAGGGATTACCTTAATAATAGATATCAGTGTGTCAAATTTAACAGTTTCTTTTCTACATTCCTTAGGGTCCTGTGTGAGTCCCAGGGCTACATACTTGGCCCTTTACCTTTTCTCATTTAATCGATCCCATTTCACAAGTAGCACACAACTGCAACTTGACATGCTATGCAGATGATGCAGCATTGCTGCTGAATAGTACATCTGTTCTAGAAATTAATTCTACATTGAGCCGTGAGTTTACTAAACTTCAAATTGGTTTTGTCAGAATAATCTGGTATTAAACAAAATAAAACCAAATCAATACTGTTTGGATTTGATATCAAAATAAAAAGAAATACTCAAGTGATTTCACAGTCTGTTCACAGGGGAGTCCAATTGAGACTGTGTATTTGTTCAGGTACTTAGTTATTACTTTGGATCCATCCATAAAATGGAATGTTCATATGGATAAAGTCCTCCCTGATTCTTGGTCATGTCATCAGATCAGATGTCCTACATGTCCTCAACACGATGTCTCCTTATGGCAGTGCAGGCCCTGATGTGTTAGAACCCAGAATTCCCAAGTTAGGCGCTTCCCTTTTTGTTACCCCTCTCATGCACTTGTTCAACTCTCCATTGCCTTTGGCACTATGCCCCTCTCCTGAAAGAATGCCAGGGTTATCCCTATCTTTAAAAGGGTGACCCCAAAAACTGATTAACTATCACCCCATTGCTCTCCTGCTGACCCTCAGTAAACTCCTGGAGTAGCTTATCCATCAGCAGGTGTCTGACTTCTTAGCCAACTATAGCTTACTATCATCTGCTCAGCATGGCTTTAGGCCTGACCATAGCACCATGACAGCTCTAGCGCAATTCATTGCGACATCAAAACCTCTTGGATGAGGCCAGCTTACTGGGGCTGTTTTTATTGATTTGTTGAAGGTATTTGACTCTGTCAACCACCCTTGTTCCTACATCAAGTAGGCTCTCTTGGTGCCCCAATCCTTAATTGCCTGGTTCTCCAGTTATCTGATTAACTGTTCCCAGTCTGTTTCCTATCATAAAGTGCTCTCTTCCCCAGTTATGTTAAATTCTGGAGTCCCACAGGGTTCCATACTTGGGCCTCTGCTCTTCTCTAGGTGCATAAATAACCTACCTGCTGTGTCCACCCACTGTCGCTCATTACTCTATGCTGATGACCTGGTTCTTTATGTCTCCTCCAACTCTATCCATGAAATTAACTCCCACCTCTCCTCTGATCTGCATCGTATCAAACCTGGCTCTCATCCCACCACTTGGTGTTAAACATGGCCAAGACAGGCAATACTCTTTGGGTCTCAGAGGAAATGCGCCTCTTCTCTGTCTCTTCAGGTCTCATGTCTCAGTGGCTCCCCTGTAAATGTAATCCTTTCTTTCAAATACTTAGGGGTCACTCTAGATCTGTCTCTTAATTTCTCTCTGCATGTCAACACTGCATGCAAGTCTGTCAATGCCAAAATTGGACTGGCCTACCGAGTCTGACAGTTCCTTACCCCTGATGTTAGGATATTTGTCACCAAGGACTTCTGCACCCCGACTCTGCTACGTTCTGCCCGTATTTGATATGGCACAGACAGACATTCTTCAAATGTGGGATGTTGCTTACAACTTCTGTAGATTTGCTCTATTGGCACCCCATCATACACACCATTGTACACTTTACTCTGACCTCCACTGGTTATCCCCTTCATCCTGCCGCTCTTATTCATTAGGTTGCCTGACCGACAACATAATTCATTCTTTTCTTGCCTCTGCTCTAGCAGCAATGCTCACCCTAAACTGATCCTGCTCCCTCTGGTCCAGGACTTTAGTTCTCCTCTCCATCCCCAAATGTTCCACCAGGATGGGTGAATTTGCCTTCTCCTATACGCTTCCAAAATTCTCTACCACTTGACCTCAGACATTTCCAAATCATACTCTGTCTTCAAGCAAGCCCTCTCCAATTACCTTGACTCCTTGAAACTTGTAAATGTTCTTAGCTTCATGATTTGTGAAATCACCCTGTCCTGCACTTATAACTCTGAGTCTACTCAAACTATCCCCTCCTCCTCTTCACAAGCTACAGATAAGCACTTAGGTTTCTCTCTTTTAGTCCAATTATCTGCCTCCTAACTGAACTAGCTTATTGCTCCTTCTTGCTTGTACCTTTTATCCCCTATTGTACCTTTATTGCCTATTTTTTTACCTCTAGGACCATGGGATATATATATACCATCCACCGATGTACTATGTAACCTAGTGTACTACCTAGTTACCAAAAGTTAATAAATAAACAAATAAATAAAGTCACTTCTAAGTTACAAACAAAGATAGAACATTATATCAATTACGGAATTATTTAATAAAGAAACACGTCTCACTATTGCCCAGCAGAATCTTCTCCCAATACTGAATTTTGCATTGTTGGTCATTGATACTGCCCTGCTAGTACTGATTCAAGAAAATAATCTTTATTATGAAAAGGAAGTTTGCACTCCTGGCATCTCATTGTACACCATTGCCAAATAGTAAATCAACTTAGCGGAAATTAGTTTGCCCAGCACCAGAGTAAAACTAACAGAGTGCTTTGTCCAAGCCTGCCAAATAAGGTTGTGTGCTTACTGCCAAGTGAGATTATATGTGCTAAAGTATGCACCGAAGGAATTCCACACTATGCCACATGTGCTTTCAAATCCAGCGTTCTTTATTTTTTCACACAACATATGAGGTACAAGTGCTCCCACTCTTCACAAGCTCCTTACAAACTGCAGGATTACAGGCTGCCAACCTCCTCCATTACTCCACACACAGTGTCCTAACGTGTTTCACACCACCTGGTGCTTAGTCATAGGAATGACACTTACAAAGATAATTCCATTAATTAGTATTGCATTTAAAGTGACAGTGCACCAAATTGAAAAGACTACCTAAAATTCAACTTTAATTTTATGACTTTAAAACACATGATGAAATGGATTATCGCTCACTACTTTTACCACTATTACACCAGTGTCCACCATTGCTCTTCACCATTGAGAGACATAGGAATCCACTGAGTATTATAGGTCGTGGTACATAAAGAAAAAAGTTAAACAAATTAAAATCTGGTACTGACTACATTCAACTACATAACAGCTCATGATACATAGGCATAAACAACCCTGCACTTCTTATTTCTGTAAAAGGTTTTATATCAATCCTCTTATTAAGGCCAGGTTTTCTGACCCTCTAATGCAAAGATCCAGTATTGTTCTCTTTTAAGTAGTACATTGTCATGATTCCCTCCTCTGGGGCTTCTCATTGGTTTTCTATACCTAGAAATGACCAACTATGTTCCTTTACATTTTCACTTTCAACATATGAGCTGCTAGAGCATTTTTCTGGTCCCCATAATTGATAGCCCTCAAGTGTTCACTCATTCTTTCTTTTAATTTCCTTTCTGTTTTACCAATATAGAAGCTTCACATGTACAAGATGCCATATAGATTACCCTTCAGTTGCACAGGTTATAAATCCTCTCACTTTGGTTTCCCTATGTGTTTTAGGATTTGTAAAACTTTTGTTTGTTTCAAAAACTACAGAATTTACAATTACCATATTTGTAGCAACCATCTTGTTGTTTTAGTAACCACATTCTTCCTTGTATTTTCCCGGTTGTATTGAATGAACTAAAGTGTCTTTTAAACTTTTCCCTTCCTATGTACTATCCTGGGCTTAATTTCACTGAGGTCCCTCAGGCCTGGGTCTAAACTCACTAAATGCCAGTTCTTTTTGACAATGTTACTAATTTCATTAGACTGTGCATTGTAAGTACTGACAAAATATATTCTCTGATCTTTTATTTTCCAGATTTTCTTTTCTTTTGTTATGACCTTTGACCTTTCCATTTGGCTAACCTCTTTTCTAGCTTGCACCACTAAACTTGTTGGATATTTCCTTTCTTTAAGTCTTGTCTCTAGTTCATTTGCTCTTCTTTCAAATGTAGAATCAGAACTACAATTTCTTCTTAGTCTCATAAATTGTCCCTTAGGAATAGCCGCTATGGTATGGTATGGATGACTGCTATCAGCTTGTAACAGTGTATTCCTATCGGTACTCTTTCTGTGCAAATCTGTCTCAGTTCCCCCTTTACCATCTTTCTGAACAATTAGATCTAAAAATTAATTTGTTTGGTACTGAAAGTTAGGAAAACCATAAGTTGGAATCACTTATTTCAAGATATTTAATGAAATCAAAGAGTTAGCCCTCAGTTCCTGTCCAGATGATGAATATATCATCTATAAAGCGTTATACAGGTCTATTCTATCCCTATATGGATTTTTGTCACTATCCCTGATGGGCTTCTCTTCCCATTTCCCAGGTACAGATTACAAAGTTAGGGGTGAAAGTGGCTTCGCAGTTCCTTTTTCTGTATATATCGACCATCTGAAAAGAAAAAAGTGTTACACTCTAATACAAACTTGGCAAACTGAGTCAACATTTCTGTGGGTGGGTCTTGTATTTCTCTGCCATTAAGATAGTATTCCAGGGCACCCAACCCACCTTCATGTGGTATATTTGAATACAAGGCTTCCACATCTAAAGTAACCAACAAACTCGTTTCTTCAATGGCTACATTTTCTAATAGGTTAATCATGTCACCAGTATCTTTTATATATAGAAGGTACTGCTTGAGCTAGAGGTTTTATATAGTGATCAATATACTGTGACAATGGTTCAAGTTAAACTACCATTCACTGAAACAATAGGCGGCCTGGTAGATCTGGGAGACATTTATGTATTTTAGGAAGCACGTAGAAACAAGCTTTCATGGGATACTAGTACAGTTAAAAATAAAAAGTATCTTTACTGATCCAACCTTTCTCTTTTACATCTACAAGGTATTCATCTATTTGACCTATAAATAGTGTGGTAGGTCTGTGGACACCCTTTTATAGTAATCTTCATTGCTCAATTGTCTATTCACCTCAAAACATATTTGTGTCCATGACTACAACTGAACCCCCTTTGTTAGCTTTTTTATTGTTATATTTTTATCATCACTTAATGTATCTAAAGTGGATTTTTCTACCTACTTAGATCCTCCTAAGGGGTATATTTGTCTTTCCATACTGATTTTATCTAGGTTCAGTAAGTCTCTTTCACAGCTTTTTACAAAGTCTGTAATGCTGAAGTTAGAGGAGGACAAAAGGTGGATGGGGTTTGAATTTTGAATAATTACATCTGTATTTCAGTCTCTAGGCCTTCTTACCCCCATTTCTATGGGTCCAATGTTTCTTCTTCTCTTCTATTAAAAGGACTGCAAACTCAAATTCCTGGTAAATTTATGGCAGTCAATTATTGTTCAAACAGATTAAATCTCATTAGTGGAACAAGCGACAAGCTTTACTTAAAACACTGATTTCTGTTTTCAGACAGCTCTCTGTTCGAGATGTTAATCACATTGTTCACTAGTAACCTCCTCTCATGTTTCCCTCTTGCTTTCCAGCCCTTCTGCCTCTGTTCCAGCGATAGCCACCTCTTTCTCTTCCTGCCCTCCACTAATCCGTTTTGGGGCTCAGTGCTGTTGATGCATTGGCTACATCTAAGGCCCTCTGTTGTCTTATCCCGTCTAATCTCTTCTTCACCTCCAGAATGTCTCTTCTCCCAAATAAGTTTCCTCTCCACTGCTGAAATCTTCATTCGATCTCTAGCTTGTGGTTTCTCAGGTATTCTCAAAATCGGTTTAATAGGTGTGCTACCTTGAGGTTTAAAACTGACTTTCTTGCCCATTCATACACTGTACCATGTAGGTAATCATTAGTGTCTCTCTCAAATTGTGTTTTGTTTTATACCTTGTATGTTCCTGTTGTATTTTATCAGATTATATTTAAAATTTTCACACAGTTCATCATATAGTGGATGCTCACTGTATTGCTGCAACAATTTTCTTTTACTTTAATTTCGTCCTCAGTTTCTAGTTGTATAATAGCATTCTCCTTTAAAATTAATTCCATATACTACTTACTTGCCTCATAGCTAATTTTTGCCAGTTCTGCAAAAGCCTTCTCTTTGTAGACCAAAGCGATGTTTTTTCAAAATTCTCAGACCCGTGGTATCACGGTCTACTTCTAGATATGCCTTTAAGAAACCCTTTCCCAATATAGCCTTTTGGCTCGAAAAGCAGCATGTTCAAATTGATAAAAACTTGTTCTATATTCAAAATTAGCATTTCACTGTTTGGTTGCTTTCTAATAATTCAGTGAATGTATTTATACCTGTTTCAATATCACTGAAAATCAGGTCTTTAAAGGAGGAGTCCTTCTATGTCATCGTGAGTGTTAACTTTAGCTTTATCGGCATTTAAATTAATGCTTGTTGCCATTACACTCCTTACCTTCTCTTTGCTCCACACAGCTTCTTTGAAGGGACTGATTTTCAGTGATATTGAAACAGGTATAAATACATTACTGAATTATTAGAAAGCAACCAAACAGTGAAATGGGACAACAATATAGAACAAGTTTTTAGCGAGGGAGTCCTTTATGTCATCGTGAGTGTTAACTTTAGCTTTTATCGGCATTTAAATTAATGCTTGTTGCCATTACACTCACTTACCTTCTCTTTGCTCCACACAGCTTCTTTGAAAGGGACTGATTTTCAGTGATATTGAAACAGGTATAAATACATTCACTGAATTATTGAGAAAGCAACCAAACAGTGAAATGAGACCTTTGAATATAGAACAAGTTTTTTATCAATTTGAACGTTCTGCTTTTTGAGCCAAAAAGGCTATATTGGGAATGGGTTTCCTTAAAGGCATATCTAGAAGTAGACCGATACCACGGGTCTGTTAATTTTGAAAAACATCGCTTGTCTACAAAGATAAGGCTTTTGCAGAACTTACAAAAAAATAGCCATGAGAGCAAGTAAGCAGCTTATGGAATTAATTTTAAAGGAGAATGCTATCATACAGCTAGAAACGTAAAAGAAAAATGGTTGCAGCAATACAGTGAGCATCCACTATATGATGAACTGTGTGAAAATGTTAAATATAGTCTGATAAAATACAACAGGAACATACAAGGTATAAAACAAACCAAATTTGAGAGAGACACTAATGATTACCTACATGGTACAGTGTAAGAATGGGGCAAGAATGTCAGTTTTTAAACCTCAAGGTAGCACACCTATTAAACCGATTTTGAGAATACCTGAGAAACCACAAGATAGGAGATCGAATGAAGATTTCAGCAGTGGAGAGGAAACTTATTTGGGAGAAGAGACATTCTCTGGAGGCGTAGAAGAGATTAGATGGAACAAGACACCAGAGGGCCCAAGACGTAGCCAATGCATCAACAGCACTGAGCCCCCCAAAAATGGATCAGACTGGGGGGGGGGGGCAGGAAGAGAAAGAGGTGGCTATCGCTGGAACAGAGGCAGAAGGGGCTGGAAAGCGAGAGGGAACATGAGAGGAGGTTACTAGTGAACAATGTGATTAATATCTCGAACAGAGAGCTGTCTGAAACAGAAATCAGTGTTTTAAGTAAAGGCTTGTCGTTTGTTCCACAATGTAGATTTAATCTGTTTGAAACAATAATTGACTGCCATAAATTTACCAGGAATTTGAGTTTGTGGTCCTTTTTTTTAATAGAAGAGAAGAAGAGAACATTGGACCCATAGAAATAGGGGTAAGTGAAGGCCTAGAGACTGGAAATACAGATGTAATTATTCAAAAATTCAAACCCCCATCCACCTTTTGTCCTCCTCTAACTCCAGCATTACAGACTTTTGTAAAAAAGCTGTGAAAGAGACTTACTGAACCTAGATAAAAATCAGTCTGGAAAGACAAATATACCCCTTAGGAGTAATCTAAGTAGGGTAGAAAAATCCACTTTAGATACATTAAGTGATGATAAAAATATAACAATAAAAAAAGCGGACAAAGGGGGTTCAGTTGCAGTCATGGACACAATTAAATATGTTTTGGAGGCGAATAGACAATTGAGCAATGAAGATTACTATAAAAGGGTGTCCACAGACCCCACCGCACTATTTAAGGCCAAAATAGATGAATACCTTGTAGATGTAAAAGAGAAAGGTTGGATCAGTAAAGATACTTTTTTATTTTTAACTGTACAGTATCCCATGAAAGCTTGGTTCTATGTCCTTCCTAAAATACACAAATGTCTCCCAGATCCACCAGGCCGGCCTATTGTTTCAGGGAATGGTAGTTTAACTGAACCATTGTCATAGTATATTGATCACTATATAAAACCTCTAGCTCAAGCAGTACCCTCATATATAAAAGATACTGGTGACATGATTAACCTATTAGAAAATGTAGCCATTGAAGAAACGAGTTTGCTGGTTACTTTAGATGTGGAAGCCTTGTATTCAAATAAACCACATGAAGGTGGGTTGGGTGCCCTGGAATACTATCTTAATGGCAGAGAAATGCACGACCCACCCACAGAAATGTTGACTCAGTTTGCCAAGTTTGTATTAGAGTGTAACACTTTTTTCTTTTCAGATGGTCAATATATACAGAAAAAAGGAACTGCGATGGGGGCCACTTTCGCCCTAACTTTGCTAATCTGTACCTGGGAAAATGGGAAGAGGAGTCCATCGGGGATAGTGACAAAAATCCATATAGGGATAGAATAGACCTGTATAAATGCTTTATAGATGATATATTCATCATCTGGACAGGAACTTAGGACAAACTCTTTGGTTTCATTAAATATCTTGAAATAAGTGATTCCAACTTATGGTTTTCCCTAACTTTCAGTACCAAACAAATTAATTTTTTAGATCTAATTGTTCAGAAAGATGGTAAACGGGGAATTGAGACAGATTTGTACAGAAAGAGTACCAATAGGAATACGCTGTTACAAGCTGATAGCAGTCATCCATACCATGTCATAGCGGCTATTCCCAAGGGGCAATTTATGAGACTAAAAAGTAATTGTAGTTCTGATTCTACATTTGAAAGAAGAGCAAATGAACTAGAGACAAGACTTAAAGGAAGGAAATATCCAACAAGTTTAGTGGTGCAAGCTAGAAAAGAGGTTAGCCAAATGGAAAGGTCAAAGGTCATAACAAAAGAAAAAGAAAAATCTGGAAAAATAAAAGATCAGAGAATAAATTTTATCAGTACTTACAACGCACAGTCTAATGAAATTAGTAACATTGTCAAAAAGAACTGGCATTTAGTGAGTTTAGACCCAGGCCTGAGGGACCTCAGTGAAATTAAGCCCAGGATAGTACATAGGAAGGGAAAAAGTTTAAAAGACAATTTAGTTCATTCAATACAACTGGGACAAATACAAGGCAGAATGTGGTTACCAAAACAACAAGATGGTTGCTACAAATATGGTAATTGTAAATTCTGTAGTTTTTTGAAACAAACAAAAAGTTTTACAAATCCTAAAACACATAGGGAAACCAAAGTGAGAGGATTTATAACCTGTGCAACTGAAGGGGTAGTCTATATGGCATCATGTATATGTGGAAGCTTCTATATTGGTAAAACAAAAAGGAAATTAAAAGAAAGAATGAGTGAACACTTGAGGGCTATCAATTATGGTGACCAGAAAAATGCTCTAGCAGTGCATATGTTGAAAGTGAAAAATGTAAAGGAACATAGTTGGTCATTTCTAGGTATAGAAAAACCAATGAGAAGCCCCAGAGGAGGGAATCATGACAATGTACTACTTAAAAGAGAACAATACTGGATCTTGCATTAGAAGGGTCAGAAAAACCTGGCCTTAATAAGAGGATTGATATAAAACCTTTTTTACAGAAATAAGAAGTGCAGGGTTGTTTATGCCTATGTATCATGAGCTGTTATGTAGTTGAACGTAGTCAGTACCAGATCTTAATTTGTTTAACTTTTTTTCTCTTAGGTACCACAACCTGTAATACTCAGTGGATTCCTATGCCTCTCAATGGTGAAGAGCAATGGAGGACACTGGTGTAATAGTGGTAAAAGTAGTGAGCGATAATCCATTTCATAATGTGTTTTAAAGTCATAAAATTAAAGTTGAATTTTTAGGTAGTCTTTTCGATTTGGTGCACTGTCACTTTAAATGCATTACTATTTAATGGGAATTATCTTTGTAAGTGTCATTCCTATGATTAAGCACCAGGTGGTGTGAAACGCATTAGGACACTGTGTATGAAGTAATGGAGGAGGTTGGCAGCCTGTAAGCCTGCAGTTTGTAAGGAGCTTGTGAAGAGTGGGAGCACTTGTACCTCATATGTTGTGTGAAAAAATAAAGAACGCTGGATTTGAAAGCACATGTGGCATGGTGTGGATTCCCTTCGGTGCATACTTTAGCACATAATCTCACTTGGCAGTAAGCACACAACCTTATTTGGCAGGCTTGGACAAAGCACTCTGTTAGTTTTACCTGGTGCTGGCAAACTAATTTTCGTTTATTTACATCTGCTTAACGCTGAGCACAGGACCCTGGTGCAGACCTTAACTTCTGCTCTCAGTAAATCAACTTAACTGGTTTTCTGTACAGAATAATTACAGGCTTACAATAATTTGCTTCACATTTAAAATAATAAACTGTGGCATCCCAGTCACATTGCATAACTTACTTATTAAATATTCCTCCACTTATGAGTCACATTTACCTATAAAATCTCAGTTAGTTTTACCATTTGTAATATCAAATGCAGGCAAGAAAACCTTTGCCAATTTTGCTGCTTCTGTTCTGAATACTTTGCATCTCAAAGCTAAGCAATTTACCTCTGTTAATGCCTTCAATATGGCAGATTTTAATTATTTTTAAAGCTTGAACTTTTGTGTTTGTAAATGAATGTATTGTACTATTATTTCTGTATTTTCTGTCAAAATCATGTATATCTGCATGTTGTACTTTTGCTTAACTTTAAGTCGGGTTTCTGAAAACAGAACATAAATTCCAGTGTACTTAACCTGCAATTTTAAATAAAATGAATGAATGAATGAACTTCACAACAACTCCAAGTGGAACCAGGGGACATGTCAATCAGCAGGTGGAGGCAAGGACTGAGGAGAGCAGAGGGACCCACTTATACATTTTATCTGAGGATGGTACTGTAAAGGTAAAATTAGTGGTACAGGCACAGTGTGCCAGAGTTCTAACCCACCTCCTCCACCCAGCTGTCTGAGGGTATTCCTCAGCCCAGGTATACCGGGTTTCAGAATGCCGAATGGGGAGAAATAGCAACCACAAAGATAATCTTGGAGGCAGGAGTTTACCCAATACCTCATGCATCTCCTCCTTAGGGTATGGTTCATTCAATGTGCAGTTCAGTGTGGTGTACTACATTTTACAGAAATGCCTAGTCACTGTGCTGATTTTGTCCCCAAGGCACTAATCAAAGTAGGAAAATTACTGTGGCAGCATTGGGTGGGCAAGAAAGAACTGCAATCCACTGCCCCACACTATGCTCACTAATGGGAACATGGCACCCCCCCATCCCCTTCCCCACTACTCACCCCATTTGAAAAAGTACAAAGTTCACTGGCTTGAGAAAATACTTGGGAAAATACTCAAGGAAGGGTTTGTTCTTTCCTGAAAGAATTCAGGTGGTTGAGAATCTCTGTCATTCTGTATTCTGTCTGCCGATGCTTGGATACCTGTACTTACTGCCATTAAGAGGAAGAGGAGATGAGGTGACAGGTACAGGGCCTCAATCCTGAAGTGTAATGCCTTGGGTTTACAGGTCAGCTGGTGCTTTAGACACAGATTGGTAAAACCGCTGTCCATCAGAATATTGTACCACAAGTTTGGCCAGGTAAGGTGTCCTGAATTTTATTTGGCTTTTCTGTAGAGTTTGGAGTATTGGGATATATATCTGCCATGGTTTCGTCATGCTAGCAAATATAGTCCTTGTCAATACACATTTTTGTTTGCCCATAGAGCACAGTTTTTTGCCAAGCCCATTGCAGGATTTTTTTTTTGTCACTGCATACTTAAGGAAGCAGATGATAATGGATTGCGAGCAAGCATTAAGCCAGGCTTAGGGCCAAGAGCCCGATGTGTGTGCCTTATTTCAAGTGTGAAGTTTACCTCTAAGCCCAGTGCTAGCCACAAGAAGTGGTCTAGAAATTCTACCAGATCTGAGACTTCAGATTATTTCTGATGGGTAAGAGGGAGCTCAGCTTATAGGTGGCCATAATGCCAATGGCATCATACAGAAATCCCCCTACAGTATGTCCCATTTTCAAAGCTAGGATATAACTCTGTCCAGTTTTTTAAAACTGTGACTTAGTTGTGCCCAAGTTTGCAAAATCTAGGTATACATGATCGTGAGTACTGTAATTATTTGTGGGCGTGCTATGCAACTGCCAGATGAATGCTGACCAAGAAAGAGAGTGGCGGACTTTGCCAGCTGCTGATCTGCTCCAATTATTTTTGATGGGTGGTGATAGGGCTGGGTGAGTGTAGGGTGGGGGTTCTCAGAGGGTGGGTTGATAGGTGGTAGCACATGCCTGTGGAGGGCATTGGCACTCAGTGGTGGTGCCCTAGCCTGCCAGTGCATTAACTCGTACAGGAAACCCAGGCACTCAGGGGGTGAGGGTCCACTAGACTACCAGGGATGTATAAATCCTGTACTACAGTGGCAACTGCGGGAGAGGGGTCCATTAGACACCAGTGATGTCACTATACATTCACAACATGGGTGATAAAGGGCTGCTGTGTGACATGTAAATGCGCCCATAATGGGCATGCAAATTGACCCTTAGTGTCTTGTATGCCCAACAGGCTCATTTGAATGCTAGGAATGAATATGACCCTCAGGAGCCTTGGTGCTATCCCATTTGGGGCAGCAATATCTCATGTGGGCCATATGCAGCCTTATTCCCTGTCAGTGTAATGCATATGCACTTAGTGCTGCACCAACATGGCACAATATTTTGTAAGTTATCATGCTGTGTCAGTGAGAGGTAAGTAGCTGAATATTGCTCAGAGCTGGCTATGCACTGTTTTTTTGGAACAGCGCAGCAGGCTGCTCTGTTCTTGTTTCAGGCTTGGAATATGGGGAGCAATGTGTTATCCATTGGTCTGTCAGTGGTGGTCTTTTCATTCATTTTATACTCCTGCTAGAATCCATTGAATGCAGTTGAGTTCTTGTTCCATAGCAGTCTTCACTAGCCAAAGAGAGAGACTCTGCTATTAACATTTACACTAATCTATCTAATTTATACACCTAGCCAGCAAACTGAATGACCTGATGCAGATTGAACCAGGATGGTTGGGTGAGTAAATAAATAAGAAAAACGCTCCTTTCTGGTGGTGGATTGGTTAGTACTATAGCCTTAAACTACCAGGCACCCTGTTGTAAGACCTTAGGTTTTGTGGAACTCACCATTACACTGGCACTCTTCAGGTGGTCTATATAGCATAGAGTAGTACTGAAATGTGCATTTGTGGTTTAATAATTAAACTGGTAAACTGACATCTCATACAGTCAGGACACTGTTTTCACCCATGTTATAAAACCTTATAAACCCCAAGTATTTTACCAGTATGGGTATCAAGAAGAAATCTTTGTTTTTACTTTGAGTAAATTTTCTACACCCCCATCATACTAACATACTAACATACTAATTGCCAGCAGATTAGGCCTTATGGTCTATCGAGTCTGCTCGAACCTCAAATCCCTAGTTGGATGCTGAGGCCCTCCCCCCCTTGTGTTCCAGAAACCCCTATCATACATCCCCACCCCCCTGGGCCAGGCCATCATCTGATACATCCACTTTCCGTGTCTGTCCCACCCTCTCTTGAAGCCCTCCACTGTGGATCTCTGAACCAGCTCACCAGGCAGCGCATTCCAAGGGTCCACACCCTCTCAGTGAAAAACCTCCTCCTCTTCCCCCCACCCTTCCACCTTCAAACCATGCCCTCTGGTGACAAGCACTTACTTTACTCTGGGGTTCCCAAGCATATCTAATCTCCTGCCCTTCCTGTACCACAAACATCCCTCACACAGGCAGGTAGTTGGATTTACCCCCAAACATTCTGCTTTATCAGTTAATACCACAGCAGAAGTGATGGATTCAGATATACAGATGTCCTTTTCTGTAAGTGCCAGAGCCATTTTCCTCTTTTCTCCTACCCTCTACAGGATACTGAAATAATCGGTGAGTTGAGTGGAGGCATGCACATTGGCATGCCAACCACTTGCCCCACAGATGTCCTCCCTTCCCTTGTTAGCCTACCTAATGCTGCACTGCAGCCATGGTCACTCCACAAGCAGCACTGTAGCAAAGATCATGACTCTTCCTTCATGGAGGCAGAGACTGTCCTTATGGATACTCAGTTCTCCTTCCCCATCTGGCCCTCCGATGACCCTAGTTCATTCCCAAATCCAGGTTCCTAGTATGTAGCCTTACAACTGCACTAGCAAACAGGCCTCTAGAAGAAATCCCAGCCGAAAGGGTCCCTACCACCCCATCACCAGAGCAGTGCCTCCATTTTCGTTGCATCCAGACATGATTTCTAAATGTGTTTGTACACTGATAAAACTCCAAATCCCACACTAGTACCTAAACAACAAACAATAAGGCTGCAGGAACTTTAAAGAGCATTTTGTGTGGCATAGACTACAACTGGATACAAATCTAACAAAATGAATCTGTGCACAGTTCTATAACTCGGAGCAACCTCACCTGCAAAAACATTCCACAAGTGGTGTCAAGTATAGTACACTCAGAGCAGCTCAGGCTAAAAGAACTCAAACTGATGTACTTGATACTGATTGTCTGACACTTCTCTTAGCCATTGGTACTGTACCCACCCGAGTCCGCAAAATCAGTTGCTTTCATGACCATTGCTTTCCCTGCTTGAATCAATACATTTAAAAACAGATCAGCAGAAATTCATGCATCACGTCTGGCATCCAGTTTGTTTCTTTTCACTGAACTAGATCTGGGGAGATACGGTACCATTTTCTAATCTGGTTTAAGAATGGTGCAAAAAACACGAAGGTTCTCAAATACAATATTTTGCATTCCAAAATATTTTAATTGTGTTCATCAAATATTCTCTCAACTTTCCCATATACAACTCCTTGATGTAATGTTTGCTTTGTGACTAATAAAGACAGTTCAGTTTGGAATATGCGATCATGACAGGGTACTATATGGAAGAATTAGTAATAGCCCAAGTGAATAGTTTTGCTTATCTCCAAGTTATTAAGAACAGTGTATGACAAAACTTCATTTCTACTCCTTTTAAAAATGAACAGAAAAATTGCTTAACAAAACTTTACATATGATAGCATGGAATGTTTTCCGAACATGCAGTTTTTTTTTTTAACTCTTACAAGTTGCAAACATTAACTTGTGCTAACAAAACCATGAAAATTTATACAAAAGCACCAGGGATCAAACTGATAGTTCAGGTGCTTTCAGTTTAGACTGAAATATGAGGCAATTTCCAACCATCATTTACAATGAAAGCTCACTACCAATGGTATATAATTAAGTAGACTACATAATCACTAGCTGATAGTTTTCTCTGTCACATCTTTTGATACATAATTAATGTGATTATCAGCACAAAAGGTATATGTTTTTTTCTTTATATTATTAATTGCCCATCATGCAGTAATTATATTTGTTCGCTAGTTCTTACATGGTGTAATGTAATCATGAGTCACTTGATGTTTTTAAGTATAAGGGTCATTTATATTTGTTATAGTGGGAACAAACTGAGATTTGTGTTGCTTTCCCCCACAAACTAGTGCCTATCTTTTGGGGCTTATGGACTCTCATCAAATGCCTCTGGTCAGCCAGTATGATAGCTCTTCACTCTCTGGTCCATTAGGTTTCATGGAACAATGCAAGGGGGCCTTGCAAGGCATTAGCAGCAAGTGACAGGAGTCCATGTTAGAAACTATAGACATGGATCCTCAGATCTATGCAGTCACTGCCTACAACAGAATCCCATGATCCTGGAACCAGATGGGATTGTGGAGGTTGAGACCCGGTGTGAGAGTATCACTGAGCATGGCTCAATCACTCTTAGGACACAATGGACAGGAAACAGGTCCAGAAGCAGATAGTTCAGTGTCAGAGTCCCACAGAGAAACTACATTTGGACAACAGTAAGGAGTCAGTGAGAGACAATGGCTCCGCTGTCTACCCTACTCTTTGTTTCCACACTGGATAATGGGTAGTGTGCCTGTGACATGAATAGCAGTCCCAACTTCATAGCAGAAAGCAGGGTTTAAAGAGGTAGAAACAGAACATTGCAGGCAATTTACAAAGCAGTCAGAGGTGACATACAAGCATGAACAACCAATAGTTTTCCAATAGGGCACTAGCAATAGGACAGAGTTTGTAGTCCACTCTCATTCTCACAGAGGAGCATGGAAGAGAGGACAGGGGCAGGAAAGACAAGATAAGTGGTGTGGCTGCTCTTTCTAAACTGTGTTCTGTGCTTTTGCTTGTTTTTAAAATTGAATGATGTATTGATTGCTGGGCTGCAGGGAAAGGGTGGAGGAAGGTACCCAGTAATGGGTGAGTTGCTGGAGGGCTTTGAGAATGGTAGAGCCGGCATAGTTGGAAGGTCCAGTGGACCACATGTTTGAAACCACTGGTAGGGCAGCAGGAGCCCTGTAGTTCATAATGGTAGAGTTTGTAGTCCATTGTAATTCTCACAGAGGAACGTGGAGGAGTGAGTGGGAGCAGAAGAACCCAGATAAGTTGTGTGGCTGCTTATTTTAAACTGTGTTCTGCACGTTTGTTTGTTTTAAATTGAATAGTGTACTGATTGTTGGGTTACGGGGAAAGCGAGGTGGGAGGTAACCAGTAGTGGGCTTATTGCTGGAGGACTTAGAGATTGGTAGAACTGGTGTGGTTAGAAGGTCCAGGGGGCCACATGACTGAGGCTACCAATCGGTGGTAGGAGCCCCATAGTTCATAAGGGCAGCATTTGTAGTCTGCTCTCATTCTCACAGAGGATTGTAGAAGAGTGGGCAGGGCAGGAGAATCCAGATAAGTAGCGTGGCTGTTTTTTTTAAAGTGTATTCTGTGCATTTGTTTGTTTTTTTAAATTGAATAATGTATTGATTGCTGGCTACAGGGAAAGGGAGGAGTGAGGCAGCAAGCAGTTGGCAGGTTGTGGGAGGGCTTAGACACCAGTAGAGCTGGCATGGTTAGAGGGTCCAGTGGACAACATGGCTGAGACTGGCAATAGTGCAGCAGAGGCCCCTATATACTGTATTACCCAGAGGTCCAAGTGACCCCTCGTCTAAGCAATTTCAAAGCATGAGTGCCATAAAGCAGGGGTGTGGCATCTGTAACTAAGTTGCATCTTGGTGTATTGGCAAGACGTCTGCAGAGAGGAACGCAAGCCATAGGCCATACTGGTCAGGCCATGGAAAATAAACAAACAGCAAGGTATGGGAAGCGGAGTCTGTTAAATCATAGTAGGGACTACATACTGTACATCTAATGAGCACAGGGAGTGAGCCAGCAGGATAAGGAAATTGCAGCAAAACCTTATCTAGGGTCCGTCAATTGGTAAAAAAAGAATAAGGAACATAATGGGGGCTATGGAAAGTAGTCGATATAGCAAGGGGGCAGTCAGTAAGAAATAAGCAATGTAAGTGCTCCCAGTACCCTGCGCAAGCACAGAGAGAAAGGAGAGGATTAGGGAGTTGAAC
Source organism: Neoceratodus forsteri (assembly GCA_016271365.2). Lineage (NCBI taxonomy): Eukaryota > Metazoa > Chordata > Ceratodontiformes > Ceratodontidae > Neoceratodus > Neoceratodus forsteri. The sequence goes on along the minus strand of CM028132.1, from coordinate 1,056,619,191 downwards.
ACATGGTTGGAAGAAAGGTGTCAAAGGGATATGGGGTTGTGGGTGGCTGGGGCAGTACCTGGGATAATAACAATCTGTTTGCAAGGGATAGGCTGCACCTGAGTGGGGAGGGGAAGGAGGTATTAAAGCAAAGACTGGGGAGGTATATTGCGACAAAGGTGGATTTAAACTAGATGGGGGGTGGCTAGTGGACAGCAGGTAGGCAGGGATCTGATAGAGTGGATACATAGCCTACCCCCCAGGCTAGCAGGGAAGGACTCAGGGTGGCCAAAAAAGGAGGGAGTAGAAGGAAGGAAATGGAGGCCAATGACGGGAAGGGGCAGGATGGAGGGTGGTCTCACTGAATGCAAGAACCTTAGCCAACAAATCTGCTGAGCTACAGGCACTCTTAGCAGTGTGGAGGGTGGATTTTGCAGATGTCACAGAAACGTGGGCAACTAAGCACTGGGACTGGGATCTGGCAATCCCAGGATACAAAGTATAAAGGAAGGACCATAAGGAGGGGCAGTGGGGTGGCAGTCTATGTGAGGGATGGGATCAAATGCACAAGGGATGAGGGTGAAGAAAGGAGAACAGAGGCAACCTGGCTGCAGCTCCCAGACTCAAGGGGTAGGAAACTAAGGTTTGGGGTGGTATACAGGCCACCATCCCAGTCTAAGTAGCTTGACATGGAACTAGCAGGACAAATTAGAAAGGTATGTAGAAAAGCGATGGTGGTCATCGTGGGGGATTTCAACTTGCCAGGGGTTGACTGGAGCACTCCAGTCACCTCCAGTGCTAGGGAGAAAGTGGTCCTGTACTCAATCCAGGAGGGTCTTCTGACACAGTTGGTTAGTGTACCTACTAGGCTAAAGAACACTTTAGATCTGATGTTGTTGAATGGGGAGGCAGTAAGGGAAATAAAGGTGGAGGACCCACTAGCCGGCAGCGATTACCAAACGGTGTGGTTTAATATCATGATGTGCGGGGAGCTAGAGAAATCAGTTACTCAGGTAGTAAACTTCAGGGGGCAGACTTTGAGAGGATGCAGGAAGTACTGAAATGGAAACTAGTGGGCATAAGGCAGGAGATGGATGCAGAGCAGAAATGGGATATTATTAAAAGGGGGATACAGAGGCAACAGAATCCTGCACCAAGACACAGAGTAAGAGGAGCAGAGCAAGAAAACCTTGCTGGTTGAACAGTGAGGTAGTGAAGGTGGTGAGAGCAAAACAAGAGGTGCATCAGAGGTACAGAAGGACAGGAAAGGAAGTGGACAAGGAGGCGTATGCAAGATGGTCAAGGGAGGTGACCAGAAAAGTGAGAGAAGCCAAGGCCCAGAGAAAGCAGAGATTAGCGCAGGGAATTAATGGGGGGGGGGAGACTTTTTTAAATACATCAGGGAGAAAAGGAAGTGCACGGAGACAATAGTGAGGCTAAAAAGGGGGTGGGAGTGGAAGGAAAAGGGTGAGGACAAGGCAGAAGCACTGAATGAATACTTTTGCTCAGTGTTCACAGAAGAAAAGGGTGGGCAGCTACCACCATGGGCTGGGAGGGTGGGAACAGGGAGGAGGCAACAAATGGAAGAATTGAGGTAAGTAAAGTCCTAGAGGGACTGAAGGCACTGAAGGTAGACAAGGTACCAGGGCCAGATGGTATCCACCCCAGGGTGCTGAGGGAAATGGCGGAGGTGTTGGTGGAGCCACTGGTGGATCTGTACAGCACCTCACTGGAGTCGGGATGTGTGCCACCGGACTGGAGGATGGCACATGTAGTACCATTACACAAGAGTGGACCAAGGCATGAACTGGGTAATTGCCACCTGGTAAGTCTCACCTCCACAGTGTGCAAACACATGGAGACAATACTAAAGGAAAGACTGGTGTCATACCTGGAGAACAATGGCCTCCAGGATGTGAAGCAGCATGGTTTTGTTTTAGGGAAGTCTTGTCAAACCAACCTGATACAATATTATGACTGGGTGACAGGTGAGCTGGATAAGGGTCATGTGGTGGATGTTCTTTACTTGGACTTCAGCAAGGCCTTCGATTTTGTACCTTATGGGTGGTTTGGGGGGAAGCTAACTGGTGTAGGGGTAGGGGCAAAAATGATGAACTTGATTACAAGCTGGGTGAGTGGGAGGCTGCAACGGGTGGTGGTGAGAGGGGAGCTCTCAACTCCAAGGCCGGTGATAAGTGGGGTGCCACAGGGCTCTGTGTTGGGGCCAGTATTGTTCGGGCTCTTCATATCAGACATTGCACATGGGGTGGTGAGCAAGATAAGTCTGTTCGCTGATGACACCAAGATTGGAGCAGTAGTGAGTGGAGAGGAGGGATGGAAGCAGCTGCAGGGGGACCTAAGCAAGCTAGAGGAGTGTTCAGAGAGGTGACAGCTGGGGTTCAATGAAAAGAAGTGTAAGGTTATGCACTTTGGGGTGAAGAACCCAAGGAGAGAATACTGGCTGGGAAGGGTTAAGCTGGGGATCACTGAGGAGGAGAAGGACCTAGGGGTAATGATAACAGGGACCATGGACAACACTGCCCAGTACAGGAGAGTGACTGCAAAAGAGAACAAAATTCTGGGGTGCATAGCGAGGGTTTTTTCATTCAGGCAAAGAGAGGTGATCTTGCCCCTCTACAGGTCGCTGGTAAGGCCATACTTAGAGTATTGTGTGCAGTTTTGGAGGCCATACCTAAAGTGAGATATCAGGCTACTGGGGGGGGGTGCAGAGGAGGGCAACAAAGATGATATGTGGAATGGAAGGGACAGACTATGACAGCAGGCTGAGAGACCTGAATATGTACACCCTGGAGGATAGAAGGAATGGGGGACATGATAGAGACATTCAAGTATCTGAGGGGAATCAATAAGGATGGGGCAGATGGGGTCTTTAAGTTAAGGAGGGGGAGGGTCACCAGGGGCATGCGCTAAGAATAGAGGGGGGGATGATTTAGGAAGGAAATGAGGAGACACTATTTAACAGAGATGGTGGTAGCAAAATGGAATGCCCTACCAGAATGGGTGGTATCACGTAAATCTGTGAACAGTTTCAAAAGGGCATGGGACAGGGAACAGGGGAGAGTGAGGATGAGGGAGGTGGGGGGTGGCAGTGGGATGACAAATGGGAGGGTGGGGCAGCTGCAAAATAGGGGTGCTAGCTGCACACTTGAGCAGACTTAGATAGACTGGGTGGTCTGTTTCTGCTGGCACATTCGTATGTTTGTAAGGTAGTTTATCTAGCAGGGAGAGGGAGTCAGTAGGAAAAGGGGATTGCAGCAAAACCCTATTTAGGGTCAGCCTATTGGTGAAATAAGAATAGTTCTCTTAACAGATTGAAAAATACTGGCCCACTCCCTCAATGTATATAAAAATACAATTTTTATTGTGATACAGCAGAAAATAGCCAGTGTATAGGGCAACAGAAAAGTCTGACCTAATTCCTATGTTTCGGATTACTCCTTCATCAAAGATTCATTGATAATTGCTACATCTATAGACTCAATGCCCTTTTCTGCTCATTTCCCAACTTGAATTTGTTATTCCTGCTACTCTCCCAGTGCTCACTTCATGAACTTTATCTGCAACCTTTATCTACGGTAGAGATGTTGAGAAATTTTATTTCACCGGCAAAATCATGGAACATTTCACAAAATTAAGCACTTATGCAGAAATTTTGCAGCCCCAGTCAATTTTGCCGGTCAATTTCACTGGTAAATTTCGCCTTGCAGTACTATTAGGAGAAATTAGGGGAAAACATTCTTGTCACCTGACTTACTCTCTGCAGGTCACATGGGTGAATGCAGTCAGGCTGGAAGGCACTGATTCTGCTTCCTTTTGTAAGCGTTTTCAGACCGAGAGAAAGTCTGAGAGACAACTAGGGACCAGGAAAACTACTTTATAAGTTTGTTTGTACAAATTCTTTACTTTAAAAACAATTTATTTCTTATTTTCTTAATCTTTCTTTGTTAGGACATTTTCTGTGTGCTTATATTTTTCTATCTGTAAGTTTATAGTGTGTGTGTGTGTGTGTGTGTGTGTATGTGACTTCCTCACTCTCTCTTTCTTTATTTTTCATTTTTTTTTTTAGTTTTCTGTTAAGAAAATCTTTTGTTTTTTGGGATAATATGGATGGGAAAGGTAGGGCAAGGGAGACTAGGCAGAAGGTAGGATCTAGTGTTCACCTTAACAGGCAAGCCTTTCTGTCTGAAAGACAGGATCCCCCAGCAGCAGCAGAAGCACGTGCCCCCCCACAGTAGGATCCCATTGCCCACCAGCAGCAGCAGCAGCAGGAGCATGTGGCCCCTACCCCCCAGCAGCAGGAGCCTATATCTACCCAGTAGTAGCAGCGGCAATATGAGCCCACCTCCCCACAGCAGCAGCATGTGTCCCCCCCACCCTCCATCAGGAGCAGGATGTTGTGGCCCCCAGGACATCAGCTGGTGGTCCCCCACCAGCCACGAGTGTTGTCTGTGTGGTTTTTCTATCATCACAAATGCTGCAGATGATGGTGTTGCCATCTGCAACCATTGTGGCTGGAGTGTTCAAAGGGGGAAGACAGGGGCACACCTTGGCACTGGTGGCCAAAGGAGCCATGTTCAGCAGCACCACCACCCTGCAGAGTGGCTCCAAAAGCAGAAAGAGCTGGCAGCAGCAGGAGGCAGCACTAGTGGGGGTGATGAACATACAGAAGGGGAAGGGGGCCAGCAGGAGGAAGGCAGTTGGCATCAGCAGTGTAGGGGGTGCTGCACCAGGAAACAGCAGTAGGAGGCAGCAGCACCATCACCCCACAGCAGCCGGCACTGCCATCATCATGCTGTTCCCACACAGTCTGCAGCAGCCCCAGGTCAAGTCAGCCATGAAGACCTGGTGGCCACGTGCATTGAGGTGCTAGCTGTTTGGCAGGAATTTGACCAGTTCCACCAAGAGTTCAGAGAGGCCAGGTGGGACATTAGAAAAATAATAGAGGACCAGCAGAAAGTTTTGTAACTCCTGGCAGAGCTATGTTGTGGGGGTGGTGGTCGCAGTTCTAAATCAGTGCCTGGAGCTGAAGTGGTGTAAGTTGTGGTGGCAGCACTCAGTGAGGCAGCAGCCAAATTTTGTTTCCTTTCTTTTTCCTGTCCCGTGTTAGTGGCACTCTTCTCACCTCCATCCCCTAAAAATAAGAAGTGCAAAAAATTCTAAAAAAATCTTTTCTGTCCTCTTCCTCTTCTATATCCTCTTGTTTCTTTTTCTTGTCTTATAATCATATGACTTTGTCCAGTAGACTTGTGTTATGTTATGTTTATGCTCCCTCCCTCCCTATAGCATTCATTTTCCTTTTTCAGTAATTTACTTTTCACCTCTTATACGAATACTCTTGGCCTCACCCTGCGTGTCCCCGTTGTGTGTTATTGTCAGCGTATCCATAAACACTGTACTTTTCTTTTTGTTTTGTGCTACTCCTTCTTAATATATTTCCTCCTTCTATCCACAAATGTCAAGTATTGTAATTTGTTCCTATGAACACATTTTTTTCTCAAAGCTATGTGATATTGTGACAGTTGTTGTGGTTGAGTGCAGCAACAGTCCAAAGATGTACACAACAATCAGAGAAACATAAGCAATTTCATTGTGAAGTTAAACATAAATATATTATTCATGCTTAACACAACATGTGCCCCCTGAGCTTGCTACAAATGTTAACTTGGGTCCCTCCCCTACAGTCATGATGATGTTTTATATTGCCCCACCACCACCTGGTCCAAAATGTGCACTTGGGTCACAGTTTAACACAGCCTCTTTCCATCGCGCTGTGCAGAGCAGGCCTGATAAGAAAATAGAGGAAAAAAGTGGCATGAAATTGAGACATAAGTCTGCCTCAGTCATGATGTTACATAGCACCTCACTACCACCCTATTCAAAATGTGCACTTGGGACACGGTTTAACACAGCCTCTTGCCACCATGTTGTGTAGAGCAGGTCTGATAAGATGAGAAATATGAAAGGAAAAAAGTTGTATGAAATTGAGACATAAATCTACTATCAGTCATGATGTTATGTATTGCCCCACAACCACCTGGTTCAAAATGTGCACTTGGGCAAGTTTACCACAGTGTTTTGTCACTGTGCTGTGCAGGGGGAAGTAAATATGTAATGCCCAAAATAAATAATAAATATGGTGAGATGATCTTTGGTATAAAATGTATAAATTTGTGGGCACCTATTGATTTGGAATTGAAGCAGATTCAAAAATCTGAACTTTTTATGAGAGAAATTGATAAAGAGTTGCAAATAAGATGTATGCGTAATGGGTGAAAGTTTTTTGAAGGGACATATACATCATAAACTATAAATAATGATCTTGAAAGTAATGTCTATGTGGAAATGTGATGTTTTTGGAATGTAGGTTTATATAAACCATGTTTGTTTAGTGAAACTATGTAACATGTATGTTGTTTAAATGAATGGAGTGTTTTTTTGGGGTTTTTTTTGCCAATAACTTAATTTTTATTTTTAACCAGAACAACAACAGCAAACAACATTGTGCATAAAAGTAATAAAAGTACACAGGCTGGAGCAATACAGAATGCACAATAACTAGTATAATCTTACAGTTACAAGAGAAAAAAACAATCAATAAAAAAAGAAAAAAACCACCCAAATAATGAAAAAAGCAATCCCCACCCACCCACACCCCGCAGCTCTCCGTAACATTGAATAAAACAGGAAGTAAATAATATCATATTAAAAACCATTAGCTCAACTAGGTCAAAACTTTAAGGGGGGGAATGAAAGATATAAATTAACAACAATAGAGGAAGGGAAACCATGGTTAATAAAGAAAATTAAACAAATGGGACCAATAAAATCAAAGATACTCTAAATACCACTACCTTAAAAACCAAACCTGTCCCTCAGACATTGACTGAAGCCCTTCCAATATTTGTCAAATTTATGTTGAGTATTGGAGGCTGCATAAACAGTCCTTTCAGCAAATAAAGCATTCATGAATTCCTCCCACCATTCCTTGAAAGAGGGAGTCCATTTCTCCCGCCAATGACACAGAATCACCAGCTTAGTGACCATTGCCACCCGGACCCTTAAAGCGATACCTGGGATAAGGCCATACCTCCCAAATACACAGATCTCTGGCGAGAAAAAGCTGAGAGATCGTAAAAGGCCTCAGTCCCCTGTTGACCACCCCATAACTCACTACTTTTGGGCAGGACCACAGCTTATGAAAAGTGGTAGCTAGAGAGCCATCACAGTTCTCACAGGCTGGGAGCATTTGTTATTCCAACAGTACAACTAGCCAGGGACCAATAAATGTTATGTAGCAGTTTAAACTGAATCTCCCTTAATCTATCCTGCTTAGTAAAAACATAAATATCTATCCAAACTTTCTCCCACACTATCTCGGCCAATCCAAAGACATGTTTACTTTCCAATAAAAGGAATGAGAGAAGAGTAAAGGTCAGTCTTTTAATAATACACTGGTAGAGTTTGAAACCAATTTACCTGATAAACAGGAATCAGATAAATGTGTCCAAGGACCCCACTAGGTCAGATCTATTGCCATGTCTCAAAAGGACTGAATACAGCTCCTAATTTGAGCCAGACTTAACATAAATTGGGGCTTAACCCCAAACTTTAATGCTAATGATGAAAGTGGGAGAATAACGTTACCCATAAAAATCAGAGATCCGAATCTTGGAGGGAATGTTGAGGGGAATTTGTAAACAGGTTGGTTACCAATTAGAAAATTTGGGTTCTTCAAAAGGGGTTGCGAGACATCGAGCCGAGGGTTAATCTTTAAACAGGCATATAACTGATGAATAGCCCTAATATCCCACCCCATAGGAGTATTTCTAATCTTTCTAGGTACTTTAGTCCAAGGGATATAGAGGAAAGATTCTAAGTCTAACTTTAATTCCTTTACTATAACCCTATCTAATTCTAGGCCTGTAGCAGGAGTATCAATTTTCCCAGTCCATAAAACCACCCTAGCCGCATGGATAGCCAAATAGTATTTAAAAAAATCTGGTAATTGCTGGCCGCCCAACTTACGTTGTCGGCAAAGTTTATAATAAGCTCTGCGTGGAGGTTTATTTCTCCATATAAAAGCTGAGCAATACCTACATAAATTATTAAAGAAAGACTTGGGGAGGTATATGTTCAAATTAAGGAGGGAATAAAGAATTCTTGGCAGGACCACCATTTTAATTATGTTGATTCTCTCAGAAAAGGACAATGGCAGTCTCAACCATCTATCCAAATCTTCTCTGATAGATTTAAGAACAGGTATTAAGTTCAGTTTAGCCAATTCATCCAGATTCTTGGAGATTTGAATACCCAAATATACAAAGGACTTAGATTGCCACTGAATGCCTAAGGACACGCACCAGCTTTTAACAAGAGTGGTCTAGAGAGGAAAGAGAGTTGTTTTGGCTAAGTTCAATTTAAACCCGAGAAACCACTAAAGTCCTCAATTAGGTTAAGGACTTTGGGAAGAGATGAGGTTGTGTCTCTAATATGTAACATCGTCATCCATAAATGCCGACAGTTTGTGTTCTTGATCTCCAATTCTAATACCAAAATCTGTTTGTCAGCCTTAATTGCTTTAATGAGGGGTTCTAAATACAAATTAAACAAATAAGGCGATAACGGACAGCCCTGTCGGGTTCCCCTCTGTAGCGGAAAAGCAGCAGATATTAGATTATTACATTGTAGTCTAGCAGTTGGACGCAAATAAAGGATCTTAATTAATTGTATGAATTGCTGGGGGAAACCAAATTTAACTAAGACATCAAACATATATGCCCACTCCACCCAATCGAATGCTTTTTCAGCGTCCAAAGAAATAAGGGACGCTTCCGCACTAGGAGCTACAGAGGCAGACATTAAGTAAAACAATTTCCTGAAATGGTCTGCTGAGGTGCGTCCCTCCACGAAGCCAGCTTGTTCCGGACTGATCAGATCTCGCCAAACACTCTTGAGTCTAGTGGCTAATATTTTAGCAAAGATTTTAACATCTAAGTTCAACAGAGAAATTGGTCTATAATTACCAACAGAATCTGTAGATTTCCCTGGTTTGGGCAGTAAAATTAATCTGGCTTCGAAGAGTGACGCATCCCTAACTCCATGATCGAACCAAAAATAAATAATTTATTCAACAGCGGAGCCACTTCTGCTTTAAATAATTTGTAAAAAGGTGAAAACCCGTCAGGGCCAGGCCTTTATCAGCTCTAAATGAATCAATGGCAGATATTATCTCTTCATTAGATATGGAGATATTAATCTCAATCTAGAGTCCTGTGGCAGGTTAGGAAGTGATATTCCATCCAAAAACCTCTGCATTTGAGATAGCGTATATGCGGCGGGGGGCCGGCTCGAATATAGGTCTCTATAAAAAGAAACAAAAGATTGCAGGATTCCCTTGGAATCAGTAACCAATTCGTCAGAATCAGGGAGTTTTAGGGCCGGAACCCATCTGGATTCAGAATTATGTTTTATTTGCCAGGCCAGTAATTTCCCGGCTTTACTACCCTGCCCGATGTATAACGCCTTAGATTTAGTTGACGTATTAACTACTTTATCCCTCAAAGCCCCCGCATACCATGCTCTCAGTGTGGACAGCTCCTGTTCTTGGTCACCTGACCTCGAGTACTCAGGCATATCCTCTAATTGTTTAATCCTAATCAAACAATTGGACATCTTCAAGTTATGTTTGGCTTTCCTTACCGATGCTATTCTAATTAACTCCCCTCTCCATACCGATTTGAGAGCAGCCCATGATTGATCAGTGTCCGAAATCGTACCCCAATTAAATTTAATTGACTCTTTCAAAAAAGTACGAAATCGATCTAGAGTTTGGGCGTCTTTAAGTATATTATTGTTTAAAGCCCATGTATAAGATCTCTTAGGGATAAAGGACGGGGTCCAAACAATTTTAATTGGAGAGTGATCAGATATCACCCTTGGGAGATGCTCGGTGTCAATTATCTCAGAAATAACATGGCGGCTCACCAAAAAATAATCCAACCTAGAAAAGGATTTATGCACCGGGGAAAAAAAGGTATAATCATGAACTGTGGGGTTAAGCAATCTCTATGGGTCTATTAGACCTAAAAAGGATTTGCATTCAGTCAAGGCCTGTCGGGCTGAAGAAGAGTATGATTTCTTACTGGCCGATCTATCCAATCTATCAGACTGAACTAAATTCCAGTCACCCCCTAATATAAGCGGCAACTCCTTGAAGGGAGATAAAAGCACAGCCAATGGGAGAAAAAGGAGGGGGTCTCTGCATTGGGGCCATAAATTGATCCCAACACAAGAGGCTCTCCTCCGAGTTTGCCAGAAACAATAATGTATCTGCCATTCGGGTCAACAATTATGTCCGAATGTACAAAAGGGACCCCACAGGCTATCAAAATAGCCACACCCCGGCTTGAAGAAGAATACCCCGCCCAAAACACTTGGCCTACCCATTTTTTCTTGAAGTGGGAAAGGTGGTCTGAAAGAACATGGGTTTCCTGCAAAAATACAATTGCTGGTTGATAACGATCTAAGTGGTTTAAAATTACATATTTTTTGCAATTATCTTTCCCCCCTTTGATGTTCCAGGAAAGGAGATTCAGGTTAGAAACCATTAATCATAGCTTGCCCTTGAGACAATGTACGGATAGCTGCCCCCCCCACCCCATGAACCCAAAAGAAACCAAACCTTACCAACCCCGCCCCCTCCGTCCCCGTAAAAAATTCCCCAGCAACTAAACCAGTAAACAACCACCCCACAGGCCCGAAGCCAACTCCTCTTGCATTGGTTCAAAGTGCGCCATAGAGGTCGGGCTTCCCTACACCCCCCCATAAACTCAAGTCACCAACAATAAAAACGTGCAAACCTGCAAATGTAAAAACCCTATATAGATAATCAAGCATACACTACCCCCAACAATTGGTAAGGTTACCATACATTAACTCAGAATATTGAAGTTAACAGTTCAACAGGAGATCCTTATATGAAGCTATTTAAAGAGATAAGGAGTCAGACAATCAAATGTAAATTCCCCATCCAAACCCCTCTAAAAAAAAGGAAAACCAAGAAGAACTGGACTAGCCCTGAATATGGGAGAATCCCCTGCCTGTTGAGGCATCCCCCTCCCACTCTAATTACCCCCGAACCAAACGATGGCTAAATTATAACCCATACAAAAAACAACAGTACCCTATTAAAGAGGGCCATATATAAAAGCGCAAGCCATTCAGCAGGGGAGTACCCTTTGCCCGACAGAACTTATACAGCTCATCAATCCCTCCTGGTCTGATTTTACCCAGACCTCACATATATGAGGGGTATGCCAGCTTAAGCAGTTCAAACCTCCTGTCACCTGGTCAGGACAGTAGAGCTCTAACCAAGCCTAATAGCAGTAACCTCAAAAATATCATATAACAAAACTGCTCATACAGTGTAATGGGGGCATTCAACTCCCTCTACTGGGCAACACACAAAATAATCAGCTTCCAAAGGACTGCAATAACAACTATAACAGTTAACAGTCAGTCCCAAAAAGAAATGTCCATCTTGATGGCATAAAATATATTAAAGAATAAAGCCCATAAAGCCACCGAGTGCAGCCGAGATAATCGATTTATAATGCACTGTCCAATAAATCACCGTAGTTGTCCATTCACACTCTCATATTGAACTCCTGAGCCCCTCTGAATCAGCATAGTTCACACCATAGCTTAGCCTTTAGGGAACAGGTTAGGCATCAATCCTTGGAGTGAGTTTAAAGCTTCATCCACCTATTCATATCGTTTGGCCCCCTCCTTGGTGATAATCTCGAGCTTTGCTGGATATAGCATGCGGTGGCGAATCCCCGCCGCCCACAACTGAGGTAATAGGTCGAAAGAGGCTCTGACCTGTCTCATTTTCCAGGTCAGGTCGGGGACTAAACGAAGCTTGTTACCTTCCATTGGAATGAGGACAACTTCTTAATTTCCTTTAAGATGTGTTCTCTGTCCAAAAAATTAAGTAGCTTGAAAATGATAGGACGTGACGGTTCTGTTGATAGGGGCCTAGCTCTCAGGGCATGGTGCCCCCTCTCGATGATGTACTCTGGCCCATTTGGTGAAGGGCCTGCAGTTTTTTTAAGCAATTTTTGCAAAAAAAGCAACATGTTTGAGCCTTCTTCCCCCTCTGGCAAACCGAGTAAAACTAAATTGTTTCGCTGGCTGCACCCTTCTAAGTCATCCAGTCACTCTTCCAGCTTTGTTACTATTTTCTTGCATTCACTGATTGCAGGCCTTGTCTTGTCCAGCGCTCGCTCAACGGATGAAATGAGAGCCTCTGTGTCCGTCACCCGACGGGCAAGCTGTGTCAGGGCAGGTTTTATATCAGCCATCTCATCCACTAACTTGAATAGTGCCTCCTTTATTACTGACAGATCATTGCAAATTTTATCGGACGTAACATTCTCTGCCTCGGTCTGTGGTGAGGAGCTGCGGCGTGGCCGCTTCGCATCCGACTCCTGCTCGCTCGCTTGCATTCCAATGCCGAATCGGAACTCGATAGATACGAGAAACGATCCACAGCTTGATTAGCCCAGAGAGGATGAAAGGGGATGAGATTTAGTCGCCGAAAAACAGCAGGTTCGCTGGTTAGGTTCGGGAGCCCCCGACAGCAGCAGCTACTCCTCCATTAGCGTCACGTGATCCCCTGTGAATGGAGTGTTTTTTAAGTGTTTTTTTAAAACTTATGAGGAAAACAGGTACATCTTGAAAAAGGGTTTGTGACCCAATGATGTTGTAAACCATTTTACCTGTATAAAAATAAACTTTTACTACTTTACTACTACAGAGAAGGCCTCATAACACGAGAAATATGAACTATGACAGGGGGAGACAAACAATTATTGTGGCAATTTTGTAAGACAGACAAAAAAGGCTAGTGAAAGGGGCGATGGTGAGAAAAATAATTCCTCCTTCAAAATGCTGCTGCTAGCCTGCAAGTTGTCCTGACTGCATCCTGCTGCTGGTTTCATCACAATTCATTGAGAATTGTAGACGTAACATTTCCCAGTGCTAATGCTGTCCTGTTTTGCTGTGGTGACGCTGTGGTTGTAACTTGTACTGTGTATAGTGATTACAATAATGAGATTTAGGGGTTCTTTAGCTTGCTGCCTTCCTGCTGCTCTCAGTGCTCACTGACTGGCTGCCATGAGAAGTGATGTTTTGGCTGGTATTGAATCTTGATGCATCATCATCATCACAGACATGCTGCTGCTGCACACGTAAGTATTTCTCTGTATTTTTTTTTGTTCTGTGTAAGAGAAGGGCATGGACGGGTTGGTATTGTGGCATCTTGAGTTAAAATATGTTCTTTTTCGTGTAACCCCCACACCCCTGCCTCTTTGCAAATGACAGGTGGTATGCTGTTGAAGCTGACAGCCGTACCAGGTGGGGAGGTGGGGGACTGGGTTTAGGGAGGACTAGGTTACTCGGCACAAGGGCTAGGTTTGGCTACTCTGCACAGGGTCACCCAAGTAAATCCGAACACAGGAAGCAATAACTGTAATGTCCAATACCAGGAGTGGGATTCTAAAGTGTGGATTTATTCACATCCAAGCAGAACAAAACCAAGCATAGATGGACCCCCATGGGGCTACACTTCTGGTAATGCAGATTAAAAATCAGAACAACACTTCCTCAACACTTCAGCCCTCAGGCTCTGAACCCACTAGGCACACAGCCTGGACTAGCATGCTGCTTTGTGTACACAGCCCAAACTTGTACACTATTCTGGGATTTCTCTGGCTCGGCTCCCCTGCCAGCCACTCAAACACCTTCCATTTGACATGGACACATTTTCTGGTGGCTCCCTAAACCACCTAAGAGCCTTCGACTCCATAAGGGAAACTTCCTTTTAATCTCACATCTGAGTACTTTCCTTAGCACTGGCCAAGCGCCTGAGGGAAAGTAAAAGGGCCACAGAGCAAATCTGTAGAGGTGAATTTGGTTACTACTGATGGGGGGTCTCTCACCTCTCACTTTCACAATTCATACCCGGCCATTTCTCTGGACATTAAACATCTCTTTCTGAAAAGCTTGGCAATGTAGATTAAAGGGTAAATGCTTGGCACATTTCCTCTACATGTCTTGGCTTTCCCCTTGTACTAGACTCGAACATACTTAAACATCTCTTTCTGAAAAGCTTGGCAGTGTAGATTAAAGGGTAAATGCTTGCCACATTTCCTCTACATGTCTTGGCTTTCCCATCGTGCTGGACTTGAACATACTTTGACTTGGCTTAGTCCATTACTCTACCCCTTCCACTGATTAAGCAGTTCAATCCCCACTTTACAACAGTTCAGGTGAAACATTGGCCCTATGTCAGAGTGAACTCACCCTTTGGTTGCAGGTGCCCCACAGGCGATTCTTCACAGGTTCTGGTGCCACAGAATACTCTAGAATAAGGCAGCTTCTTCCCTAGCCGGAACCAGGAGGGTTGCCCCTGGAATGACAGGCAAACCTTTCCATCCCCATCCCCTCAGGGATGGGGCACAGGGACCAGTAACAGCGGTCTCCACCACTTCATGAACAGCTTACTGTGTTCCTCTTTTGATGGAAACACACACTTCCCCTAACAGTAGCTCTATATGAGAGCTTTAGGCTCCAAGAGCCTGTGCACAGACTACTGTGATCCTCTATTCAAGACTGCTCACACACAACTCTGTTCAAAACTCCCCAACATTCTAACCTAACTCCCAACTAGGGTTGTCAGAACTAGTTCTAGAAAGATTAGAACCCTTTTAGAACCCATGGGTTCGAGTTCTAATTTAGAACTAGAACTCCCATGGGTTCTAAGTGTTACGGGTTCTAACTACTGAAAACAAGCTTTTTTCCTTCATACATTTAAAAAACAAGGGATGCCAGCCTGGAAAACAAACTAATTATTGGGAATTACATGCTAAAAATGTTTTAGAGAGTGAAAATGAGAGAATGTGCTGCCCATATGCAGATGTGCTAAAGGCGTGGACTTGTGACTCTTGGCATTTGCACTTTGAGAGGCTCAATGTGTTTCTCTTTTCTGCATGTGCAGTGAACCACTATTATGCCTGTGCTGAGAGTGCAGCTCTTTGTATGTATGTTGTTTTCTCCTCTCAGTATCTTTATCTGTTCTTTCTATCCAATCCTGCACACAAAATGAGTTTGAGTTCTAAAGAAGATTTGAACCGTAGAACTATTTGTAAAGTTCTAGCCCAGAACCAGGACCCAGAATTTCAGTGGGTTCTAACAACCCTACTCCCAACTGCAGATTCCAGTGTGGCTCATACAGCTGCGAGAGTTCTATGGTGATGTCATCCCTCAGGCTCAGCTGAGACTGAGAACAGAGTGAGACAGTATGAAATCCATTTAACTGGAGTTTCACAAGCTGCCTTCCCTGCCTACCACTAGGTCTTACTGGGATTCTAGTAACCCCGGATAACAGGGGGTTTGCACTCGCCCTGGGCCAGGAAAATGACTGTCCGCAGTCATTATTTACCTGGCTTAGGCCATCTCACCCTATGTGCCACCTGCAGAGGGGGGGTGATCAGGCCCCCTCCTACCATGTGCTTGCACAGGCAGGCAACACTAAGGGCCTAGAGGCCTTTGGCTGACATATCAGCCTCTACTCTACCCACTAACTATGGGTGCCTAGTGGCTCCAGTAAAACTGCCCAGAGCATAGCCCTAATAGATCAGCACTGCAGTCCCTACGGCTGTTCAGGACCACAGCCTGTCTATCCCCCCTAGCCCTCTAGGGAAAATCTGTCTGCCTCTAACTTAACACCCCAAAATAAAAACAAACCGGGGACCTCCCCGACCTTGGGCACCTTGCAACCACACATCAGGAGCTGATATCATGCCATTAAATTACTCCCTCACTCCACCACAACCATACCTGTGTAAGAAAAGGGTTACTACACAGTAACAACAACAACAGTACTTTAAATACTACACACTAAAGTACTAGTGAGGAACTCCGATGAGCCCCTCCTCCTCTTCTTGTCTTCTCTTCTATCTTCTTCAGGAACACCTGCAAGAAAAAGAAAGACAACACACACTCCTAATCTGCATACACAGTCTATCTAAACCACTACCATCAAAACACTGGAGAATCCCAAAAAGATTTTTTTAGAAAAGGTAGAAAAACAGTATATACACTAGAAAACGGTAGAAAAATAATGACATTATTTACAATACACATCTGGGGGATGGAGTGCCCTAAAAGCCCCATCTAGTGACCACGGTGCCCAAAGGCTAGTCCATTAAAGAGTCTCTCCTGGGATGGAGCCCGGTGAAGCACAGTTCTAGCAGGCCAAAGTCCCGAAGGGAAGAGTCTTTGAGGACAGTTCACACATCTGGAGTCTGCTAGTGTAGGGTGTGTACTGCAATGTTATAAAGATAGAAAAGTTTGGACTTACCAGCCCCTTGTAGAATGAACAATGGCACCGACCTGCTCCTCGGCCGAAGACTCTCCCTGGCAGCATTCTTCTGATACAACTGGGCGGACATCTTCCGGGTACTACAGGAGGGCACATCTGGAAACTGCTGGGTGATGTCATCTCTGGAGATGGAACCTTGGAACAGGAACAAAAAAGGAAAACAGCTGGTCTGACATCATCCGATTACCAGGCGATGGATCAGGATACAGCTGGGCTGGCATCTTCTCTGGATCTGAAGTCATCTGCTGCACCAGTCGATGGATTCTGGAAAGTCAGTACACTGTAAAACTGATGAATGTGGGGCACCTGAGTCCTGGACATCCATACTGGTGGAACAACAAAGGCACTGCAATGGCTGGAGTGGCAGCATTGACTACCACTGCTCTGCCTTCCATCTGGTAGGCATGGGCACATTTGCAGGGAGGTCTTTGCATTGAGGCCAGTAGCACAACGGGTCAGGAGCTTGAATTATTACCCCATCTGGGCGCACATAATTCACACTGTGAAAGGTTTCACATCCCTCTCCATCCACTATTCGAACAGTGTCCATGAACAGTGTCCTGCCTCTTTTCCACTGGCTGTATTTTTCATGAAACATTCTGTTCCTGACATGCTTGTTTGCACCAGGATGCACACATTTCATTGCTTCAGCCCAAATCCAGGATTTTCTGCTGTTCTCAATCTCCTCCCAGACTCTCCGAGGAAAGGTAGGAAAGGACATCCCATAGATTTAATTAGCCTTCCTACCAGCCAGTCTCTCCGCTTTACTAGCTTTGGTCAACCTGAGACCACTGGCCTGGCTTGGGGGCAGCCAGTCCTGCTTCTGCCAGCTACGCATTCTCAACGAGACAAAAATTGGATCCCTGGCTTCTTCTTTTTGCACAGCCAGGGCAGTGGCATCACCACTCTCGTCCATGCATTCCTCTGAGGCAAGAGCTTGAGGCTGTGTACTCGTTCCTTTTTCACAAGGCCATATAGGTTCCCCCTCTTCTTCTTCCTCACTGAGAATCTGTGCCCACGAGTAAGCAGTCGTCCTCACTCCTGAGACTATCCATTCTTCGCTGGGCGCGGTGGTCGATACCTCCCATTCAAAGGCCAACCTCATCTTGTCTTCTCCTATGAGACTTGGGCTAGACCCCCCCTCTCCAAGGATCTACTGATGCTCTGTCTGAATTATCTCTCTGCGATCCAGCATCCGAAACATCAGCATATTGTTCTGTCTGCAAATCTGCACCTTCTAGCTTTGTGCCACACTTCACAAAGGGGTCTTCTCCAACGGGCTCCGCCTGGTGCTGTATGCTGCCAACTACAAATTCCTGAACTTTTGTCCATGTGGGAGCCAAATGAATCTTGGGTGCTTTAAACAAGCCGTATTTCTCTAAGCACCCCGAACAGTGAGGTACCATGAAGACGTCCCTTCCAGCATTTAAGCAAATTAAGCACACTTGCACTGGGTATCCAGGAATCGCCACATGAGAAGGCAGTTGTCCTCCATAGTAACACCTCTCAATGTCCCTTAACTTATTTACTTCTGCTGCTACCATAGTCCGGGCATGATCCAGGTAGATGGCTGGTCTTGAGGCCATGACTGCAGGGAAAAGCAAATAAACGCTCACTGTTACTGAAAGTACCACATCACTGAACACTTCCTTTCATTTTTAAAATGGCTCCTCTGCTACTGTGTTTACATTACTACCCCACCTTGTAATGGCAGCGGCAGCACTCCTGTGCATCAACATTCTGAAATTGGGTCAAGCCACTGCGCATCTGATTTACTCACACTGGGCCGGATATTCAAACTGTGCTATTTTGTGGTGCAAGCCCTTGCGCTGCACAAAATAGTTGCTCAGGGGTGTGTCCAGAGTGATATTCAAAGGAGTTGCACCCTTGAGCAACTCCTTTGAATATCACCCCCCGGCCACAGCCACTGTGCATGGCGCAGTGGAACTTGCGCCACCGCAAGTTGTCAGAGTGGAGCATTCAACTTCATGGGCGCAAGTACCATTGCCATCGCCAAAATCCCCATATTCAAAGGTGACATGCAAATGAGGCCATAATTCATGCAAGGCAGGGGGACCATTTGCATCTGATTATGGCCCCATTTGCATGCCATTAGCATGCAGGTGCACACAGTCCCGAGGACTTGCTCCTGGCCCTGCCGAGGCAGCAGCCATCGGGGACCGGCGCCCCCTGAAGCCCGATCATGGGCAAACGGTGTATAATCACCCCACCACCCCCACTGGCCGTCGCGGGCATGGTTTAATCCCCCACCAGCCCGATGGCGGGTAGTGGTTTAAAACAACCCCCGAACACATCCCTGGTGGTCAGTGGACTGAAAAGCCCGATCGCGGGCAGTGAGTGGTTTAATAACCCCCTCCCGAATTCATCCCTGGTGGTCAGTGCGCAATCGATCGCGGGATGTAAAGTAGAACAACCCCGAACATAGTCCTGGTGGCTGGTGTCCCTCCACCCCACCCACCCACGAGCCCCACCACCCGCTCCCCGGCAGCCAGCGGGCGGCAGCATCCACTTTCGCCTGCTGCCCGCCCGACTGACTGCCGGTGAGGGCTACAAAGCCCATTGGTGCAGAGCAAGAGCCAATGGGTATGCAGCTCTAACCCGTATATGACAGTCAGATTTGTGAATGAATACGTTCATTCATTCACAAAACTGGACTGTCTTGTACAGTATGGGCTGCACGCCATTGGCTCTTGCTCTGCACCAATGAGCATGCAGCCTCACCGGAGTCAGTCGCGCGGCAGCGGGCAGGCAGGTGGATGCTGCCACCGCCGCCGCCGGGAGCGGTGGTGGGGCTTCGTGTGGGTGGGTGGGGACATCAGCCACCAGGGCTGTGTTCGGGAGGGGTTTGTTCTCACTTTTACATCCCGCGATCGGGATTTGCCACTGGACTACCAGGGATGAATTCGGGAGGAGGGGGGGTTTATTAAACCACTACTGCCCACAATCGGGATTTTCGGTCCACTGGACCATCAGGGATGTGTTCGGGAGGAGGGGGGGTTGTTTTAAACCACTACTGCCCGCAATCGGGATTTACGGTCCACTGGACCACCAGGGATACATTCGGGGGGGAGCCACATTGCTGCCCGCGATCGGGCTGGTGGGGAGATTAAACTATGCCCGCGATCGGGCCAATGGGGGGTGGTGAGGGGGATTTACAGTCATCTGCCAGCGATCGGGCTGCAGGGGGGGCACAGGGAGTGGGTTGGGGGCCAGCCACAGTTGGCAGCTGCTGTGTTGCACCCTGCAATGCAGCAGCTCACCTGTGGGTGGCCCTCGACTTAAGCCTTTTTTTTTTTTAGCTCAAGGTTGTGCAGGCGCAGGTTGGGGGTTGTGCCTGCACAACTCTGCACAGCCCTGCTGAATATCGGGCTGTGCAGTTTATGCATGGTTCCTCCCCCTCCAGTTCAGCATGCATTCATTTGCATTGTGCTGTTGCTCAGCATGTTTTCTGTGGCGCAACTGCCTCCTGCTGAATATCGCAGAATGGAGCAAGTTCAGACTTGCGCAGGCGCAACCCCATTGCGCATGGCTCAACCCTTTTGAATATCTGGGCCACTACTGATAACTTTGCTCAAAACTGCACAAACCTGCATTGTTCTTTTTCCTAGCACATTTATATGATTTGCCACGGACTTTTCAATTGCTGCAAACATTGCTTTAGCTCACAGTCCCTTAAAACCTCAGGATTTCAAGTACAGGATTGCCTGTAACTAGTGCTGCATATCTTGCTACAACTCACAGTCTCTCTCATGGCTTTGAAACTTTATTCTGACGCTGAACCTATAACTATGCTCACAGTTGATGGCTTAACAGACTTGCTCTTGCTGGTAAAACTTAACACAGTCTTCATTTGCAAAGTGACTACACTGCTGTACACAGATTCAGATGGCTTTTGGCAAAAATCACTGTTTGAGCAATTATTACTGTTGGTACTCACTGTTATCAGTAGCTGTTTGCTGCAATGGAAAAAACAGCCTGCAGCCAGTCTTGGAGGCCTCAGAAAGGAAACGGGTTGGCAGTCCTGCCGATTGTCTCTCCGATCACCACACTCACAATCCAGTTGATCGAAATGCGGGTTGAGCCCGATTTTAAACAATAAAGTCTGCTTTTTTGAAACTTTTACAGTGCTTTTTAGTCACCACGATGCTCCTCCACTAAGCCACTACATGCACTCCAATCACACTCCCTCTCGAATGCTGGGCAGTCGCTGTAGAGCTGGCTGGGGAGCAGGACTGATTGCAGTCTCACCAATCACACGACGGCATGCAAATGAGCCTCTTTCCCTCGCAAGTGCACTTCTCTTCACCACGATCGTCGAGTAGACAAATTTAAACTGCAGAAACCACTTTTTTTTTTTTCCCCAACTGACTCCACGGCGGGAGCCCATTTCAACTATTTGTCGTGGTCATTAACACAGCAAGTGTCTCAGTTCACTAAAAAGTATTTCCAACATCCAGGGCACAATTTTCCTGTTGCTTCCCCTAGTCTTCCACACTTTTCTTTATCACTCAGTTCACTAGAAAGCATTTCCAACATCCAGGGCACAATTTTCCTGTTGCTTCCCCTAGTCTTCCACACTTTTCTTTATCACTCAGTTCACTGAAAGCATTTCCAACATCCAGGGCACAATTTTCCTGTTGCTCCCCCTAGTCTTCCACACTTTTCTTTATCACAACAGTTTTTAAAAGCTGGCAAAATGCTGTAAATATTTGATGCAGGACAAGGGCATACTCTTTCAGCTTTACTGCTTCTTGGTAAACAGTTGGCATTTTAACAGCAGCATATGGACAACAGCACACAGTGACACACTAGTTAACCTTGCTTCAGCTTTTTTGAACTACCCACTGCCAGATAACCAAAATGCTAGCCCCTTGCCCGAGCACCTTTCCTCCCAAAATTTAAAAATCCAAAGCTCTGCATCCATTTTGTAACCCCAACCCCCCTGCCTCTTTGCAAATGACAGGTGGTATGCTGTTGAAGCTGACAGCCGTACCAGGTGGGGGACTGGGTTCAGGGAGGACTAGGTTACTCGGCACAAGGGCTAGGTTTGGCTACTCTGCACAGGGGCACCCACGTAAATCTGAACACAGGAAGCAATAACTGTAATGTCCAATACCAGCAGTGGGATTCTAAAGTGTGGCTTTATTCACATCCAAGCAAAACAAAACAAAGCATAGACGGACCCCCATGGGGCTACACTTCTGGTAATGCAGATTAAAAATCAGAACACTTCCTCAACACTTCATCCCTCAGGCTCTGAACCCACCAGGCACACAGCCTGGACTTGCACACTGCTTTAGGCACACAGCCCAGACTTGTACACTATTCTGGGATTTCCCTGGCTCGGCTCCCCTGCCGGCCACTCGAACACCTTCCATTTGACATGGACACATTTTCTGGTGGCTCCCTAAACCACCTAAGAGCCTTCGACTCCATAAGGGAAACTTCCTTTTAATCCCACACATGGGTACTTTCCTCAGCACTGGCCAAGTGCCTGAGGGAAAGTAAAAGGGCCACAGTGCAAATCCGTAGAGGTGAATTTGGTTACTACTGATGGGGGGGGTCTCCCACCTCTCGCTTCCACAATTCATATAATTCATACCAGGCCATTTCTCTGGACATTAAAAATCTCTTTCTGAAAAGCTTGGCAATGTAGATTAAAGGGTAAATGCTTGCCACATTTCCTTTACATGTCTTGGCTTTCCCATTGTGCTGGACTTGAACATACTTTTACTTGGCTTAGCCAATTACTCTAGGCCTCCCACTGATTAAGCAGTTCAATCTCCACTTTACAACAGTTCAGGTGAAACATTGGCCCTATGTCAGAGCGAACTCACCCTTTGGTTGCAGGTGCCCCATAGGCGATTCTTCACAGGTTCTGGTGCCACAGAACACTCTAGAAAAAGGCAGTTTCTTCCCTAGCTGGAACCAGGAGGGTTGCCCCTGGAATGACAGGCAAACCTTTCCATCCCCATCCCCTCAGGGATGGAGCACAGGGACCAGCAACAGCGGTCTCCACCACTTCACGAACAGCTTACTCTGTTCTTCTTTTGGCAGAAACACACACCTCCCCTAACAGTAGCTCTATATCAGAGCTTTAGGCTCCAAGAGCCTGTGCACAGACTGCTGTGCTCCTCTCTTCAAGACTGTTCACACATAACTCTGTTCAAAAATCCCCAACATTCTAACTAACTCCCAACTGCAGATTCCAGTGTGGCTAATGCAGCTGCGAGAGTTCTATGGTGATGTCATCCCTCAGTCTCAGCTGAGACTGAGAACAGAGTGAGACAGCGTGAAATCCATTTAACTGGAGTTTCACAAGCTGCCTTCCCTGCCTACCACTAGGTATTACTGGGATTCTGGTAACCCTGGGTAACAGGGGGGTTACATTCGCTTTTCCATTATTTTCCAGCTTGAGGATTATAAAAACAATGATGCTGCCAATCAAGCAAGCTCTCATAGGAATGTTGGAATGCACCACATTTCACAACATCGAAGGTAAGTATTTCCTTTCTCAATGATGGGTCATGGGGTAACTTTCTGCAGTAAAGATATCTGAGTTTGACAGTAATTGTATTGTGTTTGCTTTTCTTAGCATTCAGGACCTTTCTGGTATTTTCTTAAGTCCCACTCCTGTTGCTGCTGATCTAGAAGACATGGGTGCTTCATCCCTGAGATAAGAATGTCTTCCTTTGTATTGGGGTTCTTGGGAGGTTCTAACAATTTTCAAAATGTGTTCTTTTTATCATATCTCCAGTAACTCTAAAAATATTTTCTGTCCTCTTCCTCTTCTATATCCTCTTGTTTATTTTTTTTGTCTTATAATCATATGTCTTTGTCCAGCAGTTTTGTGTTATGGTATGTTTATGCTCCCCCCTCCCTTTAGCATTCATTTTCCTTTTTCAGTAATTTACTTTTGGGGGATTCAGGAGGATGCCTGCTGCTGCGCTGCATGGATGTGCCCTGCTGCATGTTCCATCTCGGGGCAAATTCTGCAGTTTACATTCTCACACTGAGTCAGGTAATTACAATTTTTTTTCTGCTTGTAATTTGCTGATTTAAGATCAGGTATGAAGATGGATTCTTCATCCTGTTTGCTGTCCTTCTAGATGGGAGGCCCCAATACAGGCGCACCCCCTGAGGACTGGTGGCACGGCGCTGCGTGGCTTTTCCACACAGATCCACCGCCCACCTCTTTAGACAAGCTAGCAATGTGGCTTTCAATCTTAGAGCCACTGCCCAGCTCTTCCTGCCCAAGGTTTTCTGCTGCTAAGACGAGAGATCCCTGATATGAGTGCTGCCCCTGAGGACTGTTGACTCGGCTTTTCCACACAGAGCCACCATCTGCCTCCTTAGACAAGCTAGCGGTGTGGCTTTCAATCTCAGAGCTGCCACCCACCTCTCCCTGCCCCAAGGACTTCTGCTGCTAAGATGGAAGGTCCCTGATACAGGTGTTTCCCCTGAAGACTGGCAGTGTGGGACCATTTTTTTTCACACAGATCCACTGCCTGCCTCTTCAGACAAGCTAGTGGTGCAACTTTTAATCTCAGTGCCACCGCCTACCTCTCTCTTCCCCGAGGACGTCTGCTGCTAAGAGGGGTGTTCCCTGATATGGTCTCTCCCTCTGAGGACCAGCGGTGTGGCTTTTCCACACAGAGCCATCACCTACCTCTTCAGACAAGCTAGCAGTGAGGTTTTCAATCTCAGAGGTGATGCCCACCTCTCCCAGCCCTAAGAACTTCTGCTACCCACCCGCTATAGCTGGACAATTTCTTTTATAGCTATTAGTGGTCACTAGGCCACACAAAATTAACTAAGTATTGACTTCCCCTTTTGTAAGTTATAATAACGAACCACTAGAAGGCACTGTAGCTTTTCACTCTGGTCTACAGTTATTAACTTGTTCTAGTAGCTAATCTTCCAAGTTTCTAGCTAGTTCCTGTTTTACATGCAGTTTTGACATGGAACCTGCTTATTTGCTCCCTCATTGGACACCAGCAATCCTTATACAATGGGAGACAAGTAACAATACAACTTCTCTTCCCCCCCCCATATCTTCTGCCCACTTTCACACTTAGGCATCAGAAAAAGAGCTGGGGCTCAGCACTGTGGCAGAAGAATGCAACCACGTACAGGAACCTTAGACGTTGCCTGCTTAAACTCATCTTAATGCTGTTATTAATATCTGGAAGCATTCGCCAAAACTCTGGACCTTGCCCTCAAAGAATGCCTGCTGCTGTAAAATGACTAGGGATGCTCACATTTGCATCCCTTAGTATCTGTAGTCTTCTCGCCAAAGTTGATGCTTTGCAAGCCTTTGTCAATCAACATAATCCTGACATCCTAACTATTATTGAAACCTGGCTGACACCAAATGTTCCAGACACAGCCATTACCCTGACAAGCTATACTATCTACAGGCTGGACAGGATTAGCAAAAGGGGTGTGGCTGTGCAATCTACCTCAAAGACACTCTTTAGGGTTTTGCCCTGCCTGTTACCACTGTGGGGACTACCACTCAAATACTCACCATCAAAATATTCCTTGGTGCCCATAATAAAGCACTTACAATGGCATTAGTGTACATCCCTCCAAAAGAGCATGCACTGGGTTCCAACACTGTCATGGACGTTATCCGGAACCAGTCAC
Organism: Neoceratodus forsteri; assembly: GCA_016271365.2. Taxonomy (NCBI): domain Eukaryota; kingdom Metazoa; phylum Chordata; order Ceratodontiformes; family Ceratodontidae; genus Neoceratodus; species Neoceratodus forsteri. The sequence goes on along the minus strand of CM028132.1, from coordinate 1,056,594,077 downwards.
TCGGATCGGAGACTATCCTGATGAGTGACTTCAATATTAATTGGCAGGCCTCTGAAAATGGGTGCTTTAAGGATGCCATCTCAGCCATTAACCTCACCCAGATGGTCAGCTCCCTGACCAGGACTAACTACAGAACTAGGACCAGCACTCTGCTGGATTGGGTTCTAACTAGCCATCCCGACTGCATTTCAAACATTACCATTCTTTCCGACTCAGCAATCATTCCCCTGTCATATGCAACTGAACAAATAAATTCTGCAAACCTCCTCCTAAGACAATCACCAGCAGGGTTCTTACCTGAGGTTCCCTGGAACCACTGAAATTGCTTGTGCGAGAGCATGATTGGTCTCTAATCAATGCAGCTAAAAATGTAGACACAGCGCTAGAATACTTCATTACCGCCTTTAATGCTGCCTGCAACCATCATGCACCCCTAAAAAAACAGAAAATAAAAAGCTCCAGTATCCCTTGGCTCTCTGCTGAACTGATGGCTCATATGAAATTCAGAGACCACCTATGGCATCGCATACATGCCACTGGAAAGCAAGCTGATGTTGGAATGATTTCACAAGATCTATCCGCCTCAAGAAAAATAAATTTTACAGGGAAATGCTTACTAATTCATGGGGAGATAGCAAATTGTTCTGGGACAACATCAAGAAGATAACTGGGAAAAATCCAAAACTTGCACCTGCTGTACTAGGCATTGATGGAACCACATCCTGTAATTATTGCTAACACTTTCAATGACGCATTCACAGACCTCAACAGTGTTTTCTCCCCTGACTTTTTTGACTCCAATGCAACTCCATACAACTCAGGAGCTACTCAACCACCTCCTCGTCATCCGCCTTTCTGTTTCAAAGAGGTCTCCCTTTTGGAGGCCAGAAAATACATTTTAAGGCCAATTGGTAAATCTAGGCACAGCGGGGACACTCTAGATCTCAAACTGCTGGTCCCTTGATGAAGTTATAGCTCCTCTAACCAGGATTTTTAATCTTTCGCTAAGACTCACAAAGTTCCCACAAAAAAGGAAATTTGCCACAGTTACCCCAATACAAAAAGTGGTGATAGGACCCAACACGTGAACAACGGGCCTATCTCCATATTTCCTTCTCTTTCCAAGGCACTAGAACGCATTGTCACTGACCATCTGGTTGAGTATCTTGAGAAATACAACATCCAATGTGCCCAACAACATGGTTTCATGAAAATGCACAGCACTACCTCTGCCCTAATGGAATTCACCAGATTTATCCATAATTCTCTGGACCATGGTCAACTTGTGGGAGCTGCCTTTATTAATTTAAGAAAAGCATTCAATATGGTGCATCACCCCCTACTTATCGAGCAACTGGCCGACGTAGGGCTATCTAAGGACTCCACTGCCTGGTTTAAAAGTTACTTGGGAAATCATACACAGCAAGTGAAAATTTCAATTGTCCTATCTGACTTGAAGCCAGTCTGCTCAGGTGTCCCACAAGGTTCCATATTGGACCCACTCCTTTTTAGTCTCTTCTTGAACAATCTCCCACGCTCCTACTACAAGTCAGTGCTACTCTGTGCTGACGACGCCGTGATTTTCACAAGAAACACGGACACGACCTCCTTGAAAATCAACTGCAAATTGACTTTGCTTGTGTTGAGAAGTGGTTTAATGATCACAAGCTGATACTAAACTATGAAAAAAACTAAAGTTATGCTCTTCAGTAGATACCATGATAAACACAAACACCACCCGTTGATTGTTGGTAACTGCTATGGAATTGCTCTGGAACAAGTACCTCACTCCACATACCTTGGAGTAACCACCGACAGCACATTATCTTACGTGGCACACATTGACAACATTGCCAAAGCAGTGAATATACGTATTGGTTTACTCTACAGACACAAGACTTACCTAACTCCAGAAGCTTTAAGACTGGATGTTCAGAGGTCAATGATTTCCATCATAGACTATGGTCTACCCATTTACGGCTCTGCTGCAAACAAAGCCCTTTGGTGCATTTCTACCACTCTTAATAAAGCATGTAGGCTCATATCTGGTGCTCCATAACTTACTCATACATGCGATCTTTATGCCCAAACAGGTTGATTGCAATTAAAAGGGCGAATACAAAACCAATCCTGCCTTCTGGCCAAGAAAATAATTTTCTGTCTCCTCCTACTGGGGGTACAGGAACTGCAAAACCCTTTCTGTAATCCCCAACACACTTGTGACTCAGAACTTCAGCTACTAAAGGTGCCACGCTGTTGAACTTTCCAGGGACAAAGATCATTCACCTGAACAGCCCCGCTTTGGGTCAATGCTGTCCCCATTGACATCTCTTCTGAAAACAAGCTTGGCCCTTTTAAAACAAAGCTTTGACATCACCTCACAGTGGATAGGAGCTGCGACTGCTTTCTCTAATCTTCCACCTCCCCCGAGCTGTGGCTCTCTAGCACTTGCAAATAGCTGCAACATTATGCACTTTACTTGCTGTTTCCTTCCCTGACATCCCCTTACCAGTTCCTACCTCTTCCACCCCCATTGCTCCCCTTCTCACCTACTGTACTCCTCATTCTACTTCTCTTCCTAGGCCCACCCTCCCTCCCAGTCCTTCCCTTATGCACACTGTTATGAACACCTTGTTATGACAAGGCAGTTTGGATGCATTCTGTTACTAGAATGTTTCTGCCTCCCATTATGATGTTTAGTTAGGTGTCTGTGATGAGCTGTATCCTTGCACATTTATGACTTGTTTAATTGTCAGATACATTGTACTGTCTATCCTCACTGTTTAATATGTTGTATCTCTGTAAAAGAGCTCTCAGCTCAAAGGTATATGTAATCCGAGACTTAATAAATAAAATAAAATAAAATAAAATTGTTCCAGTTTAGGTCATTTTCATCTGGTGATTTTTCATCCCATGTCTGTGCAAAGACTACATCCAGGCTATGAAGGAGCTGGTGTGTGGAAGACAGAACTCATTGCTTGAACCGTGATGTAGGCCACTGGTCTCATTAATAATTAAACAATATTTCCAAGGAGAAGGTGTATGTGGAAATGGTTGGTGGAGATGGTGTTTAGTAATTATAGGTAGAATGGGCCAGTTTCTGTTGACAAGTGACATAGCAGAGCTGGAGTAATTAAGAATATTTAAAAGACAAACTTCAGCAGGCAGCAAAGACCTCCCCCTGTAGAGATCAGCACTGTTTCTGTACAAGAACTATGGTAGTACTTAATGTGATTACCCTTTTGGGGGGAATTTAGATGTTGTTAGGCCTTTCTTTTATGACTTTTGTAATTAATGACTCACACCATTAAAGATGGCCGCCATTTACCGTTTTGCAAAATCTCTTCAGTTTATATTACCTGTTGAATGACCGGGTTACATTCATACTCTGATTGTACTAGGAGGGTTCTTCAACATGTCGGGGATAGTAACTGACAGAAAATATTTATTTCTCGTATGGTGTGCATGGGCATGGCAGAAAGCGTCAGGAGGAGGGGAGGGCTGGCCTGGGTATGGCAAATGCCTGCCTGGGCATTTTTAAATACTCCAAGACAACATATCTTGCTTCAGGGTGGGGTTAGTCGAAATGAAAAGTAAATTGTGTATCTTGATATTTTTGGTTGAGGAGACCTATTATTGTAATACAAAATGTTTATGGTTATGGTAACTTGACTGCTGCTTTAAAACAGGGAGGGAACTAAACAACAGCTTAGGGCAAGGGTAATCAAATTAAACTGATTAACAGCAGATAACACAACCATTACAAGTCCAATGATAACTGTATAAAAATAATTTATAACACTATACTGAGTTGAAAATGGTTGGGGCGGGGAAGGGGGCATTGTTTAACCAGGAAATGCACACTAAGCTGGAGCTTGTTTCCAGGTGTGGCCTGGAAGCACAAGGAAGCTAAGTGACTTGCTTAGAGTCACACAGTACCCAAGTGGGGGCTGAAAGGATTTAAACCCAGGTCTCTAGATTTCATCTCAGTACTTTAACCACTGTGCTATGCTATGCTATTAGTAACTTCAGCCTTGTTCCACTTCCACTGCCACATCCTCCAAGAAGCAGCCCTCACAGTCTTCCAGACTGGCGTTGTCATCAGGTGGAAATCTGGTGGAAGTCTTAGCAGAGCTGACATCTTCACTGTCACTATCATCACCAAAACACAGTTCGTGTGGCAACACCATTGACATCACTGTGTTATGCAGAATGTGCCCTTGTTCATTCTGATGAATGTTAGCATGAATACATTCTTGGGTGACAAATTGATCCTCCAGTCATGCACAATGGCCCTAGCTGAACTAAACACTCATTCCACACTGACACTGAATGGTGGACAGCTCAGGTATTTAACAGCAACTGATGTTAATGCTGGCCAGTCAGTCACTTTGCTACTCCAGTATTGTAGTGGCTCATCACTAATGGCAAGGTGCTTTGTTTCTCTCATGTAAGCCTCCACCATTCATTCTGCTGCCCTGAGTCTGACTGCATCATCTGTCTCTTCCTACCTTTCTTCCATATTTCCCACTCCCACCCGATAGAGAACATCCCAAATGGGATTACTTGTCATTTTCTGCTGTACCTTGCCCATTTTGTCAGACTGTGTTGTCTGCGAGCTGATGGTGGTGGTAGCAACACCCATTTCCCATGCAGTGGGTGTCTTATGTGCCTTTTTCATCTGTGCACCAGATACCAATTTAATGAGGCTCCCAGTCAACTTTTGTAGTCACTGATGACCTCCTTCAATTTTAGAAGGCAGGCCGCGTTTGTAGCGTGGATCAAGCATGGCAATGATTGCAAATTCATCTGACTATAGAATGCCAGAAATATTGATATTGTTGTCCAGCGCATGGAGCATGTGGCCCATTAGATCACAACTACTATGATCCCCACTTGCCTCCATCTGGTGTTGGACATTAACCAGTATCTGCCTCAGCACATGTATGAGGGGTATGAATTTACTTATACGGGCAGTGTCCCCACTCACTGACTTTGTAGCATGCTCAAATGGACAGAGAATGCATATTAGCCCATCCATTTGGCACCATTGCTCTGTTAGAATGATGGACACTCCAGCACTATCCTGGATGGTGTGCATCAGCAGGTATTCTGAAATAGCCTTATACTGTTCTTACAGCCGGTCAATCATGTACAGCATGGAGTTCCACCTGGTCACAACATCAAGCTTCATACGGGGCTGAGGCAGATGGTTATTGTGTTGTAGCTCATGTAGATAGTCACGGGCCTTTGCAGAATGGGCAAAGTGCACACAGCTGAGACGGGCGACAGTCACAGTTTCTTTAATATCTGCATGGTTTAGAAACTGCTGCACAGCAAGATTAAGGCAGTGTGCCAGGTAGGGTACCCTGAAAAAAACCAACATCGCTAATGCACTTCACTACATTGGAGCGATTATCACTTGCGATAAATCCTGTTGTAAGTGAGTGTGCATGTGTGTAGCCACTCATCAATCTCATCCAGCAGAACATTAAGCATTTTCTCACCCATGTGAGAACCAGTAACACTTCGCATACTCAGGGTTGCATGCTGCCAAATTCCAGGGGCATTGTTACCACCACAGTTTTGCTTCAGGCTGGTTTTGCCAGGCCCAGAATCAACTACCACCCCAGGAACCTCTGCCCAGTGTGCCATTATGCATAGATACGAGCTTGCCTCTGTTTGTCCACTGGTCCACATATCAATGCTTAGATGGATATATTCTGAAGCAGAATGCTTCTTTGCATGTCTTATGGAATCAGCAACTCTACCGTGCAGCTCTGGCATGACACAGTTAGAGAAATAGGTTTGTGATGGAACCTGCCATTTGGGACAGGCACGGGACATCAACCTATGGAACCCAGCACACTCCATGAGTGAGAACGGCAACAGATTGATAGCCAGCATTTCAGCAGTGGCAGCATTTAACTTGTGTGCAGCATCATGATTGGGGGTACCTTGAGTGCCACTCAAGGATGGTCTTCAGTGAGGGCTGCATCTTTGGGGCTGTTCGACCACAACACAGTACTTGTGGCACCAATGTTGTTCTTTTAGAGGTAACAGCTGACTCTTGGGGATGTGCAGACCGTATCAAACCACTTATTTTGGTTGATTTTGGGTGTGGTGGTGTACTGTTCTGAGTCAAAGGACTGGGAGAGGTACTTCCACTGCTATGTACACTACTCAAGAGAACAAAGGACTTCTCATCCTCCTCTTCCAATGATCCACTCTGCCCTCCCTCCTCCTGCTGTATTGAATTGCTCTCAGTTATATTTAACTTGCTATGGGAGATCCCACCAACACCTCTGGCATCCTTCTGGTGTTGCTGCCAGCACAGTGGGTGCTTGTTTTTCAGGTGGGCGTGTTGGCCACCGGTGCCTATGTGGACTAACACTTGCTTGACACAGTTAACATATCGCAATGGTCTCATCAACTGCATCAAGTACATAAAAGTCCAAAAATAGGGACTTTTGATCTCAAGACTTAACATGCTTCTGGGACTGGGAGAGCTGAGAAACAGGTGTTGAAGTTTGTGTTTTTTGGGCTGCTTTCATCACTTCCATAAAACTACTTTTAGGAGGGGGGATGACTTAACTGCTTGGAGGATTGCTGATCGGCTTGGTGACAGCCTAACCCACAGACTGTGCAAGTAAATGGCCTACATCACCTTTGACCTTTTTTAAACTCTGGCTCCCATGGGGGATCATCCCATTCATCATCATCATCATCAGCACTGATACTGATGAGCTCCTCCTCCTCCTTCTTCTCCTCCTCCCTATCACTGTCTTTTTTTTTCCTCTACAACCATCTCCTCCTTAGGGGGCTGACTATCAATATCTTCAGGATTATCAGGCTCTGGCTGAACACTATCACCACCAACAACTCCAGCAGGTACAGGGACAGTCACACTGACAGACTTATCACCCTCCTCCAGAGCCACCATTCCTGTACTGGTGTCAATGTCTCCCTTCTTATCACTATTATCCCCTACCAGCATGGATGCAACAGTTCTGGCCATAAAAAAACTGAGACACAAGTATGCCAGTACTTCGAACAACTCCTTTTGCTAGTACCTGCCACACCACCAGAGCCCACAGAAGACACTGATGCAGACATATGTGTGCTTTGGGGACATGGAATTGAAGCTGTACTCTCTTCAACAGACTTCTTAGCTGCCTTATCCCCCCAGCATGTTTTCCTGTACTAGACCATCTCTTAGCAGGCATTTTATATGCTTCTTCAAAGCTTTGTTTTTCTCTGGGAGTAAGTGACTGTGTGAATAACACCTCACACCTGCAGTACTGGCTTCCAAGTCCAAACACAATCAGGAGAGGTAGCAGCATTCTGTACAACTAATACTGTATATGGTAGCCTATTCTAGTAAAACCAAAAAGGTAATTTGTTTTCTTTCTCCAAACAGGAATTAAATAACAGAGGGAAAAAAGGGCACAGGTAACCTACTTTAAATACTGATCAGCTGTGTTTGGACAACTGAAGACTTATGGAACTGAATATGTACTCCCTGGAACAGAGAAGAGAGAGAAGGGACGGGACTGAAACATTCAAGAACATGAAAGGCATTAGCAAGGTACAGGCACAGGAACTTTTTCACTTCAAGAAGGGCTCCAAGACCAGGGGACATTACCTCAGGCTGCAAGGAGGGAGGTTCTCTAACAACACCATGAATTTTTTTTTCACCGAAAGAGTGGTGGACGCCTGAAATAGCCGATCCCAAGAGGTTGTGGGGGTCAACACTGTGGGGGGATTCAAGAATGCATGGGATAGACACAAGGGAGCCCTGACTACAAACAGCAACTAGAGTGTCAAAATAGGTCTAAAACAAATGGGCAGACTAGATGGACCTAGAGGTCTCCTTCTACCGTCAACTTCTATGTTTCTATGAAGAACTGTAATGTGTTAATGCTTACTACTACAATTTTTTGTTATATAAGAGGACTGAGGCAACCGTATAACATTGACAAACAAAGGTGCCTATGACAAACTGGGTGGGCTCAGCAATCTCTTGACAACTACTATATTAATATGTAGGTTTTTTTATATTGCATGTGTCCGGTAGTTAACAGTGCTTTAACAGAGAAAGGATAAGTAAATTCAACTAAAACAGGAACACCACAATGCAAAGGCATGCTCCAACAATAAAATACAGGCGAGCAATTCACCAAAGCAGTGAAACTGTATATGAACAAGGTTAAGTTGCCAACTAAAAGTACTTTCCATAGAAAAAATGCAGAACTGTTGCTTTTCACAGTTTAAGTGACACAAGTTAACAGCAAACAGAACTGACCACAAACCAAAATAAATAAATAAATAAGGGATCAGCACCGTGTGTTCAAAACTTTAGAATTCACAACTAAAAGCAGGAGAATTGTATATAATACAGGTTAACAGGAGAAGGAATTCTCAGAAGGAGTAACGTTTCAGAGAAAGTGAAAAAAAATACTTGTCAAGATATAAGAAAAATAATACAAATAAGTAGAACACCAACAAAAATATAAAGGCTTAAAAGAAATAACAGTAAATCACTCACAATTTGTGAGAAATCTGTTTGTAAAAGGTTAGACATAGCCTGCACTGTTTTTACACACCAACCCTCCCCCACTCAACTCCTTCACAGACACTGACAAAACTCAGAGCCAATTAAACTACATATTGTGCAAAAATCCACAAAATTAGAAAATGTTATCTAACAGCACTAGGAACAAACTGTATATCTGGGAGCAATTAGCTCTCAAAAACAAGTTTTAAAGAGGTTTTTAAAAGGGTTTATTGACTTTGATGCACCACAACAGACTGCTGTCCATTTTAACAGGCAGTAGACTATGCTGGAAACAGCCTGCACATGCTATTTGACCTGCATACCCACAAGACATTGCAAATGTTGCCTTTGGAGCATAATTTCACTGACGAAATCAAAAGTTACCCCAGCAAAACGTTTGCTACAAGGCAAAATTGATGGGTGAAATTGTTCTCTGAATCTATATTACATGAAATTTCGCAACCACGTGAAATTGAAAACCTGGGCGAAATAAAATTTCACTGAGGCAAAGAATTTCATGAATTGAGAAATTATGCAAAATATTTCGAGTAGTGAAAATTTTGTATTTCACACAGTACTAATCTACGGCCATGCAGCATTCGGAATCAAACATTACTTCATTGAAAAAATAAAAAAGAATAAACTTAAGAATAACGGTACATTGGGTGAGGGGGCCTGTATTTTACAGTCTGGGAATTTAAGAATAAAGGTACATTGGGTGAGTGGGCCTGTATTTTCCAGTCTGTTTAGAGGCTTTAAGTTGCCTTGATTGGAGCTGGGCCACTCTCTATATATAAAGTGTTTTTTTTTTCTTTCTGAGGTTGGCTGGGCTGGATTCTCCATTGAAATAAGAATAAGGAACATAGAGAGGGCTACGGAAGGAAGTCTATCTAGCAAGGGGGGGAGTTAGTAGGAAAAGGACTATGTAAGGTAGTCTATCTAGCAGGAAGAGGAAGTCAGTAGGAACAGAGGATTATAGAAAAACACTATCTAGGGTCAGCCTACTGGTGAGATAAGAACAGTGAATACCATGGTAACATAGTAAGTGGGTTTAGGTTAACCAGGAAGATGTGGGAGCATAGGAGCTAGCACAGTCAACAGGAAAGCTGAGAGGTGTTGTGGAGGAGGGAGGTGAGAAGATGCAGGGGACAGGGTGGGAAACAGAGGGAGATCAGCTGCAAAGGATGTGGGGCCACAGTATTTCTGGGTATGATGTGGAGAGCAGGGGGCTGTCCAGTGTGTATAAATCTTGGGTAACATAGGGAAGAGATAAGGAAGCTAAGATGGCAGATGAAAAAAGGGAAGGGAAAGGGCTGGGGGAAAGAACAGTGACTGAAGGGGCAGATAAAGACTGCTCTGGCCCAGTTTTACAGTAGGCACAGGGTGGAAACAGGGAGGCTGTTGAAGAGTTCAGGGACATCTTCTCCTCAAGAACCCTGTGGAAATGGAGCAGGAGTTTGGCAGGAGGTAAGGAGAACAGGTAAATAGGTAAAAGAATCATTGCAATGTGGAACGGAAAAGCAGGGATGGAGAACAGAGGCATGTTCTGATAGTGGGAGGGGGCTCTCTACAAACAGATATACAGTGCTGGCCAGTTTGGAGGAATGGGAGGCACGTGAGAAGGTACAGGACTGAGAAAACTTAGTGTCAAAAGAAAGAGGTGAGGGGGTGAGAGAGTTGAATACTTTGGGGGAGGCAAGGAGGGAAGTATAGTCATGGTGGAAAACAGAATGTGGGGGAAGGTAGAGTTAAGGGAGGGAATAAGGAGGGTAGTGTGGCACCAAAAAAAGATAGCCAGGGAGGGATGGAAACAGAGTTGAGAGAGGTGAGTAGCTTGCGGGTTCAAGGAGGGAAATGTAGTCAGGATGGAGCAAAGGATGGGGGAAAGGTGGAGTAAGGGGAGGGAGTAGCAAGGGTAGTGTGGCGGCAGGCAAAAGTAGACAGGGAGGGGATCAGGGGGGACTAGAGAGGCAGTAGGTGAGAACTGTGCTGGTACAGACAGAATCACTGCCAGGCAGAAAGTGAGCAAACAAAGGGGGAAGAGGCTGGTTTGCCAGTAGTGCACAGGAGAATGAATAACAGGACTGCAGGGTGATTTTCATTGGGGATTCCATAATTAACGGTATCCATTGGGGTCGAAGGGGAGCAAAGAAGGAGAAGAGTAGTTATCTGTTTACCAGGGATGGCGGCATCGAGGACAGAACCTAGGATCAGGGAAGTTGTAAGGGGTTGGGTGGTAAGCCTCACTTGATCATCCATCTGACAACCAATGAATTGGCAGGGGAGGAAGTGTGGGTGGTGCAGAAAAGGTTCATAGAGTTAGCAAGGAACTGCTGGAACTCAGTGAGCTTGTTGGCCTTTTCACAGATAAATCCTCTCCCCAGAGCTAGCACTGAAAGGAAAAGGAAGATTGAGGAGTTCAATGATTGGCTGAGGAGTTGGTGCAAGGGGGAAGGGTTCAGTTGTAATGGAGGATAGGGGGACAGGTGGTCAGAAAAGGGGCTAGATTCAAAGAATGGATAGCACCTAAATTGTGAGGGGTGAGATGTACTCTGGAACAAACTGAGAGAATACATGGTGAAAGAGTGGGGTTTAAACTGCTAAAGGAGGAGAGATGGGCCAGCGGGCACCGAAACTTCAGGACTGGGAGGTCTCTGGACCTCACCCCCCCTGTACAGGAAATAGAAATCAGGTCGGAGAACATAGGTAAAAGGGCATGCATCCAGGGACGGAGGGAAGGGGGGGGTATAGAGGATGGGCAGATCCAGAAAGATACAAGAAATAGACAGGGAGGAGTAGGGTCAAGATGGAGGGAGGTGTCACTCAGTGCTCGCAGTCTTAATAACAATATAGTAGACATACAGGCCCCCTTAGCAGAGGGAAAGGTGGAAATAGTAGCAGTTACTGAGACCTGTGTTTTAGCACACCATGACTGGGACCTCTGTCCTGGGACACAAGCTGCACAGAAGGGACTGAGTGGTAGGCAAGGGGGGTGAGGGCAGCATACATCAGGGAGGGAATAATATGCACTAGGAAGGAGAATGAACAGGGGAAAGTGGAATCACTATGGATCCAGCTCCAGACCAACAAGGAGAGGGAGGTCAAGTTGGGGCTGGTCTACAGACTGCCCAACCAAAGTGAGTAAAGGGATGCAGAACTGTGTAAGGAATTGCTGGATGTGGCAGGAAGGGGGAGGTAGTGGAGATTGGGGACTGTAATCTGCCTAAGGGAGACTAGGGTACACCAGTCATGTCCTGTGCCAGGCGTCAAAGGAACCTAGATGCAATTCAAGGAGGATTTATGGTTCAGGGAGTTAAGGAGCCCACCAGGGAAGGGACAATCCTTGATCTAGTGCTCACAAATGGGGAACATGTACATGAGATAATGGTCAAAGAACCCCTGGGAGGTAGCAACCACAGCACAGTGTGATTTAGTTTGGACATGGGAAGGGAAAGCTTCAACATCAAGACTAGGACCATGGACTTCAGGAGAGCAGATTTACAAAAAATGGGGTAGGTGCTAAAGAAGCATCTAGAAGGCATTGGGGCACACATGGGGTTGGACGGACAATGAACCATCATCAGGGATACAACACTAGCAGCCACAATAGATTAGTTAGGCTTAAGGTGAAACAAATCAGGGACCAAAGCACCTATCTGGTTCAACTCTGAAGTTGCCAGGGTGGCGAGGGACAAGAGAGCGGCCTACAAGACATAAGAGAACTGCAAGAGAAGCAAATAAGGAGGAATGCCTGAGGCTAGCTAAGGTGGCAGGCAGAGTGGTGCAGTAAGCAAAGGCCCAGAAAAAACTGCAAATAGCAGAAGGGATCAAGACAGAGGAAAAGGCCTGCTTTTGCTTCTTAAGTGAGAAGAGGGACAGGAAGGAAGGGATAGTTAAGCTGAGGAAGAGGGACAGATGGGTGGAGGAAGAAGTGAGAAAGGCAAAAGTACTGAATGAGTACTTCTTCTCTGTCTTCACTAGAGAAAAACATGGACTGGTTCCATGGGGAAGAAGAAGGGGGGAAAGGCCACAGATGTGGTTATAGAGGTAGACAGAGTAAGGGAAGAACCACTGGCACTCAAGGCAGACAAACTCCCAGGACCGAATGGCATACACTGAGGGTACTGAAAGAGCAAGTAGAAGAGCTTGAGGGGCTGCTGATGAGCCTTTTCAATGCATCCCTGGAGTTGGGAGTGGTGCTGCAAGACTGATGGACAGCAAATGTGGTGCCTCTCCGCAGAAGTGGGCCCAGAGAACATCAGGGGAACTATAGGCTGGTAAGTCTGACATCGATCATGTGCAAATGGAGACCATACTCAAAGAGAAGTTGGTAAAGTACATAGATGAGAATGGTCTCTAGGATGACAGACAGCATTGGTATGTAGAGGGAAGATCCTGTCTGACAAACCTGATTGACTTTTTTGACTGGGTCACCAGGGAGGTGGATGAGGGCAAAGCGGAATGTCATCTACCTGGACTTTAACAGGACCTTCAATTTGGTGCCTCATAAGAGGTTAATCAGTAAGCTAAAGGATCTGAGGGTCAGGGAGAAACTTATATAGGCCCCCTCTGAGCGACATGGGGTATTTGAGGTGGTAAAAGGGAGGAGGCACTGAAGAGCCAAAAACACAGTCCAAAGAAAAACAATAGATGGCTCATTTACCTGGTTCTGCTTGAATTGTCCATAGGGTGCAGGCAGTCTTTGTAGGGGCAGCTGAAGGGGGTGCAAACTTTGGTTAAGCAATCACAGACAAGGAAAAGAATAAATCCATTGTCCACAACAAATCAAAGGTCCAAATGATTTAATTAAAATGTGCAGACAGCTCCACGGAACAAATTGAGGTAGCACTCGAATGGTGGGCAGTTCATTACTTCATGGCCAGAACCAAGGTACATTCCTTTTCAATCAGAGATCCTAATGAGCTTTCCAAGGGGCCAAATAAGGCTCCTGTCCATATGGTGGTGGCACGCTTCTTCAGTTCAGACCAAACAGACCTCACCATCTGCCTCTCCACTATCCCACCTTCACATTCCTTCAGGAACCAAACCTTAGCAGGGATATCTCTCTTCTCTCTTTTCTAAGGCCTCCCATAAACTCCCGGTCTCTCTCAAGCTGCATGAAGCACCCCACAGAAATGCACTCTGCGCAGTTCTGGACCCACAGCACCTGGAAAGGGGGAGGCCTAATGCTGCTCCAGGTGGATACAGGGCTACAAGATGGTGAATAAGGTACAGGCTTCCACCACTGCAACACCAATTGGCCAGGCTGCCACCACTGATCAAAGCACCATGGGCCCTCCATGACAAATGCCAGGCCTGCACGCAGGGACCCACCACCCCAACCTACCCCAGTGCCAAGAATCATGGTTCAGGCCCCACTACTACACAGGTGCTGGCTCCCAAACTGTGGTGCAGTGGTCCCCATTCCCAGACCAAACTGCAGCACACTCTGGATGGCCTTGTAGCTCCAGCCACCATTTCTTCAAGGGCGTTGGGCCAGGATGGCAAGCACCCCCTCCCAGCCCCAAACCTCTGCCCTCTGTCTGGACACTGGCCAATTCCTGACTCCTTCCTCCTCTTTATACTCCTTCTCTTCCCCTCTGTTTTGGTGCTAAATCCTCTCTTATATAGCCCTGGCCTCTTGGCCATCCCGACCAGTAGGGGGCCCCAGAGATAAGGCAGCTAACCCAGGGGCAACGCAGGACAGAGTTTTAGTAAGCTCCAAGAGGGGGCTTACACCCCCTCACACAAAACGTTCACCCCCTGGTGAACGAGTGGGCAGCTACCATGGAAGCCTTCTAGGGGGAAATATGCACCCTCTCTCCACCCAATGGTCTCATGGCAGTGCTGCAACACTGCCGTAATGGTGAGGACCCCAAACTACTAAATCAGTGAACGTTATACTACTCTGCACATAAGCTGCCTATCAGGAGTCCCAGGCGACCCACCCATTGTTTCCCTCGGATGGTTTGCTTGTACTAGGATGGTGGTGTCCTTCCCCCCTTCTAGCTCTATTTAGGCACCCAAACTTGCCACCACCATAGGTGAGGCCTAGTGGATACCACCCCACCAGTAGTAGCACTAAACAAACATTTACGACAAGGGGCACCCAAACAAGGGGTACTCAGAATTAACAGATGCAGCAATAACATTTTTTAAACAATTTATAAACAGGAGACCTGGTAAAAACTCCCCTTTCCCTCTTTACTTTATCCTTTAATGCCTAACTGTTACATTTAAGAACACAACAATGGCTAAACTATGGCACACACATGCCCACACACACACACACACACACACACACTCCACTGACACACTCGGTCATTCTCATATTCACACCATTTGTACTAAACTAAAGCAGTACAACAGTACTGCTGAAGCAAAACAGATACCAATAATAGTCTTTTAAAAGTCCAACAAAGGGTGTAGTCCTTTCAATGTGGTGGAACACAGGCAAGGTGAATTCTAGTAACTACCTAGCCTGTAAAACAGTGCTAAACAGGAAAATAACATACATGTTTTTTTTTTCCAATGGTAATAGAATATAAACAAAACTAATCTCACCCAATATGAAACTCCAACTAGAGAAGTCCACATGGCATCCGGGCGGAAGGGTCAATAGGTGCATCATTGTTCTGCTGACTCAGGGGACTCCCCTGCACCAGGCTTCTCGAGGTGACCTTGAATATAATAATACTTTGGGTCAGGCTTGATAACTTCTTCCCCAAACAAATTCTGGCTGATGTAATACTTTGAGCAATGTCCAGCTGAATCCTGCATGAGTGCAAAGGTCTTGAACAGGGTGATGCAAGTCCACACCAGGGAGGTGCACAGCAGTTTGGTCTGCTTGATAACCTTCTCTGGATTCATGACAGGGTCTGCTGGTCTGATCCCCCAGTGGATTCTCACTTTATCTAGGGCTTCCTGGAAAACCCAATCCTCATGCCACTCCTCAATGACATCCCATAGCCTCTTGCACAGATATGGTTACTCTTCTCTGGGGTATTCCTTATGAATCCTCCTGTGGACCCACCATTCCACCTGAGGCCAATCAGGGATGCTGCAGATGCCGGTTCAAGTGGCAGTCCTATTCAGCAGCAAGATCCCTGATGTGCATTTCAACACCCTGGGTCAGACCCAGAGGGAAGTGGAGTGTACAGTTCCATCTTGAGTCTCATTTCAGTGTTATTTCAGTCCTGACAGACAAAGCACTGCTTTTCATCAGTGCACTGTTAATACACTGCATTGACTTTCTGCTACACTGTTGTACCACTGCTCAATCTTTCTTATTTTTTGATGTAGACTGTAAGAGCACTGCAAATAATTATTAGATTTTCATGCACACTTCTTTAGCACTGTATTTCCTTCACTAATGTTTGCTGCACACTGCAGTAGTACTGCTCAATCTTTCTTATTTTTTGATGCAGACTAAGAGCACTGCAAATAATGATTAGATTTTCATGCACACTTCTTTAGCACTGTATTTCCTTTACTAATTGTTGCTGCACACTGCAGTAGTACTGGCAACACTTTATAATTTTTATCACACTTCTTTAGCACTGCATTGTCTCAGCAATCTGGTTACCCTTACTGAATTTGTCACAATGACATTACAGTGGTATAGCAATGGCAATACTGTGGTCAGCTGAAAAATCCACAATGGTACTACCCAGTGGTACTCTGGTATCACAGTGGTAGGTGATATATAGATTTTCCTCTGTGCATTGGTAGTGCACTGGCAGAATGGTATCCCTATGGCATTTTTTACCATTTTCTCTGTCTCTCACACATACACTGGTAATGCAATTGGTATCATGAAATTTTGAGATTTTTGTCGGCTCCCACAAATACTGGTACACTGGTAGCACAATGGTACTGCGTTATTTTGACATTTCAGTATTTGGTACCTCTCACAGCAACCCTAGACTCATGTGGTAGCACAGTGGTACCAGTATTAATCTCATTATACTCTGTACTCTAACGAATTGTTAAGATAAATTACATTATCAACCTCATGGAGAACAGCTCTCAATTCCATGTATTTATTTGTTCACTTGTCTTTATCTTACTGGTAATGGACTGTTATTGTTCACATAGATCACAACATTCAAAGAGCATTTCCGATCGCTAAATGGGTAAGTGACTCTCAAACAACACTTTGTACCCCCAAAACAGGGTAGGATCACAAAATGATATCTTGAATAGCATAATTAGTGAGTCTCTGACCAGTTGGTGAATGGGTCTAAAAGATGTTGCCTCCCTAAACCAGGTATTATCACCTCTGCCTCCTACCCCTGCCCCTTTGAGCTCCCATCATCAGTAATATCACATTTCCCCTGGTGTTCAGTGGTGCTGCTGTCCATTCCATACATCAGAAACTGCCAATACCTACCTGCCCACCCAGTCTCACTGCTCCCACCATTTATGGCCCCCACCATATGTTTATGTACTCTCCCCACAGCGGCAATTGGCAGAGACACTCTGCTAACATTTGTGACCAGCTGAGGACAGAATGCCAGTTTTGCGCTCATGTGCCTACTATATAAACAGCTGTGTACAGTTAGCACATGATTTTGAACTATCATCCATTTTGTGCCTGATCAAGGAGCTGAGAAGATGGTCTGTGCCAAATGTGGAAGGGTGTCAAATATATAGTAAGTCTGGGGACCAGGGGGTAGTATTTGCTGTAAGAACTAACTGGGTCATGGTGAGGACTTTGGATATACAGGGGGCAAGGGCTTTCACTCAACACACCACTGCTCACTCTATCAGGCCCTGGGCTGGCTTCCCCCATCAGCCCAACAGACCTATCTCCTGGCCAGCACAGTCAATAAGGCCATCCAAAACCGAGCTACCTCTCCACAATCCCACCTCCTTTGGCCAAAAGTGTTTGTTCAAGAGCTCTGCCTCACTTCCGGCCCCATGCTTGAGTGCCCCCCAGTCTCCACCTGTATGGGTAAACGTGCATTCTCATCTGCAGCCCCTTTCCTTTGGAACAACCTGCCCACTCCACTTAGCACCACTGACTCTCCAGGACTCTTCCACTCTCTCCTTGGATCTCACCTTCTGTCCTCCACTCCTTGCTCCTACCCTCCCAACTTATTATCATGCCTTTACTTCCCTTCCCTCCTTTTCCTTCTTGGCCCATACCTACACTGCCATGATGCACTTTTTCCTTTACACATCTCAGATCATGCCTAATTTGTATTACAACTTGGCTACTTCTGTACCTGCTATTGTCATAAATGTTATTTATCCATTGTGCTGCAAGTTTATATATATCTTCATATAAATATCCTGTATATTTTTATTACTGTCTATTGTATGCCTTGTCCCAGCCTCCTTTGTACTTGCTTGTATTCCTGTGCCATCCTCAATGGCCCAGGTCATGCCTGAAAATGGTTCTCGGATCACTGCACCTACTCAGTAAATAAATGAATAAATAAATAAATAAATGGGAACCACTAGACATCAGGGATAGTAACAATCTACTGTATACCTACGGGGTGATTGTAGGATGGGGTAGGACTGGAGAACAGGTAAATTAAGAACCTGGACCTGTGGGATAATTAGGGAAGGGGGCCCAATGGAGACTGCTTCCCAGGAGGATGCTTTGGTGGTGTAACTCCCAGGATACGTTGTGCCTGGTGCAGTAATGTGGCCTGTGCTGTAATCGGCAACAGCAACATGGCTGTCACACCAGCATGGGTGAACCCTTTCTCCACATCCTCCTGAGTGTTCCCCCATAACAGGTTTTGGTGCCATCTGCAAAAAGACATACCTTCCCATTCAGTTCTTCTGCAATTTCACTTATGAAGACATTGAAGTGGCCCACTCCTAGTACTGAGCACCACCCCGCACCATGCCTTTAACCAACTGCTGAAAGCCGGTGTGGAGAGTACTATCTTCTCCTCAGACATATATAGGCAACCTTTTGCCAAAAGCCACCATGCATGCTTGAGGACCCTCCCCCTATCCCCGAGATTTCCATGCACTACCCCACCCCATCCCTTGTTAGGTCATTTGTCTCCAGGTGGACAATGACATCTAGCTCCCCCTCATCTTCTGCTGCCTAATGATCCACTGTATCTGCTCTCATCCCTCCAAGCCAAAGTACCTCTCAGGTATTTCACCTCCCTCTCCTTTACCCCATCCTGCTCCCAAGTCTATCCGCTTAATTAATTCCCCCACCAGAAGTTGCTTCCTACTCAGCTGGGGGCCTCTTCCTCCCTCCTTGTAACTGTGGAATGGTCCATGGACAGTGCTTTCCTTGGGGAAGGTTTCTCCATGGGCTGAAAGGGTGGTTCAGCTGCAGGGAAAGTGGTTGGCTGGGCAGGGCCCATTTCAGATGCAGGGAGAGTGGTTAGTAAACAAAGCAGGTGAACTGGAACTCTAACAAACAAACCGGCACAGGGGCAGAAAATGCAAGCCCCATAGGAAAGAGCACAGTGAGGGCTACAATAGGTCATTTACCAGAGAAGTCACAGGTCAGGGAACTACAGCTGAAGAGAACATGGAGAACAGGCAGGCATCGTAAAATAATGCATGGGGGCAGTGGACAGACGTGCACTCATGATGGCATGCATGGGAACTACAGATGCCGGGATGCCAATGCTGGGGAGTGCAAAGGTCAGCTTAGGTAAGTGGACACTGACCTGTAGGTAGAGTGCACAACACACAGGGACCCCTGCATGCTGGACAGCAGGGAAGTGTACCATGGAGCATAGCGCCGCTGCAGCACAGTAGCTGATGGGGGCCCAGGACACTGTGGACACAGAACTTGAATGTGACCATGGTGAACAGCACAGCCATGAAGCACTGGGACTGTGGGCAGACAGTGGCACTACAGTACTGGTACAAACCACCCACAGACAAGTAGCAGCTGCCACACGTGTGGCCCATGGAGTGTGATGTGCAAATGAAGTGCAATCACACCCGCATTCCTAAGCTGGAACCAAAGCCGATCAGTGTTGCACAGTCCTCTGGCACAATGGAGGGTAGCGTGGAAGCCATGGAGGGGCCAGGGTGCTCAACTGCAACCCCAACAACAGGGACAATCTGTGAGGTGGTACCATCCAGGAAGGAAAAGTCCAAGCTGAATGTGAATGGCTACCTCCTGGTCCATGAATGGACATGCAATGAGACAGTGTACTGTTTTTTTATCATATCATATTTTTCACCTGCTGTGGCACACACTCTGGCTTGGGACATCCAGCCACCAGCTACACCCACCTGGAGAGCTTGGTAGCTCAAACTGCACCCAGGAGGATCAGGGACGTCCATCATGCCATCCTGCTGGAGGGCTCTCCCTCTGCCTCTACCAGCCAGGACCCTCCTCAACAGGACTCCACCAAAGTCCTCCGGGTGGGTCAGAGCACAGCCATCAAGCTGCAAGGTCATGCCCAGCCATTTTCCTTCGATTGGCCCCAGCAGCATGGACGTGCAATGATGTACAGGTGCAATGTGCCAACATCTGCCGTGCTCCCCATCTAGTGTCACCGACACTAGTAGTGCCCCTGGGCATCCCAAGGGGGCCACTACAGCATGGTGAAATTCCCCAGCCTACCCCAGGACTGGGAGAGCAGTCTATGGATGTTTGATCCCAGTCCTTCCCTGCCAACCCCCGATGGCCCGGGCTCAATCCTGAACCCAGGTCACTGGCGTAGCACAAGGTGTGGCATCCAGCACCTCAACCTTCAGCACCACCAGGCCAGCCTGAGACAGTGTAATGGTGCTGCCACCACCATAAGTCCAAGTCCTGCCTCGGCCAGGCCATCACACTGCTCCAGGATGGCCAGCACCAACTAAAGAAAAAGAATGAGCACAATCATGTTCTGGAGGTGACAGATGCTCTACCAGCACAGGCACTGGCTGGCATCAAGTAGAAGGCACATAGCACCATGGCTAGCCCTGCATAGCTACTGCAGAGTAAGGCAACTGTGATGACAACTGAGCTGTGGCAACAGTTTCCAAGCAAAAGGGCTCTGCTGCAGATTGTGAACAGGACCCACTGTGAGGACCTCTCATCAGAACCAGTGACACTGGCTGACCTCACTATCCCCAAGCAGCTACAGACAGTGACTGGATGGCCATGGTACAGCAGGATCACCAGCAGTACCACCCACCAAGTCCTTCTACTCACCACAGAGAACAACATCAGGGACCTGGCACAGGAACCCTTCTGGGTGATGGATGGTATGTTCAAGACTGTGCCACACCTGTTCACTCATTGTACACCATCCATGCACCCATGGGGATGGGCCCTAACAACCTCATCATGTCACTGGTGTATACACTGATGATGACAAAGAGCTTGCAATGTTACTGCACTTTGTTCCAGGAGCTGAATAAATATGCCAGTATACAGTCCTGCACCTTCAAACCACCTACGATCATCACTGACTTTGAGCAGGCTGTGATCAATGCCTGTCAGATGGAATTTCCGCAAGCCATAAACAAGGGATGCCTGTTCCACTTTGGGCAAATTGTGTGGCGGAAGGTCCAGAGCTTTGGCCTTGCACCACAATACAGAAGTGACCCAGACTTCAGCCTGAAGATCCATGAACTCATGGCCCTCACCCATCTCCTGGCACAGGACATTCCAGCAGTATTCAACCTCCTGAAGTCAACCATTCTGCCCAATGCCACCACACTCTTCTATTGTTTCGAGCAGACACATGTGCTGGACAGGATATGGCTGTACAGTAGGGTGACCAAGGTGCCCACGAGATACGACCCCATGTTCCCACTCAGTTGTGGTTGGTTGCGGATCTCAACGAGCGAGGTATACCGTGGACTCAAAGCAAAGTTGAGACCTGGCACTGCCATCTCCATGCCCTGCTCGGGAAGGTGCATGTAGGGGTCATGACAATGCTAGCAGAGCTCCACAGGGAACAGCAATGGACCTATGTCACCAGAGAAGGCATTTGTTGTGGACTGCCATGGACACCACCCAAGAAAAGCTATAAGGAGTGGATAAGGATGGTACTAGCATCCAAGGACAAGAGCAAGCTGCTGAAGTTCCTCTGTGGCATGGCACCCAACACCATCCTGTAGGGTTTCCATGGTGACTTGGCACCTGACAGTTGTACACTCACAGTACACATCCTGCACAGCCACCAGGTTGCCACTGTGGTCCCCTACTGTTGAATAAAGTTTCACCCCCACATTTAACATGCACCCCAACCTGGTGGTGATTTCTCATCACAACACTGCTGGGTATCGCCAAGCAGCCCACTGCACACTGCCACATCTGCACTGTGTGTCGCATGTCACACAGGCCTGACTCTGCGTGAGTCCCCCCCAAAATCCTTTCAGCTGTTCATGTGTGCCACATGTTGCACAGGTCTGAAGCTGTGTGAGTGCCCACCAATCCTTCCAGCTGTGCAACTGTGTGGTAACAGCATTCCTGCAATGGGCCCTTGTGGAACCCCCCACAACACACCTGGCAGCCTTCATGCCACAATGGGCTCCTGTGGCACAGGTCCCCCCCCAAACACCTCCAGACTTTTTTCTGTGTGGTTACTGCAGGCCCATAGTGGGCTAGCATGACACGGGCCACATGCACACATTGCATGGTTGGTGCAATGGCATGCTGCTCTGTGTCTTGGCATCCACATGTGGTGTTGCTATGGACCATTTCCTGGTGCAGCTATCCATGCTCTCACTATGCCACTCTGCTGTGTGCCTGCAGTGTCATGCATGCATCGACCAACAGGCATGGTACTCCAATTCCTTCATGTATGCCCAGCTGGCTGGCTGTCAGCTAACATAATCATGCATGCAGGGATGCATGGACAATCTGCCATGCTGCCTGGGATGGCTGGTCAACACACTGGGGCATGAACAGCTATTTGTTTCATCCCTGTCCCATGGATGGTGAGACAGTCATCCTTACCGGGGGTCTGTGATCAGGTCAGTGTTTCCTAGGAGGGTGCACCACATAGGGGGTGGGTGTTTTCACATCCTCTGTGCTGTTCAGTAGTGGTTCAGGTCCTGGGATGGGTGGTGTAGGTCAAGATCGGGTGCTTCATGTGTTTGTGGAAAATCCACTCAACAGCCGTACAGCATCCTGACCTCCTCTGGCCTGATAGTGTGTCAGGTGCTGTTCTGGGTCAGGCCACTGTGTGTTGGGCTGCTGGGGCTGTTGGGTTGTTGTGTGTGGGATGCAGCATGTCAGACTAATAAGCGTTTGGATTATAAAAGGGAACCTAGCAGGGCAGAGTTTTTCTATGTGCAAGGAGAGTGGTCAGTGGTGGGATGGGCAACTGGTATGTGGGCAAGATGGGTAGTCTGGGTGGGTCCAGCTGCAGAAAGAGTTGTTATCTAAGGGATGCTGGTCCAGCTCTAAGGAGGGTGCTTTGTTTGGTGAGACTGGGAGGTTGGTCCAGCTGCAGGGAGGTAGTCTACTGAGGTGGGGATGCAGGTCTGGGGGGTTCCATCTGCAGGGGGATCATGTCTGAGGGTAGGAAGGATGGCCTGGAGCAGCCAGCTACAGGGAGGGTGATAGTTGATGGGGAGAGGCTGGTTTGGGGCTTGTAGGGTGGACTAGCTGCAGGCAAGGTACACAACTTGGGAGAGGTCTATTGGGATGTTGATATGGTTGTCCAGCTGGGTGGTCAACTGGGCAGGGGGTATTCAAGATGTGAGTGGTCATGGGGGGTGCAGGCCCAAAGGGCTGTACTTGGGAATCCTCACTGAAGTCAAATACTAAATTTAGTGTTAAAGCATTCATTAATTTGCCTTCAAAGACTAATTTTAGTCATTTTTAATAATCTTTAATCATCATTCAAAAATATAACCGCTAAGAATACTAAATTCTAAAAAGTATTTCAGCAGACTAGTTGTTCAAGAGTAAGTTATTTCTAAATGAGGATTAGAAATAGATCTGCAATGCTCTTAAAAGTACATTTTTTTTTTAATACAACTGAATCATAAATGAAGATTACAGTCAGCGGAGTAGTTTTAGGATTTAAATTAGCCAATAAAGGCTGGGTACATTACCATGCATTTCAGTTCTACTAAGCAAGGAGATAGATAAAACAACCAGCAACACCAATGAATTTTAGAGAAGGTAAGCAATAATAAAATGTGGATTTTTACCTGGAAATAATATGGTGCAAAAAAAGTAGGCAGTGCCCCTTTAAAAGTCTATTCTAAACTTCATTTCCCATAAGTCTACTCAGTCACAGGCCTACATTTCCCAGCTCTCTTCCTGTTTGTGTCCAGTCTGATGAAACTGCACGAGCGCTCTGTGGTTTTCATTTTTGAACAACTGAGGTTTCCTACAGCTAAGATTTACATGTTAAGGTAAGAGCTTATGTTTAAAAAGTACATCTTTTTAACTCCCTGAAATGTTAAATACAGTAAAGGGATTATCACTCTGGTGTTTTTTTTCTAAATTAAATGCTGTGCAAGTTTCACTATCAATGTTTTGTCTTGAAAACATTTTCTCTTCTCTGAACTCTTGGCTAAACTTTGAAATACAGATTTTATTTTCAGTCAACCCCTCCCCCCCCCTTTAAAGTGTCTAGGATGCATTGTGCCTCTAGATTACTTGTTATTTGTGGAATTTTTGCTGATTTAGTTACTTTAAAGTAATGTTGGTGGTGGTGGGGGCAGGAGAATGAACAGCAGGAAGATTGTATAACTGAGCAAATTCAGAATACATAGAGAAAAGATTACAACTTTTTTAATTTGAGAAAATCTGGAGTTACCTGCAGATAAGGAAGAATTATTTACTGCAGATATTTGAGTGTGTTTGTGGGGGAACTGTTTTTTTGCATTTAATATTTGTATTTAACAGATGCATGTGTTAATCCATTTTGTAATCTGGGGATCAGTGTATTTTTTTTTCCTTTTGCTGAAGACTGCATTAATTTATATTTTATGTTTATTTTATTTCGTTTTTGTTGACTGGCTAAGTGCACTAGGCAGATTCTTGCCTATTTTCAGGCATGACCCGGAGGGAGAATACAGATGAAAGATGAAAGCAATGACCTTGAACCATTTAAGCTGTTGATGGTATTTTAGATGATTGGGGAATTTGGCCAGGGCACCGGAGAAAATTCCCCTGCTTTTTTCGAGAAGTGCCATGGGATCTTTAACATCCACCTGAACTACCACCAGAACAGGCAGATGGGACCTCGGTTTAACTTCTCAGGAGTGCAGTCTTCTCCCTCGTGCTGCACTACAGCATCAGTATTGGGATATTAACCCAAGTGCCTGGTATGGGAATAGAACCCACTGCCTTCTGATCTCCCAGCCTTGGAGGTGTGTGTGCTACCTGCTGAGCCACTGACACTGCAAATGCAATATGTTAGTGTCACGTATTTATAATTTTTTTTTAATACTACGTTGAGAAGTATGGGGTCCATGGTTGAGGAAGGGTGATCGGGGGGGTCTAGATGTAGGGAGGTTCTGCTCTGGACGGAGTGTATGTCTAGCTTTTGGAAAGGGTTTCCAGCTCTGGGGAGGTTACTCAACCTGCAGAGGGGAGGGAGGCTGGTCTGTGGGTGGGA
Organism: Neoceratodus forsteri; assembly: GCA_016271365.2. NCBI lineage: Eukaryota > Metazoa > Chordata > Ceratodontiformes > Ceratodontidae > Neoceratodus > Neoceratodus forsteri. The sequence continues at coordinate 1,056,569,000 of CM028132.1, read as the reverse complement.
ATGAACACACTGGTCCAGCTGCAGGGAGGATTGTCTGCTGGGGGAGGCTAGTCCAGGGCATGAAAGAATGAGCCAGCAGCAGGGAGGGTGGCTGGTGGCGGGGCTAGTTAAAGGTTGGAAGTGAAGTCCAGCTGCAGGGTGGGTGGTTGGATGGTGAGGCTGGTATGGGGCTTCTGGTGGATCTAGCTGTAGGTTGAGTGGTTAGCTGGGGGACTGCTGGTCCATGGGCTTGGAGGAACAGCTTCAGATATGTGGTCTGTTAGAGTGGAGGTTTGGGGTGGTGCTCCAGCTACATGGAGGTTGTATAGAATGTAGTTGGAGGCTGGTCCAGATGTAGGGAGGGTGGCTGGCTGGGTAAGTGGCTGACATGGAGCCTGTGTGGTGCTCTAGCTCCAGTGCTCATTATGTGAAAGGCTGGGGCTAGAAGGGTTGTCCAGCTGCATGGAGGATAGTCTGGTGCCTGGAAGGGTGATCTAGCAGAGAGGAGGGTGGTTGACTATTTTGGGAGGGGTGGGCGAGGCTAAAGAGATTGATCAGCCTAGGAGGGATCCAAAGTGGTAAAATTAATTAGAAACTGGTTAACATGTGTGCCCTTCAGCTTAACAGTAGTGCTATGACCTGCGGCAGAGGTGACCTTAGTTCAGGAATGAGCTCGTGTCAGGGGCTCTCTGGGGAGAGGAGGAGGATCAACTGTTATGCAAGAGGCTCTCTTCTGGGGAAGGAGGACAGCCAGCTCAGCTGTAGTACTGCCAACTAAGTGACCACAAGTGGCAGTGCAGGTGGGAGCAGCCCATGGGTAGGAAGACATTGACTGGTGCTGTGCTACACATGTCTGTGCACGTGTTTGTGCACCCTTGCCGCTTATGTCCTAGGGAATGGAAGAACATGCAACTGTATCCTGACTACCTAGGCAGCTGCTCCACATATTGGATTCATTCTATGGTGGAGCAAGTCCTGGCAGATGCCAGAGTGATGGTGTTGTAGTAGCTGAACAGAAGGGGGGCGACCAGAAATGCAGGTTGGAAAATGGAGTAGTAGTTGGGGGTGGGGGTTAAGGTGTCAGAGGGTGATGGTTAATGGCACTTATTACAGTGATGGGACGGTGAGCAGCTCAGCTCAGTACTGGTGCAGATCCTCTTCATTGTCTTCATAAGTGACATTGCAGAAAAACTGACAAAGAAGGGAATGCCTTTTTGCAGACAATACCAAAATTTGTAGGGTGGGCACTAAGAAGGGAGCAGAGAGCATGCACATGCCTTTTGGACAAACTCAAAAAGTGGTCAAGACTGGGGCAGTAGGGGTTCAATGACAAAGTGCAGAATTGTGCACTTAGGGCATAGGAAACCAGGAGCTGCTTTTATAGGGTTGGGAGTGGTGCTGATGATCACTAAGCAGGGGGGGGGACCTTGGGGTTATTATGATCTCAAAGAGACTCACCAAGATACTGCCCTGCACCATACCCATCGGTGCCTTGCCTCCAGAAGACCCCAAGGAAGTTAATATGTCCCTAAATTTATAAGTCATTAAAAAGTTCTGTCCCTCATAAAAATATACAAACTGGGTCCCAAGGACTTCCTGTTTTTTTTTTCTGCTGCACAAGCTCCGCCCCCATGCTCACTAGCAGGATGACGAGATGCCAGTGAAGGCATGGGGGTGCACTCACTATATGTAATGGCGGCAGCATTTCATTGATTTAACTATATAGGCTACCTGGCACAAAAATGTGGCAGTGTTCAACTAACAAGGGCCTTGTTACTTGACTGATGCCCACGTTTCATTGCCAGGCAGTCACTAGATCATTTAAGATCAAGAGAAAGCTGCCCATTACAGAGTTAAAAGACGAGCACCCCCATGCCTCACTGAGCATCTCGCCATCCTGCTAGTGAGTGGAGCAGAGCTGAAGGCAACAAGCAACTGGGAAGTTCTTGGGACCTGGTTTGTATATTTTTTATGAGGGACAGATCTTTAACGGCTTAAAAATTTGGGGACATATTAACTTCCTTGGGGTCCTCTGGCAGCAAGGCACCGATGGATATGGTTCAGGGGCCGACTCAGTTACCTTGATGAGTCTCTTTAAAGTTGCTGGGCTGTGTGACAAAGCAATGGGTAGGGCTAGAAGGATGCTGGGGCTGCATAGGGAGGGGTATCTTCAGCAGCAGGAGGGAGGTGGTGGTGTTGCAAGTAACCCCTTATTAGTGAGATCCAACTAAGGCCCCATCCACACTGCACCTCTCAGACCCCGTAACAGATAGAAACCGTTACAACCATGGAATGGTACAGTGTGTCCACACTGCCGCGGTGTCCATTTCGAGACCGGCACTGCTGATCCACACTTCAGGAGCCGGGCGACCGTTACCATGGCACCCAATCCCACAATGCAGCTCACGCTGCACTAGGGGACCAGTGCCACGCGTCCACACTACGCCCAGTAATGTTACCGAGGTGTAACCGGTTTCATAACCGTTGTTGAAACCACCTCATGTGGTTTCAGCAACGGTTACGAAAACGCCTTCTGTAACGTTACAGGTGTAAATGCAAACCGTTGCGGTAGTGGTTTGGGCACTCTGCATTACAGAGGGGTAGTGTGGACAGGGCCTAAGAGTACTGTGTCCAGGTTTGGAGGCTGCACCTTAGAAAGGCCATAGGGTGGAGGCAGTATAAAGGTCAACTAAAATTGTACATGGGCTGTGGCAAAAGCCCTGTGAGGAGACTGGGACCTCAACATATAAACCCTGAAAGAGAGGGGACATGATGGAGACCCACAAGTACCTTACAAGGATGAACAGGGTGCTGTGGGGGCTCCTTCAAATAGAAAAAAGGACCATGGGACATGATGAAGCTTATGGTGGGGGTAAGATGGATGTGAGGAATTACTACTTCACTGAAAGGGTAGTAGACACCTGGAACAGACTGACAGCATTATAGTGTTGGAGGTCAGAGTGAAAGTGGTGGGGGCCTAAAACATGTGGTATATAGACATAGGAAATCTCAGTAAATAAGCAAGGAAGAGGAGGGCCATAAGGGCCACAAGAGACCATTTAGAGTTTGTAGAGAAGGACTTCACAGGAGCCTATGGTTGCAGTTGTAGAGAGGTCTGGAAACCAGAGCAGAAGTGTGACCTAGAGTGAGGGCTCATCAGCTCTGGGGTTTGCGTGCATGCAGTTTAAGGAAAAAAATCTGACAGTTTCTGTGTGCTGGGGGAGCTCTGGTGGCAGTTGTAGCGAGGTTAGGAAACCAGAGTGGAAGAGTAAGAGTGAGGGCTTATCAGTTTTTGAGGAAGCAGTAAAAAAAAAAAAAAAAAGTCTGGTTTTTATATCGAGAGATGTGGCGAGGACACGGCAGCAGAATGCAGAGGAGTGCAACAGCTGGAGCGCAGCTTGGAGCAACCAGTTGAAAAAGGTTTGGTAGAAAAGCAAAAAAAAAACCTGTTAAACAGAAACAAGTGATCACTGTATGATAGTGGGAAGAATGGGGAGAAGTATGACTAAATGGCAGGTGGCGTGGCTGAGGGACGGTCAACCTGGAAGAAACAAAACTAAAAGCAAGATACCAGTAAGCAGTGTCAAACGACGGGGGTGAGGGATGGGGATGTGTGATGCAGTCCACTATGCACATTAATCGAGGATGATGTAATAACTATATGTGTAAATGTAAGATTCTGCATGTATACACGTACATGCTCGGATAAAATGGATTTATCACACTCCATTTATGTCCACTCCTATTGCATAAATTTACTTAATATTTATAACCCATCAGGGCTCTTTCTCTTTACTGCTCTGTGTTTTTAATTGTGAGCTGTCCTGGACCTTATGCTGTTCTTTTTCTCCCCCAAATCCCTTTGTTAGCCCCTGGTACTTTGACATTAGCTGCTGTGCAACTCTATGGTATGCAGTGCTTGCTTCTTTCATGGTCCTCTCAGGGAGCCCACTGATTTCCCCTGTTTGCCTAGCACCCACAGCTACTTTTAAGTCAAGTTCAGGCATTGCCCTTCAGCTGCACTGTGGATTTTACTTTGTGGCCCCTATCATGTGCATTGCTCTCCCCGGTCCCTTTCTACCAGGCCCTCAGGGCACCTACAGTCTGCCACCATAGAAACCCAACAAAGGTTCCTGCCACCTACTGCTGGCTGCCCACCCTCCAGACCTTCTTAACCTGCCCGTGGGGTTCTTCACATGCCACTTTGTGGCTGATGGGTAGAGGGAGGCATATTTGCTCTAGTCTCTTCCCCCTCCCAAAAATATCCCATCTTCATTCCCACACACATGGAGCAGGTTACAGCCTGAGCTCTGTGGGCTGAATCATAGATGCATAGACCTTGATGGCAGATAAGGACTGCTTGGCCCACTCAGTCAGCCCATTTCCCTACCTAGTGGATAAGCTGCAGATCCTAGTTATCCAACAGCTGACTTCCTCCTACCTACCAATAGAATTGGTTCATGTCTGTCCCATGTATTCTTGAAGTCCCCCACTATTTTTGACCCCACAACCTCCTTAGGAAGGCCATTCCATGTGTTCATCACCCTCTCTGTGAAAAAATACTTCCTCATGTTGCCCCTGAGCCATCCACTCTATCTTCAAATTCTGCCCCTTGTTCTTGCGCATCTCTTTTTCTGAAAGATGCTACTCTCTTGGACTTTGTTGATTCCCTTGAGGTGCTTGAAATTTTCTGTCCTGTCCCCCAGCCCCTTTTCCTCAAGGGCATACATATTCAGCTCGTCTCTCTTTGTATGGCTTCTGGTGCAGACCCTTTGATATTTTAGTTGCCCTCCTCTGGGCTGGCAGTTGAAAGTGCCTGACATTACTGTCAATGTAGTTTAGTAGCACTAAACTGGCTGCCTAGCAACAGCTGCAGCATTTCTGGTCAGCAGTTTTCTGAACAGCCTCCTGCCTGCTACATACAGTCTGGGCCCAAGGACATCACTCTCCCACACTAGGTTCCAGGGAAAGATAATATAAAAAAAAGATTGCCACTGTCCATGAGGGAGTGACCCATTATATCACCAGAGCTATACCTTTCAAACCACTGGCCTCCTGGGACAACTCAAGACTCTTGAACCACCAGTGACCCTTTTTTTAACTAATATAGGGGCCACTAGCCCAAATGCATCTCACCTGCCCATCTGGACTACTTCTTAAATTTATTGGCTACCTGCAGATCACCTAGCGGCGTTGGGGGGGGGGGGTTGCTGAGTCCCAAATACCACTTTATTCTCTGCTCTTAGCTGGCTGCATTTTTTATTCCATCTCTAGTTTCCTTACTTTGACCTAGTTTGTCTTTTCCTCTAAAACTTCTCTTCCTTTACTCCTGTGCTATATACCATTTTTGTATCTCTCTACTCTTGCTATTATAACTTCCCCATACTGATCTATTTTTCCCTTTATTTCTACAGGTCTGGCCAAACATACCAATCAGATAAGTATCTTTGTTTAATTCTAACACTCTAATCTCTCCTCTAGCACCTACGACCCGTTGTGTCCCTTCAGCCTTCTCTGTTCTTCCCTTTCAGGTCCTACCAGAATACCCCAAACCAAGGACACCCCAACTCAGGACTCCCCTACTCTGATGGAACAGGTAAGTTCTAATTATTTAACTGCCTTAAAATCATAGAAATCTGGTGACAGAAAAAGACCATTTTGGCCAGTAGAATCTGCCCCTTACCCCCACCCCCAATCATCATCTTTGTCAAGAGACACCCCACTCTGCCCACTGGTCAGCTCCTGGTGTCTGTCCCATGCCCCCTTGAATTCTTTCACCATATGTGCGCACACCACCTCTTCTGGTAGTCAGTTCCAGGACTCCACCACCTTCTCAGTGATGTAATGCCCCCTCACATTGCCCCTAAATCTTCCTTCTTCTAATCTTAGTTTATGATCCCTAGTTCTAGCACTTATTTTCCTTGCAAATAAGCTTCCCACTCTCACCTTTCTAGTCTCCAGCGGGTACAGATCAGATTCCCTCCACCTCTCCTCATAGGGCTTCCTATGCATAGCGTGCACCATCTTGGTTGCCCTTGTCTGAACCCTTTCAATCCTGTCTTATGTCCTCGTGTTGGTGAGGCCTCCAGAACTAAACCCCATACTCCAGGTGAGGCCTCACCATAGATTTATAAAGGCACATCAGCACCTCCCTCTTTCTGTTTTATACCCCTCCGTATGCACACCAAGCATTCTATTCACTTTGCCCACCACTGTGCTGCACTGGTTTTCCGCCTTAAGGTTATCTGAAATTATAATCCCCAGATCTCTCTCCCTCTGAGTTTCCTTACTGCCCTCCCCCCCCGTGTGTAAATGGTTTGCAGGTTATTACACCCATGTGCATTACTGTGCACTTTTTGGCATTAAATTTCAGCTGCCAAGTTTCCGACCACCTCTCCAGAATCTTTAGGCCCTCCCTCACTGCCTCCACCTCCCCTACTAGGGTGTCTACCCTATTGCAGATCTTCGTATCGTCTACAAATAGGCACACCTTCCCCTGCAGTTCCTCTGCTATATCTAACATACTAAAAGCCAGCAGAATAGACCGGATGGCCTGTTGTGTCTGCTCGGTAGCCAGCCTCCTAATGGGTTCTTTCTTTCCCACCCAGTCCCAGAGAGGGCCATCCTCTTCTTCTTCAGTTTACCCTTGAACCTGTCCCACTCCCTCTTGAAGCCCTCCACTGTGCTCTCCTCCACCAGACTCCTGGACAGTGCATTCTGGGGCTCCACCACCCTCTCAATGAAGTAAGGTCTCCTGCATCCCCCCTCCGGTAATTTCCCTCCTCTAGCTCCCACTCATGTCACCTGATTGTTTCCCACCTTCTTTAGTCTGAACATCTCTTTGGTACCACCCCTGTTTATTCCTTTTACATATTTGAAGACCCCTATCATGTCCCCCTGTCTCTCCTCTCTCCTCCAGTGAGTACAGCCCAAGCTCTTCCAGCCTTTCCTCGTAGGGCCTTCCTCCCATGCTTTGAAGCATCCTGGTTGCCCTCCTCTGGACACTCTCCAGCAGTGTTGCATCATCCTTGAGGTAAGGTCTCCAGAACTGCATGCAGTACTCGAGATGTGGTCTGACCAAGGCATTATACAGAGGGAGTATCACCTCCCTCTTCCTGGACGTACTCCCTCTGGCTATGCAGTATCCAGTTTGCTTTGGCCGCAGTTCTTCTGCAATGTTTAGTGTTATTCATTTTGACGTCTACCACCACCCCTAGATCCCTCTCACTCGTTGTGGCTTGCAATGTGACTCCCCCCAGGTGTATACATGGCCTGGGTTTCTGACCCTCAGATGCAGCACCCAACATTTCCCTGCATTAAACCTCAGTCCCCACCTCCTTGACCGCCCCTCCAGGGTATCCAGGTCCCTCTGGATTGTCTCTCTCGCTTCATCCCTGTCAGTCAATGCTCCCAGTTTTAAGTAATCCTCAAAGAGACTCATCCTATTCTTAACCGCCCTCCCCATATCCAAGACATAGGCATTGAACAGGAGTGGCCGCAGTACCAAACATTGGGGGACCCCACTGGTGACCTTTGTGGGGGAGGAGACTACCTACCACTACCTTCTGTATTTGCCCTGTTAGCCAATTTTCTACCCATCTGAGCAACTGTCCTCCCACCCCCAGCTTTATTAGCAGCCCATTTCGGGGTACCAAATCAAATGCCTTACTGAAATCCAGGTATAGGACGTCCTCCGGTCTATACTGGTCCAGGGTCCCAGTCATAAAAATCTATGGGGTTGGTCTAACACGATCTCCCTGGGATGAAACCATGCTGTTTGTCATCCAGTTGCCCCAAACTTTCCAGCTGCCTCCTGAGCCTATCCTTGAGAATGCCCTCCATTACTTTGCCCACCACAGACGTTAGGCTGACAGGCCTATAATTCCCCATCTCCTCTCTAGACCCCTCCATTTGTGGATAGGCACCACATGAGCCACCATCCAGTCTTGAAGCACCCATCCTGTCAGCAGAGAGGTGTTAGAGTGCTGCCAGTGGTGCTGCTAGCTCATTGACCAATTCCTTCATAACCCTCAGATGCAGCCGATCTGGCCCCGGTGCCTTATCAGTTTTTAGTGTCCGAAGGGCCTCCTTCACCCTTTCCACTGTGATTTCTCCCTCCTTCCCAGCCCACCCCCTCATTTAACCACCCATCCCCTTCTAGACTTGGCCCAGCCTGTACCCCAACTTCTTTCAGTCCTCTCGACTCCATCTGACCTCTCGACTTTGCTAGCTCCTCTTCCCTCCCATTGGGCTGGAGGGATCCCCTGCCTCCCTCCGTAAATATCAAGGCAAAGTACTCCTTTAGCACCTCTGCCTGATTCCCCTGCCTCCTGAGTCCATCCCTCCTCAGTCCTAATCATGCTGATCTGTGCCCTCCCTTTTCTCTTCTCCCTTGTGTATCTATAGAATCCCTTTTGCCCCCTTCGGATATCCCTATCCAGGTTTTTCTCCCTCCTCCCCTTGGCTCCCCTCACCACTGTGGTGACCCTTCTAGCCATCAACTCATACCCCTCTCCCTATCCCCCCCAGAGCGCTTAAAACATGCATAGGCAGCCTTTTTATCCCTCACCACCTCCTGCACCTCCCTGGTTCACCAACACGGCTTGTTGGCTCTACCATGCTTACGCCTTACCTTTGTACAGGAGTTAGTAGTCTCCTGCACTCACCTTCTTAATGGCCTCCCACAAGCTGCCAGCATCCATGTCCGGCCTAATCTTGTCCAAGCTCCCCTGTAGAATCCTGCCCATGCCCACGAAGTCCGCCCCCTGAAGTCCACTACTACTGTATTAGAACGGTTATCCTCTCCCCCCCCAGATACAGCAGAAACCAGACTGTAGTGTGATCACCACCTGCCAGTGTGCTGCACACCTCCAAGCCCTTTATCTGGTCACTGTCTCCTAGGACAACATCCAGTATCCTCTCCTCCCTAGTAGGTTCCCCCACCTGCTGGACCAGGAAGGCATATTGAAACACATTCATCAGTCTCTGTTCCCTGGCCACAGAAGATGCCATAGTGTCCCAGTCTGTCCCCAGCATATTAAGGTCACCCATGATCACCACCATACCCTTTCCACGGTCACAGTGCCCCTTGATGTTCTCAACTAGTTTGTCCTCCAGGGCCTCTTCCATCATTGGGGGTTCTGTACACCGCCCCTATTTTCAATCTTTTACCTCCCCTCATTTGTAGGGTTACCTAGATCTCCTCCACCCCCCTACAGCCTCCTCCACTCCACTAACCGCTATGTCATTTTTGACTAACAGCGCTACACCCCCTCCTCTTCCTTCTCCTCTAGCCTTCCTGAATATTTTGTAACCCACCAAATTTAGGTCCCAATCACTTTTCCGAGTGGCCCATGTCTCAATAATTGCTGCCACATCCACTGATCCCTCAACCAGAATCACCTGGAGCTTGGGCATTTTGTTGCCTATGCTCCTAGCATTGATCAGGGCTGTCCTCCACCCTGATCCCTCTCCCTTCTCCAGTCATCTCGGCCCTGAGCAGTCCTTAGATGCCCTTTCTTGCACAGCTCTGGATGGATTTAGATCGCAGTTACCTGCCTTCTTTTCATGCCCTGGACCTGGACCCTTGAGCAGCCCTCCTGGAGCCACTCTTTTACTTAACCCCCCCTTTACAAGTTTAAGCTCCACCTCTCGACTATGAATCCAGCAAGCTTTAGTTTCAAAATCTCCCTTCTCTCCAAGTTGAGGTGTAGCCTATCCCTGGCATATAACCCTTTGTCCTCCCATGTATCCCCCAGTCCCCCACCAGCCCATACCCTTCTGCCCTGCGCCAGTCCCTGAGCCACTGGTTCACACCTCTAAGTTTATGTTTGGTCTCCCTGGACACCCTAGGTACTGGCAGAATCTCAAAGAAGGAGATTGCGCTTCTATAGAGTGGTAAACCCTGGCCAGTTCCCGGAATCTTGCCTGGATTTCTAGTTCACTGTTCCCCTCTAAGTCATTTGTTCCGAGATGTTTTAGGAAGTCTGGGGATTCCCCACATTCCAATGCTATTGAGTATAGCTGGAATTTGGCCTTGTGTACGGATAGGCCTGGGATACATTTAGCCTTGACTGGGCTGCTTTTTCCCTCCCCGCCTCCCACTGGATGCCCCAGGTTATGGAGTCACCCAGCAGGATCACCTTCTCCCCCCCCACTTTACTGGCCCATTAGATTCCATCCAGGCCCTTCCTTCTGTCATCAACCCTCAGCTTACTTCTCTTGCCCCCCTCAGCCTGGGGATCACAAGCCTGTGCTTGCCCTACCATGCTCATTCTTCTACCTGTAGTTCCCAGCTTGCTCCTTGCCCCCCCCCACAACCTCCTGGATGGCACAGATTGCACCCCACCCAGATCTCCCTGGACTCTCTTTCTGGGCTGGTATCCTCAGATCCCCCACCCAGGCTCCTTCTACTGCTTCCTCCTTGCCCCCAAGTTCTGCATCCTTCTCCCCCATCTGCTGTGTTTCTCCCTACCCCCATCTTCCCCATCCTCTCCACCTCATCTGATTTCTCCCACCTAAGCTGGCCTATCTAGAGTATTCCTTATCCTTGGTTGACTTCCCTAACCTGGATGCTTACCCAACCCTAGTCCTCCCTCCTCCCACCCTGTCTTCACTCTGCACTCCCCCATCCTCCCAACCTCCCTCCCACCTAGGCTAATGTCTCTTCCCCCCTTCTGTGGATCTGTCTCTCTCTCCTGCCGCATCTCCTCCAGCTTACTGACCAAACCCTCTCTGTCTGCCTGCTCCCTTCCTCCCGCCAGCCTCTCCACCTCATCTCCCGGATATAGCAGGGCAAATAAATTAGTAAGTGTGATGCTTGCCCCCGACTTGCTCTCTCCTGTCCCCCCTCCTTCTGGTCAGCCACCTCCCTACAAAGTGATTTCTGTACATTGCTTGTTTCGTGCCCCATCCCTCCTGAGTAACCATATGATCCTTGTCTACCTGTTCCTTGGGTTATGCCATATTGGCCTCATGTACTCTCATGAGGTTCTTTCCACACCTTTCCTCCCCACCCCTCCCACCTTCCAGCAGCCTTCTGATCCCCTCTACTTCCTCCCTAAGACCTGCCAACTGAAAACACACTGGGCACCCTCTGAACCTCCTTGCCCAATTTAATATTATTGCTGCCCCACACCCTGTATACCCAATCACTCTACCGAAGGTGCCCGCTTTGGCCACCCCCAAATCTACCCTCATTTTAGGTGAGCAATGCGGCCCTCTAACAGAAATAATTCAGTCAGTGTTGCACTAAAACCCAAGCAGTTTGCCCCTCCGATTACAGCAATTTTCCCTCTTTCTTGACAGTAGCCTGTTTTCTAGCCCTAGCAGTACACAGTACACAAGCAAAATTAGCCCACCACAACACTAGCCAGCTCAGAGGCCCTAGCAGTAACCAATTCACACACAGTTTGCCTACTCCGTCAGATGTAGATGGCATACACAGTCATTTATACAGTCTGCTTCATTATGCCCCTTCCTGGTAGTAGTCTGTGTTGCCCAAGCAGCACAGTGTACAGGACCCTTTTCCTCCAATCAATAACAATCCAGCTTCCTAGTATTCCAGTTTGCCCAATCTAGACTTGTCCTCCTCCAAGGCTCCACCCTCACTGACCATTTAATAGAGGTCGGGGCCAGGGTGGGTGGTGTGGAACAAAGAACAGCTCTCCTCCTCTGATTGCGACTGGACTATTTGCCTTTTATGGCCCAGTCACACAGACAAAGGTTCACGCCCTATTCACTGATTGGCCTCTCCTTCCTGAGTCGCTGGTTTGCAAAGTTGTGGCCGATGTGGCCCCGGTATGCATGGCCTGTCCCCCACCAACAAGAGCTTCCTTGTCGATCACCAATGTGATCCCATCCTCTCCCACTGCCGATGCAGCCGCAGAATGCCTGCCCAGACCCCTACCAGCAACAAGCCCCGATCTGGAAAGAACGGCTCTCCTCCCCTGATTGGAACTGTGCTAATCGTTGCTATAGATATTAAAAAAGGATGGGTCCCAGCACCAACCCCTGGGGCACACCACTGCCACCCTGTAATGCACCCCATACACCACCCTCTGGTTTCACTCTTTGAACCAATTCTCCACCCACCTTGTTATTTTCTCTTTCACCCCTAAGCCTTCCAGCTCATTTACCAGCCTTCTATGTGGCAAAGTGTCAAAGGCATTGCTGAAATCTGGGTAGGCCACATCCTCCTCCATCCACCTTCCTTGTTACCCAGTCAAAAAACTCAGTTAAGTTTGTCGGGCACAACCTCTCTCCCATAAAACCAAACTGCCTTGGGTCCTGGAGGCAGTATAGCACATTGGGTAAAGGCTCTGACCTACAGATCTGAAGACCTGGGTTTGAATCCAACAGCTGTCTAAGTGCATACTGTGTGATTCTGAGCAAGTTACTTAACTTCCTTGTGCTCCAGGTTGCAACTGGAAACAAGCTTCTGGTTAAACAATGTTCCATTCCCTGCCCCCACTTCCCCTGTAGACCATTGACAACCAGGTGCTCCACTGTTCTTTCCTTCAGCAGTATTTCCATTACTTTTCCCACTGTTGTGGTCAGACTGACCAGTATGTAGTTCCTGCATCCTCCCTGTTAACACTTTTGTATAGTGGGACCACATCAGCCCTTCTCCAATCTCTGGGCATGTCACCAGTTTACAAAGACAGGGTGAACAGGGTAGTCGGAGGCCCTACTAACACCTCCCTTAGCTCCCTCAGTGTCCAGGGGTGCATCTGTCTGGCCCATAGCCTTATTGCTGCCAGTTCCATGAGGATTGCGAAGGGAGCTGTGTCCTTTTCTGTGATCTCTCCATCCTTATTAATGCTGGCCCATTTCCTGCCCCCTCCTTTGTAAAAACCGAACAAAAGCATTTGTTCAGTATTTCTGCTTTTTGGTGGTCATCTTTTACCCTCCCTCCATCCACCCTTTTCAGACACTCAATATATCCCCTTGCCTTCCTTTTCTCCCTGATGTACCTGCATGTAAAAGGTTTTGTCCCTCCTTACCACAATACCCACTGGCTGGCTTGTGTCAAGGGTCCCACACAAGTGTGGGTCTGGTGCCAATGTGCACTTTGCATGTGGAACCATTTTGGTTTGCCTGCTGTGTGCTGTAATGTAGTGTATTATGATGAACTGGTTTTGCTGGATTCTGCACTGACAGCTTCATTTGCAGCAGATCCTGGAGTCCTTTGCGGTGGGAGATTGTCCTACTGTGCATGTTAAGAGTTTATATAGGCTTTCATCTTTGGTTTACTGGCCCCATTGAACTCCCTGGGCTAAGTTCTGTCACGGACTGACTTATCCCCTGGAGAAGAGCAGAAGTGGAAAACATCTGATAAGAGATTGTGTAGGCTCAAATGTGCACTGCAGGCTAATGGAACTTCTATTGCCTGTTGCCAGCTGCAGGAAGTTCTGGGACTGGTTGTGTCTGCGTATATCTGCCTAGAGATGGTCACAGTTGGCCTGCTGCGGTGTGCTATACTGCAATGGATGGTAGTTGTAAATTCCAAATCGGTTGAGGGGGGAGACTTAGAGGAAGGATTAGGAAGTACTTCTTCACTGAGAGAGTGGTGGACAACTGGAATGGGCTGCTGAGGTAAATGGTGGGAGGGTTCACGAGGGCATGGGATAAGCACAGAGGGCAACTAGCATGGGGGGGACTACAGAAAAGGCCTAGTGGATATCTAGGCAAACTGGGCAGACTAGGTGGGCTTGCGGTCCCTTTCTGCCATTACATACCTGTGTTCCTATGTATTCTACAGGCAGATTGGGAAAAGGGAGGGGGGTCCACTACACCACCAGGGAAGCATTCATTGTGCCTTGAATATCTATCCCTTGGTGTCTCTATTCTACCCTGTGTTGGTTGATGTGTGGAGCAACATGACAACCTACCCCCAAAAAAGATCAGTTCTACAGGCACGGGCAAGGAGTCTTCCTCCCTTCCCCAACCATGACATCCCCTGAGTGACCGAGTCCATTCTAAAAGCCAGGTTGATGGTGTGGTACAGGTCTGGTATATTCCCCCCAACACACTTTTTTATTTTAACCTCTACAGAGCCTTCCCAACTGACCCAGCTGATCAGTATTTTTATTTTTCATACTGACCCATTTTCCCTTTTATATCTACATGTCTGACAGGACATTGACTGGGAGTAGGACACCGACCATATGTATCAGATAAGTATTGTTTTTTGTTTACCCTACATTGTTTGTCATATAATAGTTCTTAACGAGCTGCAGATCCTTTGTGAGCCCATTGCTGTTCTTGTTTTACAGGAACGAATGGCTGCTATCGGAGGCACTGGGTTGGAGCTGTACCTTGTGCTTTAGAAAGGAGGCTATGGGCTGGGGGGTATGGGATGGGTATCAAGGTTGGGAACACCAGGGAACACCACACAACCGATTTGCCAAGACTCATGAGGCTCAAACCCTGTTTTTCATTTTCTTGTTTTGTGTGCTTTGCATTCTAATGCCTGCATTAATGTAGTTTTTTTGTTTTGCAACAAGTACTGTCTCATGTGTGTGTGTATGTGTAATAGATAACCCACTGTAGGATGTGCGGTCACGCTCTGATATACGCACACCTTGGTGTGTGTTGTTACACATGAGGCTGCAGACCGAGTGCATCAACCACCCAAGCCGTGTGTATATCACTGCTCTTCTGCACACCACACAGTGGGTTATCTATCTTATAAAATGGCAAATTCATTTTGGAGGGGAGTAAAAGTGCAGGTGTGTGGTTGCACTCCGATATACGCACAGTCACCTAATGGTGTTTGTCCAATGCGATTGATAATCCCATTATAGATATATATACACACACACTTCACTCGAACAGCCCCTTGATAACGAAATAATTTTCCACACCGTGCATGTGCTCCCAGTCCGAAGAGGCTCTCTTCTCCTTTTGAAGATAAACCTGGAAATACTGGTGAGGACCTGCATATCAGGGAGGCTCCCATACCATTTTCTGCAAACCAGAACAATTGTTGGTCATTCCTTTAACTAAATGTCCACCCCGTTTCTTGTGACTTTGAGTCAAACATGGGGTAACAGACTTTAGTACCTCCTATAGACATAGCCCCCAAGATCTCCATCTTCTCTGGAGTTCACAGACGACTTTCTCACTCAGCAACCCTTAAGCAAAGCTTCCTCTGCTGAGGTTGCAGATACTTGCAGATGAATACTGTTTTGTTTTTGTTGAATTTTATGCGACGCCATCTTTAATGCAGCCTAATACACTGAAACAGAACTACAACACTGCTGACAGGAGTGCTACTAAAACCACACTGCACACTAAAGTGCACTACAGGTGTTGATGCAGTGCTAATTAACATAATTCTCACACACTGAAAAAGCAATGCAACACTGCTTCAGGCAGTGTTGCTAACACAACACTGCTTCGGCCAGTACTGCTACACCAACACTGCTTCAGGCAGTGTTGATGACAAAACACTGCTAATTGCAGTACTTCTGCAGTGTGATTAAGTGCTAATTAACATAATTCGTACACACTGAAAAGGCAGTGCAAAACTGCTTAAGGCACTGTTGCTGATAGAACACTGCTTCAGCCAGTATTGCTGCACCAACACTGCTTCAGGCAGTGTTGATGACAGAACTCTTCTAATTGCAGTACTTTTGCAGTGTGATTACAGTGCTAATTAACATAATTCGCACACACTGTATCAGCACTGCATGTACACCAAAAGAGACCTGAAGATGCACTAATTAAACACTGATGGACTGCATTATGAAATGAAGTGTGTAGGAAGTGTACACTGCTACTGTAACACTGAAATAACACCATATAGTGACTATTTGAACACTTCACTTCCCTCTGGGGAGGGTCACAGATTGTCCAATTACTTAGCCCCTTTTCTTACAGGCTACAGCTAGTAGTGGGATGGTGTCTGGGTACTGGAATGAAGGAAACTGGTAAGGCTGGGGGATGTCCTGCTGCCATACTGAGTCCTCCAACATGAATGAAGTGGGAGCAGCACCTAGAGACTGAAGTGGGGCATTGGGTAGGTCCGTAATCTCAGTGTCACTGATGGAACTCTCCTCATAGTGGACCTCCTCGACCTCCAGATCCTGCTTCCCATTTTTTCTAGAGGCAGGCCCAGCCTCCACTTTAGTTGCTGAGATACGTGCTTTCACTGCACCTTTTTCAGTTGCCTGTCTGCAGGCAAAGATGCTTGACTGTGTCCTCTCCCTCTGCCAAAGGGAGGGGCAGGATCAGAATGGGGAGAAGGGATGGGCAGACATCTAATGTCCTTCTTCCACGATGCCACTTCTGTCACTGCTTTCTCCATATTCTTCAAGGTTTCCATGCTGGTAGAGGTGGCCATGGAATAAAGGTGTGGCCACCCCTATGCAGGCATATACTGTACGTCTGGAACAGTGGGTGCAACAGTGGGGCAACTCTGTGGAAGCACTACAGGCAGACTGGGAGTCATTGTTTGTCAGCTCCAGCCATTCCACAGACAACACACTGATTCTTGGTGCTGGTTTTCTGCACTATGCTCCACAACCATGACAACAAAAAGGCAGGAACAGTCACATCCCTTCTGGCCAGCACAGGAGCTTCAGCTATTTCTCCCTGTAGTAGATATCAACAGTTCCAATAGGAAAACAAAGTTTTACAGTCCCAACTTTACTGGAGTCTAAGTTATTTTACTGTCCCAAGCTCTCAGAAAAATGGTGCTCATGCCTGCTGCACAACACACTCTGCTTGTGATCCCAACCAAGACAGCCAATCAACTCCCAGCTCCCACTGATTTGCATGCCAAGGGATCCCAGGCACATATCCATAGACATGGTGCTATTCCTCCCAAGGTGCAAAATATAGGTCCGGATTTTTGAAGTGTGGTGCAGGGCTTGCATCCAGAACCATGCCATGTCACTTTGGTTTTGGCAGTGCACCAACCCTGTTACCGCAACTGCGCACAATTTCATAATCTTGGGTGCAGTTGCAACAGTTCTCACGAGTTATGGCAGCTTGTGCCATATATCAGATGCAAGCTCTGTCACACAGGTCCCCAGGAGTGCCACAAGTTAGACCAGGAAAAGCTGGTATAACTTGCGGCAATTGCCATACAAGATGAAAAATCCCATTAGATTGATGCAAGCCCCACGCGCCTTATTGTCAGTGCACCAAGGGCTTGCAGTAATCTAAGAGTTTTGAAAATCCTACCCATAGTGTTCAAGATGGCAGATTTCTCAAAACCAGGCTCCCACCGAACACAGCAAAACAGTCTCCCAGTGCTGCTACCCTGCAAAATACAGTCCAGGTAGGCTCTAACACCCCAGAAGTCAAATCCTGGATGAACCCCACATTGTAAGCTGCCTATGAGTATCTAGGGGTATTTGGAGTGGCAAAAGGGAGGGGACACTGTACAGCCAAGAACACAGCCCAGAGAAAAATAATAGATGGCTCATTTACCTGGCTTTGCTTGGATGGTCCGTGGGGTACAGGCAGTCTCTTTGCAGGGACAGCTGCTGGGGGTGCAAACATTGGTTAAGCAATCACAGACAAGGAAACGATTAAATCCAATGTCCACAACAAATCAAGAGGTCTACATGATTTAATTAAAATATGCAAACAGCTCTGCAAAGCAACTTTAGGAGCACTAGAATGGTGGGCAGACCACCACTTCATGGCCAGAACCAAGGTGCATTCCTTTTCAATCAGAGATTCTAATAAGCACTCCAAGGGGCTGAATAAGGCTCCTGTCTATATGGTGGTGGCAAGCTTCTTCACTTCAGGCTGAAACAGGCCTCACCATCTGCCTTTCCACTATCCCTCCTGTGCATTCCTTTGGGAACCAAACATTAGCAGGGATATTTCTCTTCTCTCTTTTCCAAGACCTCCCACAAACTCCCGGTCCTCTAATACTACACCAAGCACCCCAGGGAAACCCACTCCAAGTGGTACAGACCCACAGCGGCTGGTCATGGGGAGGCATAATGCTGTCCGAGGTGGACACAGGGCTCCAAACTGGTGAATGGGGTACAGGCTGACACCACTGCAATTCCCAATGAGCCAGACTGCCACCACTGATCTGCACCCCATGGGCCCCGCATGACAACCACCAGGCCTGTATGCATGAACCTGCAGCACAGACCTGTCCCGGTGCCAGGGATCACAGTGCAGGCTCCACTACTCCCCTAGCCCTGGCTCCCAAACTGTGGCATAGTGGTCCCCGTCCCAGACTGAACTGCAGCACTTATCAGATGGCCTAGTAGCTCCAGCCACCATTTCTTCGAGGGTGGTGGGACGGGGTGGCAAGTGCCCCATCCCGGCCCCAAACCTCAGTTCTCCTTCCAGATACTAGCTGAATCTTGACTCCTTCCTCCTCTCTATACTGCTTCTCTCCCCCCTCTTTTTTGGTGCTAAACCCACCCTTATATAGCCCTGGCCTCCCGGTACTACTGACCAGAAAGGGGCCCCAGAGACCAGGCAGCTAACCCAGGGACAATGCAGGACAGAGTTATAGTAAGCTCCCAAAGAGGGCTTACACTGACATGGTAGGTCACAAACTGGCTAAGTGGCAGATCCCAGAGGGTGGTGGTGGGGGAGAGCTATCCAGTACCAAGGTGGTAACCAGTGGTGTCCCACACAGATTGGTGCTGGGGCCAGTGTTGTTCAATGTCTTCATAAACATCATTGGGGAAGGCATAAAGTGCAAGATGTGTCTGTTTGCCGATGACATCAAACTCTGCAGGAGGGTAAATACAGTTGAAGGGATACAGGACCTATGGGAGGACATCAGGAAACTTGAGATGGTCGGTGATCTGGCAACTTGACTTCAATGCCAAGAAAGGGAGTCAGTATAGTGCAGTGGTTTAAGACTCTGAGCTACAAATCTAGTGACATCCAGAAAACCAGACCTGGGTTTGAATCCCACAGCTTCCACTTGCATACTGTGTCACCCTGAGCAAGTCACTTAACTTCCCTGTGCTCCTGTAAAAAAAGTTTTCAGCTTTGTGTGCTACTTTTGGTTAAACAACTAGAAAAAAAAAAGAAATGTAAGGGGACTGAAATCCTAGGAATGAGTATTTCCTGGGGGGGGGGGGTCAGGTAGCAGCACTGGAGGAAAAAAAATATATTTTTGGGGTGGTAATCACCAGTAATCTCAAATACTCCATGCAATGCAAGAAGGCATCAGCAAAGGCGAACAGAATATTAGGGTGTATAGCCAGGGGACTGAGCAGTGGATGGAGTGAAGTCATAATGACCATGTACAGGTTACTGGTGACACCACATTTAGTATATTAGGTAAGGTACTGACATCCATATCTTAAGGACATCAGCTTCTTAGAAAAGGTCCAAAGGAGGGCAACCGTTATGACAGGGGAACAGCAGGGGAAGTCTTACAAGGAAAGGCAGGGAGCCCAGAGAATGTACTCCCTGAAGGAGGGGAAAGAGAAGGGGGATATGATGGAGACCTTTAAGTACCTGAAGGGAATAAATAGAGTGGATAGGGAATGTCCATTCAAGCTGAGTGACAACAGATCCATGAGGGGCACAGTTTGAAATCTGTGGGGAGAGGTTTAGGAGGGATGTTAGAAGGCATTTTTTCACAGAGATGGTGGTGGACAAATGGAATTCACTGCCAGAAAAAGTGGTCTCTGCAACGACAGTGAGAGGCTTTAAGATGGTCTGGGATAGGCATAAAGGGAACCCATGGGACTGTGGGAGAAGAGTTATGAAGGAAGGGTGTACAGGGAAGGGGGTGCAGGGTCAATAGTGTAAGCCAGAGACACTGCATTACTAATGAGCAGACTCAATAGACCATTTTGGCCTTCTGCTGGATCATTTGTATTTTTGTATGTTTGTACTAACTCCACTGCACAGCACATGGACAGGTTGAATTTTTGGGGAGACAACTCAGGCTGCATTGCTGAAGTAGGGACAGTGGCAGATGGGGGGATATGATGATGTGCCCAGGACACCTACAGAGTTGCAAACAGGCATGCCTGCTGTAGGCAGTAGTTGGGTGGGGCACATGTCAGGGGACTGGATGGCAACATTACTGGTGTGGTCCGCACCTGGCTGCTCCTCTGCGGTCCTCTGCCATGCATGTACTACTGCTGCTTATTTGTCCAGGCACCAGGCCAGCCCATGCTCCCACCCAAGACTGTCTGCGGGGGTGGCACAGCCATTAGGCCACCTGATGGGTGGTCTAAGTCCTGACAGATCCAATAGGCTGTCAGAATCCCATTTATGGAGATAGTGCAGCTTGAATCAAGTCTCTACCACCCTGGGGCAACCCTAACCTTGGTGCAGGCATGGCACATTGGTCAGTCTGGTGCGGAGGATTCCCAGTTTGCTGCAGTCAGCCTTTCAGGATCAGGAACTCCACAATGTTTTACACAAGGTGCTCCCTGCATCAGTTCTGTTTGGCACAGGCACCTTGCATCAAATTCAGGGTTTTGAGAATCAGGCCCAATATTT
Source organism: Neoceratodus forsteri (assembly GCA_016271365.2). Taxonomy (NCBI): domain Eukaryota; kingdom Metazoa; phylum Chordata; order Ceratodontiformes; family Ceratodontidae; genus Neoceratodus; species Neoceratodus forsteri. Next base: position 1,056,548,564 of record CM028132.1, on the reverse strand, counting down.
AAACAAATATGATCATGACCATGTTATAGCTAGCTGGAAGGCCAGAAAGCTACCTGTTCAGCTCAAGCAAAGGAGAGATAGAAAAGTATGACTTCTGTTGAAAAACAGAGAGAAAGGGATGCAATTATGTGAAGAGAGAGAAGCCTTGACTTACAGCATTGTCCCAGCAGAGACAAATTCTAACCCATAGACCTAGAGTTTGTGGCACAATTACAGTACTTGAAGAGGAAATGGATGTTAGGCCATTTCTTAACAGGGCAGCAGTAGGTCCCGCCTACATGTTTACCATGTCTGCAGCCACAACAGTGTATTTGTGCCAGGCGCCACTCATGCTGGGTAGTGATGCCTGATCCCTGAGATTGTGCCTTCCTGCATAAAGGGTCAGTAGTGGAACTGCTTCCAGAGTACATCTACATCAGTACTCAGTGGATGAAAGCCATGAGGCCAATGAAAAGGAAAGTCATATAAAACAAAGCAACAAAAGGCATGTAAAGCAAAGCTGGCAAAGACCTTTAGAAGCAAAAATCAATAAAACGATTTTTCAGGGGTGAAACCATCATAAACATACCCTTTCAGACCTGCACAGCTGAACTACACTATAGCAACATGGAGGAAGTCTGATTTCCAGGAAGTCAATCCTTGATAGAGCACTAGAGGTAGAGACATCAGGCAAACTGTTAGTAACCCTCAGGTCAGTGGCCAGTACTTTGTAGTTATATATTTAGGCCTGGAAAGTTAATGTCCTGGGTAGGACTGTGTCTTACCTTTAAAAAGCCCAGGCAGAAAACCTGTGGTGGTCATCAGACCCAGCATTCCATTTGGATAAAAACAGGGGCCCCTTCTCTTCTTTTCCTTAGAGTAACTGGTTACTTGCATCTGCTGCATTGCAACCCAGTGAGCATATTAACATGTACACCAGTTTGTCATCTAAAATGTCACACAGTGAGGTATCCACCAAAACTTATAAAGAGCTCTGCAGACCTTTGAGAGAGGGCACGTTGGGTGCCCCCACAGCTGGGCCTTAACAGAATGCCAGGGGTGGAGCACGAAGGGAGTGCATATATGAATGTCAAGTATAAATTTATTGCTTACCTTTTTCCCATGTTCCCTTGTGTCTCTTGCTCCCGTCCTACTCTTTCCTGTCAATAAATGTACTGAGTTTGCTTTTAGACAAAAACAAAAGGAAGCACACTTGGAAATTGGTGCCAACAGTAACACAAAATACAGAAAAAAATAGTAAAATTGTGGCACTCACCACCAATAAATGGCCATAAGGGTCAAAAACTGTGTCCAAACTTTACTGTGAAGCCAAATTCCACATGAGTAACACACAGAGATACCTAATGTGTTTCCACACACCTCAAGAGAAAGCACCGGAGGTGCATGAAACGTATTAGGTCTTTGTGTGGTGTTTATGTGGATTTTGGCTTCACAATAAAGTTTGACAACGTTCTTGACTCCTATGGTCATTTACTGGTGGCAATTGCCACAGTTTTATTAATTTCTTTGAGTTTGCACTTGAATTCTGCTGCATTTCTATTCACTGTGTAGAATCACTATTATTTGTGTGGTGGTAACTGGGTCGGAAAGAAATCCCAAAGTCATATAAAACTGCATTCCTTGAGGCAACACTGGTAGGTTTTTAGGCTAGCAGAAGTCATCGACAGTGGAGGCACTACATTCCTTTGTCATTATTCACCCAGCTAATTAGATAACTAAGTATATAACCCAGACTATCCTCCTTGGTGAGGTTTAAGGAGCTACCCCAATGGCCCCGGACAGGAGCTACATTTTGTTACATGTTTCATAGTGCTATGGAAACGTGAGACATTCTGGAAACGGGAAAGCCTATACATTCAGTCAAGGACTACTGCATTCCGTTTATTTCAACCCTGAGCCCAGTTATCATGATAAAGGTTAAAAACAACCAGCAAGCATTTGTATCATCTCACTCACACAATCAGTAAAATCCTTGTGTAACTCTGTTTACAACAATTGTTAATGCAGGCTTTTTCATGTCGCCCTCGGAGGTTTATTTTATATACACTAGTATCAATTTCTGTGTGAAATAAATGCCTGGATTTCTCAAGACCTAAGCCCTTATTTTGTTTCAACGTACAGGATGCCTTTATATTTTACAAAGCCAACTGTAGAAATGAAAGGAAAAGTGTGACTCCTACCGGGACTTGAACCCAGGGACCTTGGCATTTTGTGCTTTGCTCTTAACCACCTGTGCTATAGGAGCCACAAGTAATTAAACTTCCTGAGTTTTCCCTTGAAACACACACACACACGCACACACACACACACACACACACACACACACACACATGCACACACAGACACACAGACACATACACACACACATCTTCCATGGTGTTGTGAAATGAGCAACTTTAGGCAGTCCCAAGACTCAAATTACTTCCTATTTCTTTTTCTACATGCAGTTAGCCACTGCAAGGCAATTTTGAAAATCCAGTTGTAGAAATGTGAGTCCCAGTAGGAGTAACACTTTTCCTTTCATTTCTACAATTGGATTTTCAAAATTGCCTTGCAGTGGCTAACTGCATGGAGAGAAAGAAATAGAAAGTAATTTCAGTCTTTGAGACTGCCTAAAGTTGCTCATTTCACAACACCATGAAAGGAATGTGTTTTAAGGGAAAACTCATGAAGCTTGATGAGTTGAGGATCCTATAGCTCAGATGGTTAAGAGCAAAGCACAGAATGCCAACGTCCCTGGGTTCAAGTCCAGATAAGAGTAACACTTTTCCTTTCATTTCTACAATTGGATTTTCAAAATTGTCTCACAGTGGCTAATTACGTGGAGAGAAAGAAACAGGAAGTAATTTATATTTTACAGTAATTTAATACCAACCCAAATTATGTGCATCTACCTTTGTGTTTCTTTCCAAATCGTACTGTATATCTATTGTATGGCTCCCCAATTTTATGTTATCTAAAGCATGCAGATTTAATGTCTTTTGTCATAACTAAGGCCCCATGTCAATTTATAATTCTGTTTTTACTCCTCTGTACATTGTCATTCTCTCTAGTATAATTACAGTGATCAGAATTGACCAAAATATGTCAAATATGACCTTACCAGTCACACCTTTCTCCTTCTTATCTACCACTCCAAATGCTACCATCAAGGCCCTCCTATCTCTCAACCTACTAAGGGTTAGAACACTGATTGTTTTGACTCCAAACTCCTGTCCCTCTCTGCTTCTGACCTTACCCTTCCTGTCATCCAGCTTGTAAATTTCTCCTTTTAATTTGCCTTCATCCCTTATTTGTGGAAACAGGCTACTCTCATACCCCTTCCCAAAGGGGAAACCCTTCCTCCCTGGCAACTACCTCCCTGTCTCCCTCTTCCCCCCACTCTTGCTAAACTCCAGGAACACCTCAACCTTTCCTTGGTTCCTTCTCCTTCACAACATACAAGTCTCACTTTAGAAAGTCTTACTGTATCTCCACCTCCCTCCTGTAGTTCACTGACCCCATCTTTTCTGGCATGGATCCGGGTCAGGTCGCTGCCACAATTGTTGTCTAGTTGGTCAAAGCCTTTGCTTCCTGCCCATAGATAGATCATCTCAGAGATTAATCTACCAATCTTTGCTTATGGTGACCTTCTCTACATCAATGCTCCCAAGTCCACCTTATCCAGGCTGCCCCCCTTTAATTCACTCCTTCTGTCACTTTGCTCTGGACTATTCCCATAGAATCACCACTGTTCACTTTATTCCTCCCTCACCTTTCCTTTTCTTGATGTCAGGTGCCTCACTCAATGTGTCATCTTCATCTCCAAATTCTGACCTGGTTCTCTCCCCTCACACCTTCCTCCCTCTTCACTCCCCTTCCTTCCACCTCCCTTTGCAACTCTGGCCCTCATTATCTTGCAGTCTCTCCAGTAAAATCCTCAGCTGGCCAAGCTGTTTTTTCCTTCTTTTTCCCTTAAACTTAGAAACTCTCTGCCACCTGATATTCTCTCCTCTATGAATTCACTAATCACTGTTGAAGTTGTCTCTAATCCTGGATTCAGGCTATACCCTGTCACCCTCCAAATTCCACTCCCTCCTGATCCTGCTCTTGCACTAATTACAGTTCCCCCCAGCCCCTCTGGTCTAGGGCATTCTTCCTTGTTGTACACAGTACAGTACTGCCTTTTTGCCCAGCATTTTGTTTGCGAAAGCTGCACTTTAATGCACTTTACTGCTTTGTCCAGGATGAACTACTGCAAGGCCCTGTACCTGGGGCTATCTGAAGGCAACTTCTGCCATCTGCAGCTGGTGCAGAATGCAGCAGCTAGGTTGTTGACTGGTACGTTGAGATCAGATGATGTCTGTTTTCCGTGAACTGCACTGGATGCCAGTAAGGTGGAGGATTGCCTTCATGGTTGTATTGCTGGCATATAAAGCCCTTGCATGGGTGGGGGGTAACACACTACCTGAAAGATCTTCTGGTTCCTCACTGCACATCTCGTGCTCTCCGTTCCTCCAAGGGTTGCCTCCTTGTGGTTCCCAGGGCTAGGCTGAGGCATTCTAGGGATTGTGTTTTCTCAGTTGCAGACTCTGAACTCATTAGGAGGAAACCTTCAAAAAAGACCTGAAAACATTTTTATTCAGTCAAGTGTATGACCTACATAATTTATTGTGAGTAGAAGACCATGCTATGAACTGACTGTTATAGTTTTAGCTAAAGATAAAGTGATTATTTTATATCTTAACTCTGCATTTTGTACTGTAATCTGTATTGATAAATTTTTGTTAAGCTCTCTGTGCCTTTGCAAAGGGGTGCTTTATAAAAAAAAATTTCTACCTATCTGTCTGTCTGTCAATCTAATCTTCTGATGCTACAGTATGTTCTTCCCAACTTGATCAGTTTGTTACTTTTTACTGTATGACTTGTGTTTTTATTTTTGTAACTTATTTCTTGCAGCTTATTGCTGCACTCTCCTCATCACCCTCCCACCAGGATGCATCTGGAAACAAGCTGGTTTAGCTCAGCATGTCTTTCCTGGTAAAACATTTGAAATAAATAAATACAAAATGCTATATAAATGCATATACTGTATTCTGAACTATGAAAAAGTAATTTAATAGCCTTTTTATCACTGAATTCACAATGTAAATACAGACATTCACTCATATTATAGCAGAACATTAATGAGTGCAGTTATGCGTACTTTAAAGATGGAATGTTCAATAAAATTATAAAATAGGTTGAACATTTCCTGCTTCCTGATTAGCTACAATTCTTGCAAGGCTCATATGTTAATTCCCTATAAATGCAGTTACAAGTTCAGTATGTGGGATGTGGAATTTGGACAAGTCACATACTGAATCAATGAGCCACTTCACTCATGACTGATTGCCATCACAAATGTGGTTGCCACATTTATTTACTAAAACCTTCAACTGCGTTTGAAAAAAGACCCGAGTCCCTCTTCCCAGTCCCCAAGCAGTGTCCAGATTATTTAAGCCCCAGGAGCATCCTCACCCTGCCTGAAACAGCCACAGCTGGTAACCAGCACCCTCAGCCTGGCTCCCACTAGTGACTGTGACAAACGGGACAATCCACAAGTGAAACTCAGCAGAACTTTGAATTTCTGTAATCCGTGACAAACAAATATTCTGGGTAAATTCTACATATTAAAGGGGCTAAAGGGACTACTTCATCTGTCATTTATGGATATATTTTAAAATGACAATAAAATCTATTATGTAACCCCAAATGTGTCTTTTACTTATTGTTAAATTGTGTTCCATTTTATAATCACAATAAGGCACTCCAGGGTTTTGTGGCCTAATTTCTTGGGTGGTTCAAAGCTCTTGGGGATGCCTCATGCTTTACGCAACACCCAGGACATACATTATCTCACCACAATGTATATTTTGTCATATTGCTTAATCTAATACCTGTGGATTCATATTGCGAATGAAGTTAAGCAGAGCTCCGCTACTATCATGTAATCAAACTCCCACATCTCTTTGAACAGGACATTCAGCAACAATTTGTGATAATAAAGAACCATCACCCTCTGCTGTGTCCCTCAGTCAACTACTCACCCATCTAACTAGGTCCGTCACTATACCTAGCTCTCTATCATCTTCAGCAACCTTCTATGTGGTACTGAGTCAAGTGACTTGTTAAAATCGTAGTAGAATAAATCACATGTGATACTTCACATGGAGTTACACACTTTGGTGTAGTTGTGGTTTTCTCTCTATGTGAGCAAAACAGTCCACCCACACAAGCAGAGAATACAAGAACGTGTTCGTTCTATAATAAATGGCAACAGGAATACACCAGTAGGAGCCCACTTTGCATTACAACACTTATCACATGCTGATGATTTGAAGTTTATGTGTCTTGAATGAATGACCCCATTAACACTGGGGGGGGGGAGACCAAATCTTTTGTTACAAAATGAATGTAAATGGATTTATAAGCTTCAGACTGTTAAACCTAAAGGGCTTAATAATCAGAGGGATTTGAAACCCTTCCTTAAAAATTAAAATCAGATCTGTTGCTTAATAGCAGCATCCATTGTGTTTATAACTCCTTGACTGCTTTGTGCCTTCATCTGACTAGGATGGATGTATTATAATATAATGTACTATAGTGTTTCTTATTAGCTGCAAATACTTTGTAATAATGTTGTTTCTCTTTGGCCCTCGTATAGGACACCTTATTGGCTCCTTCGATCTTTTATCCAGATGCCATGAGGGATAAACCACACTGGGACAACTGCAGTACTTATTTGCAGTGGGGTCCCCAACTGAGATGCCTTGTTTTATATATTATGGGGTACTAGGTCGACTTACTCTAACTTTTTTCTCATTGCCTTATTAAAAATAATTTTTTTTATAGAGCGCCATTAATTGGCTGCTCTGCCCCTATTAAAATGAGTCTAAAAATTCTAGAATCATTTAAAAGCTCATTCTTTGAGGCATTTGAAATCATGTTGGAGACTGTAAATAGGTTTATTTGTTTTTTGATCATTTATAGATGTAATTGGTGATTGTCTGTCTAGATCTCATGAATATTAAAATGTAATGAGTATTTAAATGGTATCCTTTCCATCAAGTCACACCCCTTGAGAAAGACTCATCTCTGAGTCAAAGCACTGGGGTAATGCTGCCTGTGATCTGTATGCCGTGTTGGATCTGCCTTTAATTTGCAATATGCACTGAATAAATTGTACTGCATAGAGATCCTGAGTGCTGTTCTCTTGTTTGGATATTAGTAGAGTAAACCCACTGCTTCTTCATTATCCACTGCTTGTCTCTTATCCAAAGCCTTTCTTACACAATTAAAGGATACTATATAGTTGGACTGACAAGACCTCTTTGCCGCAGACCCATGATATTTACTATCCCAGTGTCCATATCTCTCCAGGTAATCCACTAGATCTTCCCTGACAAGTGTCTCCTTCAGTGTACCCCCAATGAAGTAAGACTGATGGGCCTGTAATTACCCAGTTGCTCCTTGTCCCTCCCTTGTGAAGCAGAACTATGTCTACAACCTTCCAATCTTTTGAAAACACCTCTGAATTGAGCTATTAAATAGCTGCGACAGGTGTTTAAGCAGTTCTGAGATGAGTTTTCTGATTGCACCTTGAGTGCATTCTGTCTTTCCTTGGTGGATTATCAATTTTCAGGACTGTAAGTCCTTTTCTGACTCTTTCCCCTGTAAATTCCACCTGCCACATTTCTGGGATTCTTTTGGTAGCAGCCTTTATGCTACTTTCCAGCAAAGGACCACTAACATCCACTGTGAACTCACTGAGCATAAGTAGTCATTAAGATTGGCTGCCTTCTACTTGTCATCCTCTATTACCTTGCTACCCTCCATCAGACTTAGAGATCACCCTTGATATTTTTCCCCAATGTATCTGAAAAAAAGTTTATCCTCTCCCTTGCCCCCCCCCCCCTGCAATTCATTACTTGGTGTGTGCTTTTGCATCCATGACTTCTTGGAATGCCTCACCATTACTTGGTATCTCTCCATCCTTACTTCTCTTCATATCTGATGAGGGGTGTTTTGGGGGCCTCACTGCTTCTTGGACCTTCTAAGAGAACAAGATTGGTCTCTTGTGCCTGTTTCTCTTGGTAACTCTTCTCAAGCATGACTTAGTAGCCTCAAGAATGGCCTCTTTATTTTACACTTCACCCTCCCCCAACCTTCTCCACTACAAACAACATATCCTGGACTAATTCCCTCATCTGGTCAAAGTCTGCTTTTCTGAAATCCAGAACATCAGACTTTGACTAGGGTGTACTGGTACCCAGGGCCACTTCAAACCATATGGTGTTTTGTTCACTTGGCCCCAGTGGTTCCCCAAGACACACTCTGCCTATGATTTACAAGTTGCTGATCACCATGTCAAGAATGGCAACCTGCCTTTTGAGTTCTCTCACCAGCAGGCAGCCCTACAATGTATCTAAAAAAAAGCAAAAAAAGATGTGCCAACACGTAAATGAATTAAAAAGCATTTATTGCCAAAGTAAACAGTATTGCGCCCAATGCAGCCACACTACCAGTCGACCCAGTGCTTCAGAAACAAATCCTTCATCAGGGAACATCACTGTTTACTTTGGCAATAAATGCTTTTGAATTCATTTACATGTTGGCGCATCTTTAGAATACATCTCGGGGAGTGCAGTCAGTCTTTGCTTTTTGTTTGACTTTGGGCTGGTCACCCCTTCTGACTGCACCCACTGCTTATTGCTATTGGTTGGAGGAGGATCGCAGTGCTTCTCATTGTACTTGCTACAATGTATACAGGAGGGCATGACTTCTAGCGATCATAGCTATGGGAATGTCCTAATTTATGTATGGCAGGTTGAGATCCCCCTCACCTCTACCTCCCCCATAGTAGCCCCCTTCTCCATTTATGCCCCTAGTTCCTTATCACCCTTGTTCCTCTGTACCATGATCTATTGATCACCCCAATGTGCAACTTCTTGTTTGATGCTGTCGTGAACTGTTCCTACAGCCATTCTATGTTCCCATTCAATCTTCTGATGAACCCACCTCTACTGCCTTTATGCATTCCTTGTCATAGAGGCCTACCCTTACTTTTTTCTTTACTATTCCCATCCCACCTATACATGGTATAGCCTGGTACTGCCAGGTCCCAGTCATTATTCCAGTTGCTCCTGTTTCTGTAATGGCTATGAGGTCTAACCCTGTATATGCTACTATCACCTAGAACTCACTAATTTTGTTTCTTAGACTTCTTGCATGAAGGCAGATGGCTTCCAGTATGTGCCTATACCCCTCACATTTTTCAGTTCCTCTCACTTTGTCCTCCACTTCTTTTTTTAGTTTCCTAATATTCCTGCTCCTTGCCATCTTTGTAAGCCCTCACTCCCCAGTACCTTTTCTTAACCTATTATGAACCCCTGCATTGCATCTTTCATTTCTACAGTTCCTAGCCCACACTTCTGGGGCAGTCAGAGCTAGATTCCCCTCTTGCACTCTGTCCTCTGTGGTTCACCCAGCCTCAGCACCCAGCACTTTAAATATCTAGCACTGGGGACATTAAACCTCTGCCCAAGTTTACTAGCTCCCCCTCCTGATAAGTGAAAGCCATCACGTTTAAAGAGTCTTCTGCCCCAGAAGAACCCTAATATCTCATATAATGGTACACAATCTTCGATACATTCTTTAAGCCAGCTGTTAAACTCCTCCTTCCTGACATTATTCTCCCCTTCCCCACCACACGTAGGGAAGACTTTGGAAAAGACCAGGGCAGCTCAACATGACTATTATATTCTCCAGCCAGTGAAAGTTATCATTCACTCTCTCAAAAGGCTAGTGTGCTGTAATTTGTTTCATAAAGTTTAAACAATAGGAAAACGTGTCAGGCTTGGACATGGAGATGTGGGGAACTTCAGTGAGAAGTGTCTTAGGACTCTGGGACTAATGTGTACCAAAATGCTTCACCAGAAAATCCAAAAGGTCAGCTTTCCAACCATATACAGTATGTGTAAAATTGTTTGAAAGAACTTGTAAACACAATGTACAGTAATGAGTTAAAGTACAAGTGCAAACTTTTGCCATCTTTCCAAGAGGGAAAATGTGGTTGGAGCCCAAAAGACATTTACTTGAAAGTTTTAAAGCAAGCATTCCAATATGACTTATACTGCTGCAAGTTTTCAAAGGGAAAATCACAACTGATTGATGCTGTGGTGAAGGAGAAGGACTGTTATGTCTGAAAGAAAAGGACTGATTTTTTTCAGAATTTTCAGGAGCTTAAAAGGGTCTGCACCAGTAGGTACATGAAACACTGAGCTGTCCAGACCAGAAAGAAGAGGGGGTCAGCCTATAGAGGCCTACAGCAAAGATAGAACTTTTGGGGACTAGCCTCCTAGTGAAGCATAGGTAACGGGGTCTCCTGTATACTAGCACAGGGGCAGTAGTGTAATGACTGAAACCAGAGAAAGGTTAGCTATTGCCTGCTGCACTGAGTTCCTGCTTGAAAGTGAGGTTTTTTTTTTGTTTGTTTATTTTATTCTTTGTTTTTCTTTCAAGAAGAACAATCAGCTTTCAGCAATCCAGTCCAAAGACGTTTGGCACCATCCACCTGTAAGTATCATCACTGACAGAGATTCACTGTTTATCAACTTCATCATCCAACATCAGATGAGGACTGTGATTATTTTGTTTTGTTTAAAGAATGGTTATTTGCATAAATGGGGAATTTGCTGAAAAGGACATGCATTTACAGTACAAGACTTTTACAAATGGGACTCATGCTCAGATTTGGGGATAGTCGGCTAGACATTAGAAGTACTGTTAGCTTGGATAATTGAGTTATTGAAATGCTTTAAAGTGAATTTTATTGATAATGTACGGTGTGTTAAGTCCATAGAGTGTTAAGTATTGCAATACAGTAATAGATATCCAGGTGGACCATCTGTTAGGGTCAGTGGGCTGACTAAAGTGGGAATTGTGCCAAGCAGTTTCTGTCACCCATACAGCTTATGAATGGACTGTGGTCCAGGATTGGTCCAGTAGTTACAAGAGCGGAGCTGGGAAGTTTAAGCCAACAGCCACTCAGTTTTATTTACAGGTGGGCTGGGCTGTTGTGTATGCGATAGAGTTACAAGGGAGGACTGGGAGACTTAAGCCTACAGTTGCTCAGGATTATTGGTATGTGGGATAGTATGAGGGAGAAATAGAAGTAATAAACAAGCGTTCTGTATATAGAGATAGAGTTAGAGTTAAGAGGTATTCAAAGCATTCTTGTCTGCATTGCTTATATGTTTAACATACTGTGTCTAGCATCATCTGAATAAGTCAGTAAAGTTCCAAGTTACACATTTAAAACTGTTGTCTGAGTCATTTCTCTGAGCCTGATCTATGTTGCCTCACCTGTCCTGTGTTCTCCATGGGTTAATACACTACAGGCCAATTCATAGCCACCCTTGGTCCCTTGCTTCCCACAAGAATTTTCCACATGTTCTTGTTGAGGTATTCTTGCCAAGCATACCATCACAAGTCCTCAGCAAAGTAGACGATGGAGAGAAGGGAAAGACAGAATCCCATATCACAGAATCATAGAATTGTGCCAGCAAAAAAGGACCTTATGGCCCATCAAGTCTGCCCAATAGCCCCATCACCCCTTTATCTCCCACCCCACCCCTCCCCCACTTCCCCTTCTTAGTCCCATATAGCTATCCCATGATCTTTTGAATTTCTCCACCGTTCACCTCCACCAGCCACTCTGGCAACCTGTTCCATGGTTGTATAACCCTCTCTGAGAAGTAACACCCCCTCACATTCCCCTTAAATCTACCCCCTCTAGTTTAAATTCATGGACTCTGGTAGTTTTATTTTCCCTCAGTCAGAAAATGCTATCGCCCTCAACCTTATTTATACCCTTCATGTAGTTGAAGGTTTCCACCATGTCCACCCATCCCACCTCATCTCCAGCATGTAAAGACTGAGCTCCTCTACCCTCTCTCCATATGGTCTCCCTTGCATCCCCTGGATCATCTTGGTCACCTTTCTCTGTTCTCTCTCCAGCCTATCCTTGTCTCCCTGAAAATGGGGCATTCAGAACTGAACCCCATACTCCAACTGTGGTCTGACCAGTGTTTTGTATAGTGGCATGATCACCTCCTTCCTCCTGCCAGTGATGCCCCTCCCAATGCATGCCACATAGAAACATAGAATTTGACAGCAGATAAGGACCGCTTGGCCCATCTAGTCAGCCCATTTCCCTACCTGATGGATAAGCTGCAGATTCTAGTTAATCAACAGCTTACTTCCTCCTACCCCCCACTAGAATTGCCTTATGCCTGTCCCATGCATTCTTGAATTCTCCCACTGTTCCTGACTCCACAACCTCCTCAGGAAGGCTGTTCCATGCATCCACAACCCTCTCTGTGAAAAAATACTTTCTAATATTACCTCTGAGCCGTCCCCCCCTCTATCTTCGAATTTGCCTCCTTGTTCTTACGCATTTCTTCTGAAAGATACTACCCTCTTGTACTTTGTTAATTCCCTTGAGATACTTGAAAGTTTCTAGCATGTCCCCCCTCTCCCTTCTTTCCTCAAGGGTATACATATTAAACTGCTTTAGTCTCTCCTCGTATGTCTTCTGGTGCAGACCCTGCACCATTTTGGTTGCCCTCCACTGAACAGCCTCCACTCTATGTCTTTGCGGAGATGGGGTCTCCAGAATTGCGTGCAGTACTCCAGATGGGGTCTCACTAACTGTCTGTACAGAGGGATGACAACTTCCTGTTTTCTACTGTTGACACCTCTCCCTATGCATCCCAGTATCCCCCCAGCCCTCCTTACTACCTTCTCACATTGCTTGCCCACCTTTAGGTCATCTGATACAATTACTCCTAGGTCTCTTTCGATTCTTGTTGTTATTAACTCACCCCCACTGTGTACTCTTCCCCTGGGTTTTTGTTTCCCAGATGCATTACCTTGCACTTCTTTGCATAGAATCTGAGCTGCCACATATTTGACCATTCCTCCAACCTTGCCAAGTCCATTTTCATTCTTTCCACCCCACCTTGTGTATCAACCCTGTTGCAGATCTTTGTGTCATCTGCAAAGAGACATACCTTTCCTTCCAGGTGCTCTCCAATGTCACGTATAAAGACATTAAAGAGTACCGGTCCCAGTACCGAACCCTGCAGTTCCCTGCTAGTTACTCTCCTTTCCTCACTGTGGACTCTGTTTACTACTACCCTTTGCATCCTGTTGTCCTGCCAGTTTTTTATCCAGGCTACCACCTTGGGACCTACTCCAAGACTGGTTAACTTGTATATTAATATTTTCTGTGAGACTGCGTCAAATGCCTTACTAAAATCTAGGTAGGCCATATCCACAGCCCCTCCCTGGTCTACTACTTTGGTCACCCAGTCAAAGAAATCTATCAGGTTCATCCGACATGACCTTCCTGCTGTGAAACCATGCTGCCTTTGGTCCTGTGCCCCACTGGCTTCTAGGTACCCAACAATTCTTTCCTTCAGAAGTGATCCCATCATTTTCCCTACCACTGAAGTCAAACTAACTGGTCTGTAGTTTCCTGTCTCTGCCCTGCTCCCACTTTTGTGAAGTGGAATCACATTTGCCCTCCTCCAGTCCTCAGGTACCACCCTATCGTCCCATGATTTGTTAAAGACAGTAGTCAGTGGTGTTACTAGTTCTACCCTTAGTTCTTTTAGAATTCTTGGGTGAATCCCATCAGGCCCCATTGCTTTGTTCACCCTCAGTTTCAAGAGTTCTTTCAAAACCCTTTCTTCTTTGCATGGACTGGTATTGACCCCTCTATTCAGAGTTTCTCTCTTGTTTGGTTTAGGTACCTCCCCCTCCTCTTCTGTTGTGAATACTGAGCAGAAATATTCGTTCAGTATCCTTGCTTTTTCACTGTCACCCTCTGCCCACATTCTCTCCCCTTTATTAAGTCTCTGTATACCTCCCTTGGTCTTTCTTCGCTCCCCAATGTACCTATAAAAGGTTTTATCCTCCATTTAAACAGAGTTGGCTATCTTTTCTTCAGTTTGTGTCTTTACTATTCTGACTGCCTTCCCTGCTTCCTTCTGCTTTAACTGATAAAGTTATCTTTCCTGCTTCTTCTGTGTTTCCTTATATTTTCTGAATGCTATCCTTTTCTCCTTAACCACCCCTGCCACCTCTTTTGAGAACCATAATGGTTTTTTCCTTCATTTTGTTTTGTTGATTTGCTTCACACACCCTTGTTGCTTTCCCAGCTGCTCGCTCACATTGATTTCTAACCTTTAATGTGTCCGTGATCCAAATCCCCAGGTCCTTTTCCTATTCTCTGACCTGCAGTGATCCCCCCCGAGGCAGTAGGTGGCCCTTGAGTTATTCCTCCCTATGTGCATTATTTTGCACTTTTTTGCATTAAACTGCAATTGCCACTTTTCTACCCACTCCTCCAGACTGACCAGCTCCTTCCTCATTCTCTCCGCTCCCCCCGGAGCAACCACTCTGTTATAAATCTTCGTGTCATCCGTGAAAAAACATGTCTTACCATTTAGACCCTCAGCTAAGTCCCCTACATACACACTAAACAGTATGGGCTCCAACACAGACCCATGTGGTACCCCACTCAAGACCCCCAGTTCCCTGGAGTGCTTCCCATTGACCACCACGCTCTGGGTCCTTCCATCTAGCCAATCCTCCACCCACTTTGTAAGCCAAGCTCCCACACCCAGATTGCTCAGCTTGCTTACCAATCCTTTGTGGGGGATGCAATCAAACGCCTTCTTGAAATCCAGATAGGCTACATCCACCACTCCCCCCGATTGAAAGCTTCCATAATCCCATAAAAGAATTCTATCAAGTTAGTCTGACAAGACCTACGACCTGTGAACCCATGCTGGTTGTCATCCATCAAACCCTACTCCTTAAGGTATCTTACGAGTCTCTCCTTTATGAGTGTTTCCATCAATTTTCCTACAGACAAAGTGAGACTGATTGGGTGGTAGTTGCCAGACTCATCCTTTCTTCCTCCATTGTATAGCGGTACCACCTCTGCCCTTTTCCAGTCTCCTGGGACCCTCCCCAATTCCAGGGAGAGATTAAACAATCTGGCCAGAGGTCCTGCCAGATCTACCCTTAGCTCCTTAAGCACCCTTGGGTGTACTTGGTCAGGTCACATGACCTTTTTTTCTCATCTCCTCCAACACCCTCACCACTGTGAAGGGACTTGTGTCTGCCTCCACATCCTCCTTCCCCTTATTACTCGGTACAGGCCCTTTCCCCTTCCTTTTCAGTCATGAACACGGATGTGAAGTAATCATTTAGGAGGGCAGATTTCTTCATCTCTTGCAGCTATTTCACTCCCTCCCCCATAAGTCTTGGTATCCCCTGTCTGTTTTCCCTCTTATCACTTACATACCTATAGAATCTTTTGACTCCCCTTTTCACCTAGCTAGCTATTTTCTCCTCCGTTGTTGCCTTTGCCTTCCTAATTGTTCTTCCCGCTTCCCTGAGTTTATCACTATAGACCTTCCTTTCTCCTAACCCCTGCAACTTTTTGTAGACCTTGAAGGCCTTTCTCTTCTCCTTGACCGACTCCCTAACCCCTGCCATGAACCACAGGGGTATTCTTCCACTTTTGTGTTTGCTGATTCTCTGCATGCATTGCTCCATGGCCTTGAAAATTCCTCCTTTTATTGCCTCCCACAGCTGCTCTACCTCCTCCACCTCTTGGATCCCTGCAAGCTCCCTCCTTGAGATGTCCCTCATCTTATCAAAATTTGCCCTCCTGAAGTCAAGCACCCTGGTGGTTGACCTGCCTGTTTCTACTCCTGCCTGGATGGAGAACCTGACCATCCTGTGATCACTGTCTCCCAAGTTATCCCCAACTTCTACCTCCTCCACTCTGTCCCCATTTGTTAAAACATCTAGTTTAGCCTCCCTCCTAGTAGGTTCTTTAACTATCTGGCTTAGTAGCGCATCCTGCATGGACACCAATATGCCCCTGCTTCTTTCTGTTGTGGCCGATGGAATTTGTGGTTGATGGAATTTGCCAGTCTTCATCAAGTAGGTTGAGGTCCCCCAACACTAGGATTTCCCCTTTCCTGGCCCTTTCCTTCATATCATTAGCCAATTCCCAATCCACTTCCTCATCCTGATGTGGTGGTCTGTAGACCACCCCCATCCCCCCCCATCCTTATCACCCCCCCTTACTACCCAATGTAACCCAAAGTATCTCTGCGGATGCCTTTGCCTCCCTACCCTCCACTGCAACTATCCCCTCCCATACATACAGTGCTACACCCTCCCCTTTTTTTACCCTGCCTATCCCTACCAAAAAGATTGTACTCCTGTAATTTCACCTCCCAGCTATGGCACTCCTTCTACCATGTTTCTGTGACTGCATTCTGGTCCAGGTTATCCACCCCCACCACTGCTTCCAAGTCTGCCATTTTATTCCCTAGGATCCTGGCATTGGCGAGAATTCCAGTCCATCCCCCTGACCTTATCATGCCTCTTCCCCATGCTGTCCTTTGTCTCTCTCATTGGGAGAGTGCAGGCTGGGTTGTCCCCGCTAGGCCGAGGATCCTCTTCCCCCCTAGTGCCATACTCCCCCATCTAGTTTAAATTCCAGTCAACCCCCAGCCTCTCGTCAATGTACCCCTGCAGTTTTGCTCTTAGCAACCTAGCCCCCGAGTCGCTTATGTGTAACCTGTCCATTGCCTACAGGTGCTTCTCCACCCATGTATTCCCTCAGTCTCCCAGACATCTGAAACCCTCCTCCCCACACCACTGCCTTAGCCAGAGGTTAAATTATTTTACCCTGAGTTGCCTGGCTGTGCTTGCACAATGCACTGGCAGGACTTCAGACCAGGCCAGGCAGCTGATTAATCCCTTGCAGCCCTCTGCCACCTCTCTGACCTTCCTTTGAACCACCTCCACCTCTTCCCCACCAAATCATTTGTGCCTATATGTACTATTAGGTGTGGCTTACCACCCACTAAATTGACGTAGTCTTTTATCCTGGGGAACGCCCTTCTAGCCTCCATTCCTGAATCGCAAAAAACTGACCTCCCCTTGAAAGCTACTTTTCTCCTTTGCCACTGAATCCCCTTCATGATTGAATCCTTGTATGCAACCGCTGCCCCAGACCTTTCTGCTCTCACTTCCTTCTCCATTGATCTGCTTATTCATGCCCCCTCTTTCCAATGCAGGCCCCTTTCCTCACACTCTGTCCTATTCAATTTGACTACCCCTGCCGGTTTCTCCTTGTTTCCCCCTCCTTGCTATCTACTACCCTCCCTGTCCTTTTTGGATTAACCTCCCCCATCCGAGTTCCTGCTCCTGGTCTTGGTTCCTGCCTACCCCTCCCCAATGCCCTACCCTTTACCAGGCTCTTCTCCCTGCTCCTCTCTCATGCTGCATTTTCTCTTTTACTCCCCTTAACACTACCTCCTGTTTGTGTGCTGCCTACGCTAGTTCTCCCCCTTGCTTTCCCTTTCCTTGCACCTCTCTCAATTTTCCTTCCCTGGCTTTCCCCTTGAGTTTCCTATGCTCCATTTCCCCTCCCTCCCTCCTTCCTTGTCCCTCAATCCAGTCAGAGGCCAGTACCAGTTCGACTCTACTGTATAGCTCCTCTCTATTACAATTTCTTCAGCTCCCTTCTATCTATAGCCTTCTTGTCCTCTTCTGGTTCCAGGCCCCCTTGTCCCTGCTCCAGGCCCCCTAGTCCTCTTCCTCCATCCTATATCTCCCCCAGTCCCTCCCCATGTCCCCCCCTCAGTCCCACATCCACTCCCCTCCCTGTCCCACCTCTCAAGATCCCTCCTCAAGCTTGCTAACTTAGCATCCATTCTCCCTAGTTTTGGCAAACATGGCACCCCCCTAGTTTCCACAGAATGCTCATGAAAACCACTGCCCCACAGCCATTACAGCCCATTATTCTCCCCCACTGTATCTCTTGCTTCCTTTCAATGCCTGGTAATTATAATTTATCAACACTTCTCCCCCTCCAAGGTGACACCTACCGCTGCTGTCCTGACCCCCACCAGCCCCATCTGCTGTGAATCACCCCGGTCCAAGCCCATTCACCTCTATCACTCCACATTTTTCCTTCCTTGTCAAGAGCCCCCTCATACAAGCAGTAACTGCTCCTTTAGTTAGCCAGATTGCAGGCAAACGTAAATGACTATTTTAATACAGTAGTTCAATACAAGCAAAATTCACTCTATCAGCAACTAGGTGACAGGCAAGAGCCCCCACTACCAAGCAGTACCGCCCCATTCGTGAGCCAGCTTGCAGGAACTAGGTGCCTTATATTCTGGTCATTCAAGTGCCCCCTCAAACAAGCTGTATCTGACCCCTTAGTGAGCCAGATTACAGGCTAACATAACTATTTCAATACAAGCAAACATAAATTAATCATACAGATCCTCCCTTTGCCCAGATTTTAGTTCAAGTATTCACTCCTCCATCCTCCTCCCATCCTTTAGTTCCAGCACAGTTTTTAGTTCAAGTGCACAGCTCTTTCATGCATACTTATGTGATCCTTGCTGCCAACCAATGAGCCCTTCCTGGTGATTGACCACACCCTCCGTGGGCATTTAATAGAAGTCAGGGCCAGGGTGGGTGGGACTAAATACCCTCTGCTGGATGCCAGCTGTCCTCCTCTCTTCAGTCATGAAAGCCACTGCTCACTTGTCTGCTTCCCCTCTACAGCTGAGAATGCCACCACCTCTGGTCCGCTCCTTGCACCACTGTCCTGCTGATCTGTGACCAAAGAAATGCCACTGCCGCTGGCTCTGGCCCACTCCCTGAATCCGGGAAAATTCTCCTTGCAGTCACGAGAGCCGTCACTGGTCTGCTTCAGTAAGTCTGGGCTGACATTTAAAGCCTGTATGGATTTTGACTTATGCGGCCCTGGCCTGGATTGGTGTGCCAGCCTTTCCTTTGTGGCTTGATTGGTTGCAGCTGGAGCCAAGCCTTCTGCTGGATGTTGCCGGTCCACCTCTCTTTGGATGTGAAAGCTGCTACTCCCTTGTCCACATCCCCTCTATGGTTGAGAATGCCACCACCTCTGGTCCACTCCCTGCACCGCTGTCCTGCTGATTTGTGGCCAAAAAAATGCCACTGCCACTGGCCCTGGCCTGCTCCCTGTTGCCGGGAAAGTTCTCTTTGTGGCCACTACAGCCACCGCATATGTAAGCACTAGAATGGTTGCTAGTGATCACACTGTGTGCACACATTATAGTCTGGTTGGGTGTGCCCAAGGGACTGTGCAGTAAACTGTGCAACATTAATGACTAATGCAAAGACTGAGGGTGGCCAGATACAGTGAGGAGTATTGTGAATATTGTTGACTTTGCATTTACTCATTCTTTTCCCCATACGGAGCCCGCTTCTGTCCACCAACAAGTATCTTGTGTTATTTGATTGTATTTACTGTGCACTTTATATTATTGTGTTTGTGTTTGTCAACTTAGCATTATAAGCATGGGTTGGAGCATATTATTTGGGGACCTCATCACTGTTGGTGGGAGTTGAATTTATTTCCTTTGGGGCAGCATTCTGGCAGCCATCTGTTATTTGGATCCACATAGGTGGTGACACTGCACCACATTCCAATTATGGCCTAACCAACAGAACGCAGGCACCTGTCACCCAAAGGTCTAAAAAAGTTTTCCCAGAAACCGTTATACAGGTTTAATCTCCTGCCATGTGGGTGAAACATAGAAACATAGAACACAGAAGCTGATGGCAGATAAGGGCTGCATGGTCCATACAGGCTGCCCTTTTTTGTCACATTGTTTACATTATAGACACCTCCAGGTCTACCGCACTTTCTCTCTGTTGAGGGGTTAAACACTACAATGTAGATGCATCCTATTGACATACAATAATAACACTTCTGTCACATTATACTAATTATTATGCCATCTCTGTGCTGTTTTTGTTAGTTGGTACCACTGTTACATTACTGTTTTTCCTAAATTGAATTGCATGATCCACTTTTTAGCTCTTGTGTAACCAAGTCATTTATAGGCACCAACAATGCAGATGTAAGCACCTATTGTGTTCATTCTTACTATTTTTGTGCATTTAGTCAAGTTTAAAGGTACATTAAGTGTGAGTGATTCGGCTGCATGATGCCACTGATGATATCAGTGACAGAGCTTTTATGTCTTGGTAGAGGGTATCACACCTACATAATCCAGGTTTCTGCCCTCAGTGCAGAACCATTTTTCCTTCTCATTTCAGTTTATGAGTATGAGAGAAATTGTTAGATGTTATTGATGATGATAGTGATATACTTTCAGCTAGAGTTTAAGTTCTACTGGTATACTGATGATAACTTGAAAAGTTCCAGCTCAGACTTTGACACTACTTCATATAGATAGACTGTTAATTATGAAAATCCACTGCAGCTTTGTAGGTGGTTGCCTGAACTCACTACTGGATGTTATTTGCCACAGCATGCATCTCATGCATAGGATGCTTAGTGCAGTAGTAAAGCTACAGGCTAGCAAACAGTAGATGGCAGCGGGCCTGTGTTCGATCTCCAGAGTGGAACATTTTTTCTTTCTTACTACAATTTATGTAGTATGAGACTTATGGTTAGTTGTCATTGCTGATGTTAATGATAGACTTTCAGCAAGGTATGACATTCAATCTTACTAGAAACTTGAATGGTTACAGTTCACACGTTCATGTTTAAATGCAACTTGGGAAACATTATTTCAAATAGGCATACTGTTCATTACAAAAAAATCACTGCAACTTCCTTCTCCAAGCACTTATCTCTGGTCAATGACTTACTAAATACTGAAAAATGGGCCATTATAAATGGAATGTCCTTCAATGTGGACACAAGCATAGTTATGCACTGTGGAAAAAATAACCCCAAATACTCACTTTTTAAATAATCTACTGATTCATATTTCTGAATCAGAACATGATCTTGGTATTGATGAAAATAATAAATTTGCTGTTTCTGACCATTGTAAATCCATTACTAAAAAGGCCAGTGGTATGATAGAAAGAATTAAGCACTCCTTTATTTCCCAATCTGAATACTGCCTGATAATTCCTTACAGGAGTTTCGTTCGACCTTATTTAGATTATGGGTCACCATTTTGGAGTCCTTATTTAAAAGGAGATATTGCATTGATCGAGAGGGTTCAGAAACATATTACCAAAATGATACCTCATTTAAAAAAATAAAACGTACAATGAGAGACTAAAAGAGACACCATTATTTTCTCTATGGGAGAGAAGGCAAAGGGGCAGTCTTCTGCTCATGTACAAAACCTTTAATTCCACTGTGTTGATTTCCCAATGTGGGTGGAAACTAAACCCCAGAGATAATTATTTATGATCTCATAATAAGCAGCTTGTAATCCCATTGGCAAACACCCCAAAGAGGGATAATTGTTTCACAGCGCACTAGACCAAAGTGTAGAATAAATTGCCACAGGATTTGGTTGATAAAAGCACAATACTAGGATTCAAAAAGGGCCCCAATGAACTCTTGGTATCAAATGAAGGTTTGGTATAAGTTTGACCCACCTGTGTGGGGAACAGTCCTGATGGGCTAGCATTAGCATTCTTTTATCCTTTCAACCCAATAAACCCAGTACATTATAATGGAGAGATCTGCAGTCAGTGATGGATGTTCCAGCTCAGACTATGACACATCTTCAAATGGACAGACTATTAATTATGAAAATCCACTGCAGCTGCATATGGGGTGGTCTGCACTCACTGCTGGATGTCCTTTGACACAGCATGCATCTCCTATATAGAATTCTTATTTCAGTGGTAGAGCTACTGGCTACATAGCCAGCCCACTGGCACAGCAGCAGGGTGACCACTTGTGATGCTGACATCCCAGGTTCTGGAATGGACCCAGAAGTCAGAAGGACAGCCGGGTGGAGAAGAATGGAGCATCTGAGGGATGGCTCTCCTTCTCCGGGGGTGGTGAGTGGAATTTTTTCAGCATGCTGAAGTCATTGCTTTGCCTCCACTCCAGAGACTCTGCTGTAATATAGGACCACAGAGAACACTGGGTGGAGGGTGGGCAACTCTAAAGTTCAGGCACAGCTTCATTGAGCTCGCTCACTCCCCCTCTCTCACTCGCTCGTTCTATTTCTCCTGATGCTGCAGGCTGCAGTTTTGTACTGGGCTCCTGCTTGCATTTGCACCTTTTTCTGCCCACAAAGAAATCCGCAGCAGTCCCGACACACCTCTGTTGAGCTCACTCTCTACCCCCCTCTCACTCGTTCGTTCTGTCTTCTCCCCGTGCTGCAGGTTGCCCTTTTGTATTGGGCTCCTGCCTGTGTTGGCGCCTTTTTCTGCCCACAAAGAAATTCACAGCTGTCCCAACAGAGCTCTGTTGAGGTCACTCACTCCCCCTCTCTCACTCACTCATTCTGTTTCTCCTGGTGCTGCAGACAGCCCTTTTGTACTGGGCTCCTGCCTCCATTGGCGCCTTTTTCTGCCCACAAAGAAATCAGCAACAGTCCCAAAAGAGCTCCGTTGAGCTCGCTCACTCCCTCTCTCTCACTCACTCATTCCGTTTCTCCCAGCATTGCAGGCTACCCTTTTGTACTGGGCTCCTGCCTGCATTGGCGCCTTTTTCTGCCCACAAAGAACTCTGCAGCAGTCCTAATAGAGCTCCCTTGAGTTTGCTCACTCCTCCTCCCTCATTCGCTCTCTTGTTCTGTTTCTCCTGGCACTGCAGGCTACCCTTTTGTACTGGGCTCCTGTCTGCATTGGCACCTTTTTCTGCCCACAAAGAAATCTGCAGCAGTCCTAATAGAGCTCCCTTGAGTTTGCTTACTCCTCCTCCCTCATTCGCTCTCTTGTTCTGTTTCTCCCGGCACTGCAGGCTGCCCTTTTGTACTAGGCTCCTTCACTGGGGCCTTTTTCTGCCCATGAAGAAATCCGCAGCAGTCCTGACAGAGCTCAGTTGAGCTTGGTCACTCCCCCCTCTCACTCACTCAGTCTTAATCTGTCCCAAACACTGATTTCCCACAGTGATCGTGCTATTCTGTGGCAGGAGTGCAAAAACATATTTTAGCCAGGATTTGAAAAATGACAACTGTACTGTTCATAAGGAGGTATGAAAAAATGCCCGTGTTGAAAATGTGGCGTAAAAATATTACAAATTTGTGAAGTTACAAGGGTGCGTGGAAACAGTTCAATGCTCGCTTGTAACACAGTCATTTAATGGACTTTCATCACCACATTTTCAACATAGGGATTTTAGGACCTCTGCTCATGAACAGTGCCACTGTCATTTTCTTAATCTGTGTTGAACACTGATTTTCGAGAGTAACTAGCGGGCTACCGCAGGGTTCGGTACTGGGACCAGTACTCTTTAATGTCTTTATAAGTGACATTGGAGAGCACCTGGAAGGAAAGGTATGTCTCTTTGCAGATGACACAAAGATCTGCAACAGGGTTGATACACAAGATGGGGTGGAAAGGATGAAAAGGGATTGGCAAGGTTGGAGGAATGGTCAAATATGTGGCAGCTAAGATTCATTGCAAAGAAGTGCAAGGTAATGCATCTGGGAAACAAAAACCTAGGGGAAGAGTAGACAGTGGGGGGTGAGTTACTAACAACAACAAAAATCAAAAGAGACCTAGGAGTAATCGTATCAGATGACCTAAAGGTGGGCAAGTAATGTGAGAAGGCAGTAAGGAGGGCTGGGGGGATACTGGGATGCATAGGGAGAGGCATCAACAGTAGAAAACAGGAAGCTGTTATCCCTCTGTACAGACAGTTGGTGAGACCCCATCTGGAGTACTGCATGCAATTCTGGAGACCCCATCTCTGCAAAGACATAGACAGAGTGGAGGCTGTTCAGAGGAGCGCAACCAAAATGGTGCAGAGTCTGCACCAGAAGACATACGAGGAGAGACTAAAGCAGCTTAGGAGAAAAGGAGGGAGGGGGGGACATGATAGAAACTTTCAAGTATCTCAAGGGACTTAACAAAGTACAAGAGGGTAGCATCTTTCAAAAGAAGAGATGTGCAAGAACAAGGGGGCACAATTTGAAGATAGAGGAGGGATGGCTCAGAGGTAATGTTAGAAACTATTTTTTACAGAGAGGGTTGTGGATGCATGGAACAGCCTTCCTGAGGAGGTTGTGGAGTCAGGAACAGTGGGAGAATTCAAGAATGCATGGGACAGGCATAAGGCAAATCTAGTGGGTGGTAGGAGGCAGTAAGCTGTTGATGAACTAGAATCTGCAGCTTATCCATCAGGTAGAGAAATGGGCAGACTAGGTGGGCCAAGTGGTCCTTATCTGCCATCAAATTCTATGTTTCTGTTTCCAGTGACCGCGCTATCCTGCTCCCGAAGTGAGAAAACATTTCAGCCAAGATGTGAAAAATGACAGCTGTACTGTTCATAAGGAGGTGTGGGCATATCCAGTCATTGCTTTGTCTCCACTCCAGAGACCATGCTGTAATATAGGACCATGGAGGAACTCTGGGAGGGTGGGCAACTGTAAAGTTCCAGCACAGCTCCATTGAGCTCTCCTCCCCTTCTCTCAGCGCTCATTCTATTTCTCCTAACTTTGCAGGCTGCCTTTTGTACTGGGCTCCTGCTTGCATCGGAGCCTTTTTAGGCCCACAAAGAAATACGTAGCAGTCGCAACACAGCTCCGTTGAGCTCACTCACTCCTCCTCTCTCACTCGCTCGTTCTGTCTCTCCCCACGCTGCAGGCTGCCCTTTTATACTGGGCTCCTGCATGTGTTAGCACCTTTTTCTGCCCACAAAGAAGTTCACAGCTGTCCTGACAGTGCTCCATTGAGGTCACTCACTCCCCCTCTCTCACTTGCTCATTTTGTTTCTCCTGGCGCTGCAGGCAGCCCTTTTGTACTGGGCTTCTGCCTCCATTGGCGCCTTTTTCTGCCTACAAAGAAATCCACAGCAGTCCCAACAGAGCTCCGTTGAGCTCGCTCACTCCCCCTCTCTGTCACACATTCCATTTCTCCCATCGCTGCAGGCTACCCTTTATGTACTTGTCACGTGCCTGCATTGATGCCTTTTTCTGCCCACAAAGAAATCAGCAGCAGTCCTGACAGAGCTCCATGGAGTTCGCTCACTCCCCCTCCCTCACTCGCTCTCTCGTTCTGTTTCTCCCGGCGCTGCAGGCTGCCCTTTTGTACTGTGCTCCTGTGCTGGGGCCTTTTTCTGCCCACAAAAAAATCTGCAGCACTCCCGACAGAGCTCAGTTGAGACCGGTCACTCCTCTCTTTCACTCGCTCAGTCTTAATCTGTCGCAAACACTTATTTCCCACAGCGACTAAGCTATTCTGCACCAGAAGTGCAAAAACACATTTCGGTCAGGATGTAAAAAATGACAGCTGTACTGCTCATAAGGTGGTGTGAAAAAATGCCAGTGTTGAAAATCTGGTGTGACAATATTACAAATTTGTGAAGTTACAAGGGTGCGTAGAAACTGTGCAACGCATACTTGTAACACAGTCATGTGATGGGCTATCATCACCAAATTTTGAACATAGGCATTTTAGGACCTCTGCTCATGAACAGTGTCACTGTCATTTTCTTAATCTGTCCCGAACACTGATTTCCCACAGCAACCGCGTTATTCTGCACCGGAAGTGCGAAAACACATATCAGCCAGGATGAGGAAAATGACAGCTTTACTGTTCATAATGAGGTGTGAAAAAATGCTAATGTTAAAAATCTGGCAAGAAAATATTGCAGATTCACAAAGTTACGAACGCGTATAGCAACTGCACAATGCACGCTCATAAAACAGTAATTTTTTTGGATTTTTTCCACCAAATTTGAACCATAGGCTTTCTGAGAGGCCACCTCATGAACACTGGCACTGTCGTTTCATTAATCGATCCCGAAAGGTGATTCCATGCAGTGACCATGAAATCACCTTTCGGGGGATGAATAATGCCATGACAGTGGCTGAAGTCATGAGGAAGGATCCCAAAAACCCCATGTTGAAAATGTGGTGCCAAAATTCCAAAAAATGCCTGAGATATGCACCAAAGTTGAGAAAACCCTATTTATGCCATTATACAGCTTACTGGCATTTCTTCAGTTCGCAGCCGGCTTTGAAGAGTGTAGACATGTTCCCGGTCCACCGAAGATCGTCGCGCTGAGCTCCAGAGGTAAGTATGGGTGAGGGTGTGTGTGGGGAGGAGGGGTACACAGTGGAAGGGTGCAGGTTGGGGGTGGGGCGCAGACGGCGAGGGACCATTTTCTTCTTTTCAGGGTTAGAGAAAAAAAAAGATGCAGCGGGATGTTTTTTCTTTTTGCAGGTACTTTTGGCATGCTGGGGTGGGCTCCCAGCATGCCACCTGCGTGTTTTGGGGTGGGGAGACTGGAGCCGATGGGGATTGGGCACCCCTGTTGGCACATACTGGTGTGGGGGGTGTCTCATGAGCTGAGGGAGATTGGGCACCCTCTCGGCACACAAGAACTGGGGAGGGTAACATGCCAATGGGGATTGGACACCCCCATTGGCAAAGAACCAGGGGAAGGGGACATGATGCCGATGGGGATTGGGCACCCCTTCAGCAAACAACACAAACCAGTGGGAACTGGGCTCCCCATCTGCAAACTGGTCAAGGAATGCAAGGGATCCAGGCAATGACTGGTTGCTCCCTCATTGCAGCATATGCCACTGTAATGATGGATGAGGCGGCTCCTGATTGCAGCGGCTAAAACTTTTCAACGTTATGGCATGC
Organism: Neoceratodus forsteri; assembly: GCA_016271365.2. NCBI lineage: Eukaryota > Metazoa > Chordata > Ceratodontiformes > Ceratodontidae > Neoceratodus > Neoceratodus forsteri. Next base: position 1,056,521,840 of record CM028132.1, on the reverse strand, counting down.
TGGCTGAACTAGTGTCAGCAGCAGCATGCCATGGCATTGGGGACAGCGGGCCAAGCCTTCTGGAGCAAGCTGCCACAACATGTTTCTTGCGCATGCTCACAATCAACATGAAAAGGAAATTATGAGTCTGAACAACAGAATCATCAAAAGATCTATCAACCAGATAAAAATGATGATGCATAATGTAAGAAGATGAGCCACGTGCCTCTGTCAGTACCTTCAACTCTTCCTGTAACCCAGACCACCTCATCTGGGGGCACTTCTGACTGAGTTATTGTCCACATGGGCACTGTTATGACTTTAGGTCCTAAGGCATGGTCATCAGGCTGATCAAGTTGAGAATTCTATTTGTAAACTTGTTTTTTTAATGGGTAAATTGTCCATGGATATGGGCAGGGAATACATGTGTCATGTTACGTGCCTTCATTTCCACAGGTCATAACAGCAAGTACACCCACAGAACATATCCTCCACAGCTTATCTGGCAGTGTTGCCTTGATGATGCCTTATCCTGTGATGCTTCTGTCCTTTTGATGCCTCCTCTTTAGATGCCTTTTTCAGTGCTGCTGCTTCTACTGCTGCCTTAGCCACTCTAATGCTACTGCTTAATCCAAGATACCTCAGGTGCTTCCTCCTCAGATGCCTTATCCACTGCTGCCTTATCTGTTTCCCTCTATACTGCTGCTGCCTAAACTGAGTCCTCAGATGCTTCCTCCTCCACCACTGCTAGATGCCTCATCAACTGCCAGAGTACCTGGATCATAACAGTGGTTAACAATAGCCAGGTCTATATATTAGAGCTAGATATAGGTGAAGTTGGCAACTTTCACTCTACAAATTAATTTGTGAATTTTGTGAAATTCGCAGATTGTGAAGTGCAGAATTTTGCCACGAAGTGCGGCATTTCACTAGTGCAATTCCACACTTTGCTGTAAAATTTTGTGCTTCATGGCAAAAACTTCATGATTTGGGTGAAGTTGAAGTTTCTCTGATCTGGGGAAGCTTTGTGAAGCTCCATTAAGTACAAAGTTTCGCACTTCTCGTGCTGGCAAAGGATTCAAGTGCACAGAAACACAGATGTGTGCAGCATCTCTGTGCTATGTACTAGGATACTAAATGTTCAGGGATGGTACAGGAATGGAGAGAATTAAGGAGACTTGACATTTATGCTGCACTTTTTATACATACTGGGTGGGATATTCAGAAGGGATGCACATGGCACAACACAGTTGCGCCATGCGCAACCCACTGATGTGCCAGATGCAATATTCAAAAGGGGAAAGTGCACGGCACAAATTCTGATGCACCGGGGCGCATCAGTAATGTATGTGGCGCATGTTGGGGGGGCATGCTGATGCATACTCTGCACATCCTGATATTCAGCCCGGGATGTGCTGAACAAATGCAGGTGCAACCCCTACTTGAGCCGCACACAGCTAAGCATAGAAAAAAAGGAGTAAGGGCTGGCCACCCACAGGTGAGCTGCCATATGGCAGGCGCAACACGGCAGCCACCAGCTGTGGGTGACCACCCGAGCTCTGGATCCAGGGTCTGTCGGCGTTGCGCCCTCCCGCCGCCTGATCATGGGCAATGTAAAAGAAAGAACATCCCTGGTGGTCCAGTGGACCGCTGCCAGCCCATTCGTGGACTATGTATAAATATTACCATCCCTGGTGGTCTAGTGGACCGCTGCCAGCCCGATCGCAAAGGCTTGCACATTAAGTGTGTAAAAATCTAAACAATCACAAGACCCTTGACAATGTGCTAAGTTAGGCACAAAACACCATCGGGTCTTTTGTCGGTCTTTTGTCATGCTGTAAGAGTTCCTGTTTTTGTGTATTTTGGCTTCTATTGGTCAGCATTAAAATATTTTTATATGCACACTTGTGGTCGTTTAGATTTTTACACACTTAGTTCCCTGTACCACAGTAAGGACTGCTGTTCTCCACAGGTCCACTGGAGCTGATCACCAAAATGGAACAAACCGCATGTTGTCTGAGTCATGGCATATCGCCTCCAATTTACCTCTCTTCATTATGATCAGTCACAAGGTTGCTTGATTACTTGCTAGCTGCTGTGTAATCCACCCTGCACAAGAATGGAAAAGGCAGCTTTATTATTTACTCCTGTTCTTTGTTGCCCCAACCTGAGGCTTATGTTGTCCTTGTGCGTCCAGATTTTATTGCATTTAACAAAGTACACTGGGTATGCCTGCTGATACCTATGATCTCCTTCAATCTGTCCCAGCCATGCTTAATACCATAACATTTTTTTTTTTACACCCACCATCTTGGCTGGCTGTCTGTTCCTTGGCTCTACCATCCTTTCTGTAAAATAGTATTCCCTCACTTTCCTCCTGAACCTCCCTTCTGTTAGCTTCCACTCAAGACCATATGACCATGACTTGGTAATCAAGTTAAACAGTTCCCTGCAGTTTACCCTGTTAATTCCTTCTAGGAAATTGAAGGTCTCTATCATATCTTCCTTCTCCCTTATGGTCTCCGTTGAGTACATGTTCAAGTGCCTTGAGGTGCTCCTCATAGGATATGCCCTACTGACCCTGAATCATTTATTTTACCCTGCACTGCAGCATCTCAAGCCTATGCCTATCCTTCATGAGTTGAGGACCACAGAACTGGGCACAGTACTCTAGGTGTAGCCTCACCAAGGATCTTTACATGGGAAGTCTTACTTCCCTTCTTCTGCCATCAGTATCCCTCCTGATACATCCAAACATCCTATTTGCCTTACTATATTTATTTATTTATTTATTGTTGACCGGGTAAGTACACTAGACAAATACTGACTATTTTCAGGCACGACCTGGGGGAGGGGAACACAGATGAATGCCAACTGACCTTGAACCACATTAAGCTGTTGGTGGTATTTTTAGTGACAGTATAAGCCTTGTTATACTGACTTGATTGCTTTAGGGAGTTGCTGATGAGAACTCATTCATCTCATTCCTTAGCCATTGTACTGAGTCTCACCGCTCCCATGCAGTACTCCGTCCTGGGGTTCTTGTTCACTAGGTGCATCACCTTTTCACTTAATTTCAACTGCCAAACCCTTGGCAACTGCTGTAGCTTTTGCAAGCCTCTCTGCATTTCTTTTATTCCTTCATCACTATGCACACTCCCAAGGAGCTTAGTGTCATCAAATCAAATCATCTTTATTTTTATAATGCCTTTCAAAACCAAGGCGCTGTACATAAAAACCATATACATAAAGATAACATTTTTAAAATGAACATTAAAACAAATCAACCATAGCCAGGAAAAGCTAGACTAAATAAATATGTTTTTAGGGTCTTTATTTTTATAGCTCCTTTCAAAACCAAGGTGTTGTACATAAAAAACATATACATAAAGATAACATTTTTAAAACGAACATTAAAACAAATCAACCATAGCCAGGAAAAGCTAGACTAAATAAATATGTTTTTAACTCCTTTTTAAATCTATCGACAGTTGGGCATTCTCTCAACCAACGAGGTAGAGAGTTCCACAGGGTTGGCACTGAAAAAGTGAAGGCACAAGATCCTGATGTCTTTAATCGAACCTGGGAATCTCTAGCAATCCCTCATTGGTGGAACAGAGATGACGGAGGGGGCAGTAGGGTACAAGGAGATCTTTCAGGTAACCGGGTCCCTGATCATGTAGGGCTTTAAAGGTTAGTAAACCAACCTTAAAGGTGATCCGCCACCAAACAGGCACCCAGTGCGGTTCGCGGAGCACAGGTGTAATATGGCTGGTTCTAGAAGTCCCAGTCAAAAGCCTGGCCTCTGCGTTCTGCACCAGCTGCAGGTGGCAAATATCAACCCCAGGTAGGCCTAGGTAGAGGGAATTGCAGTAGTCAAGATGGGTAGTGATAAAGGCATGGACCAATGTAGGAAGATTATCTGGAGGAACCAGGTGTTTCACCCAGATGAAGTCTGCTGTCTCCTGCAGGAATTCTCCGCCGTCTCCTGGTGGATGGTAGACGAGGAGAATCCTGCAGCCTACACCCTCTCCCAGGATATATTCAAATGATCTGGTAATTCCCAATGGCACATCCACAAGGCCCAGCTCAGTCTTAAACATAATAGCCACACCCCCGCTCCTGCAATCCAACCTTGGACGGTGTATCACTGAGAACCCGGCTGGAGTTGCCGAGGCCAATATAGGGCCTGGATTTTCATCCAGCCAGGTCTCAGTGGTGCAAGCCAGATCAGTTGATCCAACAAGATCAGCTATAATAGCTGTCTTGTTTTTAATAGATCTGGCATTTCATAACACCGCCAAGGTGAGATGAGCTGTCAGGCAAGACCTCGGCACCTGCCCACTAAAATTGGGGCCTTTGGGTAGGGAGACAAGACAAGAATAACCTCTATCCTGACCCCATTTCACCCCAGGGCATCTCCTGGACCTCACAACCCCAATCCGCCCTCCCCCTTCCTGTCCCACAGCAGGCCCAGCTCTCCACCTTCTTTTATGCTTCCTAAGAATGCCCAAAGCACGACACCTAAAATAGGTGCCGGATGATAATGGAGGACATTCAAAGGGACATAATTCTCTGAACCTGGTGGAGGAATAATGCCCAACCATCACTGAACCTCCCCAGCACATTATAGACAAACAAAATATACCCTCCAACCCCACCCCAACCAAAGCACTATTATTTTAAAAAATAAAAAACCCAAACTATTAAATCAAATAAGCCCACATACAAAGATTAATAAATAATAATATACCATGAAATAAGACTAAAATAAACCCAAAAAATTACTCTACTAAACCACCCTAACATATAATAAAACAGAAATTTAAAACCCCACCCTATTCCACATTAACTAAAAAAGTCACTCCCACACTTAACTCGGGAACGACTGCAGTCCCCTCTCACAGCACATGCAGAACACAAAAATTTTGAATTATGGACTTACCCCCCCCCCAACCCTCTCATGGCTGGGGAAGAAGGGAAGTTCAGGCACTCTCACTGCCCAAATAGAAAATCACAGTCTACTCAGTAGATGTCCACAGAAAAATAAGACCATCAAAATATTCAATATAAAAAATAAATAAAATCAAAAATAAGTGAATGCCCGGGTCCTCTCACCACCAGGGAGACCACACAGAGAATGTAATCCTTAGGTCCTGAGCAGGATAAAAATAATCCCAAAAGTCAGTCAACCATGAAGTGTAGGAGCCACCAAAAGAATACAACAATAGGGGATAATTCAAAGTATTATTTCGCCATAAAATAAGAGGGCCACTGAAAAGTCAAGGCCGATCGGAGCCAGCCAAAGAATCCAGATCAGCAGCCAGCAATAGACCAGGGCATCTCCATCTCCAACTCCACAAGAAACCTGGCAACAAATATTGCAGTCTCACCACGACACCCGGGACTCGCTACGCCGCAGCCAAACCCACGAGCCTAGGAGAACCACGGCATATCAACCAGTTCCCTGGCTGAACAAATACCTAACCCCCCTGTGAGACTGCAGATCCCACCAGCAATCACCAATGGAGTCAGGCTCACTCTCATCACTGGCCGCTAATATATCAAGCTGAAATTGCAGGTTAATCAGCACAGTCATATTACAAAAAATATCCAAGAGCCGAAAAGCTCAATCCAAATCCAGCACCTGAACAGCACTGTTTCCGATCAAATCCTCGAGTCAAAAACACTCCACTGGTCTGTGCTCCTTCCAGCTCCCAGGCAACAAGCCACCAAATTCCCCAGTTATTTCACTGACCAAGCCAGGATTTCAACTCAGTTCCAGCAGCCGACTCCACGCTCCGGGCCACTCCACAATCCGTAATCCAGAAGCGACTACCACCAGCTCTCCTTCATCCGGCAGTCGAGCCCCGACAAAGTGTTTCTGAACTTTAATCCCAAGGCTATCTTTCAAAGCTCCCAAACATAAAGTATGCTCTCAAGCATAAAACAAACAGCTCCCAAACACAAAACAAACGGCATAAAATAAACTTCGGAAGCAAAATACAACGACGTGCAGACAGCTAGCTCAGCGTGGCTGCCATATTGGATCTACTCATATCTCCATCTGTGAAGAGACAGAGCCTACCCTGAATCCCACCATAAGTGTTGCTAACAAACATGTTGAAGAGGGCCAGACCCAGGACATATCCCTGTGGAACTCTACTTGTGACCTCCCTCTCTTCAGATTTAACACTATTGACAACTACCATCTGCTGCCTCTCCTTTAGCCAGTTACCTACTCAGTTTACTATGACCTCAGCTGCACCTAGCTCCTCCATCTTCTTCAGCAAGTGTCTGTGAGGAACCCAGTGAAAGCCTTGCTGAGGTCAAAGCAGAACAAATCAACAGCATGCCCCAATCCAATTCCTTCATCACCCAGTCAAAGAAAGCTAACATGTTAGCCTGACAAGACCTTCCTACCATGAACCCATCCTCTTTGCTATCCTGGAGACTGTTGCTCTCCAAGTAGTCTATGAGATCCTCTTTGAACAGTGACTCTATGAGATTTCCTACAATAGAGATAAAACTGACAGGTTTGCAGTTCCCTGATTGTTCCTTGCCTCCCCCCCCCCCCAATGAAGTGGAACTAAGTCTGCCACTCTCCAGTCCTTTTGAACCACCCCATCCTTAGATAACTGTGAATAGACCTACCAGGGGATTAGCCAGTTCGGCTGTCAATTCCCTGAGTATCCTCCAGTGCAAACCATCTGCTCCTGGGGCTTTATTAATCTTTAGGGTTGCCAACCCTTTCAGACCACTTTTGCTAGTAAATATGGCTGTCTCATCTCCAGCACCCCTGTAATGGTCACTTTGATGCCACTGTCTAGCAAGGGCCAACCATCCTCCCTAGTGGAAACTGAGCAAATGTAAGCATTAAGGATGATGATCTTTTGCACATCTCTCTCAATCACCATATCCCCCTCTGTTAACCTCAAAATTCCCCCCATTCCTCCTTTTTTTCACTAATATTCCTGAAGAACTATTTTTCTCTTCTCTTAACCCCAGCTGCAATATGCTGCTCTGTATCTGTGTTTGCCTCCCTAAATGCCCTTTTTGCCTTCTTATTTTTCAGCAAATATTGTTCCCATTCTCCCATCCCCTGCTTTTAATTAAATTTGTAGAAGGTCTTTTACTTGGCCCTCACCACCTCCCTGATCCTTGCCAAGAACCACAGCGGTCTCTTGAACCTGTTCGTTTTAGTTACCATTCTCATGCATATCTTAGATGCCCTGAGAATGGTCCCCTTAATAGCCCCATATCTCTTCCACCCTATCTCTGTTGTCCCCTGTTCTAACTTATCCCTGACACTTCCTTCAGCCTATTGAAGTCTGCCCTCTAAAATCAATGATTTCAGCTCTTGATTGTTGTTTACCAGCTCTGAGGATTAGTTCAAACCAAATGGAGTTATGGCCACTGTTCCCTAACTGCTCATCAACTCCCACAGCTCCTACCACCTCCGAGTTGGTGAGCACCATATTGTGATTTGTAGTTTACCTGGTAGACTCTTTAACTAACTGTATGGTCCTGTAATGCATCCTGCAAGAAACAGAGGAAGGGGTAATTTAAACATGGATTTTAGGGTGCAGGTTGGAGAGCAACTTGAAGACTTAGCAGCTGAGCTTCAATGCAAAAAATGTAAGATGATAAACACTGGACAATGGAACCCAAGAATGCAGTATGAAATTGGAGTGAGTGCTGGAAATTACCATGGAGGAAAATGCCCTATGGGCCATAGCATCAGAGAATTTTAAACCCACAACACCCTATAACTGAGGGTGGGATAGGCAAACAGAATGTCAGGATATATAGAGAGGGGCTAAGCAGAAGTAAAGTGGGAGATGATCCTCCTAATGTACAGGTCATTAAGGAGACAACATGTGGAGTACTACTCAAGGTACTGGAGTCTACACCTGAGAAAAGACTTTGATATGTGAAAACATTAAAGTGCAGGACAACCAAGATTACACAGGGACTAGTAGGAAAGTCATATGAGGAGAGGCTGAAGAACATGGACAAGTACTCCCATGAGAAGAGAAGGGAAAGATTTGACATGATAGCAACATACAGATACTTGCATGAGATCAACAATGTGGGTGCCATGGAACTTTTCTCCATGAGTTCAAATACAGAGATGAGGGGGGATTCACTTAAACTAGCAGGCAGGAGATTTAAAAAGGTCAACTGCAAGCAATTGTTCACAGAAAGAGTGGTGGACAAGCTGAACAAGCTTCCAGAAGAAGTATGAAATTATTAAATAGTTTTAAGCAAGGATGGACAGGCACTTGGGATAAGTCCAAAGGGGTATCAGAAATCAAAGTGGTGGATGGCCACTAGGGCCAGTGCAGTGTAGTTATAGAGGGTGTGCAGACTGGATGGGCTGACAGGCCTCTGTTTGCCATCAGTGTCTAGGTATCAATGTATTGATTCATTACCATGAAAGTTTAATGTTAATAAATGTGTCAATGTTTCAGCAAGTTCTTCTATTCACTGTCATTGAGTGATCAGGCCCGAGATATCATAAATTAAAGTCATATTAAGTACAGTCAACATATTTTGCCTTAGATGCTCCAACATATAATAGGTGTAATTTCAACGGATAACATCTTAGAGGAGATTGTTAGATTTTACCTTGTATATGCAAGTATGGCATATTGCCTAAGTAGTTTAAGATGGACAAAGTAAGTGATTCAATACCTTCTATTGGGCCAAGAAGAAATTTTCAGTACAGAAGCTTTTAGGCTTATGCAGAGCCCTTCTTCAGATACAAAAACCCAATTGTATGACACACATTTAAGAGCACAAATCATCTTAAATTTGGAGGCTATGGTGCACAACCAATTGTGAGTGTGAGCAAATAAAAACACATTAACTCTGTATGCAGTACCAAAGACCCAGACAGCTTTAATAAAATTTGCACCACTATCTCTCACAGTCATACCAATGTTAAGGCCCTGAGACACAATCCATTCTTGCAAAATTTTCTCCAGAAATAGCCATATATTTACTGCCCTATGCCCTGTGTCCATTGGAAACACTTTAAGTAATGCCATGCCCCTCTATTCAGCAACAAGCAAAGACATTGTACTCAGTTGACTGACATTTTTCTCTTTTCTTGATGATGATTCTGCAGACTATTTTTTAAATCTGACACAGTGAGCTGTGTTAGATAGATAAGCATGTGGTGCAAAGCTTTTCCAAAGGACTGTTGTATTATAGACAAATCCTTCTTCTGCCTCCTTCTAATGACCCATAATTGCTTTTATCACTGCATCATGTATTTCTGGAATGATATGATTAGGAAAAGCATGTTGTGAAGGCATTTGATGCCTCAGCTGTCATTTCTGTGACAGTTGACAAAAGTTGATGTGTTCTACTTTAGAATATGGCTCTAAATCAAGTGCTATCATCTCCACAATTAAGTGGTTGTTTTTTTACAGCACTTTTATGACTTGGTTGAATTTTCTTTTTTTTTTTGGCAGCAAGTTTTTGCTCTGTATTTAATAAGGTAGACATCCAAGTAAATTATTAATTATTACACTGCATCAATGGGAACTCCATTAGATAAGATTGATTGCTACACACAACTTAATAAACTTACTTCCCTGGACCCCAGTAAGTCAGCTGACCCAGATGTTTTTTTTATCCATGACTACTAAAAGAATAAGGACATGAATTGGCACCTATTTAAACAATAATTTGCAATAAATCTCTGTCTGAAGGCACTGTATCCAATGACTGGCATTGTGTACTAGTGATCCCATTGAAAAAAAGGGTAGTAAAATTGTACCAGGCAACTATAGACCTATAAGTCTGACTTCAATTGTTAGTAAAATTATGGAAGGTTTTATAAAAGATAGTAATGTTAAAAATCTGACCGAGAGAGGACATGTAGATTATACACAATATGGCTTTGTCAAAGGCAGATCCTGTAATGAAAGTATTAACGCAAGTGTAGATATCAATGAAGTTGATGTCGTTTACTTGGACATCAGGAATGCTTTTGATACTTTATCACATGATATTTTGATATCTAAAATGATAAAATTGGGTATTAATAATAATTTTATCAAATGGGTACAGTTCTGGTTGTCTGACAGGAATCAGATAGTTAGGATTAATGGGTATCAAATAAGGGAATGGTGACTAGTGGTGTCCCATAGGGGTTGGTGTTGGGGCCACTGCTTTTTAATATTTGTAATCATGACTTACAGATGTACAGTAATAACTGTTTAATAAAGTTTGTGGATTATACTAAATTGGATGGTACAGTGACAAATTATCAGGATAGACTTAGACTGTCAACTGATGTTCAGGTTATTGTTAATTGGGCCAGTAGTAATCATCTTTAATTTAACACCGATAAATGTGTTGTGATGCATTTTGGTAAAAGCAATACTTACCAGTCATATTGTATTAATGGTGTCATCCTCAAATCTGTTAAAGTTATTTATCTAGGTATATTCATTAGCAATAACCTTAAGTCAAGTGACCATTGTAAACACATAGCCATTAAATCTAATCATTTGGTGAAGTGTATTAAGCATTCATTCTCTAGTAGATCTAAGGCAGTGTTTATGCCACTATATAGTCATATATTCATCCTCATCTAGACCACTGTTCACAGCAGTGGAGTCCATATCTGAAAAAGGATATTAATCTAATAGAAAGGATCCAACATAGATTCACAAAACTGATTTATAAATGCAAGCATAAATCTTATGAAGAAAGGCTTCAAGAATTGAGATTTTTTTCCCCTTAAGGACAGAAGAGCTAGAGGTGACTTGCTATTCTTTTTCAAAATTATACAGGATGATTATTTGTTTATGGAACTAGGGTTAGAATTTAAGGCAAGTAGACATGATTTAAGAAGGCACAAATTATGACTCACTGAAAAGATCTCTAAACAAGATACTAGAATGTACGCCTTTGTTCCAAGAACAGTGAGACTGTGGAATATGTTACCTGATGATAGTGTTTACTCAAAAACTCTTTGGGGTTTTAAAAATAAATTCAACACATTTATAAGTGATGGTAGTGAGGAGTGGGGGACTGTCTTTAATGGTCTTTAAGCATTCTACTATCCTGTAACACTAGTATGAACCCTAGTAAGAGCTACATTTACAATTATCTATTTTTTTAAAGAACTACAGTACTTCAGTGTTGAATTGACTAAGAAAATACGCATTATTTCTTTTCTCAGAGTCCTGACAGGATTGTATGATATTTGTTGCTGCTCACTGTGGTGAACCATCCCCCATGTAAAATGTAGGAAACTGGTTCACTATCCATAAGCTGTGAGGCAGTATTGCACATGTGACTGTTGTCATCATCATTGTCTCCAAACACATTAGTGGATCATCATTATCAAAGTCACCCCTACCCTTCAAATCACTTTCATTGAGATTCTTAGCTTCTCATCACTTTTGGATGCTGGTACTGAAGATGTCTCATCAGTGCGATTGTGCTACAGGGATTTGCTGACTTTCCCTTGCTAAATTTACTTTTGCATTGAATGCATATTGTTTTAAAGGTATTATTTGGACATACACTGCATAGAGAAATAGTTTCATACTAAGGAAGACTTTTTCTACTTTTTTCTTAGCCATGTATCACATAGTGGCTTGCATTGTGATGTTTTAGGCAATGCTAGTGCATATCTTTGACTACTGCAAGATAAAGTTGTACTTGCAGTGGCACCTGCTGTAGGATGTGAATTCTACACAGACGAGTGTGGTGGAGGAATAGTATCATGCAGTACAGTATTTATATATATAGTGTTACTGAAGGAGATCAGGATGAAGAATTGTTATTATGTATAGTGCATAAGTTGAACAATGGTGAAACATTGCATGAGAAGATACAGTATCTTCATCATCACTGCATTCACCACTATCATCAATGTGAACATCTTTTCTGTCAATGCCATCTAATTCTATATTTCCATATATATTTATTCATACTCAGTTACAGCCAAATCATCATTGTAATCATCGTCATTTATTAAAGAAGATTATGAAATGGGTAAGGAAAATACTGAGTTCTAATAGGCTGGGAGTCTTGCACTGTGAGAGCACAATGCACAGGTAAAACAAGTCCCATAAGCCATGGTGCATTGCATCAATGATCGTCTGAGAATCCTTGTCATTTCAAGCAGTAGTCATTTTTGTCACACTTACTAACATGCATTTAAAGAGAATGGCAAAGTTTACAGCTTCATCATTTGAACTACTAAATGAGACAACTATGTACAGTAAGATTCATTCTAGGAGGTCGACACCAAGGTGATGTGGAACAACCTACCAAAAGGAAAAAAAAAGTCTACATCTGTAAGTTGACATCTGACATTGACTTTAAATAAAATTGACATCACTGAGGAAAATGTGATTGGACAGAATGCAAACAAACCACAGTCTTGGCTGTTTCTGTTTTTGAGGACTGGTTAACAGTATGTACCAACTGTGTGCACCTTACCTGATGTGAAGCCTTTGTAAAAGAGCTTTTAGTTCAAAAGTGTACTCCATATATACATAACATCAAATCTAGAGCTAAATTACAAAACCATCAGTGACAATGAACATGGTCAGCTGTTAAGATGATTTTTATGCAGAGGTGAGAACAACAGAAGGGGTGCACCACTCCATAGAAAGTTACACAATCCTGAGATCTGGCTAGGACAGGCACCTTAACTTACAACTGGCCTCTACAACCAAAGAAAGACTAGGTTTGCTGGCATAAAGTACCCAGCTTCACATGAGCTCTTTTCTTCTAGGGTTTGCTTGAAAGGAGAGAGCACAGAGCAACATTAACAGAGCAAGGAGAAACATTAAGGCTTCTTTGGCAAAGCAGAGTTACTGTTGTGTTACTATTTTGCTTGTGCTTATAGGTTGTGCTTACAGGTTTTATTGCTGTTTTGTGCTTACAGGTTTTACAGTTTGCTGCTTTATTTTTCTCTGATTAAAATTTTTTTTTTGGCAGGATATATTTTCTGCTACATTGTTACAGGGTGTACTTACAGCTTTGTTACTGTTTGTGCTTACAGATTACTGTTTTATCTTCCTCTAATTCAAATTTTTTTGCAAGGTGTATTTTCTGTTAAATTGTTACAGGTGTGCTCACAGGTTTTACATTTTGATCTGTCTTTAGGCTAAGCAAAGTTACTGTTTTGTTACTATTTTGTTTTGTGCTTACAGGTTTTTGTTTTGGGCTTAAAGGCATTGCATTCTCTTTCTCACATTGAAAGAGTGAATTGCTTTTCTTTGCCAGCTCTTCCAGGGGATTAATAGTGTAACTTGGGAGTGGGGGGGGGGACAAAGGATATTGGAGTTTACGAGGGCTGACTTTGGCAAAATGGGGGAGTGCCTCAGAAAAACACTAGAAAACAGGCAAGAAGGTGGGGTGGAGGAATAATGGGTAAAAATCAAAGCTGCCATCACAGAGTCAACATGCCTTTCAGTAAAGCAAATAAACAAAACAAAGGAAAAAAACATTATGGTTCTCAAAAGAGGAGGCAGGGATGGTTAGGGAGAAAAATACAGCATTCAGAGAGTATAAGGAAACACAGAAGGAGCAGAACAGAGAACTGTACCAGTTAAAGTAGAAGGTAGCAGGAAAGGCAGTCAGAATTGCAAAGGCCAAACCAAGGAAAAGATAGCTAACTCAGTTAAGAAGGGGGATAAAACCTTTTATAGGTACATTAGGGAGAGAAGAAAGACCAGGGGAGGGCTAGTGAGGCTTAATAAAGGGGAGGGGTGGGAAGAAGGTGACAGTGACAAAGCAGAGATACTGAATGAATACTTCTGCCCAGTATTCACAAAAGAAGAGGAAAGGGGTGCCTAAACTAAATAATTAGAAGCTCACTGTTTAGGGGGGTTGATACCAGTGCATTCACAGAAAAAAGGGTCCTGAAAGAACTCCTAAAACCAAAGGTGGACAAAGCAATGGGGCCTGATGGGATTCACCCCAGAATTCTAAAAGAATTAAGGGGAGAACTAGTGGTACCATTAACTACCCTTTTTAACAAATCATAGGAGGAGGGTGTGACACTTGAGGACTGCAGAAGGGCAGATGTGATTCCCCTTCACAAAAGTGGGAGCAAGGCAGAGGCAGGAAATTACAGACCAGTTAGTTTGACCTCAGTGGTAGAGAAAATGATGGAATCACTTCTGAAAGAAAGAATTGTTGAGTACCTAGAGCCAGTGGGGCACAGGACCCAATGCAGCATGGATTTATGGTGGGAAGATCATGTCAGACAAACCCAGTAGATTTCTTTGACTGGGTGACCAAAGTAGAAGATCAGGGAGGGGTTGTGGACATGGCCTACCTAGACTTTAACAAGACATTTGACACAGTCCCACACAAAAGATTGATAAATAAATTAGCCAGCTTGGGAGTGGATCCCAGGATGTTAACCTGGGTAAAAAATTCGCTGGACAACAGGGCGCAGAGGGCAATAGTAAATGGAGTTCACTCCGAAGAAAGGGGGGTTACTAGTGGGGTACCGCAGGGTTCAATACTGGGACTGGTCTTCTTTAACATCTTTATAGGTGACATTGCAGAGGGACTGGAAGGAAAAGTATGTCTCTTTGCAGATGACACGAAGATCTGCAACAGGGATGACACACAAGGGTATGTGAAAAGGATGAGAATGGACTTGGCAAGGTTGGAGGAATGGTCAAAAGTACGGCAGCTTAGATTCATTGCAAAGAAGTGCAAAGTAATGCACCAGGGAAACAAAAACCCAAGGGAAGAGTACATAATGGGGGGTATTAATGACAACAAATGTGGAAAGGGACCTGGGGGTAGTCATATCAGGTGACCTAAAGGTAGGCAAGTAATGTGAGAAGGCAGTAAGGAGGGCTGAGGGGATACTGGGATTCATAGGGAGAGGCATCACCAGTAGAAAACAGGAAGCCATTATCCTTCTGTACCGACAGTTGGTGAGACCCCATCTGGAGTACTACATGCAGTTCAGGAGACCCCATCTCCTCAAGGACATAGACAGGATGGAGGCAATCCAGAGGAGGGCAACTAAAATGGTGCAGGGTCTACACCAGAAGCCATAAGAAGAGAGACTAAAAGAGCTTAACATGTATACCCTCAAGGAAAGGAGGGAGAGGGGGGCATGACAGAAACTTTCAAGTACCTCAAAGGAATCAACAAAGTACAAGAAGGTAGCATCTTTCAGAAAAAGAGATGTGTAAGAATAAGAGGGCACAATTTGAAGATAGAGAGGGGACAACTCAGGGGCAATGGGAGGAAGTATCTTTCCACACAGAGAGAGTGGTAGACACCTGGAACAGCATTCCTGATGAGGTTGTGGGGTCAATAACAATGGGGGAATTTTAGAATGCATGGGACAGACATAAGGCAATTCTAGTGGGAGGTAGGAGGAAGTAGGTGGTTGGTAAAACTAGGATCAGCAGCTTATCCGATAGGTGGGGAAATGAGCAGACTGGGTGAGCCAAGCAGTCCTTATCTGTTGTCAGAGTCTATGTTTCTATGTTAAACACCAATGCTGTGTTCAGGCTAACACATTTTATTGTTAAAAATCCAGGATAAGGATGCTAGAAGCACCCTCCTGTAGCAGCCAAATGTTTTTGCACTTTCAAGCTCTTTGTCAATGTTCCACCATTTCTTTCCTCATGTCATCCTTTATCTTTTGTAATATTGTAGGATTATGATATCTTTTAATGTATGTGTTATTTATTTTATGTTATTTTGTATGTGTATTGATATATTTATACATCTATGTGGGGGAGTGATGTATTTACTTGAGTGGTTTGCCTGGATTTTGATGGTTGGTGGGTAAGTCACGTGTGTATTTTAAATATTAGTGCTTTATCTGTACTGGCCTCTATTTATTTATTTATCTATCTATCTATTAGTAATTCAGAAAACACTTTTTGAGCACAAGTACCCTTTTCCAAAGTTTCCATGTCAAAAGGACAAAGGATAAGTTAATACATCAAACATTCACCAGCTCAAGGGGAGCTTGGTCTGGTACAGACAATTAGGTTACAACCAAGGAATTGCACAGGAAAAATTAGACAGATTGTCATTCATGGAGTATCATTTAACAGTAGGGAAAATACTCATTTAAAAGAACAAGAGGCAGATTTCTTAGAGAGTTCATTTTTTAGGTAATTCTTAAAAGGGGCAATTTAAACACCTTTAAGCAAGTGCCTTTTTAAACTCAGACCTCCTGAAGGTATTCAGCTTTGACAAAAAATGTTGGAAAGTGTCTAGCATCCTTTTGCCTTAGTCTGAACACAGCGTTGGTGTTTCTTTGGTTGTGGAGGCTACAGTAGCTGAGCTGCCTCCAAGATAATGTCCACTCTGGGAGTTGCACACTTTAGAAAGGGACATGAAACCTATGAAGTGAAGGTAAGGTTGCATTAATTGTGTGGCTATTGCACTGACTTGTAGTTGCTTTTGTGATTCTCCTCTACCCCCCCACCCCCAGCAGTGGCCCATGTTTGGAAGCAATGCAAGGACTGGGTCTGGTGGCAGTCAGGGATCAGAACGCAAAGTCCTGTAAGTCTCCAATCCACCTTCCACCAGAAGACATGCTGATCACTGTATCACACTGCACTGTTCCCAACAGTCAGCGCTAAAATAACATTTGGGGTTTAGCATTATGTTTTTTTTTATGGTGAACCCATTTTGGCTTGTACAGTAACTTTTACAAGTGTCTCTGACAAACCCAACAAGAACCAATGCTTGACCTAACCTAAGGACAGGCATACCCATTTGTACTGAGCTGTGAGACTGGAATTACCAGTTTTCTTCTAGATAACAGCTTTTGTCCTGTTTGCTATTTGAGGTATCATAACAGTTTCTTTGATCTTTAATGGTGGCCTGGAAACTCAGCCCAACAAACAGACTTCCTTTGGTCACTAATTACAACAATGTAATTAGACTCAACTGGTCAGTTTCAGCACTTTCCAACTGACAGGACTAATTACATTTCCTGACCATGGCCCTTATCAACTTTTCAGCAATTTGGGGAGGTATCTCCCCGTCACCCACGCACACCTCAGTAGTTGCCAATGACAGCTCACGTTGTCTTCACCAACAGTTCAGAAAAAGAAACCCCAACTGCCAGTCTTGTCTACCTGCACAGTTGTACGCCACCTAGGGTCATGATGATGCCAACATCGTAGACGGGATTTGCCATCAGTACTATATTACACATCCCTTATTCATCTTGGGTGGTACTGTGAAGAAGTTATTCTATTTTCAAGTTGTACCTGTGTTTTCCAAAGATGATGAGGTGGATCTATTAACTCTGCTTGTCTTAAAGGGAAAATGAATCATAGCAAATAAGAGCATTTAATATCTTGGCTCAAACTGCTTTTCCTCAGTTATGGATGACTTTTTGCTAAAGTAAAATTGTTGCTAATCTTCCGTAAGGAATCTCAATCTACTCTGCAAGTACAGACCCTTGGCCTGTCTTTTTTAAGGCTCCTTTTTTACCTTTACAGGTCTGCAACTATACAGATAGTTGGTTCACATAAGAACTGCCCTTGGATTAGTTTAACAGCTTTACTCATCCAGGTAATTTTACCAGCCGTCATTCACCATTAAGCATAGCCTACTGGTAATGGTATAGTAGTGAGAACCAGGAGATTTGGGTTATCTGATTCCTCTAGTTTTCTCTTAACAAAGTGGTGATCCATCAAAGCATGTCAATAGAATAGTAAATAAAGTACACTAAATAGAGTCAAGTGCAGGACATAATAGTTCTCAAATTGTGAAAATCTGTTTTCCACACTTCAAGAAATTGTGTCACTTTTCTGAAATTGCGCACAATGTTGCGAATGGAGCACAGTATGTTTAAAAGCACAATTTTCATACATATTCGGAGGTGTAGCGCGACCCATGAACTCACTTCCGGGTCTCTAGGGGCTATGTTTAGCTGCCCTGTAGCAAGCAGGGTGAGCACGAGCAGTGCGAGTTCGTGGTGTCATGCGCGAAGATGCACGCAAAGACATGCTCATCAGCACGTGTTATGCGTGTTGTGCATTTGTAGAAAAATAATAGTAGTGCTCGCTAAGACTCTGTTCAAAAGGCAAAAGAATTTGAATTTCCATCTACTTAAAGTTGGTAAGAAGTATTCAATAAGTTTGGTACTTTCATAAAAATAAAAGAAAATGGCTAGTGTCATATTAGCAACAGATGGGAGAGTTGGTACCATGTGTATATTATGCAATATGTTTAATTTTGAATTAGGCAATCAAAATATTAATTCCCTCACTTGTAGTAAATGCATTAAGATTCAAGAACTTGAGGCTGAAATAAAGTTATTTGATGACGGACTAAGAGTACTTGAACTTAATCAAATTGAAACTGCAAAAAGGCTACAAATAACTGATAAACATATGCCAATTTCAAAATCTAGTGTTAGTTCTAGTCTCACACCTATCCATACTGATATTGTGACAAGAAAGAGACCAAGACAAGAAGGAAATGGATCGGACTCTGAGGATGATTGGTATACTGTTCAATATAAAAAAAAATCCAAAAGAGGGAGAAAAGCTAATGATTTTCATCTACCATTACAGAATAAATTTGATCCACTATTAATAAATTTGGATATGGAGGGGGTTGTGGATCCATCAATAGTAGAATCTGCAATTACTTTACCAGATAATGATGATTTAAGCTTGGTAATACCAGAAAACAGTGATATCAGATATACCCAAACCAATCTTATAAACTTTTCTGAGAATAACAATAAACAAGGAGAAAATATGGACATTGGACCTGTGAATCTAGTTTATAAAGCACCGCAGCAAATTTTTGTATTGGGGAGTCCTTGTTATCTAACCTTGATAGGAAAATATGTAACCCCAATAAAGCTATGTGTACGTTGTCTTGTTTTCGTGGTGCCCAGATTCAAGACATATCTAGAATGAGTAGACAGATTCTACATAATTGTAATGAAAATGATCTTGTCTTGATACATGTGGGGGTCAATAACATATGGCATCAAAATGTTCAACAGATTAAAGAGGCTTATGTTGGTATGTCTAATATTCTTGCTGATATAGGAATTCATACAGTGATTTTGAAGATTCTTCCAGTAACCAGAGAAGACCATTTTCTAACAAACAAAATAAAACATATAAATGATTGGCTCAGGGCATGGTGTCTTAAACAAAATATCAAGTGCATAACTCATTGGGAAGAGTTTCAGCAAAATGGTAATTATTATACAAAGGATGGTTTACATTTAAGTAAAAGAGGTAAAGAAGTTTTGGTAAATGAGTTTAACTTAGTGATAGATGCTTTTTTATGCAATGTTTGGGGGGTGGAATAATTTCTGATAAATCTTTGGTTGAACAGAACTTAACTCTGAATCTTGTTAAACTCACTGAATCCGTTTCGAATAATAATCAGGTACCTAAACTAAATTTACTTCTCTTAAATGCTAGGAGTCTGTGCAATAAAATTCATGAACTCCAAATCATTTTACATAGTGAAAATATTGATATTTGTGGAGTCACAGAAACTTGGCTTAATGATGAACAATGGGGGCAAAATATTTGTGGATACACTCTTTTTAAGAATAATCATGTAAATACAAGGGGAGGAGGTGTTGCTTTTTATGTAAAAGAAGATATTGAGTGTACGGAAATTAGTATGAACACAAATTCACCATAAGGTATCGAAATACTATGGATTAAACTCAATAGCAAATCTTTTCCAATTACACTTGGGCTATGTTACAGACCACCGTCAATGGATTCTGTTAATAATGATAACTTTTGTAATTACTTGGAAAACAATAATCAGAAAATTAATACTATTTTGATGGGTGATTTTAATTATCCTGGTATAAATTGGTTAAATGGTGAAGGTTCAAATACACAATAAAATAAATTTATTGGCACAATTGCATACCTAGGATTAGACCAAATTGTCAATATTCCGACAAGATTTAGTAACATATTAGATATAATATTTACTAATATAAAGGAAGGCATTGATACTCCAGATATTATGGCTCCATTAGGTAATAGTGACCATTTAATGGTTAAATGGTCAATTAATTAGTATAAGAAAAACTCCAATGGCATAACCAAATTCAGAAACTATAAAACAGCTAATTATGTAGCTATTAAAGAGTATCTAATGATGTGGAATTGGAAAAAAAAATAATTGGGTTAACTGTGGAAGAAATATGGCATAGAATAAAGGAAAAAATAGATTTCTGTATATCTAAGTGGGTACCAATTAGAGTTAAATACATTCAGAAGAAAAGGCTTCCACCATGGTATTCTACAAAAATCAAAAGATTGGTATTGGCCAAAAAATAGGCCTTCAATAAATATAATAAAAATAAATTAAATATAATCGGTCTAAATTTGTTCTTAAAGCTAAAAAAGCAAAATATGCAATCAAAAAGGCTAAAAAGGATTTGGAATATAATCTAGTTAGTAATCAGGGTGATAATAAAATAAAGTTATTCAATTACATTGGTTCTTTAAAACCTACACCCAATTTAGTTGGACCTTTAAAAATTAATGATATTATAAACAATGAACAAATAATGGCTAATAAATTCAATCAATATTTTGCGAGTATATTTAAAAAAGGACATATTATTAAATGAGAATTCCACTGTGTTGGAACCTGTAGTTGAGTTCACTGTTGCCAAAACTTATTTCATCATTAATTCATGTAAATCTTCTACATCTGTAGGACCTGATAACATCCCTTTGATATTCTTAAAAAATGTCTCATATGAGTTAGCTGGTATATTAACATTTCTTTTTAATGAATCTATAGCAAAGGGCACTGTTGTAAAGGAATGGAGAGATGATTTAGTCTTTCCAATATATAAGAATGGTTCAAAACAAGAGCTAAAAAACTATAGACCTATAAGCCTAACATCCTCTGTATGTAAAATTATGGAAAACATATCTAATAAGATTAATGAACATATTACAGATAAAGGACAATCTGATATATTACAATATGGCTTCCAACGTGGTAGGTCGTGTCATACTAATTTAATAAACTTTTTTGAGCCAGTAAGTAACACCTTGGACATGGGTCTTCCAGTGGATGTTATTTACTTGGACTTTGAAAAGGCTTTTGACTCTGTTTCATGTAGAGTATTATATGAATGTTTAATACAAATGGAGCTTAATAAACACATTATTGCCTGGATTATACAATGGTTGACTGATAGAAGACAATGGGTGTCACTGCGAGGGTATACATCTACATGGACGGAGGTCGCTAGCAGGGTTCCACAGGGCTCAGTCCTGGGTCCAATACTGTTTAATATTCTAATAGCTAGTATGAACATTAAAGATGGAATACAGCTAACAAAGTACACAGATGATGCTAAACTAGGTGGGATTGTTAACAATACAAAATCCATTTCAAATTTACAGGATAATTTGAATTTAATCTCAGACTGGGCTACCACACATAAATTGAACTTTAATTATAATAAATGTAAAGTTATGCACTTTGGGTTAAATAACATATGTGTTAATTATTATATTAATAACCAAGTGTTAAGTGTAACTACTTCCAAAAAGGATTTGGGCATCACTATCACTAATAATTTAAAATTTACAGAACATTTAAATATTACTGTTAAAAAATTTACCCGAATGGCTAATTGTATTTTCAAAAATATAAAAAGCAGAGAACCTGTCGTATTACTCCCACTGTTTACTAGTATTGTAAGATCTAATTTTGACTACTGTTCCTCATTTAGTGCTCCAACATTAATTAGAGATAGATTATCTAGAGAGAGAATTCAAAGGAGGTTCACCAAACATATTATTGGCATGCGTTCATTGACTTATGAAGAAAGATTTAAAAAATTACAACTTTATAGTATGGAATACAGGTCCTTGAGAGGTGACCTTTGTTTGCTCTATAGGGCTACAAAGGATGAACTCTTGTTTGAAACAATATATTTGACTTGGAATCCAATATCTGTACATACTCAATCACATAATCTGAAATTAATTGCATCCATAAATAAAACTTCAAAGAGAAATAAATTCTTTACACAAAGGATAATTCCAATATGGAATTCACTTCCAAATGATGTAGTGCATTGTGATAATTTAGCTCTATTTAAATCTAAGCTTGATTCTCACATGAATGATTTAAAATATGTAGTCCACCTAGCTTAGGTGGCATGATCAAATTGGGCTTGTCCTTCGATCACGTCTTATACCTATGAACCTATGAACCTATCCCTGTGTATGTATAAAATAATGTGCATTCTCATTTAATTTGCACAAAGTGAATAGTGTAATATAATAGGCAAGACTTTTTACAATTATTTGTTTCAAACGTCTCACCAGGAATTACATACAGAGCATGTAATAGCTAATTTCCAGATGTACGAGTGAACTGATGTAGAACAGCACTCCCCCTAAGTAACTCCAGGATCAAGAAACAAAACTCTCAGCAGGCAAGTAATTCCAAAGACTTGATACAGTTATTGTGTAAAATGTGCATGAATTGCAGAAAGCCTGTCCGAAACAAGCTTTCAAGAATTCAAGAACATCTATGAAACATTTTATGCTCAGATATGAACAAGCCAGCCGGAACTCACTTCAAATGTTTTTGTAGATCTGACCCAACAAAACTGCATTTCATAGGGTCAGAATGGGTCCTGCAAGCAAGAAGGGGTGTGGACAGACTAAACCAACCTGCTCCAGAAGGCAAGCAGGAGGTTTTACAGACTGGGTACATTGAAACCAAAAGGACACAAGGAAGAATGTGACCTCAAACCATTCCTCTAAGCCTTAGAATCTATAGGTGTTATTGAAAAAGTGAATGATGGTTGGCAGTAGACATTACTGTGTCTCAAAATGAATAGAGAAAATCTTAATATCTTTGCCTATTTGTTAAGTTTCTGTGCTTACTCCCCACAGCCACTAAATGTTATTTATCCCCCTCCCCCATTTATCTTTTAGGATTTCTTGAACATTCTGTCATTCTCACAATCCTTGAAACTATACGGTGATAGTAAATTATTTGATTATCATTATTTGCACACTTAAAGTGTTTTGTTTTGTCTACAGTGGTCCCAGGATTTGGTGAAGAAGTGGAGGAGTGTAATCTGTGGTCCAGATCCCCGTGTAAGCAAGGAATGCTATATTTTAACCATGGATTATCAGCACAGGCCACATTTACTTTTACACGTTAATCAGTTTTATTAATTTTCCAATATAATAAAGACACTGAGCATACGTATAATAGTGCTTAGCATATAATCACATAATAGTATATAGTGGAGTGTTGTTTTGTACAGAATTCCATCCCTTTCAAAATGCTGTTCTACCACAGTTCCAAGGTCATGGAATGCTGTTCTACCCTACTGTGGTAGAACAGCATTCTAGAACTTCTAGAGACTACATGAGTCAGTTTCATTTTGAAAGCAAAAGAACTCACAAAACACATTTTTCACACAGTACTATACACTAAAAAAAATACAGGATGAGCAACTCTATGCACAGCCAGTGTGCTTTGCCACCCCGGGGTTCTGATTCCCATGGACCTCTTGAGCTTAGCTCTCGAGGTCAGAGGGAATCAGAATCCCTCTGTGGCAGAACACACTGGTTCTGCATAGTTGCCCATTCAGTATTCTCTATGTATTGTACATTATGTGTCAATAAAACAATTAGCAAGAACAGAAACAGAGACAGCAGGATAGCCATTGCAGAGATCAAGTCACCTTATTACAGTATTGTGATGCAGCATCCTTATATAATGCACAACAATAATTATAAGGGAGCACCAACCAGGCAAGGGTGAAAGAGGGCAAATGATACCCCGAAATCCCAGGGTGGCTTCTCTGTTCTGAACAAATATAAACAACAAAACCTAATCTTAATAAGCACATAAATCAGGCAATGGTGCAAGTAGTAAAGAAAAGTGTAAATAAGGATAGGACAGTATTAATGATTACAATCATATACATAGTCTGCACAATTTCAACACTACTATTGGGTAACTACCAGGGAGTGGCAACTTATATATACATCTATCTATTTGTCTTTTTCAGCCAATTCCAGTTCTTGGTTTTAAGTACATGAGGAAGGGATCCCAGTAAGCCAAATATTTATCCAGAATATTGGCTGCTACATGAGTCAAACAGTTTAGGGATGCCAGGCATGTAAATGAGTGGAAAAGTTCTGATAACGAAGGGACTTGAGCAGACCTCAATCGACACAAAATGGAACATTTGGACTGGAGGCTGATTAGAGCCAGCCACTGGTGTTGATAAAATGTAAGACATGGATGTTGTGGGGGGGAGGCCCAGGTTCCATACTAAGGGGTCCATTTCTATTTTAGTGCCTAAAATTTGGCTGACCAATCACCAAACTGCCTTCCAAAAAGGGGCCATCATTGGGCAAAGCCACAAAATGTGATACAGCATCCCAACCTGTGACTGGTATGTCCAGCACAAGGCATTATCCACCAATTTAAATTTGTATAACATTTTGGGTGTTCTGCACCAATGATGCAGAATTTTGTTTTGAATAAGGTTACTACGCATGTCCGGATATCTGGCATAAGCCAATTTCCAACACTGTTTCCATTCGGTGTCTGCTATTGTTAAGTTCAGAGCTTTTCCCATTTAACTTTGGATTCCTCAGATTGAGTAGGGATGCATCTTCTTATGGCTGCATACCCTTGACTAGCTTGCCCTCTAGAGATCGAGAGCCATCCAGAAAGCTTTTTAGTACATGCGATCCTTGTTGGGTGATGATTGAAAAATTCTGTTAAGGAACTGTGAGGCTGCAAGTGCCTCCAAACGTCATCTTTCCCCAGGTGTTTCCCACTACTCAGTTCTTGATAGGATTGAAATGTTTGCCCAGATGCATCTAAAACATCCTATATTACAATTATATCTTTCTGTTCCCGTTGAGGTCAGTACAGAGGTTTATTATCAACCAGCATATGTCTATTATGAAATAAAGGAGTATGGGAGATAGGTCTGGGATTGACTTTGAGCTGGACATGTGCTTTGTTCCAGATCTTAAATGCTGGTGCAATGGTGGGATGTAACGCCAGGGCCTGAGGTAAGGGATTGTATATCAATATAGGGAGGTTATGCACCTGAGCAGCTTTTCCATGTGGAGCCACTGTGGTGATTCAGGGGACAGTTTGGTAAACCATTTTAGAGTTTGTGCAATGGAGAATGCCCATTTGTACCCTTCCAACCATGGAAGACCCCAGCTCCCATTCTTCCAGGGGGAGCAGAGTTTGTTCCTGCTATAGCATGGTTTCTTCTTTTCCCAGAGGAAGTTGCCAGTCACAGCATCAATGGTTTTGAGCAATTTTATAGGAACCACTAAAAGAATATGTGACAGGGGATATAACATTTTTAGGAGCCGAGATCAATTTTAGTGCTGATAGTTTCCCAGCAAAGGTTAGATTAAGGACTGACCACCGATCCAATTCAGTTTAAAGTGAAGCTACTAAAGGCCTTAGATTAAGGTCCCACATTTTAGGGAGGTCTGGGGTAATATGCACCTCTAGATAAACCAGCGAGTCCAGGGTCCATTTCAGCCCTAGAGGGACCACCATGTCCTGCATGCATCTGGCATTAAGAGGGAACACCCCTGTCTTGACTTAATTCATCTTTAGGCCCTAAAAGCCAGCAAAATCAGACAGTAGGGAGAGAAGGGGTGGTAGCAAGGTGCACACATCCTCTAGCAGGACAAGCAGATCATCTGCATACATGAGGTGGCATATGTCTGCCCGTCTACTGGGATTCCTCAGATAGTGATGTGTTGCCTTATGGCGGCAGCCAAAGGCTCTACAGCCAAGACAAACAATAAGGTGGAATAAGGGGCAGCCCTGCCTTGTACCTCTCCCTAGCTGAAAAGGGCTCGATAACATGGTATTAGTCAAAATTCTAGCTGAAGGTTCATGATATAGACCCAGTGTATAACCGGTCCCCAAACCCCAAGTGTTTTAGCACTAATATGAGATAATCCCACTCCAGGGCATCAAAGGCCTTTTCAAAATCTATGGCCACTGCCGCCACCGGGGTGGAGACCAGGATGAACCCCACCTGTGATGGATAGATAAGTGAGGGGAGCAGCGGACCTAACCTGGAGACCATAATTTTGGCAAAGATTTTGCTGTCAACATTTATAAGGGAAATCAGCTGATAGCTCGAAGGGAGGCTGGTATCCTTACCTTTTTTGGGGAACACCATAATGACCGCTTGTCACATAGCAGGGGGAAAAATGCCTTTGTGGAGTGCATCATTGTACATGAAGCTAAGGAGTGGGGATATGTGAGATGAGAGAAGTTGCCAGAGTTCAATAGGAAACCCACCCCCGGGGCCTTGCCAGTATTCATAACCTTTAAGGTGTCTATCATCTCTGTTGGTGTTATAGGCTTGTTTAAGCCCACCACCTGAGTTGGAGAGATCTTGGGGAGGTTCAGAGAGGAGAGGACTGCCTTGACTTTGTTCTCCTCCTTTGCTCTAGTTGATATATATAAATAAAAGCACGTCATAATGGAATTAATTTGCAATGGATCGGTGTGTGTTTTGTCCATCTGTTCCCGTAGGCCAGAAATGTGGCATTCAGCCTGTTGATTTCGCAGACTATATGCCAACACCTTCCCTCCCCTCTCCCCCTTCCCAATATTTGTGTCACAGTTGCAGAATACCCACCTCTGCCTTGTGGACCAAAAGGTCGTTCATCGCCATTCTAACTTGTAGCATTTCCCTGCCTAGTTTGGAGTTCATATTAAAGTGTGGTGTTTGCTTGGACTGAGTCTCTAGCATTTGTAGTTTGGTCTGTAGAGATCTATGAAGGTGCTCTCTCTTCTTCCACCTCTTGGCTGCATAACCAATAATTGCACCCCTTAGGGTGACATTAAAGGCCTTCCATGTAGTCCCTATTGAGGCATCTGTAGGGGGGTTCTCTGTCAAGAAGTGGGTAGTTTCTTTGGTCATCCATTGCACAAACTCTGTTTCCCTTAGCAGAAGGTGGTCAAGCCTCCAGGAGGGAGATGAGGTGGAACAGGGGCCCCAAAGGACATGCAGGTGGATGGGGGAATGGTCAAAGACAGCCTTGGGCAATATTTTGGCATTAAGTGCACATTGGGTAATTTCCTCAACTCCAACCAAGAGTCAAGTCTGCTGTATGAACCATGGACCAGAGAAAATAATGAATAATCCCTCTCTTTTTGATGGAACGTCCTCCAGATATCCTTCAGCCCTGTGTCCTCCAACAGTTGGTGCAATGCCAGTCTGGCTCTGGGGTGTGAGATGGAGCAGACACAGAACTGTGATCCAGTCGGGGTACCAGAGATAGGTTGAAATCACCCCCAGAATCACGGGGGCCGAGGAGGGGTTCATGGAGGTAAGCTCTTGTGCAACCTCATGAAGGAACACTGGAGTGTCTTCATTTGGGCTGTAGACATTGCCCAACTGAAGTGGGCTTGTTGGGGTGTTAAGCAGTGCCAGGACCCACCTTCTGTGCAAATCTGATTTTAGTTGAGTAAGGGTCCATTTCAGTGACTTATGAAGGGGTATGGCTACCCCCCTTTTCTTAGATGGGGCTGAGGAGCAGAATACTTGTCCGATCCAGTCCCTGGCCAGTTGGTCGTGATCCTGCTTAGTCAATTTTGCTTCCTGAAGGAAGGCCACTGTGGCACTCTGCTTCTTCAGATGTGGCAACACCTGTTTACGTTTTATCAGGGTGTTGAGGCCCCGTACATTCCAGGTGATCCCATGTATGTCACCCATGATCCAAAAAAGAAACCAATATGCTATCCAGGTGCAGGTTAGTAATGTGAGGGTCCGAGGCTGAGGGGTGCACTGCTCCTCCCCACAGAGGACAAGTAGAATAACGTGATGTTGAAATAATATACCATCAATGGAATTGTAACCCAACATTCTTAACAGTGCTTGATCCATTGTACTTATAACAAAACAACACGAGCAATCAGCCCATAATAAGCAGCAACTATATACAACTGAACTCATAACAAAATACATAACACTGGTTGGAAGGATATCGTAAGGCCGGCAGTGAACTGCCAAGGCCACCTATAGCCTTCTTGTGGGGTGTAAGAGCTTGTTACTAGCTAATAAAAGACAGCATCTGAGCAGCTGAGCTGGCTCCATCAGTGGAAAAACATATGGGGATAGAAAGGTGACAGACACGTGCAATAGCATTAAGGCAAGAGAGGGAGTGCCATGTCCAGTTTCATTAAACAGCCACCCATCAGGGGTGTATACCTGGAGGGAGCTAGCCCATATGGGTTAAGCACTTTATGCCTGCCATTGAATACTCTATCAAAAAGAGCATGGATTAGTACAGTGGTTAGTGACTTACCACCTGCAGGAGTACCTGCTCGGGAACTTGTGTAAGAGAGGGAGCGGTGGTAAGCTGTGCCATGCGAGGGGCCACAGCCATCTCTGCACTTCAAACAAGAGGGCCAGCAGAGGCAGAGAGTGAGATGCCTCCTTCAGAAGGCTAGAGGACTAGCTGCCTCGTTATAACTGCAGTCTCAAATGTTCTGTAGGTCGGATAGGCCTGTAAGGAAAAACATTACCGTGTTCATTGTAATACACCAATATGGTTTAACCTGACATAATAGGAGAGTCCTGCTGCTATAACACGCAGCATAGTGCAGTGGCATCTAGTTCTCTCTGTCTGTTTGCCAGGCCGAATATGCTAACCCAGCAAGCCACCAGGGCAGTCCTGCACTGATATCCCACCAACAAAACTGGGATAGGGCATGCCTAGCAAGCGGTGTATTATCAGCCCATGGGGGGGACTGACAAATTCCCTGGACGCTCAGAAGAAGCTCCCAACCCCCATCCCCATCCCCACAGACCACCCAACAAATAAGTAAGCCAGACACTTAGCTGATAGTTCCTGTTGGTGTGGTAGCATACTCATGCTCCTTCCTACCAGGAGTGGATGGTCCAGTATATATCTCTGGTGTCTGAGAGCAGCCCACTGAAATGACCACCGAGTGCTTGTGGTAATGTTATTTTTGTGGCTCTGATGCAGCAATTATGGCCCAGGTTTTCTGGCCCTGTGGCTTCCCTTATCAGGATGAGTTGGTGATCTGGTCAAATCTTGTCTCGGAGGACTTGCAGGCTGATCTTGAAGAGCAGAGAAGGGATTCGGTGAGTACAATTTCTGGAGATCCACACATTTCTGGTCCATATCATACTCATCTCACTGTCTGTCCACTGGGTGCTGTTGCTGCTCATGTCTATAGGGCGGGAGGTGCTTTTTGCTTCTGGGAGGGAGTGAGGCCTTCAAACACTTGCACCGGAGGCCTGTTTTGGTGCTGAGAGGCACCTGGAGGAGCAGCTGGTTCTCTGGTATGAGACAGGACTGATCGCTTTGCCACTGGTGGAGTATTCCAACCACGAAAATCCTCTGGGTAGGTTTTCCTAAGGTAGTCCATCAAGCTTTCTGGGTTTGCAAACATGAGGGGGTTGCTGTTAATAATCAGCCACATGGTAGGAGGATATCTCAGGGAGAAGGTGATGTTGTGGTTGTGGAGAATCCTGTGGCAGTCAGAGTAGGCCCTGCGCTTTTCTGAGAGTTCTCATGAGTAGTCCTGGTAGATCTGTATGCGATTGCCTTTCCAGGTGAGTGAACATTTTTCTCTGGTCACGGTAGTAATTGTTCTTTCTGTCTGAAGTCTAAGAAGTGGGCCAGGACCAGGATGCTCGGCGTCTTTAAGAAAGCCGATGAACCGCAGATTGTTGCAGTGGCTGCAGTTTTCGAGATCATCCACCTTGTCCAGGAGCCTGGTGTATGAGCCGGGTCTGATCTCTGGTCACCGCTGAGAGGTCTTGCAAGGCTACATCATGAGACTGAAGGTGTTGCTCAGTATGAAATAGTCTGACTTCAATAGCCTGTAAGATTTGTGTGTTAGTGTTCATTGCCACTGTCATTTGAGCCATTTACACAAATAATTAGTTAAACATATGTTCAGTTGAGGCTGAACCTGCAGCGGGTGAAGCAGAGGATGCCATTATGTCTGCCTGAGCCAAAATCAGTTAAAGCCATCGTTTCTGTTAATCCGGCGATCAATGAAGGAAATAACATCAAGCTGTAGCAGATACATTCTCCCTCTGTAGTATGAAGAAGGATCCTGTGTAGCGATTCCCCAAATGACGGATCTTGTCGGATTTTGCCCCACTTCTTATGGATCTAAGGGTTTAAATTGCCATCTTGGTCTCAGGCTTAACCACGTCCCCGACCACATTTACTTTTGGACATTGCCAGGAACACAACACACTTCCTATTTTCTGAGATTTTGGAATATTTCCCTTGAACTAAAAATGTCAATGCTTCAATCAATGAGCTGTTAGCTGCAAACAAATTGTTTATTTATTTTTGCTACTTATGTAGTTTGACACAAATTACGATTTTGCACACTGTCCTGGTATCAGCTCTCCCTGCCCTTCTTTAGCCTCCTTATCTTTACAATGCAGTATTTTTTTTTAATAGACATTAACTATTGTTCGAAATGTTTATGTGTTTTATTATGTCTGCACTCAGTACTTAAATCTGAGCAAGAGGAATGCTGGCATAATATCACTGCTAATCAACTCCCTTTAATGGGAACGTTTTGAAAACAATTTATTCATGAGCTGGCAATACTGATTGGCTTGAGATGCACTTAAACCACAGTATGGGCACCAGAGACCCGTCCCCTAATGAAGCTCCAGTAGAGTAAAGTGCCAGGACATCTGGCCATTGTTGAACTCCTCATACATCAAGCCATGTTTGTTATTTAGCTACTGTATTTAACTTGTTTTGCACAGGCTTTCTGTAATTCATGCATATTTTGCACAATAAATGTATCAAGCATTTAAAGTAACATGCCTGCTGAAAGTTTTGTGTTTTGAGCCTGGAGTTACTTTCAGGAGAGTGCTAAGACAGTTTGCTTGTGTGTCTAAAACTGGGGCCTGACACCCCAGCTATTGCACTGGGTCTCTGCTCCAAGGAGCGTACTCTGGTTTTGCAGCACAACATTTTCAGATGAATCCTGGGGAGACTGGAGAAGAGGAGTATACAGTACATGATGTGCAACTGAAAATACATAATGTAAGGTGCAAAAATAATATAAATACATAAAATCAGTAAAATGCATGCCATAAAATAGAGTAACAATACATATCAGTGCACAGTCACAATTTGCAATTTGGAATATTCAGGGCTACAGAAATAAAGATGAGATACAGTATAATGCACATTTTGATTCAGGTGTAATACAGTACAGCAAACAATGGAAGAATAGTAGCATGATCAGCACCTCCCCGAACTGCTAAGGTGTGAGCTAATAGTCAGTGCAGGAGGAAGGCTCTGAAGCACAATATTACTATAAGGCACAGTTGGCCATGGGGTGGTAGAAGCTGCTTACATCTGAGGATGGGGGGCAAGGGGGACATTAAAAACAACAGCCAAGGATCAGGAACAGATGCAGGAGGGGGTAGCAAGGCCAATAAGTGTTTTGAGGGAAGAGAAGAGAAGGACAGGGCTCAGCAGACATACAGGGAGAAGGAGGACCAGAGGTTAGGAAAACAATATGAGAAGGCAGTTTGGCCCATGGAAGCTTTCCTGGGGGAAAGGGAGAGGGAATGGGGAGCAGTGTTGTGGAGGGAGCAGGAAGAAGGAGTGGGACGAAATGAGGGCAGAGAGGTAGGGGGGAAAGACCCAAACCAGAATTTGGAGGTGAAGGTGGAGCAGTGTATGAGGTATCTGGAATCAAGGGAAGAGAGGAAGAGGACAGAACAGAGAAAGCAGTGGTATATACAAGAAGTGCAGTCCAAGGCAAGAGTGGAAGACAGGGTCCAGCCTGGCAAAGGTGGGCTTGGGAGTGACACTGTAGAAAATGTCACCATAGTCAGAGATGGGAAGGATCATCCCTGTGACAAGCTCCCTGTAGGTATGGGAGGTGGATACTGGCTGTGTTTCTAAACAGCGCTCTGAGTTTGGGGTGAAGCTTGTGGTGGAATGCACCAATGTATGCCGAGAAATTGAGGTACTGCTCCAACCAGACACAAAGGTGCCTAAAAGGAGGGGAAGATATCAACAAGCACAGTACCATCAAGGGTGAGGAAGGAGTGAAAGGAAGGGGAGAGAGTCTGGCAAGCCAACTTCTGGATTATGAAGACTCACCAAATATAGTTTGTTCTCAACTCAATATGTTTATTTATAAACCATATGGTATCAGTACTGGATGGTCTTCAAGTGGTTATTCCCTATTATCACATGGGTTGCTGAAAGTGAGTAAAAATGTACCATCCCATTGGTTGAGTCCTTGTGCGTGGCCATGCATTAAATTCCCCTTTTAATGCACAGTTCCGCAGAGGGACTCACTGACAGTAGTGTAGGGACTTTTTGCTTTTTAACTGTGCTGGGTAGCCATTTGTAATTGTGGGTAAGCGAGAGATCTCCATCGTTGCTGTTATCCCATAAGCCTTGTACTACAAGGCAGCAGGTGTATCTCTTAATTCTCTGGAGTAAAGGTGGCAGTACTCTGTGAAATATTGGGTTGCCAAGCACAGTACTGTGCAACCCATGTTCTTGTGTGCCCCTCATTTTCTGTCAGGTCCCCCTCCCACAACAGGAGTCAGTGGGGGACAGTACAGTCCAGCAGCTGCATGTTCCTGGCATCCTTTGTCTGATTGGGGAATGTACAGGAGCAAGACAGGATGGTAACTTGTTGCTGCAGAGCCGTAGCTGCAGCAGTGAGTGGTGCACTTCAAGAAGCACAGAGAAGAACATGGCGACATGGAGTGTGGGTTCAAGACCCATGACTGGAACCCCCCCCCGGTGCCAGCAACCTACACAGAGACGTACATGGCAGGTTACCTGTCTGTTCTTCTTGCTGGTGAGTGAGTAGAGGCCAGGTCACCTATCTGTTCTCTGCTGTGCATTGCTCATCCACCCAGCAACCTCAACAGCTGCACCTGGACAGTGACAGCAGCTAGAGAGCCCACAGCATACTGAATTGAGCCAGCTCAGCACTGTCTGATACTTTTCTGCAGCCACAGAGCAGACCCACATGGCAGGCAGTGTCCCACAGCTGAATTCTCCTTGTCACCCCCAAGGTGTCATGTCCCGGAGAAACTTCTGTGTCATTCTGCACTTGTCCCTGTGTCTTTCCCCCATCTATCATAGCGTCTATGTCCCGCACAGCATAGGAAGAAAACACAGAACTGACATCTGGAGCACATTGGCAGCATCCAGTGGTTATCAACAGTGGAGAGCGAGAGAGACCTGTGAGAGCAACAGAGAGAGAGACTGAACTGGCGCATTCCCCTGCAAGATAGTACACAGCTTCCCACCCACCTACCCTGTAGATCTCTGCTTACAAGGTGAGCCACTGAAGGGCCCAGTGTGTATCCTGGCTATCATTCAACAGTGCACTGAGTAGAGCGCCCCAAAGTACAGTGCAGTAGTCCCGTACAGGTGGCGGTCATGACACATGTAAAAAAAAAAACAATGATGTTTATGCTGTGAGCTGCTGTACGGTAAGCAGTTGCACGTTATCATTTTTTCCCCATGTTGTACAGTGTGTTCATGTCAATCTCTGTGTTACAAGCTCTTTTAGAGATCCAGCTGAGGTTAAGAGTTCACATTAGCAAATTGTCTCTGCACCACACTTCTCAAGGTGTCATGTCCTGTTAAGTCAGGAGCTGATGAACGAGGAGGACTGGCAACAATTACCACCCCTGGCTCTAACAACCACATTAATTTTATACAAATCCCTGATAATGGCCATTTATCTGCACTATAGTATCAGCAGCAGCTGCAGCCAGCAGCACTTTGAAGCCAATTCCCAAATTAAAACACTATCACAACAAATCTGAACAAACTGTTTGCAGGATCAGAGCAACAGTACAGCATATCCCCCAGCATAATCCACAGATCTTCAATGGTTAGCTTTTCCTCTTCAATGGAATGTGCAGTGGATTTATTTCCTGCTTTATTTCTGCCTTACGTGACGTGTGGCACTCGTAGCACCAAGTCAAGTAACCCATCCTCCCCCAATCCCAGTAGTTTAATAATTCCCCATTCCTACTGACCCACTTAGCACCCCTACTCATTCTCTCACCCACCCACCCATATATTGTCTCAGTAAGGTGCTTTTCTTTTAAATACAAACCTTTTCTTCATTCTCA
Organism: Neoceratodus forsteri; assembly: GCA_016271365.2. NCBI lineage: Eukaryota > Metazoa > Chordata > Ceratodontiformes > Ceratodontidae > Neoceratodus > Neoceratodus forsteri. Next base: position 1,056,487,678 of record CM028132.1, on the reverse strand, counting down.
CAATACCAAATCAATTCAACTACCCTTCCCAAGTTCCAGTACCAGGGAAATTCTTTGTTCCCCCAACCTACTTAGCACCCCTCCACACACACACACACACACACACACACAGTCTTATCCTTGTGTGTGCTGAGCTGAAGGATAAAAGGATACAGTAGTCTCTGGAGATGACATCCAGCACCTCCCTCCAAAGCAACTAACATTAGCCCCTCAACATTAAAACAATGCTATCTGCCTCCAGAGTACCTAACACTAGCCCCTCCCTCTAGAGTACCCTACTACAGCTTAGCTCTGCACACAGCACCCTACACCAGCCCTCCTCTGCCCACAGCAACCTACACCAGCCCACCTCTGCCTACAGTATGCAACACCAGCACAACTCTACCCATAGCACCCAAAACCAGCCCACCTCTGCCCACAGCACCCAAAACCAGCTCATGTCTGCCCACAGTACCCAACATCAGTCACCTCCTTTAATGGCCCCACAATACTAGCCCCTTCCCGCCACAGCCCCAAAACAAACCCCCTCTCTCCACAGCTTTGGATAGTAACCTCCTTTCCATCATACCCCAACATTTGCCCCTCTCCCTACACAGCACAAGACAGTTGCCACTTACAGCCCAGACATTAGCCCCTACCCTCCACAACACCCTAAACTAGCCCCCTTCCTCCACTGCCCCAGACAGCACCCTCCCTCCATGACCACCACCAATATCCCCACCTCCAAAGTCGCCAGAAGTACCCTGTTTCAGCTTGCTTGCACTTTCTGCTGCAGGTGTCATAGTGGACACCTTGGAAAGGAAGCGGTATAGTCGACAAGTCTCATGCTGCTTGAGAATACCACTCGGGAATACTCGTGAGCTGGTTGGATTACTACTGCAGCACGAAACTATAAAGTTTAGAGTTGGATGCCATGCCAACAGCTCACTCACTTAGCTTAATGGCTAGGGCAGCAGACTGTGAGTAAGGTAGGGACTTAGGGCATAGGGTTCAGTTCCTCTGGTTTCCAATTGCGTCACATGTGATTACTAGCGAGGTCAGTGAATTAATATCTCAGTGGTTGCCACTGCAAACTAATTGTCTGCTTCCAAAAAGTTTGTTTGTTTGTGCAACCTCGGAGTTGATTATATTAATTTATGGGAAGTAGTGTCCCCGTGCTTTGGGTGTGTGGGTGGCACAACCCCCAGCAAAAAACAAATGTTGTTGAAGAAAAAAAACTTTTCAGAAGCAGATATTTAGCTTGCAGTGGCGACTGCGGAGATATTAGTAATTCCCTGACATTGCTAAAAAAAAGTCTGAATTGTTTGGAATTAATAACTTTTGTAATGGACAGACATACAGTGTATGTTACCATCCACAATGGTATTCTCGTTGGCCATACCGTTTCCTCTCCACCATGACACCTGCAGCATAATGTGCAAACCTCTCCCCTGTTTCCTCCACAGCTGCAGTACTAACCCACTCCCTCCAAGGCCTCTAACCCACACACACACAAACACACACACACACACACTCTGTCTCTGAGCTCCCTCCCACATGCCCAACTCCGACACACACTGTAACGGGTGCTACCACACCATTACAGTCAACCCACTCACCTATAGGTAGAAGTCTACAGTCTCTTAACTGAGTAATAGGGAGCCAGAGGCAGGTCTCTAAGAGATGATATCCACAGGACCTGTAAAATAAAATATTAAAAAGGGGTCACAAAGGATCCACAGATCTTAGAGAGCAAACAGGATGGAAAGAACAAGTTAGACATAGAATGATACTTATCTGATTGGAAAGGAAGGTGTCTGTGTTTTGTCAGAACTGTAAAAAAAAAGAAAATCAGGTTTATATAGATAAAATACAGTAGCAAGAGCAGAAACAGAGAGCTGAGAGATACAAGAGGTATAGGTCAGCAAAGAAGTAAGGAAACTGGGGAATTTAGAATTATAGGTTACAGCTGGGTGAAAGTAGGAAAATATAACACATAGAAAAAGGAAATAAAGTACTAAAGACAGGAAGATAGGAAAGAGTAGAGAAAGTGTTGTTTGGGGTGGGGCTCAGCTAAAACCCCTTAATACTCTAGATGGACAGGTAGCCAGTATTTCATAATGGTATCCCAGGTGGGTTAATTGAGCCAATTTGTACTAATGGTCCAGGTTTAATGAAATAGGGAAAGGGGAACTTGTTTAACCAGGAAAAGCACACTAAGCTGAAGCTTGTTCCAGGTATAACCTGAGAGCACAAGGAAGTTAAGTGACTTGTTCAGGGTTACACATTACGCTAGTGGGCTGTGGGCTTCAAACCCTGGTCTTCAGGTTTTTAGCTCAGAGCCCTAAACCATAGTGATATACTGCCTCTTTTTATCCCACCTTCCCTGGACAGTATGAAGCTCCCTTTGCCAGCCATCTCACCTCCGCTGTTTCCCCTCTGTTGGCCACAGTCCCTTGGGATCCCCGCCCTGGGGGGGGGTCTGGCACTAACCCTACTGGAAGGGCCCCTCCCTTGGAAGAAGTGGGAGAACACGGAGATATGATGCCCCCAGGGTGGGTCCACACAGGAGATGGAGGAGGAGGTGCACTCCAGGGACCACCATGGGGCAGTAGAGTCAGCCATCATCCAGCCGGGATGGATCCATTTTCTGGTTTTCTCCCCAAGAGCACGACATGCCACTGGACTTCAAGGCCATAGCAGACATCCATCACACTCTCTCTGTGATGAAGCGCATTGTAGTGCTGTGCCTCCAACCTCCGCCAAGGGCCAGCACACATCGCGCCTCAGAACCCCCCCTCCCAGGAGAAGGTGAGCAGTCATAGGATGCTTGAGACTTCTCCCCCTGGCCATCCCTCTGACTCCCTAGGTCAGTTCCTGAACCAGAGTCATCAGCTTTATAGGTGGAAATTCAACTGCTGTGCCAACGGGCTGGATATATTGCCACTTAAAAAAATAAAGTTAGCTAGGAATGCCCTAGTAGGCCTGCTCCCTAGAATTGGTTGCCCAGGTGGACTAGTGGGTTAGTTCCCTGAAGACCAGTGGCCAATGATGTTAAAAAACTAGAACCCACTCCCTTGGTTCTAAACGGGCTCCCTGGGCCCCAATTGTATATTGGAGAGCAGGGAGAAGAGTAAATGAGGAGGACAAGCTGGGGCAGCTGCAGCAGCCATCTCAATCACACTGAAAGTGAAAGTGCCTACAGGCACTTGTTACTCCCAGCCTGTACTGAGCTCAGCCTGCTCTGTGTGGGTGGGAGAGGGTAAGATAAAAGCTCAGTGGGTGGTGGAGGAGGCTATGGTAGGAATATCTTAATCAACCTTCTCTGGTGGCAATTCTGCTAAATACTCTAGGACTTGGGAGGCAGCAGGTGGAAGACAGGGATAAAGCTGCACTTGTGCCTAGTTAAAGCTCCCAGTCAAGAGTAGGAAAATGACAGGAGCATTTAGTATGTGAAGCCACTCCAGTAGCAAACGTAAAATGCTCTGAGAGGGCATCACAGTTGCTAACAGAGAAAAAAAAAAACCTGAAGGCTACAATCATGTAAGTTGTGATACAAAAAAAATAACAGCAGTGCAAACCTGTAAATGCTGGCAACCATGGCTCTGTCCAGTTCCCGAAATTTTGAATTTAAGCACCACTATGTATTGATCTCCATGTTCCCACACTCAGGCATATTATGACGTGCATAAGAGAGAGTGTGGGGGCACACCCCTTTAAAGTGAATGGTGTTATTTTTATTACTATGTTATACATTACAACGGCAAGTTGGAGATTAATGAAGGCCACAGTTTAACAAGGACTTCGTTAGTCAAGTGGTGGCCTTCATTAATCTCCAACTTGCCATCATAATGTATAAAATAGTAATAAAATAATACCCCCATTCATTTTAATATGATGCACCACCACACTCTCCCATGCCATATGTTATAATGTGCCTGAGTGCATGGGGGGCCTGATTATGGAAAACATGCTGCCCACACCTGTTAAATTTAGACTAAAATTCATTCTTGTGTGTTAATGTTTTCAGGATCTGTCCCTCATTATTGAGAGTCTGTGTCCCTCAATGTTGAGTGCTCATGTCACTCATTTCAGTGACATAAGGTGAGGTATGGAGCATACGTCCACGGCCCTAATCAGCAAGCAAAGTGCTGAGCATGCCCATAGTGTGACCATGCCCTGCAGACCCTGACCCTATCATTTGCACGGATGCATTGATCAAGTTGGGAATAAGGTTCCCTTCCCCCAGCAACTACTTACTGTCTCAGCCCCGGCAGCTATTGGCTTCTCGACCTCCCAAATCCCAGGCAGCTGCTGACTCCCTTGGTCCCCCAACCCCTCAGCTCCCCACCTCCCATGCACCTACAGGCTCCCTTGGCCCTCCCTTCCCTGGCAGCTACAGGCTCACTCCACCCCTCCTGGCTCAGTTCAACCCTTCCCCCTGGATCCCTCGGCCCTCTTCCTCCCAGCAGTTATGGGCACCCTCTAACCACCCAGCTCCTTCCATCCCCTAGGCTTCTCCAAATCCCCTTGCCTCCCTCTAGCCCCTCCCACCCCCCAGGCTCGCTACAGCCCCCCCAGGCTCTCTACAGCCCCTCCCACCCCCGGGTTTAGTTTCTGAGTGCTGCGATTGGGACTATTGGCACAGTTTTTAATTTTGACCCGCCTTTTCTTCTACCTCGGGGACAACCTGCTCACTGCTATAGAGGTTTTAAACAGCTGTTTTATGAGTCTGGGCTTGGTTGAACTATAGGACTAATTGTTTTATTTGACCCTTACTTTTTATACCCAGTGGGTCAGTGTCCCACATAGACAAATATCTGAAATGAACCATGCCCCCCTCCCAGCATACCTCCAACTCTCCCAGTTCTCTCCAACCACCCCCCAGCCATATAAGCTTCTTTCACCCAGAACTATATAAAACTATGTAAAACTGCCAGTGTCCCACATAGACAGATATCTGAAATGAACCCTGCCCCCAGCCTTCCTCCAACTACCCCAGGCTCTCTCCAGCCCCCGATCCTACACTCCAACACCCCCTCCCCCAGTCATATAAGCTTCTTTCACCCAAAACTATATAAAACTATGTGTGAAATATGAGGGAGCTCATAGGGAAAGAACTACCTTTCCAGCATGCTCCCTTGTACAGTATATGTAAACTAGTTGGGCTTTCCATACATAAACAGCTTAAAAATTATGCTATTCACCTCCCAGCACCTACAGGCCTGGAAGCACACAATATCTTAGCTGTAACTGGCCACAAATATAAAGACTCAGTCCAGAGCCATGCAAGAAAGGAAATGGAGCCTGAAATTCTGGCAGGCAACAGCAAACATGGGAGCAAACACCAGTAATACAAAACAAGCATTTGTCAATGCCGAATGTTGCTTGCTTCTATGTGCTGTTTAGGTATTTGGAAGTCATTGGAGTGCAAATATTGAAAATTTGCAAATTTACGAGCCTGCGTAGGAACTGCGCAACGCAAGATCGTAAAACAGTCATTTTTAGGAATTTTTTCACCAAATTTTCAACATAGCCATTTTAAGACCTCTGCTCATGAAAAGTGTCACTGTGATTTTGTTAATGTGTCCCATACATTGAGTTTGTACACTGACTGCGCCATTGTGCGCTACATGGGCGGAAACACGTTTTGGGCAGGATGTGAAAAATGACAGCTGTACTGCTCATAAGGAGGTGTGGTAAAATGGCAATGTTGAAAATCTGGAGTGAAAATATTGAAAATTTGCGAACTTACGAGCCTGCGTAGGAACTGCGCATCGCACGCTCGTAAAACAGTCATTTTTAGGAATTTTTTCACCAAATTTTCAACATAGCCATTTTAAGACCTCTGTTCATGAACAGTGTCACTGTGATTTTCTTAATTTGTCCCTACATTGATTTCGCGACACCGACTGCGCCATTCTGCACTACATGGGCGGAAACACATTTTGGGTGAGATGTGAAAAATGACAGCTGTACTACCCATAAGAAGGTGTGGTAAAATGGCAATGTTGAAAATCTGGAGGAAAATATTAAAATTTCGCGAACTTACGAGCCTGCGTGAACCGCGCAACGACGTCAGAACAGTCAGTTTTTTGATTATTAATATGGTTTTTTGGACTGTTTATGAATGATGTCACTATCATGGTAGATTCGGTTCCGAAGGGTGATTGCGCAGTCACTGCACGAAATCACTCCTTCGGCCTGAATAATGCCATGACAGTGACATCATTCATGAGAAGGGGTCCCAAAACCCATGTTGAAAATTTGTGCAAAAATTCCAAAATGCCTGAGATATGCAACAAAGTTGAAACCCCCATATCTCAGCCCATTATACAGCTTACCAGCATTCCTCAGTTCGGGCGGTCGGCTTTGAAGAGGCAGACGTGCTCCCAGTCCATCGAAGATCATCGCCCGGAGTCCGGAGGTAAGTATGGGGTGAGGGGGGCGTGGGGAGGCTGGTGCGTAGTGGGTGGGTGCGGTTGTGGGAGGGGGTCGGGAGACGCGCCGAGGGACCGCTGTTTTTCAGGTAAAAATAATAAAAAGACGTTAGGACTATTTGCCGCTGGGGTGGGCTCCCAGCATGGCACAATGATGTTGGGTGAGTGTTCAGCCAACGTGGGATTGGGCACCCTGCGGCAAAAGTATGGATTGCCACGCTGGGGTGGCTCTCGCGTGGCACCTACAACTGGGGGAGGGGAGGACGCGAACTCAGCCGACGGGATTGGGCACCCCATCGGCTACAGTAGGTGCGGGGCGCGACGCCTGCGTGTGGGGAGCTATGCTTCTTATCTCTGCTCTGATCAGCGTAGCTCCCCTTTCAACTGTATGCCACTGCATTTTGGAGCGTGTCATAGACAGCTCCAAAATGCATTGGCTTACAGGGGCCGCGCCTGCCAGCTCACTGACTGAATTGGAGGAGGAGGTGACACACCTCCGAAATCTCCGATGATGGCATTATGTTTCTTGCACATGCGTGCAAGCAACATAAAAAAGATCTGCAACTCTTCTACTCAGAGCACGTTGTCTTGGAACTGGCCTACATATCCATAAGAGGCAGACTAATAAAAGCAGATGTGCAAAGTCTCCTACACCCCAGCATGTCGTTTGACAAAGTCAGCATATACATAGATGAACAGAACAAGCAATTTCTCAAAGCAACTCAGGATATGCTAGCTGCTAGCCCAGTAAATGAAAATGAAAGCACTAACTGTTCACCGAAGCTGCACTCTGCAACGTGTCTAGCAAACAGCAGCCCAAGCAGCAGCAAAAAAAAAAACAACCGACAAAAGTTATAATGCTCTGGTGTTTGTGAAGGATGTTGGACCGGCCGTGCGCTTTTCTTGAATCTCCACACACTACAATGGAGATGTGATCACACAGCGGGCATGATCATGTTATTTTCAGTTGCACAACGTCCTCCACAATCACTGAAAACTCCACCAGACAAGTAAAATAAAGCCACTACTACTTTCTCTTATTGTCACAGCTATCACAGAAAGATGTTTAACAACAGCTAGTTCAGTGTTTCATTATCAGTATCTCTGTTTTAGGCAGTCATTGGTGCTGCAAGTGAAAGTACATTTAAAGCAATGCTTTCAGTTTTTTACTGTTTCTGATCTTATGTTTTGTAATATTCGGTGATATTCTTTCTGTGGGTAGCTCTGCACCCGACAACCCTTGGGTCCACCGATGAAGTTGTATTTTTAACCCAGGGATTGGGTATGGTGGGTGAAGCACACCCACAGAAAGAATAATATCACTGAATATCATGATACAGAAGAACTCTTTGAGTGACAACAGAAAGCAGCCTAGCACAGAAAACATTATGGCACATTTAATGTTTTACTATAATAACTTTTCCAATGTTCTGCATGCAAAACTATTGGCTAGTAATACTTGGAAACTGCATCAAGAGCACTGTGACACCATGTCTGTACTGTAGTATATGTAGTTGCTAAAAAAGTGTTCGGAGTCTGGTTAAAATGCCTGATATTTGTTTGGCATGTACATTATTGAAATTCTTGTAAATAGGGTGCTCCACCCCCACATCCCCCATCAATAATTAAACTAATTGATATTTCTATATGTTTATATGGCATGTACATTATTGTAATTCCTATAATAGGGCAATAGTGATGGAGGATGTGGGGAGGCCAGAGCCTCCCAATTACAAGAATTAATATAATGTACAAATATCATTAATAACACCTCCCCCATCCAACACGACACCAGAGATAACAAACAGCAGGCAGCTATTATCTATCCAACATCACTCTTTGTGTCGGGAGACATTGCACTTGCATTTCAGCAGGTTACCGTAAGTAACCTAATAAGTGTCACGGGTCCAATGTCCTCCACAATCACCTAACGCTCTTGCTCCAAACCAAAAATAGCACTTACTTGACTCAGTTTCAGTCCTGTATGCTTTTTTAAAAGAAAGCTATCTGGAAAACTTGAGATCTTGCACACGGGGACTACTCAAGACCTCCTACACAACATAAACCCTGTAACAGCTGGTCGGAACTTGCACAGTAAGCTTCTTCCTCAGCAAGACAAAAGATTGACAGATGGAGCTCGGAGACCAGGGAGTGAGGAAAACTACTCAGGATTCTGAAAAACGCAGAACGTGCAATGTTCAAATGAACATTTTAATTACAAGTGCATGTACTCAGTTTACACATGATCCCCAAATAAGACAGTTTAAAAAAGTATTCCTCTTGGAGCAAAAAAGTGACTAGTTTAAAAAACATACCTTTCTTAGTTTACACACGATCCTTAAATATGCCAGTGTTCCTGGGACTCTAGATTGCACTGACTCTTATCTCTGGGCAATAAAACAGAGTTGTTTTTCAAATGGTTACACAACCAAACTTTTTCAATGCCTCCCACATGACCCCAGAGTTTAGTATCTTGTTTTTTTTTTTCTTATAAAGCACATTCTGCCTTTGTATTCAGGGAGGCAGTGGTCGGGGGTTCTCTCCTTCTAGATTGTCAAGCTGCAGATACCCAGTTATTTTTGCACCACTAAGGCTGACTGCAGTATAGTTAATCAACACTTAAAATAAAGTGCAACCAGCTAAATATATACACATTTTGTATTGCCCTACTGAAATCCCTATATTAATTCTTTTTTATTACTTACTCTTTTTATGCCCCCTTCCATCACCATGGCTGCCCCTTCCATCGGGGTCCCCAGTGCAACCACTCAGGCTGTGCTAGAAGGACCTGAGGATGCCTGCTCCTGTTAAGTGCCCTGCTCCCTGAACCATTCGAACATCCCAGATAACCCCCCAGGTGGGGTGGAGGGGACTTCCCCAACCCCTCCTTACCTCAAGTGGTGCAGACACTCAGAGCTGCACCTCAGGCTCCCCCTTGGTCATCAGTGCAGGGGCCCATCTCTTGGTGCAGCTGTGGGGCATTTTCCATGCATTTTTGGTCCCTGCCCCTGCAGACGCTGGCACTCGAAGAGGGCCAATGAGATGAAGACACGCAAAGATGTGCCTTCGCTCCAGGCTTTTGGCTGACATTCGCTCCTCCCTGCGTTACTGCATCCTCAGCTGCACCTCCACCTGTGGTCAGCCAGGGGCCGGTATAACAGCGAGGACTGCAGCCACCCTCCCCGAGAAGGAGAGTGACTCTTCGGGTGCGTGATCCTTCTCTTCTCAGCCAACTCTCCAGCAACTCTGGCTCGCTACCGAAGCCGGGTCACTGGCACTGCAAGTGATAGCTCTACTGCTGCGCTGGTGGGCCAGCATGTCTATATTAATTTAATTGCCCTTATAGTCTCTAGAGCCCTGCTTACTCATTCTGCACATGCCTTAATGCACAAACACTAAGAATAAATTTACGACTTGGCCCTGTGAAACCTGAGAGACAGAGTCGATATATTCACACTACTACTTTCCTTACCATCAAAGTTTTGATGCTGTGCCCCAGACCCTGAGTCAGGGTCCTCCAGTCCCCTAGTGCTTTGCTTGCTTGTGCATTGCTAGTTTGCCAAGTCAGTGATGTGCCTGTGCAGGCCACTTGCCCCAGTGACTGGTCCTCTCCTGATTGATTCATTTGTTTTTGATTCCAGTGACTGGTCCAATACCACTCCCTCCCTAACTCATACGTGGTCCTCTCCTCTGAAGGGATGATGACTGCAGCAGCTCACTAGCCCACTTCACTGAGTCCTGAGCTGCTACTACTGCAGTTGGAAAAGTCATAGCACCATGCACCTGTAGCTAAGAAGAAAATCTCCTTGATCTTGGACTGCTGGAGTGTGATTGTTACACAAGCAGGCTGCTGCCCAGTTTGCAACTCACCCCTCACATGAGTTATAACTGCTGTCACCAAAAGACAACTGATGACATAATGGGAGATGAAAGGAGCCAAAGCTGAGAGACTGCCTACTTTCCCATTTCAAGTGGAATACGCATGCAGGAGGGCAGGTGTGAATGACAGACAGTTTATGTTGTGGGCAGTGCATTGCTAAAACTGAGCCACAGTAATTGGAGGTGCTATTGGTGTGCAGAAGCAGAGCAGACAAACCCTACCTGAGTGTCCTCCAGACCTTTCTGGCAGGCTCCAAGAGTGTGGCAAAAACCAAAAAAAAAACATACATTCATGCAGGGTGGCACTCACTGTCTCATACATGGAGCTCAATTGACTGGGCCCCCACAAACTCTGGGCCCTATGCCCATGTGTACCTTGCATAATGGTAAATATGGCCCTGCTTTGTGGGGAACCAGTCAATTGAGCTCTATGTGTGAGACTATGAGGGCTTTCTGAAGCTTGAAGATCTTAATCTGTGCTCGACTGCATTTCTGATTAACATATTCTAAAACTAAAATCCTCAACTAGTACTCAGTTACTAATTTAAATACTCAACAAGCATTCAACTATGCAAGTTGAGTTTTCCTTGCGCCCTGGTTTAGTTCAAGTGCTCAGTACCTAGCACTCAACTAAATTTATCCTGTCAATGCATTTTTACTTGATGCTTAATCTACTATGGGTGAAGCATCGGGGAATGCTCAACCACACATTTCTGTATGGGAGTCCCACAGTAGAACAGTTATTGATGGAATTAATTGCAGATATTCCATTGAATCAAGGCTATAGATGTCTATTAGTGAGGCCAGGGAAGGTGAGTGAATTAGCACTGAGGAAGACGTCACTGCCAAAATGTCAGCTTATTTGCGCACATGCTGTCTGTTGGTTGCCTGTCATTTTTCCACTACGATGTGTGGTCCGATGTAGTGCAGGTCGGATTTCTTATTTTCTTGATGGTAGTTTTGGTCCTGCTGCTGTTGCACTTTGGACAGCTTTGGGGAACATTTGCACTAATGAACTTTCAAAAAAATGTTTTTTTTTTTTTTCAGCAAAGGTAGTCTGCTTGGTATTCACTTATTATTGTGTGTATTTTATTAATAATTTTGTACTCAGTACAACGGGGTATCTTAGAACCAGCCTACCTGACTAGATGGTTTTGAAAATGTATCTGCTTATTCCTATTAAAAGGATAATGGCCTGTAAATACAAATCAAAAATATAGCTACTGACTGTTTGTGGAAACATGCTGTTCTGAATTATACAGCAAGTATATTAAGCACAATGTATAATTAGTGTTGGTCACAGTCTCATTTGGCTGAGTTGCTGTAAAATTTATTTTTGATGCTGTTACTTTTTTACTTAAGCCCAATTTCAAAAACGATAGTTATATATGGAATTACATAGTTATTACTGTCATCAAGTACATGTGCTTAATAAGGATTAACAAATGTTGTTGGTTACATGTAATACAACACAGTCATAAGTCTATAACAATAGTTGAAAGATACAAGTACTAGTAGTTCTGAAATGCATGCTCTAGTCCAACATTCTTCTATAGTAATTCTTTGTTATTGGAAAGAAGGTAGTGCTGTACCTGAATATTGCTTTTTCTCTGTCTTGCTGTCATATCAGGGAGAAACCTTGTCTCCAAAATGCTGTTTCTATCATTTTAAACAGTAAATCCATTTTATATTTCAAGTGCAGCACCATCTCACTATGTTATTTTAAATATTATCTCTAGTTTTTAAACAACATAGGACACTTACCCAAATTCTGGCTGGTAATCCAGCTTGCACCTTTTCCTCCAGCAAACATGGATGCTGAGCACCGTGTGTGGCTTGTTTATATTTTTGTTGTCTATCCAAGACCACTACTGGCAGTTACCTTGGAAGCATTATGACGCAGTAGTCACCAACATGAAGATATCATCAATGTGATGATGTCAACCCATGCCGACCAACGCAGACCATCCAATATGCAGAGATCCCTTGGCTGACTGCCAGTATATACAGCCTGTGCTGCATTCTACTCATAGTACATAAAGCTTAATGTAGTTTTATAAAACATGCATTGTTCACTTCCCATCTTGAGCAGCTACTAAACCTACAGTAAATGGTACTTATGATCCAGTTTAGAAGAGATGTGCTCTAAGAATACTATATGTAATCAAAATGAAAAAAAAATGCTAAATGTCTTAACAATAAACAATAAAGACATATAAAGTTAAAGACAGACTAGGAATTGGATCACATGGGACACAAATAGCACAAATACACATTATAAAACGATCTGTGTTTCAAGCAATACTGTAGGTGGAAAAATGAAACAGTGAAATGAAAAAGGTGGGGTGTTAGGGGATGATTGTATAAAAAATGTATATGCAACTGTGAAATAATGAAATCAGATACCTTAGTGGGCACAGTGTATCATAATGACACTGAACAATATACAGACAGGGTATACTTACTAAAGCTCATCTGACAATGAATGGAGACACACAGGATATGGTGACATATAATCACAATGGGAAAAGTAGACACATCAGGACATGCTGTAAAAAGTGAAACTTGTAGTCAGTATTAGTATCATCTTACTCAATTCTGCTATAATTATATACATCACATTTAATAACAATATACATCACATTCAATTTATAAAATTTAAATGTTGCCAGAAGGCATAGATCACAGAGGCAGTTTTCTTGGTGTTAAGTGACAGAAAGTTTGTGAAGAGCCGATGCTGAATGTTGTCAAAAGTCTGATGTACTATATATGGACAGCAAGATAAGCAGCAGAGGAGCTAGAAGAAAAAAAACATTGTATCATCTGTGTACATGTGGATGAATACAGAGGATCAGGTGGAGGGGAAGTCAATTAGGAATATGGAGACGAGTATGGGGCCCAGGCCAGATTCTTGGGGGATGCCTCAGCAGATAGGGAGTGGAAGAGAAAGAATGTCTCCAATACAGACAGCTTTTGACCTACTATCTACGTAAGAGTGGAGTGGAACCAGCTGATTATTTAGGTGGCAGAGAGCCCCACTGCCTTAAGCTTGTCCAGGAGAAGAGGGTGTGATATAGTGTTGAAGACTTTGGCCAGGTCCACAAAGATGGCAGAAGTCATTTGGCACTGGTCTATACCGGACTGGATAAAGTATAAAAGATGGATAACTGCTGCAAGAGATGGCAGAGGTGCTGGCAGCACCTTTGGCAGATGTGTTTAATACCTCCCTGCACACAGGTTGTGTGCCATTGGACTGGAGGGCAACACATGTGGTGCCCATCCATAAGAGTGACCCAAGGGATGACCCAGGGAACTACAGACTAGTCAGCCTCACATCCATAGTGTCTAAACTAATGGAATCCATCATGAAGGAAAGGCTAGTGGCATTCATGCAGGAGAATGGTCTGCAAGATGATCTTCAGCATGGGTTTGTCCAAGGGAGGTCATGCCATTCAAATATGTTGGACTTCTTTAATTGGATCACTAGAGCACTGGATGGGGGAAAGCAGTTGATGTCCTATACGTGGACTTCAGCAAAGCTTTCAATTTGGTGCCACATGGAAAGCTAGGGGGTAAACTAATGACCCTGGGAGTAGGAGAAAAATTGGCTAGATGGTTAAAAAGCTGGCTGAGTAACAAGCAGCAGAGGGAGGTGGTGGTGATGGGGAGCTCTCAAAGCTCCAAGCACTCATCAGCAGGGATCTTTTCTGGGGCCTATGCTCTTTAATGTCTTCATTGCTGACATAATGGGGGAGTTGAGGGTAAAATGAACCTCTTCACAGATGACACCAAAATCGGTGCAATAGTAGATGAAAGGAAAGAGATGAGGGTTTTCCAAAGGGATCTGGATACACTAGGGGAATGGTCAAGGACATGGCAAATGGGATTCAATTCCAAGAAGTGCAGGGTCATGCACTTTGGGTCCAAGAACCCTAGGTACAGCTACCATATGGGTGGGGAAAGGCTGAAGGTATCTGAAAAAGAAAAGGATCTGGATGTGATAGTAACAGGGAGCTTGAACCACTCAGAGCAATGCAGAAGGGCAGTGGCCAAGGTTAACCAGATGTTGGAGTGTATAGCCAGAGGGATCACCTCCAGAAGTGAGGAAGTTATCCTACCATTGTATAGATCACTGGTAAGACTGCACCTGGAGTACTGCATGCAGTTCTGGTGTCCCTACTTAAAAAAAGACATCAAGCTCCTGGAGAGAGAGTCCAGAGAAGGGTGACTAAAATGATAAATGGGATGACAGGAAAGCCCAACAAGGATAGGTTGGGGGAGCTCAACATGTACTCCCTGGAGGACAGAAGGGACAGGGGAGACATGATAGAGACCTTTAAATATTTAAATGGCATAAATAGGGGATAAACAGACCACATGTCCAAGCTAAAAAGGGAGGGGGTCACTAGGGGACACAGCATGAACTTGGACTTGGAGGGAGGTGGATTCAAGAGGGAACTAAGGAGAAATTATTTCATGAGAGGGTGGTGGCAGAGTGGAATAAACCACCAGAACAGCTGGTCTTACAAAAGACAGTGGATGGCTTCAAAAGAGGATGGGATAGATTCAGGGCCAAAAACAGTAAAAGAGGAGACCCGTCTCAGAGAGGATGTGGGGTGGGGGGAGAGGAAGCTGTGGTATAAACCACAAGGTGAACAATCGAGCAGACATGATAGACTGTCAAGGCCTTTATCTGCTGGTTTCCTTCTTATGTTCTTATGTTCATTAGTCAGTGAACCAGTGGAGGGAGGTAGAAGTGGAGTGAGACTTCCTGAAACCAGACTTGAAAGGAGTAAAAAAGGAGGAGGAGTTGAGGAATGGGGTGAGCTGTGATAAGACAGGATGTTCCTTGAGCTTGGTCAATTGCACAAAATGAGGAGGGCATGGACTGGATTATGGCAAGATGGTCACCTAATCCCCTGGATCTCCACCTCAGAACCATTATCCATCCAAATTGGTGATTTCATCAGCTTAAAGAACCAATCCACCACCATCATCGGCTAGAGTGCACCCGTAGCTACTGATCCATATGATTTTTTAAGGGTATTGGTCCCCAGTTCAGCAGTCAGACGATGAGCAAGTTTCTCCTCAGACTCGACCTGCATGACACTATATAGCGGCTTCCCTCTTCACAGACCACATCAAAGAAATGTTTGAGCAGCTACTGCAAGGGATGAATTAAATCAAAATCAATGTCTCCTCAAACACGAAAGCCATCTCTGACCTGGATCGGCAGCTCTCCAGTAAGGAGAATGAGGAAAATTACCTACACTTCCAGACCCAGCTCTGGGAGCAGGCTGCAATCATCCAGCAGTTAAGAGATGAGGTGGATGACTTGGAAAATCGGAGCAGGTGAAATAACCCATAGTTCATGGGTTTCCTCTAAAAAGTGGAGCTCTTTGACCCCATGGGCTTCTTACAACATCTACTGTCTGCCATTCACAAATTGCCTGGTGAACCCAGATTCAAGACTGAATGAGTGTACAGGAGCCTTGTGCTGATGCCTTAGTGGGGGGAGCAACCACAGCTGATATTAGCATGGTTTCTCCTTTACCCTGTTAAACAGGATATACTGCAGTGGGCCAGGTAGGTGTGAAGCCTTGAATGGCAAAGACATGCAATTAGGTTCTTCCATGACTTTTCAAAGGAGCTGACACACAAACACAGACGTACACAGATGTCTGCCACCTGCTCCATGAGCGAGGCATGCCATTCACCCTGATATACCCAGTTACTTTTCAGATGGTTCATCATGGAGTACCAGTGACCTTCAACACTCAGGAGGCTGCCCAAGACTACATCAACACTTGCCTCCCTCCAGCACCCTGCCAGTATTTGCCTCAGCTCCCCTGTACCAAAATTAAAGACTGCTCCTCTCCTTGAGCACCTGCCATCCCTATGGACATGGTCCCAGCACCACCACAATCTTCCACACCCACCCTTCAGGAACAGGTGACAGATGATGACCACTGGATGCCATCACCAAAAGCTAAGAGCTGGAACCATGGCACTAACAAGAGCCAAAAGGACAGAAACCTGCAACAAATTTGTTCAAGAAGTCACAGCAAGAGTGAGGCATCTGATGATGAAAGCTCTGGACTGTCAAACCTCCTCACCAGCAAAAGATATGCACCACTTTCCTCCAACAGTATTTTTTTTTTGCAATCAGCCAGTAGCAGTGCAAACACCCAACTTATAAGGGGGTCCTACATTATGTGTTGCAGCATAGTACATGTGCGGTGCTGTTTCTTCTCCTGCATCAACACTGACAGTCACCATTTAGTGGTAGCACCATCAGAAACTGTACGGTGAAAAAAGTTTTTGGTTTTTTTTTGTGATTAACTATTAGCAGCACAAGTGCTCCACCTATAAGGGTTGTGTATCAAAGTGTGGTATGTATGCAATGATGTAATTTCCACATGTCAGCACTGAAATTTACCATGTAGTAGTAGTGCCATCTGAAATTGTACAGGGAATTGGTGCTAACAGTTGTATAGTAAGGAAAACCAAAAAAAAAAAACTGAGCACTGGGCAGGTGGTGCTCATGAAGATGTAATATACATGTAGAACACAGATTTGGGCACTCACCATCTCTTTTGAAAGAGACCAAGTAGCTCTTAAACTTTTTGTTATGTTTTCACTTTATTTACACAGACGTTCCATCATGTGTGTACACAGACACCCACATTAGCACCCATCTAATGCATTTCGGACAACTGACTTTGGTCAAAGGCCTTCTGAAATTGACATAACAATTCAGTACAAAGAACAGATTGACAGCGGTGGAAGATCATCGTGGATGCATGCCAACCAGTTCCATAGGGAAGTCAACCTATTGTGAAATGAAGATTACGTTTAGTATGCAATTTCACAAGTTGTATGCAAAACACTTTGATGCTGTTCATGAGGAATGCAGCACTACTGAATTAAGTTGGGAATGAGCAAGGTCAAAATTCATAAGTTAAGTATATGCTTGCTCCTTCAAGTAAACTGTGAAATACAGGAATGTCATTACTGATTGTCATTAGTAAACACAGTGAAATTAGGTATTCTGTTGTATGTATATCACATCCTTTTACATCTTTTGTGCACCCAGTATAAAAATATAGGGGACATACCATAAGCAGGAGATATGTATATATATATATATATATATATATATATATATATAGTTTATATATATATATATATATATATATATATATATAGAAGTTCACCAATGTAGGCAATGGCAGGCACTAGATAGAGCAGGAAAAACTGTGATATAGGCTCTGAATTAAAGAATAATTGCTGATAAAACAGGGAATTGAGAAGAGCAGGCTTAAGTGGGGCAACAGGGAGGTAGATCTAGAAGTACTGAGTCAAGAATGGAGTGGGCTCCAAAGAAAGCCCAAACAGAAATGCAAACAGGCAACACAGACAAAGGTAACCAGTACAATGTTAAAAGTTCAAATACAATGTCCTAGTGGAAATGTAAAAATCAGTACCGGATATGAATTTAGTGCTATAATACTCTGGGGTGCCCAAGAAAAAGCACGAACAGGCAACACAAACAAGGGCAATGGTTACAATTTAAAAATTCAACATACAAGGTCTCAGTGTAAACCTGCAAGCACTACATTATAGGGAATTAAAAGCTTGACTCAGTCTGAGCTCCTAGGAAACACCGCTGCTTTACGTGCAGAAAGCTCCAGCACTGCAAAAGTAGCAGGTGCAATGAGGTTAGACAACACTGGTAACACAAACAAGCAGACACAAAGAAGGCAAACCCCAAAAAGAGTGTAAAAGAGGAACAAAGGGAGAGAGGAGGGAGGGAGGAGGAGGGAGGGGGGGAGAAGGACAAATGAGCTGTGGATCAGCAAACACAGAACCAACCATGGCGGGGGTCGGGCAAACAAGAAGAAGCAACAACAGACAGTCACAAGTGGCAGCAACAAATGAAAGACACAGGGAGCCAGGCAATGTAACACAGGGACGAAAGAGATGGGGAGGGGGACATAGGACAGGAGAAGCATAAACTGCAGTCAGAGGCAAACAAAAGGAGCAGAAAGGCAATATGAACTAGCAGAACATCCAAATGTACAAGGAGATGGCAGAGCAAACCCTGGCAAAGCCTCTGACCACAAAGAAAAAATGATTCTGAATGAATCTGGGCGATATGTTTTATACAACTCAGACAGGGGGCATGGCTAGTTGCTCCAGCCCATTGAACCACAGGTGAAGCCTTCAAAATCTGTGTGTGTGTGGGGCGGGAGGTAGATTCAGGAGAGATGAAGAAGTATTTCTTCACATAAAAATGGTAGATTCCTGAACAGTCTTCAAGTGGAGGTGGTGAAGGCAAAAACAGTAGTGGGGTTCAATAATGCATGGGACAGTCATAAGGGAATCTTAGAGAAAGGGAAAGGGAAGTGGGTGAAAGGGCTGGATATTAAGTAGGCTCTAAGATGAGGATCTGCAGTGACATTACAGGCTGGGAAAAACGTGCAGACCAGATGTGCCAAATGGTCCTCATGCTGACAAATTCTATGTTTCTGTGTTTCTAGGTTAGATATGCATAAACTACTGCACCAGGTTTATACAATGAACAAAGCATGAAACATCAGCACCATCACCCATCCTGACTGCATTTTCAGTGTTCTTTGCATTGTTTATTAATCTGAAACCTGTTCAAGGAACTCAATGAGCTTTTCCTAATGATAGAAACATAGAAACCTAGCAGATGATGGCAGAAGGGGACCTGTGGTCCATCGAGTCTGCCCAAGTGAGGTATCCCGGGACATATCGTGTACCGGTGTTCTGTCCTCCTAGATACCCAGCCTAGCCCTTTCTAGTGCTATGTGTTTGATCCCAGTCCTTGTCCCACCCATGATTAATGCTTGATACTAATTTTGCAACCACCACATTGAGAAGTAATCTATTCCAAGGTTCCACCACCCTCTCTGAGAAGTAATACTTTCTGATGTCCCTCTTGAACACTCCACACTTCAATTTCCACTCATGCCCTCTTGTAGTAGAATTAACATTCCTGGTAAAAAGCTGCACTTCTGGCACCTTGTTGATGCCTTTAAGGAACTTGAAGGTCTCAATCATATACATCCTTTCCCTCCTAGTCTCTACAATTTCAGAGCCTCAAGTCTCTCCTCATAGGTGATTTCCTGAAGGCCATGTATCATTTTTGCTGCCTTTCTCTGGACCACTTCCAATCTATCAATGTCCTTTCTTAGGTGAGGCCTCCAGAATTGTACACAGTACTCCTGATGAGGCCTCATGAATGAGCAGTAAAGTGGTAGTATCACCTCCCTGTCCCTGCTGTCTTTCCCCCTACCAATGCATCCTAACACCTTGCTAGCCCTGCTGTAAGCCTTATTGCACTGACTTTGCTGCTTCAGGTCATCCCTAATGATAACTCCAGATCACATTCCTCAGCAGAGGAGCTCAGCTGGACTCCGTTTAGCCAGTATTCTTCCTTGGTGTTGGCCCCATCCAGGTGCATCACCATACCGTTCTTAGCATTGAAGTTTAATTGCCATATTTGTGACCACATTTCGAATTTCTTAAGGTCCTCTTGCAGTTGTTTGACTCCCTCTATACTATCAGTTCTTCGGCTGAGTTTCATGCCATCCGCAAACAGGGCAATGTTTCCATTTGTGCCCTCGCTGATGTCACTAATCAGTACATGGAAAAGGACTGGTCCCAGGACTTACCCCTGAAGCACCCCACTAGTGACCTGCCTCTCTTTAGATTTCACCCCATTTACTACCACCCTTTGTTTTCTGTCCCTCAGCCAACTATGTACCCACTTTACTATCTGTTCTGCTACCCCAAGGTCTTCTAGCTTTCTTAAGAGATGTCTATACGGGACTGTGTCAAACCCCTTACTGAAGTCAAAGTAAAGCAAATCCACCACATAACCCCTGTCCAACTCCTTTGTCACTTCATCAAAGAACATAATAAGGTTCATTTGATATGACCTGCTCATCACAGATCCGTGATGTTTGTAGTTCTGGAGGTATTCCATTATATCTTGCTTGATAAGGGTCTCCATAGGTTTTCCCACTTCTGATGTGAGGCTGACTGGCCTATAGTTACCTGTATCTTCCCTGTCTCCACTCTTGTGCAGTTGCACCATGTAAGCCACCCTCCAGTTGCCTGGAACTACCCCTGACTCCAGTGACCTGTTGAAGAGGTGTGCAGGAGGTGCTGCCAGCTCTTCTGCAAGCTTCCCCAATACTCTAGGGTGCAAAATGTTAGGGCCAGGGGCCTTGTCGGGTCTGATGTCTGAAAGGCCCTTCCTGATCCTGTCTATGGAGAACTCCTGGGAGCACATTCTCTGAACCCCTCTGGTCTCAGCTCTGATACCACTGTCTGGCAGTGGGACACAATTCTCTCTCATGAATACTAAACAAAAGTATTCATTTAGGGCCTCTGCTTTTTGTCCATTGTCCTCCAGAGCCTCATCCCCCAATTTTAACCTTACAATTCCTCCCTCTTTCTTCCTTTTTTCACTGATATAGCGGAAAAAGGTTTTCTCCCCTGATTTGACTCCACGAGCAATTTGTAGCTCTTTTGCTGCCTTGGCCTTCCTCACTATTTTCCTGGCATCCTTACTTTTCTGAGTGTAATCCTCCCACTCCCTGTCCCTTTTATGTTGCCTGAACCATTTGTATGAATTCTGTTAGGCCCTGATTGCCTCTCTTATTGGAGGGGAGAACCACAGTGGTCTTTTGAACCTATTTTTCTTTGTTGTATTCCTGATGCTGAGTCTTGTTGCCTCTAGATCGATACTCCTAATGTCTTTCCATATTTCCTCCACATCTGGCTTGTCTCTGATGTTTGTTAACTTAGCCCTCACTATCTGCCTCAATCTACTAAAGTCAGCCTTCTGAAAGCACAGCACCTCTGTGCTTGAGGTGGTTTTAGTAGCGCCGTGATTATTTCAAATCAGACTGTATTGTGATCGCTATTTGCCAAGGGTTCTTCCACCCACATAGATCTAATTTCTTCAGAGTTTGTGAGACTCAGATCCAAGATGGCATCCCCCCTGGTCTGGTTCTTCACTAGTTGAGACAGCAGGAAGTTCTGGAATGTGTCCAGTAAAGCCTGACTTCTGGAGCTCTTTGCTGCTGGGACATTCCAGTCCACATCTGGCAGGTTAAGGTCCCCAAACACCACTATGTCACCTTTATCAGCCATCTTTTGTAACTTCTCAGCAAATTTTTCGTCTTTTTGAACAATTAGCTGATTAGCTAGTTGATGGTCATTGTTGAGCCCACAGTGACATAAAATTGATTGCTTGCAGATATGAGAGGATGCTGATGACTTGCTGCTGCTGCCATTTAGACGAGGGGATTACGAAAAAAATGAAGATAGGAAGGTAACCCAATGGGCTGTCATGGCCATGTAATCTGTGATCTGACCACTTGTCCACATGTCAGCGGTGATGTGAACTGCTGGCACAATGGATGTTCTCAGAACATGTGACATAGTCTTGCAGACAATCTAAAGCAAATCTAGTAGTGATATTGTAGAGAAGTAAAGTGGAACAAGTCAGGCTACAATGCAGTACCCTGCAGTAAGTAACATGCCACAAAATACTGCATGACAAAAGGGCTTAAATTGCCATTGAATTATACTGTCTCCAGCAGCATACTGCAGCACTCTGCAGTAATACTGCAAGGTACTGCAATGCATCCTACCTGGCTTTGCTGTATGTATGGCAAGACACTTGGTACCTTTGGCACAGCAGCTAGCATTAGTAATAGAAAACCTTCCTTATATACAATGGAGAATGAAAGCAAGTCAGTGGTTTACATTTGCACAATGGGTTTTGGTTGCCCATGTGCTGCCTGCTGCTAAGTGCTCTTGCTCCAGGTCCCTCCCTATACTCTACGGGCAAGTATAGCTGAGCCTAACACACACACATACAGATGCTGTACTGTATTTCACATGAAAGCATTAAAGGGGGGCTGTGGGCCTGAGACCCAATATTCAAAACTTTGCTAAGGCACAAAATCAGTTTTGCCTGTGCAAACCGGGTTTTGTGTAGATGGGCAATATTGAAAAGCCTGGTTACCCATTAAGTAAGATACAAGGTTCAAAAATTCAGTTTGAAATTCAACTTTGTCTTTTAGGATTTTCTAGATTTCAAGTTCTCCCTGCAGGTTACCTGTGGAAAATAATAAACACGGGTCTCATTAATGTGAGAAGGTGTATTGCAAGGCACTGGAAGGAAAGGATCCCACCAGATTACATGTTATGCAGAAACCTATTTATAGACTGTTAATCTAGAGAAACAGTATAGTTTAGATATTAAAGCAGTAGACAGATTTAATAACATCAGGATGCTGGTTCTCGAGATGATTAGGAAATAGAAGATGTATGCCCCACAGGATGGAGGGAGGGAGAAGTTAGTATAGATAGAGGTTAGGTTTAGAGGAAGGGGGGTAGGCACATATTGTACCCTGACTGAGGATGAGATACACTATAACAGATGGAATGAGGAAGTGCATCATGTCTGATGCTAATCTAGGCCTTTTGGACAAATGCACTCTGAACCTGGGGGAGAAAAAAAAAAAGAAAGAAAAGCATGGTTAGCGCTGGCAAACAGGGTTTACCCCTGGGCAATATTCAGAGGGGGCACAATGTAAATGAAGGGGCTGGGACCTGAATATTATCACAGTCCAATTTTCAGAGTATGTGCACTATGCAAGGCCATTTTGCTCGATCTCCTTGTGCGGTGCACTTACTACCAGTAGAAACCCCAACTTACTCTCATTCAACCCTAGTAGTTGGTGGAGGAAGTGCAGTGGCCTTTCCCCGACTACCAACATAGTAGTCCCTGGCGTCTAATGGTACCTTCCCTACCAAATGCCGTCCCTAAGGTATAAATTAAAGTTTCCCTGGTGCGAGTGGTCCCCCACACTGATCGTTGGCCCATAGTTGAAAATGAAAAGTTTCCCTGGTGCTAGTGGTCTGCCCTCTACCACTGATCACCCCCTCCACCAAATGTCAGCCCGATATACAGGGAAGCCCACCAGGATAAAGCACAGTGTCACAGGTTACCTGAATGACAAAAGGAATTAACTCCCATTGAAACTGCATTGTTTGCTGCAATAACTCTAATGCAGAATTCTGCAGTTAGGCTTCATCCTGGTGGGTTTCACTGTACATAGTAAAGTTTCTCTGGTAGCTAGTGCCACACCCCCCCCCCATCGACTGTCAACCTGATATACAGTTTAAGGATACCCTGGTGTCTAGTGTCCCCCGCCGATCTCTGGCTTGATACATAGCAAGGTTTCCCTGGTGGCTAGTGGCACCCCTGTTGATTGTTGTCCCAAAGTGAAACACCAATGTTTCTGGTGCTATTGGTCCCCCGGTCCTTGCTGATCACTGGCCCTATGTTTAACATTAAAGTTTCCCTAGTGTCCAGTGGTCTCTCCCCCCACCCAGTCACCCACCTGACACACAGACACGATTTTCCTCATGTCTATTGTATACAGGCTGATATTCTGAATAAATATTTTTGTACAGTAATCACCAAGGGGAGGGGGTCATTCATGAGTGCAAGGTGAAGAACGGGGGTTGAGCAGACTGGAGGATCAGTCTCAGAGGATAGGGTGCTCAATGGTCTCAAATCCCTGAAAGTGGAGAAAACACCTGGGTGTGATGAATTGCACCACAGAGTTCTGTAGGAGGTGGACAAGTCATTGGCAGTGCTTTTGTCAGACCTATTTAGCTGTTCCTTAGAAATGGGGAAGGTGCATATATGATTTCAGTAGGCTGGAGATAACACATGTGGTGTTGCTTCAAAGGAGCGAGGATAGGGACTAACCAGGAAACTACAGACCTACCATTTTGACTTTAATTGTTTCCAAGCTGCTGGAAACCATCATTTAGAAACAGATACAGACTATCAGATCTTGAAATCCAGCTCAATATTAGTAAAGACTGGCAAAGTTGGCTAAATTCATTCCACAAATCAATTCGTGAATTTAGCGCAGTTCTTGAAGTGTGGATTGACCTATGAAGTGCAGAATTTCGGCCACAAATGGAGGAGTTTGGCCTGTGAACAGCAGAATTTTGCCATTCGTGGGCGAAATTCCTATATTTGCAGGTGAAGTTCCACATCTCGTGGGTGGAATTCTGCTGTTTGCATGGAAAACTTTACAATTTGGGGTGAAGTTGAAGTTGCTGAAGGTAGGAAAAACTTCATGAACCTGTTTGAATGCAAATTTCAGCCACTTCATGGCAACTGCACCGGTGGAGTAACACTTCGCTGCAACTCTAAATGTTAGTCCAAGCATGGAGCTAGGAAGGGAAATTGGCAGAATGAATGGATCACTGGATCTTTTTCTGCTAACACAGTCCATGTTTATATGTTACATGTTTCTAATACTTCTGTCATTTCTTATTTTCTTCATTTCTCCTCTCTTCTGCCCCATCATACCATCACTAATGAAAGTCCTATACTCTGTTGCACATCATTTCCCTTTTGCTTTTGCTGTTTGGCAATGTTGAATTGAGCTCTGCCATGCCCCTTGTGTCCAACAAACTTTTCCATCTCCAAAGGACTTGGTGTCTATCACATCAATGTCTGGAACTTATAACCTAAACTGGATCAGCTCAGCATTTGGGTTCTGCAAGACCTGCTTGATATCCTTGTCATGACTGAATTTTGGTTCTCAGCCCACATCGGTCATGCTGACATTTGGATTCCTGGGTAGGCAGTTAACAGAAATGATTACAGAATAACAAAAAATATTCATGACCTGCTGGACAGATCCTACCAGGATGATTAGGGTACTGAACATGTACTCAATGGAGGCCAAAATGGAGAGGGACAATATGATAAAGATGTTCAAGTTCGTAAAAAGGATGAACAAGGTAAATTGTGAAATTGTGAGTAACATTTCAACAAGAATAGTGAATCTAGAACACAGAAACAAGTGTGGAATCTGGCAGGAGGGAAATTCAGGATGAGTGTGAGGAAATTATTTTTTTTTACAGAGATAGTGGTTGAGCCATAGAACAGCCTGCCAACTGAGGTCAGAAGTATGGCAGCTAGGATTCAATGCAAAGAAGTGCAAAATAATGCACCTGGGAAACAAGAACCCAGGGAAGAATACACAATGGATGGGGAGGTAGTAACAACAACAGAAAAGGAAAGGGACCTTGGGATAATCATATCAGATGACCTTAAGGTTAGCAAGCAATGTGAGAAGGCAGTAGGGAGGGCTGGGGGTATACTGGGATGTATAGGGAGAGGCATCAGCAGCAGAAAACAGGAAGTTGTTATCCCTCTGTACAGACAGTTGGTGAGACCCCATCTGGAGTACTGTGTCCAGTTCTGGAGACCCCATCTCTGCAAGGACATAGACAGGATAGAGGCAGTCCAGAGGAGGGCAACTAAAATGGTGCAGGGTCTGCAAGAGAAGCCATATGAGGAGAGACTAAAGGAGCTTAATATGTATACCCTTGAGGAAAGAAGGGGGGACATGATAGAAACTTTAAGTACCCCAGTGGCATCAACAAAGTCCAAGAGGGTAGCATCTTTCAGAAAAGAGACGGCAAGAACAAGGGGACACAATTTAAAGATAGAAGGAGGGTGGTTCAGGGCAATGTGAGGAAGTATTATTTCACAGAGAGGGTAGTGGAGGCGGAACAGCCTTCTTGAGGAGGTTGTGGGGTCTAAAACTGTGGGAGAATTCAAGAATGCATGGGACAGACATAAGGCAATTCTTGTGAGGGGTAGGAAGAAATAGGCTGTTGGTTAACTAGGATCTGAGGCCTATCCTGTAGGTAGGGAAATGGGCAGAGTAGATGGGCCAAGCGGTCCTTATCTGCAGTCATAGTCTATGTTTCTGTGTTTCTATGTGGTGGGTGACAAGACCATTAACAACTTCAGACATGGGTGGAGCACAGTTAAGGGCTTCATAGCTACCTGGGAGGGACAGCAAAGCATGGAATATAGGGTGGGTAGTGTGGGCACAGACCCAAAATAGGCACATGGTGCTTATTATTTCAAAGGGTGATGCAGGGCTTGTGTCAAGACCTGTGTAAAACCTGCTTTTTGATGCAGCTACACAAAAATCCTTTGACACATCTGCACCCGATGTTAATACATTGGGCACTGTTGTGACAGTGTTCTCAGTTTACAGCAGCTTGTGCCAAAGATTTGGCGCAAGTCCCATAAAAGTCGTCCATCAAATGGCACAAGTTAGACCAGGGAAAAGCTGGTCTAACTTACAGCTTTTGGTGCTAGGGATTAAAAATCCCAGTTGTCAGCTGGGAGAATGCTGCAAGCCCCATGCGCCAAATGATCAGTGCACCAGGGGCTTGTGGTATTCTTGGGGCTTTGAAAATTGAGCCCATGGTCACAGGAGTAGGATAAGGTTTTACAGGTAGACAAGATGAACCAATGGTCTTTGATGGCCATCAACTTCTATGTTTCTATATATGTGCCATTGTTAGGGTGCTGTGATTAGGGCGCTGTCATGTGGGGACTGAAACAAGGTCTTCAGTGACAGTGGCATGGTAGATTTTACAGCATCCTGCACTCAGACCATTTTTGGCCTCCACACTATTCTCCTGCCCTTCACTGCATGCCAACCCTGGCATTGGTTATATCTAGTTTTGGGGGTGCAGGGGGCAAA
Organism: Neoceratodus forsteri; assembly: GCA_016271365.2. Classification (NCBI taxonomy): domain Eukaryota; kingdom Metazoa; phylum Chordata; order Ceratodontiformes; family Ceratodontidae; genus Neoceratodus; species Neoceratodus forsteri. Next base: position 1,056,460,728 of record CM028132.1, on the reverse strand, counting down.
GTCCCACACAAAATGTAAGATTTTGACCGGGTGGTCCTTGGGCACCATAAATTGCTGATGGCACAATGTCAACCCCCGATTGTGACTGGTGCCATTTTTCTTGCACTCTTATGTACGTCACCCCCATCTCCTGTGCACTGGCATGGGTGAACTGTTTCTATATTTCTATGATTGTTGAAAGAGAGGGGATGTTCTGACTGTCTACACCAATTTCATCATATGTTGTGATGCAGTATATAAGTCCAGAAAGAGGGAGGGATGGAGGTAGTGTTGCCTCTGTATAGATCACTGGTAAGATCCAACCTAGGGTATTGTGTCCATGTCTGGTGCCCACATCTCCAAAATGACATGGACAGGGTGGAGGCAGTCTAAATGAGGGCAACAAAGATGATGCAGGGTCAGCATCAGATGCCCTATGTGGAGAGACTTAAGGACCAGAATATTCAAATACTGGAAGAGAGGATGGAAGGGGATATGAAAGAGACCTTTAAATACCTAAAGTGGGGTAAATAAGGTACAAGTGGGGAATATTGTTTTTGGAAAAAAAAAGATGCTCAAGAACAAAGGGGAATGATAAGAAGCTGGAGGGGGGTAAATTCAGGAGAGATGTGAGGAAGTACTTCTTCACAGAGAGTGGTGGGTTTCTGGAACAGCCTTCCATTGGAGGTGATGGGGCCAAAAACAGTAGTGGGGTTTATGAATGCATGGGATAGGTACAAGGGAGTCTTAGGGGAACAGAAGAGGAGGAGGGGATAATGGACTAGAGGTCAAGTAGGATCTGCAGTGATACTGTAGGTAGGGAAAAAGGGGCAGACTATGCGTGCCAAGCAGTCCTCATCTGCCAGCAAATTCTGTGTTTTTATGGTATGTGTCTATGTTGCCACCATTCCCTTTCATGAGCTTCTCCTGTTCAAGCTCTCCCTTCCCTTATTCCCCTCATCTTTTTGGGTGGCATCTTCCTCTCCTCATGTGTCATCCTTGCTACTCTCCCTGACGATAACTCCTTCCTCCTCAACTGCTAGACAGGGGTTAGATACAAAACAAGATTAATCTTGACATCAACTAACTGAACTCCCAAAAACTCACCCAGGAAATAAAGCCCCTTAATCTCTCCAAGCTCATTAATGAGACCACTTCACTGAATCCCCACTTTGACTGCCACTCACTTATTGATTGGATCCTTGCCTCTCACGCTCCTTGCATCATTTCAGCTGGCACCATTATGGACTGTCTCAGCAACCATCATGTGGGTTACTGTGTTTGCAGCACTCATTACTCTAAAGCCCACTCCCCGCACTGAAGTACATATTGCTTAGAATGTTCAAGCCCTAGAACCAGCCATACCTCTTATATTACCTTTGGAATGTTGATTGGTCACAACTTCCTCTACTTATAATGACAATTACCTCTCCCTCTCTCATTGTAAATTCTCCAATATATGTGATGACACCCTCCCCCCCAATCTTTGCAAAACTCATAATCTTGGTTTAGAAATGTAATTCTGCCTGGTGCCACCATAGGTCCTCTGGCAATACTGAGGACCTGTGCAGGTACAAACAGCTCTGCTGTTCCAGCACAATGGCTATCAGGGAAGATAAGGCCAATTACTTTGCATTCACCCTTCTGAAGAATCTTAACTCCTCCAACAAATCCTGACGTTATTCATTCTATTTCTGACATCCCCCCTTAGCCATCTGCACCAATTTAGAATTTATGAGTGCACCTATCTCCAATCATCCTAAGTTTTAAGTAGGTAGTTAAGATTTTATTGTTTTTCAAAAGATGTAACAATCTTCACATATGACATTACAACAATGGGAGATAAGACATTTGAAAAACTATGCCTGTAATTCAATGGGGAGGGCACCAGCCTTGCCCTCTTCCTGAGCTTTAAAAGCAGTTCCCTTCTAACCTGCTTCTGAAGCATTTTTTCATTGCTGGATGGAGGCTCTTTCCATCTTTCTTCTTTCTTGAGGCCTGCTGGGGCTTGTCCACCCCACTTGGTTTCTGCTGGGTCCTGTTTGGGTGTTTCTACTGCTTAGGTTGGAGTTTGTTTTGCCTCTGGCTGCTGTGCTTCTTTGTGGGCTTGTTTTCTCATACTTATGTGTTTGACTTTTTGTTTTTGTTTTCTTTTGGGGTTTTTCTAGTTTTCTTATTATCCTGTTCACCTTTTTTCATGTTGTGTTAAACTTGCGCCTTTGCTCTCAGGCATTTATTTACTCACCAGATTGTGCAAACCCTCAGGTCCCTGCATTGTAATCTGTATGCTTCAGCTTAAGCCCCTTGTTCCATGCCTAGCAAGCCTCAGTTTTCCTGCAATTGTTATGTATGCCTTTGTTCACACTGCTGTTTCTCTGCTATCTCCTAGCTTCCACCTTATTGTTTGCACCTGGTCTAGGCTCATACTGCTCAGCTAGCTGCCACTCCCTGTTGTTTATGTTTGCTCTACAGCTCTGCTCTTAATTCATTCAGTGCTAGTTCCACTCAGCCAGCTGTTGCATTGCTATACTGAAACTTTCAGCTATTACATTAGTTGCCTGGTCTTGACTTACAGCTGCAGGCATTTTAGCAGTATGTTTCTGAATTTAACTATTTGAACCTTTCAGTCATTAATTTGCTTACCTTGTTCACATTGCTCTGGTAGCTTGCTATTCTATGGCTCTGTCCTTAACTAGGACCTTGCCAGTAAAGGCACTTTTTGGGGGGATTTCCTGCCCTACCAACATTACAGTTACTATTTGGGCTCATGGTGCTCAGCTGTGGCTTTCCTTTTATTCCCATGGCAGGGGACTGCAGTGTCATGGTGGAGTATCATTGCTCCAATTAGCAGGAGCATGCCTTTATGTAAGCTATATGATTTTGCCCTGCTCCTTTGCCTACAAGGGTTTTCAGATATCCATGAATACACACACATATATATATATATATATATATATATATATATATATATATATATTTAATTCAATATGCTTTATTGTTTTTGGCAGCATATGAAAAGGGAACACATTATTAACAACACAGCTGAAAATAAAACATAAAACAGGCAGACATACTTATTAGACAAACACAAGACACAAAATCAACAACAAACCAAGTAAAACCCCTCTCCCCCCCAATCCTTCCCCTCCCAAGCCTGTGTGTCAGGATAAATAAAAATTGTTGCATATTGGGACAGATATTTAGGGACGCCAACGGGACAGCAAGGCCAGGAGAGGCTCCCATATTGATCTATAAACATCCAATCTATGCCAAATACTAGCTATATGTTTCTCTAATTGAATAACAATTAAGGTCTCATGATACCATTCCACAATCGAAGGAAGGGATTCATCCTTCCAGTGTCTAAGCATGACTAATTTAGCAGTGGCTGTTATTAGGGAGAGGTAGGTTTTTTGTATTTTGAGTGTGCCCTGTGGGAAAATAAGTAATAAACAGGTCTTGGGGATAAACAAGGAGTCTAACCTCAGAAGCGGGTCAAGGGTGTTTTGTATGGCAGTACAGAATGCTTGGGCTTTTGGGCACTCCCACAATATGTGAAGGAGAGATCCTGTCTCTTCTCCACATCTGTGACAGAGGGGGGACACTAGCTTCCCCATAGCGTGTAGTCTAGCAGTATAGTACAGGTTGTGCATGATATTGAATTGGATGAGTCTCAACCTGTCTTGTTTAACAAATCTAGAAACCATTTTTCAAAGTTTATGCCAGTAAATCAGATCATCAGGAAGAGCAAATGTTTGTTTCCAGTAGTAACAAACCCCATTGGGAAGTTCAGGATCGAGTTCTTTCAGAAACTTATATACACTGGAAACCGCATGTGGTTGTTTCACCACTAGAAGCACAGCTGGCAAATCGTCACTGAGTGGGAAGGGCCAGGGTCTGGGGCCTAAGAAAGCTAAGACAACCTGCCTGAGTTGCCAGTATTTAAAAATGTCAACCATGGGCAACTGGAATTTCTCCTGTAATGAGGCAAATGGAATAATAGAATTCTCACTGCAGAAATCTTCCAATGTAATATGTTGTAATTTGGGGAGGAAAGAGGGTAGAATTACCTGATTTCCAATCAGAAAGTAGGGATTATTAAAAAGGGGTTGCCACAGTGAATTACTCTAGTTAAGGGATAGGTGCTTTTGTACCTGGCATAGGGCATGGAGAGATCAGCCAATGGGAGAATCTTTAAGGTGACGGGAGAGTCAGTGAGGAAGCTGATACACAAGAGCCGAGAGGGAACAATGAATTTTTTGCACTAATGCCCTTTCGATTTCAACCCAGGTAGGAGTATAAGAGTCAGCCTGATAGACGAACGGGTCATCCACCCATCTGATCAGCTTGCTGGTATGCAGGGCCCCATAACAGATAAAAAAGGAAGGGAGATCGAGACCCCCCCCCCTCAATTTAGGTGCAGAAAGTTTAACATATCATCTTTGCTGGGCTGACCATCAGAGAGCAGGATTTTGGGCAGCATATATTTTATTGTTTTCATTTGTTTTTTGTTTGTTATGTAGCAGCGTTAGTAGCGTTAATCAGTTTCAGTTTTATTTACAATATAGTGTTTAGTGTTTAGTGAGAGGGGAATTTTTAGTGAGTCAGCTATTGCTAGGTGCATATCGGTTTTAGGCAGCAGTAAAATGTAACTGAGAGCTCCGTAGTCACCCTCAGATGATTTGGACTCTTGGGGGATGTGGAGTATTATTTTCAATCTGTTATTCTGGCCCAAAGGAGCTGAGGTGGAATAAGTGAAGTCCTTACCTTCCCGGCCTTTTTCAAGCGTTGTGGCTCTGTTGTCTGGAGGATTGGGGAAACTGTGCATTCGGATGGGATTCTGAACTTTGTATCAGAACTGTTGTTTGGGGAGCAGTGTTGGGCATGTGCTCCCTAGATCATATTCAACGCTGGACCATTTTGTTCACTGTGGAATCATTTTCGGTACCCTTTTGGATTATTTCCTGGCTGACTTCCTGTGGAGAGCTTTGCTGTTTTTGTTCAGGGCTTGTTGTCCTGCTGAACTATCTGGAGCTTGTACCCCCGGGCTTTGGGGGGGACACCTGTTGTGCTTAGCTTGTGCTCCACACGGGGGTCAGAGGTGGGGTTTGCTGGAGGGCTGACTTTGGATCTAGTACCCCTAAGCTCTCTGGTGATTCTCCTGGTGGGCTGCTTCTAAGGAGAGCTGAGGTGTTGGGTCATCAGCAGCGCTAAAGTCGGGGCATCCATCCTGGAGTTCTGAAGGTGTATTTTGCCATTCATTCCTGGAATCAGAGATGGAGATCCTGAAGTTTTGAACTTGGACTGAAGAATCTGGACGAGTGCACAGCCTGGTTTGACTTTCCCCCATTGCTTAATCTCATTACTTTGGGCTGGAGTTTTTACTGGTTTATGGGCAGTGAGAGAGCCCAGTGACTATCTGATCTTTAGACAGTGAGAGTGTCTTAAAAAATTGATCTTCATTTAATTAACTGTTCCCCTAACTTGTGTGAGAGATAGTGTCTGGGGGTTAAAAGTTTAATAATTTTCAACATTTATCTTTTGGAGTGGTGGGAGCTCCCTAGAGGAGATAAATGGTTGAACTGGGACAGATTCATTATTTGCTGCTGCTTGGAAACCCTTCGCGCCTTGTAGACTTGATTCTTTATTGTTGGGATTGGGGATTTTGGTTGAGTGTAGTTGTTGTGTGTGTTATTTTTGTGTTTGTGGTGTGGACGTTTGTTTTTTAGGTTATTTGATTGATTGTTTGTGAGTTGTGGTAAAAATGTGTTGGGCAGGTGTATTGACGATCAGGCACTATTCCACCTCCAGACTGAGGAATCTCCACCCTTTTAGTTGTCCCTCCCTATCACCAGAGGTGTTTAGATGGTGTAGGGCATTGGGGATAGCTAGGAGGTCAAGGGTGGGGGCTCGGCCTGTCGGGGGAAAGGAGAAGAGTGGATAGATTGGGATTGTGGGGACAAGGAGATGCCCTGGGGCGAAGTGGACCCAGGAAAGGGGTCCTCCTTGACTGATTTCCATACCCAAGGGCTCTGCCTATGGCAGGCAGGAAAATCGGTCTTTCTCGGCTACTCATCCAACCCAGACGGTGTTATGTAATGCCAGGTCCATTAAAAACAAGACCGCTACAGTTGCGGATCTTGTTAATTCAACTGACCTGGCTTGCATCACCGAGACCTGGCTGGATGAAAATGCTGGTCCAACTTTGGCTGCAGCAGTTCCGGCTGGGTACTCGGTGATACATCTCCCGAGGACAGATTGTAGAGGCGGGGTGTGGCCATTTGTTTAAATCAGAACTGAACCTGATGGAAGTGCCAGTGGGAACCACCATCTTCTTTGAATGTATTGTGGGTGTGGGTGTGGGGTGCAGGATTCTTCTCATCTACCATCTACACCAGGAGATGGGAATGTTTTCCTGTGGGAAGTCATGGACTTCATTGTCGACCTGACATTGGGATCCCTCAGATGGTTGATCCTGGGGGATTTCAGTGCCTGGGTTGATGATTAACTCTTGCAGTTTAGACAGAACTTCCTCCAGTTAGTGAGTTCACTGGGTCTCACACCACACAGGTTATTTCCTCCTCAACTCACATTGGTGGTCATTCGTTGGACTTGGTGTTTCTCCTGTGGATGGAGATATCCGATTTGGTGGTGGAATCAGTCAGGAGGTCTGACTATCATACCATCAGGTTCAGCTTTGAGGCCCTCCCTAGGAGGTCTGCCCCTATGGAGATGGTCCAATATCGCTCTTTGAGGGATATATCGCCTGATGGCCTGATGGCAGTGTTGGACCTATCAGGTATGCCGAGTGAATGCTTGGATCCAGGGGATCTGGTACTTGTCTATAATAAGGCAGTGACAGAGGACCTGGATTCCATTGCTCCTGTTCGGGTTCATCCCCTCTCTCTTTGCCCCAGGTCTCCCTGGTTCGATGAGACCTTGAGGGAGTTGAGGAGAGTTGGGCAAAGGTTATAGAGGCAATGATGGAGGTCGGGCCTGGTGTGTGACAGGCTTAGTTTGATGGACCATTACTCGGTCTATCAATCAACAATTTCCCATAAGAAGGTAGAATTCCTGTCCAGTGAAATTGCTGCTGCGCGGAATCGACCAGCCCAGCTTTTCCGGACCATAGACAGACTGTGCAATCCACTATGTCTTCAGCCTGGAAATGCTTTTTCACAAGAGCGGTGTGAGGAGATTGCTTGATTTTTCGTGGATAAGGTTGCCACGATCAGGTCTGATATCTGCTTGACCCTCTCTCAAGGGAGTAGCAGTGGTCGGCAGGAGATGTCGGACACCCAGTTTGTGTGGTGTGACTTCGGCCTGCCCACAATTAGTGATATTGTGATGGTTATCCAGTCGTTACAGCCTACCAACTGTAGTTTAGACCCGGGCCCCATGCACCTGTTGGTTGGTTGTGTGGATGTCATCAGCCAGGTCCTTGCTGAGATTGTCTGGTTGTCCTTGGAGAGGGGGATCTTTCCAGATCTCCTTAAGAGACTGTGGTTTGGCCTCTTCTTAAGAAGTCCTCCTTGGACCCAGACTGTCTAGCAAACTACAGGCCTGTCTCTAACTTACCTTCGTGGGTAAAGTTATTGAGAAGGTTGTGGCATTACAGCTGGATGACCATTTGACCAACCACAATATTTATGATTCAGTCTGGTTTCAGGAAGAGACATAGCACTGAGACAGCTCTTGTTCGGGTACTAAATGACCTCCTAATAGTGAGAGATCGAAAGACTTGTTTCATCTTGGTCCTTCTTGATCGCTCTGCTGCATTTGACACCATGGACCATGGTGTGCTTTTGGATCACCTGCAGTTTGTCTGTGGACTTTCGAGAGTTGTCCTTAGATGGTTTTGATCTTTCCTCACGGGTAGGACTCAGAGGATGGTGTCTGTTTTTTTTTCCTCAGCTCCATTCTCTCTATCCTGTGGGGTACCGCAGGGATCCATTTTGACACCCATGTTGTTTGCGGTGTAAATGCTGCCATTGTGAGTGATTATTAGACAGTACAGCTTGGGTTTTCGCTGCTATGCAGATGATACTCAGCTGTACACATGCCTGATCAGGACGATGCTGTCTCAGTGCTGAACAGGTGTCTAGCCAAAATCCAAGAATGGATGAATGTGAGCTGGCTGCAGTTGAATCTGAAAAAAACTGAGGTGCTGGTTGTGGACCCAGGTCGTCGTGAGGCGGGTGTGTTGGCAGGTTTTCCTTCGGGTCTATGGCTCGGAGGTGTCCAGCTAACTACCTCAGACCGGGTGCAGAACTTGGGCGTTATGTTTGATGACTGCCTGACCCTGAAATTACAGGTGTCGGCAGTTATTAAAACCTTTTTTTACCATCTGAGGAATATAGCCCAGGTTAAACACCTGGTGATCTTCCAACATTGGTTCACGCCTTCATTACCTCCTGCCTTGACTACTGCAATGCCCTCTACCTAGGGCTACTGGGGGTTGATATCCGCTGCTTTCAGCTGGTGCAGAATGCGGTGGCCAGACTTTTGACTGGTACTTCTAGAACCAGTCATATAACGCCTGTCCTCCGCGGACTGTACTGGCTGCCGATACAGTGGCGGATCACCTTCAAAGTTGCGTTATTAACCTACAAGGCCCTACACGATCAGGGACTGGGTTACCTGAAAGATCTCCTTTGTCCCCACTGTCCCCTCTGCCCTCTCTGATCCACCGATGAGGGATTGCTAGAGATTCCCAGGGTCCGTTTACAAACATCTGAGGCAAGGGCATTTAGTTTTGTGGCCCCACCCTGTGGAATTCTCTACCTCATTGGGTACAAGATTGCCTGACCATCCAGAGTTTTAAGATTGCTTTAAAGACTTATCTTTTCAGTTTGGCATTTCCCAACTACTAAATTTGCTATTGTATTTTTAGTTTATTTATGTGATATTTATATAATATGTTTTTATTGTACAGGCGCCTTGGTTTGGAAAGGCACTTTTTATAAATAAAGATGATTTGCTTTGATTCTAACACTTTTACTTTTCCATAAAAATTTATAAGCATACTCCGTAACTGGTTAAACCAGGTTTTAGAAATAAAGAGGCCCAACATACCCGTAGGGTACAGGATCCTCGGGAGGACATTAATTTTGAGAACATTGAAGTGCCCCCAAAGGGACATTGGCTGAGCGCTCCACCTAGCCAGGTCCACTTTAAGAGTAGAAATTAATTTGGTGAGATTCTCCTTCATCATTGAAGATACATCCCTGGTGACTCTAATCCCGAAGTAAGTTAGGGAATTAGGCATCCAAGTCAAGCCCAAGTCTGAAAACTCAGCTCATGTGAGATGGCAGTTAAGAGGGAAAATCTGGGATTTAGAGAGGTTAAGTTTGTAAGAGGAGACTTCAGAATATAAGGTTAGTTCATCAAGTAGAGCAGGTACTGTGGAAGAGGATTTTCAACGTGTAGCAATAAATCATCCACACAGGCTGAAAGTAGGTACCTTTTACCTTCAATTTGAATACCAGTCAGGTTAGTAGAACTGATAAGTCTATGAATAAGGGGCTCCAGTTAAAAATTAAACAAAAGAGGAGAGAGTGGACAACCCTGGTGGGTCCCTCACTGGAGGGGAAAAGGGGGTGAAAGGAGACCATTACACCATACACTGACCATTGGGCCTGAGTAAAGTATCTGGACCCACTTAATAAAATCATCAGGGATTCCCAAACTAGCAAAGGAGGAGGAGAATAGAAAATTCCAGGAAACTCTATCAAATGCTTTCTCGGCATCGAGGGAGATCAAGGCCAAGGGGACAGCAGAGTCCCTCGACGCCAAGATCAGGTGAAGAAGTTTCCTCATATGGTCTCCTGAGGAACAACCAGACATGAAATCAACCTGATCAGGCCCAATAAGAGCTCCCATGAGTGGGTCCAGGCGAATGGCCAGAATTTTAGCCAAGATTTTAAGATTTTAAGATCTGAATTGAGCAGGGAGATTGGACGATAATTGCTAGGAAATAAGGGATCTTTACCAGGCTTTTGAATTAAAGTTATTAGTGCCTCTGAGAAAGATTGGTCGCTTATCCCTTTATCAAACCAAAAATTGTAAACCTCTACTAGAAATGGAGCTATCTGGGCACAAAATGTTTTATATAAATTAGTAGGAAGACCATCTGGACCTGGAGCTTTGTCAGAGGGTAGAAGCTTAATGGCCTGTTCAACCTCTGAGACAGTGATCAAAGATCCAAGACCCTCAGCCTGCTGAGATGAGAGGCTAGGCAGATTAATTGAATTCAGGTATTGAGAGATCCTGGTAGCTCCAGGAGCAGTTGACTTATCAGTTGCATAGAGGGTTTTAAAGTAAGTGCCAAAAAGTGCAACAATATTCTTGGGATCAGAGACAATATCCTCCTCAGGGGATGGACCTAAATTAGAAATGAAGCTGGTGGCTTCAGCTTGACGAAGCCTAAGGGCCAGAAGCTTCATTGCTCACTCACCTGACTCTAGATATTTCATTTTAGTGCGGTGAAGGGAAAATTCAGCTTTTTGGGCCATTATATTTCCATATTGGGACTGTAGCTGGTATAACTTGGTCCACTCAGTCTCCGGGGAATCACGATGTAAGAAGTGTTCAAGATGTTAAATGTTTCTTAGGACGGAGTTCAACTGGGCCTCATTCTGCTTAGTATGGCTAGTTGCCCAAAGGATAGAATCTCCCCGAAGTGCACATTTAAGCTCAACCCAAACAAGTTTGACATGGGCCACAGAGCCCATATTAGACTCAAGGAAAAAAATAATAAAGTTTTGAACGTGTTCGACGAAAGATGGCTTTTTTAACAGCTGCGTATTTAGGCGCCAAAGGGAGTCCCGCTTAAGCCCTGGTCCAAGAAGGAGGGTAACACTAACTGGGGAGTGAGCTGACAGGACTTTGAGATGGATGTTGGCCTCCAGGACTCCCGGAGGGGAGGCTGTACTAAGTAGAAAATAATCAATATGGGAGAAAGATTTATGCAGTGGGGAAAATATGCGTATTGTTGGCCCGAGGGATTCAGGATGAGCCAAACATCCAGAGTCCCAGTACCTGCCATAAGGTCCCTGAGTGCTCTTTGGACTGGGGATAAGCCCACTCTCTTACTGTCTGAGTGGTCAACCTCAGATTGGACTGCCAAATTCCAGTCTCCACTGAGCATGGTAAGCTTACGGGGATAAACTGGTGTCAATGACATCAGTTCAATGAAGAACAGCGGTGTCTCTACATTTGGGCAATAGATGAAGCCTATGACTATAGGAAATGACTCAAGGATGCCCTGAAGGATTACATAACATCCCAGTGGATGCCACCATTCTTGTGTCAGAACAAATCGGACCAACTTGGCCACTAAAATAGCAGTGCCCCCCCATCTAGAAGAGGCCTTGGCTCCAAAAACCAGCCTCATCCGAAAAAGTAAAACATCCTCTTGCTTAAGGTGAGTCTCTTAAAGGCAGACTAGGTGGGCCCTCAATTGATGGAGATGTTTTAATATCATTGTACGTTTACAGTGGTCTTGGGCCCCTTTAATATTCCAACTGAAGAAATTGTATTAGCTACCCATAGAGTACTTTCAGCAAGGGAATACAATAAACCATTCCCATAATGCCTTTGGGAAGTTACAGGAGAATAGATTTATCTCTTCATAATCCACTGACAAGCAAGGCATACCCACCCCTCCCACCCTCATCCCAGCAAAAATAGTCAGTAAAAGTCAGAACAACCCCACCTCTCGCCCCATCCCAAGTACCAAGTAACAACAGACAAACATACCCAAACACAGTAACAATTCCCCCCCATCCCTTAATCTTCACCCCCAGTCCTGTTAGACTGAACTCCCATTTAATCTGGAACGTGATTAAATCTACACTGCCCAGAGTGCATACCCTTCCCCATCCCTGCCTCAATTTCAGTAAAATTAACTAAAATATACAAATTTGTTGCAACATTTATTAAACCACCCATGAGGCAAAAGGGAACCTCATATAAATCTACCCTAATCTCTATAGCCAAATAATAAGAGGGGGCAGGGAGCCTAAACTAGGGATGTTGAAGAAGAAAACAAAAGAAAAAAAACTAACACCCCTTGTCTCCCTGGATACTTAGAAAATCAGAAACTCCATTTGTCTCTCTCTGAAAACAATGACATTAGAATCAGTTAAAGGAGATATATAAATGGGCCCAGATATTCAAAAGGGTTGTGCATGGCGCAACAGTGTTGTGCTATGCGCAACCCACTGATGCGCCCTGGCACGATATTCAAAAGGGAAAAGTGCACAGCACAAATCCCGATGCGCTGGAGTGCATCAGTAATGTATGCAGGTGCAGGTAGGGGGGGGCGTGCCCATGCATACCCTGCACAGCCTGATATTCAGCCCGAGATGTGCAGAGCCATGCATGCACAACCCCTATCTGCGCGCAGCACAAAATTGATCCCAAAAAAAAAGGAACAACTGATGGCCGCCCACAGGTGAGCTGCCACTTTGCAGGGCTCAACACGGCAGCTGCCACCTGTGGGTGGCCACCAGAGTTCCAGCTGCACCTGGCAGCGTCCCCCCATGCCCGATCGCAGGCATTTTTTTAAAAAGTAAGAATTCCATCAAATATCCCTGGTGGTCCAGTGGACCACTATCTGCCCGATCGTGGGCATCTGTCTAAAAGTAGAAAACAGTCCTATATCCTGGTGATCAGTGATCGCTATCTGCTCGATCGCGGGCATCTGTATACAGAAAACAGTCCATATCTGGTGGTCCAGTGACTGCATCTCGCCCATTCCAGCATTCAGTAGTCAAAATAAAAGTCATAATCCCTGTGGTCTAGGGTACCCCCTCCCACCTGCCCACTGAGCCCCACCGCCCGCTCCACCCGGTCAGCCGGCAGATGGCATCACCCACCGCCTGCCACCTGCCACTCGCCGACTGACACCATCGGTAGTTGTATGCCCATTGGTTTACTGCATGAGCTAATGAGCGCAGCAGTTTACAGTCACACATTCCAGATATGTGAATGAATCATTCACATATCTGGAATGTGTAGTATGGTATGGTTGCATGCCCATTGGCTCACGCCGAACCAATGGGCGTGACAGCCCCACTGACGGTGTCACAGTGGCAGTAGGTGGGTGGTGCTGCCATCCACCGCTGACTAGGGAGAGCAGGGCGGTGGGTCTCAGTGGGCGGGTGGGGAGGGGAGTACCCTAGACCACCAGGGATATAGGACTTTTTCTATTTTGATACAGATGCCCGCGATCGGGCAGATAGCGGTCCACTGGACCACAGGGATATAGGACTGTTTTCTATTTTGCTACAGATGCCCACGATCGGGCAGATAGCGGTCCACTGGACCACCAGGGATATAGGACTGTTTTCTCTTTTTAGACAGATGCCCGCGAACGGGCTGTGGAGCACAGTGCCGGCTGCAGGGGGCATCAGTCCCCGACGGCTGCTGCCTGGCAGGGCTCCAGGTGCAAGTCGTCGGATTGGTGCAATCTGCATGCAATGGGGTTAAATGACATGCAAATGGCCCCATGTGCACCTTGCACACATTATGGCCCCATTTGCATGTTAACTTTTACTATCGCAGTTGCTGTGCATGGCACAATGGAACTTGCAGTAGCGCATCCTCATGCTCCACTCTGGCCACTTGCGCTGGCGCAGTGCCACTGCGCCATGCACACTGCGGGTGGCCAGAGTGAGATATTCAATGCTGCTGAGCCATGGTGCAAATCTGTTGACTATTGTCCAGTCCACACCCCCGCGCAGCCAAGTTGAGCTGTGCCCAAGCTTGCACCACAGCCTGGCGCAGTTTGAATATCTGGGCCATGGAGTAAATGTCCATATTAAACAAGCTCGATCATAAAGAAAAAAAGCCCATAATTAAAACTACAAATGTATCACAGCAAAATGTACCAGTTTTCACTTTGTGCGCCGTGAGCAGAATGTACAGTTACATCCAGAGATACTCAGTAATGTCCACTAGATGGAGTCAAAGCTGATGTAAGCAAACATATGTATAGTAAATTCCTCAGCCCAAACATTTTGCAGAGAATAGGAAAATAATTTCAGTGCCAAAACCCATTAACTCGGAAGATTCCTTGACTTTGTCTTGTCCTCGAAGAAAAGAAAAGAAAAACAACCAAGAGTCATTGCCAGATAAAAGTTCACCGTGGCAGTCCCAAGTGCTCACTGGATCACCCAGCAGGTAGGGGAAAAGTAAAACACTTGACCGCAGAGTAATCTAAAACAATTTGAAACAGTCCCCCGAGATAGTCTAGACACATTTCAGCAGCCTTGTTAATGGAAATGAGGTTGACCTTTGTAATCCATGCAGATTGACATCAGAACTGGCAGATATCAAAACGGAGCTTACATATAAATCAAAAATTAAGGGACCCACAGTAATCATTAACAAGTCATTTAAAGAGACCTGGCAGCAACTGTTTGAGAGAAGACTTCACCTGTTCAGCTGAATCAAAAGAGAACCATTGATCTTTCAAGTAAACTTGCAGCTGGGTGGGATACTTAACACGAAATTTAAAGCTGTCTGCAATTAATTTAACAATCACAGGGTGTAGGGCAGACCTTTTCTGCTGAACGGAGTACAGGAGGTCTTGAGCAGTCCTAATTTTCTTCCTCTCCTATTTCACCTCCTGGAGATCCTTAACAGCACTCAGAATATGTTGTTTGTCCAAGAAGTTTAATAGGTGAAAAATCAGAGGTCGAGGAGGAGTGCCTAGAGGGGGAAGTGGACTAAGGAACCTATGTGCCCTCTCAATAATATAGGAGGGGACCATTGGGAGAGGGGCCTGCAAGTTTTTCCCAAAGTTTTTGGATGAAGAGAATAGTTTCTCAACCCTCTTCTCTTTCGGTTAGGCCCAGCACCACCACGTTGTTCTGTCTGGACCTACCCTCGAGATCTTCCAGCTTCTCCTCTTTTTTTTGATTCTGTGGCATAAAGTTGTAATCTCCAGTTCAGTTCTACTGCACCAGTCATCCAAGGATGAAATTCTGGCCTCGTTATCTCCCAATCGAGTGGCAAGCTGTTCAACTGTGGACTTGATTGTGCGAACGTCCATTGACAGGCTGGTGAGCATATCTTTAAGTGAGCTAAGACCCTCCTGGAATTTACTCTCTGTAAGAGTGGCCTGAGATGATGGTAGTGGTGCCATGTGGACTGGCTGTGGTTTTGCCTGCTTAACCTGTTTATCCCTTGGCGGGGTTGTCGGCAGGGTATGTCATGGTGGAAGGTCCTTCATTTCGGCCTCCATGCAGTTGCGATACAGAAGATTGACTAATGCCCGACACAATTAGGATGAGCCTTTGATGGAATTAAGCAGTTGGAGTTGGCTAAAAGGTAGGAGAACTGCTTAATTAAATTATTTAGAGGCGGGGCATGAGAGCTCTCTAAGGCATCCATGCATAAATATATTAACCTCGCAACCTACATTGCTTTCATAATATTCATTGCATTCCATTATTGCATTGCAAATATTCCTTACTGCAATAACCTACCTGTGCCTTAATGGCATTTCAGGTTTTCATGCCTATCATGTCAGTTCACTATTCAAGCTGAAACCTTAGCATTCATCTACTAAACCTCATTGATTCAATTACGCTAAATCTCATTGTTTCAATCACTGGCATCACGGCCTTTCATTGCCTAAATGCCTCTCGCTGCCTAAACACCTACCTTCTACAGTAAGTCACCATCAATTCAGTTTCAGTAATGGAACTGTTTTTCTTGTTTTCTGCTGGTTGCTACTACCATCAAACCACCAAATGCTGGCTCACGCTGCAGCCTCCTACCTAACCCAGGCCCCGCCTTGGTAATTCTTATTGTTGCAGAGTTTGCTCGCAACCTTTTAAGGCTGGCCTCCTCATCAATAACTACAGCTGTTGGCTTCTCATGGCCTCCTTATCAAAACTCTGCAACCTAATCTATGGCTGTTGGCTTTGCCTAGCCTCATCCTGTATAGCACTCAAAGCTGATTCATGCTCTTATTCATAAATAGGAGGCATGCCAACCATGTCCATTACCTTTCCTGGCTCAGGGTTGCCCTGTAAACTGATGGTCTCGCTCTGCTCTCACAAAGTTCACATCTAGAGCATGTGAACCTTGGTGCGGGGTCTGTTTTATCTTGCACATTATGAGAATGTCCTCGCTCTGGGCAGAGCTTTGGTGTGCAGTCATATGGCACACCTCTTGATGCAGAATTTAAGACTTCAGCTGTCGCGGGGTGGGGCCATCACAACCCAGGAGTGCTCCTTTGGCCATGGATACATTGTGGCACCTTTGAAAGCTATTATCCCTATGACTGCCTCTGGATCACCTGGTTTGTTTTAGTTGGTAGGCCGGCTGAGCACTTCAGCAGTCGTTTCTCTCCTCCTCCTGTCTTGGTGGTCCACACTTGCTTCAGAGTACTTGTTGTTGCAGAGGCCTCTCGCAACCCTTCATAGTGTTCCTGTTAGAGGGATCATAAGAACTTTCCACAAAAATTTGAATATTTCCTCTTCTTGACTGAGTTTCTCAATTCCGGCAGCAGAGCAGTCACTAAATAGACTACCCCCAGCCTGGATGGAAGGTGACCTAGGCCGTTGATCCCCAGAGGTTTCCTCCTCTTGAAAAGGGTTTTTTCTCTCCTTCATGCCAAAGGTCATAAAATGCAGTTAGTTGTTTATAAGGGAGGGCCGGGGGTATACTGGGATGTATAGGGAGAGGCATCAGCAGCAGAAAACAGGAAGTTGTTATCCCTCTGTACAGACAGTTGGTGAGACCCCATCTGGAATACTGTTTCCAGTTCTGGAGACCCCATCTCCGCAAGGACACAGACAGGATAGAGGCAGTCCAGAGGAGGGCAACTAAAATGGTGCACGGTCTGCAAGAGAAGCTGTATGAGGAGAGACTAAAGGAGCTTAATATGTATAACCTTGAGGAAAGAAGGAGAGGGGGATAGATAGAAACTTTCAAGTACCTCAAGGGAATCAACAAAGTCCAAGAGGGTAGCATCTTTCAGAAAAAGAGACTTGCAAGAACAAGGGGACACAATTTAAAGATAGAAGGAGGCGGTTCAGGGGCAATGTGAGGAAGTATTATTTCACAGAGAGGGTAGTGGATGCATGGAACAGCCTTCCTGAGGAAGTTGTGGGGCCTAAAACTGTGGGAGAATTCAAGAATGCATGGGACAGACATAAGGCAATTCTTGTGGGGGGCAGGAAGATATAGGCTGTTGGTTAACTAGGCTCTGCGGCCTATCCTGTAGGTAGGGAAATGGGCAGACTAGATGGGCCTAGCGGTCCTTATCTGCCGTCAAAGTCTATGTTTCTATGTTTCTAAGTATTTTTCTCACAGAAAGGTTGTGAATGCATGGAATGGCCTTCCGGAGGAGGTTGTGGAGTCAAAAACAGTGGTTGAATTCAAGCATGCATGGGACAGTCATAAGGCAATTCTAGGGGTTGGGAGTAGAAAGAAGTAGGCTGCTGGTTAACTAGGATCTGCAGCTTATCCATTAGGTAGGGAAATGAGCAGACTGCGTGGGCCAAGCGGTCCTTATCTGCCATCAAATTCTATGTTTCTATGTTTCTATAATATATTCCCTAGTTTCCTTAGGCAAGTTTCTGCTATTGGATGGAGATGGGTGGTAGCCCTACTCACCGTTCCCTCTCTCTTTAGTAAGCTCCCTGATGTCATCAGTGCAATCCATTTTATTAGTGCTATCCTGACAACTTGTGCACCTCATTTGTGTTTCGTCAGGTTGCCTCATTGCTGTCAGTCTGTTTCTCTACTTCATAGTCAACGTTTACTGCTTAATGTTCTTTTTTGGTCTCCTTCCTATGGTACATTTAGCCAAGAGAATCTTCCTTTGGCACCTCTAGTGGTGGAACCGTCTTCAAGGATTCCTTGTCTTTGGTACCTCTACAAGGTGGTAATTCCCCATGGAATAGAGAGTGAAAATGACCAAACAGTTATCACAGATGCCCAAGTAGTGTTGTGTGAAATTGAAAAATGTCACTCCTGAAATATTTTGCGAAATTCACGCATTTCACGAAACATATCATGGGTGCGAAATGCAAAATCCTACAGGCGAAATGCAGAATTTTGCCAGTGAAATGCAGAATTTTGCCACCCATGGGTGAAATTACACATTTGAAGGCAGGGGGATGATCCATATATATTTAAAAATAGCAAAAATAAAAGTGTTTTCCCCCTCCTGACTTAGCCCTCCTGGCCAGCAACATTGTCCCTGGTGTCTAGTGGTCCCACCGCCCCCCCCCGGCCAATATGAAGAATCCCCTCCAGCCAAGATTCACCCTGTCCCCCATCCAGAATTGTAAATAACAACAATAATATTAAATGTCCCTGGTGGCTAGTGGTCCCAGCACCCAGCCAATCGCAAGCCCAGTATTTAGAATGCCCCCCAAGATTAACACCCTGTACCCTGTCCCTATTTCTACTGCCAGGCCTGCCAACATCAAAAACTTAATGTGAAAAAAAAAACATTCTCTGGTGTCTAGTGGACCCCCCACCCTGTCCGGTAGTGACCCTATCCCACACACCCCCATCCAGGACCCCAGCAGGCCACTGGCATAGCCCTCCACTCACCTCCATGGCCGGTAGCCTGACTGACCACTTTCACCAAAGAGCCCAACTGAATCCTTTCAATGAATAAACATGTGCTTTATGTGCTCATTCATTGAAAGGGCTCAGTTGGGCTCTTTGGTGAAAGTTGTCAGTCGTGCTGCTGCCCATGTAGGTGAGCGGATGGCTTTGCTGGTGATCAGCTGGGGTCCTGGATGGGGGGTGCATGGTGGGGTCACTACCAGACAGGGTGGAGGGGTAGGGGGTCCTGTTTTCCAGTTTTTTTTATATTTTAGCAATGGCCCCAGAACAGTGGGTGTTATCTTGTATATGCACTGTTTTTATCTATTGATTGAATGTGCACCTAACTTGTTTTATTTTTTTCCGCCACTTCCTGTGCTTTGAAACTGTGCTCTGTTAGTGACTTCAGTAATGTAGACTGAAGAAAAAAAGTTGTCTTCTTTTCCTTTTTTGTCGAATAATTTTACAGCCTAACCATATGTGATTTTCAGCTGATCGCTGACTCACTATACTACATGCAGTCTTACTCCTATTAGCTCTGTCTTATGTTTGAGTTACTGATGACTGCACCTTGATTGCATTCGCTATTACTCTATTTGATTAGATATTTTTCTTCTTGCTAGAAATTTTTAGAAGAAACAAACAATTCAGGCTAGAAAAAAATGGTTTGCTAATCTGAATTGCTGCAAAATTTGACAGATAATTGTAACAAGTTACTGTACATTATGTTTTTGGAGTTTATGATTTTCTGTCAGTTATGTTGCAGTGTAGTTAGTCAGTTCGAGATTTTGAATGTTGTGTGCCATGTATAGATAATTCAGTTACACACGTCCTGCCATGTCCTTGTGTGCAGGGATTCACTCTGGCATCTCCCTGCCACTGCATCCTTCACTCCTCCTGCAAAGGCGCAGTTTAAAAACAGTAGCAGCAACCACTGAGAATGACACAAACCAGTGTTGTGTGCTTGAATTATGTGCAGACGTGATTGCACCACCCATTGTTGATCACACACAGTTCTGTGCCTACATGTGGGGTAAATTGACATCACTAATTGAAAAGACTAGACAGTAGATTTAATCCAGTTCATTGTTATGTGCCACCTGTAGGTTGTTGTCTTAGACAGGATTAGATGAGAATCCTTTCTTATGAGTTAGGGATGGTGGTAAATTTGACCCACCACATCCCTGTGGCTCAGCAGTGAATTCTCCATAGTTGGGACTGTTCAAGACAGCAACTGTGCCAAGGTGGTGTGTGTGTGTGTGTGGGGGGGGGTGTTGGGACTGTGGCCTTTCAGTGGTCAGTCTGTGCCTATGTGATCTGGTGCCAGTACCATTTTTAAGTTGGTTTGTAATTCTCCACCCCCCAACCAAGCAGGCCTGGCAGCAGAAATAGAGGATGGGGACAAGGTGTCAATACCGGGGAGGCATTCTAAATATAGGGCTGGTGATTGTCCATGAGGTGGGTCCACTAGACACCAGGGACATTTAACATTATTGTTATTATTTACAGTTCTGGATGGAGGACAGGAGAGAATATGGGTGAGGGAAGGGGATTCTTTATCTTTTTTAATTCTTAAATAGATCCCAGATGCAAAATATTCCACAAAATGTGCACATTTCTCAAAATATTTTGAGGGGCTAAATTCCCGATTTTGACGGAATTTCACCTGTGAAATTTAATTTCACTGCATCACTATGCACAAGCATAGCACTACTCTGGTTGTGTAGGCACATTGAATTGAAAGGCTATGCCTGTTGTTCAATGTGATGAGCAACCAGCTACACCCTTTCTTGAGCTATATAAGCAGTTCCTCCCAGTCTCCTTCTGAAGCATCTTTTTCTTTGCCCCACTATCATCCCCCCCCCACCTCCAGCAGCACACCTCTCTCCTTGGGGAAGGGGGGGGGCTCCTTCCTAAGGTATCTTTAGTCAAGGGAATCTTCCTGTGGCACCTCAAGAGGTTGATCTCCCTGCAAGGGCTCCTTGCCTTTGGTAATCCTGCATGGTGGTAATTCCCTGTGGAATAAAGAGTGCAAATGGCCAAACAATTAACACAGTTGCACAAGCATAACACTACTCTGGCTGCATATGCCCATTGAACAAAAATATAGCAGCATATAGCAGCATAAGTCGGGCTTCACTTTAAATGACCACAGTATTTCTTCTCTTCAGTTGTAAAATATATTTGGAAAAATGCCTCAATCTAGTTAACATTCCCTTATTATCAATAGTAAATAGATATTCTGTCATACACATCCTATTAAATGTTTTATTCTCCAGTATTCTACCAATCAATTGAATTTTTTTATTTGTTACACAAGGGACAAATGTTACCACATGTATTAAGTCCTCAACGTGATTATGACCACAACTGCAATAGCCCTGATATCTTTATTGGAATCCTTCTTCTATCTCTTATCCAAAATGCTGCTTTGCAACATCCCAAAAATGACATTTTGTGAGTATTGCTCTAGTTTGGGGTCCAATATAATTCTTAACTATCACTCTATCGAAGACTGTTTGATAAGAAGGGCTAGAATAGTATGAAATCAGTTGTTATTTAATTTAACCTTGGAGTCCACTCTGTCTATGTCTATGAATCTTGCCTTTAACTTAGAGCTATAACAAGGATCCACTGTTTTCTTCAACTTTGTTCAATAGCAAAGATAGCAATTACCTATGTTACAAAGTGTATTTCTAACAAATTCCAGCCATGGCATTTTTACATCTTCTATTCAGATAGATATTAATTTTTAGGGCTGCAGTGGGTGCAGACTTCTTGCTACCAAAAAAGCAGGCAGCGCATTCCTTCCAACCAAAAAACATGTTGGTGTTGCAACACAGTCACCTTGCTGTCGGCAATGGCAGTTGCACCACACTATTTTTTTGTCTGTTGCCAGTCATAGCAGAACATAGCATACTCCGCTGTCCACGATGGCCACCAAACTGTATTGTGCATGCGTGACCACTAGCACATGCTCAGTACTGTGTGGCAGCCATTTTGGTCACCGCAAACTGTGCTGTATTCCACCATGACTACTGTTTTCCTTTTTTATTATTCATATTCCCCCACCCAACCCTCCCTCTCAGCACCCACCACCCCACCCCACTTCCACAAACATTACAATTGCACTGGGGTGCCCAATCCCCAATGTCATGATTGTGTTCCAGGTGACCTGTTATCCATTTTTTTCCTTCCCCCCCACCAGATCTTCCCTCTCAGCACCCACCACCCCATATCCCCCCAGATACACAACAGTGACACTGGAGGTGTCCAATTCCTCCAGTGTTGTGATCAGGAATCCTCCATTTCATTTTATTAACCAGTAAAAATAAAACCGTCCATCTATGTCTTTTGTGCCATTACCATCCCCACACTCGACCTTCCCCCTCAGCACCCACCACACTGCACCCCAAGCCCTTATTTACTCATTGGAGGTCCAATGCTGTAATCCTTTCTGGACTGGAGACAGATTTTCACTCTTCAAGGCTGGACTGTGAATTAGAGAAACATGTATGCGGTTCAATGTATTTCAAATGGGTTTTGAACTTAATGGCATAACTTGGGCATTTTTGCATATTTTTGGCCAGAATTTTTAACATGCCTTCTTTGGGACCCTACCGCATTAGCAGTGGAACTGTTATTAGGCAGACCTGTTGCAAAAGATGATTTTGTGGTCCATGCATGAATTCACCTTTTGGGCAGGAGTTGCAAATGTTCTCTGCCCTTGTTCATGAGGTGGGGTGATAAGAAGGCTATGATGAAAATTTTGTGTCAAAATCAAAACCAAAAAACAAAGTTATGAGCCTACATTGAATTTTGTGAATGCAGGCTAGTAGCTTTGGTGATTTTCAGTATCCCCCCTTCCCAAATTCACAGCATTGCCAAATTTTTATAGCACCTCATGAGTGTGACAGCTGTCATTTTTCAAATCCTTGCCATAATTTTATTTTGCACCCTGAAAGGTGATTTCATGGTCCCTGCACAGAATTACCTTTTAAGCAAGAGTTGAACCTTGTCTCTGTCATTGTTCTTGAGGTGGGGTCACAAGAAGGTAATGCTGAAAATCTGGTGTAAAAAGAAAAAAAAAAAGTTATGAGCCTACGTGGAATTTTGTGAACACAGGCTCATAATTTTGGTAATTTTCAAATTTGTACCCCAAAATTACAACATAGCCATGTCTTTACAGAACCTCGTGAATGTGGCTACTGTCATTTTTCAAATCCTGACCATATTATTTATTTATTTGATTTACTAGGAAGGTAGACTGGGCAAAAGTCTGTTTCAGCCATGCCTGGGGAAAGGTAACAACAATATAAATGCATACAAAGTGATCTAATACAATACTACACTTTTAAGAGTCACAATAAATTATAGAATCATACATTGACACAAGTAAAATCTTTCATACAAAGCACAATATGTACAATTATAATTGCATGTATTTATGTAAACATTACGGTATTATCACTGCAACAGCATCTTGATTGCTCTTCCATATAAAGTCCCTTTTTGAAAGAATATTTCTTTTCATTAATATCAATATCATTGTTTTGGGATGTAAAATTGTTTTTTTTACATCCCAAAAGGTGACATCACAGTCCCTGCATGAAATCACCTTATGGGCAGTGGTTGAAAATTTTCTCTGTCCTTGGTCATGAGGAGGGGTAATAAGAAGGCTACATTAAAAATTTGGTGTAAAATAATAGAAAAAAGGCATGAGCTTACACTGAATTTTGCAAATGCAGGCTAGTAACTTTGGTAATTTTCAATATTTTTACCCCAAATTTTCAACACAGCCATTTCTTTACACCACCTCATAAATGTGGCAGATGTCATTTTTCAACTCTGGACCAAAATGTGTTTTTGCATCCTGAAAGTTGATTTCGCAGTCCCTGGGCAAAATCACCTTTAGGCCAGGAGTTGAACATTTTCTCTGCCCTTCTTCATGAGGAAGGGTATGTTGAAAAATTTGGTGTAAAATATTAAAAAAAGATTTTTCAATAATTTTACCCCACATTCTTCAACTGCAGCACTATTGGCTCTGTCCAGAGATTGTTTCAACTAGGCATGCTTTAACTAGAAGATTTGCATTTTGTAAATACAACCAATAATTCAACAGCTTCCAAGTAGCCATACTCTTAACTGAAGATTAGCCTAGCTTTAATTTAAGGTTATAACCCAGAGTCAAAATGAATAGTTTAAACAATTTTTATTTATTTATTTATTTATTTCAGATCTCAGATTAAACATTTGAGCTCAGAGCTCTTTACATAGGTTCCACATTAGTACATTTAGAACAAGTAGTTGATTATACAGAGGATTGAGACAAAGAAGGCAATAGAATTAGAAAGAGAACATTCAGGTACATTTGTTCTTTAAACAAAGGAATGCAAAAAATACAGTGAAAACTTCAACTGGAATAAGTAAACACAGTCAGATGCATACAAGAACAGACTAAATAACTGTGCCCAACAGGGAGCCTGTTAGTTGTTAGCAACATGAGGGGGTTAGCACATAGAAGTGCTGGAGAGGCTGGGTGGGGGGGTTGAGCTCCAAATGCAGGGTGTCTGAGAGATAGAGAGAGATTGAGATCTATTTGGCAGAAGGGCAGATGGTAGGAGCTGCCCTTGCTAGGTGCTAGTGATGGCAGACACATTGAGATTCCTGTGTTAAATTGTTCTTTAGGTTCTTTTTGAAGGTCCACAGAGTGGGCAGGCTAATAATGTTCTCATGGAGGGAGTTGAACCACAACAGTGCCTGATAGGCAAAGGATCTTTGTCCTTGAGATGTCCTACATTTTGGAGTCAGAAAGGACTGCAGTTCCAAATTTCGGGTGGGCCTGGGTTTAGTGCTGGGAACTAGGAGTTGTTGGACCCCAGTCATGAGCTGACCAAGGCAGATCTTTTTTGCCAGGAGGCAAGATTGATATTTTAAGTGACCAAAGAGCATTAGCCAGTGAGCCTTTGCATAGAGATCACTGGTGTGGGTTAATCGGTGTGCCCCTAAGGTGAGACTGCAGGCATTGTTAAGGGCAGTTTTTATACATCAGAGGGCAGTGTCTGTGGCAGAGCCATATATCAGCAGTCCATAGTCCACTAGGGAGCCCATTGAACTGTGGACCACTATGCTGAGGACTTCAGGGGTCAGGCTTTGCCTATGGTGATAAAGTAACCCTAAGCATTTATTGATTGCTTTAGCTGTGATGTTTATATGGAGGGAGTAGGAGAGTGAGCTGTTAAGAGTTATTCCAAGATATTTGAAGTGATGAACACGTTCAAGAGGAACACCACATCTATCACATATTGATAGAGGGTAGTTTTTGTGCTTGTTCCTAAGGCTGGTAAACAACTTGTTTTTGTTTTTCTGTAGTTCATTATCAATTTATGATTTTTGAACCACAACTCAACGCTGGTGAAGTCACATTGTACCTGTTGCTCAAGAGCAGTGGGGTCAGAGCCATTAGAAAAGATAACCACATCATCCGTGTAGAGAAGGAAACGGCACTGACTGGCTAGGGGGAGGCAATTCAGAAATAGGCTAAAGAGGATGGGGCCCAGTATTGACCCCTGTGGAACACCTGAGCACACAGCCTTGGTATCAGAGAGAAAGGTATCTATCCTAACATGATGTGAACGGCAGTGTAGGTAGATGCGGAACCATGCAGCTGCCTCAGGGGCAAGGTCTATGGCAGCGAGTTGGTCAATTAAGAGGGCATGGTTGACCATGTCAAAGGCCTTTGTTAGGTCAATATAGATAGCCCTGATGAGCTGGCCAAGATCGAAGGATTTGTGGATGAATCTTGTGTATTCCAGGAGGTCTGTAGTGGTACTGTGCCCTGCCCTAAAGCCATGTTGCTCTGCACATAGGAGCATGTGCTTGTCCAGATAATTGACAAGTTGGTCAGCAATGATTTGTTCAAGGACCTTCAAGAGTGGTTGTAGTATAGAGATGGGTCTATAGTTCCCAGGGAGGGCATGATCCCCACTCTTGTACACAGGGGTGACTACTGCAGCTTTCCATTTTGGGGGGGACACTGCAAGATGGAGTGAGAGGTTAAGGATATGGGTGAGAGGGGACAGGATTCCTTCAAGTGAGAGTGAGGTTAGATTCAGGTCAAGGTTATCCCCACTGAATCTCCCCTTCCTAAACAATTTGCACAGATATTTCCTGGTTTCTCTGAGGGTCATAATCTTGAAGCGAAAGGAGGGATGAGATGGGGATTGTGTGGGTACAGCAGGGATAGTGGGGGAGAAGAAGTCAGCGGGGAGAACATGCTGCAAGTCGGTGAAGGTATTGTTAAAGGTGTTGGTGATAGATTTAGGGTCAAGGATGGGGGAGCCATCAATGCAGAGCATGGTAGGGGCTGTTTTGGGTTCTTACCTGGTGACCTCATTTAGGTTAGCCCAGAATTTGTGCCCATCATTCCAATTCTTGGTTAGGGCATCTTTATAGTATATGTTTTTGGCTAATCAGATGGTCCTGGTACAGTTGTTCCTCGCATGTTTGTAGCTCAGGATATCAGACCGCTTGCCAGTAGCCCTAGCTATATGCCAGAGGTGGTGTCTATTTTTCTTTAGTTCAAGGGTATCAGGCCTCATCCAGGGGTTAAAGTAGCCTTTGATCTTCCACTTGTTTATGGGAGCATGGGTGTCACAGATTGTACTGAAGAGGATGATGAAATGGTTGAGCTCGTCATCAATGTTGGAAGCCTCAAAATCTAAGGACTAGTCAGCATTGAGGAGCTCCATTTTGAAGTAATCAGCATGACCAGGTTTGAGAACCCTGCTGGTGATTGTTCTAGGAGGTGGTTTGGAGAAATTATTAGCCCAACTGAACATGACAGGGGAGTGGTCACTGATGTCATCTGGGAGGATGGAGGCATCAGAGGCATGCTTAGGTCGGCTGGTGAGCAACCAGTCAATCAAAGTACTAGTGCACATCCTGCAGTTAGTCCTAGTGGGTGTTTCAATGAGCTGGGTAAAGTGAATAGCCTAAATTGCATCCTTGAATTGGTTAGCTTCAGGGGCAAGCCAATTAATATTGAAATCACCTAAGAGTACAACCTCAGAGCTTAGGGTTAGGCTTCCAAGACAGTCTATGATGGCATGGAGACCTTGGGCCTAGTTCTTTGGGGGGATGTAGACAGATAGAATTTTGACAGTTTTGTTGTGGGCCCCAAGAAGAAACTTAATGGCAAGGGCCTGGGTGAATAACACTAGGCTGGGTAAACTCAGGACTATGCCCTGAAGGCTGTCCTTAAGGTAGATTGCACAGCTGCCACCTCTTTTAGATTCATGATCTTACCTAAAGATTGAATAGCCTGGCAGACTAATGGCTCCATCAGTATCCTAGGAGTGAGTCATGTCTCTACCACAGACAGAACATCTGGATTATGTAGGGCTACCCAGGCTTGAAGGTTGTCAAACTTTGCTGTCAGGCTGCGGATGTTTAGTGACACAAAAAAATTGATCTAATGGCTTTTCCAATTTCCCCCACTTCATGACCCCATACCTCTGTCTCATAGAGACATTGTGCCATCATTTTAGCATATATGACTTTTAAATCAGCTTTCATCATATTACAACCATATACACTTTAATATCTTAAAATGCCTCTAAAGGATTGCTTTACTTTTGTTATGTACATTTACAATTTGCTGCTTCCATAACAAAACAAACAAAGAAAAACAGATATTGAAATCGAGGCCAAGGTATCTATGTTCATTAATTACTTGTAGTTTAACATTTTCTGTCCTAAAAGTTTGAGACTTCTTTATAGGATTCTTGTTTTTACTTGCCACCAGGATTTTACTTTTCTTAATATTAATTTTCAAGTCCAGTTACCTATAATTATTGGTAAGCTTTTCAAATTGTGATTGTAAACCATGTCCCATGAGAAGTTAAATTTATATCATCAGCATAGGCAAGGGTTGGACATGTTCTTTTTCTATTATTGGGGTAACTAAATATGTTTAATAAATCATGTCTATAAACATTAAATGTGATAGGGGCCAGTATTCAACCCTGCTTGACATCTACATTGATATTTATTTTATTAGTAAGTTTTCCTTTTTTACCACAATGAATTTGACACCAGTTAATGAGATATAGATAATTGATAACAATCAGTGCATAATCTACCCCCCATTTAACATACTAACATACTATTTGCCAGCAGATTAGGCCTTATGGTCTATCGAGTCTGCTCGAACCTTAGATCCTTAGTTGGGTGCCGAGGCCCTCCCATCCCTTGTGCTCCAGAAACCCCTATCATCCATCCCCACCCCCCCGGGACAGGCCATCATTTGATACATCCACTTTCTGTGTCTGTCCCACCCTCTCTTGAAGCTCTCCACTGTGGATCTCTGAACCAGCTCACCAGGCAGTGCATTCCAAGGGTCCACCACCCTCTCAGTGAAAAACCTCCTCCTCTTTTCCCCCCTCACCCTTCCACCTTCCAAGTTCAAACCATGCCCTCTGGTGATACATCCCTGCTTTAGTCTAAAGATCCCCTCCATGTTTACCCTATTTATTTCCTTGAGGTATTTGAAGACCTCAATCATGTCCCCATCTCTCCTCTCCTCCAGTGAAAACAGGCAGAGCTCCTCAAGTCTGTCCTCATATGTCAAATCCCCTAGCCCTCGTATCATCTTAGTTGCCCTCCTCTGTACCCTCTCCAGGAGCTGTATGTCCCTCTTCAAGTGTGGTCTCCAGTACTGTACACAGTACTCAAGGTGTGGACTAACCAGTCCATTGTACAGCGGCAGAATCACTTCCTTGCTCCTAGAGGTGATCCCCCTTACGATGCATCCCAACATCCTGTTTGCCTTGCTAGCCACTCTCCTGCACTGCTCAGAGTTATTCATACATGCATCCACCATGACCCCTAGGTCTTTTTCCCCTATTGAGGCCTCCAGTGCCTCCCCTCCCAGGGTGTACCTGTGTTTAGGGTTTCCCTGACCAAGATGCAACACCTTGCACTTGATGATACTGAAATTTAATTTCTATCAGTTTGTTTCCCAGACTATTCATGTTTAGGGAATCAAATGCTTTTTTTAAAGTCTATTGAATGTTAGACATACTTTTGTGGAGACTAAAGCATTGCTTCATACCTGACCTGCTTGCAAATCACATATCAAGTTATAATGTTCCAGATGAGTTTGCAATTTACAACATAAAGTTCTAGAGAAGATTTTAGAGGCTACATCAAGAAGGCTTATTTCATTTGATTTTATTTATTATACTGAAGAGCATGATAAACTATAATGCCTGTTTTCACAAGCAACCAGTTGTAAATAGTTTTAAAATATAGTATGCTACAGTATGGTGCATCATATTGTAAGGCAGGTTACACAAAGTTACAGGCACAATGCAAGAAACACAAATTGTAGGCAGAAATACAGTGCAGGGAAGCATCAAACAAAAATTAAGTACAGCTCCCGTGCATATTGTCCATAAGGTGCTGGTGGAGTCTGACATTGAAGGAGGAAATGTAAACAGCTGAGGTGATAATGGGAGGCAGTAGGTTATAGGGGCCGATGGCCTTGATGGACAGAGCTCTTTGCCTAGCTGCCACATTTCTAAGGTGGAGTTAGAAGGTAAATTTGGAATGTGAATGAGTCCCAGGTTGTTGGTAGAGTGGGAAAACAGTGAGGTGATGCATGGGGGAAATTTTCCAAGTGCCATCTTATATAGAAACACTGCCAAACTGTGGGCAAAACAATCTTCCAAGGATTGGCAGGCAGCTGTACTATACAGCTAGCAGTGATGAGTGCAATAGGGCAGGCCAGCCATAAAGCAACATATGTTGTAGTCTGTTCACTCCTTAGCAGGGGCCCTGGCATGAGCAGCAGTAAACACGAAAGAGCCATTAGTCAACAATTGGGAGCAGAAACCTGTGGATGAGTAAACTCTTGGCTTCAGGGATCAGGCTCCTCTTGACCCTGTGAAGGGCTCCAAGCATCTGGTGAACACTTTTATTTTTATTTATTTAGTTTTTGTTTACTGGGTTGATGAGATTGTTGATCTGGGTGTCAAAAGAAATGATGCTGTCAAGGATGACTCCTAGGTAAAATGGGGGGTGAGCTCAACCATCGTGCTTTTGAGATCATGGATGGAAAAGGGAAAGCATACTGCTTTCTTGTGTATTCCCGAAAAGACCATGGTTTTGGTTTTTTGGGTGTTGAGGACCATTTTGTAATAAAAAAACAGGTTTGAAGGTGGGTGAAGTCATGTTGTTAGGTTTTATTTAGGGAAGTCAGATACTTGCCAGAGCTGAAGATGATGGCAACATCCACATAAAGTAAGGTTACAATGGAAGAGCATGCTATTGGGAGCATGTTTATGAATGAGAAAAGTAGAAGGCCTAGGATACAGCCTTGGGGAACCCCACAGCTGATAGGATGAAAGTCTGAGTAGATGTTGTCAATAGTGGTCTTGTGCATCCAGCCAGATAGGCAATTATTGAACCAGGCCTTGGCACTGGAAGAGAAGGTAAGGGTGGTGAGGGCATTAAGCAGCAGCTGATGGTCTATGTGATCAAAGGCCTTGCTGAATTTAATGGCCTTTATTGGCTTGTACATTAGTGCTGTGTGGAATGTGGAATTCCGCTGGTGAAACTGGCATGGAATGACCATTCTGCTGGTGGAATTGCCACTGGAATTTCACTGGTTCTTTTGTGGAATCCCACCTGCTGTAATCTGCTGAATAATATTCCATGGAACAGCATTTTTCTGTGGAAAGTTATTCCGCAACCATATCCATGGAAAATATGGAGAACCGTGGAATAATATTCTGAAGAACAGCAATTTTTTCTGCAGAAAATCATTCCACAACCATTTTCTGCTGCCAAATTACACCATTCCGTTTCTGGTCAAATTTGGTGGAATTTCAAAAATTCTTCAAAATTTTGTTCCACCAAAATTTGAAAATTCTACACTATTGTACATTTCAGGATTAATTATTTGGCACTTTAATGGTGATAGGAAACTGTTTGTAAACCTCTAGATACCCTACAATTGTTATTTTATTGTCCACCAGGTATTGTGATGTGTGCATGACCTTTTTGTTAAATGAATAAACTAATTCTGTAATCTTTTTAACTACCCTGAATTCCTCACTCCTCAACAGTTTCTGGTCTCTCTCTTTTAATACTGCTTGAACATTCCATGACATCAATAACACCTTTCCAGTCCATTCAGATGAATAGTATGGAATGGGAGCTATTAATGGCATAGAATTTCTTTGAAATATAAAAAGAAAGAGCATCAGCTGGTGAGGAAATTGAAAGTCTATGTAGATCTGTGGAAACCCCAAATCTAGATTATTTATTTATCAAACAATCATCAAAGCCTATCAAAATACATAACTGGCATTGAAAGGAAGATTGTAGGGCAATAACTATGAAAAAATCATTTCCTACCCCCTTTAAATGTGGGAAACACAACTGGATCTTTCCACATTTCAGGAATACTATTAGTGAATATAAAGATATTCATAATTTTAGCCCAAACTAATATCCAGAAGGGAGGGATAGCTTCAAACAGATCCAGACGGATACCATTGGGGTTTATTCCTTTTAGCCATGGAATGAGCCATCAGAATTTCTTCTGAAAGCAATAAGACACGACAGGATGTGGGTTGTTGATTGATAAGAACATACCCCCAGGTGCGTTGTTAGGCATGAGGCGCTTGCGCCGAGTGACTACAGCAGCTGGGTGGTGCTCTTATCAATCAACAACCCACATCCTGAAGTGTCTTATCACTCTTATAAAATGGGTAACAACTATTTCTACAACAATTAATCAAAAGTCTGGACACATTATTAAAGATTTAATAACAGTATGTTATTTTATTTAAATATTGTGAAAAATAGTCCCCAGACTTGGGCAGAAGAGTGGTAAAATTCATTGAATAGCAGCTCACTAAAAAATGCTAAACCAATGAGTTTGAGGGACAGCAATGCATTATTTGAGCAGTTTGGGACTGCCTCTACCTCTGTAACTGTGTGTCTCACCTTTTCTCTTTGTTTATAAAGTGTTACTGTATTGCCTACTTTCTTCATCCTGTTTTTTTTTCTATTTTTTCCCTCACTCAAGACACAGAGGCCCAGATATTCAAATTGGTTGCATCATGTGCAACAGGGATGCTCCCAGCTCAAGTCCGAAAATGCCCCATTCTGCGATATTCAGTGGGAGGCAGATGCGCCCCCCAAATCACAATGCGCAAGAGTGCAATGATAATGAATGCATGCACAACTGAAGGGGGAGGAAACATGCATAAATGGTGCAGTGCGATATTCAACAACATTCACCATGCACAATAGGGGAGCAAATGGGGGAAGTGCCACACAGCACTGAGGGCACAGATAGTGGGCAGTACAGCTACTACAGAGAGGTGTTCCTGGTGCAGGGAGAGTAGCAGCAAAGACAGAAGGGGGAACAGAGAAACAGCTGCCGGGGGGGTTACACAAGCCAGGGACATGGCCAGTGCCACCATCCAGATGGAGGCAGTTATGAGGGGGGTGAGAAGGCAGGCAGCAGGGGGGCGCGGCCATAGAAGGGCCCGTTGGTGGTATGCCCCCAACAGGCAGTACCAAGCCCGCACCAGCTTTGAGCTGTACACTGATACTGAGATCGTTGGCCAGTACCGCCTGAAGGGATGATCCTGAGGTGGCTGTGTGAGCTGTGCAGTGATGTGATGCAGGCACCCACACGACGGAGCCATGTTCTGTCAGTGGAGACCATAGTGACAGCTGTCATGTGCCTGCTCACCACGGGTACCTTCCAGAGACCAACAGGGTACATGACAGGCATAACCCAGTTGGCCGCGTCACGCTTCCTCACCCAATTCCTCAGTGCACTGCTGCCACATGCTGCGGAGTACATCCATTTCCCCAGCACACCGGCAGAGTGCACAGCAAACATACAGGAGTTCCACAGGGTAGCACATATGTCTGGCATGCTCAGGGCAATAGACTGCACCCATGTGGCCATCCACATGCCACCTGGCCCCGAAGAGGCTGCATACATGAATCAGAAGGGGTATGCAAGCATCAACTGCCAGGTGGTGTGCGATGCCAGGGGGTGCATAATCAATGCCTGTGCCACGCACCCTGGAGGAGCACATGATGCCATCATCTGGCACCAGTCCGCACTGTGCCACAGGTTCAAGAGTGTGGACATCCCCACTGGCCACCTAGTGGATAAGTATGCAAATCACGCAGAAAGACATGGATCTTGGGAGGGGCATAGTCAGAGGTTACATGAGTATTGGCCTAGATGGCCCATGGCAGGGCGACGCTGATCACCAAACTAATGTCCACCCTCTACACACAGGTGACAGTGGATACCCACTCCGTCCTTGGCTACTCACACCATACTGGTGGCCCACGACCCCATCGCAGCAACACTACAGTGAGGCACATGCCACCACACGCAGTGTCATCAAGTGGGTGTTCAGGATGCTGAAGGCACATTACTGTTGACTGGACACATCTGGCAGTGCCCTACAGTACAGCCCCTCCAAGGCCTGTGGGCTATTCCTGGCCTGTTGCATCCTGCACAACATGGCCAACGACTGTGGGATAGCCGTAAAGGTCGAAGAGGGGGACAGCGATGGGGATGATGAGGACGCTGGTGAAGATGGTGATGGGCAGCCTCCCCTTGGTCGAAGGGACTCCCAACTGATCTGGATGACACAGCTGCACCGAGACACCATCACAGAGGAGCACTTCAACCAACCCAGGTAAGTCAAGTGGCCATGTGCAACCACCAGTGGCAAGGGCACAACCCACAAACATGCATGGACAAACCCCAGGGGTGCATGTTGTTAAGAGAATTAGCCGAGCATGGAACCACACAAGCCATCAGGGATGGTCAAGGTCTAGCATGGCATGCGTTCACACACATATACACACACTCGCCCCACAAGACATGCACAAAGGGTAGGAGGCATGCTGACCCCAACCACCACCCCTAGCCACACACACGTCCACAGACCACCACACCCAGTGCCTGTCATTGTGCTTGTGTCAGACGCTGGGCACCATTGCACAGTGGCGGACAGTGCAACGCAGGCATCATCATGCACATGCCACAGCGGACAGCAGCTGGTAACGAGTGCAGATGGAAAGTGTGTGTGTGTGTGTGTGTGTGTGCAGGACCAGGTACCCCACCCGTGCATTGTACGTTGAACAACACAATGCACACAGGGCAGCATCAAACAGTAGCCATGGTGGGAGACAGGTCAGTCATGCGCCACAGTGCCATGGCCACCACGGATGGCGGGCGGCCTCACTGAGACCCACCAGCAGTGACAGGCTGACCAATGGCCTCATGGGGTGGCACCGACGGTCCATCAGGGGTTCCACTGCATGAACGCGACCGTGCTCGCGCAGGGGTCTGCAGGACACTGAACATGCCTGCGCCAGGCATGCTCGGGATGCCCACAGCTGAACCCAGTGTCGACAAGGAGGGTGTCACACGATGCCAGGAATGGGGGGTAAACATTGCACTGCGCGGTGTCTGCGACGCATGGGCAAATAACTGGGTGCTGACTGTGGCCATGGCAGCTGTGATTGTCTTTGTCAGCCTGTCAATGGCACCGGTCACATCCTCCCACATCCAGTCCATCCCAGCCAGGAGCAGAGCGGTTTCTCTGCTGTGTCACTCCTCTGCCTGGCGCAGAACTGCACTAAGTGCATCCACCACTGTCACAAGCCGCAACTGCTGATCGACTGATTCTTGGAGTATCTGGGTGTGCTCTTCTAAGAGGTCATCTGCCTGATCGGCATGCTGTCCCTCACGGTGTCTGCGGCCCTGATGGGTAGCACCCCTTGAGGGTGGGCACTGCACACCAGGGCCAGGCCTTGGCATGTCCACAGTCGGTGCACTGACACCGACCCCTGACACTGTACCCACATGGCCATTGGCCAACTGCTGACACTGCCCCTCTGGCTGCCACTCTCCAGGGTTCAACGGTGCTGCCGCAGCAGCTGCAACAGCCCCACTGTCCTGGACACACACCAGTGCTGCCCCACTAGTGCAGACAGGCACATGCTGGGACTGTGATGTCACGCAGGCCTCCACGGCAGCACCACCCATGGCCATGCCCGTGATGTCACCTGCTGTGTGGCCATCCTGTGGCCCTCAAGTATCACTGTCCATGAAGTGAACTCCATCATCATCAGTGATGGATCTGGCACCAGCCCGAGTCTCAGCATGCTGGCATCCATGGACACTGGCATGCTGGGACACGGGCAGGGCCTCCTCCGCACCTGCTCCACCAACATCAGTCCGGATGGCCAGGCGGGCCCACTGTCACCCTGACCCTCGGATGCCTGTGGAGGTGGATGGGCCCTCCTCTATGTCCATGGTATTACCCTCAGTGGACAAGCCCACCACCGCTGACCCATGTAAATGCTCAAGGGAACACAGTAGCATTAATGTATCTGCCCTACCCTGTCCCCCCCATTGACAGACCAGGACCTACCATGCAGTGACGGGCTACCACCCATCTGGAATCCACCATCTGGAACACCCTCAATGGCACAACGCCGCATGCTGCCAGCAACCTGCTCTTCTCGTGGGGTCAGGCTTTGCACAGCCGGCTGTCCCCCACTGGTCACAGCCCGTGCTGCCCTGATGGCAGCCACCTTGTCCTTAATCCTCTGCCTGTCCGTACCCATCTTCTCTTTGCACTCCTGCTGAACGCTGGTGGCTGCCATGCAGGTTGACGGCATGCGCCACCTTTTCCCATGCAGCAGCACAGGCTTGTGGTGTTCCCCGCCGTCCACTGAGCAACGGCTCCTGGTCGAGGTAGGACTCAAACAGGGCATCTGTTTCTGCCTTTGTGAAGTTAGGCTTCCTCTTCCTCCCACATCTCTGTTCCTCTTCCTCCACCTCACGATTGCTCATTCTTCATCCTGTGAGAATGACAGGTGCTTCCTGTCCTTTCACTGTGCAGTCATATGCATGTCCCACACACCACAGTCCACACTCCCAAACTGCATGCAACTCACCACAATAGACTGCAATAACAGACTATGGCCACTGCAGCCCAATGTCACATTTTTATAGCACAATGCATGCAAATGAGGTGAGGCGCAATTATAAGTGGATGCAAATGCACTATCTGTGACCATTGAATGGCTGATTAGCTGATTTACGTATGCCGGCTGAATATCGCGCTGTTACGCTTTGCGCAATTGTGTTGAACATGCTTAGGCAAGGGCGCATTTCTGTGACATGTGCAGTAGACACCGAACGGTGAATGCCCAGGGTGATGACGCCAACGCCTGCCATGCTGCTGACGTGCTGAGCACAGGAGGCAATGCAGGGCACAGCCACCATTGTGCCAGTGGCACTACTGCGCTGTTCACATGTATGGTGGTCTGGCATTGGGGCATCATAGGCACACTGGGGCCACAGCGCGGTAGGCCACTACACAAAGTGGCACACAGGCACCCTATCACACTACACGTGGTGAGTACCAATCATGCTGTTGCAGTCCGTGTGCAAGAGACCCCTGACCCTGTGCCGACCTTTGCCCCCTAGGTGACAGGACGATGGGGAATGACAGCGCAGTACCGTGCAGTATCCGCACGTGGCAAACGTGTGCTACAGAGTGCCATTTTGATACCAAAACTGGACAGGATGGCAAGGAGAAGGGCACCCATCTGCAGCCAACTTAAACTGGTCAATTTGGTCCAGTTGTTGGAGCCCCATGCCGCTGCCCTATTTGGGGAGGCACCCCTGGACAGAGCCAGGAGTGCGGTGTGGGAGGAGGTGGTGGTGGTCATGGAGGAGGCCACAGGAATGGAGAGGATGGCAAAGCAGTGCAGGCACTGCTATGGTGACCTACAGCGGTGGGACCCAGACAGGCTTGCCCGCCTGCAGGCATGTGCCAGGAGGGGCATGGTGCCACAGCCAGGTAGGTGCCCCATCTACACACTGTTAACGTCCATATGGGTATCATGGTGGCATGTGTCCAGCACATGGGGGGGCTGTCCAGTGTTGGCCGTGGTGGTGGTATTGGGGTGGGGGAAGGATGGGTATGGCTGTGTGAGATTGCACACACATGGGGACGGGGGGACTTTGCTACCAGATTGTACTGATGTTCCTCTCTCCATGTTTACACCCTAGGCCCAGAGGAGCACCAGCGGGCAAGGGAGAGGAGGCTGTGCCAAGATGACCAGCAGGCCAGGAGGGCTGCTGGACAAGACAGGCACAGGAACCAGCCTGATGATGGTGAGTGCCTTACATCCATGATTACTACTGCATGCTGTGTAACAGGGCGGGCAGCGGGGCATGGCCACCATCCATTGATACCACTGCCATGTACGCAACTTGTTACAGTCAGCACTGTTCAGTGGCACTGCATGTCTGGGAGTGCGTCAATGGTGGTCCATGTGTGCACCGGGTACATGGCTGTGCCACTGCCTTCGCACCTCATAGCCATGTCACTGTACAGTCATGGTGGTGTTGTGCGGGACTTGGGCAGTGGGTGTGTGAAGTGGTCCACATGTCTGTGTGTGTCTGGGTAGGCAGGTCATGTGGACACGATCACTGTGGGTGGTCGCACACCATCACAGGGGCATATCCCATGGCTGTATGCCATGCACAATGGGTGGGCTACAAGAGGATGGACATTCACACTTATTGACTCTGCTCCCTTGTCCTAGGAGGACTGTGGCTGATGCAGCTGGAGAGGGCCATGCAGGAGCTCTTCCAAAATGCAAGGACATCATTGGAGGTACTCCAGAGGTTGGACCAGCAGGGTGCCCGGAGGCGGCAAACCAGGAGTTGCCACAGAAGCGAGGAGTGGCGTGGCTGCTAAACCCTCCATCCCCCAAGATACGCCCTACCCCCCTGGACCCACCCTCACACCCCTTCTTCCCTCTCCCATTTTTTTACCCCTGCCTCTTACCCACCCCCACCTGGTATGTGGCTCTCACCCCCCTTATGTATATAGCTGTATATAGTTTTTTGTACTGTGAAAAAATACATTTGTTCTGTTATGCCTACTGTTCTGGTCTCTGATTTTCAGTGGGCTACAGGTGCTCAGCTGCAGTGGTGTGCATGGCATCAGGGGTGGGGCAGGCATGGGCATGTGTGTATGTCCATAGGGGAAGCGCCTATGGTGTGGGTGTAGCTATCAGTCACTGTCTGTGGTTTGTATGTTGTTCACTGTGCACTGGATGATGGGGATGACTGTGTGCAGTGGTCCACAGTGCATGCACTGTGTCCATGGCGCCCCTGTCAGACCGTCCATGGCCTTTGCAGCTGACACCCTTGCATGTCTGTGATGTGCACATTCTGCTGGCACATCAGTGGTGGCTGTCCATGCTGGACAGCCACTGTACCCAGCACAATGCCAGGTTGCCTCCTGTCACCGGTATGGTGCACGTCTGCCTCGGGTGGCACTGTGGCCTCTGCTGTTGTTGTCCCACCTCCATGCTCTCAGTTGTGTCTGTTGCAGGGAATGTGCTCCACTGTCTGTCACTTGTGCTCCGGCCACATGCTGGTGACATACAGCTTCATGGTACCTGCACAGGGTGGCTAGCACACCTGTGCCATGTAGGGGTGCTGGCCATGTGTACACAGCTGCCATGGCCACACACCAGTGGCTTGGTTGACCCGCTACTGTCTCCCCATGTTGGTGTGCCCTTGGGTATGGGTGGGTGTTTGTCCATGCACTGTGTTGCATCCTGTGTGGTGCATGCTTCCATGCAACAGTGTGTGTGTCTGTGCTGGCTGTAGTGGCCAGTGCTGGGACGGGATGTGTCCTTGGGAGGGTGTGCAGGGTGCTGAACTGCTGGTGGTGGGGTCTAGGGCATGCCCTGTCGCATTTGGGGTACCTCGTGTGCCGAAGCATAGTCGGTCTCTCAGCTGTACCTCGGGGGGGACATGCAGGGTGGCACTGTGTATGCAGTTGTTGCATTGCTGTCTGCTGCTGCCCTCTGCAGGGTGCTCATGGTGTGGCTGCCTTGCATGGCTCCATGGTGCACAGGGTTGCATTGTCACAGTGGGGGTGGTGGCATGCATGGGGTGTCCTGCACTATTGGGCTACTCTGGGCAGGGTGTATGGGATCATGGTGCAGGGTGTGCTCTGCATTGGTGGGATGGTGTGGCACAGGGTGGTCGGCCCTCCTTGTGTGCCAGTCACAGCTTGCCAGGGGGTGTGCTGGGGCACCATGTCCTGGCTATGGGTTGGTTGCTGGTATCCATGGGCCGGTGGTTATTCCAGCTCTCCACCGGTTGTGCAGTGCATGGGGTGTGGGGGGCGATGTCTGCTCTGCTGTGTGCTCCTCTGCCCATCTGTGGCATGGGTGGTGGGCCCCTGCATCCTGTCCCTGCGCATCCCTGGTTGTGCTGTTGCACTGCTGCTCTGCTCCACAGGGCATCCCTGGTTGTGTTATGGCACATCTGGACTGCTCCACTGAGCATCCCTGGTTGCACTATGGTGCATCTGAACTGCACATCCCTGTTTGCACTGTGGTGCAGGTGGTGCGATATTCAGTCGTGTGCTGCAGGCGCATCTGTACCTGTGCAGTTTTGGAATATCGCGCTTCTTGTGCATGGGCGCAGTGGACTTGTGCTTGCTCTTGCTGTTGCACACTTTTTGGGCGCAGTTTGAATATCTGGGCCAGAATGTTTATCATGGAATGTTTACCATGGAATACAGGGATTCAAAATTCTGCTCATTTCCACTGGTAGAATGTTACTCTCCCAACATACTGTACAC
This sequence comes from Neoceratodus forsteri, assembly GCA_016271365.2. Taxonomy (NCBI): domain Eukaryota; kingdom Metazoa; phylum Chordata; order Ceratodontiformes; family Ceratodontidae; genus Neoceratodus; species Neoceratodus forsteri. The sequence continues at coordinate 1,056,421,420 of CM028132.1, read as the reverse complement.
ACAGACAACAAAGGCCTGTTTTAGAGCCAGTGACTCAATTATCTCACTGACAAGGCAAGCAGAAGAGATTTCCCTAATGAGCAGGTAAAGACAGAAGGGGGATTTTTCACTGTTAGTAAAGAAACTGTTGTAATGAAAACTATAAACAATAAGCAGAAAGAACTGGAAGGGGACAGGATCAGTTGTGTTCCAGGACAGTAGCTGCTGCTGTTGTTTTCACAGGGATCTTGTGGATTTTACTTGGTAGGTTAGTTCTTTTCTTTCTTACTTCTAAGGGGCTAGCAGGGTATTGTTTTGGGGGCTGCTGGATGTTTGTAAACTGATTTGGTGGCTGTAGTGGGGGCTCATTTTGTGGATGTTTCACTGTGTAACAGGCTGCACTGTTAGAGGCCTATTTCTTCTGATTTAAGAAACCTATTTGGTGGGATTGCTTGGGCCTGGTTCTTTGGCTGCTGGGCTTGGAGGGGAGACAGGGCTGATACATTCTATCTCAAGTCAGGTGTCTGCCCAGATCGCCCTCCCACCCCTCCTCCTCCCCAGAAGTCTGAGAATTTATGGGGAACACCTGCCCTGCAATTGAGAGAAAGGCTGCAGGTGCAGCTCATGTAGTTCTAGCCACTGGGGTTGGATTTAAAGGCTGGGAGAGAGGAGCTTGGGAGTTGTTCATTTCCTTATAAGTTTAATGTGTTGTACTGCACCTAGTAACAGGTTACTGGTGTATAGTGGGACTGTCTCTAAGATTAGTGGGTGACCTGATTAGGCAGTAGGGGCATCTTGGACTAGGAGGAACCTGGTGGCTCACCCAAGGAAACCTATTTGGAAGGGATGGAACCACACATCTGAGGGCCAGCATCTTTGGGAGGTGGTGGGGTGCCAGAGTGTGGAGCAACCATGATACTGGACTGGGCTTGGAAGTTCGGTGGTTTGCCCAGTGTGCTACCAGATAGCACAGCTTAGGGAGGAGGTTGCGGAGATTAGAGAAAGCTGGGGAAGGGGTGGCATGGTTGGGGAAGGGCTGGGAATCTCCCACAGGGTTGCACCAAGCACTGGGGTGAGGGCTCAGGGAAAGGAGTGCAGGAGAATACTCAAGGGTCACATAGGGACCCTGGCAGAGGGGTCCAAAAGGACACTACCAAGGAAGCAGGCAGGTAACTGGGGACCTCACAAAGGGGGACGGAGGGACAACATTCTCAGGGAAGTAGGCAGATGGCCAGGGCTGGACAGAAGGAAGCAAGGCGGGGAGGTGGATCAGACCTTACACTCAGTAACCGCTTCAATTCTCTTCTTCTGCTCAAGGATGAGGGGGGTGATGTAGCCACAACAGAGGTGGTTAGAGACGGAAAGGGAGTGGGAGTGGGAGGCAGGAGGCAGGGGCCAGATAGCAGGAAGAACAGGGGGGGACCTGGAATGCAGGAGAATGGGGGAGCAGTGAATCAGAGCAGGAGGGCAGGGGAAGAGGAGGAAAGCATGGGAGAAGGACCAGTTGGGAGGAAAAGTGAGAAGGACCAGAAGTGCAGGAGGATTCAGTAAAGGGAGCTGAGGGTTTAGGCCAGGGGAGCACGACAGAGCAAGGAGGAACTAAATGGAGACAGGAAGGAAGGAGGATGAGCCAGGCTTTTTTAGCAGATGGGGAGAAGGACCAGTTAGAGCAGTGAGGGGAATTAGCAAGGTACAGAAGGATACTCAGAGAGGAGAGGCATAGGGACTGAGGAGGGGGGTATGGTACAGGGCGGAGGGTGGATGTGGCACCCAGACAGGGGGAGGAACAAGGAGCCAGCTGGGTGGAGGGGCCTGTAGAAAGGATGAGGGACATGGAAGGGGGAATGGAGGAAAAGGAGGACAGAGTGCTCCTGCTGGGGATTCTATGATCAGGGTATCCAAATGGGATGGGAGGAAGAAGTCTGGCCAGTTAGAACAAGATGCTTCCCTGGACTAATGGTGCACAGGGTTAGCACAAGGTATAACGTGCTGGCAAAGGATTGTGGGGTTCCCAGACATACTGGTCCACCTGGGTACAAATGACATTGATGGAAATAGCGAGCTAGAGATACAGGCAAGATTCAGGGAGAACGCCAGGGTCTGTCATGACATAGGATACACAGTTTCCTTCTCAGAAATCCTGCCAGTGCCAAGGGCTAGTGGGGAAACACAAAGGAAAATTAGGGAGATAAACCAGTGGCTCAGGGGCGGTGTGAGGCCAGAGGTTATGGGCTGATGGGGGATTGGGAGACCTGGGAGGATATGAGCTGTATGCTAGAGATAGACTACATCTCAATTTGAGGAGGGGAATCCTAGTTGAAAAATAGAGGGTTCATTGGTAAAAAGTGGGGTTTAAACTTGTGAAGGGGGTGGGATGGGAGAAAAGGCTGTCAAGGGGTGCCGATAAGGAGGGACTCTGTCTCCACCCCTGGGGACCAGGAGGATTGCTGCAGGAAAAGGCCAACTGGCAAAGTGCAGACCAGGGGAAAACAGAATCCCCATGGGAACACGAGCAGGGGAAATGGAACTATAGGGAAAGGGTGGAAGGTAGTCCTGCTAAATGGCAGGAGATTGGGCAATAAAATGCCTGAGCTCCAGGCGATGCTAACTGAGGGAGCAGTGGATGTGGCAGCGGTCACTGAGACTTGGGCCACTGCAAGACATGACTGGGACCTGAACCTGGAGGGTTACACTATGTTCAGGAAGGACAGGGGGGAGGGAAGGGGAGGAGGGGTAGCAATGATAGTCAAAAACTGCATTGGCATAGGGGGAGTAGAGGAGGCGGAGGAAACCGTGGAGGCGATTTGGGTCACCTTGTAACAAGGAGGGGCAAGAGAGTAAAAATAGGAGTGGTGTATAGACCCCCTGCCCTGGCGGAGGAGCTGGAGGACAGTCTGGTGGCAGATGTTAGGAGACACTGCAGACTGGGCTGAGGAACGGTGGTGGTGTTGGGGACTTAAACATGCCAGGAACAGACTGGGAGACTATGACATCCTCTGTGACCAGGGAACCGGTTGTTGGATGTCTTTCAAGACGTGTTCCTAACTCAGCAGGTGAGGGAACCACCAGGAGGCTGGGTACTGGATGTGGTCCTGGCAGACAGTGACCAGATTGGGGCCTGGAGGTAGGGACCCATTGGCGGGGAGTGACCATGCCATGGTCTGGTTCTGCCTGGACCTAGGAGGGTAGAAGGCTGCACAAAGACGGAAGCAACCGACTTCAGGGGTGGATTTAAGGAAATGGGAAGGATCCTTAAGGAGCATTTGGATTGGATTGGGTCAGACATGGACGCTGATAGTAGGTGGGAAATCATCAGGAGAGGGGTGCAGGATGCTATCAGCACCTGTGCAAGAGTAAGACAAAAATGCGGTGGGGACCAAAAACCCTGTTGGTGGACCAGGGAGGTCCAAGAGGTGGTGCGGGGAAAGAAAGCAGCCTATAAGCAATTCAAGTGCTCAAGGAGTGAAAGGGATCGAGGGGAGTACGAGCTGATGGCTAGAAGGGCCACTGGAGTGGTGAGGGCGGCTAAGGCAAGGAAGGAGCAGAACCTGGCCAGGGAAATTAGGAGAGGGAACAAGGGGTTCTTTAGATACATTGGGGAAAGACGAAGGGTGAAGGGGCAGATTAGCAGGATTAAATCAGGGGAGAGATGGGCACAAGACCCGGGGGAGCAGGCTGAGGTACTAAATGAGTACTTCACCTCAGTTTTCACCAGGGAAAATGGGGGTGCTGCATCATAAATGACCTCCTAATAGCGAGAGATCGGAGATCATGTTCCATTCTGGTCCTTCTTGATCTCTCTGCAGCATTTGATACTGTAGACCATGGTGTGCTACTGGAACGCCTGCGGTCTATCTGTGGACTGTCTGGTACAGTCCTCTGCTGGTTTCGATCTTACCTTGAGGGTAGGAAGCAGAGAGTGGTGTCTGGGAATTTTTCCTCAGCATCAATCTCCCTATCCTGTGGGTACCGAGGGTTCCATTTTGGCACCCATGTTGTTTGCAGTATATATGCTGCCTTTAGGAGCGATTATTAGGTGGTACAGTCTGAGTTTTCACTGCTATGCAAATGATACTCAGCTGTACATGTCCTTTGCGCCCGGTCAAGATACTGCCTTTTCGGTCTTTAATAACTGTCTTGCTGAAATCCAGGACTGGATGAATGTGAGTTGGCTGAGGTTGAACCCTGTTAAAACTGAGGTGTTGGTTGTGGGCCAGGATCGCCGGGAGGTGGGTTCATTGGTTGGATCACCCTCGGGTTTATGGCTTGGGGATACTCCGCTAATTACCTCAGACCGAGTGCGGAATCTGGGCGTTGTATTTGATGACCGCTTGACATTTAAATCTCAGGTGTCAGCGGTTGTCAAAACCTCTTTTTACCATCTGAGGAACATCGCCCGGGTGAAACACCTGGTTCCCCCCGACGATCTGCCTACTTTGGTCCACGCCTTCATTACCTCCCGCCTTGACTACTGCAACTCGCTCTACCTAGGGCTTCCTGGGGTTGAGATTCGCCGCCTGCAGCTAGTGCAGAATGCGGCAGCCAGGCTGTTGATGGGCTCTTCTAGGGCCAGTCATATAACGCCTGTGCTCCGTGGTCTGCACTGGTTGCCAGTTTGCTGGCGAATCACCTTCAAGGTCGGTTTGCTGACCTATAAGGCCCTACATGATCAGGGACCGGTTTACCTGAAAGATCTCCTTCATCCCTACTGCCCCCCCGGCTCTCTCCAATCCACTGACGAGGGATTGCTAGAGATTCCCAGGGTTTGTTTAAAAACTTCAGGGGCAAGATCATTTAGTTTTATGGCCCCAACCCTGTGGAACTCTCTACCTCGTCAGGTGTGGGATAGCCCAACTGTCCATAGTTTTAAAGAATCTTTAAAGACTCACCTCTTTAGGAAAGCATTCAATGATTTTTAATATTGTTGCTTATTGTATTTGTAATTGTTTTATCTAGTGTTGTACATGTTGTTTATTGTATTTGTAATTGTTTTATCTAGTGTTGTACAGGTGCCTTGGTTTTTAGAAAGGCGCCTTAAATAAATAAATAAAGACTGAGATTGAGATTGAGATACATGGGAGGAGACAGAGATACTGAGGAGGGGGGGACCCTTACCGATTGGCAGGTCTGGGGAGAGGGGAAGGCATCACTGGCAGGTGGGGGGAGGGCTAAGCAGGGAGAAGAGGTACCGGAAGTGGAAATCACAGCAGAGAGAGTGAGGGAAGCCCTCAGCTCCCTTAAGATGGAGAAAGCACCGGGGCTGGATAAATTACATCCCAGAGTGCTGAAGGAACTTGCAGATGTCCTGGCGAAACCCCTGGCAGAGCTTTTCACCATCTCTCTGAGGACAGGGTGGGTGCCCCAAGACTGGAAGGTGGCGCATATAGTGCCTATCCACAAGGGGATCAAGGGAGGTGGCAGAGAGCACAGGCCTGTCAGCCTGACACGATTGGTGGGCAAGGTGATGGGGGCATTGTCAAGGAGAGGCTGGGGGACCTGGATAAGTCAGGGTGCCTGGACGATAGACAGCATGGATTCATCCCGGGGAAATCGTGTCAGACAAACCTGGTGGATTTCTATGACTGGGTGACAAGTGCCTTGGACCTGGGTAGACCAGTGGATGTCCTCTTTCTAGACTTCAGCAAAGCATTTGACTCTGTTCCTCATGTGGGCCTGTTGGATAAGCTGGGAGAAATGGGGGTGGGGAACCAGATGATCAGATGGATAGGCAATTGGCTCCAGGACTGGACCCAGAGGGTCATAGTTGGTGGGATAGTCTCATCCCCAACTAGGGTCATTAGTGGGGTCCCACAGGGATCAGTCCTTAGGCCCCTTCTGTTCAACGCCTACGTATCTGACATAAGGACAGGAATCAGGAGTGAGATGAGTCTCTTTGCAGATGACTTGAAACTGGGGGCGGTGGTGGATGGGGAGGAGGGGAGGGTGACCCTACAGGGGGACCTGGAGGCTTTGGTAAGATGGTCTTGAAAGTGGAAGCTGAGGTTCAATGCAGGGAAATGCAAGGTACTCCACCTGGGGGCCAGAAACCCAGGCCAAGTGTACACCATGGGGGGGAAATACTACAAGTCTCGATGGCTGAGAGGGACCTGGGGGTGGTGGTGGATGTCAAGATGAACAACTCTGAGACTTGTAGGAGGGCAGCAGCCAAGGCCAACAGGATGCTGGGATGCATTGCTAGGGGGATCATCTCCAGAAGGAGGGAAGTGATACTCCCTCTGTATAACTGCTTGGTGAGGCCGCACCTTGAGTACTGAGTGCAGTTTTGGAGGCCACACTAAAAGAGGGACATTAGCCTCCTGGAGAGGGTCCAGAGGAGGGCAACCAAAATGATTTGGGGCTTGGGGGACAGGACCTATGAGGAGAGGCTTGAAGAGCTAAATAGGTACACATTAAGAGAGAAGGGACCGGGGGACATGATAGAGGTCTTCAGGTACATGAAGAGGGTAAATAGGGAGGAAGAGTCAGGGTACTTGAAGGAAGGAGGAAGGGGCCACTAGAGGGCATGGTGGAAGCTGGAGGGGAAGATTCAGGGAGAAAGGAGGAGGTGCTACTTCACTGAGAGGGTGGTGGACCAGGGAATGCACTGCCTAGGGGTTGGTGGAGGCAGAGACAGTGGAGGGGTTCAAGAGGGGTGGGACAGGTACAGGGAAGGGTTCAGGAAGCAAAATCCAATGCAGCAAGAATATCCGGAACTGGGAAGGGAGAAGCCAGAGAAGGCGAGGGGGACAGCAAGGTCAGCACCCAAGGTGGGTGCTGACCAAACGAGCAGACACGAAAGACTGTTAGGCCTATTCTGCTGGCATTTTAGTATGTTAGTATGTTAATGTTTCTAATTTGTTTATGTGTGTAAGGAGAGCGTGATGATCAGGGAAACAACGTTTAATTAATTTGTTTTATTTTTTATTTAAGGTAGTTTTATTTTTAGGGCCCAGTTGAAGGTTTTTACAGTGTAAAGGTAGCAGCCATGTTTGTGATGGAAGATCAGTTCTGGTTGCAGTTGGACTGATAGAAGACATCAGTTGCTCAATGATATTGCTGCCCTTTCACCTATGGAGGTTAAGGTATTAAGAAAGTAGTGCCACCTTTCAGTTTGTTGACAGGTAAGGACACGCCTTTTGACCAATCAGGGTGAAGGATTTCTTTTACCCATTTTATAATCATAGATAACGCATACCTCTTGTTGTCTGAGGGCCCATTCTTCCTTGTAAAAATGAATGGCAGTATGCTTTCCAAATGTCAGTGTGTATATACAGTATATATATATATATATATATATATATATATATATATAAATATATGTATAAGCCATTTTGCCAATTAGTGGTACCAAACACTACAAGTCTCTAAAATGATCTATTGTCTTAATTATGTACAGCTTCTAATATCTTATTCCAGGTGATATTCTGAAATTAATTTTTCTTAAAGAGTAAGACATTTTATATTCTCTATGAACCTCAGTAAACTGCTTCATTGCAACTTTTTGGGGATTACACTTTGTTTCCCTCACTTTGGCAGATAGTAATTTTTTTTACAGATTTACATTCACTGTCAAACCATCCACGATTATGGTGTTGTTTATGCTTTTTTTGTAACAATATATTATAACTATATCTAATTAATAGTTAGTATGAGCCAGAATTTTTGGTTATCTGTATCACTAAGGATGACTTCTCTAATGTTCATACAATTCTCAGTGGACAATGGTGTGTGACAGTTCTTGATTCGGAACCTTTGTAAAAGAACCTGGCTCAAAGGTACTTGTAATTCTAGTTGTAATAAAATAAAGAAAAAATAGTTGTTCTTTATCAGATTCATTCTATATTATTGCATGCTTGATCACAATTTATAATTCCTCTGAACTATTACTTAGCTCCTGTGTTTAAAATACAATTTCTGTCAAGGTACATATCAGAAAAGTATCATTTCCAGGTATTTCTATAACTGAGCATTCCAAAAATCTATAAATGTCACATAATGAGACAATAGTGTAATCTATCACGGAAGCATGAGCTCCTGCAATATGAATGTTTGTCCCTTGATAATCTCCCTTAAGTGTGCCATTCAATATTCATTGGTTTAGATTGTTACAAAAAAGAAGCAGATTTTTTCCCATGATATTTAAACGCTTATCCTGGGAGATCATTTTTTTCAGGCAAAGATTATTTAAAGTGTAAACATTGTCAGTCAAGGAATTCCCAGTAGTGGTTTGTGTATTAAAATCACCTATTAAGATGATTTCAGAACTATAATTCTTTACAAGACTACTGCTTTTTTCTTCTAAAACTTTGAAAAAAAAAAGTCCTGTGGAATAGGGAGCCAGTTGGAGGATTATATCTATTACATAGGATGCAATGCTGTCCATTCCAGTTAAGTGATAACTTGATAACATGAGGGATGTTGTGCAATATACTGTTACCTCTAATTTCTTCAATACATTTAATACCTATACTAGGCTTTGCACATGCCTACCACCTTGTTTTTCATTTTTACTGGAAAATAATATAAGGTGAATCCATTCATATAAAAAAAAATCCTCTTCTAGAGACAGGATTCCTGAAGATAAAAGATATCAGCTTCCACTAAGAAGTACTTCCATTCTTTAACCACAGTTTTGTTCAAGATACCCACACTATTCCATAATATGATTCTAGTACTTTATTTTACTTAATGTATTGTGTTTACAGATGTATTGATAACTAGTCAGACTCTTTCCTAATTTTTTAATACATCCAATCTATTGTTCAAGATCATGTTATTTGAAATTGTGTGATCAAGTACTATCTCTGATTCCTGGCTTTTTATGTTTTCAGATTGAGGGCCAGATATTCAAAACTTTGCCCCGGGGCTAAATTAACACTGCCCAGTTGGCAAACTTAGCCCAGAGCACAAAGCAAGCTTTATTCAAAAGGAATAGCTCGCGGCAAACAGCTTCTGAATATAGCATGGGAATGAGGCCGGGCAAACTGGGCTGGGAGTGCAGGGCAAACTTAGCTCTGGAATAAGACAGCTCTGAATATAACAACCAAAAAGTGCAAACCACAACAGTAACACAGTGCACAGTGACGTGAAGGTAGGTAGAGGTGAACTATGTGGCCAATGTGTGTGCCAGCAAATGTGTGGACCTAGTACAGCTGCAGGCAGCAGCGCATGTGAAAGTACAGTATTCAAAACTGTACAATATTCCCCAAACTGTTTGCGCAGTGCTAACATGTTTGCAGGGGTTTAGTGCAGAGCTAAACCGTTAGCCCATTACAAACACGTTTGCCCAGCGCTAAACTTTGCCATATTCAAAAGTGACATGCAAATGAGCCTACTTAGGTAGTCTCTGGGCAAACATCCAGATTAGCATCTCATCATGCCCTGATTTGCATGCAGTTTGCCCAGTGTTACTGCAGGGTCCCACAGCTCCATCTGTAGGTCAGTCTGGAAGTACAGGGGCTGGCCAGGTCCGACCGCAGCTCCACCTGTAGGTCAATCTGGCAGTGCATGATGATAGCTGTAGGCTACATGTAAACAGTACAGCATAGCATAGCATAGAATATTGTACCCCAGGGGACAACACAGCATAGGCACAGATGGTGGTGGTGCTGCATGCAACTGTCAAACTGTAGGGCATGCTACAGTACACAGCAGACACTAGAGTAGCAAGAGGGCCAGTAGTGTGTGGACACAGCTCTGTCTATGGTGTGTAGGGCAGTGCTGATGACTGCACTATACACAGTGACAGGCCCAACATGCAGGTGTTTACTGACAGTGGACATTACTGTTACGCTGTTGTGTGACCCACAGATGCTGCTCCTCTGGCATGGGATGCTCACAGCGACATATACATGTCCGGCTTTGTGTGTTGTGGCAGTTGTACAGCTGTGTGGTATGTGGTCAGGGGGGCATATATTATCAGAAAGGCACACTGGTGTTGGGGTATTCCAAATACTGACCCAAGTGCACTGTATGCTGTGTCCCAGCCTTGTGGCCACACCTGGCCTGTGGCACAGCATGGCCACCCATATACTCTCCCCTCAACATCCTCCATGCCCACAGTGCTACATGTGTGTGCTGGCATCTGTTGGTGTCCACAGAAGAGTGGTCCGCAGGTGTGTGCTGTGTGGCCACACTGCCATGCTGTCCACTGGTGGCAGGGTCACCACTTACTGCCTGTCATGGCTGGGACTGGTGGCAGATGATGGCATCATTGTGATGCCATCAGTGAGCAGCATGTTTCCTCTATGTCTGGCTTTGTCTATGTGTCACATGTATTTGTTAGGGTCACGCAAAGCCACACAAAAGCTGCACAGACACTGCACAAAGCCAAAATGTCACACAAAGCAGATTGTCCAGGGTTAAGACTGCCTTTTCCTGGGTGGTAATGTGCACCACATTAAGTGTCGTGCTAAGTCACGCAAAACCACTTTGCATGGTGCTAGTCACTGAATATAGCATTGCGCCTGTATTCATGTACACCCCCCCAAGTTTGCCCCTTGCATGCATTATGATTTTGCCAGGCGCTAATGTAGTTTGTACACACTATTTGGCCTTTTGAATATAGCAAACCCGCTCTAATCCTGCTCTAAACCTGTGCAAACATTTTTTGCCCCACGCAAAGTTTTGAATATCTGGCCCTGAGTGTTTACATCTGCCCAACAGTCTGTTTCATCAATTTAATTAATGCCCATAGCATCCAGGAGATCTGCTGGTTCAAGTATTTCTTTTTCTACTAATTTATTGGAAAATGCAAAACTAATATGCCATACCCATACCATCCTTTTATTCTTTCGATTTCTACAAAATCTAAATCAAAGCACTTTACTTTAAAGATTTCCTGGAAAATAAAGAGTACTTTACTAAATTTAAACTCATTTTGGTAGCACCTTCAGACCAGGTATGGATCATGTTGGTGCCCTACCTGTTTTTTTATATTCTGTAATGTTTTTCTGCCTTCTAGAGGTGAGCATATTGGGAGATTTACCCAAATTTGCCAAAGCAATTCTGCATTTAGTTTAGGTACACTTACATCAAGATCTAATTTGTGTAACTTGCATTGACTGTCCCAGTGATTATACAATATCTGCTCATTATTATGTACCATTATAACATTTTTAGAGGATTCTGAGTTAATTCGGAATGTTTTAAAGAAACTACATGCATCAAGATTAATTTCTAACACTGCTTGTTGCTAAGAAGACATTAGTTCAGTAAGAATTTTCTGCATTTCATATTATTTTCTATAAACTCCTCCCAATTCTATATACAGTTCATCACCCATGACTACTATATTACTTTCTACACCACCTATAGATCCTTTGGACTTTTCTCAGCTAAGTTGCTCCATTGATGGTCTAGAACATTTTCCCCTCTTGCTTTCCGTAGATTTTATTACCTCTAGTGCAACTGGGGTGGGGTCTCCTCTGTTTGAATGGTCCTCTCATCATTAACTGCCATTTGTCTTTTATTTTTCATCTTCTCCAGACAAATAGTCCTATTTTCAAAATAGATTCACCATAGGCATAGAATGGAGGAATACCTTTTGAAAATAGGGACCACAGTTCTTATTCCCTTCTTATTATTAGTTGAGTCTATACCCATCTTATTTCTATTGTTGTTTTTTTGTATTTATTTTTTCTCCTTTTTCTTTTCTCCTCATTTCTCCTTCTCTATTACTGATGCATCCCTCTTTCTGACATTTACATATGCAATACACATTGTATTGCTCCTGTTTATTAAGTTTGGTAATATCTGTCTTAATCTGTTTCAAAATATCTTTAGTACTTGTAACTTCCTTGCACAATCCTTCCATTTCACTTCTAAAAATGTGCAGATGTTCCATGATTAATATGTTAGTCATGCATGAGTGGGCTAAAGCTGATAAAATTGTAGGACATCTATTGTACATAGAAGTAACTATACAGTAGTTGTACTTAAAATCTTTCTTTGATTTTCAGCTGTAACTGTTTTAGTAAATGCAGCACCTTCCTTTCTGCTACAGTATTTTGTGAATTAAGGTTGATATCTTTCAGAGATAGCAGATTACATTTCGATGTAGTTCAGTCTTTCTGTGAGATCTCAGCCTCTGCTTGAGGTTCCTGGGGGAGAATGCAGACTGGTAACGTGCATATAATATATACTGAACATTATTGGATGTTGTATATCTTTTGCAATTTTCCTTTACTTTCTTGTCTTTGCTTAAACAAAATGTATTTATTGACTGTTGCCTATCAATAGTCTTTTTTTTTTACTTTTCCTCCTTTCTTATTCCCCTTCTTCTCTGATTCTCTTCTGCACTCTATAAATTTATTTCCTTTTCTTGTTTATTTCTTGACATCTTTATATGCTGAGTGCTAGCAATACCCAAACCTTCTATCTCTATCGCTATTCAATCTGCTAAATATGATTTCTCTGACCATTTTTGTACTTCTCCCTCTCTTTCCAGAGCTGGGTCAGTGTGATAACAGTGAATGCCTAAAGGCGATCACTGTTTTCACTCAGTCAGAGTGCCAAACACATTTTCGGCACTCTGACAACCCCAGCACACCAGAACAATGGCGCCAGGAGAGATTTTTACTGCTTTCTGTAGGGGGGTGGGCCCCCTTACCACCCCTCATGGGGTGCTTTGCCCCGCACCCCCTACTTAAGGACTCTCATCTCTGGGGGGTGCATGTCAGGGGGTGAAAGCAGTAAAAATAAAAGGTTTGGGCCAGGTGCAATAAAAAATCGCACCAGCACCTGGACCCGAACCCAGTCCCTCAGCCACTCCAGCCAGTAGCCAATCCACAATGCCATGATGCAGCTCAACCAGCAACCACAGTGCCACCCCCTACAGCCTCTCCACCCCATCCCAGCCCACGATCACTGTGCTCACTCCCACCCCTTCACCTGCGTACATATAGTGACATCCTGTCACCTAGTTTGCCCACCCCCTCATCCGGTCGCCCTACCTTTCCATCACTGTGAGTGGATTTTGCTGGGAAGGAGTCGCCGTAATGGACGGTGCACTTCCTCATGCGCCCACTTCACGGGTTACCTCCAGAGGCTGTATATACTCCAATATAATGTACTCATCTTACTCATAATTAATTTGTTCTCATAACAGTGCTCCTTTAAAGTGTGCATTTTTTTGATAAGTTAATAGGTGTTGATGATTTATGTGAATTATCTTATTAGTTGTGCAAAATTAATTTATTACTATTTTATTTTTTGTAGGTGTGGGGGTGGGGTTCTATTACCATGCAAACTTCCAGACTTTACCTCCTGTATTTTTTTTTTATACAATACTTCTATTTTCCACATTGATATTTTACATTCACTAGAATTCTTACCCCAACAAGCAACTGTTTTCTAAAAGAAATCTCAGAGGGAAACAGGTGAGAAGCACAAATGCCCCTCAGTATTAAAAATGCATTAAAATGCCACTGTACATGCTCTAAATAATGCAGGGGAGTAGGAAGAAACAGTCTTGATTTTAAAATGAACAAATCCTGTTCCTGCCTATCTTAAGTAACATGGTGTTTTCATGGTGTGCCATCCTCCACTATGCATACATTTTCCAAACTGCTGGAAAGAAACAAGTTTTGGTTTTAAAATGTGTCTTTGATTAGAAGGTAAACAGTTCACATTTTTTTTTCTGTTCCAAGTTATCTATTTCTGAATCAGTTGGATGCAAGAAGTTATTTTGCAGTAGTAAGTGCACAGTCTTAAGTGTTTAAAAGGAAATGAAACTCACACTTTTCCACCAAGGACCTCATCTCTGTCTTCAAATGTCAGGTAGTAAGGTACTTTTTAATTCCTTCTAGTTGAGAGATTTATTTATATTTATATTATGTCACTCTTTCATTTTCTTATAAAATCACAGTATTTTTCTTAGGCAGGCACTCCCCAGTATCTTGTATGTCTGGCAACTGATCCTGTTGCAAAATCAGATGTGGGGGTGTGGAGCAGGACAAAGAAGCTCAGTAGTGAAAAGGGTACTTAAAACAGAATAAATACAAACATAAAATGTTACATGGCTGCAGGCCTAGATAAAAAAAACTAATTAGTTTAAATTTATCAAAATTAGTTAGCAGACACTGAATGAACCCTAACCCTTCTCATTCTAACAGATGCAAAGAATCAATTAAAAAAAAAACATTTCTTTATTTACATAATTTCAAGTATGCTCTCTTTGTATGATTTTGGCTTGTCTCAGATAAGCAGAAGAGCTTCAAGGCAGGCAGCACTAAGTGGATTTACCAACCAGTGAATATGCCAGCAATACAAAGTACGGCTTGGCGTCTTTACCCAATAGTGCTTTATTTGCTTTCAGCATATCAACTGCATGCATGCACAGGGCAGAGCCCAGCTTTTAACCTAATGCATGCTTACTAACTGTGTGACTGCATGTGTCATCATGTCTTTGCCATTTCTATTGGTCTATTTGAAAATTCAACCAAAAGATAAATAAACCTTAAAAAAGTAACCCAAGAATTTAAATGAAAAATTTAAAATAAATAAATAATTAAGATAAAATAAAAGAAAAAGCAAAAAGAAGGAAACTATCAAGCTTCTCCTATTCCAAGAGAATGTCAATTATTTTATTAATTAACCACAGGTCTTTACAAGTATTGCAAAAATACATTTTATATATCATAATTACATAAAATGTATAGATCAGTTACAAAAATGTGTGCAAAAGATGCCATTTACCTTCATATGCTGTACATGCCATTTAGAGAACAAAGGCTTTTCTATATTGTTCCTCTGTTTTAATATTGCACAAAAGTATTCCATCAAATTTTTAGCATCCTTCATGTCAAATGGGTTATGTAATACATCCATATAGTCATTTAAGGTTTTTTTAGGGCAAGTTATAATTTACAAGATATGTTAGTCCATACTTTATACAATGGATATACAAATAAAATATGGAAACTATTTTTCTTATGTTCCTTGTTACAGAAACATTCCAATTTCAAAAAATCAAACAGAAGGAAACTATTGAGTGTTCCCAGTCCTAAGTACCAGTCATACCCAGCCTTTTGGGACTAGGGGGTAAGCCCATTTAGAAACCCACAGCACAACTTTGCAAGCAGGAATTAAAAAAAAGTGTTATAAAAGAATTTAGCTCCCAAACTACACAGCAACTCTGTCCTTCCCTGTTGAATTCTGTGTTTCACTCTTTTCTCCAGTCCTGTCAGCTTTTACAGCTCCTCTTGTTCTCCTATTACTTCTGGGGGTTTCGTGCCTGTATCCCACTTTTCTCCTGCAGTGCAACTCTCAATACATCTCTCCTCATTTCAACCATCAGCTGAGCACTGAGGCAGAAAGGAAAAACTAAGCACTATCTATGCACAATAAAACAAGCATTTGTCAATGCTGAATGTTGCTTGCTTCTATGTGCTGTTTAGGTATTTGGAAGTCATTGGAGTGCAAATATTGAAAATTTCGCGAACTTCTGACGTCGCGTGGGAACCTGCTTGTAGCCGTCAGAAACAGTCATTTTAGGAATTTTTCACCAAATTTTCAACATAGCCATTTTAAGACCTCTGCTCATCAACAGTGCCACTGTGATTTTGTTAATGTGTCCCATACATTGAGTTTGCACACCGACTGCGCCATTGTCGCTACCATGGGAAACACGGTTTTGGGCAGGATGTGAAAATGACAGCTGTACTGCTCATAAGGAGGTGTGGTAAATGGCAATGTTGAAAATCTGGGTGGAAATATTGAAAATTCACAAACCTACTAGTGCATGGGAACTGTGCTCACACTCGTCAAAACAGTCATTTTGGAATTCTTTCACCAAATTTTAAAATTCCCACTTTAAGATCTCTGCTCATGAACAGTGTCACTGTGATTTTCTTAATTTGTCCTATACATTGATTTCTACCGACTGCGCCATTGTGCGCTACATGAAGTGAAACACATTTTGGGTGAGATGTGAAAATGACAGCTGTACTACTCATAAGAAGGTGTGGTAAAATGGCAATGTTGAAAATCTGGAGTGAAAATATTGAAATTTCACAAACTTACGAGCCTGCGTAGGAACTGTGCAACGCATGCTCGTAAAACAGTCATTTTTTGGCAGGGGTGCCGGAAGATGGTAAAAACTGGGGGGGGCGGAGGATCAGAGGGGCACTTTTAAGTGTCAAAAGGGCACTTTCAACACTAGTTTTTGCCATACAAAAATACAATAAATCATGTACACACATCATAATGTTAAGAATGCAGTCCCATTTAGGACTAATTATGCAATGGCATACAAAGGTGCCAGCAAAAAGACCACCCTTGTGTGTACAGCTATATTAAGAAAGCAGCCGTCAACCCATTCCTCCAATAGCTCCACATGACATTTGAACCTCACATTCCTTAACCTGTTACAGTGGTTGGCGAGGTGCAACAGAGATGCCATAGTAATGTACATCACCAGTCCCAAGCATGCAGTCTTCACACTAATGAGTTAGGAGTTTTGGTTCCACTAACTTCAAGATAGAAGTTGCGGTTAAGCCAACCACCAGCGACAGGTAAACTCCTGAGGCTGGGAAATAAAGACACAGAGCCATTATGTTTACACAGCTTATTTATTAATGAATCACAGTGTACATCGTAAAGTGTATTTATTAATGAATCATAGTATACAATGACAGTAAACAATATTGTATACGACAGGGGTATAAACAGATTTTTACAGCAAAGTCTGGATGGATGGAGAGTGGGATACATTTGAAATGGGCCAATGTTCCACAGAATTCAATGGAGAAAGACATCTGCTCATTCATTCCTGTACTGTTGCTACTGCATACCACAGACTCACCCAACCAACCAATTTACCATCACATCTACACTTCTGCCATGAATTAATCCTTGATACTCTGGTCACCACTTCAGGATGTTAAGCCTCTGCAAGCCTCTACCAAGCCCTGGTGGCCACCAAATCCTCCCATGAATGCTCTGGTCACCACTTCAGGCTGGTAAGCCTTGCAAGCCTCCACCAAGCCCTGGTGGCCACCAAGTCATCCCGTGAATGCTCTGGTCACCACTTCAGGCTGGTAAGCCTTGCAAGCCTCCACCAATCCCTGGTGGCCACCAAGTCATCCCATGAATGCTCTGGGAGCCACTTCAGGCTGGTAAGCCTTGCAAGCCTCCACCAATCCCTGGTGGCCACCAAGTCATCCCATGAATGCTCTGGGAGCCACTTCAGGCTGGTAAGCCTTGCAAGCCTCCACCAATCCCTGGTGGCCACCAAGTCATCCCATGAATGCTCAGGAGCCACTTCAGGCTGGTAAGCCTTGCAAGCCTCCACCAATCCTGGTGGCCACCAAGTCATCCATGAATGCTCTGGGAGCCACTTCAGGCTGGTAAGCCTTGCAAGCCTCCACCAATCCTGGTGGCCCCAAGTCATCCCATGAATGCTCTGGGGCCACTTCAGGCTGGTAAGCCTTGCAAGCCTCCACCAATCCCTGGTGGCCACCAAGTCATCCATGAATGCTCTGGGAGCCACTTCAGGCTGGTAAGCCTTGCAAGCCTCCACCAATCCCTGGTGGCCACCAAGTCATCCCATGAATGCTCTGGAAGCCACTTCAGGCTGGTAAGCCTTGCAAGCCTCCACCAAGCCCTGGTGGCCACCAAGTCATCCCATGAATGCTCTGGGAGCCACTTCAGGCTGGTAAGCCTTGCAAGCCTCCACCAAGCCCTGGTGGCCACAAGTCATCCATGAATGCTCTGGGAGCCACTTCAGGCTGGTAAGCCTTGCAAGCCTCCACCAAGCCCTGGTGGCCACCAAGTCATCCCATGAATGCTCTGGGAGCCACTTCAGGCTGGTAAGCCTTGCAAGCCTCCACCAAGCCCTGGTGGCCACCAAGTCATCCATGAATGCTCTGGGAGCCACTTCAGGCTGGTAAGCCTTGCAAGCCTCCACCAAGCCCTGGTGGCCACCAAGTCATCCCATGAATGCTCTGGGAGCCACTTCAGGCTGGTAAGCCTTGCAAGCCTCCACCAAGCCCTGGTGGCCACCAAGTCATCCCATGAATGCTCTGGGAGCCACTTCAGGCTGGTAAGCCTTGCAAGCCTCCACCAAGCCCTGGTGGCCACCAAGTCATCCATGAATGCTCTGGGAGCCACTTCAGGCTGGTAAGCCTTGCAAGCCTCCACCAAGCCCTGGTGGCCATCAAAATCAACCAGTTTACCATCACATCTACACTTCTGCCATGAAGTAATCCTTGATGCTTTGGTCACCACTTCAGGATGTTAAGCCTCTGCAAACCTCCACCAAGCCCTGGTAGCCACCACAACCAAGCAACAAATTTACCACCATATGAATCTCTAAAGTACCGAATTTCTGTATCAGATTTTTCAAAGAAGTTAAGTACGTCTCTCGTTTCGTTGCACAAACTCTCGAACAATTAGTGTCCGATCCAAGTTGTCCGTTCTCTCTTTGTGAATGTGCAACAGCATTAGGTGATTGTACCTCTTCTCTGTCATGGTGCTTCTTAAGTAAGACTTTATCGTCCGCTGAGTTGAAAAAGATCTTTCCCCAGTTGCTGTACTCATTGGGACGAGTAGGTAAATTTGAATGAGCTTCACAACTTCTGAATACAGTATCTGCTGCTGGCAGTCTTTTCCCACTAAGGCATCAGTAATGGTGTTGATTGAAGTTACTGCTCTCACCTCTGGCAGAACCTGCTGCACAAGTCCTGGGAGCAAGTTCAGTTGTGCATTCAGAATGTCAATGTCCAAGTCCTTATCTCCATACAACTGTGTGATCTGAGGAGGAACTGAAAACGTCTTTGCATTGGCTGCTTGAAGCAACAAATTCTCCATGGATGACAGCAAAGCGTAGGTTTCTTGATCAAAACGTCGGTCAAGTTCAACAAGACAAGCATCAATGGCTTCATAGTACATCTGTCGATACCAGTCCTTAGCAGATTCAGGATGGTGATGCGGTGCACTACCATGTTGCAGCCTTGCTGGCACATAGTGCTGTCTGGAAGTTTGGCTCCTTCACTTTTTCAGTAGTTGCACTCTCTCATTGATGCCTTCATAGACCTGGTCAAAGTCATCGCTGGCGTTGTAAATTCTTCTTCAGGGAGTTTCGCTCATCATTGTAGTTTCTGCTGTCAGTGTTTTTGTTTGCAAGATTGGCGCCACTTGTTCTGATCGCTGAATATGTTGTATGATACAACCAGTCCAAAATAGGTCGAAACTTTTCATCACCGACATCAGGCCTTTGACCTTAGTTCAGTACATCTGTAGCTTTGTCCCGTTTCAGCTCCCTCTAAGGTGTCATGGAGTGCTCCATAGTTTTTGAGAACAGACTTGATACTCTTTGTTCTTGCTGTCCATCTTGTTGGACAAAGTAAGTGCAGGCCTTCTACCATCATGTAAGGGTCCTCACTGTCATTCACTACAATATTTTCATAAAGAGCCAGCCTCTGTGGGGATCCCCGAATCAACACACTTAAATTCTGGACAAAGCTGAGGGCATCGTCAATGGCATCACTCGTTTTGCTACAGTTTTGCAACACCAGGTCCAAGGAATGACTTGCACAATGGACATTCAATGCTAGTGGATTTTCTCTTAATTCTTGTTGCAGTTCCAGAAATGCATCCACTCATATTTGCTGCTCCATCATACGCCTGTCCCCTCAAGTTGTTGATTGGTAAGTTGCATCTTACTAGAACATCCTTAATGGCACTGGTGATGGATTCGGCATCAGTCTTCACCATTTCATACATCCCAATAAAATCTTCATGTATAACAAAATGGGGCAGGGAAACCCATCGGATACATATTGTCATCTGTTCATGTTGGCTAATATCCCGTGATTCATCTGCGATGATTGCATACAGCTTTGATTCATTGCGTATCTCTTCCAGAAGGTTCCTCAGCAGCTGATGTGCCATGATTTCCATGACTTCATTCACAACATCTGAACTCTGATACTTCCCTTCCTGGATCCATCCCTGTAGTTCTGGCATGTCAACTGCCCTACTCAGCATTTCCCGCCTCAGGTTGCTTTCCTGTTCTTCATGGCCACGGTGCTAGTCCTTGCCCGAACTAAGCTTTATTGCATTTACCTGTTTCAGGAACCGGTCTCTGTTTCTCGCCTGTTCCTGTGCAAGATGCTGGCTGAGCTGAGCACCAACGTTCATCCTTGTGTTGTTGAATGCAGTATACTTCTCAACAGCTTCATGGTGGAATAATGATGTCTGATGTTTCTTGAATTTGTCAATTGCTTTCTTCCAATCACTAAATCCTGCTGAAATGAAGGTAGTTTCACCACAACGACTGCCTGTGATTAGTTTTCTTTCCACTGCTGCCCGACAGTAGTAGCAGAACACACATCCGTTTGAAACACAGTATGTTAGCCAGTTGAAAGATGAAAACCACCGTGTTTGACAAGTTCTTGTTTCACTTCTCCCATTGGTTCACAGAATGACTTGTTTGCTCAAGTGTCTATAACACTGCTTGGTTGAAAACACTGTTAATATTGTGGCAACAAACAGAAGAGCAGGAGGGAGAGACAAAGAGACAGCAGATTCAGGCACAGTTGGTTCAACTGCAGTTACCCATGCTTTGTCAGAACAGGAGGGAGAGACAAAGAGACAGCAGATTCAGGCGCAGTTGGTTCAACTGCAGTTACCCATGCTTTCTCAGAACAGGAGGGGAGAGACAAAGAGACAGCAGATTCAGGCACGGTTGGTTCAACTGCAGTTACCCATGCTTTCTCAGAACAGGAGGGGAGAGACAAAGAGACAGCAGATTCAGGCACGGTTGGTTCAACTGCTGTGAGCTGGGTATTCTCAGAGACATGCCGATGTTGCCATCACTGTTGCTGTTCATGGAGGAACAGCTCTGCAGCTCTGTTTTCTGTATCAGAGACAGAGCAGGCCTTACCATCCAGGGCACTGGAATAGCAGCTGCAGGACAATCAGGCAAGGAACATGTTGGTTCTAGCACTGATGCAGCATTTGAACACATGGCTGCATTAGACTCTGTCAAAGCCATTGGCAGCGAAGTGGTATGCACAGTTACATTGGCACTTACAATACGGTATAGCTGACAGCTGCAGTGCTTGTGGCAGTTCAGTGGTATTATTCCTGGCAGCGATGTCCTTACATGCTCTGAAGATATTGGCATCTTGGCACTCCCAAACCAGTAATTTAGTTTTCTTGGCATCTTGGCAGCAATATCAGCCAGTTGTTTCTCCATCTGTCGCTTTCGTCTCTCAGACCGTGGCATTTTGAATTCAATGAGACCGTGCAAGCTCTGAGAAAGAATTGTGTATACAGTTTAGGGAACCCATCCGATTACCATCTTCTGATAGGTACTGCAGCATGAACATTAAGCATGCTAGCAATAGAATTTCTATGGCAAACATTTTATACCCCCCATCTTTGTCAATAGTTGCAATCTGCAACTACTGGGCCACTTTAGATATTCTTGGCTAGTGATCCATGCATCAAAATGGTTGTGTACTGCACCACAGTGTACAAGACGAGAGTCCAATAACATTTTAGGAGCTTTGGCTTGTAGACACCAGGAGCGGGACTGGGGTGCCCTCCTGAAGACATGCGGCAGTGCAGGAAGGAAAAATGATAACTAAAAAAAAAAAAAACGAACTTATTCTACTTAAAGGAGATTTGGTCAGTAAAGCAATGGGTAGTAAGACGAGAGGAGTATAAACTGTTGTAAATTACGCTCAAATAAGCTACATACTCCTCAGAATGGACACATCTACTGGCTCTAATAAGGGTGTGGAGGTATGATTTGATGTCCAGCCAGTCAACTGGATTCTCATGGAGATCAAAAATGATTTTCTATTAACCAAGTTAACCTTTTGGAACTAGGTGGACTCATGAGTGTGACCAGCAAAGATGTTACAAAAAAAAGTGTTTGCTTTTCAGACCATTACGCTTTGACTATTTTGGTGACGTCTACCTTCAAAATGAGATTTTGCTCGAGACTGTCATGTTAAAATTTATAAAATAAATGAATAAACCATTCTTTGTCTTTAGTCTCCTTTCACTAACTTACTTATTTTTCCCCTAGGTCTTCTTCACCTTGTTTTAACCTCTTGGGGATCTCTTACTCCTCCCTCCCACCCATCCTGACATGTCCCATGCCCCACCCCCAATCATGCAACACTGCAGAGCTGGCAGAGACAGAATTCACCCTCATGCCTATAAGATGAGTCACACACTGCTGCAGAGACAGACCAGCATCCCACCCATCTCCACAGGCCACCACAGACACCTTATTACCTGTTTTGCTTACTGCAGTGCTTACCCCATGACAAGGCCTTTAGAACAGGAACCAAGACCTAGCCTACTGGCTAGCTTGCTAACCAATTTGAAAGCTTCAGCAAGACAGCAAGCATGCTAGCAAGCCAACCAGTAGGCTAGCTCTTGGTTCCAGTCCTGAAGCTTCCCAGGGCCCAGTCAGGGTATCCCCCCCCAAACGCATCAGACACTGCAGAGCTGCCACAAACAGAGTTCACCCTCATGCCAATAAGATGAGTCACACACTGCTGCAAAGACAGACCAGTACACCCCACCCATCCCCACAGACCACTGTGACCCACTGCCACATAACATTCCCTTCAAACACAGAAGTGCCCCAATGCATGCAGGCATGCATATCGCACCAATACAAGCCTTCCTCCTGAACAATCACAGTGCAGCATGCTGAAAAATTGCACTGTGATTGAACAGTGAACCCTAATGATTTTCTCAGGGGCAAGCACAAGCGAAGGGGAAGGGAGGGAGGTAACAAGATAAAGGTGCTAGTTTTAAATAATGCCAGCCACAGCCTGCCTAATTAAACAGCGGTAGTGCTGCGAGGGGGTTGCAGGCATGTGTCACACTCAGCAGCAGAGGGCAGGTGCAGCGAAATCGGGGGGAGAAAATGTCTTAAAAAAGCAGCTTGTGGCAAAATATTGCTAGGACTCAGTGTCCCATGGCCCATACAACCCAGTGCCTATGGGGTATGTAACCAATGCTGGCAACACAGGAAATACAGTACTAGTTTGTTACACATAACTGCATTATAAATTCACTGCAGTTACAGTGTACTTTAAAACAACTACAGTATTATAAGAACATAGTGCTGTTTCACTAGTTAGCACATTTATTTTGAGTTTTATTCTGTGTAACTTGCCCCAATATACATTTCCCTCAACAGGAAGGAGGTCATTATATTTGCCATTATTGTCAATAATGATAAAATTACCAACTTTCGAGGCCTAAAACTGGACATGGTCCATCTTGACCATGTCCTCTCCAAACATGTCACTCCCATGGGTACCACCGCAGAGTATGCTGCACACAATTAAAATAGTGTGCTTGCTCTGCCATGCTGGCCCACATCAACACCAGTAGCAAACATCAGATTAAAATGCAGCATTCTGCTGCAGCAAGTTTCAAATCATGATGTACAGAAAATTTGTTAGAAGCAAACCTGCATTACATTGTGTTCAGACATTCGAGCTACATGTATTGCTTCTCCTCCTGACAGTCCCATCCCAGTCCGCTTACCACCCTCAGCTACTGAGCAAACCTCACTTCACTTCAGTGACTCCCACAACCACACTGGTTTGTTTTCACACACCTCCCTGCAGCTGGTTCAGGTACCTTGGTTCACTGCTGCTGGTCTCTTCTGCCTGAAGTCCCTCTCCGCTGCTGGCAGACAGACGACCAGATGCAGTCTAACCTAACGGGAAGGAACACACTTTCCGTGCTCCTGCTGACATGCTTGTGGTGCAACACAGGTGCAGGGGTTGAAGTTGCAAACTGTTGCCCAGCACAAGCAGTGCCACAGTAGTGCTGAAAACTGTCGCTCATGGATTAAAAAAAGGAAACAAAAACAGCTCCTCCGAATCAAACAGGTGCTCGAGTCGATACTGGAAGTGCAGAGAAAGCGAAACTCAGCACTCTGTAATTGGTGTTTTAAACAGGCATAATTTTATTGACAAGAACGCCAAGCCTAACCTGATGATGTGCAGAGCATGAAACCGGTTGGGATTTTTTTTTATCTATGTTCCTTGTTAGGCTTGGTGTTCTTTTGTCAATAAAATTATGCCTGTTTAAAACGCCAATTACAGAGTGCTGAGTTTCACTTTCTCTGCACTCATGGATTACCAGTCAGCAAAAAAATGTTACATTTTGCAAATTGTGTGGAGATAGTGGGACATGCCTAAAATAGGAACCGTCCTGGGAAAATAGGGACTGTTGATAGCTTTAAATAATGAAGAAAGGGTGATTTAGCTAGAATACTGCATTGGGGCAAACATCTGAGACAGTGTGACATAATAGCCTTTTGTCTAGTGTGCACTCGTCCAGCGCAGCTATAACAGGAGTAGTAGTATAACACTTTGGTACTGTCTAGTGCAAGGTAGGGGAAGGGGTGTATTTTCTAATCTGGCAGGTATCTCTTCAAAGACATTCAGACAAATGCTCTGGATGACATTGCCAGCAGATTGTCTGAGTAGAAGCTGCTAGTTGCTGTATCTGTCAGTTTAAAGTTACCAGATGAGCCTTTATGGTGGAGACTCCCGTAGACTTTAACATAACAACCCTGACACTATTCTTTTAGCACTGCCCTTGTCCATATTTAAGGGTCATCTTACTTCTTGACCCCATGGTGGGGGTTCCCAGATCCACTGTGCAGTAAGCACCTCTGGGCATTTGGGTCCAGGGATAGCCTGGGGAAATGGACCAGAGTGTAAACAAATATGGCCAGCATGCAGATGTCTGTGGCCTTGAACCTTAAAAGAGCTGGCTCCAGAGTAATAGCTTGGCCATGTGCACAGTTTAAAAGTTACCTGGCTCAGGGCAGGCAGCAGAGCAGGAAATTAAGTACTTCTCACCTCTAGGCACCTGATTGAGGACCAGGAAGCCCCCAAATAGGCAGAGGGACCGAATGGTGAAAGCAAGGTGACAGTCATGTACACTGGTATGCAGGGAAGGCATGAACTGGGTGCCTCTTGTTTCTGGAGCCCCATACAAGTAAAGGAGGGTTTCCTGGACCCAGAGTAAGCAGAGCTAGGACATATAGTCATACCTCTCAAAATAGCCAGGAAGCATCAAGTAACAGATGTGGTATCCCCAACAAATCCATTCCCCTGCCACAGAGGACTGATTTGACTGGCCAGTCAGGTGGGGGTGGGATCAATGGGCTGCCAGAAGAAGAGCCATATCAGAGAGGACGGAGGAGGAGGAGGAGGAGGAGGACTGCAAGGGTGCTACACCAGCCTGAAGACAGCCTGGATGTTTTGTTTTGCTCTTCCCTGACCTTGCACTACAGCAGGTAGCCCTCCTCACTCAGCTGCAGGCTGTGTGGTACTGGTTGGCCACTGTGTTGTTGCAAGTGGAGCCCTCTCCATCACAACCGCAACACCACACAGGCTGCTGGGTTGATCCCACCTCTACACATGATCCTGGGGCCCTTCTTTAACAAGCAAGGGCACTTGAAACAATCAAAAAACCCTGCCAAGCCATTGCCAACTCCTCACACTCATGGTTTAATACATAAAACATTTGTCAGCCCTGAACCACTGATCCCAGACAACCACCTAATAAACTTTCTTGCCAATTGCCATGCACTCAGCACTTTGACTAATGTTAGTGATACATGTTAAGATAAAGCCCAGATCCCTAAGGTCATGTGTTTATTTCCCAGTCTAATCCCTGGGAAAGCCCTGCATGTGGTTCCATAGTAGAACTGAACTCAAAATCACAGCCAGGCCCAGCCATCATATAACAGGAAAATAAGACAGTGAGTGACTTACTTCTTTTCTGGTGATGTATCTGTTACAGTCCGTGAAGTTGCTCTGCCCGACCGCAGTTGATTCTCGAATCCGAATCACGATCCCAACAGGCATACGCCACTCAGTCCAACCAGACCCAGTAGCTCAAAGCTTCCTCGATCTCCGGAAACTTTTCAGGCAGGCTCCTCTCCGTCTCCGACTAGGCGACTACTAGGCAACTAAACTTAACTACCGAGTCCCAGTCCCAGAGTAGCTTCCTCCTCTTTAGGGAAGCTCAGGCTGGCTAACTAGGGGCAAGGCAAAGTAGCAAGCCAACAGCAAGCAATACTAGCCGGCCTGAGGCCTAGTTGGAAGCTGGATCCTGCCGCTCCACTCCGACTACCCACGCCAAGTTGCTGCAGCCTGCAAAACAGACAGAGGCTCGAGAGATGTACCGTCACGACGACTAGCCGCTGGTAATAATGCCGCCTCCACTTGCTTAGTCTGCACTGCCCCTGGACGGACGCCAGTTGAAGTAGCTCCCCAACCACAACAACAGCAATTACTTTAAGTCGACTTCTCCACCAGCATCACCAACCGCTCAGCCCTCTATGGTGCCGCTCTTTCTTCAAGTTAAGTAGCCTCGTGGCTCGTCCCTCGCGTCTAGACCGTCAGCACCCGTGACCTGCACCATCCACGTCTCACAGGTCACCACTCAAGTAGTCGCCGTAACAGGAACAGCCAGCCAGGAATAAAAAGTGGAGAAATCTCTGGGCATTTAAAGAGCCAGGCGACCGCCCATAACTGAAGTCACGCCTTCATTTCTTAAAGCAGACCTGATTAGAGATATGTTGCGATCTCAATCCAGGTCCGCTGGCTGAGGCAATCGGCATATGTTTATTAAACCCCACCCACCACCTTAAAAAAAAAAAATGAAAATGCTTAGTGGCTGGGGTCAGAAGAGAATAAGCGCTGCTGAAAACCGGTGAAATTAAATAAAAAGCGTGAGGCAGCCAGTCGGCTCCACTACCCTTCCACAGAAGCATAATAGGGCACTCTCTAGACTGCACAAAAGTGGTGGGGCCGCCCCCCCCCCGTTTCCGCGCCTATGTTTTTTGGAATTTTGGCACCAAATTTTCAACATGGGGTTTTTGGGAAACCTTCTGATGAATGATGTCACTGTCATGGTGGTATTCAGGCCTGAAGGGTGATTTCACAGTCACTGCACGGTCACTGCATTGAAATCGCATCCGGGCGTGAAAATGCCATGACAGTGACATCATTCATGAAGGGTCCCAAAAACCTCATGTTAAATGGTCAAAATTCTCAAAAATAGCCTGAGATATGCAACAAAATTGAAACCCCTCTATAGCCCATTATACAGCTTACGGCATTTCCTCAGTTAGCGGTCGGCTTTGAAGAGTGCAGAGCGTGTTCCCGGTCCACCGAAGATCATCGCATCGGAGTCGGAGGTAAGTATGGGGGTGGAGGGTGGGGAGGCTGAAGTAGTGGGTGGGTGCGGGTTGTGGGATGGGGGTTGGGAGACAGCGCGGGGACCGCTTTCTGTTTTCAGGTTTAAAAAAAAAGATGACGTGGGACCCTTTGCCATGCTGGGGTGGGCTCCCAGCGTGTACGAGGACGCTGGGGGGTTTCAGCCAATGGGGGATTGGGCACCCTCGTCGGCAAAAGGACCGCTTGCCACGCTGAGGTGGGCTCCCAGGGTGGCAACTACTACTTGGGGAGGGGCGCAGCTCAGCCCGACGGGATTGGACACCTCGTTGGCTATACAGTGTGCGGGGCGCACGCCTGCATGTGGGGAGCTATGCTTCTTATCGGTGCTCACTGAAGAGTAGCTCCCCCTTTCAATCGTATGCCACTGCATTTTGAAGCGTGTCATAGACAGCTCCAAAATGCATTGGCTTACAGGGGCCATGCCTGCCAGCACACTGACTGAATTGGAGGAGGAGGTGACACACCTCCGAAATCTCCGATGATGGCACTATGTTCCTTGCACATTCGTGCAAGCAACATAAAAATGTCTGCAAAAGTTTTAAAATACATGTCTCCTATCTCCCTTTGCCATAGATGGCATACCTATCTTTGGTTAACATCAACATTATAGAGACCAGAATAATTATAAGACCTTTTATTTATTTATTTATTTGCACATCAGTTTACAACCTTTGAGCCAGAGGTTCATTTCCAAAGGTACCTCGTCACAAAGAGGACAAATACAAATACAAGCATTCATGGTTCCAGGATGCAGGTTACATAGTTTGCAGACACATGTGAAAAAGAACATGATAAATACATATACACGCATTTTGGTTTCAGGATATGGGTTACATTGATAGCAGGCACAAGTGATGAAACAAATATACAGAGATGCCAGTTTGGTTACAGTGGCACATAGTAATACTACAGTATGAGCAGTCAACATAGCAGAGGCAATTTAACCAGAAGAGGTACATACTTGCATGGAGAAAGGGCAAGCATCAGGAGTAATGTCAGTACAAACATCCATGGTAAGAATTTAAAGAGGTGCGGTAAGGATGCTACCTAGTGGGCATTGTCAGGGCACAGAGGGTTGCGCCTCAAGTTATACAGGTGCAACTATGCGTGTTGAATAGTTCACTTCTGAATGCAGTTTTGAAATTGGAAATCATGGGGGCATCTGAGATGGGGAGAGGGAGCGAGTTGTACCAGGAAGGGGCTCTATGGTGGAATGACCTCTGTTCATGGGAAGTCCTAGATCTTGGTCCTGGAAAGTGGTCATGCAGGAGGTCCATGTACAGACCAAGGGTTGGGCTAGGTGGAGGGAGGCTGTCAGCCCGGATGGGGATAGCCCTAGAAGAGTATTTTTTTTGCTATTAGGCATGTTTGATATCGCAGCAGTTCGTCTAGGTTCAGCAATGTTGCCGACCCATAGAACTGGCACGAATGTGTGAGCCTAGGGGCCCCAGTGATTAGCCTGCATGCCTTGTTTAGGATGAGGTGGATTTTGTTGAGGGCAGTTGTGTCGGCGGCCCCATAGACGGGTAGTTCATATCAACCAGGGATAATATAGAGGATGTCACCGCAAGCCAGAGGGCAGCGGGGGTAGACAGTTTTTGTAGAGGTATAGAATACATAGCCGCACATTGGTTGCTGAGGCAAGGGCATCAATGTGGGTGTGATAGGTGAGGGCTGAGTCAAAGGTGACCCCAAGGTACTTGTAGGAGTGTACTTGCTCTACAGGCTGTTTGGATCAGGGGAGGATATGGAGTGGGAAATTGCTGGCTTTGTTTTGGGGGTGGACAAAGAGTATTGTTTTTGTTTTTTTGAGATTTATGATCAGTCTATGCTTTTTAAACCAGGTTTCTGCATCATTATAGGAAAGCTGCAGGGAGTCCTGGAGGGAGGTAGGGTTACGGTGAGAGGCAAAGATGACGGCGTCATCTGCATACAGCAGCATTTTCCCAATGCATGCACTGGGCAGGGTGTTAAGGTAGAGTGAGAAGAGTAGGGGTTCCAGGATGGAGCCCTGAGGAACCCCTGAGTGGATGGGAGACATTTCTGAGAGTGTTCCATTAATTTTGACACGTTGGGAGCAGGCTGATAGATAGCTGGTGCACCAGGTGAGTGGCCCAGTAGCGAAGCCAGCGTGGCAGAGGGCACCCAGCAGGAGGTGGTGGGAGACAGTGTCAAAAGCCTTAGAAAGGTCGATGAACACTGCCCCGGCTAGGGAGCCAGAGTCCAGGGATGTATGTAGGAATGTTGAGAATTCAACTAGTGCCTTGCCTGTACTGTGTCCTGCATGGAAACCATGCTGTTCAGGGCAGAGGATGTTGTGTTTGGTCAGGTACTCACTGATTTGCGTGGCAACCAGTTTTTCAAGGGCTTTGGAGAGGGGTGGGAGTATGGAGATAGGCCGGTAGTTCCTGGCTGAGGACCTGTCACCCCCTTTGTAAATGGGATTGACAATGGCAGTTTTCCATGCAGTGGGGAACTGCCCCAGGCAGAGGGATTTGTTGAGAAGGCTGGTGAGTGGGGCAAGGACCTGATCCAGTACTAGCTGGAGAATATTGGGGTCCACTGAGTCTTTGCCGGGACTATTGCTTTTTAGTGCACGGATCAGGTGGGGTCTAGCTTCCTGAGCAGTTACCCTGCATAGGTAGAAGCTAGGGTGTTGGGAGGCTGGGGCCGGTAGGGAGGGTGGTGGGTAGAAGAAATTACTGGTGAGGATAGAGCTGAGGTCTGTAAAGGATGTGTTGACGTAGTTTGCAATGCCTGTAGGGTCTGTAACGGTAGTGCCGCCAATAGTGAGCTGGGACGGGAAGGGGAGCATGTGCTCCCGTTCAATTGTTTGACATTGTTGCAAATGGTTCAGGCACACCCCCATGAGGAGGTGAGGGTGGCTTGATAGTGGTCAGCCTTGGCTTTTCGGATGACCCAGGTTCACTTATTCCGCGTGGCGTTGTAGGCCTGTCTATCAGCCGGCCGGCCTGTTTCTGTTGCGAGGTGCCACAGGTTATCCCTAAGTCTAAGCAACTGTAATAGGGCAGGAGTAATCAAGGGCACTTTATGTTTTTTGGTTCGGGCAGCTATGAGGGGTGCGAAGAGGTTGCAGGCTTTGTTAAATGTTTGGGAAAAGAAGGCAAGGGCAGAGTCTATATCTGGAGCATGGTGAATGGGAGACATACTAAAACATACTAACATACTAAAATGCCAGCAGAATAGGCCTAACGGTCTTTCGTGTCTGCTCGTTTGGTCAGCCCCAACCCTGGGTGATGACCTTGCTGTCCCCCTCGCCTTCTCTGGCTTCTCCCTTCCCAGTTCCGGATATTCTTGCTGCATTGGATTTTGCTTCCTGAACCCTTCCCTGTACCTGTCCCACCCCTCTTCAACCCCTCCACTGTCTCTGCCTTCACCAGCCCCTAGGTAGTGCATTCCATGGCTCCACCACCCTCTCAGTGAAGTAGCAACTCCTCCTTTCTCCCTGAATCTTCCCCTCCAGCTTCCACCCATGCCCTCTAGTGGCCCCTTCCTCCTTCCTTCAAGCACCCTGACTGTTCCTCCCCATTTACCTCTTCATGTACCTGAAGACCTCTATCATGTCCCCGGTCCCTTCTCTCTCCAGTGTGTACATATTTAGCTCTTCGAGCCTCTCCTCATAGGTCCTGTCCTCCAAGCCCCAAATCATTTTGGTTGCCCTCCTCTGGACCCTCTCCAGGAGGTTAATGTCCCTCTTTAAGTGTAGCCTCCAAAACTGCACGCAGTAATCCAGGTGCGGCCTCACCAAGCAGTTATACAGAGGGAGTATCACTTCCCTCCTTCTGGAGGTGATCCCCCTAGCGATTCATCCCAGCATCCTGTTGGCCTTGGCTGCTGCCCTCCTACAAGTCTCAGAGTTGTTCATCTTGACATCCACCACCACCCCCAGGTCCTTCTCAGCCATTGAGACTTGTAGTATTTCCCCAGGGTGTACACTTGGCCTGGGTTTCTGGCCCCAGGTGGAGTACCTTGCATTTCCCTGCATTGAACCTCAGCTTCCACTTTCTAGACCATCTTTCCAGAGCCTCCAGGTCCCCCTGCAGGGCCACCCTCCCCTTCTCCCCATCCACCACCGCCCCCAGTTTGGAGTCATCTGTAAAGAGACTCATCTCACTCCTGATTCCTGTCCTTATGTTAGATAGGTAGGCGATGAACAGAAGGGGCCCAAGGACTGATCCCTGTGGGACCCCACTAATGACCCTCCTTGGGGATGAGACTATCCCACCAACTCGACCTTCTGGGTCCGGTCCTGGAGCCAATTGCTATCCATCTGATCATCTGGTTTCCCACCCCCATTTCTCTAGCTTATCCAACAGGCCCATGAGGAACAGAGTCAAATGCCTTGCTGAAGTCTGAAAATGACATCCACTGGTCTACCCAGGTCCAAGGCACTTGTCACCCAGTCATAGAACTCGACCAGGTTTGTCTGACACGATTTCCCCGGGATGAATCCATGCTGTCCATCGTCCAGGCACCCTGACTTATCCAGGTCCCCCCCAGCCTCTCCTTGACAATGCACTCCATCACCTTGCCCACCACCGATGTCAGGCTGACAGGCCTGTAGTTCCCTGACACCTCCCTTGATCCCCCCTTGTGGATATGCACTACATGCGCCACCTTCCAGTCTTGGGGCACCCACCCTGTCCTCAGAGAGATGGTGAAAAGCTCTGCCAGGGGTTTCACGCGGACATCTGCAAGTTCCTTCAGCACTCTAGGATGTAATTTATCCGGCCCGGTGCTCTTCCATCTTAAAGGGAGCTGAGGCTTCCTCACTCTCTCTGCTGTGATTTCCACTTCTGGTACCTCTTCTCCTGCTTAGCCCCTCCCCACCTGCCAGTGATGCCTCCCCTCTCCCCAGACCTGCCCGATCGGTGGGGTCCCCCCTCCTCATTATCTCTATCTCCTCCCTTGTATGATGCAGCATCCCCATTTTCCCTGGTGAAACTGAGGTGAAGTACTCATTTAGTACCTCAGCCTGCTCCCCGGGTCTTGTCCCATCTCTCCCCTGATTTAATCCTGTTAATCTGCCCCTTCACCCTTCGTCTTTCCTAATGTATCTAAGAACCCTTTTCCTCTCCCTAATTTCCTGGCCAGTTTCTGCTCCTTCTTGCCTTAGCACGCCTCACCACTCAAGTGGCCCTTCTAGCCATCCGCTCGTACTCCCCTCGATCCCTTTCACTCCTTGAGCACTTGAATTGCTTATAGGCTGCTTTCTTTCCCCGCACCACCTCCTGGACCTCCCTGGTCCACCAACAGGGTTTTTGGGCCCTACCGCATTTTCGTCTTACTCTTGCACAGGTGCTGGTAACATCCTGCACCCCTCTCCTGATGATTTCCCACCTACTATCAGCGTCCATGTCTGACCCAATCCCATCCAAATGCTCCTTAAGGATCCTTCCCATTTCCTTAAAATCCACCCCCCTGAAGTCAGTTACTTCCGTCTTTGTGCAGCCTTCTACCCTCCTAGGTCCAGGCAGAACCAGACCGTGGCATGATCACTCCCCACCAATGGGTCCTTACCTCCAGGCCCCCAATCTGGTCACTGTCTGCAGGACCACATCCAGTACCCGTGCCTCCCTGGTCAGTTCCCTCACCTGCTGAGTTAGGGACGTGTCTTGAAGACATCCAACAACCTCTGTTCCCTGGTCACAGAGGATGTCATAGTCTCCCAGTCTGTTCCTGGCATGTTTAAGTCCCTAACACCACCATCGTTCCTCTGCCCAGTCTGCAGTGTCTCCTAACATCTGCCACCAGACTGTCCTCCAGCTCCTCCGCCAGGGCAGGGGTCTATACACCACTCCTATTTTCTCTCTTGCCCCCTTGTTATCAAGGTGACCCATCGCCTCCACGGTTCCCTCCACCTCCTCTACTCCCCTATGCCAATGCAGTTTTTGACTATCATTGCTACCTCTCCTCCCTTCCCTCCCCATGTCCTTCCTGAACATAGTGTAACCCTCCAGGTTCAGGTCCCAGTCATGTCTTGCAGTGGCCCAAGTCTCAGTGACCACTGCCACATCCACTGCTCCCTCAGTTAACATCACCTGGAGCTCAGGCATTTTATTGCCCAAGCTCCTGGCATTTAGCAGGACTACCTTCCACCCTTTCCCTATAGTTCCATTTCCCCTGCTCATGTTCCCATGGGGATTCTGTTTTCTCCTGGTCTGCACTTTGCCAGTTGGCCTTTTCCTGCAATCCTCCTGGTCCCCAGGGGCTGGAGACAGAGTCCCTCCTTTATCGGCACCCCCTTGACAGCCTTTTCTCCCATCCCACCCCCCTTAACAAGTTTAAACCCCACTTTTCACCAATGAACTCCTCTATTTTCAACTTAAGGATTCCCCTCCCCTCCAAATTGAGATGTAGTCTATCTCTAACATACAGCTCCTTATCCTCCCAGGTCTCCCCCCAATCCCCCATCAACCCATACCCTCTGGCCTCACACCACTCCCTGAGCCACTGGTTTATCTCCCTAATTTTCCTTTTGTGTTCCCCACTAGCCCTCGGCACTGGCAGGATTTCTGAGAAGGAAACTGTGCATCCTATGTCATGACAGACCCTGCCGAGCTCCTGAATCTTGCCTGTATCTCTAGCTCGCTATTTCCTCAATGTCATTTGTACCCAGGTGGACCAGTATTTCTGGGAACCCCTGATCCTTGCCAGCTGATATACCTGGTGCTTAGCCCTGTGCACCGTTAGTCCAGGGAAGCATCTTGTTCTAACTGGCGGGCTTCTCCTCCTATCCCATTTGATACCCCTGATCATAGAATCCGCATGAGCACTCTGACCACTCCTTTTCCTCCATTCCCCCTCCATGTCCCTCATCCTTTCTACCGGCCCCTCCACCCAGCTGGCTCCTTGTTCCTCCCCATCTGGGTACCACATGCCACCCCTCCTTATTTACCATGGCCACCCCTCCTCCAATCCTATGCCTCTCCTCCTCCTGGAGTATCCTTCTGTACCTTGCTAATTCCCCCCTCACTGCTCGCAACTGGGTCCTTCTCCCCCATCTGCTAAACTAGCCTGGCTCATCCTCCCTTCCTTCCTATCTCCATTTAGTTCCTCCTTGCTCGTCGTGCTCCCCTGGTCTGAACCCTCAGCTCCCTTTACTGAATCCTCCTTGTTCTTCTGGTCCTTCTCCTTTACCTTTCCTCCCAACTGGTCCTTCTCCTTGCACTTTCCTCCCTCTTCCCCCTGCCCATCCTGCTCTGATTCACTGCTCCCCCATTCTTCTGCATTCCAGGTCCCCCCCTGTTCTTCCTGCTATCTGGCCCTGCCTCCTGCCTCCCTCCCACTCCCTTTCCGTCTCTAACCACCTCTGTCGTGGCTACATCACCCCCCTCATCCTTGAGCAGAAGAAGAATTAGGCGGTTACTGAGTGTAAGGTCTGATCCACCTCCTGCCTTGCTTCCTTCTGTCCAGCACTGGCCATCTGCCTACTTCCCTGAGAATATTGTCCCTCCGTCCCCCTTTGTGAGGGGTCCCAGTTACCTGCCTGCTTCCTTGGTAGTGTCCTTTTGGACCCCTCTGCCAGAGGTCCTATGTGACCCTGAGTATTCTCCTGCACTCCTTTCCTATCCCCCACCCCAGTGCTTGGTGCAACCCTGTGGGAGATTTCAGCCCCTTCCCCAACCATACCACCCCCTTCCCCAGCTTTCTCCTCATCCCGCAACCTCCTTCCTAAGCTGTGCTAGCTGGTAGCACACTGGGCAACCACCAAACTTCAAGCCCAGTCCAGTATCATGGCTGCTCCACACCCTGTGCACCCACCACCCTCCCAAGATGCAGCCCTAATGATGTGGTTCACCCTTCCAAATAGGTTTCCTTGGGTGAGCCACCAGGTTCCCTCTAGTCCAAGATACCCCTACTGCCTAATCAGGTCACCCACTAATCTTAGAGACAGTCCCACTGTACACCAGTAACTCTGTTACTAGGGTGCAGTACAACACATTAAACTTATAAGGAAATGAACAACTCCCTAGGCTCCCTCTCCCAGCCTTTAAATCCAACCCCAGTGGCTAGAACTACATGAGCTGCACCAGCAGCCTTTTCCTCCATTTGCAGGGCAGGTGTTCCCCTATAAATTTGCAGACTTCTGGGGAGGAGGGTGGGGGAGGCGGGTCTTGAGGCAGACACCTGACAAGAGAGAGTGTATCAGCCCTGTGTCTCCCCTCTAAGCCCTACAGCTAAAGAACCAGGCCCAAGCAAATCCCACCAAATAGGTTTTAAATCAGCAGAAATAGGCCTCTACCAGCGCAGCCTGTTACACAGTGAAACAACCACAAAAAGAGCCCCACTTACAGCCACCAAATCAGTTTACAAACATCCAGCATCCCCCAAAACAATACCCTGCTAGCCCCTTAGAAGTAAGAAAGAAAAGAACTAACCTACCAAATGAAATCCACAAGAACCCTGTGATAACAACAGCAGCAGCTACTGTCCTGGAACACAACTGATCCTGTCCCCTTCCAGTTCTTTCCAGACCAGTTTGTTTGGGCAAGAAATTGCCTGCGGTTTGTCAGCCCACCAGGTCTGAGACGCCGATGAAGCGTGTGCTGGGCTGTGGGTTTTGGCGAGGTGGTCACCCAGCAGAATATGATTGGGGAATGGTCGCTGAGTGAGTCAGGGAGGATTTGGATGTCCAGGATTTTTTTGGGGTGGTTGGTGATGATAACATCTAGGAGGGTGCTGGTACCTTTCTTAGGGTTTGCTCTTGGGGGTTGGGAGATTAGCTGTGTCAGATCAATGGCAGCAAAGGAGTCCCGGGTGGTGGTGGAGGTGGGGCTGAGCCAGTTCACATTGAGGTCCCCCACAAGGACTTGTTCACCCCTATGTGGGAGGGTGGCAAGATAATCAGTTAAGGATGATAGCGCTGGGTTTTGGTTCTTTGGTGGAATGTAGGCAGAGGTGAGATACAGGGGGCCCCTGGAGGAGTCAGGAGTAAGTTTAAGGGTTAGAGCCTGTGCCCCACCTGCCAGGGCTGGGGCAGGGAGTGCTTGACCAGTGAGAGAATCCCCAGTATAAATCACATAACCACTCCCACGTTTGCCTACATGATCCTCCCGGTATAGGGTGTAGCCAGGGAGGGCAACAAAGGAGTCAGGTGTGGATTTTGATAGCCAGGTTTCCACCAGTGCAATGATGTCAGGTTTGTGCAGCATTACCCAGCATTGGAGGGTGTCAATTTTTTTCAAGATCCTCATATATTCAAGGAGGCAACACTCAGACTGCGGGGCCCACCTGATGGGCAGGCCTGGGAGGGGCCTGGGTTAGGATGTATATTGCCTGTTAGGAGTAGAAGGAGGAAAACAGCTCTGGCCAGGACTTGGCGATATGTGTGTTTCCTACGTGTATGAGGGGATGGGGGGGAACCTTGGGGAAACAGGGGATGGGTAGGGATTGGCAGGATGGGAGAGTGAGGACGATAAGCCGCCAAGGGGGGCCTGGGAAGGCGGTGGGGTGGTACACGGGGAATGGGTGTTGTAGGCCAGTGTACATGGTAAGTGTGGGGTTGGTGCGAGCTATGTCTAGGAGAATTGCCGGTGCTGGTACCAGTGATCGAGGGAGGATGACTGGCTGGTGGTATGAGGGTACTAGAAAGTAAACGAGAGGGAGGCATTTTAGGAGGAGGTGGTTTAACATGGCTCTTTGGTGGTAGCCGGGTAGTATGGTAGAAGTATTTAGGTTGACTTCTAAAAAATGTGGTTACCACTTTGGATTAGTGGTAGTGACATGGACTCCGGTAGATAGGGTACAAAGTTCAAGCCTCAGCTAGGGCAGCTGGTGAGGTGCCTGGGTGAGGGCAGAGATCCATGTTCAAGGGATCTGAAGCAGGCTGGGTTGGGGTTGGAAATAGGGTGAGAAATAACGACTCCTAGTGGTCACTGGGTGTCGGTTCAGCTGAGCAGTCCTGAGTCAGAATGTGGGCTAGTTTGTAGGGCTGGGTGCTGAGGGGGGTGTGGGTAATGGTAGGTGTGACTTGGAGAGGAGTGGAGTGGCTCAGGAGGTTAGGGGGGATCTAGAAAGTAGTAGGGAGGAGGATAGATAGTGTAACCCGGGTGGAGAGTATGGGTCCCTTTAGTGGTTGGCAGGTATAACCTGAAAATGGCAAAGTGGGGACTTAAAATAATGACGGAGGGGAAGTGATGTCATTATGGAGTGCCTATAAAGGAAATGCCGAGCCAGGGTGGGAGGGGAGGGTGGAGAAGTGGGCAGGGCAGTTGATGCGCACAGTGTGTCAATGGGCTAAACCCCTCACAAGGGTGCTGCTTGTTGGAGGTAGATTTAATTACCTCTGGTTTGCACCCGCGTGTTGTGATCGCTCCAGAAGGGAGCTTGGTCTGTGGATCCTTGCTGCTGTGTGCATATATCAATAGCAAGAAGGGGAATAACAATTCTGTTGGACCCCTAAAATCACAAATGGGGATCTTATAATAGATAATAGGGCATTAGCTGAGGAATATAATACATATTTTTCATCAGTAGCTAATGTAGGCCCTCAAGTTATCCAGGACTGTGGTGAAATAATACAAATGGGAGAAAGCCTCAGAATAGATCCAGCTGATGTCTTAAAGGGAAACCGTGCATTTGTTAAACGATTATGTTTTCATTAGAACAAGCCTGATATAGGACAGATCGCCAATTCATCCCTAATCGTTTTATTACTCACAGTTATATTTTTTCAACTTTATGATCCCATGCATCCAAACTGCCAGGCGCCATCTTCTTTATTTCTTCTCCTCACTGCAATCTGCTTGTGGTCACGGCGTGGTTCTCAGAGCATGCTGGTATTTGCGTGTGCACTGCGAACTGGTGAGGAGTGCGCGGCCACTTGTTGGCCATGTTTCTGGCCCATTCCCATTTCCTAGCAACAAAGCAAAGTGTATATACAACTATCCTAGTAGTTGTCCTTACCCATGGTGTCTGACTTTATTTTGTTCCCTCGTCCCGCCATAGAGAAGCCCTCCAGCTGCACAAAATGTTTTTTTCTCTCTGCTTAGTCCCACTGTAATTTATTTTCCATGATGCACCTTTCCTGCTGACCGCCTCCGACATGCTAACACAATTACCCCATTCAACCAATCCAGTTAATGTCTGTGCCTAGCTCTGCCCGTCAATTTTTTATCACCTTCTCCCACGCACACCTCAACATTTGTGTTCCCCTCACAGGTCAGTTCACCGCATGTAAAAGCAGTATTCTTGTGATTTGGAACTCCTACTACCGCTGAGATAAGACTTCCTTGCCACATCCTGTGGGTGAAAGCGCTGATTCAAGTAGGTGAAAGCAGCAGTCAGCGTGGTATTGTTGTTTTGGATGGGCACTGTGCCTTTAAAACTTTTTGTAGCAATGCATGGTAGCTATGGCGTGCACGGCAGGGACAGCTCACTGAAGCGCCCTTCCCGCGTGCACGAGAGGTCAAGCCATGTAAACAAAGGGATGAAAATGGCGCCGTGCATTGAAAGGGATGCAGAGTGTAAACAAATTGATTTTCAACACGAGA
Organism: Neoceratodus forsteri; assembly: GCA_016271365.2. Classification (NCBI taxonomy): domain Eukaryota; kingdom Metazoa; phylum Chordata; order Ceratodontiformes; family Ceratodontidae; genus Neoceratodus; species Neoceratodus forsteri. The sequence continues at coordinate 1,056,382,677 of CM028132.1, read as the reverse complement.
CAGCAACAGTGAGTTGAAATTAAGGTTTTCAACTTAGCGACTGCATAAAGGGTGGCGTTAGGCAGGACGTGTACTAAAAAGGACATGTAAACCATGCAGGTGGATGCTGTGAGAAGCATTTTAATCACTTGTGCCTGCGTGTCCCCCACTGCTGGAGTAAAAACGTCTCTCACAGCTTAAAAGTAATTTGCATAGCAAGAGCTCACAGTGAGCGGTACTGAGTCTCTGAATGGCGCGGTTCAGGGGAAACAGAAAGACAAAATAAAAAACACTTCAGAGCTAGGATAGAACATAATGGCCTAGGTAGTGAGACTAAACTGATACTAAGACCAATATATTAATGCAGAACATAGATATCGACAGTTTCCCTTTAAACAGACTAAAAAAGATAAATCAGAATAAGGCACAGGGGCCACATAGGATTCACCCCAGGATAATTAAAGAAATGGCAGCAGTATTAGTGGGTCCGGTATCCTGCCTCTTTCAGAAAAGTATAGACACTAGTGAGGGTTCCAGAGGTCTGAAGGCAAGCGGTGATTATACCCATCCACAAGAAATGTTTTACTTAGGAGATCTCGAATTATAGGCCTATTAGTCTGACCTCGGTGTTAGGAAATATTCTGAAAGGTATAATTAAAGACTACACCATAGAATTCCTAGTAGCTTCTGGCAGGACAGATATGACTCAACATGGGTTTACTAGAGGGAGGTTATGCCAAACCAACCTCTTGGAATTTTATAACAAGGTTAATAAATCCATGGATATGAGAAACCCAGCTGATGTTATTTTCCTAGACTTTGCTAAGGCATTTGACAAAGTCTCCCATGAGGAGCTTGTGAAAGCACTATTTGAGTTAAGCCTCCCAGCTTGGGTACCACAATGGGTTAAGTCGTGGCTAAAAAATAGAAGCCAGAGGGTCTGTATTAAAGGGGAATTCTCTGGCCAGGCTAGAGTGACTAGTGGTATACCCCAGGGCTCAGTATTGGGACCATGTCTGTTTGATTATACATATCATCCATGCAGGTCCACTCAGGGGTTTGGTTTTCTAAATTTGCAGATGGCACTAGGATTGGATCTCTGGTAAATAATACAGAGGAACAGCTTATCTTACAAACAGCCTTAAATAACTTGGATATATGGGCCTCCCAGAAGCACTCTATCTTTAATATTGATAAGTGCACAGTTATGCACTTTGAAAAGAAAAATAATCAGTTTCAATATACCTTGGGAGGTTCTGTGCTAAAGGCTGTAAGTGAAGAAAAAGACCTGGGAATTATTATTAACAGTGATCTCAGTTTTAGTATACAGTGTAACACAGCTCTAAAAAAGGCTTGCAGTATAACACACTGTATATGGAGACACATCAAATGTAGGGACAAGAAGGCTGTGATGCTCTTGTATACTGCACTGGTGCATCCTCATGTGGAGTACTGTGTGCAGTTCTGGGCCCCATATAAAAGGGGTGATATTGGAATGATGGAGAGGGTGCAGAGGAGAGCCACCAGAAGGATTAAGGGGACAGAGGGACTGAGCTACGAGCAGAGGCTGCAGTATTTGGAGATGTACTCACTGTAATATCATAGAATGAAAGGAGATATGTGTTTGATTTATAGGGCCCTGACCGATACCAATCAGTGGGATCTCTTAGGTATGATACAAAGGGACCAACTGCACAATACCAGAGCCCATTGTCACCAATTGATCAAGGAAAGATATAGAACAAATAAAAGGAAATACTGGATAAATAATAGGGTAACAGAAATATGAAATATGCTGCCTTGTGAGGTTGTGGAGAGCAAAACAATGTTGGAATTTAAAACAAATCTAGATAAATTCCTTTTAAGTAGGAATATTAATGGGTATTCATAAATTATGATTAGCAAGTTCATGGACTAAATGTCTTTAATGCCCTGTAATATCTACATAATCTATGAAAATCCTTACAAGGTTTGATATGTCACGACAAAAACTGCCCACAGGATCATCATCTTCCTCTGAACAGGTTAGAATTTTTCCATCCTAGGTTTGCTACTGCCTTTAAACACTTCTTTACAACCTGTGATCCATCCCTTCCCCCTGTGACCCCACTATGCTTCTGCTCCCTCCCCCCATCTCTGATTTTCTTCCTTCTTTTTCTCCACCTCTCCTTTCACTACCCTCTCTGCCTTCCTATCAATTAATCCTGCTAAGCGTCATAGTCCTGATTACCAGGACTCCAAACTCCTGTACCTTTCTGATCCTGCTGTTTACACCCACTCATCACCCTCCTTAATCTGTCCTTTTTCCTCAGGTCTGCCAGTGCAGAAAAGCAGGCAAGGATTCAAGTCTACTACAATGAGGTGACCCTTCTTCCCTGGTAATGATCATCCTTTCACTCCATTCCCTTCATTATCCAAACTTCAGTAAACATGGGTGCTATCCCAGCTCTCCTCCTTCCTTGAGTCCTCAGAATTTCTGTCTCTCCATCCTGTCTGGTTTCATATGAACAATTCCACTATATCATCCCTCCTCCCAGTCCCTATTTTCATCCTGAAGAGATGCATCATGGGCACTGCTTTGCAGCTGTTTAATTTCTTGACAATGCTAAGGTCTTTGATAAGTGGTCTGCTGCTTCTCATGGGTAGCCTAGAAGGGGGTGGGACTAGTTGTCATCACTGTTGGCTGGTTTCATACCTATCTCACTAACCAGCTCCAATCAGTTCAGGCAGTTGACACCTTATCCATCCACATTATTAGCAGTGAATTCTCTCAGGACTCCATTCTAGATTCCGTCCTTTATTCCATCTTCATAAATGACCTTCCTTCTGCCTCTGTTGCTTTGACTGTATATATTATATGTATGCCAATGACGCAGTTCTTTATGCCACTGGTACCTCAGTTTCTGAGCTGCACTGTAATTGTTCCTGCAGCATAAGGTTAAGGATGTCCAATGATGGTTCTGCGCAAATCAAATTACACTGAATACCACAAAGACAAAGCCCATGTCCTTTGTCACTATTCAAAAGTTCATTGGGTTCAGGAATTCTACAATTTTTAAAACTCAGGACGGTGTCCCCGTTAAATCATCACCTTTATTAAGAACATCAGTTTGTAGCTACATTGAAATGTGGACTTCTACTTGCATATTAATGACATTCATAAAGCACTCCACCCCAAACTTGGGGTCCTCTCTCAGAACAAATGTTGCCTTAACCTACAGGTCTGCCATTAAATCCTTCTTAAAATGATCTTGCCAGTGTCGGACTTCACATATGTGTGTATGATGTTACCCCCAAGTCCATGGTAGTCAGACTTGACCTTCTTATTTATTCTTTTTGTAAATTTACACCCATTCCCTCTCATGTTATCCATCACTTCTCTAGCTAAACCTCTCTTGTCCCTATGTGGAATCCCGGAGTCACACTTACGGCTCTCATTTCTCTCCAAGTATTCCTCCTCCAACTTGCACCGCTGTAGAGACACTCACAACCTTCTTACCCACACTGCAATGCCTCCATGGTCAGGCTGCTTTTTCTGTCCATGTGCCCTGTCCCTGAAATAACCATCCTACTCACCTTTGCCCAACATCCTCCAATCTTGCTCTTAAGTACCTTGTCAGAAATTATTGAACTTCCTAATGTTCCTGCTCCAGAACTATTCTGAATAGCTTTTTGTTTTGTGAAATTTGACTTCCAGCCTAATTTTGTTAAAGTACTGTCTTTCATTACTGAACATTATACCCTAGTGTTTGTACTATTAGCCTCATGTATTGATTCATTTTGCCCTTTTGTAAAATTAACATTGTACGGTATCTCCATCCCTAATCCCTTCCTCCAGTTGCACCTAGAAACAAGCCTTTCCCAGTCACCGATTTGAAATAAATAAATACATAAATACAACAATAACTAAATAAATACAGACATGCATACAACTACAGTACATATAAATTATTTGCAAAAAACTTTGTTAATGCACCAGCTAGGGGAACTTAAAGCCACAAAAGTAGGGAAATGTGGCATTATGGTTTCCAAGCATAACTCCCACCCTCACCCCACAAACAGCAAAAGTTAAACAAAAATAGGGGTTTAGCTCTCCGGAGTCTTGGTGAATAAGTGGTGGGGTCTTCCTTGGGGTTGTTAACCCTAATGATCACCCTTCCCCCAACCTGTAGCCTCCTTTCCAAAGCACAAGTTACAGCTGCAAGTCACTGCCCCATAGTGATACATTCTTCAAAGTTAGAGAAATATGTCTCATCACATGTTGCCAACACAATTTTTTTGTAGCTTTCTTCATGAAGAGCCCTGCAGGCCCAGTGCAAAGAAAGGAGAGATTGTATGTGATGATCTATGCTTAGAGAAAGAGGTGTTCATTAGGGTTGACAACCAAAAGAAAGACCCCACCATTGATTCACAATAGCCCTGTTTACACGGCCAACTTTGCAGAGCATCAACCCATGCACACAGGTTGATGTGCTGCAAAGTTGGCAGTGTAAACACTGTTGGGTGTGCATCAACTGCCCATCAGATCAATTTTTTGATCTGACTCAATTATGGGATCAGCAGTGGAGCGAGTGCATTGCATGGTAATGTGAACGCTTTGCTGCACTCACTCCGCTACAATGACATTTCCCGTCAGCTGCCAGGTGACTGCATAGCTCCTGCTTGGAGTGACCTGGAGTGCTGCAAGGGCAGGTTGTGTAAATGGGAATTGAGTTGGTGCATCCCGACACATCAGGAAGGGAGTGGCACACGTGCCTCAGTGTTGCAACTGTGTAAACACGGCCCAAGACTCTGAAGATCCAAAACTCTAATGTTTTTTTCTTTTGCTATTGGGGGGGTGGAAGGGGTACTTCAGTTGGAAACTCTAATGCCACATTTCACTCCTTTGGTTGCATTAAGTTGCCCTAACTGATGCATTAATAATGTTTTTTGTTTTTTTTCAAAGAATTTCCTTTCATTTTTAAATAGGGGAATCGTATCCTCATTCATGCAGGTCATCGTGACATGGACAAGTGCAGGTGAGTAGGGCTGAAAGAGCCCTGCATCATGAGAAGACTCAGTCCATTTACAGAAGTGTAGGGCCAGGCACATCCCCCCCCCCCAAGTCAGGCAATGCAAGCTACAGGGCTGTCTGCACCAGCCCAGGTATTATGTAATGAAGACAACTGTTCTCATTCACTCTTGACACATTCACTTTTTACACATTCACTTATTACATTCACTCTTCCCACATTCACTGTTTGTTCTTTCAGATTTAAAGAGTCAAAGAGTGAATGTGTAAAGAGTGAATGAGGACAGTTGTCTTTACTATATGGTGCCCAGGCCCGTAGGGACAACCCTACAACCCTGGGGGGGGGGGGCACATAACAGCGGCTTTACCCCATCCTCACCCCCATGTTTCTGGGTCACTGAGTTCACTCTCAAAGTCAGCTCACCAGCATGAAATCACAAAGCATACACCAAGTCTCGCAGTACACATAAAGTTTATATATTTATGTATAGCTATATATATATATATATATATGTTAGGGTTCAGCAGGCTGTTTAATGTTAAAATAAATATTTTGTACCTTAGTAACGTTGCAGTTGTTTAAAGAATTTTCACAACATTTGGCATGTGTGTTCAGGCTGTCAGAATCTCAAGATGTTTTTCCCAGGCATTTGGGTAGGAAATGACCCTCACAAATTACCATTTGCAGATGACATTGCTTTGTTTGTGACTAATCTCCCATCTTCCCTGCGAGCCCTAGATGATATTTTAAAAACTTGAAGTTCGAGTTCAGGTTTATTGCAGGAATAACTCCGTTGAGCAAGCTCATTAACATGGAGGTCATGAGGAACATATAACATGAACATATACAAAGAGACAAACAAGGACACTAGCGGTCCTGATACAAGTAGTAGCATTGGTACAATAATGTCAGTGATGTCCCAAGGATAGATCGGCATGTATCTGGAACCTATACAGGAAGACAATACAAGTATTCCAGTAGTCCTGGTACAAATAGAAAACATAGGATACATAAATATACAAAGGATATACAGAATGTACAGTTATATACATAATAGGTGGAGATTTTACACTGTGCACCTCCAGTGAGTAGCAGACATGCCAGGAGATACAGGCCTTAAAAGCTTCGTACTGTGGATACATATGTATCACTATCTGGATATAAGTTGAACAGCATGAAATCTCAACTCCTAGCTCTTAATGAGGCTTGCTCCCCCTCTTTATTCTCAGACTTTCCCTACCAATGTGTGCCAGGGGAATAATTGTTCTTGGAGTGGCTACCTGGTCCAAATTAGCAGCTATTGCATCACCTAATACCCATAATATGCTTGCTTCACTAGTCTCTGATTTGCAGAGATGGTAGTCTCTTATTCTCTCCCTTTGGGGAAGAGTTAATGCCCTTGACCTTATGGCTCTCCCTAAACTACAGTATATTCGGGCTAATTTAACTATTTCTCTCCCTGGTGACTTTTTCCAATGGATTTCATCTAAAATAACAGCTTTTATCTGGGCAGGGAAACCTCCAAAGATAAGTCTTACTACTATGCAAAAGCATTGAAGACAGGGGGGCTTTGGACTCACAAACATAAAGTTTTTTCATGACCTTACTTTCCTGTGGCAAGCAATTTTATGCTATGTTCAACAATTTGCGAGTCTTGTGCCTACCTGTGTCCACATAGAGCTTGCCCAGGGAAATCTTTCCTCTGCTCCAGCTCTTCTCTTCCCAGACTGGTCACTGAGGACCTCTCTTTCTCCCTGTCCATGCTACATTAGACGTGTCTGGAATAAGTACACCAAGAAGTTGCACTGGATGCCCCAGACCTCTCCTATCAGGCCGCTTTGGCATAACCCCTTCCTGACTATTGAGGGTGACCCTGTTTTTTGGGCAGCTTGGGAGACTCCGGGGATCACCAAAGTTCAGGACCTTCATGCTCCCCCTACTAGAAATTTCTACCCATTCAAATGCCTTCAATGAATCTCTTTGCTACCCCGAGCTCATGTTTGGAAATTTCTCCAGATTAGAGACCTTCTTAAGTGTAAAGTTTCTCGGGACATGGTCCTCCATTCTCCTTCCCAGTTTGATCAGTGGGTTGTGTCTCTCCTGAGTCCCTATCACCTAACATACAAGCTCAAGTCCTGTCTATGAAAAAGTGCCCCCTGGCAGAACTCGACTGGTCTGAGAGAGAAACGTGGACTAGAATTTGGCCTTTCTATTTCTTCCATGGATTGGGACTGAGTATGACCTAATACCTACTTGTACTCCAGTGAATTCCAGACAAAATCCCTCCAGTACAACATTTTAAATAGAGCATATCAGATTCCTACTTGGCTCTGTTATGCTGGACTACTTGGTCAGAGTGACTGCTGGCAATGTTCTTCGCCTCAAGCCACCCTCACACAACATTCTCTGGATCTGTCCAGCCATTGACCATTATTGGTCAGGCATGTTGCTCACATGCAAAGTAGTTATTCCAAGCTTAGGAGTATGGGACCCTCAGCTTGCTCTCCTAGGCCTCCCTCAGCCTGCCACTAACCTGTCTGCCACACAGCTCCTTTGGCTTAATAGCACCCTGGCTGCTGCCAAGCATGTGTTGCTTAGGCATTGGAGAGACTCTGACCCACCTTCTTCTCAGGAATGGTTTATCCTGGTGCATTTGACCTCTAGATATGAAAGAACAGCCTGTTTCTTGGCTGGTAAACTCTCAGATTATGAAGTAATCTGGGTACCTTTCCACAAGGCCTTCCCCACTGGCCCACATCCCAAACTCTCTGACAGGTGATACTTACCCTTACAGAACTTCTAAACTTTTTTTAGCCAAGACCCTTCTTGGCATCCCTATCCCCTTTTTGGGGTTCTGTTTGTATCCTGACTCATCTGAGCACAGCATATTCTGAGTAGTCATGCCCACTGGGATCTCTCTCTCTCCTTCTCTACCCATCTACCCTTCTTTTTCCTGCTATTCCCTTCCCTTTCTCCCTTCCCCCCCTTTAATAGAAATCTTACACCCCTCTCCATTACCTATCATTTCAATGTTATGGTTTATAAATGTATCCTCTTCCTTCCCTGAAGACGTTTATACACCTAATGACACTTGTATTTCTTTATTTAATTGTGTGACCGTTTGTCTACTATTTTTGTCTGAACCCCCTTTGGGAGCTTAAATACGTGGCATTATGTTTGCTTACTATTCGGTTCCTGTTTCCCTAATCTGTGATATTCAGCCTTGCCTTCCTCCAGTAATAGAGGATTCTAGGTTACTTAACAGTATTGTTACCCATCCCCCCCTTATCTAGTTCCACAGTGGGTACTTACTTACTGACCAACTACTAACTCCTGTGACAGCCCCTCACAGAGGGCCTCTCCCCTCTATTTCCTTCTCCCTTTCCTTTTAACAATACTGGGGTGTGTACCCTAAACATTTGTTGGGGCAAATATTCATTTAAGTGAATCATTAAATAACACTACTGATTGTGATAATTCTATGCAATGTCATTTTTCTGTGTATTTCTGATTATGGGATGAGGGTTTTCCCCTTAGTCTCTTACTATTCGCAAATGTTTGCTAAAATTCAATAAAGATCTTTATGGAAAAAAAGAATCTCTAGATGTGGAAAGTTTCATAAGCACATTTTTTATGATTTTCAAGATAATAAAGGTCAAAAAGTTGAAAAGAAAGTCCACTTTTTTCCCCCAATACTTAACATGTAGATATTTGCTCTCACCTACAACCTAGACAATACGGACTTTTTCCATAAAATTTTCAGGGATGATGGGGTCTATGCCAAGGGCATGCCTTTGGATAATTTGGTTAAAAAATATTGGACAGTTTTTGAATTTTACAGTTTTTTGTGATAGCATTGAAATTCGGCTGAAAAAAACAAACAGATCGATGTTTAAAAAAAAAGCCGATGGATGAAAGGAGATAGGAAGAGATATTTTTAGATGTATTTTAAATTTAATAAAGTTGTGAACACAAGAAGGTCTTGTCAGGGTCATTTTTTTTTTATTTAAGGGAGTCTAAGATATTTCCCTAACAACACTAAAAGTCTGACTGACTGAGCTCGTACGGAAAATGGGAACTCCTTTTTTTTTTATATCTGTACGTCGTGCTTGCAGAACTGTCCTGATATCACAGACTCCTGACCCATGCCCTAGTAATCAGGCTTTTTGGAAGCTGTGGTCAGTCTTTACACAGTGTAGCAACATTCTGAATGAGTCTGTTCAGAATAGAATGTCAGTTACACTGCATAACGAAAATGTAACTTCTAAACCTACATTTTTAGGTATGCATGTGCACTGCATATGAGTCACATTAGGAAATAAATATTATATAAGAAGATTTGCTAACTGCCTGTCATTCATCATGATAAAAAAAAAATTAAAAAGTACATTTTATCAGTCATGCTTGTATACAGTCCTGTCATATTTGCTTTACATTTCACACTTGACCAATGGCTCCAAGTTACATTCTTGAATGTAATACTAAGTTAACATGTTTCACAAATGTACTGTCTCATTTTTCTGTGAAACATCATACATTGTGTAGGCTGGTAATATGCTAATCCACTGATAGGGGATCCAGGCTTGCTTACTGGTAGCAATCATATACAATAATTTCAAATCTCTATTAACAAGCATTTGTCAATGCCAAATGTTGCTTGCTTGTATGTGCTGTTTAGGTATTTGGAAGTGACAGTTTCATGCCTTCCTCCCAAGACATCCACTGTGTCTTTCCATTCAGTATTCACAGGAGAGTGGGAGGGGCAAGGGCCACAGCAGTACAGCAGTTGCCAAGGGGGTGAAGAGGTGGACAAAAGAGTCCTGCAGGAGCTCACTTAATTGAAGGTAGACAAAGCGATGGAACCAGATGGCATACGCCCAAGGATATTAACAGAACTGCGAAGGGAGATAGCAGTACCTCTGGCAGCCATGTTCACTGAGTCATTCAACATGAGTGAATTGGAGAAGGCACACGTGGTCCCTCTACACAAGTCCGGCAGCAGGGAGGAGGCAGGGAACAATAGGCCATTCAGCCTCACCTCAGTAGTGGGGAAGATCATGGAGACATTGCTTAAAGAAAGGATAGTGGGGCATCTAGATGCCATCAGAACCCAGGACCATAGACAACATGGATTCACAGTGGGGACATCATGTCAGATAAATCTGGTTGATTTATTTGACTGGGTGACAAAGGAAGTGAATCAGGGTGGGGCAGCGGACAATGCTTACCTTGATTTCAGCAAAGCCTTTGACACCATCCCATATAGGAGGCTGATAAACTAGCTGGGTAGGCTGGACATGGGGGAAAGGGTGGTAAACTAGGTTAGAAACTGGCTAACAGACAGGAGGCAGAGTGGTGGTAAATGGTATGTAGTCTAGGAGAGGGGCGACCAGTGGGTGCTGCAGGATCGGTCCTGGGGCCAGTTCTGTTCAATGTCTTCATTAGTAATATTGCAGAACATCTGAAGGAATTTTTTCACCAAATTTTCAACATAGCCATTTTAAGACCTCTGCTCTTGAACAGTGTCACTGTGATTTTCTTAATTCGTCCTACATTGATTTCAAGACTCGACAGCGCCATTGTGCTCATGGCAGAAACAAGTTTTGGTGAGATGTGAAAATGACAGCTGTACTATTTATAAGAAGGTGTGGCAAAATGGCAATGTTGGAAATCTGGAGTGAAAATATTGAAAATTAGCTTAACTTTACGAGCGCGTATAGAACTGTACAAACGCACGCTCGAAAACAGTCATTTTTTGAAATTTTTCATCAAATTTTCAACATAGCCATTTTAACACCTGAGCTCATGAACAGTGTCACTGTGATTTTCTTAATTTGTCCCGTACATTGATCTCACACACCGACTGCGCCATTGTGTGCTACATGGGCAGAAACACGTTTTGGGTGAGATGTGAAAAATGGCAGCTGTACTACTCGTAAGAAGGTGTGATAAAATGGCAATGTTGGAAATCTGGAGTGAAAATATTGAAAATTTGCGACCTTCCAAGCGTGCGTAGGAACTGCGCAACGCACGCTCGTAAAACAGTCATTGTTAGGAATTTTTCACCAAATTTTCAACATAGCCATTTTAAGACCTCTGCTCATGAACAGTGTCACTGTGATTTTCTTAATTTGTCCTGTACATTGATTTCGCGACCGACTGCACCATTCTAGCTACATAGGCAGAAACACATTTAGGTGAGATGTGAAAATGACAGCTGTACTACTCATAAGAAGGTGTGGTAAAATGGCAATGTTGAAAATCTGGAGGAAAATATTGAAATTTCATGAACTTACGAGCCTGCGAGGAACTGTTAACGCATCTCGTGAAACAGTCATTTTTGGGAATTTTGCACCAAATTTTCAACATGGGGTTTTGGGACCCCTTCTCATGAATGATATCACTGTCATGGCAGTATTCAGGCCTGAAGGGTGATTTCACAGTCACTGCGCGAAATCACCCTTCGGGCCAGAATAACGCCATGACAGTGACATCATTCATGAGAAGGGGTCCCAAAATCCCTTATTGAAAATTTGGTGCAAAAATTCCCAAAAGTGCCTGAGATATGCAACAAAGTTGAAACCCCCCTGTCTAGCCCATTATACAGCTTACCGGCATTTCCTCAGTTCGCGGTCGGCTTTGAAGAGTGCAGACGTGTTCCCGGTCCACCGAAGATCTTCAGCCCAGATCCAGAGGTAAGTATGGGGGTGAGGGGGTGTGGGGAGGCTGGGTGCACAGTGGTGGGTGCGGGTTGTTGTGGGGTGAGATGCGCTGGGACCGCTTGCTTTACAGGTTTAAAAAAAAATGACTATGTGGATCGCTTTTCCATGCTGGGGTGGGCCTCAGCATGGCACAAGGATGTTGGGCATTCAGCTGACGGGGATTGGGCACCCCGTCCAGCCAGGGACGCTTGCCACGCTAAGGGTGGGCTCCCAGCGTGGCACCTACTACTGGGGACACAGCTCAGCTGACGGGATTGGGCACCCCGTCGGCTATACAGTGGCGAGGCGCACACCCAGCGGTGTCTTGTGGGGGAGGAGCTGCGCCAAGTGAGCAGCCGATATCTTATCAGTGCTCACTGAAGCGTAGCTCCCCCTTTCAACTGTATGCCACTGCATTTTGGAGCGTGTCATAGACAGCTCCAAAATGCATTGGCTTACAGGGGCCGCGCCTGCCAGCACACTGACTGAATTGGAGGAGGAGGTGACACACCTCCGAAAGCTCCGATGATAGCACTATGTTTCTTGCACATGCATGCAAGCAACATAAAAATGCATTATTTTTGGAACATTACACAATTCCTTGTCTGTCTGTTTTATAAAATGTCATTCTGTTTGAGTAATGTAAGGTGTGGGATGTCTCTCCAGTGCAGTGGTATCCAACCTTTTTGGGAGTGGGAGCAACATTTTCATTTCTGAGGCAAGCCAGAGCAACAACAACATGTGGCCCATGCTGGTCCCCACATGCGCCGCACATGATATCCCATAATTACCATAATTACACATACTTGCAGTGTCAGTGGCTCAGTAGGTAGCACGCTCACCTCTGAGGCCGGGAGATCAGAGGGCTGTGGGTTCAGTTCCCACACCTGGCACTAGGGTTAATATCCCAGTACTGACACTGTAGTGCAGCATGAGAGGGGTGCTACACTTCTGAGGTGCCGTCTTTCAGATGAGACGTTAAACCGAGTTCCCATCTGCCTGGATTGGTGGTAGTTCAGGTGGCTGTTAAAGATCCCATGGCACTTATCGAAAGAGTAGGGGAATATTTTATTAGAATAACATCAAAATTCAAAAATTACATACAGTGTAAGATTCACTCCACAAACCCTTGTACATCAAGAAAACATGTAATAAATACCATATTGTGAAACTATACTAACAAATATTGAAATCAAAAAATTCAAACAATCATTACCTCCATATATTCACAAAGAAACCTTTTTTTTTTTATATATATATAATAAACCCCCAAATATTAGGTAACAAAAGTTTCTATTATCATGTAACATTGCACATCTAACTAATACTATCCTATACATACTCCCAACTAACAATCATGACCTCTCCCATATGTAACCCACTCAGCCATAGGTGAACAAAGGCACATTACTTAACTTTTTATTTATATTTAATAAACTTCAAAACCCTTTCCACCATTCCTTCACCTTCCTTGATGAGAAGAATGCTGTGTCTTGAACATAAATCCTGTACATTGCCCGTGAATCAACCTCCGGACATTGTCATAGGGCATCAACTTCTGATATAGCACCCACTGGCACCTAGCTTGCCACAAGTAGTATATCAATGTGCTACAAAAGATTTGTAAAGTGTCAACATGATATATTAATCGAAACTGTGGAGAATGACCCAGTACCAATGTATCATAATCCATGTATTCTAACCATTTCATACTCCATTGTACTGCCAAGAATTTCCACAGAGAAACAGCATAAGAACACTTAAAAAGAAAGTGATCAACTGTTTCTTCTTGTGCCACACACTCCAAAAATGGACAATTTCTGTCTTGTATCGGTTTATGCTTGGCGTTCCCTCGTACTCCAATTCGACCATATACCATAAGCCATAGCGTTTCCCACATATAAGTAGGTAACCTTGGGTTGTTTAATTTACTTAAAACTATATCCACACACCGTAGAGGACAGTTCTTAAACACTGGTTCACTGGGATACAGTTGAAGCATTACTGATTTGTATAACTGTGGACCCGATCTTACTTTAGCCACTGTGTACCAACCCCCATTTAAATACTTTTTGCAATAGGTATAAAATATCGGCAGAAACAACTTAGAATTGGTTTCGGGGTCTTCATCCCAACAACCATAATACTACCCCATTACCTGGCGATGTAGCATCCCACATCTTTCCGTGGTACCCCCAACCGAACTTTACATTTGTTGAAATAAATAGGGTAGAAAAAAGATAACCGGATCTATCATTCCTAAACCTCCTTCTTTTATCTAGATATGTAAATTGTCTTTTAATTGGATTAAGTCTACTACCCCATAACATCTGAAAAATAAGCTATATATTCTGGTTTCCAAATTCAGTGGCAAGGAAAAATCAGTGCTGTATACAATAACTTGAATAATAAATTTTTAATGATTGAGACCCGTTTAATTTTATCAATTTCCATTGTTTCAAATCTGGATTTTTTGTCTATTGAAGTCAAAGCTAATCCCCAGTTAAGTTCTGGTACATTTTTGGTCCTAAATAATCCTAGAATTTTTATCGGTCACAAAATACAAATACCTTGTATTATGAGTTCTGGGAGACCATCTGTACCTATAAACAAACCTTTACTCTTATTCTTGTTAATAGTAGAATTTGCTAACAAAGCATAATCATCCATAAAATCTAAAAATGCTTACTTGTGTACTATCAGAGAAGAATACACACAAATCATCCGCATAAGCTTGCACATACAACCTATCTTCACCAGCAGCCCAACCTATCCCTACCCAACGAGGGATTTGTGTTAATGATCTAATTAAAGTATCAATAGTAAAGCATATAACAGGGGACTCAATGGACAACCTTGACGCACTTCGTCGAACGTGAAACCCTTCCCCAATCTCCAGTTGAATCACTGGGGTAATAGCGAATTGTAAATTGATTGAATGGTGGTTAAGAAAACTTCCGAATCCCATAATGTCTCAACGTTGCAAATAAAATGGATGGTAAACTCTATCAAATGCTTTCATCTGGTCCACAGAGACAATGCATCCTGAAATTCTTTGAAAACCGCTATCTCCACAATGTCTCTCAGTACCATATGAGCCTGATATATTTTTTCCCAGGTACTCCACAAACTGAAATGGGGAAAGAACTTTGACTGCAAATTGTTTTAATCTGGTGTTCAAAATACTCATAAAGAGTTTATAATCGGAATTCAATAGTGTAATTGGTCTCCAGTTATTCAAGTCAAATGTATCACCCACTTTATGTAAAATCAACAGTCCCTTTCGCAAACCAACTTGGAAAATCTGATTGTCCCATAAAAGCATTAAAACTAACACTAAACAATTTGCAAATTCCACTGGAAAGGCTTTATAAAAATCTGTTGTCAGACCATCAATTCCAGGAGAAGTACCCTTATTTTGATTTTTAATAGCCGTAATTATTTCCTGTGTAGTGATAGGCTGTATCAATATTAATGTATCAAATACATGTCTGGGTACCTCAATCCGGTTTAGAAAGTCCCAAATGTCCTGATCATTCTGGGCCTTTACTGGCTCATAATCCAGAAAAATTGTTTAATAATATGTTGTAGTGACTTCTGATCCTGTACCAATTTCCCACCTTATTCCATAGGGCATTTAAGGTAGTAGATTGTGTATAAACTTTAAAGGCCTCATATGGATCACCCTCCGCTTTTCTTCACCCCATATTGTAGAAGAGCAGTAAGGGTCCGAGCCCTATTGTACTGAACCTCTAGGAGTTGATCTTTTATTGATCTAATCTGTGAACTATAATCCAAAGTAGAAGTATTGGCTACTGAAAATAAATAATATAATTGTTGTCTTAATTTCAAATATTGGAGAAAATCATTGTTTGCTTTAACCTTCCCTTGTTGTTTTAATAGGTGACAAAGGTCGTCCTTAGAATCTTTCCACCACTCACCCACTGAGTCATATAAAAGCTACTGAAAGCCTTGCCATCAGCAATGCTTGAACTCTATCCCGTACCTCCGAGAGTTTAATAATAGAGATTCAACTTCCATCTCGCCCGCCTACCTATCAGTCTGGCATGAGGAGAACGGTACAGAGCAACAAGAGATGGTCAGAAAATGCGACAGGACATGTTTCAAATGTAAAGGGAATTTTGTCAGATAAAAAATATAATCTATAGAAGTAAACCGGTTCCTTTATAAGTAAATTTAGGCCCTGAGCTTTGTTTACTACTCCCATTTATTAAACCCACTGAGTGTACCAGTTTGTATAAAGCCCTGGAATCACAGTAAATTTTCCTACCTACTCCACCATAGAATCACCAGCATTTATTAATGCACAGTTAAAATCCCACACAAAAACACCTCAAAGGAGGTCAGTAAATAAGGTTGTATCATATTACAGAGCGCCACCCTTTCTGCCTTGAGCTGTGACCCATAGACATTAATAAACCGGCACAATCTTGATTTCCACAAACCATCTAAAATCATTAACCGTCCCGGTATTAGATCCATCAATTTAATTAAAGAGAAGTCATACGAGTGAAACAGAAACCCTATGCCATCTGCCGACTGCTGGCCAAAGGACCAATACGAAGGCCCCCAGCACCATTCCCGTTGAAAACACCTGGTTTGTTCCATAGTATACATCCATGTTTCTTGTAATAAACAGACATCAATCTGATTAGCATGAACAAAGTCATAAACTATCTGTCGCCTCTTATAATTCACTATACTATGAACATTCACCGAACCCAACCTAAAGTGCATCAGGTACAGTCAATTCCAGCCCATCACCTATCTTTCTTCCGTCGCTTCTTCTTTTTCCCTTATAATCCTCCTGAATCTTAATGGGGACGGTGGACTATCCAACGCCTGCTGCGAATCATTATCTGGGCAATCCATATCCGATTCCCCATGGACTTGATAGCAAGGCAAAAGAATTACTTATTTCTACACTCATAGCAGACTGCTGTGGAAGGCCCTTAATATTTCTGGAAGACCTCGAACTGCAGACACCACAGGTGCCCTAAAAGACTCCTTTGGTTGTTTCTCTTCTTCAGGCAAAATTCCTACCCCAGTAGGTTCCGAAGACTCCTTGTCAAGAACTACTAAATCTTCCACCTCTACCACATCCCCTCACTTCAATAACAGAAGGTACTTTTCCAACTGGCTGCTCGTGACCACATGGACCTTCCCCTATTATCAAATCCTGGGCTTTTTGTATTAATAGGTCTGGATTACCACAACACTCTTTATTTTTGGCTGCCCATGTACATTCTGCAAACACATGTCCTGTCTCATCACAGAGATCACATTTTGTGACGTTAGCACATTGAAAAGTAATATGTCCTACTTCTCCACAGTAATCACATCTTGGTTTGTCACAGGAACTTGATAAATGAGTTTTAGCACCACATTTATAACAAGCCCGAGGTTGCCCAGCATAAAAACATACCCCTCTGTCCCTACCCAACATAAAGGAATTCGGGATATGCTCAATTCCTGCAGCTGTTTGTCGTAGTTTAATTTTAAACCGCCAGCCCCTGTCCAAAATTGTTCTGCATCCAGAATTGCTTCTGGGAACTTAAAATCTCGCATTTTGGCCTAACCAATAAGTAATATCATCAATATGAACCCTTCGCTCCTAAACATAACAGTTGCATACTTTATTAAAGGTTTGTTAACGGTATCACTAAAAAGGGTGTCCAAGGGGAAAACTTAACCTGAGTATATCTTTCCCAAAAGGTCAAGAGCATATGCTGAACGAAAACTAACATCAAAATTGTCTTCCCCAGAAATATTAATAAATGCAAACACTTCCCTAGGAGAAGTGCAAAGAATCTTTCAATAAACATTTACCAACATATTGTCTATCAGGTCTAACCTCTAAACCTCCTTTGTAATGAAGAGCACACCACATTTCTGCGAGGTGCAGCATCCTGCTTAATTTTTGAAAACAATTCTGACATCAATGGTTTCTTCCCTTTCCTCCCTCTGATCCTGTGTCTCACTCTAACTCAGCACAGGCGCAGCTCTGCTGCTGCTCAGGAGATGAAACTACAAAAGGAATAGTCTCTCATTTCCACCCACCACCTCTTTAACCCCACTTAAAACAGTAATGTCTTGTAGCTTGGGTCTCCATGCTGGTTCATTCTGGAAGAAGTTTAATTTTGGGTCCTAATCAGGAGTGGGCTTCAAGCCCCACTGTCCAAAGTCCAACCAGCCTCACTAAGAGCTCTCTGTGGGGACCAGTTCTCATCATTGAGAGCTCAGTCTCAGCGTTAGTTTGAACTTCCTTTCCCCACACTGCTCTTTTCCTGGTAACTTCTCACCTATCCCAGCAATAGGTAATACTAAATGTCTTTTGCAAATGTCAAGGCCATTCTTTTCTCCTTTCCCTCCTCTCCTACCTTATCCAGTTGTCGTTTTGAAAAAGAAAACTCCGACACTCCAACCTGTGTCCCGGATCAGTTTGAAAAATACAATGTTTCAGTGGTGTAGTACTCTCACCGCAGCCCCAGTAGTAGCCTTCGAAGTAAATCCGGATGATTTCTTTGCTGGACTGTTCTGTGCGCCACTGAAACCGCTCCCTGTCTCACTTCCTTTCCTCCTGGATGTTGTCATGCAACTTGTAATCAGAAGGTGCATTTTTCTTGTGTGCTGTTCTCTCTGCTGGTTCTCTGCACAGGGATTTTACTCCCAAAGAACTGCCAGCCACAGCTTGTGTATTTTTTTTTCTGTTAACCTCATGTTCCATTGTACTGTAAGCACAGCAGACCAGTAGAGATTCTCTTTGATCAGGGAGGGTTACATCTGCTACAGCGTTCGAAACGTCTTCTAACTTGGTAAGCTTCATAGATTCCACATTATTTGACTCTTGCAATTGCTCCACTACAGTCCTCTGTTCTCTACGTAATGCTTCAATTTTAATTGTAAATTCTCGCCTCCGTAACGTTGTACTGTAGCCAAGCTACTGCTCACCATTTCTGCATCCGTTAAATTATCCAGAGAATCAAGTAACTCCACATCTTCCGTTTCAGTGTTCTTCAGGGTGATGTCCTCTTGTACAGCCATACTCATTGTTTCACTTGCAGCCCTTGGCTGCTCCAGTAGCTCCCTCAACATCCATCCTCCAGCAGAGCAGGCCACCAACTGATCCTGTGGTCAGTTGACAGCAAGTCCCCCTACTGGCCAAGCAGTAGGGGAATTTCCCTGGTGTCCTGGCCAAATTTCCCTCATTCACTAAAAATACCACCAACAGCTTAATCTGGTTCAAGGTCAGTTGGCATTCATCTGTATCCCCCTCCCCCAGGTCGTGCCTAAAAATAGGCAGGATTTGTCTAGTGCATTTATTACCCGGTCAACAAAAACTAACTAACTAACTACTTGCACACATCTGCAATGATTACAGCTAAAATAATGACAGAAGCACACAATATTTATTTATTAATCACATTAGAGTATAAAGTTTTGTCACTTTCTCTGTGTCATCCAGTGCTTGGTTCACAGTATTATGATTTTTGCTGTAACATTCACACAATTTCCTGATCCCTTTATGGTCAGCGGTATCTGACTCAAATTGTAGCTAAATATGTCACACTACATATTGAATACTATGCCTCAATGATGCAACCAATGATTTCTGGATTTAACATTTTGTATTTCAATAGTTACACTCAATTTAGAGACAAGTGTCCTGCACATCTGCTGTTTGCATTAGTATCTCCTGAATTCAGCAGCAACCTATGGCACATCTGATTCACAATGCTATTGTAAAAATGATAATATCAAGACATCTTGGTGAAAATTAGAAACCTAGCACTCTTCTAACACATTTACACTTTATTATGTCTAATATAACCACAACCATCAAAAAACAGTATCCCATGGACTGATGCCACCATAAAGGTGCCAGTGGGAAAACACTTGTAGGTTAGTCAGAGATTGCCCTGATAATAAATAGTTTTATGGATAATGTAAGGCTGTAGTTCTAAAAATTAAAAATACAAAAACGAAAGGCAACATACAATAAATATAAGACTTTACACATGATACTATAGGACTAATCAGTAACAATTGACAGGATTATCATTCTGACCAGAAATGTGTGTACTATGTAGCAACAGAGTGAATGTCATGATGCAGAGCAATTTTCACACAACCTGTATTGTTTAACCACAGGATTGTATGGTCAACTCACTTTATATCAAATCTGAACTTCTATTTGGGCATCATAATCAGCTGTTATTGTTTAATGTACCCTGTAGTATCACCTCATTCATTGTTCACCCTCCAATCTCCATTCCCTAATCTTTGGTGTCTAGTGGCATCCCCACACCCTCCCCCTGCAGCCAGAACCTGAAATAAAGAAAATGGCCAGGCAATGTTCTTTTTTCTAAACTTAAAAAAAAAGAAAACGGTCCCTCATGGATCAGCCCGCCCACCCCCACCTCTGACACAGCACCAACCTCCTCATACACCCCCAGTACACCTCCACACACCCTCACTCACCTGAACAGGTCCCAAGTTCAAAACCCACTCTTCAATTGAAGACACGTCTAGCTGCTGGAATCAACGACTGCAATATAAGAAACTAAGGTAAATGCAGTTCAATGTATTTCAATGGGAGTTTCAACATTTATGTATAAGTTAGCCATATTTTTTTGAAATTTTGACCCAACATTTTCAATATGGCCTTTCAAGGACCCCGCCTCAAGAACAATGGGACTATAATTATGCAACTCCTGTCTGAAAGGTGATTTCACAGTCACTTGGTGAATTCACCTTTTGGGTGGGATCTGAAATTTTTTCCTGCCCTTGTTCATAAGGTGAGGTCATAAGAAGGCTATGTTGAAAATGTGGGGTCAAAATATGTGAAAAATGGCAAAGCTATGACCAACCATTGCAATTTCATTATGCACGCTCATAACTTTGGAAATTTTAAATATTTTGACCCCAGATTTTTAATATAGCCTTCTTATTAGCCCTCCTCATGAATGTCATACCTGTCATTTTTCAAATCCTGGCCAACATATGTTTCTGCATCTGTGGCATGGAATGGAGTTGCAGTTGTGCAAAATCAAATTTTGGCAGGGATTAGAACATTTTCTGTATGGGGTTCATGAGGTGGGGTAATGGCATGGCTATGCTGACAATTTGGTCACTGTTGTCCTATAAATGGAAGCACAGGGCCTGGAAGGCCATGTGTTGCCACAGGCAAATAAGGATATGATTATGCTATCTCAAAAAGTAAAGAAATAAATTGCAGAAAACCAACCTAATGCTCTAGTTAGTGTTAGAGCCACAAAAGTAGGGAAATGTGATGTTAAAGTTTCCAAACCTAACACCCACCCTAACCCTGCACACACCAACAGGCATCAGGGATATGTTTTGGGGTTGACAGCCCTATCGCTCATGCCATTATCCTTTAATGTACCCATCTCAGCTTATTTACTTATGGAATGGGGTAAGCATTAGGGCTGACACCCCAAGTCACACCCCCAATGCCCGTTGGTGTATGCAGGGAGGGGGTGGGTGTTAGGTTTGGAAACCCTAATGCCACATTTCCCTACTTTTGTGTCTTTAACCCTAACTTGAGCATTAACAAAGATTTTTTTTAATTTATTATACAGAGATAGATAGATAGATAGATAGATAGATAGATAGATAGATAGATAGAGAGATAGATAGAAAATAGATAGACAGAAACTGTAGAGTATCACAGTGGCACAGTAGCACCCTACAGTTAGCACTGATCAGTCTGTTTAAAGAGTCACTGTCAACCTGTTTTTCATCATATTATTTCTAGTTAAAAATCTACATTTTATGATTGCTTACCTTCTGTAAAATTAATTTATGTTGCTGTTTGTTTTGTCTGTCTCCTTGTTTAGTAGAACTGAAATGCATGCTAATGTATATTTATAAACAATCTTGTTTTATTTACAATCCTGGATCTGTTCTCATTGCATGCTTCCTGAGTATTAGAAACACACCCAAACAGTACAGTAGGGAAATGTCATGTTAGGGTTTTCAACCCTTACACCCCCCTGGCAGCACAGCAGGTGTGAGGTGTGCCTTGGGGTTCTCAAGCCAAATGTTCACCTAATTCTCACATACAGTACATATCTGACCATATGTACAGATGTAATGGGGTAAGCAGTAGGCTGGAGAACTCCAAGGCACACCCCGCACCTACTATGCTGCCTGGTGGGGTGGTGTTAAGGTTGGAAACCCTAATACCACATTTCACTACTTTTGTCGCTTTGACCCTATTTAGTGCATTAATGGAGTTTTTGCAATGTATGTATATTATATATAATAGGGGTGCAGTTGTGCCCCTATAGTTAGGGTCGAGTAGTCATTTTAATGGTAAACCCCAGGTTTTACACCTTAATAACTTCACAACCATTCAACAGATTTGCACACAATTCTGCAGGTGTAGTCTTGTGGGGTAGGTCTCTTGATGTGCCAATTTCAGTTCTGGTCAGATGTGCAGATTCCATGATCTGGATAGTGACAAAAGTGAAATTTTCAGGGTTTTTTGCCATTTTTTTGGTGGGGGGGGTTGGCCATAACACCCATACAGTTTTGAAATTTGGTTTGAAATTGCCAGGGCACAAAAGGCCTGCCCCACAGATGTGCCTTTGGCTGGTTTAGTGAAAAATATTTTTCCATTCTAAAGTTATTGAATTTTTAATTGTGGGGTCTGAGCATGCTCAATAAGCACTTTAAGATAGCTGTATGAAGCAAAAAAAATCCATTTCGTATGGAGCCAATCCTTTTTCATGAGGGAAAAATCCTTTTTTTGTATGCTGCCATCTTGTTTTCCATTTTTTAAACAAAATTTCAAAACCCATAAAAATGGCATCGTAGAGAGAGACCAACACATGTATGTTTGTCATCAGGATCCCATTAGGTGGATTCTGTACTTAGTTCGAAAAATTACCCATAAAGGTGGTTTTTTTTTTTGATTTTAACATCCTTTTTTAAGACTCGCTTGTGCTTTTCTTGTATGGCTGAAACAAAAAAGGATTTTGATATTTTGGTTCATCCCCACAGCAGGAAGCAACAGTAGAAACCATTTTGGTTTGCTGTCTTCTACATCTTTACAAATCAGGTGTGGGGTGGACCTTGGGGTTGTCAACCCTGACACTCACCCCATTCTCATGTACTCTACACATCTCACCTTCTTTAATGTTGGAATGGGGTGAGCATTAGAACTGATAACCCCAAAGCTGACCCCACACCTGATTTGTGAAGATGCAGGAGAGGGCAAACCATAATGGTTTCTCCAGTTGCTGCCTGCAGGGTGGGGATGGGGTGTTAGGGTTGGAAACCCTAATGCCACATTTCCTTTCTTTTGTAAGCTTAACCCTAACTGGTGCAATAATGATGTTTTTTGCAATGAGCTATATATATATATATATATATATATATATATATATATATATATATATATATATATATATATATATATATATATATAGATAGCTATATGTGCATGTGACAAAAACATCCCTCACCAGGGACTTCAAGTTCACTGCCATCACCATGGGTTTTTACCAACAGTACAGAGGGAAGCCTGTTTCTTACCTCCTCCTTTGCACAAGGTCAGCACAATAACTGTGGGTAGACTGCTCCTTCAGAGATGGACTGCAAACAGAGTCCAGCAGAAATAGTAGAATTACCCTTTTAAATAAAACAAGCAGTGACTGATTCTATAAAAATATGATTCTTTATTAATAGACTACAAGTATTTATACAGGATGTATTTACAGGAAAACAAAAGGGATGCATGTTTACCAAGAAGCAGAAAATAAAACGCATTGAAGAGGCAGTTGGTGTAATGCAGAATTCTAAGCTATTCTCACCCAAAATCCTTTTCCTGCCCTAGTGCCAGAATTACACTGCCCCTTCCTGTGCTATTTTAACAGTCAGCTAGTCTTTGTATGGCAGGACCCTTGGTCTTCAGATGTTCCAAGTCCAAGAGGAAGTCCTTTCTTACAGTACCTCAATTTATTTCTTACTCCTGTGGGCAGGGGTCTCAATCCTTTTGAGTGACAGTCCTCCACTGCCCTCGCCAAATGGGTGTGCCTATGTATGTGTTTGTGTGTGTGTGTGGTGGTGTGTGAGGATGGATGACCTGATCCAGACCAGTTGGCTCACCCCACACCCACCCCTGCTGTGTCCACTTTTTTGATTTTCCAAGATTTGTTATTCCATGCTTCTTGCCTTTAAAGCTGACTTAGGTGTTCACACTGACACACTCCAATCTGCCTTGCAGAATCTGTGAATGAATGTTTCCATGGGAACATTCACCCGAGCAACCTTTGCCCAATTTTTCCCATAAGACTGGTTTGGTCATGTGACACAGAGCCACGTTTTATGACCACTTATGACAGCAACAGTATTACATTAACACAATACATTAACCCAAACAAATTACTAGGTCAATCTGGTCACATGTCCATCACTTCTCCCCCTCCCCTCAAGTAGTGAAGATGTGTCTCTTTCGGCAACCCCCAAGAGACACTGCCATTCATGTATGGCCTAGGGAGTGCCTAAAGGAACATGTTATACACTTAGCCCACCTCAGGAGTCCATCTGCATTGGCATTCTGTGAACCACTCTAGTTCCCCTGTGGGCATGTCCCCAAATCCTCTCAGCACCCCTATCATTTCATCAGTCTGGGACAGTGTCAGCTTCCCTGAGAGGGAGCGGTTGTCTACAGAGGATCCCAACCAGGCTTTCCTAAGGTGGTGCACCAGGGAATCAACCTCCTTCCCCTCCTCTGGCATGCTGCACATGGTGGGGATCATTTCCTCCCTATGATAGTAGGGCTTCATCATGTTCACATGATATACAATCTGTCTGCACCTTTTGTTAGGCAGCCCTACTATATAATTATCATCACTCAGCTTCTTGATTATGGATAATGGGCCCTCCCATACTGCCTGCAGTTTATTGCTTTGGACTTGAACAAGTACCATCACCCGCTGTCTGACTTTGCATCCTGGGCTCTGGCCCCATGGTCGTACCAGGCTATCTATTGCTGTTTTGCAGTGGCTAAGTGCTCCTGGGTGAGCCCCATAAGCTCCTTAAGACTGTCTCTGAAATTTGGGATATACTCAACAACAGACTCCCCTTGAGTGGCATGGCTACCTTTGCATTCATCCCTAAGTCTAGGGGCCTCATCACCCTGTGACCAAATAGGAGCTCAAAGGGTGAGGACCCTGGGGACTCCTGTGGGACTTCCCTGTATGCAGACAGGAGATGGGGCAAATATTTGTCCCACTCCCTGTTGTGTTGGTCAGCAAATGCCTGGATCATAGTTTTAAGGTCTCATTGAACTACTTGACTAGGGCATTTGTCTTGTGGTAATAGGGAAAGTACAGAGTTGTTTCACCCCACACTTCTCTCACAAACTGGTCATTAAGAATGACATGAAATTCATCCCCTGGTCTGACAAAATCTCCTGGAGAAATCCCACTCAGCTAAAGATTCCCAGGAGCACATCAGTCACCTTTTCTGTCTTGATGGAGGACATTGCTACTGCCTCGGGGCACCTAGTGGTGTAATCCACCACAACCAGAATGTACCATTTGCCCATGTGACTTGGGGTACTTAGAGGCCCCACTATGTCCATGGCTACCCTCTAAAAGGGTTCATCAGTAATAGACAGGGGCTCCAAAGCTGCCTTAGACTTGTCCCTGACCTTTCCAATCTGCTGGTGATGTGGACAAGTATGACAGTAATTTGCCACATCTGAGTACATGCTTGGCCAAAAGAAATTGTTGGCAAGCCACTTTTTTTGTGCAGTTAATACCCAGGTGGCCTGAAAAAGGAATGTCATTTGCCAGGCCCAGAAGCTGCTTTCAGTAGTCCTGGGGGACTACCAGCTGCTGGAGAAGCTCTCCCTCTAGCTCCCTCTGTGGTGTACCCTCCCTGTACAACTGCCCATTCTCCAAATAAACTAACATTTTACTCCCTTAACAGGCCTCAGCACAATCTGCTATCTCTCTCAGTTTTTGGAGGGTAGGATCAGCTCTCTGAGCCCTGCCCAGCTCCTTCAGTCTGATCCTCCCTCATTCCCCTTCAGAAGGAAAGCTGCCCCTTGTGTCAACCTCCTCAGCTTTCAGCTGGAGCTCAGGGTTATTACTCCTAGCTAGCCCTTCACCCACAGTAACTACTTTCTCAGCTGCAGAGGGATGGGTCTGCACAGGCTGTGTTGCCCCCTCCTCACCCTCAGAAGCTCACACTTTTGCCTGACCATGGGTAGTAATAAATACTAGGTATTCCCTGTGGTCAAAATCATTCCCCCATGATAATATGCAAAGGGAGATCAGGTAAAATTCCTAACTCCTGTACCCACACTTGGCCCTTGTGTGTTTATAAAGTAAAACCAAATATATAATAAGTTTGTTTTCAGCTAATTGAGCCCTGCAACTAAACTGGAAGCAGGAAGAGAGATTGTAGTTCGGGACCAGAGCAAACGAACTACAAACTAGGATATTTTATGAGATTTTAAGCATTTTTAAACTTGTTGCACTTTAAAACCTTAGTTAGTTCCTGCAGCAGATTTGTGGGCTAAAAATAATAAATTTAGCTGCATTTGCACAATGAGGGGTTCTCGGGCTACTTCCTGTCTGTAAACCGTATAAAAATAGCCACTCCGGCGAGTGGAGCGAGCCAAGTGAAGCGCGAATCACGCCGCGGAGATCACAGAGAGACACGCACGCTATGCGGTCTGCTGTGTCTGCTGGGGACACTGGAACCACTGGGGACCAACTCTAGAGGCTCAGTAATAACGGGAAAGTGGTAAGACGGCCTAAATTTAAACAGTTAAAAGATTCTTAATATTTAACTTACAAAGAACTAAAATAAAAAAAATAAAAAAATAAAAATTAAAAAAAAAATGGCCTACACAAGGCAAAAGAAATTAAAAGGCAAAAAATCATGCCGGGAATGCCTTATGTACACGGATGATGGTGCTAACACAGAGTTTACATGTGCTAAATGTACCATAAACTTTGAATTGCAAAAGAAAGTACTTGAACTTGAGGCTAGAATACAGACTTATAAAGACATATCTAAATTAGAAGAATATATTGACAAGGTTGTATGTGATGTTAGTAGTAGACAAATGTTGACTTTGAACAATTCAGTTCATCTTGATAGTACAAATGATAAAAATGAGACTAGTGGGGTGCCTCAGTCATTTATCACAGTTGATGTACTGAATAGATTTGAGTGTTTAGCCAAAGATGATTCTGTAAACACTGGGAATAGTTTATCAAGTGAAATTATAACACCTAATAATATAGAATGTATACAGGAACCAAAAGAGGTATCAGGTAGTAACATAAATCAGGAAAACCCCACCTATCTTGCTGGAGAAAAACTATCTGGCGAAAATAAACTGACAGAAAGGGATATTTTGATAATAGGGGATTCAATTATCAGGGGCATAGACACCTACATATGTTATAATCGAAATGAACATACTACAGTTAGCTCCTTACCTGGAGTTAAAATACATGACATAGTTGGTATGCTACAAGGTCTTTTTGAAAACACAGTCACCCCTCTAGTTATCTTACATGTGGGGACCAACGACGTAGGCAAAACAAATTGGATTTCCATGCAAAGGGACTACAAGATCATTGTCGATGCAGTAAGGAACCATGGTGGGGAAATTATTATTTCTGGAATAACCCCAATGCAAGGAAATCAATAATTTTGAAATAAACAGATATCATTCATTAATGGGAAACTTAGACATTACTGTGTGGAAGAAGGGATAGGTTTTATGGATAATGAAAAAACATTTAGTAGAGATTCATTATATAGGAATAATGGTGTTCATCTAAACTATGCCGGAGTCAGGATTTTGGGTAAAAAGATTCAGAAGGTTGTTAATTTCCATTTAAACTGGATAGGAAAGGGGGTACGGACTACAAAAACTTAAACGTAAACCCATCTTCCCTTGAAGACATTAAGGGGTGGAATGCTATTCTGATTAATGCTCGAAGGTTACAGAACAAATATGACGAGCTAACAATAATTCTACGCTGTAATCAAGTACATATAGCCTTGGTCACTGAAACATGGTGGGATGAAAATGATGAATGAGATAAGGAAATTGAGGGGTATAAACTCTATTCCTGTTGTAGAAAGTATAGAAAAGGGGGAGGTCTGGCAATTTATATTCACAAAGATATTGTATCAGAAAAACTAAAATGGGACGTAGGTCAAATTGAACTCCTTTGGGTTCAATTAATACCGACTAATAGACCAAAAATTATATTAGGATTACTTTATAGACCACCATCTATGTCACGTGAAGATGACAGAAATTTAATGAATATTTTTGAGAAATTGGACCCAAACACTAGATTATTGATAACTGGTGATTTTAATTTACCAAATATTGATTGGGTAAAAGGCATGGGCACTTGTCCCCTAGAAAGGCAATATATTGATATAATGGATCACAGGGGTCTTGACCAGATGGTCCAAGAGGGTACAAGGGGCAATAATATTCTCAATTTAATTTTTACTAATATGGAAGGCATACTAAATTTTGTGGTAGTTGGTGCCCCATTAGGTAGCAGTGACCATAATATTGTATCATTTAATATAAAGGAAACTGAAACTAGGAAACCTACAGGAACTACTGTAAAACTAAATATGGGGAAAGATGATTTCCATAATAAGAAAACCAAATTGGAATGCTGGGAGTGGACTTCTGAATTTGACAATAAACCCATACAAAGTATGTGGGATTCTCTCAAAGCTAAATTGGAGGAATTAACTACCGAATTTGTTCCTATAACTACCAAATACCATAAGGACAGATCTATAAGAGCTGCCTGGCTCACCACAAAAATTAAAAAATTAATAAATAAAAAGAATAGACTATTTAAGAAGCTAAAAGTTCTAAAAACAGCTAAATTATACACAGAGTATAAGGAATGTCAAAAAAAGGTCAAAATTAATATTAGGAAGACTAAAACCATATATGAGTATAATCTTACTAAGAGAGTACAGGATAATAAAAAAAGCATTTTTTCTCTTACATTAACAATCGGAGGAAGACTTCAAATGGTATAGGTCCCTTTCCTACTGACGAAGGATCCACAGCTTCTAATCAACAAATGGTGAATATTCAAAACAAATACTTTTGTTCGGTGTATAATTCAAACGATATGGATACATACAACACAAAGCTACCTCTTGAGCTAGAAACAATAAGATTGAACCCAGACAACATATTTAAACAGTTAGTTGGAATTAATCCAAATAAATCTCCAGGTCCAGATGGCTTGCACCCCAGAATTCTAAAGGAACTGGCATGTGAATTGACCCATCCTTTGACATATATATTTCAAACATCTATTAATACTGGTTCTGTCCCTTATGACTGGAAGTTAGCAAATATTATACCCATCTTAAAAAAGGGGCCTAATACTCGACCAGAAAACTTTCGGCCTATGAGTTTGACATCAATACCAGGAAAACTCATGGAGAATATAATTAAAGACATTATAAAAGAACACCTGGAGGCACAGGACATGAGGGATCCTATACAGCACAGATTTGTGAAGAATAGATCATGCCAGACCAATTTGTTGTCCTTTTATGAAAAAGTTAATAGAGAATTGGACATTGGGAACCCTGTGGATGTGGTCTTTCTTGATTTTGCTAAGGCTTTTGATAAATTGCCAGACAAGGAATTACTGTTGGTGTAAGAAAGTGTAAAACTACCCAACAACATTTGTAGGTGGATTTCTGACTGGCTGAGGGATAGAAGACAGAGGGTGGTCATAAACGGGGAATACTCTGACTGGGCTGTGGTGACCAGTGGAGTGCCTCAGGGATCTGTGTTGGGCCCCAGTCTGTTTAATATATATATTTCCTCATTAAAGATAAGCAATAATAATAATATATGGATGCAAAAGTTTGCCTATGATTGCAGATTGGGTGTGGTCACAAATAAAGATGAACATTTATTAGTACTTCAGCACACACTGAACACAATACATGATTGGACAATCAGTAATAAGTTAGAGCTAAACAAAACCAAATGTAAGGTCATGCATTTGGGGAAAACAACATAGAAGCAACTTACCAAATAGATAACACTACACTAGGGGTTGTAACTGAGGAAAAAGATCTGGGAATCACAGTTACAAAAGACTTGAAGTTTAGAGTTCACTGTAGAAATCAGCTGAGGAAGGCGAACCAGATTCTAAATTGTATACTCAAGCACATAGCGAGTAGAGAAAGGAGTGTGTTGATGCCCCTGTATGTCCCATTGGTCAGGCCCCACCTCGAATATTGTGCAAGGGTTTGGTCACCCTATAATAAAGAGGACATATTAAATATCAAGGGAGTCCAGAGAATATTTACTAAAAAAGTAAAAGGACTAGAAAATGAAACATATTTTAATAGACTGGTTAGTCTAAATCTTTATTCATTACACTATCGTAGAACAAGAGGAGATCTATGCTTCCTATACAAGAGTATTGAGTATGACAAGTTATTAAAAGAACTAGGGTTCACATATAAATTAGGGAAGACTAGTTTAAGGAAACATAATAAACAACTGTACCAACTAATTTGGGAACATAATTTTCGGAAATATTGGTATAGTTTAAGAGTTGTGGGATTCTGGAATAAC
The DNA here is from genome assembly GCA_016271365.2 of Neoceratodus forsteri. Lineage (NCBI taxonomy): Eukaryota > Metazoa > Chordata > Ceratodontiformes > Ceratodontidae > Neoceratodus > Neoceratodus forsteri. Next base: position 1,056,352,312 of record CM028132.1, on the reverse strand, counting down.
TTACCAAAGGAAACTGTTAATAGTACAGCTATGAAGGAATTCAAGAATGGGATAGACCTATTTTTTAGAGATAGTAAATTTTTATGTCAATAATAACTGGAAGGCGAGCCTCATAGGATGGTACTTCCATCCTCGGCTTGAATAAACCTATGAAACTGTCCTCCCAGCTCATGAAGACCCGAGCCATTGACACTTGGACCGCTGGACCCATGACATCACGAATATTGGAGAATTGCCCCAGAAGAATCTACTCTGCCTGGATCAGGTCCTGCTATACCATGGAGGTGGAGGCACCAATGTCCCTCAACACCTGTGTTACTATCCCATTGACTAGAATAGGGTGCATATGCTTGGTGGAGTTTGTCAGCACTGTAGTGTGTGTGCAGTTTATCAACTGCAATATATCATCTTGGTCACCCCTTCCCCCCAGCTTTTGCCCTTTATTCCTGTTTTTTTGGCAGTCATAGGATAGATGCCTCACTTTCTGGTAAATCCAGCATTCCTATGCCCACAGTTCCTTGTTCCCCTTAGAACTGGTGGGTTCTGTTTTGGGCTTGGGTGCAGGCTGGTTTCCTTTAGGCTGCCCTCCCTGGTCCCATTAAAACCATGTGCTGCCCCACCCTCATAGTTGTTATGCTGCAAATGTGGTCTGCTGGCAACATACAAATCAGCACTTTCTGCTGCCTGCTTTGCAGAGTTGAATGCCCGGTCCAGTAGCCAAATGTGCAGGTCATCAGGCACAATTGTAAGAAACTGTTCACTTACAATTCAATCTTTAACTTGCTCTACAGTCCTTACCTTAGCCCCATCTACCCAATGGTCTAAATAAGCACACATTTGGGCACGCAGTTCTACACAGCTGTCTCCTGGGCCTTTTCTTAATTCTCTACATTTCTGTCTATAATCCTCAGGAGTCAGTTCAAAACATTTTAATAACATTCTTTGAACTTTATTATAATCCATGAAATCATTATCGTCCATCCGATCAAATGCATGTAAAGCCCTGCCAGTAAGCAATGGGGTCAGGTGTATCATCCAATAAGCCTTGTCTAATTTAAACTGCCCACAAACCCTCTCAAATGATTTTAAAAACAAATCCAGATCACTTCCCTACTGGTATTGTGGAAACATTTTAGAGTTAATTGTGTCTTAGTGGGTTATACCCCCTTTGCCATCACTTACTGTTAGCTGCAGTTTTTGCTGGCATAGTTTCTACATCTCAGTCTTGTGCTGTCTTTCTTTCTCTTGGTCTACTCATTCTCTTTCTTACATAAGGATCTCATGCTGGCAAATCTTCTCCCTTTCCTCTTGCATAAGGATCTCATACTGGTGAATCTTTTCTCATTCCTCTATCTCCAGCCTTGCCCTCTGCAGTTTGGCATCCTTCAATGCAAATTCTGCCTTGAGGATCTCAAGCTGAGGATGATTGGGCTGCACAGCTTTCCCAGCTTGTGCCACAAGATTCCCCCTTGCTCAGCTGCTATGACCTAAGTCTTGCTACCTGGGTCACTATCCTGAGTGACTGCCTTCTGACTAGGTATTGGGCCATACCCATCGGAGACCATCTGCCCTTCCTGCAGTTGGTCATACATCAACAGGGCTTACAGGAGTGCACTCTTTGTCATACCCTCATAGACAATCCCTCACTCTGTTCACAGCTCATGAAGATGCAGTACATAAACTTTGTCATAGCCAGAGGAGCTCATATTCTCTAGCTACACTGCACTAAGCTATCTAAAAATTAAAAAAAAACAGTAGTAAACAATGCAACCTTTTGAAATCCTGTTTTGTGACTGTCAAGATATATTTCTGCTGGCATTCCATCACCAGTGTGCTGTCTCACTTTCTTAGAGTTGCTGCCTCATAGGAAAGCACACTGTATGCTGCACTACATTGCTCTGATACCAGTTGCAACACTGATCCCACCACTCTGCCACTAATGTGATGAAATTCCCTCACCAAGGACTTCAAGTTCACTGCCACCACTGTGGGTTTACCAACAAGGCCCAGGGAAACCTGTTTCTTACCTTCTCCTTAGCACAAAGTCAGGAAGATCAACACAATAACTGTGGGTAGAGTGCCCTTTCAGAGATGGACTGCAAACAGAGTCCAGCAGAAATAGTAAAATTACCATTTTAAATAAAACATGCAGTCACTGATTCTATAAAAATATTATTCTTTACTAATAGACTACAAGTATTTACACAAGATATATTTGCAGGAAAACAAAAGGGTTGCACATTTACCAACAAGCAGAAAATAAAACAAGTTGAACAGGCAGTTGGTGTACAGTAGAATTCTGAGCTATATTCTCACCTAAAATCCTTCACCTGCCCTAGCAACAGAATTGCACTGCCCCTTACTGTGCTATTTTACTATTCAGCTAGTCTTTGTATGGCAGGGCCCTTGGTCTTCGGATGTTCCAAGTCTAAGAGGAAGTGCTTTCTTGCAGCACCTCAATTTATGTCTTACTCCTGTGGGAAGGGGTCTCAACCCCTTTGAGTGACAGTCCTCCACTGCCCCCAAAATGGTTGTGCCTCTGTATGGGTGTGTGTGTGGTGTGTGAGTGTTGATAGAGGACCTCATTCAGACCAGTTGGCTCACCCCACACCCACCCCTGCTCAGTCTACTTTTATGATTCTGTTCTGAAGAATGTCCAAGGTGTGTAACCCCACGCTTCTTGCCTTTTAAGCTAACTGAAGTGTTCAGACTGGCACTTTCCAATCTGCCTTACAGAATCTGTGGCTGAATGTTCCCATAGGAACATGCCCCTGAGCAACTTTTGGCAAATGTTTCCCATAAGACCTGTTTGGTCATGTGACATCAAAGACATGTTTTGTGCCTACTTATAACAGCAAAATTATTACATTAACACAATACATTAACAAAAAAGAAATAACTACATCACTCTGGTGACATGTCCATTACAGTACACATATTATTTAACTTTTACCCCAAGATTTCAAGATAGTAATTTTATGACTCCCCTTATAAACATGACATGTAGCATTTATGATATATTGGCCAAAATGTTATTTTGCAGTAGAAGTATGAAAGCATGTCTCATTCAGGTTTAAAAAATGATACCTGTCACATTTATGAGTAGAGGTGGAAAAATGGGTATGTTGAAAGTTTGGAGTCAAAATATTGAAAATTAGCAAAGTTATGAGTTAACATTGAAATAGTGCAGCACTCACACACAACCTCTACACTTTACCATATTTGTCCAACAGATTTTCATCATGGCCTTCTCATTACCCTAACTCCTGAAACAGTAGGTGAACATTTTCAAATCCCTGCCAAGACGTCATTCTACACCACTAAAATGCCACTCTGTGCCACAGGTGTAAAAATACAGTTTGGCCAGGATTTATAAAATGACAGCTGTTGCACTCATGAGGTGATAGGAAAAAATGTCTATGTTGAAATTTGAGGTCAAAATATTTGTAATTACCAAAGTTATGAGTGAATGTAGAAAAATTTCAGTGTACATTCATAACTTTGCCATTTTTACATATTTTGAAAACAAATTTTCAATGTAGCCTTCTTATTCTTTATGGATTAACTATTGGAAAGCTGTGGTTTATCATTGTTGCTGGTGGTCCTTTAGTTTCTAGTGAGGGTGGTTATTTGGCCCAACAGGGTTGGAGGAGCAGCGGCCAGAGCTACAATCTGGAGGGTGGGGGCATCTGTGGCTGAAGGGCACCTGTGTAATCCGGCTGCTGGAGGATGGCTGTGGTTGAAGAGGCCCAAGTCTTCGAGCCTCTGGTGAGCTGAGTACTTCCTCCTTACTGCAGCTGGGGGCTTTGTTGCCTGGCCACATGGAAACTTGTGGACTGCTGAACTGTGACTGCTGACTACTGGTTGTGACCACAGAGCTAATCTGGTGGGCAGTGGTGCTGGTTGGGTTGACTCCCCCCCAAAGAGGTGCTGTGGATTTGTGGCTGGAGGGAGGCAGGATCCCGGATTTCCTTTGGGTGTTCCTGGAGTGGAGGCTGTAGGGTCTTCTCTCCCAGTCCCCTAGTTCCAGGGGGCTCCCTGCTTTGTGCTGCTGTTGCTAGAGGGCTTATTTGTGGCTTGAAGATTGGTGCTGATTGCTGTGGTCCTGTGTCCGCTTGAACTGCAAGGACTTCTGGTTCCCTGCCCGAGTTGTAAGAGAGATTTGATGCCCTTTCTAGAAGTGCAATCTAATAGAGAAACTGACTTTTATGCTGCATGGAGGTGGTGAGGTGACTTCCAAAGCTGTCTGCTTACTTTAAGAATCTGGTTGATTGCTGGAGTGAGAGTCCTGCATCTTTGGACATTAAAAATATTTGGCCAGCTGGGGGTGATAGCCCTGGCTAACCTATAGCTTACAGTGACTGTCTATGGAATATTGTTCTATCCATCATTTTAAAATTGGATTGGGGTGGTGGTTATGTTGGCAAGTAGCTCCCTTGGTCAGGCGCTACTCTGCCTCTGAGCTCTGGGGCCTCTGCCACTTTAACGGTCCACCACTGCCTGGTGAAGTCTATGGACATTGCTGGGCTGTGGGGTAGTAGGTAGGAGGCATAGGGGGATGCCCTGGTCCTGGAGGGTGGGGGAATGGAGTGGCCAGATTGGGGTAGTGGAGGCTAGAAGATGACCTTGGGCAAAATGGGTCCCAGAGCGCAGTTCACCATGCCTGGTACCCATACCCAGGAGCTCCACTTCATTATTGACATGGTTTTGGAATGCACCAGATTGATGGTACTGGGTGATTTCAATGCCTATGTCGATGACAAACTCTCACAATTTGGTCAGGACTTCCTCCAACTTATGAACTCGTTGGGCCTCACACAGGTGGTTGCCTCTGCAACACATAATTGTCATCACTCATTGGACCCAAGAAAGGGGGGTTACTAGCGGGGTACCACAGGGTTCAGTACTGGGACCAGTCCTTTTTGATGTCTTTAACAATGACATTTCAGAGGGACTGGAAGGAAAAGTATGCCTCTTTTGCAAATGACACAAAGATCTGCAACAGGATTGATACACAAGGGCGGTGGAATGGATGAGAAGGGACTTGGAAAGGTTGGAGGAATGGTCAAAAGTATGGAAGTTTAGATTCAATACAAAGAAGTGCTAAGTAATACACCTGGGGAAAAAACCCAGGGGAAGAGTACACAGTGGGGGAGGGGAGGTACTAACAATGACAAAAACAGAAAGGGACCTGGGGGAAATCATATTAGATCACCTAAAGGTAATCAAACAATGTGAGAAGGCAGGAAGGAGGGCTGGGGGATACTGGGATGTATAGGGAGAGGCATCACCAGTAGAAAACAGGAAGTTGTTATCCCTCTGTACAGACAGTTGGTGAGATCCCATCTGGAATACTGCATGCAGTTCTGGAGACTCCATCTCCTCAGGGACATAGACAGGATGGAGGCAGTCCAGAGGAGGGCAACTAAAATGGTGCAAGGTCTGCACCAGAAGCCATATGAAGAGAGACTAAAGGAGCCAAACATGTATACCCTTGTGGAAAGGAGGGAGAGGGGGGACATGATAGAAACTTTCAAGAACCTCAAGGGAATCAACAAAGACCAAGAGGGTAGCATCTTTCAGAAAAAGAGATGTTCAAGAACAAGGTGGCACAATTTTAAGATAGAGCGGAGACGGCTCAGGGGCAACATGAGGAAGTATTTTTTCATGGACAGGGTGGTGGATGCATGGAATGGCCTTCCTGAGGAGGTTATGGGGTCAACAACAGTGGGGGAATTCAAGCATGCATGGGACAGACATAAGACAATTCTGGTGGGAGTTAGGAAGAAGTATGCTGTTGGTTAACTAGGATCTGCTGCTTATCCAATAGGTAGGGAAATTAGCATACTGGGTGGTCCAATTAGTTCTTATCTGCCATCAGAGCCTATGTTTCTATGTTTCTGGTCTTTGTACTAGATATGAAGACCTCTGATATGGTGGTGGAGCCATTCAGGTGGTCTAACCATCACACTATAAGATTAAATTTCTGAGCTCCCCACAATAAACCTGCCCTGTGGAGATGGTCTGGTACCACCCTTTAAGGGGTGTGACTCCTGATGTTCTGATGGCGGTGAAGGATCTATCAGGATTACTGAATGCATGTGTGTGTCCAGAGGATCCATTGTTAGCCTATAATAGGGCTGTGAAGGGGGATCTGGATTCCATCACTTCTGTCTGGGTTCATCCTCTTCCCCTTCGCCCTTGGTCCCCTTAGTTTGATGAGACTTTGAGGGAGCTGCAGTGAATGGGATGAAAGTTGGTGCATCGCTGGTGGAAATCATGCCTTGATGCTCAAAAATGTAGATTGATGGACCGTTATAAGGAATATCAATAGGGCATCTCTCATAAGAAGGCAGAGTTCCTGTCCAGGGAGATAGCCACAGCAGAGAATTGACCAGCTCAACTCTTTTGAACTGTGGACAGACTATACAATCTAGCCTGTCTGCAGATATGGAGAGCAATTTCACAGGAAAAGTGTGATGAGTTTGCTTGATTCTTTGCTGATAAGGTGGCCATCATCAGGTCCGAGATCTGACTGGCTAGCTTCAATGGGGGTGACGGTGGTCAGTGGGACGTTACAGTTCCTTAGTTTGACTGGTCCAACTTTGACCGGTTGGAGATTGTAGATGTCATGCAGATCATTCAGAGTATGTGGCCGACCTGCAGTGGTTTGGATCCAGGCCCAATGCGCCTCCTTGTGAGGTGTGTTGAAGTCATTAGCCTAGTCCTAGCAGAGATTGTCCGGTGTTTGTTAGAGACAGGTGAGTTTCTGGACTCCTTGAAGGAGGCGGTGGTGATGCCCCTCCTTAACAAATCTTCTCTCAACCTGGACTGTCCTGCCAATTACAGGATGGTGTCTCTAACCTCCCCTTTGCAACAACTGCCTCACTGAGATCCAAGACTGGATGAATGCCAACTGGTTGAGGTTGAATCCGGATAAGACCAAGGTTTTGGTGGTGGATCCGGGCCATCTGGTAGAGGGATTGGCAGCTGGCTCTGCCTCTGGGCTTTGGCTTGGTGGTCGCAGTGGTTAACCTCTAAATGGATGCTGAATCTGGGTGTTATCCTTGATGATGGGCTGATGCTACATTCCCAAGTGTCAGCTGTCATTAAGTCCTCTTTTTGCTATCTGAGGAATATCACTCAGATTAAGCACCTTGTTTTGGCTGGCGGCCTACCTACTTTTTTTTCCACTCTTTTGTGACTTCCCACATTGACTACTGCAAGTCGCTGTACCTAGGGCTTCCAGGGGTTGATATCCACTGATTGCAGCTGGTGCAGAATGTGGCAGCCAGGCTGCTGATGGAGCTGTCTTGATCTAGTCATGTCACACCTGTGCTGCGTGGAATGCACTGGCTGCCAGTTCAGTAGAGGATTGCGTTTAAGGTCGGCTTGCTGACTTCAAAGCCTTACACAGACAGGGTCTGAGTTACTTACAAGAGCTCTTGCATCCCTACTGCCCCCTCCGACCACTTTCCTCCACCAACGAGGGACTGCTAAAAGTTCCCAGGGTTCCGTTGAAGACAACTGGGGCCCGGGCTTCTGCATTTACACCCCCCCATGGAACTCTCTCTACCTCATCAGACTAGAGAGTACTAGACAGTTGAGAGCTTTAAAACTGCTCTACAAATGTACCTGTTTGACCTTGCCTTTCCTGATTACTGATTTTGCTGAAGGACTGTTTGATTAGTTTTTATGTTTTTAAGTAAGACAGTTATTGTGTTTCATTGTACAAGTGCTATGATCATTGTGAATAGTGTGTTTTATAAATAAAAACAAATTGAATTGAATTATGACCCCACATCATGAACACAGGTGGTGAAAACTTTCAAATCCCACCTAAAATGTGATTTCACAAAGCAACCTCAAAATCCCCTTTTGGGCCAGATTTGCATAATTCCACCACTGCTGGTCATGAGGTGGGGTCCCAAAATGACCATGTTGAAAATTTGGAGTCGCACTATGCAAAAATGACAATGTTATGAATTAAAATTGAAAACACTAGTGAAGTACATTTAACCACATTAACAGGATTTTCTCAAGTTGCCAGGTCCAGCAGCAAGATGTGTATTTGATTAGAGAGTGGATCTATACCATGGGACATTTTCAGGTGAATGAGGGTGTGTGAGGGTGGGGGAGGTGTTGTGTTGTGGGTGCTGTGTGGGAGGTTGTGGTGGGGTGGGTGGAGGGTGTTTAGGGTGGTCAAATCAGTGAGGGATAATTTTTTTACAGGGTTTAAAAAACACTAAGGGATTGTTTTCTTTATTTCAGTGGATATATTCAGTCTGATACTGGGGATTAGACACCACAGTGTCGGGCTCATGTTCAGCAGCACTGGGGTGGGCACACTGGTACTGCCACATACTTATTGAGAATTGGCAGGACAACCTGAAGGGGTGGAGAAGAATGTAGAGAGGAAGCTGTATCAATGGAAGGCACCCAGGTCAGTCCACATACAGTAACTAAAAATTGGGAGGGGTGGGTGAGTGACCTGGAGGGCAGGGAGTAGAAAGAAGCAATATCGGGGGTGAGCACCCTGTTCCACTAAAGAAAGAATTAGTCAGATAGATAGATAGATAGATAGGTAGATAGACAGGCAGACAGACAGACAGACAGATAGATAGATTCTTAATTTCAGGGGATATATTCAGTCCAACTCAGGTGCTTAGGCACCCCATTACTGGGCTTGTGTTTGGTGGGACTGGGATAAGCACCCTTGTGCTGCCATGTACTTAATGAGACTGGGGGGAGGGGAAGACCTGGAGGGGAGAGGGATTTAGACAAGAAGCAGTATCAGGGGTGGGCACCCCATTCAGCTCATATAACTAAAAACTGGGAAGGGCAGCTGGATGACCTGGACAGCAGGGGGGAGAAAGGATCAGTACTGGGGTGGGCACCTAGTCCACTAAAGGATTAGTCAGATAGAAAGATTGATAGATAGATGGATAGATGGATAGATAGACAGGCAGACAGACACAGAGGTAGCAGTGTGGTGGGGCAGATCTCCAATGAAAATTTTTTAGGTTACAAAAATAAATAAAGATCAGCAAGGGATGGTTTTCTTTATTGTAGGGTAGAGAAGCCGACACTGGGATGGGCACCTCAGTGTCGGCACAATCTTCAGTGGCACAGTGGGTGGGGATCCTAGTACCACCATCTATCTGGGGTGTGGGGTGTGTATGTGTGTGTGGGGTCACACTGGCGAAGGACTGTTTTCTTTTTCTACAGGTTATGGGAAAAAAGATCAGAGAGAGAGAGAGAGAGAGAGACGCCTTTCCTTATTATACGGCGAGAGAGCCGACAATGGGGACTGGGCACCCCAGAGTTGGAATGATGTTCGACGGCACTAGAGGTGGGCATCCTGGTTCTGCCATGTATTCAGAAGGGGAAGGGTGCAAAAGAAACAGTATCTGGGTGGGTACCCCTCTACTCATAGTTTAAATAAAAAAAAAACAATATCTGGGGGGCAAATGACCAGGAGGGAAGGGAGGAGAAAGAAATTATACTGGGGGTGTGCACCCCAGTCTGCTTAGTATTAAAAAAAAAAACAAGATAGAAAGACAAACAGACAGAGATAAACAGATAGAAATAGATAGATAGATAGATAGATAGATAGATAGATAGATAGATAGATAGATAGATAGATATGGTCCAGGGACAGTTCTGTCATGACATCACATGAAAGATCAATGGTTATTTCATTTTATGTCATGAATTAACTAATAAAAACAAAAAACAAAGCCATCCCTGTTCTTCCATGACCTGGCCTTCTTCTTTCATGAGTAACAGAATAACTCATTAAGAAAGAATCTCGTCTCACAAAAGAAGATGGTCTTAGTTTTTTTTTTCCATTGTTTCTTTGTGAGCTGACCTTCTTTTATAATGATCATGCAAGAACTCATGAGAGAAGAATCTTGATCATGGAGGAAGATGGTGAAAAAAAAATGATGTCCAAATTCCTCTTTCGTGACAAATCATCACTTTCATGAAATTTTTCTGAGCTCACAAAAGAAGATGCCTTCTCACGAAAGAAGATTGAGAAAAAGAACTGTCCAAAATCATCTTACATATGGCCTTTGTCTTCTTCAGATTCAGATTCAAAATGGCGACTGGTGTTGGTCTGCCAGAACAACCTGCAGCATAGGATGGTTTTATTTTAACTGTTTTTATTTTTTAGTGGTTATTTTTAGTTAGTGCTAGTTAGGGAACCCTCAGTAAGTTAGACTAGCAAAGTCTTGTGCATTTTCAGGGCTGTTTAGGACCATGTAACAGCATGTTTTAAGTGCCATTTTTTATGTACCAAAGAGATTTGGATGCCAAACCACTAGTGGTTCAAAATTGCTAGTGTACTCCATTTTTCACTTGTTCTGCTAATCTACGCATTCACTCAACACTTGGTGCTGCTTTTAATTTTGCTTGGATTACTTTCCTGCTTGAAGTTATGATTTATTACCTGTTTTGAATGTCTGTGAACTCTTGGAGGTGGTTTGCTCATCGATGGAGGGCTAAAAGCGATGTGGAGAACTGGTGAATGTGCTGCCTAGTTGGAGGAGAATCAGATCAACCTACAGAGCTCTTGGTCCTTGCCTGGTAGCATCTACAGTTCAAGAAGTCAGCTGTTGATCTTTCTGGGGTCCTGTCTCCGGCCCAGGGAATGGCAGTCCTGTCTGGGTTTGTCTTGGGAGGTGGCAGCAGGAGACAATCTCTGGAGGGTATAGTGCTCCTGGTTGTTGCAGGGAGACTGCCAGGGGTGGTCATTGGAGAACAATTCCACCTCTGAGGGCCCTAGTCCTCGGGCAACCTGGGAGGGAATGTTTGTAACCTGGTTCAGGACTTGGGGGCTCCGGGCTTGTTGAAGCACTGAGATCCCTGAAGGAGCTTTGCGGGGACTTTTGGAGTGAACCGTTGCAACTGTCTTGCTGTAGCTGCAGCGCTGGTCTAGGAGTGGTGGCTTGGTATGGATGACCTCTTGGAGGGGCATTGGGAAATGCTGGCAGGAGGGCAGCATGACCGTAATAGTGTGGAGGTGTCCCTGAGATGGATGCCAGAGGGTCTACATTTCTGGGGGCCCTAATTCCGGAAAGATTGTCTGCCATGGTTTGCCATTCTTAAGGGCAGCATATTGGCAGTTGTAGGGGACCAGGAGTTGTGTACCATCTATTGCTGATGGTGACTACAGCTGAAGACTTCCTGGATTTGCCCAGTTGGTATCGTGGCTTGGAACAGTTCTGAAAGTTCTACCGTTTGTTTAGGAAGGTTATAGAGGTTACATAGGTTATACAAGCTACATAGACTTTCATCCTTAATGCTTGCCTTATTTCCCCAAATTATACTAGACCATACTTATTCATGTAAAGGTTATCCAGCCTGATTTTAAAAGTATCCATGGTTTTACTTTCCACTATGTCCCTTGGTAAACTATTCCACAGTGTTACGCCTCTCTGACAGAATCAGTTTTTCCTTTTTAATATCCTCCACTTATCCATTTCCAGTTGTAACCCATGTCTCCTATTTTTTTACCCAGAAGTTCTTTTGACTGTTAGGCCCAGATTATTGCATAGTTGGCTATCCTGAAAAGCCCTACAGATCATACACATATCACCTCTTATTCTTCTATACTGTAATGTATATAAACCCAAATCTTGTAGTCTCTCCGGATATCCTTTGTTCTCCATACACAAACTCTCTTTGTTGCTGTTTTCTGCACACCCTCCAACCTCTTTATGTCTGCCTTTAATTATGGGGACCATACTTGCACACAGTATTCTACATGTGGTCTCACCAGAGCCTGATAAAGGGGGCAAAATTACTCTTTTATCTCTGCTCCCAATGTGCCTGAAGATACAGTTTAATACTTGATTTGCCTTTTTAACAATTTGTCCACACTGCATGCTAAAACTCAAATCATTTGTTACCATCACCCCCAAGTCCCTTTCTCCTGCAGTGTTTTGTAATACATTTGCTCCCAATTTATATACAGCTTTAATATTAGTTCCCCCTAAATGCATTACTGCACATTTTTTAGTATTCAAGGTGGTGAGAGAGCCTCCAAAGTTGATATTTTTTTTTTATGGATAGCTCTATATTCACTGCTGTGGTGTAAGTGCAGCAGACTTGTCACAAAAACTTTATTGACTGGATAGGGGGTGAAAGCCCCATCTTTTCCTATTTCTAATCTGGAGTGCTGGCATGCTTTGTTTCATCTGAACATTGATTTCAATCTTTCGTTGGACCTGGACCTTACATTATTTCAAGTGACTGGTCTCCTTCGGGGGGTGGGTACTGTTTTTCATATTTGTGTATGTGGATTAGTTTATTTTCTTTGTATTGTTTTGTGATTGTCATTTCATTACTGCAGTGGCTCTGTGCAGATATGTGTTGGCAGACATCTGTCCTGGTCAGGCACTTCTCTCCCTCTGAGCTCCATGGCCTCCACATCTTTAACTGACCTCCATTGTCCACTGAGGTTTATGGGTGGTGTCCAACCTTGGGGATAGTGAGGAGGAGATGTGGGGAAGGGCCCTGGATCTGAAGGGGGAGTGGAGCTGGGTGGGCAGATTGGGGTTGTGGGGACCAGAAGATGCTCTGGGGCAAAATTGCTCCTGGAGAGGGGTCCTCCCTGTCTAGTTCCCATACCCAAGGGCTCCACCATGAGTGGACAGATGACATGGCCGGCCTCAGTGTCCCATCCTACTCAAGTGGTGTTGTGCAATGCCAGGTCTATTAAAAACAAGACAGCAGTAATTGCTGATCTTGTTGGGTCATCTGATCTGGCTTGAATCACCGGGACCTGGCTGGATGAAAATGCTGGCCCAGTTCTTGAGTCAGCAAGTCCGGTTGGGTTCTTGGTGATACAGTGCCTTAGGATGGATTGTAAGGGTGGAGGTGTAGCCATATGTTTTAAATCAGAATTGAACCTTGTAGATGTGCCAGTTATATGTAAAAATGTAAAAACTTTATTTTTTATACAGGAAGCAAGTCATTAGGACAAAACTAGTCCTGTTTACAAGACAGTCCTGTGAGTTACAAAACATAAAAACTTTTATACGAAATATAAATAATACTTACAACCAATCACAAAGACAAAATCATAAACAGTCTAAATTAATAACAAAGATTCATGCCTAACAGTTGGGGAGACCCGGTCCTTTGAGTGTATCATGGGCGCAGGTGTGGGGTGCAGGATTCTTCCCATCTACCGTACCCAGAGGCAAGAAGCAATTCCTGCAGGGAGTCACAGACTTCATTGTTGACATGATGTTGGAGTCCCCCAGATGGATGGTTCTGGTTGACTTCAATGCCTGAGTCGGCGACGAACTCTCACAATTTGGTCAGGACTTCCTCCAACTTATGAATGAATTGGGCTTCGCACAGGTGATTACCTCTGTGACCCATAATCATGGTCACTCATTGGACCTGGTCTTTCTACTAGACATGGAGACCTCTGACTTGGTGGTGGAACTGGTTGGATTGTCTGACCGCCACTCTATAAGTTTCAATTTCCAGGCTCCCCCTATAGGTCTGCTGCTACGGACATGGTCCAGTACTGTCCTTTCAGGGGTTTTACCCCAGATGGCCTGATGGCAGTGCTGGACCTATCGGGTTTCTGAGTGCAAGTTTGGATCTAGACAATCAGTTACAGGCCTATAATAGGACTGTGATTGAGGCTCTGGATTCCATAGCTCCTGTCCACATTCAGGACCTCACCCTTCGCCCTCCATCCCCTTGGTTTGACGGGACCTTGAGGGAATTGAGGAGAGTGGGACAAAGGATGGAGCAGCGCTGTTGGGAATCAGGCCTTGCTGCCTACAGACTTAGATTGTTGGCCCATTACAAGGAGTATCAATCAGCTATCCCCCATAAGAAGGCAGAGTTCCTGTCCAGGAAGATCACAGCTGCTCAGAATTAACCAGCCCTGCTCTTCCGAACTGTTGACAGACTATGCAATCCAGTCTGTCTGCAGTCTCAGAGAGCATTGTCACAGGATGAGTGTGACGAGTTTGCTCAATTCTTTGCAGATAAGGTTGCCAGAATTAGGTCTGAGATCTGCACAGCTCGCTCCAATGGAAGTGGTGGTGATCGGTGGTTGGTTACAGTGCCCCGGGTTGTCTGGTCCGATTTTGACAGTGTGGTAATCGTAGATATCATGAGAATTATCCACACTATGTGGCTGACCTGCTGTAGTTTGGACCTGGGCCCAACCAACCTTCTTGTGGGGTGTATTGAGATCATCAGCCCAATCCTAACTAAGATAGTCTGGTACTCATTGGACACAGGTGTGTTTCCGGACACCCTGAAGGAGGCGGTAGTGACACCTCTCCTTAAGAAATCGTCTCTCAACCCAGATTGTCTCACTAGCTACAGACCTGTGTCTAGCCTGCCCTTTGTGGGTAAGGTCATCAAGAAGGTAGTCACACTGCAGCTGGAGGATCATCTTACCATCTATGACATCTACGATCCTCTTCAGTCTGGATTTCAGAAGAGTCACAGCATCAAGACAGCCCTGGCTCGAGTACTCAATAATCTCTTGACAGTAAGAGATCAGAAGAGCTGTTCCATCTTGGTTCTTCTTGATCTCTCTGCAGTGTTTGACACCATGGACTATGGTGTGTTAATGGAGCACCTGTGGCTGATCTGTGGATTATCTGGTAGAGTCTTCGGATGGTTCCATTCTTTCCTCACTGGCAGGTGTCAGAGAGTGATGTGGAGGATTTATTCCTCTGGCCCATTCTCCCTGTCATGTGGGGTGCCGCAGGGCTCAATTTTGTCACCCATGTTATTTGCGGTGTATATGCTGCCATTGGGAGACATTGTAAGGTGGTAGGGGTTGAGTTTTCACTGCTATGCAGATGATACTAGCTATACATGTCCTTTGTTGCCAAGCAGGATGGCACTGTCTAGGTCTTTAATAAGTGCCTCAATGAGATCCAAGATTGGGTGAGTGCCAACTGATTGAGGTTGAATATGGACAAGCCGAAGGTATTGGTTGTGGACCCAGGTCATTGGGTAGAGGGGCTTTCAGTTGGGCAGCCTTCCAGGCTTTGGCTTGGTGGCAGCCCGCTGATTGCCACTGAACGGGTGTGAAATCTGGGCGTTATTTTTGATGAGAGACTGGCTCTTAGATCTCAGATGTCATCCGTTGTCAAGATCTTGCTTTACCATCTGAGGAATATCACCCGGATTAAATACCTGATTCAGCCTTATGACCTTCCAAAGTTGGTCCACGCCTTTGTAACCGCAAGTCTTAACTACTGCAATTCCCTGTACCTAGGGCTACCGGGGGTTGATATCCACAGCTTTCAGCTAGAGCAGAACACAGCAGCCAGGCTGTTGACTGGGCTTCCTCGATCTTGTCATGTCACACCTGTGCTGCTCAACCTGCACTAGCTGCCTATTCAGTGGTGGATCACCTTCAAGGCTGGCTTACTGACCTACAAAGCCCTACACAGACAGGGACTGTGTTATCTGCAAGAGCTTCTGTGTCCTTACTGCCACCTCCTCTCACTCCATTCTGTTGATGAGGGATTGCTAGAGATTCCCAGGGTACATTTGAAGACTTCTGGGGCCCACTCATTTGTGTTTGTGGCCCCTACCCTGTGGAAATCTCTACCCCATTAGATAGGTGAGTGCCTGACTGTGGAGATTTTTAAACCTGCACTAAAAACTCATCTTTTTAATCTTGCTTTCTCTGAGTCTGCATGACTTATTGGTGTTAACTTGTTTTTAATTACTTATGGATAAGTGCTCTGATTATTTGTGAATAGCGCTTTTATAAATAAAGTATTCTATTCTATTCTTTCGTATGGCCCTATTCATCTTTTGTGATTCATACAAAAGAAGAAAATCATCTCATGAAAGTAGATTTTTGAACATAGAAAAATAGAAGCTGTCAGCAGAAAAGGACCTCCTGTCCCCACCTAGTCTGCCCAAAGGTCCCTACCTACTGTACTGCTGTAGACCCTACTTGATCTTTGACCTTCACCACAGCCCTGTTAATAAGGTCCCCCTGTGCTGTCCCATGCATGTTGGAAACCTGTTACCATTTCGGTACTCACCACCTCTGCTGGGAGTCTGTTGCAGACATTCGCCACCTTTTCTGTAAAGAAGTATTTCCTCATGTTCCCTCTACATCTCCCCCTTCCAGCTTCATGACATACACCATAGGTGCCTGAATGGTGGGGGCACTAGGGCCATGGCCCTACCACTTTCATAAGTGGCTCTATTAGTTTTGCAATCATTTAAATGTATTTAATAAGGGAGAAGTTACCCCTTACATCCTTGATCCTACCACTTTTCAAACCATTCTGGCACCAATGACATGTACCCTTGCCCTTAAGCATCTCTTTCTGTGCAAAATGCCACCTTCCTGTACCTTATTGATACCTTTGAGGTATTTGAAAGTTTCTATCATGTCTCCCCTTAACCTCCTTTCCTGTAGAGAGTACATATTTAACTACCTAAGTCTTTCCTCATAGGGCATCTGATGGAGATCATGCACCATTTTGGTTGCCTGTCTCTGTATTGCCTCCACCCTATCTGTATCTTTCCTGAGGTGGAGCCTTCAGAACTGGACACAGTGCTCCCGGTGGGGCCTCACCACTGATCTGCACAGGGTTAACACTACCTCTCTCTTTCTGCTGGTGATACCACTCCCTATGCACCACAGCATTCTACTAGCCTTTCCTTCTGCCTCATCACACTGCTTTGCTACCTTCAGGTCATCAGATAGGATGGAAAACATATGCAAATATCCATGATTGTATGTGTCTGCTGTTCTTAGCCTTTGCTGATTGCACTGTGAGATCTTCTGACACCCTGCAATTCTGCTCAAAGTGGAGCCAGTCCAATTTCTCGCATGGGGATTTGCATATGTTTCCCATGATGCTTTGCATTATTGGGGTATGTGCAATTGTGTTTCCTTTAAAACTTAGCTGTATGGTCAGTATCCTCTGGGATAACCCATGTCTCAGGGCATTTGCTCTGGGGTTTTTTTGTAGATCTTTTTCTTCTCTGTTTTGGGGTCCCCATGACCCAAACAAATAACATCCCACTTAAGGGGTGGTTGGCTTCTTCCCCCTGGGTTAGGACAGATACGGCACACCAATGAGTCCAAAAGAGGATGAAACACATGTATGTGTCTGCCGTTCTTAGCCTTTGCTGATTGCACTGTGAGGTCTTCTGGCACCATGCAACTCTACTTAAAGTAGAGCCAGTCCAAATTCTCTCATGGAAATGTGCATATGTTTCCCATGATGCTTTGCATTATTGGGGTATGTGCAATTGTGTTTTCTTTAAAACTTGGCTGTATGCCAATATCCTCTGGGATAACCCATGCTTCAGAGAATTTGCTCTAGGTGTTCTTTTGTAGTTCTTTATCAGATATGATGAGCCCCAGTTTCCTATCCTGTTTTGTGGTTTTTAACACCTCCCCCCTAAATGATACATTGTCCTTGGGTTTTTGTGCCCCATGTGAATAATTTTGCACTTTTTGGAATTGAAGCCCAGTTGCCAAATCCTTGAGCAGTCTTCCAGCTTTTTCAGATCTTCCCTCAACCCCCTCCCTCCCTGGTGTATGTCCATTCTGTTGCAAATTTTTGTGTCATCAGACATATCTTTCCTTCCAGAACCTCTGCAATATTGTTAAAAAAGACATTGAAGAGGACCAGTCCCAGTAATGACCTCTGAGCTACCCCCATGGTTACCATACCTTCTTCTGAGTAGCTCCATTCACCACCAACCTCTGAGTTCTGTTACTTAGCCAATGTTGTACCCATTTTACTATCTCTGGACCCAATCCCAGGCTACCTAGCTTGTTTACCAGTCTTCTGTATGGAATGGTGTCAAAGGCCTTACTGAAATCCAAGTATGCTACATCCACCACTCCTCCATGATCCTCCTCCCTGGTAACCCAGTCAAAAAATCCTGTCAGGTTTGTTTGGCAAGATCTCCCCCCTGTGAACCCATGCTGCCTCGGATCCTGCAATCCACTGGTTTTAAGGTTTTCCCCAGTCCTTTCTTTGAGTAGTGTTTCCATAACCTTGCCCATCACAGAAGTCAGACTTACAGGTCTGTAATATCCTGCTTCCTCCCTATTCCAACTTTTGTGTAGTGGGACCACATCCCCTTCCTCCAGTCCCCTGGAACATCCCCCATATCCAGTGATATATTGAACAGGACCATCAGAGGTGTAGACAGTTCCTCCCTAAGTTCCTTTAGTATCTTGCGTTGAAGAAAAAATAAAGCTAAAACCAATGACCTGATAGGGTCACTGGTCACTTCATTAGGTAGCTTAACTGGGAAAACTGGAAGGGCCTAGCGGTCCTTATCTGCCAAAAACAGCTATGTATCTACTATATGAACCCTGTCCAGACCCATTGCCTTGTTTATTCTTAGTATAGTGTAGCTAGTTCCCTGAGGACTTTCGCTTCCTTAAAAGGGCTAGTGTCCATGCTCCAAAAACACATTTAGGTTCGTTTCTCAAAAAACTAAGTACAGAATCTAGTTAAATGGGTTCCATTTGGCTAGATTCATATGAACATATTAACATACGAAAAAGCCAGCAGAATCAGGCCTCACAGTCTATCGAGTCTGCTCAATTGTGCAACTAGCCCCTCAACTTGCAGCTGCTCCACCCACCCCTCCACTCCTCACAATTACTCCCCCCACTCTGTCCCATCACCTCTTAAAACCATCTACCATGCTATAGGCTACCACCTCCTCCAGCAGAGTATTCCACTTACCCACCACCATCTCAGTGAAATAGTGTCTCCTGACTTTCCTTCAGAATTTCCCCCCCTCCAATCTCATCTGGTGCCCCCTCATGACCCTTCCCATTCTAATCTGGAAAATCTCTTCTTTACTAGCCTTGTTAATCCCTTTAAATATTTGAAGGTTTCAATGATGTCCCCCTTATCTCTCCTCTCAGGGAATACATGTTCAAGTTACCCAGCCTCTCCTCATAGGAGTAACCCTCTAATCCCTGAATCATCTTTGTTGTCCTCCACTGTACACCTTCCAACAATCTGACGTCCTTCAGCAATGTGCTCCAGTATTGCACGCAGTATTCCAGGTGCAGTCTGACCAGCGACTCGGGTAGGATCACCTCCCTGTTTCTGGAGGAGATTCCCCTTGCTATACTCCCCAGCATCCTGTTGGCTTTTGCTGCTGTCTTCCTGCACTGAGCTGAGTTGTTCATACTCCCTATTATATGCACCCCTACATCTTTTTCCTCTTCAGTGCATTCTAGCTGAATATCCCCCCCCCCCACTGATTGCACCTCCCCTGGTTGTTAGACCTGAAGTGCAAGACCTTGCACTTTTTGCAGTTAAACTCCATCTGCTATGCATCCGATCACTCGTAGTTTAGTCAGGTCCTAATGCAGCCCTCTCCACCAGTTGATGTCATCTACCATGGCACTCATCTTTGTGTCATCTGTGAAGAGACTGATCTGACTCAGGACCCCATGGGAGATTCATGTCTTAGTGTCTCTGTAGGGCATCATCTTACAAGTTTAAAATAATAAAAAAAATGGAAACAAGGTGGCTGCCATAGAAACAAAGAATTTTCTCTCACAAAAGAGGATTACCCCTCATTAAAAAGAAATCCTTTGTATGGACACATTTTTCTTTTGTATCAAACATCTTTTCAAAAGGCCCTAAATTTTAAATCCTTATAATTCTGGAATGGATTCATATTTTTTTCACCAAACCAATGAATGGCACAATGCTGGGGCAAACCCTTTGTACCCTGAACATTTCGGAACAAAGTTCCAAACTGGCTGCATTGACTTTAGGGTACCATTGAATCATTCCACAAGTCCATTGGCTTCTCCACACCACACCATACTTCTCCCATAAACATTTCATCAGGTCCACATGAAGAAACCCCATTGATCAGTGATTACCTCCTGCAGAAACCCAACACGGGAGAAAATCCCAAGTAAGGTATCTGCCATTTTGTCTGTCCTCAGTGAGGATAGGGTGACTGCCTCTGGATACCGGGTGGCATAACCCACCACAGTCAGGATGAATCTCTTCCCTGAGGAGCTGGGGGTATTTAAAGGCCCCACAATATCCATTCCAGCCCTCAGGAATGGCTCCTCCACTATGGGCAATGGAATCAGGGTGACTTGGGTTTTCTTGCCCACCATCCCTATTTCTTGGCCCCGGTGACAAGACCTGCAATACTTCTTCACCTACTGGGTGAAGTTAGGCCAGTAGAAATTCTGGGCTAACCACTGCATAGTGTGCACAATTCCCAGATGACCAGACATGGGAATATCATGTGTAATTTTGAGCAGCTGCTCACAGTACCCCTGGGGAACGACAAGCTGCCTGCCTAGCATCCCTCCCTCTGTCTGTACTGCCTGATTATACATAAGTCCATTTTCTCAATAAACCTTATGTCTGCAATCACTTCCCTGTGCTCTGTCAGAGTCTGCCCAAGCTCTCAGCTTCTCTAAACTAGGGTCACTCCTCTGAGCAGCTGCAAACCCCCTCACACATTCCCAAGGCATGGGACAGGTCCCTTTAGTTGCTAAACTAGGGTCCCTAGCACTAGCGTCAGGGCCCTCAGGATCACTGTCAAATCCCAACCCTCTGACAATGCGTCACCCCTCCCTCATCAGAGTAACCCTCTGTAGCTGTGTGGTTATTTGCTACTGGGGATATTTCTACTCCCTTTTTGTTAGTCTTCTCATCTGGAGACACAGCCTGGGGAACCAGCCTCTCAGTGGTTTCCACAATGACTTCTGTGGGGTTCAGGGAACTACAATTTTCCATTGCCGCTTGGCTACAGGTACCTGCACATGCCATCCCCTGTTTTAGATTGTTGCCCAGGATCACATCCACTGCTAATGTTTTGGCTGCAGCCACCTGTTGTACAGTTCTCCCTGTTTCACCCCAGTATAAGAGAACACTAATGAGGGGCAATGTTTTCTCCCCACCTAAAAAGTCCTGTACAGTGACATATTTATTGGGTATAAGCTGACCAGGCTGTACCAGATTCCCCTTTACTAAGGTAAGGGATGCTCCTGTGTCCCTTAACACCTGCGTCTGTACACCATTCACCATGACTGGGTGCATGTGTCCCCTCATGCTCACTGACATGCATCCAGGAACACACACGCAACCTACTTCTTTTCTAGCACCCGGTTGTGTATTGCTCTCCTTTTTGGGGCACTGTCTGGCAATATGCCCAGTTTCTTTACACAACCAACATTCATTTCTTATCTCAGAGAAATATTTTCTCTGAAACCTGGGGCTAACTGGTTTCAGTGGAGGCAGTAAGGGTTTTAACTACCCTGAAGGGGCCCTTTTCACTTTCTGCACTGCCACAAATGCCCCATTTGCTCTCAAAGCAGGTCTGCTCTTGGCTTAGCGATCTGAGAGTTCAGCAGCCTCTTGCACTGTTTTGGGATCTTGGTCCACTAGCCAGGTTTTTAGCTCAGCTGAGCATGCCCAATAAAACTGTTCTAATAAAATCACATTTTAAATTTTATCAACAGAGTTTGCCTCAGTTCCTTCCCACCAACATTTTAAAAACTGATGTTGTTCCATGGCTATCTCCTCATAGCTCATATCTGGGCTTCTCCTGAGCTTACAGAATTTAGCTCTGTATGATTCAGCAGTTAATTCAAACTTTTCTAACAGTGCAGCTTTTAGCTTGCTGTAATTATTACTGTCCTCATTGTCCATTTGACCAAATGCATCCCGGGGCTTTCCCGGTAAGTAGCGGGGATAGCTGGAAGCTCCATGACTCTCTAGGAATTTTAGCCTGAATACAAACTTTTTCAAAAGAATTTAAAAAGGCATCCATATCCTCCCCCTCTTTAAATCTGGCTATTAATTTGGAATTCAATTTGTAACCCAGTTCTGTAGTCCCAGTTAAACCCAAGCCTCTTACCTGCTCTGGTGCCGCTGCTCGGAGTCGTAACTTCACCAGTTCATGTTGCCTCTGGCGCTCCTGTTCCTCACAGTCTGCAACTCAGTGTTCTCATTTCTCTCTTCTCCTCTGCAGCTTGCTGGTGTCCATGCTCTTCACAGTTTGTGAATCCAGAGGTACTCAGGCTGCAAACTGAGTTGTGCAGGATGGAGCTGGAGTTCCAACAGAAGAGGGAGCAAGAGAAACAAGAGGCGGACCGTGAGGCAGAGCGAGAATGCCGAGACACAGACCATGAGGAGCATGAGTGCCAGTGAGCTGAAGAGGAGAAGAGAGAAGAGCATCAGAGGCAACACAAACTGAAGAAGCTACAACTCCAACCAGTGGCACCAGAGCAGGTAAGTGGCTTGGGGTTAACTGGGACTGCAGGACTGGAGCTTCCAGCTATCCTCGCTACTTACCAGGAAAGCTCAGGATGCATTGGGTTAAATGGACAATGAGGACAGTAATGATTACAACAAACTCAAAGCTGTACTGTTAAAAAAGTTTGAAGTAACTGCTGAATCACACAGAGCTAAACTCCGTAAGCTCAGGGGAAGCCCTGATATGAGCTATGAGGAGCTAGCCATGAAACAATGTCAGTTTTTAAAATGTTGGTGGGAAGGAATTGAGGCAAACTCTGTTGATAAAATTCATACTATGAAGTGTACATGACCTGCAGCTGTCATGTATGGGTTTTGTGGGCCGGGTTGGGAAGAACAGCTGGATTGGGTCACTACATGATCTGTCATCCACTCCGCTAGCAAGCACAGAGAAATCCTGGCACCACACTAAATCAGCATATTGCAATAATAGACAACAGGCATAAATTGCCATATAAAAATTGTTTTATTAAATACATGTAGTCAGAATTAAAAGATGGGATGAATGGCAAAAAAAACTCAAGTTTCTTGCAAAGCGCTTTCTCAAAAGGACCACTATAGCATGGTCCAACTGGTGCATTTACTGTAAATACACCCATCAATTTAAACAATTAGCATAATTCACATAGACCTGCAAATGTGGTATAACTTGCAAAGAACTCATGCAAATATACCCAGTTCCCATAATTAGTGGATCTATCCTCATCAAATTATTCATAAACCTTTAACATTAAAAACACATTAGAATCAATTCATATAGCACTTAGAAATAACAAATAAGTACATAGGCATGCATTTCTTTCTTTACACCAAAGCTATACAGACTTCATTCATTTTTTATGGTCCTTCTTAGCTTATTTAGTTTTTGCATGTCATCACCTTGTGTTATTTGTATGAGACTGTGGTCAGCAACTTCAGACTGTGTCAGATTTCATCACCATCATTATGGTAACTAAAACCAAAAAATAAGAAAGAGAGAAATATGTTACACTTCCCTGCTAGCTGCAAAATTGAGCTTAATAGTCTTAATGGTCTTTTTCTGCTGGCAAATTTCGTATGTTCGTATGTTCATAATCATTTCATTACATCAAAAATGGCAACAAGTTGAACTTATCATTCCGACACGCTCAGCTGGATCCTTCTAAAGTATAGATCCAGTACCTTTCCTTTTTCAGCAAATTACTATCAAAATCCCATCCCTCAGATAATTGAACACTCCTTCTAGACCCATAAATTTAAAAGAATGATTCTCACCATGTTCTTTAATGAGTGTAGCTAAAGCATTGTTTACACCCCCATGTCTAATATTACTAAGGTGTTCCCCTATGTAGTGTTTAAATTTCCTTTTCATCTCCCCAATAAAGAAGACTCCACCTTCACATTCCTGTAGGTACACCATACCTTCAGTGTCACAGTTAAAACATGTGCTGACCTACACCTACCATGTCATCCCCCTACTGTTGCACAGATATGCTTCTTGTGCCCCTGTTACATGAGACCTGGTGATCCATGCACCACACTTCATACTACGAGGTGTAAAATGATCTGCAGCTGTCATGTATGGGTTTTTCGGAAGGGGTGGGGGTGGGGGTGGTGGGATAG
Organism: Neoceratodus forsteri; assembly: GCA_016271365.2. NCBI lineage: Eukaryota > Metazoa > Chordata > Ceratodontiformes > Ceratodontidae > Neoceratodus > Neoceratodus forsteri. The sequence goes on along the minus strand of CM028132.1, from coordinate 1,056,328,409 downwards.
GGGAACTACATGGTCTTTTATACACTGTGTTAGGCCATACCTGCAATAGTGGGATGTGAGATTCCTGCTTCCACTGGGACATGAGACACTGGTCTGGGTGTGTTGCTACTGCAGTTCACAGTGCTAAGACGTAGCTCTGCACAGTGCTGTTCATCCACCTCATACACATGTGGGAGCTGGTGCACAGTACTAGCACATGGACTTGTAAATGGTTTAATATTTATGGTACTGTGCAGTGTGTTCCACTGCATGATATTGATCATGTCTCCCTTGTCCTCCTCCATAGACCTCAGTGACCAGAAGGGCCAGACCAGGACCCGGATACAGTAGGGGCACAGACAGGATTGGCGAGAGGGATCACCAGGCCATGATGGGACACAGCAGAACTAATCTACAGACATATGCTCACTTAAGAACCCTGCACTGTGTGTTCTGCACTCTGGGTTGTATGTCTACACTATGCTTTATGCTTCTGTGGTTAGAGTTAGATGTCCATGTGTTACTCGCTCCATGCTGAATGCATCCCTGTGGGGGAATCACCTATGCAGCTGTGGTTGGGGACATTTATCCTGCACAAGGGGCATTGTCCCACCACTGACATTCTAGTGTGTCATTGTCTGTGCAGTCTGCTGTTGTGCACCTCCTTGTTGCAGGCATGTTGCCCTGTGTCTGTACAATGTGCCATGGCAAGCCTTACACAGTACAATGGCATCACCCCTGTGTTGCAGACTTGGTGCACAAGGGAGTGGTAGTAAGGCTCACAACCCTGTTTGTTATACCTGTTAGTGTCAGTTGGATCTCTTGTGCCACATGCTTGAACTATGTATGCTTATCTGTCTGGTGGAGGTAGGCATGTGCCAGTGTAGTACCAGTACACCACTGTGTCATACCATGTGCATCATACAGCACCTGTAGTAGTCTGCCTGCAGCAGTTCCATCTCTTGTGCCATATGCACTGGGTGTCATGTCATTGCATCTCAACAGAGGTGGGTATATGCGGCATGGGGTCAGTGGCAAGGTGGGCACTGATGGTGTTGAATGTTCTTTGCCATATGTGACCAAAATTGTGATGCATAGTTGGTTGTGTCTGACCAAAACAGTGATGACCACAGTGTGATTATTCCACTGTACATGAGCAGGGCCATGTATATTTTCATACAGAACTGTGTCTTCACAGATACATGATCCTACACTGGTTCTGTATCAGTGGAAACCCTGTCTCTAGAGTGTGGTGGACAGTTGCTAGGCTGAGGGGGTGGGACTCCAGGCAGCTCAACATACAACACAGCTGTTGTTTGCTGAACATGGTACACTGTGTGACTCACACACCCCTATACTGCACCACTGCACACATGTGTTACCCTCCTTGCACACAGTGCTGCATGACAGTCCCACTCATATACAGCTGTTGTGAGTCACATTTATGTCCGGGCCTGCCCCTGCAACCAGCAAGGATGGCCCAGGGATATCTGTTGGCCTTCACAACTGTGCTGGCCTGTGTGCTGGATGGTTAGTCTGCAGGGTGCTGGGTGTATGCATGTGGTTGCAAGTCACTTGCACCATCACAAGGCCTATCAGTCTCTATCTTGGCACTGTGTTACTTGTGCTATGATCCCACAACTGGGATGGCTTCCATTGTCTTGTGTCCCTGACACATCTTTCTCATGTTCCATTGCAGCATGACACACTCAATGTATGTACATTCCTCTACTGTCTGGACCAACATTGCCATCTTTGGTATGCCACACACATTCCATTGTGTCTGCTTGACTCCCTCCACCTATGTGTGGCATGGTATCCCACATGTCTGCTGGTTGCACTTCTATTATGTAGATTATGCCAGATTGTGTCCCTTGCTCTGTGTGCACAGCTGGCTGAATTCAGTGTATTTCCTTTCCAAAGATGACCAGAGTGATGCAATATCATTCAGAGCTTAGTGGGATACATCCCAAGACAAAGGATGGGATGTCTTTCTGCGATGGCAGGTCTGGCTGCTACACCTCATAATGCAGCATGTTGGGAACATGGTGCAAGAGTGCACCAGAACTATATGTGAACTGCAGCAGTAGTCACCACCACCATGCAGCTCCTTGATGGGGCCTTGGAAATTTTATTTATGATTCATAATGGGTGGGTGCCTTTTATTTATTAATAGCTGTTGATGGGCGGTTGCCTGTGATGTTTTGTTTATCCCACTCATGAGCGGTTGCCCTTTTTCTTTGGTTCTCCCCTACAATGGACTGTTGGTCTTTATTTATTAATAAATGTTGATGGGCAGTTGCGTGAGATGTTTTGTTTCTTCCCCCATTTGGCATTTGCCCTATTTCTTTTGTTCCCCCGATGAGTGGTTGCCCCATGTCTTTTACTCTCCCCCATGGGCAGTTGCCCTTTATTTATTAATAAGTGTTAATGGGTGGTTGCCATTTTTTCCTCCTCATGGGCGGTTGCCCTTTTTTTTTTGTTCCTCCTCCCCCATGGACAGTTGCCCTTTTTCTATTGTTCCCCCTTCATGGGTAGTTGCCCTGTTTCTTTTGTTCCTTCACCACAATGGGCAGTTTCCCTTTTTCTTTTGCTCCCACCATAGGGGTTGCCTTTTGTCTTTTGCTATCTCCCATGGGCAGTTGCCCTTTATTTATTAATAGGTGTTGATGAGTGGTTGCCGTTTTTTTTCTCGCTCATCGGTGGTTGACCTTTTTCTTTTGTTCATCCACCCCATGGGCAGTTGTTCTTTTTCCCCTTGATGCCCCTCCATGGGCAGTTGCCCTTTTCCTTTTGTTCCTTCACCGCCATGGGCAGTGGCCCTTTTTCTGTTGTTTCCCCTCCATGGGCATTTGCCCTTTTTCTTTTGTTTCTCTCCTCCAGTGCAGTTGACCTTTTTCTTTTGTTCCTCCCAATGGGCAGTTGCTTTTGTTATTTATTTTTCCCCCCTACCCACCCTTGTTGTTGTTGGACTAGTTGTTGTTTTAATATCTTTTTTACAGCCTGTTGCCATTTTTGTATACTAAAGTTTACTTTTGATAGTTATGCTGCTGTGTTGTGTGTCTTTCATTGGTGCCTTCCTCACACACACAGATGCCCCCGTGTTGAGAACTATCCTCAGTGCTATATTCAGAATTGTGAAAATGCATTGTGCTGTGCCAGTGCAATTCATTTGCATAGTGCATTGTCAGCCCTATATTCAAATGAAATAGCACCAGCACAATGCCTCTGAATATAACATGAGTGGAGACTCAAATGATAGTGCAAGTGTAGCGCAATTTCCACGCTAATGCAATTGTCTGAATATGTGACCCTTATTCTTTAATAGCAGACATATGAACATTGCTGTATATCGTTTCATTGCAGGCATCAGATGAGCTGGTCATGCTTTACATTTTAATATAATTCCAAACAAAAAAAACAGTTTTAT